>BSBN01001254.1:0-4833887 GCA_027924645.1 Cunninghamia lanceolata
CATTAATCATCATAGAGGGACTTGTGACCATTGGCCTAGAAAGGTCCTCATCCCCATGCTACAGATTCTCACGTATGCATTACCTATTGTATAGAAAAAAATTTTGTACTCACTCCCTTTGATTGCTCACGACGCCTTGGATATAAACAAATTTATCTTGCCAACATGATTTATATAATCCTGGCTGGTGCATGTGTCTGTAGTGATTATATCATTCATAGCTGACTCCAAGGCAAATATTTTCCCCAAACATGCATGGGTGTTTTCTACTACCCTTTCTTCATTATTAACATTTTTCGGGAGTGGTGGCAACAATTGATCCAGTTCATTTTTCCAAGTATCCTTTTCCTATGGATTACCTTTAGTATTAAAGAAGTTGGGAAATGCCATGTCAAGATGTTGATTGAAATCATTTAGATGTTCTGTTAATATGGTCTTGAATCTCTCATGTTCACAAATAAAGTCATTATATTCCTTGAATACCTTTCCATCAACACCTATTTTTAGCATGCAATTCCTCCTTTTTCTCTAACATCCTGAGGTGAAGTCTTTTATGTTCTTGATAGACTTGATGTGTTCTTTTATGCAGTTCCCAGACTTTATCACTATTCCTCACCATTTTGTTAAATATTTTTTGAATCAATTCAGAAGCCATGTTGTATTTAATAGCCTTTATTTTAGTCTCCAATTGTTCATTTCTCTTCTAGAATCTTTTTGCTTTGAGATTTCAGTAATTGGTATCTATTCTGGCTTCTAGGACGCTTTTGTCAACCTCCAGGTAGGGTGAATAACTGCTTGATGAAGGAAAATTTATCCTTGTAAGTGGCAACCTCTTGTTTGAGCTCATGTGCATTTTCTGCCATATAAGCATTATTCTTTCTTACCAACTGCTCAATCTCCGCCTTTGTGAATTTTGCAACATTCACATTCAAGTCAGCAGTTTAATGGGATTAGTATCTTCAACCCTTTGAATCATGAGATGACCAAAGGCTTCACTTGGGTTGCTTATGACTTGGGGTTTCTTATGTGGGGGATAAAGTGACCATATCAACAATATTTGCTTGTCAGGGTCATATCCTAATCCAGACTTTATTTTATCAATAGCTTCAATACTGAGTTGCATCTTCTTATCCTCATTCTTCCTAAAAGTATAAAATACAATTGTTGAAGTCATGTCCCATCCAAGAACCAACATCACCCCTGCTTCTTGAAGCAGTTCTCTTCCTCTCTCTAGAGTCATATTCTCCATAGCCTTATCAATCTCTGATTGAAGTTCTTGTAGAACCTCATCTTGTATCTCAGGGGTGAAATTTTTCATCTTTTCTCAAGCTTGCTTTCCTTTATATTCATACAAAAAAGCTTTGAATTTTGGGGTCTTAATGAACTCAACATCTATAAAAAATTTCTAGCTAGCTAAATACCTCACATCTTCTGACAACTCATTAGAAGTTTCTGTTTTAACCTCTTCTCTTTCTTCTGGAGGTTCATATTCCTCAATGAGAGGCATGGATGCTTGCAAGTCTTTATTCTCCCACTTTTCTTCTTCAACATCAAAGGAAATGTCAGGAGTTTGTTGAGGAGACAGATGAGCAATGGGAATCTCATCTTTAGCCTGTGTCTCTCTAATAAATCTCCCCTTTCTCTAAAGACATAGGAGGGAACATTCTCAATCAAATCTGATGCATTTGCAATTAGTGTATCCAATCTTTCAATGGGATCATTAATATCCATAAAAGCACCTGTATAATTGGGGTTTTTGGCTACCCTCCAAGCCTCAGCCATCATTATTCTATGATATAGGCTTCTTCTTTCAACTGCAGTGTGTTCATCATAGTTTCTAACTAGATCATCATCAACAAATAACACATGGTGATATTTCTTCAAATTTTTACTAGCTTTTACTATGTTTATGAAGTTTTCTAGGTCAAAATTCTCCTTGGCATTCCTTGAAGATAGCTTAAAATATTCCATTCTTTTGTCAATTAAATGATACTCCTTATCAGACATAACTGTGAAGTCTCCAAAGCATAAGGTTCCAGGCATGAAAGACTACTTATTGTGGCTCTTCAAATGCATGAAATCATAATAAGCAAGTTGCCTTACAATTTCCAAATAAGCAACTCTGTCTGGGCAAGTCCTTGGCAACAGAAAAGGAGACCCTTCAAATCCAAACACCCTTATTTTTGTGCAATCCTTATAAGAATACCAGTCACCCCAATTGTGACTGAACTTCCCATGCTCATATTTGTCTTTAGGCCTTAAGAATCTTTGTATTTCTGGTGACAAACTGTGATCACAAGGGTGGCCTAGCAACTTATATACAGGCTTCATAAAATATTCTTCAAAGTAGAGATAGTGGGACTTTTCACACCTGCTATCCATTATAGAAGTCCACATGTGAACATGTTTGATATCTCCATTCCTGTCCAAATCCCTTATTCTTAAACAGTCATCCCATAGTCTCATGTTGGTGCATAACCAAAGAATAATGTCTAAACTTAGTTCCCCCTCCTTGTATGGAAACCAATTCTTTATGAAGGGCATCAGCCAGGAATTTAGCATAATCAAAGTGTAGTGCTTGCTGGCTTTGCACATCGGCAGTCAGAACCATGGGAGCAATTTCCATAAACATATCAGCTTCAACACCAAGCAACTGGCATACAGAGTAATAAGTGTATTGGAAATATTCTTCAAATAACTCTATGGAGTATGGGGGATCCTCTATTACTAAAAACACTTTAAACTTGTTTCATTCATCTCGGGGTCTGTGCATAGGCAATCTCCACCTTTTGTAATTGTTGCTCAGATTGTAGTACTCATTAAGCAAGTCCCGAATTCTAAATTTTACATCAAAGATAGAGTCTAGCTGAAATACCATCAATATATAATCTTTTGTAATAGGGAAGAAACCAGTCCCATCCTTCAACTCAACTAGGTATTTCTGCGGATTATAATTTTTTGCTACTACTTTTAGGAATTCAACATTGACAAATATATTTGGTACTGTGAGCTTTCCTAAATTTAATCTCCATGGGTTTGAGACTGGCATATGCCTATACATCTTTCTATAATGATATATGAAGAGGTCATATCCTCTCACAGGGGTCCATATATCTCCTACATGCTTGTATGTATCTTCTGATTTCTCTGCATTAGGATTTAACTAAGCATTCCTCCTAGTCCTCTATTCGGATTTTGGGCACTGGACTATTAAATCCTAATTCAAATGTCTTTCATCTAGTTTTTTTCTTTTGGCCCTAGGGTTTTCAATTGTGTTTTCCATAGTGTAATGCAAGATAATTCCACTTCCTTCAAATACAATTCAAACTAGAAGCTATAAATTTTGAGCTCATAATACTTGCTTATATTCTCGAGTTGAATCTATTGCAGAGGCCTGCCCTTGCTCCTGTGCATGCATAATGAATCAAATTTTCTTGAGATTGTTTTTTGATATACTCGGCTCTGAGCATTAATGGCAGCTTTCATATCATTGGGAGGACATTTAATTTTGGCATCATAGCATGTCTTGTCATCTTTTTGAAATGATCAATTTTACTTAAGGGGTTTATTCAATCTTTTATTTCTGTCGGGACTTCATTATGACCTAAATGGTTGTCATGCCAAAATTCCATTTTGTCAAGTCCCTTCGATATCTATTTCTCCTTTCAATATTTGTTATGTTCATCTTTTCGAGGGGACCAGATATTGTCTCTCTTCGATATCTCAAACTCTCCTTTTATGTTTTTCTTTACTTGTCATTTCTAGCGGCTTTTTGGCGGGACTAGAATCTAGGTCATACCGACATTCTGAACTTCTTTATACTATATGTTACTACTTGTCGGTGGGATGTCAAGCTGATATTTTTTAGTCCCCCCGATATGCTTCTTTCGTTCAGGATGTCGAAGAGACTTCCAAAGGCTCATCCATATACTCCAAAATCTTTGTCCCTTCGACTTTTTAATGTTAGCCTGAAACATCACCTAAATGCTTGTCTTCAGATATTTGAAGAGACTGTATGATGAGTCTCCTCAACATGGCAATATTTCCTCAATACATGATGTATCATATTATCACTTTATCAATGTGACACATTTAGGTGTCACACCAATCTCCCAATCTATCGAAGAGACCTCTGGGTTAGTCATTCCGATATGCTGCAGGTTTTTTATCTGCACGCTTTGATTTTAAGGTTAAGACTCCTATGATATGCTTTCGAATGACATGGGTATTTTTAATGTGGCCTTTTGGTTTGAGGGTGAAGGTAATTTATCAGAGCTTAGTTTTTTTAGGCCAATTATGAGAATATTTATTTTGAAATGGAAAAAGTATTGTTATAAAGGTATCATGATGGTGGGAAATGGATTTTGGATGAAAAATTTTAAAGTTTAAAATTTTGGGTCAACACATTCCAATTTGCTTTTTTGCCAAACATGTGAATCTCATCCTCAAGTTTGGAGTAGATTTCTTTTATTTTACACATGTCTATGATTTAGAAGTGTTTTTCTTCATTTAAATTTAAGTTAATTTTTACTTCTTCCATTTATATATTTATATTTGTTAAATTGGGTTTGGTTTCAAACTTAGAAATTAAATTTATTTTAGTTTCAATTTCATTAATTGTTAAATTTTTTAAATTAATTACATTTTAATTATCATGTTGCAAATATTTTGACACATGGATGATCAAACTTCACATCAGTTTGATCATCTTGACACTAGTGATAGTTCTACTTTATATGCTAAGACTATTGAGAGGTTTGGAAATGCTTTAACTGAACTTGACTGAAAAATACATCACACCAAACTTGTCAAATAGAGACAAGTTGGTTATGATATGAGAGGAGATCACACATGTGATCAATGTTGTTCAATCATATAACCTTTACAATCACATTAGTGTTGACATGTTCTATGCGTCACTTTCTCAAAGTGTTGGTGGCCATGAGAAATGGTCATCTGTTTCTAGGCTGGTTTCAGTAGATAATGTTCTCAGCACATTCCCATCTTATAGCGGACAAGAGAGAGAGTGAGAGACTATTCCCCCAACAAGTGTGAGGATCCAATTGCGGGTCCTTTTATCTATCCTAGATTTTTGGCAGCACATCACAAATGGCCTAAGACTGATGAGTTTCCATTGTATTTTTGCAAACAATTATATGAAGAGTTCCATTTACATTTATTTTTTGACTATACATCTTTCCCTAAACATGTAGGATAGGGAAGGGGGAGGTTTGTAGACAAAGTTGAGTATAGACGACCAGAGTTGCCACCTCCTGTGGACAAGAGGTCCTTAGTTGGTCCACACCTTTTTGTTCTTCCAAAACATGTGGAACTAGTAGAAGCCACACAATTGACACTGACCCCATCGAGATGTAAGATTTTTGAGAGCCTCATGACTATTACTAGTGAGGTTGATTAGTTGTCATCTGATCATGTTGGCAAATATTTGTTACATCCGTGGAATCACATTCTTCCCACTGAGGCCACATCGACCAACTCTGATCATTACATTCATGCTAATATACCATCACCACATGATGTGGTATGGATTAGTGGAGAGACTAAGTTTTGTGTAATATGACTAGATGCCTTGCTAGTGATTTATTAGATGCATACCAGTTCATCAATGATGAGTATGGGATCCCACTTGATGGTATATCCACACATGTCAGCAAAACATTTTGGTAGATAGAGGAGCTATGGTGAGGTAGCTTCACATGGTTTGGAGGGACATCATGATGTTCCAATTGGTCCTACATGCTCCACCCCTCAGCATGTTCTAGATTAGGTTGAGGTTACTGCACCTGATATTGTAGGAGGTGAGTATAACAAGCTTCTTTTTGGCACTGCAAAGCTTGCACAATCTACAAGTCTCTCAATCTCCCTCCATTCTTCTGAGCTCAGTGGGATTGGGAGGGTCCTTGATGTTGCAGTTGAGGTAATTTATTTTAAAAAATTACAATATAAATTCACACACACACACACACATATATATTATAAGTTTAATTTTAAATTAAATCGTGTACATGTTCAAGCTCTGACTGTTGATTGATATCATGTGTATATGTATGAATTGAATGTGTATTAGACACATGCTAATGTCTTAGCACCTAGATATGGAGATTTGCACTATGCTGGTGATCCTAGACATAATCATGAGGCATTTAAAAACCACCTATATCACATACATACTTGATTTTTAAGTACACATATATCTTTAACTTTTTACATACACACATCAAGTACAAGTTTTCTAACTAAATACACATGCATATATACATGTACATGTCATATAGGTTCCAGGATTAGGTCATGCTTTTATTTAGACTCCTGTGCATGCTCATCCTCTACATGATCCAAACCATGGATGTTAGGTAATTTAGAGATCTATCAAGTATTGATTATTTATTTAAAATTAAAACATTATATATATATATATATTTAAAATTTTATTGTGTTTCATGTGTAGGGCTTGGGTCAGGGATCAGTCTAGGGCTCATGTCAGGGATTTGGATAGGGCTTGGGTCAGGGATCAAGACAGGGCTCGAGACATAGAGAGGCTCAATCCATTCACTGAGATCTATCTAGACATTTATGAGTTGTTATTACATGAGTCACATGTTGTATATTTGTACATTTGGATATTATGAATATATTTTAGAGATGTTCTTATGAGTTGTGCATGTTTTATATTTACATTTGGACATTATATATACACTTATGTTTTATATCTAGAGATGTTCTTAAATTATGAGTCATGTATGTTTTATATTTTACTTTTATATCTTGGACATTTGGATGTTATTGATTTATGATGAAATTTACATAGATTTTTCTTAAAAAGATACTTGTATCGTAGTAGCATTTGCAGTTGCAATATTAATATAATAACATTATTTAATTAATTATTTATGATGAAATTTACGTAGATTTTTCTTAGAAAGATACCTATATGCTAGAAGCATTTGCAGTTACAATATTAATATAATAACATTATAATTAATTATTTATAATAATTATTTAATCATTATGTATTTAAATTACTTCATAAATTCAAAGGTATGTTGGAAGCCACCATCATGAATATTATTTAAGAATTGAGATATAATTTGTTATAATTTCATAGCTTTATAATGACATGTAGATGTTCCTGATAGGTCTCTCTAGATAACTATCTTCTTGGAAGTAACTTTATAACTGTCAACTCTGATCAACAATCATGGTCATTTATTGTTTCTAAAGAAATGGACAAAGTAGTACATATAAACTTTATGGTTGTAAAGAAAATGCTAAGAATATTTGAACAATTCAAAGGTATACATTGGAAGTCACCATCAAGAATATTATTTATGAATTGACATATAATACATTATAATTTCATAACTTTGTACTGACATGTGGATATGCCTGATAGGTCTCTTTGGATAACTATCTTAGTATATATCTAGAGAGGTCTCTCTGGATAGATGTGCTTGATAGTATATACTAAGATGTCCCTGATAGGTCTCTCTGGATATACTAAGATCAACAATCATGGTCATTTATTGTTTCTAAAGAAATGGGCAAAGTAGTACATATAAACTTTATGGTTGTAAAGCAAATTCTAAGAAGATTTGAACAATTCAAAGGTATACATTGGAAGCCACCATCAGGAATATTATTTATGAATTGACATATAATACATTATAATTTCATAACTTTGTATGACATGTGGATGTGCCTGAAAGGTCTCTTTGGATAACTATCTTAATATATATCTAGAGAGGTCTCTCTGGATAGATGTGCCTGATAGTATATACTAAGATGTGCCTAATAGGTATCTCTGGATATACTAAGATGCATTTTCTTTACAACCATAAAGTTTATCTATATTACTAATTCAAAGGTCTCTAAGATAGTTATCCAGAGAGACCTATCATAGGTCTCTCTGGATAGATGTGCCTGATAGGTCTCTTTGGATATACTAAGATGCATTTGCATTACAACCATAAAGTTTATCTATACTAATTCATCCATTTATTTAGAAACAATAAATGACCATGATTGTTGATCAGAGTTGACAGTTATAAAGTTACTTCCAAGAAGATAGTTATCCAGAGAGACCTATTAGGCACATCCACATGTCAGTGCAAAGTTATGAAATTATAACATTATATCTCAATTCTTAAATAATATTCTTGATGGTGGCTTCTAATGTATACCTTTGAATTGTTCAAATCTTCTTAGAATTTCCTTTACAACAATAAAGTTTATCTATTCTACTTCATCCATTTCTTTATAAACAATAAATGGCCATGATTGTTGATCAGAACTTTGACAATTATAAAGTTACTTCCAAGAAGATAGTTATTTAGAGAGACCTATCAGGCACATCCACATATCGGTATAAAGTTATGAAATTATAACAAATTATACCTCAATTATTAAATAATATAATTGATGGTGGCTTCCAATGTATACCTTTGAATTGTTCAAATCTAATGAATATATAAATATCAAATTTGAAGCAAGTTGTAGTCACCACAGTTAAATGAACATGTACAAATTATGAACATATTAAATGAACATGTAAATTATGAACTTATTAAATGAATGTTGTAAATTATGAACTAGATAGATATCTAATGTAGGCTTGTTAAGTTTGAGGCCCCTAAATTATACTGATAAAAAAGGAACTCAATTAATAAATTTACATATAATGATCTACCAAACTCACAAGATGAAATGACATAACTTTAAAATGTCATGGCCTAAGTAGCTCATTTGAACATGTAAATTATGAACATATTAAATGAACATGTAAATTATGAACTATATAGATATCTAATGTAGGATTATTAAGTTTGAGGCCCCTAAATGATAATGATACAAAAAAGTTAAAAAATAATGAGCAATTGATAAATTTACATATAATGATCTACCAAATTCACATTATGAAATAACATAAATTTAAAAGGCCGTGGCCTAGGTAGCTCATTTGAACATCTAAATTATGAAAATATTAAATGAACATGTAAATTATGAACTAGATAGATGTATAATGTAGGCTTGTTAAGTTTGAGGCCCCTCAATGATAATGATACAAAAAAGTTAAAAAATAAATCAATTGATAAATTTACATATAATGATCTACCAAACTCACATGATGAAATAACATAACTTTTTAAAAAGGTTGTGGCCTAAGTAGCTCATTTGAACATGTAAATTATGAACTCTAGATAGATGCAAAAAAGAGCTTCCCTTAGATTCGAGAAATATTTAAATTCTATACTGACAAGGCCAACCACGTGAAGGTGGAAGCTCATGTAGCCTCACCTAAGACCTAAGACACCTAAGACATCTAAGACCTAAGAAACCTAAGACCTAAGACACCTAAGACCTAAGACACCTAAGACATCTAAGACCTAAGACACATAAGACCTAAGACACCTAAGACATATAGACACCTTTAAAGACCGAATACACCTAAGACACCTAAGACCCTAAGACACCTAAGTCATAGACACCTTTAAAGACCTAAGACACCTAAGACCTAAGATATAGATAAGACACCTAAGACACCTAAGACGTGCCTAGACACCTAAGACCTAAAACACCTAAGACACCCAATCTACCTAAGACACCTAAGACCTAAGACACCTAGAAGACCTAAGACAAGTCTAGACCCAAGTCCTAAGACCTAAGACACCTAAGACATGCCTAGACACCTAAGACCTAAAGAACCTTTAAGACATATCTAAGACACCTAAGACATATAAGACCTAAGACACCTAAAACCTAAAACCCTAAACCCTAAATCCTAAACGTAAGACCTAAGACCTAAATACACCTAAGACATATCTAAGAAACCTAAGACTTAAGACACTTGAAATACATCATTCTAATCTACCTAAAATAAATACTATGTATTGTTTAGAGATCATCCTGCACAACATGAAGTTCAATAACATGAAATCCTTTTGAACAACTACATGATTGCAAAAACATAAATCTATGTAAATAAAAATAGAGTTTGTAGCTCTCGATCATGTTTGATTCTAAAATTCATTAAGAACCATTGGAATTAAAATTTGAAAGGAAACAACTATCAAGAATCATAAATTTTAAAATAAAATTAATTTATTTATATACATATCTAGTGTTCATACCTTCATACCATGTATCGATTGGTTCAACTCGCTCTTCAATAATGTAACTTATAACATCCACGTAACTTAAATCTCTTGGTACATATAATCTAGATCTTCTCTATCTTTTATTATCTCTAAAATATTTTCATGATATTCAATAGACAACCTCCACTTTTGTTGGCCATGTCCTCTTTTTTGTAAAGTTTCCAAATTTAATCTTGTTGCTATAACTAAGTGACTATAATGTAGAACCGTTTGTCCTGACATATAATCAATAATTATAATACCATTTTTATCTATCTTTATTTGTTGATATTATGTGCCTTCAACAATGACTGATCCAATGGGATAAGATTGTCCATCACCATCTATCATTGATTCTATCAATTTGGATTTTGGTTGCATGCATCTTAGTATATAGTAATCTACACCTTCTGTATTGTCAAGTTTTGCAACCACAACAAAAATATATTCTGTACACACCACAAGTAAACATGTAGACCTGTATATTATCTAGTTTCAATGTAAATCATTTAAATATTTATAAGATTCACTCTTGACTTAGGTAGAATATAAATCAAAATTCTATAAGTTAAAAATTAATTTAAATTTACATTTAAAATTTATTTGTAACAATTAAATCCAATACACATTTGTAATTAACTAAATATAGAGGATCATAGATGAAGGCATTGATACTATTTGTTTCATTTACCATTGTGAAACATATCCATCTCTAATAATCTCACATTGTAGAATATTGCATTGTCCTCAATGTAGTCAACACAAAAACATGATCTCTCTCACTTGAATAGCAAGAGGCTTGCTATGTCATGTAGTCATGACTTGATGCAAACTTCTAATACCATTAATTGTTTGACAATTATAAGGATTCAATCGATCAATATCTGTGTATGAACAAATTCAATCTCATTCAATTAAGACTAAACTTCTAAATTTACTTCTTTAATATTTATTTAATTTCAAGCATCCAATTAATACTTGTGTAAACAAATATCTGTGTATTAAAAATTCAATTAATTCATGTACTTGAATTTAAACAAAGTTTTCAAAAAACATATTCAATTTACATGTACCTTTAACTTCCCAAAAATAGTGTCTGTTGTATATTGAGTCATGGGCACCAAAATGACATTTGTACCATTCAACAATTTAATTTGCATTCTATATGGTGTTACCTGTAAGTTCATGTCAAGGTGAAGTATTCAACAATTTTAAATTTACATAAATTTCATATGGTACAAATTTACCTGCAAGTTCATATTGGTGAAGTGCACTCTTCACACATGCTCCTGCTCCATTGTGCTCTCCTTTTCCATATCCACTCTCAAAAAAATTCTACAAAAACTTTCTGTTATGTCTAGCATGTTGTTGCATTAACCAATTAAATACTTTTGTAGACTTAAATTGTCATGTATTTAGTTATATAAACAACCATTTGAAAACCAAAAATTAGTTAAAAACTATATGTATATAAGTAATTGATTCAAGTCTTAAAGTTATACATTTAAATTTAAAAAAAAAAAAAAAAATCAACACTTACCAGCACATCCATTAGAACAAATCCAGTGTTGTAATGCACATATGCCACGTTGTCTCAAATCTTCAAAAAACATTCCAAAACAATGTGCTACATAGCTTCTATCATGACCCGTACCATCACTGATATAAAAGTGAACCTCCTTGATGATAATTCGTTCATATTCGCTACTTTCTTCACCATCTACAAGTAACTCAGCATGTCTATAGAAAACTTGTACAAAGATTGCGACTTGCTCTAAATGATAATATTGGTTTTGAATCTTAGTTTGAGGACTAAATGTATAGTTCTCAAAAAATCTATAATAGAGAGAATACAATTTGGTGGAAAACAATTCTTTGAGTCACAAAATTGCTTAGCTTTCCATCTTGTGCCATGACAATGTTGGATATACGGATATATGATGTTATGAAATTTAGAGTCCATAAACTCATTGTAGGGCAATTCACTTTCTCTCAAAACATTTTTTTGGACTCAACTCCTAACTTTGTTGAGTATTTATCATATTCAAATCCCTTCCAAACAACTGGCATTGAATGATCAATATTCTCAAATGGTATTAAAAGTTTCCTCAAATTTCCACAATCTATACATGTATTTTATACGATGTACATTGAATTCATCTGAATCTTCTAATTTTTCACATAAGATAGACTTCACAAATTGTGTTGTACTTCCAGGGATGACTACATTTGGATTAACTATTACCATAACGTTTTATATGAATGTAGGTGTAGATGAAAATCAACATGATTTCGACAGAAAGAACTTTCACGTACTTTATTTATACGTACGAAACATGGTCACAAATTCTCAAACATCCTTTGACAAATCTTCACATGTGGAAATTCTTGCTTGAATGCTTCAAAAAGTTCACTTTGTGTTGTATCTATAAAATGTTTTAGATGAGAAATTTTTGTACCATCTTTGCCTTTTATTTGTATAGTGTCCTTTCTATTGGAAGAAACACGGGAATGGTTGGTCCAATATCCAATTACTCACCTAGGCATGGTAACCTTTCGTCTTAGTTTTATCTCCTCTCCTTTCTCTTCCCTTATGCTCTCACTCTTTTCCATCTTTTCTTTGACTTTTTTGGTATTTCTTTTCTTGCTTCTATTTCCAATTAATCTTTTTATTTATACCTTGGTACTTACTTACTCTTATGTTCTTTTCTTTGATCACTTTTTCAATGTTTTGCCTATTTCTCTTTTTTGGACATACTTCAATCTCTTTTTCTATTTACATTATCATTTTATTTATATGTCTACTTTTTATTTTTATTTTAATTAATTAATTTATTTTATCTTTTATTTTATTTATATGTTTATATTTTATTTTATTTGTATTTATTTTTGTTTCCCCTCACCAATTATTTTAAAGTCCATTATTATTTCCTTACTCTATTGGTTTCTACTTGATTTTTAATTTTCATTAACTGATCTCCTTCTATTCACTATATAAAACTCCTTGACCCCTCATCTCCCTCTCACTTTATTTTCCTTTCTTTTTCCTCCCTCCTACCTTGTTAATCCCTCTCTAACTTATTAATTTTTTAACTCTTGTCCTTGAACCTAGTCAAATAGGACTTTGACCACACCCCCTCTCTCTCTTTTTAAGACCATTTCTATAGTTTTATTTCTCATTCTCTTCTTCTCATCCTGATGATGGATCACGAAGTGTGATCTGAAACGTTGATGCAAAATAAAGCAATACACAGTATTACCAGAAGCTCTACAACACTAATATCATGGACTGTGGAAATATCATGTACACTATCTTTCTGTTGTCAATCAAAGTATGCACCCAAATGCTAAGCTATCAACTTAGCTACCTGTTGAGACATGGGAACACTCCTAGGCCTGTGGGTTGCTTAAAACTTGGAGTGAACCTCCAGAGTGAGCTAGTTATCTTGGTAACTTCACCTAATCTAAAAGACTTCCTGAAGAAAGGGTTAAGAAGATAACTAAAAATTAAATTCTAAAACCTAAGGATATTTTTCCAGAATTTTATTTATTCATTAACTTGACTCACAATCAGCCTCACAAAGCCATTTATCCTCACAATTTCACTAAAACAATGCAATACATAAGTAATTTGTATGAAATCTTGAAAGCCATAGGTTTGTATGAAGGACAAACACAAGTTTTATCACAACTTCAACCCACTAACCAAGATAAACATAACATGCAACCTGCATTACATGAAACTCCCACACTCAATCTTGCAACAATGAGACATAGGAAAAGGATTCAAAAATTGAATCACAATTGACTATCAAAGCATTGACTACAAAAATGAAGTAGAAAACATGAAAGAGGAGAACACTGCTATTTTTATTGATCTGAAAGGAGTAGAAACTGAGTACAAAAATATTTACAAAGCTCTCTACAAATGAACAAGAGAGGAATAAACAATAATCTAAACTGAGAAAAAAACTAAGTTTTTTCTCCTATAAATGCCTCCAGAAATCTCCCAAGGAAAAGTTGAAAAAACTCCTCAAAATAGCCATCCTGATCCATTTTTAAGCTCCATAGAAAAGCCTTAAAAAAAGTAGCTAAACTGCCTCCAAAATGAAGAGAAAAGCTGCCAAAATGCTATCCCAAGTGGTCCCATGAAAATCTCCTCAAAATTAGGCTTTACCTGATTAATAAAAGCTCCAATTTGCCCAGTTTTCCTCAATTTCGCCAGAAAGAAAGCAAATCTAAAAAGATATGATTTAATCTAGATTTACTTTGCTTTAAACTGCATAAAAATAACAATTATTAAAGCAATTTATAAAAGCGTTGCTTTAATAATGTTTTACAATAGATCTTGCAGTTTATCTCCTGATTTGTGTCGATTTAATTTTATTGCAAAAATACAAGGCTTAAATGAATCTTTTCCAAGTATAATACATTCTATATGGGCATTTGATTTTCTATAAAAATCATAAAAATGTAAAGAAATTATTGAAGGGTTTGAAAAAAAATATAAAAGACCCCTAGTCCTCCATTTGGTTTGCAAAAATTCCTAAGGCACTATGTGATATTGTCTTACCTTTCAAATATGGAAAAAGGCCTCTAAGGCATAAATCCTAGGCATCATATATGCAATGGGACATAATACCCCCGAGGGTATTAGTTGAGGCAATAAAAATTAATTCAATGTGATAAAAATATCACAATCAAATTAGGACATAATGAAACCCTAAGACAGAACACTTGAATGCCCTAACTTTTTGGGCCCATTTTCACTTTGTCTTTTTGATGGAGAGAGCTCTACTTGTGCCGCCATGGAAAGCTAGGGTTTGGAGGTCAAAACCCTTGATTTTCACTATTTTAGAGGATTTCCATGCAGTTTTCAACAGAAAATGAAAGGTAGGTTGTATTTAGTCACAAATATGATATTGTTTTTCCATTTTCGAAGCATTCTTAGCTTTCATGGCCATAGTTGTGGCTCCTTTTGATGTATTTCCCCTGTATTTAAGGTCACCACTGAAGCATTGAAGCTTTCACTGGTTCTGAATGCATTTTCTACAACAACCTAAACTTGGGTAAGCTTCATCTATCAAAATTTATATTCTTTTCGTTTTGCTAATATAATGCTCGATTTGAGCTCAGATAGCTACAAAAAGAAGAGACACCTTTTGTTTTTCCAAATATGTGGGACGTGGCTTTATGAAGGAAAATCTGGGTATCTCTTATTCTGAACAGCGTTAAGAGTCTCATTTTTTTCTGTATATCATAAGAGACAATGCTTCTATTTTTCTAAAAGAGACAAAAGGAATTATTTCCTTATGCAAGGCTGTGGCCTATTGACTCCCTGGGTGCATGATTTTCCTTATGCACACAAACATTCTCCTAAAAACTCTTGTTCATATAACACATTTATGGATTTGACTGTAGAAACAAAAAAACTCCTTTGGCTGAGGTCATGAATATCATAGTTATTTGGGAAAAGCTCATTATTATTTTGAAAAGAATACTTCAGCATGTCTATCAATACTAAGTGCTTAGCTGCATGAAAAGGCTCATGATGGAACCTTTAATTTTGATTATCTACTCCATATTCTCTTTTGCTGCCTCAATATTTTCTATTGACATAACTTTTCCATTCTTTTCAATGGTGCTTTCAAAATGATATATGTTGTCTCCTCTGAGATACTGTTTGATAAATAAGGCTCTCCATTCAAACAAACTTCAAAAAACTTTGTCATCTCATATATTTCGATATTTTCCTCTTGCATAGCCAAAGTATTTTTCTGAACATTAACAATGTTTCCATTGTTAGCTACTTGTGAAAAAGATGGTGTGAATGGAATCCAATTTGAATTATTATTGCATTGTTCAACTAATTTCTTAGATTTCAACAACTTGGACTCTTGGTGCAAATTTAAGGCCCGATTTTCTAATGTCAGTACTTCCTCATCCCATCTAGTCCTACGACAATCTAGATAGATCATTAACAATGTGTTTTTTTAGTTTCCCATATTTCTGTAAGTTCACTGATGCTTTCAATAGGATGCATATTCTGCAGCAATTCATTCTAATTTTCCAAAGGAGAAACTAATGTATTCTTCACCATGATCGAGCAATTTTCTCATACTTTTCCAAAAGAATTCTTTCTGTCTTTTACCTGAAAATTGCCTTCTTTTGATCCCAATTGTTCTTGCTGAGCCTTATCTCCATTTGAGAAATAGACTGAGTCACTATCCATTTGTATTTTATTAAGATGGCTACTCGAAGATAACTTCAGGCTTCCTTTTCATATCCTGTCTTATCAGAAAATCCTGTTCTCCTCCCATTCAAATGAATTTCATCGTATCCTTTTATTGATGAAAATTACTCAACCTCAAGATCTATGATATGATTGGTAACTTTCACTGACTAGAATGAAAAATATAATTGAAGCTCTCTTTAGATATAGTGGCTTTTGCTTATCATAGCTCTTGTGTTGTTTATGATTTCTCCTTGGTATTCAGTTATTATAAATACACTTACCTCTTTGTTCAATTATATTGTATCCTTTCAAGATTCAGGAGTATGCTTGATGTGGCATGAGATGACCTTTCATTTGATTCATGGTGTTACATCATATCTTGAGGATGATTGTCTTTCATTTGTACTTGTACTCCATGGATCCATCTTGTATACTTTTACTTAGTTTCACACCTCATTGGGCAGCCTTGAATGAGCTCACTGCTCATTTGTGATTCTCATGTCATCATGTTTGAGCTGATAGTCATGAATGAACACTGATCTTGAGGCTCCTATAAACACTTTATAAATTACTCCTTCAGTTGAAATGTTTCTATTTGCATTAAGAACATGAATTCTTGTTTCAAACCCCTCTTGAAGATTCAAGGGGAGCATGCTGGGCTCAACCCTTGGGGGAGCCCACTTTGCACCATATGCTGAAATGTCTTCAAACCAACAACATAACTTCTATATTTGCATGAAACAAACATGTTAGTTTAAAAAAAAATAGTGAAGCTCAATGATGTTTCATCTTTCAGGCTCTCTTGCATATGGATGATTTGATCATCTGATTCAATGCATCATAAAGAATGTATTATGTCTCTGTTTGATGAAGTATATAGGATAAATCATCTATGAAGCTCTAACATATCTCTCTCCATCACTGCAGGATCATTCAAAGGTCGGGAGCAAAGAGGAGTTAGCTGCAATGAGGGTCAACTCAAGACTTCAACAAGCAATGATAGATATGCCTTATCTTATCTACTTCATTACTTTAGTTTTTCCTCAGATGCATAGTATATTCCTTTTGATGTACTGGTTCATCTACTCCCATGGCTTGTGTGGGACATTTGATCTTTCTTGCTTTCATTCAATGCAATACTTGTTCAGCTTGTGTATATCTCATTTATCAAATGAATAATCATCGCAATATGAAATGAAATAACTCCTATCACTGATGAAATCTCTGCAAATCAATGAATGATACACTAGATGTCTTTTCTTCTGGAATAACAAAAGCATGATAAAATTGAACCTTTTCTTTTCAAGCACTCCAAACTATGCAAACTATGATAGCAGAAAATGCTAAAAACTTTTCATCTTATAATGAACTTAATGAATCAACTCTGCCAATTTGAGTTGTAGGTAAAAAATTGGTAACACTTTCCGAAGGAGTCGACAAATATTTACCCAATTATTTTCAATGTTTTCATCTAATTTGTTTCTCTTCTTAATATATCTTTGAACAATTCTCCTAGATACATTTACTAATTTGGAAATTGCTTGAACTTCTCTTCTATGTGATAATCTTTTACTAGAAATTATAGTCATCAATGCTATACGTGCAACACTTAAATTAGTAGCTCGACTCTTGGTTTTAATAGAATCCAATACTTCTTGTAAGTTTTCAATTACTGTCTGATTTAATAAATCTAAATATTTTTTCTTATTATCAACCCCTAACAACTCCAAAACATGGATCATTTATTTTCGCCTAAATAACCTTGCACATAATTGTGCTCTTCCAATTAGAGATTTATCTTCAAAAAATTCATCCCAAATTCTTTTAGAGTGAAATTTTATTGTGCTTTTAGGTAACATATGTTTAGGTGAAATCTTCTTGAAAAGAGAATCCTCATCCATTTCCGTAAGATTTTTCATTCCATACAAAAAATTTCTATCACTAGTACCAATTTTTTCTTGTACTTGTTCATCAATAATTTCAATGGGTTGTTCTTGACTAGATCATCCTAAAGTCAAATCCCCCCATTTAGTTTTTTCATATCTTTTTCGGTCATACAACCTTGATCTATTTCTTTTATTCCCCATCAAAAATTGCTTGTTTTAATTCACCTACACACATACACATGCATTCACATCCCAATAAATAAGTCATGGAGTTCAATTTCTACATGGTTTTAATCTATCATTCAAGACCAATATATATGAATAATAAATACACTCATAATCTTTTAAAATTAATCAATCACAAGTTGAGATTCATTGTACTTGAAAATTTGTAGCCTCTCTTGCTAAAAAAACTCCTTTACCAAAAAATCTCCTTTGCCAAAAAAACTCCTTCTGTGTGCTTTTTCCAAATGCTTGAATTGAAAAAAATTAAAAAAATAATTTATAGCCTCTATTGCAAAAAAAACTACTTTTTGTATTTTCTCCTAATGCTTAAATTGAAAAAATTAGCAAAAATGAACCTATATTTATATGAAGTTGTTTGAATTAAAAAAAATAGTCGACAAAATTGGCGCACTGATAGTGGAATAATATAGTTTCAGGTGAATCCAACTTGCCTGAAATTATCTATGTGGCATCCTACTTGGCAGCCACCTCCTCATTTTTAATAATTTTTTGAAGCTATCAACTTGGACTAAATATTTTTTCAATCAGAATGGATTATTTCAAAAAACTAAAAATACCCTTTCCAAGTATATATTTTTTTTGATATTTTGATTAGTTTTAATATGTTTTTGTTTTAAATTATTGCATGTAGGTTGTTATAATCAAAGATGGTACTGATTAGAAAAAATTATAAAACCACATCAATTTTTTTTAAAAATTATATGATGCATTAGAGGAAAGAGTCCTCTCCAAAAGGGTATAATTTGTTTTTTGAAAATGATAAAAGACTTATACAAAAGTTGACGTGAAATGAAAACTATAAAATTTTGGTAAGTTTGACTTTAAAACATTATTATGAGGAAAATATGCATTGAAAAGTATTTTTTTTTTCCCATGAACTAGATATTGAACTAATCTATTTAGGAAAACAAATTAGGGAAAAATAAGATTGTTTTTTTTTTGTTTGTGACATGGACTCAATGTTACTTTTTCCTGAAATTTTTAGCAATTTAAAATCTGCTCTTAAATTTATAAAACAATATCAAAATAATTTTTTAGAATTTTTGAAAAATTACAAGCATAAAATTCTACATTTCATTAGTTTACATCATCTTGAAATTTAAAACATAAATGCCACTTTTATGAGGTCGAAGTTGAAAATTTTTGTTTGTGTTGGCCGATTCCTTTATAAAATGGTCACAGATTTGTGCTTTTACCCAAATGACAATAGAAAAATCTGAAACAAGATATTAATTACAAACCCTGGGTTTCAAATTTGACTAGTTTTTCCAAAAATGCCACTTTTTTGACAAAACCCTAGCAAACAAGAGGTTTAAATGCAAGATGTATCACTATGAAATGATTAATTTCTGTTATACTAATCAGATTTGATGCAAAAATTAGAAATTCAATTCATTCTATGATGATCTAAGTTTATCAAATGTAGACAAAGTGAAAGATACGCTTTTTTCTAAATCTAAAATGAAATGTTTATTTTCCAAATTTTACATGCAAGGATGCAAGAATGTTCTAAACACCAAGAATGATAAGGTAAAGAAAATTAATTCACTTTAATCAACCTAACAATGCAACAGTATCTAAAACAACTTAATAATCTATAAACCCTAGGTTTAAGACTAGCTAGATTTCCTAAAAATGCAAGGTTTTGTAAACCCTAGTTTTGAAACTATGCAAAATGATGAATGAACTAAATCCTAATCAGATCTAGGGCATAAAACAACTTAGATCTAAAACAAGAAGGATGCAAGAGTGTAGGAAGAGTTAGGTTCACCAAAAGGGAGACTTAGCCTAAGAGGTTAAACTAGGTCAAACCCTCTTCCATTAACATTGAGACACAAATTGAGCTTGGCTTCTACCCATGAAAGAGAGCCAAACTACATGGGTTTTGTCCCATTGTTGTATAGAGGAGTGTCAACCAAATTCAACCAAATCTAATCAAGCAAACTAGGGCTAAAGATGAAACCCTAATTGACTAAGATATGTAAACAAATGTCTAATATCAGGAATCTAAAATGATAGCAGGAATAAGTGAACAGAGAGGAACCTAGATCTGAGTTTGAGAATGCAGAAGGACCAGGGTGCTGGAACCCCTAAATCCTGATTAGGTATTTTCAAAAAGTCAGAATCTGGGTGCCTTCACTTGTCAATCTTCTACAGTCCTACAACTTCTTGTGGTCCGAATCTCCTGAATGTGACCTGCACACAAGCAAAGAGGAAAATGTTGTGCTATGTTTAGGGACTTGCCTTAGTCAAACCCCATGTTGGTGTTTCCACCTCCACTCCAATGATGATTAGTGATCCAAGAGTGTGTGCCCTAGGAGGGCAGAGGCAAGATCAACAATATATGATGAAAGTATGAATGAAAATGATAAAGATTACCACAAGATGTGAAACCCTAGTTGAAGTAGATAAATCAAGATCATGCACCAACAAGGAGATAACTATAGATGGCTTGAACTTCCTTCAAGACCTGCAAAAAAGCATCATAACATCCATAATAAAATAACAATTCCAAGCATGAAGAACACTATAGCATAGAAGATCAATCATGTAAGAAATTCTAATTGTTCTCTCATCCATATAGTATTCTCTAGCTGTAACATGAATTGTAAAACACCTTCTTATATGCACTCCCACTCACTAATAATGAATAAAACCAAATGAGGTCAACACATATAGGCCAAGGAGGTGTTCAAACTGACACTACAAAAATAGGGCTAAAGGACCCATTTGGGCCGGGTGCTGCCACAATAATGGGTTACACTTTTTGGAACATCCTGATTTTTGTTAAAATCACATATTTTTAGAAAATATAATGATTTAAGCCTTGAAAGGTTCCATTTAAAGTATTTTAATTGAAGAGGGTTTGATCAAACCCCCTTAGATTCAAACCCCCTTGGATAGAACCCCACTAGTTTTAAACCATACCTATAATGGAGTCTCCTCTACACCTATCAAAATGCTGATAAAAATCACTTTTGATTTACCTTTTGGGGGATCAAACGAATTCATTTAAAATTTATGTTTTGTAAGTATGTAGTCCTTATTATAAGCTTCCCAAAAAGTATAATTTTAAATAATTTAATTTGATTATTATATTTATTTTTTATTTTTTGTGAATGTAGGTTTTTCACCGAACATCAAGTTCTCTGTTCTACACACATGGAAAATTAGTAAATTAGTGAATTTTTTTTTTAAAAAATATCTATGCACTAGGTATTGATGTCCTTGTTTTAGCAAATAAATAAAAATTGATTTTCGATACATAAAAAAAAAGTTATGTTTTACGGAATACGCCTATGTCTAAATTATAATTGGTTTGACTTCAAAACTTAATTAAAAAAAATATATTCAACAAAACATTATGAAACCAAATGCATGCCCTATATATCAGTGTTACCAATCTAAATTCAAAAGAATCAAAATTTTATCCTCTGTAGAAAACAAGTTATGTGCTACAGAATACACATCACTTTAAAAAAATGTTGTTTACTATTAAAAACTAGTTATCAAAGGAGATGCAAATTTTTTTACAATTTAACTCCAAATTTCTTTTAAAAAATATATTTAGAATCTACAAACAAAATCTCACAAATCACTAGTTCACATCATCTTCAAATTCTTAACAGTTTGGCGGCTATAGGTGTGAGAAAGTGAATATTTAGTTCAAAATGTTGATTTCAATGTCAAGTTTGGCCAAAAAGTGTAACCCATTATTGTGGGATGACCCGGCCCAAGGCACTAGGCACCCTGGTCCTTTAGCTCTACAATCTCTAGGGAGTGTTAAATGTGGTGGGCTTGGGCCAGTCCTAAGTTTATTTTGTCATGTTTATTCATTGGGATCAAGATTTAATTGTTTGATGCTCAAAAGGGTGTAAAATAGGTCCTGATTAACAAGGGTACACATTTTAATCCATAACAGCAGTGGGATGACTCGTATGTGGACTGTTTATAACCATGAGATTGATTCAATGTTGATGCCAACTTTGTTAGTTGGCCTTGTTTGTGGTCATTTATACATTGGTATGTTGCATTGGAATGAGAGGATGAATGATTAGAGTGCCTGGATAGTCAATTATTGGGACTTGCAGTATGTTTATCATGATGTCATGGATAGCTTGGTTACATGATTTAGTGTGAGCTTTTGATAGTGATGGTTTTATATTCTTTACTTGGAGATCTTGGTCCTACTTTATTCTTTTGTACTGCTGATATTGTAGATGAAGTATTTGATTGTGTTAGAGACATGGATTATCTTCATTGAGAGAATGGTTATCACGATGCCTTGAATAGCTTGGTTTCATAGTTTCAATGGGAGTTTTAGAAGTGATGTGGATCTATCACTTGGTGATGGATGATCTTCTATAGTGGTTGTAGGTGTCATGGTAAGATTTTTTGAGTATGTTTCTTGTATGCTTTGAAAGTATTTTGATATCTTGAATTCCATTGTGAGGGGATGGTTATCTTCATGCGATTGGAGATGTTTTTATGACTTTTTGGTTTTAATAGATAAATCTTATTTCAGTGATTATTTTGGTATTGTGCCATGATGGACACTTGATTCTAGATTGGAGTTTTGGCATGATGGTGCCTCTTTGGTATGATATGTTCTTTGGAGCATGTGATCTCCTAGGAGGAGATGCTAGATCATGATGTCATGTGTGTTCCTAGATTTTTGCAGATGCACAGTTGGAGTTTTGACAATGGTCTAGTGTAGTTCTCTTTACTTTTGAGTATTAATCATTTGCTTGAAGCTTCATGTTTTTGCAGGTTGTATTTGAAGTTAGCATGAATTGATTGTCAGATACTCATGGATACTGTATGCATCAAAATATAAATTTTTATCAAAAAGATTTAAACTATTCGTCAAAAACCCTAAATTTATATCAAAATGCACCAACAGAAGATTTAGATAAGCACTATTGATAAACAAATTTAAATAGATGTTACCGAAATGTAATGCAAATGTGGTTGCTCAGATTTTGGCATAACTCCAATGTCACAATTGTCGGGGGGGTGATAAATGAAAATGAGTTTGATTTTTATAAAGTTTTGGGGACGGTTTCAAAAGTGGTTTGATCGGTTGAACGAGAAAAGGTAGGTAAAAAGGTGGTTAGGGTTATGATAACGGGCTTGTATTATTTTTTGTGAAATAGATTTAGGTTTAAGTTTGGATAAAATAATAAATTAAGTTGATTTAATTTATTATTTGTAGGGAGGTGTTGTGGTTTATGGATAAATAATAAATAATTTGAATTTATTATTTACGAAATATGGTATAAAATGGTAAGATTTATTTAATTAATTAAAATTAATTAAATCTTTGGATGAAGGATAACTTAGGACAATTTTTTGATGCCTACATTTTGCCCCTCTTTGAGACAATGTTGCGAAGCAATATTGTTTCAAAGAAGATTAAAACATAGGTTTTTGGATGCACATTAGGAAATGGAGGGAAGGATGATGGAGTTATGCTGATTAAACTTTGAGCAACCTGGTGTTTGATATAGCACTTGACATTATGCACCGAGGTATAAAGACCAGGGTGACGATGTGTCAAATGCAGAAAGGAGGAAAGTCGCAAGCAAGCATATGCCTAATGGCACCATGATATGAAAGACCATGATGACGGTGTGGCAGGTATGTTGCAAAGACCAATAATAGACACAAAAACATCAATGAGTTAGCACACGCAAACAAAACAAGCAAAAACATGCATACACAATGCTGCCCCTAGACAAAAAAAAAGCAAAAGAAGGACCAAAAGACTTAATCATGATAAGCGGTAAGATAGGCAGTAAGATCTCAAGCCAAAGACTAACATGATAAATAGATAAGTGCCATGTTGCGGGAACGATATATCCCTGGATAAGATAAGGTAACTAAAAGATGGTTGGCTTGGGGGATCTACAATTAGTTACTACAATCAAGATCGAATCACTAGGTGTTTAAGTTCCATAATTTAGTCTAAGAGTTTCAAAGTGTTTTTGAGATATGGCTTGGAATGTACGAGTGCCAAAAAATTGGGTTGTGTTTGTTTTATTGGAAATTTTGTGTTTGCATGAAGTGAAATGATTGGATGGAGGAGAAGAATGAAGATATAGTGATGAAAAAAAGTTATTACGGAATTGCATGAGACTGGAAAGGCAGACAAACTCAAGAGTCTATTATGAGGAACTCAAAGGTACCAAGACACATAGACCTACACAGGTGGACAAAAGAATACTAGGATGAGAGCAGGTGAAGGAATGGGAAAGGACTAATGGACAAGCTAGTGATAACGGAACGTAGAATAGCTGGTGAGACAATGCAATATGACCAGATGATACTGAGTAGATGCGTATGGCAAGATATGGATGGGAGCAAAAGGGAGGACATATTTTATTATGGATGGGAAATGGATGATGGCGAGATGGATGATGTGAAAAAGCTACCTAAAGGATGGTGGGGACAGCTTGAATTCTACACATGGCGCCTGCGAACAGGTTTTCACCATGGTACTTATCCAGGGCGCCACCGAAGTGGTTTTCACCATTAGACGAAATGATTTTTCTTTACTATTTTTTATTTTTTATTTTTTTTATTTTTATTTATATTTTTTTTTACTTTTTTAACTGGGATACTCCGAGTCAGGTATAGAACCGTTTGAGATGGGCTATGTTGATAGGCTCTTCCAAAGGTTGACCTTCCGGAGTGGAAAGCTGGTAAGCTCCTGATCCATAGCTCTTGGTTACGACAAAAGGTCCCAACCAGTTAGGTTCAAACTTCCCTTTCTTTGCACGATCAGCCAGATTCCTTTGATTTTCTAGTAGAACAAGATCTCCAAGCTCAAATTTACGAGGCTTAATTTTCTTGTTGTAACCTCGGCGCAGGCGATTTTGATAAGCTTTTAGATGATTAAGAGCTGTAAGTCGCTTCTCGTCCAACAATTCAAGCTCTTGTAGTCTTGATATCCGATACTCCTCATCTGAAATCAAGTGTTGTAAGGATACTCGCAAGGAAGGGAGCTCGATCTCAATGGGTAAAATAGCTTCTGAACCATATACCAAGGAATATGGTGTAGCACCAGTAGGAGTACGGATACTAGTTCGATAAGCCCAAAGAGCAGGATGAAGTTGCAAGTGCCAATCACGGCCAGCCTCGTTTACTGTTTTCTTCAAGATTTTCAAAAGAGTCTTATTAGTTGCTTCAGCTTGGCCATTACTTTGCGGATAATAGGGGGTAGAAAAGTGATGTTGGATTTTGAATTTATTGCAAAGCTCTTTGACATCTTGATTCTTAAATGGGCGACCATTATCTGTGACTATGGCTTGAGGAATACCATAGTGGCAAATGATATAATGGAAAATGAACTTAGATATTTGCTTTCCCGTAATGTAAGTAAGAGGAATTGCTTCAACCCATTTAGTGAAGTACTCAGTAGCAGTGATAATAAATTTATGACCATCTGAGGAGGATGGATGTATTTTTCCAATGAGATCGAGCCCCCATTGTGAAAATGGCCATGGAGTAGTGATAGTTTGCAGTTCTTGTGCTGGTGCATGAATTAGATCACTATGTTGCTGACAAGGTACACATTTCTTAACAAATTCATGCGCATCCTGTTCCATAGTAGGCCAATAGTATCCTGTGCGAAGCATTTTCTTGACTAAGGATGAACCTCCAGAATGAGCACCACAGATGCCTTCATGTATCTCATGCAAAGCAGTTTGGGCTTCTTCCAGGTTAAGACATTTAAGCAAAACACCATCTAGTGACCTTTTATAAAGCGTATCACCAAGGAGGACATATTGGGAAGAACGACGAATGAAGGAGCGACGTTGGGATTTGGAAAGATTTGATGGAATGGTTTGGCTATGAAGGTAATGGTAGATCTCATTGAACCAAGTGGAGTTAGGACCAACAATATCACATACCAACTCTGATTCTGGGATATCAAAAGCTGGTACAAACAACTTTTCTATTAGAAATTCAATTTTGTGATCATTCCTAGGTATCTCTATCATTGAACCAATTGTGGCCATAGCATCAGCAGCTTTATTGTGAAGCCTTGAAATCTGTTCAAATGTGATCCTGTTGAAATATGTTTTGAATGTATCCACTAGTTTCTTGTATAGCTTTAACTTTTCATCCTTTGTTTGATATTCGTTGTTCACTTGCTTGATCACTAGTTGAGAATCCCCATGAACTTGTAAGTCTTTGATATTCCAGGTTATAGCCAATTTCAATCCTTTGATTAGTGCTTCATATTCGGCGATGTTGTTTGTACATGGAAATTGAATGTGAAATGATTTTGGTATATAATCGCCTTGAGGTGTAACAAAGAGTATTCCAGCTCCAGAGCCATGTTGAGTATGAGAACCATCAAAATATAATTTCCAAGAGGGAATAGTTTCTATGTCCAAGATTGATTCATCAGGAAATTTTGTTACCATGGGATGATCTGATTCTATGGGTGCTTCGGCCAATTGATCTGCTATTATTTGTCCTTTTATAGCTTTTCTATCAACATACTCAATGTCAAATTCACTAAGCATTATCACCCATTTTGCCATACGTCCAGTCAGGGCTGCTCTAGATAGTAGATATTTGAGAGGATCAATCTTTGATATAAGCTTAGTCTGATGACTCAACATGTAGTGCCTAAGCTTTTGTGATGCAAAGACAACTGCGAGACATGCCTTTTCAATAGGTGAATAATTTACTTCATAGCCCACCAAAGTTCTACTGATATAATAGATTGCTCGTTCTTTACCACTATCATCATTTTGTGCTAACAAAGCCCCTAATGCTGCTAATGTTGTTGAAATGTATAAAATAAGGGGCTTTCCATGAATAGGTGGTGCTAACACAGGAGGAGATCCCAAGTATTCTTTAAGTTTATTAAATGCTTCTTGGCAATTTTGATCCCAAATAAATTGTGTGTTTTTCTTCAACAAGTGAGTAAATGGTTGACATTTGTCAGCAAGCTGAGCAATAAACCTCCATATGGATTGTAATTTTCCTTGCAAAGATCTAAGTTGTTTTAGATTTTGAGGAGGAGGTATTTCCATTATAGCTTTGACTTTTGCTGGATCAACTTCAATTCCTCTTCTGGAGACAATATAACCTAAGAGTTTTCCAGATGTTACTCCAAATACACACTTCTTAGGATTTAGTCTGACATTGTACGTTTCAAGACGATCAAAAATGTTTTCCAAAACATATAGGTGCCCCTCTCTGGTTTTTGATTTGGCAAGTATGTCATCTACATAATCTTCCATTTGTTTATGAAGCATATCATGAAAGATAACAGTCATTGCTCTTTGATATGTGGCTCCGGCATTTTTTAGACCAAAAGGCATGACAAGCCAACAATATGTTCCCCAGACACAAATGAAAGAAGTTTTATGTTGATCTTCTTCAGCTATTCTAATTTGGTTATAACCAGAAAATCCATCCATCAATGATAACATCTCATGTCCTGCTGTCAGATCCACTATGATATCAATGTTTGGTAACGGAAAATCATCTT
Source organism: Cunninghamia lanceolata (assembly GCA_027924645.1). Taxonomy (NCBI): domain Eukaryota; kingdom Viridiplantae; phylum Streptophyta; class Pinopsida; order Cupressales; family Cupressaceae; genus Cunninghamia; species Cunninghamia lanceolata. Next base: position 28,036 of record BSBN01001254.1, read on the forward strand.
TTGGACAAGCTTTGTTGATGTCTCTGAAATCATTACAAACTCTGATGGTTCCATTTGGCTTGGCTACAGGTACAATGTTTGAGATCCACTCAGGGTAATCTATCGGTTTGATGAAACCAACCGCCAAGAGCTTTTCTAACTCTGCCTTGACCATTAGAGCAATTTTGGGATGCATCTTTCTCAATTTTTGTTTGACTGGTTTTGTTCCAGGACGGACTGTTAAATGATGTACTATTAGTGATGGATCTAATCTTGGCATATGTGCATAGGACCAAGCAAAATTGATTTCTCATTTTTTGAAGAAAGAATTGAAGTCCCAAGTTTCAAATTTTGATAATGACTTTGCTGCATATGTGATCTTGGGTTCTTCTGTAGTTCCAAGATTCATCTCTTGTGTCTGTTCTATGAGAATAGTGGACTTTTCTTGGTGTGCCCCCACTTTGGGAAGGTTAAATTCCTCATCCCCTGGCGCCTCAGAAAGGTTTTCACCAGTGGATACGTCTTTTATTTTGATTTTTGCATCGTTTGAAAGTGCCACAAAGTGGTTTTCACCAGGGGACGTTATTTTTACATTTTCATTTTTTTGACTAAGGAATTTAACAGATTCCCCAAAGTAGGCATCGGAGTGTAGTTCAATAGAGTAACCAATCTTGTGATCTCCGATAGGTAGATGAGTACGAAGCCCCAGAAATTCACCAATAGCTTCATCATTTTCAAAGACATCAAGAACAGGAGGTCTGTGTTGGTCCCAGTCAATGAGATCTGGATAAACAAGGGATAATGAATGAGAGGAAGTGGACGGGGTGGATGAGGACGATGGTTGATCAAAGGAATAGGTGATGGTATAGATGGAATTATCCTCGAAGACATCGGCGGCTGCTTCAAAAGGATCTATGAAAGTGTCTCGATTAAAGGACTCAACTGCGGGAAAAGCTTTCGCCACTTCGTCTAAGATAAACTCAACATCGGGTGACTCACGCTTGGTGGATCCAAACCCTAGCCCAGCATGCTTAGGTCGGCGATGAAATTCTAAAGGCTCTAAGATTCCTTGTTGCTGTTGCCCAAGCCGACCGTCTGTATAGCCCAACTTTTTAATGATAGGATAACCTCTGTGATATATACTCAATGGTAATTGTCTCTGTTCATCTTCATCGCTATAGAGCCATTTAGAGATGTCATCTTCAATGGTTTCTTGACTTAGTTGCCCCCAATATTTGAAGTCTTTCAACTGTGGATGAGTAATCAAGACATGATTAATCGGACGAGGTCGCCCATAGCTCTTAGGTGAAAGAGGAAGTTCATTGATATGAAACAGAGTGTACTCCCCCATGCCTGTAGCACTGATCTTAGCCTTGATCTCCGATCGGGAAGTGGATGGTGTGGATGAAGAAGACGGGGTGAGGGTGGATGGGTCAATGTATTTGGATGATGGTTGGGCAACCTCATTAGTTGGGCAATAATTTTGATGGCGATAAGGACCCTCCAGTCGTCTACAGTATTGAAATGGGTGAGGGTCTGCTTGTATGGTAATCTCACGATCATTAAATGGGAATTTTATGCATTGGTGGTACGTGGAAGGGACGGCTCTCATGGCATGAATCCAAGGACGCCCTAGGAGAATGTTATAGGGGAGATCAAGATCTAAGACCTGACATGTAGTTTCCATTGTAATAGGGCCAACCTTGATTGGGAGTTTAATTGTACCTGCCGATTTTCTTTCTCCGTCATCATAAGCTTTGATCGTAATTTGATATTTCTCATCAATGTTCTCATCGGAGTATCCCAGTTGTTTTATTAATTTGAGGGTACATAAATTCAAAGCTGATCCACCATCTATTAGGACTCGTTTCACGAAATGTTGTTTGACAATAACCTCTAGATGAAGGGCTTCGTTATGGAAATGTTCTGGAGAGGAGTGTTCTGGTTCTGTGAAGATGAGGCGAGGAGTGGATGTAAGAGCCCCCACCATAGCTTGGAATTGATCTACATCAATATCACCTGGTACTTGAGATTCTATAAGGGCTTTATCCAAGATCTGTTTGTGCTGGGGAGACATTCTTAAAAGCTCTAGGATTGAGATCTGGGTAGGTGTCTTTTTTAATTGATCTAGGATATTATATTTAGGTACATGATGGGATAACACATGAGGCCTCGTGGGGTTATGGGAAGAAGTAGGAGGAGGATTTCCCTGAACAGTAATACGACCTCTTCGTGTAGTGACATCACACTCGGGAGTTCGACCTCTAACAGTTATAACATTGACACGAGGATATGAAACGTCAATACGGCCAACTACGCTGTGGTTATTATAGTCATAATGAACTTCATTGTGTGATGTGTTATCAACATTATTGGCTCTATTATTTTTTTGTCCATGTGGAGGAAATGGTTCTTGGTAGGCTTTGAGTTTCTCATTGGGAGACTTATGAGGTATTTGATCTATGTGTATCTCTCCTTGATCAATTAGATCTTGGACATAATGCTTCAGTCTTATGCATGAATTAGTGGCATGCCCATTGACACGGTGGTATTCACAATATTGATCTTCTCGGAACCAACGAGGTTTTGGTTGATTGTCATCATAAGGTTTACTAGCATCAGGAAGTTCAATCATGTTTGCTTGTTTAAGTTTCTGAAATATGGATTCAAGAGATTCTGTTAAATCTGAAAATGTGCGTGGTGGTCGCAAACCTGGAAAGGTAAATTTCTTTTGTATATGCGGTGGGCGATCTCGAGGTGTATTCTGAGTTGATGATGAATTGAGGACAAATGGTTTGTTTTGCACATGTTGAACATGTTTTGTATCAGTGATTCCATCATTCACAATATTCTTGTTTCGATTCCAATATCGGGATTTATCATTGTTTTGGTTATTGGAATCACGATTGTAATTGTCTTTGTAAATTTTGATGAGACCTTTGTTGATAAGAGCCGTTTCAATCATCTTCCCTTTTGTCATGATTTGTTCGAATGAATCAGAGCATTGTACTTGTAAGTGAAAGGCCAGTTCTTGATTAAGATTTTGCACAAAAATTGGAACGAGTTGTTTCTTAGGAATATGACAAGGGAGTCGACTGACAATATGCCTCCATCGTTGTAGAAAAGACGTAAGGGTTTCCCCTCCTTTTTGTTTGGTGTTATAAAGGTCTTGCATGGAGGTGTCTTGTTCAATGTTGTAGGCAAAATTTTTGACAAATTCTTCTGCTAGTTGTTCAAAAGATGTGATGTTTCCTGGGAGACGTGAGAACCATTCAAGGGCTGAGCCAGCCAAACTTTTAGGAAAAAGTCTCATTAAGTATGTAGGTTCATGTCGAAATTCCATGCATGCGATACAGAATTCACGAATATGATCGCGAGGGTCACCTTTTCCTTTGTATTTGTCAAATTTTGGTATTTCAATGTTTGTAAGAAAAGGTACCATGATTAGAGATTTGTCAAATGGATCTGGATATAGTTATGCAAATGAGTATTTCTTTTGTCGAGCACCAATCCGATTATCAATGATTCGTTCGATTTCGTCTTGAATGGGTGGAGTGGTGATTGATTGATTGTGTAATTGCGTTTGAGGTGATGTTTGAGGGTGATGTTGTGACGATGATTGGGATTGTTGGACTGATTGGAGTCTCAAATTTTGTTGTAGCGATTGGGCAAGCTGTTGTTGTGATTGAGCGAGTTGTTGTTGTAGCTGAAGGATTTGGTGATCAACGGGTTTTGAGGATGAGACATTGGTAGGGTTATAATTTCGTGAAATTGAGGGTATGGAAGTGGATACCGGTTTTGGTTGAGCGTTGATGTGACGGATGTGGATAGAAGAAGTTTGAGGTATGGAAACATGAGTTGCATTGGGAATTAATTGAGATGAGGGAATGTTGGAGGTTTTCGGTATGGAAGATATAGGGCCAGATTGTGAGATCCCTACTGATGAAATGGAAGAGGTTGTGAGAGATGATCCTAATGAAGGAAATGATGAAGATGACTGAATGGGTTGAATTGCGGGGATAGATTGTGAGATTCCTAATGGTGGAATCGATGGGGGTGTAAGTGATGACTGAATAGGTTGGAGCACGGGAGGATAATAATCGGGAGGTATCCCCAATGTGTAAGTATGTGATGAGATAGACATAGGTCTTGAAAATGATTGATGGGAAGAGAGAGATGGGATTGTAGAAATAGCAGTATCTTGTGGTCCCAAGGTAAAATTTTGTAGTGGTGTGATAGATGAGGTGGATTGGAACACGTTTGACATAGGTGTTGAAAAAGATTGGTGGAGAGAGGAAGTAGCCTGAGCTTTGGCTTTAGCTTTTTCTGCTTTTCTTCGTGCTCTTTCTCTCTCATAAATATCATCAGGGACTCTAGCTCCACAATCATAAAGGTATTGCATAAAATAATCAGGATCATGATCCATGGTGAGATGAACAAGTTGCAATGTTTCAGGATCTTGTTGAATTTGAAGTGCAATTGGATTCGTTTCAGCATAGTCATTTGTGGGTTTAGGAGTTTTGGGAGTAACTGGTTGGTCGGATACGTCATCTCGAACATCTACATAAGTTGAAAGGTCTCCAAGTGGATCATTATGAAAATGTGATGATGATCCAGTATCTTGTTGGGAAGGATTGATTTGCTCATGGATGGGCTCTTCTTCAAGGAATCTTAAGGATTGAGGTTGCCAGTTTTGAGGAGTGAAATCCATATTGTTTTTCTTGGCTTGGGCACGGGTAGTAACCATGAAAATAGAGGACAATTGAAATGTTAAAAAGCTCTCAAATGGATATGTATGGATGATATGAAAGACTCCAAAAGTGGGGATAAATGATATGGATCAAGATGTAGATATGATTTGTTTGATTTAAGATAGAAATAGAGTCAAATGGTGACTCAAAGAGACTGATGGACCTTAGGATTAGATACGGATAAGGGGCTCCTTTAAAACACTCAGGGTGATGATATGCCTAAGGAAGAAAGGAGATCAAAATGCCACCTCTACTCAAAGGAAGACAGGGCTTATTGAGTAGAAAAGATAAGATGACAAAGATACACTAACTTAAGAATGGTCAGGGCCTCTTAAGCAAATGGATCGTTATGGGATTGATTAGGAAAAGGTCTGTCTCTTAATTGGATGTTGATATATGATCAATAGGACAATGGGGGTCTACAAACTAGTGAAAAGAGATTTTGGGAATGGATATGGATGAATGATCAATCGAAAGAGCTTCTTGTGATTTAAAATGACAAGATTCCACTTGAGATGTGCCACGAGGATAAAAAGATTCTCAATTTTGAAAGTCCAGCTGATGATGTGGGAGACAAGTTATAATGGTGATGATGATTAAATATGCACACACAACAATCAAATAAGACACACAACTTGATTGGTTGTTTTTTTTTTTTTATGACACCTGGATGTTTTGCAAACACTTGTAAACATGCACGATCCTAGGCTAGGAAAGGACAATACTTGTTGAGTTCCCACTTGGTTTTACCCAGCCGCGCCTACTTATGGTGTATAGCTCCAGGAACTTGGGGCACGGGCTCCCCCTTACAGTGCACTCACTTCTCAGGCACACCAAGTTCCAGGTCCTAGGACGCGCAGATCCTGAGGTACCTTACTATCTCTGCCATAAGCCGCGAAAATATGGGACGGCTATCAGAGTTTCCTCCTGTATCAACAAGTAGAGGGTTTTTGGCCACTACACAAAAGGGTTCTAGTGAATATCCGGGGGACCGGCACCTTACGAGCGTCCAGCAAGCCACTAAAGGCTTTGACTAACCCTACTAGGAGTTTTAATATACACAAGGTACACCTCCTTTCGAGCTAGCACTGTACGGTAAGCGCTAATACCGGTTAGACTTGGCTTTCGCCTTATCCTCAATTTATATAGCGGGCCGGACGAAAGTCCCGCTTGGGGTCGCAAATGAGTTCTCCTTGCGGATGTGTCTCAAGAGCAGGCCCACTCTAAGGATAACAAAAGCAAGGAAACACGTTATTTTTGATCTCCCAGATCGCATAAAACGCAAGGAGAGAGCATACACAACGCCTTTGCCTCACACTCGCATGGGGTTCATTTTAATTCCAAATCCAAATGTGTGGGTGGTTGTACAAAATGTCAAAGAAAATGCTTTTGATTCTCAAGATCGCCGAATGGCGCAAGAGAAGAGCATACGCATTCAATGACAAAATTGCAAGCCACAAGACATCGCAAACACTTGTTAATTTTAACCCTTGCTTATGATGTGATCTAATCTATAAAATGAAGACAGAATGTTTCAAGATTAGATTCTTTGACAAGTGGTCCTGCAAAAAACTAATTAGTGGTTTGCAAAATAGTCTTTGACAGGCGTAAAAGCTGCAAGTGAAATGAATGAACCCTGCCAAAAGCACATAAGAACATTAACACACAACAAGAAGAAAGTATTTGATGTTTTGCAAAAAAAAATGAAAGTCTGAATTTCAAATGATTATACTAGAAAATCTGAGATGAATTTGACAAAAAGACTTTCACCACGATGTAGTTGTCTAAGTTATCTTTCCAACGCCTGCAAAAACGTGAAAATCTGATGACAAGTGACAAAGTTAAGCCTGTTTACACAAAACAGCCTCCAAGGGCTAAAAACGGACACTCTGGAGGTTTGTTAACTGGCAGTTTGATCTTGAAGTAATCACACGTCGTGGTTAAAGTGTGCGGCTAAGTTTTGGTTGTTAGGGCTATTCTTGATTGCTACAGTTTAAAGAAACCCTTGACCCTAAAATATATATGCTCTTAGTACATGTAATGTTCCTTCGCGTTTTTTTCACCGGACGTCAAACACTTTACAGGCGCCCTAATTACGTCAGAACAGGATCAACGGTATGGATCTTGCTGCAGGTAGAGGACAACTGTGTTTTTCCAGTAGGTAATCTATTACAAAAATGAAAACTTGAAAACCACAGAGTACACAAAGATGTGCATGACTACATTATCTTGTTATAGGAAGTTCAGGAAATACGTTGATAATCAGCAACCCACGAGTTCAAGCGTAGCACCTGCACCCACAAGAGATTCAAGGAAAACGCCGACAGAAAACAGCCAACGAGTTTAGTGAATTTCCAGTGAATTGTTTTGCATTTTATAGGAAGTTTGAAAAAAACACAATGATAAGAATGGCCAGAGTTTAATAAATTTTCCAGCGTGAAGTTTGTTTAGGGCGTGAGACATCCAAGAACTATAATCTTACATATAAAAGCCTATCAGCTAAATATGTCTGCAATAACCGCCTATTCTCTTGAATACATGATTGTTAATGCTGACGGTTACACAAGACTTCACACGCATCATCAAAATAGAAAGTTGCAACTATAATAACCCTAACCATCAACACTGGTTCCGATAAAGATCAAAGTTAACGGATAACAACGATAACAATCTAAATAGCTTCAGTTTTACCAAAAAACATCACAAGATTATTAGCAAACTTAATAGTTATGTTTGGAAACCGAAGTAATTAACAAGCACTAAGAAAATGTGATATCCACAGAAATGATAAATTGAACTTTCTAATTTGCTTCAAAAACCTACACCCGCTATGTTATGACAAAATGAATAACAAACACGCCAAAACCTAATGACGGTTACGGAGAAATATTTAATCATGACATTCACAATGTAAAACTGGTGATTAAAGAAGATTTAATCGTGATAAACACCGTTACCACAACCACTAGTTGTTAGCGAGATAACCGTCAAGGAGCTTCACCCCAAATGCAAGCCAGGAGGAAACCTACATAAACTCACCAAAAATACTGGTAAAGTGATATATTAACAAAACACAAAAGGGCATGTTCACGTCAGGTTCACCATTTGTATGCATCAAAATATAAATTTTTATCAAAAAGATTTAAACTATTCGTCAAAAACCCTAAATTTATATCAAAATGCACCAACAGAAGATTTAGATAAGCACTATTGATAAACAAATTTAAATAGATGTTACCAAAATGTAATGCAAATGTGGTTGCTCAGATTTTGGCATAACTCCAATGTCACAATTGTCAGGGGGGTGATAAATGAAAATGAGTTTGATTTTTATAAAGTTTTGGGGACGGTTTCAAAAGTGGTTTGATCGGTTGAACGAGAAAAGGTAGGTAAAAAGGTGGTTAGGGTTATGATAACGGGCTTGTATTATTTTTTGTGAAATAGATTTAGGTTTAAGTTTGGATAAAATAATAAATTAAGTTGATTTAATTTATTATTTGTAGGGAGGTGTTGTGGTTTATGGATAAATAATAAATAATTTGAATTTATTATTTACGAAATATGGTATAAAATGGTAAGATTTATTTAATTAATTAAAATTAATTAAATCTTTGGATGAAGGATAACTTAGGACAATTTTTTGATGCCTACAGATACTAGAGAGACTTGATGTGAGGCTATGTTGGTAAGAGACACTGCTCCGATATAGACTTGTATGTTGTCATTGATGGCAATAAAGCTTAGACATCTTATCAGCATGACAGGAAGTCATAACTTTGGAAGGTTTTGTTGGAATTCAAATCCGGTTGGTAAAAAGACTAAGTATGGGCATGAAACAGAGTAAGGGATAGTAACTGGATCAAGTATGCTTCCGCAGATGAAGACCTACAAATGTGGCTCAGGTATGATGTTCATAACTATTTGATGTTGTTATATTCCAGAGATCAAGTTCTGACCTCCTCCGGAAGTCACTTAGAAGAAATATCTAAGTCTGGATGAGTAGAGGCTAGCAGAGATAGTGAATAGGTCACAATATAATGGTCTCCATTCCTCTGCAAGTGAATGTTTTGTTATGCAGTTATAAGGTATTATAAACACTTGTATGAAGTGTCTAATTCTAGAGTTGTGAGATCTGAAGTCCACTGGAAAAATAGTTACAAGCTACTGAGTATCGACACAATGTTTGATAGAGTTTGAGTTTTGATGGTCCGCAATTCTCCACAAGATGATGTCATGCCTTGCGGTTTTGAGGGTAAGATTGGGAATATGTGAAGAGTCCTTGATATGATCTTGGAAGTGTTTTGTGATCCACAATAAAAGTTGTAAGTCAACAGATGAGCCTGTTAAGCATGCTCTTAAGGAATAGGTTGACTGATATAATCAATCATTATGCAGAGAAGAGATAGTGTTTGAAGGATCTACTTAAGTAATTAAATGATTAGAGCCAACCTATATGAATACGTTTGGGCAAAGATTTGGGTCCACATAACATATGGTGCATTGGACTGAGCTAACAAACTACATCTTTCAATGAACATGTTTCATATCTTGGATGCCGACCTAATTATGAATCAAATCATGATGCAGATATATAAGAGTGATGATTTTTGTTTGAGGATGTATGAATGTGTGGGTGTGATGCGAGCATGTGAATAGTAGAGTAGAAATAGAAGATCAATGATGATGAAGACTTGGGATTCAAAATTTAGTTGTTAAAAGACTGCACCTTGGCATATTGACAGATGCTTATGCAATACTCCTTTTCATATACTATTTGATTTGTATTTGGAAGTGAGCCTCCAATAGAGTTTAACTCAGGGTTTAACATCCCTCATTGTAATCTTGCTAGGTTTAGGGTTGAGGCAGTGAGACTGCTAGACCTAGTTGTGCTTCATGGTAGTGAGCCATCATGTTCTAGGCCCGTGGAGTGACCAAGCCTGAACATAATTATTTGTAAAGATTGCAATATATATTTGAGAGCTAATCCTCTCCATGGGTTTTCCCTCTTTGGGTTTTCCATGTAAAAATCTTGGTGTCCATGTGTCATGCTTTTATGGTTGCTATTCATTTGCATGTTTTTCTCTCAAATGACCAAGCCGCCAACAACATGAACAACTAGAGGCCCGCTTGATGGAATTCTTCTTTAGGAAAGATGGAAGCCCACCAATATTATGACCAAAATACTAATAATGATAATCCCAACCCCCGCAAAGAGAGCCAAATACAATTAGGCCCATCGGGTCTCAAGAATACAGTTCCCCAGATCACCAATCAGCTCGGATGCTCTGTTAGTTCACCCCACCAGAAATGCTAGGAAACCTCCCTTCCGTCCCACTTCCGAGAAGGACACATTCCTGTCTGATCAGCCTAGGTAGCTAGTCTCTTTAGTCGGTGAGTGTGAGGCTGATTATTTTTCCTTTCTTATTTTGATCGTTATGCATTTCAGTTGATGACATTATCAGACCTTTTAGAGACTATGATTTCATTATATCTCCTGATTTTGATATGACATTGTTTAGACATATGGTAATTCGATTTGATCATATTTTGATGCTATTTTGTGATTCGACATACGAGATATATATTTGATAATGCTTTGTGATGAGATTCTAGTTAATTATGTGATGTTGACTATTTGACATGTGATTGAAAAATGCAGTTTAACTTAGAATTATGTTATTGATGATTATGGTTGTATTCTATGGCATGAATTTAATTCTAGTTGCTTCGGCTATGATTATGATGATATGATTGACACTTGATCGAGATGTGCAGGTTTACATTCCCAAGCCATGGGAAATTGGAGGTAGAATTCACACTATGTTATTCCTTGTGAAACTGATCCATTCCCAAGAGGGATGATGATCACGTTTGAAATCGAATGTTGATTTAAGTGCTTGTTTTAATTTTATCATTTTGGCCTAGTACCCCTTTGTTTAATTAATTAATATTAAGTGTTGTGTAAATTTTATTGACTTACACCACTTGGTAAGTATTTTTTTTTAGGCCATTTAAAGTGGATTTATGACCCCCTTGGTGAACCTTAGTGTTCCAAAATTTACCCTAAGTGGTTACCCATGGGTCTAGGGTCAATTTTGACTAACCCACCCTTGGATTAACTCACTTTTGGTCACTCTAAACTATGGTTTAGTCAAAGTGACGAAATTTGAAATTAGAGAAGGTGGGAGATGAGTCATGCTTTGGGAAAGACTCATCTCCCTTCCCAAAGTTTGGGAATCCATTCCCAAGGAAGACTTGGGAGGTCTCCAAGACTCCCAAGTGTGTGGGATCTTCCTCCAAGACTCTCACACACGTGTGAGAGCATCTTGGAGGGAGATGGCTCTTTGAGAGAATAAGAGGATGTCATGTGGCATCCCTTATCCTCTTAGAGGTTTGAGTGGGAATGCCACCTCACCACTTGTCCTCTCACACGTGTGAGAGCACAAGTGGATAAGGTGAGGATTGAGAGGGAATTGGAGGATGACACTTGTCACCCTCACACTTCCTCTCCCTTGCAAGTGGCTGTTAGGGTTAGCCGGCAGAAGATATCAATTAAATGCAAATAAAGAGTAAACAGAGAAATGGAAATACACAGAAATAATAATAGCAAGAGACAAGTTTTAACGTGGTTCACCCAAACTCGGGCTACATCCACCAAACAGAGAGTCCAATATTATTATCCAGTAAATAAAACCGATTACAATCAGCAATCCCTGCAACTCAATACCGCTGCAAATGCTACAATACAATATCAAAAAACCCTAACCCTTAGCCGCTTTTATCAAGCTTTTTGTCGGTTACAAAATAGGGTTTTCTTATGTCAGTCAATGAAAAAATTAACTCCCGGTGCATTATAAAATAATAAAAAACCATGTGAGGTTTCGGGGGCGTTGCCCCTCGACCCCGCCCTGTATCGCGACAGGGAACACGCCAGGGGCACTACCCCTGGACCCCGCAAGGGGCGCTGCCCCTTGACCCCGTCTTGGGGGCGCTGCCCCCAAACCCCCGCAAGGGGCGCTGCCCCTTGACCCCGTAGGAATTTGGGGGGGGGAACCGCGCTGATAAAAGTGGGGTAAATATAACCTCCGAGTCTGATTAGGCTCCATATAAAAACAGTGGCATTGGAGGAGGAAGGAGAAGGTGACAAGTGTCACCTTCTCATTCCTCAAGGCCAAAATTGATGGCCTATATTATCTCCTCTTGTTGAGGAGTGTGGGGTTCTGGCATTTTGGAGTTCTTTTCTATTTTTGAGCAACTTTGGGAAAGTTAGAGGGATTCTTGGAGATTGGAAGGTTTGGGAAAGCTTGGAGCTCATCACCAAATGTGCTTCCATTATAGGGCTTTGAAGGTAAGCCTCATGATCTATGTTTCTTCACCCTTGCTTATATATTGTGATGTGTTTGTGTTTTTTGTTGGTTGTTGTTTCTTTATTTTGTGTGGGATGGGAGTATGGTGAGAGCACCTCCATTTGGAGGTAAGGCTCAACTTGTTTGGGGTAGGGGAAATGAACCTCCTTGAGGTCACTCCCATATTGTGTTATTCATGCCTTGAGGGCTTTTACTTGTTGTGGAGATTATTTGAATGGCAAGAGTGCCATGGAGATTATTTTGTGATATTGGTGAGTTGGGTTTTTTTGGAGATTTTTGGCTTGAGGCCATGAGATTGGTATTTTTGGTATTTTAGGTGGCCTTTGAAGTAGAGGGGTCCATTCCCTACCCCCATCAAACTCATTTTCATGAGTTGAGTTATGTGTTTATCCTTGGGGCTGTTTTTGTGTTGATGTTGTTGATTTTTGTTGTGGAGTGGTTGCACCCGTGTGAATCCCTACCTCCCTAGCTCGGGGGTGACCCACTTGCGGGTCTACGGTAGGAATGAGGGCTTTTCGAAGTGGCTGGGTTGTTCTTTTGTTGTGTTTTTTTTATTGCAGGCTATTATGGAGGAGATGGAGCTTTAGAGAAGCTCCTTTTTGATGTTGCTTGGTCCTTAGTATTTTTTTTGGCTGTTTTGAGCCATGGCTATTTTGGTCTTATTGTAAAATTTATTGTTAATTCATTTTGCCCATGGAGTTGGCTGTAGAAATTGTTGAGATGTAAACAACCTTTTTATTTTATTTGAAAGTTGTTGTTTCACTAAGTTGTGAGTTATAGTTTGAGTAATGTATGAAAATTCTTATATATTTTTCTGTTATTGTTCCTTTCAAAGAAAAATATACATTAGTTGTTTTATAAATTCTATTGTTTCTAAAGGAAAGAAGAAAGATATTTTAGCAAACTATTTTCTGCTATATGACATTGAAAAATTATAATATTAGTTGCTGTAAAAAGAAAAGAAAGGGGAAAGTTTAAATCAGTTTCTGTTGTTGCAATAGAGGTTCCTAATATTTGTCGCTGTTGAAAATAGTATGAAATGAATTCTCTACCTTACATAATGCTTTAAAAAAAAGATAAATATATTCCTGTTTATTTTTGGTTTTAAAAAAAAAGAGTAACTACTGGTTTATCTCTTCTGATGTAAACAGAAATTTAGGAATTTATACTATCCAAATTTGTGTATTGTGAGTAGTGGTTCAATGTATATATAACTATACCTATATATATATACAGATATATATACATTGTGCCTTATTTTATAAATCTATTGTTGTTTATAATTTTATATTCCTTGTGTCTATACTGAAATGGAATAAACCACAAAATTTTAATATCTGCTGAATATTTGAATAAATATATATACACTCACATATATATAAGAATATATATATATATACATGAGTGCATATATATAAATATATATTTTACCATACTATAATAGAAGCTTTATACTGTGATAAAGTGTAAAGACTGTGTATATTGGTCTGAGTATATATATATAGGTATATATACATATATAGGTATATATATACACACACACACAAAACCGTCTTTAAACATTTGATATACTACAAATAGAATTGAAATAGTATGTAGTGGTTTGAATCCGCGGGTGGACTATTTTTGAGTTGAAGTAGTTATTAAACAAAGAAAAAAAATAGGATTGTGGGCCGCAGTGCCCACAATCCCCTATTTGTTGTAGTAAGGGGTGTGGGTGGGGGCACCGCCTCCCCCCACACCCCCAAAACCCTTTACTCCGCTTTCCCTTCCCCGTCGTCTTCATCCTACGCCCAGCATTCACCACTCTCCTCTGTTCCCTCCGTCCGTGACCTCTCAACTCTTTGTTGTGCATCTCAGCGGTGGTGGCTACAACTCAATCCCCCTCTCTACTCTCAACCCTGCAGTTTGTAACAATTGTTTAACACAGTCAACAATATATATATATATATATATATATATATATATATATATATATATATATATATATATATATATATATATATATATATATATATATATATATATATATATATATAAGGAAACAACCACTCTTTGATCAAACAAAAAAAAAAATAGTATGGCTTTCAATTTGCTATGTATACCTCCGTGGGAGGTAGTAGTAGATCCAACCATGGCTTCCTCCTCCATCCAAACCCTAACCTACAAGAGAGAGTCCAAACAAATTTAAAACAAAACAAAGGAAAAGAGAGAACGAGTTAGAGAAAGTTAGGGCAACATAGGAAACAAAAGAATAGACAAGATTAGGGTTCTCTTTTTGAAAACTAGGTGTTATAATAGAGATTAGGGCTTTTATTATTTTATGGAGCAATATTTTATTTGAGAGGATTTCATTTTGTGAGGAATTGTTTTAATTCTATTTATTTTTAAAAAGAACTCTCTTTTTGCCCATGTATTTTAATTCTTGTGTCTCAAATTATTTGTTAATATTCTAGATGGGGTTTTGTATTTTATTTGCCTTGTGAATAAATTTATTTGGGAGGAATTAATTTGTTTAAGTTGGGAAGAGTATTCCCTTTGGATTTTATTTAATTCTGATGAGATTCTTATTTTTTTATTTTTACCTAGTGAGATTTTATCATTTCAATTATTGATCTTTTTTATCATTATTTTATGGGAATGAGTATCTTAACCTCTTCCCTTCTTTATTATTCCGAGTTTGATAATAAACATAATTGTCAAAATTATGTTTATTAACAGACTCGAATTTGAAATCTAATTTGACGTTTGTTACTATTTTATTATATTATTTCAAATTTTTTAATTCTTTCTGCAAGGTCGATTATTTGACCTTGGCAGGATATTTATTTTGTTATTTTTAAATTGATTAAAATTTGTTCTTAAGTTTAGATTTTATTATTGAATTTTATTTAATTCCTTTTTGGCGATTTACTTTAAAATTTTAATGCATTTATCAAAAACGCGTTATGCTGTCAGATTTTTCCTAGATTTCTAGGGTTTAAGTTCTATGTTATTTTATTAGCTTTTATTCCATCATTCCACTTTAATCATGCGTCCATCGATTCCATCATTTTCTTAATCCTTTTTCAATTTTATTTTGACTGGAGTTAGAGATAGGTTCTGAAGTTGGCAGAATCATCTCCACACCTAGGAAACTTAGTGTTAGGATTAAAACCGTTCTAACTCCTAAAGCAACACACTTCATGTCGCATACCCCCTAGACGGCTATCATCACGCAGGGGACTACATGGGACAACACACCTCCTTGATTTATGTTGACATGTTTACGCCTTATGCATATTGCCACCGAGCACGCAGATGCGTGCGAGGGGGTTCCTAGGGATAGGTAGGAAAGTTTTTTTGTAATTTGTGTCATGACCACATGGCAAATGTGGACATGACACGTGTGTTGTGTGTCGTGACCACATGGGAAATGCGGGCATGACAGTGAGGATAGCATTCCTGATCAGAAGGCACCTATAGGGAGGCAAGAAAGCCGCTCCCATAAGCTCTAGTCCCAAATAAAGCAGGACTCTTGTTTAATTTATTTTGGGAAATGGCTAAAAGAAAAAGTTTATAGAACATTGATTCACCCTTCCTCAGTGTTCCTAACAATCAACAATTGGTATCAGATCCAAGTTCCTTGGAAGAAGCATAACAACTCAAGGAAGATCTGGGATAGTATGATCATGGCAGCAAAAAGATTTGGAAATTATGAAAGCAACAAGGAACTAGAAGCAACTCTTATGGATCTTGAAAAATTTGAAGTAGAAGTCAGGGATCTAAAAGAAAACTTGCAACAAGCTAATAAATGCATCTCCAAGCTAAAAGAGCAAGTCACGAAATTAAAAGAGAAATACAAAGAAGTTAATGATCAATTGATATCAGCAAATGAAGCCCTGAATGATCTGGAAGCAGAAGTTATAGAAAGAACAAAAGTAGAAGATGATCTGAATTTAATTGTGAAGAGAAAATTAGAAGATTGTGCCAAACTTGAAAAAGAAATTGTAAGTCTAAAAATAGACCTAGAAAAGGCCAAGAGCTTTGAGGAAAAATTCAAGATAAGTACTGCAAATCTTGATAAAATGATTGCTAGCCAGAAGAGTGCTGATGACAAGCAAGGTTTGGGATTTGAGAAAAAGAAAGTTTAAAATTTGGTCAAACAAACACTGAGTCAAGGCAAAACAGAGGAAACTGGTTCAGAAATTAAAGAAGACCTAAAAGACCTCCGGTCAGGCAACCAAATGCTCAAAGGTACCCATCTTTCAATGGTTACTATTTTAATTGCAATAAGTATGGTCATAGGGCTACTCAGTGTAGAAGTAAAACAAATCAAAATGTTCCATCTTTCTCTGGAAAATGTTTCAATTACAGCAAAGTTGGTCATAAAGTTAATGAGTGCAGAAGTGTGTCAAGAATTAACCCAAGTAATCCAAGAAACATCTAATTCTTCAATAGAAAGTGTTTTGCATGCAATAGATATGGGCATATGGCTAATCAGTGAAGATCAAGACCAATCTATAATAATAGGAGGAATCAAGGACAGAGAAATGTTGTTTGTTTCATTTGCAACAAATCCAGACACTTTGCAAAATCATGTAGAAGCAGAAACACAAGAAGAGACTACCCTGAAAAAAGGGGTAAAACAGAGCAGAAGAATGAGAAGGGAAAAGGAAAAGTTGATCTAATTAAAACTGAGAAAGAAATGGACAAGATCTGGATTGATAAGGAAGTAATTAAAGTTGAGGATATATTTGCACAAACATCTGATGCAGATATTCTCTCCGAAGAATGAATTAAGAGCTCTGGCTCAGGGAGAGCAGTGTTGAAGATCCAAACTCCCTAGCCAGATAGTATTGGAATCTAGTAGAGAGATATGCAGTGGAATCTGACATTATAGATCCCTTGAAAGAAATTCTAGAAGAAAAGGTTCTAATGCAGAGTATTGTGGAGCAATCCTAATTGACTATATTCTATAGTGAAGGGTTTAACAACTTTTTGGGAATGAGCATTTACTGATGACTAGGTCAAGTTGTGCGGAGGATAAAAAGGAACTTGTTCAGTTTCAAAATCACTTTGCACTCGAAGCTATCAAGTATTCAAAGAGATTGAAGTAGAACTTGAGCATTCACGACCAAGATTTGAAGTGATCAGAGTAATTTGAAAACCCTAACACAGTGGAACAAGACATTATTGAGCGTTCACGACCAAAATTCAAGAAACACCCATTTAAATCAGTGGAAGTTGATCAAATGGGTGCATTCTCAGGAATTCCACATGAAGTATTGCATGCAGAGGATGTTAGGGCCTATGTTCATGTCTCCCTAGAGGAACAATGAAAAAGCAATCTCATTGATTTATTTCTGAATCACTTGAGTAACAAGGGTTGCATGTTGAAGAATGAATACAATGTATTGGAAACCAAGAAATTCGTTTAGTACATTAATTTCTTGACATTCGCTGAGGACGAATGGGTCCGGTATGTATTAAGCAGAGTTCATGATGAATTCATATGGCTCAAGAGACCCTTTAAGATCACAAGAAAAGCTATAAGGGTAGTTACTAGTTTGTTCTCCACCGGATTATTACTGTTCTTGAAAGGTGTGAAGAATGACAAGGTTATGGAGGCCACTAGAGCAAAGTCTGACAACAGGGTGCTTATAATCAATGATATTGAGGACAACGTAGTAAGATTTGCATCTATGGTTATTGGATACAATGTTTATTTCTCAAATAGGGAAAATTTAGTCTCCGGTACTGCAATCTACATAGCATTTCAGATGGTAAAAGAAGATGCAGAGTATGATCTTTGTGAATTGCTCTGACAATAGTTGATGGAAAATCTGAGGAAGACCAAAGAACATAAATATCCATTCAAGTATGGTATGCTAATTATTTGCCTGTTCTTTTACTTCATGCAAGAGTTGCCAAGTATGAAGAATCTAATCTAGACAAATGATAAAGCTGTTGCAATACAAATCAAAGATCATCTATCTAACATAGGTAGTATAGATACTCAGAACACAACCCTATGGGGCTATTTCAAAAATTTCCAAAGGACAATGCAAGCTAGAGAAATAATTCCTAGAGCAGTAGTTGAAAAATACAAAGACAACATTTGCTTTATTGTTACAAAAGATCAGTGTTTGATGGAGGCTGTTGAGCCCAGAACAGTATGGGTGATGCCCATGGGGTATGAGGTAGATGGTAGAATCTTAGAAAGTTATGCTCAACATGTGCTAAGTAAACCCAAAGATCCCAAGGAAGAAAGATTTGGGACTTATGAGGAATTGCATGCTAAAATTTATGTTGAAGTAAGAAAAGTTGAGATCTCTAGAAAAATGAGGAAAGTGGCAGAAGAAATTGCCATAAAGCATGGATTCACAAAAGAAGAAGTGGAAAAGGCAAGGGAAAAGGCATAGGCTGCTAGGGAAGTAGAAGAAAAGACAAAAGGTGAATCAACTAGAGCTCCAGAAGAACCCAAGGGTGAACCAAAAAGGCCAGAGATGCCAAAAAGAAAAACCAAAGCCTCCACTTCTGCAGAAACTACATCCATTCCCTCTGGTTCCACACCATCTACAACTGTGGAAACTCCCACCACCATTTTCAAAAGGAAGAAGGCAAAGGTCAAGATAATGCATTTTATCATAGCTATTGATGATAACATAATCAGATGAGGAAGTGAAAAGAATGAAGACTGAGGCTACTAAAGCCTCTGGAGATAGCAAAAAGAAACCCTTTGGTAAGGGTAAATCTGGGAAAAGGGTACAACAAGATGTCCCTCAAACAAAATAAGCTACTATAAGCCTTGAAGATGTGCTCAAAGCCATAATAGTAGATAGCAATCTAAAACCAATTGCATAGTTGTTTAATGAATATAATGATCCAGACAAGAGGATCATGGAGATTGCTATTGTAGAATATATAAACATCTACAACAAGTCCTTGATTGAAATAATTGATGATCTTCCACATAGCCTAGGAAGCTTAATGACTACAAGAAAAGAAGTAGCTATGAAAAAAGACATTGAGCTAAGGGATCATTCCTTGATAAAATTATGTCCAGAGATCACCCTTGAAGAGAAGGCCAAAATCTCCAAAGAAATCAAGGATGCCTTCATAACTAAGAGAGGAATGAAATCATTAATGTTGGGAGAAATTGATAAAGTGGCTAAGGAAATAGAGGAGATCACCTTGGCAGCACTGAAGAAAAACAATATTCCCACTATCTATGACAATGAAGAAGCAAATGATAAGACACATCCCCACCGGAGATTAGCCAAGAACAAGGACCGGAACAAAATGATCAAGTTCCCAACACTGATACAGTGGATATGTCAGATCAAGGTGAAGTTGATACTAATCTGCCTCCTAAGCAACATGCTAAGGGTGAAGAGAATAGGGAGCAGATAAGGAGTCCTACCCCCCAGAGCAAAACATAGATCAACAGGAAAATATGGACATGGATCCTCTAGAATGAAGTTAAGAAGAAATATGTGAGAGAGAAAGAGACACTGCAGATGTCTTAGTTGGTTCTGGTAGACAACATGTTGCAGATGAGTCTAAACTCCTTCAAGGACCAATCAACTTGGCCTCATTGTCACCTGTACAAAAATTCAAGTTAGTATCTATTGTTCAAGCCAAGGCACAGGAAGAGATGATGAAATCACATGACCAAGACAGTAAATTGATCAATGATGCATCCATTGTTCTAGAAAAGTTGATGCCAACATTTCAAAGGGATACCTCATTATCCTCTACTGATCATCTCAAGGAGCTATTGAACTTGATAAGTACACATTTTGAGTCTTTTGAAAAATTTGTAGAAGCAAAAGTAAGAAAAGAGTTTGATGAAAGAAGATTGGTTGAGTTAAAGACTATGATAGTTCAAGACAAAACTTTGTTAGATAACAAAATTAAGGGCATACAAAGTGCAATTGAAGCAGATGATAAAATATACAAATTTTGTTTATCTTGGCTAAAAATCACAAAGGAATTAGAAGATAAAATTAAAGACTCAGAACTCAAACTGCTCAATATCTCTGAAACATATAATCCAATAGTTGAGTCAATAAAGGGCAAAGAAACACAAGTCGCGAATATTCATAATGATTTGAACACACTGATGAGGAAAAGGGGAGAAATCAAAGATAGGTTGTACCAGCTGAAGGGACTGATAAGTCTAAAAATTGAGTCCATGATCAATTTGGCAGATGAAGCATTGAAATCTCAAGCAATAATTGATACACCATTAGATGTGTAGAAGGTAGAGAAGTTAGTATTTCTGATGAATGGCCACATCCATATTCTAGAAAATTCAAGAAATAGATGGAATGGAGAGATAGCTTTGATAAAGACTATCTACAGTGACATTCTTCCTTTAGTCACAAATTGAGATGAAGATTGTATTTGCAAACATGCGGCAGAAGACACAAAGTTTTTGAAGTTTTTGAAAATTTTTGGGTTCCAGATCCCACCCTTTGCCATTGATGTCAAAGGGGGAGAAGAAGATCATTTAAAAATGGGATAAACATCTAAGGGGGAGCAGGAAATAAAGTACATATAGTAAGGGCGATCGGTCAAGCATTTTTCACTAAGTGTTGCCATCAATGCCAAAGGGGGAGATTGTTGGCAAGAGACATTGCTCCGGTATAGACTTGTATGTTGTCATTGATGGCAAAAAAGCTTAGAGATCTTATCACCATGACAGGAAGTCATAACTCTGGAAGGTTTTGTTGGAATTCAGATCCAGTTGGTAAAAAGATGGGTAAGAAACAAAGTAAGGGACAGTAACTCGATAAAGTATGCTTCTACAGGTGAAGACCTGCAAATGTGGCTCAGGTATGATGTTCATAGCTATTTGATGTTGTTATGTTCTAGAGATCAAGTTTTGACCTCCTTCGGAAGTCACTCTAAAGAAAAATCTAAGTCTGGATGAGCAGAAACTAGTAGAGACAGTGAATAGGGCACATTATAATGGTC
This sequence comes from Cunninghamia lanceolata, assembly GCA_027924645.1. Classification (NCBI taxonomy): domain Eukaryota; kingdom Viridiplantae; phylum Streptophyta; class Pinopsida; order Cupressales; family Cupressaceae; genus Cunninghamia; species Cunninghamia lanceolata. Next base: position 49,097 of record BSBN01001254.1, read on the forward strand.
TACATTCCTCTGCAAGTGAATGTTTTGTTATGCAGTTATAAGGTATTGTAAACACTTGTATGAAGTGTCTAATTCTAGAGTTGTGAGATCTGAAGTCCACTGGAAAAATAGTTGCAAGCTACTGAGTATTGGCATAGTGTTTGATAGAGTTTGACTGAGACAGAGTCTAAGTTCTAATGGTCCACAATTCTCCGCAAGATGATGTCATGCCTTGCGGTTCTGAGGGTAAGATTGGGAATATGTGAAGAGTCCTTGATATGATCTTGGAAGTGTTTTGTGATTTGCAGTAAAAGTTGTAAGTCAACAGATGAAATTGTTACTTGCATGCTCGTAAGGAACACGCTGACTGATATAATAAATCATTATGCAGAGAAGAGATAGTGTTTGAAGGATCTACTTAAGTAATTAAATGATTAGAGCTGACCTATATGAATACATTTGGGCAAAGATTTGGGTCCGCATAACATATGGTGCATTGGACTAAGCCGACAAGCTACATCTTTCAATGAACACGTTTCATATCTTGGATGCCGACTTGATTATGAATCAAATCATGATGTGGATATATAAGAGCGATGAATTTTGGTTGAGGATGTATGGATGTGTGGGTATGATGCAAGCATGTGAATAGCAGAACAGAAATAAAATATCAGTGATGATGAAGACTTGGGATTCAAAATTTAGTTGTTAAAAGATTGCACCTTGGCATATTAACAGATGCTTATGCAGTACTCCTTTTCATATACTATTTGATTTGTATTTGGTAGCGAGTCTTCTTCATTAAGGTAGTGGTCTTGGCAGTGAGCCTCCAATAGGGTTTAACAACCCTCATTGTAATCTTGCTAGGTTTAGGGTTGAGGTAGTGAGCCTACTAGACCTAGTTGTGCTTCATGGCAGTGAGCCATCATGTTCTAGGCCTGTGGAGTGACCAAGCCTGAACATCATTATTTTTAAAGATTGCAATATATATTTAAGAGCTAATCCTCTCCGTGGTTTTTCCCTCTTTGGGTTTTCTACGTAAAAATATTGGTGTCCATGTGTCATGCTTTTATGGTTGCTATTCATTTGCATGTTGTGCTCTTGTTTAATTTATTCTGGGAAATGGTTAAAAGAAAAAGTTTATAGAACACTGATTCACCCCCCTTCTTAGTGTTCCTGACATTCAATAGGATACAGAACTATTATTGTGGGGATCATGTGTTGGAATGGTGAGATTTTAACAAAAAGACCGAGGAGCCTTCACCTAGGTATGGACATGAGTTCATGTTTGAACTTCAAAGGAGATTGTTCATGGAGAGAGTCTATGAGGCTTGGTACATCTCAGTAGAGTACTCTCATTCTTCACTCTCAATTAACTTAGTAAAAATGATTTGATAGATATTTCCCATGTTGTTTCAGATTCATTTTGTCTATCCTTTATGCTATATTCTCATGGATATGGATCTTGAGCTATAGTTTCTAGTTCTGGAGGGTTCATTTGAGGAGAATTTGGCATGATTATCTCCTTAGGTATATGGTTTGATTTGTGAGAATTTCTAGAGATGTTGTTGGGTTGAATTCCTATTTCTGGAATGGATTTGAGTTTGATCTTCTTTGGTTAGAGAATCTTACATCCATTTTGGTTATATGAGATATATATGTTTTGATTGATCTAAAGAGATTGAACATCTGGGTCTTGTTAAGGCTTTTCAGTTGGGGTTTTGTGAAGGAGGTCTTACTTGGCACAAATTATCACTTAGTGGTGTTGGTAGAAGGATGTGATATGGTTTGCAATTTCTCTTTATGATCTTATGTTTCTTCCTAGAATTTCTTATTCATCTAGTATGATCATTGGGTTTATGGTCATTTGCTATTGTTGTAGTTTATTTTTTAAAAAATGGTATGTATTCTTTTAATGTATATCATTTGACATGTGAAGGACTTGGGAGAAGTGAAGGAGATCAAAGGTGCTCAAGAATGAACAGAAAACTATTTGTGGAAGTATGCTATGTGTTACAGTAGGTTGGTTGTAGTTTGCAGATCATTGTGATTATTATTTGTATTACATGATTTGATTATTAGACACACCTTTTATTTAAGTGTTGATTGGTAGATTTTGAGTTGCTTTGGTTGACATTGCTCATGTAGTATGATTCCTAGGATGTATGTGTGCCTTTCGTAGATTATTTTTCATTGGACTGCAGTCTCAAGGGTCTTTAGATTTTTTGCACATCAATTGCTTTGGTGTGTTTTTTTTTTTATCATGGGAGATGATAACTTTGAGTAGGACAGTGGATTATAGAGGGATGAGAGCTATAGTATGGGCTGGATATGTCATGTGAATAAGGTCTATCAATGGTGGGTTTTTTAGTTGGATGCAAACAACTAGCTATGGTTGTTGTTCTATCTATTCTGGAGTATTCATTCTCGATCTTGTTTTGGAGGTCTTTCGACATTAGAAGTGTGTTCTGGTAATGGGTTTTAAGTTGGATAAGTGTTATGGAGTAAAAAGTGTCCACATGTCTTTTTACCTCCTTGTTTAGCTCCTAGGTCCCATTTATCACATTATACATTCTAAATGTTCATCCCGATGCAAAATTGCCAGACATTAATGTAAAATTGGAATAACGGCCCCTTCACTTATCTTATCTTGGACCCAAAAGGAGATAAAAGACTTGGGGACCATTGCTCAAGTCCTTCCTGATTGGTCTGGGCAAAATCAAGTATTGGTCGGCCTTACACCTCTCTAGAGGTTTCTCCTTGTTGGCTCTTTTGGTTTAATTTGATGACTGTTAGTGGGAAAGTGTATATAAGTGTGTTTTGAGTTCATTTGTAACCTAGTTAGAGATAGCCATCTTGAGATATTGAAGGAAAGCAAGCAAGAGCATTCATTGTGATTCTAGAGCAGATTTGTGTATTGTTATTATGTGTTTGTTGTAGGCATGGAGCTATCATCTATCTCCCTTAGGGTTTGAAGCATCTTCATCATTCTAAGGGATCATCACATAGGTGATATCATTATTGTTTATCACCATTTGATTCATCATTATTATCATTGTTTTTAGCCTCTACCCCCCATAAGGGCACACACTCTTTATCAATCAACGATGTTGAGAAGCTTGAATGCTATCCCAAGATTTGACTAAGGTAAGTCCCTAAACACCATAACCCCCAAAACCCTTCTTATTTTCTTGTGTGTAGGTTACAAGAGTGAGATCCAGAGAATGTGAAGATACAAGAAGATTCAGTGAAGATCAGGGTTTTAAGATTTGACATGTTAGTTTTAGGACAAACAACTAAGAGGATGGGGTGAATCAGTTGTCCCAAAACTTTCTATTCTTTAAACACTTAAATCCTTCTTGTAATTCAATAGCATAATAATAAATTAATCATGGAAGTACAATGCAATAATTCAAGAGCAGAGATGCATTAACACATATGACACCAAGATTTTAATGTTGAAAACCCAATCAAGAGAAAAACCACGGGGTGACTAACCCAAGATTGTATTCTCTATTAAAAGAATAAGAAGAACAAAATGGAATATGCCAATTAGGGCTCACTGCCTGAGCACATTGCTCACAAGAGGCCCACTACCTACAGGAGACACACTGTCTACAGAATAATAAATATTACATACTTGAACTGAAGATTAGCATCTTCACCATGCTTGAGTCAGTTCCATTTAAGCTTAATACTTCTGCTCTGCTTCTTGCTCTTCTCCTTTCTACCACACTCTCATCTCTGCCACCATCTTTGAAATGACTTCTCAACTCTCATTTATACAAGACATCGACTTTGGGATAATCATCAAAGTCGGCACAATACATATTTTATTTTATTACAGAGCAAATACACAAATACAACTTGATTTATTACAAAGACTTCATGTGAATCACCACATTGTTGGCCACACATATCTGGGACTTCAATCTTCTTTGAGGAACACACCATCCTTTGCATAACATCTTCAAGATCATCTGTAAGATGTGTAAATCATCCGATTTGCCAAGTTTAGGAAGAACATCATCATCTGGAAGTAATTCTTCAATTACGAGCTCAATCTTCAATGCGGACCACCAACACGAACTGGACACAATCTAGAGACCCTCACAAGATTGCTTGAATCACCAAGAACATCCACACCACTTATGCTTACTGAAATCATTCTTTTCTTCATCTGGAACCTCAAGAACACAGTCTGTCATCACTATCATATTGGAGTAGATGCCTGCGGACCTCCAGACCACGAACCAATTGAGTTGTCAATTCACATTGACTTCCTAAACACTCCACCAAATCCGCACAACAAGATATTGCATTTCCAGATCTCATTAGACCTATTTGTGTCACTCTGTCACCTCTGAACATTTGCCAGAACTGGTTTTACTCATATGACCATAACTTCTTCAATTCTTCATGCGGACCTCTCAAATATTTACTGGATCACCTTTAGACACATATCTACAAACCCTTTGATGTGCATCCTTTGATCTTCACCTTAGCTGGGATCTTCACTTCATAGAGCTTCACTGTCTTCACTGTTCTCTGTTTTTGATAGGACTAATTTTCTCAATATTCTCAGCACACAGCTCATCCAATCCTTGACATCAATGCAAGAAGAGTATGTTGACATCAATGACAACACCGGTTGGGCCCATACTTGCAACACGACAATAGTCACAAAATATTCCTCCATCCAAGACTTGGGTGGCACCGTAGTCTTTCTGCCTTTTCTAACTTTATATCCAACATCAAGGTAGCTTCTGCAACATCTTTCTAGTTTATAGTTTTAGCAGATTCCTTCAATCAGGACTTGGGAGGTCTTGAATTAGTCCTCCAATACCTCTGCTTTCAGGAGACATGTTCCATCATCTTTCTTATTCATCCCTATGCAACTGGTTTCTAGATTGTTGTTATACTAGGGTTTCATGCATTATAGAACTAGGGTTTCATGCATTGTCAACCTAGGGTTTGATAAAAAGTCTAAATTAAATTTGATCCATCTATAACACACATGAGTACAAGATCTGTAGCTAAGTCCACCTCCATTTGGTAGTGATTTGGCTTGGTCTTGTCCTTGAATGTTATATGGAAAAGGGTTTGATCTAGTGTGCATTCTAGTTGTCATCATTCACCTTTTTCATACCTAACAGATACATTGGTGTATCTATGTGACATTTAGTGTCCCATCATGTTTTTTGGGGAATCCTAATCTTTTGCCATGTTGGTGATCACTTGGAAGATGTTGTTCTTGTTAGATGAATATTTTGTTATCAGTTAATCGAGAACAAAATGGTTATATCAACCACAGTATAATGAGATTTAATCTCTCCTCTCAGAAAGGGGAGGCTCCCTTCTTATTGTTCACTACAATCAACAATTACTTAACTATATTTATGTACACTACAAACTAACCTATGGATGGATCCATATCATCTATTTCTCTTTTTTCAGAAAAGATGTTTCTTCTTAATTCTCACAAAGTATGATAAACTTAAAAACCACTTGCTGGAACAATAATAAACAATATCCAAATTGAATAAATGTAAGAATATTCAAGATGATACTAGAATAAAGTAACCAAGAAACTCACAAAAGCACAAAGTCTTTTGTTGCTTCTTCTGCTAACTTGAAGTTGGAAATGTATAGAATATAGTGCAACCTAAAGTCTCCACCATATGCTATCAAGAGATTAATGAACATAGAAAATAAGTAGCAGCTCAAAGTCTTCTAATATTTTCCACTCACAAACATAAAATAAAAATTCCAAAGATAATGTTGTAGCACAAAGAATCCAAAATCAGCTTTAGATCACCTCCTAGATTATATGAACTCACACTACGATTTGATCAATTGCATAAGAAAGTGCAAAGGAAAAGACATAAGAACATCTCCAATGTACCACAAGGTTATTCCAAAACAAAGTTTGAATTCCCGCTTGCTTTTCTTATTATTGATAAAATTATAATTTACAGCTTGAACACAAAGTCTCAAAATGCTCTTCAATTCAGCAGCGCTTCGTTTCAATAACCAAAAGATAATATTTACATAGGAGGCCCTCTTTATTTATAGGGAGAGGCTGAGAGCAAAAATAGGAAAACTACAACTACTTTGACTTATTCAAAAACTCAGTCCTAATTGATTTATGTTTTTGTCTCACAAATCCATGTATTCTAATTTTTCATAATGACATGGATTTTGTCAATTACAATTTACAAATCATGGAAACTAAAACATGAAAAATATCTAAGTGTCCTTGGACACTTCTTCATCATCTTGATCTTTCTCCAAGAATCCTTTATATCTTTTCATAGTAGCCTGGACTTGATTACTATCAGGCCCTGGTGTATGCTTGGAGATAATAAGCACCCAAGTGATGGAATCAGTGAGGGTGTTGGGCATGCTCTTGTGCTTATTCAATATTTTCTACAGCCTATTCAAAATGGTCTCGAACTCCATCAACATGTTAAGTGAAGCCAATGAAAAGACTTCTGTTTCAACTTCTGTTTGCACCAGGTTGGCGAACTCTTGAATAACTATATCCTTGGGGAGTGTCTGATGGTTGTCATCTAGCATATGACATGGTTGTTGAACACAAAGAATACTGAGAGGGGGGTGAATCAGTATTCTGCAAAACCTTTTTTTTCACATATTCATTAATCCATTTACCAAATTCAATAACATGAAATAAAAGTAAACATAAGAAGAGAAGCCACAAAGTCATAACACATAGACACCAGGATTTTACATGAAAACTCAAAAAGGGAAAAACCATAGTGAGTGTTAGCTCATGATATATTATGATATCAAAACCAAATTACATGAAGGCTCACTTCACAAGGACTCACTGTCCAAAGAAGTGCTCACTACAATAGGCTCACTGCCAAAAAGAGAATATAGAAGAAGGATTGACTCACTACCAAGAGAGGACTGCTACAAATGAATCTATAGAATGCTGAAATTTAGTTCCATTAATAGCTTAGTATACATATTCAAAAGTCTTCATTATGTCTGCCCTGCTTTTCTACTCAACTTCACATATACTCTATTCTTCTACCCTTACTGCTTCTTTCTTATCACAAAATTCCCTTAGATCGCTTACACATCGAATTCACACTATATTAACACAATACCATACCTTCAACACCAAAATCTATCATATATATATTCGTAACATGAATTAACTAAAACTTGGTTGGCTTGCTAGAGATGAACTATGTACACAAAAACCTCATACTCTGTCTGCTTGATCTTATGCATAAACAACAATGTAGAATCAAATAAACATTCCAGAATCTTCATATAGACCGAGACCTATTATGTAGCCACTTAGATTGATGATCTAAACAATATAACTTCACCACATATTGATCTAGCATGAGTGTCAGTTTTATCCTTAAGTGCATACTCAACTAACTTGACTATCATACCATAACTTTCAATGTGAACCATATGAGATTATAAAATTCATAACCAACATTCATTATGGGCCTCTTATCATACCTTCAGAATCACAGAGCTTAATATTCTTTCATAGAGAAATGTAGATCTCAGAACTGTTGTTCTGTCACAGAGAAATACTGTCAAACTGAAAGCTGATACTGGAGAACTTGTAGAATGTGATCCAATGAACTTCAAGCTCTAGAAATATGTATTTAGATGATTATGCCATGTATGTATATTGCCTCAAAACCACAAATCAAAATATTCATCAGTGGAGGAATACGGACCAATTTACTCAGATACTCTACACTATTTCTAACTCATCTATCTTCACCTGGACTTAGATAAATCATAGTATGACTTCTGGAGCAAGTCAAGACTTGAACACTGGAACATAACATCATCAAATAGCTATGAATAACATACCAAAACCACATAATGTGATCTTCAATTACAGAGGCATACCATCACAATTATTGTCACTCACTCCTTGCTCTGTCTACTATCCATACTTAGGCATTCTGACTAAGTTAGTCTTCTAGACCAAAATCCCTTTATCATGCCTTGTTTCCATCAATGACAACATATAATAACTCTACCTTAACCATTAGAGCATTGTCTCTTGACTGTGCTTCCAACAATCTCCCCCTTTGGCATTGATGGCAACACTTAGGGAAAAATGATTGTGTTGCTCCCCCTTACTTTGTACACTTTGATTTTCTTCTCCTATTTAGATGTTTGGCCGTTTTTCATTGGCTATTCTTCTCGCCCTTTGACATCAATGGCAAAGGTGTATGTACAAGTGTAATATTCTACCGTATATGTACATGTACAATCTTTTGGATTAGTTAGTTGTGGGTGAAAGGATATGATTGTACATAATCTTCAATTGTGATAACTCTCCATCCCACCTATTCTTGGCTCTGTCTAAAATTTGAATGTTGCCATTTATCTAGAAAACTAAGTCTTCTGCCCTCTGTACATCAGTAAGTATATCAGTGATTGCCTTAAATTTTGAGGTGTCAGTAGCTAGACTTGTTAATGAATAAATTTTAGGGCTTATTAACCCTCTCAACTGGCACATTTTGCTCTTCATTTCTTCCCTTTTGCTCAGCAGACTACTTATGTTATTATGAATATTTTCAACTTGTATTTCCATACTACTTATGGAGTCAACTATTGGATCATAGGATTTAGAAATATTTACTGTTTGAAGCTCCATAGCTTTGACCTTCTCTTCTATTTTCTTTAGTGGTCTCAGGCCATGACAAGAAAAATTTGTATATGTCATATGTTTCCTTAATAGCACTCTCTATATTCTTGATTCTATTATCTAACAAAAATTTGTCACTGTCTAACTTAGTCTTCAACTTTTCTAATCTTTTTTTATCAAATTCCTTCCTAACCTTTATATCAGTAGACTTCTCAAAAGATTCAAAATGAGTACTTACTAATTTTATTAGGCCTTTGAGTTGATCAGTTTATGGCAATGATGTGTCCTTTTGGTGTGAAGGCATCAACTTCTCCAAAATACTGGATGCTTCTCCAATGAGCTCACTGTCTTGGATGTGAAACCTTAGAATTTCTTTCTAAGCTTTTGCTAGAACAATTGATACTAGTTTAAATTTCTGCAAAGGAGACATTGAAGCCAAATTTATTGGTCCTTACAGAAACTCAGGTGCATCCAAAACTTGTGTTTCTTATTATTTTTCCAAAAATTTCTTGACAGAATTTATTGGATCCTATAAGGTAGCAGTGTCTCTTGCCATATCAGACACTTCTTCTTCTTGCTTTTTCTCTGGTGATTCTAGATCCATAGCCTCTTGTTCATTAATGTTTTGATCTAGAGGAGGACTCTTCTCAGCCTGTTCATCCTTTTGATCATCAACTTCATTTTGCCTTGCAGGGGTTTCAACATTATCAAGAGATTTATCCTCTGCTTGCTCTTTCATTACTTCACCTTTTCTTGGGCTTATCAGAGGAGTCATTGTTTGATTTAAACCTTGATTGGGACTAACCTTTGGTACTAAATTTTTATCATCAACATTTTGTTCTTCTTTGTCATATATAGTTGGGAGATGAAGTTCCTTCAGCACTTCCTGAGTGGTTTCTTCAGTTTCCTTAGCCAACTTCTCAACGTCACCTGACATGAGAGTGTTTATCCTTTTCTTTGTTCTAAACCTCTTACCAAGTACTTGGGAGACCTTTGCTTTTTCTTTTGGAGAGATCTTAGGACATAGCTTTACTAGTGCATATTCCCTAAGCTCAATGTCCTTAGCCATAGCTACTTTCTTTTTGGCAGTCATAATGCTGGAAAGGGTGTTGGGAATTAAGGTGTCTCAACCTTTACAATTTCCTAGCATTGGTAATTTAATTGTATATTTAATTATTGCCTAATATTGTAATTACTTGCACATTTAGTTTGGTCACATAGTTGAGGTGGCATGGCGACATGTTAGCTTACTTGGAATGTGACTTGGATGGTCAAGTCAATCCTACATGGATTTGGGTGTCCCATATTGAGGTGGCATTAATTTTCTATGTGTCGGCATCTTTGGTATGTGGAAGGAAATATTCCATATGACAGAATCTATGACGCGTAAGGGCCAAGTTTGGAGATTCCTATGACAAGTGATGACAAGTGTTAGTTGGGATCTTTGCATGAGGGGAAGGTATCTTTTGGTGCCCAAGTTGGGCTATGACATGTTGTAAGTAGAATATGCTATATTTAGCATTGTATGATGGATTCTCTTACAACATCTAAGTTTGATATTGTGGGCAGATTTTATGATGGTTGTAAGTCGCATAAGAGAATCTGTCATAGTCTATTTTTAGCCTGGAGCACTCTACATTGGGAAAGTCAAATATGCCATGTATGATAGATGTAAGGGATGTAAGGATAGCAATGACAAGTGTCCTTTGATTCTAGAAATGGTCATTTGACCAAGGTAGATGCCTATCCCAAGATGCTGTCAAGATATGCCTTGTAATCTCTATAAAATGCATAGTTTGGAGTTGTAGTTGTGCTACTGGAATAACTCCAGAATTGACATTTGTGAACTCTTGGAAGACTTGCATTACAAGTGTATTGTAAACTATTACTTTTTTGATAATACATTGTGTAGGTTTAGAGTGTGGGGTTTTTTAACTAAAAAGGCTTTCCCCATGGTATATCTTGTGTCACCTTCTTTTTGTGTTGTGTTGTTGCTGTAATCTTTATGTTATTAGTTTAATGTTGCTGCAATTGTAAATATTTAAATGAATTTGTACTCCATTCCCCTCATTAGATTAGTGTAGAAAGTGTGTTCCGTGTACCTTGCTTCCTTTCAGTTGGTATTAGAGATTGATCACCTGTGATCCTAGTTGTTGGGTAGGGTTTTTTTGAGCTAATCTTCGATTGAGTGGGAGTCTGTGCAGAATATTCTATGATCTTGTTGCAATGAGAAGATGGAAAGCACATCCATAAGAATAGAGGTGGAGAAATTCAATGGCACTAATTTCAAGCTGTGGAAGCTCAAGATGGAAGACATGCTTTTTGATCATGACCTATGGGAAACTGTATTTGGTATAAAACTAGTTGCTATGGCACAAGATGATTGGGATCTCAAAGATCGAAAGGCTAAGGGTCTCATAAGACTCAGTTTAGCTGATTCTATTCTGTTAAATGTCCATGAGGAGAAGAGCACAAAAGACCTTTGGAAGAAGTTGGGTGATGTTTATCAGATAAAGTCCCTAGTGAACAAACTTTTCTGAGAAAGAAGTTGTATTCTCTGAAAAAGGAGGATGGAGGATCTGTTGCAGATCACTTGAATACCTTTAATATGTTAATTGCACAATTGACATCAGTTGGTGTGAAGATGGAGGAGGATCGTTGCATGACCTTGCTTTTTTCTTTGTCAGACTTGTGGGATCATCTTGTGATGGCTATTGGGAGCACCACATCCACTTTCACAATGGATGAAGTGGCATCTTCGCTGTTATCTAAAGAGATGTGGAGAAAGTCTTTTGAGGTAGCCAAAGAGGCTCTTGCAGTTCGTGGAAGACCCAAGGAGAAAGGGAAAAAGAAGGACAAGAAAGTTGAGAAGGGCGGATCCAAATCCCATGGGAGATCCAAATCTCCTAGAAAGTCCAAGGTTTTTTGTTGGAACTGTGGCAAAAATGGGCATTTTCGAAAGGGATGCAAAGAGGAGAAGAAAAAGAAGAAGAAAGCTCCTGATTCAGATTCTGACAAGTCACAAGATGATGGTGATGCCTTCATTGCAGCCCTGGCCACCCATGCATCTGATGATGTGTGGTTGATTGATTATGGTGCATCATTCCACATGACCTTGTATCAAGACTAGTTTACAAATTATGAAGAGTTTGATGGTGGAAGAGTGTACCTGGGTGACGACTCTCATCTGAAGATTGTTGGTCAGGGAAGAGTCTCTATTTGATTCCTTGATGGATGAGTGAAGGGGATCTCTAGGGTTATGCACATCCCAGGCTTAGCATGAAACCTACTTTCTGTAAGTATGTTGAATGGTGCAAGTGTGCAGGTTGTCTTTTCGAAAGAAGGATGCAAGATGACTAGAGGAGCTATGGGCCTGCTAAGGGTACTAGGAGAGGTACTTTATTTCAGCTAGAGGCATGCATTTCACAATGCAATAGTTCTTCTGACTCAAGGAAGAGGGCAGTAGTCACTTCATCCCCACCATCTGAACCAGCAGTGAAGAAATCTGTTGTATCTAGTCCTGATGGTTGTATTCATGCTTTAGAAGTTAAGCTTCCTACTAAAAAGACAATGTTATGGCATAAGAGGTTTGGCCACATTGGTGAGAAGGGTCTTAGAACTCTGAAAAATAAAAACTTTGTTAAGGGGTTAGATGATTGTAATCTTGAGTTCAACTTTTGTGAACATTGCATATATGGAAAACAAAACCGTGTTTAGTTTTATTTGAGTTCTCATAAGTCTTCTGGTGTGTTGGACCTTGTTCATTCTGATGTATTTGGTCCTGTTAATGTTTATTCATGATCAAAATCTATATATTTTGTATCTTTCATAAATGACTACAGTAGAAGGACATGGATTTATTTTCTCAGAAGCAAATAAGAAGTCTATAGTAAGTTTAAGGAGTTTAAAGCCTTTGCTGAAAATCAGATTGGTAAAAGGATTAAATGTTTGAGAAATGACAATGGTGGTGAGTTCTGTTCTACATAATTCAATAAATATTGCAAGGAACTTGGGATTGAAAGACATAAGACAACTCCATATACCCCATAGCAAAATGGAGTTGCAGAGAGGATGAACAAGACATTGATGGAGAAGGCTAGAAGTATGCTTAGTGGAGCTGGCCTAGAACAAAAGTTTTGGGATGAAGCTGTTGCCACTACTTGCTATCTGGCAAACAGATCTCCTACATCAACTCTTGTTGGTAAGATACCCATGGAGGTGTGGTCTGGTAGAAAGCCTTCAATAAGGCATCTTCATGTTTTTGGTTGTGAGGCATATGCACATGTGCCTAGGGAGAAGTGGTCAAAATTGGAGAACAAGGCTGTTAAGTGTATCTTCATTGGCTATAGTGTCAGTGTGAAAGGATACAAGCTTTGGGATCCCGTGGCTGAAAAAGTGTTGTATAACAGAAGTGTCATCTTCAGAGAGATAACACCTTCTTCCACTATTTTACAGCCAGAAGAAAAAGAAAAGAAAGAGGATGTTGTTTAGTTTCCTTCTACCCCTGAGAAGACTGAACAGAAAGATAGTGTTGGACCTGAAAATGAGGAGAGCTCTAGCAGCTTTAAAGTTTACAAGATGAAGTACAACCTCCACATTAGCCTTTGAGGAGGTCCATACAAATCAGGAAGCAACCTGAGAGGTTTGGTTATACATTGCTTGATTCTAGTTGTTCTTTTGCTTTGCTTACTAACAGTGATGAACTAGAACTGTGTCAGAAGCTATGGATATGAAAGATGCAGGTTCTTGGAAGGAGGCCATAGAGGATGAGATGGCTTCTTTGGAAAAGAATCAAACTTGGGAATTGGTGCCTTTGCATCCTAGATGGAAACTCATTGGATGCAAATGGGTGTTCAAGAAGAAATCTGGTGCAGATGGTAGTGTTGAAAAGTACAAGGCCAGATTGGTTGCGAAGGGGTACTCACAAGTGGAGGGAATTGATTATGGTGAAATTTTCTCTCCCATTGCAAAGATGACATCTATTCATTTTCTATTATCTCTTGCAATTGCTTATGACTTAGAGGTAGAATAGATGGATGTGAAGACAACTTTCCTTCATGGTGATTTGGAGGAAGATATATACATGTCACAGCTAGAGCATTACATGGTGAAAGATAAAGAAAATTTGGTTTGCAAGTTAAAGAAGTCTTTGTATGGATTGAATCAGTCTCCTAGGATGTGGTACTTGAAGTTTGATTCCTTTGTGTTGTTAATTAGATTTGTGAGATCAAAATCGGATTACTATGTGTATTATAAGTATGATGGTGATTGTGTTCTCATTGTTGCATTATATGTTGATGATATGTTGCTCATTGGGAAGGGTAAGAATATGATTTTTGATTTTAAGTCTCAGTTGGCAGCATAGTTTGAAATGAAAGATTTAGGGGTAGACAGGTACATTCTTGGAATGGAAATCAGAAGAGACAGAACTAACATAAAAATTTGGTTAAGCCAGAGTAAATATGTGAAGACCGTGTTGGATAGGTTCAACATGGCAGATTGTAGACCATTGTGTGTTCCTATTTCTTTGGGGACAAAGTTGTCTGTTAGTGATTGTCCAAAATCTCCTAGTGAGGTGGAGGACATGAGCAGAGTACCTTATGTTAGTGCTGTTGGTAGTTTGATGTATGCTATGGTCTGCACAAGACCAGACATTGCCCAAGCAGTGAGAGTCCTTAGTCAATTTATGGCTAATCCTGGACGGGTACATTGGGATGCAGTTAAGCGAGTGTTCAGATATTTGAGGGGTATTTCCAAGTATTCCATATGCTATCATGGTAATGTTACAGGACCTCCGCATTCTGTTGATATTCATGGATTTGTGGATTTAGATTAGGCAAGTGACATTGATAGCAGGAGATCCACCAGTGCTTATGTGTTTACACTATTTGGTGGTGCTATTAGTTGGATAAGTGACAACCTGTGGTTGCTTTGTCCATGACAGAAGTTGAGTATATGGTAGAAACTCATGCTTGTAAGGAATCCATTTGGCTTAAGAGATTGTGTTCATATATTGGTGTTGATACAGGACATATTACGATTTGTTGTGACAATCAGAGTGTGATTTGCCTTGCGAAGAATCTAACTTTCCATTCCAGAACAAAGCATATTGATGTATAGTTTCACTTTGTACGAGACATGGTAGAGTATGGGAAGGTAAATTTGGAAAAGGTAGATACTTTGAAGAATGTTGCAAATGCATTGATGAAGCCAGTGGGCACAAAGAAGTTCAGATGGTGTTCAGAGTCTATGGGCCTCTCGGCCTATAGTAGTTAAATCTTGTCATTTCTTTTGGCTCTTGTAAGGTGTTTGACAAGTGGGAGAATGTTGGGAATTAAGATGTCTCAACCTTTGCAATTTCCTAGCATTGGTAATTTAATTGTATATTTAATTATTACCTAATATTGTAATTACTTGCACATTCAGTTTGGTCACATAGTTGAGGTGGGATGACGACATGTCAACTTACTTGGAATGTGACTTGGATGGTCAAGTCAATCCTACATGGATTTGGGTGTCCCATATTGAGGTGGCATTAATTTTTCATGTGTCAACATCTTTGGTATGTGGAAGGCAATATTCCATATGACAGAATCTATGACGCGTAGGGGCCAAGTTTGGAGATTCCTATGACAAGTGATGACAAGTGTCGGTTGACATCTTTGCATGAGGGAAAGGCATCTTTGGGTGCCTAAGTTGGGCTATGACATGTTGTAAGTAGAATATGCTATATTTAGCATTGTATGACATATTTTCTTGCAACATCTAAGTTTGATAATGTGGGCAGATTTTATGACAGTTGTAAGTCGCATAAGAGAATCTGTCATAGTCTATTTTTAGCCTGGAGCGCTCTACATTGGAAAAGTCAAATCTGCCATGAATGAAAGATGTAAGGGATCTAAGGATAGCAAGGAAAAGTGTCCTTTGATGCTAGAAATGGTCATTTGACCAAGGTTGATGCCTATCCCAAGATGCTCTCAAGATATGCCTTGTAATCTCTACAAAATGCATAGTTTGGAGTTGTAGTTGCATAGTGTTTTTATAGGTATTGTTATGCTACTGGAATAACTCTAGAATCGACATTTGTGAACTCTTGGAAGACTTGCATTGCAAGTGTTTTGTAAACTATTGCTGTTTTGATAATACATTGTGCAGGTTTAGAGTGTGGGGTTTTTTACCTGAAAAGGTTTTCCCCTAGATATATCTTGTGTCACCTTCTTTCTGTGTTGTGTTGCTGCTGTAATCTTTATGTTATTAGTTTAATTTTTCTGCAATTGTAAAGATTTAAATGAATTTTCACTCCATTCCCCTCATTAGATTGGTGTAGGAAGTGTGTTCCATGTATCTTGCTTCCTTTCAAAGGGTGTCAGGGAGATCAGTGACTATCTCAATGAGGGCTTTATTGTATATCTCCAAATATCTGATTACAACAATCTCAAAGATGCCTTTGTCTGCATCATTATACTCATCATATAGTTGAGCTATAGGCTTTAGATTTCCATCAATTGTTATAGCCTTTAAGACATCCTCCAGATTGATTATGGCCTCTTCTTTCTTAGGCTCATCTTGCTTTGTCTTTTTCTTAATTCTACCCTTACCGGAGGACTTCTCCTTTTTGATCCTAGAGGCATTAGTAGCCTCATCTTTCATTTTCTTTACTTCTTCATCTGTCTCAGTTTCCTCATCATCAACACCTATGCTCACATGCATCCTTTTTTCTTTGGTTTTCATTCTTTTGTGCCTTTTATCAACATGTTTCTTTGTAGGTGCTTCCATAGAGGGTGTGGGATTGAAGGATGCAGATACAATTTGTGAAGTTGATGCTCTTATTCTTTTCTTTGTTACTATAGGCTCCTTGTATTTCCTCTCAGACTCTTCCGGAGGCTCCCCTTCCTTCATTCTTTTAGATGCCCTAGTTGCTTCAGCCCTTGCTCTTGTTTTAGGAATCTCTTCTTTGGTAAGTCCTATGCTCTGGGCATAATCCTCTACCAATTTATTCATCTTTTTTTGAGTTTCTGGCTGTCTCAATTCAACATACACTTTCATAGATAACTCCTCATAGGTACCAAATCTTGGCTCATTGGTGTCCTTGGGTTTCTTCAACATAAGGTCAGCATAACAATCCAGTATGTTTTCTGCCACTTCATAGCCCATTGGAATGACCCAGACTATTCTAGGCTCAACAACCTCCATCATGCATTGATCTTTGTTAACAATGAAACATATGTCATTCTTATATTTATCAACAATTGACTTAAGGATCCTTTCCCTAGACTGGATGACCTTTTGGAAATTCTTAAAATAGCCCCATAGGGCTGTACTCTGTGCATCATGGATTCCTATGCTATTTAAGTGATTCCTAATTTGTATGGCAACATGTTTGTTGTCAAACCAAAACAAGTTCTTTATTCCCAATAATTCTTGCATAGAATAGAATAATAGGCAGATAATTAACATAACATACTTTAATGTATATTTTTATTCCTTTGTCTTCTTTAGGTTCTCCATTAACTATTGCCGGAGCAACTTACAGAGGTCATAATCAACATTTTTATTCACCATCTGATATGCTGTGTATATGGCAATACCAGAGATAGAGTTCTCTTGGTTTGAGAAGTAGATCTTGTAGTTGATCATTGTGGATGCAAACCTAACTACATGGTCTTCAATGTTGTTGATTGTCAATGCCCTTTTATTAAATTTGGCTCTGGTGGCTTCCGTCACTATACTATTTTTCACGGCCTTCAATATAGGCACTATACTGGTAGAGTTTAACCCTATGACCGCCCTTATGGCATCTTTTGTGATCATGAATGGAGTGTTAAGCCACATAAACTCATTATGAATTCTACTTAGTACATACCAGACCCATTCATTCTCTGCAAAAGTTAGGAATTCTATATACTGAATGAATTTCTTCTCTTCCAATGCCTTATATTCTTCCTTCATATAAAAAATATCATCTCTTAGATGTTTTAGATAGAAATCTATGAATTGGCTATCACCATGTTCTTCTAGGGCAACATGGAAGTAAGCCCTAATATCCTCTGCATGCATCAGTCCATGGGATACTTCTGAAAACACACCATTTGGATCGACTTTCGTTGATTTGAAAGGGTGTTTTTTAAATTTTGGTCATGTACTCTCAATGATATCAGTAACTTGTGGTGCTGCCATTTCAATAAGAATTCAAACAAGTTCACGATAGGGTTTTAAGCAGTAAATACCTCTTTTGCCAAATTAGGGTTTTCTTCACTTGAAATCACTCTGAGTTGCTTTGAATCATAGAAATCGATGAAGTCACTTAGAATTCTGCTTTAGTTCTCCTAGACACTTGATAGCTTGTATGCAAAGTGATTAGTCTTTAGAATGCAACCCTTTTTAATCCTTTTTATGCAAAAACTTAATTGTCATAAATGTTGTTCTCAAAAAGCTGTCAAACACTTCACAGTTAAGTCCAGTCAATCAAGATTGCTCTGTAATATGCCGCATTAGATTATTTGTAATGGTTTCTTCTTCAAGTAATTCATCCAATACTTCTTTAACTTATACCTTAGTGCTAGATCTCAACACCAACTATCTGGCTAGGGGATCAAGATTTTCAATAAGAGCTCTCCCTGAGCCAGAACACCCACTTCACTTCCTGGAGGAAGTGTCTACACCAGAGGTTGGTGCAGATTCATCCTTGACCTCATTTACATCCTTCTTGATCCATACCTTGCTCATTTCCTTCTTGATTTCTCCTGGATCAACCTTGTTCTTCCCCTTATCTTCTCTTTGCTCTATTCTTTTTTCTTTTGTAGGATAGTTTCTTTTCACATTCTTTCTTCTGTAGAATCTTGCAACATGTCTAGGTCTATTACAATTGTAACAAACAATATTCCTCTATCCTTGATTCCTTCCATTGATTGGATTCATTCGTGTTTTGCATTGGTTAGCCATATGCCCAAATCTATTGCATGCAAAGCACTTTCTATTGAAAGATTGAGTATTCTTTGCATTGTTAAAGTCATTCCTTACCAAACTTCTACATTCATTTGATCTATGACCAATTTTCTTACAATTGAAACATTGACCATAGAAGGATGGAACATTTTGATTCATTCTACTCCTACACTGAGTAGCCTTATGACCAAACTTATTGCAATTGAAACAATAGCCATTGAAAGATGGGTACCTTTGAGCATTTGGTTGCCTAACTGGAGGTCTTCTAGGTCTGTTCCTCTAATTCCAGACCTAGTTGTCTTTGTTTTTCTTCATCTCAGTGTTGACTTGACTTGATTTGGAGCTTTCTCCTTTTTCAAAACCCAAACCTTGCTTATCATCTGGTCTTTTCTGACCTTCAATCAACTCATCAAGCTTATCAAAACTTAGTTTGAACTTTTCTTTATAGCTATTAGCTACTTCTAGATCAAATTTTAGAAGCACAATATCTTTTGTCAACTTTTCACATTCTTCATACTTGTTTTTCAAAACTTGATTTAGATGCTCCTCACCCTTTTCTTTCTCTTCAATTAACATGGATAAATCATTTAGGGTTTCATTTGCTACTTTCAGTTGTTCACTTAGCTCTTTGCTCTTGTCTTTGGATTTCTTGACTTGCTTCCTTAGCTTTAGGATGCATTCATCAACCTCTTGAATATTCTCCTTCAAATCCTGGATATCTGCTTCATACTTATCAAGATCCTCAAGAGTAGTTTTCAGTTCTTGATTACTGACATATGTACAATTATCAATTGTGACACTACCTAGACTAGGATACCTTCTGACTGCCATGTGCATACTTTCCTAGATCTTCCTCAAGATGTTAAACTTCTTCCAAGGAACTTGGCTCTGATACTAATTATTGAACAAAAAGAACACTGAGAGGGGGGGTGAATCAGTATTTTGTAAAACCTTTCTTTCACAAATTCATTAATCCATTTACCAAATTCAATAACATGAAAGCAAAGTAAACATAAGAAGAGTAGCCATAAAGTCATAACACATAGACACCAGGATTTTATGTGGAAAACCCATAAAGGGAAAAACCATGGTGAGTGTTAGTTCACAATATATTATGATATCAAAATTGAATTACATGAAGGATCATTGCCTTAGGGCTCACTACCAAAAGACTCATTGTCCAAAGAAGTGCTCACTGCCAAAAAGAGAAGAGAAGATAGAAGAAGGATTGGATCACTGCCAAGAGAGGACTACTACAAATGTATCTATAGAATGCCGAAATGTAGTTCCATTAATAAATTAGTATACAGATTCAAAAGTCTTCATTATGTCTGCCCTACTTTTTTGCTCTGCTTCACATATACTTTGTTCTTCTACCCTTACTTCTTCTTTCTTATCACAAAATTGCCTTAGATCACTTACACATCAAATTCACACTATATTCATACAACCATACCTTCGATGCTGAAAACTATCATATATATATATATATATCTGCAACATGAATTAACTCAAACTTGGTTGGCTTGCTAGAGATGAACCGTGTACACAAAAAACCTCATACTCTATTAGATTAATCTTATGCACAAACAACAATGTGGACTCAAACAAACATTCAAGAATCTTCATATAGATTGAGACCTATTATGCATCCACTTAGATTGATGATCCAAACAATATAACTTCACCACATTGATCTAGCATGAGTGTCGATTTTATCCTTAAGTGCATACTCAACTAAATTGACTGTCATACCATAGCTTTCAATGTGAACCATATGAGATTATGAAATTCATAACCAACATTCATTATGGGCCTCTTATCATACCTTCAGAACCGTAGAGCTTAGTAATCTTTGATAGAGAAATGCGGATCTCAGAACTATTGTTTTGTCACAGAGAAATATTGTCAAACTGAAAGCTAATACTGGAGAGCTTGTAGAATGTGATCCAATGAACTTCAAGCTCTACAAATCTAGATTTAGATGCTTATGCCATGTATCTATATTACCTCAACACTACAAATCAAAATATTCACCAGTGGAGGAATGCAGACCAATTTACTTAGATAGTCTACACTGTTTCTGACTCATCTCTATTCACTTAGACTTAGACAAATCATAGTATGACTTCCGAAGGAAGTCAGGGCTTGAACACTGGAACATAACATCACCAAATAGTTGTGAATAACATACCAGAACCACATAATGTGATCTTTAATTGCGAAGGCATACCATCACAATTATTGTCACTCAGTCCTTTCTTTGTATACTGTCCATACTTAGTCATTCTGACTAAGTTAGTTTTCCAGACCAAAATCCCTTTACAATGCCTTGTTGCCATCAATGACAACATATAATAATTCTACCTTAAACATTAGAGCAGTGTCTCTTGACTACGTTGCCAATAATGGTAACTCTACCAGCTCATCAAAAATGTCTCGAGCCTTGTTTTCTCCCCTTTCAAAGTTTTTTTTCAAATCGAGTATCAGGCCTTCAATTATATCCTTTTTATGTATCATAGCCTCCTGATACTCCACATACTTTCTCCTATTGGGGATGACCCCATGTTCAATCAACACCTTAATTTTGAAATCTTGCAGCTTGTTCCAAGAGTCAAGATCTTATTCAATCAGTTGCATGTCTTGTGAGAGAATCTCTAGTGTTTGATTGATTTCTTTGCCAACTTTGCCCAGGTTGTCATAAATTTCAATGGCTGACTTTATAGGTAATGAACCATGGGAAAACACTCTCTATCCAAGCATCCACTACTTGACCCTTTGGACCAGTTCTTTTTTCTTTCAAAAAGGCATCATTGCTTGTGCTGGTGCTAACAAGTTCAACCTGTTCAGACGACTGAGTTATTTTGAGAAGAATTGATTTCAACTAGTCAACCTATACTTTGAACTAGTCCTTTATAACTTTGTCTCTATCATATTTGTCTAACAATGCATACAATTGTGCTAGAAGGTCTTCCTTAGCACATTCATGCATTTGTTTACCAAGATCAACTATTGTTAAGACACAATCAACATTTTCAACATCTACAGCTCTATTGTCGGATGAAGGAATAGCAACCTAGATGCATATTTGTTTCTTGGTTCATCGACAAAAACCCTATACAAAGTCTTGGCCTTTTTGGTTGCCTTTGACTTTGCTAGAACTAATTGACCAAAATCAAAGTCATCTGGTGATACATCTTGCTTCTTTCTTTTGGGTTGCATAAGCCATGGTGGAAGGATAAATTTATCACTTTTTACCTCTGCAGTTGTGGTCTGAGTGGACATAGGTTGGATTGCAGGTTTTTGTGACTTGGGTAGAGTGGGTGGATTTTGTATGGATACGGACACAAGTGGGGTATGAGTAACAAGTGGTGGTGTTTGAGTTTGCAAATCAGAAGGGTTAGCATTGATGGTGCTAGTTTGTCATTGATGTCAAAAGGTATTGAGAGAGTTGAGTTGTTGTGCATCTTCACAAGGTATCATCAGGACTGCAGGACATTTGAGGATCACTTGCACTATTGACAAAGGATGTTCATGATCATGCATTTCACAGTTGTTCACTTATGGAAGGAATCAATCAGGAGTTGTTCATTCAATCAGGATAAGTGTGTTGATCATGTATCAGGATGTTTTTCACAAGATGCTTGTTCAAGCAAGGATATTATCTTCATTCATGGTTTACTTGGTTCATACAATCAGTTGGTGATGCAGAGGTGTTAGGTCTCCAAAGATAATCTAACAAGATCAAAGGGTTTCAATAGTTTGCGGGCTTCAACCAATAAGACTTCTCTAGCCTTCCTCTTGTCCTAAACTCCACCAAAGGGCTCAAGTTTGGATTCCAACTTCTTAGATGAACTCTAGCATCTTCTAGGGTCTCAACCTACCCCAACCAACAAGGTTCCAAAGGTTTCACAAACCAATTGGATAGATTCTTGACAATTCCCCTTAAACAGGCCTAATCCTTGTAGTCTTGTTCAGCGACTAAACTGTCCTTTTCTCCAAACTTTCCCAAAACACTTTTGAAACAAATGACTGATTTGGATACCCTCTATTGAGTTCTAAAACATATCTCAAACTCACCTACTGTTGTTTTGGACGAAATGTGACTGTCCTAACACCCTGCTGCCTTCCCACAAGGCCTAAATTGACCATTTTACAAAGGAACCCTATGACAAACTTGTCCCACACACTTCAAACCTAAAAACAGTCTTAGGAAAGGGTTCAAAACCAAGGATTTTCCAGGTCTTATCAGGAGGTTTGCACATTTAAGGTTTGCAATACAAAAATCTCATTTCTAGGCCTCAAAACCTAGGGCTTCCTAGATCTCCCACTTCCAATCACTTCCAGACCTCATTCAAAGGTCCAACACCATCTTATTGACCATATTAAACAACAGCAATCATAAAAATATCACCTTGTTAAGACGGATCTCCGGCTGCTATAACCATGCCACCATTCTCAATGCTCTTTTCACATGCAAACTTGACTCCAAACGGTGATCACCTCTCCCATTTACACTCCTCCTGCTTTTTCATGGTTAGAAACATATGGTACATGTTAATAAGGACCTACTCCATGAGAATCAGAATCCTACATTCATGGAAAGGTCCAAAAATGCATTGCAAACCCTCAAAATCCTTGTTTTCACAGTCAAACAGGCAGTTCCAGAAAAACAGCGATAATTTCCTCTAGGAATGGAGTTAGGACCTCAAACCAGATGCATTGGAAAGGTTATTCAATTCTCTTTCCAACCATATATGGGTTGCCTCTGTATCTGTCCGTACAGAACCGTACCAACGCTGGAAACAGCAAATTTGCAGTCAAAAGTACAGAAAAACAAGGAAAAAAAGGCAAAAACGTGATTTTTATTCATCCAACCTTTCTCCTCGGGGTATGTGAGGGTATTTGTACATATGCAAGGTGGTTCTCAACTGTCCACAACTATTTTTCAACTGTGGGGTCGTTTTCCCCTCTTTACAACACATGTTTACATTGGTTTTACAAAATAACTCTTAGAAAACCTTACATTGCATGACTTCCTTTGACTAGACATACTTCAAGGACCTTAACATGACTTGATTACATATGAGACTGGTCATTTGGACCTTATTAAAAAACATGAGAAATGGTCTTTCAAGACCTTATTAACAACCATGGTCTCTTAGAACACAAAAACTTCAAAATGTGCCTTATGGGGGTTTGATGACCCCTCAGGTGCTCCTGCACCATACTCCCCCTCTACAAAAGAACTCATGTCCCATGAGGAAGGACTGAAATCAACTCCACAACATTGGCCAAAAGCATGATCATCCTGAGGTCTACTCCATGGACTCAAATACTGCAACATGGGCTGCCAAATTGGAATCATGACATTGTCATCTTGCAAGTTGGTCTGCACTTTGGGGATCACATCTGAATAGGACTTGTTTGCTATCCTTGGACTTGGAAATGGCATCCATCCTTCCTTCCTGCACTTACAAATACTTTCACCATGATGAGAAGCCCACATACTTGCCTCTCTCTCTGCTGCAACTGCAGACTCTTTGGGTTCTTCCGTGTGTGGCATATCCTGCTCTTGCAAATTGACCACTACATCCACTATTGTATCAGCACCTTGCACCATTGTGCCTGTACTTTTAACTTGTACAACAACCTTATCCTGCACCAAAGGACACACTACCATTCCAATCAAAATGTTAGCCTTCCAATCAATTACTAATTCATCTTTTACATCAGACTTTGGTTTGAACTTGTTTATGACAGCACCTTGAACCTTTCTGTCAACTAGTATGGGTTCTTTCTTCCCACACATGATCACTGTATTCATTAGACCTACATCCTCATCATCCTCAAGGAGTGGCAATAAAGTAAATGTCTTGCCTTGACTATGTATGGTATATGTATTATTCTTGCCACTATACCACACTTCCCTATCATATTGCCAGGGTCTACCAAGAAGTAAATGACAACAATTCATGGGTACTACATCACAAAGTACCTTATCCCTATATCCTCCAATAGAAAACTCAATAATAGCTTGTTCATTAACCAAGAGAGTTTGATCATCACTCAACCATGACACCCTATATGGCAACTCATGAGGAATCCTTTGTAAATTCAGCTTATTAACCATTTCATTTGAAACCATATTTGTAGTAGATCCTGAATCAACTATAACCTTACATACCTTATCCTTGCACTTACATGTGGTTTTGAAAAGAGCTCTCCTATTCAATGAATTTTTGGATGCTTGCAATGGTGTTCTTCTCATCATCAATGTCTCTCCATCTTGAACCGGGGCTGCACTCCCAATTGGAGAGTTAACACTTGCATCTACCTCCTCTTCTTGCACATATTGAATCCTCTTTTCATTCCTCCTTTCACTACCACTGGATGTAGAACTTTGTTTCATTGGACACTTGTATGCTGTATGACCAATCTCATTACAATGATAACATCTCCCAGTGAAAACATTAGAACCTCTACCTCCACCTCTTGTGCCTCTAAATCCCCCTCTAAAATCAGAAACTTGGTCCTTACCTTTGCTTGTGTCTCCTTGGTCTTCTTGGATTGATCTTGTTCCTCTTCCTCTATTGGTATTTCCTCTACCTCTTCCTTGTCTCTCTTGCCTTCTTTGCAACTTTTCTTCAGCCTTCATAGCCAACTTGTAGCATTCTTCAACTGTCCTTGGTGTTGTGAGACTGAGTTCATCTTGGATATTGTACCTCAAACCATTGAGATACCGTGCTACCTTCTCTTCATCATCTTCCTCATGTGCTGTTCTAATATCCAACTTATGAAACTCTTCCGTATATGCTTGCACATCCTTCTCCTTTTGTCTCAGATTTTGCAGCCTTTTGTACAACTGAACATAGTAGTCATTGGGCAGAAACTTTGCCTTCAACCTCTCCACCATCTTGCTCCAAGAAGTGATCTTTGGCTTGTCTTTCTTCCACCTATCAGCCTGCACACAATCCCACCATAACAAAGCATGACCTTTCAATCTTGATTTGGCCACCTTAACCTTCTGATTTTCTTCCACTTCTTCACACTCAAAGTAGTTTTCCAAAGCCCCAATCCAATCTATAAGTTCTTCACCATCTAATTTCCCTCCATACATTGGTAAATCTGCCTTGGCTTTGTGGTCACTCACTCTAACTGCCTTAAGAAGTTTTGCCATCCTTGCATCTTCTGGATCCAATTCTTCCTCTTGTGGAACTTCTTCTCCACCATCTTCCTCTGACTCACTCTCACCTTCATCAACTCTCCTCCTCCTATCTCTGGCTTCCAATGCTGCAACTTGCTCTTTAAGGGCCTTCAACTCCCTAGCAATTGCTGATCCACCTTTTGGAGGCATCTTGCCTTCAACTATCCAAACTTTCTTCTCTCAACCTTCAAGAATCTACTCCCTTGCTCTGATACCACTATGATGCAGAGGTGTTAGGTCTCCAAAGATAATCTAACAAGATCAAAGGGTTTCAATAGTTTGCGGGCTTCAACCAATAAGACTTCTCTAGCCTTCCTCTTGTCCTAAACTCCACCAAAGGGCTCAAGTTTGGATTCCAACTTCTTAGATGAACTCTAGCATCTTCTAGGGTCTCAACCTACCCCAACCAACAAGGTTCCAAAGGTTTCACAAACCAATTGGATAGATTCTTGACAATTCCCCTTAAACAGGCCTAATCCTTGTAGTCTTGTTCAGCGACTAAACTGTACTTTTCTCCAAACTTTCCCAAAACACTTTTGAAAAAAATGACTGATTTGGATACCCTCTATTGAGTTCTAAAACATATCTCAAACTCACCTACTGTTGTTTTGGACGAAATGTGACTGTCCTAACACCCTGCTGCCTTCCCACAAGGCCTAAATTGACCATTTTACAAAGGAACCCTATGACAAACTTGTCCCACACACTTCAAACCTAAAAACAGTCTTAGGAAAGGGTTCAAAACCAAGGATTTTCCAGGTCTTATCAGGAGGTTTGCACATTTAAGGTTTGCAATACAAAAATCTCATTTCTAGGCCTCAAAACCTAGGGCTTCCTAGATCTCCCACTTCCAATCACTTCCAGACCTCATTCAAAGGTCCAACACCATATTATTGACCATATTAAACAACAGCAATCATAAAAATATCACCTTGTTAAGACGGATCTCCGGCTGCTATAACCATGCCACCATTCTCAATGCTCTTTTCACATGCAAACTTGACTCCAAACGGTGATCACCTCTCCCATTTACACTCCTCCTGCTTTTTCATGGTTAGAAACATATGGTACATGTTAATAAGGACCTACTCCATGAGAATCAGAATCCTACATTCATGGAAAGGTCCAAAAATGCATTGCAAACCCTCAAAATCCCTGTTTTCACAGTCAAACAGGCAGTTCCAGAAAAACAGCGATAATTTCCTCTAGGAATGGAGTTAGGACCTCAAACCAGATGCATTGGAAAGGTTATTCAATCCTCTTTCCAACCATATATGGGTTGCCTCTGTATCTATCCGTACAGAACCGTACCAACGCTGGAAACAGCAAATTTGCAGTCAAAAGTACAGAAAAACAAGGAAAAAAAGGCAAAAACGTGATTTTTATTCATCCAACCTTTCTCCTCGGGGTATGTGAGGGTATTTGTACATATGCAAGGTGGTTCTCAACTGTCCACAACTATTTTTCAACTGTGGGGTCGTTTTCCCCTCTTTACAACACATGTTTACATTGGTTTTACAAAATAACTCTTAGAAAACCTTACATTGCATGACTTCCTTTGACTAGACATACTTCAAGGACCTTAACATGACTTGATTACATATGAGACTGGTCATTTGGACCTTATTAAAAAACATGAGAAATGGTCTTTCAAGACCTTATTAACAACCATGGTCTCTTAGAACACAAAAACTTCAAAATGTGCCTTATGGGGGTTTGATGACCCCTCAGGTGCTCCTGCACCAGTTGGTCTTCACAATGTCATGATTTATCAGTGGAAATGGCATATTCTTGGTAGGCATGTTTCAGGAGTGTTCTTCATTATTCATCAGGTTCTTGACAAGGTTGATGATATCAGTTGTTGGTATACAAAGGTATTGATGTTGTTGGTTGCTTATGAGAAGATGGCAGTAAGGATATTATCTTTTTGATTAGTCAAAAATCCCTAAAAGAACTTCTTTTTCAAGTATAAAACCTCTCAAGGTTGGTTTCCCAAGTCATTAAAAGGTCCTATCTATTATTTTTCCTCAACCAGATAGTCAAGATTTTTCATTTGTTGAAAATTTTTATTTGACTTATCATCTTTTAATGACAATTTTCTAATGTTTTTTAAAACCCAAATCCTACTCTATATATCTCTTTTTCTTAACATTCACTACCCATCATATATCAAATGCTATTTATGTTTTAATGTTTTGTTGACCTTTGATAGCAAGTCATATCACTTAAGTGTGACCTTGTAGAGGGTTCTCTTCTCATATATGCCACTGGTCCTCTTATTATTGCAGTGGTCTTCAAACAAAGTTTGTGAGCTAGAAACTTTATCGGCCTCCTTATGTTTTTATTTGCATTCAAATATGCATTAGAATCCAAGCTCTTATCTCTATCGGCCTTTTTGAAGATTTCCTTTAAGTCTTTTTATGGCTCTTTCTAAATATTAAACCTCTTTCTTATCGGCCTTTGTTTTCTTTAGTATCTTATGAAAAGTCATAAAGCCATATTTAAATGCCTTTTTAGAGGAGCACGACATTAGAGGGAATATATTGGTTTTAAAGTTTCCTTCTAAGGAAAAGGCATCCATTTAGTGGAAAGTTTTTTTTATAAAGCATGGAATGCATTTTGTAAAAGGTATGATTTATAGGTAATAAAAAAAACTATTGAATGTTTTAAATTGGAGACCATGTTATAAGGAGCATGTTTTGTATAGAGCATCAAATGCTTTATAATTAGAAATTTTCTATTTCCTATGGAGATGATAAAAGATAATAAGGAGATTTTTCTTTTAAGGAAAGAGATTTTTAAAGAGTATCAAATGAAGGAGAGATTTTGGGTAGAATTGTTTAAAGTTTTTTTAATGATTTCTTTTGTTCTCATGGAGATGAATAATGGCTTAATGGATTTAAGTCCATTGAAGTTTTTTTTTTGAGACAAGAAAATAGAAAGATGGATATGAGGGCAGTTTAATAAATTGATATGAAAGATGAATGGATTTTTTTATGAAGAGAAAATAAATTGGGGGAAATCATTCATGATTTTTATGCAGGGAACTAGTTGAAGTTTTTCTTGAACTATTTTTTTTTTAGGAGAATTGATTTGTTTTTATAGATGAAGATAAATGTGGAGACAGAAGAATATCAAGGATATTTGTTTTGGAAATTGAATATCTTTTTTGAAAGAATTTTTTTGAATATTTTTCTTTTGTAGAGAAGATGAATCTTTGAAGGGACAATTTTTTTTTATTGATCATTTATTTTGTGAATAAGATTTTCTTCTTGCAGATGGATTGGTGTTTGGATTCCTTGAAGTTTTTATTATTGCAGATGAAAGGTTTTTGATTTTTTGAAAGAAGAAAATTTACAGAGAGAAGGTGAAAAGTTTTTGTTTGCAGGTTTGTCATTAAGAGAAGATGAAAATGATTATAAAGAATGTGGGAAGTCATTTTAGATATATAGGCTTCGCAGGTGGATTGATTAGAGAGTTGTTGAGTGGATTAGAATACAGGATTGATTATTTTGAATATCCTCTTGAAGAGAAAATTCAAATGAGTTTTGTATATGATTTGGGTTGATGAGAAGAATGATTATTTGACAGACACATGTGAAAGAATAAATGTTTTGTTTTCATTTTGTTCTGTATTAGGGGTTGGTGCTCCTTGAAGTTGGTGCTTCTAAACATTATAATCGGTGAGATTTTTGATAAAGCCAGTGAGGCAGTTTTGGAGTGGTTTTTCTACCCTTGGAGGGTTTTCCACTCGTGCAAATCTATGTTATGTCTCATATTGTTTTCATTTGTATGTGTGTATACTTTTCTCATGAGGTTTTGTTATCTTTCTTCATTCTCCGTCATGTGCATATGTGTTTGACAAATTAATGATAGCTTACTCTCCTTGTGTTTTGAAAATTAAAAGTTTGCAAAAGATTTGAAAATTCACACAACACTAATTCACCCCCCCTCTCAGTGTTGTCCTTGACTCCTACAAGCATCAATATTCACTTGAGTGGATGATGAACCTAGAAACTTTTTAAAATCTGATTGAGAGATTGAATCAATCAAAGACATAGGCACATCAGAAAGACCAGGCATGGAAGAAAGAGGAACAAAAATATTATCCATATTATCTAAAGGTTGATCGAACAAAGATTGATTTAGTGGTGTTGAAGGAGATGAGTACACATAATGGATAGACACACCTGGTGATGGTGATAGAGGATTATCTGGAATACTTGATGATTGTTGTGCACTTGACACCACATGAGCTATAGGAGTTTGTAACTTTGAAATCATATGAGCGGAAGGAGGGGGTGTCACCTGAGTAGACTTGGCTTGAGGATTGTCAAATGGTTCTTGTGACTCCTTTTCTGCTGCCTCCTCTTGCTCAACATCTTGTTGTGTAGATGTTCCTTCTTTTTCCTTCCCTTTCCCCTTACTTCCTGTCTAAAGACAAACTTCAACCTTTCCTTACCAGGAGTGGTATCTTCCTCATTCTTCGTCCTCAATTCCTCTTTTCCTAGAGGTAATTCTATTTGTTCCTCTTCTGAACATGTTAAGAAAGGTTTCAATTTGATACCTTTCCATATCAGCCACACATTGGTGTTTGCAAGAATTTTCCAGAATCTCTGTCTCAAAGAATTGACCTCTTTTTGAGACCACTGAATAGCAGGTAAAGAGGTGTCAACAATCTTGTTGCTCATATATATTCAGCCTCTACTATATCTTCCTCATCCTGCATATCTTCAGGTACATCATCCAATTGCAAATTTATCACTTGGTCAAGAGAGAGCCTACTGTAATCCATCCTTCTTACATCCTCAACAGTTCTACAATCTGCCCAAATGTCTTCAACCATGTGCACATGAGTATAGTTACCTTTGAGCTTATTCTTCATACCTCAATAGTCAAAGTCTTTCCTTCTTTTGTACTTCTTCAGGGTAACCCATTACAACTCAATCTCCATAGATTTGGCTCTTAGAGTTGTAGAGATACCATACCTTCCAATCTGAAACTGAAATTTGAATCCTCCTCAATGTGAGATGACTTGTTTGACATGTACATCCACTACTTTCCTACATATCATCTTGTCCCTTGGGTACCTAGGAAGCATGTATGGTTGTCCACTGAAATAGCCTGCCTTGAGGTATGTGAAAGTAGGGAATTGTAGGAAGATGTACCCAAACTTCTTTACCTATTCCCAAGCTTGATCTGATACTCTCTTTTTCTCAAGTTCCTTCTCTAGCAAGTAGATGTAGTGATATAAAAAGGCATCATTCACCCTCTGATAATGCTTAATGCTTTCTGTTAGGGTGATCTAGGGATAGTATTGATACACAAGAATTAGCCTTCTGTCACCTTCACAAGTTAACCCTAGAAAATGTTTCATAGAAGTAACAACATACACTAGATATGAAGTCATATAAAATCTCAACTTAGTGGTTGACACCATAGATAGTTGTTCACATATGGAGTCACTAACTTGTTGACCCCACCATATCTTTTTCTCACCTTTTTTGATAACATGGATGTATTGAAACATCTAGTCTTGAAAGACATTTGATGTTGAGAGGCCCTTTACCCTATTGAGAAGGGTAATGAGATCACCAACCTCCTCGATGAACTCACTCCTAAAGATGTTCTTGAGCCATCTTGATATGGTAGGATGAGGAGATTTGAGCCATATTGTGTTAATGATCTTCTTGCATTTCTCAGTATGATCATCATAATATTTTTGCACTTCTCCAACAGACATATTAGAATAATTCTCAATGTTGGGATATTTGAATATCGAGTCAATGAAGTTAGCATCAAGTTAAATGATCAAATTCCCATTAGCATCTGATATACTCTTAGTATCTTTGTCAAACTTCCCTGCCATGGCCAAAATGAAATCCAGTTTCTGAGTTGACACTAGGAAGGTGGAAACTAGGTAGTTGTCATTATCTAAAACACATTGCATGTTTGGAGGCAATGGTTTCTAGTTCAGTCTCCCTAGAAAATTGAACATGTCAACATGCCTGATCTCTGTATCTTTGATCTCGTCCACATTTGACTTGACTTGAGTAGCTGGGACAACTCCTTGAAACTTATATTTCAACTTCTTCTTTGGAGAGGATTTTGACATTTGACAAATGAACTGCAAAAAATATGATATTTTGAAGAAACTTCTCAGAGTTAGAAAGATCTCATATAATCTGCCTTTTGTACAATCTCTGGAAAACATATCATCCCCATGACCAAAAGTATTCATTTACTAGATCAAGAAAAATCTCATCTTCGAAGTATCATTTTTCATTTTTCAGTGTTAGGAAAAATTTTGGTTTTCAGATGCAGGTCGAAGTTTAAACTCTGACCTACATTTTTTAATGCATGGATGAATATGTCAATCAGAGTTTAATGTTTGATTGACATATTGGAAGAAAAACCTTGGTAAAAAGAATATGCACATCAGACTTTAAATTCTGATGTACACATCTAAAGGGTTGATCAAAGTGCACATCAGAATTTGAAACCTGATGTGTATATGCATGTGTTTTTAAGTGTCTAAGGCATAAGGTGTAGATTGGGTTTTAAAAACTGACCTACACTTTGGCATTTAGGTGACTGGTCGACAACAAAACGTGTCATGTGAGATTTAAACTCCGCATGACACTTTGAACTTATGTCATGCAGAGTTTAAATCCTGCATGACACAAGGTTTTTGTGTTATGTTTTGAAGGATGTTAAGAAAATTTTGAAGTGGTTTTAGATTTTTTTGAGGATGGTGTATGGGATTTATTTCCTGCACAACATCCCAAACTGTGGATGTTGTGCAGGAAATGAATCCCGCACACCATCCTTGGTTTGGGAGGTCTCAAAACGTAAAGGAAAACACAATTTAATCATAACAAAGGAAAATGGGAGGTTGTTCAGGGTCTATCCTCCAAACAACCATGATCAAAAGATCATGTTGTTTGAGGGATAAATCCTAAACAAGATTGATAAACAAAAACAATTAAAAGATAAAATTGAAACTAGGGTTTTGGAGATATCTCAAAGCACATTTAAAACGTAAACGACCACATAGATTATTCAAAAATGGAAAACCATAGGTCTAGACAACAAAACATATAGAGGAAAACAATGAACTCTAGTTTTAGAATGAAATAAAGAACACAATCATTTAAAAGAGACAATTAGGCAATGCATAAAGCAAAAGAGAAACTTAAAACACAGAAGAAAGAAAGAGGTGTCAACATACCTATGCTTAAGTGAAAATGAACTCAAATCGAAACACAAATAATCAATTAAGGTAATCATAGGAATTAGGGCACAGTGGGGGAAAAGGAATAACCGATGCAGAGAAATGAGAAAGTGAGGAAAAGAAAGAAGAAAAAACAATATAAACCCCGAAAAGATTTAAAAAATCTTTCAATTAATGAAGCCATTAATGTCGAGCGTGCCAGCATAGGAGTGTAATTGTGGAAATTTTTTCTGCAATTACACCCTATGTGCAAATGCAAATTTTATTTTTGCATTGACAACTTAGTATGCAAAAAATTACTAACACTGCGAAAAATGAAAAACATCAAAATACTAAAAATGAACCTTGATAAAAAATTGAAGAGATTCTTCGAGGGACCAAGTCACACTAGAGACGACCTAAAAATGTCTCGATTCATGTGCTTATAGGACATGGGCTATGAAACGAACAAGTTTCGTAGGGGTTATCCCACAAATTGAGCAAGCTATAATTTGAGGATAACAATGCCATAGGTGCTTCTAGGTAAAACTAATAAGTACAATAGAGTTCAGTTGAGATAGTATGGTAACCTTGGTGGTTCACAGATTGGTTGTGTTTCTCTTTTGCTCTTGCAAGGTGTTCAACAAGTAGGAGAATGTTGGGAATTAAGGTGTCTCAACCTTTGCAAGTTCCTAAATTTATTTATTTATTAGTAATCATTTTCCTGTAATTATTTGGAAATTGTTATAATGAATTTTATTTAATAATTGTGCTCCACCAAAATGGGGCATGGGATTTCTAAGGTGACATTTTTTCCAAGTGTGACCATATTGTGGTGAGTTATAAGGTATCATCAGAAGGTTTATTTAAAGTAGATTCTTATGACATATTTTATGTCAGATTCTATGCTAGATTCTTATGATGCATAAGAGCATGATAATAGGGAGTTACTAATTATGAACCAAGAATCTTGACCAACATTATGACAGTTTATGATGTATGTCATAGGAATCTTTCTAAAGGAGGTAAATGCTATATTTTGGGTGCCTAAGTTGGTGGGTTTACTATAAAAACTTATGACAACATATTACATGTGTAAGGAATATTCTATTAATAGTCTGGAAGCCTAAACTTAGCCTAGGCATTGGAATTTTGTGTCATGGAAATGTGGATCATATGGATTTTTACCATGGTATTTTTGGACCTTGTTTGGGCCCATGGTATTGCCTTATGGTTTTTTTGGGGCCCCCATGAGTCTATATATTGAGGGCTTGAGATGGAGGCATTGAGGAGAGTTTTATGTCTAGGCTATGCTATCAGTTTTCCTCTAGAGAAGCAATATGTAAATCTCCATGTCAAGGCTTTGAGCTTGCAAGCGTATAGTAACATGTTAAATGTTGTTGCAGATTAATACATTGGTTTTATGCTTTGAAGTGTGGGGTTTTTTACCTGAAAGGGTTTTCCCCTCGTATATTGGTGTCTCTTCTCTTCTATCGATATTTCTTCTATTCTTCTTCTATCATGTTCTTAAAGTGTTGACTTACATGACATTATGCTGTCAAAATTTATTTAGATCTATAAACTACATTATCTTTTCTCTCATGGTTAAGTTGATGGGAAATCAACTATGTCTATTCCACTTAAAGGTGCATACTAGGTTCTGTTTCCTTTTCACTCTCAAAACACCTCAAAGATTGATATGCCAAATTTCATTGGGATACAGCTAGCACATGGTTAAGAATGATGCAACTATACTTTATATTAATCAAGTACTAGAAACCAAGTGTGCCACTCTAGATAAATTTGTGGTATAAGGAGTAACATTCAAATGGTATCTCTAATTTCTACATGAATGTCCATGTGATCTAAATTTAAAAATTATTTTCTTGCTCAATCTTGGCCAGGTTTTTATGAGAACCTAGAAGGCAAACTTTTTAAACATGTGCAAATAGGAACTATCACCAACTACATCACCAAATTTGAGGATGTGTTAAATTTGAGATAGGGGCTATCTAAAACCATTCTTAAAAGTTGTTTCATTTTACAATTGAAACTATAAACTTAGGTAGAGATAAAATGAATACCTCACAATATATAGTAGATTCTATTACTATAGACTACTTTGTAGAAGATAAAATTGCAACTCTCAATGATTCCCTTGGGCTTGACTAATAATCCTCTAGAACTTTTAGAGTCTAATTCATTAGGTGTTCAAAGGTTACTAATGTAGATTCATCTTTGTATTTTTTTCATGACATTCTCATTTATAATCATAGTTGGGTTGATCATATCTAGCATGTTTATCTTTCTCTCCAAGTTTTATAGGATCATTTTGTTTTCACCAAGCACTCTAAGTGTGCTTTTGATGTGTAAGAGGTGAGTACCTTGGTCACATTGTTTCATAGGAGGGAGTACAAGTGGATCCAAAAAAGATCATTATAATATAGAATTGGCCCAAATCTAAATTAATCAAGGCTTTTAGAGGTTTCAATACCAAAAGTGTGTTAGGAATTATGCTAAAATTATAGGACCTCTAACAAAATTTCCCAAAAATAATTCTTTTGTATGGAATGTGGAAGTAAAAATGATCATCCATTCCCTTAAATCCACTATGTGTTCTAGCCTAGTTTTGTTAATGACTAATTTTCAAAAATCATTTGTCCTAGAGTTTGGTACCTTAGAGACATGTATGGGTACCATCTTGATTGAAGAGGGTCGACTATTTTTTTTCACTAGAAAGCAACTAACAAGTTGAAATTTAGCTAAATCAACTTATGAATAAGAGATAATGGATATTATACATGTTGTTCAACCATGTCATCCTTACCTATTGGGCTACAAATTCCAAATAAAAACTAATCATAATAGCCTAAATATATTTCTTGTAGCAAAGAGTGTCTTCCCACAATCAACATAAGTAGGTGACTAAGATTATAGGTTTTTATTATGAGTGTTTATAAAAACCTACCTAAAGAAAATGTGGTGGCCAATGCAATTTCCTATAAGTATGAAGATGAAGATTCATCATTCTCTCTCATTTTTAATACCCAATTTGATGGAGGTTGTTTGTTTAGAATAGGAAGATGATATAAAGATTTAGAATATTATTTAATGGTTGGAATAATATCCTCTATCAATGTTAGGGTTTACATGGTTGGAATGAGTGTTGGAATACCATGATTGCATTTTTTTATGTAACAACTCCAACTTAAGAATTAGTTACTCATGGAACTTCATTCATCTCCCACAATAGGTCACTTAGGATTCTTAAAAACATATAAGTGCATCAAGAAAATTTTGTTTGGGATGGACTTAAGTAGGATGTCAAATATTTTGTGGTTGAGGATGAATTGCATTAGTACAAAAAAGGAAGGATAGTCAAATTACTAAGATTACTACAACCCCTTTCTATTCTAGACATAACTTGGGTAGATATTTCCATGGATATCATTATGGGGCTTCCTAAGTCTAGTGGTAAATGTGTCATTTTGTTAATTGTCAACCATTTGCCTTAGTATGCTCATTTTTCCCTACCCCACCCTTATACAATAGTAGTCATGGAAAAATGCTTCTTAGACATAGTATTCAATCTCTATGGTGTGTTATGTTTCATCATAACTAATCACATGCTTTCCTACAAGCAACTTTAGGAAGTAATTATTTAAGTTACAAGCCACTAAGTTGAACATTGGTACAACTTATCATTAAAAAACTAATTATATCCAATTATAGGTTTTTAATACATAATTATAAACTCCCTTGAGAAGTTTTGTGTTAGAGAAATAAGGGAAATGGGCCTAGTGGTTACCACTAGTGGAATCGTGGTATAATACCACTTAACATAGTTCTTCTAAGATGACCCTTAGCACCCACCTTCTTTAAGGCTTATTACGTTCCAAGTTCTTCCAAGGTCCAAGTGATTGATAGATCCATTTCTGATGGGGAGCGCCTAACGAAACCGTAGTACAACAATCAAATTTGTTTGCCATCGGCCAGACTCTACTTACTGGCCACCAATACACCTCGATCGGTCAGACAACAATGATCGGTATGACTTTCTCAAGTCTTACCGTTGATCAATCTTATGTCGATGTGACCACGACACATCCTTTGCCAAGACTTACTTCCATCGGCAGAATCTTAAACTTGTCTCTCGATATCGCCACTCTTACCGATATGCCAATATATGTTGTCATCGGCGAGACTCCTTCCCTGTTCAGTCGACAGTTAGTTCAACCGTAACCAAACTCTCATCGCTGTGACCTTTACCATCAGTGAACACTTACAACCTCTTGCCGATATACCGATCACTCCGATGTCACCTTCAAACTGCACTCATCGGCAAGACTTAGATCATCGACGAATACTTATGAAGATTGGTTGATATGCCGATGGGCCAACCCCCTCTTCGGCGTGACTTGACCTGTCGGTGGGACTTACTCCAGAGTTGCCGATACACTGATTCCTCCCGATGGATCTACGTTAGTGTAAGTTACCCCTTATCACTTCGATACTCTCGATCGATAAGACCAACACTATCGGTCTAACGTCAAGTTATCTACTCGATGTGCCAATACTCTTGACTCCATTTGACTTCTGCAGAAACTTGGTTCTGAGTTCCAATGACACGCCAATAGGATTGTCACTCTCGCATAGTCTGATCTACACTCTACACCTAGCACATAGAGATGCTAGGGCATACTACTATGCACGACACTCTGTTTGGATTCTTTGCGCCATCGAACAGGAAACCAAAACAGAAAACAAAAACACATCTATACAACGAAGCCATTCCACTGATTTCAATAGAAATCTTACTAGTGGAATGCTTCAAGGAACCATTCCGCAACAAACTACTTAAATGAGAATCTACTAAGCACAATTACAAAAACCTTGAATCTAAGAATAGGAAAACACAAAAGGTGACAGAACATAGTTTTATTGTTCTTCAGCACAATTCATACATACTTCCAGAAATGAACACACAATAAGACACATAACAGAACCACCACTGTCTAATGTTTGTTTTGCTATGTTTTTAACCCACTGTTGTGGGAGGCCAACCGATTCAGAGTAGTTGAGGAAAACCAACTGATGTAAATAGTTAGGAGACCAATCGATCAAAAAAAATTGCTTCAAACTGTCCTACTGCCTTGTTTTGGCACTATGTGATTACACATTTGACAAATGTGTCCTAAGTCACTTGGGACTTACAAAATTGGTTCTAGGTCTTGAAGAACCTAGATACAAACTGAAATTACATGCATTGGTCAAATAGACCTTATTACAACACAAAACATGTTTTCAAAACAAAACATGAGCTTAAATGCCTCACGGAGGCCACCTTGTGTTAGGTGCTCCTGCACCATACACCCCACCTAGAAAAGAACTCATGTCACATGAGTTGAGTCTTTGTCTTTCTCCACCATTATCCTTTGCTACCTCATGTCTCCTCCATGATCTCTGGACTACAACCTTCTTCCATGGGATAAAAAACTCATGCCTAGCATAGTAGGCCCTACTTACACCTTGCCATGGGTGAGTGCTTGCAACCAAACTTGGATGTTGCATGCCATGACTGTTTACTGTCATATCAGCCTGAACACCTCCATTCAGACCTTGGTTGATGCATCTTGTACTGCTTCTATGGTAGAATGTGATGGTCTTTCAACTCTTATTGGCTCTAGAGGACAAACAATGGTCCCTACTATGATAGCATCTCCTTCTTTCGAACCACCTTGTAGCTTCTTGTAAACTTGCTCTCCGACCTCCTTCTTAGACATCACCATCTTAGACATCACCATATTAGACATCACCATCTGATCTCCATCATTCAAAGCTGAAAATACCTTCAAACTTTGGTCTTTGACAACCCCACTCCTTGAGGTATCCTCAACTATCCTTGTCTCTTCTTCATTGATGTTTACAAACTCTTTCTTACCCACCAAAATGACCTTGGCTGCCTTCTTTGCTTCAGCATCCTCCTGTAATGGTGTCATCAAAAAAGTCCTCCCATCCTTCTTGATGGTGTATGTGTTAGCATATCCATCATATAATTCTTGCCCATCAAATTGCCATGGCCTACCTAAAAGTAGGTGACAAAATTCCATGGGCAAAATTTCACATAAAATTTTATCCTTATATTCTCCAATTTGAAAATCAACATATGCTTGTTCATCTACCAAAAGTGATTGACGATCACTTACTCAAGATGCTTTGTAAGGAGTTTGATGAGGAATCCTTTCTAGTTTCAATTTATCCACCATTTCCCTAGACACCATATTATCTGTTGAACCAAAATCTATCACTACCTTGCATATTTTACTTGTGCTTTTGCAATTGATCCTGAAAAGTGATCTCCTTTGTGACGGTTTAGTCTGCACTGGTTCTTTGAGCAAGGTCCTCTTGATCATTAGATTTTCTCCTATCTCTGATGTCAAATTTACTTCAAGTGATGTCACACTCCTTGCATCCTCTTGAGTCAATGTGGTTCTCCTCTCATTACCATGAGAAGTTGAGGCCTTCTTTGGACACTTATAAATAGGATGCCCTATCTGATTATAGTTATAACATCTCATATTGGAGAACTTGGATCCTCTGCCTGATCCATTTGTCCCACCTCTTCCATTAGGCCTTCTTCCTCAGTAGCCTTCTCTGCTACTTGAGTCCCCAACTTGCTCTTCTTGGCTAGACTCACCACTAGGCCTCTGGTTAGGACTTCTTCCTCCAAAACTGCCTCTACCTCCAAAATTTCTATCACCACTTCTTCTACCTTGCTGCTCACCTTTCCTCTGCAGCTTCTCTTCAGCTCTTAATGCTACTTGAAAGCATTTTTCCACAGTTTCAGGGGTAAACAAACTTATCTCATCTTGAATATTGAACCTTAGACCATTTAGATACCTTGCTACCTTGGCTTTTTCATCCTCCATGTACCCACAACGAAGAGTGTATTTATGAAACTCCTCAGTGTAAGTAGCCACATCCATATCTTTTTTCTTAAGGTTCTACATTTTCCTGTAAATCTGCACCTCATAGTTAGATGAAAGGAACTGGGACTTGATCTTCTCTAGTATTCTGCTCCATGAAGAGATCATACTTTTCCCATTCTTTACCCTCTCTCCTTGGGTGTAATTCCACCATGTAAGGGCAACA
Organism: Cunninghamia lanceolata; assembly: GCA_027924645.1. Classification (NCBI taxonomy): domain Eukaryota; kingdom Viridiplantae; phylum Streptophyta; class Pinopsida; order Cupressales; family Cupressaceae; genus Cunninghamia; species Cunninghamia lanceolata. Next base: position 89,252 of record BSBN01001254.1, read on the forward strand.
CCTTTGAGTTTAGTTTTTGCAAACTTAAGTCTCTTACTTTCTGGAACTTCTTTGTACTTGAAGTAGTTGTTTAGAGCCTCAATCCATTCCATGACTTCGTCAACATTCATCTTTCCACTGAACATGGGAATATCTATCTAAGCCTCCGAAGAGTCCTTGCCAATTGCCTTAATGGCTTCTAGGAAATGCTTTTGATCAGCTGGTATCTCTACCTCTTCTTGTTCCTCTTTCTATTCTTCTTCATCTGAACCTTCCTCCATCCTTTTTCCTATCTTCAGTGCCTTCAATTCTACTTGGAGTGCTTCCCTGACCCCAATCTTGATCATCTCTTCCATCTCCTTAAATTTCTTGACCACGTCGGTGGTCATCCCCTTTGGAGGCATATTGCTAGCCTCTCCTTCACTTTCTCTGTCTGACATACACTATTCACAGACAACACCCAACACTCCTGTAAATCCTCAATTTGACTTGCTGCCTGAATCTTTTCAAGCTCTGATACCAATATGATGGGGAGCACACAATGAAACCACAGTACAACAATCAAATTTGTCTGCCGTCGGCCAGACTCCACTTACTGGCCACCGATACACCTCGATCGGTCAGACAACAATGATCGGTATGATGTTCTCAAGTCTTACCATTGATCAATCTTATGCCGATGTGACCACGACACTTCCTTTGTCGAGACTTACTTCCATCAGCAGAATCTTGAACTTGTTTCTCGATATTGCCACTCTTACCGATATGCCAATATATGTCATCGGTGAGACTCCTTCCCTGTTCGGCCGATAGTTAGTTCAACTGTAACCAAACTCTCATCATTGTGACCTTTACCATTGGCGAACACTTACAACCTCTTGCTGATACACCAATCACTCCGATGTCACCTTCGAACCGCACTCGTCGGCAAGACTTAGATCATCGGTGAACACTTATGAAGATTGGCCGATATGCCGATGGGCCAACCCCCTCTTCGACATGACTTGACCTGTCGGTGGGACTTACTTTGGAGTTGTTGATACGCTGATTCCTCCCGATGGATCTCTGTCGGTGTAAGTTACCCCTTATCACTCCGATACTCTCAATCGGTAAGACCAACACTATCGGTCTAATGTCAAGTTATCTACCTGATGCGCTGATACTCTTGACTCCATTTGACTTCTGCGAAAACTCAGTTCTGAGTCCCAACGACATGCTAATAGGATTGTCACTCTCACACAGTTTGATCTACACTCTACGTCTAGTACATAGAGATGCTAGGGCATGCTACTGTGCATGACACTCCGCTTGGATTCTCTACATTGTCAAATAGGAAACCAAAACATAAAACAAAAACACATATCTGTACAACGAAGCCATTCCACCGATTTCGACAAAAATCTTACCAGTGGAATGCTTCAAGGAACCATTCTGCAACAAACTACTAAAATGAGAATCTACTAAGAAAAATTACAAAAACCTTGAATCTAAGAACAGGAAAACACAAAAGGTGATGGAACATAGTTTTATTGTTCTTCAGCACAATTCATACATACTTCTAGAAATGAACACACAATAAGACACATAACAGAACCACCACTGTCTAATGTTCATTCTACTATGTTTTTAACCCACTGTTGTGGGAGGCCAACTGATTCAGAGTAGGTGAGGAAAACCAACTGATGCAAATAGTTGGGAGACCAACCGATCAAAAAAATTTGCCTCAAACTGTCCTACTGCCCTGTTTTGGCACTATGTGATTACACATTTGACAAATGTGTCCTAAGTCACTTGGGACTTACAAAATTGGTTCTAGGTCTTGAAGAACCTAGATACAAACTAAAATTACATGCATTGGTCAAATAGACCTTATTACAACACAAAACATGTTTTCAAAACAAGACATGAGCTTAAATGCCTCACGGAGGCCACCTTGTGTTAGGTGCTCCTGCACCAATTTCTTAATAGAAGAAGGTTATCAAGGTCCTTAAAAAAAGTTCTAACATGTGTGAAATCATATAACGTAGTTATTGATAAAACTAGGTAAAGTACTATAGTGAAAGAAATTGCAAATAGTAACAAATCTAAAATACCAATTAAAGTATTTTATAATAACCATTAAATTATTTCAGAGAAGCATGTAATCATAAAATTCATAAAATGAAATACATAACACTAGATGTATGTGGAGAAACCCTTTCAAGAAAAAAACTCCACCATGAAAGAGAGCACAAGTCTCTATTTATCCAATAACAATGTGTTACAATAATACACCCAACTTGTCTCCTCAATCTAATAACATTCAAACAACATAACATTATTCAACCTACAAAAGACCCATAATACAATTATCTAGGACATCTAATTTATAGAGAACCAGAGAGGGAAAACCATACATAGTTTCCCAAAACCATCAAAACCCATTGTATGGGAAAAAACCAATGCCCCCAATACCAAATCAATCAATGCCCACAAGAATAACACTCCATAATGATAAAACATTTGAACAATAACTCCTACGACATGCATCCCTATAGGTAGCACTCCATTTCTAAGCCACTACACCTAGTAGATCCCATCTATCATAACATGAGATACTCCACTCTCTCACCTAGTGCCTAGGAATGAGAAATTGGTTTAAATGCATTTAAACCACTTTATAACCATTACTATCATAGGTAACCACTCAATGTAAGTGTATCCTCCCTTATTCAATGCCACTACAACCAATATTCAAGTCAATTGGGAGAAAATAATAATTAAATAATTCACCCAATAACCCCTAGGCATCCATGTACTCATTCCCAAGGTTTTGGAGACATATGATGCACATAAGGGTCTGATGACAATTAAATGTTGCAGTTGATTTTATGTTAGATTGACTTCTCTCTATCCAATTTTGTACTTGCTAGAAAATATTAACCATATGAACTCCATTTAATGCCTCAACTAACTCTTGAATCACATTCACATAATTAGTGCTCATACCTATTGATTTGCTCACTCCAAAATACAAGTTGTTCAAATGTTCATGTATCTTAGGTGGTTTGAGTCATTGTTTTAGAGATCCTACATACAAGAAAAATAAATTATTCTTACTAGAGTAATTTAACTTTTGATATTTGTAAGATTCTTTCTTCCTTTGATTAATTGTTTATCTATCAATATTTAATAGAGTTTATTTCATTTCATGTGCATTTGGATATTAAAATATCTCAAAATCATGAAAGTCTAGTGTTTACATTTGTACCATAGATGTCAGGTTACTTAGGGAGTCATGTGGTAAGATGTTAGTAGTCTTGAATTTAATAGACATCAACTATGGGAAAACCACATTATTAATTAAAGTTATCACAAGGGTATTAAAACAATTCTCAAGTCATTGTCGGATATTTATCATGAGAGGGAGAAACTGTCAAATCCAAATGAGCATCAAGATTACATGGAAAATATGGATAGAATAGACCATGGTGAGTAATATACTTGAGTTTACACATGGAAACCTCTAGAGCACTTGTGAGTGGTGACCAATCCATAGAGCATGAACATTTGAGATAAAAACGTGTTATGGACTTTGTGAATTTGTACCACTAGACTTGAAAGTCCCCATCAACTTGATTTAATGGAAGCAAATGGGTTTGTGAGTTCCTCAAGGTTAAATTTTTTAAAATTTAGATTTGATCCATTCATGTTATTCAGGTTTAATGTACCCTCAAATCCAATCTTTATAGTATATTCAATACACTCGGCATAATTTAAGCAGTCAATTAAGAAGGATTGATGTGGGCTCATGGGTATATTAGATTTATTTGGTTTAAGTCTGAATACAAGTGAGTGGATAGGTTATGGTTTAGAATGTGCTTAGGTTTGCAACTAATCATGCAAGCATATTCTAGAAGTGGTCCACATGTCATGTTGGGACCCAAAATAGTGGCAACACAAAACTCTTAGACATTCCTAAATGACCTAGGCTAGGGATTGTCGTCAAGGTAATAAGAAGAGCTTTATCAACAAGTTTTGGGTGATTTTGGCCAACTGTCAGGAGTGGGTAAACTCCTCTTCTCTTTCAGCTCAGCTTAAACTTTGGAGGGATATTCCAAGGGGTATTATACATGAGTAGGTACTAAAATCAGACCAGGTGAACAACTAAAAATATTAACAACCAAACCTAAATTGATTTCTTAGCCCCAAATCTGTCACTGAACTAAGAAAAGATGGTTGTTCTAAGACCCCTATATAGCTGATAGTGGAAATCCTACACAATGAGGATGCATTAAGATTAATTCTACTTCTAAAGATAGGAAGTATTGTTTTTGTTTTGAAGATGAGTGATCGAAGGCTACTCAGATTGGTACCTATCCATTGGGTTGTAGAGTCTAATTTGTGAAACATAGGAAAACAACCACACAGAAATTTATAACTGCCTATTTGATAAATTAGATGCAAGGAAATCAATACAAAATCACTAATAATACTTAAGAATCCAACACCATACCATGTTCTTCCTTATTTAATATTGAAAAGATCATTTACAAAGCCTTGGAAATGAATTAAGAACTGTCACATTCATTCAAATCAATGATTACATTCATGCCACAAATGAGGAAAGAGAAAACTCTAACTGTGATCAAAGTTCACTAGAAAGAACACCCACAACGGTGGAGAAAAACAAAGATTCAAAGACAAATATTTTCAAAGTATATTACATATATTTCATAGCTGCTTCATGTTAAACAAAGACTACAAGAATAACATTACTATTTTGCCTTTTGGAGCTCACAATCCTGTTGAGAAATTACCAAAATGACCAACCCCTTCTACATCTAAAAACTTTCATTTATATCATTTCAACTCATTACACTCTCCTCGATGCCACACTCAATCTAGGACTCACCCATGTTGCATTAAACTCCAATCCCAGTTCGTCAGAAGATTTGAACATTGGGATAGCAAACCCATGCTCTATCACCTTTGTATACAATCAGAAGAAGATTGCTTGCACTCCAAATGTACTCTGAGAAATAAAGAGGGAAGGTTCTAATCCTCTCCCTGCGACCTGCAACATTGACTTCTTTGATTTGTCCTTTGTGCATTGAATAATTTCATTGTTTGAATAACTTGTACAACTTTGGCCTACAACTTATTAATACTTAGTACAAATCTATGTTTATATTCTTGCAATCAAGGCATACATTCAGTGAATTACCCATTTCAAGCATTTACAACAATCCCAATGTTTTGTTCTATATTTCTATTTGAGCCACTTGATCACTGACTGTACCCTATGTGTGCTGAGCACCCTCTACTTCTTATCAACCCTTTCTTCATATTTGTTGATTCCTTCATCCGCTACATTCTTCTTCCTGTATATGTAATTGCCTTATTTGCCTTATTGAAAAATTTCACCTTTTGCAAACTCGGCCTCCTTTTCCCTCTATCATCAATTTTTTTTTTTCTAAACCTTCCCACCTTGTCTTCCTTTACTTTATCTTTTCTCTCTCTTGTTGGTGATTTTCATATTTGCTGAACTATTCTCTTCTTTACTTCTTTTATTGACAAACTTACTTTTTGTCGAACCATCTTCCTTTCTTCCTTGTCAGCAACTTTGAGTTTCTTCAAACTTGGACCATATTTGCCCTTTATCGGCAAATCTTTAATTTGCTAAACTATTCTCTATTTTCCTTTAGTTGATGAATTTCCCCCCTTTCAAAATTGAGCCCTTTTACCCTTTATCGGAAAAAATGCACCATTCAAAACCACAGTGAATTATTCTATTTTTGCCTTTATCGACAAAAATGAACTTTTTAGAACCATGGGCCTTGTCACCTTATCGCCAAAATTTTCCTTTTCAAAACCAAGTGGAAAATGCTTCATCATCGCCTTATCAATGAATCTCCAAATTTTCAAACTATTTATTTAGTTCATTTTTCTCCTAATTTGCCGATAACTCTTCATGCCTTACTCTTTTTCTTCTTATCGGTAAATCTTCCCTTTTTAGATAACTTTGCAAACTTCATCCTATTTCCTCATTATTTTTCATTATAGACAAAAAAGCCATTTGCCAAACCAAGGGCTTTGTTGCCTTTTATCTCTATCTTATCATGTTATTGACGAAATATGAAAAACTCAAACTTTTTGACTAGTTTGGGATATTACCGGTTTACCGATAAGGGCACCATTTCCTTTTGCCTTAGAAAAATTTCAAACTTCTAATTTACCCTATTAGCAAAAATGATTAGAGATGAACCTTTCCTTTTGTCCTCCTTTTGATATGCTTTATTGACGAATCCTTCACTTTATGAACTACCTTGGCTACTTCCTTGTCAGCTAATTGCCTTATCAACAAACTTCAAAAAATTTGAACTACTTGTCTAGTTCAAATTCTCCCTATTTGCATATAACTCTTCCTTAACTAATCTCTTTTTCCTTAGAAACTTTTTCACCCGTGGCCCTTTCGCTGTTGGTGAAGAGGATGTCGGCCAAATCATATATCGACAAACCTGTGAGGTTTAGAACCAAAGCACTTTGTTGACCAAAGACTCCTTTTCTCTTTGCTTCTTACTTAGAAATTTTCCCCTTTTGCTCCACGGGCCTTCTCCATTACTACTATTGTTGCCACATTAGTGAGTCAGCAAATATTAGAACTCCTAAAAAGTTAGCAAGTTTGAGAAAACACTGACTAGCCGACCAAAGGCATAAAATGATGAAATTTTTAAGGGAAAAAAGGAGAAAGACAAGGGGGACCTTGACTTAGCCATATTTTGAGAATGAAAACCCCTAAAAATTATCTCTAATCGGATTTCAACTAGGTTTTTCAATGGTAAAGGCACAAAATGGGATTTTTTGGATTTTTGGGGCACAATAGGGCACATTTGGGAACAAATTTTTTGCGAGTCCCAACAATGGCTCTAGTTAGGGATGTGTATCAAGTAGTGTCATAGTGAGGATTCAGATCTTCAGGTAGAACAAAAGGCATGACACACACAAAAGCACAAAAGGATAACAACACAGACATATTTACAGCAAGGCCTATATACAAGACAAAATACAGTCATAAACATTAGAGCACATAACACTATTAACTATATTCAAAATTGAGGGGAAATGTTACCTACATATGAAAAGTAATGCTTCAGATTCTATCCATGAATGGGTAGCTCCAAAAACATTCCTTCTAGAGTCATCAAGCGATAAACATTCAGCTCCAACTTCTCAGCTACCTCATATGGCCCACGCCATAATGGGTCAAATTCTCCATGTTTCCCCTTATCTTCAGATTTGGCATCCCAAAGGAGAACCAAGTCACCAACCTGGAAGCCTCTTGATACAATACTTTTATCAAATAAGAGCTTCATCTTCTACTTATGGTTCAACATCTTGTCATGTGCATCTCTCCTTTGTTCTTCTAATTCGGTCAACTGCAATATCCTTTGGGACATTGCATCAAATTGGTCCTTTTTGGTATCACGTAGTAGCTAGTAGACTGGTAACTCCATGCTAATCGATATTTTTACCTCTGCTCCATACACTAATTCAAATGGGCTCCTTCCAATAGATATTTTGAAGGTTATCCTGTTAGTCCATAGAGCATACTTTAGTTTATCATCCCATCTCCTTTTATTTTGATCCAATGTCCTCTTTATGATCTTCATCAGGCTTTTATTATTGGATTCAACTTGTCCATCACTTTGGGGATGATAAGGGGATGAATGTACAAGATTTATGCCAAACTTCGAACACATGTCTAGCATCTCCTAAGACCTGAAACACATGGTATTATTAGCCAAAATCCTAGCTAGCACCCTAAATCTAGTGATTATATTACTAATTATGAAGTCAATAACCACTTTGGATGTTGCATTACAAGTGGGTATTGCCTCTACCCATTTGGTGAAGTAATCAGTGGTCACAAGAATCCACTTAAACCCATTGCTGGACCTTTCCTTTATTTCCCCAATAAAATCAATTCTCCATTGTTGAAAAGGTGCATCAACAACAAGGGGGAAAAGGGGTAACGCCCCAACAAATTTTATCTTGCCAATAAAACATTGGAAAGCATCACATTTTCTGATCTTTTGAGCCACATCTTTAAATAAGGTGGGCCACCAATACCCAACCCTAAAGATTTTATGGGCAATAGTTTTAGCTTTTAAATGTCCCCCACAAATGCCATGATGAGATTCATTCATTACAACTCCAGCTTGCTCTTGATTCAAACATTTGAGCAATATACCTTCATGATTTCTCCACACGAGCTCATTCTGTAATAGAACATACTTTTGAGTTTTCAGCTTGAGAGTCCTTTTATGACTCTCATCCATACTTGGTGGACAATCCATGTTTTCAAGATAAAATAAAACATCCCTGTACCATGCATTGTCAGCCAATGAGCAATGAGGAGCTGTATTTACCTTTTTTTGAATTTATTTCACCAGTTTCAAGGATAGAATTAGCCATTAGCTTGGCTAAACCTTGGCCACTTACTAACTTGGTGACTTGTATGTCCATATCATACTCTTGGATCTTGTTGATCCATATGCACCTTTTACCTGATGCCTCTTGTTGTATGAATATGTCTTTCATTGCTGTGTGTGGCACATATGCAATGATCTTGGCCCCTGTGAAATAGGATCTAAAATTTTTTGTGGCCTTGACCAATGCATATGCATGCTTCTCCATAATAGAGTAATTCAACTCAGTATCTTGTAAGGATTTACCAAAAAATCCTATAGCCTGCTCAAATCCATCATTCTTTTGTAATAATAAATCAGCCACAATATAAAATGAAGCGAAAGAAAAGAGTTAGAAAGGCTTGGAATAGTCTAGGCTTACCAGCACTGGTGCATTTTTGAGAGCCTCCTTTATGTCAAGAAAAGATTCAACTGATTCCTTGTCACATATGATGGATTGTCCCTTTTTGAGCATCTTGGAGATGGCTTAAGTCTTCTCAGCAAAGTTAGGGATGAACCTTCTTACAAAATTAATTTTCCAAGGAAAGACTGAATACCTTTGACTGTTTTGGGCTGGGGAATAAGGTCAATGTCCTTAACTTGGTCTGGATCAATTCTGATCCCCTCCCTTGACACAATGTGTTCCAACAACTTTCCTTCTTCCACTCCAAATTGACATTTTTTGGGATTTAAAGAGATCCCATACTCTGAACATCTCTCAAAAATCAATTGCAAATGCTTGCAATGATCTTTTCTATCTTTTGAAAATATAGTTAGATCATCTTAGTAAACAACCATGATCTCATCAATAAGGCCAGCAAAGGCCACATCCATTTCTCTTTGAAATGTAGATCCTACATTTTTTAGTCCAAATGACATTCTCATACATACATACCCCAAGGAGTGGTGAATGATGTTTTGTATTGTTCTGGCTCCTTGACCAACACCTGATTATACCCTGAGAATCCATCCATCATTGACATCAATTTTGAACCAACCACCCTCTACAATAGATGATTCATACTTGGACGAGGATAATTACCCTTGAGGGATTTGATGTTCAGATTTCTAAAATCAACACATAGTCTAATCTCCCCATTCTTCTTTCTTACTGGGACAAGATTAGACACCTACTTAGAATCTCTGATAGGTTTAATTATACCTCACTCTTTCATTTTTAGCAACTCCTTTGCATCTTGGGAGCTATGGTGGGATTTATAGGCCTTTGTTTCTGCCTAAATGGTTTTGCATTAGGTTGAAGGGGGATAGTATGCTGAAACAAATCCTCCCTATAAGATTTCAGATCATCGTATGACCATGCAAAACACTTTTTAAATTTCCTCAATAAAGTAATCAACATTTTCTTTTCATGAGGCTTTAGCTTTTTGCCTATGTAAACCATATTTGGTGCCTCCTCAGTTCCAAGGTTAACACCTTCTACATTATCTTCTTGAATTGGTTTACCATTGCTTTTCTAGTGGTTAGCACTGTCAAACATCCTCTCCAATGCTACCAATCCCTTGGGAATGACCTATTGGTCTTCAATTGTTCCACCTCACTACTAAATAATGTTTCCTTTCCACTATCCATCTCAACCATAGGATACTAGTTAATTAATTGACTTTCAAACTCATTCATACAATTTAGGAAACTAAAAATTTGACTGCTATCATTAAATACTTACCAATTGTCTATATTGTTTGGAATAGTTAGATTTGTAAGTAATTCAATAGCTTGATGGTCATGAAGAAAATCTGATTGAGGATTATATCTAGATGTAGCTATAGCTAGGATATCCACCTCTTCATTTTTTGTTCTGTCTATCCACTCAATACCAATGATGTTAAACAACTCCATGGTATCCTATATTGCATTTCTGTATGCTTTTAGCCTACTGCCTTTGGTAACAAATGTTTTTCTTATCTATTGTATAATCATCTCTGAATCTCCATGTATCCTTAGACACTGGATGCCATGTCTATGAGCCACATTTAAACCCAACAAAAATGCTTCATATTCTGCTACATTATTTTGCATTGAAAATCTAGTCTGAAAGACATGTAGGACCACTTATCATCTGTGGATGTTAAAATAATCCTAGCACCTAAACCATCTTTTAAAAATGCACCATCAAAGTGCAACGTCCACAAATTAGACATATCACAAAAAGTAGCAACATGGTTAAAAGGTAAAACATTCATATCAAGATCATCATCATTGCAATATCCCATAAAGTGGTCTATTTCAGTATCAAATAAATTTACATGATCATCCTCTGTTTTATATATGTCATCTATATGTTCATCTTCCACCTTATTCTCCCTGTATAATTTCACTTCCATGCCCTGGATTGGAATGGTAGCATATGATAGGTCCATCTGAATACTACCACCCATGGAAGCAACCCACTTTCTTGACAACAACATGCCCCACTTAGCTGGGAAGTCCATAATAATTATGTCCAAGAGGAAAGATTTGTCTAGCTAGGTAGCAAGTTTGCCCTCCGCATCCTTGACCAAACCTATAACATTGAATTCCCTAGAATCCATGGCAAACACACTTTCAGTCCCAACTCATTCATAATTTTCAACGGCATGACATTGCTGGATGCCCCAGAATTGAGCATACAGTTGTGTAACAACCATCCATTTATAATCAGAGTAGCATAAAAAGGATCAACTCCCATCTTTCTATTAACCATGGAAGATCCTAAATAAGCTTCTATAATTTCATCATGACCCACACCCTCCTCATTACTGCTAGAAACAACAATAGGTTATTTTTGTGCTTCCATAGCAGTAATAAGAGACTCTACCCTATCCCTATGTTCAGGGATTCTAAGGAGTTCCACTATTGGCATAGAAATTCTAATTTGGCTAAAAATTTGAGACATGTCAATAGGGAGGTAATTGGGCAAATGGTCATCACATGAAATAGTTACATTATTTGTAGAAGGAATGTAAGGTATTACTTGATTTGACAAAATATCCTTACCTTCTTCCTTTGTCTTCTCCTTTTTTGACTCTTTTGATGTTTGGGGCTGATCACGCTTATAACCACCTTTTGGGTAATAGACCTCCAAAACAGGGGTATTATCCATAGGCTACATAGTTGGTGTTGGCTTCTTTTGAACATACTTCTATTTTGATGTTGGAGATGACGTTGAGGTTTTATTCTTTTCAGGGATGCTTTCTCTGGAGCACTACTTTTTTTTGCTCCATGTTCACTTTGGCTTTGTCCCTTAGTTGATCAAATCTCTGCTATTTCAATTCCTTGACAAGGACACTTTGAACATGGACAGTTTTGTTCCTCAGTTGATAGCCTCCTTGAACTTGCAAGATGGCTACATCAGTCAATGCTTTCATGTCTTCTTTTGAAGTCTTGGACTGCTGATATTTTTTTGCATAAAGTCCTTTAGATGCCCAAAATAATGAGCTAGCAATTGATACTTTTTTAGACCTTCATCATAATCATATTGAAAAATATGATCATCCTCTTCATAGCTATCATAATCAGCATCTTGATCAATTTGTTCATAACCCTCTGCATCAAACTGATTTATCTCTTCCTCATAGTGCTTAGCTGCATCCTCCTCATTTGGAAATTCTTCTCTACTCAATGAATGAGCCCTGCACAATTAGCTGGGTCATGGGGAACGGAACAAATTTGGCACCATAAAGAATCATCTTGAAAATTTACTTGTCCTTTATCAAAGGATCAGGGGTGTCTCTCTTAGGCTATTTGAAATAGTTTACATGCCTAGGGCAACTTGTCTATCATTCTATTGTGGTCTCTTAGACCAATCAATATTATAAGGTCTATTATGTAACCTCTAACCTTCATTAAAATATGTTGTAGCACTCTGAAGTAGCAACCCTTTGTCATTTCTAGCCACCTTGTATGACAAATCTTTCACAAGCCCCATAAGTTTATCTAACCTATCATCTGTAGTGAAGAGTTTATTAAAAATAGGCTTATCTAGCTGGGATAACTTCACATACCCCCTTTTAATGTGCTTCCTTGAAGCTCTCATGTTACTCTCTATATTGATTGTTGTAGAATAAGCCTCTCTTAATATTTGGGGATTCTTGTCCCTCAAACAATAACCAAGTTTCAAATCAAATGCACCACAATATAAAACTAAATACATTGATTCATTGGGTCTCATGTGAGGAGGTACCTTTCTCATAGTCATGATGAAGCGGCTGTTGAAATTAGCTACTATCTCATTGATGGCCTTTTTGATGGCTTTAAGCTCATGGATGGCGAACTTGGGGTCAATTCTATCCCCATGCTACATCCTAAAAACTCTCATGAACTCCTCCCAAGAATCAATGTTGTTATTAGGGAGAGCCTTGTACCATTCTTTTGCACTTTCTTCCAATGAATGCACAAACAACTTCATCATCACATCTTCATCTTCAATCTCATATTCATCAGTGACATTAATAAAATGTCTCAAATGTTCCTCACCAGTGATAGCATTATTGCCTTGAAATCTTGGAATCTTCCCTCTAATCTTAATTGGAATGGGATTAGGAAAATTAGGAATGCCAATGAAATTGAGCTGCTTATACCTCTCACCTCCCAATAGCTACCTCTATTCTATAAATATTTGTGCTTGTATTCGCTACGCATGCTCAACATACTGAATGTTGCCATGCTACTGGTTTGCTTGATTATGTGGTGGCTGCATGTTGATATTATGAGCAGAGTCCTGATTTATGCCTTGCTATTCCATATGACATTCTTATTGTTTTCTCTGGTTATTCTGCTGATTATATTTCTATTGAGGTGCACACTATTGCTGTGCATTCTGATTTAAGCCATGCTAGGCAAGTTGAGCTTCTTACTGCTCAAGTAATGCCTATACCTCTCTTTGTCTATTTCCAAGGTGATTAAGCATATCCAATTCATCTTGAATCCTTCTTTCTCTTTCTTCATCATTATCAGGTTGCTGCTGTTGGTCATCCTCATTAGGGATTGTGTCATGCTGACTTCCAAGTGACCTTGTAGGAGAATTAGGATGCCTGGCATCCTGATATATCTCCTCATTATCACTGGGCATCCCAAATGTTCTCAAATGCGGATCATACTATCTATTTTTATTTCCCCTACCAATAACATCCTCATTCCTTCTTACATCATAGTCACTTCTATTTTGTCTTCTATTTCTTCTAAGAATGTTATCAGCAGAGTCCTCAGAAGTGTAGTTGTATTGGCTTTTGAGGTCGACAAATATATTGTCTTGGGTATTTCTTATAGGTAACACATTGGATCTTTTTTCCCTATACCTACTCCTATTTCCACTATTACTAGAGGACTCTTCATGTCTAGGCTACTCTTGGTTTCTTCCTCTATCCATTTTGAAACTTCTTTCAAACTGAAATTGATTCCGGGTTATTAAAATAGAGTTGCCACTCCCCTACTAGGAAGAAAACTTGAACAAAACTGTATTTCAAAATCACAGCAACCAGAAATAAAATCTTGGCTCCCCGGCAATGACGCTAATCTATTGGGACCCAAAATAGAAGCAACACAAAACTCTAAGACATTCCTAAATCACCTATGCCAGGGACTGTCGTCAGGGTGACAGGAAGAGGTTTATCAACAAGTTTTGGGCGATTTTGGCCAACTGACAGGAGTGGGTAAACTCCTCTGATCTTTGAGCTCAGCTTAAACTCTAGAGGGATATTCCAAGGGGTATTATACATAAGTAGGTATTAAAATTAGACCAGATGAACAACTAAAATTATTAACAACCAAACCCAAATTGATTTCTTAGCCCCAAATCTGTCACTGAACTAGGAAAAGATGGTTGTTGTAAGACCCCTATATAGTTGATAGTGGCAATCCTACACAATGAGGATGCATTAAGATTAATTCTACTTCTAAAGATAGGATGTATTGTTTTTGTTTTGAAGACAGGTGATCTAAGACTACTTAGACTAGTGCCTATCCATTGGGCTATAGAGTCTAATGTGAAATAGAGGAAAATAACCACACATAAATGTATAACTACCTATTTGATAAATCAGATGCAAGGAAATCAATACCAAATCACTAAGAATACTTAAAAATCCAACACCATACCATTCTCTTCCTTATGTAATATTGAAAAGATCATTTACAAAGCCTTGGAAATGAATTAAGAATTGTCACATTCATTCAAATCAATGCTTACATTCATACCACAAAACAAAGCAAGAGACAACTTTGAATATGATCAAAGTTCACTAGAAAGAACACCCATAGTGGAGAAGAAAAATAGAGATTCAAATACAAAGATTTTCAAAGTATATTACATACATTTCATAGCTGCTTCATGTTAAACAAAGACTACAAGAATAACATTATTATTTTGCCTTCTGAAGCTCACAATCCTGCTAAGTAATTACCAAAATGACCAACCCCTTCTACATCTAAAAACATGCATATATATTATTTCAACTCATTGCACTCTCCCAGGTGCCACATTCAATCCAAGATTGTACCCATGCTGCATTAAACTCCAATCCCAGTCTGTCAGAAGATTTGCACATTGGGATAACAAACCCATGCTCTATCACCTCTGCAAACAATCAGAAGAAGATTGCTTGCACTCTAATTGTACTCTAAGCAATAAAGAGGGGATGTTCTAATCCTCTCCCTACCACGTGCAACATTTACTTATCTGATTTGTCCTTTGTGCATTGAAGAATTTCATTGTTTGAATAACTTGCACAACTTTGGCTTGCAACTTATTAATGTTGAGTACAAATCTACATTTATATTCCTACAATCAAGGCATACATTTAGGGAATTACCCATTTCAAGCATTTACAACACTCCCAATGTGTTGTCCTATATTTCTATTTGAGCCACATGATCACTAATTGTACCTTGTGCGTGTTGAGTACACTCTACTTCTTATTGGCCCTTTCTTCATATTCACAGATTCCTTCATCTGCTACATTCTTCTTACTGTATCTATATTTGCCTTATTTGCCTTATCGACAAATTTCATCTTTTGCGAACTCGGCCTCCTTTTCCCTCTATCAGCAATTTTTTATTTTTCTAAACCTTCCTGCCTTGTCTTCCTTTACTTTATCTTTTCTATCTCCTGTCGATGATTTTCATATTTGCTAAACTATTCTCTTCTTTTCTTCTTTTATCGGCAAACTTACTTTTTGCCGAATCATCTTCCTTTCTTCCTTGTCAACAACTTTGAGTTTCTTCGAACTTGGACCATATTTGTCCTTTGTTGGCAAATCTTTAATTTGCCAAACTATACTCTATTTCTCTTTGGTTGATGAATTTCCTCCCTTTCGAACTTGAGCCCTTTTGCCCTTTATCGGCAAAAATGCACCATTAATAACTGCGGTGACTTATCCTATTTTTTCCTTTATCTGCAAAAATGAACTTTTCAGAACCATGGGTCTTGTCACCTTATCGACAAAATTTACCTTTTCAAAACCAAGAGGAAAATGCTTCATCATCGCCTTATCAACGAATCTCCAAAATTTTGAACTATTTCTTTAGTTTGTTTTTCTCCCAATTTGTCGATAACTCTTCATGCCTTAGTCTTTTTCTTCTTATCGACAAATCTTCCCTTTTTCTAACTTTGTAAACTTCATCCTATTTCATCATTCTTTTGCATTATCAACAAAAAATCTCTTTGTCGGATCAAGGGATTTGTTGCCTTTTATCTCCATCTTATCGCCTTATTGACAAAATATGAAAAACTCAAACCTTGTGACTAGTTCAGGATTTTTCTGGTTTACTGATATGGGAACCATTTCCTTTTGCCTTAGCCAAATTTCAAACTTCTAATTTACCCTATCGATAAAACATCTTAGAGATGAACCTTACCTTTTGTCCTCCTTTTGACTTGCTTTATGGACTAATCCTTCACTTTACGAACTGCCTTGGCCGCTCCCTTATCTTCAAATCGCCTTATCGATGAACTTCAAAAAATTTGAACTACTTGACTAGTTCAAATTCTCCTTAGTTTATCAATAAATCTTCCTTAGTCTCTCTTTTCTTAGAAACTTTTTCACCTGCATCCCTTTTGTTTTCAGCGAAAAGGCTACCAGTTGAACCATATATCAGCGAACCTGCAAGTTTTAGAACCAAAGCACTTTACCAACAGAAGACTCCTTTTCTCTTTGCCGCTTACTTAGAACTTTTCCCATATTTATCCATAGGCCTTCTCCATTACTATTGTTGTCACCACATCGGCGAGTTGGCAAATATTAGAACTCCTGAAAAGTTAGCGAGTTTGAGAAAATGCCAACTAGCCAACCAAAGGCACAAAATGATGAAATTTTTAAGGGAAAAAAGGAGAAAGACAAGGGGCACCTTGAATTAGCCATATTTTGAGAATGAAAACCCCTAAAAATGATCTTTGATCAGATTTCAACTAGGGTTTTCAATGGTAAAGGCACAAAATGGGATTTTTTGGATTTTCAGGGCACAATAGGGCACATTTGGGAACAAAATTTTTGTAGGTCCCAACATGTCCATTTATTTTAGTCATGAAATTCATGGTTAACCAAATTCAATGAATGAGTTTAAGCCTAAAATTGGACATGATTCAAACTTTTGTTACCTCAAACATGGGAAGCTAACTATAATATAACTCGATATCATGTTGGGCCTACCAATTATACATGAAACTTGATATTCACATACTTGAATTTGATAACTTAGAAGCTACTCCATATGTAAGGTACTCACTCAAAATCAGTCTTTATAATATTTTCTAGGTCCAAAAATTCATGAATTTCAAATATGGGGTCCTTAGATGTGGGTTAGCAACTACATTTTGTCCTAGAATGTAAACTTGGGTCTAGGTGCATATATGAAAGGTTTAGACTTTGTTATAAGACATAGACTCAAATTAAGAGCTTTAGATAGTCATGGATCTCAAGACGTAACTAGGATACATAACAATGAAGTATAACCAAGAGGTCCTTGGTAAAATAGATTTAATCATAATTCCTTGGAATATACAATGATAAAGCTAGAGTCTAGGGAAAAAGTGACAAAGTCATAAGATCAAATAAACTTAAAAATAAAATCAATTATAAATTAGATCATGAACACATTAAACAAAAGGTAAATAAGATCAAACTAGAAAGACAAAAAAAAATCAAAATGCTCACAAATAAAAGGGGTTCCATGATTTTTGAGGGAAATTAGGGTGTTGTTTCAAATGTAGTAAACAAAACCTAGTATGATACCAAATGTTGGTGTTTTGAGAGAGAAAAAATATAACAAAATAAATCTTAAGAGAAAATAAAAGACATAAATTGTTGCAATAATTCAATTTATTGATTGATTAATTATGAAATAGGTAAATTATTTATAATTCTTTTGCCCAAAATAAAGAAGCTTTAAGAATAGAGTATGGTGATGCATAGAAGAAGTGATCAAATGTATGAAGTAGTAGATTTTGGACAAGATGCTAGATTGGATAAGGTGGTGGATATTGGATAAGCCAATGAATGTGGATTTTGGATAAGGTGATGGACATTGGATAAGGCAATAGATATTAAGCATTACCATTACTAGGCTTTGGAGACATTTATACAACCATCTTGCCTTATACAAGCCAAGATGTGGCTCATAAAAGGAATATCTCACTCATTATCTTATGACTACTAGGAACAAATATTGTTGCCTATTACACATTTTATACTTCAATAAAAATGAAGTGCAGGTTACCCCAAATGGATTTGAGCAAATAGAAAAGAAAAATTTATTATTAATATTTTTAATGGAGGAATCAATACCTAGTTGGACCTATGATGCAAGATCCTAATACACACCACTATAACCTCTATATGCATGAGCTTCCCTCCACCCATGAGGGGGTATTTTAGTTCTCATTGAACCAAACAATTTTACTAAGACTTTATTATACAATGATTATGTAGGAAATGTTTTCCTTTAGAAAAAGAAATAATCAAATGTATGAGGTGGTGGATTTTAAATAAGATAATGGATATTGGATAAGGAGGTTGATATTGGATAAGACAATGGATATTTAGCATTAGCATTATTAGGCTTTGGAGACATTATTAACTTTCCTTATACAAGTCAAGTTATGGCTCATATTATTTCCTACTAAACATTGTTCTACTTTTAAAAATCAAGTCGAGGTTACCCTAAATGAATTTGATCAAATAGAAAAGGAAAAAATGTATTTTAGTTCTCAAGAACCAAACAATTTTATTGATATTTTATTATACAATGTGTAATGTCCCCTATTGGAATAATACTAATTTTACCCCTAAAAATACAAGTTTAGGGTTAGGGTTTCAAAATTATCATGTAATGACCCCTTCTAGAATTGCCCTAGATTAAACCCTACAATCACAATTATAATAAATTAGGGTTAGGAAGATGACTTACAGGTAGTTATTTCTTTGTTATACTTGTTACCAATTTTTTACCTACAACTCAAATTGGCAGAGCTGAAACATTTGTTCATTTTAAGGTGAAAGATTCCAATTCATTTCTGCTTTGCTTAAACCTTTGTACATATTGAATTTTTATGAGAACAAAGTTCAGTTGTTTTAGTAAAATGTTTTTCATGAAGGAAAGTATTCAATTTGCAGTTTAGTTGTTTAACAAAAGAGAAGACTTTTAGTTTACCATTTAATACTTTGCAGAGATCTCATAGATGATAAGGAGTTATTTCATTTCACAATGTTGTAACATTTTGCAAGAAAGATATACAGAATTGTACAACATTGCAAAGAATGTTGTTTTCCATTTACTAGAAAGGAAAGAGAGACCAAGTGTCCCACACAAGCCATGGGAATAGTTGAGCCAACACAACCTAGGAAATGCACTATATAACTGAAGATGGAAAGAGAAAATAAGCATATAATGAAAAAACATATCCATCATTACCTGTTGTGTTCGGTGTTGGTCTTCATTGTAGCTGCTTCATCCTGACTCCTGATTTTGAGTGGACCTGCATTGTGATGAAAGAAGTTGTTAGAGCCCAGGATATGAATTCCACTATGTAGTTCATCAACAGAGAATATAGTGCATTGCCTATGATGTACTGAATCAGATAATCAAATCATCCATATGCAAGAGAGCCTGAAAAATTAAGCATCACAGGAGCATTGAGCTTCATTGTTTTTATCTAACATGTTTGTTTCTTGTGCAGGTATAGGTGAAATCATGTTGCTGATTTGAATATATCATAGCATGTGGTGCAAAGTGGGCTCCCACAAGGGTTAAGCCTAGCATGTTGCCCCTGAATCTTAAGAGGGGATGAAATAATAATTCATAATCATAGTGCTCAAATAGAACATATTCAGCTGAAGGAGTGTCACATCAAGTGAGTGCATGAGCTTCAAGCTCATTGCCCATCTATGATTATCAGTTCAAGTGATGAAATGCAAACCATACATGAGCAGTGAACTCATTCAAGACAGATCAATAATGTGTGGAACTGAGTAAAGACATTGTTAACATCATGCTATTGTGTTATTTCATTCGCTATCTATATCTCATTATCAGTTATATGCATTCAAAAGCAATACTCTAATCTCATCATGCAACCTTCACTAGTGATGGTGCTTACAATCACAGTCTACACATGTGTAAGTGTAAGTGCTCACATGAAGAAAGCAATCACCATTGTCAACTATGGAGTTATGGAGTGATCAGTGTATTATATTCTCAAATATGCTTCTGGTAATGATCAGTTTGCATAGAGTGGGGTAGAAATGAGTGTGTTATTATAAGATGTTGATTAAAAGTGGCTACCATATAGGGTCATCCCACAATAATGGGTTACACTTTTTGGCCAAACTTGACATTGAAATCAACATTTTGAACTAAATCTTCACTTTCTAACACCTATAGCTGCTAAACCGTTAGGAATTTGAAGATGATACAAACTAGTGATTTGTGAGATTTTGTTTGTAGATTCTATATATATATATATATTTTAAAATTGGAGTTAAATTGTAAAATTTTTTGCGTCTCCTTTGATAACTAGTTTTTAATAGTAAACAACATTTTTTTAAAATGATGTGTATTCCGTAGCACATAACTTTTTTTCTACAAAGGATAAAATTCTAATTATTTTGAATTTAGATTGGTAACACCGATATATAGGGCATGCATTTGGTTTCATAATGTTTTGTTGAATATTTTTTTTGTAATTAAGTTTTGAAGTCAAACATATTATAATTTAGACATAGGTGTATTCCGTTAAACATAACTTTTTCTGTATGTATCGAAATTCAATTTTTTTTGTTGAAACAAGGACATCAATACATAGGGCATAGATATTTTTTAGAATTTTTTTCACTAATTTACTAATTTTCCATGTGTGTAGAATAGAGAACTTGATGTTCGGTGAAAAACCTACATTCACAAGAAATAAAAAATAAATATAATAATCAAATTAAATATATTTAAAATTATACCTTTTGGGAAGCTTATAATAAGGACTACATACTTACAAAACATAAATTTTAAATGAATTCATTTGATCCCCCAAAAGGTAAATAAAAAGTGGTTTTTTATTAGCATTTTGATAGGTGTAGAGGAGACTCCATTATAGGTATAGTTTAAAACTAGCAGGGTTCTATCTAAGGGGGATTGATCAAACCCTCTTCAATTAAAATCCTTTAAATGGAACCTTTCAAGGCTTAAATCATTATATTTTAAAAAAATATGTGATTTTAGCAAAAATCAAGATGTCCCAGAAAGTTATTGTGGCAGCACCCTATGCCTAGTAATCAAATATCTCATTCAGGTCCTCTTCAAAGAAAATAATTGGACATCAATACAATAGTCATCACCTTTCTCATCAGCTACAATACAAATCAGGTGCTATGTTAACTTTCTGGTATGTAAAAAAAAGATCATAAGTTACAAATACAGCTACAGGAGGTAGCACATGAAGATTTACTCAAGAAACATATTGCCTCAACTAGTGAAAGTAAAGGAGCCATAATCATTGGATATAGTATGTATAAGAACACATAGTGAGCTTGAGAACATGTGAATGAGCCACTGTCACAGTGAACATATTCAACTACAGGATTTAGCTCACAAAGATAGTAGTAAGAGATCTAAAAGGTACAGCTACAGTAATCAATGCCAAGCCACTGTCATGAGAAAAGAGGTTTTTATGAGGTCTTCAATATATTTTTATGCCAAGTCATAGTCATTAAATAGAGTATGAACTTCCAAATACATACACTATTATATGTAGCAACAGACATTGGAGTTGGGATAATAGGCATGTTTATACCACTAGACTGCATTTTAGCCATAGTGCTATACATCATTCCAGAGCCAATAGATGATGTTGGCATTGGGCCAGCTGATATAACTAGTAATACAACTGAAGCTAACTCTGTAGAAGAGCCTTGTGACATAAAATTCATTGGTAATAGTTGGGCATGGAGCATGCTACCCATATGAGGCATAGGAGGTGGAACTATAGGAGGGACTACAACACCTGCTAGTTGAGGTTGTGCCATAGACAATCTAATAGACTATGCTACTAGAGAAAGCATGCAAGGGTGATAAGGTAACTCACATTGCTCATGGTACTATTGGCAGAAACCAAGGAGGTGGAATTACAAGATGAACTACCCAAGATCCAACAATGTTCATGACAATCCAGAAGCTCGAAAGTCTGTGACCTTTAGTGAGAAGAAATTTTATTCTATGAAAAACATTGTCTCTATTTACCATGTAGAAAGAAATGAAATCTGCAAGATTACTCAGAATAATTAAAAAACCTAAGATTGCCCTCATGAAGAATGACTATGAGGTATGGAAAAAATAGAGAAGTATTTGAAAATAAAGGGGTCTTCCTTTTATAGTTTCTTGAGCTCGAATAGAGTATTATATCAATAAAAATGAAGGAAAGATACAAGATGTCCATCATCTTTGTATTATGAGCTCAGAATATGTAATGTGTCAGCAGATTGTGAATAGAAGATGCAAAAAACACACTAACAGAGAGCTCACCTAAGCTTTTTTGGTCGATGTCTCATAGGAAATACATCCAGAATCCACCATGAAAGATTTCCAAAAGCTCAATCCAATACAACCATGGAGGCTCAAACACAGAAGAAAGATCGACAGAAGGAGAAACAAATGAAATGCACCAGAAAAGCTATGAGGGCTGCAACTTAAAAACCAAAGATTTGTATTTAGAATGAAAATATTGTTCAAATCTATGATAGAAGGTATTTACCTTGTTATTTTCTATCAGAATCTTCAAGAGATTGCTCATAAACAATAGAGAATGGAAGATCACAAGCTCAAACCCTAACCCCATGACGGCTAAGCAGCAAAGCGAGTCTTCTCCAAAAAAATTGCAAATTGAAAGTGAGACCAAAAAGTTAGGGCCCATTTGGTTTTGTGTTTAGGGTTTCCTCATATGCCCTAACTCGACTTGTCATTTTTATCACATTGTTTTAATTTTTAGATGCCTCAACTAATACCCCTCGTGGTATTGTGTTCACCTTGCATATGCCTAGTCTTGATGACTTAGGAGGCTTTATGCCTTAGAGTCCTTTTAGTCACACTTGAAAGGTAAGACAATATCCCATATTCCTTAGGGTTTTGTTTGCAAACCAAATGGAGGACTGACCTTAGGGGTCTTTTATTTTTCAAACCATTCAATAGTGCCTTGAAATTTTATGATTTTTGTAGAAAATCAAATTCTCAAATGGAATGTATTATACTTGGCAAAAATTTATTTAAGCCTTGTATTTTTGCAAAAAATCAAATCAAATCAAATCAGAGATAAAACTGCACATATTGCAAAGCATTATTTAAAGCAATGTTTTATAAATTGCTTTTAATAATTGCTATTTTAATACAGTTAAAGCAAGTAGATATAAGGAGATTCTTCTTTTTTTGGATTTGCTTTCTTTTGGGTGAAATTGAAAAGGTATGGGCAAAAAGGAGGCTTTTATTGATCAAGTAAAGCTTGATTTTGAGGAGATTTTGGTGGGACCACTTCAGATAGCATTTTGGTAGCTTTTCTGTTTAGTTTAGAGGTAGTTGAGTTACTTTTTTGGAGGCTTTTCTGTGGAGCTCAAAAATGGATCAAACTTGCTATTTAAGAAGATTTCTCAGCTTTTTCCTTGGGAGATTTTTGGAGTTATAAGGGGGAGAAAGATTTAGTTTTTGGGGAGTTCAGATTGATTCTTACTTTCTGGCCCATTTGCAGAAAGCTTTGTAAGCTCAAAATTTGTACTTAGACTTTATTTCTGCATACTCCTTTTAGATTAATAAGATAGCAGAGTTTTCCTTTCTTATTCATTTTTGTCTCATTTTACAGTATTGATTTGATGTTTCACTGTGATCGCAAAAGTTAGATCCAAGTCAGATCCTTTGTTATGTCTCTTTATTGCAAAATTATGTGCAGAAGTCTCATGTGATGCAAGTTGTATGTTGAGTTTAATTGCAAGCCTCCATACAAATCACTCATGTGTTGCATGTTTCAAGTGAGATTGTGAAAGTAATTGTTTTAAGAGTTTGATTGTGAGTAAAAGCATTAAAATAAGTTAGAGTTCTGGTGAATCATATTTAGGTTGTAAGATTTTCATTTTTAGTTTTCCTCCTAACCCTTTCCTTGGAAGCTCTTTTAGTTTAGGTGATCTTCCAGGGGAACTGGCCCACTCTGGAGGTTCACTCCAAGTTTTAGGCTATCCACAGGCCTAGGAGTGTTCCCATGTGTCAACAGGTAGCTAAGTTGATAGTTTAGCATTCAGGTGCATACTTTTTTGATAACAATACTCTTGAATATAAACCCTGCACTCATCACATAGAGAACACAAGTACATACATACATACATACATACTAATGCCATTGTTAGGGTTAGCTAAGCATATATTAAACTTAGAATATAACTCCAATATTACTATTACTATCAAACACATTTTGGATCATAGGGATAGAGACATGATAGGTTTGACCCAGCTACCCATTGGGAACTTTGGCCCTCCTAGCTTTAGTGGCAGGACTTTGACATCCACCAAAGTGGCGTACTTAGTAGAGTGCTTGTCTTGATTCCCTATCCATACCTTATCCCTTACCGTTAATAACTCATCATGGTAGGAATGGTATGGAGATCGTAGTGGGGTTCTTAGTCTCTCCATTCTAAGCCCAAGATTAGGCCTTTGACCCTTTGGCCTTGATGGTGCGCTTTGACATCCATCCAAGGTGGTGTACTTAGATGGAACCTTATACCCTCTTACCTACATCTCCTTCCTTTCCTTCATGATCTGAAATACATTAAAATGATTATTCATTGATACATAACAATTACTAACATTATCATCTATGTTGTATTAGCATTTCATATTCTATTGGTTCACATTTATCCATTCTACATAAGTAATGCAACCTGAAAGAGATATTGATTCTTTAACTGCAACTATGTTATAAGATTTCATGATTATTAATATACCTGTTGCCTTCCCTTTTGTCAATTTACTGTAGACGTATGCCTTCCTTGCCGATTTACTGTAGACTTGTTCTTTTCTGATTGTCCTTCTATCATATCATAAATTATTTCCTTTTGATCTGCTCTTATCCCTGCTAGATGATCTACCATATGAAGAACTTTATTACCTTCTATTATTCTAAATAAGATTCTTGTAAGCTGCAACATTGATCATAATGATCGCTGCTTTTGTTAATAGTATAAAGGATATATTTAGAATTGTTTCCTCATAGAATATTCATTGGATCCCTTAATATAAATAACTCTTCAAACCAGCACTACTTATATATTCCTGTTGCTTAATATCTACTAAAGGATCGCTGCTATTATGTTTTCCTACTCCTATGTTTGATTGATTTTCTCTTCTTTACATCCACACCTTTACTCTCTTATTATACTCTCTCATGGAGGCGATTCAATCTAGGGACATATCTATAGACTTGTAGATCGCATCCCTCCCAAGTCATACCCGTTACTAATCATACCTTGTGTATAGTGCCGAATGTAGATCTCTTGCTTTATAGTTTCAAAACCCAAATCGTATCTTATCAACTTTTGATTAATATTTCTCATGTTATGAAGTCATACGTAAGGCAATCCTTCTATAAGTTTCCTTATTATGAATTGATTCACTTTAGAACATAAGTCTTTTAGCACTTGTGTTTATCATTGATCAGATTATAAGCAACCCTTTATTAATATAATATATCTTTATTAATATATATATATATTATAATAATTATTATAATAGTATTTAATATAATATTTATATTTATTTTATATAAATATGTTGTTAATATATTATATTTTAATTATTTATATAATAATATTATTTAATATTATTAATTAAACAATATTAATAATATATCTCTATCGTATTTCACAAGAGTACTTCATCGTTTTTATCTTGATGTTTTAAATCTTTAATTTAAACAATATCTAAATATTGGGACATCACAGTCCACCCTGCCCAAGATTGCTTGTCCTAAAACAATTATAACTATGATACCTCTAAAACCATTTATCTCCTTGAAGAATTGTTGTGATTATTCTTGTCTTAGATCCACTTCCCTCATTGTTCTTTAAGATCATAAATTGATGATGTTCCTAAATGACAAATATTCTTTTGGTTCATGTGTTTGTAGTTTCTGATATCTCTCAACAACAAGCGTTGATAACTAATGATAAGTTTTCTCTTGTCCTTAGAGAGAAGGACCCAAAAGACATCTTGATCTTTGATCTTGAAATTCAATCGTGTACTTGTCATCTTGTAGTTTTACCCTTTGATAAGTTATTGACCTGAAAGAAGAGTCATGTTCAAATCCAATGATGATAGGAAAAGATAACCATGTTTTGAGGAATAATTGATTATATGATGTTATAGAGAGAAAATTTGTGTATGTATTCAAACAAGGTTTGTGATAAGCTAATTTTTTATGAGGACTTTATAGGGTTTTGAATCACTCATCTTAGCCAAATATCTATTATACCTATATATACAAATTGCTAAATGAAAGATGTACAATAGTTAGTCATTCCTTAGTAAGTAATAGGACTTACCTCTATAGGTTTGTCCTAAATTTGTTTTCTCCTAATATAACCTAATATTGATATTCTTGATTTTTAATCATGAATGAAGGGTTACTCTAAAGAGCTTAAGAGAAGAAGATCCTTGGATGAAATGCTCTACCCTAGATATTACATGTAGAAAAAATAAGACAAAGTTCACCAGATCAATGTTATAAGTTAAAGGTAGATCATATGATATGGACTGAATTGTTTCGTCATTGTTTCAATGAGTGAGGAATAGATCGCTTGTTTGTACATTTGATCTCGTTCTAAATGGATAGAACAATTAAATTTGATGTATATATCTTATTATGAATTTCCACATTTATTTTTAAGATCTTTCTCCCCATTTGTGGGTTCCTAAAGAGTTGTGTGTCTTTATTATGTCCTCTCAAAATTGTTGTTTTGGATCTTAAGAAAATGACCCTTCTAGGTTGATATGATACCTCAGTGGACTTAAATCTCCATTGAATTCTTTAATGATGTTTTGGATGTCTTTCTTAGATGAAATGCTCTCCCCTTTTTCCCTCATGTTTGAGGGGGTCTCATTAGTTACAACCCAAGAAGGGTTTGATAGGTGGTTTTGGCAGTTTCACAAAGTAATCTTAATACACACATGGAGAAAGGTTTTTGAGGAACACGTAGATATACATAATATATGATGCATACGTGATACATAAGACATGAAGTATACCTCTAAATACATGCGAGGCATGAATCATACACATAAGTACACATGATACATAAAGTATACAAGTATGAGCATATAGATACATAAAATATGCAAAGTATACACACAAATATCGTACATGTCATATACAAAGATTATATGCTAAATACATGGAGTATGGATCATACACATAATACACAACGTATACAAAGCATGAACATAGTGTATAATACACAAGTATACACACGTAATACACAAATATGAAGTATACACATGAATACAAGTAAGTCATGAAGTGTGCACTTGAACATACATAAGTCATGGAGTATGCATTTGAACACACATAAGTCATGTAGTATGCACTTGAACGTACAAATTCATGGAGTATACACTTGAATACATGAAGTCATGAATTATACAATTGAATAAACAAAGTCATGGAGTATACACATATGAAGTCATAAAGTATACAATTGAATACACAATGTCATGGAGTATACACTCAAATACACGTATACATGAAGTTATAAATTATACAATTGAATACATAATATGATGGAGTATACACTTGAATACACGTATACATGACGTCATAGAGTATACAATTGAATACATAATGTCATGGAATATACACTCGAATACACATATACATGAAGTCATAGAGTATACAATTAAATACACAATGTCATGGAGTATACACTTGAATACACGTATACATGAGTCATAAAGGATACAATTGAATACATAATGTTGTGGAGTATACACTTGAATACATAGTCATGAAGTATACACTTGAATACAAAATCATAGAGTATACACTCGAATACAAATACAAAGTCACAGAGTATACGGTCGAATACATAGTCATGAAGTATACACTTGAATACAAAATCATAGAGTATACACTTGAATACAAATACAAAGTCATAGAGTATACACTTGAATACATAGTCATGAAGTATACACTTGAATAAAAAATCATAGAGTATACACTTGAATACAAATACAAAGTCACAGAGTATACACTTGAATACATAGTCATGAAGTATACACTTGAATACAAAATCATGGAGTATACACTCGAATACAAATACAAAGTCATAGAGTATACACTTGAATACATAGTCGAATACAAAATCATAGAGTATACACTCGAATAAAAATACAAAGTCAAAGAGTATACACTCGAATGCATATAATGAAGGGGCAGTAATTTTATTGATGATGAATGCAGATACAACACACAGATATATACTATAGTGTAGTTGGTTGATACAACAGTTATAGAGTAACTATATAGTGCAACTAACATAACCAACAAATGTAGTTACGTATAAACAATGTAATACTATAACTATTACGCCAACATTCCCCCTTATTACATTGTTTCTGCAATAGTACCAAGGGACCCCCTTGAATATACTCAACAAAGTTGATTACATAATATGAATACATATTTTATAGAAGATCTTCTCCTAAAGAATAAATCCTAAACCAAGCGGGGCTCCATCATGTTGTCTCGTCTACCCTCAGAAAGGCGTAGCTTCGAGATGTGTTCTTGAGCTCTTTAGTCCCGAACTCTCAAATCACATAGTCTTGAATTATTCGACAATGACCCCTAAGAGATATGACAGATCTCTGTCATTGTCTAGTGACTGTGAAAGGGTATAATTCTTGATCATATACTCTTTGAAGCTTGTTGGACAACAATCCATATTGAGCTCAACACCAAATCCCAAACCTGTCTCCAAAACAAAATCTTCACAAAACATACATTCTTCAAATTCGTTAGAAACAACAAGGAAAAACAAAACAACCAAAACCAAAACGCTTCTCATGCAAAGCATCATCTCAAAGCGAGAAGCTAACTTGAGATGATGGAAAATCCTCCATCCTCTGATGCCGCCTGCCTCCAATATGACTCTCTTAGTCCTTACCCTCCAAAGATAGCACCAGAGGAAGTACTACAATCCTTGAAAGCCTCCAAATATATGTCAGTAGGAACAACCAATTTGTTTCCATCCATGGTACAAAAAGATTGAATGATTTTAAATATATTTTCTCCAACCTTCAGTAGTAGATGCGCTATGCGCTACTGCTGACTAACATTGAGAACACGAACCATTCTTAATTATTACGCCTTATAATTAGGGATCTTCACTCTCCTTTTTTAAAACTTATAACAACTTTATGCCTCTTAACACCATTAATCTTTTTAACTAATCTAAATATTTTCTTGACTCAAACCTCGTTAACAATGCACATCCACATGACATGAAATATTTCTATCAACACCACGGCAAACTAAAAGGACCAACTCAGAAATAAATGTGGCTCAAACAAACCAAACTACCAATTTCATACCATAAACCACCAGCCATGGTAAGTAACTGTTAATAACACTGCCTCCACACAAAGGCAAAGCTTGCACACAGTGAAATCCTACCTTATTGCATGTTAGATGATGACAGAGAGACTAAGGGTTTTTTGCTAGCAATCAACAGATGGATTAGATAATAATACTGGTTAATGCTTCACTTTCCACAAATGTAACAGAAAAAGAAAGTGTGTTGGTTATACCTTCTATTCAACCCTCTTCAAATGTCATCACATGGAAAAAATCCATCCGCCCTTATACAGTTATTCACCTTTATAATTCAAAAATTAAAAAAAATACTATTACCACTCAAATTTCAATGCTCATTCATTGACATTGTCTTACTCCTTCATAATAGGGCTAGATATGTTACTTTGCATATGTTACTCTACCCGCACTATTCTTCTTTGCGCTAGTACTCTGCCATCACTATTCTTCTCTACTCTTCCTCTATGCAATCTCCTTCAAACTGATCATAACTACTTGTGTCATATGGCTGCACAATATACAGTGGAATGAGACTTCTACTTACATGTCATCACTAAATGCAACACTAATCCAACAGTCTACAACAAATTCAATGGTCTTCAAACATATTCAAATGATCTTTTATTATCCACAATACTTTGTCCACGTCTCTAAGGATTCAATTGTTGTCTTCTACCACATTTTGGGCTTGAGATAGATCGGTCTTCTTCCACAAGGTATACGCAGGGCACAAGTAGAGACTGGCCTAGTTCACTACCCACAACTAAGCTATCTTTAGGCTCATGCCTTATGCTTCAACAAACTTCTAGACACCTCTCATCGCACTTCCTATAAATTTTACACGATTTTTCTCTGCACCGCCTTGGATCATGGTCACTCTGATACCAAATGAAGGGACAATAATTTTATTGATGATGAATGTAGATACAACACACAGATATATACTATGTTGTAGCTGGTTGATACAACAGTTATAGAGTAACTATATAGTGCAACTAATGTAACCAACAGATGTAGTTACGTATAAACAATGTAATACTATAACTATTACGCCAACATATAAGTCAACTATCCTTCATAGGATGGTAGGAAAGATGCCTTGATACCACTTGTAATGTCCCCTATTGGAGCAATACTAATTTTACCCCTAAAAATACAAATTTAGGGTTAGGGTTTCAGAATTATCATATAATGTCCCCTTCTAGAATTGCCCTAGATTAAACCCTACAATCACAATTATAATAAATTAGGGTTAGGAAAATGACTTATAGGTAGTTATTTCTTTGTTATACTCTTGAATATAAACCCTACACTCATCACATAGAGAACACAAGTACATACATACATATATATAAACTAATGCCAATGTTAGGGTTAGCTAAGCATATATTAAAATCAAAATACAACTTCAATATTACTATTACTATCAAACACATTGGTGGTGCCTGCATAAACATTCAGGTTTCAAAAATTTAAATATGCAGGCACCTTCCAAAAAGTCCAAAAAATTCAATTGCATGCGTGTATCTTTGTATATGCATATATGTTTGTATGTACAAGTGCATTATGCACTAGCGAGCTTGCAGAAATCTCAATCGCCCTTTGAAAAAATCAGTTAGATGTATTTCTGAATGCATATCGGGCTTAGAATGTGCATATACAAAGGGGGAATCTTTCGTAGATTCCTAAGAATATTCCCGCCTTGTATATCAGGTTGCATGTAGATATGCATTGAAAAATATACAAGGGCGCAGATGCATTTGCTGGATGTGCAAGGAAAAACATACATGGGGCCTTGTATGTTTGGTAACATACAACGCAGATTCCAAAGGGATTCAAATTAGGCTGTGAGCAGTAGTGGCATCCGCGGCTTGTACATTGCATTTGTATATGCGATGTGCAATGAAATGTGCAAAGGAGAGAGAAAATGGGTCGGGCCCACTAGTTGTATACAATGGCAGTTGTATGTACGCCAACATACATTCAAAACATAGAAGTGAAAAGATGCATTTCGGACCCGAATAGGATTCCAGGATGCTTCATACAAGTTTGGGGTCCACAACATGTATATTGGGTGTTTGTATGTGCCAATATACATTACAATGATATAAATAGAGGATACAAGCTGGATTTCAAAGCAACTTTAGCATGCTTTATGAAAAGTTGAAATCCGTGCCTTGTATGTATAAGGTGAATGTATATGCAGATATACATTGTGACAGGTGCAATGAAACATATGCATTTTGGACCCGATGGGGAAATCAAATGCGACAGGTAAGTGTTTGAGGTCTGGCTTGTATATCAGATG
Source organism: Cunninghamia lanceolata (assembly GCA_027924645.1). Classification (NCBI taxonomy): domain Eukaryota; kingdom Viridiplantae; phylum Streptophyta; class Pinopsida; order Cupressales; family Cupressaceae; genus Cunninghamia; species Cunninghamia lanceolata. The sequence goes on from BSBN01001254.1 coordinate 121,086, forward strand.
ATTGTATATGCATTTGAACATGCATATACAAGGGCGAAATGGCAAAATGGAGAAAGCAAAAAGTTAGCGATAGGGACATAGAGTGCCTACGTGGCACGTAATCGTTGGTTGGTGACTTTTCAACATTTTTTGGGAGCTGTTGATCCTGGTGATGGGAGTAGATCAGCGACCATGTTTTGAACCCACAGTGAAGGTTTTTCCTATGTATTTGCAATCATCTTTGAGCGGGAAAGCAACAGATGCATCTACTGCTACATTTCAAAGGGGCCTATGGGTAGGTGAGGTAATAATGGTAGATTTGCAGAGGATGATCGATGGAGTTGATAGGTCAACCACTCGATTGATGAAGAAAATCCCTGAGCAGCAGTGCAAATCTCAAGTTCACTTGCTCATTCCTCTTTGTCTCTCTGTTGCATTTACTATTTTTAAGCATGATTTCTCATGCATTGTATCTGGTGGATTTTTGATTTGCCTTGTAATTAATTTTGCTGAGTTTTACAGTCTTGGTATAAAAATGCAAGCTGTGTTACTTTTCGGGTGTGGTTGAAGACTTGGGCATTTTTTTGTGTGAATAACGAAATACAGACTATTTCCTGTCTGTTGTATCTTTGTGGAGTTAATGAGTTGCATCTGAAGTGTATCTTGCACATATATTTAGTTTCTTGTCATTGTATATGAAAAATGCATTATTGCATATGTTTATCTGTCTGTCTCCATTTGTTGTATGCATTTTCTTCTTTTGAATCTGGTTGCTAAGGGTTTCTCAGATTCTAGGGTATAGTTTTGCCGTATCACATGCTTTTTCTCTAACTTCATTTCAAGGAGAGGATTAAATTGTTTTAGGTTAAGGTATGGAGAAGATTGTATGTCAATTGGGATATTTGTAAGTAGAGACAGTTAAATACTTATCCTTGGGTGGTATTTGTAAGGCAAACACCAGTCCTAACCCCTTGAAACTTGAATGCCAGTTGCAAGCCACTCTCTTGTATACGTCTAGTTGACTCCTTGCCCTGAGATAGGCACCGATCTGCCCTTGTAAAGTAGTTACGATCCAAAACCCACTGTCTTGCATCCAAACCATCAAACCAATTCATTCATACTCTCAACCTATTAGGAGTAGGAGTAGAATTAGGAACCCCCTGCATACTCTCATCCATAACTAGACAAATATGTCCAAGAACGTTGCCAACCTTGTGATTTTTTACACAAATCTTGGTCCACACATGAGAGTATTCTGCCTGTTATTGTAAAGCTATATCTTTGTGTCATTGGGTGAGTCAAATGTTAAATCTTTAGCAAATAGGGATACCCCCTTTGGTGCAGCAAAACCAGAAGTGAAGGGGAGGTAGCTCACGCAACCTCCTGTATCTATTGGCCGAATCTACCTGTGCATTGGAATTGGCAAACCCACTGCCGATTCAGAATAAAATACCTACAGATTTGGCGACTCTACTAGGGAGGCAATGTCATAGCCATGAAAGTTTGAGTTTAAAAGATTGAAAAATCAAACCTGGAGGTGCTTTGTTGCAGCAAAGGAAAAAGTTATATGTGTGGCTCTGCTGTTGGAGAACCCAAAAAGAAAGAAATGAATTTTTAGCTTCAGTCTGTTTGAAGCTCATTCCTCTGCCAAGGAGGTGGCGACTCTGTATATAAAGAACCTAATAAGAGGACACCAGAGGTGTTGAATTTGCAGTTGCTACAACATATCCAAGTATTTGTATAAATTGTAAAAAGATTCCCTATTTGGTGAAATAGCACTGGTTAAAAGGGAAATATTGGTGACTAGATTGTATACTTTTGTGAGGACCTAGTTTGTATTTCAAAGGGGGTATGCAATATTGTTGAAAAGACTCATATAGAGGACTTTAGGAAAGCTGAAATAGAAGTCTGAATTTTAAAGGCCTAAGGTCATTATTATAGTTGAAAATCTGAGTTGAAAAGAAGGTTGCAGAAACACACAAAGATGTATTATCGGCCCACGCACCCTTATGAGGTGTCAAATGTAATGGTGCATAATAATCAGTCCTAACCATGTAATAAAAGAAGTTTCAACATTGACAGATATAAGCCCATAGACTTTGATGGCATTTGTGGCTACCCAAATGCTTTTCCATCTAAAACCAGAAAGTATTTGCCCAAATTCAATGGTGCAAAGGATGAATCAGCTGAGAGACACTTGCAGCAATTTATAAATGTTATAGATGACTTTGAGATTGACTATGAAGATGTAGTTATGAGATTATTTGTTCAATCTCTAGATGAAGATGCAAGGGACTGGTTCTCCTACCTTCCAGCTTACTCTATCAGCTCTTGGCAAGATTTTAAATTTGCATTTCTAAAACAATATGGTGAAAGAATTTCTGATTATGCAGTCATTAGTGATTTTATGTATATCCATATAGAAGAAGATGAGTTGATTCCAGCTTTTAACCTCAGATTTATGAGGGCATTAAAAAGAATCCCATAATGCATGAGACCTAATGATGCATTGTGCCTAGTTGTCTATTTGGGAACATTTGATAAGAAAATGAGCTATAGATTAAGAGATAAGGAGCCCACCACATTGCATCAAGCACATCAGTTTGTAATGGACATTGAAAACAATTGGAGGTATGGGATTCAAAAGGGTTATTTCTCTAAAATTTTTTGCTACCCTATAGTCCCAAATGTTAATGAGGGATATAATTTAAATGTTGAAGATGAATGTCAAAGTACTAACACCCCTGCTGTCCCAATTTTTGCATCATTCCAAGTTGATGATGTTTTTGTTATAGAGGAGGATGTCTTGATTTGCCCAGCAAATGAAGTTGACAACAATAATTTCCCAAGTAATATTTGCATGCCAGTCCTAAACAAAGAGCATTCATGTTTAAATGATCCAGTTGTGCAAAGTTGTGATCATATGATCAATCAGATGTTAAAGATGATAAAGATGATATCCATGATTAGTTCATGGGTCAGGTTTATTCTTCTTATGACTATGGATTTGTCAATGATGAAAAAGAAATGGATTGTCATGAAGAAGAAATAGAGACCTTTGCAATGAGTATGAATCCCCTTTATGATGAGCTTGTGGATGCATTTGACATTGTGAGTCATGACTTTCAGTGGTACAGAATTAACCCTCTATTTGAAAATGATGATACTGGTTTGCAAGCTGTGGATAATGAATGTTTAGCTTTGAATGTGCCAGACATGTGCTGCAATGTGTATGTGGATCAGGGTTTGTTTTCAATGACGATAAGTGATATAAATGATATTGGGGGTCTCATATATTCTGAGTGTTTTCAATTTTTGGATCAGCTTGATGAGTGTTTGGTAGTGTGCAACAACCAAGTAGATAATGAGTATTGCCAAATGCAATATGAGGATATACTATTTGAAGATTATAACATACATATGCTGCCCAATCCTGAAACATATTCTACTATGTATGGTTGTATGTCTAATTGTAAGATGCAGAGTGATAGAGGCTACACTGACAGAGGTAAGTTTTTAGAAATGGTGAAGCATGTAATTGATCAGATCAGCTTATGGGCAGATTATTTTAATGTTTTCAGCTGTGGCTGGGATTATTTAGTTTGGAATTAGGCATTTGACAAGATAAAGTTGTGGTTCTTCCTTTTTGGCTACCTAGGGCTGCCAAAATAGTGTCTAAAAATATAATTTATGGTGCAGGTTGGTGTAACGTTCAACTCTGTTGCCCAATAGATAGGGCCCAATCTGTGAAACCAGAGATTTTGAAGCTCTTGCCATGCCTGCAAGAGGCATGCGTCCCCAGACAGAGCCACTAGTGGTGCCTACATAAACATTCAGGTTTCAAACATTTAAATATGTAGGCACCTTCCAAAACGTCCAAAAAATTTAGTTGCATGAGTGTATCTTTGTATATGCATGTATGTTTGTATGCACAAGTGCATTATGCACTGGCGGGCTTGCAGAAATCTCAATCGCCCTTTGAAAAAATTAGTTAGATGCATTTCTGAATGCATATCGGGCTTAGAATGCGCATATACAAAGGGGGAATCTTTCGCAAATTCCTAGGAATATTCCTGCCTTGTATATCGGGTTGCATGTAGATATGCATTGAAAAATATACAAGGGCACAGATGCATTTGCTGGATGTGCAAGGAAAAACATACATGGGGCCTTGTATGTTCGGTAACATACAACACGGATTCCAAAGGGATTCAAATTAGGCTATGAGCAGTAGTGGCGTCCACAGCTTGTACATTGCATTTGTATATGCGATGTGCAATGAAATGTGCAAAGGAGAGAGAAAATGGGTCGGGCCCACCAGTTGTATACAATGGCAGTTGTATGTATGCCGACGTACATTCAAAACATAGAAGTGAAAAGACGCATTCCGAACCCGAATAGGATTCTAGGATGCTTCATACAAGTTTGGGGTCCACAAAATGTATATTGGGCATTTGTATGTGCCGATATACATTGCAATGATACAAATAGAGGATACAAGCCAGATTTCAAAGCAACTTCAGCATGCTTTATGAAAATTTGAAATTCACGCCTTGTATGTATAAGGTGAATGTATATGCAGATATACATTGCGACAGGTGCAATGAAACATATGCATTTTAGACCTGATGGGGAAATCAAATGTGGCAGGTAAGTGTTTGAGGTCCAGCTTGTATATCAGATGATTGTATATGCATTTGAACATGCATATACAAGGGCAAAATGGCAAAATGGAGAAAGAAAAAAGTCAGCGATAGGGACATAGAGTGCCTACGTGGCACGTAATCATTGGTTGGTGACTTTTCAACATTTTTTAGGAGCCGTTGAGCCTAGTGATGGGAGTAGATCGACGGCCATGTTTTGAACCCGCAGCGAAGGTTTTTTCCTATGTATTTGCAATCGTCTTTGAGCGGAAAAATAGCAGATGCATCCGCTACTACATTTCAAAGGGGCTTGTGGGTAGGTGAGGCAATAATGGCATACTTGCAGAGGATGATCGATGGAGTTGATAGGTCAACCACTTGATTGATGAAGAAAATCCCTAGGCGGCAGTGCAAATCCTGAGTTCACTTGCTCATTCCTCTCTGTCTCTCTATTGTATTTACTATTTTTGAGTGCCATTTCTCATGCATTGTAACTGGCAGATTTTTGATTTTCCTTGTAATTAATTTTGCTGAGTTTTACAGTCTTGGTATAAAAATGCAAGCTGTGTTACTCTTTGGGTGTGGTTGAAGACTTGGGCATTTTTTTTGTGAATAACGAAATACAGACTATTTCCTGTCTGTTGTATCTCTATGGAGTTTATGAGTTGCATCTGAAGTGTATCTTGCACATATATTTAGTTTCTTGTCATTGTATATAAAAAATGCATTATTGCATGTGTTTATCTGTCTGTCTCCATTTGTTGTATGCATTTTCTTCTTTTGAATCTGGTTGCTAAGGGTTTCTTAGATTCTAGGGTATAGTTTTGTTGTATCACATGCTTAATCTCTAACTTCCTTTCAAGGAGAGGATTAAATTGTTTTAGGTTAAGGTATGGAGGAGATTGTATGTCAACTGGGATATTTGTAAGTAGAGATAGTTAAATACTTATCCTTGGGTGGTATTTGTAAGGCAAACACCAGTCCTAACCCCTTGAAACTTGAATGCCAGTTGCAAGCCACTCTCTTGTATACGTCTAGTTGACTCCTTACCCTAAGATAGGCACTGGTCTGCCCTTGTGAAGTAGTTACGATCCAAAACCCCCTGTCTTGCATCCAAACCATCAAACTAATTCATTCATACTTTCAACTTGTTAGGAGTAGGAGTAAAATTAGGAACCCCCTGCATACTCTCATCCATAAACAGACAAATATGTCCAAGAATGTGGCCAACCTTGTGATTTGTTGCACAAATCTTGGTCCACACATGAGAGTATTCTGCCTGTTATTGTAAAGCTATATCTTTGTGTCATTGGGTGAGTCAAATGTTAAATCTTTAGCAAATAGGGATACCCCCCTTGGTGCAGCAGAACTAGAAGTGAAGGGAAGGCAGCTCATGCAACCTCCTATATCTATTGGCCGAATCTGCCTATGCATTTGAATTGGCAAACCCACTGCTGATTTGGAATAAAATACTAACACACATTTTGGAGCATAGGGATAGAGACATGATAGGTTTGACCCAGCTATCCATACTAAGCCCAAGAGCATAACTCTGGCTCTCTTGGCTTTGGTGGCAGGACTTTGACATCCACCAAAGTGGCGTACTTAGTAGAGTGCTTGTCTTGCTTCCCTATCCATGCCTTATCCCTTACAGTTAATAACTCATCATGGTAGGAATGGTATGGAGATCGTAGTGGGGTTCTTAATTTATCCAATCTAAGCCCAAGAGTGGGACTTTGACCCTCTTGGCCTTGATGACAGGGCTTTGACATCCATCCAAGGTGGCATACTTAGATGGAAACCTTATACCCTCTTACCTACGTCTCCTTCCTTTCCTCCATGATGAGGTTCAATAGTATTTGCATCTGAAATACATTAAAGATGATTATTAATTGATACATAACAATTACTAACATTATCATCTATGTTGTATTAGCATTTCATATTCTATTGGTTCACATTTATCCATTCTACATAAGTAATGTAACCTGAAAGAGATATTGATTCTTTGACTACAACTATGTTATCAGATTTCATGATCATTAATATACATGTTGCCTTCCCTTTTGTCAATTTACTATAGATGTATGCCTTCCTTGCCAATTTATTGCAGACTTGTTCTTTTCTTATTGTCCTGCTGTCATATCAAAAATTATTTCCTTTTGATCTGCTCTTATCCTCGCTGGATGATCTTCCATATGAAGAACTTTATTACCTTTTGTTATTCTAAATAAGATTCTTGTAATCTATAGCATTGATCATAATGATTGCTACTTTTGTTAATAGTATAAAGGATATCTTTAGAATTGTTTCCTCATAGAATATTCATTGGATCCCTTAATATAAATAACTCTTCAAACTAGCACTGCTTATATATTCCTGTTACTTAATATCTTCTAAAGGATCACTGCTGTTATGTTTTCCTAGTCCTATGTTTGATTGATTTTCTCTTCTTTACATCCACACCTTTACTCTCTTATTATACTCTCTCATGGAGGTGATTCAATCTAGGGACATATCTGTACACTTGTAGATCGTACCCCTCCCAATTCATACCTGTTACTAATCGTACCTTGTGTAAAGCGCTGAATGTAGATCTCTTGCTTTATAGTTTCAAAACCCAAATCATATCTTATCAACTCTCGATTAATATTTCTCAAGTTATGAAGTCATACATAAGGCAATCCTTTTATAAGTTTCCTTATTATGAATCGATTCACTTTAGAACATAAGACTTTTAGTTCGTGTTTATCATTGATCAGATTATAAGCGGCCCTTTATTAATATAATATATATATATATAGTATTTAATTTAATATTTATATTTATTTTATATAATATATCTTGTTAGTATTATATTTTAATTACTTATATAATAATATTATTTAATATTATTAATTAAACAATATTAATAATATATCTCTATCACATTTCACAAGAGTACTTCATTGTTTTTATCTTGATGTTTTATATCTTTAATTTAAACAATATCTAAATATCGGGACATCACACAATGACTATGCAAGAGTTAATTTTCTTTATAATGGCAATGGTGACAGATCGATAGAATAAAGAAAGAAATCATGGATTGTTGCCCCCATTTAGGCTAATATTCCATATGGGGGTAAAATAAAGTGAACAATCTTTATCTACATTACAAGAGATGAAGAAGAAATAAAATAGAAAGGAGAGAGAAGTTGGCCATATCTCTTCGACAATTAATGGAAGTGTATGCCCAACTACCATCTATTCATTATCAATTGTGTATTTCACTAATTACACACTTTCTCTTGTCCTTTTCATTTCATTGATAGCTTCAATACTCAAGATAAATTGAAGCTTGTATACAAACATCTTCCATTTTCTTCTTCTTCTTTTAATAGAGGAATCAATACTTGGTGGGACCCACAATGCAAGTTCCTATTATGCATCACTATAACCTTCGTTTGCATGAGCTTCCCTCCACCCATGTAGGGGTAAATTAAGGGAATCAAACTCAAAACCATCATCCTTGTGTTAATATTTAAAAAAAATATTAAAAAATTATATTAATTAATTATTTCCATATATAATACCTTAAGGTGATTTATAGTTAATTTATTTATTTATTAAAAAATATCAACAATTTATAAGATTTTTAGAAGCATATAGCTAGTGCATCTAGGCAATATCAATAAGTTGAAAATTGTGTTACTATGGTTTAGAAGTAAAATAGCTTGCATTTTGTTTCTTATTTTGGGGCTTCAACTCTAAAATAATAAATAACTCACTTGTTGTTTAATATTTATTATCATCATGCATCTACATTTCTCCAAATATGTGATGTAGACATTATCTTTCAAATTATCTTTGACATTATTGGTCTTATGGACTTAAAGTTTTCCTTTGCTAAATGTGTGTCAGCTCTCATCATATGAGTATTAATACACATCATCACATTTCAAGAGATGAACTAGAATGTGTCAACTTTGCTTTCAAGAAGTAGAGGTTAAGGATCATTTTATTTTAAGATACACAATTTTTTATGAGCTTCATGGGAGATTTTGGTGTCTATTTAAGGAATTAAAGAAATCTTTGGAAACTTCCTTTCAATATCAAGAACATAACTACTTGACATTATATGTAAGAGAAGTTTGTATGTTTAGATGCCATCACTTGAGTAAGAGGAAACAAATGGGTTCTTTGGCAACATCGGAACTATCACCTTCTTCTTCACTCTAACTAATTCTTTTAATGGCCTGAAAAATGTATCAAATAGTTCTTTACATAATACACCTAGTCAAGGAGACAACTTTTAGACAATAGCGACAAAAAGAATAGGTCTCAAAACTCACAAGATGTATAGTGCACCTAATAGGAAAACCCATATTACAAAATTTTTCACAATTAATTTAATTTTCAATTTCAATATTAACTTTTATTACTTAACCTTTGAAATGTTACATATTTTTAATTTTTAATTTATTTAAAGACACAAAACTAATAGATTATATGGGATCCATTTGACTGTATTTACTATTAATTAATTGAAATCCAGAATATAATATGATCTTAAATTTCAATTAATTAATAGAATCCATTTGACCATATTTATTAATTAATAGAGATTCAAGATTATAACATCATAATCTTGAATTTCAATTAATTAATAGAATCCATTTGACCATATTTATTAATTAATTGAGATTCAAGATTATAACAACATAATCTTGAATTTCAATTAATTAATAAATACGGTCAAATGTGCACCTTGGCCAAATGAAAGTACCTAAATAAGTGCTACCAAAAAGCATTCCTATAGTCAAACTTTAGTATATTAATGTCCATTTTATATATTTTTCAGCTCTTTTTGGACAGTTATGTGTGAAGTGCTACCAAAAAGCATTCCTATAGTCAAACTTTAGTATATTAATGTCCATATTATACATTTACAATAATGCTAGTCTAATCTAGTGCTTCAGCTCTTTTTGGACAGTTATGTGTGTAACTACTACCAAATAAGCATTCCTATAGTTAAACTTTAGTATATTAATGTCCATATTATACATTTACAATAATGCTAATCTAATCTTATGCTTCAACTCTTTTTTTGAACAGTTATATGTATTGATTTTATGTATTAGATTTATGTTTTTTTTTGCAGTCTCTCCATTGAGAACTGCTCATTAGTATTCTTTTACATTGATCAATAATAAATACTTTAAAAAACAAAAAACAAAAACAAAATACTTTAAAAAGAAGAAAAAAAACAAAAACAAAATACTTTAAAAAGAAAAAAACAAAAACAAAAACAAACAAACTTACTTGTGCTTCCAGGATACGTTAATTGTGTATCCTCAACTTTCATTGACTTTCGTCCAGGGTAACAAGAAAACAAAGAGCAAGAGTTAATTGGGAACCACAAATTGACGTCAGGTTATCATATAGAAAGAAATTCCCTAAAGAAGCTCAAACAACTGGTGTACTGGACTGAACTTTAAGCTAGCTGGAGTGAATCTAGACCGTATATTGCCCGGTAATTTGAATAAGCAATGCTTGATCGAGTAGACGGGGTTAAAGAATTAGAATAGTTAAAGAAACTCATTGAAAGAAAATAAAAATCAGCCTCAATTACACAGTAGATACTGATGTTTTATCTGATTTCTCTGGACGGGACTTAGGAGACAACGCGCCGGCTGTGGGTGTGCATTGTATAATCTGAATTTCAATTAATTAATAAATACAGTCAATGCGCATCCAGAATGCTGGATAAACGTTGCCGGCTGGGTCTCCCCCACCAATGTGGCAGCTCAGAGAAAGAGTACATAACTGAACAATTGAAATAGAACAGAACGGATTAGGTCTACATACATTAAAGTGAAAAAACTTTGAAAAGGGGACATTATTGCAGGAGACGCTGCTGTAGACTTGCCCACATGGCAAACATCTCATCTCTGTTTTTCGTGTGCTCTTTTATTGCATTTGCTGCTGTCATCTTTGGAGCGCAAGCAGAAAACCTTCAGTTTACATTTCCTCCTGCAGGCAATATCTGTCAGAAAGGGGTCGCCAAAGTTTTAGGGCGCGGCGGGACCTCATACATGCAACTCTCAAATAGAAACGAAAACCAGCAGACATTCTCCTGGATGACTTACAACCAATCAATTTCTTTATGGGACAAGTCTCGCTATCTCGCAAAATTTTCTTCTTATTTTCGATTTCAAAGTTCTAACAACTATCTTCACACATCCCAATACGGCGATGGATTTGCCTTCTTCCTCGCCCCTTTCGACTCTGAGCCGCCAGTAAACTGTACAGGCCAATGGCTTGGTCTTTTTAACCAATCCACCGATGGAAATCCTTCTAATCAGATTGTTGCCGTGGAGTTCGACACATTCAAAAATGATCCGTTTGACCCAGATGGCAACCACGTGGGAATCGATGTGAATAGCATTGTTTCAGAGGTAGATTTGCTTATAAAAGGATTCCAATTCTTTTGATTTCAAATCGGTTTAGGATGTGATAGGTATTACTTTTTCTAATTTTACTCCAGCAATCTTTTCTTCTTTATTTTTGAGGTTTATGTCTGCTATTTATTTTTTCTTCAGACAACTATATACATGAAGGATATCCAAATTCGTAAAGGAAAACCACTGGACGCATGGGTGGATTATGACGGCTTAGCAAAGAGCCTTGACGTGTTTCTTGCGAAGGACACAAACCAGACACCCCCCAAAAAACCAGAAATACCAATTTTATCCTGTAAAATAGACCTCACGAAGATTCTTCCCCAGAAAATCAAGGTCGGCATTTCGGCTTCTGCTGGAAATTCATCAGAAGAGCACAATGTTTGGTTTTGGGAGTTTAAGTCGGAGATGGCGATGACTCCAACAAATAAGAATGTTGTTTTAATATTAGTCTTCTCCTGCGTTTTTACACTCGCCGGATTTGCTCTCTTAGCGGGGTTGTGGTATTTCAGAAATAAGAGCCGTCAGAAGGAGGACATTGAGATGGACAAACGGTTTGGCGAAGGACCGCGCAGATTCTCTCACGCTGAACTCAGCGTTGCAACTAAAAATTTTAGCCAAGAACAAAAGCTTGGAGGGGGAGGCTTCGGCGATGTTTACAGAGGCATCTTGCCTGACACAAAAGAGGTTGTAGCTGTGAAAAGAATATCCCAATGTTCCAAACAAGGAAAGAAGGAATATGTCTCCGAGGTTACCATAATCAGTAAGCTGAGACACCGTAACCTTGTGCAGATCTTGGGATGGTGTCACTGCCATCGAAAGGGCGAGTTGCTTCTAGTTTACGAGTTCCTGCCCAAGGGAAGCCTGGACAAATATATTTTCGGGGGCATTTGTTTGGATTGGGATCAAAGATATAGTATTGTTTGTGACATCGCGTCTGGTCTTGTTTATCTTCACGAAGAGTGCGAACAGCGTGTGGTGCACAGGGACGTGAAGGCCAGCAACATAATGTTGGATTGTGAGTACAGAGCAAAGCTCGGGGATTTTGGAGTGGCAAGAGTAATGGCATGCGATCATGCAGAGGCTGCGTCAACGGTAATGGCCGGAACACTTGGGTATATCGCACCTGAATGTGTGGTGGCTCGCAAGCCCAGTGTAGAATGGGATGTGTTCAGCTTTGGAGGGGTGTGTTTGGAAATTGCCTGCGGGAGGCGGGTGGTGGACTCCAGCTTAGATGAGCACGGGTGGAGACTGGTGGAATGGGTTTGGGATCTGCATGCCCAGGGAAAGCTTCTGACCGCCGCAGATGAGAGGTTGAATGAGGTCTTTGATGGAAAGGAAATGGAGAGGGTGCTCCTGTTGGGATTGTTTTGTTCTCATCCGGATCCCAAAACGAGACCCAGCATGAGAAAAGTGGTGAATATTTTAAAATTGGAAGCTGAGATGCCTGATGTTCCCCTGGCTTAACCAGTAATGACCTATGGTTGTGCTCTAGGTTCTGTTCACAATATCATCGTCCCCAATGCTTAGTAAAATATCAACTCCAGAAAACTCCCAAGAATCTGGTGGTGTGGAATGATTTTGATGTTTTTAATTCGTAGGGGAATGGAAATAAGTGATCAATTTAATTTTTGCTTAGATGCCACCCTTAAGGGCTTATTTGGCTTTGGACATGGAACTCCCTTTACGTAATTTTAATATAATATTTTTATAATGAAAGCCTAAAATTTATAGGAAAATATACATTTTATAAGTTAATCAAGGTTAATTAAATAAATGTACTTAGTATTATTAATTTCGATTAAACAAGTTGAGTGGGTGTGGTCTAGTGGTTAAGACTACTTGGTCATTATTGTGGAGACCAAGGTTCAAATTCCCCCAAAGACATCTTGGCTTCTAAATGGTTGTGGCTCTATGTAGGTGACTCTTAGCACTCTGTGGTTCTTAAGTGGAGTGTGTTCAAATTTTGGTGTACCTTGGTCCATAGCTCGACAGGTTGTGGCAAGCAGTGGAGTTCAATGATGGATTCACTGGTGGTGATCCACGCCACAAGCAGTTTGATTATAGTGACTTAGCAGGGCCGCACCGTCGGCAATCTACGTATGGTGGTGGTAGGCAGTTCGATGGAGTGGGCTAGCCTAAAAATTCCCACACTTCTCAAGCAAAAAAAAAGATTAAATAAAATTTGATAGTTGGGAACCATAAAATGTTAAATTGGTGCTATTTTAGGAAATAAAATGTACAAGGGTATATGTACTTAGTAGTTCTTGGAATTACAATTCAAAGATGAAACTTGATGTGGCCTAGAATTTAATTGTTTGGTCCATAAAAATGTGTGACCTTGTATATTCACTATCCTCAAATACCATAATGATGCAGGAGCACCCAGACACACACGCGATCATCATCACCCAAAAATAGAGTTCAGGTTTGATTTTTATTTTTGGTTTGTTTTGGTGATTTTTGGCTACTCTCGACATTAGATAACCTCAATGTTGGCACAAAAGGGAAACAAATTAGTTTTCATCAGTTCATCGTTTCAACACTCAACATGGTAGTTTACAAAAACAATTATTTCTAGAGTTCTTTGCATTTTGGCATCAAATCTTTTCACAAGTATAATTCTAAAGGCATTTTGATTACATTGATGAAGATTTTTGTCACAACTCATTCTTTTTGAATTTTGAATTTCAAAACTAAATGAGATAAATTTAAAAACAAAATAATAAACAAGATTAAATGTCAAATGGGGTAAGGACACTTCTAGAATAAGCATTAATAAGGAACCTTCCCTCCATTTCTCAAGTCAAGACCCCAATTAATGAGGTGAGTCCATTTTCCTCCAAATTTATTACCATTGGAAAATTTGAGGATGCATTGAAGAGTTGCAAGTCCTTTCTCCACACAAATTAAATAAGCAATCTTGAAAATAGAGGGGAGCATTTAATATGAAGACTTGACTGAAGACTTGGAATTTCATCCATGAGGGTCAAGTTTTTCTATAAATTTGCTTGGATTGTGAGGAAGAAAACCACTAATCTCTGGTTGGGTAGTGCTGGAGAAATCTATATGAGCCCTTCCCTTCTTCATTTTGTATTGTTTTTCTTAGAAGTCTAGTTCCTGCATTTTGTTAATAGATTTTAGTTTATTGATGATATGTTGCAATTTAACATTTGTGTTGAAGTTTTTATGAAAGTTAGATAGTAGCAATGGTTGATATACACCCCCCCTTAATCCGTTTGCCTCTCCTCTCTACCCCAGCCCTCAGACTTCTGACGTCCATACCCTATTCAATACCCTTTTTTAATATCCTGTACCAAAGCTCCCATATTGGTGTGGGCTGGGGAGGATTCTAGGAAGGTTGTAGAATTTGACCTTACATCTGTCAATTGAATTTACCTGAATACACACTCATATATGCTTTGATGGATGTGCATAACCTGTTCCACGTCATTGACACAATCATGAGGTAAAGCTAGCAACGGTTGAGGAATTCAGCTTTACACCTGCCAACGTCATTTGCTTGAAAGTTTCAAGCCCTTTCAATAGGTCTATTTGGTGAAACCCTGTAATCTTGCATTCCATGAGATGACAATCTCTTGAGACATTATGTCGAACAGTCCATGTCCCTAGTCTGTGCTTCCACGTTTTGCATGCATGACTACTGGGGCACTTGCAACTGCAGCAAGAACAAAATTCCTCCTTCCTTTATGCTTTGACGGCTGTCCACACCCTGTTCTAGGGCCCACGCAGGTTTAGGCAGGGAGGACCATTGCAAAGGTTGAGGAGCCTGGCTTTACATTCTCCAATTGCTTTTGCTTGAAAGTTTTTAAAGCCTTTTCATCACATCCATTTTTGTGCATATCCTTCGATCACTGCAGTTAGGAGATCACATTTCTTTGTGGGATTTCGTCAAAAGTTCCTGTGTCTCATCTATGCTACATAGCCTGGGCATTTGCAACTGTAATATCTGACAAAAATCCCTTCTCCCTTATGCTTAGAAGGTCATCCATACCCTGTTCCTAACAGCGAACCCATTTTGTACGATCCTGCAATCTTGCATTCCATAAATCAGCATCTCTTTGAGGCATTCTATCAAACAATCCACATGCTTTGTCTATGATTCCACATTTTGCATACATTCCCACTTATCTTGAAGTAACTAATTAAGGAAGTCTCATGTAATGTTATGTCCTCCTCTTAATGATAGTTTGATGATTAACATTCTAGTAAAAGTCGGCATCATTATCTATATCTCTAACGCATTGTATATATTTGTTTCAAGATAATAAATTGCTCGGTTTAGTAATATAATAGCTAGCCTATGATTTATCTTATACTAAATTGGTTTCGTAATTTGAATAATATATATATTCCTGGACTATCATTCCTCTAAACTCGTGAATTATAAATGCTCTAGATTGAGCTGATAGTATTAATAGAAGAATTCTATGTTCTAAATAACTGTGTTGATTATCATTTCTGGGTTATTTTGAATGATGTGAATACTAGCGATATTCCTTAAAGCAAAAATTGAAACTTATCTCTCAAATTTATATGTGAACCATGTTGATATTAATCAAAATTGTTACTCAAAAATCCCATACGCACTAAATCCATCAATAATATAAAATTTTAGATACAACTATCTATGAATTGAAAATTAATCCTCTTGAACATATGTGGGCACAAGCAAAATGACTTATTTAAACAAATGTTGACCCTTATGAATGAGTATCTAAGTCATTGTCTGAATGAGAAATGTGGGAAATTGAATACAATTAGAAATGTCATCTTTCCTTAGATAAGAATACATTAAATTAACTTAAATCAACATTAAAGATTTCTAGGGAAAATGAATAATAAGCAGCATGAAGTTCTAAAACGAAGGTCCTTTTACATAAATGAATGTTATGACCATAGGGGAATCATGAAGGGAATCAAGAAGTTTTTTAAATTGGTCGATAATTTGGAAGGTTATAAAACCTTAGAACAACTAATTTTCATGTATCAAGAATCATTGTAAGTTATATTCACAAGTTTATTAACGATGAAAATTAATTAATTTTATAAATACATTTAGGGAGTTGCATGTAAAACTCTTGTCTAGTTTTACAACTCTTATTAAGTTCTTATTGGAAGTAAGTTGTAATGATCAGTATCAATTCTATATTGTTGGAATAAAGTCTATTGATGTATGACAAAATAAGTTATCAAGATTTATTTGTTTTCCAAAAACGGAATCTATATCTTTCCTAGTATGTTACGTACAATTATGAATTGATACAATTGATTTAGTATCCTCTCTAAGAAAAATGATCAAGCATTTTTACTATACTTTACTTCATTATGTCTTAGAGAAGAATCTTTCCTTTGTTAATTTCCTTATTAGTTATTATGCAAATTTCCTTTTTCATTATGATAGAGCATCTTTTATCTGCATGGTGATTAATAGTATTTCCCTTTATCAACTGTTATTATGCAAATTTTTCCTTTGTCATTAGATAGGTAAATCTTGTAAATAAACATTCAAACTCAAACATTCGCAGTGTTCGGTATTTACAGTACCTCTGTGTCACGTTTACGGGTAATCCCGTCATGTTGAACCAAGTACCTCATGCCTAACATGGCTGCAACAATGACGTCTGGGCACAATCCGTCTAAATCCTCAGGGAGTAATAAGAAACATGTCTAAGTTAAATCCCCAGGAAGGGAAAATCTCCTCAGATACCTCACTAAAAAGATTAAGAAAAAGAAAAAGGTGAGACTATAAAAAATTGTTGTAGGACGATCAATGGGAAGACCTCGTTGGGGAAATATGTGTGTTAGGTAAATTATTCACACTTGAAAACTTAAACGCCAAACATTCCCGGGAGGCATGTTTGCAAAATAGTTCCTTAGGAATTTTGTCCATTGTATCACTTGAGTAGGTGGCAATCGGCAAAGAGCTGTGTACCCACTCACAGCTACATTAAACATAGTGCAAGATAGAACTACATGTTCGCATTCGTCATGTAGATCGCATCCGAAGAGGGCCTTGATCCCGTGGATACAGGGTATGTAGGTAGTCTGGATGGTGAAGGATGCCCCCAATACTCAGGGCCCTCAGATATAGTATACTCCTTTATAATTAACTTCATAACCTCGATCCCTAGTTTAAAGGTTATCTAGGTAAATTAAGAACTCTCCTAGTACTCAGAAGAATCCCCAGGGTGGATTACTTGTACCTGGCTTTACCATAAACTGAGGTGAGTACAAGTTGATGTTATGTGTTCCCTGGTCGACATCCTCAGTACATTGTCTGGGCAGACTATAGTCCCTAGGAAGTGACTCATGAACCTGTATTGGTCCCGAGGGAGTCAGAAGTCTCTGGCCAGAGTATAATGATTCTTGTCCTCTTTAGCCCGTTAGGCTGTTATGTAAATGTATCCTGGATTGGATAGAATATTGGTCCGTTTGACCCACTAGGCCTTTTGGCCACTGTTTGTTCTACCCAAATCAGGTAGCAATAAGGTTCGTTTGACTTGGTTCTATATGAACCTATTTGCCCAAATGATAGAAGAGCCCAGGTGGCTTAAGAATGTTCTGTTTTGAACATATGGCCCATTTTGGCCGAAGTTTTTCTTGAGTACTCAATCCAAGTCTTGATATATCTCATAAGAACTTGTTAATAAAGTAATTTTTTTGAAAATTCAAGTCTAGACCAAGCGGGTCCTTACATGTGGTATCAGAGCATGGTTCAAACACTCGGCCTGGAGGCCTACTAACTCAAAATTGATAATAATTGGTATTTAAGATAAGAATTGTGATAAATTTAATTACAGTCAATTTGCATGTTGTAAACCAAAAATTGCAGCAAGTGGTAAATCACCTCTCTCCTTGTTTCAGAATTAAATGGCGAGAACCCAAAATTTGAGAGATTTGCATGGAGAGGAACCAGTTGAAAACCAAGAACTAGTTGAAAACCCACCTAAGAAACCAAATGCTGGTATAGAAGCAATTATTCAGTTGTTGACAGAACAGAGAGAAAAGTTGGAAAACCTTGAGAAAACTGTACAAGACTTGAAGACTAGACAGGGGACTATAGAAAACATTCTGGAACCTAAAGATGAACATCAAGGTGCAGAAGTACACATAGCTCAAACAACTAATGAGCTAGAGGTTCCTAGGTCTTGGCAGGAAATTACCACTCTAGATATCTCACAAGATCTCAAGAAGATAACTCCTAAATTTGACGGTAAACATGTGGGGGATGCTGCAGAAGGATGGCTAATCGAAATGGAGAAATATTTTGAACTAAGAAACTACTCAGAGAACATCAAGGCAACCTGGGGAGCCTATCAATTGGAGGGAGAAGCTACTAGTTGGTGGATAAACATAAAAGAACAATATTATTATTCAAAATAAAACTTGACTTAGAGGCAGTTTGTGAGCCACTTTTGTGAGAGATGGCTTCCACAACTATTTTATGATGAGAAGATGACTAAGTTTCTAAATCTTAGACAAGGAAATCTCACAGTCCAATAGTATTGGGATAGATTTGCGAAGCTACTGAAATATGTTCCTATCTATCAAAAGGATGAAAGGTCTCAGGCAAGGAAGTTTCTTTTGGGGTTGAATACTGATATTGGGGTAGAAGTGGATATGTTTGCCCTTGAGAACATGAAACAAGTCTTGGAGAAGACACTCAAATAGGAAAAGAAATTACAAGCACTATCGGTGGCAAAGCAAAACTTTCGGGACAAACAATTTGCCTTTAAAAGGAAACTAGACAATAAGGACAACAGAGGAGCTCAGAAGAACAAGAGGAGAGACTGGGGTAGAACAGAATCTGCTGGTAATCAGGATCATAGGAACAATTACAATAGTAATGTCAGGAGGAATGATGGGAATGCACCACCCCGAATTTCTAATGGACCCCCTGGTGGATGCTTTATGTGTGGAGGCAATCATTATGCAAGGGATTGTTCAAAAAGGAATGGGTACAATCAGCCACAGTGACCTCGACAACATCAAATACATGTTGCCATTAGAAATCAATAAACTTGTCGTCAAAATGTACCTATGGAGATGACATGTATGCTTTTTGGTAAACCCATAACTATTTTGATAGATACTGTTCCTCTGAGAATTTTATTTCCCTAGAATTGGTAAGAAAAATGTCTTTGCAAACTAAGAATATAGAATCATCATGGACGGTTCAGTATGGGAAAAAGGCTATACGGAAAGTGAACAAGTACATAAGAGGATCCCTCATTAAGTTTCCTGGATTAGAAACCAAAACTGACTTATATGTTGCACCCGTGGGAGCCTATGATGTCATAATTGGAATAAGTTGGCTAACAAGTCATAAGGCTAACATAGATTGCTATAACAAGGTGGAGTGTGTAGATGATAAGGGGTGTAGAGTTAGGATCCAAGGAATTTACAAACCTATATCAGTGGGGACCATTTCTGCTATGCAACTAAAGAAGGCAAGGCGAAAACGAGGAAATCAGATATTCTTAGTATCTTTAGATGAGAAGGGAGAAGAGAAAGAAGCCCCTACCTTTGAAAATAGTTCGTTCCTTTGGGACTACAAGGATGTGTTTTTGAAAGAGCTACCTAGATTACCTCCTAAAAGGGAATTTTATTTTTCAATCGATATACTTCTTAGAACTGCACCTATATCCAAAGCCCCATATAGGATGAACACCACAAAACTCCAAGAGTTGAAAATACAGTTGCAAGAATTGCTAGAGAAAGGGTTGATAAGGCCTAGTGTATCACCTTGGGGAGCACCAGTCATATTTGTAAAGAAGAAGGATAGGACATTAAAGTTGTGCATTGACTACAAAATGTTGAATAAGGCCACTGTGAGGAATAGATATCCCTTCCCTCGTATTGATGATCTATTTGATCAAATGAGGGGAGCCTCAGTATTTTCCAAAATTGATCTCCTCTTGGGCTATCACCAATTAAGGATAAAATAAGAGGACATCCCAAAGACAGCATTTAGGACTAGGTATGGCCACTATGAATTCACTGTAGTTCCATTCGGGCTAACAAATGCTCTAGCTGCCTTTATGAATCTAATGAATAGTGTGTTCCATGATTTTCTGGATAAGTTTGTGATTGTGTTTCTGGATGACAGTTTAATATATTCCAAGAATGAAGAGGAACACTTAACCCATCTCTAGGCAGTCTTACACAGGTTGTGGAAGCATAAGTTGTTTCGGAAGTTATCCAAATGCTCCTTCTTTGAAAAGAGGGTTCACTATTTAGGGGATATCATTTTAGCTGAGGGTATAGTGGTAGATCCTGATAGAGTAAAAGCCATCACTGAATGGCCTATCCCTACAAATGTGACTGAAGTAAGAAGTTTTATGGGATTGGTAGGGTACTACAGAAGGTTTGTGAAAGACTTTTCAAGGATAGTCAATCTAATCACATCCTTGCAAAGGAAGAACAAAAAGTTCATTTGGACTAAGCAGTGTGATAAGGCATTTCAAGTATTGAAGGAAAGGCTAACGTCACCTCCAATTCTAAAAGTGCTTGACCCTAATGGTAACTTCATAGTAGTAATAGATGCATCCATAGAAGGACTAGGAGGAGTTCTTTTCCAAGGGGAAGGAGTAGTGTCTTATGAATCACGGAAACTAAAAATCCATGAAGTCAATTACGCCCCCCATGACCTTGAACTTGCAGCTATAGTTCATGCCTTGAAAAATTGGAGACATTTCTTGTTGGGAAAACCATTTGAGCTTAAAACAAACCATCAAGGACTAAAATATATCTTCACTCAACCTCATTTGAATGCAAGATAGAGAAGGTGGTTAGAGTTCCTAAGTGAGTATGATTTTGAGATTGAATATATCAAGGGGAAAGAAAATAGGGTGGCTGATGCTCTCAGCAGGAGGAGACACATAATGGCCATATCCAACTTGCACATAGACCTAAATCAACAAATACTCTCTGAGCAGAAACATGACCCATGGTACGCTCAGGTTAAGACATCTCTAGCTAACACCTCTGTGGAACCTAAGTATTTGGAGTATACTTTTGATTATGATGGACTAATGAGGTACCAGGGAAGAACATGCATTCCTAATAATGCAGAACGAAGGGGTATGATCTTGACAGAGGCACATAAGGCTCCATATTCAGGACATCCAGGAGTGAATAAGATGTATGCAGACCTCAAAAGAATATATTTTTGGCTAGGAATGGAGAAGGATGTGGTAGACACAGTTACCAGATGCCTAGAATGTCAAAGGGTTAAGGTAGAACATGTGTACCCAGCAGGACTTCTTTATCCACATGATGTACCTTTCTATAAATGGCAAGTCATAAGTATGGATTTTGTCCAAGGGCTACCAATGACATCTCATAGGCACAATTGCATTTTGGTGATAGTGGATAAACTCACTAAGGTTTCCCACTTCATACCAAGAAACCTAACAGATGATGCACCAGCAGTAGCAAAATAGGTTCATAAAGGAAATTTTTAGGTTGCATGGAATTCCTGAGAAAATCATTTCTGATAGAGATGCAAAGTTCACTTCTAGATTTTGGACCACATTACAGGCTGCCTTAGGAACACAGTTGAATTTCAGCACAGCTTATCATCCTGAGACGGATGGCCAAACATAAAGAACCAATCAAATTCTGGAAGACCTCCTTTGTATGTATTGCATGGATCAACAGATTAAATGGGAGGAATATTTTCCATTAGTTGAGTTTGCCTATAACAATTCCTTCCAAGCAACAATAGGTATGGCACCCTTTGAAGCTCTCTATGGGAGACCTTGTCGAACACCTTTGTGTTGGGATAAACTAGAAGATAGGATCCTGGTTGGCCCTGAAATGTTGAAAGATATGGACAACCAAGTGCAACTTATTCAACAGAGGTTGAAGGAAGCCTCAGATCACCAAAAAAGTTATGCAGATAAGAATAGGACACCTGGAAGATTTTAAGTTGGTGAAAAGGTGTTCCTAAGAGTTTGACCTCATAAAAGTTTCATCTCTTTTGGAAGGAAGTCAAAGCTAGCTCCTCGCTATGTCGAGCCTTTTGAAGTACTTGAGGAAATCAATCATGTAGCTTACCGCTTGGCCTTACCTCCCACACTAAGCCGCATTCATGATGTGTTCCATGTATCCTTGTTAAAAAAATATATACCTAACCCTAAGCATAATCTTAATTGGAATGCCCTGCAGGTGGAAGAACCTAGTACAATAACAATAGAGCCATGCAGAATCATTGAGAGGTGCCAGTTCCAGCTCCACAATAGGACAGTGGATCAATCTAAGGTTCAGTGGGACCAGTACTCACCTGAGAACTCTACATGGGAAGACACAGTTGAAATGCAATAGCTCTATCCATACTTATTTTGAATAAACTCTAGTTATTTATAAACTCGACAAACTTCAAATTTTGATTAAAGATAATGATGTTTAGATAATCTAGACAATTACATTTAATCTATGATAAACTACTTTGTTGAAGGATGGACTTTAAAAGTAGATATACTGATATGGATTTATATGTATATGTTTTGATCTTATTTCTAACATGCATCGGGACGATGCATAAATTTAGGGGAGAAGGATGTCACAACTCATTTTTTTTGAATTTTAAATTTCAAAACTAAATGAGATAAATTTAAAAACAAAATAATAAACAAGATTAAATGTCAAATGGGGTAAGGACACTTCTAGAATAAGCATTAATAAGGAACCTTCCCTCCATTTCTCAAGTCAAGACCCCAATTAATGAGATGAGTCCATTTTCCTCCAAATTTATTACCATTGGAAAATTTGAGGATGCATTGAAGAGTTGCAAGTCCTTTTTCCACACAAATTAAATAAGCAATCTTGAAAATAGAGGGGAGCATTTAATATGAAGACTTGACTAAAGACTTGGAATTTCATCCATGAGGGTCAAGTTTTTCTATAAATTTGCTTGGATTGTGAGGAAGAAAACCACTGATCTCTAGTTGGGTAGTGTTGGAGAAATCTATAAGAGCCCTTCCCTTCTTCATTTTGTATTGTTTTTCTTAGAAGTCTAGTTCTTGCATTTTATTAATAGATTTTAGTTTATTGATGATATGTTGCAATTTAATATTTGTGTTAAAGTTTTTATGAAAGTTAGATAGTAGCAATGGTTGATATACACCCCCCCTTAATCTGTTTGCCTCTCCTCTCTGCCCCAGCCCTCAGACTTCTGACGTCCATACCCTATTCAATACCTTGTTTTAATATCCTGTACCAAAGCTCCCATATTGGTGTGGGTTGGGGAGGATTCTAGGAAGGTTGTAGAATTTGATCTTACATCTGTCAATTGAATTTACTGGAATACACACTCATATGTGCTTTGATGGATGTCCATAACCTATTCCACGTCATTGACATAGGCAGGAGGTAAAGCTAGCAAGGGTTGAGGAATTCAGCTTTATACCTACCAATGTCATTTGCTTGAAAGTTTCAAGCCCTTTCAATAGGTCTATTTAGTGAAACCCTGCAATCTTGCATTCCATGAGATGACAGTCTCTTGAGACATTATGTCGAATAGTCCATGTCCCTAGTCTGTGCTTCCATGTTTTGCATGCATGACTATTGGGGCACTTGCAATCACAACAAGAACAAAATTCCTCCTTCCTTTATGCTTTGACAGCTGTCCACACCCTGTTCTAGGGCCCATGCAGGTTTAGGCAGGGAGGACCATTGTAAAGGTTAAGGAGCCTAGCTTTACATTCGCCAATTGCTTTTGCTTGAAAGTTTTTAAAGCCTTTTAATCACATCCATTTTTGTGCATATCCTTCGATCACTACAGTTAGGAGATCACATTTCTTTGTGGGATTTCATCAAAAGTTCCCATGTCTCATCTATGCTACATAGTGGTGCAGGAGCACCTACCTGACAGCTGGCCTCCATGAAGCAGTTAGTTTGTTTTAGGTCTGGTTAATGTTTCCAAGAAGGTCTGATAAGACCAATGCATGTAATAAGGTCATGTTGACCATACTTTACTATTTTTAGGTAGTTTGTTAGGACAGCTGTTATGCTGTGTGTTCGGTTGGATCCTCCCAGCCGCTTGGAAGCTCCCAGCCGCTTGGAGTCAGGTCAGTAGTACTCGCAGGAGATCCTATTTATGCATGAGGATCGGTTGGTCTTAGGATAGATTGAGATATAGATGTTGAGAAGCTAGGTTGGAGAGAGTGAGACAGAGGGAGAGACTGAATATTGTATTTGCATCTTTTGAAATCAATAAAGAGATCCTGTTGTGTCAAATCTCTGTTTTGGATTCCATTGTGTGATCGATTTGCTGTTCTGGTGGTTTCATGGATTCGCTGATCCATTCCACCGGTTGATTCGTCGAATCGGTGGAATGGCTATGTACAGTAGTTTAGGATTTAGTTTGCTTTTTCTGTTTGTTCATGTGCATGCTTGCAGGATCGCAGTCGAAAGGTGTTGAGGACCCTAGCATGGGTATGTGCTAGGTCGTGCTGGTTGTTAGAGTCTGGAAGATCACCCTGGAAGCGGATCGGGTCACCTCAGGAGGTTCGGCGGATCAAAATTCGCTAAGGTTGGAAAATCCTTCGCAACGGCATCATCAGGATATTTCTGTATATATCCTGCAGTTACTTCGGCGTCATCCGAGTAAGTGGAGATGAGCATGATGCAGTCGATTGCATAAAGTGAATGTGCATTGGGGTGATCATCATCAGGTGTTGCCGAGGAGGAGCGTATCGGCATAAGGTAGAAGATCGGGTTGATAAAACCATCGCGGGCCGATAATGTTAAGTTTGGCCGACAGTAGGATATTGAAGGAACTGCATGTGACGTCATCATCATCAGGATAATCGTCATCAGGATATCGGGGTGACGTAAGCATCGAAGGAAAGGTGCATGAGGTTGTCGTCATCAGGATATATGGGAGGAACCGGATGTTCTATATCCTGCTGATGAACATGATGTTGAACATCATGATGATGAAGATAGAGGTTGGCGGTAAGGTGAACAGTGAACATCAGGAGGATGTTTGCGCTTGCCGAATGTGATGATGCTGCCGATAGCCGGATATGATGATGCTGCTGACAGACGAAGAGTCGAAGGTTTGTCTGCAGGAGGATATCGGTCGGCAGAGAAAATATGATGATGCTGACAGTGTTAAGGGAAATATGATGATGATGATGAAGGGTTGCGGACACACATGCTGTATGTCAAGGTTTTAGTGTGGATGCCTCTGCATCATAGTGGTATCAGAGCTCAGCAAAAGGTCTGGGCTGTTGTGTGTTGATTCTGTCACCAAAAGGGCAGAGGTAGAGTTGATTCTGTCACTGAAAGGACAGAGGTAGAGAAGTGAGAGGTTGACAAAATGCCTCCGAAAGGTAGTGGTACTGCAAGGGAATTGCAGGAGATGAAGGAAAAACATGCCAGAGAGATGAGGAAGATGAAGGAGCTTGCTGAAGCACTTCAAGCTAGGCTTGTAGCCCTGGAAAAGAACAAAAAGAGGGAAGTGGAAGACAGTGAATCTGAAGAAGATGCAGATACTGTTGAAGAGTATGAAGAGGTAGCTGAAGATCTGGATGCTGAAGAGCAGAGATTTGCAAAACTGTTAAAGGCAGTGCAGAGTGATAAACCTAAGGTAAAGGTTGATGTTTCCAAGTATAATGGAAGTTTGAATGAAGATGAGTTACTAGATTGGATTGCTGCACTTGATAATCACTTTGAAGGTGAAGATGTTGCTGAGGATCAGAAGGTAAAGATTGCAAAGACCAAGTTAGGAGGTCATGCTTTGGTATGGTGGGATTATGTACAATCCGAGAGAAGGAAACAAGGGAAGTCAAAGATCACTTCATGGGATAAGATGGTAGCAAGGATCAAAGGTAAATTCTTGCCTAAGGATTATGAAATTCAGATGTTTAAGAAGCTGTAATTTTTAAGGCAGAAGGAAATGGATGTGAAGGCATATACTAAGGAGTTTTATAAGTTGAGTATGAGATCTGGTCATCATGAGAATGAGGTAGAAAAGGTGGCTAGGTACTTGGCTGGTTTGAGATTGAACATACAGGATGAGTTAGTTTTAGCTAACCCTAAGAGTGTTGAGGATTTTTACCAAATGGCAATCAGGATTGAAGAAAAGATGAATAGAGGACAAGATAAGTCCATGAGAGGAAGAGGCAGCAATATGAGGGGAAGAGGATTAGCCCCTACACAAAGGCAACCCAATGAGGGTCAAGGAGACACTGGTAAAGGACAGGGACAGTCTGATTTCAGAGGTGGATGGAAAGGTAATAGAGGCAGATTTGGAGGTGGTAGAGGTTCTACTACATTTTCAGGAAAATGTTACACCTGTGGTGAGTTTGGACATCCATTTTTCAAATGTCTAGAAAGCAAAGGTTCATCATCTAGAAATGATAGAACGAATGACAAGAGAGTACAACTTGTGCAAGAAGAGAAAGTAGAGCAAAGTGTGCAGAGTTCAAACACTTATCAAGGAGATAGAGTTCCTGACGGTTATGGATATCCTGAGGAGGGAGAAGCATTGATGCTAAGGAGAATTAGTTTGCAGGCATCAAAGGATATGATGCAAAGAAGAGCTCTTTTCAAGACCACATGTAAGAGCAAAGGTAAAGTATGTAAGGTTGTCATTGATACTGGTTCAACAGACAACATGGTATCTCAGGAGATGGTGGATAAACTGAATTTGGAAAGGATTCCACACCATCACCCTTACAAGGCATCTTGGGTGAGTGATAGTCAATCACTTTTTGTCTATGAACAGGCATATGTGGATTTTCAGATTGGAGCATATCAGGATAGAGTTTTGTGTGACATTTTGCCCATGGAATGTTGTCACCTACTGTTGGGTAGACCATGGCAATTTGATAGGAGGGTACTGTATGATGGGTATGCTAATACCTATACCATCAAGAAAGATGGGAAAACTATTATGTTGATGCCATTACAGGAAGCAGCTGCAGCACAGAAGGCAGCCAAAATTATTTTAGTGGGAAAGAAGGAGTTTGTGCAGAAGCCTATAGGAGCAGGCATAAAGGCAGTTGCGGACACTGCAGGGAAAGAAGTTGTTAAGGACAACAGGTTGAAGAAAGTTTCAGTTTTGACTGACAGAGGTCAGCAGCAGGTGCAGAAACAGGTTTGCAAACAACCACCAGTTGAGAGGAATGACAAGGATGTTGTCATAGTTGGGACTATTGTTTGTCCTATAAAGGTTGAAAGGAAGACAGAGTTGAACATTGCAGAAGTTTAAGAGGCAGTTCAGACAGAGGTTCTGGTCAGACAACCTGACAAACACAAGGTATGTGAGAGAAGGGCCTACATTGACAGGCATGAGGATTTACTTGTAAGAAAGCAAGTTACAGTTCAGAAGTCTTGGAGCAGCCAAGAGCCAGCAGAGGACAAAGCTGGAACAGGTCAGAACACTGACATGACAAAGTGTAAAGGTGGAGGACTTCCACAACCTAACTCATGGGACATGAATTCTTTTCTGTTGGGGAGTATGGTGCAGGAGCACCTACCTGACAGCTGGCCTCCATGAGGCAGTTAGTTTGTTTTAGGTCTGGTTAATGTTTCCAAGAAGGTCTGATAAGACCAATGCATGTAATAAGGTCATGTTGACCATACTTTACTATTTTTAGGTAGTTTGTTAGGACAGCTGTTATGCTGTGTGTTCGGTTGGATCCTCCCAGCCGCTTGGAAGCTCCCAGCCGCTTGGAGTCGGGTTAGTAGTACTCGTAGGAGATCCTATTTATGCATGAGGATCAGTTGGTCTTAGGACAGATTGAGATATAGATGTTGAGAAGCTAGGTTGGAGAGAGTGAGACAGAGGGAGAGACTGAATATTGTATTTGCATCTTTTGAAATCAATAAAGAGATCCTGTTGTGTCAATTCTCTGTTTTGGATTCCATTGTGTGATCGATTTGCTGTTCTGGTGGTTTCATGGATTCGCTGATCCATTCCACCGGTTGATTCGTCGAATCAGTGGAATGGCTATGTACAGTAGTTTAGGATTTAGTTTGCTTTTTCTATTTGTTCATGTGCATGCTTGCAGGATCGCAGTTGAAAGGTGTTGAGGACCCTAGCATGGGTATGTGCTAGGTCGTGCTGGTTGTTAGAGTCTGGAAGATCGCCCTAGAAGCGGATCGGGTCACCTCAGGAGGTTCGGCGGATCAAAATTCGCTAAGGTTGGAAAATCCTTCGCAACGGCATCATCAGGATATTTCTGTGTATATCCTGCAGTTACTTCGGCGTCATCCGAGTAAGTGGAGATGAGCATGATGCAGTCGATTGCATAAAGTGAATGTGCATTGGGGTGATCATCATCAGGTGTTGCCGAGGAGGAGCGTATCGGCATAAGGTAGAAGATCGGGTTGATAAAACCATCGCGGGCCGATAATGTTAAGTTTGGCCGACAGCAGGATATTGAAGGAACTGCATGTGACGTCATCGTCATCAGGATAATCGTCATCAGGATATCGGGGTGACGTAAGCATCGAAGGAAAGGTGCATGAGGTTGTCGTCATTAGGATATATGGGAGGAACTGGATGTTCTATATCCTGCTGATGAACATGATGTTGAACATCATGATGATGAAGATAGAGGTTGGCGGTAAGGTGAACAGTGAACATCAGGAGGATGTTTGCGCTTGCCGAATGTGATGATGCTGCCGATAGCCGGATATGATGATGCTGCTGACAGACGAAGAGTCGAAGGTTTGTCTGCAGGAGGATATCGGTCGGCAGAGAAAATATGATGATGCTGACAGTGTTAAGGGAAATATGATGATGATGATGAAGGGTTGCGGACATACATGCTGTATGTCAAGGTTTTAGTGTGGATGCCTCTGTATCACATAGCCTAGGCATTTGCAACTATAATATCTAACAAAAATCCCTTCTCCCTTATGCTTAGAAGGTCATCCATACCCTGTTCCTAATAGTGAACCCATTTTGTGCGATCCTACAATCTTGCATTCCATAAATCGACATCTCTTTGAGGCATTCTATCAAACAATCCACATGCTTTGTCTATGATTCCACATTTTGCATACATTCCCACTTATCATGAAGTAACTAATTAAGGAAGTCTCATGTAATGTTATGTCCTCCTCTTAATGATAGTTTGATGATTAACATTCTAGTAAAAGTCGGCATCATTATCTATAGCTCCAATGCATTGTATATATTTGTTTCAAGATAATAAATTGCTCAGTTTAGTAATATAATATCTAGCCTATTATTTATCTTATACTAAATCAGTTTAGTAATTTGAATAATATATATATTCCTGGTCAATCATTCCTCTTAACTCGTGAATTATAAATGCTCTAGATAGGGATGATAGTATTAATAGAAGAATTTTATGTTCTAAATAACTATGTTGATTATCATTTTTGGGTTATTTTGAATGATGTGAATACTAGTGGTATTCCTTAAAGCAAAAATTGAAACTTATCTCTCAAATTTATATGTGAACCATGTTGATATTAATGAAAATTGTTACTCAAAAATCCCATATGCACTAAGTCCATCAATAATATAAAATCTTAGATACGACTATTTATGAATTAAAAATTAATCCTCTGGAACATATGTGGGCACAAGCAAAATAACTTATTTAAACAAATGTTGACCCTTATGAATGAGTATCTAAGTCATTGTCTGAATGAGAAATGTGGGAAATTGAATACAATTAAAAATGTCATCTTTCCTTAGATAAGAATACATTAAATTAACTTAAATCAACATTAAAGATTTCTAGGGAAAATGAATAATAAGCAGCATGAAGTTCTAAAACGAAGGTACTTTTACATAAATGAATGTTATGACCATAGGGGAATCATAAAGGGAATCAAGAAGTTTTTTAAATTGTTCGATAAGTTGGAAGGTTATAAAACCTTAGAACAACTAATTTTCATGTATTAAGAATCATTGTAAGTTATATTCACAAGTTTATTAACGATGAAAATTAATTAATTTTATAAATACATTTAGGGAGTTGCAAGTAAACCTCTTGTGTAGATTTACAACTCTTATTAAGTTCTTATTGGAAGTAAGTTGTAATGATCAGTATCAATTCTATACTGTTGGAATAAATTCTATTCATGTATGACAAAATAAGTTATCAAGATTTATTTGTTTTCCAAAAATAGAATCTTTTACTGATAGAATATCTTTCCTAGTATGTTACGTACAATTATGAATTGATACAATTGATTTAGTATCCTCTCTAAGAAAAATGATGAAGCATCTTTACTATACTTTACTTCATTATGTCTTAGAGAAGAATCTTTCCTTTGTTAATTTCCTTATTAGTTATTATGCAAATTTCCTTTTTCATTATGATAGAGCATCTTTTATCTACATGGTGATTACTAGTATTTCCCTTTATCAACTATTATTATGCAACTTTTTCCTTTGTCATTAGATAGGTAAATCTTGTAAATACATGTCCAAACTCAAACATTCGCAGTGTTCGGTATTTACGGTACCTCTGTGTCACATTTACGGGTAATGCCGTCGCATTGAACCAAGTACCTCATGCCTAACATAGCTGCAACAATGACATTTGGGCACCATCCCTCTAAATTGTCGGGGAGTAATAAGGAACATGTCTAAGTTAAATCCGCAGGAAGGGAAAATCTCCTCGGATACCTCACTAACAAGATTAAGAAAAAGAAAAAGGTGAGACTATCAAAAATTGTTGTAGGATGATCAATGGGAAGACCTCATCGGGGAAATATGCATGTTAGGTAAATTATTCACACTTGAAAACTTAAACGCCAAATAGTTCCGGGAGGTGTGTTTGCAAAATAGTTCACTCGAGTAGGTGGCAATCGGTGAAGAGCTGTGTACCCACTCACAACTACATTAAACATAGTGCAAGATAGAACTACATGTTCACATTCGTCATGTAGATCGCATCTAAAGAGGGCCTTGATCCCGTGGATACAGGGTATGTAGGCAGTCTAGATAGTGAAGGATGCCCCCAGTACTTAGGTCCCTCGGATATAGTATACTCCTTTATAATCAACTTCATAACCTTGATCCCTAGTTTAAAGGTTATCTAGGTAACTTAAGAACTCTCCTAGTACTCAGAAGAATCCCTAGGTTGGATTACTTGTACTTGTCTTTTTCGTAAACTGAGGTGAGTACAAGTTGATGTTATGTGTTCCCTGGTCGACATCGTCAGTATAGTGTCTAGGCAGACTATGGTCCCCAGGAAGTGACTCATGAACCTGTATTGGTCCCGAGGGAGTCAGAAGTCTCTGGCTAGAGCATAATGATTCCTGTCCTCTTTAGCCTATTAGGCAATTATGTTTATGTATCCCAGATTGGACAGAGTATTGGTCCGTTTGACCCACTAGGCATTTTGACCACTATTTGTTCTACCCGAATCAGGTAGCGATAAGGTCCGTTTGACCTGGTTCTATATGAATCTATTTGCCCAAAGGATAGAAGAGCCCGGTGTAGGAGTCCAGGACAACACTGAGAGGGGGGGTGAATCAGTGTTGTATTAGTTTTCAAACATTTTACAACTTTTTGCAAGCTTTCTCTTACAGAATAAATAGAAAGGAATACATTAATGATTTGTTGAGTTTATATGCACAAGACTTACAATAACAGTGTAAACAAAAACATGATTAGACCATTAATGTACACACACATAGAAGAAATCAATGAGAAGCATGACACAAGCTTTTTACCGAGTGGAAAACCCTCAGGGGTAGAAAAACCACTCATGAAGTGCCTCACTGGCTTAACTTTAAAAACTTCTTACAAAGCCTCACTAGCTGAATATTATGTCTCACTGACAATTGAGAGGTCTCACTGACCTACAAGCCTCACTGGCATACTGTGTTTAGAAGCATCAACTTCAAGGAGCACCAACTCCTAATACAGAACAAATTAAGAACTCAGAGGGTTTCTCTATTTCAATACAAAACATTTCTTCTCTCACATGTGTCTATCAAATGGCCATTCTTTTCATCAACCCAAATCATGTACAAACTCAGACATTCAAAATCAATCCTGTATCCTGATCCACTCAACAACACACAAATCAATCTTCATGTGAAGCCAATAAATATAAGATCCCTCCCTGCATTCTGCAAAATCAATTTCATGACCTTTCATATTCTCCAAATCACAAAACCCTTCAATCTGATTATCTTCTCTGCCTGCAAAATCCTTCAAACAAAATTTCATTATCCTCTTTACAAAACCTTTCATCTTCACTTCAATTTTCATCAAATTGAATGTCTTCAACAATTTATTTTTCAATCTGCCCTTGTATTCTTTCATCTGCCCTGCATAAACAAAATCATGAAAGCAGTCCAAACATCTTCAATAAAATCTGATCAATAAAATCTCTAAGAACTTTCATATTCTTTGCAAAAGAAAATCTCCTTTGTCTTCTTCAAAAAAAATCTTTAATCAATTTATCTGCAAAAAATAAATCTCCTTAAACTTCCATGCTTTTACATTCAAATCCATTGAGCTTCTTCTTCATCTCAATCTGCAAGAGTAAATCAAATCACAAAAAAAATAGCTCCAAAAATACTTCATATTCTTTTTGCACTTCAAAAACTTCAATCACTTCATCTCCTATAAAAGTTCTTAAAAAAATATATATCCTTAATCTCCCAAATCTCATGCCTTTTAAAAAGCAAATAAAATAGAAATCTTAAAATTTTTTTCTAAAAAACCAATGCATAATACGTGGGCCAAATTTTAAAAGGCTTTTTAAATGCTTTTTCTTCAAATAAGAAGATGTCTCTCCATAGAAATCGGGCTGCAAATATTAACTCTCTTAAAAAGTAATTCTTTTTAATAAAACATTTGGTGCCTTTGAATAAGATATTTGGGGCTCTTTTAAGTCTTCAAAAGTTCAAACTAAGAAGCCCGCTCCCCATATTTCATGCCTTTGTTAAAAACTTTGAATAGTCTTAAGAAAAATTATGACTGATGCAAAGAAAAGAATAAAGCTTCTTAACAAATCGTGCTCCTCCTTATAACATGGTCTCCCTTAGATCTCTTCAAAAAGACTTTTAATTAGGCTCTTCTTTAAGAAGCATTCCAAACTTTTTTTATTTGAAATTCTTTTTACCGCTCAAACTCCTTATGAGATGACCGGTGAAACATGTTATCATTGTCAAGGGGGCTGGTTGCAAGATGGACTAGGAGCCCTTAAGCAGGTTTGTTTAAGTGGTATAACCTATGATAGGAAGTCATTGACAGATTAAAACAAAAGAGCACATATCACATGGTGGTCATATTAGAATTTTATATGATATGCAAAATATGACATGACTTAGGATTTTAATGATTTAAACCTCTTATATCTGCCATTAAAAAAAATTAATGCTTCTGTCAAAGACACTGATGAAGATCAATAACTACTATGCAGGCTTGTGGACATGAACAACCAAAAATGATCAATCAACATGAATTAACATGAATGACCCCTTCTATACTCCTACAACTTTGTTATGCAACTTACTGATATTGACATAATGAGATCTACTATAGATAAAGTGACATCTATGTATTCCTGTGATCCTGTAAGCACTTGAAACATCTGCATCTATGTATTCTTGTGATCATGACAATTGTGAACACTGACCAAGCATACTGAACAAGCTGTGATATGACAACTCCTGTCAACAACAACATATTGCAAACCTGCAAGAGCTTTTTGACATCAATGACAATCACTCTCCATCACCCAGGTGGCTTAAGAATGTTCCATTTTGAACATATGGCCCATTTTGGCCGAAGTTTTTCCTCAGTACTCAATCAAAGTCTTGATATATCTCATAAGAATTTGTTAATAAAGTAATTTTTTTGAAAATTTGAGTCTGGACCAAGTGGGTCCTTACAATTTTGCAGCTATATCTCTCATGGTTTTGGAGATATTAAAGTTTCTCATCTGAGGTGGGAGAAAAATGGGAAGTTTAATATCTCACAATTTTTGAAGGCTGGAGAAAAATCAATTTCTAGGAGACCTTGTGATACCATTTTGATCCTACTCACCAAATTTATTTGGATTTTTTGCCTGCTGACACCTGATCTTGCACATTGTCGCAGTTGCATCAAAGGATTTTTTTTCCTAGTTGTGAATATAGAGCAATTGGCATAAATAATTCCAACCATGCTTGTGATTTCAAGGAGAGAGTAGAATTGATTTTCTGTAAAGTTATTGAAAATTATTCATAAGCAAATTGGAAAGAGAGGTTACAGCTTATTTGAAGAGAGTGCATAAATGAAGCACACCAATTTTTCCACAAAATACTTCTTCAGAATATAAAAGTTGCAACCCTTTAGAAAGCCATAGAAATTGCAAATAAGTTGTTTGAGATAATGTCAATATGGAGGCCTCACTAGGGAGTTTTTATTTTTATCAATTGTTTTGATTAACTCTTCATAGCCAAACGATCAACTTTTGTGCAACATTAGAAAATAAAAATAATATTGACATGATAACTCAAGTGTTAGGGTTAGACGACAGAAGATATCAATTAAATGCAAATAAAGATTAAACAGAGGAATGGAAATACACAGAAATAATAACAACGAGAGACAAGTTTTAACGTGGTTCACCCAAATTCAGGCTACATCCACCAATAGAGAGTCCAATATTATTATCTAATAAATCAAACTGATTACAACCAACAATCCTTGCAACTCAATACCACTGTAAAATGCTACAATACAAATATCAACCGGAAACCCTAACCCTTAGCCATTTTTATCATGACTTTTGTTGGTTACAAAATAGGGTTTTTTTATGTCAGCCAATAAAAAACTCCTGACGCCTTAATAAAATAATAAAAAACCATTTGAGGTTTCAGGGGCTGCCCCTTGACCCTATTAAGTGATTTGGGGAGAAACTGCGCCGATAAAAGTGGGGTAATTTTAACCTCCGAGTCTGATTAGGCTCCCTATAACAACATCAAGTGCCTAAGTTGAAAGGGGATTCTCTTATCAAAAGGAAATATCAAAGCATCAACCAAAAATATGCAGCAGGTCTAGGGGCACGGTCATAAGACAAGGCATAGACAAAGCAAGTTTGTTGTTGGATAAAAATCCAAAACAAAAGCATTGACGAGGCTCTTAAATGGCTCAATAAAATGTTTCAAAGAAATAAGATATTTTATCATAAAGATGTGAAGGAATTGAAACACCACCTTTATTCAATAATAAATCTATTCTAGCACATAGAGAAGAGGAGGTGAAGCATTGAAAGGGGGTTGCTTAGTAGATAAAAGAAAATGTGCAAGTTTGAGTGAAGCTCCAGTTCAGCTGGGAGGAGTTAGATGTTGCCATAAGGAAGAAAATGGAGCAGAAGATTAAGTGATGTGTGTTGAAATAGAGGAAATAGATGCATGGGAATAATAGGAATGTAGTAGAGAAGGCACCAAAGTTGTTATGATAAGAGAAGGAAAATTGAATGTCTTTG
The DNA here is from genome assembly GCA_027924645.1 of Cunninghamia lanceolata. Classification (NCBI taxonomy): domain Eukaryota; kingdom Viridiplantae; phylum Streptophyta; class Pinopsida; order Cupressales; family Cupressaceae; genus Cunninghamia; species Cunninghamia lanceolata. Next base: position 156,612 of record BSBN01001254.1, read on the forward strand.
TATATGTGTGAGAGGCCATTGATGGCCATAATTGAAACCTTTGCTGCAATTTAGTTCCAAGTTGATTTGAATAAAAGAATTGAAGATTTGTTGCTAGCAATCCATGCTTTGGAATATTGTCTTTTGAATTGAATTTACAAATTGTGTGAGTAGTTGTTAGTTTTGTGACATGGGTGTTGTCTACATTACATAGTCTTCACTTTGTGGAGGTTGATTTGATGGCTATAGATCAATTATGTATCACACAGATCTGATCCCTAATATGTAGTTTTGATCTAGTCCAATAGAGACTTCTAATATCAAACTAGTTGAAATATCTACTCTCTACTAATGAGCAAGGATCAACTTTTAGTATTTAAAAATATCTTGGGGAATTCACTAAATCACAAGAGCCAAGCTCTCCTAGATCAACCCCCTTGATTAGATAGACTTCATATTCATGATGTAAAGATTAATAGATAGCATGCATGTTATCTAGATGTTGATTCTAATGCAATATTTTGATTCTTTTAGTGCTCCAATTCCATGTGTTCCTAAAGTGCTCTTGCATGCTCTATGATTTTGAATGTTGAATAGATGATTGATTAATGCTCAAATGAATGTCTTTAAATACCATGACATAATAATTCATTGCATAAATGCCAAGTCAACTCCAAAAGGTTGAGGAAAGAGTGATGGTTGGTCATTTGAATTTTTAAAATTTTCTTTTTGAGTTAGATTTTTTGTCTGTGGGATTACTCCCATGTTCCACAAAAATGACCCACAACAAAGAGTGTAGAATCTATGGATCAAGAATGGATATAAGGAAGTTAGGGCTAATAAATGATGTGGTTATGTGGGAATAAGTGCAACAAAGACTAATATAAGAATAGATCTATATAAATTTGTTTGAGAGTGAATGAAGATAGATAAGGATTGGATGACAAGATAAACTTAGAACAAAAGTGGGCCATGTGTTGCTATGTAATAATTGTAATGAATTACATTTGTAATCCTAAAATTTCAACCAAATTCTACTCTTTTTGTGGATATAAACTGATGAAAATAGTAGTTTGCATTTGCATAGCAAAAAACACAAAATATAATGATTATATTATTGAACTCATGTTCAAATGTATTACAATATGGATTTTATAAAGCCTTTCAATTATAACTTCCTGAACTACCATCTTAGGGGAATGCAACTAATTATTTAATAACAATAATAAACTACAAGTCACTGTGGGTTGTTGTCTACCACTCCTATCTCAACTTGACTCGACACAATTAAGAGAAAACTATTTCTTTCACACAAACTCAATAACTTGAGTAATAACATAAATTGGTTTCACAATACAACTTAACCAAAAGAAAATTCATATCTTGACAGTACACCGATCCAAATTCGACAGAAAGTTTAGAAGGTTTTTCTTTATCAAAGATACTTAACTAACTTTGGAAATTATCTCAAACATTTTAGGGTCCTTATTCCCACAAACTCTGCTAAGAACAAATCACATATCTGATTATTGTCTTGTTCTTTTTCAAGCCCATATAAATTAAACACATAACATTATAAATATACCTGTATATAAGTGTGTACTTGAAATACATCCTATACACCCTTAAATAGATATACACACACATACATACTTGAATCAATCAATCTAAAAATAATTGTTGGCAAAAAAACATAAGTCTGACTGTATTGAGTTGTCACTCAGAATGCTGATATAATAAAAATGATTTCTCTTGATAACTTACAGGACTACGTTGTTAGGGTTTTTCCCTATATTTGTTTCAAAAATTCAGGCAATACCTAATTCATATATTTTCTATATATTCACTATATATTCAACTCATATATACATACTTATAAGTATGAATATAAAATGATAAGCCTTGTAGCTTATTAGTTCATATTCATACTTTATAAGCTACAAACTCTGTTTGCATTTGGACTTTAGCTGTATAAGAATCTGATGACATGCAAGAAAAAATGATATTTTTTATGGTTTCCTAGATTTAATGTCATTTATGAAGGAATGGATACCTGATTTGATCTCAATGTTTCCATTAATCCAAGTCTCTGCTTTTACATAATTTTTTCATAAGGAATTACTCATCCATGGACTATCTTACTCTATTTCTAAACAGTGATACAACTTCTCAACCTCTCTTGCAATATGTAAACTATTACTGGTCATTATGGAAGGATTCTAAAGTCCTTGATTTTGTTTGCAAGTATAATGAACAAATGGTAAAATAAGCTATCATGAATAATCTTAAACTTGCATATGTAACTACCTTATGAGGATAATAACCCCCCCTTTTTTTCCTATTTTTCTATATTACTGAACTATAGTTTGACTTTGCAACTGTCCCTTTGTAATATACATGCTATTATTCGTTACACAGTTATAGATTTATAACAAGGTCTACTATATTTGCAGGTTATAAGAAGACATAGTATACATATAGTTGCCTAAACACTACTTATAATGAAAGAGACTTTCAGTTTTCAAGTGGTGACTAAAACTTAGAATGATTGTTGTTCAAAGATAATTTAAACCATTAAAAATAATGGTCTAAGTTTTAGTCACCGTAGATCCAGCGATAATGAGAAGATAGGCAGAGATTGATATCAAAATAACTTTAATGTTTCTTAGCTTTGTCGAGTTTTTTGAATAATAGGAGGAAAATTCCCATGAAAAACACAGTGCTCTTCTGATTGATATGCCGAGGTAGCGGAGATTCCTACCTTTGATTCTCTGAGGAAGAAAGTGGCATTTTCTGTTGGTTCTCTTTGCTGGCAGTACGCAAGGAAATTATAGATTTTAGAGCCGGCAGATTCCCACCGGCTGAAGCCTGCTATGTATTGACAAAAGAGCGATCAACTTCCTCATTGACAATCAAGTCCCTAGGTTGGTTAATAAGATTTTTTTTTAAATTAAGAATAGTGGATGTTCAGTAATTGTGTCTACTGTAAACTGAGGCTTACGAAAATTTAAACTAATGATGTGTGTAATTGAATATATGATTGTCAGATGCTATTAATGGATTCTATGTTATAAAGAAATATATATATATAAGTCCTATACACACAACTCAAGATCTTTTAGGACCTAAGGTCGCTTATGAATAAGGAACCCCTTAAGAACATAAATATGTGTGACATTAGAATCATTTATTAACATTTGACATTCACACAATCATTTGGCATAAAAGAGAGATGTGAAAGAGTGAAGTATACATTTTAATCCTCTACATTTTGCTCCCATTTTGGTGTGCATGCCAAATTGAAATGAGAAAAGATAAAAAAAGTAGAAATAAAGGAAATAAGTCTGATAAAATTGATATATAATTTCTGGAATCTACAAATATGAGAAACTTGATTAAGTGTGTGCCCCCTTTTAGGCATCCATTTGACATACCATACTATTAAAGGAATACATGTAACCTTGTGAAATTATGGATAAACTAGAAATAGAATTAGTAGTATGCCTCCTCAAAATGTGTGTAAGTTATTAAGTGCCTACAATTAGAGGAAGAGAGAAAAATAAAAATGAAAATGTGACTAAAAATTGAGTATGACAATTAAGCATGGTATCTATAAATGAAACAAAGTACGATTATTAAAATAAATTAAAAAGAAAATATGTATTAGAAGTACACTTATATGTGTGGCTAATTAAAGTCTATGGAAAATGTGAATAAAAAGATGCCTCCACTTTTGAACCCAATGAGAGAAACTATGGGTAAAAGGACATTACAAAAAGAAATGATACCTTGCCCTCCAAGAGGCAAGATCAAGTGGAAGAATAAAAGACATGAACATAACATATGTAATTGAAAAAGAAAACAAGTGATAGGCATGAGAAGAGATTAATCAATAATGTCAATGTAATCAAATGGTAATGGATCCATATCAATCATGGGGGGTTCACTATATAAACTTATGTTGTCACACTTATTTGTAGGGTACTAAATAATAACTCTATTTCCATTTGGACTTCATAATATTTGATTAATAACACCCTCCCAATACAATATTCTAATTCTAAATACCCATATTTTACCATGCATAGGAACTACCCATTATTTCTAATATTCTTCACCCCATTCTATTTCTACCTCTTTTGTATAGATATTTTTATATTCTTTCTTGTACAATGTTATCTATAATACCTATTTTTGAATAATTTCACAAAATTATTAAATGTTATTGAGATCTATAAAATAATAAACCGATTCCTCCATGTCCATTCATCCAAGATTAAAATATTAATGGATAGTTCTATTATATAAATGTACTCTATCCTTCACCATCCATTTGTGACACCCTAACATCATACCATATACCTTAATTAATTTAAGGTCCCTTGACCCCTTGATACAAAGTCATTTAGCACCTTAATTTTTTAATGATTATTAAATCCCATTTCTAAATAGATATGGTTGGGTACACATCAGGTGGTGAATCCCTCATGATCTAATGGGATCAAAAGATATGTCACATAAATTAATGCCCTTATCCTCTATAATGTTATGATGCCTAAATGATGGTGATGATGTATGATTGTAAAATACATATCTTTATGAAAAAAGGTAGATATAAATGTGGTGTTTTTCATGTTATCCTTGAAGACATTATCCTAGAGACATTGTCACTTTTGGTTTATGTTCTTGACTTTAAGAATTTTCAAAAATGTTTATTTTGCTTTATCATGACCATGTTAGAATGTGTAGCTAATGGTACATGTTATTATTGTCTTATCTTGAGTTATTCCGTTACATTGGGGAATTATTCCTTCCTCATTTCATCTTGCACTTACATGCCCAATTATGTTCCTAGAGTTACCTTTACAACACCAAGGGCATCATACCTTCCATATCCTATTATGTGTGATTGTATGCCTTATTGTGTACTAAGATCCAAATCGAAGAAACCATGCCTTCCCATACCATTTACACTACACCTTTAGGCCATTTTCACCTCACAATTTGCCCATATTGGGTCAACTACATCCCTTGAAGCTTATCTCCTATCCATATGCTTTCATACTTATTGTCTTATATTTCATTCTTTTACGTATTGTATTCATGGAATTCAATAATTTACATGATTTATATACTCATCTTAAATTTCCTTTTCATGTACTAATTTCCCTCATCTTCAATTCCTCTCATCTAGTGGATGCAACCAATTGAAGGGGGCATATCATGTTTCTAATGCTCCTTCATTGAATTTGTAGATAGTTATTGATATTGATATAGAGGCTCATTACCATGTCAAAATTAAGCTTGATTATATGACATGGGAGTTTCTAATATACCATATTTTGATCACATGACATAACAACACTCAATATGCCACACCACTTTTCGTACAGGGGCAATTTTCTAACCCAACTCCTACTTTTTCATTTTCCTAGATAGTTAAAAAGCAAGTTACTAGTTGGCATTTACCTTGTCAAATCTCCTATTGAATGAGATGAAATATGTGATAGGCCTCAGTTTGGTTTGAATTTGGCTTGGTCTAGCATCACCCCTCTGACATGATTGGTGCCTTCACTTAAATGCGGCTTAATTCTTTTTGGCCAACTTCTGACAAATCCATGGAAGCGGGTTGCTAGCTCTCATGAGGGTAAGTGAATCGAGACTGTTTAAGCGGTTTCAACTGCTTTGGTGGGCAGGCGGGGATTGTGAATCCGTCCTCTTTTTATGCCATCTTAAAGGGAAGTGACTAGCCTTAACTGCACTGTTTAATTGAGATTTCTTTGGCGGTGCAACGACTTCATTTCTTTTGAAGGGAAGCACTAGCAAAGGACACGTTGCAAGTCCTAAATGGTGGCCTTCTCTTAAGTAGTGTACTTCAAATCTTGTCACTAGTGCCCTCTGATCCCACGATGTCATTGATGTCCTTTGCCAACTTAATTCTGCCAAGATGACATTGTGCTTTCATTCCTACTACTTATGGGACGTTGGCTTTGATAAAGGTTGTTGACTCTTTTACTACAATCACTCTCTTGCCTTATTCTGCTTTTTCTTCTGACGTCTCTCCTTTCCTGTAGATTTCCTGCTTCTATTTCCTATTCACCTCTAATAGGCAGTTTATATGGCTAACACACGCCTTAATCAAAGACTACTTTTTCCAGCTCTTGATTGGGAACTAGAGATTAGAGGGAGGGTCAAGTCGGCAGGCTTGATGACTCTGCTTGATTGGGATTGCACCCTCATTCAGTTTGTAGTTAGGAATATAGTCAGTCATGCTTGGATAAGAGGATATGAGTGGCGTGTACTCAATTACTCAGATGTGGTATCCCAACTCTTATCCAATATTATGGACCTGGCTATGGATGGTGAGTTTGTGCATGCTCTAGCGTCAAAATTGTTTTATAAAAACATTTACACTGCTGAAAGGTGGGAATCGACGGTGTCTGCTTACAGAATGGAATAGGGGGAGGCTCTAGTCAGGGGACTCTTTAACCTTGCTTCCCTATGCACTTCTACCTCATAGAAAGCAATCTATAGGGCCTTGCAAGCCAGCATTAAATCTCTGAGCAGTGGTGAAATTGATGATGCACTGCGGTCTCACTGCTTTCTGATTACTAAGAGAAAAGCTAATAGGAAAAGGATGTGTTCACGGCCATCTGTTTCCTAAGGATTCATGCCCCCAACCTAGCTTTAGTAATGCCTTGGTATGCTTTGGAGGATCCAGACGAAGGATTTTAGCCTTTTGTGGCTGTGGATCTAGATGAGCAGAATCTCCCAGCAACTCCAGCAGTGGCATGAGGGGGGTGGCATCGGGTAGTGTGTCTGGTGTACGGGTGTGGGTGGTTGGCTGGGTTTACTTGAGAGTGTCTGTTTTGGAGGTGGTAAGGGGTTCTCTAGCCATTTTTCTTTGAGGGTGGTCTCTACATATGCCCGTTCTGTGTTACGGTTGTTCTAAGCCGTGTTTCTCCAGCGGATGTATTTATTTTCTGCCTTTCTATTTTTTTAGTTAAAGTTTGATATTTCAGGACTGTTAAAGGCCTTTGTTGTTGTTTTATTTCATAATCTAGACTTGGCTTCGGCCACATCTTATGTAATACTTTTAAGGTTTCCTTAATCTATGGGTGTTCCCACACCTTTTTTTGTAAAGAAAATGTAATAATTTAATTGACACTGAGATTTGAAGGTAAATCTAATGACCTTGGTCGCTAATGGATTACTTGGCTACTCGCTGATGATGAGAGAAAATAGTAGATCTTTTTCTATAATGCATATGCCAAAGGTTTTCCAAACATATCTAGCAGCTGTAACAACTTATTGATGAATAACATGTATTCTTATGTAGGTTTGGAATGGTGATGGAGAATACACTTGACAGCCGATTCATTGAACCACATCCTTATTTTTACATAAAAATGAAAATATTCTAATTATAAATGATAGTTTCAACACAAAGGAAATACTTATGTCAAATGTATGATCAACTACAATTTGAAATTCCATAGCAAGTATGGACAATATGAACCGACAACCATGAAAACATTAAGTATGAAAACATCGACTTGAAAACATATTGTGCAAACGAGAATGTAGCATGCCCATCAACAATTAGTTTGAATAAAATATAGTTTGAACAATAAAACACAATTGACAGATATTGAAAAAATTAATAACATTGAAAATGCTCTTTTTGCATCCACTAGAAGAAACCCTAAAAATCTAAGCTTGTCTTCTTCTATCTCTACTTTGCAACTAAAACTCCATCCTTTGCAAATAAATGTAAAATATCTTATATACTTCGTCCACATTGCCATGAAGCCATGGAAAGACACATTTGATGTTTGAAAACAAAATTAGGTGACCATCTTGCTTGTATCATGATCAAATGGGTTGTACCAGAAAACTCTACATATTTGGAGTGTTTGCCCATGCTCTAGTACAACAATTTCATCATGGAAGGCTCCATAGTAGTCCTACAACATATGGAGCTCACCTATCATGCTATCAGGCCTCAAAATGATCATTAATGGTGACCCTAAACATTGTTGGAGTGTCCTATCATGTCTTGAAAAAAAGCAAAAGTTCTAAGTATTGGCATGCAATTTTGGAGTGCAAGACAACACTGAGAGAGGGGTGAATAAGTGTTGTATAAACTTTAAAAACCTTTTGCACTTTTTAATCTATTGGGTAGAGAATGAGAGAAACTTCAAAGGTTTACCAAATACATGTGAACACGTATGATTATAAACATTATTAGGGCACACATAAAGATAAACAACATGAACCATAACACAAGTTTTTCATGAGTGGAAAACCCTCATAGGGATGAAAAACCACTCAGAAAATGCCTCATTGGCTTAATCAAAATGCCTCACTGGCAAGCACAAATACCTCACTGGTAAAAAGTACCTCACCGACAATCAGGTGCCTCACTGGCTATCAGGTGCCTCACTGGTTATCAGGTGAACACATGAAAGAAAACTCAATTCAGGGGGTTACCCTAATTCACTAAAATGCTCTATACTTTACAATCTTATACCTCCTTATGTAGACAACCAAATCATCCTTCAAGTCCATATCATGATGACATAGGACACACACGATCCCTTTGCAAAGCTAATGTTTTCTCTATGAAGAATATCTCTGTCTCTCAGGATCATAACTAGGTCTCAGTATTCTTTGTATCAATCCAAATCTTAAACTGATGCCCTCACACATTCATGTTCTGTTATATGTCTTCTTCAACATCATCACCTTTTTATTGCAAGAACATTTTACTTCATTGTTGCTTGTACTAAATTTCTACATTCAATAATGCTCTATCTCTATATGACTACTTAACCCTTGTTGTCATGCATAAATCCATTCTCCTTTCAGTGATAGATATATTCTCATTACTCCTTCATTTCATTTTTCTCACAGATCTCTCTTAAACTAGTATCATGCTTACAAAACTATGACCATTTTTCATATCAACATATGAATACCAACCAGTGGAATACAAAACATGAACAACAACCTCTATATGCATCATTCTAAACCCATAATATATTTTCCTGGCCCTTCAAGTTTGGTGAGAAATTGAATATGAACAGTCGCAAACCTTCATAATTGACTCTGCCCATCAAATTTAGTGTATAGGAATTAGCCATTGCTATTCAAACTTCATTAAATCCTAGCCTTCGATTATCAAGATCGTGCCCTTGAGACTTTAAATTACAACCCTCAATTTTTATTTGGGTACCCATTCAAATATGATAACCTTTGGCTACCAGTTTCCTCAAAAGAGAGCCGGTCAAAGTCATGACTTAACAACCTTTAAACGGTCACTTTTAAGTGACATGACCTATGATAAGAGGTCAATTTTAAATTAAAACAAAAAGGTAACTTAAGCAATGACGGTCTCTATAGGATACTTGCTTAGGGTTTTAGACATGAAACTAGGGTTTTAGGATCTCTGATCAAAACGACATATCTGCATCATATGTCACCAAAATTCATGTATCTTACCAACAGGAATCATAAAGTATAATGAAGATCCAACTCCTTATATGAAACATATGAAGAATGACATCTTTGATGCCTTTGACCCTTTGATGATATGAAACATATGAAGAATACCTCCTTTGATGATTCTGGTTTGATCTCAACCCGCCACTAGATTATCATAAACCCTTATGAAAGATGGATGAAAACCAAAACACTATAACATCATGTTTATGAAGCATGAGAGATGAGGTCCTAATTACAAACATGAGCTCTAACACTTCTTATCTAACACCATTCTTTACAAGTTTTGTCATCACATCAACTTGAATTCTAGTCATCTCATGTCTAACACTACACCAATACACTCAACCAATGACCTTATGTCCTGATCTCTCTGCTAGTAATACTGCACCATGACTTGAGTAATTATTCATGACCACTTATGAAACATCAAATGAACACAAAGAGCATGAACCATTACACCAATGATCAACATCCACCAATATGAACACCAAGAGCATGAATATCCATCCTGATCAATAGGCGCATATCTTACCACATTTGCATATCTTACCACACTGAACCCTTTGACATCAATGAAAAAACACAACAACCCACAAAAATCCTGAAATCCCCATGGGGTACCCCATGGGAAATGAGAAACTAGAAAGAACCTGAAACACAGTGATTTTTGGAAATGTTCCAATGTCCATGAAAATACTGAAATCCCCAAAGTGACCAAAACACCCAAATGAAGGTTCCACAAGATGAAAATGATGAACATATCTTGAATCTCTGAGATCATCCCAAAATTTTAAGTTTTTACCTTTCAAATTCGTTGTGGACAAAAGGGAGGTTTGGAAGGATCATTGAAAATGTGAAAATCCCAAAATTTGAAAAGTGCCCAAACAAAAAGCCAAATAGATGAAAGGGGTGCCAATAACCATAGACATCAATTTCATACCAAAATTTTAAGATTTGATCTTCCAAATTGAGCGAGGGGGAATGGAGTCCCAGAAGGACATTGCAACTAGGGATGTTCTGATGTCCATAGAAAACCCAAAATTTCTAAAGTGCCAAAACTCTCAAACGAAAGGTCCATTTGATGCTAGATGACACATATAGCCACTATCTCTGAGATCATCTAAAAAATTGAAGTTTTGACCCTCAAAATTGAGTGAGGGGGAATGGGACCCTAAAAGGACATTGGAACTAGAGATGTTCCAATGTCCATGAAAAACCTAAAATTCCCAAAGTGTCAAAACTCCTAAATGAAATGTCCGTTTGATGTTGTATGACACACATAGCCACCATTTCCAAGATCATTTGAAAATTTCAAGTTTTGACCCTCCAAATTGAGTGAGGGGGAATTGGGTCATAGAAGGACATTGGAACTAAGGATGTCCCAAGTTTTGATAGGATTTGAAACTAGGGATGTTCTAGGTTCCGATAGGATTTGGAACTTGGATCCATGAACACAAAAGCTAGAAAAAGACATGGAAAGCATAAAACAAACTAATTTTATGGGATTTTTGGCAACAATAAGACATGGCCTTGGTATGGAGAAGGTAAAATAGTCATCACAACACAAAATAGACCAAGGTAAATCCATTGAACATTTCTCATATTGGTTATTAGTACTAGGTGAAAAAATTTCAAACAACGAGGCATAAAACTTGGGATTTTAAAAAAATTTATGCACATGCCAACATTGGCTCTAGTTTGGGATGTGATTCTTGTAGGCATAGAAAGGATCTAGTTATCTCTAGGTTGTATGCCAAAAGGAAAGAGAAATGATTCATCCAAGACAAAGGGGAAGGGCAACAAAACGGAAAACCCAAAACCCAAAACACACAAAAGGGAAAGGTATATACATAGGTACAAAGAACCACATACCATCAAGAAAAATAATTCTTGAGGTGCTGGCAATAGATTGATAGCTCCATAAATTCTCTATCCAAGCTCTTGAGATAAAAAGTGCCTTAACTGCACTTGTCTACAATCTGATAAGGGCCAACCCATAAGGATTCAAATTTTCCATGCTTTCCCTTATCTTCAGGCCTAGAATTCCACATGAGGACTAGGTTACAAACTTGAAATTTCCTTTGAACTACCCTCTTGTCAAACAAATGCTTGACCCTTTGCTACTTTAACAAATTTCTTTCATGTGCAGTCCTCCTAACTTCATCAAGCTCAATCAGCTCATATATCCTTAAGGAAATGGCATCATCCTCATTTCCTTTAACTTCTTGTAGCATTTTATGGACAGGTAGCTCAAGACTAATTGACAACTTAGCTTCTACTCTATAAACCAACTCAAAGGGGCTCCTACCAATAAACTTCTTAAAATTTACCCCATCATCCCAAATAACAAGACTGATCTTATCATCCCACCTCTTCTTGTTTGATTCAAGTGATTTCTTGATGATATTCATTATGCTCTTATTACTTGACTCAACTTGACTTTTTCCCTATGGGTGATATGGAGATGAATGTGTTAAAGCTATCCCATACCTAGAACATGTATCAAGAAGATCATGGGACCTAAAAAACATCACATTGTTAGCAATAATCCTCATAGGCACACCAAACCTCATGATGATATTGTTCATTAGGAAGCCAATCACTACTTTGGATGTTGAATTTCTAGTAAGTATTTCTTACACCCATTTGGTGAAGTAGTTAGTGGCTACAAGGATTCATTTGTATCCATTTCTATATTTTTCCACAATCTCCCCAATAAATTCAAGATCCCACTGCTAAAATGGAGCATCAGCTAATATGGATGTGAGGGGGAATGCACCTATAAACTTCATCTTTCCTACAAACCTTTGGAAATGTTCACATTTTCTAATGAATTTGGCCACATCTTTGAACATTGTAGGCCACTAGTATCTTGCCCTAATTACTTTGTGGGAAGTGGTCTTTGACATGAAATGTCCTCCACAAAGTCTTTAATGACACTCATTCATGACCTTGATAGAGTGTTCATGATCCAAACATTTTAGATGCAATCCATCAAGGTTTCTCCACATAATTTGTCCCTGCTTCAACACATAGTTCTACACTACCAACTTCAAGGTTCTCCTTTGATGATCACTCAATCTTAGAGGGAAACTCAAATTTTATAAATAGAAAACTACATCTTTATACCTAGGATCATCTTTCAAAGAAAAAGGAGAAGGTGTTCAGATCGAAGTTACCTGATGTACCTCTACTACATCCAAGTTTTTATCTACCATTAGCTTGGCAAGGCCTTGACCTCTAATTAGCCTTGTCGTTCACACCTCCATATCATATTCCTAGATCTTATTGATCCACCTACACCACTTACCAAAAGCCTCCTACTGAGCAAAGATGCCCATCACAACTATTTGAGGGACATGTGTAATGATTTTGGCTCCTTTGAGATAAGGCCTAAAGTTCTGGGAAGCCTTAATAAGAGAATATGCATGTTTTTCATTTCAATGATGGAGTAATTTAACTTTGCATTCTGCAATGATTTGCTAAATAATGTAATAGGCTATTCATATCCATAATAAAAATTGACTAAATAAAACTACGAATCTGCATGAAGGAGAAAAGTTGAGTTGTAGGCGATGTGGCTCCATGCATCAATTGTCAAAATACTCCCCCTTGATGCTGAGAGGGCTCATGATATGATCTCTGAGTGCCAAAAACTAATCCTTTGCAACTGCCTTGGTGAAGATATCCACTAACTGTTCTTTAGTGTTGATGTATTTCAATTCTACCGCCTTCTTTTGCACTAAATCTCAAATAAAATGATGCTTTAAATCAAAATTCTTTGTCCTACTGTGATGGACTAGATTCTTGGCCAATTTAATGGCATTGATGTTATCACAAAAAATCATTGTGGGCTGAACTTGAATCTCTCCAATTTCTTCAAGAAGTTTTCTAAGCCATAATGCTTGTGTACCTGCGGAGGTGATTGCAACATAATATGCTTTTGTAGAAGAAAGGGAAACTGTACTTTGCTTCTTTGAGCTCCAAGTAATTAAACTAGAACCAAAAGAAAAATAATTACTAGATGTAGACTTTCTATCGTCCAAACTACCTCCCTAATCAGAATCACTAAAACCAACAAGATTGAAGCTTTTAAAAGTGTAGTAATGAATACCAAAATTTAGAGTGCCTCCCACATACCTCAAAATTCTCTTGGCTGCCATCATATGTATTTCAGATGGCTCTGTCATGTACCTTGAAACAAGTGAAACTGAATAAGCAATATCAGGTCTTGTGTGAGTTAAAAACATCAAACTACCAATAATGCTGTTATAACCTATCGCATCAACTATTTCAACACCATCATCTCTACACAACACAACTCGATGAGCAACTGGAGTGGAGACTGGTTTACAATCAACCATATCAAATTTCTTCAACATGTCTTTTGCATACTTTGTTTGACAAGTGAAAATTTCATTCTCACTTTGATAAACCTCCATTCCTAGAAAATATTTCATTCTCACTTTGACACAATAAGCCTATTAGTGAGATGATTATATAACGTGTAAGCCTTACTTTCCTCCCTATATCCCACAAAAATACATGACTCACTTTTGGGATCTAACTTTTGTCTCTTTTGATCAGGAAAGTGAACATAGGCTAAACAACCAAAAACTTTGAAATGATTAACATTAGGGTTTTTCTCATACCATGGTTCATATGGAGTCATCTTCTCAAGTGCATTAGTGGGACTTTGATTGAGAATATATACTATTGTAGCAACTGCATCTCCCCAAAAAGAATTGCTTAATCCCTTTGTTTGTAGCATACTCCATGCCATCTGCACCATAGTATGATTCTTCCTTTCAGCTACACCATTTTGTTGAGGTGTGTAGGCAGTGGTGAGTTGCCTTCTGATGCCATGCCTATCACAATAATCTTGAAAGGCTCTTGAAAAAAATTCTCCTCCATGATTAGTTCTTAAACATTTGATGTTGCACCTTTTCTCATTTTCCACAAGTGCTTTAAACCTCTTGAATGTATCAAGGGCTTCATCCTTGGCCTTCAAAAAACACACCCAACATTTTCATGAGTAATCATCAATAAAAGTGATAAAATATGATGAATTACCCAAACTCTTTGTTTGCATAGGACCACAAATATCTGAATGAATAAGCTGAAGTGGGTAATGGGCCCTCCATGCATTGCCCTTTGAAAACTTTTCCCTTGCATGCTTGCCTTTAGTACATCCTTCACAAATCTCGTTGTGCTCTTCAACCTTGGGAAAACTAGAAACTAATGCTTGTGATGTTAGAATCTTCAAATTGTGAAAATTTAAATGCCCATACCTAAGATGCCACAACCAACTTTTATGCTCATATGCCATATTGGTAAGGCTACTATTATGTTCACCAAACTTTAATGGGAACATCCTCTTCTTTGTCATAGGCCCAATTGTAACCACTCTGTTGCCTTGATTCATATCATAAATTATACATTGCTGATTTTCAAACACAAATTTATAATTCTTCTCACACAATTGTCTAACACTCAACACATTATGCTTTAATTGTGGAGTGTAATAAATGTCTTTAACACTCTTCATACCTTCTTTTGTATGTACTTCCATAGCTCCTTTTGTAGCAACCTTCAATGATTTGTCATCACCAAGCTAGATCTTGGATTTGAAACTCTCATCCATTGTTGAAAACAACTTCTCATTCCCTGACATATAGTTAGAACATCCAGAATCTAAATACCAAACATCTTTGCTATTATTTTCAGCTTTGGCATAGGATAAAAATAAATGATCTGGAGGATCCTCATCACCTTCTTGAGCATAATGAACACTTTTACCTTCTTTTAATCTTTAATCCCTTTCAAAGTGGCCATACCTATTACAATGGTAGCATTAGACATTTCTTTGATCAAATTTGCCTCTACCTCTTCCTCTTGAGCCACCTCTACCTCTATTTCCTCTTGACTGATTCTGATTTGGACCGCTACATTGGCCTTGATTGTTATTGTTGCTACTGCCGACATCTTCATTTTTTGTGTTTTGCAATTTGGATTAAAAATCTTTCACATCACCTTCAAATGAATCTCTTAATCTCTCTTCAGGAGACATAAGAGATCCAACTAGATGATCAAACTGAAGGGTTGTCAAATCTTTGCTTTCTTCTATGATTATAGCAACATGATTCCATCTTTGTGTGAGAGTTGTCAACACCTTTTTGATCAAAACCTCATTCTCCACAATTTCTCCAAGTGTAGCCATCGTATTGACCACATCTTTAACTCTGACACGATATTCACTCACACTTTCAACTTCTTGCATCTTCAAATTCTTGAAGTCTCTCTTCAATGTCTGTAGCTTGACAACCTTGACTTGTTCACTACCCTGGTAAGCTTCCTGTAGAGTCTTCCAGGCATCTTTGGCTGACTTTGCACATGAAATTCTTGGAAATAAGCTCTTATCAAGAGCTATTTGAATGTGAAACAAGGCTTGAGCATTCTTCTTCTTGGCCTCCTTCTTGGCTATTTTTTCATTGGCTGTGAGGGCATTCTAATCAGCTGGCTCCTAATTACTTGATTCAACAATCTCCTACAAATCTTTTCCTATCAAAAAGGTCATCATTTTGATGCACCAATAATCATACTCATTTCCATCAAATTCTGGAATGGGTAAGGAGTTAGAGTTTGACATGATAAAACTTTAGAGAAATTCCAACCACTAAATCTTTAACCCAAAACAAAATACCTGCTTTGATACCAAATGTAGATTCTGAAACAACCCTATCCCTAACCAGCTAATTGAATTCAAATAAAATAATAACAGCAAAGAGAAAAAACAAATAACTCAGAAAATTATGATAGTTATCAACTCAGAAAAGGAGTGCTGAATTAATATTCAATTTTGTATTTTTGCAGGCTACATAACTGTTTCTTTTATTCATGCTTATATATATATATATATATATATATATATATATATATATATATATATATATATATATATATATATATATATAAGAACTACATACGTGCACATAATGTTGTGTCTAAAAATAGATTGAAAACCTATATCATGCATTTCTTCATGCATTGTTGGCTGCGTTAGAAGACTGCAGTTCGGTTAGAACAATGTTTATTAAATGAAATAAAAAATGCAATCTGCATGAAGGACAAATTTCAATTGTAGGCGGTGCGGCTCCATGCATCAATTGTCAATAATTGTAACCACCCTATTGCCTTGATTCTTATCATAAATTATGCATTGCTGATTTTCAAACACCACCTTATATTTTTTCTCACACAATTTCTGAACACTCAATAGATTATGCTTTAATTGTGGAGTGTAATAAATGTCCTTAACAATTTTCATACCTTCTTTAGTAGGGACTTCCATAGCTCCTTTTGCACTTGAGCATAATGAACACTTTTATCATTATTACTTTCTTTCAATTTGCACTCTCTTTCAAAGTGGCCATACCTGTTACAATGATAACACTGGATATTTCTCTTATCAAATCTGCCTCTTGAACCACTTCTTCCCCTTGAACCATACTAATATTGACCTCTTCATTGGCCTTGGTTGCTTGTGGTGCTACTATTTGCATCTTCATTCTTTGTAATTTGCAATTCGGAGGAAAAGCTTTCTCATCACTATGCCCAAATGAATCTTTCAACCTTTCTTCATGAGACATTAGAGATCCAACTAGTTGATCAAAATGAAGGGTAGACAAATCCTTTCTTTCTTCAATGATTATAGCAACATGGTTACATCTTGATGTTAGAGACCTCAAAACCCTTTTTACTACAATATCATTGTTTACGATTTCTCCAAGAGTGGCCATTTTATTAACCACATCATTGACTCTTACACAATAATCACTTACTTTTTTAACTTCTTGTATCTTCAAATTTTTGAAGTCTCTCTTCAATGTCTGCAGCGTCACAACCTTGACCTGGTCACTGCCCTAGTAAGCTTCCTTTAGAGTCTTCCAGGCTTCTGTAACTAACTTTGCACTTGCAATCCTCAGACATATGCACTTTTCGAGAGCTATTTGAATATGAAATAAGGATTGAGAATTTTGCTTTTTAGCCTCCTTCTTAGCTATTCTATCATTGGCTACAAGAGTACTCCAATCTTTTGGCTCTTCATAACCCGTTTCTACAATCTCCCACAAGTTTTTCTCTGTTAAAAATTTCATCATCTTGATGCACCAATATTCATAGTCACTTCCATTTAATTCAGGAATTGGCAAAGAATTCAGACCAGACATGATTATAAAAATAATGACCTACTCTGATACCAAATGTAGAATCTGAACCCAAACCTGATCCCTGCACCCACGGGTTATGGAAAAATAACAGCAGAAAAAGAAAAAACAAATAACTCAGAAAATAGGGTAGACCAGAGCACTATCTGATTTTGCAGGCTAAATAATACTGTCTATATTCATGATTTTATAGAAAAGATTTACATTAAATTAAATAGAGATTGTTGTCTCTAAAAATAGATTAAAAACCTATATCACTAAGCATCCATTTCTTCATGCATTATTGGTTGCGCTAGAGGAATGTAGTTAGATTAAAACAAAGTTTATTAACTAAAATAAAAAGCAAACTATAAATTAAAGAATCTCATGCACTGATGAGAACTGTAGATGAGAGGTGAGGATTGCGTGCGGTGAGGAAAGCATGCATTGGTGAGGACAACATTCATCACTTACAAACAGTAAGTTTATTGATGATTCGATGGGATTGTTTGATGCTTTAAATTTTTCTAGTGAAATGAAGAAGGCATTGTTATCATTCAGTCATGGGAATTATGTGCTTTGTGTATGACCTAGATCTTCTGATAAGTCCATTGTGGAGAGTGAAACACCACCTTCCTTTGAGTGGTCAAAGGATTTGAAAGATGTAAAGGTTGTCTGTGTTCCAGGGCTCTTTGAAAAATTAACATATCGCATAAAAAAGAAATTCAGTGGTCAACCTACACAATCCTCCTTCAACACCATTCATTGTGGTCTAAAGATGACAAATACAAAGTTCAAAGATCTTTATTTTCTTGTTAGAGCTACAAGAAGGAAACTGCCTATGACATGATCTCATACTTTTGAGAAATGAGGCTTAGAGTCCTCAATCGTTGCATGGTACGAACAACATGATATATTGATTTTTCTAACCATTCAAGTGAATATTTTAGTGTCATTAGGTGATTGTTTAGAGAAAAATGTAGATGAAATACATGAACATAGCGGCAATCATACTATTGTTAAAGGCAGAAATAAAACCTACATGTATGAAGATCTTAGCAATATTTTCCTCACTATAACACTTTGTGATCTAAAACAAAAGAGCAATCCAGTAAATGTTGGTGAATTTGGAAAATTAGCTCACAATTGTAAAGGTCACATGCATGGTCGAGACAAAGAATTGGATTTTGGGGATGGGAAAAACTTTGCTATGTTGAGGTTATCATGAGGAGAAACAGGCCTTTTAGAAGCTATTATTGTTGGTTTTAGGACAGACAACTGAGAGGGGGGTGAATCAATTGTCACCAAAATTTTGTTCCTTACTTAAAACCTTCTTATATTTCAGCAGCATAACAAAGATTCAATCATCTAAGCATAATGCAATAATTCAAGAGCAGAAACACATTCAACACATATAACACCAAGATTTTTAATGTGGAAAACCCAGTTAAG
Organism: Cunninghamia lanceolata; assembly: GCA_027924645.1. Classification (NCBI taxonomy): domain Eukaryota; kingdom Viridiplantae; phylum Streptophyta; class Pinopsida; order Cupressales; family Cupressaceae; genus Cunninghamia; species Cunninghamia lanceolata. Next base: position 175,754 of record BSBN01001254.1, read on the forward strand.
GGGAAAACCATGGGGTAACTAACTGAAGATTGTATTCTCTGTTAAAAGAATAAGAAGAATAAAATGGCACTTGCCAATTAGGGCTCAATGCCCAAGCACACTACTCACAAGAGACCCATTGCCTATAGGAGACACACTATCTACAAAAGAATATATATATTACATACTTGAACTGGAGATTAGCATCTTCACTATGCTTGAGATAGTTCTATTTAAGCTCAACACTTCTGCTCTACTTTTCGTTCCTCCTCTCTACCGCTTTCTCATCACAACAAAAGATACTTTTAAATGACTTCAGAAATCTTATTTATACATGACATCGACTTTGGAATGATCATCAAAGTTAGCACAACACATACTTTATTTTATTACAGAGCAAATACAAAAATACAACTTGACTTATTACAAAAGCTTCATGCACACTACTACATTGTCGGATACCCATAGTTAGGGCTTCAATCTTCTTTCAGGAAGACACCAGGCTTTGCAAAACATCTTCAAGATCATCCACAACATGTACAAAACATCTAGTCTGCCAAGATTAGGAAGAACACCATCACCCAAAGGTAAATCTTCAATTACAAGTTCAATCTTCAATGTAGATCGCCAAGACAAACTGGACACAATCTAGAGATCCCCAGAAGCTTGATTGAATCACCAAGAACATCCACACCACTTCTACTTACTAAAATTATTCACATCTTCATCCGGAACCTCAAGAACACAGTCGGTCATCATTGTCACATTAGAAGGATTATTTGTGGACCTCCAAACCACAAACCAATTGAGTTGTCAATTCACATTAGCTTCCTAAACATGCTACCAGATCTATAGAACAAGATATTGCATTTCTGGATCTCACCAGACCTATTTGTGCCACTCTGTCACCTCTGAATAGTTGCCAAAACTAGTTTTATTCATATGGCCATAACTTCTCCAAATCTTCATGCGGATCTCTGAAATCTTGGCTGGAGCACCTTCAGACACATATCTGCAAACCCTTTGATGTGCATACTCTGATCTTCAACTGACTGACATTTTTTCTTCATAGAACTTCACTATCTTCACTATCCTCTATTTCAGATAGGGCTAATTTTCTCAACATCCTCAGCACACAGGTTATCTAATCCTTGACATCAATGCAATAGGAGTATGTTGATATCAATGACAACACCAGTTAGGCCCATACTTGCAACAATCTCCCCCTTTGTCATTGATGGCAACACATGATGTGAAAAACTATTTTAACCATCAAGACAAGAACTTCTCCTCACCGACTGACATAACTCCCCCTATCAATAGCAATCATTCATATATTTTCTCTTCCTTTACTACTCCCACTTTGATTAGAAACCACTTTTTGTTTTTCACATGTCTTCTCTCCCCCTTTGACCTCAATGACAAAGGGTACATAATTGCAACCACTTCTCATACTTCAAAATCATGCTGACTGCTCCCCCTGAGTAGCAGCTTCCTAACACCAATCTGGATCACAAAGATAGGACTGTGCGATCCACCAGACTAATGCACATTAGTGCACCTTAACTCAGAACTAGAGGGGTAATAATCCCTAACATCTCCCTGTGATACTCAAAAGAGTCCTTAGGTAGAGGTTTAGTAAAAATGTCTACAATCTGATCCTTTGAGGGCACAAACTTCAGTCTAACTTCATTCTTGTTCACTTGATCTCTCAAAAAGTGAAACTTGATGGATATATGTTTTGTCTTTGAATGCAATGCCAGATTTTTTGATATGTTTATTGCAATTGAATTATCACAAAAGATTGTGATAGGTTCTTCATACTCCACTCTGATGTCTCTTAGCATTTGCTTCATCCATAATACTTGAGTGCAACTACATGCTGTTGCAATATACTCTGCTTCTGCAGTGGACAGAGATATTGCCTCTTGTTTCTTTCTTAGCCAAGAAACTAATCTTTTCCCTAAAAAGAATACACAACCACTAGTACTCTTCCAGTCATCCACATCTCCTGCCCAATCAGCATTTGTATATGCATAAAGAGAGAAATCATGATCCTTAGGATACCATAATCCATACTCAACTGTTCTCTTCAGATATCTGAGAATTCTTTTGATTGCCGTGACATGAGACTCTCTAGGATCAACTTGGAATCTGGCAACAAGACCAATAGTATTCATAATATCAGGTCTAGTTTGAGTGAGGTATAGCAGTCCTCTAATCATTGACCTATACTTTTTCTGATCAGTCTTAGGAGATTCATCATCTCTACTCAGCTTACATTTGGTTTCCACGGGAGTATTCATTGGCTTTGAATCTTCCATCCCAAATTTCTTCAACAATTCTTTTACATATTTGGTCTGAGATATGAAGATTCCTTTCTTTGTTTGAGTGATTTGTAGACCCAAGAAGAAATTCATTTCCCCAAACATAGACATCTCAAATTCACTTTTCATTTGATTTGCAAAAGTCTTGCACATACTATCTTTTCCTCCAAAAATGATATCATCAACAAATACTTCAACAATCAAGATATTTTCATGATCAATCTTGAAGTACATATTACTATCAGTAGTACCTTTGTTGAAGCCAATCTTCAAAGATGTTTGTCCAATCTTTCATACCAGGCTCTTGGTGCTTGTTTGAGTCCATACAATGCCTTCTTCAATTTGCAGACCATATCTCCATGATCAGACAATTGCAATCCATCTAGTTGCTCAATGTATACCTCTTCTTCCAAATCACCATTTAGGAAAGTAGACTTGACATCCATCTGATACACCTTGAAATCTCTGAAGGTAGCAAAAGCAAGAAATAATCTGACTACTTCAATTCTTGCACCCAGAGAAAAAGTTTCTTCAAAGTCAACTCCTTCTACTTGAGAATAACCCTTACAGACCAATCTGGCTTTGTTTCTTATTACTTCACCATCTTCATTCAGTTTATTCTGGAAGTCCCATTTAGTCCCAATCACATTTTTGTCCTTAGGTCTAGGAATAAGATCCCAAGTGTGATTCTTTTCAATCTGCATCAATTCCTCCTTCATTGCATTAACCCAACTTTCATCGTTGCATGCTTCACTTACTATTTTTGGTTCAATCTTTGAAATCAGACAATACTTTACTAAATCTTGAGCAATTTTTTTCTTGTTTAAACACCTTTGCTTCTATCTTCTATGATCTGGTCTTCAGAATGATTCAGTCTTACATACCTAGGAGTTTTGGGAAGCTCTTGTACTTCTAAATCTTGAACAGGTTCATGCAAACTTGTCTCTTCTTCTTCTTGCATTTTAGGATTCTCCAGATCAGTCTGAATCTGAACTAGAGTTGGGACTTGTTCTCCTTGATCTGAGACATCATTCTGATCATCTACTTCATACTCATAATATCTTGAGGGATTTTCCATGCCTTCATCAACCTTCATAGTTACACTTTCTACAATCTTTCTCAATCTCTTGTTATAACACCGGTATGCTTTGCTTTGAGTAGAATATCCCAAGAATATTCCTTCATCACTTCTAGCATCAAACTTGCCAAGGTCTTCATCTCTTTTGATATAGCATTTACTACCAAAGACTCTAAAATATTTCACAATAGGAGTGATGCCAAACCAAAGTTCATAAGGAGTCTTACCAGTATTGCCTTTGATATGTACTTGATTAAGAGTATAGACAACAGTGCTTACAGATCTCTCTAGTAGATCTGAGGGACATTTGCTTCCATCATCATGGTTCTAGATGCTTCCTGGATGGTCCAATTCTTTCTCTCCACTACTCCATTCTGCTGTGGAGTCCTTGGAGCAGATAATTGTCTCTTTATCCCATGTTCCTCACAGAATGATATGAGCTCATTGGATCTGAATTCTCCACCTCTATTAGACTTGAGGCATTTTATGTTTATACCAGTTTTATTTTCTACCATAGCCTTGAATATTTTAAATTTCTCAAGTGCTTCAGATTTCTCTTTCAAGAAAGTTACCCACATCATCTGGGAGTGGTCATCAATCAACAACATGAAATACCTATCTCCTTGCAGACTCCTAATTTTTGCTGGACCACAGAGATCAGTGTACTAAGTCTAACAATCTGGTTGAAGATTGTTCCTTACTTTTGAATGTGACTCTGCTCTACTTACCCACCTAGCATTCTTTGCACAAACTGTTAGTAGGTTTCACCAGTCTTGGAAGATCTCTTACAGCCTGAGAGTTTCTTATCTTGATGATATTATCAAAATTTACATGACACATTCTCCTATGCCACAACTAACTCTGATCAATTTGAATAAATAAACAACTTATGCCAGTACCAACCAAGTGGAAGATGTTACCTTTTGTCTGTGTACCAGATGCAATCTCAGTTCCAGAGCTTTCAAAGATCTTGCATTTTCCATTTTTGAATCAGAGATCATAGCCTTTGTCCACCAACTATCCAACATTGATAGGATTATGCTTCAGACCTTCAACATATAGAACATCACTAGTTTTGTTCTTTCCATCAAAGGAAATGGTTCCTCTGCCTCTAATTCTGCTAATAGAATATCTCCAAACTTTATAACTCCACCTTCATATCTTTCCAAGCTTAAGAACTTGCTCTTGTCACCAGTCATATGGTGAGAGAAACCACTGTCAATAACCCATTCATCCTTTTCTTCAAATTGAGCAGCTAGAGCACTTTCTATTATCTTATGATTGGTAGATTCAATAGGCATTGGATCTTCTTCCTTGATGGTAATAAACACCTAGTCATTTCCAGATTTGTTTCCTATCTCAGATTCATCATTTGTTACTCCTTCATCATCATCTTCTTGAACATAGTAACACTTTTTCTAAAACCTTGATCTATTAGGGTTTGGCCTTGAAAACCTTTCCGGACATCGTGAGGCAAAATGACCAATCTTATTGCAAGCAAAGCATTTAAAAGGTAATTTTCCTTCATACTTATTAGATCCTCTTAGCAGTCTTTTTGCAATGAGAGCTTCAAGTTGTTCAGCTTCTAATTCATCCTCTTCTAGATCTTTTCTTGCTTTCTCATACCAAGATGATTTTCCTGAGGAGTTTTCCCCTAGATCATATCTATGTTTACCTTTAGCAGAGGTACTAGCTTTGAAAGGAGATTTAGTCTTGGAAAGTGCATCACCAAACTCTGCCAACTCAAACGCAGATATCTTACCAACCAATTGATCCCTTGTGATAGTTGTTAAAGATCTGATTTCCTCAATAGTAGTGACCTTGTGTTTGTATGCATGAAGGAAAGATCTGAGAACTTTAGTAACAATTTCATCTTCATCCACTACTCCACCAGTACATATGATGCCACATACAAGCTCATTTACTTTCCATATATAAAGTGATGCTCTCATCCTCACTAATCCTTAGGTTTTCAAAATTTCCTTTCAAACTTCGCAGCTTGGCACACTTAACATACTTGTCTCCTTCATATAGATTTTCAAACTTTGTCCAAATTTCATAAGAAGTCTTTAATCCCATAACATTTGTCAGCTCTGTATCAGATAAGGCACTCAATAGGGCTTCTTTAACTCGAAGATTATTTTCTGCATCTCTGAATTTATCTATAGTTGTTGGCCCATTCCTTGGAGGAACATATTTAGTTGAAGTTATGTTTCAATACTGATATCCCATGCATTGTAAGTGACATTCCATGCGGTTCTCCCAGGTAGTGAAGTTTGTTCCATCAAACCTTGGACTATCCTTGTAGGTCAACATCCTGGATCTCCTCAAGTGGTCAAGCTTCTTCTAAAGGAACCTAGATCTAATACCAATTGTTGGTTTTAGGATAGACAACAGAGAGGGGGGGTGAATCAGTTGTCACCAAAATTTTGTTCCTTACTTAAAACCTTCTTATATTTCAGCAGCATAACAAAGATTCAATCATGGAAGCATAATGCAATAATTCAAGATGAGAAACACATTCAACACATATAACACCAAGATTTTTAACATGGAAAACCTGGTTAAGGGAAAAACCATGGGGTGACCAACCCAAGATTGTATTCTCTGTTAAAAGAATAAGAAGAATAAAATGGCACTTGCCAATTAGGGCTCACTACCCAAGCACACTGCTCACAAGAGGCCCACTACCTACAGGAGACACACTGTCTACAGAAGAATATAAATATTACATACTTGAACTGGAGATTAGTATCTTCACTATGCTTGAGACAGTTCCATTTAAGCTCAACACCTCTGCTCTGCTTTTCGCTCCTCCTCTCTACCGCTTTCTCATCACAACAACAAATACTTTTAAATGACTTCACAAATCCTATTTATACATGACATTGACTTTGGAATGATCATCAAAGTTGGCACAACACATACTTCATTTTATTACAGAGCAAATACAAAAATACAACTTGACTTATTACAAAAGCTTCATATGCACTACTACATTGTCAGCTACCCATAGTTGGGACTTCAATCTTCTTTGGGGAACACACCAGGCTTCACAAAACATCTTCAAGATCATCCACAACATGTGCAAAACATCCGGTCGGCCAAGATTAGGAAGAACACCATCACCTGAAGGTAAATTTTCAATTACGAGCTCAATCTTCAATGCAGACCACCAAAACGAACTGAACACAATCTAGAGATCCCCACAAACTTTTTTGAATCACCAAGAACATCCGCACCACTTCTGCTTACTAAAATTATTCGCATCTTCATCTGAAACCTCAAGAACATAGTTAGTCATCACTGTCACATTAGAAGGATTGCTTGTGGACCTCCAAACCATGAACCAATTGAGTTGTCAATTCACATTAGCTTCCCAAACATGCTATCAGATCCCCAGAACAAGAAATTGCATTTTTGGATCTCACCGGACCTATTTGCGCCACTCTGTCACCTCTAAATAGCTGCTAGAACTAGTTTTATTCATATGGCCATAACTTCTCCAAATCTTCATGCGGATCTCTGAAATCTTGGCTAGAGCACCTTTAGACACATATCTGCAAGCCCTTTGATGTGCATACTCTGATCTTCAAATGATTGGGATTTTTTCTTCAGAGAACTTCATTGTCTTCACTATCCTTCTCTATTTCAGATAGGGCTAATTTTCTCAATATCCTCAGCACACAGCTTATTCAATCCTTAATATCAATGCAATAGGAGTATGTTGACATGAATGACAACACTGGTTAGGCCCATACTTACAACAATTATTTATACACCTTCTATAGAACTCAAAAATTAGATTGACATGCCACTTGTTTGTTTTGCCTCAGAGAAGAATACGTTCTTTCTTTGGAGAGGGGATATCTTTTCAAGAAGCGATTAGTTCACAGGAAAATGAAAAAATGGGTTTTATTTGTTATAATTCACTTCCAAGAAACTGTTATGAGAAAGAAACAAAGAAAAGGAGGTATTTAAAAACTCACCAGTAGTTCATTGTAAGGGTTGTGAAATTTATCTTTTTATTGCCTTGTGTAACTAGAGATTTGTGTATAAAAGACGAACTGAAGACTTTGAGCCTAGTTTTTGTTTTTTGAATATTAATAGAGAATGTTGTTCTTATGTTCACCATTCCTCTAATGGAGAAGTGTGTTCTTATGTTCATATTTTATATATGTGTATTGATTGTTCCTATGTTTAGTCAGTACCTTCATATGTTGTAATATTTTGTATTTGCTCTTGGTGTACAAGTTTGGGAGACTTCGTGCTCTCTATTCATTTCTTCCTCCTTCCCCTAAGAGATTTAATTGTATTCTTATGTATGCAATTCTCTCTCTCTCTCTTTATTGCCTTTTTGTGCTTTTTGGTTAAAAGTACACAAAATACAAAACCCCCATCACACAAAGGAAGCTACTCCTTTTAAAAGAATGCATAGAACAAATTGTAAAATTCATTTACAATTTGATTTAACTGTTAGTGCATTTGCCACCTTTAGCTGGTCCAAATATACAGAGACTTTCTGAGGTGACAAATTTGTTCACTAACATGTAGCAAGTTGAGGAAACTATGTACGTATTTGAAGAGTGTATTACTTAGCTTGATTCACGTACAACTCTACCACTTAGCTTGATATGCATACTATAAAATATTGACTACTTCAAAAGGTTGATGTGCCCCATCATGAGTATGAGGAGTAGTAGTGTTAATGATGTCATACTCCATTACCAGTTGTGGATATGTAAGGTTGAATTCTATAGGATGTTGGATAGTCATAGGCTCTAGTAGAAAGGAAGAATTCTTCTCAAGGAATTCCACATTAAATATTAGGTGTAGGACCAAGTTTTGTGAAATTTCAAGAAGAAAGATTTTCTCACTAGTGATGTAAAGAATGTTGTGTTGACCATAATGTAGGTGTTTTATCTTTTAATGTAGACCCTTTAAACATCTTTTCAAAGATGTGACTAGACTTTTCACCAAATTCAAATGTGTAAGCTATGGTGTGTCATGGTGATTTTTGTATTTCTAAACATTGTTGGCATGCAAATATCTATTGGACATGTTAATGATGTAGGGGTTTTATCTTTTAATGTAGACCCTTGAAACATTCTTTTCGAAGATGTGACTAGACTTTTCAGCAACTTGAATTGTGTAAGGTGTGGTGTGTCATGGTGTTTTTTGTATTTATAAACATTGTTGGCATGTAAGTATCTATTTAACTTGTTAATGATGGAGAGGTTTTATCTTTTAATGTTGATCTTTAAAACATTCTTTTTGAATGTGTGACTAGACTTTTCACCAAATTGAAATGTGTATGGTGTGTTGTGTCATGGTGATTTTTGTATTTCTAAGCACTGTTGGCTTGTAAGTATTTATTGGACATGTTAATATGCACATGTTAGATCTATGTTGCAATTTTTTTTGTGCCCTATCGATTTCTTGTTATTATTCACACAATTATAATGTGGAAGGTGCATGATAGAATTTGTCAAGTATATCAGAAGTTGGAACACAAGACATGTCTAGAAATAAATATACCCTACAAAATCATGTAGAACTCTATTATAAGTATCTTGAATTTCTAAGATATTGTAATCCGAAGTGCATGGGTGCATATTATTATAGATGCATGAGAGTGTAGTTGATCACTTCTTTCTAGCTGACTACTCATGGATGAAAGGATGTAGATCAATCCATTACACATCTAACATGGTCAACAAAGTTTTCTCTAGTATTGACCAAAAATATGGGTCATAAACAAAAGCAATAGATGTTCTCAATTTGAAATAGACCCATACATGGGCAAAGAAAAGGAATGTGGTGTTTGACATAGTAAGGTTTTTCTTGCATGTGATCATGATGGACATCTTGAAGAACATGTCTATTACAAAAAAGTTGAGTACTATTGTTTCTTAGTTGTAGGTAGTCGACTCAAGAAATCCATGCTAATGAACTTGTAAGGCCATGTCAAAATTGAGAGTGGGTTATAGAGGGTGAATGTTTAAAGATATGTTTCCTTCTAGGCTAACTCAATGGTTTCAAGTGAACTAATTTCACTTAAGTCATCTTTTGACCAAAAAGGTTTCAACTAAAACCTCTCCAACCTTGCATGCACCTATGTGGCACAAAAGACATTAGTAAAAACATTTTTCTATCAAAAGTATTTCACTCAAAGTTTTTGAGGGAAAACATGGACATATAATAAAAATATATTTGGGAGAGTCTTTATGAGTGAAAAGGACATTACTCTTCTCCAACTCCTATGCATTATCTAATCTACCATTGCAATCTCATCAAATAGCTCATGGGACACAACTATTCTTACACAAATCCTCTTAGGAGTGATTGAAAGTTACACAATCTTGAACATGTGGCTTCCCTATGACAAATACACATTGCCCCAAGTGGATAATCAACCCCTTGGAAAGATGCACTACTCTGAAAAGATCAAAATCATCTCCAATGACTAATCTAATACTCATGACCAACAACTCTTCTCTTGCATGTTGCACAATGATGAAAATACCACCCACCCAATGGCACACAATTTTGTTCTACATAATGGATTTAAATGAAGTTATATCAAATTCCTACACATTAACCACCCACAATTTGTAGGAGAATTAATGGTATGGAAATTACATACAATTCATATCCTCCTTAACTAGCCCACAAATTTCAATTATGATCTTGGGTGGAAAATTATACAATGGTTGGTAGTTCAAATCCTCTATAAATATAGGCCTACATTTCCATTCATAACATAGATTTAGTCTTGTATAGCTAAGATATAGAGCTTTATGTGTAAGACAATTATTAAGTTAATTGACTAGTAGTTAAGATTTTGAGCTTATTGCTTGATCTTGGTCTTGATGTCCTTGGAGCTATATGAGGGATCCTTTATGAATGTTTCTAGAGGACTTATATTCATGTAATTAGATGATGGAATTAATATAAGAGGCAAGCTATTGCTCCATGGTTCTAAGTCTTAGCTTTGTTCATTTGTTAACTATTACCTATCCATGCTTTCTATTTATTATTGTAATGAGATGTTAAGCTCTTCTCTTGTTCTAAGGATGTATCTATTTGGCATGAGTTTATTTTATGCTTTATTTACTTTTCACAATCTCTTTCCTTTTCCTTATATTTACTTTAGGCTTATCTTAGGATAGATAAGGAGATGACCTTCTAATCTTAGAGATTAAGTCACTAGTCACGTCCCACACTAGCTAGTCTTTCCAAGTGCAGGTGGTCCTACATGGCACACCTACTAATCGAAACCTAGATGATGCATCTCTAGTGCCACCAATAATTACTTCTATTTCTATTTTATTCATAAGTACACAAGGTTTTTTTGTTCTCCTTTAATAGTATGATAGGCTAAATGGATGCCTAGTGCATTTTGGGCATAAAGCGAGTACACATTTTTCTAGTTGCTCATATTTCTAGGTTCCAAATTATTTATCATTTTTATCAAAGTTATTTGTTTTATTTCTACTTTTGCATTCTCTTTCATTTAAATTTTGCATGCACACTGAAATGATGGAAACATGTAGAGGATAAAAATGAACATTTGACTATTTTATCTCTAGCTTTTATGCCACTTTGTGTGGATGTTTTTTCTTTTTCCTTTTACTATTTACTTTTTTCCTTGTAATATGCACTTGGAGATGCATAGAACCCCTATCTGCAAGGATCCTTTATGAAAATTTCTATTAAAATAACAAAGTTCGAGATACAAAGAAAACAATAATGTATCTACTCTTCTTCCATCATATGCAATCCCATAATTTGTAGGAGAATTAATGGCATGGAACTTACGTACAATTCGTATCCTCCTTAACTAGCCCATAAATTTCAATTATGATTTTGGGTAGAAAATTATACAATGGTTGGTAGAAAATCATCTGTAAATATAGGCCTACATTTCCATTCACAACATAGATTTAGTCTTGTATAGATAAGATATAGAGATTCATGTGTAAGCTAATTATTAGGTTAATTGACTAGCAATTGAGATTTTGAGCTTATTGCTTGATCTTGGTCTTGATGTCCTTGGAGCTATACAAGAGATCCTCTATGAATGTTTCTAGAAGACTTATATTCATGTAATTAGTTGATGGACTTAATATAAGAGGCAAGCTATCACTCCATGGTTCTAATTCTTAGCTTTGTTCGTTTGTTAACTATTACATGTCCATGTTTTCTATTGATTATTGTATTGAGATGTTAAGCTCTTCTCTAGTTCTATGGATGTATCTATTTGGCATGAGTCTATTTTATGCTTTATTTACTTTTCACAATCTCTTTCCTTTTCATTATATGTACTTTAGGCTTATCTTATGATAGATAAGGAGATGACCTTCTAATCTTAGAGATTAAGTCACTAGTCATGTCCCACACTAGCTAGTCTTTCCAAGTGCAGGTGGCCCTACGTGGAACACCTACTAATTGAAACCTAGATGATGCATCTCTAGTGCCACCAATAATTACTTCTATTTCTATTTTATTCATAAAGTACACAAGGTTTTTTTTTTCTCCTTTAGTAGTATGATAGGCTAAATGGATGCCTAGTGCATTTTGGGCACAAAGCGAGTGCACATTTTTCTAGTTGCTCATATTTCTAGGTTCCAAATTATTTATCATTTTTATCAAAGTTATTTGTTTTATTTCTACTTTTGCATTCTCTTTCATTTAAATTTTGCATGCACACTGAAATGATGGAAACATGTAGAGGATAAAAATAAATATTTGACTATTTTATCTCTAGCTTTTATGTCACTTTGTATGGATGTTTTTTTTTTTTTCCTTTTATTTTTTCCTTGTAATATGCACTTGGAGATGCATAGAACCCCTATCTGCAAGGATCCTTTATGAAAATTTCTATTAAAATAACAAAGTTCCAGATACAAAGAAAATAATAATGTGACTACTCATCTTCCATCTTATGCAATCCCACACTGACATATTCAATATCTTTAATATATGAAACAGTAAATGCTGCCACTAGAATCTCTTCAAATTCTCAAGCTACTAACTGCAATACAGAGAAGGGTATGAACCTCCGCCAATATCAGCCCCACTAGACAAATAGTCATTGTTATAAGCAGAAGAGTAACCTCCACAAGCTTCACTGCCACCTAGTGAACCACCATAGCCCATGCCAGATTGGTGTCCCTCATATAACCCATAAGAATCTTGTCTCGCATCACCTCCATAACTTAACTGGGAGCCTCGTCCAAGTCTAGCAGATTCACCATAATCTCCATACTGTGAAGCACTGCCAGTGATCCCATAATCCATGCGAGGTTTCGAATGCCTCACTGAAGGATTTGTATATCTAGATGGCTCATCCACAGCAGAATATGATCGTTTTGACCCTGAAACAGTATCACGATATGCCCGATCCACACGCCTACCATAGCTTTCTTCTGGATATGGTCGGCGAATAGCAGTCCTTGAGACCCCACGTGGTCCATAGCTATCTCTATAAGATGATCGCCTTGCAGTAGCAGCTCTAGTAGCAAAATCAGGAGCAGATCTAGCAGAAGATCGGACTTGACGGCCATCATATTGTTCCTCACGTCTTCCATAATCTCTCCTATTCCGAACCCTATCTACATGTGGCAGGTTTTTACTCAGTCCTCTTTCTGGTACATGTGGAACTAAACTTCGTCCCAAAGGACGCTTTATTCCACGACCTGCAATTTGACTACCTCGACTAACAAATCTCCCACCACGTGCTATAGACCTCTTAGGCTCTAAACGTCCAGGAACACGCCGCCATGGCCGTCGGCTACCACGCCCAATCCTATAATCTCCTCTAACACCATGTTTCATTAGCCTTCCTTTTTGATGAGGCTTAGACAGTCTTGCCTTCACCTTCACTTTATTGTCCCCTTCTCCAAGCTCACTGTTGCTCAAACCATTTATACATCCCACAGCCGCATCATGAGTCGAAAATGAAACAAACCCAAAGTCTCTACGCTTAGCAGTTGGCATATTCCGTGCCAACTGAATTTTCTCAATTTCACCATATTTTTTAGATTGCTCTCTCACACGATCCTCATCCCAAGTAGCCGGCAAACCATCGACAAATACAGTTTTAACCTGTGCCATAACTTCCTCGTCAGGCTCAACAAAAGTTTCTGCAAATGACACTTTGGCAGATCTGTCAGTGCCAAAAACAACATCCCGTTTCTGTAGCCTTTTGTAAGCATCCATAGCATCAGAACGAGCAGAGAACTCCAAAAAGGCAAATCCACGGTTCATTCCTTCATTTTGAAAATCTTCAACTAGAGTCAAATCCTCAATATTTTCAATACCATAATGCTTCAACCTTTCTTTCAGAGCATCCTTTGTCCATGTTTTGCAAATGTTCCCTAAAAAGAGTGTGTCGTTGTCCTGACTTGGCGAGACCCCACAAACTTTAACCTTTACCTGCGGATTTTTTAGGTCTGAACAAGCTCGCTTGGCATGTTCAACTGATGCATAACGAATAAACGCAAATCCCTTGTTCTTATGAGTTTGGGGATTCATCATAAGTCGGTCTTCTAAAATCTCACCAGCTGCACTAAAAACTTTCCTAAGATCTTCTTCAGCAGCATCTTTGTCCAAGCCACCAACAAATATTTCAAACTCCTTCCGCTTCCGTCTTTCTTTGACAACTTCATGATGCTCTGCTTCCTCTTCATCAGGCTCATCGTGTTCCTCTGCCCCTTCCTCTTCTTCGCCCTCACCTTCCATCTCTTCTTCAGCTTCCTCTTCCTCAACTGCGAGTTCATCTTCCCCAGTCTCTTCACCATCTTCCTGCTCACCATCATCTAACTGATCCTCCAAACCTTCCTCTTCATCTTCCTGTGGAATACCTTCATGATCTACTTCTTTCGTATCAACGTCCATTGCTGCTGTATCCTCCTTCTGACCCTCCTCGGTGTTATCCTCCGCTTCTGGTTCAGATTCGAGCTCATTATCATCAACCTCTAATCTCTCCCCTTTGTCATCTTCATCAAAGGAGGGCTTTACTTCCTCCCTCACTTCATCAGAGTCTTTACTGGGTGCGGAACCATTTGAAACCTCCGTTTTATCGACAGAGGCGGCTGCCTCTGCGGACTGCTCGTATAGATTAATTACAACTTGCGGCTCGGCGTTCACTTCCTCTGCAGAAGCAAAATTTTTGGCGGGCGGCGTTGATCCGGCGCTCTTGGGAGTCTTGTTTCGGATTTTCCTCGCGCCCTTCTTCGGGGTGGTCGTCCCTCCTGCTTTCTTCACTGTGCGGGGAGGCATGTCCACAGCCTGTTCACACTGCTATTCACACAGCAAACCCTCCAAACCCTACCCAAGCTTATAGCAATGCTTTGCGTTTTTCGCGGACGAGTAAAAAGCGTGATGTTGAGAAAAAAATCCGCTGAGGTGTGCGATATTTATAAGGAAAAACCCGAACACTTACCGTAAATGAACCTAAATATCTATAAAAGGAAATCCCCGCCGCCGACGTGAGATTTTACTTTGTGTGGATGTTATTAATGCATGATTCCAGCATATATGTTTATGTTCCCAAAGAGGGCTTTCTAGAACTACTTATGTTAAGTGGTATAAATACTTAGCATTTATTATTCTTTACTTTTAGCCGATTGGATTTTATATGTGAGCATTATAGCGTTTGGAATTGTCTCACGCTGTAAAAAAAATGCACGTTGGAAAATTTTTTAAACTCGTTCGTTGTTCCTATTGGCGTATTCCTTGAACCTCCTATGGGTGCAAGTGCTAGTTATATTTTTATCTTGTTAAACCAACCTAGGGACTTGATTGGAATCAAGGAAGTTGACCAGTCTTTTGTTTATACATAACAACATAACAAGCTTCTAAAGGTATTTTGAGAACCATATTATTCTCAAACACAAATATACTCCCCCATAAAGATCTTTCACAAGTAATGAAGTGCAAATTTTTCATTGGATGAAATTGTGCAACCCAAGATTGAATTGTATTGGTTGGACTAGAACATTGGTGCAATCAATGGTTCAAGCAAGCTTAGGATCCATTCATCTTCCATCCCTGATCATTATTCAAGTTTCAATTTTCATTTCTTAGCACTTGTTTGCAACATTTCACCAATCAAAAATCAACACTGTATTAAATTTCGAGTAAATCCTAAGTCCTTTTATATTTTAATTATCATTTAAATTTTTCTATCTTAATGATTTGATTAATCTAATTACCTTATCATTCCATTTAAACTATCTAAATTAATTGTAAAATATATTTTATCTCCCTACAATAATTTTTAAGAATATAACATATGAACATGGCAAAATGAAAGTTTAACTATAAACTACAAATTATTGGAGCATTGTAAACTCTTAATTAAGATAAGCTCTTGGTGCGGCTAGTAGACTGATCAACAACTATTAAATGCTTGCTACTTAGATGTTGATAGTTTGTAATCTATGCCCTTGGGGTCTCCCTCACTCTAGCTAAACTTTACTCAAAAGACGTAAGTTTATAGTAGTTGCTAACTAAAATAAAAAAGAGTTGGGGATCCATGATATAATGAAAATAAGATTTACTAAATAACTCCTAATATAAATAGAGTAATATTTACTTGAATCAAACTCCTAACGTAAATAATGATAGTAAAAGATTGTAACATATTTCAATTTAAAAAAAAACTAAGTCAAATTCTTAAAACTAAAAATCAATCTACATTTAATTTAACTTGTATTAAAAATCCAAAATCTTTCTCTAGAGTCCATTGAATTGAAAAACAAAGGAATAAAAAGAAATCTCTCTCATGAAGGAATCAAACAAAGTGATAGAAAGATAATGCGAATAGAACAATTCTCTCTCTCTCACCAACGCTTCACCCTAAACAGTCGACATGTTGTGTTGGCTGTTTGCAATTTTTTGACCCCCCTACGTTTGATTGATCTGCTCAACGCATTCGACTGAACATCATCGACTGCCTCAATCCTTCCTTTTTTTTCTATTTTTGATTTTGTTTATCAGTTGATGAGATTTTGACAACTGATTGTTTAAGCTTTACCCCCACCAATTCTCTCTCTCCAATTCGACTTCCTTGGCGTATTCATAAGAAGAGCACCATGTTTTATATTTTGAATATTCCTCGTATGATTCCCAAAAATTGACAAAGCTAAGACATGTTACAGTTATTTTGATGTAGGTTATTTAAGGGGTTTAGTGGGGTACCCCTCCTATGGGGTCCTAGGGCAACAGCCCCAAAAGCCATATTATATATATAAATTACCATTGTAAATCTGGACTGTTCATTATTAGGTCACAAATATGATGGTAGAGATTATGTTAAGGTTTTTTTCCTTAGAAGGCAACACTCTTTTAATGAGGGCATTGTATTATGGCTGAAAATAAGTCCTACGGACGCTTCTGGATTGAAGATTGAAGAGGAGATTGATAGTGTTGTATTGTAAACTCTATTGAAGTTAATATAGACTGATGCATCTCTTCTTGTGTGGAGTTTTTTCCCGAAAGAGATTGTCCACATGAACATTGTCTTGTGTGTTTGATCTTGTGTTATGTTATTTCTTTATGTTGATTTCATACCATGTCCATTTTAGTTCTGCACAGTTAAAAATCTATATTATAGTTGTAATCAGTTTTCCATTGATAGTTGTTTACCTTCATTTCTAGCAAATTAATACTAAACTAACCATAAACATTAAATTAATCTTAAACCCTACACTATCAATATACATTGATTGATTGTTTAGGTTTTAGGTATCATATGAATTTATATATTAATTATATCAATTGATATATAAATTCATATAATACCTAAAACCTAAACAAACAATTTGCTAAATTAACAATTAAATTGATATATACCTCAATGAAAAGCATAAGCATTTGAAGAATTATATCTTTATCCACTAGATTGATCCATGATGCAAATCCCCTTTCCTCCATATTTTGAATTTCCAAAATTTGATAAATATAATAGAAAGGGAGTTCGTTGGGAGCGTGTCAAAGAATTTTACATGGCTAGCCAAGAAGTTGATTTTGATGATAGGTATTTGATTAGGTTATTTTTACAAAGTGTAGGTGGACAAGCACTTGAGCGGTTTTTACAGTTACCAAAAGATACCATAATCACATTCAAAGATTTAGTTAATAGATTTGTTTCAAATTTGTCATATAATTTAGAACACAAAATTACCATCATGGTCCTTTGTAATCCCAAACAACAAAATGGGGAAAGCTTCACTTCCTACTTACAACAATGAAGAAGCTTGGTATGTTGATTCCCTTGGATAATACTTGAAAACTAATTGATCAAAATATTTACTGCAAATGATATTTTTTTACAAATACATTGTGTTATTACTTTTGATGAAATCATCTAGAAGGTTTAAAACTAAAAAAATCCATCATAGCTAAAGGACATGTGAAAATATTTTCTAAATATCAAATCAAAATGATAAACTCAAGGTCTTCAACAAAAACAACAATGTAGTTGGTGATTGTGTTACCAACTCAAAACATGTCCAAGCTATCATAAATACTTGTAATATAATAATTCCCTCTAGATATACAAAAAAGACACAATACACACCTATACATGACCCACTAGAGGTAGTTTTCCATATATCAATCAAAGAAAACATGATCATCTTCACACCTACCAAAACATTTTTATGAAAGAAAACCCAAGCTAGAGCAGTTCAAGGAAACTAAATATTTTGAATACCAAAAGATTAGAGGGTCATTCTACAAACAAATTTATGGAATTAAAAAATTATGTTAAAAACCTCATTATAAATAGGGATATTGAGATAGAGGGGGACACATCATAATTACTAAATAAATAATTAGGGATATATCAAGACCCCTTTCTATATCATGATTAAATGCATCAATTGCCCAACCAAATTTATAATATGGTCATTATACTAATAATATCCATCAATATAATAAAACCTCCCATGCATATGATGTTTTGGTACATCATATCCATCATTCTAAAGATCAAGTGGCCAAAGTTAAATTCAAATCTCCTATTTGTGCTATTATCACAAGATGAAACAAACTCACTATCCAAGGGCCTCGTTTGCCTACTCCAAAAGGAAAATATGACCTTAATGAGATACTGGAGAAAATTTTGGCACAAATATCAATCATAGAGCTCTTGAAAATATCCAACAATCATAAGGATGTATTATGCAAATTTCTCTAGGAGTCAAGAGTCCTAAACAATATTAACCCATGATAGTTTCAAGTTGTCATTGGACATATATCCCCAAATTAGCATCTTTCATGTAGGAAAAATGATATGCCTACTATAGGTCCATCCTGTAAACTTCTACTATACATTGAATTAATTGTCACCAAACATGAATTCAAAATATTACTAGTGGATAATGGGTCCAATTTATATATTTAGACTTTAAATTTGATTGAATAACCTGGATATTTAGAAATAGCCTTGGATCCTCAAATGGTGACTATCAAAGATTATGATAATGCAAAATGAGAGTTAGCTAGAACAATACCTCCAGCAATCAAAGTTGGGCTTTTCAGACAACAAATCTTATTACATGTCATCAATCATGATCTTTCTTACAATATCATTTTGGGTCATCCATGAATCCATGTCATGCAATCCATACCCTCCACCCTCCATTCATGTATCAAATTCCCACACTTAGGAACAAAAGTGATGGTCCTTACTAATCCCCATCCTTTTTAATATTGTAAAATGTTGGAAGCCCACTATCGAAAGGTCAAAAAATACCCCATTACAAAGGTCACTTTGAATACTAAACCCAAACGATCCTCTTCATACATAGATCCTACCGGCAATGCATTCACATCTACCAAATCACATCCTAAACATCACATATAATTCATTGACAAAGGCTATGGAGAATAAGAGAGTTGAGATGCCTTCCATATAGTAAATATTACTATTTCTCCTTAATTTATGTTAGACCCATCATATAGTAGAAGATGAAAAGAGCTTCATCCTAGTGTGGTTCCACTACCTTCATTTAGTGAATCTATCTAGTCTTAGGAATTATTAGTGCATGACATAGAATAATGTAATAAATAATAAATTAACATGTTAATGTTAATTTATTAGATGTTAGTTTTTAGTTAATTATTAGTTATGGGTTAGTTGGTAGTTAGTGGTTTGGGTAGTTAGTAAGTTGAATGGCTTTATAAAGCCATAGAATGTAATCAATTGAAGTATTGAAGATGAATAATTAATTGTTGTTGATGTGGTTGAGCCTTGGGATTTTCTTCATTATGTCCCATTTTCAATATGGTATCAGAGAAGGTGTCCTATGAGACCTCTCTGTTTGCCTTCCATTCACTTGTATTTCCTTCAAAATGATGTAAACAAAGGACTAGCAGATACCACAGACCTCACACGAAACCTGGAGTTTGTAGCATCCACTCTTCTTGCATATTTGTCAGCGGTACTAGAGGATACCACGGACCTTGCAGTGAACTTGTTGACATTCACCATTTATGTGCATTGCCTTTCTCTTCCATTGTGTACATTCATTTCATAGTATTTTCCTCCATTTTGTTCATTCTCATAGTCAAGATCAAAAAAATTTAAAAATTTATACATTCAAAGTTGGAGAAATCTTTAGTGTTGCAGAAATTTGTTTTATACCAGTCTCACTAAAACAACGATATCTTTCTCATTTTGTAACAAAATTTAGAAATTTAAAACATTCTGGAAATTAATTTAAGAGGAGAATAAAACCTAGAAATAGTTTGAGAATTTAGTTAATATTTATTGAGCAGTTCAATGCATAAGTTAGAGGTAAAATTGTAATATTTTTTCAACATTATGTAAATGGAGAAATAAGGGTTTTGGAGCCATAAGGATGCAATAGATTTTGTATTTACACATTGTAATTGGATGCATTATGGGTAGAAATTGACATCCAAAGAAAATTCTTCATTAAAGGGAGAAAATATGAGACATGTTAATTGTCGATATTATAGCATCAAAATATAGTCCCTATGTCAGCAATAAAGGTGGACTGTGTTAGAAATTATTAGAGCATGACATAGAATAATGTAATAAATAATAAATTAACATGTTAATGTTAAATTATTAGATGTTAGTTTTTAATTAGTTATTAGTTATGGGTTAGTTGGTAGTTAGTGGTTTGGGTAGTTAGTAAGTTGAATGGCTTTATAAAGCCATAGAATGTAATCAATTGAAGTGTTGAAGATGAATGATTAATTGTTGTTGATGTGGTTGAGACTTCGACTCTTCTTCATTGTGTTGCATTTCAATATCTAGTAGACATGGGGATCAACAACATCAATGCCTCATGGTTACCTTATGATGGATTCACATCCTATTTTCAAATTATTAAATATCTTCTTGCAAATAAAATATGTAAAGTCATGAAATATCAAGGAAAGAAACTAGGTCTACGTGAACAACAAATTCTATAGCATATACATATCTACAAAAATCAAGGAATTAGGGGGCCTGTATATATTTTTCTTGAAGAGTATTCTAATGATGTTAGTGATTCTTCTACAATTTTATAAAACACTTATTTTAAAATTTTAAGCCATCGAAATGAAGTCCTCAAATAGCCCTTCTGATGATATTGCTGCCACTAACCACTAAAAAATACAATGAATCATCAAGATGACATCTTGCTAGGGGATCATTACAAACACTTTGACATCACTATAGTAGCATTGGTATATTTTGAATAATAGGAAAAGGGCCTTAATCAGATTAAACCAAACAATCAAAATGAATCCAAAGATTAACTCAAATCCAAAAATTAGAAAGGAAGCAAAAAACAAAGTGGATCCCAAAGTAAAAAGCAATAAAACATCTAAATAAAGGAACAAATCTAAATGAAGTAACAAATCTAAATGAAGCAACAAATTGGAGGTAAATTGCACACACAAGGTGTGCACATAGTTGTGTTCATTATTCATCCTAGTGAATGAGGTTCGAAGTTGCAACATGATATGTGAAATTTTTGGTTCCCCTCCCAAATATATAATTAAAAATACAATATCCATAAATCCAAAATCAATTTCCAAAATCTCAAAAGTGAAAGTCTAAATTCTAAAATCTAATACCATTGTCCCATATTTTGTGTACTTTGGTAGAACCATATGTCATTAAGGCTCTAAGACTACAATATTGAAATGTATAGATTTGAAGTTTATGTTGGCATTTGTGGAACAACCAGTAGGGGCCAAATCTTTGCAGTGTAGGTATTTAGAATAGGATAGATTCAAGAAAAAAATAAAAAAGTTAAAAGTTAAAAAATAGTAAAGGGAAAGGTTCCCCTCTAGTAAAAGCTAATTCTATAGAACCTTGGGAAACTACCATGATGAAAACCAACTTACAAGAATCATGTGTAACATCTAGCTCCCATTATACACATGCATCCCTTTTACTCCTAAACAAATTAAAGCACAATCCACCCCATCTATTACATATAATTTCATTCACATCCTCTTAATAAAGTAAAGTAAACTATTTTATTCATTCCATGATTTCAAATGTAGATACATATATATTATGTGGGAGTATGCAAGAGTTGGTTATATGAGTGGGAGTTGGTTATATGAAACCGAACACCAAATAGAACTACCCATAATTTTACTCCTAAACAAATTAAAGCACAATCCACCCCATCTATTACATATAATTCCATTTACATCCTCTTAATAAAGTAAAGTAAACTATTTTATTCATTCCATGATTTCAAATGTAGATACATATATATTATGTGGGAGTATGCAAGAGTTGGTTATATGAGTGGGAGTTGGTTATATGAAACCGAACACCAAATAGAACTACCCATAATCGGTAGTTAACAATGTATTACCAATTGTAATACCAATGTATTATGCTAACATTCCCCCCCTTATTACATTATTCCTGCAATAGTACCAAGGTACCCCCTCTTAATGCTAAAATACTCAACAAAGCTGATTACATAATATGAATACATATTTTATAGTAGATCTCCTCCCAAAGAACAGATCCTGAACCAAGCGGGGATCCATCATGTTGTCTTGTCTACCCTCGGAAGGCATAGCTTCGAGTTGTATTCTTGAGCTCTTTAGTCCCAAGCTCTCAAATCACAGAGTCTAGAATTATTCGACAATGAACCCTAAGAGATACGATAGATCTCTACCATTGTCTAGTGACCGCGAAAGGGTATAATTCAAGATCATATACTCTTTGAAGCTCACTGGACAACAATCCATATTGAGCTCAACACCAAATCCCAAACCTGTCTCCAAAACAAAATCTTCACAAAACATATATTCTTCAAATCTGTCAGCTCCATCATCATCAACAAAGAAAAACAAAACAACCAAAACTAAAAATACTTCTCATGCAAAGCATCATCTTAAAGAAAGAAGATAACTTGAGATGATGGAAAATCCTCCATCCTCCAATGCCGCCTGCCTCCAATTTGACCTTGCTACACTTTATGTCACATTAATCTCTTTGATAGCAAAAGCATGTGAGTGTTTAAAGGCCTCAGAAGCACAAGTAGCATTTGTTATATGTGTAGCCATGATGGTGATATCAATTTTAACCAATAATGGACCCTTTTACAATATGGTGTAAACACATATAACTTCTTATGAAAAAATTTCAGCCTTATAACTCCAAAACATGTAATTTCAACTTTAACAAAAACACCCTACTTATTTCTCCTTTGAAAAAACACTTATACCTATTTATCACTTATATCACCATAATTCCCTTATTACTCCATACAAATAATATAAATTGAATAAAATCTCCTTTTACTAATTAAATTCTAAATATGACTATGTTTTTCAAATGTGCAATTAAGCTCTTGGGAATGAATCTATACCTTATTCCCTAAAAACTTCTCAAATAACTGCTTACGTAACAAGATTCACACACAATGTCTCTCAAATGAATTGACACCTTAAAATGTTGTCACTTTATTCAAATGAATCTGCACCTTATACGCCATAAAATTGCCTAAAAATATTCAAATTTTTCTATCAATTCTTTTGTACAGGACACCAAGTTCATTGAAATAAATCTACATCCTTAATATTTCTCATGCATTAACTCTGAAACTGCATGGTAAAAAAATAAAACTTATGTCTTCTGCATCCAATCAACAACAAATAGCAGCAGAAAAGTATACCAGAAATATCAATGATAAAGTTGTGTATTGCCTATATACTTTCTATCCTCCAAGGAATCTAATGATCAGACAACTTCTAAGTATTATAGATGGCAACCACTGACAGAAGGTAAATGTGGTACATAAACTTCTGCGTGGGCTCTCTAATTCACAATCAAAATTCAAATAAAATGTCACCACCTCTGCAATTATATAGGGTGCATTGTTTAACTGCGTGTATTACATTGTGCAAAATAAACCATACGGTTGGCAAAACAAATGATAGAAATTCAACTCACGCTATTGGCATGTCCCATTGTATCAAATGTTGCACTTGTCATGGATCCTGAAGCAAACTTGTTCATAGACTTTGCACTAGGTTTTACATAACCTTCAACTCTCCTTGGCATTGTATCCTCAGACTTCATCCCATTTTCTTAGGAAGTTCACCATGCTCTCCAACTCTTCTAAGTGGATTCCCTATTCACAAGAACAAAACCGTTACGTGCTCTAATACCATATAATAAAGTAAAGTAAACTATTTTATTCATTTCATGATTTCAAATGTAGATGCATATATATTATGTGGGAGTATGCGGGAGTTGGTTATATGAGTGCAATTTGGTTATATGAAATTGAACACCAAACAGAACTACCCATAACTGGTAGTTAACAATGTAATACCAATTGTAATACCAATGTATTATGCTAACACCTCTATCCTAATTTTTGTAGCACTCATCCACCTGCATAACCTTTTAATTTCGGCTAGGTCTAGCCTTGTGTGTTAACTCATGCATTGAATCAGCACATTGATTATCCCTAATAGGAACTTTTTATTTTTGGACATGTACCCTATTATCACTTTATCCCTAGTAACCATAACACATAAATATACCCACTCTAGAAATATCAACACATTTAATTTTTTTAAAATTAGAAAAATAATTACTTATCACATACAATCAATTGACCCACATAAGTTCTTTCCTTTCTTGTCAATGAAATAATTTTTTAAAGTTACTCATATTATCCCATGGGATGTATTGTTCCCAAACCAGACATCACTACTCACTATTACAACAATCTATAACTTGGTTTCCAATTTGATGAGAGGCAAATATTTATGTTTCTCTTCTTGTTTGTTTGCATCATGCTTGAATCTATGTGTTTATGTTTTCAACCCACAACATATTCTACCAAGGTCATCATGGTCCATTATATCATGATTGTGTCTTGATGATATGTTTGTTAGGATATCATTACTATTTACATTTCTCAATGAGTCAATCCTTTATGTATATGATACAACTTCATCATGATCCCTCATATTGAATAATACGTTCTATCCTATGCTACAAGAAATCTAAGTTGCTTAACACATTTAGAAATTTCTTCAAAATTACTAGCATGTATCTATACTCACAATACATCCCTTCTACTTTTATTGTAGTCGAACTTCATTTATCTCCTATTCTTCTATCAAGAGCTCACACATGTTCTTCAAACCTACCTACCCTCTTGAGGGGTCATCCCTACACCATCCATAATTCATACTTGTAATTCACCCTTGAACACTTCAAGCATATTAAATTAAAAATTGAATCAACTAATCAAAATAAGTCAATCAAATAATCGATCTACCAAATCTTAGCCAAAATATCAAGTGCGTCCTATCCACCATCATACCATCATGGTCTTCATACTTATATTTTCCTTGAAGCACCATCACTCCTTTGAGTCTTGAATGACTTTTAGTTACAGTGACACTTCAAAGAGGGGAAAAATATAGACACCTAAAATATACCTATTTACCACCCATTCTATTACCATGTTGAACGATAATTTCTAACATTATTTAAGACCATGTCAATATTCATCACCATAGTAGCTATCCAAAATTGACACTTTCATCACATTAGTACCTTCCTAACAAAATTATCCCCTTTACTTGAAAATTAAATAAATTATATTTATTTAATTAATATGACACATTTACCATATCATCACTTCCTATCTAATTAAATAATTTAATTATTTAATTAGTCTAATTTCCACCTCACATTGTCAACTAATAGAATAATTTTATTATTTAATTAAGTCTAAAATCCCTCCACCATCCCAAAATAAATGCACAAACTAAGTGCATTTCCCTCTTATTTTCAAATAAATTCATCTCATCTTATGGAAGCAACAAATTATTTATGGAAAATTATTTTAGCTAATGCAATCTCATCCATTCTTCTTGAATAAACTAAATCATGACCATTCATCTTCTGTTTAATTCAAATAAAATTCTTTCAATCAATCTCCCCTATTGATTTGACCTTCAAATCCCAACTATCCATCCTTCTAACCAAAATGCTATAAATAGAGCTTCAAATCTTAACAAAAATCAATCCATAAACATACAAGTATATGTTCCTAAGATTTTGAAGCATCCTTTGAGCAACTACATCATATAATTTACAAGTTATCCTTGAGCACATCTAACAACAATGGAGTAGAATTTGGTAAAACATTTTGTTTGTTTAAATTCTATTTAGCTCAACCTTGAGATTTGCACTTGTTTGAATTAGGAAGCTAATTTACATTTGTTTCCTTTCATTTTCATTATAATTTTGTTTTTTGAAATATCAATTAATATATTTAAATTGATATTATAACTAGCCCTAAATTAATAGTTGCTCCCATAGTTATACATTGAATTAACAATTCAATTGATATCTCAACTGATATATGGATTGCTATCAATTTATATATCAAAATTGATATCAATTTATCTATTGAAAATGATACCTATTAATACATACATTGATATGTCTAACCAAATTGCAAATTAACAATTAATGTAATACATGTATACCTTAAAATTGACAATTCACTAAATGAACAATTAAATCAATATATGGTTCAACTTATATATATTAACAGATATGAAATGATATAATCCTAAATTAACAATTCAATTGATATATCAATTTATATATTAATTGATACCAATTTATCAATTGATATCAATCAATATATAAATTAATATATATGATCTACATAAACCTTAAATGTGCAAGTGATTTGGTACCTAGGCATGGTCCTAAATTAATAAATCACCAAATTAACAAAGTTTTCTTCACATAAATTTGGTGTTATGGTCTATAATTTTTATGTTGAGTTCTCCATTGATTCATTAATTCTATTGGCTTAATCACATACTTTATTAAATTAAATCTCTAATATGATAATATTTTCATTATTTAACATGTTGTTTGAACCAAATCTATACAATTATCTAGATTATCTCTAAATCCAAATGAAACAACATATCCTTGAGAAATATAATTGCTTCATCATTAAATCCAAATACTATACTACAACTATTACAAATATACATTTTCAATGCAAAATATAATACCGATTAAATCTTGATTTTCAACCCACGAATAATAAACATCAACATAATAGTTTGAAATTAAATATCTATAGAGGAGTAAATGAACAACAAAAGTTGAAATAAGTTCATATAGAATATTCATAAGTACTATAGTTGTCGCAGCACACAAGCTCAAGCACCCTACATATCCTAGATAATAGTAACATTTCAACTCATAGTCAAGATAAGAATACTATTTCTTAGGACGTGTACTATTCTTCCATCATACTTATAGATGACTTATTTAGACTAAAATAAGTTTAATAATTGTTGACTCTTCCAAACCTTTATAATAATATATAATAAGAACTACTTCATGTTGTAGTCAATACCTTTATAATAGAGAGTTCATCAAGAGAAAGTGAATACTTCAACAATATCAAGTAACCCAAATAACAAAGTTCCATATACAACCAAACAATAATGTGACTACTCATCTTCCATCCTATGCCATCCCGCACCGAGATATTAAATATCTTTAATATATGAAACAGTAAATGCTGGCACCAAAATCTGTTCAAATTCTCAAGCTACTAACTAGCAGCTTGTATAATTCTCTGCGCATTCATTCTCATTCAACCACCTCAAGTCACAAGAGCTTCTTCTCAAGTACTTAATTCAAAGAATGCTGCCTTTTAAAAGTTAAGTTATGCCTCTCAGAACCTGAATCTATTCCAGCCTATGGCAGCCTCAAGAACACATATAGTTCAATAATAGGATGAGCCACTGCCACCTAAGTATCCACCCCCCATACCACGACTTGAATACAGAGAAGAGTATGAACCTCCACCAATATCATCTCCACAAGACAAATAGTCATTGCCATAAGCAGAAGAGTAAGCTCCACCAGCTTCACTGCCCCCTAGTGAACCACCATAGCCCATGCCAGATTGGTGTCCCTCATATAACCCATAAGAATCTTGTCTCGCACCACCTCCATAACTTAACTGGGAGCTTCGTCCATGTCTGGCAGATTCACCATAATCCCCATAATGTGAAGCACTGCCAGTGACCCCATAATCCATGCGAGGTCTAGAATGCCTCATTGAAGGATCTGTATATCTAGATGGCTCATCCACAGCTGAATATGGTCGCTTTGACCCTGAAACAGTATCATAATCTCGTCCTCGGTTATCACGATATGCCCGATCCACACGCCTACCATAGCTTTCTTCTGGATACGGTCGGCGAATAGCAGTCCTTGACACCCCACGTGGTGCACCATCTGCATAGCCCGATCCACGTGGTCCATAGCTATCTGTATAAGATGATCGCCTTGCAGCAGCAGCTCTGGTAGCAAAATCAGGAGTAGATCTAGTAGAAGATCGGACTTGACGGTCATCATGTTGTTCCTCACGTCTTCCATAATCTCTCCTAGAGTTGCTTCTTGGATACGCTGGGGCCGGGGGGCGCCTATCCCGAACCCTATCTACATGTGGAACTACACTTCGTCCCAAAGGACGCTTCATTCCACGACCTGCAATTTGACTACCTCGACTAACAAATCTCCCACCACGTCCTATAAACCTCCGAGGCTCTAAACGTCCAGGAACACGCCGCCATGGCCGTCGGCTACCACGCCCAATCCTATAATCTCCTCTAACACCATGTTTCATTAGTCTTCCTTTTTTATGAGGCTTAGACAGTCTTGCCTTCACCTTCACTTTATTGTCCCCTTCAGTTTCAAACTCCTTCTGCTTCCGTCTTTCTTTGACAACTTCGTGATGCTCTGCCTCCTCTTCATCAGGCTCATCGTGTTCCTCTGCCCCTTCCTCTTCTTCGTCCTCACCTTCCATATCTTCTTCAGCTTCCTCTTCCTCAACTGCGAGTTCATCTTCCCCAGGCTCTTCAGCATCTTCCTGCTCACCATCATCTAACTGATCCTCCAAACCTTCCTCTTCGTCGTCCTGTGGAATACCTTCATGATCTACTTCTTTCGTATCAACATCCATTGCTGTTGTATCCTCCTTCTGACCCTCCTCGGTGTTATCCTCCTCTTCTGGTTCAGATTCGGGCTCATTATCATCAACCTCTAATCTCTCCCCTTTGTCATCTTCATTAAAGGAGGGCTTTAATTCCTCCCTCCCTTCATCAGAGTCTTTACTGGGTGCGGATCCATTTGAAACCTCTGTTTTATCAACAGAGGCGGCTGCCTCTGCGGACTGCTCGTTTAGATTAATTACAACTTGCGGCTCGGCGTTGACTTCCTCGACAGAAGCAACATTTTTGGCGGGCGACGTTGCTCCGGCTCTCTTGGGAGTCTTGTTTGGAGTTTTCCGCGCGCCCTTCTTCGAGGTGGTCGTCCCTCCTGCTTTCTTCTCTGTGCGGGGAGGCATGTCTACAGCCTGTTCACACTGCTATTCACACAGCAAACCCTCCAAACCCTACCCAAGCTTATAGCAATGCTTTAGGTTTTTCGCGGACAAGTAAAAACGCGTGATGTTGAGAAAAAGAATACGCTGAGGTGTGTGATATTTTATAAGAGAAAAACCCTAACACTTACCCTAAAGGAACCTAAATATCTATAAAACGAAATCCCTGCCGCCGACGTGAGATTTTACTTTGTGTGGATGTTATTAATGCATGATTCCTGCAAACATGTTTATGTTTTTTTGTTTTTTTAAGGAGATCCTTCTCGAATTACTTATGTTAAGTGGCATAAATACTTAGCATCTATTATTTTATATTTTTATCTTGTTAAATCAACTTAGGGCGATCAGACTTTTTTTATACATAACAAGCTTCTAAAGGTATTTTGAGAACCATATTATTCTCAAACACAAAATATAGTCCCCCATAAAAATCTTCCAGGAGTAATAAAGTGTAAATTTTTTATTGAATGAAATTTAACAACCCAAGAGAGAATTGCATTGGTTGGACTATAACATAGGTGCAATCAAAGGTTCAAGCAAGCTTAGGATCCATTCATCTTCCATTCCTGATCATTATTCAAATTTCAATTTTCATTTCTTAGCACTTGTTTGCAACATTTATCAAATTTTGAGTAAATCCTAAGTCTTTTTTATATTTTAATTATCATTTAAAATTTTCTATCTTAATCATTTGATTAATCTAATTACCTTATCATTCCATTTAAAATATCTAAATTAATTGTAAAATTTATTTTATCTCCCTACAACAATTTTTAAGAATATAAAATATGAATGTGCCAAAATGAAATTTTAATTATAAACTATAAATTATTGGAGCATTGTAAACTCTTAATTAAGACAAGCTCTTGGATGTGGGTAGTAGATTGATCAACAACTAATAAATGCTCACTAGTTAGATGTTGATAGTTTGTAATTTATGCCCTTGGGGTCTTCCTCACTCTAGTTAAACTTTACTAAAAAGACGTAAGTTTATAGTAGTTGCTAACTAAAAGAAAAACTTAGTAAATTGAGATGGTGATCCATGGAACAATGAAAATAAGATGTCAGAGTGCTTTGGCAGTGATATCGGCATCAAACAAGGTTGCCCGCTTTCCCCAACCTTGATAAGTTAGAAGAATGAATAAACAAGAGCAGTGGAGAGGGAGTTCAATTGGCTAAGTATTTGATGAAGTTACTCCTATACGTTGATGATCTCATATTAATTGCTAAAACAATTCATGGCTTGAGAGAACACTTGAGAGCATTGGAATACTTTTGTGAAACCAAAGTGATGATCTTCTCGTTGAGGAGAAAAAAGAAGCAATTTAGCTTTTTTTTAAGACAACCCGTTGGAAATAGTGGATGAGTACAAATATCTCAAGCCTGATTTCCACAACAAACTCAGTTGGGAAATGTGCAAAGGAAAAAGAAGTCAAGGGGATTGGAAGGCTCTTTACTCTCTTCAGAATAGATGTAGGAATGTGAAATTATGGGATTGGAAAACCAAGAGAATGTTTTTTTGTTTGCTTGTTATCCCGGTGATTCTGTATGGTTGTGAAATTTGGGGCAGCAATATGTCTGATATGAAATGGAAGCAGGTTGAGAATCCAAAAGCACCTCATCATAAGCAGTCTCAAAATTAAGACTGTAGTCCCATATGAGATCTTACTGGCAGAAACTGGTACATTTCCTTTGGAGGTGATGCAGATGCATCCACACTATATCATTCGCATATAGCATGAATGTCTGCAGACCAACCTCATCATCATCATATTCCCTAAAACTACCAACATCATCATATTTCGGCTTTACTCTGTCAGCATCATGTTTCTGAAAACCAACAGCATCATCATATTGCGGACACTCGCAATCATCCTCCTGCCGACTACTATTCACCTCCTCCGCTTTCCTCCTAACATCATCATCATGATGTTCAGCGGGCGCAAACATCCTCCGGTTGCACTGTTCATCAGGCTCCGAACTCTAACGTCTTCATCATGATATTCAATATCACCTTCGTCAGCAGGATATCCAAATATCCGGTTGTTCAAATATCCTGATGACGATCACCTTCAACAACTTGCCTTCGACGCTCCACTACCCGATGATACAAGCAACAGCATCATGATATAAATTATCCGGTTCTCTTCGAAACCTCCTGATGATGATGTTAACACAACTTCCTACTACGGACTTCCACCGATACCTTAGCACCTTACGACAGCAGGATGAACTCGCACAAGGGGATATCTCAATATCCTGATGACGATAACGTCATATCCTGATGACGATGACGTCACCCAATATCCTGATGACCTTCTCAATACTTAGTCAAAAATCCAAACTTTCTCTCCCGCATCTACTCGCGATATGCGGATGTTTGGCACTCCCAATATGATGATCCTGATGCCGATACGCTCCTCGGCTCCTCCTGCTGATGATCACCCCGACGAACTCGCACTTCATGCACTCGAAAACATCATGCTCTCCTTCACTTATCCGGATGATGATGCCTAACCCGACTGCAGGATATTTGCAGAAATATCCTGATGATGCTGTTTTCGCGAACTTCTTCACTTAGCGAAATCTCCCTTCGCCGATCCTCCAGGGATGACCCGATCCCATCTCAGGGTGATCTTCCAACTCAAACTTCTCAACTTGACCTAGCACATGAGGATGCTAGGGTCTTCAACATCTCTTGACCGCGATCCTGCACACCTGCATGCAAACAGAAAACAACCTACAATCTAACCTACTGTACATTGCCATTCCACCGATCAGATGAGTCAACCGGTGGAATGGATCAGTATATCCATGAAAACCTCTCAAACCAGCAATCGATCAAGCAATGGAATGCAACAGAGGATGAACACAAACAGGAATACTTTATTCGATTTCAAAAGATGCAACTACAATATGATGTTCCTCTCGCTCTGTCTCACTCTCGCAAAGTCTGATCGATGATTTACAATCAACCGATCCCATGCTTATAAAGATTTCCCTATGAGTACTACTGACCCGACTCCAAGCGGCTGGGAACTCTCCAGGCGGCTGGGAGATCCCACCGAACATACATCATGACAGCTGTTATAACTAACTATCTAAAAATAGCAAAAGCCCGGTCAGCATGATCTTATCATGATCAGCGTGACATTATTACATGCAATTGGTCTAACAGACCTTCTTGGAAACACAAATAAGACCTAAACTACTAACTGCCTCATCCAGACCAGCTGTCAGGTAGGTGCTCCTGCACCATACTCCCCAACAGAAAAGAACTCATGTCCCATGAGTTTAGCATGTGGAAGTCCTCCACCGTTACACTTTGCTTTGTCAGTCGTCTGACCTGCTCCAGCTTTATCTGCTGCTGTCTCTTGGCTGCTCCAAGACTTCTGAACTGTAACTTGCTTTCTGGCAAGTAAATCATCATGCCTATTGATGTAGGCCTTCTTCTCACATACCCTGTGTTTGTCAGGTTGCCTAACCAGAACCTCTGGCTGAACTACCTCTTGAACTTCTGAAGTGTTCAAGTCTATCTTCCTTTCAACTCTTATAGGACAAACAATAGTCCCAACTATGACAACATCCTTGTCATTCTTCTGAACTGGTGGCTGTTTGCACCCCTGTTTCTGAACCTGCTGCTGACCTCTGTCAGTCACAACTGAAACTTTCTTCAGCTTGTTGTCTGTAACAACTCCTTTCTCTGCAGTGTCCTGAACTGCCTTCATGCCTGCTCCTCTGGGCATCTGCACATACTCCTTCTTTCCCATTAAAATGATTTGAGCTGCCTTCTGTACTGCAGCTTTTGCCTGCAATGGCATCAACTTGATAATCTTCCCATCCTTCTTGATGGTGTAGGTATTAGCATACCCATCATACAGTACCCTTCTGTCAAATTGCCATGGTCTACCTAGCAGTAGGTGACAACATTCCATAGGCAATATATCACACAAAATTCTATCATGATATGGTCCAATCTGGAAATCCACATATGCCTGTTCAGAGACAAAAAGTGATTGCCTATCACTCACCCAAGATGCCTTGTAAGGGTGTGGATGTGGAATCCTTTCCAGCTTCAGTTTATCCACCATTTCCTGAGATACCATGTTGTCTGTTGAACCAGTATCAATGACAACTTTACATACCTTACCTTTGCTCTTGCATGTGGTTTTGAAGAGAGCTCTCCTTTGCATCAGATCCTTTGATGCCTGCAAACTAATTCTCCTTAACATCAGTGATTCTCCACTCTCTGGATATCCAACATTATCAGGTTCTCTGTTGGAACTCTGTGCACTTTCTTCTTTCTCTTCTTGCACAAGTTGTACTCTCTTGTCACTTGTTCTATCATTTCTGGATGATGAACCTTTGTTTTCTGGACATTTGAAAGATGGATGACCAAACTCTCCACAGGTGTAACACTTTCCTGAAAACGTAGTAGAACCTCTACCACCTCCAAATCTTCCTCTATTACCTTTCCATCCACCTCTGAAATCAGACTGTCCCTGTCCTTTACCAGTGTCTTCTTGACCCTCATTGGTTTGCTTTTGTGCAGGGGCTGCTCCTCTTCCCCTATTGTTTCCTCTTCCTCTCATGGACTTATCATGTCCTCTATTCAGCTTTTCTTCAATCCTGATTGCCATTTGATAACAATCCTCCACATTCTTAGGGTTAGCTAACACTAACTCATCCTGTATGTTAAACCTCAAACCAGCCAAGTACCTAGCCACCTTTTCTACCTCATTCTCATGATGACCAGATCTCATACTCAACAGATAAAATTCCTCAGTATATGATTTCACATCCCTGTCTTTCTGCTTTAAAAATTGCAGCTTCTTAAACATCTGGATTTCATAATCCCTTGGCAAGAATTTCCCCTTGATCCTTGCTACCATCTTATCCCATGAAGTGATCTTAGACTTCCCTTGTTTTCTTCTCTCAGATTGTACATAATCCCACCATACCAAAGCATGACCTCCTAACTTGGTCTTTGCAATTTTTACCTTCTGATCCTCAGCAACATCTTCACATTCAAAGTGATTATCCAGTGCAGCAATCCAATCCAACAACTCATCTTCATTCAAGCTTCCAGTATATTTGGAAACATCAACCTTTACCTTAGGTTTTTCACTCTGCACTGCCTTTAACAGTTTTGCCAACCTCTGGTCTTCAGCATCCAGATCTTCAGCTACCTCTTCATACTCTTCAACAGTATCTGTATCTTCTTCAGACTCACTGTCTTCCACTTCCCTCTTTTTGTTCTTTTCCAGGGCTGTCAGCCTGGCTTGAAGTGCTTCAGCAAGCTCCTTCATCTTCCTCATCTCTCTAGCATGTTTCTCCTTCATCTCCTGCAATTCCCTTGCAGTACCACTACCTTTAGGAGGCATTTTGTCAACCTCTCAATCAACACACAACACAATCAACTCTATCTCTACCTCTGCCCTTTCGGTGACAGAATCAACACACAACAGCCCAGACCTTTTGCTGAGCTCTGATACCACTATGATGCAGATGCATCCACACTATATCATTCGCATATAGCATGAATGTCTGTAGACCAACCTCATCATCATCATATTCCCTAAAACTACCAACATCATCATATTTCGGCTTTACTCTGTCAACATCATGTTTCCGAAAACCAACAGCATCATCATATTGCGGACACTCGCAATCATCCTCCTGCCGACTACTATTCACCTCCTCCGCTTTCCTCCTAACATCATCATCATGATGTTCAGCGGGCGCAAACATCCTCCGGTTGCACTGTTCATCAGGCTCCGAACTCTAACGTCTTCATCATGATATTCAATATCACCTTCGTCAGCAGGATATCCAAATATCCGGTTGTTCAAATATCCTGATGACGATCACCTTCAACAACTTGCCTTCGACGCTCCACTACCCGATGATACAAGCAACAGCATCATGATATAAATTATCCGGTTCTCTTCGAAACCTCCTGATGATGATGTTAACACAACTTCCTGCTACGGACTTCCGCCGATACCTTAGCACCTTACGACAGCAGGATGAACTCGCACAAGGGGATATCTCAATATCCTGATGACGATAACGTCATATCCTGATGACGATGACGTCACCCAATATCCTGATGACCTTCTCAATACTTAGTCAAAAATCCAAACTTTCTCTCCCGCATCTACTCGCGATATGCGGATGTTTGGCACTCCCAATATGATGATCCTGATGCCGATACGCTCCTCGGCTCCTCCTGCTGATGATCACCCCGACGAACTCGCACTTCATGCACTCGAAAACATCATGCTCTCCTTCACTTATCCGGATGATGATGCCTAACCCGACTGCAGGATATTTGCAGAAATATCCTGATGATGCTGTTTTCGCGAACTTCTTCACTTAGCGAAATCTCCCTTCGCCGATCCTCCAGGGATGACCCGATCCCGTCTCAGGGTGATCTTCCAACTCAAACTTCTCAACTTGACCTAGCACATGAGGATGCTAGGGTCTTCAACATCTCTTGACCGTGATCCTGCACACCTGCATGCAAACAGAAAACAACCTACAATCTAACCTACTGTACATTGCCATTCCACCGATCAGATGAGTCAACCGGTGGAATGGATCAGTATATCCATGAAAACCTCTCAAACCAGCAATCGATCAAGCAATGGAATGCAACAGAGGATGAACACAAACAGGAATACTTTATTCGATTTCAAAAGATGCAACTACAATATGATGTTCCTCTCGCTCTGTCTCACTCTCGCAAAGTCTGATCGATGATTTACAATCAACCGATCCCATGCTTATAAAGATTTCCCTATGAGTACTACTGACCCGACTCCAAGCGGCTGGGAACTCTCCAGGCGGCTGGGAGATCCCACCGAACATACATCATGACAGCTGTTATAACTAACTATCTAAAAATAGCAAAAGCCCGGTCAGCATGATCTTATCATGATCAGCGTGACATTATTACATGCAATTGGTCTAACAGACCTTCTTGGAAACACAAATAAGACCTAAACTACTAACTGCCTCATCCAGACCAGCTGTCAGGTAGGTGCTCCTGCACCATACTATGATGCAGATGCATCCACACTATATCATTCGCATATAGCATGAATGTCTGCAGACCAACCTCATCATCATCATATTCCCTAAAACTACCAACATCATCATATTTCGGCTTTACTCTGTCAGCATCATGTTTCCGAAAACCAACAACATCATCATATTGCGGACACTCGCAATCATCCTCCTGCCGACTACTATTCACCTCCTCCGCTTTCCTCCTAACATCATCATCATGATGTTCAGCGGGCGCAAACATCCTCCGGTTGCACTGTTCATCAGGCTCCGAACTCTAACGTCTTCATCATGATATTCAATATCACCTTCGTCAGCAGGATATCCAAATATCCGGTTGTTCAAATATCCTGATGACGATCACCTTCAACAACTTGCCTTCGACGCTCCACTATCCGATGATACAAGCAACAGCATCATGATATAAATTATCCGGTTCTCTTCGAAACCTCCTGATGATGATGTTAACACAACTTCCTGCTACGGACTTCCGCCGATACCTTAGCACCTTACGACAGCAGGATGAACTCGCACAAGGGGATATCTCAATATCCTGATGACGATAACGTCATATCCTGATGACGATGACGTCACCTAATATCCTGATGACCTTCTCAATACTTAGTCAAAAATCCAAACTTTCTCTCCCGCATCTACTCGTGATATGCGGATGTTTGGCACTCCCAATATGATGATCCTGATGCCGATACGCTCCTCGGCTCCTCCTGCTGATGATCACCCCGACGAACTCGCACTTCATGCACTCGAAAACATCATGCTCTCCTTCACTTATCCGGATGATGATGCCTAACCCGACTGCAGGATATTTGCAGAAATATCCTGATGATGCTGTTTTCGCGAACTTCTTCACTTAGCGAAATCTCCCTTCGCCGATCCTCCAGGGATGACCCGATCCCGTCTCAGGGTGATCTTCCAACTCAAACTTCTCAACTTGACCTAGCACATGAGGATGCTAGGGTCTTCAACATCTCTTGACCGCGATCCTGCACACCTGCATGCAAACAGAAAACAACCTACAATCTAACCTACTGTACATTGCCATTCCACCGATCAGATGAGTCAACCGGTGGAATGGATCAGTATATCCATGAAAACCTCTCAAACCAGCAATCGATCAAGCAATGGAATGCAACAGAGGATGAACACAAACAGGAATACTTTATTCGATTTCAAAAGATGCAACTACAATATGATGTTCCTCTCGCTCTGTCTCACTCTCGCAAAGTCTGATCGATGATTTACAATCAACCGATCCCATGCTTATAAAGATTTCCCTATGAGTACTACTGACCCGACTCCAAGCGGCTGGGAACTCTCCAGGCGGCTGGGAGATCCCACCGAACATACATCATGACAGCTGTTATAACTAACTATCTAAAAATAGCAAAAGCCCGGTCAGCATGATCTTATCATGATCAGCGTGACATTATTACATGCAATTGGTCTAACAGACCTTCTTGGAAACACAAATAAGACCTAAACTACTAACTGCCTCATCCAGACCAGCTGTCAGGTAGGTGCTCCTGCACCAGGAGGTGTCAGCGATGGTTTGACTATTAAGTTATATAAAGAAGACTCAAAATATGGAAAACCATCGTTGGCTTAGGCTAATTATGGAAGAAGAGTTAAATAGAAGAAAGAATACATGGATGAAATAGAATGAAAAGTGGTTAAAGAGGTGGGAAATTAATATGTAGGAATGTCCACATACTAAAGAGGAAATAAAAAATATGTAAGAGAAATAATTAGAAACATCATGTGGACTAATCAAATGGGGCGAAAAAAATCTTACTATATCAAAGAACTCAACTCCACATGGG
The DNA here is from genome assembly GCA_027924645.1 of Cunninghamia lanceolata. Classification (NCBI taxonomy): domain Eukaryota; kingdom Viridiplantae; phylum Streptophyta; class Pinopsida; order Cupressales; family Cupressaceae; genus Cunninghamia; species Cunninghamia lanceolata. Next base: position 214,014 of record BSBN01001254.1, read on the forward strand.
ATCATGAGGAAAAAGCCTAGATAGGAGTGGATATTAAGTGGAAAGGAAAATGTTTATTGCACAACTAAGGACTAGCTCACATCATCTTAGATGTGAAATGGGCAGGTGGTTGATTCCCAAAGAGGAGTGGGAAAAGAGATTATGCTTTTTTTGCAAAAAAGATGTGGTGGAGATGGATTGGAATTTCATCATGGAGTGCTCAGCTTACAACGACATTCATGCCAACTATGAAGACACCTTGAAATCCAACAACTTAAGCACTTTTTTTGAAGAGGCACGACTGGAAAGAACTGCAAACATTTTGATCAAAAATTCATTACAGAAGATTCAATCTTGAGAAGGGGCTACAAACTGTTTAACAGTTTGCTGCCCTATTACTGGTTAGGGCTATGTGTGGATCTGGGTTCCATAGGTTGATGTGGCCTCGTGGACATTACTCAAATCTTTCTTTCATTCATTCAACAAAGTGACAGAAAGATAACACGAATAGAACAACCCTCTCACCAACACAAACTAATACATACTTGGCTTCCTCGACATATTCGTAAGAAGAACACCATGTTTTATATTTGGATTATTCCTCATATTATTCCCAAAAATAGACAAAGCTAAGAAACGTTATAGTTATTTTGATGTCTAATTTTCTTGCCATCTCGTCATCCCTGCATCTACAGTTTTAGCCAAGTAGTCGTATTCCAAACAAAGGACATTGAAATGAACAAATGGTTCGGCATGACAAATGGTAGTGACTAAAAAAATGGGTCATAAACAAAAGCAATGGATGTTGGCAATTTGAAATAGACACATATGCGGGTGAAGAGAAGGCATGTGATGTTTGACATAGTAAGGCTTATTTTGCATGGGATTATGATGCGCATGTTGGAGAACATGTTTACTACAAAAGAATTCAGTCATATCGGCACTTGTTGTAGGTGGTCTACTAAAGAAATCCATGATGATGGATTTTCAAGGTCATGTTAAAATTGAGAGGGGTTGTAAAGGGTGAAAGTTTAAAGTTGTGTTGCCTTTTAGGTTAATTAAATGGTTTTAGTTGAACTAGCTTTGCATAAAACATTTTTTGATCAAAAGGGTTTCAATTAAAACCCCTCCTTACATGACACCTATATGACACAAAAGATTTTAGTAAAAAAATTTTGGTAAAAAGTCTTTCACTCAAATTCTTTTTACCAAAACCATGGACATATAATAAAAAAAAAAATATATTTTCATTCATTTTGGGAAAACATATTTGGATAGATCCATTTGTGAGAAACTATTTTTCCCAAATCTAACCCTTCAAATCCCTTAAGGTAGCTTCAACATATGTGGCTCAAAATTTTGAGCTTCTGTAGGTTTGAGGTAGGTTTCAATTTTTATATTTATAGATTTTTTAATACAAAATTTTAATAACTTCTTGAATTAAAAAAATTATTTAAGCTTATAATTTAAATTATATGTTGTGTGGGTGTGTATATAACTTTTTTATTTTGAAACCCTAAATAGTTAAAAAATAATGCTCAATCGTTTAATCAACTCTAAATCCACTAACCATAAATTCTAAACCAACTTTAAAACCTAAATTAACAATTCAATTAACCCTAAACTATAATGAAGTAAAGTAAACTATTTTTATTTATTCGATTCTGAAATGCAAATACATTGATGTATATAAACTATGGAGATGAGGAAGTTGATAGTTACAACGGTTATACAGTTATATGAAGTTAACAGTTGAAACTACATAACTGGCTTGGTAACCTCCCACTTAAACAATGTAATACTTACGGTTAAACAAGGCATGCTAACATTTGTTAACATCATGCTAACATTCGCTAACATTCCCCCCCTTATTACATTGTTCTTGCAATAGTACCAAGGTACCCCCCTGAATGCTAAAATACTAAACAAAGCTGATTACATAGTATGAATACATATTTTATAGAAGATCTTCTCCCAAAGAACAAATCCTGAACCAAGTGAGGCTCCATCATGCTGTCTCGTCTACCCTCGGAAAGGCGTCGCTTCGAGCTGTGTTCTTGAGCTCTTTAGTCCCAAGCTCTCAAATCATAGAGTCTTGAATTATTCGACAATGGCCCCTAAGAGATACGACAGATCTCTGCCATGTTGTCTAGTGACCGCGAAAGGGTATAATTCAAGATCATGTACTCTTTGAAGCTCGCTGGACAACAATCCATATTGAGCTCAACACCAAACCCCAAACCTGTCTCCAAAACAAAATCTTCACAAAACATACATTCTTCAAATCTGTCAGCTCTGTCAACTAAGAAAAACAAAACAACCAAAACCAAAAATGCCTCTCATGCAAGGCATCATCTCAAAGCGAGAAGCTAACTTGAGATGATGGAAAATCCTCCATCCTCCGATGCCGCCTACCTCCAATATGACCTTGTTACACTTTAACCAACTGATATCTTGAATAAGTATTTGGAGACCTCATCAGGAATAGAAAAAATGGCCCTGAAAGCATAAGCTACCTTTGACATACGTGTATTCATGATGATAATGTCAAATTGATCCAATGATATATCCATACACTAATCAAACTTATACCTCCATAAACACAAATATATCTTTAAAACTCCTTATACCTCTTATGTAATTACTATGATGCAAAACAAATTTCAAACCATAGACGTCTTACAAAGCAACCACTTACAAAATCCCTTATTTCTCCAATTATTAAACCCTAAACTCAAATCTGCATAGTCCTTGACTGTCTGCCTCTGTCACTATCCATTGTAACACCCTCAGTATGAAATTAAATCTTAGAAATGGTTCAAAAACATGAACTCAATGTAGTATTGCATTCTTTTATGACCAAGTTTATATCAAACAATCCTATAGTAATCAGCAAAACCATACAGAAGCATAGCGATTGCAAATGTATTTATATTTCTTCAATAAAATAAACTATTCGTTCCAATACTCCATGTATTTGAAACCATTCCAACCTTCTTTTACACAGAGATTAAAAACTTGATGAAAACGGTTCAGCCAATGGAAAGAACATTATAAAATGAAGTGGAAGAATAAAAGAACATCAAAAACTTTCCTTTGGAGAGTTCACAACGTCCAGAACATGGGTTGCTCTCTGCTACTCGCCCAATACAAGTCTATATGCAATTACCAATAAAAAATGAGGACTGATTTCATCCCAGACTGATCCTTTTCTCCGAATAACTACTCTATTCTTTTGCTATTCTACGTGAGTTACTTCTGTAATTTCTTTTATCTGTCTTCCAGGACTGCCGCCACCATTTCTAATTCTCTTCCTGTGGAGTTTTTTTTTTTAAACTGATCTTCATTCCTCCACGAACCTCCAAGAAGACTATTCTAGAGACTCTTCTTCAAACACAAGCATACTTCATTCAAAAATGACAGCGATCTTCAGATCCACAGAAGTTGATGGTGTAGAGTGATGGCATAGAGAATGGAAGACGTCCTTTGTTCTATACATGCTTCAACCATTAGAATCCTCACACATACCATTACTCAACAACGCCATTTCATCACACAAGAAGCTCTGATACCAAATAATGAAGTAAAGTAAACTGTTTTTATTTATTCGATTCTGAAATGCAAATACATTGATGTATATAAACTATGGAGATGAGGAAGTTGATAGTTACAATGGTTATACAGTTATATGAAGTTGACAGTTGAAACTGCATAACCGGCTTGGTAACCTCCCACTTAAACAATGTAATACTTACGGTTAAGCAAGGCATGCTAACATTTGTTAACATCATGCTAACATTCGCTAACAAACTAACCCTCAACCTTTATTTATAAATTAACAAATCAATTAACTCTAAACTAATCCTAAATTAACCATAAACCTTAAATTAAACTTAAAACCTACATTATCAGTTTATTTATTGATTGATTTATTGCTTAGGTTTTAGATATCATCTGAATTTATATGTTAATTGATATCAATTGATTTAACATAAATTCATATGATACCTAAAACCTAAACAAATAATTCACTAAGTTAATGATTCAATTGATATATATCAATTGAATTAATATATCAATTTATATATCGATCAAATTGATATATAATTTTATATATTGCTTGAATTGTTCATTCTGGATACCAATTGATATTTAAAATTTATACATTGATTCAATCGATATTTAAAATTTATACAATGATTCAATTGATATATAAAATTAATACATTGATTCAATTAATATATTAAATTTATATATTTATTAATATCTACAAACACCTTAAATTTTCCTATTTACTTCCCCATGTAATAATATGTTTAATGTCAATTTCTAACATTATTTAATACCATATTGATATTCATCACCATGCTAAGTATGCAAAATTGACACTTTCACCACATTAGTACCTTTCTAACCACACTATCCACTTTTCTAGAAAATAAAATAAATTATATTTATTTAATTACACTGACACATTTACCATATTGTCATATAAATAACTACTTCAATAATTTTATTATTTAATTAGTCTAATTTCCACCTCACAAGATGGGCATGTGAATAATTTTACTTTGCTAAGTAAGTCATCAAATTTAATCTCATGAAATGCAGGATTTTTTACTTGTCTTGGATAGTTGTGTGTGTGGGACACACATCATGCTATGGTTGGCTGAGAAAGGTGAGTACAAAACATGTAGCATTGTATCACTAGTGGCCTAGAGGATCAACTTGGCTAGCAAGGGATTGCCACATGGTAGGATTTGGATGGCTCGTGAAACATGCAGATGTCTAAGTCACATTGGGAAGCTACTATAGGGGCAAAAACATAGTCTTTGATTAGATATCTATGAGTGACCCTACAGGTAGCTAGACCAAACTAAAAAGCTCAAGAAACACATTAGGGTCCTTCTTAGACTAATATACAAAGTGAAGGTGCAAGAGGACAAGAATAAAAAAGGGGATGAAACTAGGTACTTGTTGCAAATAACATAAACAAAAACCAAGAAGATAGTGATAGTGATAGTGATAGTGACATTGGCAAAATAGTCATAGTAACAATGGTATTACATTGTTTATGCATATTAAATAAATGTTAGTAAATAAATAAATAGTTAGTTTGTTAGTTTGTGGGAGTTAGATTCCCATATGGAGGTTATGTAGGTACTTAAAGGGAAGAGGCTTTTATAAAGCCAATGCAATGTAATGTAAAGATCATTCAAACACAATAACATATTATTCTATATTCTTAATATTTCTATGCAATGGTTTAATATATTTGTTTTCTCTACCATTTTCAATATGTTATCAGAGCAATGTGATCTTGTGTCTGTGTTGTATTGCTGCTTGAAGAGAACGATGCTGTAGTGGTTGTAAAGGCAATTCCTATGTTTTCTACGCTGTACGTTGTGATTGTTTTCAAGCTATGTTTGCAATAAGAAGGCGTTCTAATATTTTTATGATCTCAATGGATGTAATCAATGAGTGATAGATGAATTGGATTCCGCACATGAGGTTGTCATTTCATATTTTGCTGCATACAAATTAACTGACAATAATATTCAGACTCCAGCACATTACTTTCATTTTTGCCATGGTAGTTAGGGTTTAAATGAAAAATGTAGGAGGTTGTTTCTGCACAGAAGGAACAAATTGATGTCTCAGGAAATCAGGAAGTAAAAGATTGTGAGAAGATGGCAAGAAAATTGATATAAGCCGCTGCTGAAAAATAATTGAAGAATCACAGTTTTTAAGGAATTTCTAGATCGCTCTATCTAAATCATCAGATTGCAAAGAGAACTTGTTAAGTTAAACCATTTATAGACCAAACAAATCAAAAGGAGCCGCTGCCTAAGTCTAACAGGCTGAGTAATGTGAATCGCTGGTTGAAGGCAATATTGAAGTCTGCCAAGGGGAAGAAAATAAGCAAAAGGCCACCGTCAATAGTGGAAATTGAAGGAATTAATCACTGAAGATGTAATTGAAAGTCCAAGGAGATCGTTATTTTTTGAACTGCCTGTACATCATGTGGGTCGCAGATTGAGGACAAAATCACTTAATTGGAATCGTCAACAAGAGGAAGTCTAGATCTGAATTAAAAGAGGCTGCAGAAGCGTGGAGTCTAAGTCACCAAGTGTTCGACAAGGTGCAGGTTAGATTGCTGAAATTATTATTTGACGCAGATGCTGAATGTATTTGAAAATATCTATTTTCCATGAGAAGGTCATAGAAAAACTATAGGAAAATGAAAGTGGTTGTGAAATTCTAGAGTTTTTATATTTTTTGAATATCTTGGAGATATAAGGTTGATTAGTGTATGGGTCTATCATTGGCTCAAATTGACATTATCATCATGAATGCACATATGTCAAAGATAGCTTATGCTTTTATGGCTATCTTTTCTATTCTTGATGAGGCCTCCAAAGACTCATCCAAGACATCAATTGGTTAAGTTGTAATAGGGTCATATTGGAGGTAGGTGGCATTGGAGGATGGAGGATTTTCCATCATCTCAAGTTAGCTTCTCTCTTTGAGATGATGCTTTGCATGAGAAGTGTTTTTGGTTTTGGTTGTTTTTCTTTTCTTTGTTGATGCTTACGGATTTGAAGAATGTATGTTTTGTGAAGATTTTGTTTTGGAGATAGGTTTGGGATTTGGTGTGGAGCTCATATGGATTGTTGTCCAGCGAGCTTCAGAGTATATCATTGAGAATTATACCCTTTCACGGTCACTAGACAATGATAGAGATCTGTCGTATCTCTTAGGGATTATTGTCGAATAATTCAAGACTCTGTGATTTGAGAGTTTGGGACTAAAGAGCTCAAGAACATAGCTCGAAGCTATGCCTTTCTGAGGGTAGATGAGACAGCATGATGGAACCCCACTTCGTTCAAGATTTGTTCTTTGGGAGAAGATCTTTTATAAAATATGTATTCATATTATGTAATCAGCTTTGTTTTGTTGAGTATATTAGCATTCAAGGGGGTCCCTTGGTACTATTGCAGGAACAATGTAATAAGGAGGGAATGTTGGGATAATAGTAATAGTAACAATGGTATTACATTGTTTATGCATATTAAATAAATGTTAGTAAATAAAGAAATAGTTAGTTTTTTAGTTTGTGGGAGTTACATTCCCGTATTGAGGCTATGTAGGTAGTTAAAGGGAAGAGGCTTTTATAAAGCCAATGCAATACAATGTAAAGATCATTCAAACACAATAACATATTATTCTATATTTTTAATATTTATGTGCAATGGTTTAATATATTTGTTTGCTCTACCATTTTCAATAAGTGATAGTGATAGTCTCCCTAATTAAAGTGAATATTCCTATAACTATCATGATTTTCTTAACTCTAAACAAGGATGTACCTTAATAGACCAATTCATACATCAAAATATGAATGACATACTTAGAAGTCTTGTAGAATTAGAGCCAAATTACCCCTCAGCTATGACTTGGATAATCTCAATAACATTATAAGAAAATAACTCTCTAACCAATATCCCACCAATACTAATGTTGGTCAAAGTCATGATGACCAAGATAATGTTACCAAACAACACCTAACATCATCATAAATAAAAAATAACAATTTGATCCCCAACATCAATAAAAAATAAAGATCTCATCATTTAATCTCCCATGGAAATCCAATCCATTATACCAATCTTAATCTAGTTAAGCCAATCAACAAAATCATAAGTTACTCAAAACAACAAACCCAATCCAACCAATCAAAGCAATTTTCTAAATTTATCCCATCGAAACCATCAACCAAATGAATCTAATCCAAATAATCAAACATAGAGACAATATATACACCATCAAAACAAGCAAATATAGTCAAATTCCACATCCTAACAGTCCATTTGACTAAGAATGGCAAGCCATGAAAAATAAAATAAAAGGTCTCCAATCAAGAAACCAACCTCAATGAAAAGGATATACATTTGAAGAATTATGCCCTTATCCACTAGATAGATCCATGACACAATTCCCCTTTCCTCCATATTTTGAATTTCCAAAATTTGATAAATATAAGGCAAAGGGAGACCCTAAAGAGCATCTCAAAGAATTTTACATGGAAAGCCAAGAAGTTAACTTTTATGACATGTATTTGATTGGTTTATTTTCACAAAGTGTACATGGACAAGCACTTGAGTGGTTTATACACTTACAAAAAGAGACCATGAATACATTCAAAGATTTTGTTGAGAGATTTGTTACACACTTGTCATATAATGTAGAAAACAAAATCAATATCACAAACGTTTGTAATCCCAAACAACAAAATGGGGAAAGCTTGACTTCCTACTTACAACAATGAAGAAGCTTGGCAGGTTGATTCCCTTGGATAATACTTCTAAATTAATTGATCAATATACTTAATGCAAACCTAAACCAAGAAATGACATTTTGTCTACAAATACATTGTGTTACTACTTTTGATGAAATAATCAAGAAGGTTTAAAACTAAAAAAAAAAACATCATAGCTGAAGGACTTGTGAAAATATTTTCTAAATATAAAATCAAAATGATAAAATAAAGTTTTTCAACTAAAACAATAATGTAGTTAGTGCTGGTGTATATTAAGCTTTCTTAGAAGTGCATATTTAGAAGTCTATGTTTAGCCTTGAGCTATACTTGGCATGTCTAGATTAGCTTTGTCTTAGTTAAGTGGTTTCTTTTCCTATTCTTGGAGCACCACTATTCTTAGTGAGCTTTTCCTATTATTGGCTCAATTATTCTTAGTCGATTATGCCCTATATGTACTACATCTTGTAAGCTAATTCATCAATCCCATTATTTTGCATTATTTTATAATACTTGTTTTCTTGCAGATTGAGCGTACTCTTGTTAGCCTCAGGTGGATTAAATTAGTACTCCCATTCACTCAATGTTCTTGGTTTCTACATGGTAATAGAGTGGGTTTGTGTGGATGTTTGTTTGAATTCTATGAGATCTTGATAGTGTTGCTGAAGGATGAAATTCAAGGAGGTTGTGGGATCCCTCCTCTATTGCTCCTCACAGTGATTGAAGGTGTTTAGTAAGGTCATTAATCCCACCTAAAGCATAATCTCGCATAGAAAAGGTGTGGAAAGGGCTTAGTTTACCTAGTTTAGAGAGTTCATAAAGAGAGTAAATATACTTCAACAATATCAAGTAACCTAAACATCTATACTCCAAATTCAAGAAAGGAGAAGAAGGTTTAATGGGAAAGGCTTTTAGACTTCATCTAGAGCCTCCTAAAGAAGAAAGGGATTGTTATGGGTGATTTTAACTGACCCTTGTCTATGGGGGAAAGATGGGAAGCTCCTCTTTCTCAATGGATGGCCTGGAGGACTTTGTTGAGCTCATCTCTAATGATAAACTAATGGATTTACCTTTGTAGAGAGTTGATTTCACATGGTCTAACAAAAGGATTCATTTAGCTCTAGTATATGTCGATCTTGATTGGGACATCTTGTCTGTGGAATGGTTTAAAAAATATTATTGTTGTCTCTTTGCCCTACCTAGAGTGGGCTCAGACTACTTCTCCTATTATTATCCATGTTGGTATTAGGGGCACAGAATGTGGGTTCCCATTCAAACTTGAAAGAATGTGGCTTCTACATCTTGGTCTTAAGTAGAACATATCTGAATGGTGAAACATCTAGGTGTAGGGCTCAACTATGTATATAATTACCTACAAGCTGAGCAATATCAAGAATTAGATAAAAAATGGAACAAAGAATGTTGTGGGGATTTTTTCAAACAAAAAACTGCGGTGAGCTAGAAGTTGCAAAAATTACAATAATATATCTATACTAATGGAGTGAGTCAATAGGAATCCATGAGGGAAAAATTAGTGTTGTCATTGCTTCATTCTCTCATTAAGAAGGAAGAAATGATTTAGCGGAAAAGGTCTCACTTGGTTTGGTTGAAACAAGGAGATCATAACACCAAATACTTTCATGTGGCTACTCTATGTCATTAAATGGCTAGTAAAATTAAAGAAATAAAGGCCAATGATATGGTTTTTTCATCAAAAAACTCAATCCAAGACAAATTTGTGGAGTTCTTGGGACTTCTAATTGAACATAGGGCGCCTTCTTTATAGGAGGAGGAGATGTTGAAGGTCATCCCTAACCTTTTTGATAAGATTGACATTCTATCATACTCACCCCTATTACCATGGAAGTAATAAGAAGTAAAATGCTTGATTGATGTTATTTGATGAACTATACAAGAATTTATACAAGAGAAATACAGTTAATAAAACTGTAACAATATACCCTGTAGTTGTAACTACATAACCGCTATCTAAAAAAAGTGGTTGGTTACTTATTAAACAATGTAATATGAAATGTTATGCTAACATTCCCCCCTTATTACATTGTTCCTACAAAAGTACTAGGGGACCCCCCCTAAATGATAACATACTCAACAAAGTTGATTGCATAATATGAATACATATTTTATAGAAGATCTTCTCCCAAACAACAAATCCTGAACCAAGCGGGACTCCATCATGCTGTCTCGTCTACCCTTGGAAAGGAATAGCTTTGAGCTGTGTTCTTGAGCTCTTTAGTCCTAAACTCTCAAATCACAGAGTCTTGAATTATTCAACGATAATCCCTAAGAGATACAACGGATCTCTATCATTGTCTAGTGACCGTGAAAGGATATAATTCTTGATCATATACTCTGAAGCTCAGTGGAAAACAATCCATATTGAGCTCAATGCCAAATCCCAAACTTGTCTCCAAAACAAAATCTTCACAAAACATACATTCTTCAAATCTATCAGCATCAACAAAGAAAAGCAAAACAACCAAAACTAAAAATGGTTCTCATGCAAAGCATCATCTCAAAGTGAGAAGCTAACTTGAGATGATGGAAAATGCTCCATCCTCCGATGCCGCCTGCCTCCAATTTGAAGGCTTAAAGGGTGTATCCACACAAATTAATAGCACCATCTGGTGGATCCTCATCCTCAATATCTGGTGGATCCTTATTATCTTTAATGCAAGCAAGGTTTCCTTCATTTTTGACCTTTCCTTTAAGAACATCACTAGCTTGAGTTCTACAATCCCAAGCCGTGTAACCATTTTTCTTACAATAAAAACATTTGATTTTCTCTAATCTCTTGTAATTACTTCTTGAGAATAATGCTTTCTCCTGAGGATCATCTTCTAAATCTTTTGTTGTTCTCTTTTCTTCTGCTAGAAGAGCATAAATCATACCTTCTAGAGTTTGTGAAGGTATTTGACTGAGTGTAAAAATAACATTGTTGTATTTTGAAGGCAAGCTATTTAATAGGATGGCCTTAGCATCATCATCATCTACCATAACCTTAACCTCTGCTAGATGTGTAATGAGAGACTGCAAGTTACTTATATGATTTGACATTGTGATTCCATCTTCCATCTTAAATCTAAATAATTGAAGTTTTAGAGAAAACTTTGCATTAACGACTTTTGCTCCAAATAATTTATTCATATTATCCCAAATTTTGGCGGATGATTTATCCAAATCAATGTGGTGCAATTTAGTGTCAGAAAGAGCAAGACCAATTATAGCCTTGGCTTTATCATCTCTACTACTCCAATCTAATAACGTATTTGCATTTGTTGGTGATTTTTCCTTTCCACTTACTATTCCCCATAAATTTTTATTCATTATTTGCATTTGAATTTTTATTCTCCAAGTATGAAAATTGAAACCGGAATACTTGTCTAATGGAATCTCCATTTAAAAATAATACTCCAAAAAGAAATAGTAAGATCAAATTGACCTTCTTACTCTGAATTAAATATATTTGCTTATAAAATTTTGCACTTCCATACACACTTCAATACATACCTTTCCCTGTGAATTCTGTCTACTTAGCAAGAACAACGGTGCCTCTCACCACAAATTCGTATATCAAAGACTGTGGCCAGTGTATTCTCCTTCACACGCAGGCATACTTCATTCAAAGGTGGCAGCGATCTTCATATCCACAAAAGGTGATGGTGTAGAGAATGGAAAACGTCCCAGACTCACGTGAGGTAGAAGTCAATGCTTCAATCTTCCATGTATTCTCCTCAGCGTAGGTGCTAGAAAACCCACGGCCTCCAGAAACTACGTGTCAGTGAAATGCCTAGAATTGAGACATCCAAAACTTTGTGGGATTCAAATCGTTTCTTCTACACACGCCTTAATAAGCACAAGATCTCCCTTGCAGAAGGCTCTTTAAAATCTCCATCTCATCATGCCTCAGATCAACGCTACTCTAATACCATTTAATACGAAGTAAAATACTTGATTGATGTTATTTGATGAACTATACAAGCATTTATACAAGAGAAATACATTTAATAAAACTGTAACTATATACCTGGTAGCTATAACTACATAATCGCTGTCTAAACAAAACGGTTGGTTACTTATTAAACAATGTAATATGAAATGTTATGCTAATAGGAAGAGGTCAGGGGGTGGATTTCTCTTTCAAAGGCAATAAGGCTCCAAGCCTTGATGGTTTTCCCTAATTATTTTTCAATCCTTTCAAGATATTTTTGTAAAGGATTTAACAAAGTCTATTCAAGATTTCCTCACTTAGGGAAAACATCTCAAGGAATTGAATACAACCCTTTTGGTGTTCATTCCTAAGAAAAGAGGGCTATTGAATTTGGTGATTTCAGGCCCATTAGTGTAATGTCTCCTTCTAGGCTCATGGTTAGTCCATCATAGAATTCTAGTGGACTAGCCGTTTGGTTAAGTGATGAAAAATGAAAAAATTTAAAGGGTCACTTAAGTTACTTTTTGGAGTGCTCACTTTGGGAAATATTAAAAGTGAATTTTAAAAGAAATATTTCCCTCCCAAAATGCAACGTCCCTCTTGGAGAGTTTAAAAGAGGGAAAGGTGTGTCATTTGAGGATATGCTTGCTTAGGATATCTCCTTCTTTTGAGCTCTGCCAGAGTCTGCCATTCTGGAGGTTTGAGGATTCAAACCAGAGGCTTGTGGAGATGGAAACCTCCATAGGTAACAACATTCTACAAGTGTGCAATACCACCCAATGGTGCTTTGATGATGGATACATCTAGTATTCATTGTTGTGCTTCATCAGAGTTTATTTGATAAGATTCTGAGGAGTTATTTCTTTATCTTCTGAAGGTTATTTGTTTCAGCTGATGGTATTGAAGAGCTGAGGATTCTGAGGAAATAACAGAGGTTTATGACTGATATACACTGCACATACTGGTCGCACCTCTCCTAGGTAGGCTGTACCACTTCTTGAGGCAGTCAGGAGCTTCCTTCTTGCTATTTCTCCTTCATAAAGGGACACCCAACTAAGACTATAGTAGCAGACTGATATTAGAGGATTTTCAGAGGGATTTGAGTGTGCATCGTTGTTGTTCATCACTCCTAGCAAAGGCTGTCGATCCCCAGGAGTGACGTGGGGCATTTTGACCTCTTCCTCTTTGTGGGAAGTATTTGTATGCATTGTGGGAGGCCTCCAAGGCCTATTGTATTATTGTTAACAATGATTGCTTGAAACTCTATGATTCTTGATGATTTGGAGCAATATTGTAATTTCAAGTGGCTGGTTCGGCAGTAGCCAAAAACTAAAGTTTCAAATCTGCATATGGGTATGTGATAAAACCTTTTTACTTGCTGATATATGAACTGGGTCTTTTATATTTCTCTTGTATTCATTGTATATTTTCTGGGTTTGCAATATATGCTATAATTTGTATGCTCTGGCAACACATCTGCAGCAAAACTGAAAACCCCTTCTGCATTCTTCTGTCTAGTCTGAAAGATCACACTAAAATTAAAATATACAAATAGGTATGACACATTACAGTGGTATCAAAGCCATGATCTTGTCATCCTGTGAGGTGAAATAGACATGCAAAAGTAAAAATGAGATATGTGACCGGCAGATAGATATTCCTTCAGGAACACCAGAGCAAGATAGGGAACACAGATTCCATAGTTGTTAGTTCCAGAGAATCCAGTACCCATAACCAATCCTTTTGAGTCAGACCCAGAGATAGAGGTAGCAGTGGTAGAGGACAATTCTCAGGTTTCATGGACAGACCCCTTTTTTGGAGAGTTACCTCCATTTACAGAGCATACAAGGGAAATGGGAGATACAGAGATTGAAGAACCAAACACATGAGATATCCTCAACGACTTGGCTAGAGGTCAGCAACAAATCGTGGCTAGCTTGGACAGGTCTCAATAGGCACTTGGGAGGCTTGTTGGCCGGTTATTTCCTGAGCTGGAAGAAGATGAGGAGGATATAGGTTGAAACAGATATAGAAATGATAGAAATGGAGGCAGTAATGATAGGCATGGAGACCGGCATGACAGGAATAGAGACCGAGGGAATGGAGATAGGAATGGTGACCGAAACATTGGTGATAGAAATGGGCATAAGAATCATGATGGAGAGGCTTCGGTGAATAACCGGGGTGCTACACGACTCACGGCTGCAAATAGACCAGGCATTCTGACTTTCAGGCTAAGGGACGAGATACTAGACAGGGATGCTACATAGTTGGAGTTTCAGGAAGAGATCGTTAGGAATTGGTAGGCTTCCAACAAAGAGTTTAGAGCTGAAATAACCTTTAGAGACTACTCAGATCTTCGGATGAGACACAGACCTAGAGGGGGTAATAGACAACAAAGCAATGAGCTGTAGAAGAAGGTCAACAAGATGACCTTACCCTATTTTGACGGTTTGGGAAAAACTTTAGCAAGAGCGTGGGTACAAAAGTTGGATAGTTACCTTCAGATCAGCCCCATGCCAGAGACAGATGCCATCACATACGCTCCCTTACACTTGGAGGGTAGTGCACATAAGTGGTGGAGCAATGGGAAGGTGACTTTGGGGCATGACCAGGTCACATCTTACATTGAGTTCACAGCTAGACTCATAGACAGGTTTGACAAGAAGGACCCTAAATTGCAGTTCAAGGAGCTAGCACAGTTGAGACAGAATGGATCAGTGGATTCATACATTTCAGAGTTCCAAGATCTCTCAGTCATGGTTTCAAACATATCAGAGAGGAGGTTGATCATGCTCTTCGTTGATGGGTTGTCTGATCCTTGAGGAGGATGGGTGAAGGGTTTAGACCCTATGACATTGTAGGAGGCCATGAAGAAGGCTCGTGATATGGAATCATCCATATGGAGGAACAAATTTTAGAGGAAGAACTTTCAGCCTAGGAGAGATAAGGAAAGAGATAGGAGACCTTTCCACAAGGACTCGAAACACCAGCCACATAAGAGTTCTTCCCGGATTGATAATGATTAGCTAAATGACCTTAGGAGGAAGAAGTTTGTTTTCACTACAGAGAGCCTTGGGATCCTAAGCACAAGTGTGCTGCCCAAGGGAAGGTAAAACAGATCGAATACTTCTCAGCAGATGAGTCTGTGGAGTCAGACAAGCATTCGAAGCAACATACAGAGGGTGATGATTCAGGGATAGATGTTGCATCTGAAGTACTAGATAGGGATAATGATACCTCCCTACCCATAGCCCACATTTCTAGCATTTAGAGAGAAGGGTCATTCAAGATCCAAGGAGTATTGGGTGGACATAGGTGCATTACCTTGCTAGATACAGGTGCCACTCATAAATTCATAGATGAGGGCTTGGTTGCTAAGAGGGGGTTACAAATAGAGGAGTTTGCAAGATTTAAGGTAAAGGTAGCCGATGGGTTTGTACTCACTTGCACTAGGAGGATTCCCAACTTGATGATCCAGCTAAACCATTATACTTGCCAGTCAGAGTTTATGTGGTTAGCATGGGTGACATGGATTTTGTGTTGGGAATGAAATGGCTTTATGAGATAGGGGAGTTCACTATCAATTTGAGGACAATGGAAATGAAGTTTGAAGTGAACAGAGTTAAGCATGTGCTCAGGGGAATTTTGGATGGTGGATTGAGAGTTGTTTCTCTCAAGCGAATGGAAAGATTGATTTGCCATGATCAGGTACAATGGGCAGTAGAGATATTGGTAATGCCCAAAGCTGTGGAGTAGCAACAATGTGAGTATCCACCTGACATACAGGCTCTTCTAACTAAACACAACAAAGTGTTTACTAATATTCCACTAGGTAGACCGCCCAACAGGGGTATCAAGCATGTGATCGAGTTGGAGGAGGGTGCAAAACTGGTGATCATCACACCATACCGACACCTGAAGAGATCCAAAGATGAGATCAAGAAAGCTATCAAAGAGCTTCTCACCATGGGACACATAAGACCAAGTAAGAGCCCATTTGCATCATCCATTGTTTTAGTAAAGAAAAAGGATGGGACTCTTAGGATGTGCATTGATTACAAGGAACTCAATAAGAAGACAATCAAGAATAGGTATCCCATACCTAGGATAGATGAGCTAATTGATGAGCTACACGGGGCCTATTATTTCTCCAAGATTGACTTGAGATCTAGGTACCATCAGATTAGGGTCAGAGATGAGGATGTGGAGAAGACAACATTTAGGTGTCACTATGGGCACTTTGAGTTCCTAGTCATGCCATTTGGCTTGACTAATGCACCATCTACCTTCCAGTCTTGTATGAATAGAGTCTTCAGAGAGAAGTTGAGGAGGTTCATCTTGATATTTTTGATGATATCCTAATTTACAGCAAAACATGGGAAGAGCACGTGAAACACATTGACATTGTGTTGAGTATTCTGGAGAGGGAATCTTTATATGCCAAGATGTCAAAGTGTGAGTTTGGGATGACCGAGTTGCTATACTTGGGTCACATCATCAGTGCTGGTAACGTGAAGGTAGACCTGGAGAAAATTCAGGCAATAGTAGACTGACTGCCACCAAAGAATCTTACTCAGCTGAAGGGATTCTTGGGTTTATGTGGATATTACCACAGGTTCGTGAAGGGGTTTTCTCAGTCAGCTACTCCCCTCACAAATTTGACTCGCAAGGATGCAATTAGTTGGACATGGGGTACATAGGATTGCTTTGACAGATTCAAACAGATTATGAGTACATGCCTTGTATTTGCCATGCCAGATTTCAGCAAGCCCTTCGAGTTGCAGTGTGATGCTTTAGGGGAAGGCATTGGTGCAGTAATTATGCAGGATAAGCACCCCATAGCATTTGAGAGTAGGAAGTTGAGGGGTGTGGAATGCAGCTATAGCATTTACAACAAGGAGATGTTAGCCATAATGCATGCATTGGCTAAGTTTAGACAATACCTTGTGGGCAGTAAGTTTGTAGTCAAAACAGATCACAATAGTCTAAGGCATTTCCTTGGCTAGAAAGACTTAAATGAGAGGCAACAGAAGTGGGTTAGCAAGCTACAGGCCTACGACTTTGACATTGTGTATGTCAAAGGAAAGAAAAATGTTGTTGCCGATGCTCTATCCAGGAGGCCCCATTTATGTGCACTTGGAACCATTGTAGATGATTGGAGGGAGATAATATCAGCTGAATATGCAAAGGATGCATGGGCTATAGGAATAATTGATGGCACCATCAAGGATGACAGGTATATAGTGGTAAATGACTTAATCATTTACAAGAACAGAATTTTCTTGGTGTTAGATTCTTAGATGAAACAAAAGATTTTGAGGGAATTCCATGACTTGCCAATGGCAAGACACCTGGGGTACTTCAAAACTTATAGGTAGGTTAGAGAGAGGTTCACCTGGAAGGGCCTCAAGATGGAGGTGATGCAGTATGTGAGAGAGTGCCCGATATGTCAGCAGAACAAACAAGAGCACTCATTCCCAGGAGGTTTATTGCAGCCCCTACCCATTCCTAAAAGGAAGTGGGATAGCATTTCTATGGACTTTATCACAAGTTTACCAAAAGTCCAAGGTAGGGATTGCATTTTCATGGTAGTGGACAGGCTGACAAAGTATGCACACTTCTTTGCCATCCCTACCACTTTTGCTATAGCGCAGGTTGTAGAATTATTCTTTTGTGAGGTATTTCGACTCCATGGATTACCTCAGAACATTGTTAGTGATAGGGATAGCAGGTTCCTCAGTAATTTTTGGCAGGAGCTCTTTAGGTTGACAGGGACAGAGCTCACACCCAGTACGAGTTACCACCCTCAGACAAATGGTCAGACAGAGATAGTTAATAAATGGGTGGAAGGATACCTTTGAAACTATGTTTCAGGGTAGCAAAGGGCATGGGTTAAGTGGCTTCATATGGGAGAGTACTATTACAATTCCACATACCACATGTCTATTCAGATGTCACCATTTATGGCCCTGTATGGGTATGAGGCATCGAGCTTTGTTGATTTGTTGTTTGGTGATAGCAGAGTGCCGAAGGCCAAAGACCTTCTCCAGGAGAGTCAAGACATCATGAGGTCTTTGAAGGAGAACATACAGAAGGCCCAGAATCAGTAGAAGAAGTATGCAGATCATCAGAGGACTAAGCAGTCTTTTGTGGTTGGTGACATGGTGTATCTCATGCTGCAACCCTCTAGACAGTCCACTCTTAGAGAGAGTGGGGTGGAGAAGTTGAAGCCATGGTACTATGGACCATTTTGGATCTCCAAGAGAATTGGAGAAGTGGCTTATGAGTTGGACCTTCTAGCAGGTAGCAGGGTACATAATGTATTCCATGTATCTCGCCTCAAGAAGCCATTGGGGCATAAGGTGATACCATCAGCAGAGTTGCCTCCTCTTGATGAAGAGGGGAAGTTGATACTGGTACTCGAGGCTATAATTGATACCAGGGAACGTAATCTGAGGAGGAACATCAAAGAGTACTTGGTTAAATGGAAGAACTTGCTCGTGGAGGATGCTACTTGGGAGAATGAGCAGATATTAGAGCATCCTAACTTGAGATTGCTTGAGGCAAGCAATCTTATGGAGGGTGGACTGTAATGTCCCCTTCTACGCTCATGGTTAGTCCATCATAGAATTCTGGTGGACTAGCCATTTGGTTAAGTGATGAAAAATGAAAAAAATTAAAGGGTCACTTAAGTTACTTTTTGGAGTGCTCACTTTGGGAAATATTAAAAGTGAATCTTATAAGAAATATTTCCCTCCCAACATGCAACATCCCTCTTGGAGAGTTTAAAAGAGGGAAAGGTCTGTCATTTGAGGATATGCTTGCTTAGGATATCTCCTTCTTTTGAGCTCTGCCAGAGTCTGCCATTCTGGAGGTTTGAGGATTCAAACCAGAGGCTTGTGGAGACGGAAACCTCCATAGGTAACAACATTCTATAGGTGTGCAATACCACCTAAGGGTGCTTTGATGATGGATACATCCAGTATTCATTCTTGTGCTTCATCGGAGTTTATTTGATAGGATTCTGAGGAGTTATTACTTTATCTTCTGAAGGTTATTTGTTTTAGTTGATGGTATTGAAGAGTTGAGGATTCTGAGGAAATAACAGAGGTTTAGGACTGATATACATTGCACATACTAGCCGCACCTCTCCTAGGTAGGCCGTACCACTTCTTGAGGTAGTCGGGAGCTTCCTTTTTGCTATTTCTCCTTAATAAAGGGACGTCCAACTGAGACTATAGTAGTAGACTGATATCAGAGGATTTTCAGAGGGATTTGAGTGTGCGTCATTGCTGTTCATCACTCCTAGCAAAGGTGGTCTATCCCCAGGAGTGGCATGGGGCATTTTGACCTCTTCCTCTTTGTGGGAAGTGTTAGTTTGCATTGTGTGAGGCCTCCAAGGCCTATTGTATTGATGTTAACAATGAATGCTTGAAACTCTGTGATTCTTGATGATTTGGAGCAATATTGTAATTTCAAGTGGCTGGTTCGGCAGTAGCCAAAAACTAAAGTTTCAAATCTGCATATGGGTATGTGATAGAACCTTTTTATTTGCTGATATATGAATTGGGTATTTCATATTTCTCTTGTATTCATTGTATATTTTCTAGGTTTTCAATATATGCTATAATTTGTATGCTCTGGCAACACATCTGCAACAAAACTGAAAACCCCTTCTGCATTCTTCTGTCTAGTCTGAAAGATCACATTAAAATTAAAATGAAGACATAAAAAGATTTTATAAAATATACAAACAGGTACGGCACATTACAATTAGTCTATGCAATTTGATGTGTAAGATAATGTCAAAAATAAGGGCTCTTAGACTCAAAACCATTTTTCTCAAGATCTTTTCTCTCGGTAGAGTAGATTTGTTCAAAAATGAAGTATGCACCTAATCCTAAGCTATCAACTTAGCTACCTGTTGACACATGGAAACACTCTCAGGTTGTGGGTGACCTATGGAGAGAGTGAATCTCTAGAGAGGGTTGGTTCCCCTGGCAGATCACCTAAACTAAAAGATTTTCTGAGAGAAAGGGTTTAGAATGATAACTTGCATTAAAATGATAAACTTAATGGTGATATACCATAAATCTAACTTATTTTAATGCTTTACTAACAATCAAACTCTTAAAACATCTATTTTCACAATCTCACTTGAAACATGTGACACAAAAGTGATTTGTATGAAGGCTTGAAATTAAACTCAACATACAACCTGCATCACATGAGACTTCTATACACAAGTTTGCAATAATGAGACATAGAAAGGATTCAACACTTAGAATCACAATGCAACATCAAATCAATAATGCAAAATGAGATAAAATGAATGAGATAGGAATAATCTGATGTCTTATTAATCTAAAATGAGTATGCAAAAATGAAGCTTTGAGTATAAATTATTAGCTTACAAGGCTTTCTGCAGGTGTGCAAGAAAGTAAGAAGCAATCTGAACTACCAAAATTGAGTTTCTTTCCCCTATATAAAGCCAAAAAGACTTTCTAAAAATCAACCAACTGTCTTACCCAAAAAGAAACTAAAGTCTCTTTTTTGAGCAAAGGGAAAAAGCCACAAAAAGAAGGCAAGTGAACTGGACTTGCCTTATTGAGTGTTTTGCACTTGCTTTTTATTTTCTACATTTATTTGACATCTATTAAAGTAATTTATAAAATTTTGCTTTTATAGTGCCTTACATTTATTTGCAGCTTCAAATTTGTAAAAAAGAAAGAGGGCCCACCTTGGATTTTACAACTTGCAAAATTCTAAATATATGCAAAGTTTACAAAAATATATGCAAAGGTATTTACAAATACCTTATACATATTGTATCTAAAAATAAACCAAGCAAAAATCAAAGGGAAAAAAATTGCCTTACAGAAAAAGCCACGGCGTTTTTGCATTTTGTTTCTTTATTTGGCACCTAAAATTTTTTACTCCAGTTTGGGTGCCACCATTGTGAATGTTCCTCAAAAACTATGACCTAAGTTAGTGAGGAATTGAAAGGGTTTTTTCTTTTTATTATCTTATAATTTCTATCCAAAAATCTCAAAAACCCAGATCGTATGTTTTGAGATATGACTGAAACACGCGACTACTATCTTTATTTTGCTGGGTCTTGCGCCTCTGATTGTTCCTCAAAAACTACAAACTCGGTTGGTGAGAAATTTGAAGGGTTATTTCATCTTACTGTCTTTTAATTTCTGTCAAAAATCTAAAAAACCCATATCGTAGTTTTTTATATGTGATTGAAACAAGCGACTGCTATCTTTATTTTGCAGGGTCTTTATGTGATACAATTGCTCTTTTAGATTCTTTCCAGATTCCTCTTAAGACTTGGGGGAAGCATGTTGAACTCAACCCTTGTGGGAGCCCATTTTACTCCACATGCTATGACATGTCATTAGAAATTAATCAGCAACAAGATTTAACCTATACCTGCACAGTGGACAAACATGTTAGATAAAAATGATGAAGTTTAATACTCTTGTGATGTTTGATTTTCAGGCCAATTTGAGCTATAGGTGAAAAATTGGTAACATTTTTAGTAATTTTTGCTAAATGCTTGCCTACTAAGCATATAGACCAGTTGCCTTAAATAATCCATTGGGCGCAGAGTCAATTCTGCCCCTTTTCAGACTTAGAAAACCATGAAACTGAATTGCAAACTACTCCAAACAGTAGTAGAAAACCAAACAAAACCAAACTGAAAGCAAACTAAAAGGCCCTGGTGGCTAGAAAATATGTGTAGCAGCACTTAGAGAAAGAAAAATAACTGAAAGGAATGTGCATAAAGCACTTATTAACTAAAAACACTAACTCTAACCTACTCTAACCAACCAAAGAAGCTGGTCAAACAAACCCATTCACTAGCTTTGTAAAATAACTCCCCCTTCTAACCAACATAGGATGTTTCGCAAGGTTATGGACCACTGATAAGAAGTGGGAAACAAGAAGATATCCCGCAAACTGTTTCAATGTTTTGTGAGAAACGTACCCTAAGTCACTCACCTCTTGAGATTGATCAAGCATATGACTAATTTGGAATGAATAGGTGAGTTGGGTCTGTTGTCCTGAGGTTGCAATCTCCTCCTTGGGTACAACAGTAACATGTGGCTCCTTATTTAGCTCCCTGTCAACTAAATCCTTGATTGGACATCCTCTTGCAAGGATGAAACTTGGACTTTCACTATTGGTTTGCTATTTAGGATTTGTTGTCCCTTCCCCCTACTGATTAGGTTGCTCAAGGTAACCTTCCTCTACAGGATGCTCCTATTGATCAACACTTTCCTCCTCCAAAGGTGTTCACATAACATCCAAGCATGAGCAGAAAATCTCAATTTCATGTTGAAATAGATCCCTCTTTTTTATATGTGACTGAAACATGTGACTGCTATCTTTATTTTGCACGGTCTTTATGTGATACACTACTCTTTTATATTGTTTCCACATTCCTCTTAAGACTTGGGGGCAGCATGCTGAGCTCAACCCTTGTGGTAGCCCATTTTACTCCACATGCTATGATATGTCATCAGAAATGAATCAGCAACAAGATTTCACCTATACCTGCATAGTGGACAAATATGTTAGATAAAAATGATGAAGTTTAATACTCTTGTGATGTTTGATTTTTAGGCTAATTTGAGCTATAGGTGAAAAATTGGTAACATTTCTAGTGATTTTTGCTAAATGCTTGCTTACTAAGCATATAGACTAGTCGCCTTAAATAATCAATTGGGTGTAGTGTCAATTCTGCCCCTTTTCAAACTTAGAAAACCATGAAACTGAATTGCAAACTACTCCAAACAACAGTAGAAAACCAAACAGAACCAGACTGAAAGAAAACTAAAAGGCCCTGGTGGCCAGAAAACATGTGCAGTAGCACTTAGGGAAAGAAAAAATAACTGAAAGGAATGTGCATAAAGCACTTATTAACAAAAAACACCAACTCAAACCTAGTCTAAACAACCAAAGAAGCTGGTCAAACAAACCCATTCATTGGCTTTGTAAAATAACCCCCCTTTCTAACCAACATAGGATTTTTTGCAAAGTTATGGACCACTGATAAGAAGTGGGAAACAAGAAGATATCCCACAAACTGTTTCAATGTTTTGTGAGAAACGTACCCTAAGTCACTCACCTCTTGAGCTTGATCAAGCATATGACTAATTTGGAATGAATAGGTGAGTTGGGTCTGATGTCCTGAGGTTGCAATCTCCTCCTTGGGTACAACAGTAACATGTGGCTCCTTATTTAGCTCCCTGCCAACTAAATCCCTAATTGGACATCCTCTTGCAAGGATGAAACTTGGACTTTCACTACTGGTTTGCTATTTAGGATTTGTTGTCCCTTCCCCCTACTAATTGGGTTGCCTAAGGTAACCTTCCTCTATAGGATGCTCCTATTGATCAACACTTTCCTCCTCTAAAGGTGTTGGCATAACATCCAAGCATGAGCAGAAAAGCTCAATTTCATGTTGAAACAGATCCCTCATCAGTTAAATCAGGGTTGCTTTCATATACTTGCTCATGAATCAGCACCTTGTCCGAATATTCTACAACACTCTGATGGTCAAGACTTTGCATAGACATGCTATTTTCATCTCCAACCTCAAAGCTAGGAAGCTCATTAAATAGACTAACTAAAAACCTTTCCACATTAACTAAATTTGCAACAAAATCATCAAGGTCATCCCAAAATGAAAGTTCGTCACAATCCTCTTGAATTTGTAATAAAAGAGGACTATTCCTTACCTTATTGTAACTTTCATCAAACAACAACTCATCAGAAGATTCATTTTTGTGATCCTCATTCTGATCCAAGGATGTATTGTCGCTTTGTCTATCTTCAATTAGTAACTCATTTGATTGTCCTATATCTTGTTGCTACTCTAAAACTACTGCTGGTGAGATCAAAAACACACCTTCTAGATCATTTTCAATGAAAGAAGGTAGTTCATGAGACCAATATGTAGAATGATCTTCTTGATCAGCTTCTTTTACCTTTTCATCTTGTTGTTCTGGTTGATCTTCTAAGATAAGAGTTACAACACTTCCATTATCTTCAACAAAACAAAGAAGCTCATTAGTTAAATCATACAAAGATTCATCTTGAGAGATCTTTTCTTATTTAATCTTATTCTATTCTAACTGATACTGCTCCATGGTTGCATGCATTAAATTTATATTCCTAGCTTCCTTCATGGTGAGTGAGCTATCTTGAAAGACAATAGGTCCACCTTTATAAAGGTGAATAGTGACAGGACAATCAGATTCATCTGATAGGGAAGCTTGGGGATTTCCATGAGTTTCTTAGATGAAAAAAGGCTCTTGAAGTGGCTGGTCTTTAGATTGTGCCAACATAGACTCTTGCAATAGCAAAGGATCTCTAAAACTAGGAATCTTGACCTTGGAAGGGATAAGAGGCTCACTTTTCATAAAACTTAGAATTTCATACCTACTAACCTCATCCTGAAAGGGCTGATCTAGAATGAAATGAGTTGTTTGGGCTTTGTCCCTTTGTGTTTCTACCTCTTGCTCATAGAGATAGGCCTGATAAGCCAGTTCCTCCTGCTGCATGTTATACAAATGCTACATCTTAATCTCCTCTACCCGCTTTGTGAAGTCATGCATGAAGTCAAACAACATACCCTTTATGCTTGCAATCTCCTCCTTTTCACACTCCTACTAGCTTTGAGTATATGAAGGTTGAAATGAAGGATGAGAAGGGGTGGGTGGGAGGTAATTATGTTGGGCATGATGGTTTTGAAGAGCCATGGAATTGAAAACAATAGCATGATTGGTCTGATATGGCTGATAAAGAGCTATATGGACAGCATTTTCATAGTATGGAGGTGGGTATTCATACTGACTATGAAAATTTGACATTTTTACTCATATAAAGCTAGAAAATGGAGTGAATTGATGATTTTCATATCATACCAGCACTTGATTATATCAAAACCAGTAAATTTTAGCTCAAAGTCACCAGATGTGTTGTTTCCTTGCCTCCAAAGGCAAAGATCACTAACATACACACCAAATATTAGTGATAAATGATCAAATTTTGGACTAAAAAAGTCCAACTTTGTCCCACCGGGCATGCCAAAAAATGTTATTAATGAAGTATGCACCAAATGCTAATCTACCAACTTAGCTACTTGTTGACACATGGAAACACTCTTAGGTTGTGGGTGGTGAGAATGAATCTCTAGAGGGGGCTGGTTCCCTTGGTAGATCACCTAAACTAAAAGACTTTCTGAGGAAAGGGTTTAGAAGGATAACTTGCATTAAAATCCTAAACTTAATGGCGATATATTAGAAATTTAACTTATTTTAATGCTTTTACTCACAATCAAACTCTTAAAACATCTATTTTCACAATCTCACTTGAAACATGTGACACAAAAGTGATTTGTATGAAGGCTTCAAACTAAACTCAGCATACAACCTGCATCACATGAGATTTTTGTACACAAGTTTGCAATAATGAGACATAGGAAGGATTCAACACTTAGAATCATAATGCAACATCAAATTAGTACTACAAAATGAATGAGATAGGAATACTCTGATGTCTTATTAATCTGAAAGGAGTATGGAAAAATGAAGCTTTGAGTACAAATTATTAGCTTACAAGGCTTTTTGCAGGTGTGCAAGAAAGTAAGAAGCAATTTGAACTACCAAAACTAAGTTTCTTTTGCCTATATAAAGCTAAAAAGAATTTCTAAAAACTTAGCCAACTGTCTTACCCAAAAAGAAACTAAAGTCTCATTTTCGAGCAAAGGGAAAAAGCCACAAAAAGAAGGCAAGTGAACTAGACTTGCCCTATTGAGTGTTTTGCACTTGCTATTTATTTTCTGCATTTATTTGACATCTATTAAAGTAATTTATAAAATATTACTTTAATCGTGCCTTACATTTATTTGCAACTTTAAATTTGTAAAATAGAAAGAGGGCCCACCTTGGCTTTTACAACTTGCAAAATTCTAAATATATGCAAAGTTTACAAAATATATGCAAAGGTATTTATAAATACCTTATACATATCGTATCTAAAATAAACCAAGAAAAAATCAAAGGCAGAAAAATTGCCTTATAGCAAAAGCCACGGCCTTTTTGCATTTTGTTTCTTTATTTGGCACCTAACATTTTTTACTTCAGTTTGGGTGCCGCCATTGTGAATGTTCCTTGAAAACTATGAACTTGGTTGGTGAGGAATTTAAAGGGTTTTTTTTATTGTCTTCTAATTTTTGTCCAAATATCTCAAAAACTAAGATTGTATTTTGTGAGATGACTAAAACACGCGACTGCTATCTTTATTTTTCTGGGTCTTGTGCCTCTGATTGTTTCTCAAAAACTACAAATTGGGTTGGTGATAAATTTAAAGGGTTTTTTCATCTTATTGTCTTTTAATTTTTATCAAAAAATATCAAAAACCCAGAACGCATTTTTTATATGTGACTAAAACACGTGACTACGATCTTTATTTTGCAAGGTCTTTATGTCTGCTCTTTCAGATTGTTTCCACATTCCTCTTAAGACTTGGGGGCAGCATGCTGAGCTCAACCCTTGTGGGAGCCCATATTACTCCACATACTATGATATGTCATCAGAAATGAATTAGCAACAAGATTTCACCTATACTTGCACAGTGGACAAACATGTTAGATAAAAATGATGAAGTTTGATACTCTTGTGATGTTTGATTTTCAGGCCAATTTGAGCTATATGTGAAAAATTGGTAACACTTGGACTTGATAGTTCTTATCCATGAAGTGATCCATTCTATGGATAAAAGAGAGAAAGTAACCTTCCTCTTGAAGCTAGACCTAATGAATGCTTACGATAGAGTTTCTTGCAACTTTCTTGGCAAGATTCTTAGTTACTTTAGATTTAGTAAGAAGTTCTCCAATATCATTGCCTAATGTGTTTCCACTCCCAAGTTCTCTATTATAGTTAATGGTACTCATGTTGGCTTCTTCCAAGCTTCTAGAGGGTTAAGGTAGGGGGACCCTTTCCCCCTTCCTTTTTATTATTTTTGTGAAAGTCTTAGGATGCAACATCGAATAAGTTATTGAGAAAAAACTTATTAAGGCCTTAAAACTAGCTTCTACATGCTTCCCTATGTGACATTAAAAATTTGTTGATGATATCGTTGTTGTTTGGGAAGCCTTGGTTGTGGAAGCCACAGGAATTAAGCACATCCTTTCTGATTATGAGAAGGTTTTAGGTCAATAGATGGGTAAGTGCAAGAAGACAAGTTCACTTTTTGGCCAAAAAGTGGAAGTGTTTTTCCTGTTTTTCAAATTTTGTCATACATGGAGTGACAATTTGAAGCACTTGCACATAACATATTAAGATGATGTAAAAATAAGAAATGTAAGATTTTGTTTCTAGTTTTGAAATATATAATTTTTTCAAATATCCAGATGATGCAAGTTGGGTTTTTAATTGGATGTACAAAAAGTGGCTTTTTAAAAGTCCCCTTTTTTTGCAAAAGCATGCATGTGTACGACCAACATAATTTGACCTAAATTAATGTATTTTTCTAATTCCTTTTGTGGAAAGATTCTTAGGATGTTGAATTTTGGTTAGGATATTTTTTTGTAATTTTTTGATATATATTTTTTTTATTAATTTTTTAATGAGCCTAATTAGTGTTTTTTAAAACCCCTCATGTACGGCCAACATAATTTGAGCTAAACTAATTAATTCAGTAAAAAAAAAATGTATCATGTAGAGAATTGTGTCTAGTTTGGTCAGACATAATTTTTTTTCAAGAAACTTTCAAAATCAAAAGTTATTAAGGAAATAGTAACCCGTGTTATTTCAAGTTTATGAGTTAATTTGTTTAAAAAGTAATTAATAAATAGAAAATTATGTTCAATAGTAAAAAAATTTACATATTTGAAAACTAGACTTTTAGATCTATAAAGTGTTTTAATTTTGTTAAAAAATTCTGAAAAAAAAGTCGTCAGCCACAATGGTGAAACTGGTTTTTCTCTCATTGTTTTCATGGCTTCTTAGTTGCAAGTTGGTTGTAGGTCCAAGGCTTAGGCTCGGGTTTCCAAGCCTTTACCAATCCTAAAACAAAGGCAAATTGGTGGGTGTCACATTTCAAATAACAAGAAATGTACCTGCTCGCAAACGGGTACCCGATCATAACGGGTGCCCGTTACAAACAGGTACCTATTTTATTTTCATTTTCACAAAACGGGTACCCGTTTCTTCTTTTTTAGAATGGGTACCAATTTTAAAATGGGCACCCGTTTCTATTTTAGCCGTTGTTTTTTTTTCATAAATTCGTAGTATGACTTGAAACCTGCAACATTCCCTTTTACCAGTACAACGGACAGTGATAGGTTCTGCGATTTTTTTATGTGCAAAATGTCAATTTGAGCTCTCAATGGGGCATATCTTATGCAATTTTTATAGGGATTCAATCATAAGGAGAATTTTCAGATGGAATGAAGTAGAAAATTTATTTTTTTATAGGCATTCAACTTCTTGGAGAGACATTCATTTTTACCAATACACTGACAACGACAAATTTTGTGACTTTTTTATATGCAAAGTGTTAATTCGAGCTTTTAAGAGGACATATTTTATGTAATTTTTATAGGGATTCAATCATTGAGAGAATTTTTGATGCAGAGCTCACACAGTGGAAACACACACGATGGTATTTCTGTTAATATCGGCAAGAGATCTCAAATGTCTCACCGAAAATCTTGCACTCTTTCCTTGTTGGCCTGACTTACCTTGTTGGCCTCACTATCTTCTATCTCCTCGATGGTTTCCTTCACACCAAAACCTTCCTATGCATCATCCAAACATTATACGATTGGCCTCTTTATGAAATGTCAATCTGAAACTTCTTCTCACACTGATATGCTTTCTATTGGCATCACCCTACCGTTCGATATGATTCCTGAAACCTTTCCTGATGGTTCTTCTCACACCAATGACTTCAGCTTGTATATACATTTCCTAACTTTCTATCACCGGTAATCCATTGTATCTTCACCCACTTTGACCACTATAGTCGGTCATCAATTGTATCAAAAGCAAATGTATATTTCCACATACAACTGAAATATACAATCACATACATCTGACAACTTCCTATCACCGGTTCTCTCTCTAGGTTCAACTAGTCACTCCTTGCATCCAATCCCTTTGCATCATCTGAATGTACATTCAAGACATGTTTTTGCAACATATAATCCCAACATGCAATAGCAATATACACACAAACTGGCACTTGCATACAATAGCGATATACACATGCACTGCCTGCGATATACAATCAACGTATACACATTGAATGTATCTCCTCAGACAATTTTGACATACACAAGAGTTGTCTTCTTGATATCCTTTGACGATATACACAGGTAACAGACCTTCACATATGGTTGCAGGATACACATGGAATGTGCTCAGGTACATTAGCGATATATACACTACTTGTATATTCGGCAAACAATCATAAACTCAATCCGAATGGACTCTACACATACATTTCATCATAGGATACGCACAGGGTGATACTCAGATGCAATAGCGATATATATAGGAAATGGACCTTCATACATTTGTGATATATACAGGAATTGTATATTCGGTGAACAACACAAACTTAACCCAAAAAGACCTTTATGCATACCCTTCTTCACAGCATATACACAGAATGATGCTCGCATGTAAATGTGATATACTCACAAACTATCCCTGGAATACAATGGATGGATATACATAAAATGTATATTCAAATTTCCAGCTGATAACTTCCTCTGCAACAGATTCTGCAATTTCTATTCTGCCATGACCACGAACAAAAGGAAAACCAACAGAAAACTAATGTACACAGTCCATTCCACTAATTTCATAGAAATCCACCAGTGGAATGGTTTTAATCGTGCATCCCAACAATAGAAAACTAAATTAAATACAAAACAATTCTATACAGATAATATACATAGAATAATTTGATATATAGAGTATTTACACAGAATCCAGAATTTGTAAAACACAACTGATAGAATTACTATTTCTACATTCCAGCTTCATACATTTGATAATTTTAGAAGGTGGAAGGTGAACTATTTTTACCACCACCTCCGTCTATTTTTCCCATCCTCAACTCTCTTCTTCTCATTTTGCTTAAACCAAGATTATAATCAAAACCCTAACTAATCACACGACACCTGTTAAGCATAAGACAACAAATTACCTAATAATACAACACATTGGTTTAATCCTCCACATACCCAACTATCTAATGTTGTCCATGATGTTAAATACTCCCCAGGAGAAGAGATATTAAAACATGAAATGATAACGCAAAATGCTACATGATAACATGAAATTTATCAAACATATTAAAAACTTATTCTTCTCCCTCTTATGCATATTTATCTTGTTGAAGGGGTGCTCTTGCATCATACTCCTTGGGAGAAGAGATCTCAAGCCCCTTTGAGATCAGAGTTTGAAGGTCTGCACTATTGTTTGTGATCTGATTGTCAGTCATCCAAACTGCCACTGTATCAGGTTTCCCCTGCCAAGCCACCAAATACTCAATGTACTCTTTGTTCCTTGTCTTCTTTGTCACTCTTGAGTCTAATATCTTCTTCAATTTTGGTGGATCCTACTTAGGAATATCATCATCTGCTGCATCCTGCAATGGTTCATGTTCTACATCTGCATGCAGCTTGTATGGAGTTAAATCACATACATTGAAAATGGCTGATAATCCAAGATCAGGAGGGAGTTGGATCTCATAAGCATTATGTCCACACTTCTTCAAAATCTAACATGGTCCAATCTTCCTCTGCATTAGCTTGGTATATTTACCTTTTGGGAGCCTCTCCTTCTTCAGATTAACCCACACCAAATCTCCAACATCAAATTGTACATCTCTCTTCTTCTTATCAGCATATGCTTTGTACTTCAATGTAGCTTGTTGGAGTTGTGTCTTGACTTGATCATGCACCTCCTTGATGGCTGATGCAAAAGCTTCTCCATATGCACTAATAGACTCTCCTATAGGTAGATCTCTCAACTCCAAAATACCCCTTGGATGAATACCATATCACCTGAAAAGGTGACTTTCCTATACTCCTATTAATGGTGTCATTATAGGAAAATTCTGCTTGTGACATAATGTTATCCCACTTCTCTCCATGTTGCCTTGTCAAACACCTTAGTAGATTTCCCAAGGAATGGTTAACAACTTTAGTCTGCCCATCTATTTGAGGATGGTAGGCTGATGAGAAAGATAAATTTGTTTCAAGCTTCCTCCAAAGAGTCCTCCAAAAGTGCCCAATAAATTTCACATCTCTATCTGATACTATGCTCAATTGTAAGCCATGTATCCTCACTATCTCTTTGAAAAATAGATCTGCAACATATGAGGCATCACAAGTGGTTTTGCATGGCAAAAAGTGTGCCATTTTATTGAATCTGTCTACTACAACAAAAACACTATCATATCCTTTCCTTGTTCTAGGCAAACCCAATACAAAGTCCATGCTTATGCTCTCCCACGACCTAGAAGGAATGGGTAGTCGCTGATACAAACCTGCATTAGTGGATCTCCCTTTTGCCTTCTGACATATCACACATGCCTCCACAAAGTTTCTCACATCGGACTGTAACTTGGGCCAATAGTAATGCCTCTTCACAAGATCAAGAGTCTTATCTAGGCCATAATGTCCTACCATGGCCCTAGGATGTTTCTCTCTAATGATATTCAGTCTCATAGAACATTTTGGAATACACAACTGTCCACCCTTGAAAAGTAATCCATCTTGGATCAGAAATTTAGAGAACTCAGCATGATATTTATCACCAAAGGAAGTACATACCTGGTATATCTCTCCAAAATCTTCATCAGCATCATACATGGCCTTCAAAGAGTCAATGCCAACACTCTCCAACTGGATCTGATTGATGGTTAGAGCCCTCCTGCTCAAAGCATCTGCTACTTTGTTCTTGACCCCTTTCTTGTGCTTGAGTGTGAAGGTGAAAGCTTGTAAAGTCTCCACCCACTTCATATGCCTATGGTTCAGCTTCTCTTGACTGTTTATGAAACTAAGAGCCTGATTATCTATGAACACTATGAATTCTTTTGGCATCAAGTAATGCCTCCACTTTTTAAGTGACTGGACTAAAGCATACATCTCCAAATCATAGGATGAGTATCTCTTCTTAGCATCATTTAGTTTCTCAGTGAAAAATGCAATAGGCCTACCTTCTTGACTGATTACTGCTCCAATTACCATGTGGCTTGCATCACATTCTACCTGGAAAATCTTTGAAGTCAAGAAGTGCAAGGACTGGCTGCTCTGCCACATTCTTCTTCAATGTTTCAAATAAATTATCTGCCTCCTGTGTCCAAGTGAATTTGCACTTCTGTGTTCCTTTTATGGTGTCAAGCATGGGTGCACAGACATGACTAAACCCCTTTATAAACTTCCTATAAAAGGTTGCTAACCCATGGAAACTTCTAACATCATTCAAGCTTTTAGGAGTTAGCCAAGACAATATGGCACTTCCCTTCTCTTGATCCATTTTCAGTTTGTTATGTGAGATGACAAATCCCAAATAGATGATCTCTTCCTACATGAACAAACACTTTCCTAAGTTGATCATTAGCTTCTCTTCATGTAACCTTTTGAGGACCAAGTCTATATGGTTGAGGTGCTCTTCCCTTGCATTACTAAAAATCAAGATGTCATCTAGATATACTATGACAAAGTTTCCCATGAATTCCCTCAAGACCTCATTCATCAACCTCATAAAGGTACTAGGGGCATTAGATAAACCAAAAGGTATGACCTTCCACTCATATAACCCCTCATTGGTCTTGAATGTAGTTTTCCATTCATCCCCTGGCCTAATCCTGATATGATGATAGCCACTCTTTAAATCTATTTTTGTGAAATATTTAGCACCCCCCAAGCAATCAAGCAAATCTTCTATCCTAGGGATTGGGAACCTACACCTGATTGTTATCTTGTTGATAGCCCTTGAATCAGTACAGAGTCTCCAAGTGCCTTCCTTCTTTGGTGGTAGTACAACTGGTACTGCACATGGGCTTAAGCTCTTGCCAATTAGGCCTGTCTCCAACAATTCCTCAATCTGCCTTGCTACCTCTGCATTCTGTTATGGGGTAAGCTTGTATGCTACTTTGTTTGGAAGTGTAGATCCTGAGATTAGATCTATGCAATGGCTGATGTCCCTCATAGGTGGTAGGGACCTTAGCATTCCATCAGAGATGGTGCCTTTGTGTTTGTCCAATAGCTCTTTGACAGTCGGATCTATGAACTTTTGCCTCTTCTCTCCCTTGACTTCTTGCTGCTGCTCCTTGTTCACCTTTAGGCATGGAATTAGAGCATATGCAACTACTCCTACTATCTCTTTCATGAATTTTTTGCCTTCTACCATCATTGCCTTGACTTCTCTCCCTTTTTATTCCACCTCATCCTCCATCAATGGTAGCAACTCTATCACCTTACCATCCTTGGTGATTGAATATGTGTTTCTAACTCCATCATGGTGTGCTTTCAAGTCATACTGCCATGGTCTTCCAAATAGGAGATGGCAAGAATCCATCTTGGCAATGTCAAACAATAACCTATCCTTGTATGGTCCAATTTGAAACTCTACCCAAGCGTGTTCTTCCACAACTGTTTGCTGACCTTGGGTGAGCCATGAGATCTTGTATGGGCAAGGATGTGGCAGTCTTCTAAGCTTAGGTTTTTCTACCATTTCAAATGACACAAAATTTTTAGTGGATCCAGAGTCAATCAGAACTTTACATACCTTTCCTCCTGCCTTACAAGTAGTTCTAAATAGAGACTTCCTTTGTGGGGGTTTTTTGTCAGGCACCTTCATGGTGGTCATTGCTCTCCTCATCATCAAAGATTCTCCTTTCTCTGGATATCCATAACTGTCATGAGCATTCACACTTTGAAAAGTGCTGGAGCTTGCCACACTTTGACAATCAGATTCTTGGATCAGATTTATCTTCCTTTCTCCCATTGAACTAGTTGCCTTTCCTAGACATCTGTTGGCTATATGGCCTTCTTGATTGCAATTGTAACATTTGATAGGTCCTCTACCCTGAGATCTTCCTCTAAATGGTGGTCTTCTGCCCCTAAAGTTTCCTCTTTGATTGTAACTTCCCCCTTGGGTTTGACTACTATCTCCTTTGTTGCCCTCTTGGTTTGATTCACCTTGGTATCGAAATCCATTTCCTCTGCCTCTAAAAGGACTTCTTCCTCCCCTTTGTTATCTTCCTCTTCCTCTACTATTCTGCTCTTGTCTTCTCTTGAATTTCTCTTCCACTTTGAGTGCCAATTGGTAGCACTTTTGGACTGTCTCTGGGTTATGCAGATTTATGTCTTCTTGGATGACAAACCTCAATCCATTGAGGTACCTTGCCACCTTCTCTTCTTCATTTTCCTTTACCTTTGTCTTGACACAGTTTCATGAACTCTTCTGTGTATGAGCTGACATCTAACTCCTTCTGCTTCAAGTTTTGTTTCCTCTTATGTAATTGGATGTTGTAATCCAATGGAACATAGGCCTCCTTCACTAAAGCCATCATTTCCTTCCAAGTAGCAACTCTATTCTTTCCTTCTTTCACCCTGTCATCTTGGATGAAATTCCACCAATTTAGTGTAGCCCCTTTCATTTTGGATTGGGCCATTCTCACCCTTTGGTGGTTTGGTATCTCCTCAGTCTTAAAGAAGTTATTCAAGGAGTCTATCCACTCCATCACTGAATCAGGTTCCATTTTGCCTGCAAACATTGGTAGGTCTACTTTTATATCCATGGTCCTTCTCTCCATGGATTTGAGGGCGTTAAGTAAGGGTCTCTAGTCTGCAGGAACCTCTATCTCTTCCTGCTTAGGGATCTCCTCTTCATCCCTATCTTCTCGCTTACCAGAATCTTCTTCTCCCTTCTCTACTCTGTCCCTCAACTTCTCTACCTCTTCTTTCAAGGCTTGATTCTAAGCCCGAGTTGCTCTGCTCTCTGCCATTTGCTTTCGCACTAGGGCCGCCAACTCAGCATTGGTCATCTTTATTGGGTACTCTTCTGACCCCTCTCCTTCTGACATCTTGTCTTCTCCTTCTTCCCAAAGAACACTCCCAAGCTCTGATACCACTATGATGCAGAGCTCACACAACGGAAACACACACGATGGTATTTCTGTTAATATCAGCAAGAGATCTCAAATGTCTCACCGAAAATATTGCACTCTTTCCTTGTCGGCCTGACTTACCTTGTCGGCCTCACTATCTTCTATCTCCCCGATGGTTTCCTTCACACCAAAACCTTCCTATGCATTGGCCAAACATTATACCATCGGCCTCTTTATGAAATGTCAATCCGAAACTTCTTCTCACATCGATATGCTTTCTATCGGCATCACCCTGCCGTTCGCTGTGATTCCTAAAATCTTTCCTGATGGTTCTTCTCACAACAATGGCTTCGGCTTGTATATACATTTCCTGACCTTCTATCACTAGTAATCCATTGTATCTTCACCCACTTTGACTGGTACAACCAGTCATCAATTGTATCAAAAGCAAATGTATGTTTCCACATACAACTGAAATATACAATCGAAACATACATCCGACAACTTCTTATCGCCGGTTCTCTCTCCCAGTTCAACCGGTCACTCCTTGCATCCAATCCCTTTGCATCATCTGAATGTACATTCAAGACATGTTTTTGCGACATACAATCCTGACATGCAATAGCAATATACACACAAACTGACACTCGCATACAATAGCGATATACATATGCACTGCCTGCGATATACAATCGATGTATACACAAGAAATGTATCTCCTCAGACAGTTTCGACATACACAGGAGTTGTCTTCCCAATATCCTTTGACGATATACACAGGTAATGGACCTTCACATATGGTTGCAGGATACACACGAAATGTGCTTAGATACATTAGCAGTATATACACTGCTTGTATATTCAGCGAACAATCATAAACTCAACCCGAATGGACTATACACATACATTTCATCATAGGATATGCACAGGGTGATACTCAGATGCGATAGCGATATATATAGGAAATGGACCTTCATACATTTGTGATATATACATGAATTGTATATTCGGCGAACAACACAAACTTAACCCAAAAAGACTTTTATACATACCCTTCTTCATAGCATATACACAGAATGATGCTTGCATGCAAATGCGATATACTCACAGACTATCCCCGGCATACAATGGATGGATATACATAAAATGTATATTCAAATTTCCTACTGATAACTTCCTCTACAATAGATTCCGCAGTTTCTATTCTGCCATGACCACGAACAAAAGGAAAACCAACAGAAAACTAATGTAGACAATCCATTCCACTAATTTCACAGAAATCCACTAGTGGAATGGTTTTAATCGTGCATCTTGACAACAGAAAACTAAATTAAATACAAAACAATTCTATACAGATAATATACACAGAATAATTCAATATATAGAGTATTTACACATAATCCAGAATTTGTAAAACACAACTGATAGAATTACTATTTCTACATTCCAGCTTCATACATTTGATAATTTCAGAAGGTGGAAGGTGAACTATTTTTACCACCACCTCCGTCTACTTTTCCCATCCTCAACTCTCTTCTTCTCATTTTGCTTAAACCAAGATTATAATCAAAACCCTAACTAATCACATGACCCCTGTTTAGCATAAGACAACAAATTACCTAATAATACAACACATTGGTTTAATCCTCCACATACCTAACTATCTCATGTTGTCCATGATGTTAAATACTCCTCGGGAGAAGAGATATTAAAACATGAAATGATAATTGAAAATGCTACATGATAACATGAAATGTATCAAACATATTAAAGACTTATTCTTCTCCCTCTTATGCATATTTATCTTGTTGAAGGGGTGCTCTTGCACCAATTTTTAGATTTGATGAAGTAGTAAATCCATTTTTAGAAGGATTCATTTTCTTGGAGAGATCAAACAAAAATCAAGCAACTATCATATTGAACAAAGGATCTATTTCTACTTGTATTTCATACATTTTTTAAGAATAGATCCAACACATTTTGATAATCATGGGATCAAATAAACGTCAATAAAAAAGGAAGAGGAAGGTTATGATAGTTGAAGAAATTGAAGCACATCAAGAGAAAGAGGCAATACAACAAAGAGATAAGAGAGAGAGAATTAAAAAAAATGAAGAATGATGTAGCATCCAGCTCGGTGACTATTGAAGAGGAGACCAATTTAAATGAAATGAATGTAGAGTATGCAAATGTGGAAGAGGTCAAGAACATGGAAAATGCAAATATAAGAATGAATCCAAGTATGTCTTCGAATGATCCATTGAATGATAATGAGATTAAAGATTTAAAGCAAGCTAGATATAATGTCGATGACATAAATGCTTCAACTAGAAACAAGACAATAAAAAATGAAAATGAAAACCCTTGTATGCATGAAAATGAAAACCCTTTTATGCATGAAATTGAAAATGCTTTTTTGTAAATTGAAAGTAATTTTTTGAAGGATCTTCATGGTAAGATATCTTGGAGACAAATTCGAACACATGCAAATAGATTGTACAAATTATTTTTTTATAGAAAAACTCTTGGATTTCAATGTCAACTTGTATTACAATTGATAAGAATGACAAAAATGAGAAAAGTAATGAAAAAATAAGGCATTTTTGTAAAACCCAAAAAGGTGGATGAACCAATGGAACAAGTTATGTCTAGTGTTGCTAATGCTATTGGTTCTATAGGAAAAAATAGTTGATCTAAGGATAAGAATGCAACACATAGAGAAATAACAACTGCTTTAGTTAATAAATCAGTTGTGAGCAAAAGAATGATACATAAAACAAGTGGATATTTAAATGTGCATGCTATAACTTTAAGAAGAGTAGCAAATAGAAGACTAAGTATTGTAGAGAATCTAGTCAACCAATGTTGGACTTTTAGTGGTAGACTCCCAAGGTCTGACATGCAATTAAACAATGAAATTAGGTCTTTGATTGAAAAATATTGGCATGATAATACAAGTGTTTCATCAAATGCTCGAGATGTTTTGAAATTAAGGGTGGGGTCAAAAAATCCTTATCCTCATCCAAAACATCTTTTAGACATGACTCAAACAGTTCATTATATAGAAAAGTTCTAGATGATTCAATTATAGAAAATTTTAGTATAAGTTAAAGATCATTTGAGAAATGCAAACCTTGGTATGTCAAGATTAATAAGCAACAAATCTCTTGTTGTTGTAAAACTCATGTGTGATTTCATTATTTTTATGATGTTTTTCAAAATATACGTTGTACTTTGCATACTAACTAAATTATGCAGGAATGTGGTATTAATATGCCACCTACAACAGTTAAGGATTTTATAACAAGTATACTTTGTGAAACAACTGAGGGGCAATTCTATTTTCAAAAGCATGTATTTCTAGACAATGCAATAGATGTGGTAACATTTTGTTGTTAGGAGAATGCATGCATAAGAGTAGTTCACATGATTTTGGACAATAGTTAGTGGAGGTGAAGAGGTTCACCAATGTTCAATATCCATTAAAGGATGGAAAAACTAGAAAGCGTTGTGAGTTAGTCACAGAACAAAGTAGTGTCCATGCATTCATCATAGAGTTCAAGAATAAGATTGTTTATAAATATGTCAAACATTCTCAATATGCTTAGTGGCTTGATGAACAATTCCGCAGATGTAAGAACACATTTCCTATTGGAACTATACTTTTAGTGGTTGACTTTGTAGAAAACTATACACTTTCTCCATAAGAGGAGATTCAATCATAATATTATAACTCAGTACAGGTGGCCATATTTGTTCATATTGTATACAGACATGCATTTGACAATACAGAAGATGACAGGAAAATTTTGAGAGAGTACCATTTCTATGTGAGTGATAACTGATTACATTCATCAGAGTTTGTGCAGTATTGTTTCAAAGTATTTTATAACAACTTACAAGAAATAAAAATCCAAATGACACAACATTTCATATGGTCAGACAATTGTACAGGACAATTAAAAATTCTTAAATGTTTTTGTAGTTAAGTAGGGTCCATAAAGAAAATAATATCCAACATATTTGGAGTTTCTTTGAAGTTGGACATGGTAAAGGAGAACATGATGGAGTTGGAGCATCTGTGAAAAGGGATCTTGCTAGGGAGCAACTAAAATTTCATGATGCAACAAAGTTTTAAGATGCAGGTGCAATTGTGGATTGGTGTAATGCAAAATTGACTACATGATCAAGTGAGAACTCTAAAGTTCAATGGTTTTTTTGGTTGGTTGAAGAAGAAAACATTCCTCCCTGATTTGATTGTGATACAATTAGAGGATCAACAAAATGTCATTCATTTAAGAGTTCAAATGCAAGCACGTGGACTCTATGGACTAGGGAGCTTGCATGTTTTTGTCAGTTTTGTATCACAGGTGAGTGGGAAACATGTGAATATATAGATTGGGTTGAAGAATGGTAACAAAAGTCCTTAACACCTCTACAAACACATGATCAAAATGAGATAACATTTGGGGAGGATAATCATTTGTAAGCATCTGATGACTATGACCATATTTCAGACCTCGTACAAGAAGGTACAAATTCATTCAATATTTCTTTTCGATACATTTTTTGAAAATATATATATTTAATTGTACATATGTATGTATGTATATTTTTGTGATTTATTGAATTTAAAATGTTTGTGCAGGGCCTGTGTATGCTGTTGTTGCACCTGAGGGTAATGAAGAGGAAATAGAGTATTGGTTGGCTTAGTGTGTTGAGGCAAAACATAAGTTGTTGCAACCTAGAGTAGATGATGATAACTTTGAGTGTCCAACAGGTTCTGTGGTTGTTACTGGCACTTGGCTATGTAAATATTTGATAAGGAGGAATGGTATACTGCATTTGAAGATTATGAAAGACATAAGAAAATTTTGCACTACTCGCATCTAATTGTGGCAACAAATATACAATTAGTGAGATATAAAGGGAAACCTATCACAAAAAAATTATGGACACTTTCTATGGAAGAAGATTAGGCAATCATAGATGCAATACAAAAAAGAGAGGATGCAGATGGTACAATGGAGTAGATGTTTTAAATGATTAACAAGTATGTAGAAATTTTTAAACTTTTAATCTTTGTCAAGGATGTGACTTTAGGATTTAATATGATTGATAACTTAACTAATTGATTGCCTCTCCCCTTAAGCCATCCTCTTAAGTCCCCTTAAGACATCCCTTAGTTATGTTTCATAAGTTACGTAAGTCATATCCCTAATTGATTGCATCTCCCCTTAAGACATTCTCTTAACTCCCCTTAAGCCATCCCCTAGATAAATGATATATGTTAGTGCATGTACCCTTACCAAAAATACTATAGTTGATTGGACCATCTCCCCTTTAGATATTCTCTTAACTCCCCTTAAGCCATCCCCTATCTAGATGACATAAGTTAGTGCATGTACCCTTACCAAAAATACTATAGTTGATTGGACCATCTCCCCTTAAGACATTCTCTTAACTCCCCTTAAGCCATCCCATAGCTAAATGATATAAGTTAGTGCATGTACCCTTACCAAAAATACTATAGTTGATTGGACCATCTCCCCTTAAGACATCCTCTTAACTCCCCTTAAGTCGTCCCCTAGCTAAACGATAAAGTTAGTGCTTATACCCTTACCACTTAAACACTACAGTTGATTCCATCCCCCATTAATCCACCCTCTTAACTCCCCTTAAGCATTCATATTAATATTCCCAATTCTCTTAAAGATCATTAAACATTCTAACTTTTTTACAATACATTACATGGTTTAGGAGATGTTATTTGCAGTCATAATAGAGGCTAGAAACATATAACATGTGTTAAATTTCACTTACACTTTATTTCAGGTATTCACTAGACCTATACTATTAATTATTTTAATTTATGCTTCAATAGTTCTTTCCTTTCATTATAATTTAAATGGAACTTCTTAACAAATTCTATCTTTAAATAAAATGATCTCTAGAGACCTAAATTTTTATATATGTTTCATCGTGGCCTGACCTCTATATTTATTTTTTCAATTTTTCACATGTAGTGTTGAAAGGATTCAAATCTATTATTTCTTGTTGTACATGTATGATCTCTACCCATGTTTCATATCTAGAGTCTTCAACTTCTCTAGGTGTCAAGTATAAAATCTTAGATGATCTAGACTTAGAGAATAACATTGCATAAAATCTAGGTGTCTCTAGGTGTCTTGGGTTCTAACTATATAATACATGTGTCTCTACCTATGTATTAGGTATTCTATATATCAACTAG
Source organism: Cunninghamia lanceolata (assembly GCA_027924645.1). NCBI lineage: Eukaryota > Viridiplantae > Streptophyta > Pinopsida > Cupressales > Cupressaceae > Cunninghamia > Cunninghamia lanceolata. Next base: position 255,672 of record BSBN01001254.1, read on the forward strand.
GTAGATAGAGACTAGAATAAGTTTTTAATTTAATCAATATAGCTTAGGTAGATACTAGATATGTCAACTAGGTCTACCATGTAATAGGTGTCTAGAGAGTGTGTCTTAGGTAGAAAGTTATAATTTCTAAGCGTCTATACAATATGTGTCTTAGGTGTCATACATAGAACTAGAATACATGTGTCTTAGGTCTTAGGTGAGGCCACATAAGATTCCACCTTCACGTGGTTGGCCTTGTTAGTATAGAATATTTATATTTCTTGAAGCTAAGGGGAGCTCTTTTTATTGTACATAGAAGTTATGAAAAAATAACTAATGCAAATTGATTAAAAGTTATTATTTAGTGCAGATTGATGAAATTACATTCAAAATGCTAATTTTTGAGTTTGTTACTTTCTTTGACATGAATAAGCTGGTTAAAAGTACATGATTAGAGAATTTCCTAGTGTCAAATAGGACCCAAATGAGTTAGTGGCCCATTTCATAACTAGGTGGAGACTGGTGCTTTACTCTTCAACTAGTGTGCCACACATGGACCACATGGATCTTTGTGATCTTTTCTTGCATGCCCTAAATAGGGAGACACAAGAGGAGGTTCAAAATCTCCCATATAAATCCTACAAGAAATCTTTTGAGTGCATTTTGAGAATTGATGGATGTATAATCATCAAAAGAAAAACACTTATTCATGGACGTATAATCATCTCTAGGACACCCCAAACCATAATTTCCTATAGCCCTTCACCACTCAAATCTCTAATTTGTGGATCTACCAAAATTGCTTCCCACCATGTAAGCACAAGAGCACTTTGAATCTTCCCAATCATCCTAATCCCTCCACATCTAGATCAATAGTTGCCTCTCACCTAGAAGGATCTAACACCCCTCAAATGGGGATAAAGGGAGAGACCAAAATGTTCAGATTAGTTGAATTAGTTCAAAATGATGAAAACCAAGAACATTGGGCATCTCCAAAAGTGGAGTATCACATGCATGCATTCTCCATGGTTGACCCCAGTCCTAATTCTATTGGTCCTTGCAACTTGGTGGATGATCTCAAAAAGATGTTCACAAAAAACTTGTTCATTGAGAGAAAATCCTTATCATACCATGTATCCCTTCTAGAGGCCATCGAATTGAAATATGTAAACCATATAGCACCACCCCCAAAAGATCCTATCAACTAAGTTGATCTAATTTGTGCCCACCCAATAGGGAGAGTAGAACTCCCATTCCCCTTTTAATTAGACTTCCAAAAATTTTGTTGATTAAAAAGCTCTTTCCTTGGAAGTCATGTTAGCTTTGAAATTGAGAACTCGAAACATTTGCCTTTGAAGATTCTTAGCTACTAATAAACTAGGTTTTTGAGAACTATGAGATGAAGTTGGAATGATTACAACCATACAAAGACATGATTTGAAAGCTAATCCAATAGTTTGTCTAATTCGGGAATCTTATTATTTAATGCTCTTGATGAAATTGATTAACTTATTAAGTGCTTGAATTGATTAAGTTATTATTATGTTACATGTAAATTGTTCTTATTTTCTTTTGATATAATTAAGGGTAGACTAAATAATTTCTCTAATTTTCAAAATTTCTTAAATTTTAAATTTAAACGTTACAGGTATTTCTCTAATTTTATTTAAATTCTTCTCGTAAATTTATAGGTAAGGTATTGATCTATGAAATGTTTAATCTAGAATTAAAAATAAATTGATTAAACATGGTTAGTAGATTTAAAAATCTAATCAATAAAATTTTCCTAAATATTTAACTCAATTAAAATTTAACACAAGTGTCCCAACATTTGACTCATGTAAATCCAAACATATTCATTCTAGTTCAACAACTTGTTAATTTTCATTTTATTTTTTAAATTTATTTAGGGAAGGTACATTTAGTCTATAAACTATCCAACCTAGCTTGTCTATATCTAATGTATCTTTAATGAGTTAAATCAATTGAAAATTTTCTCTTATCTAATTAGAATTAGTAAATTTACAATTTTATGTAATTAAACACGTGATTTAATTTGAAGTGTTAAATATGAGATATATGAAATTAAAGTTTGAATATAGACATGTATATAGTGGAAATTCAATAAATAGAAAAATCTAGTCTAGATGAAATAGTCTACGAGATATAAATATTGACATAATAACAGTCCATGTAAAAATAGTGAAATAGTCACAAAACATATACATGTCTAGTCAATACTGAAATAGTCATAAACAATCTAATACATCATGTCATCATCGCCATCCATCATCCATCCATCAATCTAAAACATGTGTGCACACTAAGTTTGATCATCATCCATTTCAAGCCATCTTTTGGTCCCATGCAACTGAGAGGGCAACTCATGTTGTGTACAAGAAAAAGAAGCTTCAAATCAATTTTAATGTCAAAACTGCATCCTAAATAAATTTAAATCCAATATTTAAAACCAAACCATTAAATTAAATTTTTAAATCTAAACTTCAAAATGTCTAAGCATACCACAACAGGCTCATCATCTCTCCTATCATGCTCTTGTGCAACAGATGGTGCCGATTGAAATGATAGATTGAATGTCTGTGTCACTAATTCTTGTATTTCAATAACACACTTGAAGGAACTAGTTAGGCTCTAGAGTATAGATACAAAATGCAAGGTTGAATGATACAAAAGACTTTGAAATCACATAAGATTTAACTATAGGACCTAAAATATGAGAGATGACTCGTGCACCTATGCAGGCTCATTAATGATATGATGAATTGATCCTACACCTAAACTAATCTCATCCTGCATATATATGTGTACATGTATATATAAGTTCAACTTTAAAGACATGAATTTAATAAAATCATGAAATTACACTGGAAATTCAAATTTAAACTAAAAATGTACAATTTTAAGATACAAACCATGGCATATGAAGTAGGCTCCTCTATAGATGATGTTTCCACTGGTCCTAGATGACTAGGTTGGTTTGACACAAGAGTGTCAGGACCTCTCATCTGCTTTAAATTAAAATGTCACATTTCTGCATTAAATTATATATTATTAAATTAGATATCCAATTAAATAATCTTTAGAGGTCCTAATTTTATACCTCGTCCATATAAGGTCTACCCATCTCTACTGCCATTGACACTAAATGGTCCAGCCATGATGAAGTGGCAGCAACTGATGGAGTCATCTGTACCAATCAACATGAACATATATATTTATTAATATATATTTAAACTTTTTAAAAAAGATTGATAATTAAGAATTGTCTAAATCTATATTAATTTGTATTAATTTTAATTTTATTAATGTTGGCATACATACCGAGTCCATAGGAGCGAATAATGTAGCCAAAAAGGACTCCTCCTCCAAAGCAAATGTAGGACCAAAACATGGTTGATGAAAATTCTAACAAAAATGCGGTGTGAACCGCAATGGTGTCAATCTAGGTGATACATTAGGACCAGCATCAAATACTCCTCCAGGCTATGCAGGCTCTCCATGATTGACTTCATCTACCAAGTGAGTAGCTTGATCAGTTAAGTTTTCTGAGAGTGATGAGAACACTCCGAGTGCTAAGACGACTGTCCACTGGTGAAAGGGCACGAGAACAGAGGGTGGAGAAGGGACAATAGGTGTAATGGGCAAATGTTGATTTGGATCGACACGTGCTCCTGGTCTATGCTGTGGCATTCCACCACCCATGCCCTGAAATGATCTCATATCAAAATAATTGGGCTTTTGGCCCATCTCAAACTCTGCCCATAATTTCTTCAGAAAATAAAAGGGAACCTCAAAATTAGCATGAGGTTGATGTTCAAAGACCATCCACCATCGATCCCAAATATTTTCAGCTATCTCCTGATGTGTGCACCATCTGATTGAAATTCTCTTTTTAGTTGGTGCTATTTGTTGACCTGTGGAGGGATTAATGAAATATGGGGCAATTGTAGTTTTGGTAATATGTAAATCATTGATCTGTTTATATGAGAGACCATCTGAATAAAACTACCTCCTCTCTTCTTGCCATGAGCGGAATGTGTCTAGATCTATGTGGATAGCTATCACTGAATCAACAATAGTTTGCATCATAGATGCAAACCGTGAAATGTGTGGAGGGGTTTGGATTTGGCTTTGCAATAAATTGATTTTTTCTTGCAGAACATGTATGTTTTCATCAATTGTGGCTCGCAAATGAGCCTCATCATGCGGTGGTGGTGGTGGTGGGGGGGGGCATGTTGGGGTGGGGGGTCCTGTGGGGGGTCATGGGGGGGTCTCATAGGCTAGATTGACCATGTGTAGAAATAAGGTCTACAAGTAGAGCTACAATTACCAAAAAATATAGATTAAATTGCATGCACAACATATGTTTAAATATATACATATACATATAAATTGATAACTTGGAAATATAAAAATTTGTGTGGTTTAAACAATATACATTAAAAAATTTAATTTTACATTTAATTTAACATATACATGCATTCAAAATTTATACTTACATTATAAAATGTTTAAAATCAAAATTTATACATTTAAGAATCATGACATGAATAAAAAATTGATGTCCTAGTATCTAGTCAAAATTTATATGCTCATATATTACATTCAAACTCCTAAACATGTCGCTAAGTTCACGACCTATTGGCTACAACTACTCCTAAACACATGTCACTACGTTCATGTCGACCTATTGGATACAACTACTCCTAAACATGTCACTAAGTTTTTTGTTGACCTATTCAATCTTTGAACCCATTCTATGTACACTCAACATTATTTTAATTTTTTTCTGGATTGTTGTTGTCTCCTTTACCCCTTTGTTAAAAGCATCAAGTTCTCATAGATATATGGATATATGTTTAAATTAAAGATTTAAACATAATAAAATGACTTCTCGTGTTTAGGTTTAACTGTTTAATATATAAGTCATTTAGGTTAGGTCTACAAAAAGATATATTAGGGTCCTATCATGTCTAATGTCTAGGTTTTTAGCTTCATGTGAAAAGAGTTTTACAAATGGTTAATTTAGGACTATGAGATGAGCATCAAGAATATTAAAAGCCTAGAAGACTAAAGAATAAGGGGAAAAGACCTAGTAGGTGAGATATAGGGGAATAACATTATAAGAACGTATAACTAGTTCAAGGTCTAGATATAGGGGAAAATACCTAATAGGTGAGATAATAAATGTGCATTTAATGCCCAATATTTTTAAAAGTTTAGTAGAGTAGTTATGACTTTAAGCTTGTTAGTGAATTGTACTATATAACTACTAAATATTTAATGACTAAATAACCAATCATACATGGTATCAGCCCACCAACAAAGTCTTAATAGATGATTAAATTCAGAGTTCCTTTCATTCTACAAAGTCTTGATAAATTTTAAGGAGGAGGTCTTTAAAGGGAAGAAATTTATTCCTAGTCAAAAGGCCAAGAAAACATATAAGAGGAAAACTATAGGAGAATAAGGAGATGTGGAGGAAGAAGAAATTCCTTTGAGGAAGAAGATGAGAGGGACAACCAAGCAACCTCATTAGAAACCTTCCACTATTGAAAACCCTATCTAAGTTCTATCGAACCAGGTATATGAATATTGAATGTTTAAATTAAAGATTTAAACATAATATATATGTCCATATGTTTAAATTAAAGATTTAAACGTAATAAAGTGAATTTTCTAGGTTTTAGGTTTAGGTTTAATAAGTCATTTAGGTTTTAAAGAATAGGTCAGTTTAGTTTATAAAACCCTAGTTTATGAATTAGGGTTTCTAGTGTTTATGAATTATAGTTTTACGTTTTACTGTTTATGAAATACTAGTTTATGAATTACAGTTTAGTGTAAATATGAATTAGGGTTTTACGTTTTACTATTTTTGAAACCCCGGTTTACGAATTAGGGTTTTATGTTTTACTATTTTTGAAACCCTAGTTTATGAATTAGGGTTTTATGTTTTACTATTTTTGAAACCCTAGTTTATGAATTAGGGTTTTACAGTTTAGTCTTTATGAAATAGCCTTGTTTACCATTTCTAAATTAAAGTTTTATAGTTTATGCATTAGCGTTTACTTGTTTTCAATTTCAAGTTGAATATATATGGCTGAACATTGCAAAAACAACAAAATACAAAGAAAAAAACAATATAAATCAACATAAATGGACAGGCAACCAACCCGGGGCACTGCAAAATCAATCTAAGCAGGCAGGGATGATGTGGAGGTTGAAAGTAGGGTCGGCAAATGCAGGTACCCATTTTTTGGCATCTCTTTCACTGATGTCTTGTGACTGTAGTTGTTAAAATAAGCTACAGGCATGTTTATTAAAAAAATATGTACTTTTCAAAAATAGGTGCCCGTTTGAAACGGGTACCTATTTCATAACGGGTGCTTGTTTTTGCTGCGAGTGCCTGATCATAAACGGGTACCCGTTTCATAACGGGCACCCGTTTTGGCTCAGGCACCTATTCCAAGTGGTATTTTCCACCTGCGGAAAACTTCCGCGGAATGTATATTCATCTCCTTGCTACAACCCAGATCAACCTTCCCAAAAGCACCATTTTCTTCCAAAACACTCCTATTCATAAGCAAAGGAAAGTGAAAATTTTGGGATGTAAGCAAGAGGATCTCTGATCTTGATACCTCAGTATCCCTCTCTTTAAGGATAAAGTTATGGAATCCTTCTAGATCTCTTTGGTTGAAAGATTCCAAAGGAAGTTGCCTAGTTGGAAGGGACCACTACAGTTTAAATCATTTTTACTCACATCAGACAAGAAACAACATCTCTAGAATTGGGAACACTTGGAGTTGTAGAGATGAGTGACCAAAGTTTACTTCCTGAATTCACCAAGTCCCACAATCCCCACAACAGTGGTGCCCCATAATTCACTTGGACTCAAAACCTCCTTTTCGAAATGCTCTACCACTTGACGGAGTCCCACAGGGTATTCACACACATGCAGTTTTTCCCTTCCCACATTTTTAATACAATCTCCACTATTTCTTCCAAATGCTCTCCATGGTCATTAAAATAATTTTAGAACTTGTCATAAACTAGAAGCTCATGTGAATAACTGTACATTAACATATATTCAGATCATATAAATACATACTCTTCCTCTGTACTGATCACCATGCCAGAAATATCATACTTTTTTGAGGGCACTTATCCAGCTATCCAATTGTTGGACGGTAACCCTCCCCTTGTTTCTATGATCCTGAAAGGCTCTGGCATATACTCCCTTGTCAACATAGTGAAGTTCTAAAGCTTGGATGTCATAGGAGATGGGGATAATCTTACTAGAAGTAGAATCAAAATCAAACATCCATAACAACTCATTCAAACACCAAGTGAACTACACATATGTTTTGGAGAAAATAGCGATCTAAAGGGAGGAATACAAATGGCAGATTTAATAGTAGGGATTAAGGAATCAACCACTTGCAATTCTTGTTTATTGAGAAGCACCTTTAATCCATACCTATCAAAAGCATGATAGATGAGGATGGCAAGAGTTTTGTTATTGATGAAAACATGATAAGGTGGAAACACTTATTCCATAAGGAGATCAAACCCTTACATAGTAATGCAACAAAAATAAACTAACAAAAGGATGAACACAAAGTAAAGGAAACTGAGGATTTTAAGGCTGTCGAGGAGAAGAAAGATAGACTGATGTTAGAAAACCGTGACATAGGATCCATCTGCAGGTGCATCACTCTTACAAAGTACCAATGGAGGAATGCACAATTTTTATTTTTCTTAGAATTTTATGTTAAAATAAGTATCAAGAATTAAAGGCCATCAAAACAAGTGTCATGTAGTGGCTAGTACCTACCTTTTGTTTGAATTTGTATATGTATTGTAGTAAAAGTGAGAGATATGAATGCATTGGAACGAGACATTGTAATAGAATATAGTTTAGAAAAATTAAGCAATGATTTGTTTTAAAACATATTTTTTTGAAATATCATGTATTTGTGGTTCTAAGGTGAGATATTGATAAACAAAATTTAAAGTAGAGGATAATTGTTTCTTGTTCAATGTTAGATAAATATTTTGAAGTGTCTTATTTCTTAATAGATGAACTTGAGCATTGATGTTGAGCAATATGCATGGAATATTTCTTGAGTTCTAGCTATTCCTATTCAGGAATGAACTTCTAGATTACCTGATCCAACAAGCCTGATTCTATATCACCATTGGTGTTGTTGTGAAGAGGACAATGAACAATAGAGATGGATGAGGTCTTTGAACATGAAAATGACCATTCAGGATTTTGAATACAACTAGTCGATGGATCTTATTCAAAAGGCTTGTCAATGGCATTGTGCATGCTAGTGTTGGTAGTACCTCTAGGAAGAGAGATAGATAGTTGGAAATTTCTTGAAGAACCTCCATGAAATTGATCATTGTTATGTATTATTGTTATTGAAGAGTGCATGGAATTGTTTTTGAGTAGGTCACCAAAGTTGTACATTTTATCATCTAGTACAAAATGTTCAATTTTAGAATTCCTACATGTCTAATCAGAGTAAGCATCTTGCAAGATATTGACAGGGTCAATATATTTTGTATTGAATTTATAGTGAGAGATGAAATTAGGTAAAGGAAGAATGAATTGATTAGAAATGAACTTACTTGGATTTGAAGTCATGGGAATGAAATTTGTAATTGCTTTGATGCCTCTCATAGAAATGGTTGCACTACCATAAGCATATGCAACCTCTTCTGATGTATCAAATGTTCCAAGCCATTAACTTTTCTTGGAGTTTGGGTCTAGGATTTCAGCACTGTAGTGACCCCATGGGCTTTGTTGAATACCTCTATATTTACATACATTGATGGAATTTTTGGATATGGAGGTAGAACGAAAAGGGGATATGAAAACAATAGGTTGGTTGGATATGTACTTACATGCCTCTAAATTTTTGTATGTAAAATTGGTTGTGGTGTTAATGCCCCTGATAGATATAATTGCCTTGTCATAAGCATAGGCAACATCTTCTATTGTATCAAAGGTACCTAGCCATTTACGTTGGTTATAGTCGTAGCCATAGATTTATGCCCCATAACGACCATTCGCACGTTTTCTAACACCTTTATATCTTCCTTCCTTTTTGAAATTTTCAAGTTCGTAGGATTGATAGTGTAATATATGTACAGTAGCTTGATTATTTCTCCCATTGTCTTGATAGTTTTGTTGCTCTAGCAATTCCTTTGTTATCTTATAACCCAACTTTGTTTTTATTGTCAGTTGTAATCAATCTATGCAACTACTACTACATATGCAAATAATTCTTTCTTTTGATATCCTACAAATGATATATAGCAACAAATAAGCCTTCTTAGCACTTTTGTAAAAGCTATGGAGATATGAAAATATTATTATAATACAATAAGAAATTTTTACAATCTAGAGGAAAGACAAACAGAGTGGAACAAATATACATTCTACCCATTTACAAAATAGTGAGTATCATGACCCAAAACAACAAATGACTTCAATTACATGTATATTGTGAATAGAAGATATAGAAATAAGGAAATTATATAGTAATTGTAGCAAAAATATACTGAAAGGTCTTTAAAAAAGACTCTAACATTTCAGGAAAGCTAGTTTGTAGAGGCAATATCATGATTAACATTAGCATCATGAACATAAGAAATAGGTTGATTGATGTCTTCTGCCCCATTTATAGGTAGTTGAATTACTACATCATTTGCATGGGTTGGCAGATGTGGAACATGATTGAGTAGAATATAGAGTGCATGGTAAGTGTCATCAATTTTATCGACAAGTTCACAACCATGTTCATAGTAGTGACAACGAAGGGAATTTTTCACTACGATTGTACAATTATTTTGGAGGCCATGTTTATGGTATTAAAGATACAAACAATAGTAGGATATTTCTAAATATCCCTATGGTTGAATAACCCTCCAACAAGGGTTGTCCCATTCCACATGTCATAATTAGCTAGAACAATATTTAGGCTTTCTTCATATATCAGATGGTCTTGTATGTAATTAAAAGCAATCTTTCTTCAGAGAGAAGATTCTTACAAGAGATCCATGGAATTGGATAAAAAGAGAGTAACTACTTGAGAGAAGTACAACACTCTAGGGGAGTGTTGAAGAATTTCATGTCTAGTCAACAATTGAAGAGCATCCTCCACTACATGGCAATCTATTTTAAACACCTTTCCCAACAACACAGAGTCAAATTTTCCATGCTTTGGGTATTCCCATTTCTTAATAGGGAAATAAAGCCATTTATTCTTATGTCTATACTCCATACATTCGAGAGCTAACAACTTAATTATTTGACTATGCCAAACTAGAAAGCTCTTTTAAATTCTTCATTGACTTGTAGAATGATCTCTTCTCAATGTTCAATGCAATGCAATGTTAATGAAATTTGGAGTAGTACAACAAGATGAGCAAGATGCAGATGGAAAATATGATAAAATGGCCAATATTATCAATGCAATAGATAGCTACAAGTAATATGAGTAGGTCAATTAGTAAAATGACAAATCTCCACATCAAAGTGTCATTGTAAAGAGGGTGAGTCATCATATCATGTGTTCCAAATGTCAATTACAAATGCATAAGTACATTGAATAAGAAAAAGAGAAAACATCAACATTACTACGAAGATATTGCAAAGAACATATAAATGAACTTTGAATTGCATTTAGCATAGAAATAAATATAACTATTGATATAAGGAAATTATTAGGTGTTAACATTAATAATGTATGATAGTAGATAGAGAGATATAAAATTGTTGTAATGGTTTGGAGTCAAACATTTTTCTTATTCTAGATATTTTTTACACATAAAAATAAATATTTTTTAATATATTTTTTCTCGTCTATATGACTGACTATAAATTAATTTGAATAAAAAACCAAAAGTTAAGTAGAATACGAATCCCATTCTTCCACTTACCCACCTTTTTAGGTTAAAAAATTGTTTGAATTTTATTAGATTTTGGGCTTTCTAGTTTTGGTATAGATGTGTTTATTGGGTGTAATGTGGAGTGATAGATCTCACATATCCAAGAGCTAGAAGACATGAAAAATGTGGTTGAAGTCAGAGCCTAAATTTGATGGTCGACCTTGGCTATCAAGTAAAAATTTTATGATAGTTATCCATTCATATGTGTCCTTAACATACTATGACATACCTTAATATAAGTAAAATTATATATAAACTAAATATATATATCATCACAATTCTATATAACTTATGAGAGTCTATTCAAAATCTCTCCTTTCACATGATACTGTTGGGTACGTAGTATGAAGCCTAATGTAATGGCAACATCATTTGATTCTGTAACGACAGCACTTTTCCTGTTTGTAACCACTATCTCTGTAACTACCTTTTTCTTGGCATGCATACATCATTTCCTGAGTCGATCATTCTCTTTGGTCAGGCGGTTGTTGTTGGAGATATGTATTAGTGTATTGTCTTTAGATAGATGTAGCTGGTTTTGCTGGCTGTACTGCAAAGTGCTGTTTAAGATAAATAAAAGAGAATCCCCTACTGTTCATAGTGGACGTAGCCATTTTAATGGCGAACCACGTTAATTTTCTTGTGTTCTGTGTTTGATCATATTTATGTGTTCTTTTTATTTCCTGCAATTACTTTGTCTGCCTTCTTTTAAATTTACAATTGGTATCAGAGCTATGGTGAAAAAGATGTTTTTGAAATCGTGAAGAATTTCAAGGAAAATGGATGTAGCAGCTTTGGATGATTGGGCTCAAGCTCTCATGTCTTGGTCGTGTGGCTCTAGAGAGAGTTTTGATGAAGTGGGAGCTGTGGTGACTATTGCAGACAGCGACACAGAGCTAGATGAAATTGTGCCAATGGAAGTAGATGAATCTCCTGTCTATTTGGCAGTTGATCCTACCACTAAAGTTCTTATGGGTGATGTTGATCTTGATTCCCCAAGCACTGCCCAGGTGAGGTATGTGTGGGAAAATCCTCCGCAATTTTTGAGAGGCAAGGATTTTGACATGCTAGAAGAATTGGAGAGCCTACAGAGGCTGAAGGAAACAGATAATACAACAGCAATAGATGTTGATGTGAAAGGTAAAATGAAACACTGTGTACATTGGTGGGATGGATGGACAAATAAGGAGGATTCGGCTAAAGAGGAGAAGGATGCTAGATTTGGAATTGAATTTGCACCAGAAGAGTTTTTAGATCTTAAAATTGAGCTTAGAGCACTTCTTGAATGCACAGGTGATGCACAACACAGGAAAGCCATCATGGAGGAGTTGCGGAAGAGGGCAAAGGCAGATAAGAGTGGTAAGTCTGTAAAGGACCTCGTATTACTCCTCTATGAAATGGTTTCTCTCACTTCTGCCTTCTGCCTCAATGATCCAAATACCTTTGCTTCCAACATTCATAAGATGTTGAAGCAGAGTCTCAACATTTATGAAGAAAAAGACATGCAGGTAGAGATCCCGGTTTGAACCCTAGATGAGGAGGTCGGTGAAGATATTGATCAAAAGAAACACAAGGTAGCTCAAGTTACTAATAAGCCAAACAAAAAACTAGCAATCTCAGAAGATCAAAAGAATGTGCCAATCAAAGCTCCTCTTAAAAAGGAAGAGAGCAGTTCTAAAGAATCTGACAGTGACGAGTCTAAGGAGGTGAATGTAGTTCAAAAGAAACCTATTCCAAATGCTGTTGTTAAACAAGACGATGGCAGCAGTGAGGATGACTCTTCCGATGAGAGTGAGGAAGAATCTGTACCTCAAAAACCAATGCAGAAGGTCACTAAATTTCAGCAACCTGTGAAGAAAGTGAAGGAAGAGAGCAGCTCTAAGGAAGATGAAAGCTCAGAAGAGAGTGATGAGGAACCAAAGGCTAAGAAAGGCATCAAGGGTACCAAACAAAAGGAAGATAGTGATGAGGAAATGGAAGATATGGGAGAAACTCTAGCTTCTAAGAAAACTCCAGCTCAGAAACATAAGTCATCTATGCATAAGATGTTAAAGACTCCGACAACTCTTGGTGCTACAACATTGTTTATGGGAAATATGTCATTCTCTACAGATGAGGATAGCATGTACCAATTTTTTGAAGAAACTGGGGATTTGGTTGATGTTCGCCTAGCTAGGCATGAAGATGGCTCCTTTAAGGGTTTTGGACATGTTCCATTTGCAACTGAGGCTGCAACTATGATGACAATGAAAAGAAATGGACAAGAGTTATGTGGGCGACCTGTTAGGCTTGATCCTTCTTGAGCACATGGAGAGCATGGTACACCCTTTAGGAATCTGGATTGGAATTACAGTAATCAGCAGAGGCAAACACCTGGTTTTGTTGGTAATAGGTAGGCATCAGATCCAACCACTTTTGTGAGGGGATTTGACAGGAACCAAGAGGAGGATTCTATTCGAAACAGCCTGTCTGAGAATTTCAAAAATTGTGGAGAGATTGCGAACATTCGAATTCCTTTGGATGTGGAGTCTGAGGAAGAGAGGCAGGCCATGTGGATGAGCTTTTGAGATGAGGTGGACCTTTCTTCACATGTTCAGTAGGCTCCTATAGCTACTCAGAAGTTTTTGTGTAGTAATTATGAGAATGGTAAAGGTTTTAAAGGAAATGTGGGAGACTGGTATGGCGCAGATAAAGAAATTGAACAGATCGGAGATATAGGAAATTTAAAGATTGTAGTTTACTTAATAAGGTGGAGGGAAAGATGGTAGGGGTGATTACTTTCGCTGAAGAAAATGTTTGTGTGACTGACCACTTAGGAATGCATTCTTCTAGTTTGCCAGTGAAGCCTATGTATCCTGACGATGATCTCCGTTTTCCTTCCGGGACATCTGAAGACATTCTTCCATTTCATAAGTTTATTTCAACAATTTTTGGCGCTGAATACATCAAGATGTTTGTACTGGACAAGGCTCTTAAGATGCTTTTCAGGGGTTCTAAAGATCTAGTTGTGAATGTGAATGGTGTGGTATTCGATTGTATCAAAATAGATGATCAGGAAAGCTCGATTTGCTGTGATGGTTGTCCTGCTGCATACCTTTCTAGGTGTGTTGAGGTCTCAAAAGATGCTTTACCTGAAGGAGATTGGTATTGCCTAGAGTGTTTAGTGAAAAAAGCCTCCAGAGGATTTGCGGTGTTGAAGGGCTTGCAAGGAGCTAAGTTTCTGGGAAAATTTTTGCAAAAGGAAGGTGTTGTGATTGATTGGGAAGCCTAGAAACGATTTATACGGAGTGTCCTTGAACAAAGGTTGAAGCCTTGCAATACGGGCTTGTTTTCAAAGTGATGAATACATCAAGATGTTTGTGCTGGATAAGGCTCTTAAGATGCTTTTCAGGGGTTCTAAAGATCCAGTTGTGAATGTGAATGGTGTGGTATTCGATTGTATCAAAACAGATGATCAGGAAAGCTCGATTTCAAATCCAAGAATAGGTGTTAATACAAGTTATGCAACCAGCATAGTAAAATTTCAGGTTAATTCAGGTCACACCCACAATAAACAATGTGAAATAGCAAGATCTGAGGCTAATGATGTAGAAAATTTGAACAGTGATGAATGCTGTCTCTGCAAGATGGATGGGATTTTGATATGCTGTGATGGTTGTCCTACTACATACCTTTCTAGGTGTGTTGAGATCTCAAAAGATGCTTTACCTGAAGGAGATTGGTATTGCCCAGAGTATTTAGTGAAAAAAGCCTCCAGAGGATTTGCAGTGTTGAAGGGCTTGCAAGGAGCTAAGTTTCTGGGAAAAATTTTGCAAAAGGAAGGTGTTGTGATTGATTGGGAAGCCTGGAAATGATTTATATGGAGTGTCCTTGAACAAAGGCTGAAGCCGTGCAATACAGGCTTGTTTTCAAAGTGATGATTGGATTGAAAATGCAGGGGCTATCTCTGAGTAGTACTTTTGCCGATCCCATTGGTCTTCAAGTGGGAGATTGTTGGGTATGTAGTATGAAGCCCAATGTAACGGCAACATCATTTGATTATGTAACGACAGCACTCTTCCTGTTTGTAACGACTATCTCTGTAACTGCCTTTTTCTTGGCATGCATACGTTATTTCCTGAGTCGATCATTCTCTTTGGTCAGGCGGTTGGTGTTGGAGATATGTATTAGTGTATTGTCTTTAGATAGATGTAGCTCGTTTTGCTGGCTGTACTGTAAAGTGCTGTTTAAGATAAATAAAAAAGAATCCCCTGCTGTTCATAGTGGACGTAGCCATTTTAATGGTGAACCACGTTAATTTTCTCGTGCTCTGTGTTTGATCATTTTTGTGTGTTCTTTTTATTTCCTGCAATTACTTTGTCTGCATTCTTTTAAATTTACAGATACAATTATTTTAAAAATTTTATTGTATTTTATAGAAAAAATGCCTCAATACAGTCATACGACGATCAAATTTAGGCTCTGGTTGAAGTAGTAGTGGTAGCAGTAGTCTGACTGGGAAAAATTTCAGCCACGCCAACAATGGAGGCGAATGCTGGTATGGTCACAGGATCTCATAATAGGAATGAGTTCGTTCTGATTCGCCATGAAGGAGAAGTTGGTTTAAGAGATTTGTTCTTGGATTGCATTATCCTGATTTAATTTCCCCTTTATTTTAAGCTCTTGTTGTCAGTAGGATATTTGCTCAATGAATGGGGCCTATTAATCCCTAGCAAGACTGCAAATGAATTCCTTTTTCATGGGCACAGATGAAAAAATGAAAACTAGAGAGATCAAAATTGGGATTCAACCATCATTTTAGTTCCCCCGTTTAAGGTCAAAGCTTAAAGAATAAGCTTTGAATCAAATAAACTCACATCAGCTATGAGCTTGATAGGACAACCTTCAAAGATTTTGAAGGTAGGTTTAAGGATTTGATTTCCATCTCTCAAAAGTACATTTGAGTATAAGGTGAGAAAAAGATTTCCGCAATCTATTATGTAAGAACCATGATCGTGAAAGAAAACTCTAGAATTTGGTTGGTTGTTATAATACCCTGCACCATCAACAGTTGAAAATGCCCACTCTGGTTGGCCTATGCCTTCTGCAACAACTTTCAAATCTGACATAAGATGAGGTTGAGAAAGTTTTTCTAGCGTCTGTAATCTAGGTTTTTGTATTGGGCCTATTAATCCCTTGGTAGCTGGATCTGCTGATGACATTACATTTAACAACGTATTTCAGAAATCAAAGACTGTATTCTTGTTGCCAAAGATCCCACATGGCAGCTTCCCTTATTTTTATAATAGATTTTCTCTAGATACCACTACTTGGGGGTAAGATTGGTGGGGAAGAGGATAGGACCTAGCATAATGTTAGCTTTCCTGGCTTGGAAGATCAAATTAGCCTATTAACAAGGCACCACTTTACTTTTAAACTACAAATGTCCAAAATGGGAAATATTTTCCAAAGGGGAAAACGACTCTAAAACATCCACATGACATGGGAGGAAAATAATTAACAGGCGTTGATGGCTCAGCGGATGAATAAGCATGGAATACTCAGATTTTAACATATATTAATTGCTAGAGAGAAAAGAAAATGCGCATACATTATTCCCTATTGTCTATGATGCTTCAAAATAGATAAATTTGTAGGCAGCAATAACATTAATAACAAGAAGCAGTTGTGGAAATCCTTCAGCGGATCCTTTAGTAGATCCTGCCCATCCTAGGGAACAGTGATTGAGAAGAAGCCCCAATCGTGATGAACAACATTTGATCAGCTCGACCTAGCCATCACTCTGGCCTTTAGACCAGATTTATTGGGAGAGCCTGAGGTGTTCGTATGGCCTTTAGGAGGTTGAGGTGATATGTAGATCGACTCTATTAAATCAATCACAAATTCACATCTAAAGGCAAACTACCTACATTAAACAAAGTTTGAATGAAATCAAACAAAACGAGATGAGCAGAATGCCTGTTGTATTTAAAAATTTCATTCAAATGGAAGAGAAGATGGGTTTGCAATTATGAGTCATCTTTATACAATGGAGCTACAATGGAGGTCTCAAGACCTGAAGACATAGTGGTATTTGAATTTGGAACAATTGCAGCATCCTCAGAGAAGGTAATGCTAGCTAGGTATTGAGACAAGTAGTAAGAAGACAAGATAGCAAAACAAAGAAAATAATTTGATTAAACCCTGGGATGCTTGGAAATAATGTATGGATGTTTTCAATAGCAGTACTCGTACCTCCAAACAGCATGGGATGTTTTGTGAGATGTTCAAGTTTCAAATGCCCTCATAGACATGTATGCAAAATGTTTTCAGTTGGATAAGGACCAGTTCTAGTGACCATCGAAACAAGAGATTCATTTTCAGTCTAAAATGGAGAAATTCATGATGGACGAAGAGCCTGGGTGTATAGGAGGTACTATTGAAAAGAGGAATCAAATCATGATGGACGAAGAGCCTCAGGGGTGTAGGAGGTACTATTGAAAAGAGGAATCAAATCAATGTAAATCTAAATTTTTGAAGGCAAATTGTTTGTGATTAGGTTTCTTATTGTTTTCTATAAATATTTTTTCGATTTCTATTTCATTTCATTCCGTGTATCATGGTACTACTGATTTTTTTCATTTTATTATTCACTATAAACATTCAATCTTTTAGAGATCATTTGGATCACTTTTTAATAATTTAATTGGACATATAGATAATTGAAATCTTTTCTATATGGTAGTTATCCATGCTTGAAATTAATAGAATTTTACTTTTACAAGTTACAATTTATATTATTTGATTTTGGCTACCAAATATCAAATTGATTTGATTCTTACCTGTGAAGACATTGAATTGATTGGATCTTAGGTATGAGCTAAAGTCATCATGCATTCATTGCTTGCATCGATTAACATGAAGCCGACAATAAGAGGTAAAGTCTCATAGCCAATTAGAATTTTTTACCAACACTACAAACTATAGTTATAACAAAAATAAAAGAAAATGATTGGTTGAAACTTGAGAAGGCAAATGCAAAATTTTACATATTGAATGCAAGAGTACCATGCCTTCACAAGTACTAATAATAAAGTCTTGAAAGGGATTATTCTATCAAATTTATGTAAGGCACATCTCAACACTATCTATTATTTATTGCACTTCCCATATCACTCTCATTAATTTACTCCATCAACTAAATTACAACTCCTTAATAAATAATTTGGTATAGGGTCAACCCTTAACCATCTAGGTAGATGCATATCACATGCCACCATTATTTTCTTTTATTTGATTCTTCACACACGTTATTTTGTAAGCCTTTATAAGAAATGGCTCTTCCCATCAAAATTTCCTTTGCCATGTATAAATGTGGGATGGTGATTGAAAAGTTGTCTTATTTAAGTCACATTTCTTAAGAATTAGATAGAAGTAGGTGAGTGACACAACTTAATGTTTCCAAATACATATACAATAAGTTGTATAATTTGATTGTAAAATTTTAAGGTATAAAATTAAGAATTTTTTTATAAATTTTTAAATTAGAAATAAAATAATAATTTAAATTATAAAAATTGGTTTTTGTGAGGTCTATAAAAATAGATGGATAAGAATAAAAAGATTTTTGAAAAATATATATAAGATGAAGTATACCTTTTAGGAATATGCTTATTACTACTTGCAAGTATATTAATACTTATTAGTGTTTGTGGGTATATTAATGTGTCGATTAGGTTTCATTAGTTTGTAAACAAATAACTAATGAGAAAGTATAAATAATTTTTTTGACTAAATCCTCTAATGTATACATTTTCCAAATTTCTCTCAAAATATAAAAACCACTTTATTTGTCATTCTATTGGATTAATTTTTTTTATGGGGTTTACTCGAGTTTTTAGCCTGGTCTGAGCTCAGATAGACCTTACAGTGGATCTCTTCCCATGGCTTTACCATCGAGGCCACTATTAGGGGGTCTCAGTCCCCAAGGCATTATGACCCTAGTTCAAATCCGTGAGCTCGTTGGCCCAGTGAAGGCCCACAACTTGCGAGCACGACAGCTCAGTGAAGGATCCGTGAGGCACATATCTTGCGAGCACGACAATCCATCAAAGGCACAATGCCTGTGAGCTCTTTGGACCAATGGGGATTTGAACCTTGGTGGTGATCATCGCAGCCAAGTGAACTCACCACCACATTGCACCCTTAAGGGCATTCTATTGGATAATAGATATGAGTAGTTTTATTATTTACAAATATGGAGGTAAGTTATTGTACTATATTAAAATTAGTTTCACTATAGCTAGAGTCATCAATGTAAAACTTTTTTACTCTATTTTTACACTTTCACATGAATTGATCTAAAAAAATAATTTCATCCTTGACTTTTGTGATATTATAGTCATTTCATAGAGAAAAGTTTGAGAAGTTTGTACAATATATCTAGAAAATATGGCGTTGGAGGTTAAAAGAGTCTTATATCTATCTATAATATCCTATCACACAAAATTGTTAGTGAAATCTGATTCCTATTTTAATATGAAAAGACATTAAAAGATAGTTCATGGTGCTATTCGATTTATTTGTAGATTTCATATCCTCTATTAACTAACCAAATTTATAACTATTGTGTTAGTTCGTACTATGTAGTTTAGACCATGTCATTATCACTTCAAAGTTATGAACTTGGAATCCATAAGCACACGAAATATTTGACTATCCAAGCATGTAGTGAAAATGATTCTTTTGAAATAGTGAAGCAAACAATTACTTCAAACACCAAATAATTTCCCCATTAAATCTCAAAGGATTGGAGAATCTATGAGATCATCTATTTCCCTTAAATTTTGCATCTTTCTATCATTTCTTCATATATGTCTATCAAAATAATAATTTTTTCAACACTTTTGTAAATTGTAAACTACATAAATGACTTTTCTTATTTGAGTGGAGATGGATGCTATGCATGTATTCATCAAGTTTGTTGTAAGCCTAAATGTTTCTATGAGTAACAAAAGAAAGGGCATTTATCTTTTTGTTGTTTAAGGCATTAAAGATGCTCTAATAACCCTCTCTAATATTAGATTTGTTGCAACTCTATGCTAGGTTTAAATGAGTTAAAATCAATTGAATTTTAGCTTGTTATTATGTCTCCGTACATTGCTAGGCATATGCATCTCTATTGGTCAATGAAACAAAAGAGATAAGAATATTTATGTCCAATAACAGAATGATTGCCTCTTGACTACTCATGACATTAAGAAAAAGACATGAGAGAGCATCTGCGTGTAATGCTTGTGTCAAATATAATGCTAGAAACTTCATTTTGGTGGCCATGATATGGCATTACTTACCTAGCCTTTGATTTGTATTAATGGTGATTGTATAGTTTAGTTTTTTTACTAGGTTTCAAACTTAGAATTTGAGATTACATTTAAGATGTTGAATTTAAAAACCAGGTCAAAACAACCAATAGTAGATGAGTTATTTAGATACCTAAAATTATATAGGTAAGGTATCCCTACATAGCTTCTCAACATCCTAACAACAAAAGTTTTAGATTGTCCAAAATATGCTAAAGATGTTACCTTAGAGGATTACAAAAACCTACCCATGTCTTAACTTGAATGAATTACATAATCATGCCAACCTATTTACTATTTTGTTTAAACAAGAAATTATTTTCTTTTTACAAACATTGTCTTCAATCAGAGCAAGGTCAAATGTATCTCTACTGACGCTATAGATGCCTAACTAATAATGGAGCAATGCTAAACTTTTGACAATTTATTCAAAAATACATATTACAAATCATATGTAGACTAATATCTAATGTAAGAGACAAATTATTTTAGATTATAATTACTTCTCTATTTTATAAATACTTAAACATTTCAAAAAATAAATGAACACATACATACATAACTTGATTAATTGACACTTAATATAATTTATTTAAAAGTACATATTACAAATCATATATAGACTAATATCTAATGTAAGAGACAAATTATTTTAGATTATAATTACTTCTCTATTTTATAAATACTTAAACATTTCAAAAAATAAATGAACACATACATATACATAACTTGATTAATTGACACTTAATATAATTTAAATAAGAGTTAATTATATCGAATAGATACACAATATTTATCATGAGTTTGATCTCATTTATTTATTTTCTTTCAATAAGATATCCTTAGTTATAAATGCTTGGAAGCATTTCCCCTGTAGAAGCTACCCTTTATTATGCCACACAATGCTACCAATCGAGATTGATAAAATATAACCCCATAACATTTTTAAAAAAAAATTGTTTCCTCTTATTATAATGGTTTAATCATGACTATCCACACAATATCATACTAAATTTTTTTATTATTTAGACATTATCATTAAAATGACATATAATAATTATACTTTTTGTTAAATAACTTTGTTACCTACAGTGGCAATACGGGTGAAATGGCATGAGTGTTAAGAAAAACAAATTTAAATAATAATTAAATAGTTGACATATTAAAATAAATAATTATAAACATTAAAAAATATAGCCCACATATTAAAATTAATAATTAAAACATATATAAAACATAAATGTTTGAAAGTCTCCAATACCGAAAACAATTACATAAATTTAGTGAGGTGAAAATAAAATCATGAATTACACAAGGAAGAAGGGGCAAAAAAAAATCAAAATCTAAGAATCAACCAAAATCTCACATATATGAATTTCATGATTTGTTAGAATAATGGTGTTAATCGTGTATGCATAAATCATTTCATATTGTTGGAATATTAAAAAATTTAAATTCATTTAAATCCCCTGTAAAATCTCCATTTACTTCTAATATTCTTTTAATCCACTTTCTTGATTATATAAATTTAGTTTTCTTTTTAAAAATATTTTATGCAAGAAGGAAGAAGTACAAAATAAAAATCAATAAGCATCAAAACATGACACATGACATGGGTGAATTGAACACCCATAAAATCCTTGATTTTGCCCAGTGTTATATTAAAAGTTAAAATAGTATTCATTATTTATCTTAGAGTCTTTGGTGATGAAGTAAAAACTAAATATATTAAACTAATTAATTATATTATTCATAAGCCTTTATAATAACTACTACAACCACTTTTGGAAAAAAAATTAAATATAAGCAATGTCCATAAAATTTTTGATTATATGAATTTAGCTTTTTTTAAAAATTATTTTATGCAAGGGCACAAAATGTCTATTTTATTTTCTTTCATAAATTTGATAAGTGTTGTATTAAAAGTTAAAATAATATTCATTCTTTATCTTAGAGTCTTTGGTGATGAAGTAAAAACTAAATATATAAAACTAATTAATTACATTATTCATGAACTTTTATAATAACTACTACAACCACTTTTGGAAAAAAAATTAAATATTTAAGCAATGTATATAGTAAAAGCAATATATAGCCTATATTAGTAATTAGAGTTAGAATTAGGGTAACATTGGAAATTCCATCCTTGGAAGATATTAAATGAATAATCTTATAAAAAGTAAAACTTTCTAACTACTATATTAATTGTTTTACTTCTATCAACTCTATATACATATAAAACATTATTTTATCAAACATAATTAATACTACCATTATATGTTTCAACTATTTCATAGATCTCATTTTCATTTACAGTGCAAATATTTTATTAACAATATTTCATTTTCCTGTAATATAACATAAATATAAATATGTATAATCGTGTATGCATAAATCATTTCATATTGTTGGAATATTAAAAAATTCAATTTCATTTAAATCCCGTAAAATCATTTTCCTTCATGAACCAAAAGAGTATAATTTTGGGATTAAAAAAATAAGATCCTAAAACAACGCTAAGAGATCCAAACAAAACATGCTCAAATCAAACAACCATGATATGAATGATTTGTGTAATTTTGAAAGGTAAGAGTATTTGCAAATAAATAGTTAAGAATATTATGTTCACAAATACTATTCTTATGTGTAGAAGTATTAGGGTGGCAATGTACATGCATTGGAATACTTCATATTATATGTTTTGCTTATGATATCTTTAAATAGTTACTCCATACCAAATGGTTTTCTCTATTAATATAAATTTGGGAATTAATATTGTACCAATGAAATCATTTGAATGACCCAATCCTAACCCTAACACTAACTAGGTGTTAGAATAAGAGTTAGGGTTAGAATTAGTGGTATACTAGCATATCTATATTTTAAAAATATATCTAAAAATGTGGAGAGATATCCTTCTCAAGGTGCCTATTCCACTTATGTGTGGTAAATTGTCTCAAGAAGGATATCTCTCGGCGTATTTTAGATATATTTTTTAAATATAGATATACTAGTTAAATATGTAAGAAAAACATAAACATCAAATAATCCTCTTACATTCCAGCCAAGGCTAAATTAGGTTCACTGAGATGAATAACGCAAGCCAGAGATATAAGCTCACAACAGAACTCCCCCAAGAGAAGAAACATCAGAACTAATTAAAGATGTGTGAATGATCCTGTAATGTATCTACGTACAGTGTCCTATAAACAATGATGTGATAACTTTTCCAAACAAATTG
Source organism: Cunninghamia lanceolata (assembly GCA_027924645.1). Classification (NCBI taxonomy): domain Eukaryota; kingdom Viridiplantae; phylum Streptophyta; class Pinopsida; order Cupressales; family Cupressaceae; genus Cunninghamia; species Cunninghamia lanceolata. Next base: position 279,216 of record BSBN01001254.1, read on the forward strand.
CTCTTGTGAGATATTTGTATTAATATATCTATGTGCAATGTTTTATTCAACGGTAGTAGGTACCTATTATCAATAAAATAACTTTTCTCTTTCCAAATCTGAAGAGATAAATTGATCTACATATTGTTATTTTAAATGCATAAATCTCACGTATTTTCCTCCACAGCATTGTCAGTGAATTTAATGTTCTATTTTAACTTATTTAATATTATTTTATAGAGTAAAATATTGGATTTTTGTGGAGTGTGGAACTTTATAGAGAAAACGGCTTTCTACTGATGTGAGATTAAGAAGTCTACATAACAGAAGGAAAACCGGCGTCGCCCAGACTTGAACTGGAGACCACCTCCAACTACACCTCTGAATATTGAGAATTTAGTTAGTTGTTTCGTCGAACAGGCTTATGCAAAGTAAGTAACTGGAAGGAAAAACTTAAAAAAGGCTGCTCCGATAGCTCAGTTGGTTAGAGCACCCGTTTAGTAAGCGGGAGGTCTTGAGTTCAACTCTCAATCGGAGCAGGAACTGTATATTCGAACTTCCGTTCTTTCTAATAAGTGGTATCTCATTCAGTATGGTTTTATTGTCTTAAAATTTATTGTTTGTTTTTCCTTATTATGTTTTCTTTTAAACTATTTCTAATTCTTTTAGAATTTAAATTATTTTGAACCTATTTGCAATAATCATATTGTCATTGTTTGTCACTGCCAAGTTATTTGGGACATTAGTGTGATATGCTCTTCTTTTAAACTATTTCTAATTCTTTTAGAATTTAAATTATTTTGAACCTATTTGCAAGAATCATATTGTCATTGTTTGTCACTACCAAGTTATTTGGGACATTAGTGTGATATGCTCTTACTACTAAAATAGGATTACATGCACTAATGTGTCACATTTTGAAAAAGTGTTTTTCCTCACATAAAAATTCACTCTTCTTGTAAAACTCTAACCCTAGAATATTTTCCAATAGTTAATTTGATCTTAAACATGCTTATTTAGGTTTCCTTTCCCAAAAAGGAAAGGATCCATTCCTTCACTCCATTCACTTCTCCATCCTCTAGCACATATTTTCCTCATAAGGGCATCACCATCATTGCACACACCACCTCCATTATTACAACTCCATAGACCAACACCATAGGCTCATACACTACAACTCTTCAACTACTTCATGATGAAAGATGCAATTAGGGCCTTGACTAAGGCAAGCTTCTAAATCTGCCCTAGGTACACCATTTCCCCCTTTCTAATTTGATAGCTCCTACAACAACAAAGACAAGCACTGACAAGTGTAGGCAATTTCTAACAAGTACAGAGGGCACAAAAGCTTACATACCAAACACTAATGCATCCAATGGATATGATCATGCCCCTTGAGATATGTGTTCATGCCTCAAGACAATATTGATTGTTGCTTGACACAAAACTACTCTTATAGAATTTTATATCATTCAATTACCTTTTTTAAATCTCAAGAACTTAGCAATGTAACTTTTTATGTTATTAGGGGATTTTAAGGGATTATTGTTTTCTTCATTTCTTTAGGTGACTCAACCCATCTTTTGACATCCTAAGTATCATATATGTGAAACTATAATCTACAATCCTCACTTTTTTGTGTTATCTTGATGATAGATCATGAAGTGTGATACAAAATGTTGATATTAATATATGCTATATATTTTGTTCTAAAAAAATCTCTTCTATCAAAAATCAATTATTTTTCTTAAATTGAATTTAACTATAGCTTCAATGCTACACAATAATTTAATTTGATTGAGGCCTTCTTAATGTCATTGTTGAAGTTTCTTATTGTTATAGTTTAAATCACTTGTTCACACATAGTGATTGGCTCAAGCATACATCACCTTTACACAATGTGAATAACCCATGTATATGTCACACATACACAGTGTGACTAGCTCGTGCATACCACATGCATACACAATGTCAATCTCTCATGCACGAAACACATATACATATTGTGACTAGCTCATACATACAACACATATACATAGTGTGAATAACTCATGCATGTGTCACATGCACACATAATCACTACTTCATGCATACAACACATATACATAATATGAATAACTCATGCACGAGTCACATACACATAGAGTGAATTTCTCATGTATACAACACATATACACAATGTGATTAGTTCACACATACATCACATATACACAATGTGAATATCTCATATAGGCATCCCATATACATAATGTCACTAGCTCATATGCAGATCATAGGAACACATAGTGACCATCTAGCAAAAAGGAATGGGTGCAACCTTACTACAACCATCTTCTTATTTGTCTAATTCACTAACCTATAAGCCCTCAAACATAAACTCACTAGAAAAATGAATGTTGGTGCATCTCATGCTACACCGAGGGTCCCATCCTTTTTCCAATTCATTCCCAATAGTGATGACAAGATAAGCATCCCATACTACTTCTTTTCATCACTAACAAAAGATCACTTGTGTAACAACAGACAACACATAAGGTTCTTGATACAGAGGCACACAGTGATTGACTCACACATACATAGTGACCAACTAATAATAGGAAGTGGATGCTGTTGCCCCTCAGTTGTTGTCCCTGATGACAAATCCACAACTTGGTATGTTCTGTGGTATAGATGATATATGACTGTGACATCATGTTGTTGGCTCAGTTCCATGGATTCACCTTTTGTTGGCTCAGTTCAGTGGATTCAGCTTCACATTGTTGGTTTAGTTGATTTTTGATTATTGGCACATGTTCATAGTGATCATAGTTGGCACAAGTTGTTTATGCAGTATTGATGGTATGAAAGTCATGAACTCATGATCTCCTAATGTTTTTACTTTGGCTCTGATGATTTCTCCTGTGGCATATGGCATATGATATCATGTTCCATTTCTGTGGTAGATACTTGTATTAGTTTGGCTTATGGTTGGATTGAGACACTATCATGGTAGTTGATATAAGGCATGAGTTTTGTTCACATTGATATAAGGTTGATATGAGTTAAACATTGAATTTATTTTCATAACCTCATATGGACTATACAAGGTCATAAAGGCATACACTTTTTATTTGAGTTGTTCATGTCTAAAAGGGAAGATTTGTTCACCATGGTTTGAATATCATTTGTGATCATACTGCATTACTTAGTGATATTCCTTTCAACACATTTATAAAGTTGATGAATATCAGGCTTCGTTAAGGGATTTACCTATTGGGCAGGTTGTGGCTCATTGTAACAAGTGAAAAGCACACTTCTTTCTTAGTTGTGGTTATGTTTTACCGACCCCTTCTAGGGCACACCAATAGTGCAGGTTACATGTGTTATTCTTGGGCAAAAAGGCATGTTTTGTGTTTCATATTATAAAGTTTTAGCTTGGTAATTTTGTTTCGAATGAGGGTTTCTATCAGTTGCAATCATGTGGAAAGAATAGCATACATATTTGAAAGTTTTTGGAGAATCTAAGGGATGTGACAAAGCTGGACTATGAGCTTGTTTTGGTAAAAGTTTTCTATTGCATTCTACAACAAATCAGTTTATTTTGTTGTCAGCTAAACAAGTGATATTCTTCCTTTTTTAGTTATATGGGTTCATGGTAGTTTAGAGGTTTTTTTCTCTGTGGTGATTTGTTATTCATTTGACTCAAGGGTATCTCTGTTATTAATATTTTATTCAATTTTTAGTCAATTAAAATCAAGGGCTTACTCTTTGCAAAATAGTTAAGATACTTCGACAGTTGTTGAAAACCCTTCGTAGAATCTATTGTTGTTGTATATTCATGACATATTTGTTTCATAAAGCAATCTTGTAAGAGTTTTGTTTATAGGGTTTAACCCTGGTTAGGGTTTGAAGGAAATATTACACTTGTTTGTTGAAGCTCTCTTTATTTCAGCATACAATTTTGAATCTACCTATAATAAGTCTTTTACAATGGTTAAGGGTGCAATCCAAATGTATCATTTGGTGACACTTATGGGTCTATCCGACCATGCTCCTGTAATAACTACTTTGACAGTTGTAAACTGCTTGGGACAGTTTCATGGATTAAGTTATCTCTTCAAACTGTGTGATGAAAGAAAGAAAGACTTTAGACAGACTGTATATAATGTGTTGAAGAGACCTGATGTATTGTTGAGGATATATGGATTGATTGCATTATCATTGATGTTAGATTAGAGTTGTATCGATACTTGAATCTCAATTAATGAGATAATCAAGGATTGGACTTTAGTGAAATAGAGTGTCCCTTTGTAATTGATTTACTCCATTTTTTGGATTGATTGGGATAAGCTAGTGAGGCAGAAATGATAATAAGCCAGTGAGGCAGAAATGGTAATAAGCCAGTGAGATAGAAATGATATCAAGCCAGTGAGGCAAAAATAATAATAAGCTAGTGAGGCAATGATTGTAGCCAGTGAGGCAAGTTTATTACATAAGCTAGTGAGGCACTTTTGCTGAGTGGTTTTCTACCCCAAAGGGTTTCCACTCCTAAAAATATCTGTGTTATGGTGCCATCTGTCATTTGTTTTATTTTACATATGTCTTATGATGCTATTTGTCATTTGTTACATATGCACATGGAATTTTTTTACTTGTCTTTGTAATGCTTTGACACATGTACTAATAAGTATTTAAGTCACCATGCATATCTGTTGTCTAAACCTACAATTACAGTGTGTAAATTTGTCAAATTTGTTCTATTTTGTATAACACTGATTCACCCCCCTGCCTCTCAGCGTTACCAAGTACTCCAACAGATGCAACATACTACATGCATCTTCCCATTACTTGGTTCACTAACACTTACCATTTAAGTACATCCCAACCAAAGAAAGGAATGTTGGTGCATCTAATGCTACACCATGGGTCCCATCCTTTTTCCTGGTTCACTTCCAACTATGATTACAAAAAAGTATCCCATACTATTGGTTATCATAATTGGCTAAGGTGTAAGTGTAACAACGGAAAACACATGAGGCCATTAATAAGATTCCCACAACTTTCTAACCTTTCAAATCAGTAGATCCTAGCATCTATCACCTCCATGCCATTAGAAAACATTGATCCAACTTGGTATGGGGTAGCTCCTAAAATCTATCAATTGCATTGTGTAAGGAAGCTAAGGTAACGAAACAACTTCCTACACTAATCTTGAGGGGAGGGATATGCAAAACTTTTCAGATCCTTAAAACAATTATAGAAGTAAACACAACTAGAAATCATACCATACCACAATAATTATGTGGGGAAACCCTTTTGGAATAAAAACCCCACACTCCAAAGCTGCCCAATTTATTATTCAGGAATCAAGAAGATTACAGTATACTTGCAAAGAAATATTTCACAGGACTATAACCAACCAGAGATCTAGAAGAGATTCAACATCTATAAGACTCTTACACACAACCTCCATCTCAAGCTCCTGATATATAGGAGATACAATACAATAAATTGCCAATGGTAATTATATAACCATGAGCCAAAACCACCCAAAATTTGCACCCAAATTCTCTCCAATTAAAGATACCTTGTGATGTGCCAAATCACAAAACAACATGTGTAACTCTCCCCTTTACAACTCTTTTAAGTGTCCAACACAGTTTCACCTTTCCCAAAATAAGAGGTCCAACTTCTGGAGGCCATAACTTTTGATTCAGGTGTTCGATGGACAAATCATTTGATGAGTTTGAAAGCTTGTGAAGAGATATATCAAGATATAACCTAATTTTCTAGTTACGACAACTTTCGATGAATTTAGGGACCTCTAAGTTCCTCAAATTTGAGTTCAAAACTTTTCTGGGAGTTTCAAAAAATAGAAACTTTAATATCTTGCAATCGAGGTATGATCTTGAGTCGAAACTCACCCAAGATGTTTACTTGGCAGTTCCGCACCTTTTGGGAAAATTCTAGGTCCATCCATGCTCAAATGTAGAGTCACTAAAATAGTAAGCCCTACCATTTTTATCCTCTTTTGGAAACTTTGAAAGTTCTAAGCCATTCTTCAAGATAATGGGTATTTGGAAAAACTACAATTTAGAAGAATACAAACCTTTTGTAGTTGTAAGGTTGAGACACCTTTTCTAACATTCTCCCACTTGTTGAACACCTTGCAAGAGCAAAGGGAGTATCAACACCATGGTTTAATTGCTAGGGGCCGAGAGGCCCATAGACTCCGAACACCATTTGAACTTCTATGTGCTCACAAGCTTAGTTAATGAATTTGCAACATTCATCAAAGTCTCTACCTTAACTAGCTTCACCCTTTTATCCTCGACCATATCTCTAACAAAATGATATTTTATATCAATGTACTTGGTCTTGGCATGAAATGTTGGGTTCCTAGCTAGGAAGATTGTCTTGAAATAAGGGCAGACAACTCAAAGGGGGGGTGAATCAGTTGTCACAAATTTTTTTATCACTTGTAGCAATTTACCTTCTTTATCAGTTATTAACAAATTAATGATATAACCATGAAAGCATAAATCAACAACACATGAGCAGAAACAAAATCAACACACATAACACCATGATTTTTACGTGGAAACCTGGTTAAGGGAAAAACCACGGTGGGGGTTAACCCACAAAAATTATACTCTGTTAAAAGTATTACAAATAAGGAAGGCACATGCCTTCAGGGCGCACTTCCCAGAGCTCACTGCTCCAAGAGGCTCACTGCCCATAGAGATGATAAGAAGATTACAGAATATTTGAACTGATGAATAGCATCTACCAATGTAGAAGTTTAGTTTTGGTTAAGCACAGAATACTGATCTTACACACTTCATCCTTATTCTGCCCTGTTTCACTCTTAGGCCATAATCTGAGCTTGGATCTTTATCTTCACACTTCTTTCTACCTTTTTCACACTTTTCTCCATCACACACTCACACACACCTCAAAACACTCAAATCCATTGGCTATATATTTCTGCATCAAGAAATTCAATCAACTATAGTCGGCTTCAAGAAAACATAGAACATTTGTTAAGAACTCTGCTCTGTCGGCTAAGTCCATGCACAATAAATAACGCGGACCAAAAAATTGTGTTCTCAAATCATCAATCATGTTGGCCAATACCACTAATTACCACAAATTGTTTAACCAACAACTTTTCTTCATCCGGACCAAAATCAAGTATTAGGTTGGCCTGTTCTTCTTTTGATTGTACTGACTAACTGGAACCCAATACTCAGATGCTTATAACTTTTGAATCCTTCATCATCGGAGGCTAAATTCTTAGAATTAGATAGTCCTAAAAATCCTTATTACTCCCTCAGATCGATAACACACTGTGATTTACCATTGGAGAGATCTAGACCAAGATACTGGACCTTGTCACATGCTCTATTTCTGACTACTCGGACTTAGACAAATCTTCACTTTGACTTTCGGCATGAATAAATTTTGTAATACAGATGTGTAAGATGGACGTAGTTGCCATCAATGACAACACTTGTCATGCATAGCAGTGTCTCTTACCAACAATCTCCCCCTTTGGCATTGATGGTAACACTTAGTGAAAAATGACTAAGTGTCAGAACAACTCCCCCTTACTATGTACACTTATGCTTTTCACTGTTCTCTAGTGCTCCCCTTTGCTAGATTCCTCATTTTTCACTGCTCTTCACTCCCCCTTTGACATCAATGGAAAAGGTTGGACTTTTTGAGTGTAGCAATTCCATAATCTCACATTCCTCCCCAATGGAGTGTATATGCAATACAACTTTATAGCCAGGAGTGAATATTGCCTTATGGTCCAGTAGTTCCAATATCTGTAATTGAGCATCAAACATGACAAAATCCTCATACCAAAATTCATCAAAAATTTTATGCACACGGGCATATAACAAACAACCCTATGACTAATTTACATGAGTTTGAACATATCACCAAATACATTCTTCAATAGCGCCAACTCATTGTCCTAACTCTTCTTCATGTTGTTCAAAACTGAGATGTGACCACTGAATAAGAATGCTTGAGACTCTACTTTCCACAAGTCAGTAGGATCACTTGACTTAGTAGCAGCTTGGGCTTCAGTCAAAGCATTGAACATTGCTTCTAATTTGGGGGAAATTAGTCCCCAGAGCTTACACATTCTTGTCTCAATGTTGTCCTTTTCCTTCATCAATTTCTTTATTTCTTTAATCGAGCTGATTGTTTGGCATTCTTGGTTCATCATTGATACTGTCAGAGGATCAAAAGATTGGGATACACTTGACAGTTTTTCCTTAGACTCCTTTATTTTTATTTCAATGTCCTCTATAGCTTTAGGTCAAGATAAACAAAATTTATATACATTCCCTCCTTCTGTAAGAACATTTTGAATACTCTTTATACTGGTATCCAGCACAATTCTATCTACTCCAATCATCCATTTTAGAACATCAAATCTTTTATCATTGAATTCATTTTGAACCTTGACCTCTGCAGACTTCTCTAGAGAGTCAAAATGAGAACTTACCGAGTTTATTAGATTCTTCAATTGGCTAGAGGGAGATGCTGAAGAATCTTTCTGAAAGATGGGCATGATCTTCTCCAAGATTCTTGATGCCAGACCAAGTAGTTCATTGTCTTCCATGTGAGACTTCAGAATATCTTCTCTGGCCTTGGTTTGAGCAATGGAGGCCAATTTGATCTTCTACACTAGAGATAAGGTATCAAAATTTATTGGACCTTGTATTATGGACCTTGTGTTATGCCAATGCTTTCAGCATACATTTCTACTTCCTTTTGAACTTTCCTCTTGATTTCATGTTTTCTAAGCTCACCATGCAGTTTCAAACTGAGCTCCTTGTATGTCCCAAATCTCTCCATAGAATCATCCTTGTGTTTTCTCAAGAGATGTTGAGCATACATATCCAAAATTTTCTCATCTACCTCATACCCTATGGGCATGATCCAGATAGTTTTGGGTTATATTGCTTCCATTAAGCACTGATCAGTATCCACCATGAAGCAAATCTCATTCTGGTATTTCTCAACAATCGATTTAGGAATTATTTCCCTAGAATGCATCATACTCTAAAAATTATTGAAGTAACGCCAGATTGCAGTTTTCTGTGCTTTAGAGTCACCAATGTTGTTCAAGTGCTCTTTTATCTGTATAGCAACAAGTTTGTCATTTGTCCAACACATTCTTTTCTTGTCAGACAACTCATTCATGAAATAGAAGAACAAACATAAGATCAGTGTACCATATTTGAAGGTGTTCTTCTTATCCTTCTTTACCTTATTCAAATTTTCCATTAGCTAGTTCTACAACAACTCACACAAGTCATAATCAACATTCTCTCCTAGCATTTTGTATGCAGCATATATGGTCGTTTCGGAGACAGAGTTCTCCCTGTTGGAGTGATAAATTTTGTAACCAATTACCATTGAAGCAAACTTAACATCCGAATCAATAATGTCATTGATTGTCATTGCCCTTTTGTCAAACTTTGAACCGGTAGCATCAGTTATTGTTTGATTCTTTACTGCTTTCAACATTGGTAGTCCACCAAATGAGTTTAACCCTATCACAGCCTTAATGGCCTCCTTGGTGATCTTGAAGGGTTTCATTAGGCACAAAAACTTATCATGCATTCAACTTAAAACATATTGGACCCATTCATCTTCATCGAAGGATGGAAACCCTATAGTCTGGATCAAATGTTTATCGTGCAGTACCTGTTACTATTTTTTGACCCCAACTCAAAAATTGGCTGGGATGATTTAACATTTATCATTTTTGAATGTGGTTTGATTTATTTTTGTTATGAGTTAGTTTCATAGTTGTTATGACAAGTATAGTTCAGTTGTTCAGATGCAAAAAACAAAAGTTTAAATCATTCATTGCATTACAGAGTAGTAAAGAGACAGGTATTCATTCACTAAAGTGATTGTTCATTTACAATTTTGAATACATAAGAGAACAAACATTGTATTAAAGGAAAATATGACATCAGATGTCCCACACAAGCCGTGGGTTATAGCTGAACTCATGCAAATACAAGTAAAACACTATGCATCTAATGAAGAAGAGGGAAAGACATAGCCATCATTGCCTTTTTTGGGTTGATCTTCGTAGAAGCCTCCAGTTCCCGCTCCCAACCTTGGTATGTACCTAAAAAAATTGCGGGAAGGTCCCGTTAGAAGCCCCAGTTATGAAAATCCTTCATCAATCAAGAGAGACATAATATTTCAGTTGTAATGCATTGATCAAATAGGAATATCCATGTGCAAAAGGAACTGAAGAAAAGCAAACATAAGAGCATCATTGTTTTATTCTAATCTATTTGTTTCATGTGTAGGTATAGGACAAATCATGAAGCTGATTGAAGACATTCAGCATGTGGTGTCAAATGGGCTCCCACAAGGGTCGAGCCCAACATGCTTTTACCCTTGTTCTAAAAGGGATGTATGGAAGAAGAGAATCATTGACAACCTTCACAATACAAGCTGAAAGAGTAACAAGGCAACCATATGCATCAGTCCCATGTTAGGACATGACTATGATTTCACTTCAGAATATGAAATACAACCAAGAGCATAACATGAACAGATGGAGGACAAGTTTCAATGCATATGATAGCATATATACTACTTCAACTGCTATGGAATAATATTCTCAAACATGATAATAATCAAGAGTACACAATACATTTGTAATCATCAAACTGATGAAGGAGTAAGTGTTTACAAGTATGAATTATCTGAAGGCTACTTACTCATTCATGTTCAGCAATCCAATTGGGGTGTTCATTATAAATCAGTAAGCAAATTGCAAAGACAGGTGAGTACCAAGCTTCATAATTTCTCATTTAAATGGAGTGATAGAATCAAGTTTAGAATTCAACGACATAAGTTACCTCTTAAATGATGAAATATATGTAATTATGCCTCACTTTTTGCTACTGATAAGTTGAGTATCAGAAGAAGTATTATCACATGTTGCATTCATTGCATACCTATAAAAGACATAGGATAGTATTGCAAATCTGTAGCAAAAATTCAAGACAGGTAATCTAGATGGCTCATTTTGTCTTTAACAAACTCCAAGAGAGTCAAAAAGAAGAATTTCATTACATGTGTAATAGAGTATCATCATCATGTGACAGGAGTAGTCAAACTGATACAGTGGACCTGATCATGTCCTACAGGACATCACATTTAATGCATTTGATAAGAGAGAATATAGTAAAAAGGAACAACAGAGGTCCATCATATGTTACAGTGTATTTAGAGCAATTAAGTGTTGTCTTCATGTATTACAATGCCAACATATCATGAAACAGCTAGGTCATCATCATCATGCATGAAAAGTGTGAATACACAGTCCATTGAATGAACAAGTGAAAGATATAGAAATGCAAAAGGCATATTTTCTGCTACAGAAAGTGGAATAGTTTAACGTTGAAAAGTGACAGTAACATTCCATATGAAAAGTCCACATGAAGAGAAAATGGAGCTACAGAGATAGAAACAATGCCTACAATTATCATCTCTTTTGAACAATACCAGTGACAACATGAGGGAGAAAAGAAGGTGATATCATTTGCTATACATGTTATAGGAAGAAGTTTATGCTCATAAAAGGAATAAGTATTGCTTCAGTTCTTCAAAATCTAAATATACACAGTAAAAGAAAAAATGCAGACTTATTCATAGTAATAGTCATGGCATACAGTGCCTTATGCAATCATCTTTTCAGATACCCACATCAATTTTTAGAACCATGTGTTTTTGCAGTGTAGAGAAGGAAAGTAATATTCTGAACTATCCAAACAAGGCCGTAAGGAGTGAGGTTATTGTCTAATGCAAAGAAATGAAACCCTTATCAGGTTTAAAGAAAAAGAAGTTTTCGTTCTTTTCACAGTCAAGCAAGGTCAAATAGAGACATGGCCATCCATAGAAAGAAAGTTCAGTGCAAAACAAAAATGGAACCCTCATTGATAGTACAAGAAGTCTTCACATTTTTACATTGAAGGACAAATGGAAGCCATAGAATGCATTACAAAGAGTGGCCATGCCATGTGAAGAGGTATTTCACATACCCATCTAATACAAAGAAAATATGAAACCCTCTTCACAGTTTTGTAGAATGCAGAGATAAGAGAAGCTACAGGAAAGAGCAAATAGTAGAGAGAAAAATTAGACTTATCATTGATAGTGTAGTTGAGAGAAGGATGATGGCCACAACCATTTGAACAAAGCCTTGTCATTTTTGTTGTTTTAAAGCAGAGTTTAACACACAAAAAACACAAACAAATGTGTGTCAAAGACTGAGAGATGAAAGAAGCAGTGGTATGGCCGCGGCCATGTATTGAAATGTGAGCTATCAAAACATAGAAAAATATCAAAGAAATCTCATATTCAAACATACCATAGGCGGCCTATCATTTTGGCAGAGCTTTTCCCATGGAAGTCACTAAATGGAGTAAGAAAACACAGAGCATTCAAACCCCAAGTCGGCGGCAAGTTGCAGCGCCATCTCAACAACAACAAAAAATGAAATGACCTACGTTTTAGGGTTTCTCACTTGCTTTTGTTCGACATCCCTTCATATTTTGACCATGCGAACCTTTTAATCATTTTTTCCAAATATGATCAGGATCAAGACTTCATGTTGATAAGTGTCTAGCAATCATAAGCAGGAGTGGCCGACAACATATGGGACATGGTTATATGTATTAATTCAAAGGTAGACAACACCATAAAATATGCCCTTAGAATCTTCCAAGGCTTAATCATTATTGGTGGTCAACTCACCTTGGAATCAAAGCTTTATTTGATAATGCTTGTGGTTGAGTGTCTTTGACCTCCCACATATGCATTTTATTTATTCCTTCACAATTTTAGTATATACATGAGATCAAACCAAAACCATGTGAAAATGAGGAATATGCTAGAGGAAGACATGGTTAAAGGGGGGTCAAGGTGACATGGTGGCATGATCGTGGCAGTGAATTGGCATTTTGTTGAGCCATATGGATAATGCGGTGAGGTGGCAGAATATCGACACATTGGAGTCCATGGTGTCAAGCCTTTTAAGGCTTTTATTTATTTTTGCAACATGAGTAATAGTTCATATTTTTATGACTTTTATAGAAAATCATAAATTATATCTTGTAAATATCTTGGTGGATTATAAACCAGATATCATTTTGCAAATAATCATATCGATAGGATATCGATTAAAACTGCCAAGTCATGTAAAGTTAACTTTAAAGCAATGAAGTTATAAGTTGCTTTTAAAGATTAACTATTTTTAGGCAGTTAAAGGATTTGGATTTCCTTGGGCAAAATTGAGCATAAGAGGACAAAAAGTTTGCTTTCATGAGGCATATTGGATAGATTTGGGTGCAGTTTTGGTGGGGACCACCTAGAGGATCAAGTTGGCAGTTTTATTTTGTAGTTTGGAGGTAGTTTGAGGCTATTTTTGGTAGCTTTTTTCTGAAGCTCAAAAATGGATTATAGATCTATTTTTAGGAGCTTTTTTCAGCTTTCTTCACTGGAGATCATTTGGAGACATATATAGGAGAAAACTTGGTTTTTCTCAGTCAGTTAGCATCAGTTTCTTCTCTTTGGTAGAGTTGTATACAACAGTTGGCTCACATATTTTATTTTCTCATGCATTGTATTCCTCTCAGTTCTAATAGCAAATCATCTTGTTTCACATACATTTTTGCAGTCTTGATTTGATGTTATATTGTGACTATTTCAATCCTTTATTTTATCTCAATACTATGAAAATTTAGTTTCTTCCTAGTTGGAGTTCGTGTTTGACATTAAACCTTGTTGCAAATTACTTAAGGAGTAAGTATCAGTGAAGTTGTGAAGATTAATGTTAGAGGATATGTCTGTGAATGATAAAACTTCATTTAGTCTTAGATTCTAGAATCAGTTTGTACTTCAGTTACATTTTTCTATACCTTTTCCAACTCAAGTCATAGTTTAGAAATTATATGAGAACCAAATCACTCTAGAGATTCATTCTCAAGAAAGGAGGCCCACATCTAAATATGATTCCATGTTTCAACAAGTAGGTAAGTTTTCACAAAGCTTAACAAGGGTGCATACTTGAATTGACAATAGTTTTTGGCGCGCCCGGTGGGACTCTAGAAGTAATTTGAGAGAGATTGGTACCCTCATAGCTGTTGTTCTAGTATATGCAACAATTTTACAAGCATTAGGAGGCTTTCAATATACCTAGTGACTCATTTTTCTAGTTTGGATGAAGATTAGTGCTTGTAGCTTATGAAAACCAGGTCTAATCTAGACCCATTTGACTACTTATAGCTGTCTACACCTAGAAGGAGAGGTAGATCAGCAAGCAGAATAGCTGAGTCATCAAGAAGGTTAAAGTCAACACCTTCTTGATTCAGATCTACAAGCCTAGTTAAAAGAAGTAGAAGCCTAGTGCTGATAGTCTAGATACCTATAATGGCCAGACAGTATGCATTTGCTACTTTCAATGGAGGCAACCCATTACAACTTGTCGAAAGAGATGATATTCTAATGGTAGCCCTTAAAAGTCTACCTTATTTCACTGGAGAGGATCACACTACTACTGCTGAACATATTAAAGATGTAGCAACCTTGTATTTCGTGCACAATGTCACACAAGAAAATGTGGCAATAAGGGTTTTAGTTGCTTTGTTAAAAGGAAAGGCCTTACAGTGGTTCAGAGCACTTGCTAAAAATTCAATAACTTCATGGGACATATTGGGAGATGGACTACACAAACATTTCAAGGATAAGTTGGATCATTTCTCACTGTTGGAGCAACTAAGCACCATCAAAAGGGCACCCCACAAACACATGGCCAATTTCAACTACCGATTTCAGAGACCCTGGGATAGGATTCTCACAATGGTAAAACCTTTGCCAAGGCATGGTTTTTTGTTTTATCTCAAAGCTTTGAACAGTGAAATTTCAATAATGATACAGTCTACGGGAGGGACCACCCTTCCAGATTCTTTTGAGACTACTGTCAGAGAAGAAAACTACCTTATTCAGGCAGGAAAGATAGCCCCTAGGCCTCCTTTACCTATTTTCCCTGAAATTCAGCCATCAATGCCTATGGTAGTGCCTCCTATAGATGTTGTCCCACCTACTCCAGTAATAGGATATCAAATAGCCCAATAAGCTATTGTCTGAGTCCAGACCCAAAGTACCCTAGAGTTGGAAAATACTTTAAGGACAATTGCAAATAAGTTGGTAAATATGGAAAAAATATTTACCTTATCAAAATCAATATTAGCCCAATCAGTAATATAGACAACCCTTTCAGGCTAATCCTCAGGGACAAAGAAAGAGTTATAACTCTCATCCTTTTCAAGCTTATAATCCAAATACTGTTAGTTCCTCAAGAGAGCTTGTACCCACATAGAATAATTTGGTTTAGGACAGTGACAGGTGTTATCCATGTCACCAACCACATAATCAAGCTACCTGTATGAATGGAGTGAGGAATCAGGCACTCATGGTTCAGAATAGCTATGCAAGTTCGGAGGGGGTTAATGGTGAAGCTTCAACTTAGCAGAATAAGGCTGATGTGGTCTTAATAAACTGGGAAGAATTTAATTTTTGTGGTTTAAATTATTTCCAAGGTCAGAATCAGTAAGGTACACCTGTTTTAGCCAACACAAGATCAAAACTGAGGGCTGCAGATGTGAATCAGCAAGATGTTGTAGTACAAAAGTAGGCTGTAAGGGATACAAACCAAGTTTATCCATAATAGACTACCCCTGTACCATAGCAGAAAGTGCAAATTTTGCAAAGGGACCAAACAGTACCAGTCAAAGAGAAGCTCAAAATGCAGCAACAGTCTTTAGAAGGTTAGATTGATGCAGTTACAGTAAGAGGACAGCATAAGGTAAATCCTATTGCTTTTAATATAGTTGATCATCTTAAGAGGGCCACAGTGAGCATGTTAGTTATGGATGCTTTACACATCCCTGGCTAGAAGAATTTTCTACAAGAACCTTTGACTAAACTCTCACTTTCTGAGCGTTCCAGTCAAGAGAAGGCCAAGGTTTTACTTGCCAACAATTCTAAGATCAAATGTGGATAGCAAGCAAATGAGGTAAAAACACCCCCTTTTTACCTAAGTCTCATTATTGGAGATAAATTGGTTCATAACAGTATGGTAGATTCAGGGGCAAGTAGTTTAGTTATGTTGGAAAGTGTAACTGACTCATTAGGATTAGTTTATGAGCCCCTTGCAAAAGGAGTATTACAGTTAGACAAGTCTGCACTCAGTACTATGGGGATAATAAAAAATCTTCCACTCACATTGCATCCTTGTCCTAATTTTGCCATCCATCAGGATATCTACATCATTGACCTTCCACCTAGTTTTGCAATTTGCCTTTCTAGGGAGTTCATAGCCAAGTTGGGTGGGTTTCTTTCATCTGAATGGACTGACTTATTCTTTAGAATGAGATATGGTACAAAAGTAACTATATAATCTGAACCACTTGCACAAGACCACATTGAACCCTATGTTCCTAGCCTAATAAATGTTAATCTATACATCACCCATGGGCAGCAGGATGAACCCATGAGCCTAGATCCCAATGCACTTATAGAAGACATAAGTTTGCATGATTGGGTAGCTGAAGATCATGAAAGTGACCCTTTCTGTCACACTGATGAGGTAGGATTAGGCATCTATATGATACAGGAACTGGATGCAATGATCCCTAATTTGATTAAGGATGAAAATCAATTAGAATAGTAGGAAGATCAGCTGTGGAAGCTTTACTTCAATGGATCAAGGACCAAGACAGGTTTTAGTGGAGATAATATGTTAATTTCACCTCAAGGAGACAAGTACTATGTTGCCTTAAGATTTACCTTCAGGTACACAAATAATGTGGTTGAGTATGAGGCCCTGATCCATGGTTTAGAATAGGCTTGGAAAAAGGGTATCAAATCTGTCCAAGTTTATGGAGATTCTGAGTTGATCGTTAATCATGTTAGGAATTTGAATGTTGCTAAAAATGATCTGCTCGAAAAGTACAAGCATAGAGTGTTGGATTCAATTGAATTTTTTGATGCTTTTAATCTGATTTCACTTCACAGGGATCAAAATAAGTATGCAGATAGGTTGGTAGCCTTGGGATCTCAATTTGAGATTCCTGATTAGATTTAGAATGTTGAGGTATAACCATATGTTAAGATAGTTGTTAGGCCTTCTGTACCTAACAATAGTGTTTCATGGCAAGTGTTTAATAGTGATGAACAAATCCTGAGTTTTTTAAGTGCAAAAGATGAATTTGCAACAGATAATCAACATAAATATTAGCAACAATTTGAAAATCAGATTGTTCAGTTGAGGACCAACAAATTGCCCAAAGGATTAGTCACCTTAGAATTAGTGTTTAACATTGATGATCAGTTTAGAAAAGATAAATGCAGCATGATAGTGAAGCAAGAACATTATCAAACCATATAAATTTTCAAGGATAAATTGCTGAAGCTTGGAAAGGTATGTACTAGAGAAGAGCAACTTAGTCTTTTATTCAATTATGTCAAGATTTTTCTGATGTATTTGCATGGGAGTATAAGGACTTAAGAGGGTTTGATCTCAGTTTGGCCCAGCACACCATAGAGTTAGAGACTAATGCCAAGCCTATTAGGAAAAAACAAAGACTCCTCAATCCCAAACTTGAACACTTAATGAAGGCTGAGTTGAATAAACTGATTGAGAGTAGTATCATTTTCCCAATAAAACATACCTCCTGGGTTTCCAATCTGGTCCCAGTTAGGAAGAAGAATAGTGAAATCTAACTTTGTGTCAATTTTTGTGATCTAAATCAAGCCTCATTAAAATATCATTACCCCCTCCCTTCTATGGAGCAAATACTGCAAGCTGTTTCAGGTTCTGATAGGTACTCTTTGTTAGATGGATACTCTGGATATAATCAAATTCTGGTCAAAGAAGAGGACCAATACAAAACTACATTCACGACTAAGGGGGGTGCCATGGCCTATTAGAAAATGTCATTTGGTTTGTCCAATGTAGGGGCAACCTTTCAAAGGGCAATGGATATGGCCTTCCATGGCCTTATGAATAGAATAGTAATGGTTTATCTAGATGATATAACTATTTTTTCAAAAGATTCTAATGACCATTTGGACCACTTGAAGTAGATTTTTCAGAGATGTAGGGAATTTGGAGTTTCATTGAACCCCCAAAAATGTATATTCTCAGTACATGAAGGAAGACTCCTCGGTCACATTGTTTCAAGAGAAGGTATTACTATTGACTGTGAGAGAGTTTCAACTATTTTAGACCTATCGCTACCTGCACATAAGAAAGGTTTGCAGAGTTTTCTTGGCAGAATTAATTTTGTTAGGAGGTTTATTCCAAATATTGTAGCTTTGTTACAACCTCTTACTACCATGTTGAAGAAGAATGTGCCTTTTAGCTGGACTAGGGAGGGAAAAGGAAGCTTCGAGCAGATTAAAGAAGCCCTTGCTGTTGCCCCTACCCTCATCAATCGTAATTATGAGAAAGATTTCATTTTATATGCTTTTGGAGGAACTGACACTATTTCTGCAATGTTATGTCAGCAAAATGATGAAGGATTAGAGCAGCCAATTGCATTTTTCAGCCAAGTGTTGCACGAGTATGAGGTAAAGTACTCTTTTGTGGAAATTTTTTTTTTTTGCCATTGTAAGGAGCCTCAAGAAGTTTAGGCACATGCTGTCTAACAATAGAATTCACTTAAAGGTTGCTCATCCCACTGTCAAGAATTTTTATTAAACATAGATATAAATGACAAGAGAGCTAGTTGGATAACCAAGGTTATGGAATTTGATGTTGACATCCAAGTAACTAAGCTGATTAGAGGTAAAGGCTTATGTGAGCAGCTTGCTGAAAGTGAAGAGTTTGAGTAAAAGTAGCAAGAAGAGACCGAAATGGTGCTGAATAATAATGAACCAGCCAATGCACCAGCTCAAACAGATAGCTAGGTGCATTAGATGATGCATTATTTGTAGACTAGTGAATGCCCAATTGGTTTAGACAGGGCATGAAGAACATATTTTAGATTGCAAGCTACTCCTTATGCTATTATTGATGGTATTCTATATAGGAGAGATTTTAATGGTGTTTTTCTGAGGTGTGTTGGACCTGAACAAGTTGATAGATTGTTAGAAGAGTTTCACAATGGACCTTCAGGAGCTCATTTTACAGCTAGAACAATCGCCTTGAAGATTATGTAGGCTGGTTACTATTGGCTTGATATATTTAAGGATTCTTTTTCTTGGGTGAGAAGATGTGAGAAATGTTCCCTATTTGCAGGTAAGCAAAGACTTGTTGCCTTACCCTTACATCCTGTTAAAGTTGAACAACCATTCGCAGAGTGGGGATTAGATTTCATAGGACCAATAAATCCACCTTCAAGTGCAGGCCACAAGTGGATTTTGACTGCCATAGATTATTTTACCAAGTGGACTGAGGTTGTTTCCTTAAAAGAAGCAAATGAATCTACTGTCCTAAGTTTTTATCAGGACTTAGTGTCAAGATTCGGTACAACAGATTCAATCATCTCTGATAATGGTCTAGCCTTTTTGGGATTGAGAATTTTAGATTGGTCTGTCAGAAATAATATTTATTTGAATACTTTATCTAACTATTATCGACAGGGTAATGGGCAGGATGAATCTACCAACAAAAATCTGATAAGAATCATCAAGAAGACTATTCAGGATAATTAGAAAACTTGGCATGAAATGTTAAAGTTAGCTCTATGGGCTAATAGAATTACACCTACGAGAGCTATTGGTTGTTCCCATTATGTGCTTACTTATGGAAAAGAGGCTCGGCTACCTATTTTAATTGAATTGCCTACATTGGCCTTTATCAAGGAGCTTGAGCTGCTAGAGGAGTAGCCTCTTGTAATCAAGTTTGCTCAGCTCATGGAGCTAGAAGAGACAAGAAAACAGGCCTTAAGAAAGCTTGGTGTTGTTGTTTAAACTATTGGAGAGCTAAAGTACAATGTTTTCTGAGTTTCTGAGGACAGATTATGACTCTATGCCCATGGATGACAAGGTAACTGGTCAAATGCTTAGCAGGCAAGCATATCGCAGAAGTTGCCAGAAATGTTACTATTTTTTGACCCTAGCTCAAAAATTGGCAGAGCAGATTTATCATTTATCATTTTTGAATGTGGTTTGATTTATTTCTGTTATGTGTTAGTTGCATAGTTGTTATGACAAGTACAACTCAGTTGTTCAGATGCAGAAAACAAAAGTTTAAATCATTCATTGCATTGCAGAGCAGTATAGAGATATGTTTTCATTCACTACAGTGATTATTTGTTTACAATTTTGAATACATAAGAGAACAAACATTGCATTAAAGGAAACTATGACATCAGATGTCCTACACAAGCCGTGGGTTATAGCTAAACTCATGCAAATACAAGTAAAACACTGCATCTAATGAAGAAGAGGGAAAGACATAGTCATCATTGCCTTTTTTGGGTTGATCTTCATAGAAGCCTCCAGTTCCCACTCCTGACCTCGGCATGTACCTGAAAAAATTGCAGGAAGGTCCCGTTAGAAGCTTCGGTTATGAAAATCCTTCATCAATCAAGAGAGACATAATATTTCAGTTGTAATGCATTGATCAAATAGGAATATCCATGTGCAGAAGGAATTAAAGAAAAGAAAACATAAGAGCATCATTATTTTATTCTAATCTATTTGTTTCATGTGTAGGTAGAGGACAAATCATGACGCTGATTGAAGATATTTAGCATGTGGTGTCAAATGGGCTCCCACAAGGGTCGAGCCCAGCATACTGCTACCCTTGTTCTAAAAGGGATGTATGGAAGAAGAGAATCATTGACAACCTTCACAATACAAGCTGAAAGAGTAACAAGACAACCATATGCATTAGTCCCATGTTAGGACATGACCATGATTTCAATTCAGAATATGAAATGGAACCAAGAGCTTATCATTAACAGATGGAGGACAAGTTTCAATGCATATGATAGCCTATATACTACTTCAACTGCTATGGAATAACATTCTCAAACATGATAATAATCAAGAGTACACAATACATTTGTAATCATCAGACTGATGAAGGATTAAGTGTTCACAAGTATGAATTATCTGAAGGCTACTTACTCATTCATGTTCAGAAGTCTAATTGGGGTGTTCATTATAAATCAGTAAGCAAATTACAAAGACAGGTGAGTACCAAGCTTCATAATTTCTCATTTAAATGGAGTGATAGAATCAGGTTCAGAACTCAATGACATAAGCTACCTCTTAAATGATGAAATATATCCAATTATTCCTCACTTTTTTCTATTGATAAGTTGAGTATCAGAAGAAGTGTTATCACATGTTGCATTCATTGCATATCTATAAAAGACATAGGACAGTATTGCAAATCTATAGCAAAAATTCAAGCCAGCTAATCCAGACAGCTCATTTTGTCTTTAACAAACTTGAAGAGAGTCAAAAAGAAGCATTTCATTACATATGTAATAGAGTATCATCATCATGTGATAGGAGTACTCAAACTGATACAGTGGACCTGATCATGTCCTTTTAGGACATCACATATCATGCATTTGATAAGATAGAATACAGTAAAAAGGAACAATAGAGGTCCATCATATGTTACAGTGTATTCAGAGCAAGTAAGTGTTGTCTTCATGTATTACAATGCCAACATATCATGAAACGGTTAGGTCATCATTATCATGCATGAAAAGTGTGAATACACAGTCCATTGAATAAACAAGTGAAAGATACAGAAATGCAAAAAGCATATTTGTTGCTACAGAAAGTGGAATAGTTTAACATTGAAAAGTGACAGTAACATTCCATATGTAAAGTCCACATGAAGACGAAATGGAGCTACAAAGATAGAAACAATGCCTACAATTATCATCTCTTTTGAACAATACCAGTGACAACATGAGGGAGAAAAGGAGGTGATATGATATGCTATACATGTTATAGGAAGAAGTGTATGCTCATAAAAGGAATAAGTATTGTTTCAGTTCTTCAAAATCTGAATATACATAGTAAAAGAAAAAATGTAGACTTATTCATAGTAATAGCCATGGCATACAGTACCTTATGCAATCATCTTTTCATATACCCACATCAATTTTCAGAACCATGTGTTTTTGCAGTGTAGAGAACGAAAGTAATATTCTGAACTGTCCAAACAAGGCCGTAAGGAGTGAGGTTATTGTCTAATGTAAAGAAATGAAACCCTTATCGAGTTTAAAGAAAAAAAAGTTTTCTTTCTTTTCACAGTCGAGCAGGGTCGAATAGAGTATAGAAGACATGGCCATCCATAGAAAGAAAGTTTAGTTCAAAACAAAAATGGAACCCTCACTGACAATACAGGTAGTCTTCACATTTTTACATTGAAGGACAAATGGAAGCCATAGAATGCATTACAAAGAGCGGCCATGCCATATGAAGAGGTATTTAACATACCCATCTAATAGAAAGAAAACCTGAAACCCTCTTCACGGTTCTGTAGAATGTAGAGATAAGAGAATCTACAGGAAAGAGAAAATAGCAGAGAGAAACATTAGAGTTACCATTGACAGTGCAGTTGAGAGAAGGATGATGGCCGCAACCATTTGAACAAAGCCTTGTCTTTTTTGCCATTTTAAAGCAGAGTTTAACACACAAAAAACACAAACAAATGCTTGTCAAAGACTGAGAGACTGAAGAAGCAATGGTATGGCCATGGCCATGTATTGAAATGTGAGCTATCAAAACACAGAAAAATATCAAAGAAAGCTCAGATTCAAACTTACTAGAGGTGGCCTATCATTTTGGCCAGAGAGGTGCAGAGCTTATGCCATGGAAGTCACTAAATGGAGTAAGAAAACACAGAGCATTCAAACCCCAAGTCAGCGACCAGTTGCAGAGCCATCTCAATGACAACAAAAAATGAAATGACCTACATTTTAGGGTTTCTCACTTGCTTTTGTTTGACGTCCCTTCATATTTTGACCATTCAAACCTTTTAATCATTTTATCCAAATATGATCGGGGTCAACACTTCATGTTGATAAGTGTCTAGCAATCATAAGAAGGAGTGGCCGATAACATATGGGACATGGCTATATGTATTAAGTCAAAGGTAGACAAGACCATAAAATATGCCCTTAGAATCTGCCAAGGCTTAATCATTATTGGTGGTCGACTCACCTTGGAGTCAAAGATTTATTTGATAATGCTTGTGGTTGAGTGTCTTTGACCTCCCACATATGCATTTTATTTATTCCTTCACAATTTCAGTATATACATGAGATGAAACCAAAACCATGTGAATATGAAGAATATGCTAGAGGAAGACATGGTCAAAGGGGGCTCAATGCGACATGGTGGCATGATCGTGGCAGTGAATTGGTATTTTGTTGAGCCATATGGATAATGTGGTGAGGTGGCAGAATATCGACACATTAGAGTCCATGGTGTCAAGCCTTTTAAGGCTTTTATTTATTTTTGCAACATGTGTAATAGTTCATATTTTTATGATTTTTTATAGAAAATCATAAATGATATCTTGTAAATATCTTGGTGAATTATAAACTAGATATCATTTTGCAAATAATCATATCAATAGGATATCGATTAAAACTACCAAGTCATGTAAAGTTAACTTTAAAGCAATGTAGTTATAAGTTTCTTTTAAAGTTTAACTATTTTTAGGTAGTTAAAGCATTTGGATTTCCTTGGGCGAAATTAAGCATAATAGGACAAAAGTTTTGCTTTCATGAGGTAGATTGGATAGATTTGGGTGCATTTTTGGTGGGGACCACCTAGAGGATCAAGTTGGCAATTTTATTTTACAGTTTGGAGGCAGTTTGAGGCTATTTTTGGCAGCTTTTTTCTGAAGCTCGAAAATGGATTATAGATCTATTTTTAGGAGCTTTTTTCAGCTTTCTTCATTGGAGATCATTTGGAGACATATATAGGAGAAAAACTTAGTTTTTGTCAGTCAGTTAGCATTAGTTTCTTCTCTCTGGCAGAGTTGTATACAGCAATTGGCTCACATATTTTATTTTCTCATGCATTGTATTCCTCTCAGTTCTAATAGCAAATCATCTTGTTTCACATACATTTTTGCTGTCTTGATCTGCTGTTATATTGTGACTATTTCAGTCCTTTATTTTGTCTCAATATTGTTAAAATTTAGTTTCTTCCTAGTTGGAGTTCGTGTTTGACATTAAACCTTATTGCAAATTACTTAAGGAGTAACTATTAGTGAAGTTGTGAAGATTAATGGAAGAGGATATGTTTGTGAATGATAGAACTTCATTTAGTCTTAGATTCTAGAATCAGTTTGCACTCCAGTTACTTTTTTCTATCCCTTTTCCAACTCAAGTCATAGTTTAGATATTATAAGAGAACCGGCTCACTCTGGAGATTCGTTCTCAAGAAAGGAGACCCACATCTGAGAATGATTCCATGTTTCAACAAGTAGTTAAGTTTTCACAAATCTTAACAAGGGTGCATACTTGAATTGACAAGAGTACCTTATACTCATGTTTAAGACCATGAATTTTATTTCTTAGATGATTCTTGAACAAATCTACAAACCTTGAGTCCCCAAATTCATCTATGCTAGCATGAATATAGGCTGTAATATCTTCAACATGCAATACACCATATGGAACATTTGAAAATGCACCTAACGGGTTGACTTCCACTTATTTGTGTGTATACTTCTTGAATTTGGGTCAGAGCCTTTCAGTAATATCAACAACCAATAGTATAGCCATTGCAAAAGATTATGAGTTCAAAGCTTCGCAGAAAAATAACTTTTTCTTCCATGGAATTGGGGTTAGCTAATGAATTCACCAGTCGCACTTCAAATCCTTGAAATCTTAACTTAGGTGCTCTTCTGCTCATTCTCTTCGAATGCATAGTGATCCAAATGATTGAATGAATGACTTTTTATCCTCCACAAAACCTAATTTGTCATTGTAATAAATGCTCTACCCTAATACATCTGGTTACACTGTTTCTGCATGTAGTCAATCTTCAATTACTTCGCAATCAATCACATTAGCTTCTTTTCTTCTGAAACTTTCTCCAATAGGTCTGCAATAGGATTCTTTATCTTCATTCATCATGCTAGATTTAGGCACCCATTTACTGGCAGGGGGAATCATATTTTCAATGTAGCTCCCCCTGAGCCAAAGCTCCTGATTCAATTCCCAGAGGAATTATTAGCACTGGATTCCGGTGCGGACCCATTGTCAACATTCATTTCACTTTTCTTTACCCATGTTTTGTTCATTTCATTCTAGACCTCATTCAAATCAACTTTGCCCTTGCATTTGTCTTGTCTCTGCTCATCTAGTTTTCTATTTACTTGACCATTTCTGTCATCATTCCTACTTCTGCAAAATCTTGCAAAATGACTAGATCGGTTACAATTGAAGCACACAACATTTCTTTACCCATTTGATTTATTTCCTCTTGATCTGCATTGATTAGCCATATGTCCAAATCTATTGCATGCAAAACAGTAGCCATTGAAAGAATTGACATTTCTTTTGTTGTTAGAGTAGTTCATCATACTCTTGTATTCATTGGACATATGACCGTACCTTTTACAATTGAAGCATTGACCAGAGAAAGATGGAACATTTTGATTCACTCTATTTCTGCACTGAGTAGCTCTATGACCAAATTTATTGCAATTGAAACAATTTCCATTGAAAGATGGATACCTTTGAGCATTACATTGTCTTACTAGAGGTCTTCTAGGTTAGTTTCTTTGATTCCTTGGTTTAGGATTTCTTTGACCGGATCTAGAGATTTCACCTTTCTCATATCCCAAACCATGCTTATCATATGCCTTCTTCTGACTTTCAAGCAGTACTTCAAATTTAACTGAGCTTATCTTGAACTTCTCCTTGTATTCATTTGCAATTTCTAGGTCATGTCTGAGAATGACAATTTGCCTTTCAAGTTCCTCCTCATTATATCTGCATTATTGTAAATTAGATTTTAGGTGGCCAATTGTTCTGTCAATTATGCAACATTCTTCTATTCTTTCATTCAGAGTTTGATTTAGGTCTTCTTCAGTCTTCTTCCTTTCCTCAATTTCTTTGGTTAGCCTCATCACCCTAGATTCCATCTCATGTTTTGGCATAGAAACTTCTTTTGTCAGCTTTTCACATTCCTTTGTATTTTCTTCCAAAGCCTCATTCATTCCATTTTCTTCAGTAGAATTAGCTAGCTGCTGAAGTAGCTCCTTCCTCCTTTCCATACATTTTTTTACTTTTTCTTTTAACATCTCAATTCAATCATCATCATCTTTAATGTTTGCTTTCAGTTCATTTATTTCTGCTTTGGACTGAGCAAGATCTTCTAAAGCCAATTGAAGTTGTTCTCTAAGTGAACCCATTGAAACTCCTTCCTAGATCTTCCTCAAGCTATTAGGCTTCTTCCAAGAAACCTTTCTCTAATACCAATTGTTGAAATAAGGGCAAACAACTGAGAGAATCAGTTGTCACAAAAACTTTTATCACTTGCAGCAATTTACCTTCTTTATCACTTATTAACAAATTAATGATATAACCATGAAAGCATAAATCAACAACACATGAGCAGAAATAAAATCATCACACATAGAACCATGACTTTTACGTGGAAACTCGGTTAAGGAAAAAACCACAATGGGGGTTAACCCACAAAAATTATACTCTCTTAAAAGTATTACAAATGGTGAAGGCACATGCCTTCAGGGTGCACTGCCTAGAGCTCATTGCTCTAAGAGGCTCACTGCCTACAGAGATGATAAGAAGATTACACATTGTTTGAACTGATGAACAACATCTACCAATGTAGAAGTTTAGTTTCGGTTAAGCACAGAATACTGATCTTACACACTTCATCCTTATTCTGCCCTGTTTCACTCTTAGGCCATAATCTGAGCTTGGATCTTTATCTTCACACTTCTTTCTACCTTTTTCACACTTTACTTCATCACACACTCACACACACCTCAAAACACTCGAATCCATCAGCTTTATATATCCGCATCAAGAAATTCAATCAACTGTAGTTGGCTTCAAGAAAACTTAGAACATTTGTTAAGAACTCTGCTCTGTTGACTGAATCAATGCACAATCAACAATGTGGACTAAAAACTTGTGTTCTCAAATCATCAATCATGTCATCCAATACCACTAATTACCACAAATTGCTTAACCAACAACTTTTCTTCATCCGGACCAAGATCAAACACTAGGTCGGGCTATTCTTCTTCTGACTGTACTGACTAACTGGAACCTGATACTTAGATGCTTATAAATTTTTAATCCTTCATCACCAGAGGCTAAATTCTTAGATTTAGATAGTCCTGACAATCCTTATTAGTCCCTGATATCCACAGCACACTGTGATTTACCACTGGAGAGGTCTGGACCAAGATACTAGACCCTGTCACATGCTCTATTTCTGACTACCCAGACTTAGACAAATCTTCACTTTGACTTCCAGCATGAACAAATTATGTAATGTAGATGTGTATGATGGACTTAGTTTCCATCAATGACAACACTTTTCATTCATAGCAGTGTCTCTTGCCAACATATTGCACTCTGACTGTTACAATAAACTGTCATTACACCTTGTTTTATTTTGATACCTGAACATAGTCTCTTAAGCCAAATGGCTTCTTTACAAGCATGAGTAGCTTCCACATACTTAGCTTTAGTAGTGGACAAAGAAACCAAAACCTATCGCTTACTCATCTAACTAATTGCACCACCAAATAAAGTAAATACATAAGCACTGGTGGATTGTCTGTTATCAATATCACCTACCTAGTCTAAATCCATATAACCATGAATATAAAGGGAATGCATGTCTCCTATCAAATTACCATGATAACACAAGGAATAATATAAGGTACATCGCAAATATCTGAAGACTCTTTTAATTGCATGCCAATGAACTCTACTAGGATTAGACATATATTTGGAAAGAAATCATAGCATACATCAGACGTTTGACTACACTCTGGTATGACACTCTGCTAATGTCTTCCATCTCTTGGGATACTGGAGAAAATTTTGGCACAAATATCAATCATGGAGCTATTGAAAATATCCAATGATCATAAGGATGTATTATGTAAATTCCTCTAGGATTCAAGAGTCGTAGACAATATTAACCCATCACAATTTCAAGTTGTCATTAAACATCTATTCTCAAATTAGCATCTTTCATTTAGAAAAAATGTTATGCCTCCTATAGGTTCATCCTGTAACCTTCTACTATACATTGAAGTAATTGTCACCAAACATGAAGTCAAAAGATTACTTGTGGATAATGGGTCCAATTTATATATTTAGACTTTAAATTTCATTCAACAACTTGGATATTTAGAAATAGCCTTGGATCCCCAAATGGTGACTATCAAAGATTATGATAATGCAGAATGAGAGTCAACTAGAACAATACCTCTACCAATCAAATTTGGGCTTCTACGACAACAAACCTTATTACATGTCATCAATCTTGATCTTTCCTACAATATCCTCTTGGGTCATCCATTAATCCATGTCATTCAATGCATACCCTCCACCCTCCATCAATGTATCAATTTCCCACACTTAGGAACAAAAGCAATTGTCCTTACCAATCCCCATCCCTTTTAATATTATAAAATGCTAGAAGGCCACTATTGAAAGGTCAAAAACTACCCCATTACAAAGGTCACTTGGAATACTAAACCCAAACAATCCTCTTCATACATAGATCCTACCAACAATGCATCCACATCTACGAAATCACATCCTAAAAATCACATATAAATCATTGACAAAGGCTACATGGAGAATATGAGAGTTGAGATGCCTTCCATATAGGAAAGCTTCACATTTCTCCTAAATTTATGGTAGGCCCAACATATAGTAGAACATGAAAAGAGCTTCATCCTAGTGTGGTTCCACTACCTTCATTTAGTGAATCTATCTAGTAGACATGGCGATCAATAGTATCAATGCCTCATGGTTATCTTATGATGGACTCACATCCTATTTTCAAAGTATTAAATATATTGTTGCAAATAAACTATGTAAAGTCATGAAATATCAAGGAAAGGAACTAGGTCTACATGAACAACGAATACTATAGCCTATACATATCTACAAAAATCAAGGAATTTGGGGGCTTGGATATATGTTTCTTGAAGAGAAATCTAATGATGTTAGTGATTCTTATACAATTTTATAAAACATTTATTTTAATATTTAAGCCATCGAAATGAAGTCCTCAAATAGCCCTTATGATGATATTGCTACCACTAACCTTTTTTATGACACCCTTATCCTTACCATGCACTTTAACCCTCAACAATATCATCTATGTCTTGAGAATATCAATTGGGACCCAAAAGAGCACACATCATTCAATTCATTCTAGAATGATCAAGCCACTAAAAAATACATACAATCCAAGATGACATCTTGCAAGGAGATCATTACAAACACTTTGGCATCACCATAGTTGCATTGGTATATTTTTAAGAATATGAAAAGGGCCTTAATCAAATTAAACCAAACAATCAAAACGAATCCAAAGATTAACTCAAATCCACAAATCAGAAAGAAAGCAAAAAATCAAAGTGGATCACAATAGTAAAAATAAATGAAACATCTAAGTAAAGGAACAAATCGAAATGAAGCAACAAATTGGAGGTAATCTGCACACACAAGCTGTGGACATATTTGTATTCATTATTGATCCTGGCACATGAGGTTCTAAGTTGAACCATGATGTGTGAAATTTTTGGTTCCCCTCCCAAATATACAATTAAAAATCCAATATCCATAAAACAAAAATCCAATTCCAAAATCTCAAAAGTGAAAGTCTAAACTCCAAAAATATAATTCCATCATCCCATGTTTTGTGTACTTTGGTAGCACCATATGTCATCAAGGCTCTACGAGTACAATATTGAAATGTATAGATTTGAAAGAAGATACCTTTACAATCAATGAAGTTTATGTTGACATTTGTGGAACACCCACTAGGAGCCAAATCTTTGTAGGGTAGGTATTTAGAATAGGATAGATTCAAGAAAAAAATAAAAAAAATAGTAAAGGAAAGGTTCCCCTCTAGTGAAAACCAAGTCTATGGAACCTTGGGAAAGTACCATGGTGAAAACCAACTTACAAGAATCATGTACAAGATCAGGTTCCCATTATACACATGCATGTCATTTTTACTTGCAAACAAATTAAAGCACAATTCACCCCATCTATTACATATAATTCCATTCACATTCTCTATCCTAATTTTTGCAGCACCCATCCACCTGCATAACCTTTTAATTTTTGCTAGGTCTAGCCTTGTGTATTAACTCACGCTTTGAATAAGAACATTGATTATCCCTAATAGGAACTTTTTATATTTGGACATGTACCATATTATCACTTTATCCCTAGTAACCGTAACACATAAATATACCCACCCTAGAAACATCAAAACACATTCAACTTTTTCAAAATTAGAAAAATAATTACTTATCACACACAATCACTTGATCCACATAGGATCTTTCCTTTCTTGTCAATGAAATAATTTTTTAAAGTTACTCATATTATCCCATGGGATATATCATTCCCAAACCTGACATCACTACTCACTATTACAACAATCTATAACATGGTTTTCAACTTGATGAGGCAAATATTTATGTGTCTCTTCTTGTTTGTTTGCATCTTGCTTGAATTTATGTATTTATGTTTTCAACCCACAACATATTCTACCAAGCTCATCATGGTCCATTATATCATGATTTGTCTTGATGATATGTTTGCTAGTGCATCATTACTATTTACATTTCTCAATGAGTCAATCCTTCATGCATCTGACACAACTCTATCATGGTCCCTCATATTGAATAATGTATTCTATCCTATGCTACAAAAAATATAAGTTGCTTAACACATTTAGAAATTTCTTCAAAATTACTAGCATGTATCTATACTCACAATACCTCCCTTCTACTTTTATCCTAGTCTAACCTCATTGAACTCCTATTATTCTATCAAGATATCACACATGTTCTTCAGACCTACTTATCCTCTCGAGGGGCCATCCATACACCATCCAGAATTCACACTTGTTGCAATTCACCCTTGAACACTTCAAGCATCTTAAATTAAAAATTCAATCAACTAATCAAAATAAATCAATAAAACAATTGATCTACCAAATCTTAATCAAATTACCAAGTGTGGCCTATCCACCATCATTGTTACATCCCCCAACTTATGATTTAGCTTAATCTTACTTTTGTGTGGTAATCATGATGATTAATCATAGTTTAATGATTAGATATTTGTGGAAAATATCAGATTTAATCATTTATTATGTGAATACTAACTAATGATTTGTTAGACATGAGATTACATGTTGATATGATTATTTAATTATTATAATTTACGAATCAGATGATGATACACTAATCATGGTTTTATGATGCCGAGTCTGATCAGGAAAATAATCTTCCTTTGAAGACGGAAGGAGAGTATCATATGAGAGGAAGAGATAGATGTTGGGAAAAAGGGTTAGACTACCATCTAAGTATCAAAGCTAGTCCTTAAGAATCTTTGCAATGAATTCATCTTACATGGGTTAGTCATTTTCCATTTCTTTTAGTGTCTCCTTGACAAGGTGAGATATCTCGACATCTCTTGCATCGATTCTAGTCGATGGGTGATTTCGTCGAGTTGTTGGGTATTTATTTATTCCCTTATCAAATTCCTTGCTAGAATCTTGTGATTATTATTATTATTATTATTATTATTATTATTATTATTATTATTATTATTATTATGTTTTCTTTTAAATTTTGCTTATGGTCATCATGGCAAAGAAGGGGGAGTGGTACTCAAACCCAAAGTCATGATTTGATGGTGCCATCCTTTTGATGATGTTGTCATTTAATGACATTTTAGATTATTTTGTTCACCCTCAAACATCTTGTAGATGCAAGGGAAATTATATACTACATTATTGTGCTAGCCTTCATAATCAAGCACCTTTATTATTAATAACATAGATAATTTATATTCCTAGGCCAACCACCACCCACGAGGTGTTGGGTGAGTGGAGGCCAATGTAGAACTTATCCATGTTGTCACTCCATGATATAGAGGATAGTGGACTGTTGGAGTCTTAATAGCCCGCGGGTTGTAAATTTAGTTATGGGGTTTTTACCCTGCGTGGACCAAAAATGATGGTGGGGGCTATGTTGCATGCAAAAGTGGATAGAAAGCCTTTTTTTTATATGTTTTAGGATATGCTTAGGGAGAGAAAGTACAAGAAGGAAAGAGTCAGAGGTTTCTGTAGAGCAAGCTTGTTACAACAGTAGCTAAGTGAAGAGTATTCAGGAGCTCGAGTTAGAGCTATCAAAGGGAAATCAAAAGTGACCCTCGACAAGATGATTTCCAGTGACTAACTATATCAGGTATGAAGTTTGATAATGTTTTTATCTTATGTGGTTGACTGTATTGACATGGGATTGTTGATAATTTTTTGTGTTATCAAACAAGCCTTCGCGGCTGTAAGCATGACTATGTGTAAACCATACCATAAGTAATACTATGTGTAAACACTACTATAAACAATGTTGTGTCACAGCAATGATACCTTAAGACAATGTTGTGTTTATCCATGAAACTTCATGAAAAATATTATGTTTGAATTGAGACATTCATAGAGAGTACTATGTCTAAACCATGGCTTATTCGTAGCCATTGCTGGGAGAACACCACGATACCACATATGATGTTGGGTTAACTTTATAGGCCCTCAAGGCCATTTATATAGTTACACAGTAAAGTATGTAAGTATTATTTAATGACAAGTTGGTCGAGGCCATAAGGTCAACCCTATGCATTGTAGTGCGTGCAAGGAGCTTGGGTACTGATATGGCAAGGGTTTAAATCTATTTATTTCATTTTTAAAACTTTCTTTATTACCATATGAATCGACTGTGCTCACTATGCTGAACCTATTAAACTATTATGGTTGTAAAGAGTATTATGAGGTCTATCTTAGAGCAGGCTAAGAGCCTCATTCGAGCCTTGATTACATTATCATTAATCTTTATCTTTGGTTGTGCAATAAGAACATAAAAATCAGCCAAGAACACTATTAATAACAATATTTAACTATTAATGATAGTTATTATGATAACTATGATGCCTTCTTTGTCTTTTAAAGTATTTGTTGACTCCTCTTGGAAGAAGGAGAAATGGGATAAAAAGGTCAAAGGTATTATTATGTGGGCAGCCTTATGTGTATGTTGGGGTATTATTTACTTATGAGAATGAATACTATGGATAGTATGAAACTCTTGTATTTATTATAAATGATAGCCATCTCTTTTCAAATGGCCTTACTTCACATATGAAGTATAAGATATTAAAACTCATGTGGATACTTGTGATAGGGTCTTTTAATAAGACTGATAAATTAGACCCTAAGGGTATAGGTCTTAAATGACATGAATTGAATGTGAAGCCTATGATAAGGAAAACATGAAGCTGTAAACATGGGTCATAGGTGGGAAACATGATTCAGCTATTATCATTTGATAAGAAGGGGGCAGAGTGATGTGGAGTCACAGGTTCCCTGTTGCAAAAATAATGTATCTGAATGTACTCCCATGATAGGAGTCAATTGTCCTAGGATTGGACTAAGAATGAACTAAACCTATCTTCTCTAAACCTAAAAATGGTCAAGTTATGAATACTGTAGGATGAGACAGCTTCTAAGTCGAGTCAAGGTGGTGGAGATATGACAACATTCATTGCAAAACGTTTATGTATGAGAATCTTTGGCCAAAGTAATGCATCCATCTCTACATGCATTGTCAGTCCACAATGCTCTAGATGGCATAATGTCTCTAGTAGTGTCATACATAGTTAGAGTGGATATATAGTTGTGTGACAGTGACACATTATGAAGGACACAACACTAGATACTCAGATGGAAAACCTAACGGTTCCTTATATCTATACCTTCTGTGAAGGGTAGGGCCGCTTCTAGGTAGGAAGTTGTGTGGGGGATCATTAGTCTGTGGTTAGAGGAAAAGCATTCGGATGATGCTCTCCTTCCCAAGCTGAAGACAAGCCAAGGCTTATTTATGAAGATAGATGTCAAAAGTTCTAGATGCAATGCTTTTCTTTATATGACTTGATAGTCAGTTATTATGTATAATTTTATATTTGATGCCATGAGCATAGCTTTGTACATGTATAGTGAAGGTCATTCACTATTGTGGTATCATTGGATAGTGCAAT
Organism: Cunninghamia lanceolata; assembly: GCA_027924645.1. Lineage (NCBI taxonomy): Eukaryota > Viridiplantae > Streptophyta > Pinopsida > Cupressales > Cupressaceae > Cunninghamia > Cunninghamia lanceolata. Next base: position 313,568 of record BSBN01001254.1, read on the forward strand.
TTTAAGTTTTGTTATATTCTAGAAAAGAATAACATGCTTAATTATTGTGATGATGTTAACTCATTTTTGTTTATGATGTATTCTTACTCTTAGTTAAGATGAATATTTATGGTTATTTTTTGGGTAATATGAAATGTCATGTTACATATGGTATCAGAGCTACCAGGTTCAATACATGGACCTATGAGATCACTACTTGATGAATATCTTTATCCAACATTAATAGATACTAATGTTTGGATGTTCTATGCCAGAATGGTAAGAATTAGAACAACACCCAAAAAGAAGCTAACAGAAAATGCACGTTACCTACGTCATCTTAAGGTCTTGAGGGAGTGAACCTCAAGAATGAAATGGCTCAAACAAACTGGTTGCCTAGTAGGAGCATGACTAGTTGATGATGAGACCTTTGTTGATGCTATTAAACACATCAAGCAGGAGTTGAGGAAACCTGTCAAGATTGTTGTTCCTAAATCTGAAGATGAATCAGGAGAACCCTTTGTACCTAAAGCACCAATTATGGAAAGTAATCATAAGGATTTGGATGTACATAAGGAGGTTGTGGATGAGTACCTATGAGTACATCCACCTCCTAAAACTGATGTGATAAATCTCAAGATTGAGAAATAACATGGGAAGGTATCCTAATCCGATAATGGATTGTAGTAACAAGATGTAAACAAAATTTTGTAATTTTTGGATGGATTATATGTAATCCATGGAAAATTATAATGCAATTGAAAAATTCTAGCAAATCTTTCCTTTCTTATCAAAGATTACATGAATGAGAATAGATTTATATTGTCAATAGAATCAATGACATGGAAACTAATCCATGATTAATCTACAAAGTTCAGGAAGAAGTAGATTGCATCAAGGTTTAGATAAGAACTAGGATGGGAGATAGCCAGGAGGAAGGGCAACCTTTAGGGCACTTTGAATCTAAACTTGACCAGATCCTTGCTATGCTTCAAGAGATGAGAGCGAGAGTAGGAACTCTCAAGCTGGAGGTTAGGGGTCAGCAAGGACCTAGGCTGGAAGCCCATTATGGGGGTGATGACGAGGCATGTCATAATGACACCACCTAAAGTGAGCACAAAGAGAATAACTCCAAGGCCAAACAAGAAGATGATTGAATAAGCCTTTTGGCTTCGAAATTATCCTAAGATATGAAAAAATGTTATGCCTCCCAAGTTTGATGGGTCTGTAAGCGGAGATGTCGTGGAGGCATGGCTTACAGAAATAGAAAAGTATTTTGAAATAATAAATTATACTGAGATCACTAAAGTGGTATGGGGAGCATACTAGTTGGAAGGTGAAGCATCCACATGGTGGATGAACTAAAAGATGGAGTTAGGCTTAAGGTCTACAAGTCTAACCTAGGACAGGTTTGTGGAACTCTTTAGGCAAAGATTGTTGCCTTAGCTATTTTATGACTATAACCTTATAGATTTTCAGATACCAGGTGCTATCCATCATATCTTAGAGTTAGTCAACTGTCACCAGTACCACGGAGGTGAAAGATACCAGGAGCTACCCTTTAGTATGATAGGGCTTAGCCAGCTTTCACTAGTACCATGCAGGTGATAAATGCCAGGAGCTAGCCCATACCAGGTTGGACCGGCTTTTTTCAGTGGCATGGAGGTGATAGATGTCAGGATCCACCAACTCAATAGTTCAGTAGGATGTGGATATCTTCTTAATAGCCACATGTGATGTATGTTGTTACACCTAGTCCTTAGCCAGTGTTGACAACTAGTATGGGATGCTTGCTTGTTATCACAGTTGGCTGTGAACTGGGAAAAAGATGAGAGCTTATGTGTTAGTGAACCAGGTAATGGGAAGGTGCATGTAATAGGTTACATCCATTTTCTATTACTAGCTGGTCACTATGTATGTGTGAGTCAATAACTGTGTGTATCTATATTAGGGAATCTGAGGGAAGTCAAACTAAGACAAATTTCTACCCTACAAATGAAAAGAGCTCAAAGAAAGAGATGCCAACTTTTTGCTGTCAAGATGAAAAAACTAAATGGTTTTGTGGAAACCCATTTCCAAGATGATTTAATGTATTACTAATCTCAAAAACTCAATGAAGTTGGGAAGGAGTCCATAGATCAGATATGGACAGGTATCCTTTTCTTAGAGATTTTGAGGATGTATTTCTAGATGAGCTGTCAAGATTACCTCCTAAAAGAGCTTTTGATTTCTCCATAGATATAATTCTAGGATCAAAACCTATATCTAAAGCTCCATACAGAATTACCACTCTAGAGTTAATGGAGCTAAAGGCTCAATTACAGGAATTGTTGGATAAAGGGTTGATTAGACCCATTGTGTCACCCTGGGGAGCACTAGTCATATTTGTGAAAAAGAAAGATGGTGTCTTGTGGTTATGCATAGATTACCGCATGTTAAATAATGCAACAATTAAGAATAAATACCCCTTGCCCTGCATTAATGATCTTTTTGATCAAATGAGAGGTACAACAGTATTTTCTAAGATCAATTTTCGATCTAGATACCATCAATTGAGGTTGAAGGATGAGGACATCCACAAAACAGCCTTTAGAACAAGGTATGGACATTATGAGTTCATTGTCCTACCTTTTGGATTAACAAATGCACCTGCAACATTTATGAACCTAATGAACAGTGTGTTAAGGGATTGTTTGGACAAGCTTGTCCTAGTTTTTGTTGATGAAATTCTAATCTACTCTAAAAATGAGGAAGAGCACCTTCAGCATTTAAGGATTGTTCCCTAGAGGTTGAGAGAGCATAAACTGTATGACAAGCTCTCTAAGTGTACTTTATTTCAAAAAGGAAGTGCAGTATTTGGGCCACATAATTTTAGCTAAGGGAATAGCTATGGACCCAGGTAAGATTAAGGCTATTTTGGAATGGTCGATACCAAGGAATGTTCATGAGGTCTGAAGTTTCATGGGCCTTGAAGGATACTATAGGAAATTTATGAAAAAAATTTCAAAAATTGCATACCCTATAACTTCCTTGCAGAGAGATGGTAAGAGATTTGAGTGGTTAGATAAGTGCTAAGAGGCCTTTGACCAACTGGAGGAAAAATTGACTTCAACACTTAATTTTGAAAGTACCTGACCTAGTGGGTCAATTTGTAGTCATTACTGACACCTCAGGGGAAGGCTTAGGTGGTGTACTAGTCTGAGATGGAAAAGCCATTGCATATGAGTCCCAAAAATTGAAAACGTATTAACAAAACTATGCTCCTCATGATTTGGAGTTGGCAGCAGTCATTCATGCTTTACAAATGTGGAGACACTACATGCTTGGGAAACCCTTTGAACTGAAAATAGACCATCAAGGAATCAAATATCTATTTACTCAACCACATCTAAATGCTCACAAAAGAAGATGGTTGGAGTTCATCTCGATTATGGTTTTGAGATTAAATATATTCAAGGAAAGGAAAACTAGGTGGCAGATGCCTTGAGTAGGAGAAGACATATCTCCTCAATGGTCTCCATACATTCTGATTTTAAGAATCAGGTACAACAAAAGTCTAAGGGAGATGAGTTTTACGAGTAGGTAAAACATGCCCTTTTGGAAAACCCACAGAATAAAAAATATGATGGATTTTACCTTGAACTAGATGGGTTATTAAGGTATAAAGGAAGGATGTATGTACCTAACTCTATGGAGTTAAGGAATATGGTGTGGAAGGAGGTTTATTTTGCATCATATTTGGGACATCTTGGAGTAACAAAGTTACTTGCCGATGTGAAACCCTTATATTTCTTGAAAGGATTGAAGAGGGATGCTGCAAGTTTTGTAGCTAAATGTTTAGAATGCCAAAGGGTGAAGGAAAAACACCATCTCTCGGTAGGACTTTTACACCCTCATGAAATTCTAGAATGGAAATGGCAAATCATAAGCATGGACTTTGTGCAAGGACTTCCTATGTCAAGGAATGGGCACAATGTTGTTTGGGTTGTGGTGGATAGACTCACCAAAGCCACACATTTTATACTTAGGAACTTGACGAATGGGGCACCCGTCATAGCCCAGAAATTTGTTCAAGAGATTTTCATATTACATGGCATTCCTAAGAAGATTATCTCAGATAGGGATGTTCGAATGACATCAAACTTTTGGAAAACCTTATTTTCTTCACTTGGAACCCAGTTGAATATAATCTCTTCTTATTATCCTAAAACAGATATTCAAACTGAAAGGGTAAACCAAGTACTTGAGGATTTATTGATTATGTATTTCATGGACCAGCAATACAAATGGGAAGATTATCTTCCTTTGGTGGAATTTTCCTATAATCATTCCTATCATTCTACTATTAAGATGGCTCCATTCAAAGCATTATATGGCAGAAGGTGTTGAACCCCTATAAGTTGGGATAAGATAGAAGATAGGGTTAGCCTTGGGCCAGAACTATTGTTAGAAATGGAAGAGCATGTCCATCTGATTAAGAAAAGGTGCGCGAAAGCCAATGATAGGTAGAAAAGTTATGCAGATGCTAAACGCATCGAAAGGCATTTCTCAGTGGGAGAAAAAGAACTTTTAATCGTTGAGGTCGATGATTCTTATGGGGGGAGACATGTTACATCCCCCAACTTATGATTTAGCTTAATATTACTTTTGTGTGGTAATCATGATGATTAATCATAGTTTAATGATTAGATATTTATGAAAAATATTAGATTTAATCATTGATTATATGAATATTGGCTAATGATTAGTTAGACATGAGATTACATGTGATATGATTATTTAATTATTATGATTTATGAATCAGATGATGATACACTAATCATGGTTTTATGATGGAAAGTGTAACCTGTTGATAACTGAGAGGGGGGGGGGTGAATCAGTTATCCTAATTATTTCTCTCTTTGAACTTTCTTATTAATTAATGCAGCATTGAATCAAACACAAAAACATTACCATGAAATAAGAAACACATGACACAGTATTTTTGACATGGAAACCCTGTTAAGGGAGAAAACCACGGGGTGATTAACCCAAAGATTATTCTCTGTTAGAAGAATAGGGAATTACAAAAATGGCACTTGCCAATTAGGGCTCACTGCCCGAGCACACTGCTCACAAGAGGCCCACTGCCTACAAGGAGACACACTGTCTACAAAGTGATAAGAATCACAGTCTTGAACTGATTGAAAGCATCTACATATGCTGGAGTTCAGTTCCGGTTAGGCTCAGTACACTGATCTGCTGCACTTCATCTTTCCTCTGTTCTTTATTCTGCTATCCTTTCACATACCGGATCTTTCTTACTACTTCTGCTCTGTTCTGCACTTATTCACATACCATCACGCATTTCACAACTAAATCCATCCTCTATATATATCCGCACAAGTAATTTCATCACCTTTCTAGTCGGCATCCGGAACAGTCTAGTTTCTTAGAAACTCTGTTCTGTCGGCTGAATCCTTGCTCACCAAGCAATGCGGATCAAGCATATACTTGTAGATATCATTAATCATGTCGGCCAAACATGATTCATGCCTTCACAACCTTTACTATCAACAGTAACACATCCGGAAAATAGTCTGATACTCTGTCAGTCAGTTCTTCCTCTATTCTCACTGTCTCTCAGGAATCTGGTACTCAACTATTCATATCTTTTTCATTGTCCATCACTGGAGGCTAAATCCTTGGAATATACCACTCAAGGTAGTCCTCTTGACTTTCCCAAATCCGCACTGCACCAAGACACTTCCTCTGAGAGATCCGGACCAATCTGTCGGACCTTGCCATATGCTCTGTTCTTGTTCACCGGACCACAACAGTCTTCATTCTGACTCCCGGTAGAGACACACCATGACTTGCAGATATGTGGGATGACCTTTGTTGCCATCAATGACAACAACCATGAATCCATATAGTGTCTCTTGCCAACAATCTCCCCCTTTGGCATTGATGGCAACACTTAGTGAAAAATGACTAAGTGTTTACACTATGCTCCCCCTTGGCTGATGCTCTATCTTTATATACAATTTCTGGAACTCCCCCTTAGTTGGATTCCTCATTTTTCACTGCTCCTCACTCCCCCTTTGACATCAATGGCAAAGGGTAGGGTCCGCATACCAAAATTTTCAAAAATTTTCTATACATAGCCGCATATTTACATATTCACATATACTGAAGAATGTCTGCAAAGGATGTCTTCAATTGGATCAGTTCTGTAGCCCAACTTTGCTTCATCCTATCCAAAATTGAAATGTGACCACTCAACAAAAATGCAAAAGCTTCTGCCCTCTTGAGATCTGTCAGATCATTTGTTTGGGCGGTGGTCTAAGCATCACTGATGGCCTCATGCATAGTTTCTAACTTAGGGATTATAATCCTTCTAAGTTCTCCCATCCGGTTGGTGATATTCTTCCTTTCCTTCGCAGGGTTCTTTATTTCATTGAAGACTGCAATAGTCTGACATTCTTGATTTACTATGGAGGAAGAGAGAGGATCAAAACTTTGAGATAAACTTTGTAGTTTGTCCTGTTCCTCTTTTATTTTCTTATCAATTTCTGCTGTTGCCTTTGACCAAGATATACAAAATTTGTAAATGTCACCGCCATCCTTAAGAGCATTTTCTAAGCTCTTTATTCCAATACTCATAATTCTCCTATCGTTAGAGATTAATCCTAATACTTCTGAAAATCTTTTATCCAAAAATTCCTTCCAGACCTTTTCTTCAGCTGATTTTTCTAGAGATTCAAAATGTGTACTAACACTGCTGACTAAGGTTTTGAGATTACCGGAAGAGGAGGCTGTCGGATCTATCTGGATTGATGGCATAATCTTCTTAAGCACTCCGGAGGTAGCCTCTATCAACTCACAGTCTTCCATATGAGACTTTAGTAGTTTCTCTTTGACTTTCTCATTTGCAAATGAGACTATTTTCATTGTTTGCACCAGTGACAAAGAGTCAAAATCTAATGGTCCTTTTAGCAGGTCCGGTTCATCAATTTCTATAGTGGCTTTTGTCAAGAATTCTTGAACAGTTTGTGCTGTGTCTCTTGCTGGAGACAGATGTTTCTCTGTTGGGGTCTTCTCTTTCTCTGCATCCTTGGTGCTGTCAACCTCTTTTTCTTTGACTGCTGCTTCTTTCTCCTGTAGTTTCTCTTCTTCTTGGGATCCGGAGACTGTAGGGGAAACCGGAGGAGAGATGTTAGTCTGTTCAAGGCCCACTTCTTTCGGAGCAGATGATTCCAAGTCCACAGCTGTTTCTGCACCTAAGTCCTCTACAACAGGAAGATTGAACCTTTTGAAGGCCTTCCGGAGGATCTCTTCTGTCTCTTTGGCCACCTTGTCAGTCTCACCAAGCATGAGTTGATTCATCCTGGCTTTACTTCTGAACTCATCTTTGCAGTCTTTGAAGATTATGTTCATTGTCTTGGGATCAATTTGAGGATATAGCTGAATAGCTATCTGCTCCCGGATCTCAAGATCTTTTGCATGAGCGTTATTCTTTCTTATTTCTAATTCCTTTTCTAGGCTTTTAGGAATTAGAGATATGATCTCAATGAAAGCCTTATTGTATATGTTCAGATACTTGACTGTGGCTTCCTGCAGAATCTTTTGGTCAGCCTCATTGTAGTCATCATAAAATTCAGTCATTGGTTGAAGGTTTCCATCCACCGTAACCGACTTGATTACACTCTCTAGAGACAGAGTGGGCTTTTCAACAGATACCTCTGCCATTTCATCCTTGTCTTGGCCTGTGGAGGGTTTACCGGATCCTTTCTTCTTCTGCTTCTTTATTTCTTTTACTCCCTCATCTGACTCAGTTTCCTCTTCATCCTTTTGGCTTTCATAAGCCCTTGTGGCTTTTGTCTTAGATCTTTTACCGGATGCCTGGACTTCCAGTTTTGAACTTTTGGTTGTGGGAGGTGCAGATCTTTTTGATGATCTGGTCCGGGTGGAAGTTTCAACCGGAACACTTTCTTTACTTTTCTTTTCTTCCTCAGCCTTCCTCCTCTTTTCCCGGCTGGCATCAAGTGCCTCTTTTGAGATGCCTAGGCCTTGAGCAATATGCTCTACTTCTTTTCTTACCTTTCTCTTTATCTCAGGTTCCCTAAGTTCTACATGGATCTTTATACTCAGCTCCTCAAAGGTTCCAAACCTTTCTGCCTTTGGATCTTTGGGCTGACTTAGCATGTGTTGAACATGCAGCTCCACTATCTGTTCATCCACTTCATACCCCATGGGCATGATCCAGACAGTCCTTGGCTCCACTGCCTCCATTAGGTACTGATCAGTGTCCACCATAAAGCACACTGAGTCTTTGTATTTTTCAACAAGAGACTGGGGAATTCTTTCTCTTGTTTGCATCATGCTTTGGAAGTTTTTGAAGTATCCCCATAGGGCTGTATTTCTTGCTTTGGCATCCCCAAGCCCATGTAGATAGTCTCTTATTTGGACTGCAACAGGTTTGTCATTCTGCCATACCCATCCACTTGATCCGGGCAGCTCATTCATGAAGTAGAAGAATAGACATACTATAAGAGTACCATACTTAAAGGAATTCTTCTTGTCCTTCTTGATTTTCTATATATTTTCCATTAATTGGCTTAAGAGCAGTTCGCAGAGATCATATTCTGCATTCTTCCTTAGCATCTCATAGGCAGTATATACTGCAGTTCCGGATACAGAATTCTCCCTGCTAGAGTGATAGATCTTGTATCCTATTATCATGGATGCATACTTGATATCCGGATCAGAAATATCTTCAATGGTCATTGCCCTCTTATCAAACTTTGATCCGGTGGCCTCAGTTACAATGTTATTTTTGACAGATTTGAGGATAGGTATCCCTCCGGAAGAGTATAGACTGGTTACTGCTCTAATTGCCTCTTTTGTGATCTTGCAAGGTCTATCCAACCATAGGAAGTTGTCATGCATCCTGCTCAGTACATACCGGACCCATTCATCTTCTTCAAAGCAAGGGAAATGAATAAATTGCTCAAATTGTTTCTTCTGGATACCCTTATACTCTGATTTAAGCTCAAAAGCATTATCTATCAGTTGCTTGTGATAGAGATCTCTCAATTTGAATTCCCCAAATTCCTCAATGCTTGCGTGTATGTAAACCCTAATGTCTTCTGTGTGTAAAACTCCGTGAGGAACACTGGAAAATGCTCCTAAGGGATCTACCTCCAATGACTTGTATGGATGTTTCTTAAATTCAAGTCGGGGCCTATCTAAGATTTTCACTATATTTGGAGTAGCCATTTCTTCAAAGATTTGCAGTGAGATAATGAAAATGGAGAATACCTTATGCGCCTTCGGTTTGCACGGAGTGGTTGGATTGATTTCTTTATGCAATGACTTCGGTAGGAGATCTTTGGTGTGCTTGATGAATTTTGTTGCAGAGCTCCACTTTTCGCTTCTTCTTGAGTGCAGAATGAGCAAATGCTTTTTGAGAAATCCCTTATATTGCTCTGCAAACCCTAATATCTAATGGCAATAAATGCTCGACCTATATTATTCTGGTTTGCCTTATCCGGATAGCTTGGAGTATCTCGGATCAGTCCTGATCTGTGAACATCATCCGGATCTTTCAATCATGAATAAATCGAGGTGACACATTACAAGAACATCCCAAACACTTTGTCCAATCCGCAGAATAAGACAATGCACTTCCGGATCTCTCCGGACCTTTTTGTAATCCTCTGTCATACCGGAGCATCTCTCGGAACAGGTCTTACTTGATCGATCACAGCTTCTTCATATCTCCATACGGACCTCTGAAATCTTATCTGGATCATCTCAAGACTTATATCTTTAAACCCTTTACTCCGCATCTTGTGCCACATCCGGCACCACTTGATTTGCTGGGGGAACAGGATTTTCTTTGAGTCTCCCCCTGAGCCAGAGCTTACTTTTTAATTTCTGGAAGAAATATCAGCACCAGAGTCTGGTGCGGATCCAACCTCTACATTCTCTAAACTTTTCTTCACCCAAATCTTGCTCATCTGATTCCTAACTTCATCCGCATTCATCTTTTGTTTACCCTTGTCTTGATTCTGATTATACACCGGACCTCTTTTGTCCTGATTCTTGCTTCTGCAGACTTTAGCATTATGACCGGACCTATTACAGATTTGGCAAATAACATTTCTTTGCATATTTGACTGATAAACTCTTGTTCTGCATTGATTAGCCATATGACCTACTCTATTGCATGTAAAGCATCTACCTTTGAATGATTTGTTTACTTGCATATTTCTGCATTCATGGGATTTTTGTCCATACCTTTTGCAGTTAAAGCACTGTCCAGAGAAGGATGAATTAATCTGATTCATTCTCTTTCTGCACTGATTAGCTTTGTGACCAAAGTGGTTGCAGTCGTGGCAGTATCCATTGAAAGATGGATATCTTTGAGCATTGGGCTGTCTTACCGGAGGTCTTCTAGGCCTATTCCTTGGATTTTCTGATCCAAAATTCTTTTGACCGGATCCGGAGCTTTCTCCTTTCTCATATCCCAAACCATACTTGTCATCTGTCCTCTTTTGACTTCCAAGAAGGACTTCAAGTTGAGCAGAACTTATCTTGAATTTCTCTTTATATTCATTTGCTGTTTGAAGGTCTCTTTTGAGAGAGACAATTTGATCCTCAAGTTTTTCTTCATTATCTTTGGCATCTTCAAGATCAGATTCAAGATGTCTGATAATCCTGTCCATCTGGTGGCATTCTTCTGATTTTTCTTTAAGAGATTGTCTTAGATTGTCTTCAGCTTTTCTTTTTTCTTCAATCTCTTGAGTAAACTTTATAGTTCCTGATTCCATTTCATGTCTCAACATAATGACTTCTTTTGATAACTTTTCACATAACTTAGTTTGCTCAGTCAATTCTTCATTTGTATTGCTTTCTTCACTTTGTCTTGCCAATTGTTGGAGCAGCTCTTTTCTCTTTTTCATAGAGAGACTTAATTTGTCCTTTAATTCTCTCATGAATTCATCAGCCTGTCTGAGTCTTTCCTTTAATTCATTGACTTCAGAATTTGACTGTTCAAGATCCTCAAGGGCAGTCTTGAGTTGCTCCCTTAAACCATATGCATCCATTTGAGCTCCCAGATCTTCCTCAAGCTGTTAGGCTCTATTAGGAGGAACCTAGCTCTGATACCAATTGTTGATAACTGAGAGGGGGGGTGAATCAGTTATCCTAATTATTTCCCTCTTTGAACTTTCTTATTAATTAATGCAGCATTGAATCAAACACAAAAACATTACCATGAAATAAGAAACACATGACACAGTATTTTTGACGTGGAAACCCTGTTAAGGGAGAAAACCACGGGGTGATTAACCCAAAGATTATTCTCTGTTAGAAGAATAGGGAATTACAAAAATGGCACTTGCCAATTAGGGCTCACTGTCCGAGCACACTGCTCACAAGAGGCCCACTGCCTACAAGGAGACACACTGTCTACAAAGTGATAAGAATCACAGTCTTGAACTGATTGAAAGCATCTACATATGCTGGAGTTCAGTTCCGGTTAGGCTCAGTACACTGATCTGCTGCACTTCATCTTTCCTCTGTTCTTTATTCTGCTATCCTTTCACATACCGGATCTTTCTTACTACTTCTGCTCTGTTCTGCACTTATTCGCATACCATCACACAATCACGCATTTCACAACTAAATCCATCCTCTATATATATCCGCACAAGTAATTTCATCACCTTTCTAGTCGGCATCCGGAACAGTCTAGTTTCTTAGAAACTCTGTTCTGTCGGCTGAATCTTTGCTCACCAAGCAATGCGGATCAAGCATATACTTGTAGATATCATTAATCATGTCGGCCAAACATGATTCATGCCTTCACAACCTTTACTATCAACAGTAACACATCCAGAAAATAGTCTGATACTCTGTCAGTCAGTTCTTCCTCTGTTCTCACTGTCTCTCAGGAATCTGGTACTCAACTATTCATATCTTTTTCCTTGTCCATCACCGGAGGCTAAATCCTTGGAATATACCACTCAAGGTAGTCCTCTTGACTTCCCCAAATCCGCACTACACCAAGACACTTCCTCTGAGAGATCCGGACCAATCTGTCGGACCTTGCCATATGCTCTGTTCTTGTTCACCGGACCACAACAGTCTTCATTCTGACTCCCGGTAGAGACACACCATGACTTGCGGATATGTGGGATGACCTTTGTTGCCATCAATGACAACAACCATGAATCCATATAGTGTCTCTTGCCAACAATCTCCCCCTTTGGCATTGATGGCAACACTTAGTGAAAAATGACTAAGTGTTTACACTATGCTCCCCCTTGGCTGATGCTCTATCTTTATATACAATTTCTGGAACTCCCCCTTAGTTGGATTCCTCATTTTTCACTGCTCCTCACTCCCCCTTTGACATCAATGGCAAAGGGTAGGGTCCGCATACCAAAATTTTCAAAAATTTTCTATACATAGCCGCATATTTACATACTCACATATACTGAAGAATGTCTGCAAAGGATGTCTTCAATTGGATCAGTTCTGTAGCCCAACTTTGCTTCATTCTATCCAAAATTGAAATGTGACCACTCAACAAAAATGCAAAAGCTTCTGCCCTCTTGAGATCTGTCGGATCATTTGTTTGGGCGGTGGTCTAAGCATCACTGATGGCCTCATGCATAGTTTCTAACTTAGGGATTATAATCCTTCTAAGTTCTCCCATCCGGTTGGTGATATTCTTCCTTTCCTTCGCAAGGTTCTTTATTTCATTCAAGACTGCAATAGTCTGACATTTTTGATTTACTATGCAGGAAGAGAGAGGATCAAAACTTTGAGATAAACTTTGTAGTTTGTCCTGTTCCTCTTTTATTTTCTTATCAATTTCTGCTGTTGCCTTTGACCAAGATATACAAAATTTGTAAATGTCACCGCCATCCTTAAGAGCATTTTCTAAGCTCTTTATTCCAATACTCATAATTCTCCTATCATTAGAGATTAATCCTAATACTTCTGAAAATCTTTTATCCAAAAATTCCTTCCGGACCTTTTCTTCAGCTGATTTTTCTAGAGATTCAAAATGTGTACTAACACTGCTGACTAAGGTTTTGAGATTACCGGAAGAGGAGGCTGTCGGATCTATCTGGATTGATGGCATAATCTTCTTAAGCACTCCGGAGGCAGACTCTATCAACTCATAGTCTTCTATATGAGACTTTAGTAGTTTCTCTTTGACTTTCTCATTTGCAAATGAGGCTATTTTCATTGTTTGCACCGGTGACAAAGAGTCAAAATCTAATGGTCCTTTTAGCAGGTCCGGTTCATCAATTTCTATAGTGGCTTTTGTCAAGAATTCTTGAACAGTTTGTGCTGTGTCTCTTGCTGGAGATAGATGTTTCTCTGTTGGGGTCTTCTCTTTCTCTGCATCCTTGGTGCTGTCAACCTCTTTTTCTTTGACTGCTGCTTCTTTCTCCTGTAGTTTCTCTTCTTCTTGGGATCCGGAGACTGTAGGGGAAACCGGAGGAGAGATGTTAGTCTGTTCAAGGCCCACTTCTTCCGGAGCAGATGATTCCAAGTCCACAGCTGTTTCTGCACCTAAGTCCTCTACAACAGGAAGATTGAACCTTTTGAAGGCCTTCCGGAGGATCTCTTCTGTCTCTTTGGCCACCTTGTCAGTCTCACCAAGCATGAGTTGATTCATCCTGGCTTTACTTCTGAACTCATCTTTGCAGTCTTTGAAGATTATGTTCATTGTCTTGGGATCAATTTGAGGATATAGCTGAATAGCTATCTGCTCCCGGATCTCAAGATCTTTTGCATGAGCGTTATTCTTTCTTATTTCTAATTCCTTTTCTAGGCTTTTAGGAATTAGAGATATGATCTCAATGAAAGCCTTATTGTATATGTTCAGATACTTGACTGTGGCTTCCTGCAGAATCTTTTGGTCAGCCTCATTGTAGTCATCATAAAATTCAGTCATTGGTTGAAGGTTTCCATCCACCGTAACCGACTTGATTACACTCTCTAGAGACAGAGTGGGCTTTTCAACAGATACCTCTGCCATTTCATCCTTGTCTTGGCCTGTGGAGGGTTTACCGGATCCTTTCTTCTTCTACTTCTTTATTTCTTTTACTCCCTCATCTGACTCAGTTTCCTCTTCATCCTTTTGGCTTTCATAAGCCCTTGTGGCTTTTGTCTTAGATCTTTTACCGGATGCCTGGACTTCCGGTTTTGAACTTTTGGTTGTGGGAGGTGCAGATCTTTTTGATGATCTGGTCCGGGTGGAAGTTTCAACCGGAACACTTTCTTTACTTTTCTTTTCTTCCTCAGCCTTCCTCCTCTTTTCCCGGCTGGCATCAAGTGCCTCTTTTGAGATGCCTAGGCCTTGAGCAATATGCTCTACTTCTTTTCTTACCTTTCTCTTTATCTCAGGTTCCCTGAGTTCTACATGGATCTTTATACTCAGCTCCTCAAAGGTTCCAAACCTTTCTGCCTTTGGATCTTTGGGCTGACTTAGCATGTGTTGAACATGCAGCTCCACTATCTGTTCATCCACTTCATACCCCATGGGCATGATCCAGACAGTCCTTGGCTCCACTGCCTCCATTAGGCACTGATCAGTGTCCACCATAAAGCACACTGAGTCTTTGTATTTTTCAACAGGAGACTGGGGAATTCTTTCTCTTGTTTGCATCATGCTTTGGAAGTTTTTGAAGTATCCCCATAGGGCTGTATTTCTTGCTTTGGCATCCCCAAGCCCATGTAGATAGTCTCTTATTTGGACTGCAACAGGTTTGTCATTCTGCCATACCCATCCACTTGATCCGGGCAGCTCATTCATGAAGTAGAAGAATAGACATACTATAAGAGTACCATACTTAAAGGAATTCTTCTTGTCCTTCTTGATTTTCTGTATATTTTCCATTAATTGGCTTAAGAGCAGTTCGCAGAGATCATATTCTGCATTCTTCCTTAGCATCTCATAGGCAGTATATACTGCAGTTCCGGATACAGAATTCTCCCTGCTGGAGTGATAGATCTTGTATCCTATTATCATGGACGCATACTTGATATCTGGATCAGAAATATCTTCAATGGTCATTGCCCTCTTATCAAACTTTGATCCGGTGGCCTCAGTTACAATGTTATTTTTGACAGATTTGAGGATAGGTATCCCTCCGGAAGAGTATAGACCAGTTACTGCTCTAATTGCCTCTTTTGTGATCTTGCAGGGTCTATCCAGCCATAGGAAGTTGTCATGCATCCTGCTCAGTACATACCGGACCCATTCATCTTCTTCAAAGCAGGGGAAATGAATAAATTGCTCAAATTGTTTCTTCTGGATACCCTTATACTCTGATTTAAGCTCAAAAGCATTATCTATCAGTTGCTTGTGATAGAGATCTCTCAATTTGAATTCCCCAAATTCCTCAATGCTTGCGTGTATGTAAACCCTAATGTCTTCTGTGTGTAAAACTCCGTGAGGAACACTGGAAAATGCTCCTAAGGGATCTACCTCCAATGACTTGTATGGATGTTTCTTAAATTCAGGTCGGGGCCTATCTGAGATTTTCACTATATTTGGAGTAGCCATTTCTTCAAAGATTTGCAGTGAGATAATGAAAATGGAGAATACCTTATGCGCCTTCGGTTTGCACGGAGTGGTTGGATTGATTTCTTTATGCAATGACTTCGGTAGGAGATCTTTGGTGTGCTTGATGAATTTTGTTGCAGAGCTCCACTTTTCGCTTCTTCTTGAGTGCAGAATGAGCAAATGCTTTTTGAGAAATCCCTTATATTGCTCCGCAAACCCTAATATCTGATGGCAATAAATGCTCGACCTATATTATTCCAGTTTGCCTTATCCAGATAGCTTGGAGTATCCCGGATCAGTCCTGATCTGTGAACATCATCCGGATCTTTCAATCATGAATAAATCGAGGCGACACATTACAAGAACATCCCAAACACTCTGTCCAATCCGCAGAATAAGACAATGCACTTCCGGATCTCTCCGGACCTTTTTGTAATCCTCTGTCATACCGGAGCATCTCTCGGAACAGGTCTTACTTGATCGATCACAGCTTCTTCATATCTCCATGCGGACCTCTGAAATCTTATTTGGATCATCTCAAGACTTATATCTTTAAACCCTTTACTCCGCATCTTGTGCCACATCCGGCACCACTTGATTTGCTGGGGGAATAGGATTTTCTTTGAGTCTCCCCCTGAGCCAGAGCTTACTTTTTAATTTTCGGAAGAAATATCAGCACCAGAGTCTGGTGCGGATCCAACCTCTACATTCTCTAAACTTTTCTTCACCCAAATCTTGCTCATCTGATTCCTAACTTCATCCGCATTCATCTTTTGTTTACCCTTGTCTTGATTCTGATTATACACCGGACCTCTTTTGTCCTGATTCTTGCTTCTGCAGACTTTAGCATTATGACCGGACCTATTACAGATTTGGCAAATAACATTTCTTTGCATATTTGACTGATAAACTCTTGTTCTGCATTGATTAGCCATATGACCTACTCTATTGCATGTAAAGCATCTACCTTTGAATGATTTGTTTACTTGCATATTTCTGCATTCATGGGATTTTTGTCCATACCTTTTGCAGTTAAAGCACTGTCCGGAGAAGGATGAATTAATCTGATTCATTCTCTTTCTGCACTGATTAGCTTTGTGACCAAAGTGGTTGCAGTCGTGGCAGTATCCATTGAAAGATGGATATCTTTGAGCATTGGGCTGTCTTACCGGAGGTCTTCTAGGCCTATTCCTTGGATTTTCTGATCCAAAATTCTTTTGACCAGATCCGGAGCTTTCTCCTTTCTCATATCCCAAACCATACTTGTCATCTGTCCTCTTTTGACTTCCAAGAAGGACTTCAAGTTGAGCAGAACTTATCTTGAATTTCTCTTTATATTCATTTGCTGTTTGAAGGTCTCTTTTGAGAGAGACAATTTGATCCTCAAGTTTTTCTTCATTATCTTTGGCATCTTCAAGATCAGATTCAAGATGTCTGATAATCCTGTCCATCTGGTGGCATTCTTCTAATTTTTCTTTAAGAGATTGTCTTAGATTGTCTTCAGCTTTTCTTTTTTCTTCAATCTCTTGAGTAAACTTTATAGTTCCTGATTCCATTTCATGTCTCAACATAATGACTTCTTTTGATAACTTTTCACATAACTTAGTTTGCTCAGTCAATTCTTCATTTGTATTGCTTTCTTCACTTTGTCTTGCCAATTGTTGGAGCAGCTCCTTTCTCTTTTTCATAGAGAGACTTAATTTGTCCTTTAATTCTCTCATGAATTCATCAGCCTGTCTGAGTCTTTCCTTTAATTCATTGACTTCAGAATTTGACTGTTCAAAATCCTCAAGGGCAGTCTTGAGTTGCTCCCTTAAACCATATGCATCCATTTGAGCTCCCAGATCTTCCTCAAGCTGTTAGGCTCTATTAGGAGGAACCTAGCTCTGATACCAATTGTTGATAACTGAGAGGGGGGGGTGAATCAGTTATCCTAATTATTTCCCTCTTTGAGCTTTCTTATTAATTAATGCAGCATTGAATCAAACACAAAAACATTACCATGAAATAAGAAACACATGACACAGTATTTTTGACGTGGAAACCCTGTTAAGGGAGAAAACCACGGGGTGATTAACCCAAAGATTATTCTCTGTTAGAAGAATAGGGAATTACAAAAATGGCACTTGCCAATTAGGGCTCACTGCCCGAGCACACTGCTCACAAGAGGCCCACTGCCTACAAGGAGACACACTGTCTACAAAGTGATAAGAATCATAGTCTTGAACTGATTGAAAGCATCTACATATGCTGGAGTTCAGTTCCGGTTAGGCTCAGTACACTGATCTGCTGCACTTCATCTTTCCTCTGTTCTTTATTCTGCTATCCTTTCACATACCGGATCTTTCTTACTACTTCTGCTCTGTTCTGCACTTATTCGCATACCATCACACAATCACGCATTTCACAACTAAATCCATCCTCTATATATATCCGCACAAGTAATTTCATCACCTTTCTAGTCGACATCCGGAACAGTCTAGTTTCTTACAAACTCTGTTCTGTCGGCTGAATCCTTGCTCACCAAGCAATGCGGATCAAGCATATACTTGTAGATATCATTAATCATGTCGGCCAAACATGATTCATGCCTTCACAACCTTTACTATCAATAGTAACACATCTGGAAAATAGTCTGATACTCTGTCAGTCAGTTCTTCCTCTGTTCTCACTGTCTCTGAGGAATCCAGTACTCAACTATTCATATCTTTTTCCTTGTCCATCACCGGAGGCTAAATCCTTGGAATATACCACTCAAGGTAGTCCTCTTGACTTCCCCAGATCCGCACTGCACCAAGACACTTCCTCTGAGAGATCTGGACCAATCTGTCGGACCTTGCCATATGCTCTGTTCTTGTTCACCGGACCACAACAGTCTTCATTCTGACTCCCGGTAGAGACACACCATGACTTGCGGATATGTGGGATGACCTTTGCTGCCATCAATGACAACAACCATGAATCCATATAGTGTCTCTTGCTAACATAACCAAGAAAAGAATCTTCCTTTGAAGATAGAAGGAGAGTATCACCTGGGAGAAAGAGATAGATGTTGGGAAAAAGGGTCAGATTGCCATCTGAGTGTCAAAGCTAGTCCTTAAGAATCTTTACAAGATGAATGAGTTTATCTTACTTGGGTTAGTCATTTTCCATTTTTTTAGTGTCTCCTTGACAAGGTGAGATATCTCGACATCTCTTGCATTGATTCTAGTTGATGGGTGATTTCTTCGAGTTATCAAGTATTTATTTATTCCCTTATCCAATTCCTTGCTAGAATCTTGTAAATAGTATTATTATTATTATTATTATTATTATTATTATTATTATTTCCTTTAAATTTTTCTTATGGTTGCCATGACGAAGAAGGGGGAGTGGTACTTGACCCCAAAGTTGCGATTTGATGGTGCCACCTTTTTGATGATGTTGTCATTTAATGACATCTTAGATTATTTTGTTTACCCTCAAACATCTTGTAGATGCAAGGGAAACTATGTACTAGATTATTGTGCTAGCCCTCATAATCAAACACCTTTATTATTAATAACATAGATAATTTATATTGCTAGGCTGAGCACCACCCATGAGGTGTGGGGTGAGTGGAGGCCGATGCGGAACTTATCCATGGTGCCACTCCATGATATGTAGGATAGTGGACTATTGGAGCCCCAATTGCCTGCGGGTGGCAAAGTTAGTTACAGGGATTTTACCTTGTGTGGACCAAAAAACGGTGGCGGGGACTATGTTGCATATGATGCATGGAAAAGTGGACATAAATTCTTTGTTTTTGTTAAATGTTTTGGGTTATGCTCAAGGAGAGCAAGAATAGGAAGGAAAGAGTCAGAGGTTTCTGTAGAGAAAGCTTGCTAAAATAGTAGCTAAGTGAAGAGTATTCGTGAGCTCAAGTTAGAGCTATTGAACAGCAATAAAAAGTGACCCTCGACAAGATGATTTCTGGTGACTAACGGTATTAGGTACGAAGTTTGATAATGTTATTATCTTACGTGGTTGACTGTATCGACATGAGATTGTTGATAGTTTACTGTGTTATCGAACAAGCCTTTGCGGTCGTAAGCATGACTATGTGTAAACACTACTGTAAACAATGCTCTGTCATAGCAATGATACCTTAATACAATGCTATGTTTATCCATGAAACTCCATGAACAATAATATGTTTTATTGAGACATTCGTAGAGAGTACTATGTTTAAACCATGGCTTGTTTGTAGCCATTGCTGGGAGAACACCACGACACCACATATGATGTGGGGTTAACTTTATAGGCCCTCAAGGTGATTTATACAATTACATAGTAAATTCTGTAAGTATTGTTTAATGACAAGTTGGTCGAGGCCATAAGGCCAACCCTATGCACTATAGTGCATGCAAGGAGCCCTGGTACCGATATGGCAAGGGTTTAAATCTATTTCTTTCATTCTTAGGACTTTCTTTATTACCATATAAATTGACTGTGCTCATTATGGTGAACATATTAAAATATTATGGCTATAATGAGTATTATGAGGTCTATCTTAGAGCAAGTCGAGTGCCTCATTCGAGCCTTGATTACATTATCATTAATCTTTATCTTTGGTTGTGCACTAAGCACATAAAAATCAGCCAAGAGGACTGTTAATAACAATACTTAACTATTAATTATAGTTATTATGATAACTATGATGCCTCCTTTGTATTTTAAAGTTTTTGTTGACTCCTCTTGGAAGAAGGAGAAATGGGATGAAAAGGTAAAAGGTATTATTATGTGGGCATACTTATGTGCATGTTGGGGTATTATTTACTTATGAGAATGAATACTATGGATAGTATGAAACTCTTGTAATTATTATAAATGATAGCCATCTCTTTTTGAATTTCCTTACTTCATGTATGAAGTATAAGATATTAAAACCCATGTCGATACTTGTGATAGGGTCTTTTAATAAGACCGATAAATTGGACCCTAAGGGTAGAGGTCTTAAATGACATGAATTGAATGTGAAGCCTATGATAAGGCAAACATGAAGCCACAAACATAGAAGGTCATAATTGGGAAACATGACTCAGCTATTATCATTTGATAAGAAGGGAACAAAGTGATGTGGAGTCACAGGTTCCTCATTGTGAAAATAATGTAACTAAATGTTCTACTGTGATAGGATTCGATTCTCCTAGTATTAGACTGAGAATGAACAGATCCTATCTTCTCTAGACCTAAAAAGGGTCAAGTTATGAATACTGTAGGATGACACAACTTCTAAGTCAAGTCGAGGTGGTGGACATATGACAATATTCATTACGAAACATTTATGTATGAAAATCTTTGGCCAAAGTAATGCATCCGTCTCTACATGCATTGTTGGTCCACAGTGCTCCACATAGCATAATGTCTCCAGTAGTGTCATACATAGTTAGACTAGATCTATAGTTGTGTGACCATGAGGCATTATGAAGGACACAACACCAGATACTCAGATAGTAAACCCAATGGTTCCTTATATCTATACCTTTTGTGAAGGGTAGGGCGGCTTCCAGGTAGGAAGTTGTACAGGGGACCACTGGTCTGTGGTTGGAGGAAAAGCACTTGGATAATGCTCTCCTTCCCAAGTAGAAGACAAGCCAAGCCTTATGAAGACAGATGTCAAAAGTTCCAAATGCAGTTCTTTTCTTTATATGACTTGATAGTTAGTTATTATGTATAATTTTATATTTGATAGCTTTGTACATGTATAGTGAAGCTTGCTATAGTAGTAGCTAAGTCAAGAGTATTCATGAGCTTGAGTTAGAGCTATCTAAGGGCAATCAAAAGTGACCCTCAATAGGCCAATTTCC
This sequence comes from Cunninghamia lanceolata, assembly GCA_027924645.1. Classification (NCBI taxonomy): domain Eukaryota; kingdom Viridiplantae; phylum Streptophyta; class Pinopsida; order Cupressales; family Cupressaceae; genus Cunninghamia; species Cunninghamia lanceolata. Next base: position 334,952 of record BSBN01001254.1, read on the forward strand.
AGTGACTAACTGTATCAGGTATGAAGTTTGATAATGTTATTATCTTATGTGGTCGACTATATCAACATGGGATATTGTTGATAGTTTACTGTGTTATCGAATAGGCCTTTGCGACCATAAGCATGACTATGTGTAAACCATACCATAAGTAATACTATGTGTAAAAACTACTGTAAACAATGTTGTATCATAGCAATGATATCTTAAGACAATGTTGTGTTTATCCATGAAACTTCATGAACAATATTATGTTTGAATTAAGACATTCATAGAGAGTACTATGTCTAAATCATGGCTCATTTGTAGCCATTGCTGGGAGAACACCACAACACCACATATGTTGTGGGGTTAACTTTATAGGCTCTCGAGGCCATTTATACAGTTCAACAGTAAAGTCTATAAGTATTGTTTAATGACAAGTTGGTCGAGGTCATAAGGCTGACCCTATGTACTGTAGTGCATGGAAGGAGCCCAGGTGTTGATATGGCAAGGGTTTAAATTTGTTTGTTTCTTTCTTAGAAATTTCTTTATTACCATATGGATAGACTGTGCTCACTATGGTGAACATATTAAACTATTATGGCTGTAATGAGTATTATGAGGTCTATCTTGGAGTAGGCTAAGAGCCTCATTTGAGCCTTGATTACATTATCATTAATCTTTATCTTTGGTTGTGCACTAAGCATATAAAAATCAGCCAAGAAGACTGTTAATAATAGTACTAAACTATTAATGATAGTTATTATGATAACTATGATGCCTCCTTTGTATTTTAAAGTATTTGTTGACTCCTCTTGGAAGAAGGAGAAATGGGATAAAAAGGTAAAATGTATTATTATGTGGGCAGCCTTATGTGCATGCCGGGGTATTATTTACTTATGAGAATGAATACTATGGATAGTATGAAACTCTTGTATTTATTATAAATAATAACCATCTCTTTTTTAATGGCCTTACTTCATGTATGAAGTATAGGATATTAAAACCCATGTGGATACTTGTGATATGGTCTTTTAATAAGACCGATAAATTAGATGCTAAGCGTAGAGGTCTTAAATGACATGAATTGAATGTGAAGCCTATGATAAGGAAAACATGAGGCCACAAACATAGAAGGTCATAATTGGGAAACATGACTTAGCTATTATCATTTGATAAGAGTGGAATAGAGTGACATGGAGTCACAGGTTCCTCATTGTGAAAATAACGTAACTAAATGTACTACCATGATAGGAGTTGATTGCCCTAGAATTGGACTGAGAATGAACTAAACCTATCTTCTCTAGACCTAAAAAGGCTCAATTTATGAATACTGTAGGATGAGATAGCTTCTAAGGCGAGTCGAGGTGGTGGATATATGACAATGTTCATTACGAAACGTTTATGTATGAAAATATTTGGCTGAAGTAATGCATCTGTCTCTACATGCATTGTCGATCCACAGTGCTCTAGATGGCATAATATCTCCATTAGTGTCATACATAGTTAGACTGGATCTATATTTGTGTGACCATGAGGCATTATGAAGGATGCAACACCAGATACTTAGATGTCAAACCTAACATTTCCTTATATCTATACCTTCTGTGAAGGGTAGGTCCGCTTCCAGGTAGGAAGTTGTGTGAGGGACTGGTGGTCTGTGGTTAGAGGAGAAGCACTCAAATAATACTCTCTTTCCCAGGTAGAAGACAAGCCAATGCTTATGAAGATAGATGTCAAAAGTTCCAAATGCAGTGCTTTTCTTTATATGACTTGATAGTCAGTTATTATGTATAATTTATATTTATTGCCTTGAGCATAGCTTTGTACATGTATAGTGAAGGTCATTCACTAATGTGGTATCATTGGATAATGTAATTCTAAGTTTTTTATTATATTCTGGAAAAAAAATTACATGCTTAATTATTGTGATGATGTTAACTCATTTTTGTTCAACTATGATTTAGTTAATCATGATGTATTTTACTATTAGTTAAGATGAATATTTATGGTTATTTTTGGGTAATATGAAATGTCATGTTACAATCATACCATCATGGTGTTCATACTTATCTTTTCCTTGATGCACCATCACTCCTTTGAGTCTCAAATGACTTTTAGTTGCAGTGGTAGCTCAAAGAGGGGCAAAATGTAGACACCTAAAATTTATCTATTTGTCACCCATTCTATTACCGTGTTGAATATTGATTTCTAACATTATTTAAGACCATGCATGAATATTCATCAACATAGTAGCTATATGAAATTGACACTTTCACCACTTTAGTACCTTCCTAACCACCTTATCTCCTTTACTTGAAAATTAAATAAATTGTATTTATTTAATTAATCTGACACATTTATCATAACATCACATCACTAACTAATTAAATAATTTTATTATTTCATTAGTCTAATTTCCACCTCACATTGTCAACTAATAAAATAATTTTAGTATTTAACTAAGTCTAAAATCCTTCCACCATCCCAAAATAAATGCACAAACTAAATGCATTTCCCTCTTATTTTCAAATTAATCTATCTCATCTTATGGTTGCATCAAATTATTTACGGAAAATTATATTTTAGCTAATGCAATCTCATCCATTCTTTTTGAATAAACTAAATCATGACCATTCATCTTCTCTTTAATTCAAGGAAAATTCTTTCAATCAATCTCCACTATAGATTTGACCTTCAAATTCTAACTATCCATCCGTCTAACTAAAATTCTATAAATAGAGCTTCAAAGCTTAAAAAAATCAATCCATGAATATATATACAAGTACATGCTCCTAAGACTTTGAAGCATCCTTCGAGAAGCTACATCATATCATTTACAATTTATCCTTGAGCACATCTGACAACAGGTAACATTTTCTTTGTTTAAATTCTATTTATCTCAACCTTGAGATTTGCACTTGTTTCAATTAGGAAGCTAATTTGCATTTGTTTCCTTTCATTTTAATTAAAATTTTGTTGATTGAAATATCAATTGATGATATCTATTGATATATTTAAATTTATATTATACCTAAGACTAAATTAATAGTTGCTCTCATAGTTATACACTAAATTAACAATTAAATTGATATATCAACTAATATATGGATTGGTATCAATTTATAGATCAAAATTGATATCAATTTGGCTATTCAAAGTGATACCAATTAATACATAAATTTATATGTCTAACCATACTACAAATTGACAATTGATGTAGTACACATATACCCTAAAATTAACAATTGACTAAATGAACAATTAAATCAATATATGGTTCAACTTATATATTAATAGATATGATATGATATATCCTAAATTAACAATTCAATTGATATATCAATTTATATATTAATTGATGTCAATCCTCGTATATAAATTAATTTATATGATCTACATAAACCTTAAATGTGCAAGTGATTTGGTACCTAGGCATGGTCCTAAATTAATAAATCACCAAATTAAGAAAGTTTTTCCACAAAGTTTTCTTCACATAAATTTAGTATTATGGTGTGTATTTTTTATGTTTAGTTCTCCATTGGTTCATTAATTTTATTGGCTTAATCACATTCTTTATTAGATTAAATCTCTAATATGGTAATTTTTTCAGTGTCATTTACCTTGTTTTTTTTAATAAAAAGGTGGTGAACCACTTGGACATATATTGATTAATATATAATGATTTACATGAGAAAAAGATACCAACCAACTAGTATATGCTCTATTCTATGTTATCAAAGCCAAAAAAAACATACATTTTGGGCCCTATAATGGCCTAGAATGATTGTCTTAGGAGAAAATGGTAGTCGACAGAGACGGTATTAAGAACACAACAAAACCCTAAATTTTTAGTAGTCAAGTGGGGAAAGAAACTTGACCCACTATTAATAATCCTCCCTCTCCCTCTCCCTCGGTTCATGAGTAGCCACTTGTGCTTCCACCGGCACCATCATGCTCATCACGGGCGTGTTCGACACATTTGAGCTGTTTGGCTCATTCTTTTCATCCAAGGGAGATATATCCTTGTGATTTGATAGTGCTTTGGTAAGGCGGGGTACCCAGTCAGGAGCATACATCCCAAGGAAGTGGTTGGAAGGAAAAACATCCCTACACCTCACTGTCATCTATTTGGAGAAACTGTGACTATGGCCATGAAGGCCCCTCTCGAGTCCACTTATGCAACCGCACCCCAAACCTCTCTACATCACCTTAAAAACACACTCATCTACTGGGGATGTTCTTAAGGGAAGAGACCTCCCACCATAGATTCATCCTTCATTAGGTCATGTCCCTGCAGTGTAGGTCTCCATCGCTCCAAATTGTATAAATAGTAAAAAACTAGGCCTGTTGCTATGGCATGAATGTAATGTCCAACTTGGACTATGTCCATTGTATTCAATAGGAGGCTGGAGATGATGTCTGACTAGTGGAGTATTCTATCCTCCATTACTTCGAGCCATCTTTGACAACATATATTCTAAATTGCAAATTGCGCCATCGTGCAATCGGTGTCAAAAATCTGATTCAGGTCTGTTATTTTGACTCTTCCTATGATCTCTGGCTCCCATGACATGAAAGGAAGCATGAGACATTGGTTGATTCTTTAGTTCTCCATCTACTTACCTACATGAAGAAAAGGAAAAAAATAGAAAGAGAGCATGGAGAGAAAGTCTAGTTGTTTTGATTCACGATAGTATATATCGCTAGACTGGACGTAAATACTAATATGTGAGGTAGCTTTTTTTATTCCTTTTGTCACTGTTGCAATCTCTTCACCTCCTGGGATGGTGTCATTCATTAAGGATTGATGGATTTTGTTATAAAAGGTGGAAATCCTTTCCTGATTTAGAGTGCATGACTGTTTATAGCTCCAATCTGTTTTGTCCCTTCAACATTTACAATCTGTCCTTCTTGTGTTGACGTGGTTGTTGGATCCCTGCCGAGAGCTTACCTATTAAATGTGATAGAATGGTCCATCTGTCTCCCTTATGAACTTTATAAAAAAGATTATGAGGATATGGATCTCTATTATGCAGGTGGCTTTCTAAAGGTTTATCGTACTTTGCAGGTCTTGGGATTGATGAATACAACCCGTTGATTTCGTGTAGACGAGAGGCCTCTAAAATTACGTCATATACTTACCATTAATGCTCAACATCCTCTCATGTTTTTTAAAACCTAAGGTCATTTATTATAGTCATTCTTGTTGAGGATTTCTAAAGATTATCGGTCCTTGTCGACTACCTTGTTATTCCACATGTGGTTTGAACTAAATTTATACAATTATCTCTAAATCCAAAAGGAACAACATATCCTTGACAAATATAACTGATTCATCATTTAATCCAAGTACTAGACTACAACTATTACAAACATACATTTTCAATGCAAAATATAATACTGGTTAAATCTTGATTTTCAACCCAAGAATAATAAACATCAACATAATAGTTTGAAATTAAATATCTATAAAGGAGTAAATGAACAACAAAAGTTGAAATAAGTTCATATAGAATATTTATAATTACTATAGTAGTCACAGCACACAACCTCAAGCACCCTACATATCCTAGATAACAATAACATTTCAACTCATAGTCAAGATAAGAATACTATTTCTTAGGGCATGTACTATTCTTCCATCATACTTATAGAGCACTTATTTAGTCCTAAATAAGTTTAATAATTGTTGACTCTCCAAGCCTTTATAATAATATACAACAAGAACTTCATGTTGTAGTCAATACCTTTTTAATAGAGAGTTCATAAAGAGAAGTGAATATACTTCAACAATATCAAGTAACCTAAATATCTATGCTCCAATTTCAAGCAAGGAGAGGAAGGCTTTATGGGAAAATATTTTAGACTTTAGGAAGAGGTTCTTAAAGGAAAAATGGATTGTTATGGTTGATTTTAACTCACCCTTGTCTATGGGGAAAAATTAGAAGCTCCTCTTTCTCCATGGATGGCCTAGATGACTTTGTTGAGTTCATATCCAATGCTAAACTGATGGATTTCCCTTTATAGGGAGTTAATTTTACATGGTCTAACAAAAGGATTGGTTTAGCATTGGTGCAAGTCAAACTTGCTCACGCCCTCTTGTTTGGGTAATGGTTTAAAGAGTATGTTGTCTCTCATACTTGCCTAGAGTGGGCTCAGATCAATCTCCTATTATTATCCATGCTAATACTAGGGGCATAAAATATGGGTTCCCATTTAGATTTGAAAGAATGTGGCTTCTACATACTGATCTAAGTAGAACATAGTTGAATGGTGGAACATCCAAATGCAAGGCTTATCTATGTATAGAATTTCCTACAAGCTAAGCAATATCAAGAAGTAGATAAAAAATAGAACAAAGAATGTTTTTAGGATATTTTTAAACATAAAGCTCGGGTAAGTCACAAGTTACAAAAAATACGCCAATATATCTAGACTAATGGAGCAGCTCAAGAGTAATCAATGGAGGAAAAAATGTTGTTGGCAGAGCTTCATTCTCTCATTAAGAGGGAAGAAATGTTTTGGCAGCAAAGGTATTGCTTGGTTTGATTAAAAGAAGGAGATCATAACACCAGATACTTTCATATGACTACTCTGTGTCATAAAATGGCTAACAAAATTAAATAAATAAAGGCCAATGCTATGGTTTATCATCGAAGGACTATATCTAGGACAAATCTATGGAGTTCCTCTTGGGAATTCTAATTGAAGATAGGGTGGCCTTCTTTGTAGGAGGAAATGCTAAAATGCCTCCATGGCAAAACACCAAACATCCTCTCAACCAAGGGTCACCTATGTAAACTAACAAGTCATAAATTGACACCTCAACCAAAGACTCCAAGAGTCCCCCATGGTAAACCAAAATTTCAACATCTCCAATCACATCAATATAACTATCTCCTGATAATAGAATTCAGGATGTCAAAGAACTCTCATTGCATATAAGAATTATGATCCAAGAGTTCTCCATGACACCCACAACCACTATAGATGATCATCCATCACCTCATGATGAATCCACATCACTACAAAAGCTCACACTAAACTATGATACCAAGCTATCCATGGCATTGTGATAAACATGCCACAAGTTCTAATAACTAACTATCCCAACGTTTAAAAGAAGGAAGGAGTATATTTTAGAGGTTACCATAATTAGTAAGCTAAGACATTGTACAACCTTGTGTAGCTCTTGGGATGGAGCCACTACCATTGAAAGGATGAATCACTTCTGGTTTATGAATTCCTATCAAAGGAAACCTAGACAAGTACATTTTTAGGGGTATTTTTTTGAAGTGGTATCAAAGGTATTTTATTATTTGTGACATCACCTCCTATCTTGTTTATTATCATGAGGAGTGTGAAGATGGTGTAGTGCACAAGGAATTCAAGGCCAACAAAGTAATGTTGGATTGTAAGTACATACCAAATATTAGATAATTTGATGTGGTAAGAGTAATTTCATGTGATTGTGTAGAGGATCCATCAATGGTGATGGCTAGAACACTTAGCTAATAGTGAAATCAAGTTTTTCATGATTTACTACTTTCTAAGTCATTGGGTTTGCATGTTCATCGAGATAATGGTGTTAGAGTTACTTCTATTTATTTGAATAGTGCATCCTTTGCACAATTTCCTCCTTTGTCCTTAAATATGGTATACCTTCTAATTTCTTTCCCCATTGTGACAAAGCTTCTTATCCTAACTACTCATACCAAGATTCCTACATTCACTCTTCCTCCCATTATATTACCATTTCACTTATCTTTCATGTCATTACTATTAATTTTATGACCTACACATATTTTAAGTGGGCTATTCTTAAATATCTTTCAAGAGTCAAAGGTTAATTTTGGCCAATAAAAATAGAAAGAATATTTATCACTTTTTATTGTGAATGAGGAGTAAAATTTCTATTGACTGTTTAACATATGAAGTGGATGATATTTAAGTAGAGTGGTCTAAATGTTGTTTCCACCATTTCTATTTACACTACTATTACCTCTTCTAGCACAACCCCTACATTGAGTATAGGCATCCCTCATTCTATTGCTTGTTCCATACTGTTTTCCATATTCCATTACATACCATATTCCATTAATCATTCCATACTACACCCCATTCCTCCACTATGTCCATGTCTATGTGCTCTCACTCCCTTAAATCCTATCAGAGTATCTATACCCTACCTTTTGTTTCTTCCATTCTTGGTCCCACCATTTATACCTGCACCTTAGATGCACCAATTCAAAAGATATATAGAATGGACCATAAAACTGACATCCAAGATAATAATTACTATGTGGAAGTATATAACACACCACTTGCATTTAAGACTATTTTTTATCTTTTACATAGTGGTTTTATCATTTAGGTACAATATCAAAGGTACCCCTAATACACATTTAAGATTTTTTGCTAATGCATGTTTAGATTATGTGTATGAAGATAAAGTCTTGGCTAAGTTATTTTAACATTGATTTGATTCATTAGCTAAATTGGGGGAGAATCATGTAGATTATCTAGTAATGCAACAAAATTATAGAATACATAAAGAAAAATAGATATGTAAACTAAAATACATTGGAATCTAGAAGTCTTATGGTAGATATGCAACTTGTATTTAGATTGAATAGGAGAAATGCATATAGAGGTTAGATAATAATTTATGTATGCCTCTTTTACTCTACAAAATGTACAAGTAGGTATTTATACAAGTATGACATTAGTTATTCTTTATGTATATATGTTGATAGATATTTATAGATACCTATATTTCACCACCCTATTGTTATCATCATATTCTCACTTCCTCAACCAATTTCCTCATCATCCTAATCCTATCTAATCTACTAATTCTATCATCAAGTTATTCTTATCCTATTGTTTTCTTGTCAACTACTTATCCGATCAACTTATCAATTTCATCACGCTAATGCTTAATTCACCATGTTGATTAATTCATTACATTTTATTAATTAATTAATCCCATTCATGTCCCCCTAATATCACCCCATTTTTAATTAATTTATTTTCATAATTAATTAATTAATTATATTTCTAATTAATCCATGTACACATAATTATATAAATAAATAAATAACTATAATTATCCTTACTAACATTCCACTCCATGTCAATTTAGTTAATTAACTAGTTAATAATATATTCCACTCCATGCCAATTTAGTTAACTAATTAGTCAATCCCACATTCCACTCTATGTCTATTTAGTTAACTTTAGCTTAAATTAGTTGACTAAACAATCAAGTCAGTTAACTAATCAACTAGTCTAGTTAGTTAATTAGTTAAGTTAGTTGACTAATCAATCAAGGCAATTAACTAGTCAATCATGTTAGTTGACTAATCAATCAAAGGATTTAACTAGTCAATCAAGTTAGTTGACTAAATAATCAATTGGGTTAACTAGTCAATCAAACTAGTTAACTCTAAATCAAGTCTCTAGTCCTTAACATTGATCAAATCAATCTTGATCATTCATATCTTCATCCTAAAATGTGCTAAATCTACCATCTCTTTTAGAAATTCAAACAATTGATTATAATATTTCAATATCTCTAAAAAATCTAAATTTTTGAATCAAGCTATCAACACGTTGTGAGAAATCCTGCATGTTCATTTGAGCACTTACATTTTGTTGACAACATGAGAAAATTGAAATCAAGGTCAACCTGAGGTTTGAAAATGTTTTAGAATAGGAATTAAACATTGTTATAATTTTATTTTCTGTTCTAAATCCTTTCTTACAATATCTAAGGCATATGGTGGATTTATTATGTGGATGGGATGCTAATAGATGTTAAACCTATATGTCATTATTTGGATCACTAGAACATGTGGCATTGATGCCACCATGTGTTGCCCATATATGGTGTTAGCTATACCATGTTCTATAGTGCACATAAGATACTAGGTGGTACATGCATATAGAATCCTAATATGTGGATGTTGATGTACCATGTATCATACATGTTTACTTTTCTTAGGTGTTTTCATGTGTAGAGCCTTTCTATGCATGTAAGTCATGTTATGCAGTCACACATGAGAACTAGATGTAAAGGTGAGAGAATAATATTCTACATAGATTGATGAGTACAATATTGTGTGTTGAGAAATCCTAAGTGTGATGATAAAGTTGTTAAAGAGAATGTCTAAAGCTATACTCGATCATTCATTCTCCCTTGAGGAGAAACTATCTCTATTGCATTGGTAACAAGTTGAGGAAACTATGCACATATTTGAAGAGTGTATTGCTTATCTTGATTCACATACAACTCTACCACTTAGCTTGATATGCATACTAATCAATATTGACTACTTCAAAAGGTTGATGTGCCCCATGGTGACTATGAGGGGTAGTAGTGTTAATGATGTCATACAAGTCATTACTACTTGTGGAAATGTAAGGTTGAATTCTATAGAATGTTGGATAGTCAGAGGTTCTAGTAGAAAGGAAAAATTTTGCTCAAGGAATTCCACATTAAATATTAGGTGTAGGTCCAAGTTTTGTGAAAAATCAAAAAGAAAGGTTTGCTCACTAGTGATGTAAAGAATGTTGTGTTCACCATAATTTATGGGTTTTATCTTTTAATATAGATCCTTGAAACATTCTTTTCGAACATGTGACTAGACTTTTCACCAAACTGAAATGTTTAAGCTATGGTGTGTCATGGTGATTTTTGTATTTCTAAACATTGTTGGCATACAAATATCTATTGGACATGTTAATGATGCAGGGGTTTTATATTTTAATGTAGACCCTTGAAACATTCTTTTCGAAGATGTGACTAGACTTTTCAGCAAATTGAATTGTGTAAGGCATGGTGTGTCATGGTGATTTTTGCATTTATAAACATTGTTGGCACGTAAGTATCTATTTAACTTGTTGACACTTGATGGGGGGGTTTTATCTTTTAATGTAGATCCTTGAAACATTATTTTTGAATGTGTGACTAGACTTTCCACCAAATTGAAATGTTTAAGGTGTGTTGTGTCATGGTGATTTTTTATTTCTAAACATTGTTGGCATGTAAGTATTTATTGAACATGTTAATGTACATGTTAGATTTGTGCTGCAATTTTTTTTTTAGCCCTATCAATTTCTTGTTACTATTCACACAATTATAATGTGGAAGGTGCATGGTAGAATTTGTCAAGTATATCACAAGTTGGAACGCAAGACATGTCTAGAAATAAATATACACTACAAAATTGTGTAGAGCTTTATTACAAGCATGTTAAATCTCTAAGATATTGTAATTCCAAGTGCTTGGGTGCACATTATTATAGATGCATTCAAAAGTGTAGTTGATCGCTTCTTTCTAGCTGACTATTCATGGATGAAAGGATGTAGATCAATCCAATTACATATCTAACATGGTCAACAAAGTTTTCTCTAGTATTGACCAAAAAAATATGGGTCATAAATAGAAGCAACAGTGGTGCAGGGGCACCAAGGAGATTCTACTTGTTTTTTCTTTGTTCATGCTTTTTTTGTGATGCATAAGGTTTTGAAAGACCATTTCCCATGTTTTGTAATAAGGACCATGTCCAAAAGATATCATGTTGATGTCATGTTTATAAGGGGGCAGTCATAAGATGTAATGGAACAGTCATAGCATTCATGTTTTGTAAATCCTTTTATGGCATGTAGGGGAGGTGTCAAGAGGTCTAATGCCTTATCAAAGGCTCATTTATCTTGTAATGATGTTTGAAAGCCTTGTTTGTCATGAAAACCCATGATACATATGACAAATCATTGTAATTAGTTGCAGACAATAACAAAACAAGGGTAGTTCGGTGGCTGTAGATAGTTTACTAGTCTCCCACCGATTCAAACTGCCCTTCCAACTACTCAACCCATCGATGTAGGCTTCTTAAATCCTTGCAGATGTCCATTGTACGAGGAGAAGTGATTGGTGAAGAAATCAATAAGGAAAAACATAGTTTTCTACATTTGTTTCTCTATATTTTCCTTGTTCTTGCACATACTCTGCCACTGTACGGAGGAGCTACAGAGGACCACAATGTTGGTTTGAAAGTATGGTGAGTTAGGAGTATTTTGTAGTTTAATTGGGTTCATGAAACATCTGCATAACGTATATATCTACATTCTTCTGAATTTGGTTTGATAAACCCTCACCTAGGGTTTTCTGACAGAAAACCATGAGTTTCTCACCATTCCACTGAATCAAACCCTCCTTGATCAATGGAATGGATATATTGATGTTTGTTTTAATGTTCTTTGAAGGTGTTTTTGGCAGGAGACTATTCTTGGTCGAGATTTCTTGAAATGACCTAGCAAGACCACATGTTAGGTATGTGTAGAAGGGAACAATATAAGCCAAATCTGTTGCAGTCAATGGTGGGGCCTCAAAACCTGAAAAAGCCTTGGTTTGGATGTGAAATTGAAGTGTCCAACTAGTTCAGAAAGTTTTGTGAGGCAAGAAAGGGTACTTGCTTTGTAACCTAGGCCTAATTAGGGCTCTTGACACTAGGACAGTCTTACTGAAAGTGACACATGTTCTTAAACAACCCATGTCAAGCTTTTAACATGTTAAGCCTCATAAAGGGTATTTCAAACAAGGTTGATCTAGTCATAAAAGTGTCTGGTCTACAAGAAATCCTCTGTCAGACCCTAAAATAGGGCTACAAGGATTAGGACAATATTGTGAGGGAAGTAGTGTTTTGAAAGAAGGCAAGACTTGTTGGATCAGTGCAAGAAGTTGGGTCCACTTCTGGAAAAAGTGGAAGTCTTTTCCCTGATTTTTAGAATTTGTCACATTTGATCTAAACATTTGAGGCACTTAAAGATTGAATCTTGAAAAACGTTAGTAATATTAAATGTAGTACTTGGAGTCGAGTTTCTAAATATGTAATTTATTTTAATACCCAGCTGATACAAATTGATTTTCAATAGGCATTTCTAAAAACCACTATTTAAAAGCCACTTTTTTTACCATACCATGCACATGTACGACCAACATAATTTGACCTAAATAAAAGTATTTTTCTAAAACCTTTTGGGGAAAGATGTGTAGTACAGTGAAGTTTGATGAGGATATTTTTTTATAATTTTTTTCCAAATAAATTTTTTTTATTAATTTTTTATTGGCCCTAATTGTTGGTTTCAAAAACCCTCGTGTACGGCCAACATAATTTGAGCAAAACTAATCATAAAATAATTTATTTTTTCATTGTGCAAAGAATGATGTGTAGATTGATGACATATATTTTTTTTTCAAAAAACTTTAAAAATTAAAAGTTATTAAAAAAATACAAACCCCTGTCATTTCAAGTTTTTGAACTAGTTTGCTCATAAATTAAATAATAAATAGAAAAACAAGTCCAATCAAAAAATAAAAATTGCATATTTGAAAACTAGACACTGTCATCTGTAATGGGTTTTAATTTCATAAAAAAATTTAGAAAAAAATGTCGTCAGCCATATAGGTAAACTCAGTCTTTTTTCTTGTTCTGTACCTAGAAAAAACTTACAGGTCCAAGGCAAGGGGTTGGCTTACCATGCCTTTCCCAAGCCTAAACTTTTAGGAATGGGTACCCATTCTAAAATGGGTACCTGTTATGAATGGGTACCCATTCTTTTTGTATGGGAAAATAAAGTGCGTAGGGTTTTTTTTCAAATTCAAATATCTTTAAAGAAACGGGTACCCATTCCTAAACGGGTACCTCTTTAGGATCGGGCACCCATTCCTAAATGGGTACCCATTTCTAAGTGGGTACCCATTTAGGCTCGGGCACCTGTTTCTTTTAAAACGAGTACCCGTTTCTGTCAGGATGTGTTTTTTGCCCGCAACCTCCCCTCTATGTGGACCCAACTTCTTGCACTTACCCTATTGGTTGGTTTGGGGGTATTTTCCAAGATGTCAAATGACCCTCTAGATGTCTGCCTTGAGAGAATCAGATGTTTGGCGTCATGTCCCATGTGAGCCCTTTTGGTGTAGACTTGTATCTCTCCTTGGTAAAACAGTCCTCCTAAGTTGAATGTTTTGTCAAACTTATAGATGTTGTGTTGATCTCCATTGGCCTCTGCATCAAATAGATGTTGGCAATTTGAAATAGACCCATGAATGGGCAAAGAAAAGGAATGTGATGTTTGGCATAGTAAGGTTTTTCTTGCATGTGATCATGATGGACATCTTGAAGAACATGTCTACTAAAAAAAAGTTGAGTAATATTGTCACTTAGTTGTAGGTAGTTCACTCAAGAAATCTATGCTAATGAACTTGTAAGGCCATGTCAAAATTGAGAGTGGGTTGTTGACAGTGGTTTCAAGTGAACTAGTTTCACTTAACCCATCTTTTGACCAAAAGGGTTTCAACTAAAACCTCTCCAAACTTGCATGCACCTATGTGGCACAAAAGACTTTAGTAAAAACATTTTTCTATCAGAAGTCTTTCAATAAATTTTTTTTAGGAAAACCATGGACATATAATAAAAATATATTTGGGAGTCTTTATGAATGGAAAAGTCTTTACTCTTCTCCAAATCCTATGCATTATCTAATCTACCATTGTAAGAGAATTAAATGAAGTTATATGAAATTCCTACACATTAACCTCCAATAATTTACAAGAGAATTAACGACATGGAACTTACATACAATTTGTATCCTTCTTAACTAGCCCACAAATTTCAATTATGATTTTGGGTGGAAAATTATACAATGGTTGGTAGAAAATCCTCTCTAAATATAGGCCTACATTTCCATTCACAACTTAGATTTAGTCTTGTATAGATAAGACATAGAGCTTTATGTGTAAGCTAATTCTTAGGTTAAGTGACTAATAGTTGAGATTTTGAGCTTATTGCTTGATCTTGGTCTTGACGTCCTTGGAGCTATATGAGGGAGCCTCTATGAATGTTTCTAGAGGACTTATATTCATATAATTAGTTGATGAACTTAACATAAGAGGCAAGCTATTGCTCCATGGATCTAATTCTTAGTTTTTTTTATTTGTTAACTATTACATGTCCATGCTTTCTGTTGATTATTGTATCAAGAGATATTAAGCTCTTCTCTAGTTCTAAGGATGTATCTATTTGATATGAGTCTATTTTGCGGTTTATTTACTTTTCACAATCTCTTTTCTTTTCCTTATATTTACTTTAGGCTTATCTTAGGATAGATAAGGAGATGACCTTCTAATCTTAGAGATTAAATCACTAGGCATGTCCCACACTAGCTAGTATTTCTAAGTGTAGGTGGCCCTATGTGGCACACCTACTCACAATACCCCCCTCTATTTTTATCCTAGTCTAACCTCATTTAGCTCATATTCTCCTATCGAGAGCTCACACATGTTCTTTGACCCTACCTACTCTCTCAAGGGGCCATCCCTACACCATCCATAATTTGCTCTTGTTTAAATTCACCCTTGAACACTTCAGGCATCTTAAATTAACATATTCAATCAACTAATCAAAATGAATCTATCAAATAATTGATCTACCGAATCCTAGCCATAATCCCAAGTGCATCCCATCCACTATCATCCCACCATGGCTTTCATACTTATCTTTTCTTCAAAGCACCATCATTCCTTTTAGTCTCAAATGACTTTTAGTTGTAGTGACACTCCAAAGATGGGCAAAATGTAGGGACCTAAAATTTACCTATTTATTGCCCCTTTTAATACCATGTTTAACACTGATTTCTAACATTATTTAAGACCATGTAAATATTCATCATGCCATAGTAGCTATCCAAAATTGACACTTTCAGGACATTAGTACCATCCTAACCATATTATCCCCTTTACTTGCAAATTAAATAAATTATATTTATTAATTAAGCTGGCACATTTACTATATCATAACATCACTAACTAATTAAATAATTTTATTATTTAATTAAGTCTAAAATCCTTCCACCAACCCAAAATAAATGCACAAGCTAAATGTATTTCCCTCTTATTTTTAAATAAATCCATCTCATCTTATGGTTGCACCAAATTATTTATGGCAATTTCCATTTTATATAATGCAATCTCATCTATTCATTTTGAATAAACTAAATCATGACCATTCATGTTGTCTTTAATTCAAGGAAAATTCTTTTAGTCAATCTCCAATATAGATTTTACCTTCAAATCTCAACTATCCATCCTCCTAACCAAAAAACTATAAATAGAGCTTAAAAAACTTAAATAAATCAATCCGTGAACATACAAGCACATGCTCTTGAGATTTTGAAGCATCCTTTGAGCAACTACATCCTATCATTTACACATTATCCTTGAGCACATCTACCAATAATGGAGTAGAATTTGGTAACATTTTCTTTGTTTATATTTCATTTAGCTCAACCTTGAGATTTGCACTTAGTTTGAATTAGGAAGCTAATTTGCATTTGTTTCCTTTCATTTTTATTAAAATTTTGTTGCTTAAAATATCTATTGATATATTTAAATTGATATGATATAGGTCTATCCCTAAATTAACAATTGCTCTCATACCTATACACTAAAATAATAGTTCACCAAATTAACATTTCAATTGATATATCAGTTGATATATGGATTCTTATCAATTTATATATCAAAATTGATATCAACTGATAAATTGGCACTTTAATTGATATTAATTTATATATTGAGAATGATACCAATTAATTTATAAATTGATATGTCTAATCAAATTGCAAATTAACAATTCACTAAATGAACAATTAAATCAATATATTGTTGAACTTATATATTAATTCATATCAAATGATATATATTAAATTAAAAATTCAATTGACATATCAATTTATATATTAATTGATATCACTTAGTATATAAATTAATACATATGATCTACACAAACCTTAAATGAACAAGTGATTTGATACTTAGGCATGGTCCTAAATTAATAATTCACCAAATTAACAAAGTTTTTCCACAATGTTTTCTTCACATTAATTTCATGTTCAGGTATTTATTTGTTATGTTTGGTTCTCCATTGGTTCATTAATTTTATTGGCTTAATCACATGCTTTGTTTGATTAAAACTCTAATATGGTAATATTATCATGCCACCATTTACCTTGTTATTCAACATATGGTTTAGACAAAATTTATACATTTATCTCTAAATCCAAATGGAACAACATATCCCTTGAGAAATCTACTTGAATCATCATTTAATCGAAGTAGCATACTACAGCTATTACAAACATAAATTTGAAATGCAAAAATATAATACGAGTTGAGTCTTGATTTTCAGCCCAAGAATAATAAACATCAACATAATAGTTTCAAATAAAATATCTATAGAGGAGTATTTATGCACAAAAATAAATAGTAAGTTTGTAAAAAATATTCATAATTACCATAGTATTCACAAGACACAACCTCAAGCAACCTACATATCCCAAATAAGAATGACATTTCAACTCATAGTCAAGATAAGAATACCATTTCTTAGGATTGTGTACTATTCTTCCATCATACTTATAGAGGACTTATTTAGTCTAAAACAAGTTTAAAAAATGTTGACTCTTGAAACCTTTAAAATATTATACAATAAGAAGAACATCATGCTCTAGTCAATACCTTTCTAATAGAGAGTTCATAAAGAGAGAGTAAATATACTTCAACAATAACAAGTAACCAAAATATCTATACTCCAAATTCAAGAAAGGAGAAGAAGTATTTATGGGAAAGGCTTTTAGACTTCATCCAAAGCTTCTTAAATAAGAAATGGATTGTTATGGGTGATTTTAACTCACCCTTGTCAATGGGGGAAAGATGGGAAGCTCCTCCTTCTCCATGGATGGACTGAAGGACTTTGCTGAGTGCATCTCTAATGCTAAACTAATGGATTTACCTTTGTAGAGAGTTGATTTCACATGGTCTAACACAATGATTGATTTAGCTCTAGTATAGGCCAAACTTGATTGTGACATCTTGTCTGTGGAATGCTTTAAAACGTATTATTGTTGTCCTTTGGCCCTACCTAGAGTGGACTTGGACTACTCTCATATTATTATTCATGCTGGTACTAGAGGCACGAAATGTTTGTTCACATTTATACCTGAAAGAATATAGCTTCTACATCTTGATCTTAAGTAGAACATAGTTGAATAGTCAAAAATCTAGGTGTAGGGCTCAATTATGTATAGAATTTCCTACAAGCTGAGTAATATCAAGAATTGGATAGAAAATGGAACAAAGAATGTTGTGGGTATTTTTTCAAACAAAAAGCCAGGGTGAGCTAGAAGTTGCAAAAATTACAACAATATATCTAGACTATTGGAGTGACTAAAGAGGAAACCATGGAGGAAAACTTGTTGTTGGCAGAGCTTCATTCTCTCATTAAGAAAGAGGAAATGATTTGGTGGAAAAGGTCTCACTCAGTTTGGTTGAAAGAAGGAGATCATAACACCAAATACTTTCATATGACTACTCTGTCCCATGAAATGGCTAACAAAATTAAAGAAATAAAGGCAAATGATATGGTTTTTTCATCAGAGGACTCAATCCAGGACAAAGATGTGGAGTTCTTCATAGGACTTCTAATTGAAGATAGGGTGTCTTCTTTGTAGGAGGAGGATATGCTAAAGGTCATCCCTAACCTTTTTGATAAGAATGACAATTCTATCTTACTCACCCTTGTTACCATGGAAGAGGTTAGGGGGTGGTTTACTCTTTCAAAGGCAATTTAAGGCTCCAAGCCCTGATGGTTTCCCCCAATTCTTTTTCAATCCTTTCAAAATATTTTTGAAAAGGATTTAACAAAGTCTATTAAATATTTCTTCACTTAGGGAAAACATCTCCAGGAATTGAATACAACCTTTTTGGTGTTGATTCCTAATAAAAGAGGGCTATGGAATTTGGTGATTTCGGGCCCATTAGTAAATGCAATTTCATGTATAAGATAATGTCAAAAACCAAGGCTCTTAGACTCAAAACCATTTTTCTCAGGATCATTTCTCTCGATAGAGTAGATTTGTTCAAAATAGGCAAATCTTGGACTTGATAGTTCTTATCCATGATGTGATCCATTCTATGGATACAAGCAAGAAAGTGACCTTCCTCTTGAAACTGGACCTAATGAAGGCTTACGATAGAGTTTCTTGCAACTTTCTTGGAAAGATTCTTAGTTTCTTTAGGTTCAGTAAGAAGTTCTCCAATATCATCACCTAATGTATTTCCACTCCCAAGTTCTCTATTATAGTTAATTCTAGTATCCTGCTAGCTTCTTCCAAGCTTCTAGAGGGTTAAGGTAGGGGGACCACCTTTCCCCTTCCTTTTTATTATATTTGTGAAAGTCTTAGGATGCAACATTAAATAATTTATTGAGAAATAACTTATTAATGGCTTCAAACTATCTTCTACATGTTTCCCTATGTCACATCAAACATTTGTTGATGATATCGTTGTTGTTTGGGATGCCTTGGTTGTGGAAATCAAAGTAATTAAGCACATCCTTTCTAATTATGAGAAGGTTTTAGGTTAATGGATTAGCCTTCCCAAAAGCACCATTTTCTTAGACAAAACAATCTTATTCACAAGCAAAGGAAAGTGAAAATTTTGGGATGTAAGCAAGAGATCTCTAATCTTCATAAATCAGCATCCCTCTATTTATGGATAAAGTTATGGAATCCTTCTAGATCTATTTGGTTGAAAGATTCCAAGATTCTAGAGGGTTAAGGTAGGGGGACCACCTTGTCCCTTCCTTTTTATTATTTTTGTGAAAGTCTTAGGATGCAACATCAAATAAGTTATTGAGAAAAAACTTATTAATGGCTTCAAACTAGCTTCTACATGTTTCCCTATGTCACATCAAAAATTTGTTGATGATATTGTTGTTGTTTGGGAGGCCTTGGTTGTGGAAGCCAAAGGAATTAAGCACATCCTTTCTGATTATGAGAAGGTTTTATGTCAATGGATTAGCCTTCCCAAAAGCACCATTTTCTTGGACAAAACAATCTTATTCACAAGCAAATGAAAGTGAAAATTTTGGGATATAAGCAAGAGGATCTCTAATCTTCATAGCTCAGTATCCCTCTCTTTAATGATAAAGTTATGGAATCCTTCTAGATCTCTTTGGTTGAAGGATTATAAAGGAAGTTGGTTGGTTGGAAGGGACCACTATTGTTTATGGCTGGTAAAATCTAACTTTTGGAAGGGTTGAGTGCGAGATCAAGATGGGCCAAATAGTGGCAATGTCAAAAAAATCATACTAGATGAAAAAGTGGTAAAATTTAGACATATTCAAATTTGGATGGAAAAGGTGTTAATATTTCTAGTTGAAATACGTATTACCTCTAAAAATTCCTTGGGTTCACCTTAGACTTAGGCAAGTGGAAGTCCCATAATTTGCCAAAGAAACTTGCAAAACCACTGGTTTAGTGTTATCTTGATATTTTCCATGACTTCATCCTTGAAGCTGACAAACTTTTTTGTAACTAAATTTAATGAAACAAAAAGAGTTTGTAGAGGAAACTATGAAGATTATAAAATTATAATATATGCCTCATTATAATTTTGATAGGTATTTATTATTAATTTTCTAAATACGCTATGTTTGATTTCCTAATTAATATACATATAGAAAAGCATTCATAACTTTAAAACAATTTATCCTTTTTAAAATCCAAAAGTTGTGTCACATTCTATGCTTTATTGGCTATAGGGTTTAAAAAAATGTTTCCAATTTCATATTTTTTTGACCAATTAGGTTGGCTGATTTTTTAAAAAATATTTTAAAAGGTCACAATAAAAAAAATCAAAAATAATTATTTATTGAATAAAAAAATTCAAAAACATATGTTTCAAATCCACTCATGTGTCCTTACTTAAATCCAAACTTTGGAGAAAAAATATTTTTTGTTTCTCATACTTAGGTTGGCTGGAATGACACCTACTTTTTATGTTTTTCTAAAAAATTTAGTAGTGCCTCATTGAAGTATCTTATATTCACAAAATTCATTTTAAATATTTCAATAAAAAGTAGTATCCCATAAACTATATTCAATTTCCTACAACTTTTATTACTACCTTATTTTCACATTATATAGATAACTCATTCAATTTTTTATGTGAAGTTACTTAATTTTATTTTTAACATTTCATTACCACTTAGGGGTATTTCTGATCCATCATGATCTTGGACACACCCAAAGCCTCCCTCTAAAATCTGTTGGTTTACTATATTTCCTTGTAGAATATTCTAGCTAAATATGTTGCAAAAATTGAGCATATACAAAAGTAATTTCTTTGGTCGGGGTCGAATTACAACAAGATAATTTCTCTTGTCATTTGGCATCAAGTGTGCCTTCCCAAATCATTGAGAATAAGGAATGGAATGTTAAACTTTCTTAGAGAGTTATCATTAAGAATAAGGAATGGAATGTTATCATTCAACAAAAATATGCTAAGGATGGGCCCAAAGTCATTTTAAATAATAATAATCTTCCTACTAGATCAAATTCCTAGGGAAATATTTGATCTTCAAGGGATATTCTCTATAAAGGTGTTAAATAGAAGTTGGGTAATAAATATCCACTTTTGCCCCAGGATGACATTTCACCCTCTAAGTTTGTTGAATGAGATTCAACCCTTCAGACGGATTGTGGTAAGCTTGTTGGGGAGTACATGGTTGATTACTCATTGTTAATGGTACTAAGGAATGGATGAAGTTTAGAGAGTTTCCCCTATCCCAAGTGGATTTCTCTTTAGCTCCTTCTCTAACACATCTCTTATGTTCCTACTTCATCCTCATCATTTTGGTCATCCCTTTGGACTTCTCATCTACTTCCTCATCTCCATACCTTCCTTTGGGTTATGGCCTAGGAGAAAATTCTTATTATCGATAACCTTGTCAAGTGGGGCTTTGCCTTTCTCATTCACTATGTTTTGTGCCAGTTTAAAGCTAAATCAACCTCTCTTATCTTTAGGGATTGCATGTTCTCAGCTTTGGTGTAGGGTGTGGTTTTAGATAAGTTTTGTATGTCCCCGGTCTTCCCTTGCAACTACCTTGACATGATTCATTCTTGGGTCCCACTTTCTCCAACCCCTTTCTTTGTCTCCTTGTTGTAGTCTCTTTCTCTATCACATATTTCGTAGAGAATTTGGAAAGAATGTAATAATAGGAACTTTAGAGAGTATAAGACTTACTTGTTTGACTATCCTCCAAGATTTGTTGTGCTATAAGTCTTAGTGGATCTCTAGGATAAGTCTTCAAAAGGTGGTAATCTTCCCATATCCAATATTGGAAAGAAAATTGTTAACTCTCAGGATAGAAGATAAATTCACTTAATTTGACTTGATAATACAAACTTATTATGAAAATTAGTATATAAACATTTCTTGTACAATTATACACATTCTCAATCAATGTCATATGGTCATTCTTTCACAAGGTAGAAAGTTCTTCCTAAGCTCCATTATCTTCCTCATGTTGACCTGTAACTGCACAACTAAATGCAGATATTAGTTCCACAAACCATCAATAAACATATCAGAGAGCAATATTCTAGCCTAAGGCTCTAAGGGCTGACCTAATGTCTCAGGGGCTCATCCATGATGGCCTTGATGGCCTTGCCTAGTACACGTAGAGTAGAGACTTCGTAGTTTGAACTTAAATTTGCAACCATGAAATGGTATCATACAATTCATAATTTGAGTAAACATTTACAATAGACACTTTATAATCTCAAGTACTTATAAAGGATACAACTTACATACCACATTCAGCATCCAACGAAATGTACTCATAACCATAATAAATTGATTCAAGAAGTACAACTCAACCCATTACGATAAGTATTACATTACCACAGTAAATTTTGACTGATAAAACAGTCCAGTATAGAACTATACCACTTAGAGGAAATCTATTCTCCTTAATCAATATTAGTGCGACTAAAATTAAACAAAGTATCATAGATAAAGGAACATCATGTTTCATAAGAAGTCAACTCATTTAATGATTAAGATTAAGGAGCTATCAAAACATTAAGTCTATTACCACTAACTCATTACTTAAGAAAGTCATTAGATAAAACTTAAGTAGACTAAAAATAATTTTAGATTTATATTCTACCACTTGAAAAATCCTCTTTTTAAGACTAAAATTAAAGGATTTAACCTAATTTATAATTTCAATCCTTTTATAGAAAATCTTCCCATTGAAAACATTACCTTCAGATAATTCAACTAAATGCTTATGCATTCTACAACTTTACTAATAATATAAACAAATTGCCATACTTATATATATATATATATATATATATATATATATATATATATATATATATATATATATATATATAGATATATATATATATAGATATAGATATAGATAGATATATATATAGATATATATATAGATATATCACTCATCACATAAACACAACATTAGCAACCATACTATCATTTTTATTTATAAGAGTCATAGCTCAGTGCATCTAGAGAATCCACATAGAAAACATTGTCAAGACTAAATCGAACACTAAACAAGAGAAGCCACATGCTCACTCTCATAATTAGATCATGCTAAAACAGCAAATATAAAGGCATGTTACATGTCACTCCACCTCTAAAAAGAAACCTTACAACTACCGAATCCAATGTAAGAAAAAAAGACTTACGAAGATAGTATATTGGTTGGCTTCACTTAGCAAAATGACCTTGTTAGCATCTTGGGTTACTTTCTTTCTTTTACATAAAATGAATACGTATTTGCAGAATACAAGATATGTAGCTTTGTTTTTACGGAGGATGTGAAATACAAATATCTTCCATTTAACCTTGGCTAGTTTAATAGATTGATGAACATATCTAAATGCTACTAAATAAATTATGTTTGTTTCAGAGACTAGGTAGAACCCCCAATACTTGTCCCAACGTAACCATATCACCACTGGTAAATCTGGACTCATATTAACAGGATCATAATCTAAGATTATAAGATTCAGCGCAACATATTATTCATTACCTGTGTCTTGCATGCAAAAGATATAAACCATAACATGAAATTACACAGATTCAAGTGAGAATAATGCAACATATGTATCGATACTACGGAGTATAAGGAGAATCGATCCATTAAAAAAATCTCTTAATAAGAGTATCTCTTTGATAAGCATTACTAATAAGTCAAAGGCATAAGTGATACCTCTAGAATTTACCTTGAAAGGGAGTATTGGTTTAAGGATCGAATACTTTAAGTTTTTGACAAGATATTTTCCATATTCCAAAATATTAACCAAAGATTAAGGAGAGAGTAGGTCATTCTGCCAAAAAAGAAAAAGAAAATACATTGTTTTGAGGAAATAAAACATGGTGCCCTAACATTATGCGTGCAAGTGAGAAAATAAAGGCAAAGCACAAAAGAAAAATCTGACCCAAACCCTCTAAGTCTTTTCCTTCATCTATTCTGCCCCATGCTAAGACAACGGTCACCACAATTACTGTTATAATGAGATAAAAAACATAATCTCAATTAGCACGATGATATTAGGTAACAGATACAGGCTCACAGGTATTCAAAACTATTTGGGCTGAGATTAAAGTTAACTCTTGGTTTGAAACTATTTTAATGGTAGGTGCAAGTTCTTTGGTTGGTATAAAAAGAAGGTTTACCAAGATCTAAAGATTTAAGATTTAGAAACAATTTTTCCAATTAAATATGAAAGATCGATTTGACATCCTTATGCTTACTAAACTAAAACATAAAAGAGGGAAAAGTTCTCAATCTATATAGGAAGCATTGAAATCAGGATATATATATATATATATATATATACTAAATAGATTATTAAAACGCATTTGGAGTATTACTTCACTGTCAAGACTAAACATGATTTGAGAAACTCAAACAAAGGAAAATCTTTTAGATCTTCCATGCTATTGACAAAATAAATATATTTAGCTATAACATAAGGATCCAATTATAGAGAGAGAGAGAGAGAGTCGATTTAGAATTGAAGTTACAAAATCCATAAGAAAATAAATGCCTAGATAGCGGAAAATCAATCTCTCTTAAAAAAAAATTAACAGGATCTTTATAACCAGAGAAGATAGATTCCGCAAAGAATTATTAAGACATTAAGGTCTGAATATTTTTTAACACAAGGAAAGAAATAAGATAAAACACATGATCCGATAATTATAAGAGGGACAGGATAAGGTTCAGGTATACACGGTGAATACGGAGGTACAAATTCACAGAACAAGTTCATAAACAACCCAATCAATGAAGAATTACAAAAGCTTAAACAACCAGATATTTCACAATTTTCTTAAACTAAAATCCATTAAATCAGTATCAAAAACATACCTAAATATTTTGAGATTGATTTTACGAAAATCCTATTCTCTTCCCATCTTTTCCAGAAAATTTCTCTGAAATTGCCACGAAGAATGTCCTATTAGTTTTCTCAAGGTTTTTGATGCAGGGGCATCGCCATAAATTTCTGATTTTTAGTTTTTCTCGTGTTTAAGTTCAGTATGGTAGATTTTGGTAAGGAAGTTTTTGGTTTTGGTGAAAGAATAAAGGCAGGTTCGAGCTCCTGTCACTACTTGGACAGAAGGTAGGATATCACTAGAAGTTGCCTTCAGCAAGAAGAATAATCAATTATGGACAGCCTAGAATAAATATTATAGGTCGACAGTTGTAGAAGTGGAATGCGAACAATCTAATGATAGTAGAGGATGGTTATCTAATGATAGTAGAGGATGGTTAGTGGCATAAAGAAGAATCGACCGTTATAAGCATTTAAATTTCTGCTATTTTTGGTAAGGTCGTGGCTTGCTGTCTTCTCTAGTTTTAAAAGGCAAAAAGGCCTCAAATCATGCATATTGAGGATAGTCCCAGCTGGAAGATTTGATTTTATTCCCTTCACGGGATCGACTAATATAGAAACAACACTAAACCTTCATAGTTGGCGATTGTGCTCTTGGCATAAACATTTCTATCTACAATTGTTGTGTGCATGGCCGTTACATCTCTACATATCTTTGGCATAGTTGCTATTCTTCTTTAGCAGCGTCTATTTTAATTTGCTCTGGCGGCCTCATTTTCTTGGTTGGTGACGACTTCATTATGGCAACGGCAGTCACAAATTCTTTATTTTTTGTTGTAAACTTCATGAAGGAAGGTGATGGGCATCGTGGGTATCCCTGTTGGCGACTTAATTATCTTTGTTGGGCGCCGGTTTCATCTTTGGAAACAATTACAATTAATTGTTCTATGCAGAAATTAACACTATGAAGGATATTTATAATGATGGATAGATTGATGAGAAGGGGGGAAAGAAATAGAGGAAGGCCGATCAGGAGATAGTGGTCAGAAGAAAGAATTATAGCCCGATATGGATGCAGTTTGAGAAGAGTCAAATTGTGGAAGAGATCGGGTGGCTAGTAATGAGATAGCAGATAGAATAGTGAGATAGTAGATAGAATAGGGAGGCTGACAATCTGGAGGGATCGACAGTAAGGAGAATCGACAATTGACAGTTTTGAGATAGATGCTTTGTATTTGTTGAGTCTTTGTATGGTGAGGCCGTATATAAGGCCAATATTCTAGTTATGTAATAACTGCAATATCAATTAATAAAGCATATCTCTTTTCATTATTTCCTATCTTTATATGATGATTTGGGACTATGTAGCAGAATGAGAAACCTCTTGTCACTTCATATTGTGAATGAAGTATTTGTATTTCCTGTTAATTTAATGTCAGAAGATCTGTAGAAGTCTTTTTATTAGGCTGAGACTTGTTTCTCACTTGATGGTTGAATTGGGTATTGTGCATGCTTTAAAGAAGTGTGCCATCAGATTGGTATCAGAGCATAGTTAAAGGTTTGGGGAAGAGAAGTGGAGAGTTGCCAAGAAATGCTTGATAAAGAATTAGTTATGTTCTCAATATTATGTGTTGATGTTCTAACAGATTGTGAAGAAGAAACTTATGGTCCCAAAAGAATTGGGCAATGAGCACTATATGAATGCTCTTAATTTTGATGGGTATTATGTATGAATGTTGCAGTCTTATGAATGCTGCAGAGACAGAAGATTACTAGCATGGTGAAAAATTGTGTTGAAGAATGAGGTATGAGAAAGTTGAGAAAGAGTTGTTTGTTGTTGCAAGCATGAAAAAAGCTTGTAACTGCTATCCTCCAATAGAGATAAACTGGGTTGAAGGTGTATAACTTCCACCACTAAGAGAGAGTGGTAGAGGGGTTTTTGAGAGATACATCTTCTAGGTCTTGTTGGGTAGAGAGTAGTTGTGGAAAGTGTTGTGTAAACAGATCGCCAAAGGAAGGCAGTTTGCACTTGAAGCTTGAGCAAAGTTGCAGATTTGCAACAGTAATGGGCATTTGTGTAAAAAGACCCATCATAATCCCATTTTGGGATAGATATTGGGATGAAGTGGAAAGTAGAAAGTTCAATGAGGGATTGGAAGAGATCTCAACAAGAATGGAGATCTTGGAAAAGATTTATTTTCCTGATAAGGTTATTACTGCATAAAGTAGACAAGGAGAGAAGAAGAAAGTTCTCATTGCAGAGGACTTGGATAAAAGTAAGGAAAGAAGGAAAGAGAAGGTGTAGAAAGGAGCACTAGAAAAGGAAGAGAAGAAGGTGTCCATGATGGAGGCACTTGAGGAGACATCATGGTCTCTTGATTTATTTTTTGATGAATTGTTTGAAATTGTGAATACGGGTGTGAAGAAGACTAAGGACAAGCCTTTAGAGGCAAAGAAAGAAAGGGCAAGAAGAGAACCTGTAGATAGAGATGGAAATAAGAAAAAAAGAAGACAGTTTGTAGCAGCAGTACCTAAAGATAGAAAGAGGGTTGATAAAGAAAAGAAGAAAGCCTATGAAGAGAAAGAGGTGGTAATTCATGGAGTCAATGATACAAGAAAATCATGAGAGCAGAACCATCAGAAGGTAAAAGTAAACTTTGGTAGAGATTTTGTTTGCACAAGAGAAAATAGAAATGTAAAACTCCAAGTTAAAAATGAGAAGAATAACATAGTGAATCATGGGTATATAAGACCATATTGGCAAAGGAAGTCAGTTGTAGATGTGCAACAAAGAGGAGTGGTTTGTGCTAACCTGTGTGACAGGAAAATGACATCAAGGATGGAAGATATAACAGAGATTAAAGGAAGATAAGAATATAAGCCAAGTGCAGAGGTAGAAAGACAACAATATAGGAAGATGAAGAAATCCACATGGATTGAGAAGCATGCAATAGTAGTAGAGGAACTTGACAAGAAGAAGTAGCCAAATCAAGAGAAGAAGAGATGTGTTGATGATGACAAGCTCAAGGAAGAAGAATACATGATAAAGCCCATAGAAGAAAATAGAAAGGAGGATAATGCCCCAGAGCATACTGAAGAGCCTAAGAGAAAGCAACAAAGGATGTGCAAGGTAGGAGGTAGCCAATTTAATTTTGATGAATTTGAGTCTTTGAATAAAATTTATGAGTATAAGGATAAGATGTGGCTAACTATGAGTGAAAAAAAAATGATAAGAGAAGGATATGCAATAAAAAGGGAGAATGGAACCCAAAAGGAAAAGATAGAAAAATGCATGAAGAATGAAGAAGAAACTGAAGCAATAGAGATCAAAGAAAAGGACAATGCAAAATTTGAAGAAAAGACAATAGACAATGAAGCTGAGGATGCAAAGGTTGAAGCCTTACAAATAGAAAATATGGATTCCTATAAGGGGACAACAGTTAAAGTAAGTTCTAATGAAAAGACAAGGAGTGCAATGGAGAAGTTTGTTGGAATAACCAGGAATGCAAGGTGGTAAATGGCAACAGAACTACAAGGAGAGGTAAAATGTATTTTTTTCATTTTGTTGATGGTCTGACATATGGGGTAGAAAATCCATATAAGAATATTGTGAGTTGTAACATGTATGTATGGGCTGATAGAGAAGAATGATTTTGTTGATAATGGACAAAAAGATAAGGACACATGGTCCGCCACAGATGATATTGTTGGTATCAAGAAGAATGTAAGGGTAGATGATGTTGAATGGTTGAGTATGGGTGAAATGGAGTCCAAGTTTGTGAGATATGTTGAAAGAGAGGAAATGTTTGGAAAACAACAAGAGATAAATGAAAGCATGAAGTATGTGAAAGAAGAAAGATATGTAACTTCATATAATGTATTTGTTTCTTGTGCAGGCATGAGTGGAAGAGAAATTGATATTGTGGTTTACAATAGAAGGAAGGATAGGGGAACACATAGAATGATGAATGCATATTTAAGGAAGGCAGAGCATGTGGAGAAAAGAAATCTATATGAGAATTTGCAAGAGATCTTAGGTTGGATGGATGCTTTGGTAAGCTGTTATTATATTAACCCTTTCATGTTTGTAGGACATTCAAAGAAAGTCAAGGAAAGAGAGCATGAAGCAGAGTCAAGTTAGAATTTAAAAAGTTCATACTTTCGTTGGCTAGTGGATTTGAAGAAAGAAGGTGATCAATGTAAGTTAAAGTCTGTGGATGAAGAAAATCTTGTTTGTGTTTTCATTTTTAAAGATGACAGTGATAAAGGAGAGGAGAAGAAATCTAAAATTGGAAAGGAGCATGTGAAATTAGAAACAATCTTCATCTTGATAGAATATTTTGAAGAAAAGAGTGCAGGCATGGTTAAGAAGATTATGACAGAAAATAAAAATGGTGAAGGCATCTTTAAGGCAGTAGTGAAAGAACTAGAAGATGAGGATGAAGTTTTGTTTGAAATTGATAACTGTGGAGATGAGACAGAGTCATGTCGATTTGTAATGATTAAAGAAATCAGCAGACAGGTCTATGAGAAGAATGTGGACAACAAACAATTATAGATGAAGAAACTAAGGAAGAGTAATTGCAAGCATAAGACAAATTGGAAGAAATGGAAGAAGAGATATAAACATTTTATTATAGTGCTCATGAGCAGGAACTCATGAATTTTATTCAGTGGGGGAGTTTGATGCAGGGGCATCGCCATAAATTTCTGATTTTTAGTTTTTCTCGTGTTTAAGTTCAACATGGTATATTTTTGTAAGGAAGTTTTTGGTTTTG
The DNA here is from genome assembly GCA_027924645.1 of Cunninghamia lanceolata. Classification (NCBI taxonomy): domain Eukaryota; kingdom Viridiplantae; phylum Streptophyta; class Pinopsida; order Cupressales; family Cupressaceae; genus Cunninghamia; species Cunninghamia lanceolata. The sequence goes on from BSBN01001254.1 coordinate 364,993, forward strand.
GTGAAAGAATAAAGGCAGGTTCGAGCTCCTATCACTACTTGGACAAAAGGTAGGATATCACTAGAAGTTACCTTCGGCAAGAAGAATAAACAATTATGGACAGCCTAGAATAAATATTACAGGTTGACAATTGTAGAAGTAGAATGCAAACAATCTAATGATAGTAGAGGACAATTAGTGGCATAAGGGAGAATCGACCGATATAAGCATTTAAATTTTTGCTATTTTTGGTAAGGTCGTGACTTGTTGTCTTCTCTGGTTTTAAAAGGAAAAAAGGCCTCAAATCATGCATATTGAGGATAGTCCCAACTGGCAGATTTGATTTTATTCCCTTCATGGGATCGACTAATATAGAAACAACAGTAAACCTTCATAGTTGGCAATTGTGCTCTTGGCATAAACATCTCTATCTGCAATCATTGTGTGCATGGCCGTTACATCTCTGCATATCTTTGGCATAGTGGATATTCTTCTTTAGCAGCGTTTGTTTTAATTTGCTCTGGCGGATTCATGTTCTTGGTTGGTGACAACTTCATTATAGTAGTGACAGTCACAAATTCTTTATCTTTTCTTGCAGACTTCATGAAGGAAGGTGATGGGCATCGTGGGTATCCCTGCTAGCGACTCCATTATCTTTGTTGGGTTTTAGTTTCATCTTTGCCAGCGGTGGTTACAATTGATTGTTCTCTACAAAAATTAACATTGTGAAGGATATTTATAATGATGGACGGATTCATGAGAAGGGGGGGAAGAAATAGTTGAAGGCCGATCGGGAGATAGCGACCAGAAGAAAGAATTATAGGCCAATATGGATGCAGTTTGAGAAGAGTCGAATGGTGGAAGAGATCAGGTGGTTGGTAATGAGATAGCAGATAGAATAGGGAGGTCGACAATATGGAGGGATTGACAGTAAGGAGAATCGACAGTTCCAAGATATATGCTTTGTATTTGTTGAGTCTCTGTATGGTGAGGCCATATGTAAGGCCAATATTCTAGTTATGTAATAACTGCAATATCAATTAATAAAGTATATCTCTTTTGATTATTTCCTATCTTTATATGATGATTTGGGACTGTGTAGCAGAATGAGAAACCTCTCGTAACTTTATATTGTAAATGAAGTATTTGTATTTTCTGTCAATTTAATGTTAGAAGATCTGTAGAAGTCTTTTTATTAGGCTGAGACTTGTTTCTCACTTGATGGTTGAATTGGGTATTGTGCATGCTTTAAGGAAGGGTGCCATCAGTTTTCTTCACTTCAACATTTCTTGATCCACAATTAGGTTTCCCAAATTACAAAAACTTCATAAGAAGAAAGAAAATGAAAGTCCCTCCTCCAAAAAGCACAAAAACATCCCCTTTAAAAAAAAATAACACGTCTCTTTGTTTTCCCAAAAGAGAGTGACCCTTCAAGAGAAAATGACTCTTCATCTTCAACTCCCAACACCCATTTTCTCATTTTTTGTCATAAACTAAAATTAACTCCACTAATCTACAAATAAATATTAATTTGATTTTCCTACAAGTGATATAAAATCAAAGAATCTTTATGCACATGATTTTCTTTTGTAAAAATTATCTAAATAATTTTTCAAAGAAATATAACCAATTATTTATTTTCAATAGAATAATAGGTTTCAGATATTCCTTACATTCTTCCCCCCATGAATGGACTTCCTTCTCAAAGTCATCAAGAGAAATGATTATTTTCTAACTTTTTCACTTCAAATAGAAGTTAGATTTCATCAGAAGATTTATTAAGTCGACTATATATGTTTTTTGCCATCATACAACTATATATAACCTAAAACCTGGATCACCAAATGATGAAAATACAAAGAAATCCAGATTAACTCACTTGATCTACAACCAAAAAGTTAATAATAGTCCAAATTTTCTCACCACCCAACTATAGGATCAACTTGGTTGAATCCACTGCCGAGCAATAGAAACTTTTCTTTGATGTTCATCTTATCGAATAGATTCAATTCCATTTAAAAGAATTCTAATTCATAAATTAATTTCACTTTCATTCACATAAACAAAATAATAGCTCACATAGAGCAACAACAACTCCCAGTAATAGCTCACACAGAGCAACAACAACTCCCAATAGCTCACACAGAGCAACAACAACTCCCAACAGCTCACACAGAGCAACAAAAACTCCCAGTAATAGCTCACACAGAGTAACAACTCCCAATAGCTCATACAGAGCAATAATAACTCCCAATAGCTCACACAGAGGAACAACAACTCCCAATACTCTCTCCTTTATCTTTGGTTAATATTTTAGAATATGAAAAATATCTTGCCAAAAACTTAAAGTATTCAATCCTTAAACCAATACTCCATTTCAAGGTAAATTCTAGAGGTATCAGTTATGCCTTTGACTTAGTAGTAATGCTTATCAAAGAGATACTCTTATTAAGAGATTTTTTAAATGGATCAATTCTCCTTATACTCCATAGTATCGATACATATGTTAGGTTATTTTCACTTGAATCTGTGTAATTTCATGTTATGGTTTATATCTTTTGCATGCAAGACACAAGTAATGAATAATATGTTGCACTGAATCTTATAATCTTAGATTATGATCCTGTTAATATGAGTCCAGATTTACCTAGGCAGAGTTTGTGAGTTAAGATTTACCAGTGGTGATATGGTTAAATTGGGACAAGTATTGGGGGTTCTACCTAGTCTCTAAAACAATACATAATTTCTTTAGTAGCATTTAGATATGTTCATCAATCTATGAAACTGGCCATGGTTAAATGGAAGATATTTGTATTTCACATCCTCTGCAAAAACAAAGCTACATATCTTGTATTCTACAAATATGTATTCATTTTATGTAAATGAAAGAAAATAACCCAAGATACTAACAAGGTCGTTTTGTTGAGTGAAGCCAACCAATATGTTATCTTGGTAAGTTTTTTTTTACACTGGATTCCCTAGTTGTAAGGTTTCTTTTTAGAGGTGGAGTGACCTGTAACATGCCTTTATATTTTCCATTTTAGCATGATCTAATTATGAGAGTGAGCATGTGGCTTCTGTTATTTAGTCTTGACAATGTTGTCTATGTGGATTCTCTAGATGCACTGAGCTATGACTGTTATAAATAAAAATGATAGTATCATTGCTAATGTTGTTTTTATGTGATGAGTGTTATGATTATATATATATATATATATATATATATATATATATATATATATATTCTATGTGGATTCTCTAGATGCACTAAGCTATGACTCTTATAAATAAAAATAATAGTATCATTGCTAATGTTGTTTTTATGTGATGAGGGTTATGATTATATATATATATATATATATATGTAGAAGAGTATGACAATTTGTTTATATTGCTAGTAAAGTTGCAGAATGCATAAGCATTTAGTTGAATAGAGTTATGTAATACGTACTTATCTTAAGTTATTGTTTTCAATGTGAAGATTTTCTATAAAAGGATTGAAATTAGAAATTAGGTTAATCCTTTAATTTTAGTCTTTAAGAGAATTTTTCAAGTGGTAGAATATAAATCTGAAATTATTTTTAGTCTACCTAATTTTTATCTAATGAATTTCTTAAGTAATGAGTTAGTGGTAATAGACTTAATGTTTTAATAGCTCCTTAATATTAATCATTAAATGAGTTCACATCTTGTAAAATATGATGCTCATTTATCTATGATACTTTGTTTAATTTTAGTCACACTAATATTGATTAAGGAGAATAGATTTCCTCTAAGTGGTATAGTTCTATACTGGATTGTTTTATTAGTCAAAATTTACTCTGGTAATGTAATAGTTATTGTAATGGGTTGAGTTGTACTTCTTGAGTCAATTTATTATGGTTATGAGTACATTTCATTGGATGTTGAATGTGTTATGTAAGTTGTATCTTTTATAAGTACTTGAGATTATAAAGCTCATATTGTAAATGTTTACTCAAATTATGAATTGTATGATACCATCTTGTGGTTGCAAATTTAATTTTGGACTACGAAGTCTCTGCACTACACGTATGTAGGCAAGGCCATCATGGATGAGCCCCCGAGACATTAGGTCGGCCCTTAAGGCCTTAGGCTAGAATATTGCTATTTGGTATGTTTATTGATGGTTTTGTGGAACTAATGTCTGCATTTAGTTGTGCAGTTACAGGTCTGTTGACCTAGGAAGATAATGGAGCTTAGGAAGAACTTTCCACCTTGTGAAAGAATGGTCATATGAAAATGATTGAGAATATGTATAATTGCACAAGAAATGTTTATATTCTAATTTTCATAAAAAGTTTATATTACCAAGTCAAATTAAGTGAATTTATCTCATGTAATTGAATTTCTATTATTATTTCTTTACTATATTTATTATTTATGGTTACTTATTGTTAATATTCTGTAGTGGGCATTGCACGGGAGTTGAATATTGATATCTCTATCTAGTTCAAGGGAGTGAAAAAAGAAAGAAAGGATGTGAAATGGTACCCCCCACTAAAATGGTTTAAATTAAACTTTTATGGGACCTCCAATGGTAATGCCAACCCCTTTGACAGTGAGGATGATTGATGATTGGTATACTAACATCAAAGGTCTTATTCTTTTTACTTAGGGGTGCAAAATAATCACTAAGATGAAGCCACTATGGCCTACCAAGAGGTGAAATTGGTTAAATATATGGGTATCCAAAATTGTATAATTGAAGGACATTTTCTTAGCATTATAAGATGCCTCAACAAGAAGGAATAACCTAGCTAGACCATCTAAAACCTTATCTAGGACTCAATCAACATTATGTATTATCTCAACCACAAAATATTCAAAAATTTACTTTAGAGAGGCTAATGGGGTTAGGTTGAGGGGAGAGATGAGATGTGTAATGGGTATTTATCCTCTTGAAGCCATTTTTCTTGCAAAACAAGATGTTGATGGATAATCTTCTTATGTCATGTTTAGTGATGATTATTCTCTTAATCATCAAATATAAGGCCCCTCTTTTGTGTTCAAGTGTGAAAGTTGACATCCATCATATGGCAGAGCTATCATGATGGAGTATGTTATAATTTATTTAGCCTTCATTGTCATGGGATTCACCCAACTTGTATCTTGAAAGTTCACTGGTTTGGAAAACAATTCGGAAAAAGGTTTCAGTTTGTAGCTACCCCCTACAAACTAGCATTGTGAGGCACCTAGACTTGTTTATGATCATGGGTGGTGATAGAAATAGGATGAAGCTAATTTATTGTGATAACATCAAGAAGAAGTATAAAGCATGGAGGATTTTGGAGGCCAATAGTCTTAACCCATTTATTGAAAGGGTTAATGGTTATGAACTTATTATTGCAGCTAAATTTTCTCATAAGTGGCATAGCAGGGATGTTAATATGATGGGAATGGAGATGGATATTTTAGATGAACTAATTGTGGAATCCACATGGTTAACGATCAAAGCAAGGAATATTTTTAAAGACTGAAAGATGGGGGAAGAAGCCAAAAATATCTTCCTTACCAAAGGTGAGTCTTTGAAACATTACCATGTGGGTTATGCTATTACTTCTATTAAGGAACCCTACAATATTGTGGTTGTGTTTCTCATGAAATACATTAATATGGAAGGTAGAATTATGATCCTATTCACTTATTACTTTACTATTGTCAATCATATTTAGTTCCACCACAAAATTTCTCTTCCCTTTTATCTATTATCATCTTTGGAAGTTGTTGTGAAGAAATTTATGTGGGGGTAGACAAATACCTAGCGCATGATGGCTTGATTTCTTAATTGTCAATCATTGGAAGTGGACACACCCCAAGGTGAAGTCAATCCTATCCCTAAAGAAGGAGAAAAGAATAGAATTGGATTCCTCTAGCATGGAGGAGAATAGCTATGAGGATATACACTTGATCAGTAGTTTGGAAGGAGCAAAGGATTTCGTCGACATGACTAAAGATAAAATGGAGGATGACCTTAACTTTGAGGAAATTGAAGATGAAGGGGGGAATGAGAAATAGAGAAAAACTAAGGGCGAGGATAAAGTTTCGGTGGAACTAATGGCTAGGGCTAATTTCCCTATTATTCCTAGCCTATGTTCCCATCATTATGGTGAAAATATGGTTAACCCATGTGATAAAAACTTCTTGTAGAGCGTCATAAGTGTTATCAATCAATTGGTGGGTCAATCAAATAGTCTTGTGCTGAAAATGAAGATCCACCATTAACTGTCTAAATAGGTATTCATGTATATAAATTGATTGAATATCAGAATTATATGTTGGGTTAGAAGTATGACAAGAAAATCTCAGTGCTAGAAGAGGAGGATAAATTGGTCCTCCAACATTGGAATTCTATGAAGGAAATCCTCTCTTAACACTAAAAATCTCAAACTAAATGTGAGAATGCAATTGTTGGAGGAGGAGGTTAAGGAGTTAAAAGAATGGTTGAAAAAAATTGGGAGTTCTAAGTGCATGAAAAAGGGGACTAAGGCTACTCATCTTGAAATACAAAAAGGCAAAAGATACAACACCCAGGACACCACTAGCAAGGGCGATAGTGGAAAAGATGATGTCAATACCGAAGAAGGCTTCCTCACTATGGAGTTGGAAGTGGCTGAAGTGTTGCATAAGTTGTAGGTTGTTTTGGTCCTGGTCAGTTTGGTGGTTAATTTTTTAGTTTTTAATTATTTTCTTACTTGTCTTTGGTCTATTTTAGCTACTTGGTAGCCCTATTTTAGTTTTGTTGTAGCCAATTGTCTATGTTTCAGCTATAATTTGTTTTTGTAAAGGGTTTATAGTCCCTTCAAAACCAACTTATATTAATCAAAACAACATCAAACTAATAAACATGTTTAGTAATTTGAATCATACCTTATAAACCTAGAGATTTCTCATAATCTAAACTTGAGGAACTAAGGTCAATTCAAATTGAGAAGAGAAGGCTCATGATTAGACTATAGGCAATTGTGAGCCAACTAATAATAGTCAGTAGCTCTTGTACACTTACGACTCTACTAGGGAAAGGTGTTGGGAATTAAGGTGTCTCAACCTTGGTAATTCCTTGTATTAATTCATTGTATTTATTTATTTATTGCCTATTGTATAATTTGGATGTTAAGTGTATTTTCATTGGCTATGGTGTTGGTGTGAAATGATACAAGCTTTGGGATCCTGTTGCTGAAAAAGTGTTGTATAGAAGAAGTGTTATCTTCAGAGAGCTAACACCTTCTTCTGTTGTTCTACAGTCAGAACAGATAGAAAAGAAAGAGGATATAGTTTCGTTTCCTTCTACCCCTGAGAAGACTAAACAAACAGACTCTGTGAGACTTGATGATGAAGAGAGCTCTAGCAGCTCTAAAAGCTCAGAAGAAGAAGCAGAACCTTAACCTCGGCCATTAAGGAGGTCTACACAAATGAGAAAGCAACCTGATAGGTTTGGTTATTCATTACTTGATTCTAGTTGTGCTTTTTCTTTACTTACTAACACTGATGAGCCTCGAACTATGAAAGAGGCTATGGGTATGAAAGATGCAGGTTCCTGGAAGGAGGCCATGGAAGATGAGATGGCTTTTTTGGAGAAGAATAAAACATGGGACTTGATGCCTTTGCCTGAAGGATGGAAACCTGTTGGATGTAAATGGGTGTTCAAGAAGATATTCAGTGTAGATGGCAGTGTTGAAAAGTACAAGGCTAGATTGGTTGCGAAGGGGTACTCACAAGTGGAGGGAATTGATTATGGTGAAATTTTCTCTCCCATTGAAAAGATGACATCCATTCAATTTCTGTTATCTCTTGCAGTTGCTTATGATTTAGAGGTAAAATAGATGGATGTGAAAACAACTTTCCTTCATGGTGATTTGGAGGAAGAGATTTACATGTCACACCCAGAGCATTACATAGAGAAAGGTAAAGAAAATTTGGTTTGCAAGTTAAAGAAGTCTTTGTATGGTTATAACTAGTCTCCTAGGACGTGGTACTTCAAGTTTGATGCCTTTGTGTTATCAATTGGATATCTAAGATTGAAATCAGATCATTGTGTGTATTATAAATTTGACAATGATCGCATTTTCATTATTGCATTGTATGTTGATGATATGTTGTTGATTGGGAATGGTAAGAATATGATTTCTGATTTGAAGTCTCAGTTGTTAGCACAGTTTGAGATGAAAAATATTGGGGCAGCCAGGTACATTATGTGACTAGAAATCAGAAGAGACAGAGCTAACATATAAAACTTCAATGGTTAAGATAGAGTAAGTATGAGAAGACCGTGTTGGATAGGTTCAGCATGACAGATTGTAGACCATTGTGTGTTCATGTTTCTTTGGGGACAAAGTTGTCTATTAGTGATTATCCAAAATCTCCTAGTGAGGTGGAGGACATGAGCAGAGTACTTTATGCTAGTGCTATTGGCAGTTTGATGTATGCTATGGTCTGCACAAGACCAGACATTATCCAAGCAGTGTGATTCCTTAGTCAATTTATGGCTAATCCTGGATGGGTACATTGGGATGCATTTACGTGAGTGTTTAGATATTTGAGGGGTACTTCCAAGTATTCCATATGCTATCATGGTAATGCTATAGGACCTCCACATTCAGTTTGTATTCATGGATTTGTGGATTCTAATTGGGCAGGTGACATTGACAATAGGGGATCCACTAGTGCCTATGTGTTCACTTTGTTTGGTGGTGCAATTAGTTGGATAGGTAAGTGACAACCTGTGGTTGCTTTGTCCATGAAAGAAGCTGAGTACATGGTAGCAACTCATGCTTGCAATGAAGCCATCTATCTTAAGAGATTGTGTTCAGATATTGGTGTTGATGCAGGATAGATTACGATTTGTTGTGACAATCAGAGTGAGATTTGCCTTGCGAAGAATCTAACTTTCCATGCTAGAACAGAGCATATTGATGTATAGTTTCACTTCGTACGAGACATGGTAGAGGATGGAAAGGTAAATTTGGAGAAGGTAGATACTTTGAAGAATGTTACAGATGCATTAACAAAGCCAGTGGGCACAGAGAAGTTTAGATGGTGTTCAGAGTCTATGGGCCTCTCGGCCTATAGCAGTTAAATCCTGTTATTTCTATTGGCTCTTACAAGGTGTTCAACAAGTGGGAGAATGTTGTGAATTAAGGTGTCTCAACCTTGCTAATTCCTTCTATTAATTCATTGTATTTATTTATTTATTGCCTATGGTATAACTTGGATGCAAATCCTATGTTGTCATATTGTGGGAGTTGGCACGGTGATGTGTCATCCTACATGTCTTATGACCACATGTAAATTTGTCCTCACATGAGGAGATAGACATCCCACTTAGTGGTAGGAATATTTTGCCATGTGTCAGCATCTTGGAATATGTGTAAGGGAATATTGACCAAAACAGTCGTGACAGATTCCTATGACAAAGTTATGACATGTAAGAGTCGGAAATAGAAGATCTTATGACAGGTGAAGACATGTGTCGCGAAGCATCTTTGAAAAAGGCATGTTTGGGTGCCCCAAGGTGGACTATGACATGTTGTAAGAGAATATGCTATTTATAGCTTGTGTATGACAGCTATGACAAATTCTATGACGGTTGTAAGAGTCGTAAGAGCATCTGTCATAGCCCATTTTAGAAATAGGTGACCTCCTTGGGATGGGGTGACTTCACAAGTGTTAGGAGCATCCTACAGTGTTGGACAAGTGTCCATAGGCATGGTTTTTGGGCCATGAGGCCATGTTGGATGCCCATATGAATGTGGAGCCATTTTTGCCTTGTATTCTCTTTATAAACATGTGCTTTGGAGAGGAGAAGTACTACAGGTTTGATAGGTACTCTAATTCTACCAAAACATCTCTAGATATGAGTGTCAAAGATTCCTACAAGAGCAATGGCTCTGTGATTGTATTGTAACCTTCTTTGTTTACAAAATACATTTGAGCTGTGTTTTGGAGTGTGGGATTTTTCACCTGTAAGGGTTTTCCCCACGTATATCCTGTGTCTCTCTTCTTCTACCTTACATTCTTGTGTATGTGTTTGCTACAATATCTCTGTTAGTGGGTTAACATAGCTGTAATTGTAAAGATAAAATTGAATTTACACTCTCCTCCCCTCATTAGATTAGTGTAGGATGCAATTTCTACACACCTAGCTTCCTTTCAAAAGGAAGGTATTCCTAAAGATATTTATAAGAAAATTAAAGATAAATGGAAAAAAATAGGTCATACAACTTACCCACACCTATTGTATAAGGATATGCCAAATATTTGTCACTAAATACCCCTTACATTGGTTTACAAGTCTTGCTAACCTAAAGATCTCTTATCAATAGAAATTAATATTAGGTTATATATGCAACTAAATACTGAACTAATTTTATATCCCCACATGTAGATTCTTTATTTATTTATTACCTCACATGCAACTTGGAAACCTAAAAATGCATAACTATCTTATAATAGATAACAAATAAAAACTATCATAAGATTTGGCAAAGGTATGTATTATCGAGTAATGAAAATTGGTAGAACATAATATACACTAATTTAATATGGAATTATAGGATGATATTTTAATAAAGAATATGATCCTTTTACCAAAGAAGGGTTTATTTCTTAGTCCATTGCATGACAAATTAAAGATATAAAGGAACATGTCAACACTCTTGTAAATATTAAATAGAGAACTAGTAGTACATCAAAAATCCCATCAATCTAGCTATAATTTTTTTTATATGCAATACAAAGATTCAAGAAGCTTTAGATAAACAAAACTATTTTAACCACCCACAACTTATGAGAGAAACCATATATGTTATTCTAAAAGGAAATTTTCAAAGACTTTGTAAAGGTTTTATAAATACTATGATAGGTAACTAATCAATAATGAAAAGCAAGAAAATGTAACCCTAAAGATATATTTCACTATTCCCAAAAAAGATTAGCCAACTATGGAGACAACTATATCACAAAGAAGATGTCCACTAGACAACATCTTGTCTAAATTTTACAAAACAATCAATGGCACAAAGTTTTAGGCTTGGACATATAACAACTGATGCCAAAGATTACACTAACTAGAGGACATCTATATAGATTTTTCCTATGTACCAAATATTGTAGACAATCTAGAATTTGGGAAAATATTTTTTCTCCTAAGAAAAGATTAGATATATATAACTAGTCATTCTACCCTGGATATTTTATGCAGTAGACACATGTTGTGAGGAAAACTATTACATCTAAATCACACATCAAATATACATTCAATTAAATTCTTGCAACAACATCTTTGTTGAAAATATGCCACAACACTCAAGTAGATTAGACCATCTTGTAGGTAGAGGAAATATCGTCAACTTTGCACATAAAGTGTGTCCAACCACAACTCTAGCAAATCTTAACATTCATTCATGTCTAAAATGTTGTCCATAATCTAAGGAATTAATTTACATCTTGATCTCTAAATAGTATGGACACTATCACTATCTTCATTTACTCCCTTGACTACCTCCTCTACAAATAGAAACATGGCACTCAAATTATATTTATCTCTACCAATTTTGACTATACCAAAACTATGGCTTGAGCAATAATATAGAGACCTTTACCAACTAAGAAATAAATTCCTTCACTTTCTCAATCCAATATATAATTGAATTATTCCTTTCAAACAAATTTCACATGCTTTTCTTTATATTTGATTTGAAGACGTGGAGACAACATTGTTGGTTAACCAAATTAAAATTTAACCTTATTAGATCAATGATGCACATAGATTTCCTTTTAGATCTATAACTATAATAGATTGCAAAGCCTTTAGAATGATCATTATTTGACTAGTAGTCTCCACAATTAATCAAAGAGTGCCAAGTGTTCACAATATGTTCCTCCAAGAACTTTACTTTCTCTTTTATTAAGCTACGAATTTCCAAAAATGATTGATTAATTTCATGCATTGTAACAAGTGGTCCTCTAGATCAATGGTTGCAATAGGTGAACAATGTATAAGGTAGTTCATTCTACAAATACAAAACAATGCACTAGATCTTTCCATGTAGAATTTTCAAATTTCCTTGGTTGTATTTTCTTTGGTTGTGCCATTATATACCATCAATGGTGTGGGATGAATTTTTTTATTAGAGATCAATGAGTTATGTTAAATTCCATTGGCACCTTCTTTTCTAAGTATTTAAAGAAATGAGAACCATATAATCTAGATTAGATCAATCTCTAGGGAGAATTATTGACATTGTAGCCTTTTGCTGAGTAATTCTACTAAGTAAAAAGATAAGACCCACCAAACTTGATTACTTAACTATAACCAGATCCAAGGACTCACACTGATCAACATAAGATAAACAATTAAGGGTAAAAGGAATAAAATTGAAGTTACATGCCAATACCTTTTGTTGTTTTGCCTAGATTTAAACACGACTAAGGCTAGTAACATGCTTAAATCCTGCGCACTTATGTGACGTGTTTTATCTAGGCAAAACAATAAAAGGTATATATATATAAAGGATTCTAAGGCTAGTAACATGTTTAAATCCTATGCACTTATGTGACGTGTTTAAATCTAGGAAAAACAACAAAAGGTAGCGGCATGTAACTATATATATATATGTCAAAGTTCGATGACACATGCAACTTCTAGTGAAATTAATAGCTATTATTGACTCGTGTCTATTTGTAGAAATTGTTATCTTAATGAACATAAGAACTTTCCAAGACAATCCATTTAAAATTAATAGAACAATATTTTGGTTATCTAAGCTCGACATGATTAGTTCACTAACATGATCATTAACTACCTATAACTAGTAAATGTGCAAAAAATAAAAGTTCATGTTCTAATGCAAACAACAAAGGCATTCACATAAGTTTGATAAAAAACACTTGAACTACTCTACCATAAATGAAAATAGAAAGCTCAACTAAAACACATAGGAAGCCTATTTAAGATGTCTTTGATTGGCTATAAATATGAAGGGTCACAAGGTGTGTCACACCCCATTTTTGGTTATCTATTTAGAACAACTTTTTTGATCAATGAAAGGTGTAGATCACCTAAACTATTATATTAATTAAAGGAAAAGTTACCTAGCAGGGATTACAAAAGATTTCCATAGGGGGAATGATGCAGAGTGGCACAAGGGAAGCACAACACAAAGGTTTACTCTATTGTCCTTTGCCCACTCACCCACTTCAACTAGCCTTCAACCAACCAACCAACCAAAGGCACATACAAGGCATATGAAGGATTTGATGTCTAGACTATTGTCCAACCCCTAAGGCTTCTCCAACATCTTAAGACAGATCAACAAACACTTTCTATGCAATTGGTTTGATCTCCAACTTCCCAAAACTCTTCAACCTATACCTTCACTAGTAAGGCTACTAGCCCTCCAAACTAGGTTTTCTCAACAAAACTTGACAAAATCCCAAAGGTCTAGGCCAAAAAATGATGGAATTGAACACCCTTTAGGGGACCCTAACAAACCTCCAAATCTCCTGCTCCAACTCTACTCCAGCAATCCAGAACGCCTATTAGGTCTCTAGGCCTAATTGATCAATTTAGGCTAGTTTACAAAGCAAGTGCTCAAAATTGGGTGCATAGGTCAGGGGAGGGAACTTGGAATGACTCTACCATCCCCAAACAACACAAATCCACCATTCATTCACTCACTCTCTCAGACTTTTGTCATTTACATCACCAAATTGCATAATTTTAGTCAAATACATAGAGATATTTGACCTAGGGCATCACATTAAAAATAGTAAACTGTATTTTCTCAGAAAACACTTTTGGAATCAAGTAGTATACACCCCTAGCCTGCATTTCACTGAGTGGCATGAAATTTCATTGGTGGAAATGCATTCTAGGGCCAAATTTGTGGGACTGCCCTAGAAAATAGGGTTTCTAGACCAGTTTTGAAAGAAAATTCAATAACTTTTGACTCCGACCACTTCAAGGCATTAAAATAGTTGCATTTGAACCCAGACTCTCTCTAGTTTCATAAAAAGTACATTAGACCAAGATTCAAGTCCGTACAGTCTGTACACAGCAAGAAAAATAGAGAAAAATAGTCAGTTTTTTAATTTTTGTGCCCAAATTCCATACAAAAACTTCCTCTTCCATGCTGGAGCAAGATTTCCTCCATATCAACCTATCCAAGTCAGTTTACAACTTCTACAAATAGTTTTAATAACCAAAATAAAGTTGCAACCAGTCAATGTGTCATTGACACCATTGACAACACTTGACACTATGGAGTTTTTGCATTTTCCAAAGGATGGTGATTTGTTTTTCTTGTCCAATGGAATCAAAACATCCTCCATACTCCCAAAACATGATAAAACACACAAACAATAAAAAAAAGCACAAAAACCAATCCTTAGACCTTCTAGGCCTAAGTGGCATAACTAGGGTCCAAATGGACTGAGCATGATTGAGGTTTATATGGTAACCTCAATCATCTTGACCACACAAATAGGACCATACAAACATGGCTAAAGCCTTATTATAGAGCACATTAAACAAAAATCACAACCTTCCAAAAAAATGCAAACAATGTGACTTTAGGAACCAAGGTGCTCCTAGGTGCCCTGCACCAGGGAAAAAAAGGAAGAATCATTTCTCAAGTACATCTAGGAGTGATTACATGAGACTCAATAGCCAAAAACTTTGTAGAAGATTTTCAATACTGACAACCAGATAACATCAAAAAGGTGTTATGTAGAAAAGAGAGACTAGCCTAATAGATCAAACTAGGTCAAACCCTCTTCTACAAAATATTAGGACACAAACCAAACTTGGCTTCTACTCAAGAAGGATAGCCCAACTACAAGAGTTCTGCCATTTTTTTGTATAGAGAAGAAATTAACCAAATCCAATCAATCAAGATAGGGTAAAGACAAGAGACCCTAATTGACAAAGATTGGAGTATAATAGACAATCAGAAATAGATACAGATAATCCAAAAGAACCATAGAGACCAAGGATGAGAGGAGAACCTGCATCTAAGGGCCAAAATACCAAGGACAAGGGTGGTTGGGTGCCCTAGACCCTGATTAGGGTTAGCTAAAACTAATAATCCAGATGTCTTCACCCTCCTGTACTTTTGTTCTCTAGACAACTTGTCTTCGACCAATTCCTCTAGATCTAACCTGCACATATACAAGAAGAAAAATGGTTGGGTGCTATTTAGGAGCTTACCTCATTCAAGCTCTATGAATGGAATTTCCACCTCCACAGAAGCATAGATGATAGATATTTAGAGTGCGTGCCAAAGGAGGGAAGAGGCAAATCTGAAGTAGCATTAAATGCAGGAACAAGGCATGAAGGAAAGAAGTTACCATTACAATGTAAACCTTAGTATGCTTGATGCAGTGTCACAACTTGACTCAAGAAGTTGGTGTAGCCCAAAGAAGTAGAAGGATCTTCACAAAACCTGCAATATGTTAGTTGCAACAATAATCTAGAATAGAGAGCTTTAGAGAAGAGTAAAGAGCATGAGAGACAATAAGAATCCTTCAAGAAGTTAGAGATAGCTTAGAAATGTTCAAATAAATAAACCAACATGCTTTTATATTCATTCCCATTGATTTCTAGGGAATTAAACCACATGAGGCCGACATTGGGAACCATTTAAGAGGTCCCAAGCCAACAAGCCACAATTTAGGTTAGGGCTAAAAATGGAGACAAGGGCACTTAGGCAGCCTGGTCCTATTGTGATGCTCACAACATGCCCCATTTTACCTCTTAGCAAAATGAGGACCCCTGCTATGGCTGTTGCTTTTTGCTTGCATGTGGTCTTGCTTGGTGGTAAAGGGAAAAAGAGGTAAGTGTTACAAATCATGTTGAAAATTGAAAAGATTTATCATTAAGTACAAAGAAGGAATAGAGGTGAATTCTTTGTTAAAAATGAGTAAGGGTTGCTTTTTGAACCAATAAAAAATTCCCAATATTCTACGAGATATATGCATTTTTGTTAAAATGCATTATTTAGAGGTTTGTATGTCATATACAAAGTCATTTTTATGTGAAGTCGTTGTATAAGTCATGTCGAGTATAGTCGGGTTTTATATCTTGAAGGTTTGCATGCATATGTTCAATATTTGTATCCTTTGTATACAAGTCAGACCTGATAGGTTTTAGAAGTGGAATGAATAAAGTTGTCAGATCCACATGGTATGTGGGTTTGTATGTATGTTTAGTTTAAGAGAAAACGATATAAAAGGCGATATACATTCGTAGACTCAAGGGAAGTTTACAATGTGGTTTATGAAGGTGAGAAAAAGGTACTTCACGCATGTTTGTATGTTTGTATGTTTTGGTTTTGCATCTTTAACATACATACAATTATGGATTCTAAAAGGTATTCAAATCTGATGTAAACAATGCATTGTTTCTTAATGCATTTTGGAAAAGTATGCATTCGCTTAATATACATGTACGGACTCGAAAGGAAAATACAATATAGTTAATAAAAGTAAAAAGTCCAATATGGTTGTATAAAAGTTTGCATGTATAAGAGATTGTATCTAAGTGTAGATACAATTATTATTGCTTCAAAAAGATACATGTGGGTAAGTAAGGTGGGGCCCACAGTGGATGTCTCGCAATTGTATGTTGCATATACAAGCGGAGATACAAGAGGATATACAAACGGAGATACAAAAAATGGAAAGGTAAGATTTGAAGTGAATTTCAAAAGGAGATGAAATAAGCCTAATGCTTTGTATGTATGAAAGATTGTATATTAGTGACATACAATCCCGATATACAAAGAGGAAGAAGGCACTGTCGGGAAATAAAAGGGTAAAGGGTTTGTATAGGTTGCATTTGTATGATGGTTTGTATCTATTTTATATACATTGTGACATACAAATGAAAGATAAAAAGTTGAACATAAAGAGAAAGGTAACATTGTTTTATAACCTGTCGCATATATAAGCTTGTATATTAACGACATACAAGGAGACACAAAAAATGATATGTATGCAAAGGGCAGAGTAACGGATATAAGGTTCAAAATTAAAAGTTGAAATAGAAATTCAAAGTCGTATGTGTATTGAATGCAGCATTTAATGCTGAGCTAACACTAAAACGATGAATTTTAACATGTTAGGGTAAATAAAGATTGTTTCCTTTCATAATTGCATTGTGAAAAATTAAAATTGTAGAGAAAGAGAACTATTGCACAGATTGAATAGAAAGTTCATTGCTGAACGATATTTTAGAATGGGAATAGCTTGAAAAATGGTAAAGTGGGTCAACACTTGTAAGGTTGATATGTCACGGATACAGGTATGTTTCTTAAAATGCCGTTACAATGTAGTTAATCATAAAATGTGAATTGGTTAGGGTAATTTTGTTTAAAATGCAAGTCAATGATAAATTACTGTATCTGATTAGGAAATTAGCTGGTTGTGTTAAAATAGCATGAGATTTAAAATGGGAAAAGAGAAAAAGGGGTTAGGGTAAATGTAAAACTTAGAAAATTCATGGTAAAACCCTAGGCAAATGAAGTAAAATAGTTAGTTAAATATGTGTTTTTTCATAGGATGGCCCTGAAAAAGAAGAAAGTAGATCCAGGGGGTGAAGAAAAGGTGAAAAAAGAAAGAAATCCATGCAAACAAACGAAAAAAGAGGAATTACCAGTGCACAGAGGCTATCCATCATTAATCAGTATGGGTGGAGTAGGAATAGATACAAGTATAGGAAATTATCATGATGATGATGTTCTTCAAAAGATTACAACAGTGGATACAACTCCGGACATGAAATGCATCTGGGAAAGAGGATTATATAAAGCTACCAAATTCCCACTAGCCATGGAGGCTAAAGACCTAGTTCTGGAGTGCATAAATAAATATGATCTAGCTACCAGGAGGGTAATACACGAGGAGCGTGTCATTGCAAATTTGTCCACAGAAGGGATAGCGCAAACATTTGGTCTAGAAATTCAAGAAGAAATGATGGACATTGATATTGACCAATACATAGATGACTTCAACAATAATGAAAGAGATTGTAAAAGCAAAATCTTCTATAGTTGGTATAATGCAGAGAATAAACCCAAGGATGTAGCGAGAGTGCCAAGGAACATGCACATAATAGACTTTAAAGAAGAGATACATCTGATGATCACAATGTTAAGCAGACTGGTAGGTTTGAAAGATGCAACTAAATGTGAACCTTGGATGTTCACTGTCATTCAATTCATGAGGGAAGCAAAGAAAGAACAAGGACAAATGCACTGGGCTAAGGCTATTAGCACAGCTATATGGAAACAAGCAATATTGAGAAAATAGAAGTTGATGCCCTTTTATTTGTCCTCATATTTATTATACTCATGTGCATCTATAATACAACCATACATAATTGGAATTGACATAGTTGGGACCATCAGAAATGGCCCAGATTAGAAACTAGTTTATGACCATTATCCAGACTTGTAGGAGGATAATGCATTAAGGAAATATGCTTTAGTGAATGATGTATTCTATACATACATGGTAAGAGTTTTGAGAGGAGAGAAAGATAAAAGGTTATTTGAGGATGCAGAGGATAATATTGGATTGCATAGTTCTTGGTACATACAATTCCAAAACTTTACATATATTAGAACTGAGGGTTTTGAAGGAAAAGCATTTATGCTACCCAAATATCCATCCAATAAGTTGATTGTGTTAGAGTTCTCAAGACAAAATTTGAATGCTTTCGAGATGTATAAGAAGAAATATGAAAGAGGAAACCTCAAACTCCCTTGGCAATTGGTAGGTATTCCTGCTACAGTGAAGAGGTGGCTAGATATTTAGAGAAGGAATTAAGATATTATGGCTTTGAGGAATTTGAACTAGCAAGATGATTTGATCCTTTTCACATAATACAAAGAACCATTGCTCCCAAATTCAAACATCAAGTGCACATTGAGGACTACTGGTCAGACTACAAAAATGATAGAGAAGTGAGGAAAAAAGCACACAAAAGGCTGATAGTAGAACAAATGAAAACTATGGGGGAAATCTATGTGCCCCCTAAAATTGAGGATGATGACAAATTGTTACATCATAGTTATGAAAGTGCTAGGATTGCTCCTATTGTAGAGCCTGATTGGTCACAACCATGGAATACATCTTTGGATGCATTATCCAAGCCAATCATTTTATTTTCCAAGACATGGTTGAAGGATAAAATAGAAAAATTTAGGGCTAAGGGAATTGAGCTCACATTTCCAAAGAAAGGTAAGAAAAGAGTAAGGGAGCATCAAGATGAGCTCCAATGCTTCTATGAGAAGAAGAGAAGGGTTGTAGAAGCAAAGATCATTGAGAAGGATAAGAATGCCACCCTAATGGATCCATATGCCTTGGGGGTGACAATAGCAGTATCTTTAGGCACATTTATGGAGGCAGAGTTATCTGACCAAGACAACAGTGCAGAGCAGACCCAAGCTACTAAGAGGCCAACAGGATAGAGGATCATGAGGGCCATAGCAGTGGAAACATGAAAGGGAGAAACATCAAAATAAGATGATGTTATAGGTGCACAGCAAGGAGGTGCTAAGTTGACTAGCATACCTAGTGAGGCTACATTAGAGGAGAAAAGACAAACATATACAAAGGTAAAAAACAATTGGCTAAAGAAAACCTACAAGAGTCAAGATTGCATGAAGCCAAACTAGTAAGTGAGACTATAAATGTAGAAGATGGTAGCAGTGATAGTGAGGTTAGGGAGGTAGATCCTGAGACAAGAAAATAAACTAGTAAAGATGAAGATGAATTAAGTGAATACTCTAGTGCAGAAGAGGGGCAGGATACTCAGACATATATGGAAATTGAACAAAGCCCACAATCTGAAGAGGAAAATGTACAAGATAGGTTAGAGGCAGTGGACCCTTTTGATACATTGGTGCCACCTGAAATCATAAAAGATGTGTGGGATGTGGCACAATAGATAGAGTAGTTCGAGAAAGAGGACATGCCAGAAAAAATAGTAAAGGAAACACCAGCCCAGGCTGAGAAGGAAACAGAGATAAGTGCTTCTGGTGCTGATGTGTTAGGTATTCTGAATATGTATGATGAGCATAGTGAAGAATAAAAGAATGCAAAAGAGGAAAAGAATATAGAAAGTAAGCATGAAAAAGAGAAAGATACAGAGGAACCTGGTAAGATCACAGGTTCACCTTCACAAATAGCACAAACAAACATACTTGAGAAAGTGCAGGAACAAGGTGAAACAACAGAAGAACTAATGGAAGTATCAAATAAGCCTGAGGAAGGCAGGGATAATACAAAGAATGTTTCTAAAGTTAATATTGAACATAAAAAAAAAGGAGGGTGAAGATATAGAAAATATGGAGCAAAAGGATAAGGAAGAAGAACAAAAGGAGTCTTCAGGATAGAGAATCCAAAGGAAGGTGATGAAGAGGGAAGAGACACTAAAATAGAGGAAGATGATAATGAGGGTGACTCCAAACAGTAAAATGATCCACTTGTCTTAGAACAAGGCCCTCAACCTCAGCCCCCTCCACAACAACAAGAGCAATGAGAACAAGCAAAAATGGAGAAGCCTCAAGAGGAGGTAATCAATGAAGAAAAGGCTGTAGGGATTACAAAGGAGGCTCCAGCCTGGTTAGGCTCATAATTCAGGAGAGAAAAGGTAGAGGTACAATTGGTACCTATTGATATTAAAAGCCTATTAGGTGGTTTTACACCATAGAAAGAGAAGAGAAAAACCATAACCATGTTAGCAATCAAGAGAGGTCCTTCTAAATCTAGAATGTTGAATCTGGCCATACCACAAAAAGACAAGTCAAAAGGAGAAATAACAATAGAAGATTATAAAATACTTAATATAGATCTAGGCCACATGACAAGGGAGCAACATGTACATGAGTGGAAAGACATGCATCAGGCCACTGCAAAAATATTAAAGAAAGATAAGGATAAACATGAATATTTGAAAGGACATATTGTCCAATTATAGCAATTTATAAGAGGGATGTTTGATCCCAGTGCCAATGTACCATAATTGCCTAATGAAATGGTAGTGTTATCTAAGGAGGAGGTAAAGGAGATGGGAAATAAAAATATTGAAGCTAACATTTTTGAGAAATGGCTCAAAGGCCTAATACAAAAAGGAGAAGAGGTAACCAGACAGGAAGCAACTAGTTGGGATATGGCCTTGGTAGAAAAGAACAAATGCAATGTTATATTGCATAGCTGCCAATTCAGAAAGGAGGAATGTGGATCAAAAATAAAGTAGCTTGATGAAATAGAAGACAGAGTAGAAGAAATGATAATTGAAGGAGCTATTACTCCTCAAATGGTCAATCAGTTGCCACAAGCCAAGTTGGAATTAAAATATGAAGAAGAAATTCTTAGAAATTGCATCATAAATACTAGAGACCTAGAAGAGGTCACAAATAGCATGATAAAGGTACACATGAATATGGTGGAAAAACTCACTGGGCATGAATGCCTAGAAGTACCTGCATATGGATTAGAAAAGGTTGTAATAGAATTTAAAGCATTATTTTCACCCTGTTTAGAAAACCCCGCATCACATCTTAACATGGAAACGATTGATTCAATGATTGAAATAGTTGCTAAGATTAGGAAATATCAGAAGAGAATGAAGGATTTGGTGACACAAGAGAAGAAGTTGCAAGATGGAGTCAAAGCACAGGAATTTACATGGGCCAAAAGTTAGGAGTGTGACCGTGCTTTCATCAAGGGAGTGATAGGAAATTTTGTAGAATACCTAAAGGAATAAAAAGGTACTGAAAAGAGAATATGTTAAGTAAGAATGCAATTGGAGGATATCATCGATCAAAGTCAACAAACAAGAAGTCAAAGGGTATCCTTATTTTGAAAAGATTCCAAAGGCATCCTTTGAGGCAAGCAAAGATACCATGAAGATATTTTGGGAAATGATTAGGAATGGATTCACACCATTGATCTAGAAAGTTTGAATGCTGACCATTGATTGGAGTTTTGTAACAGTAGTAGTATGAACCTTACAAGTCTATATAATAAGCTATGCTACTTGTATCATATTACAAAGGGATTTTAGAATTTTAGCTTGAGCTTGTAATTTGTCAGAGTATTTTGAAATAGAGAAGTATTTCTTTTAGTTTAGAAAGGAGGTCACCTGTGCCTGCATTAAGGAGTACGTGGAATGTCTAGTCTCCTTAGTGTATCTTTCAAAATGTTTGTAAGTTCTCTGGTAATTTGATCAATGAAACAAAAGTCATTCTTACATTGTAAATTTTATATGACTTTGTGCTTTGAATATAAGTAAATTCAGAATTCTGCATCTATTACTGAGTGTTTTCTGATTTTGATTTGTATTTGAAGTATTATTCTTTGAAATCTTGCAATCTCTTGTGTATGTTCATGAAAATGTTCAGGACCTTACATTTGTAGATTTGAATGTGTTGAACTGTATTCTTAAAAATGTGAATAGAAGATCCTTTAGATCCTATATGGTGGTACTTTAATTTGAGTTTCTCTAATGTTTCTCCAACAATTGAAAATTAATTAGCTTAAATGCAGAAATCTGAAGGAAGTTGTCTGACATTTGAATAGAGAATGAGGAATTACATTGATATTTGACAATTTTCATATTAATTTGAAAAGCAAAGTTTGTTTTATTGAAATTTATACAAAGCTTTGTGATACAATAGTAAATTTATGCAAAAGAATGAATGCTTTGTTGATATTTGCAACAATTTGCATAGTTTGAGTCCAGGAAGTCACTTATTACTTTAATTCACGTAAGGCCCCTTGAATATTACAGTTTCACATCAACCTGCTGAATTATCCACAAGGTCAAGACCTGACCATACAGAAACTTGAGATTAAGAATTGTTAGTTAATTCTTCATATCTTTCAAGACAGCTAAGGTTCCTTTGTGAATTTTAACTTTTGTTATGAATGTGTAAAAACAATCATCAATAGGTCCCTTAGCCCGAAACTCCTGGGATAAGGCACTTAAAGAGTCATTAAGCCTACCTTATAATTACTTTCTTTGGTTTTGTGCATCAAGATCAAGAATTACACACTTAATGCTTAAAAAGGTGTTATAAAAGTTCCTAATTAATGAGGGAAACAAAATAGATCCAACTGGGTGCTAAACTAAGTGTAAAATGCTAGTGTGCACATTTTATGACACAACATTTAGCCCCCACTTTAGTGTGGGTACAAACAACATTCAAACTCATACTAAAGGATGAACAAAACACACAAACATAGAAGCCCAAAGAATTCTGCCAAGTTGTGGACTACAAGTAGCCCCCAAACTAAGGATCCTAAGGTTACAAACACGTAATCCAAGAGAATTCTTACATGCAAGACATAGAAGCCCAAAGAATTCCACCAAGATTTAGGGGTGATTAAGCCGCCAAGCTTGGGATTCTAAAGTTGCAAACACGTGGGATAATAGAAGCCATAGAATGTCACCAAAATTGAGAGGTAATCAAGCCCCCAAGTTTAGGATCCTAGGAGTCAATGATGATTGGCATACACATAAAACACATGACATAATTCACTCACATATGAAGTACTTAGAAAACATGAGATAAGACAAAACATACAAAAGGAATACACTCAAGAAATAATGATGCATACACGTAACACATGAAGCATAGATGCCATACATGAAAGTATACACACATTACACAAGGTATACACACCATATACAAAGTATACATGCTTGACATGAAGTATAGACATAAGGCATAGAATACATATGAGACACACACATGGAATACACACAAAACATTAAAGGAGAATACATGATGAGAACACTCAAGGGACATACACGAGGAATACATAGAGGGTACATGCGAAGTAGGCATGAGATATGAAGAGTATATAGAGAATAAGAATATAGAAGAAACTTGATGCAAAAGACCTTGAATCTAAGTGATGTCTCAATCACCATGCATCATTCCCCAAGATGCAATAAAGAAGAATGCTAAGGGGTTAGTTAGAAATGAGAAGCATAAGAGGAGTACAAACACATCATACACACCATATTAAAGGGAAAGTGTTTCCACTCAAGGGAATGTACACCAAGCTACCTCCCACAAGAGGATTTTCATGAAGTCTTGTAGACTAAGAAGGTGGAGTGACCTTACTACCAATCTTTAGTTGGTGGTGTAACCCTTCTCCCAAAAATGCAAGGAGCTTCAACTTAGGAGAACAAGACAGACTCAAGATCTTGTTTCCATGTTAGTCATAATCCTTTCCAATAGAGTGTAACAACAAAGATAATCAAGTGTTTTGATAGAAGAAAAGAGAGTAAGGCTCATAGCATGATATATGCCCCCACATTAAATTGATTTGTAACTCCATCAAGGAGCAATTGTCTTTAAGGTAGAGTGAGGAAGAAATATAAAATAGGCACAAGAGCTTTCTACAAGCACATGCCCAAATGATATGTGTTTTCAAAAGCTACATTGTGACAAGGGGTTGCCCTCAGAATGATCAAAACAAGGAGATGCTTATAGGCATGATACATAATGGCTTGTGTAGTCATGGTATGACACTGAACATTACAACAAGGTGCCACATTGATGGAAGAAAGACCACATACACATAAATTGAAGAAACATGAAAGGATGCTAAATCATCCAAGGAAAAATAGTGAAATTACACATCATGAAATATAGAAGAATGAAGATACATATAGATGATTGACACAACATGTTCTTACTCCTTGTACCTTTGTGTTAACAAGGGTGTCAAGGGAGAACCACAACATCACAATACAGGGATAACATTACATACAAACATAGCATGCAAATGAGAGAGAGGGGGGGACCATACTTGTGAGTTGGCCTATAACAAATTATCCTCCCCCAACTTGATTATAAAATGGATGGTGGACAAGGTGCTTTATGGACTACATAAATCATGGTGAGAAGTGCTAGAGCCAAAACTTTGTTTGAAGTTTTTGAATTTTGTCACCCAAGACTTGACATTCGTTAATGGAATGGCCAAGTGCTTGATGATATGCATAATAATGAGGTGATGAATGATTATCTTTTTGAATATTTGTGTGTTTTGGAGTAGGAAGAGTGAGTAAGTGGTATTTGACTAAACTTGAGAAAATGCACTCTTGTTGAGATAGAAGAGAATATTTAGGTGTAGTAGAAAGCAATCCTTTTTGTTTTGAACATGGTGGAGAGAATGTAGGGGAAGGCTGGAAACATAAACCTACTTTAGACAAGTGTGGTGTTGGTTCCATAGGTTCCTTAATTCCTTGTTCTTTACATCCTAACCCATTTCCATTGTATTCTTGTTTAGAAAGAATTTTGAATCCAAGCCCATAATGCTTCTCCAAGTCCAAAGGAAGAGGATAGGTCATATGACTATCTTTGTTGAAATATGTTGAAGAAGAAGGATCATTCTTTTTATCATGGTGAGGAGGGTCTAACTTTGTTTCAACCATTCCATGGGGGTTGAAATCTAAAGAGACCTCATCACTACAAAGACATTTATAAGAATTAGATGGTACTTTATCATAAATGGCTACCATTTCTATAGAAGAAGGTGGATCTTCATCTATTTTAAAGGTTTCATAATCATTAAACTTGAGTTTAATCTTTGTATGAGTATGAGATTATGTTGAGGAAATTTCATTTACCTTAATGGTCTTTGAGTGTGGGGTGAGATTTTATATTCACCCACAAAGGAGGGTGTAAAATCTAACAAACCCCAATCATCACCAAAAAATGCCTTTGAAGGACCAACACTATCCTGACCAACATTGTTTTTAGTAGTGGAGAATAGCGGTTTGTCTTTTGTTGAAGAAGGGATCAAATCACTTAAAGGGATTTAATGTCTCACTTCTATTTGTAGGCAACTTTCTAAAACTGGATCGACTTCAATTGTATGTAATTCATTTTCAAAGATGAACTTTATTGAATGATGAAGGGTAGACAGGACTACTCCCATGGTATGGATCCACGGTCTACCAAGAAGAAGATTGTATGAAAGAGAATTAGGCATTCCCTGGATAATGGTAGGCAATGTCACATGTCCAACCTTAAAATCCAAGGTGATTGTACTAAGTGATGTCCTATTAACATTATCAAAGACACAAATTCTCATTATATCTGGTTTGATGAGAGATGTATCACTATTGAGTTTATGTAACAAATCTATTCCACAAATATTAAGACCTGATCCACCATCAATCATAGTGTGTCTTACCTTCATGTTACTAATCATGACAAATATCGTAAGAGGCTCATTTTGGTTTTGAACTTCTATGGGAGGTAATTCATGTTGTTGAAATGATATATTTGATGTTGTCATGTGCATACAACTAAGCAGAGATTCTACATCATTCGGTCTAGCAGAAGGTAGAACAACTACCTTTTGTAGAGCCTCATGGAGCATTCCGTGGTATCTAGGTGATGTTTGTATTAAATGTACCATAGAGAGATCTTAGCCAGTGTAGTGTGGATCTACTCAACAAGATCATATTATTTACCAATATGTGGAGGAAGAAAAGGTGCTTGAGGTAGGATAGGTTGAGAAGGTGGAAGAGAAATGGGCACACTTGGTGCATGCTTACTTTTATTACAGGTGTTATGTGTGTGAGCAATCGTGTGATACTACAACACATTTTGAACACCTTGATTCTTCTGAGTAATTTGTTTTACAATATTGAGAAAGTAACCTAGGGGTTGAGGTCATGTTGGATCACCTTGAACCATAATCACCAATTTGAAATGAGGAGGTGTATTAGGTGCCTCATGCACAATGATCTTAGGAACATTAGTACACTTATTGACTATCCCCATAGTGGGTGGAATAAGTCTATTAATGATGATTGAATTGACATTATTTTTATTTCGAGGAGGCCCAACATCCATCCCCGAGGGGTTTAATGTGAGAGACTGCTCCTCATCCACTCATCTTTTGAAGGGAGAGCATTGGAATGAAGGGAGGGTAAAGTTTTGTTAAAATTATTGATGATTATATCCTTAGTGATGTCCAAGGGGCTTGAACATGCAACCAAAGGAGAAATATCCAGGGTCTTCACATCCTTAGTGATATCCAAGGTACTTGAACATTCAACCAAAGGAGGAATATCAAGGGTCTTCACTTCCTTAGTGATATCCAAGGTATTTGAACATTCCACCAAAGGAGGAAGATCAAGGGTCTTCACTTCCTTAGTGATATCCAATCTACTTGAACATTAAAACAAAGGAGGAAGATCAAGGGTCTTCATTTCCCTAGTGATATCCAAGCTACTTGAACATTCAACCAAAGGAGGAAGATCAAGGGTCTTCACTTCCTTAGTGATATTTAAGCTACTTGGACACTCAAATAAAGGAGGAAGATTAGTAGGATGAGCCATAGAATTATCATGTCCTATGGTAGAAGGAGAAATAGTATGTTCAACCCTATCTCTAGAAGAGAGACTAATGGGTATGTCAACGACCTCATCCTCTTGCACCAAAATATCTTCACTTTTGGGAGAGGGATCCAAAGCATAGGGTGAAGTAGGCAAAGCTAAGTCACCATCACATGACTTAGAGATGATTTCAAGGATATCATCATGAAAAGAAGTAGAAGTATAAGAAGATCTATCATCATCATGAAATATATCATTCATTAGTGCTATGTTTTTGATAAGTTCAGCTAGAAACTAGGGTCCAGATCCCTTTAACAAAATAGCCCCAAGGACATTAGGCCATTAACATGCTAGAAACAGTAGATAGACAACACAGAAACAACAGAACAAAACAAGATGACAAAACTCAACAAAACAATGGAGAAAATAGAAAATAGGAGAAAGAAGAAACTACGCGCTGTCAGTCACCCCAAACTTGGCCAGGAACTCCACCATCTCCTTGTAGTCACCTAAGCTCTCAATGCCCACTTGTTTAACCTTGTCATCCAGATCCTTCACCGCAACGATGATGGAAGCCGCTCAGTGTAAAGCTTTAGCCGTGAACTCCGCCATGACCTTCCATTTGTCCTGCATAGAGTCCATTCTTTTCTGAAGGTTCTGGATATCTTCTGGATGTTTAACACACAGAGCACATTTCCCCTTACTGGCTTGATGAACAGCCTCCCCCACATCTTTTTTACCAATGGTAGCCTTCTTCTCGCCTTCTAGACTTTTCAAGATGCTTTCATTCATTGAGGCAAAGTGTCTCGTGCCCTCAAATTCATGCATAGATTCAGTAGGAGTCTCCTCTCCCTCTTCATTGGTGCTATGTTATCTAAAATGTGAGGATCCATATTAATGAATTTAGAAAAAAATGAAAAATCCATGATATGTGCATGAAAATATTCCAAACAAGAATAATCAACAATGAAATGCTTTGTTTACTATATGAACAATTCGTTAACCAACTACAACCAATATCCCAATAAGATTGCAATCAAAGACCTACAAGTGCAAGAGAAGTGGGGTCATCCAAAAATGTGATATTCTTGCTAACCATAACAACTAAGTCTTGCAAACGTAAGATGTATTTATTATATGAAAAATAAATGCCTAAACTATTTATCCACTTACATGCAACAAATATTTAGAGAATTTTTCTTTGATGAAGATGTAGTAAATGCAAGACTAGCTAGGGTTTACTATCAAAACCCTAGATTTTGAATGATTAATCTATAAACCACAGTTTTTCAATGAAAGAAATCTTTTTAAACACTAATGACATTTATGACATGATACAACAATGGAAGATCAGATTTTAAATGTAGATGATAACATAAAAATCTAAAACAAGATCTTGATTACAAACCCTAGGTTTTGAATTTGACTAGGTTCTCCAAAAATGCAACTTTTTTCAACAAAACCCTAGAAAATAAGAGATTTAAATGAAAGATAAAACACCATGAAATAATTATATACTATAATATCAATCATATCTGATGCAAAAATCATATTTTTAAATCTTTATATGATGATCTACAACATATGCAATGAAACAATGCACAAATATGTCTTTTTTTAATTCTTAAATGCCTTGAATTTTTGTCATTTTTCAATGCAAATTTGCAAGAATGTCCTAGAATAGAAAGGATGATAAGGTACATAAAATTAAATCCCTTTAATCAATCCAATAATGCAACAAGATCTGAAACAACACACTAATCTACAAACCCTAGGTTGAAGACTAGCTAGATTTCCTATAAATGCAAGGTTTTTTCAAACCCTAACAATGAAACAATGCAAAATTAAGCTATATAACTATGCAAAATGATGAATTAATGTAATATAATCAGATCTATGGTAGAAAATAGTTCATATCTAATAAAAGAAGGATTCCAAAGTGAAAAAAACAACAGGTTCACCAAAATGTTATGTAGAAAAGAGAGACTAGCCCAATAGATCAAACTAGGTCAAACCCTCTTCTACAAAACATTAGGACACAAACTTATCTTGGATTATACCCAAGAAGAAGATCCCAACTATAGGGTTTCTTCCCTTCTATTGGGTAGAGAAGAAATTAACCAAATCTAATCAATCAAGCTAGGGTAAAGACAAGAGACCCTAATTGACAAAGATCAAAGCATAATAGACAATTGAAAATAGATACAGACAATCTGAAAGAACCACAGAGACTAGGGATCAAAGGAGAACTTGGATTTGGAGGCCAAAATACCAAGGACAAGGGTACTTCAGTGCCCTAGATCCTTATTAGGGTTAGCAGAAACTGATAACTTAGATGTCTTCGCACTCATGTGCTTCTGTTCTCTATAACTTATCTTTGGCCAATTCCTCCGGACCTAACCTGTACACATGAAAGAAGGAAAATGGTTGGGTTCTATTTGGGATCCTACCTCAATCAAGCTCTGTGAATTGTATTTCCACCTCCACAATAGCATAGATGATAGATAAAGAGCGTGTGCCCTAGGAGGGCAGAGCCAAATCTGAAGTAGAATGGAATGCTAGAACAAAGCATGAAGGAAAGAAGTCACCATGAGCATCGAAACCCTAGCATGCTTGATGTGGCATCACAACTTGACTCAAGAAGTTGGTGTAGCCCAAAGAAGGATCTTTACAAGACCTGTAATATGTTAGTGTCACAACAATAATCCACAATAAAGAGCTTTAGAGAAGAGTAAAGAGCATGAGAGAGAATAAGAATCCTTCAAGAAGTTAGAGATAGCTTAGACATATTCAAATGAATAAACTAACTTGCTTTTATATGCATTCCCATTGATTTCTGGAAAATCAAACTACATGAGGCTGACATTAGGAACCATTTAAGAGGTCCCAAGCTGACAAGCCACAATTTAGGTCAGGGCTTAAAAAGGGTACAAGGACACTTGGATGACCTAGTCCCTTAGCCCCTAGTGCAGGAGCACCCAACCCACAGTGGCCTCCATGAGGTATTAACAATTTAATGTTCATTTTGATGTTTTCAATAAGGTCCTAAAAGACCATTTATTGTAATAAGGTCTGTTTGACCAATGCATGTTCATTTAGTTTGTATCTAGGTTCAATTGTAAGTCCCAAGGACATTTTTTGATCTGTAGGTTGTTAGACAGTTAGGAAGTTGTTAGATAGTTAGAGGTTCTTGGATCTCCTAGCTGCTTGGAAAGATTTCCCAGCCACCTGGAGTGGAGATGGTACTACTCATGATGAGTAGATAAATACCCCAGGATAGATCATATTGTAGACAATTTTGGATTGAGCTCTGTATGTATTTGCATTTATGAAAGCATAATTAACAAATCCTGTTTGTATATCTGTGTAAGTCGATCTCATTTGGGTTTCCCTCTGTGCAAATCATTTTCCTATTTTGGGATCGAGATGGATTTCTCAATCCATTCCACTGGTTGATTCTTCGAATCGGTGGAATGGTTGTATAGTCATTTTGTTTTTTGTTTTGTTCATTTTATGTTTGCAGGATCATGGGTGAGATGCATTGATAGATCCTAGCGTTGATATGTGCTATGTTGGGAAAGTCTAAGATCTATGTTAGATTGTTGAAGAAACAGATCTGGGTAATCGCAAGCTTTTCAGTGGATCAAATTGGTGAAATTCCACTTTGTTTCATTAGACATACAAATTGTGTGTATATTGCATTTGCATGCGAGATATACATTCTGTGTATATATCACTATCGCATGTTCCTATGTATATCGCATTTGTCTATCACAATTGTATGTGGGAAACATACATCAAGTCTGTCGCATATACAAGGGAGAGAGAAAGTTTTGGGTACATGCAAGGTGGTCAACGTCGGTCAAACCCATCGGGTGTATAATCAGAATGCATATTGAGAATGTATATTGTTGATATACAATTTGTGAGTATATCACTAAGAGTATGTTGGGACATTTCCTGTGTATCCTGCAGTTGAATGTTATGAGTATCCTGCAGATGCATGTCATGGTTGTATGTTGGTGAATGTACATTGTGAATGTACATTAGAGTAGATACAAGGGAAGTCAATTGTTGACTTTGGTGAAGGCGTGTTTTGTATGCATGTTCTGGATGCACATTCGGTTGTATGTATCAGTTGTATATTGGAATATACATTTTGTAGATACAAGAGTTAGATGCAAAGGGTGACCGGCAGCAAGGGTGGAAGTAACCGGCGATCATAGGTCATGCATCATATGTCTGTTTGTTTAGTGGTGGCAGATACAATAGGGTCGCGGGTGCAGCAGGTCATGTTTTGCATGTGTAAGGGAGAATGTATCTCATGATAGATACAAGTGCTACAGTGATCGGTGTGAAGAATGCGATCGGAATGGAAGCATTTCATTAAGCCGATGGTCTTATGTGTTGCCGATAGGCAAGGAAAGAGAAAAGTATATACAACGAAGGTTGCATGCATGTTAAATAATGCATAGACATACATTTGTAAATGTATGTTAGGGTTTTTGTGGATGCTCTGCATCAGCCCCAAACTCTGAGAATAAGGCATTTAAATTGTCATTAACCCCACCTTATAATTAATTTTCTAGCTTTTTGTGTCAAGATTAAGAATTACATGCTTAATGCTCAAAAAGGTGTTATAAAAGGTCCTAATTAATGAGGGCAACAAAATAGGTCTAACCGGGTACTAAACTAAGTGTAAAATGCTAGTGTGCACATTTTATGGCACAACAAAAGGAACCAGGGGAAATATATAACCCAAATCATAGTATAATCGATAAATTGAACTATTATTACAGAACATAGAAGATTAATCATTAAGATCTTCAACCAAGAAACCATGAAGATCAGGATCAACTAGTGTAGCAACAAAAAATCATTCTGAGAAGGGGGTTGGTAATGGAGAAGGAACAACCATGTATTAAAGGTGTCCCTAATAATCTCGGTGAAATCAGACCCCAATTCATTCAAATGGAAAAACAAGGAGTTGTTTACAGTAAATGGGCACTCATTTTGCAAACCATGGATGATGGAATTGAAGGCACAGTGAAAAGTAGGGTGGCATTGAATGTCATTGTGCAAAAAAATGCCTCCAACTAGTGTCGACCGAAGAAGGTCATAGTTGGTGACAACTTCATTGAAGAGATCCTCTTAGAAAAGATGATCATTGACAAACTTTTGTGCCAACCCTTTAACCAAATCTGAGCTTTGACAAAGACTATTTAGAACATATTAAA
Organism: Cunninghamia lanceolata; assembly: GCA_027924645.1. Taxonomy (NCBI): domain Eukaryota; kingdom Viridiplantae; phylum Streptophyta; class Pinopsida; order Cupressales; family Cupressaceae; genus Cunninghamia; species Cunninghamia lanceolata. The sequence continues at coordinate 397,600 of BSBN01001254.1, forward strand.
AGTGTGTGAAATTAATATTTATTATTCCATTTTTGTACCAAACAGTACAATGAGACAAATGATACTTTGTTTATCTTGGTTGAATATTCATGATATTAAAGTTAAATTATATGTAGTTGTTATCTATTTAAATTGTGATTATGATTTTTCCTAATAGACTAACTACTGTTTGGTTAGATATGAGGCGAATGCAAGATAACCTTCTTCCTAGATCCAAGAAGTGAAGGAGAGTATCATATGGGAGAGGATGATGGATGGTCACAAGTTGACAGTTAAATCAATTAATTGAGAATATCACAAAGCTACATGAGTCCGTAATATGACTATATCTTAATGCATGATAGTAACATAGGTGCATACTATGTGTGGTCGAAAGGCAGCTGCAATAGTTTATTTTATTATTTGATTTAATATTTTAAGAGTTCATTTTTATTATAATTATCATGATAATATTAGTTAGTTTCTCTTAAGTTTAGTATCGTATGAGTTGATCAAATTATTAATATTATTTTATAATGTGATCTTAATGCAAATCCATTATTAGCAATGGTGTGTTTATGATATTATTATATTTTACTATTCTATCTCTATGTGTTGTAACCGATAATAGGAATGGGAATGTGGAGCCATTAAGGTGCATTTCTTATGGTAGAGGCTAAAAATAACTGATAGTAGTGGGAAATAAACATGAGAGAAGATGGGTGTTTCAAACGAACCATTCTCTCCTTTTGTCCATGTCTAAGACTACATTAGTAGACTCATTAAATTACATATGCATAACATTAGAATAATTCCTCTTTCCTAAGAAAATAAGAGATATAATCCCAAGCAATGTCATAGAAGCTTGCAAAGAAATATTAGGTGATGCGAGGAAGAAGTAGTTGAAGGGATAACTTACAAGTAACTCCATCCTTTTTGAAAGTATATATAGAATACTATATTTGATTTAGTCTAGTGAGTCAACAACCATAACATAATAGATTATATTTGAGTACTAGTTATGTAGATTTGATATTACCTTGATTCTACACTATCTCTGGTTTATATTGATTCAATATTGTCTATGTTTTGATATTATCTTTGATTATGAATGCAACCCAACTTTATGTTTATGGATTTGTTTGAGCATAAGATTCATATTTTCCTTGGCCATTATTTTATGAAATAAGTAAGTTATTTTATGAAATAAGTCAATTATATCTCTGTCCTTCGTAGAAAAGCCATGAGAGGACCATGTAGTCCTTGACTCATAGCCATGTGTTGTTTTCTATGTTAACATAGATCATTTGATCCCCTTAGATGCAATATTATCACTTCAAATATTCGACCATTTGATATATCTACCATAGATGTTATCACTCTCTATTTTTAAGATCTATCGATCCTTTTGGTTGTCGTAGTGATCATTTGTATAATCTATTTTGGATGTGTTACTAACTAGATATAAATCTAGTATATTGTTTATTTTCTACCATCACTATTGATAGAACTTAGAACCACAATTAGGGTCAAATACTTATGTTAATAATTATAAATTCACTATGTTTCCTTTGAAAACCACCCTGTTATTGAGTGAAAGACATCGAGTTAGGGTCGATTACCTCTATTGTCTATGTGAAACTAAATGTATGTCACTCTTATAACTATGCTTATATTAGAGTGTCATCCAAGCATTTAAATGGTTGTATGATTCCAAGGTTAGATAGTCTCTAGCTCAATTTGGTAGAGCTAATGGGTCTTTTCTAAGTTTAGTATCATTGGTGTAGTTTATGAATATAATTCTTAATAGCCCTTCCCTACTATTATCATACATAAATGATGATTAATCAACCTCATGGTATAGAGGATTATCCAATTTAATATTTATATAATACTACCTTGCTATGGTAGAATAGAATATCATGGTTTATATATATTTTGCAGATGTTTCTATGAATTATAGATAGGTTGGATAGGACTATATATGTATTGATAACATTGCATTGATCTTTAAGGGTCAATAGAATCTTGATATTAGTAATCATTTACATACAATTATATATATTGAAATTAGCATTAATTATGAGTACACAATGTATTATCACTACCATCACTATTATAGAGTGGGTATATTTCCATAGCTATAAATAATATTTTTTCTTGCACCTTACATTTATTGCATTCATTAAACCATCTCAAGGTAAGGGCATGTAAGGAGAATGGAATCATAGTTTTTCTTATGCTTTGCATTACTATATCTATTAAACCATATGAAGGATAAGGGCATACTAGGACAATGGATATCATAGTTATCCTTGTGCTTTGCATTATTGTATTCCTTAAAACCATCACAAGGGTAAGGGCATACTAGGAGATTGGAAAGAATAGTTATTTTTATACATTGTCTAATTAGAACTAACTCTATGGTGAAGAATACCATGAGGTTTGTTAAAAATAGTTGTTTGAACTAAATGCCATAATATCTACCTTAGGAAGCGAGACAATCTTAGGGTAAGGAATACTAGGATAATGGAGCTCGAGGACTATATGTTGATCCAAGACCTATATTATAATAAAAATTTAGTAGGACCGTCTAAGGGTATGGTGTACTTGGAGATTGGTGTCTGAAAGATATTTTATAATCTCACTACTTATTAGTCATCAAGAAGAGTGAAGAAAGACATAGTAGTGTGTGAACAAATGACTTGCATTTACATGACTAATAATTTAATGCTTTGGCCAAAGTGATGTAATAGCTTGAAGCATCACTAGTTCACTATGCCCATAGGTTTCATGTTAGTCAGAAAATCATGGTAGCTGGAGGGTATGTAGGGACTAGTTGATTGACTACATGTGATGGGTATTCATATTTGCACTTGGTTCTCAAAATTAGTTCTACTACAGATGTCCCTACTTATTACCATGATTGAAGGGCCATGTCTCTTCTAGTAGGAAAATGAGTGGGGGACTACTAGGTTTATGGTTGGAGGTAAAGTTCTAGGATGATGCTCTCCCTCCTGTAACTACACAAGCATATTTCTTGCACTCAGATGGGATGATTATGAATGATGGTCAAACCAAAATTATAATGAAAGTAAAAACATGTATAATTGATGCTTAGGTTGATTGGAAGGATAGTAGTCCTAATCCATAATTGTATATTATTATACTTTACTTGTAAACTTGTATCATGGAAATCTATGTAATGGTTTAATGTTGGCATACTTATTTAAAATTTGGAATCTATGTTCTTTTGAAAAATGAATTTAAAAGAAAATTATGGAATTTGTGAGTTATTTAATTTGTAATTACTCATCAATTTGTTTTGTTTATTGGGTGGCTCATTACATGTGGCATCAAAGCCTAGATTAAAACACTAGAGCCTATGATCTTACTATGTCTTATGCAAAAAAATTGAAACAAATAAACCTAGGCTAATTTAAAGTTCTTTTCTTTCTCTGAGTATAGAGATTGGAGGATCCAAATTGAGGAAGTGATCTGGAAAGAAGAGAGAGAGTTAAACTTATTCAAAGCGAAAGTCCATATAACCACCTCTCAAGGAAGAGGACTTATGGTTATCTGACACTGGGACCTTAGTGTTAGCTATGGGTCATATAAAATTAAACAATGAGAAACAAGTAAAACCTGAGGTTGAGATTAAGCAAAAACCAATGAAACCATTGGTGGTGTGTGACATACCTTTTAGCTATGGAAGTTATGACTTCATTGTAAGCAAGGAGGTATTAGAGTAGTACATGCATGTACTTTCTACCTATAGAAGTGTGGAAGTAAACTTACAGGACAAAGATCTTGAGAAGTTTGAAATGTCTAAATAGTATTTTGGAAAGCTAAAACCAAGAGACCTTATTATAAATAAGGATTTGTATTATCCATTTTCTATCAGTAAAGTTTTACTCTTATTTTTGAGAATTTGTGTGATGAATTTTTTCTTGAACATGAAACTTAATGAAGTGGGTTACTTGCGCTAATGCGTGATAACTTGCATATAATAGGTTAATATGATATGAACTAGAATGAATATGGGAAGTGGACCTAGAAATTCAAAATAAACTACAAATAATCCTATAGATAAACTAGATCAAATTCTTGCTATCCTAAATGAGTCTAGGGAAAGGATAGTTGCTTTGGAACGTCAAGTTAGAGGACTTAGAGACCAAGAGGATGAAGTAGGTCAAGAGAAAGACCTTAACATCAATGAAATATAAGATGAACCTTGACCAAACCAAGAGAAAATTAAAAGACAAATGGACGTAAGAGATTGCCTAGCAAATGAATTGGCTTAGGATATGAGAAAGGTCAACCCACCCAAATTTGATGGCACAATTATGGGAGATAGAGTAAAATCTTGGCTTAGTTAAATGGAAAAATAGTTTGAGATCCAAAATTATTGTAAGGTAACTAAGGTTGTTTGGGGAGTGTATCATCTCTTAGGGGAAGCCTCTACCTAATGGAATAATAAGAAATTAGAAATTTAAATTGATTCTAGAAATTTCACTTGGGATTTGTTTGTGACCCTATTTAGGCAAAGATGGTTGCCTCATCTCTACTTTCATTAGAAACCGATTGAATTTCAAAACCTAACACAAGGAGATATGATAGAAAATAAATATTGGGAGAAATTCACCTTGATCCTCAAGTACCTTCCTCAATATCAACAAGATGAGCGGTTCTAAATATGAAAAATCATCATGGGACTAAACAACTAGATTGGAGGAGAAGTATATGTTCATAGACCCTCATCCATGGATCAAGTGTTTGAAAAGGCCACAAAACAAGAATAAAAGATTATGTCCATTGCCAATTTGAGGGACAATTATTACAAAAAGTTTGGAAACTCAAAATCCTTATCATTTAAAAAGAAGAAGTGGGATAGAAAATAAAATTCCAACTAGAAGTCAAATGGTGTAAAGAATAAATATGGTTTAGGATTTAAAGGAAAGAATAATGAGCTAAAAGGAAGGAACAAAAATAGGGAAGAAAAGAGGTCTAACAAGAGAGGATCACTCGGGAGATGTTTTTCTTGTGGAGGTGATCATTATGCTAGTAACTACCCAAACAAGAATTAAGGAAGCAACTTTAGAAATCCTCCTCTACCATCTCAATTAACAACTTCTTAGCAAAGAATACATGTAGTAGTAGATAACTACCCATCTGAGTTCTAGATTTCTTTGATCAAAACCTCAAGTACACTTTTTGGTAATCCCATTTCTATACTGATTGGTACTAGAGCTGCTAAGTATTTTGTGGCACCTAGAGTGCATAGTATGATACCTAGGAGAGCAAGATTTGTGGCTAATTCATGGTTTGTGCAATGTACAAATCAAGCTAAGGTAAGGGTAGAGTAATGCCTATTTGAAGTTGAGTTAAAACTTCCCACCTTTCCCACTGAAGTGAACCTTTATGTAGCACCCTTAGGTTCTTATGATGTTACCCTAGGATTGAATTGGCTTTGGCATCATAGGCCAAGAGTAGAATTATTTGCAAAATTAGTTCATTGACTAGATGATTTGGGAAACCATGTTCAAATCCAATAAGTTAAGTGGGAAGTTAAGATGAGGTAGATTCTAGACATGTAACTTAAGACAACTAGAAGGAAGGGGTGTGAAATGTGTGCCATTAGTGTGGATGAGTTAGAGCATATCAAGGAACCTGTGTGGAAAGATTTTCATTTTCTTCAAGAGTTTCAGGATGTTATTCTTGAAGAGTTACCTAGTCTTCCTCCTTAGAGAGAATTTGGTTTTTAAATTGATATAATTCCAGGATCAGAGCTCCAGTTGAAAGATCCATACAAAATGACCACAACACATCTCATGGAGTTAAAAGCCTAGCTAGAAGAACTATTTTCTAAAGGATTGATTTGACCTAGTGTATCTCCTTGAGGAGAAATGTATTGTTTTTTAAAAACAAGGATGGAACACTATTCCTATGCATAGATTATAGGATGCTTAATAAGGAAATAGTCAAAAGTAGTCAAAAACAGATATCCCTTGTCATGTATTGATGACCTCTTTGATCAAATATGTGGTGCAAATATTTTCTCCAAGATTGATATGAGAGTAGGGTATCATCAAGTAAGAATAAAGGAGGAATATATTCCTAAGACAACTTTCCAAACAAGATATGGTCACTATGAGTTCACATTATTACCTTTTGGCCTAACAAATGTAACAACAACATTCATGAGTTTGATGAATAGTTTTTTCAAAGACATCCTACATAAGTTTGTGCTCATCTTTTTGGATGATATATTGATATATTCTAGAAATGAGGAAGAACATTTATATCATCTGGGGTTACTAAAGAAGTAGCTGAGAGAACATAAGTTGTATGGAGAATTGTCCAAATGTGCATTATTTCAAAAGAAAGTAAAATATTTAGGCCATGTCATCTCTACCAAGGGAATCTCTATTAATCAAGAAAATATAAGAGCAATTGTGGAATGAGTATATTGAAAAATGTTCATGAAGTATGAAGTTCCATAGGGTTGGTAGGCTATTACAGGTAGTTTGTGTTGAACTTTTAGGGAATAGCCAACCCCATCACATCACTTCAAAGAAAGGACCTATCATTTGTCTAGTTAGATAAGTGTGAATAAGCTTTCTGAATATTAAAGGAGAGGTTAACTTTAACTCTAATTCTTAGAGTTCTTGATCTTTAGGGTCTTGTCATATATGCACTAGGAGAAGGGTTGGGTGGTGAAATTATACAAAATTCGTAGGTTGTGGATTATAAGTCTAGATAACTCCATCCAAATGAAACAAACTATGCCCCGCATGATCTAGAACTTGTGGTGATTGTGCAAGCATTACAAGTTTGGAGGCTTTACTTGCTAGACTAGCCATTTGAATTAAGATAGATAATTTGGGACTCAAGTATATTTTCACTTAGCCTAATCTAAATGTGTGGCAAAGATGTTGGTTAGAGTTCTTGTTAGACTACTATTCAAACAAGTGGCTAAAGCTCTTAGTGGCAGATGACACATTACTGTAATGACTACTATTCGAACAACCTTCTAAGAATAGGTTTAGAACAAACTAGGTGAAACAAATAGAATCTAAATCCACACTAAAATATCTATGGGTATAGATGACCCACATTAGAGTTATCTATGAAACATGTAAGTATAGACAACCTACAAACTACACAACTTTTAGATCTCACAATTTAATAGCTAAATCCAACATCACATCGATAACCATATCAAACAAGGATAGCTAGATATAAACATGTATGTTTTACTACAACACAAACACCAAATTACCTATATATTCAATTTTCCACAAACTCACAAAGTACCATAGTCAAAGGAACCAACAAACAACTCAAATAAAAATGTAAGTGAACAAATCACATATGAACATCTCCAGACCCTATCTACTATGAAGTGCTCAGGAAATGAACTTTGTTACCTATAAAAAGTCTAAAATTAGACATTGTAGGTACAAGATATGACTTGTCAAATAAAGGAAAGTAAAACTAGCTTCCAATTGGAATTTTTTATCCAAAATAGAAAAATCTAGAAAAGCCACAGATACCATAGTACAATACTCAAAAAGAGATTTTTGTTGACTATAAGAACATGAAATGTAACACACTGGACAAAACTTATGTCTCTCAAAAAAAAATCCTCCATTATGGCATTCAAACTACAAATAGGTGGTTGTTGGATGCTTGTTGGGTGGACTGGATGAGAAAGCCAGTGGCAGCCTAGTGGCAATGACAGATCACATCACTTTGGTGGCACTCTAATAGCTAGGGATAAGGCCCCACATCTTGGCTATGAGTGGGGGTTGGCTCCTAAGCATGAATAGGGGTTGTCCATTGAATCCTAGGTACTAGTTTCCCATAAGACCAATGGCTTCAACCCAATCAAAACTTTTATAGTAAATCATATGATGGTGATGCCATCCTATACTTGTAGGATAATAAAAAAATCTAAATTTTTGTCATTCATGATGATGATGCAAAGTTGTGCAATGCTAATGTGGGAGGAATTTTCTATGAAATATGTTAGTGAATGACTATGATGGTACAAATGTATAAACTATATGGATTCTATATGGCCATATAGATAGTGACTACCCTAGATTCCTCCATGCCCCTAAAATGGCTTATCTTTTTCTATAAACATAGTCATGTTATTTATGGATCCATAGGTTTAGGGCCTTCTAGATGGATTCGTGAGGTCCACTTTTGTCCAGGAGGTCTCTAGAAAAATCTCACCCCCAAAACCCTCATAGAAAGAGCCCAAATAAAAAATTCACTTGCCAAATCTTCATCTAACCCTAGATCTATAATAACCCTAGCTTTCAAACATGCCTATAACCTTGAAATTCCTTCATTCTTTTTATACAAATACATGTATTCAACTATGCCCAAGAATCTACTATATAAAGGATTACAAATACTAGGGAGATCTCCTCCCACAACTTGACAACCATGATTCCAAATGAAAGTAAATTTTTACCAATAATATAATATTTCCACATAACCCTAAGAGAGAAAAATATGCAAACAAATATTCAAAATGTATAATACATAAGAATAGATGATCATACCATCAAAATGACATAAGATGTACCTTGAGAAAACCCTCTCAAGTGAAAAACCTAGACTCCAAAAGAACTCACACACTCAATGTATTATCTCCATAGAAAATATTACAATACACTTATAGAGTCTCCATACAAGGGCTCTAAAGCATCAATCACTCTAATTGTACTCCATGTGAACAAGAAAATGAGAATCATGTAACCACACATCCCAATCCATGCTTCCTCTACTCACATATGCAACCTACAAGAGATGCTCAATCAACCTTAGCCAACAAGCTAAAGGCTATGCAATCCAACCTTAACAACTACTCATGTTCTTTGTTTTATAAAGACAAGCTTGGAAAATACCACCAAGTGGTATTCAATATACCATGTGCCTCAAAACCATGAGATCACTAAACCATAACCCACAAAACCACTTTTTGGTACTATGTTTTCCCTTTTGGTGCTCAGTTTCCCAATTGGTACTAAGTTTTCACAATATTAAATATTTTCCAATGTGTAACACACATTAAATATTTATCCCAATGTCACATACATTATGCAAGTGGACCCAAGAATGTCTAACCAATGTAATGCATGCATACCTAGATTCCCTAGATGCACCACATTTAAATAATAATTTTATATTATAAACATTATGCAAGGTGTACAACACACCTTTCCCAACAAAAGATGTATACTACATGCATGGGTGTGTGCACAAAGATAGGAAAAAAAATATGGCCAAACTTTCATTTTAATCCTGCAGTGCTCACACTCCAATATGCATAACATGCTCATGTTAAGGCACATGCATGTTTTTGAACATGAATGCATTATAATGTACATACACATTCCAATTTAACTAATGAAATATCTCTCTTATGGTTGGAACATGTTTTACGAAGCCTAAGGGTTGGACATCAGTTTGTCTATCCAAATCTATGTTTTATAAAAACATACAAATGTTATTTTTGCTCTCTGTCAAGTTTACATATTTTAGGACAAGATTATAGAAAAACACCACTATGATGTCAAACTCCATTGTAGCGTTCTAGCCATATATTTTTCTAACATCCAAATATATTGAGGTTTTGATCTTTAATTACTCTTAATAATTGATTTACTTTCTACAAAAACACACATATTGCTTTTTCTACTTAATTTTTGGATCCACTCATTCGAATTTGAAAAAATATATTTTCAAATCCTATGCTTCATTTGATAGACATGAAATTTTCTAATTTTGGATTATTTGCTAGAAATTAAGAGGTGGTGTGTGCTGAGACTAATTCTTGTGTGCCTTAAAATTAGCTCTTTGTAGTTCTTTGTAGCCCTCTCTATTGATAATTAACCTAAGAAATTTTAAACTAAGGCTTCATTATTTTTATGCCAAGCTCTCTATGTTGTATCCATAGTTCTTTCCATGCCCTTGTTAATTTTTACTTTTTCCATGTCTTAGTCAAGCTCTTAAGTTGTAGCTATGGTGGCCTTTCATAATGCCCAAGTCCTTTCTCTTAACTTTTGTGCTTTATTTCTAATTCATTGGTGACTCATTGTGACCAATCACTCTTTTACATTAGTTAAAGTTTCTATTAGAACAATGATAAAGAACCAATCATTGAGACAATGGGAACAAACTTATGAAATGAACATTTTGTTGGTTGATGGCTCGGTGTAGTACACATTAGTTTATTTGGGAAGTAGATGGCATGGTTGGTTTATTTTCTATAATGTTACATGGTTAGTGGTTAGGGTAGTATTTCATGGGTCCTCATAGTTTATTTGGCAAGGATTCACATTTTGGTAGATGAATTTACTAAGAGGTAAAGACATGACAGTGGAAGAAGAACCACACTATAAAGGTAAAATAGTCATAGGATGAGGAGGAGGAGCCATGAGAGCATCCATATTATGAATAATATCCATGCCATAAGGGGATACCCTAATACAATTATGTAAAATAGTAGATAATTTTTTCTCATAGATTCAATGTTACTAAATGCACTAATAAGTAATTATTTCATAAGGAAAAGCTCTTTCTTAGCAAAATATGATCATAGTCTTGTTGTTCTGCATGTTCCACATTATGTTTCTTGGCATGAGCATTATTGGGAATCATATCAAATAAGATCTTATTATCATGAGAGTGGCTAGCTATACTAGGGTTTAGACAAGTACACATTTGTAAAGGAAGATTAGGGGCTTAAGTAGCTCATGGCATAAACAATCCCTAAAGCAATACCACAAAGAGAGATAAAAAGATTTTTATAGCAATATCAACCACTCTTAGATCTATAAAATAAAAAAGAAGATAAAACCGTAAAGATGGAAATCCTAACGGGGTGCAAGAGAGGAGGGTTTCACCAAAATAGAAAGGAAAATAAGCATTCCTCATCTATATGATAAGGATGAATAAAATCTTGTTTATATAAATCTAGAGAAAACTAATAAATAGAATCAATAATGTAATATCCCTTGCCCAAACTGATTGATTTTTGGCTCAAGGAATATTGTCAAACACTTCGTATACAACCTTTCTCTTTTCTGATTTTAGTGTTTCAGATTGTTTGGTATAGCTTGAATGATGCCAAGATAATTTAGAATGTTTGCAAATGATATTTACAATGCCTCTTACAATGAACTAATATGCAAATGCACTTCTTTTTGGTATTTTTTGATGTATATACATGAAAATTAGACATGAAATGCACACCTACAGCCAATTGGCATTTTGTCAAACAATTGGCATGCAACTACTATGCTGATCATGTATGCTATTAGATGGAGATTTCGTCAAACAAATGGTATGTAACATATGTCTCCTTTATTGAATTCATTCCTAAGTACAATGTTGCTATGAATTTGCCAAGACTAATTGGCTTACAATGATGACTACAACAATGCCAAATTACAACAAAATTAAATGCCTAAGATGACAATGCAAACTAATAGTAGTTGCAAGAAGAACCTGATAATAGTGATGCCCAATGATGCTGAAGGAGAATAAATCAATATCCAAGGAAAGGAGTCATTTCCAAACCCAATTTGAAACCTTCTCCCAGCTGCCCTGTTCATGCGGGTACTGTAGCGTTACTATTCACGTCACTATAGCACGTCACTATAGCGCGGCACTGTTCACGTTACTGTAGTAGCCAACAAAAAACTTCTGATATGTAAATTAATACCTCCAAACCCTTGGTTAATACTTCAGATTTAAGCACAAATGAAAAGACTGAAGTATCCCTTCCAGTTTGCAACCCTTCGGAGGATATTTCACCACCTCAGTTATGCTAATCTATGGGAGTTTTCGTTCCCAAAGACCAAGTAGACAATATGCAGAAACCCTTGGCTCCACAAAACTTATCAAATGCAAATGACAATAATCGGATGCCTGAAAGCTTGCCTTGCCCCTTCCTTTATACTTTTTTAATCCCACTTCAAGAGGCTTCTAGAAATATCTTATTATTTTATTTTAGTGACTTTAATGATATAATGTGTATTTTAAGTCACTATATTAAATTAATTAAATATAAGGTTACCTTTTGATTTAAAATTAAGTAATAACCTTATAAAATAATTAATTTAATAATATCTCCCTTATTTCGTCAATTAGCCTTCCGGAGATAAAGGCTAAATTACTCATCATGAAAGTCACAAGAAACTAAAAAAATAGCTTTAAGCTCTTCGGTGACATAAGGAGAAACCCAAAAAAAATTGTCGAAATCTGATATGTCTAGCTATGAACTTGACATGCGCAAAGTTAGGGTGGGCGGCTACTGGCCCCTCTCCCCTATTTGAAAATTTGAAATTTGAAATTTTAATTTTCAAAAAGACATAAACATCTACTCCCCTAGTTTAAAACGCACAAAGGATCAATAATGGGGAATCCATTGGCTTCGTTTACAACAATGTTAATCAAAACTCGTGCTTCCAAGGTTACAAGAATACAAATACAAATAGTGAAAATCTCGCTAATGAAGTTCAAATTAACAGGCGTATATCCATTTGAAGCTCTCGAAAGAATCGAAGCCCCATAATACAAGAAAAGGAATATACAGATACTTAAAAGTGAAAAAACTTTGAAAAGGGAACATTATTGCAGGAGATGCTGTTGTAGACTTGCCCACATGGCGAACATCTCATCTCTGTTTTTCGTGTGCTCTTTTATTGCATTTGCTGGTGTCATCTTTGGAGCGCAAGCAGAAAGCTCCCACTTTACATTTCCTCCTACAACCAATTTAAGCCTGAAAGTGATCCCCACATATGCACATGACACTTTTCTGAATGTGAGCTACATGCAACTCTCAAATGGAGACATAACCCAGGAGACATTCTCCTGGATTACTTACAACCAATCAATTTCTCTATGGGACGACAACTCTGGCTTTCCCGCAATTTTTTCTTCTCATTTCCAATTTATTACTTCTAAGAACGATGCTCATTCATCCCAATATGGTGATGGGCTTGCCTTCTTCCTCGCCCCTTTCGAGTATGAGCCGCCACTAAACTGTACAGGCAAATGGCTTGGTCTCTTTAACCAATCCAGCGATGGAAATTCTTCCAATCAGATTGTTGCCGTGGAGTTCGACACATTAAAAAATAATCCGTTTGACCCTGATGACAACCACGTTGGAATCGATGTGAATAGCATTGTTTCAAAGGTAGATTTCCTGATAAAAGGACTCCAATTGTTTTGATTTCAAATCGGTTTAGGTTGTGCCATTATTTTTTCTAGTTTCTTTCCAGCTATCTTTTCTTCTTTATTTTTGATGTTTTTGTTTCCGGCTATTATTTTATTCTTCAGGCAAATGTATCCCTGTGGAATAAAATGGGAATTGAAATTAGTAGCGGAAACACCCTGGACGCATGGGTGGATTATGACGGCTTAGCAAAGAAGCTTCACGTGTTTCTTGCGGCGTACTCCGTCGGCCTTCAAAAACCAGAAACACCTATTTTATCGTATGACATAGACCTCACAAAGTTTCTTCCCCAGAAAATCAAGGTCGGCATTCCGGCTTCCGCTGCATATTCATCAGAACAGCACGATGTTTTTTTCTGGGAGTTTAAATCGCAGATGTTGACGACTCCAACGAATAAAAAATATGTTCTAATATTAGTCTTCGCCTGCGTCTTCACAGTCGCCGGAATTGCGCTCTTAGCGGGGTTGTGTTATTTCAGAAATAAGAGTCGTCGTCAGGAGGACATTGAGATGGATAAATCGTTTAGCGAAGGAACGCGTAAGTTCTCTCATGCTGAGCTCAGCGCTGCAATTAAATATTTTAGCCAAGAACAAAAGCTTGGACGGGGAGGCTCCGGTGATGTTTACAGAGGCATCTTGCCTGGCGCAAAAGAAGTTATGGGATGCAACATCTGAAAACTAAGCAACGGGTACACTACAAAAGGAAAGTTGTATTTCAGTTGTTAATAAATCAAACATTTTTTAATGGAGACTTTACTATATAGTGGGGAAGGTTTGAGAAATTTTATGTAAGAAAGATTTTTCTTTACAATTGTGATGATGACAACTCAAAATACCAAGAGAGTAATCATAAATCTTTGTCCCAAAGTTGATATTTTGTATGGGAGGAAAAATAAAGTGAAGAACATCTATTTGTACTGTAAAAGATGAAAGAAACATTAAAACAAAGTGGGAAGGGAAGTTGGTCATGATATCCCCTTACGATTAATGGAAAAGTAGCTTAGTTATTGTATGTTCATTATCATTTTCTTATTTCACTAATTATGCACTTTCTCCTCTTGGCTTGTCTTGGAGTGGAGATTTCTTTATTATTAACAAGGATTGTCTGAGAGATCCGAAGCCTTGGTGTACCCCTCATTAAATAAGGCTTTAAGATATTTGTCTGAAGTTTCTTCCTCTATATTGTTATCTCTAGCAATATCTGGATATTCTATTTCTTCTGTATGCAGATCTCCAACCATATCTTTTTTTGTGCCTTGATCATCCCCAAAAGGGGAGATCAGGATCAACACTTGGAGATCTATTGATTTACTAATGTCGTGTTCCATCTCAGCGATGAGGTCCTTCGGAGCAGTTTCTATAAGATTGTGAGTGTCAGTTTGTGGGGGAATCCCCTAACTCTATTCTAAGAAGTTGAAACACTCCACCGCATTTCCTTTGGGGGTGCTCTCATTTCTTCCACCTCATCTTTGTCACTTTACTTATCCGTGATTTGGATTTTAACGTTGGAATATTATGTTATTTACTATTTTAAATGAAGACTTTAATTACTTGCTATGTTGGAACAATGCGTTATATAATATTTCAATAAACACATTTGATTGGCATGTGAAGACTTTAATTATTTTGTAAGTACCTTCGCATAATATTTTTAATATAATTGATCTATTTGAGGCATTCTCTAGTTCATTTAACTTGGACAATAAGTTGGTGACTTAATAATAGCCATTCTTTATCAATAGAATTCCCAGTTTATTTGTAATCTTATTTATATATCTATGTTCCTTTCAACATGGTCTTCACAACTCATGAATTTTATAGGTACATGTTTTTCATAATGTATTATGATAGGAGTATATGCAATTGATATTACTGTCATTAGGCCTTCATTTATTGTCTCTACCTTTTCATCTTGTGCTTGTTGCTTAATTATAGGAATTTCAACTTAATAGGTATCATATCTCCTATGTGTAGGTGAAATAACTCTTACTGCATGTGTACAAGATAATGCAAATCCAATATTCTATAGTTGTCCCATTTTTATTATGTTATTATACCACATTATACATGTTTCTCTTTCATTAAGTGAGAGGCAATACCTAAAAACTTCATTCTACTTGTACTAATCCTTCAAAGTTTCTAGGTAAGGAAGAGGAAAATATGCAAAGGGAAAAAAGAATACTGTAAAAAATGAAAGCCTTGATGCCAATGTTGAACCATTTGACACTTGGACCTTTAAGTTGAATATAAAATTTGAGGAATAGGCAACCAAAGAGAGGACATACAACATAGATAGGACAACCTCTAAAATAATGGAGTCAATCCAAAGTTAGGAAGTCGATTAAGGTCATGCATGTTAAAATATTATCGAAGAAGGTTGAGATCTACAGAGAAAAAAAATAAAGGTTGATGTTTTAGACAACTAAAATGGAGAAGACAACTTGTATATTGACTGACAAATTTGTACTATTGACTAAGAGGAATACGCTATTGGATCTTGAAACTCATTGATACGAGTTAATCAACAAGAATCAATTGACAATGTGTAAAGCCAATAAGAAGATGGTAGAAATTATATCAACCAAATTTAAGGCCATGCTTGATGTTATAGAGCATACAATAGAAATATTGAAAGCATTGTATAAATAGGCAATGAGTATCTTTGTAGATATTGTTGATGCAACTTTGAGTGATAATAATGATGGAAGTTTGAAGAAAAATGTTTGTAATTATAATTTCTAAATTGTAAACTATAACTTGAATGATTTTACAAAAAATACAAATACAAATGACTTTTTATACAATCTTAGTTCAACAAATTTTATATGATCTTAGATAAGTGCACTATACACTTTATATTGATTTGAATCTCCTATTTTACCATATATTATTTGTAAATACTAGCCTTTGAATCATACATGTCTAACAATTATGTCAAAACTCTTAAGGCTATCAATATAACCAATAAACATAATTTAGATATCCAACATAGGTCTACTAGATTTGTTATGTTTAAAAAGGCATCCATAAGATTAGGAAATAAAAGTAACTTCTTATAGGTCCTTTGGTTTCTTTTAAGAAAATTGCATCTTTAATAAACTTCTATTGTTATTATACACCATTCACTTACCACATTTTTTTGTTGGGCTACACTATGCCCACATCCATTAGATCATCCAGCCAATACTAACTTGCTAGTTCATTAGTGACATTAGACATCTCCTTAAATTACTACAAAATATTATTAAGCTAAAAATAATTGGCCTTCTAAGAAAACATGTAAAAGTAATTAGCTATCAATTTTAATATATTTGTAACTACTTGAGGCAATCCCTTTTCCTTCCCTTGAGTGGCCCAAGAAAAGATAAAATTGACTAAAGTTGGATTTGGCATAGCTATTCATTTATGGAAATAAATCTAGATGTAGTAACAAATGTAGAGAACCATAATTTTTATGATGAATATTTTGCACCCACATCATAATGATCTTTATAGTTCTGCTAGAACTACTCTTGTTTTAATTGGTTAAGTTAATTGCCACATTCCTAAGAAAGAGTAGAATGGGATCCATAAAGAAAATGATTTTCAAGACATTCTATTTGGCACAAAGCAAGATATAATCTTGCTTTCAACTATCAATATTTCTTATAGAAGATCAATTGCCATCACAATAGCTTTGTAAAAACATGTATCAAAATGCAAGAAGAAAAATTAGATTAATCATGAGATGAATTTGAGTCAGTGTATCACTCTTAGATGGTTATACCTATTAAAAATCAAAAAAAGATTTATGTTAGTCCCTAGTATAGCTTTTGAGTAATAAAATAGAGAAAACCTTAATATTCATTAATGTCTCCTTTAAGAACAACTAATATTAATTGGTAAATTAAACATAAATAACCACTATTCAATCTCACACAAAATAACTAAAAATCAAAATGTTTCCAAAATCAAGAAAAACACTAGATATTACTTATACAATAGTTGTCCAATATGTAACATGAAAAAATGCCAAATTTTATATTTCTCTCGATGTGGAACCAAAGATGAAATACTTATTATATGCATTTCATTGATGTTAGTGAGACCATAGAAGAAAATATCATTCCCAAGAATTTCTTGGCGTCCCAAAAGATAAAGATAATTTCATTTTCTCATGATATAATTAAAAAACAATCAAGAACCTAAAAATCCTATAAAGTTATTTAAAACAATAAATAAATAACTAATTCTTTTACATTTAAATCCGTCCTAATTACATATAGAGTGAGAGTGAAAGTAAATAAGAGTGTATACCATGAAATTTGAAATATGGATTTTTCACATTAATTTTAAGATCGCTAATTATAGATACTTATAATATAAACCTCTTTAACTATGTTAATAAAGAACTATGCTAGGATGCTAATGAGCCTTTAATTCAATAAAATGTAGCACTATTGAAAAATCCTTGAGGTCGAGGAAAGTGGAGTGCTCTCCTTGGGTATTTTGATTTTAGGGGACCGGTCTTTTAGTGCCCTCAGGCCTTGGGAATTTTGATAGAGAGTCTTGCTGTGGCGTTGGGATCTTTTTCTATTTGTGGCTGGCTTTTCGGTGTACCAGTGGCGTTGGGGTTTTTTTATTTGATCGTCTGTTGGGTCTATTTTCTTTTCTTCCAGCCATATTAAGGTTTTACGTGCTGGGGTTTTCTGGATCTGATGCCTCTTCTTGTGTTGGCATTTGATTATGGTGCTTCTTATTATGTTTGGCATGTTGTTCGGTTTCATGGGAGGCTTCGTGGTTTATTTTGTTCTGGTCTTTTTTTGTAGAGGCTTTCTCAGCGGTTCCTTTCTTCTCCTCTTGGCGTAGGAACCCCTTATCCATTGGAGACTCTCTCAGCTGGGCCTTTGGTTTGTCTCTACTATGCTTCGATGGAAGTGGTGGTGGTTTTCGATTTATCTTGGCCCTTCTTTTGGTCCCAGTTCCCCCCAACTTTGCTACTAAGGTTTTGGTGTTTTCCTACTGAGGTGTATGACCCCCTATGTCTTGCTTCTATAACGCTTGATCTCTGCCCCGATGACTATTTTCCCCAATGGCCTTTGAAGTTGAGGAATTGGTGTTACTTTGCCTCACTGTCTTTTCACTGGTTCTTTCTGACATGTCCCTTTGGTGCTCTATGGTCATCACTGATGTCGATTGTGGGAGTTGGGCAAATTCTTTCAAATCTCATATCTTTCTCATTATGGTCGTTGCACTGCTGATCTTGAACGACTATTTTCTAGGAAATTCTATGCCTTTAATGACCTCAACGGGTAGATTTCTAATGGACTGCTTAAGGCATTGATGATGGTTAGATTTGTGTCTATTCTCTCTTAGCTTATTTGTCAGCCTGTATCTGTTGGTGGACCTTTATGGGGAAGTATCTTGGGTTGCTAGCTATTCTTTAGCTAATCGATTTTTGTTTGACCCTTGGGGTTGAGGCCTCTATCTCCCCTCTCTCCTTACATTGTATTTGGTCCTTTTCATTAATATATTACCTCGTATGGGTGGTTCTCTACCTTTTTATTTTAAAAAAAAATGACTTATTAACCCTACTATTCTAATTAACTATCAAGTTGAAGAGAATAACCTATACACAAAATGATAACTCTAATTGACAACAATAGTCTCCTTAACCTCTTCAAAAACCTCTTAAGTTTACAGTCATGGAAACAATCAGGCTTGGCATTTCAACACAATAATGTATTACTCTAACAAAATCTCACATTAACCATTTTGATCAACAATATTTCCTTTATTGATGATAGTAGTCTTGGTATACTAATTGATAACAATATTAATAAGGATGTCACTAAAAACTATACTAATCAAGAATATATAGGTCACAATAATGATGAATTTTATTGATTAATGATCATAAGTAGACTATATTGATGCCCATATTAATTGATCATAAAACTAATAAGAATACTATTAAACATCATATTAATCAAGAATCTACAAGTCACAATAACGATATATTGCTACTAATGAGTGGTCATAAGAAGATTACTAATTAGAAAAGGGTAGCTATGTCTAAATTCCATAATGATGACAACAATTTCAAAAGGTACAACATTAATAACAACTAATATGTATTGGCTCAGACCCAAATCTAATTAGTTGGGCAAAGAGTTGTTTTGGCACAAATAGGCATGTAGGAAAGCTTGGAATGCCACACAAGCAAGAACACACCTACTAAAAATGAGCTGACTAACTGGAAGATGCTATTGGGACACCAACGCTTGGCATAGAAGTCCATGCCTAGTGCTCCAGTCTGAGCAACTTCAGGTCTTAAAAGGTCATGAAAGCTTGGGAAATTGCTAGGATTAAGATACTTTTGCAAATTTTGGTTTAGGCAAGAAGAAAGAGGTCAACACAATCATTAGAAGGCATTAATGCATACTAAAAGCAATGTTGGGGAAGGGAATACTAAAGCAAGTACCGAATAGAGCATGGAATTGTGTGCGAGCACAATTTATGATGCTATACAATCCAACCAAAGGCTGGGGTTTGAGACAGCAGCCCCAAAATTTTGAGGAAAGAAATCTTCTTAATTTTTGTTTTGGAAGAAAATGGAATGAAAATGAAGGTGCTTTAAGCTAAGGTAGTAGGTTCACCAAAATGTATTATAGAACAAGTGGTACCTTTACTTTCTATACTACATTCATATATGATGGAATGGAAAATGCAAACATACAGGATATTGAAAAATAATTAATAGAAATAAATGATAGAGTAGAAAATAAGGTAAAGAGAGGACCTTGGAGCAGAAGGAGAATGCCCTTGTCCAAGATGTTGACACATCGTGTGGATGTCCAAGATAAGGGTTATCGTCTATATGACCTAGAAAATTAAATAGCTTCAAGAATATACAAATATCCAATCCAACAACTTGCCAAGATCTATGAAACTAGAAAAGAGGATACAACAGAAAGGTACCAAGTGATAATAGAAGTGTAAATTAACTAAATCAAATGAAATGAAAGAATGGACAAGGGAAGGGAAGAATACTAGCAAACCTCCATGCGGTTGAATGCTTCTCAAGTACCTGTATTTGAACACAAGGAAAGATTGTTGGGGTTGTTTGGGTGTTTGCCTTTAGGTCAAACCCCTACTTTGATATTTCTACCTCCACAGCAGCTAATAGATAAATATATTGAAAAAGTGTGTGAAAGCTCCTATCCCAAGTGTGGCTGGGTATTTATAATGCTAGTGTCTAAAAATTTTGGGCTCAAAGAGAACAAGACACAAGAACATCACATGGCTAACACAAAAGTGATGACAAAACTCGATGAAAAGACAACATAGGAAGCAAGGCCTAAGCACCATGGGAGGGATAAAGGCTAATGCAAGGACTGAAATGATCCTACAAACAAACTAAGGGAATGGACACTAAAGTAAGGCCAAAATAGAGCATGAAAGTGCAAGGATATGCAAATTTTGACACTACAATATCCAATCTCTACTAACATTTGAAATGTTGCTTTTAGAATGCCTTGATGTTCTCAAACTATTCCTCCATAGAAATACTTCTTGGGCTTGTTAGTTTACAAATAGCAAGGATAGTGAATTCCTTATTCCAAACCATGTAAGGATGTTGATTCAATGACCAGACAAAAGATCAAGAAGAACACTCTTAAACATTTACCATGCCCTAGATGAGGCCATGGAGATGTCAATAAAACCCCCTTGCCTTATAGAAGCCAAGTTGTGGCTCATAAAAGGAATATCTCACACTTGTTAACTTATTTCTATTAAGAAAAAATATTATTTTTTACTAGACATTTTTCACTTTAGTGAAAACTAAGCGAAGATTACCTCAAATGGATTTGAGCAAATAGAAAAGGAAAACTTATATTTCAAATCTCACTGAACCAAAAAAAATTTATAGAGAGGAAATTTTACGATGTTTTATGCAAGAAAGACTTTTCTTAATAATGGCGATGATGATAGCTTGATAGCATCGAGAGGGCAATCATAAATCTTTGCCCCATTTAAGTTGATTTCTATATGGGAGGGAAAATAAAATGAACAATATATGCTTGCAGTATAAAACATGAAGAAACAATAAAACAAAGTAGAAAAAGTAGTTGATCATGATCTCCTCGAGAGACAAAGACTGAGAAACATATTAATTTCAATTGCTCAAGATTTTAAGCAGTACATGGAAGATTTTGGTATCTTTTTAGAGAATCAAGAGAGCCTCTATAAACTTTTGTTCAATATTAAGATTATAAGTGTCTGGAGTTATATGTAAGAGAAGCTTACATATTTAAACATTGCCACTTGAATAAGGGGAAACAAAAGGGTAATTCTACATTAGAATTATAATAGTGACTTGAAAGATGCATCTAATAATTCCTTACATATCAGTCAAAAAGAACTTTCACCCAAGATAAAAAACACTCATATTACAATTTTCTTTCACAATTAATTTAATTTTAAATTTTAATATTAACTTCAATTATTTAGACTTTTATAATTTAATTTTCTTAAATGACAAACATCTAATCCCTTAGTTTTAAACGCAGAAAGAAACAATTATTCCATTAGATTTAAACGCATAAAGAATCAATTATGTAGAATCCACTGGCTTCGTTTACAACAATGTTAATCCAAACTTGTGCTTCCAAGGTAACAAAAGAATACAAAGATAGACAGCAACCCAGAGTTAATTGGGACCAAGAGATTGACGTTCATATAGGAAAATCTCGCTAATGTTCAAATAACTGGCGAATATCCCTTTTGAAGCTCTCTCGAACGAATCGAAGCCCCATAACACAAGAAAAGGAATATACAGAATGAAAAAACTTTGAAAAGGGAACATTATTTCAGGAGATGCTGTTGTAGACTTGCGAACATGGCAAACATCTCATCTCTATTTTTCGTGTGCTCTTGTATTGCATTTGCTGGTGTCATCTTTGGAGCGCAAGCAGAAAGCCTCCACTTTACATTTCCTGATACAAGGAATTTCAGCCTCAAGGGGAGCGCCACATATGGATCTCTACCTTGGGTGGGGTGGTACTCTTCAGACCCGTACAATAACATGCAACTTTCAAATGGAGACATAACCCAGGCAACATTCTCCTGGATGACTTACAACCAATCAATTTCTCTATGGGACGACAGTTCTTCTTTTCTCGCAAATTTTTCTTCTCATTTTGAATTTACTACTTCTAAGAACGATGCTCATTCATCCCAATACGGCGATGGGCTTGCCTTCTTCCTCGCCCCTTTCGAGTCTGAACCGCTACTAAACTGTACAGGCCAATGGCTTGGTCTCTCTAACCAATCCAGCGATGGATGTTCTTCCAATCAGATTGTTGCCGTGGAGTTCGACACATTAAAAAATGATCCGTTTGACCCAGATGACAACCACGTGGGAATCGATGTGAATAGCATTGTTTCAAAGGTAGATTTTCTTATAATAGGATTCCAATTCTTTTGATTTCTAGTTGCTTTACAGCAATCTTTTCTTCTTTATTTTTGATGTTTTTCTTTCTGCTATTATTTTATTCTTCAGGCAAATGTATCGCTGTTCGACAAAGTGGGAATCGAAATTCGTAGCGGAAACTTACTTTACGCATGGGTGGACTATGACGGCTTAGCAAAGAGGCTTGACGTGTTTCTCACGGCGAATCCTGTCGGCCTAGAAAAACCAGAAACACCAATTTTATCGTATGGCATAGACCTCAAAGAGTTTCTTCCGCAGAAAATCAAGGTCGGCATTTCGGCTTCCACTGCATATTCACTGGAATGGCACACTGTTTACTTTTGGGATTTTAAATCTCACCATTCACCGCTGCAGAATAAGAATCATGTTTTAATATTAGTCTTCGCCTGGGTCTTCACAGTCGCCGGATTTGCGCTCTTAGCGGGCTTGTGGTATTTCAGAAATAAGTGGCGTCAGAAGGAGGACATTGAAATGAACGAATTGTTTAGAGAGGGACCGCGCAAGTTCTCTCATGCTGAGCTCCGCGCTGCAACTAAAAATTTTAGCCAAGAACGAAAGCTTGGAGGGGGAGGCTTCGGCGATGTTTACAGAGGCATCTTGCCTGGGGCAAAAGCTGTAGCGGTGAAAAAAATATCCCAACGTTCCAAACAAGGCAAAAAGGAATACGTCTCGGAGGTTACCGTTATCGGTAAGCTGAGACACCGTAACCTTGTGCAGCTCTTGGGGTGGTCTCACTGCCATCAAAAGGGCGAATTGCTTCTGGTTTACGAATTCCTGCCAAAGGGAAGTCTGGACGGGTACATTTTCGGTGGCATTTGTTTGGATTGGGATCGAAGATATAGTATTGTTTGTGACATCGCCGCAGCTCTTATTTATCTTCACGAGGAGTGCAAAGATCGTGTAGTGCACAGGGACGTGAAGGCCAGCAACATAATGTTGGATTGTGAGTACACAGCAAAGTTAGGAGATTTTGGACTGGCACGACTAATTGCATATAATTTTGAAAATGCTGCATCAACTGTTATAGCCGGAACAGTTGGATATATCGCACCTGAATGTGTGGTATCCCGCAAACCCTGCACAGAATGGGACGTGTTCAGCTTTGGAGCGGTGTGTTTGGAAATTGCCTGCGGAAGGCGGGTGGTGGACTCCCGCTTAGAGGAGCACGGCTGGAGAGTGGTGGAATGGGTTTGGGATCTGCATGCCCAGGGAAAGCTTTTGAGCTCCACAGATGAGAGGTTGAATGGGGTCTTTGATGGAAAGGAAATGGAGAGGGTGCTCCTGTTGGGTTTGTTGTGTTCTCATCCGGATCCCAAAGCGAGACCCACCATGAGAAAAGTGGTGAATATTTTAAAATTGGACGCTGAGATGCCCCATGTTCCCCTCTCTTATCCAGTAACGATGTATGGCGGAACTCTCGGTCCTGTTGAAGTGTCCCCATCTCCGATGCATAGTAAAATATCAACTCCAGCAAACTACAAAGACATTAACAATTATTGATGTTGTAAAAACTGCTAGGGAGATTTTATTGTCTCCTCAAGAACTTGCCTTGCTTGGTTAAAGAATTAGTATGGATTTTAGGTTGCATT
This sequence comes from Cunninghamia lanceolata, assembly GCA_027924645.1. Taxonomy (NCBI): domain Eukaryota; kingdom Viridiplantae; phylum Streptophyta; class Pinopsida; order Cupressales; family Cupressaceae; genus Cunninghamia; species Cunninghamia lanceolata. Next base: position 421,903 of record BSBN01001254.1, read on the forward strand.
ATTTTAGGTCGCCTTAATGCAACAATTTAAGCATCAATATTACCAATTTTTAAGGTTAACCAAGACAAAGGAAAATGGCATTCACAAAAGCACCTCAAATAACTACAAACAAAAAAACTAAGCCCCTCAAATAATTAGAAACAAAAAACTAAGCCTTTTTAATGTTGTGGTAAATAGTGACTGTGAGTAATATTTACTTTTAGACTTCGAAATAATGCAGCTGGCATACTTTGGTTTATAGTTTAAGTATATGTTTATTGTCTTTGAATGTATTGGAAAAAATATATTGTGAATTACATTATATTATATTTTAATGATTTGATCTTCATATTATAGTCTAAGAAAGTTATTTAATCATTCAATATAAGATAAGTCATTTTTATATTTTTATATAAGGATAGGATAATTAAGTATAATTAACTTACAATTAAATTGAATTAGGTTTAAGTATTGTCATTAATATAATCAAATATATAAATTAAATTAAATGTGGGTATTTAGGGTTGATTTTCAATGGTATTATCTTCATCTATAGTAGTGCACAACTTGATTTCATCAAAATATATCTATCTTCTTTTACTTGTAAAATATCTAAAACTTGGAAGTACCTATTATTGTAGAGTGAGAAGAAGTGGCTATAAATTGTCAATGTCAATAAAATTTTACATCTCTATTAGTAAAGACTTATTTTGTTGCCAAATCATACAACCTATATGCCTTTGACTCTTCACTATAACCCATAAACAAATACATGACTGATTGCATTTAACTTTTTTTCTTTTCATCATGAACATGTGTCCAAACAATACACCCATATACTTTAAAATACACAACATGAGGCTTCCTTCCACTCCATGCTTCTTCAAGGGTGACATTTGAAAGACTTTTGGTGGTTATTATATTCGCAATATATATAGCACAATAAATCTATCCAAACTCCAAAATTTGTTTTGTAAACCTTTAATGCAACATACAACAAGCCACCTCTAAAAGACTTCTATTCACCCATTCAACCACCTCATTTTGTTGACAGGTATATGAAATTTTCCTTTGCACCTTGATACCATAATTTACAGAAAATGATTCAGATGCATAATTGTAATATTCACTACCATTATTTTCTTAAGCATTTAATTTTCTTGACAATTTGGTTTTCAGTCAATGCCTTAAAATTTTGAAAATTTTCAAATATTTCACTTTTTGTTTCTAAAATCTTGGCCATACTCATCTACCACAATCATCAATTAACGTGAGAAGATACATGGCCCATAAAAGTCAAGGATAACCTAGTTCATCAATGATACCATAATAGTGTGTGAATTGTGGCATAGAGCAAACAAATGAGCCCAAGTTGCAAGAAATTGCAAAACACTTTTGAATGAAGGTATACCTTCAAATGAAGGCACTTTTTAATTAAAACAATGCTTCATGTCCTTCAAATGAAGGCACTTTTTAATTAAAATATGCTTCATGTCCTTCAAATGAAGGCCCTTTTTTCATTTTTCAAGGTTTCACATTTAAAATCCTTCATGGAAGGTGTTGGCATAATAGTATATAGTACTACATTGTTAGTTTATGCATATTAAATAAATGTTAGTTTATAAGTTAGGTTTTGGGAAGTTACTTTCCCATAAGAAATTATATACGGGAATAATAAGGCTTTAAAAAGTCAATGTACTGCATTGTAAAATCATCTGAAGATAATAATATATTATTCTATGTTTTATATTTATTGTTGTTCATGTGCAATGGTGTAATATGTAGTTACTTACCATATTTCAATATGGTATCAGAGAAAAAATTATCTATGTCCCTGTGAAATGGCATTATTAGATACCTAATATTTCCTTACAATTTAGTTTTTCTCTGGTGCTGAGGAATGTGTGTTTGTTGCTGTTTATAGAAGTGTTGGTGTGCATTGTTGTGCATGGGAAGTGGCAGATGTGACGGAGGCATTGAAATTTATTTGAGAGATACGCCTGGAAGAAGTGTGGAAGGAGTCATGCATGAGAGGAAAGAGGCGTTGGGATTGAATACATATTGTTGAAGAACAACAAACAACAACACTCTAATTTCTGCGCATTTGTTTGAAGACAATATCTCATGGAATACTCATTGTTGTGAGTAGAAATCTTTTGCTGGTGAGAGGAGGTCATGGTTTAATGCTGATGCCATGGAAAGATTGATAGAGAAGAAAAATTGCACGTAAGACAGAGAAGGCGCATTGGAACAATTGAGATGCACTATTTTTCTCTCACCCAACAAATGTACACCCATGCGTAAAGGTTATGAAAAGTAAGAGGTGAAGAAAAACAAAGATATATGTGTGTAAAGGTACATTTACAAATATATTTCCCTTCCTAAATATTTTATGGAGTTTAAAACAGCCAGTTTAGAACAGCCTCTTGAAAAGTTTTCACGTATTACTTAGAGAGTAAAACAATTTTGTTTTGGAGAAAGTTAAAAAGTTTTTAAGGAAGAAATTTACAATTTCTTTTGGAGAAAAGTTTTTAAAAGGGAGACATAAGTATTAAGGAAAGGGCATTTAAAATATTTACTTTTGAGGAATTGGGAGAAATAAGGGGAAGTATTTAAAAAGATTAATTTGGAGGTAAATTTAATTTTTGTGGTAAGATAAGGTTTTAACATTTGAAAATGGCCACACATTATGCTTGTGGTTCCGATTCCATCCATGCTATAATTGATAGAAATTTGAGAGACTTGCATGCTTGTGTTATTGAAGAGTCTAAAGCAAATGGATAGAGTTTAAGTATATCAAATTGGAGGCAGGTGGCATCAGAGGATGGAGGATTTTCTATCATCTCAAGTTAGATTCTCACTTTGAGATGATGCTTTGCATGAGAAGCATTTTTGGTTTTGGTTGTTTTGTTTATTTTTCTTTGTAATGCTGATGGAGCTGACAGATTTGAAGAATGTATGTTTTGTGAAGATTTTGTTTTGGAGACAGGTTTGGGATTTAGTGTTGAGCTCAATATGGATTGTTGTCTAGCAAGCTTCAAAGAGTATATGATCTTGAATTATACCCTTTCGCGGTCACTAGACAACATGACAAAGATCTGTCGTATCTCTTAGGGTCCATTGTCGAATAATTCAAGACTTTGTGATTTGAGAGCTTGGGACTAAAGAGCTCAAGAACACAGTTCAAAGCTACACCTTTTCGAGGGTAGACGAGATAGCATGATGGAGCCCCACTTGGTTCAAGATTTGTTCTTTGGGAGAAGATCTTCTATAAAATATGTATTCATATTATGCAATCAGTATGTTAGCATTCAGGGGGTCCCCTGGTACTTTTGCAGGAACAATGTAATAAGGGGGGGAATGTTGGCATAATAGTATATAGTATTACATTGTTAGTTTATGCATATTAAATAAATGTTAGTTTATAAGTTAGGTTTTGGGAAGTTACTTTCCCGTAAGAAATTATATATGGGAATAACAAGGCTTTAAAAAGTAAATGTACTGCATTGTAAAATCATCCGAAGATAATAATATATTATTCTATGTTTTATATTTATTGCTATGCATGTGCAATGGTGTAATCTGTAGTTACTTACCATATTTCAATAGAAGGATCCTTCTAAAAACTTACTAAGGATGCAATTCCATTGTCACTTATAGAATTTTTAATTAGAAATTATGTTTCAAAGTAGGGGTTGGACTATCAAATATAGTCACCATTACATGAAATTTTATAAGATTGTAGGCTTTGGAGTAAGCTTTTCAAAAGTGTAATTTTAAATAAACTTTATTTAATTATTGATTATTTTTATAATTTCCAGTCAACATAGGCCTTTTACCAGACATAAGGGTCTCTATTTGACATACTTGGAAAAAAGGTGGATTTTTTTAAATATCTATGCATGTTATGTATCAATGTCCTTGTATCAATAAAAGTAAATATAATAATAATTTTGATATAGACAAGAAAAGTTATGCATTATGGAATAACATTACTCTAATTATAATTAATGTGACTAAAAAATATAATAATATATAAAATATGCAATGAACATTTATTAAAAAATATGTATGCACTAGATATTAGTGTTAGTGATCTGTGTTTATGAAATTATGATTTTATCTGTATTCTAACAAAATTTATGCATTACAGAACAAATGTCACTTATTGAAATACTACAAAGTATAAATAATATATTCTTAAGAAAATATTGAATTAACAAATGGAACCAATCTCACTTCAAAAATATCTTCAAAGAAAAGGAGAGAATCCAAAATCAATTGTCAACATTGTCAATTGACATAATTGTTTATGGAATGAATGTTGAAATCTATAAAGTGGAGCAAAATTTAAAGGAGGAGCTATAGGAAATATTCCTTAGAGAGGAAATTTATTGGTAGAAAAAGTCTACAAAAATATGGTTTAAAGAGAGAGAGATAGAAACATAAAAAGAATCCACATCTTGACAAAAGTCAGACAAGAAGCCAACTTCATCTACATAATCAAAACCGTGGATGGTTTAGCAACCATAAATCAAATAGAAATCTAATAGTAAGTTGTTAAATTCTTCAAGGGTATTTTAGCTAGTAAAGAAAATAATTCACAAGTCCATCATCCATGAGTGATTGAAAATATTCCCAAGCTAATAACAGATGAACAAAAAGAGAGCCTCATGAAAGAATTCATAGTGGAGGAGATACAAGCTATTTTTTCTATTTTGGGTGATAAAGCATCTAGACTAGATGGTTTTATAGGCCTATTTATTCTAAAATTTTGGAGTTTTGTGAGTAGAGATGTGTTCTTGGAAATGGAGGGAGAAAGGAAACATAAGAACATATTAAAGGAAATAAATGCATCATTGATTTCCTTAATTCCAAAAATAAAAAGTCCCTCTTGACATAGAACAAAATTATAGAAACTAATCTAGATGTTGAAATAATAGATAACAGGGAACCTAGCACCAAAGTTTGGAGTTCATTGCCAGGGACACCAATGCATGGCATAGATGTCTGTGCCTGGTGCTGTCATCTGTACGACACTAAAAGATGTAATTTGTATGCATATGGCTTCACTAGAGTTTCTAGTATAACTTGTTGACATCAGAGATGGTAATTAGTGTATAGAAGTCAAGTATTAACATAAATAATTAGAAATCAAATAAATACAAGTAAAGGAAAGAAATGTGTAAACACTCATGCATTTGTGATCCTTGTTCGCTCAATCTTCAATTTATAATAAAAGAAGAAATTGGTTGGGCTATATGGAGGTTTACCTCAATCAAACCTCATTTTTTTGTATTTCTACCAACGACAACTAGATATAAATATGATGATAAAAAGTGTATTCTCTTGTATCCTATGTGTGTCTAGAATAGCGGTGAGTAGTGACAAGCAATAATGCATTCAAGATAAATGGTAAATATACTTCAAACCATAGAGACACACAATTAATCTAAATGAAATGAAAGTAAGATGCAATAGATAGTTACAAGAGATTCATCAGAAGGCTATCACATTGGAGAATAAGAAGACTCTATTCTCGAGGATGACAAACATGTGCTAGTGTTCAAAGATAATTAGAGGAAATCTCTATGAAATTGTGTGGTCCTATGAAAAAGAGGGAAAGGAGGGAAGAAGAAGTGGTTGACAAGCCATTTGGAATCATCCTAAGCTGTTACCTATGACCCACAAAAATACTAAGTGGAGGAATGCTAAAAAATAGATATCAAACACAAAACTATCACAGGACACTACTACATCATATAGACCTCCTCACGTAGTGCTAGTGTCCAGACAATTTGGGCTCAAAGAGAATGAGACATAAGACCATCACATGGCTAACAAAAAAGAGATGAAAAAACTTGACAAAAAGACAACATAGGAAGCAAGGCCTAAGCACCATGGGAGAAAAAAGACCAATCCAAGGGCTAAAATGAGCCTACAAATAAACTAATGGAATGGACACTAAAGTAAGGCTAAAATAGAGCGTGAAAGTGCAAGGGTATGCAATCTTTTATTGTAAAATATCCAATCTCTACTAAGTTTTGAAATGTTGCTTTTAGTATGCCTTGATGTTCTCAAACTATTCCTGCATAGAAAATACTTCTTGGGCTTGTTAGTTTGTAGATAGCAAGAATAGTTACTTCCTTATTCTAAACCATGTAAGGATATTGATTAAATGACTAAATAAATGATCAAGGAAAACACTCTTAAACATGTACGATGCCCTAGAAGATGCCATGGAGACGTCTATAAAACCCCCTTGCCTCACATAAGCCAAGTTGTGGCTCATAAAAGGAATATCTAACATGTTTTAACTTATTTCTACTAAGAACAAATATTATTCCTTACTAAACATTTTTCACTTTAGTGAAAACTAAGAAAAGGTTACCACAAATGGATTTGAGCAAATAGAAAAGGATAATTTATATTTCAATTCTCACTGAACCAAAAAATTTCTATGGAGAGGAAATTTTAGGAAGTTTTTTTAGTGTGTTAAGTTTAACATAGGGATAATTAGTTTTTCCCTTAGGGTGAATTTTTCTTGTATCATGTAGTTTTCTCACCCATCACATATTTCTTGCCTATATAAGGCACTATTGTACATTATGTAAATCTCAATATTTTCATCTCTAGTGAAATAGCCTTGTGTTGCTTCTCTCGTCTGTGAAGATTTATTTGCAGGTTGCGATTGTGGGCTCAGTGGTTGACACCTACATAGTATTAGAGCCTTTAACCTATGTCTTCTTCCACCATTGAGAGTTTTCATCAGAATTTGAGATCATTTATTTGCTAAAAGATTTTTTCTGGCATTCAAAATTTATCAAATTTCAAAGTTGCCTATTGCTGATTTTGTGTTGGATTTGAGGTGATATTTCTCTAGTTTACAGTGAGGTTTCATTGCCATGATTCTTTTCTATGAGGAGGAATTTTTGGAAGGGGTGTTTTGGGATGATTCTTCTTGCATTGGAGCATGAATTTTGTAGTCCGATTGATCATTGCAGAAGGCACTCAAATTTGCTGTTTGGCGTTTGAAAATTTTCAAAATTCTATTTCACCTTTTCGATATACTTCTAGTTTCTTGCTATTCGGCATGTCTGTGGAGGTAGTGAAGAATCTGTTTTATAGACTGGGTGTTAATTCTATGAAGATTTTTTGTGTTTAAATGAGTGGTGGAGACTCCGAACATGGCCGAGGCTATTCAGTTTTATAAGCATCTTTTGGAGTGGAAGTCTTTGCACCCTAAGCACAAAACAAAGCAGGAGCTCCCTCTTTTCCTTCATGCCTATTTGAAGTTTGGTGTTGCTGAATGTTATTTGTTGAGGCCTGAGAAACCAGACCGATAATTTTAGCAAGATTGGCATGCTCATGGAGGGTGCAAATAAGTTGATTAATAATTTGTGCCATTTTAATAACATTGCATCCACTGGTACATGATGCAAGAGGGGTTGTGTAAAAATACTTTGAGTAGGCCACTGCAGCAATACGTTTTGATCATAATTTATTATTTATAAAGTTTGAAAGAAATATTTTTGGGGTTTACAGTAGCCGTTCGTTGCTAGATATATATTTTTTCAGACTTTATTATTTCTAAAGTTTGCAAAAAAATATATTTCCTTTTAGGGTTTTAATTTGTGTGTTGAAGAACTCTTGTGGGTCTATCCGTACGACATCTTGCTAGTGATATTTGGTGTGGCATGAGATATATATCCCACATTACTCCCACAGATGAGTTATTTCCACTTTATATTCACCAACACTTAGTCTATGTTGTGAAGTTGTGGAAAGCTCATGGTGCCTGTGCTTGCTTGGTGACTCAGATTTGGTGCAGATTACTGTTGGTCGACACAATTGCCATCATCTATTTTGGTGGTTTCACTTGCTCATGCACTGTTTTGCCTTTCCAAATGGTGGTTTTCCTAATTTTGTAGGTAAATTTGCCTAATTTTGTAGTATTTGGGAGTTTCTAATTGTTGTTGAAGGTTAATGTCTTTGTATTCTTGGAGATTTGTCATAGTTGATTACGGGGTTTTCATTTCACCCTGTTGTGATTATGTTGAAAAGGGGAAACTATAAACAATGGAGAGATGGTATAATAAAACATCTTAGATGGCTTCATTTGTTGTTACATTTATATAATCATGTTCCCCTTCTTGGTACTGATAGTAAGAAATTTGCATGGAATTGCAAAAGGGATCATGTCCTAGGAGTTATTGCAATGCATATTGATGATGCCACTTTGAATGCTATTGATCATTTTGAGTGTCCTCATATTCTTTGGACTAAATTTGGGAAATACATGGAGTTCCTGATACTTAGCTATTCCTAGATGTTGTTTCAGATTGTCTTGTGTCTCTTCATTTTTTAGACAGAATACCCTATGATCATGCTATTATGCAGGAGTTTGAAGTTTTGGAATACTTTGAATCTTCAGATGAGGATGACAAGGGTTCTTCAGATGCTCCTTCTTCTCCATCAGGGACATTTGATGTACCTTCACCTTCAGTGATTCATTGTGTAGAGTCATTGATTGAGGCCCCTATCATTCCTGTCCAGTAGGACCATTCATCTTATGTTGATGATTCATTGAGTAGGTCTAGTGATTCATCACAACCCGTATCTCATTGTCTTCCTGATTGGGATTCTTATTTGCTAGACATTGGTTTATTGTTCATAGAATCTCATATTTCTGACTTGGATGACACATTTGAGCGTATATCCCTCCTATTTGATGATAGTTGTGGTACAACTATTGTCACCCCATCTTAGTCTCTGGAGAATGTTCAGAATCAGTTTCTAATGGTACCTTGTTTGTCACCTTCTATTGTGATTGGGCATGTTCTTGATTGGTTTGTGGCATCATTTTCCAAGGTCTTGGTGATACATGAGTAGATTTCAGAGACATTTTCATTCTACATTTGGATTTCACTTGCTAATTCCTATCCAAAATGGGAAGTATACCTATATTTATACTTTGTTTTGTTTCTTCCAAAAGGAAGGCAAGTTATTTGTTGACATTGGATCATGTTTTGTCTTCAGGCACTTACCATTTTTGCAGGCAACTACACATTGTGGGGGGGCTATATAGTCTCTCTCTTTCCCTCTTATGGGGGGGGGGCGCTCATTGATTGTATATACATGATGTATGTAGTCCTTGGGGGTGGTATTGAGTCCTCCATCCATGCATCATTTTTTGTTTTCTTTTCTCTCTTTTGGAGAGGGGTTTTTTCCCATAGGGTTTTTCTCCTTTTCTCCATTTGTGAGAGATTTTTTTTTTGCATTGTAAATGGGTACCTAACATGGTTGTGTAGCTAGGACCCATATTGTATCTTGATTTTGTATAATAATTCTCCCTAAGTTTGCACTTAAGGGTGGTGTTAGTGTGTTAAGTTTAACATAGGGATAATTAGTTTTTCCCTTAGGGTGGTTTTTTCCCATATCGGGTAGCTTTCTCACTTGTCACATATTTCTTGCCTTTATAAGGCACTATTGTACATTATGTAAATTATCTCATCTCAATATTTTCATCTTTGGTTAAATAACCTTGTGTTGCTTCTCTCGTCTGTGAACATTTATTTGCAGGTTGTGATCGTGGGCTCGGTGGTTGACACCAACAAGTTTTATGCAAGAAAGGATTTTCTTAATAATTGTGATGATGACAACTTGACATCATCAAGAAGGCAATCATAAATATTTTCTCCATTTAAGTTGATTTGTATATAGGAGGGAAAATAAAATGTACAATATATGCTTTCACTATAAAAGATGAAGAAACAATAAAACAAAGTAGAAAAAGAAGTTGACCATGATCTCCTCCACAACTAATGGAAGAGTATGCCAACTGTTGTATATTCATTTTTACTTTCTTATTTCAGTGATTGTTTACTTTCACTTGTCCTTTTTATTTCATTGATAGCTTCACTACTAATAATAAATTAAAGATTGCATACAAACATCTTTAATTTTTCTTATCCATATGTTAATATCTTAAGAATTATTTGAAAATTATGTTAATTAATTATATCCATATATGATACCAAAACAATTTATAGTTTATTTATTTATTTATTAAAAATGCCAACAATTTGTAAGATTTATAAAAGTAAATAAATAATGCATAGGTAATATTATTGAGTCCAAAATTGTATTGTTATCAATTAAAATGAAACAATTTGCACATTGTTTGTGATGTCAAGGGCTTTGACTCTAAAGTAGCAAACAACATGCTAGTTGTTTAATCTTTATCATCATCATGCACCTACATTTTTCAAGATATGTGATGGAGAAATTATCCTTCTAAATTATTGTCAATACCATTGGTATCATGAACTTAGAGTTTCACTTGGCCAAATGTGTGTTGGCTCCCATCAATTAAGGATTGAGACACATCATCACATTTCAAGAGAGTAAGGAATATGTCAAGTTTACTTTCAAGAGAAAAAGAGTGAGAAACATATTAATTTCAATTGCTCAAGATTTTAAGTAGTACATGGAAGATTCTTGTATCTCTTTAGGGAATGAAGAGAGTCTCTATAAACTTTCTTTCAATATTAAGATTATAAGTATTTGGAGCTATATGTAAGAGAAGCTTTTCATATTTGAACATTGCCACTTGAACAAGGGGAAACAAATGGGTAATTCTACATTAGAGCTATGATAATACTTTGAAAGATGCATCTAATAATTCCTTACATATTAGTCAAAAATGGTTTTCACACAAGATAAAAACACTCATATTACAATTTTCTTTCATAATTAATTTAATTTAAAATTTTGATTTTAACTTTAATTATTTAGCTATAATTTAATTTTCTTAAATGACAAACATGTAATCCCTTAGTTTAGAAGGCAAAAAGAAACAATTATTCACTTAGTTTTAAACACACAAAGAATCAATTATGTAGAATCCACTAGCTTCACTTGCAACAATGTTAATCCAAACATTGTTCTTCCAAGGTAACAAAAAAATAAAAAGATAGATAGCAACCTTGAGTTAATTAGGAACAAAATCAACCAATAGAGACTAAGAAGTCCTAGGAGCACACGGTGCTCTAGGATGTACTCGTGGAGGCCCTTGACATCTTGTGTAAGATGTAGGAGGTAGAAATGCATAATATGTTCCTAAAGCATGGGGAGGGGAGGTGTATTTTGTGTGGGTTGGTTTCCTTGCCTTTTCATAAAGATAGTTGGAGGAATAAGAGAAACCTAGAATGAAAAAGGCATGGGAGGAGTAGCAGCCAGTGTAGCTAATGAAGAGGCACCAATAGACAACTAGGCTATACCATTTGCTTTAAACTTTTGGTATGTAAGGAACAAGAAGTCACCATGAGGTCACATTGGCTCAGTTATTATCATCCAGAAGTAGTTTAATGAGAAGTTTTGTCAAATGGCAAGGGGCTTGAATCTACTATGTTACATAGTGTGCAGATGGTGTTCATACATGAACTTCAAGCACTTGTGATTTACTAAAGGGACCATTCCCATGGAAGTTAGAAATGGATAGGCCAACTTCACGTGAAATTGGTTAGAAGTATGGATTACAGAAAAGGGAATGTCTAGGGCATTAGGTTTGACCTAGATAGGCAGGGTAAGTGAACCCATGGTAAAATGAGTGCTCCTAATCCTACTCTTGATACAACTTGTGTATGTAAAGGAATTCCTTAGTAATCAGATTTACCATGCACACAAGGTCAACTAGTATGCCCTTAATGGGAATCTCATTGACCATGGTAGTGATATAGAGGGGTCCATCATAAATGTGCACCTACACATTAGTGGGTGAGAAGGAGATAATAAGTTTTGGAGAAACACACTGTCAACTAGGTCAAGGGGGATCATCCAACATAGCAATCATCTAGGAAAGAGATGAAAAAGGCTCATTAGCAGGCTCTGAAGAAATCATTGTGTTAGAGGGAATCTCAACAAGGTTTGTGGAGTGATTTGGCAATAGGTTTGTATAAATTTGAAAGTTCTGGTTTGGTGGAGTGACTGACTTATTCCCTTTGTCATTCACTCCAGAGACTTGGATAATGTTTTGATCAATGATATCTTGTAAATTATACTTGAAACATATGCATCTTTCAGTATTGTGTCCATCTACTATGTGGAACTTGAAATAGGCCTTTGAGTCATATGAAGGTGGTAGGGGTTTAGAAGTATCGACAAGGTGAACATGTGGTAGATGGATAAGATTACTGTTTAATAGTTGCTACATAATGGAATAAAGGGATTCAGAGAGAAGGGTAAACTACTGAGTCCTTAGTTTTGCTTGTGAAGAGAGGTCCATAACACTATTATTAGGTTTTGTGGCCACTACATTGTTGTTATTAATATTAGCATTTATTTTGATAAAGTTCTTATTTTTCTTGTAATTAAAAGAAGAACCGGCATCAAATTGCCTAGTGGGAGTTTGTAATGAGGAACCCTCATACTAGCTTACCAACTACTAGTAATCGTGGAGTGTTGTGTAAGGATGCATAAATGATTGGTAACACATTAGCATAATCTTATCTCTTATTCATGGCTATAGGTTTCTAATGAGAACCCGCTGCACATCAGAATCAAGAAGAGTGTAATCTATCTATGAGAAGAGAGCCTTTAGTGCTGACTAATGAAGTTAGTCAATTTCTCATTCCTAGTTTTCTTACAGTGGACGAGGTCAGTCAATGTGACCTACAGTCCAATGTTAGGTTGAAAATGCTTGAGAAATTGATTGACTAGTTGTTGGAAAGAAGTGATGGAATGATCAGGAATGGAACAAAATGAGTCCAATGCCATGTATATGAGAGACTGGGGGAAAATTTTTTCTAGAAAAATGTCATTGAAAAGGAAGTCATTATATATAGTGGTAAATGCAAACACATGGTTCTGTAGGTCTCCCTTACCATGATACTTCTCATGACATGGTACCTCAAAGTTATGTGGAAGAGGTGCATGGAGAATAGATAGTAATAATGGTCTATAGGTATAATAGGGTGGATTGTAAGGCTAAGATTTAGAAGTTGATATACTAGCCAACTGTTGTTGCAAGGAATTGACATTTTGTAACATATGGTTAGTGACAGGGTTGGTAGTGTTGGTCGATTGTGTTTGGATATTCTAGTTTTGAGTGGTTGAATGAGAAGAGAGAGGTGGTAGTTGAGGAGCTCTAGGGTTGGCGCTTGAGAAAGTGAATGATAAGGAAGCAGTTGGGGGAACAAAACCATACTAATGTATAGGGTTCACACATGATCCCATAGAAGTAGTGTTAGAATTTATTGGTTGTGCAGAAGTTGTTGAAATTTGAGAAGTAGAAGTGGAAAGGGAGGAGGTTGTCATATGGATCAATAAATGAGCTTGAGATCTATTCGACCGCAACTCACTAATTGTCTCCGCATAGCTAGCTAATGAAGGAACATGTTGTTTACTATGTGAGCCAAGCCACGAAGGACATCCACACCATATGGATCACTGTTTGACAACCATATAAGATTTTTAACTAGCACTATAGCTTTACCAGCTAGGTATTTGGTACCCAAATAGTCACAAAAGTCAGCCAACTAGCTATCTAATGATTATATCTGGGTCGGAGGTACGCTAGCAATAGACATACCTATACCAAGACAATTTGTTAAGTTGCTTACTTTAGAGAGAGCATTGGTGTGAGAGTGGAGGAAAGTAGGAATCTATACTCTACAATTACCTAATTAGAAATTGAAAATGTTACTATCTGGCTATGTGGTGCTAGAACTACCAAGATCATGGGAAGCCATGAACAATTTCACACTTCAACAGATGGAGAATTCAGAGTCAGAGCACTGGGTCGTGAAGCTCATAAATTAGTACAAGCTTCGCAACTCACATGTACTCAAAGATTTAATGATAAGATAAAGAGAAAAGGAGAGAAATGTTTTTGTTCTAGAGAAGGAGGTATTTAGTTTTTGTTTTTCTATTTTAAAATGATTTGCAAATGTTCTAATTACAACAGGTTCACCAAAATGTGTGGTTGAAAATTTGATTCTAACTAAAACACTACTAATTAGAACAAACTTCAATCAAACATTAGAATCCCAATTGACAAAGATGTATATTCTGATGTTGTCTAATTAGGAAGAGCAAGACTATTTGGATTGGATTCTTTTTTATCGCAATGAAAGTGGAAATGAACTAACTAAACTAACAGAAATAGGAAAATACAGAGACGAAGAACTAAATTTATAGAAACTGGTCTAGAAGATGAAATAATAGACAATAGTGAACCTAGTACCAAAGTTTGGAGTTCACTACCAGGGACACCAACACATGGCATGGATGCTTACACTTGGCCTTGTTTTCTGTATGAAACCAAAATTAGTAATCTATATGTGTATGGCTTTGCTTGAATTTCTAGTATATCACGTTGACCACAGAGACGAGAACTACTGCACAAAAGTTGATTATTAACATAAATAATTAGAAATCAAATAAAGACAAGGAAAGTCCAAAGAAATGAACAAAAACTTGTGCATTTGTGATCCTTCTTCACTTAATCTTCAACCTGCAAGAAAAGAGGAAATGGGTTGGTCTGTATGGAGGTTTACCTTAGTCAAAACCTATTTCTAGTATTTTTACATCAAGGATAACCAAATATAAATATGATGATAAATAGTGTGTGCTCTTATATCCTATGTGTGTCTAGAGTAATGATGAGCAGTGACAAGCAATAATGCATTCAAGATAAATGACAAATATAATTCAAATAATAGATACATGCAATTAATCTGAATGAAATAAAAGTAAGATGCACCTGATAGTTACAAGAGATTCATCAAAAGGCTATCGCATAGGAGAACAAGAAGACTCTATTTTGGAGGATGGAAATCATGTGTGAGTGTGAAAAGAGAATCAAAGTAAATAACATGAAATCTAAAACCTACAATAGATAGCTAACATGCAAATACAAAGGTGCAAGTAATATGATAGTGAGTAATCAATTTTGTAGAGATTCACTATGAAAATTCATGGTCATTTGAATGGAAAAGTGAAAGGGTTTTATAGAATAGGAAGGAGGATAAAACACTAGGAAAGGAGCCATTTTGGTGTGGATAGGCATGTAGGAAAACTCAGAGTGCCACACAAGTAAGAATGCACCTTCTAAAAATGAGTTGATGGACTAGAAGATGCTCTCATAATGCCAACACTTGATGTAGACGTCCATGTCTAGCGCTCCAGTCTGAGAAACTTTAGGTCTTCAAAGGTCATTCTAGCTTGGGAGATTGCTAGGATTAAGGTACTTTTGTAGATTTAGGTTAAGGAAAGAAGAACTTGAGGTCAATGTAAAGGTTAAAGGGAATTAATGTAGATTGAAAGCAAGGTTAGGGAAGGGAATACTAAAGCGAGTACTAAGTAGAGTGTGAAATTGTGTGTGAGCATAATTTATGATGCTACATAATCCAACCAAAGGCTGGGGTTCAAGGCAACATCCCAAAAGAATTGAGGAAAGAAATCTTCTTAATTTTGGTTTTGGAAGAAAATGGAATGAAAAAGAAGTTTCTTTAATCTAGGGTGGTAGGTTCACCAAAATGTGATATAGAAAAAGTGGTACCTTAACTTTCTATACTACATTCATATAGGATGGAATGGAAAATGTGAACACATAGGAAATTGAAAAATAATTAACATACATAAATGATAGAGCATAAAATAAGGTAAAGAAAGGAACTTAGAGCTAGAAGGACAAAGCCCCTATCCAAGATGCTTATGCATTGTGTGGATATTCGAGCTAAGTGTTATTGTCCGTATGACCCAAAATATTAAATAGATTCTAGAATATGCAAAAATCCAATCCAACAACTTGCCTAGATATATAAAACTAGAAAAGGGAAGACAACATAAAGGTACCAAATGAAAATAGAAGTGTAAATAACAAAGATATATTAACTAAATCAAATGAAATGAAAGAACATCAACAAGGGAAGGGAAGAATTCTAACATATCTTTGTGCTGTTGAATGGTTCTAAAGTACCTATAGTTTTAAACAAAGGAAGATTGTGGGGGTTGTTTTGGGGTTTACCTTTTGGTCAAGCCCCTACTTTGGTATTTCTACCTCCACAATAGCCAATAGATAAATTTATTGAAAAAGTGTGTGAATGCTCCTATCCCAAGTGTGGCTAGGAATGGTAAGAGCTGTGATTGTGCAAGTAGTGAAATTAGAATGAAGGAAATAGAAGGGATGTGAAGATCCCAAGGTGCTCAAAGGCACAACAAAAGAAATGCTTACAATAAAACAATAATCAAGAACAACATTACCTGAAAATGGCTTGAAGAAGCCAAAAAGAGAAAGAGAGTTTAAAGTAGATGCTATAGGAGCACTATAGAAAGTTGTAGCCTATAAGAAAGTTATAGAGCTACAAGGAGTTTGAAGAGACCCAAGAAGAATGCAAGAATGAAACATAGATTCAAAAAGAGAGAAAGGAGGGAAGAAGAACAGGTTGATGAGCCATTTGGAATCTTCCTAAGTTGTTACCTCTGACCTGTAAAAACACCAAGTGGAGTAATGCTAGAAAATGGCTACCAAACACAAAACTATCACAAGAAACTACTATGTCCTATAGACGTCTTCACGTAGTGCTAGTGTTTGGATAATTTGGGCTCAAAGAAAATGAGATACAAGAACATCACATGGCTAACACAAAAGTGATGACAAAACTTGAAAAAAAGACAACTCAGGAAGCAAGGCCTAAGCACAATGGGAGGAAAAAGACTAATACAAGGGATAAAATGAGCCTGCAAAGAAACTAAGGGAATGGACACTGAAGCAAGGCCACAATAGAGCTTGAAAGTGCAAGGGTATGCAATTTTTTATGCTAAAATATCTAATCTCTACTATCTTTTGAAATGTTTCTTTAAGCATACCTTGATGATCTCAAAAGTTATTCTTGCATAGAAAATACTTATTGGGCTTGTTAGTTTGTAGATAGCAAGAATAATGACTTTCTTATTCCAAACCATGTAAGGATATTGATTCAATGACTAGACAAAAGATCAAGGAAAACACTCTTAAACATGTACCATGCCCTAGAGGAGGCCATGGAGATTCCAATAATATCCGCTTGCCTCGTAGAAGCCAAGTTGTAGCTCATAAGATGAATATCTCACACTTGTTAACTTATTTCTACTAAGAACAAATATTATTTCTTACTGGACATTTTTTACTTTAGTGAAAACTAAGGAAAATTTATATTTTAATTCTCACTTAACCAAAAACTTTCTAAGGAGAAGAAAGTTTAGGAAGTTTTATGCAAGAAAGGCTTTTCTTAATAAAGGCGATGATGACAAATTGATAGCATCAAGAGGGCAATCATAAATCTTTTCCCCATTTTAGTTAATTTCTATATGGGGGAGAAAATAAAATGAATAGTATATGGTTGCACTATAAAAGATGAAGAAACTATAAAACAAAGCAAAAAAATAAGTTGATCATGATCTCCTTGACAACTAATGGAAGAGTATCCCAACTATTGTATGTTCATTATCACTTTCTTATTTCAGTGATTGTTTACTTTCTCTTGTCCTTTTTATATCTGTGCTTTTTCTCTTCTTTTCTTCCTAATGATGGATCACGGAGTGTGATCCGAAACGTCGATCCAGAAAAGAAAGACACAGTTTCTCTAGAAGCTCTACACTTACTTAAATATTCTATACAAATGTCTTTAATTTTTCTTATCCCTATGTTAATATTTTAAAAATTATTAAAAATTATGTTAATTAATTATATCCATAGATAATACCAAAATAATTTATAGTTTATTTATTTGTTAAAAATGCCAACAATTTATAAAATTTCTAAAAGTACATAAATAATTACAGAGCTACCTGAAAGAGATTTGAAAGTAGCTTCTATAGGAGCACTGAAGAAAGTTGTAGCCTGCAAGAAAGTTACAGATCTACAAGAAGGAGTTTAAAGAGAGCCAAGAAGAATCCAAGAATGAAAGATAGATTCAAAAAGAGGGAAAGGAGGGAAGAGGAAGAGGTTGACAAGCTGTTTGGAATGATCCCAAGCTGTTACCTTTGACCTACAAATATGCCAAGTGGAGGAATGCTAGAGGGAAAAGGCTAATACAAGGGCTAAAATGATCCTACAAACAAACTAAGGGAATGGACATTAAAGTAAGGCCAAAATAGAGTGTGAAAGAGCAAGGGTATACAAATTTTGACGCTACAATATCCAATCTCTACTAACTTTAGAAATATTAATTTTAGCATGCCTTGATGTTCTCAAACTATTCCTACGTAGAAAATACTTCTTGGTCTTGTTAGTTTGCAGATAGAAAGGATAGTGACTTCCTTATTCCAAACCATGTAAGGATATTGATTCAATGACTAGAACAAAAGATCAAGGAAAACACTCTTAAACATGTACCATGCCCTAGAGGAGGCCATGTAGATGTCTATAAAACCCCCTTGCCTTGTAGAAGCCAAGTTGTGGCTCATAAAAGGAATATCTCACACTTATTAACTTACTTCTACTAAGAACAAATATTATATCTTAGTAGACATTTTTCACTTTAGTGAAAACTAATCAAAGGTTACCTCAAATGGATTTGAGAAAGTAGAAAAGGAAAATTTATATTTCAATTCTCACTCAACCAAAAATTTTCTATGGAGAGGAAATTTTAGGAAGTTTTATGCCAGAAAGGCTTTTCTTAAAAATGGCAATGATGACAACTTGATAGCATCAAGAGGGCAATCATAAATCTTTGCCCCATTTGAGTTGATTTCTATATGGGAGGGAAAATAAAATGAACAATATATGTTTGCACAATAAAAGATAAAGAGATAATAAAACAAAGCAAAAAAAGAAGTTTATCATGATGTCCTCCACATCTAATGGAAGAGTATCCCAACTATTGTGTGTTCATTATCACTTTCTTATTTCAGTGATTGTTTACTTTCTACTACTCAGTAAATTAAAGATTAAATACAATTGTCTTTAATTTTTCTTATTCCTATGTTAATAGTTTAAAAATTATTAAAAAAATATGTTAATTAATTATATCCATAGATAATACAAAAATAATTTTTATTAGATTACATAAATAATGGGAAGAACTTAACCAGCCAGTGTGTTGTAAATGACCGGCTGGTCAAAATCTATATGGCAGCACTAGTGCGGTTGAAAACCAATTGATGAGTAGTACGGTAACACTGGTTGAAGGCACCTGAGTCTAGTCGAAAGCTAGTTGGAGCTGACTGGACACCACGTCGAACAAGCCATACAGGTGGTCATTTACAATGCACCGACTATTTATGGCTGGGCTAAATAGTGCATAGGTAATATTATTGAGTCAAAAATTGTATTATTATCAATTAAAAGAAAACAATTTGCACATTGTTTGTGATGTTGGGCTTTGACTCTAAAATAGAAAACAACATGCTAGTTGTTTAATCTTTATCATCATCATGCACCCACATTTTTCAAGATAGGCGAAGGAGAAATTATCCTTCTAAATTATTGTCAATGCCATTGGTCTCATGGACTTAGAATTTCACTTGGCCAAATGTGTGTTGGCTCCCACCAATGATGTATTGAGACACATTATTACATTTCGAGAGGAAGGAATATGTCAAGTTTACTTTGAAGAGACAAAGAGTGAGAAACATATTAATTTCAATTGCTCAAGATTTTAAGTAGTACATGGAAGATTCTAGTATCGCTTTAGAGAATCAAGAGAGTCTCTAGAAGCTTTCATTCAATATTAAGATTACAAGTGTATAGAGTTATATGTAAGAGAAGCTTACATATTTAAACATTTCCACTTGAATAAGGGGAACTAAATGGGTAATTCTACATTAGAACTATAATAGTGGCTTGAAAGATGCATCTAATAATTCCTTACATATGAGTAAAAAAGTACTTTCATCCAAGATAAAAACACTCATATGACAATTTTCTTTCACAATTAATTTAATTTTAAATTTTAATATTAACTTTAATTATTTAAGCTTTTATAATTTAATTTTCTTAAAGGAGAAACATCTAATCCCTTAGTTTTAAACGTAGAAAGAAACAATTATTCCCTTAGCTTTAAACGCATAAAGAATCAATTATGTAGAATCCACTGGCTTCGTTTACAACAATGTTAATCTAAACTTGTGCTTCCAAGGTTGTTGGGTAGGTGAATCCCAACGGTCTTCTTGGCATTTGATATGGTGTCTCTTGGGCTTCTTCTTTCTTGAAGGCATGCCTCTATTAAAATGTAAAAACTCTCTTGATGTGTGCAGTTTTTATGCTATAAGAAACAACGATCAATAAAAGATTTTCCTCTACTTTCAATAGTGGATGTAGCCATATATTGGTGAACCACTTTAAAAATTTTGTGTTCTTTGTCTTTGTGATTGTGTATTTCATTTTGTTCTTAATTTTCTACAATCTTTTTATTTGCTCTATTTTTTTTTCCAATCAACAATTGGTATCAGAGCTCTGGTTAAGAAGCTCAGTGAAGAAGCTCGTTTGTGAAGCTGATTGGAAATCGAAGAAGAATTTCCAGTAGCATGGATGATGTAGACAAATGGAAGATAGAGAAGTTTGCGGTGTAGAACTTCAGATTGTGGAAGGTACAAATAGAATCACTATTGATTAAGCAATATCTCTCACTCGCATTGCTTAGGAAAACCAAGGGAAAAGATTCAATGTCAAATGAAGATTGGGAGAAAATGGATATGAAAGCCAAGGTAACCATTTTTCTTTCACTGTCTAGCAAAGTGTTATTCAATGTTTTAGCTGAGAAGACTACAAAAGAGCTTTGGGATAAACTCCCCAACATGTATGAGATAGCATCAGAGTCAAACAAGGTATCATCAAGAAAAGTTATACAATTTGAAAATGAGAGAAGGTGGGATTATGTCAAATCACCTCAATGAATTCAATACCTTGGTCACCCAATTGACTTCAGTGGGTATAAAGTTAGATGATGAAATTAAAGCAATTTTGTTTTTATGTTCTTTATCGAACAGCTGGGAAGGGGTTGTGATGGCAGTTAGCACTTTGGTGGCTGCCAAAAGTAAACTAATTTTTGATGATGTTGCAGCCACACTTCTCAATGAAGACATGAGGAGGAAGAATCAAGAACCCTCTTCTGATGACGCTTTAATAGCTATAAGTACTGGCAATAGGGGAAAAAGTCAATAAAGAGGAAGAAATAATAATCAAAGACGATATAAATCTGCTCCAAGATCGAAGTCCAAGGGTTGAAATGGTGCTTGTTGGTTTTGTGGCAAACTGGGTCAAACAAAGAAAAATTGTTGGAATTATAAAAAGGCACAAGATAAGGTGAGAAACAATGAAGTAAATGATGTAGATGATAGTGTTTTGGTTTTATCAGCAAGTGACATGACTGTAGATTCTTAGGTGCTCGATTCCGGTGCCTCCTTTCATGCTTCTCCATGCCATAGTGCTTTCAAAAATTACCAAGAAGGTAAGTTCGGTAGAGTTTTTCTTGGCGATAATAAAGAATGTGAAATTGTAGGAAAAGGTGATGTAATGTTGTCTTTGAAAAATGGAAATAAATGGATGTTGAAAGATGTGAGGCATATTCCTACATTGAAATGAAATTTAATATCAGTGAGCTAGCTTTATACTCAAGGGTGTGATGTCAAATTTTCTTTAGATACTTGGAAAGTAACCAAGGGTGTATTGGTGCTTGCAAAAGGTTACAAATTGGGTAATCTTTATGTGTTAGAATGTCATGGTGAAGTGGGAGCTACAATGCTAGTTGCAGACAATAGTTTAGAAATTTGGCATAAAAGGCTTGGACATATGAGCCAAAAAGGACTTGAAGTCATGCTTCAAAGGAATCAACTACCGGGCCTCACATTAGTTGATTTGGAGTTATGTGAGCATTGCCTTTATGGCAAATAGACTTAAACCAGCTTCTTGAAGACTAGTCATGACAACAAATCTATTCCATTGGAGCTCATTCACTCTGATGTTTTCAGCCCCATAGAGGTAACCTCCATTGGAGGTGCTAATTATTTTGTTACATTTCTTGATGATTACACTCGCAAAGTATGGATTTATATGACGCATAGAAAATTTGAGGTTTTTTCCAAATTTAAAACTTTCAAGGCCATTGTTGAAAATCAGATTGGGCATAAAATCAAATGTCTTAAAACTGATAATTGGGGAGAGTTCTACTCCTTGGAATTTGACACTTTTTGTGTAGATAATGGTATTCATCGCATTAAGGTAGTTCCTTTCAGCCCTCAGGAAAATGGTGTAGTTGATAGGTTAAATCGAACGATTCTTGAGAGAGCTCGGTGCATGCTCTCAAATGCTAGATTGGGAAAAGAGTTTTGGGTATATTCTTGTAATACAACGGTGTATCTAATCAATCGAGCTCCTTTGTCTCAATTGGACATCAACATTCTAGAGGAGAGATGGCTCGGCAAATGTATTTCTTACAATTATTTGCATGTGTTTGGCTGTGAGGCATTTGTGCATATTCCTAAGAAGTAGCGAATGAAACACAATCCCAAATCACATAGGTGCATATTCATTGGTTATGGTGAGGACCAGTTTGGTTTTAGGTTTTGGGATCCAATTGCAAAGAAATTTATTCACAGTCGCGATGTTGTTTTTAATGAAAAGGTTTTTTCCTTGTTTGCAAAAATAGAGTGTCTCTTCAAATGATTGTGTACAGGTTGACATATTTGATAATGGTGCTAATATGCCTAAGACACAAAAATGTTCCTACTATTACTTCCTAGCCTTCACATGTCTGTGTCCAGCCTCAAACTTTTGGCACCCCTCTTCAGTCTTCTATGGTCCCCTCACATTCTGTCACACACCCTCTACCTGCTTATACATGACCTGTAGCAACATCTTCACAGCCTCCTGGTGTAGGAGCACCTTCTCTATGGTGCAGGAGTCATGTTTTGTTTTCAATAAAGCTTTTAAGCCACATCATGTTTGTAATAAGGTTTTTGTCAATTTGGTCACTAGACCTATGTAGAACATGTTTTGGTCAAGTTTGATGTAATAACACAATGAAAACATTTAGTTTTCTTGTGAGAGGAGACAACCAATGGCTAACTGACTTTCAAAGTAGTTTGTACAGTTGGGAGGAATGTAACTAGTGTCTCAAGCCTTCTATAGGTGAAGCATGATGTAACCACAGAGGGGAGAGCATGAATGAATGAAGATCTAGATTTTTGGGTGTGTTGAAACATTGTTCTTTCTGAGTATTTTTTCTGTAACAGTCGTTCCGTATGGATAGTTAACTATCTGAAACTGATTAGAGATGTTCAGGCATTGAGGTAGTTTCCATTTGATAGTAGTCTGGTGTCTTAAAGTGTTGTGGTTTGTGAGATCTCATTCCTTTTGCAAAGACTGGTCTGAAAACCTAGAAACTAGGGTTCTGTGAATAAATGGACTATATCTCCTCTGTCCATTGAAACCAAGATTCTCATGTTCAGTGTGATGGAGGAATACAGTGTACATTTTGTGTTTTCTACAGTTTTGGATCAAACACCCAAGGATCCAAGGAGTTTGGCATGAGTTGACTAGGCATCTCTATGTGACTAGTCTTTGAAATGATAGGCAAAGTATTATGAGTGGAGTGACCAAATTGATGGTTGATCTAGTGTTTGCAGAGGATTGTAGATCCTTTCTATTTAGTCAAGTTTTGTCTTTGTATACTAGTTTGATGTCTATGAGTTGCAGAGTTACAGAGTTGCCATCGGTGTAACATAGCCCCTTGGGAAACTTGTGGAAATTATACCAATCAAAGTGTTGGGCCGATAAGAGGTGTATCGATGAAGGACAAAGGAAGTCTCACTGAAGAACATACATCGGTGCAAGTTTTGTATTGGTTCGCCAAATGTATATTGCGAATGCATATTGCAATTGTATGTTGAGAATGTATCTTGAGAATGTATGTTGAGAATGTATTTTGAGATTGTATGTTGAGAATATACATTTCGTTGGATACAAAAGGTGACCAGTCGTAATGGTGGAATAAGGGTAAAGAAACATTGGTCCACCAGTAATAACAAGTCAAGCAAAGCATATACAAGTTGGTATATCGGCGTATCGGGAGGACATACAAGGAGGTCGCTGACGATCGAAGTCTTACCGACAAGGTCATGACTAACCGCCACAATTAAGGCGAGTGGAAGCTTAATCACCATTGAGTATCAGCAGGAGGTTTGAAGACGCCGCCGATAGAGGAAGTCTCTCCAAAGACAAAGTGGAGTTAACTATCAGGGAGAATTGAGAGATCGGCCAGAGAAATAGTAAGGTGGCCGACGGGGTCTGTTTGGCCGATGAGAATAGATCGCTAAGACGTAAGACGGTCTCACACCGATCAAGTTTGTTGATCAATTATTCGCTTCCTCTGTGTGCTCTGCATCACCTCCTCAACATATTGTGCAGCCTGCAAAAAATGTCTTCACAATTTTCAATGCAACTATTTGAAAGTCATATGCCGCTCTCCTCATATTTTGTGCTACCACCAAGAAGCAGAGCAAATAAAAAAGATTGCAGAAAATTAAGAACAAAATGAAATACACAATCATAGAGACAAAGAACAAAGAAGTTTTAAAGTGGTTCAGTGGATTTTGAGGTACTTGAAAGGTACATCAGATCATGTTTTATGTTTTGGAGGAAAGGATACTCAGCTATGAGGCTATGTTGATTCAGATATGGCTGGAGATTTGGATAAAAGGAGGTCTACTACCGGTTATGTGTTTACCTTTGCAGGGGCAGTGATCAATTGGGTTTCTCGGTTGCAACAGGTGGTTGCACTCTCATCTACAGAGGCAAAATACATTGCTCTCATTGAAGGAGCAAATGAGATGATATGGTTACAACGCCTGTTGGGGGAATTGTGGTGTAAGCAATCAGTTTTCACCATATTATGTGATAGCAACAGTATTATACACTTGGCGAAGAATTCTACTTTTCATACTAGAACGAAGCATATAGAACTAAGGTATCATTTCATTTGTCATGTTCTTGATGAGGGTAAGCTGCAGGTGGAGAAAACCGACATGAAAGTCAATCCGGTAGATGCATTGACCTAAGGTAGTAGCAAGGGAGAAGTTCGAATTTTGTAGAGCTTCTCTCAGCATTCTGAAAAAGTGACAATAAAGAACCAACTAGGGGAATGTCTGGTATGTTGCAGCACTCATTGGGTTTCAAGTGGGAGTTTGTTGGGTTGGTGAATCCCAACGGTCTTCTTGGCCATTTTATACGGTGTCTCTTGGCCTTCTTCTTTCTTGAAGGCATGCCTCTATTAAAATGTAAAAACTCTCTTGTTGTGTCTGGTTTTTATGATGAAGCATGTATGCTGTAAGAAATAGAGATCAATTGAAGATTTTCCCCTGCTTTCGATAGTGGACGTAGCCATATATTGGTGAACCACTTTAAAACTTCTGTGTTCTTTGTCTCTGTGATTGTGTCTTTCATTCTATTCTTAATTTTCTGCAATCTTTTTATTTGCTCTGTTTTTTTTTTCGATCAACAAAGGTAACAAAAGAATACAAAGACAGACAGCAACCCAGAGTTAATTGGGAACAAGAGATTTAATATAGAGAAAATCTCGCTAATGTTCAAATAACGGGCGAACATCCCATTTGAAGCTCTCTCGAACGAATCGAAGCCCCATAACACAAGAAAAGGAATATACAGATACTTAAAAGTGAAAAAACTTTGAAAAGCGAACATTATTGCAGCGGATGCTGCTGTAGACTTGCCCACACGGCAAACATCTCATCTCTGTTTTTCGTGTGCTCTTGTATTGCATTTTCTGCTGTCATCTTTGGAGTGCAAGCAGAAAGCTCCCACTTTACATTTCCTCCTATAACCAAATTCAGCCTGAAAGGGAGCGCCGCATATGGATTTCTACCGTGGGTGGGGTGGAACT
Source organism: Cunninghamia lanceolata (assembly GCA_027924645.1). Lineage (NCBI taxonomy): Eukaryota > Viridiplantae > Streptophyta > Pinopsida > Cupressales > Cupressaceae > Cunninghamia > Cunninghamia lanceolata. The sequence goes on from BSBN01001254.1 coordinate 447,765, forward strand.
CTTCTGAACCACCCGTACAATAACATGTAACTTTCAAAAGGAGACATAACTCGGGCGACATTCTCCGGGATGACTTACAACCAATCAATTTCTATATGGGACGATAACTCTTCTTTTCTCGCCAATTTTTTTTCTCATTTTGAATTTAGTACTTCTAAGAACGATGCTCATTCATCCCAATACGGCGATGGGCTTGCCTTCTTCCTCGCCCCTTTACGGGTCTGAACCGCTACTAAACTGTACAGGCCAATCCAGCGATGGGAGTTCTTCCAATCAGATTGTTGCCGTGGAGTTCGACACATTAAAAAATGATCCATTTGACCCAGATGACAACCACGTGGGAATCGATGTGAATAGCATTGTTTCAAAGGTAGATTTTCTTATAAAAGATTCCAATTCTTTTGATTTCTAGTTGCTTTCCAGCAATCTTTTCTTCTTTATTTTTGATGTTTTTGTTTCCGCTATTATTTTATTCTTCAGGCAAACGTATCGCTGTTGGACAAAGTGGGAATCGAAATTCGTAGCGGAAACTTACTTTAAGCATGGGTGGACTATGACGGCTTAGCAAAGAGGCTTGACGTGTTTCTCACGGCGAATCCTGCCGGCCAAAAAAAACCAGAAACACCAATTTTATCGTATGGCATAGACATCAAAGAGTATTTTCCACAGACAATCAAGGTCGGCATTTCGGCTTCCACTGCATATTCATTGGAATGGCACACTGTTCACTTTTGGGATTTTAAATCTCACCATTCACCGCTGCAGATATTGCCAACTCCAACGAATAAGAATCATGTTTTAATATTAGTCTTCGCCTGCGTCTTCACAGTCGCCGGATTTGCGCTCTTAGCGGGCTTGTGGTATTTCAGAAATAAGAGCCGTCCGAAGGAGGACATTGAAATGAACGAATTGTTCAGAGAGGGACCGCGCAAGTTCTCTCATGCTGAGCTCCGCGCTGAAACTAAAATTTTTAGCCAAGAACGAAAGCTTGGAGGGGAGGCTTCGGCGATGTTTACAGAGGCATCTTTCCTGGGACAAAAGCTGTAGCGGTGAAAAGAATATCCCAACGTTCCAAACAAGGCAAAAAGGAATACGTCTCGGAGGTTACTGTTAGCAGTAAGCTGAGACACCGTAACCTTATGCAGCTCTTTGGGTGGTCTCACTGCCATCAAAAGGGCGAATTGCTTCTGGTTTACGAATTCCTGCCAAAGGGAAGTCTGGACAGGTACATTTTCGGGGGCATTTGTTTGGATTGGGATAGAAGATATAGTATTGTTTGTGACATCGCCGCAGCTCTTGTTTATCTTCACGAGGAGTGCAAAGATCGTGTAGTGCACAGCGACGTGAAGGCAGCAACATAATGCTGGATTGTGAGTACACAGCAAAGTTAGGAGATTTTGGACTGGCACGACTGATTGCATATAATTTTGAAAATGCTGCATTAACTGTCATAGCCGGAACAGTTGGATATATCGCACCTGAATGTGTGGTATCCCGCAAACCCTGCACAGAATGGGACGTGTTCAGCTTTGGAGCGGTGTGTCTGGAAATTGCCTGCGGAAGGCGGGTGGTGGACTCCCACTTAGATGAGCACGGGTGGAGAGTGGTGGAATGGGTTTGGGATTTGCATGCCCAGGGAAAGCTTTTGACCGCCGCAGATGACAGGTTGAATGGGGTCTTTGAAGGAAAGGAAATGGAGAGGGTGCTCCAGTTGGGGTTGTTGTGTTCTAATCCGGATCCCAAAGGAAGACCCAGCATGAGAAAAGTGGTGAATATTTTAAAATTGGACGCTGACATGCCCCATGTTCCTCTCTATTATCCAGTAACGATGTATGGTGAAACTCTTGGTCCTGTTGAAGTGTCCCCATCTCCGATGCATAGTAAAATATCAACTACAGCAAACTACAAAGACATTAAGAATTATTGATGTTGTAAAAATTACTAGGGAGGTTTTATTGTCTACTCAAAAACATGCCTTGCTTGGTTAAAGAATTGTTATGGATTTTGGGTCGCCTTAATGCAGCTATTTACTCATCAATATTACCAATATTTAAGGTTAATCAACACAAAGGAAAATGGTGTTCACAAAAGCACCTCAAATAACTACAAACAAAGAAATCTAAGCTGTCTTTGATGTTGAAATAGTAATGTTGTGGTAAATAGTGATTGTGACTAACATTTTTTTGGACTTCAAAATAATGAAGCTGCATACTTTGGTTTATAGTTTAAGTGTATGTTTATTATCTTTGAATGTATTGGAAAAAAATATATTGTGAATTGCATTATATTATTTTTCAATAATTTGATATATATTATAGAAGAAGGTTATTGAATCATTCAATATCAGATATGTCATTTTTATATAAGTATAGGTTAATTAAGTATAATTAACTTACAATTAAATTGAATTGAGTTTAAGTATTCTCATAAATATAATTAAATATATAAATTAAATTATTTAAATATGTGGGTATCTAGGTTTTATTTTCAATGGTATTATCTTCATTTATGCAGTACACAACTTTGGAGTTGTATATTCATTTATGCACTCATAATTTGAAAGGGGGAAGAGTTGTAACATGATTGGCACCCCAGACTGACTAACAAATGAAACAAGCACCAATAGAATATAGGAAAGAAAGGGTTGGCCCCCTATTGAGATGGTTGGGCCTTCGATAAGCCTACAAGTAAAAAGCTGATTCAATTGGATAAATTGGATGAATAACTGGATTTCAGCGATTTTATCAATATAGTCTTCTTTTACTTGTAAAATATCTAAAAAGATTGAAGTATCTATTGTTGTAGAGTGCGAAGAAGTGGCTATAAATTGTCAATGTTCATAAAATTTTACATCTATATTAGTAAAGACTTGTTTTATTGTCAAATCATACAACCTATTTAAGCCTTTTACTCTTCACTATAACCCATAAACAAACACATGATTCATTGGATTTAATTTTTTTTTATTTTCATCATGAATGTGTGTCCAAACAATACATTCAAATACTTTAAAATATGCAATACGAGGCTTTCTTCAACTCCATGCTTCTTCAAGGGTGACATTTGAAAAAATTAAAACTGGTGGTTATTATATGGGCAATATATACAACACAAGAAATAGCCAAACCCCAAAATTTGTTGTGCAAACCTTTCATGTAACATACAACAAGCCATCTCTAAAAGAGTTCTATTCATCCATTCAACCACCTCATTTTGTTGAGGGGTATATGAAATTTTTCATTGCACCTTGATACCATAATTTTCACAAATTGATTCAGATGCATAAATTGTAATATTCACCACCATTATTTTCATAAGCATTTAATTCTCTTGCCAATTTGATTTGTAATCAATGCCTTAAACTTTTGAAATTTTTAAAATACTTCACTTTTCCTTTCTAGAAACTAAAGCCATACTCAGCTACCACAATCATCAATTATGGTGAGAAGATACTTGGCCCCTAAAAGTCAAGGATAACCTAGTTCATCAATGATACCATAATAGTGTGCCCCAATAGTGGCATAGGAAAGAAAATGAGCCCAATAAGCCACAAATTACAAAACACTTTTGAATGAAGGTATACCTTCGAATGCAGACACTTTTGATTATTAAATGCTTCATGTCTTTCAAATGAAGGCCATTTTTTCATTTTTCAAGGTTTCACATTTAAAATCCTTCATAGAAGGGTCCTTCTAATAAAGTTACTAAGGATGCCATCCCATTGTCACTTATAGAGTTTTTAAATAAAATTTATGGTTCAAAGAAAGGATTGAACCATGAAATATAGTCACCATGACATGAAATTTTATAAGATTGTGAAATTTTATAAGATTGTAGGCTTTAGAGTAAGCTTTTCAAAAGTATAACTTTAATATACTTTATTTAATTATGATTATTTTTATATTTTTCAATCAACATAGGCTTTTTACGAGACATAAGGGTCTCTATTTGACATACTTAGAAAAAAGGTAGACTATTTTTAAAAAAATATCTGTGCATGTTATGTATCAATGTCATTGCTTCAATAAAAGTAAATATAATAATAATTTTTATATATACATAAAAAGTTATACATTATGGAATAGCAGTACTCTGATTATAATTAATGTGAATTAAACATTTAATAATAAATAAAATATGCAACAAAAATTTATGAAAAAATATGTATGCACTAGATATTAGTGTTAGTGATTTGTGTTTAAGAAATTATGATTTTATCTTAATTCTAATAAAAGTTATGCATTATGGAATAAATGTCACTTATTGAAATACTAAAAAGTATAAAAATAAATTATTAAGAAATTATTAAAATGACAAATTATTTTAAAAAATTTTAAATAATATATTTAGAATCTGCACATAAAATCTCAAAAGTGACTAGTTCACATCATCTTCAAATTCTTAACAATTTGATTTCACGTCAAAATGAATACAAATAGTCTTATGCATAGTCTCCTCAGCAATGACCTTGGTAAACATTGTGAATTGTTAAGAGAATTAGAAGGTGAGGATGTGAAGAAGTTGGAAAACTCATTGAACACACTATTAAATAAAATATTGTTGAAAGTTGGGAATGAGATATGTGATTACATTGTAGATAAAATATTATACGACTCTCTAGAACCAAGAATAGTAGAGAGATTGCCAATATCCTAGAAAGAAATGGAAGATAAAATGAAGATCAATACACCAAAATAAAATAGAAGAGGCCACCGAAACAAGGTCCAACAAGATAGAAGTGGAAACTGTTGTAGGAATCTGGTTCTTACTAGAGAAAACATTGAGAAAGACAGGAATGGATAACTCTCCTTGTGTACATTTGAGGTACTTTCATGGAATGTTAGAGGCATTAATGCACCTAACAAAAGGCACCTCATCAGATACCAAATTGATTAGTCTAAAATGGACATTATTTTCTTACAAAAAATAATATTATCCAAGGAGCAAGGAGAACATATTTTTTAATATTGGAAACTTTGGGACACAATCATGGTCATAGGAAGTGGGTTTTAGGAGGGAAAGGCATTTTGTGGAGAAAACATCTACCTAAAATGGAGATAGTTTTAAGGGGAAAAATTGGATCCTAGGTATGTTTTGCAAATGCTTTTCAAACATGGATTTATGGCTTATTAGTGTGTATGTACCAAAAGGAATTACCCAAAAGAGTATAGTGTGGAAGGTTGTCAGTACAAACTTATTTCTTTAAAAGAGGAATGGTGATCATAGGAGTTGACTTTAATGCCATTATAGATGAGGAAGAATAAATGAGAGGAATCCTTCCTTCCACAAGATCCATAAAAGATTTTATGGACTTTATTCTCCTTAATAACCTTTTTGTTTGTATACCAAAAAGTGGCAAAATCGCATGGACCAAAAAGAGGAAAGGTTTTAATCACATAGAAGAAGGGTTAGGTAAATTCTTACTAACACAAATTTTTCTTTGAAAATAAAAAATTTATAAGTACCATCCTACCCATAGCTAGCTAAGAACAATATCCTATTTGTCTAAAGTTCTTAGAGGACAATAGTAAGAGAAAATATTAATTAAAATTTGAAGAAACATGGTTTAGGGATCCAGGTTTCATAGCATAATTGCAAAAATGGTGGGAAACCTATCCATTCATCCATGGCTCCAAAATATTACAATTTGTGTAGAAACTAAAATTTATGAGAGATCAGGTCAAGAAATGGAACGATTCTCAATTCTAAAATATCTTCAACGAAAAAGAGAGAATCCAAAATCAGTTGTCAACATTATCAACTCTCATAATTGTACATGGAATGAATGTTGAAAGCTATAATAATTGTACATGGAATGAATGTTGAAAGCTATAATGTGGAGAAACATTTAAAGGACGAGGTGCATGAAATATTTATTTCTTAGAGAGGAAATTTATTGGTGGCAAAAATCTACAAAAATATGGTTGAAAGAGGGAGATAGAAACAAAAAAAAAAATTCACATCTCAAAAAAAGTTAGATAGGTAGCCAACTTAATCTACATCATCAAAACTAGGGATGGATTAGAAACCACAAATAAAATAGAGATCCAATAGGAAGCTATTAAATTCTTCAAGGGTATTTTAGCTAGTAAAGAAAACAATTCTGAAGCCTGTCATCCATTAGTGATTGTAAACTTTCCCAAGGTTGTAATGTTAGTGCAAAACATTGATATTACTTACTTAGCCTAAGTAATATATTTTCACATGGCTTTAAGCCATCTTAGGTGGTTATGTGACAATTTGGAGAGTCCACCAAACTCATCCAAGATGCATGTCAATACTCATTAGCCACTTGGTGGAAACCTTCTTGCCACCACTACTTGAGTGCATGAGTCGACTCCTGAAGTGACTCAAACTCTCCACCTATATGTACAACTCACTTGTTCATAATTCACTACTCCAATTTGATGCTAGCATTCGTCTTATTAATTCTACAAATTCTAATATGGTATTAAAGCTTGTCTAAGCTTGTTTGCTAGTTCAATTTTTGTGTGAAACCCTGTTCAACATGTGAGAGTGGGAGTTTGTGTGGCAGACCCTATTTGGGCGAGTGATTGGTGTTGGAAGGTGCTTATTTTTTTTTGTAGATCCAGATCAATCTTGTGTAGAATCTATGTTGTCTACACAGACAACAATTGTAGAGTCTGATTTGCAATGATCTGGGGTTTCATAGAAGGCCCCATCCCTCACAGAAGGGCGTGAACTTGTAGTGAAGGCGTCAACCTACATAGCAAAATTTTCCCCTAATCGACAATAGCGTCCAACAGGGCAGGTAAGCATGAATTGATTACAGCGAGGTGTGAAGAGAGGAAAGTGGCCGGCATCATTTGGAGGTCGATGATCTACACAAAAGGGTGTTTTTCCCAAAACCCAAATGACAGGCTTCCAAAGGATGACCCAAAGGTCGATGTATGCATCTAAAGCTAGATTGAAGGTCTGATCTAGGTGGGAAAGCTCGATCCAGGTGTCTAAAGATATATTGAAAGCCCGATCCATGCAAGGAAAGGTTGATTTGAGGCTTGATTCATCCCACCACCTCTCGATTCTTAGGCAACACTGTGCAACACACATAGATGTCCAGTACAAGGCATCAAACAGGGGAATCAAGGCATCCTTCATAGTTGCCAAACGGGCCTGATCCCCTGCAAGTCCCCTGTTCCAACACTTATTTGAAAGACATCGACCTGCCTTGGCGCTGCCATACCCTTGTGAATCCTATTTTGGCCATCCCTACCATATTTTTGGGAAATTTTTCGATAATACGCCCCCAATCCCCCATTTTCCCTAATTTGTGCGCTCCTAAATTTTGTTATTTTGAAAAAAACGTACATTAAAATAATGTGTTTTTTTTTTTTTTAAAATAGGCATTTTAATTGTCTGAAAAGCACTACGATATAAAATGTTTTTTTTAGGTTTAAATTAGGGGTAAAATTAATTTGAACCTGATTATTGGTTTTTAATAAACTCTTGTATCTTCACCAGACAAAGATGAAGGGTGAAGCCTAGGTTGGTAGCAGGCCAATTCCCCCTCACAATCAAAAACTTTGTAATCTTCACTCCATGCCGATTCCAAGGAGTGGTTGGATGACTAGGCTCGTCTTGCCAAAGGGCATTTTTTCAGTTGTTTTGTACAAATGTACTAAAATAGGCCATTTATGGGAACTTGATTGTGTGATAACATTTGATCATTAGCTCAAAATTGAGCACCGTTTTTTTCAAAAGTTAATGTTTTTAAATTTCCCACGCATTGGACCTTGTTGCAATGTAAAACACATTAAGTTATAAAGTGTCAAAACTAGGGGGGTCACCTAATATTGAGTTACATGGGTATCTTGAGTTGTTCTAGTACACTTCCACAATTTAACTCAATACTTTCCTTCCACACTTATAATTCTGAGATAATTATACAAATTAATTGGTTAATAATGTATCTAATCTACTAGAAAAGAACATGTGATTAATGTGGAAGGAAAACATAGTATTAAAAATTGCATGTTTAAACAACTTGATGATTTGGCAATGCTCTATGCGCTACATTAGTTACAAAAACTTTGCATTTCCAATGATATTAGTCTGCTAGATTCTTGTAAACCAATAATTCTAGAAACATCTACATCTATTGTTGATTCATCAGATTTTAGAGTCACTTTTTTGAGAGCTTCCAGTACTTCCTTGTAGCAGGATCACATTTGTCTTCTTAATTCACCTCATTGGGACCGATTTCTATCGAACATTACTTATTTGTTTGTAGAGTCCCAAATTTCAGATGTAGATGACACCATTGAAGACATATGTCTTCTCTTTAATAATAGTTTCGATGAAGCTACATCACCATTATCCTCTTCAGATATTCATGCTCTAAATCTGTCTATACATGATTTTGGATTGTCATCATCTTCATCTATTAGGCATTCACCTCATATGATTATGGCATCCTTTGGCATTGATATGGGGACACCTAAGCAGTCTTTGAAGTTATCAAAATGGGCATCATTATCCTTTGATCAGCTTCATCATGATTCAGGAACATTCATACATCTTCCTTCACATTCCTATTTAGAATGAGATATCTTCCATCTTTAGTTGGTTTCATTTCTTCCCAAGGGGAGGAACGTTGTTCGGCGTTCTTGGATCTACATCTGCATCCTCTGTTGATGACCTAGCCTCATTGTAACAAGACACATATTATGGGGGTCTCATAGACCTTCTATCATTTTCTCTCCTATGGGGAGACATATATTGTACTCAGTGAAAGAAGTAGTAATTCGCTTGTATAATTTTCTTTCATGGATCTTTTCTCTCTTTTGGAGAATAGTTTCTTCCCCACAGGGTTTTCTATCTTATCTCCACTTCATGAAAGATTAATTTGTACTTGGGTACCCCACCAGGCCTATTAGCCAGGACCCATCTCTTTGCTATTCTTAAGGGGGGGGGTGTTAGTGCAAAACATTGATATTACTTAGCCTAAGTAATATATTTGCACATGGCATTAAGCCACCTTAGGTGGGTATGAATTGACTTGGAGAGTCCACCAAAATCATCCAAGATACATGTGGACACCCATTATCCACTTGGCATAAACTTTATTGCCACCACTACTTGAGTGCATGAGTCAACTCCTGAAGTGACTCAAACTCTCCACCTATATGTATAACTCACTTGTTCATAATTCACTACTCCAATTTGATGCTAGCATTTGTCTTATTGATTCTACGAATTCTAATAGGTAACATGTGAACAAAATGAGAGCCTTGTGAAAGAATTCATAGTGGAGGAGATACAAGCTTATTTTTTCTACGTTGGGTGATCAAGCACTCGAACTAGATGGTTTTATAGGCCTATTCTTCCTAAAATGCTATAGTTTTGTAAGTAGAGATGTTTCCTTGGTGGTGGAGGGAGAAAGGAAACATAAGAACATGCCTTATTCATTTCCTTAATTCCAAGAATAAAAAGTCCCTCTTCCTTCGAAGTGTTCAGGTTGATCTCACTCTGTAATACTTTATAAAAGATCATTCCAAAGAAATGACTTCTAGGCTTGCAACCATTATTTTGCAAATTATTTTAGAAGAATAAGGATGCTTTGTACTAGGATGTGAGACACTAAAAGGAGTAATTGTAACACATGAATTTATTCATTCAATTCATGAGCTTAAATTACCAGCTATGGTCATCAAATTGGATATGACCAAATCGTATGATAGAGTCAAATGAGATTTTATTCCTTGGGTTCTCATGAAACTAGGCTTCTCCAAATAATGGTGTAAATAGACTTTATTCATGCATTCCAAGAGTCAAATTTTTAGTGCTAGTGAATGACACCATTGCTAGCACCTTCAATTCTAAACAAGGGCTGAGACAAGGGGATCCCTATCCTGAGGAAAGGCTATCATCTACCATTGATTCAAGAACCTTTTACACATTTATTTTTACAGACAACCCACCATTCTATTTTTATAAGCTACTATTACAAAGCCAAAGTGATTAGAGACATAATTTCTTCTTATTGTGAATTATCTGAATAATTCATTAATGCTTTTAAATCAAGGTGTTTCTCTTTTTTACTCATACTACTATCCAAAGGTGTATTGTCAATGTTCTTAAATTCAGGATAGAACCTTTCCCAAGTAAGTACCAAGGTATCCTGTTGTTTGCTGGTTCAAGTGGGAAGGAATATTGGAAACACATTCACAACTTGATAAAAAAAATAAGATATCATCATGGAAAGGAAGGTGGTTGACTTTAGTCAGAAGGTTAATAATGGTGAACGTAGTTTTAGCTACTATCCCTACATTCATGATGTCAATTCTCAAAATGCATAAAGGGTTTGTAGTAGGAATTGAAAAATTTGTGAGGTGTATTTTATGGAAGGGTAGCTTAGATAAGAAAAGGATTCCTCTTATCTCTTGGGAGAATCTTTGCAAACCAAAAATGATTTGAGGGGTGGGTGTGTTAAACATGGAGTATAAAAAATTATCTTTAGGAACCAAAATGGCATAGAGCATGTACACCAAGCTAATTACAAAATGGACAAGAATCATGCATGTGAAATATATAGATAGTGGGGATAGAGAAAGGATATTCTCTATGGCCAATCCACCAACAAGCTCTAAAATGTGGAATGTCCCAATTCAAGGGAGAGAAGTTAAACTTCTGCACTTAACATGGATTGTTCACAATGGGAACAAGGAACTATATTAGGAGGATTCTTGGAATGGGTACCCTTTGCTATCCATGAGAAATTATTTGAATGAGGCCATGACATTTCTCAAACAATCTTGGGGAAACAAAGTCAATAAATGTTGGTAATTTGGGAATCAGGCTAATAGTGTTAAAGTAAAATGGAAGAATTTTAATGATTGTGAATTTCCTAGGTCTCAGAAAGATATGTTGAGAAAGATTTTATCCCAAAGAGTAATCATTTTTCTCAAAAAAATGAAGATGAGATTAATTGGGCAGCAGCCAAGTCAAGGTTGTACACATTAAACCAATGATATAAATATATTACAGAAGAAAATAAAATAGAGTGGTAGTATAAACTATGTTTGAGCAACACTTGTTTACCAAAACTAGGAGTTTTTGCATGGTTGGTTGTACATAACATAATTTAAAGACATAAAAGGCTACATACGATGAACATTTCTCCTTCCTTTAGATGTGTATTTTGTGGAGAAGAAGAAGATATAGACCACCTAATCCTAAATTGTCCTTTTAGTAATGGAAATAGTTGTGTGCAAAATTGAATTGGGAAGCCCCATTCCCTAATTCTCTACTTGAACACTTTAAATGTTGGCCTACCCTTCATATTGAATCAACTTTTATATGTATTTGGGAGGTAAGTCCCAAATTGGTCATTTGACACATTTGGATGGAAAGGAATTATATAATTTTTAGAAAATCTCCCTCTTCCATATCTAAGGTGATCAACAAATTAGGAGTTATTATGGAAGAGGCTATATAAAATATCTCCAAGGGTAAAAATTCAAATGCTAAATTCACAAACTATGATAACTCCTTGTTAAAGTAGTGGTAGCAACTATGCCCTCCTACCGCTCATGGATCACTTCTTAATAACATGAGCAAGGTGGACAGAAGTAAAGTCAAATAGTCTCCTCTCACAACTCGTTTCTTAAAGTTAAATTTTGACTATGTTTCTCATAGCAATCCTAGTATTTTTGGAGTAGGTTGCATCCTAAGGAATCCCTATTTTGATCTATTAGTGGGAAAGGTGATTAAAATAACTCAAGGTTCAAACAATGAAGTAGAAGTGTATACACTCATGTTCAGTTTGGCCCTAGCAAAAGAACTCAATATAAAATAGGTATGGATTGAAGTGGTGTCGCAGCCCAAATTTTGACTATGATTTACTTTTTACTTGCACATAATTAGTAGTTAATTATGTATGAATTAATGATTTGGTGTTATGTTAAAATGTTAGGATAAATCAATGATATAATGAGTTTATGTTTATATGATTAGAATTTAGACATGTGAATATAAGATGTCATGATTATTTATGTTGGAGTACATACAACATTGAGAGGGGGGGTGTGAATCAGTGTTGTAGATTTCAAAATAAGTTAATTCATTTTCTTTCCTCCAGTACGTTTGACATGAATGATAGGAACAAACTAAAACCATGACACAATAAATTTTAGGAGTGGAAAACCCTCATGGGGTACAAAAACCACTCAAAAATGCCTCACTGGCTTAAACAAGAAGAATCTCCAATTACAAAGCCTCATTGGCATATAAAGCCTCACTGGCATACACTTGCCTCACTGGCATACATTTGCCTCACATGCTCAATATGAACATAAGAGAAAAGATAATTTCAGGGGATGGGTTACAATACAAATCATTACACTATCTCTGCACCTGCATTACTATAAACATAATCCTCCTATTCACACATGTATCTCTGTCTACATAATCTCTATCAAAACCTTCCCCATAGTCATCTATATGCTGCAACTCCTCTTTCAACTCTGTCTTATCATTTTACCTTTCAATTGTAAAACTTACATACACTTTAATCCTCAAAACACTATTCATCTCACAGAAAATGAATAATACTGACATTAGTCGATTGATCTATCTCTTATAAAACCAATACCCTATCAAAACAAAAACAAGGATACATCACATAAAGTCCTAAATCAAAAACCCCTCACCTTCTATGTTCGGTGTATAACTACTTTTGAGTAGTTAGGGCTTGCCAAATCTTTCTTCCCATCAAAATTCCATGTAGAAGATGAACCGTTGAGATTTGAATCAATTTCAAAACATAACCATCGATTTTCATTTCATGGGCTTTGGAGATTAAATATTGGCCGTTGATGTTTTAGTCATGCCCAACCACATTTCTAGTACCAGTGAGCACCAGTTAACAGAGAAGAGGGGCTGGTCAGTATAGCATCTTAAGAACCCCTTTGGTAAGTTGCCTTAAGTGACTTTACCTCCAATAGGAATTCACCATTCAATTAAAACAAAAGTTACATGACATGAATGATGGGCTCTATTATGCCGATGATGGCATGGTTCGGTGGTTAAGTCGCTCAGGATGTAGTGGCGGCCACCAGAGTTCAAACCCCGCTGGGCCAACGAGATCGCAAGGCTTTACGCCTTCGCTGGGCCAATGAGCTCGTGGGTTTGAAGTGTTCTTTCTAGGGGATGAGGTCCCCCAGTTGTGGCCTCACCGGTTCATTGTTCCGGGCAAAAGCATTCGCGTGGAGCCGGAGGGCGTGTCGCACCAGCGTCGTCGGTCACGTTAAAAAGTTTACCAGGCGCATTAAAATAAAATAAAAGAATGATGGGCTCTATTATATTACTTGCATAGGGTTTTAGATATGCAACTAGGGTTTAGGAGTTGAAAAAAAAAACTTCAAGAGAAATAACTCCAAGTTATTACTCACAAGTTAAAATTTCTTCAGCTCTGCAACTACCTTGTCACTTGAATATGCACTTTCAAATTCATATGGATCTATGAAGACTTCTTCATGCTAAAGTAAATCAATTACACTATACACCATAACATAAAGCATACTTGACATGGTTTTGAACATCTTTCCTTGCACCAATGTAGTGTCCAAGGTCTACACCTAACATACTCCTTGACAAGCTCATAGAGCATTATTATAGTACCAATAGATGATCACATGAAGATGAGTTGTGACATCATCATGAACACTTAATACAAGACAACATCAACACTAGTAAGATTAACACTCCAAACATAATTTGCATGAACAAGATATGATGTTCCAATGAAACACACCACACTACATGAAAGATACACAACATCTCCTGATAAGTTTGATCCTTAAATGAGTATGAAAAAGATCCTATGACCAAATCTAATACTTCCAAACAAGAATCATCCAAACTTTGCATCAATATCTTCTCAAAATAGTTCAACTCCTTCTGATGACCATAAATAAGATATAAGGTGATCAAATACTTTTGCCACTTCCTGAAGACATCTTCTACTGCTTGAAGACATCAAGATGATCTGATCCAACTTCAAGATGATTCAAACAATACACCATCTTGTATCTTGTAGCATCCACATAGACTGATCAACCATGAACAAGTGAGCATTATATCATGAACCATTATCCACCATCATGGCATTGAACCTCATGAATCCCATGAAATCTCTGAAGTAACCTTAGTATTGAAGCAATAAGACAACATCTTATGTCTTCAACTTTGCATCACATAAGATTATCCTAATCCAACATGGTGTAGAATGTGGTTGAAAAGTATCAATACTCCTGTTTGCATTGCAGTAGACCTTTGATAATCAATTAACCACATCTAACATATCTTTAATATGATACCTCTGTTATTCCACATAATGATGTGTTGATCCACCTTGACATGAGAATTCTTCCAATCTCAGGAGAATACCAATCATCCTGACAGTCAAATAACATGATCCATGCAACAAAATGAAGATTTCAAATCTTATATGGTTAGAAAAAAAGCATAAGACAATCTCATGAATACTCATTTAACTTTGTATACTATCTCATTGAAGATCATGGTTATAAAGGCTAAACAAGTGATAAGAATGAATATTAACAAGTATAGTAGTTCTATGAAATCCTTCAAGCAAAATCACCAAATGAATGTAAGCAATGTCAATATATGAACTCTTGATATACTAATATCCTTGTGTCCTGAACACAGACACTACTTATCATGAAGTCCTATATCTTTGAAACCATGATGAAGGTAGGAACTAAAAAACCTTGAAGGAGTCATGAACACTATCACATCTAATCTCATTAATCATGATGAACACAAAGCCCTGATGGAGCATCAATACCATATCAGTGCCAACACAACAACTCACAATATCAATATAAACTCACCACCCTAATCTTGACATCAATGACAAACTACTCCACAATCTCCCCCTTTGTCATTGATGGCAAAACTAATTTCTCCTTTCTCATCACTCCCCCTTTTTGTCATCCAATGACAAAGGACTAACTTGTAATATCACTATTTGTCCTTAAGAACCTGTAACCATAAGTCAATAATACCATCATTTTCCTATGTACCTTGTTTGCCCTGCATACCATGTCCACATTATTCATATCTCAACTCTGAAACAAAAAAACTTAATGAAGAAAGAAGACATCCAACTCAATTCTTCCCGATTACTTTACACTTCCTTGGGGTTTTGGAGATGAAGCATTTGACAAATCCCCCTATCTTCAAGCTCCTCTTTATGTACTAATAGAGATCACTTTTGCATTATGCACACGCTTAGATTCTTCCTTTTGATTTTCTTGTTTCTTTCTCCAAACTACTATGGTCCTTTTTTTCTTATAATGGCTAAATGGTTTCACCATATTAGTCTTAGAAAACATTTTCTTTCAATGTGACCAACTTGATTGCATTTCTAATACACAATCTTGTAACTCTAATTTGAAGACTTACTAGGACCTTTAGTCTTATTCCACTCTAAACAATAACTTGCTTGAGTTTTACAATTTCTAGCTCTATGGTCAAAAACATGACAACAATAACAATAACCATGAAATTGACAATAATTGTACATCATTGTTTGATTAGTGGATAGAGATCTTGTAGACTTGATTGACCTTCCTCCTTGATCTTTTGGAGTAGCAGCATGATAACTCAAGTCTATCTTCTTTTTAGGTGCATTTCTTGCTTTGGAACACTCTCCTTCTTCATAACCTAGATAATTTGTGTCCTTGTAATGCTTTTGTTTTCTTAACGTGTCATTCGACTAGTTTGTTCTTTCTTCAAACTTCTAATATTCTTTGGACAAAACCTTGAGATCTTCATAATCCTTTCTCAAACTAACTATTTCTGTCTCTAACTTCAGACATTCTATTCGTTTTACTTCAAGATCAGATTTAGTCACATCTAATATTCTTTTGTCTTCCTCAATCTTGGTTTTTAGACTTATAATCAATTTGTCAGATTCTTCAACATGACTCTTTAAGTTTGCAATCTTATTTCTAGCCTCTTCAAATTCTAAAGAAACTTTTGTAAAATCTGCACATACCTAATTTTTGGAATGTTCCTCTTGTTGAAGTTGATCTTTTAATCTATGATTCTCCTTTCTATGTTGCTTGCTTTGATCTAGGGCACACAAGAGCTCTCCTTCAACATCAACTTCACAATCATTCTCATCAAACTCCTATCCATATTTATCCATAGAGAAGCATTTTTCATTATCATCATTCAAGGGGGACTCATGCAACAACATATCACATGGCATGACTTAGGTTTGTTGTTCAAACTTTTTCCAACATCTCTCTTTTCTCTATTTGAGGCCTTATTTCTATTCTTCTTACCCATTGTACTCCACTACTAGGAACCATGAAGTTGGTTAAACTTCTTATAAGGGTTTGGCTCTGATACCACTTGTTGGAGTATAGACAACACTAAGAGGGGGGGTGAATCAGTGTTGCAGATTTCAAAACAAGTTAATTCATTTTCTTTCCTCTAGTATCTTTGACATGAATGATAGGAACAAACTAAAACTATGACACAATAAATTTTAGGAGTGGAAAACCCTCACGGGGTAGAAAAACCACTAAAAAATGCCTCACTCACTTAAACAAGAAGAATCTCCAATTACAAAGCCTCATTGGCATACACTTGCCTCACTGGGATACACTTGCGTCATTGGCATACCTTTGCCTCACTGGCTAAATATGACCATAAGAGAGAAAAGATAATTTCAGGGGATTATCTTGTTACAATACAAATCATTAGACTATCTCTACACCTACATTACCATAAACATAATCCTCCTATTCATACTTTGTATTACACACATATCTCTGTCTGTATAATCACTATCAAAACCTTCCTCATACTCATCTATATTTTGCAACTCCTCTTTCAACTCTGTCTTATCATTTTACCTTTCAATTGTAAAACCTACATACACCTTAATCCTCAAAGCACTTTTCATCTAACAGAAAATAGATAATACTAACATTGGTCGATTGATTTGTCTCTTATAAAACCAATACACTATCAAAACAAAAACAACGATACATCACATACAGTCCTAAATCAGAAACCCCTAGCCTTCTATGTTTGGTGTATAACTTCTTTTGAGTAGTAAGGGCTTGCCAAATCTTTCTACTCATCAAAATTCCATGCAGAAGATAAACCATTGAGATTTGAATCAATTTCAAAACATAACCATTGATTTGCATTTCGTGGACTTTGGAGATTAAATGTTGGGCGTTGATGTTTTATTCACGCCTGACCACATTTATAATACCGGTGAGCACCGATTAATAGACAAGAGGGGCCAGTCAGTATATCATCTTAAGAACCCCTTTGGTAAGTCACCTTAAGTGACTTTACCTCCAATAGGAAGTCACCATTCAATTAAAACAAAAGTGACATGACATGAGTGATAGGCTCTATGAGATTACTTGCATAGGGTTTTAGATATGTAACTAGGGTTTAGGAGTTGAAAAAAAACTTCAAGAGAAATAACTCCAAGATATTACTCACAAGTTAAAACTTCTTGAACTTTGCAACTACCTTGTCACCTGAATATGCACTTTCAAATTCATATGGATCTATGAAGACTTCTTCATGCTAAAGTAAACCAATTACACTATACACGATAACATAAAGCATACTTGACATGATTTTGAACATCCTTCCTTGCACCAATGTAGTGTCCAAGGTCTACACTTGACATACTCCTTGACAAGCTCATAGAGCATTCTTATAGTACCAACAGATGTTCACATGAAGATGAGTTGTGACATCATCATGAACACTTAATACAAGACAATATCAACAATAATGAGATTAACACTCCAAACACAATTTGCATGAACACTATATGATGTTCCAATGAAACACACCACGCTACATGAAAGATATACAACATCTAATAAGTTTGATCCTTAAATGAGTATGAAAAAGATCCTATGACCAAATCTAATACTTCCAAACAAGAATAATCAAAACTTTACATCAATCTCTTCTCAAAATAGTTCATCTCCTTCTGATGACCATAAATAATATATAAGGTGATCAAATACCTCTGGCGCTGCTTGAAGACATCAAGATGATTTGATCCAACTTCAAGATGATTCAAACAAAACACCATCTTGTATCTTGTAGCATCCACATAGACTGACCAACCATGAACACGTGAGCATTATGCCATGAACCATTATCAACCATCGTGGCATCAAACCTCATGAATCCCATTAAATCTTTGAAGTAACCTGAGTATTGAAGCAATAAGACACCATCCTATGTCTTCAACTTTGCTCACATAAGATGATCCTAATCCAACCTAGTGTAGAATGTCCTTGCAAAATATCAATACTCCTGTTTGCATTGCAGTAGACATTTGATAATCAATTAACCACATCTAACATACCTTTAATATGACACCTCTGTTGTTCCATATAATGATGTGCTAATCCACCTTGACATGAGAATTCTTCCAATCTTAAGAGAATACCAATAATCCTAACAATGAAACAACATGATCCATGCAACAAAATGAAGATTTCAAATCTTATATGACCGGAAAAGAAACATAAGACCATCTCATGAAAACTCATTTAACTTTGTATACTATCTCATTGAAGATTATTGTCATAAAGGCTAAACAAGTGACAAGTATAGTAGCTCTATGAAATCCTTCAAGAAAAATCACCAAATGAATCCAAGCAATGTCAATATATGAACTCCTGATATACTAATATCCTTGTGTCCTGAACACGAACACTGCTTATCATGAAGTACTATATCTTTGAAACCATGATGAAGGTAGGAACTAAAAATCCTTGAAGGAGTCATGAAAACTATCACATCTAATCTCATTAAGCATGATGAACACAAAGCCCTGATGGAGCGTCAATACCATACTAGTGCTAACACAACAACTCACCATATCAATACAAACTTACCACCCTAATCTTTACATCAATGACAAACTACTCCACAATTTATTCATAAGGTTTATTGATTGGCTAACGATGCACTAATCCTAGTTTGGTGACTGTTGTAGACACCTAAAACTAGCCTCGCTTCCCAAATTAGTTATTCATCTACCATACCTTCACATTAATTAAGTAATTTTTAATTATTTAATTAATTTCATGTATTATCAGTCTACCTTATTCTTCTAGATTAATTAAATAATTTCACAATTATTTAATTAATTCTTCATTTCTTCTAATATTAATTTATGAAATAAATTAATTTCTATTTTCTCCAACACAAATAAATGAAATTAATATTTTATTTATTTTCCAATATTATCCATGTGCACCAAAAATTAAATAAATAAATTATTTAATTTCCTCCATAGTTTCCTGTCACTATAATTTGCTCTTGTCTCATCATGATTCTCTCTCATCACTCCCTCAAATCACTCTGAATCGAATCAGTTAACTAATCAATCAATCTAGTTAACAAGTCAATCATTTTAGTTGGCTAATCAATCAATCTAGTTAACAGATTAATCAATTCACTCAACTCATCTATTAAATCCCTTGATTCATAAGAGGACAAGGACACTTGTCACTCTCTCATTTGTTCAAAACCTCTCATCTGATTTCAACCATTGATCTCTCCAATCATTTTCCACCATTAATCTTCACTTCTAGAAATCTATAAATAGAATGTCTTCCAAGCCTCTCAATCATCTCTGATTTGCAGGTAAACTTATGCTATTATAATTCATTCATTTCACGTTGGGAGATCAAAATTATGTTGTTGACATGAGCAATCCACATCATATCCACAAAGGTTAAAGGAACAATCCATTGGAGTTTGGGTGCATTCCAATTCGCTCAATCAGTGAGGTCAAATTTGCTTATGGAGGAAGGTATGCTTGTTTACTTGTTTTATTTTTATTAGTTTATCTCTGTATTACAATTTCTATGCTTAACATTTTGGCACACCCATTGACTATCTAGAATGTAGTATATTGAAAAGTTCTTAGTAATAGATAAACTAAATGAAAAGTGAATCATCGTCTAAATGTAGATGTTTTCTTAGATGGTCCCTTAAGAATGACATTGTTGTTATTTGTGGTCTGTGTGAATGAAGGTTTGGTATTTGACAAATTTTGAATGTGTTTGACATCAGTTAGTCCATCATTCACAATGTTCTTATTCTTGGCCTAGAAATGAGGTTTGTCGGTTGTTGTTGTTATCTTTGTTATATTTGTAAATCTTGACCAAACCTTTATCTATGAGGGATTTCTCAATGGTGACAGCTCTGTATATGATTTCCTCAAATGTATTTGCACATTGAATTTGTAGGTGAAAACCCATCTCTTGATTTAAGTATTGAAAAAATACTCTGACAAGTTGTTTCTCAAGAATTGGACAAGAGAATCTACTAGAAAGGTTCCTCCAGCATTGAAGGAAGGCAGCAAAAGATTATCCATTCCTTTTCTTGGTATTGTAAAGGTCTATCATAGATACCTCATGTTCAATGTTATACTAAAAGTGTGCAATGAATACCTCGACAAGTTCTTGAAATTTCTTAATGCTCTGAGGTAAATGAGAGAACCATTTGATATCCTAGCCTCCGAGACTATGGGGAAAGAGCCACATGAGATAGGTATCATTATAAGCGAATTCCATACATGCTATGTAAAATTCTTTTAGATGGTTCCTAGGGTCACCTTTTCCTTTATATTTGTCAAACTTAGGTATATCAAAGTAATGTGGAAATGGCTTCATGACCAATGATCTATCAAAAGGATAGGGACATATCTCTTCAAAAGAGTATTTCTTCTTTGAAAGTCCCATCTCCATATGGGTGAGTGCAAGATCATGATGGGTCAAACAGTGGAAATAGAGGAAAAATCATTTGAAAGTGTTAGCCAAAATTGTGAAACACTTTTTTAGACTTAGATTTAGGCTTGGTAAGTTTTTTGAAAATGGATATCTGTTTTCCCAAAATGGATATCTTTTTGCAAAATAGATATCCATTTCCTGAAAATGGATATTTGTTTCTTCTATTTTCATTTAAAAAAGTTTCCCTCCAAAATTTAGGCTTGGGAATCCAAACTTGCCTTTTTAACATGAATGAAGAATTGGTATGCTTTTACAGATTTTCCTCGACTTCACTCTCGATACTACCAGACTTTTTTAATCCAAATTTGATAAAATCAAAAGGGTATATTCATGACATTGTTAGGATTCTAAAAATAGAATATATGTTTGATTATAATTTTAATAGGTAATTATTAATAGTTTTCTACCTACACTAGTATAAATTCCTGAGAGACACACTGATTGAAAAACATCCATAACTTTCAAACCTTTTGACCTTTTTCAAATCTAAAATTTGTGTCACATTCTACACTGCATTAGCTACAGGTCTAAAAGAAATTTTGAATTTCTAATTTTTTTTACCCAGTTAGGTTGGCTAGAAAGTTACTTTTTAATATTTTAAAAAAAATTTAGTAAAAAATTCATAAAAATATGCATCACATTCGAGCATGTGTCCTCTACTTGTATCTAAGGATTCAAAAAAAAAAATTTAGGTTGGCCAAAATGACATCTAATTTTTATTTTTTTTCAAAACTTTAAGTAGTGCCTCATTGAAATATCTAATTTTCACCAAATAATTTTTTTTTTCAAAAAAAATAGTAGCCCATAAACTACATTCAATTTCCTACAATTTATTACTACATATTTTTCAAATTATGTAGGTAACCCATTTGAATTGGCTTGTGAAGTTTCTTAAGTCCATTTTTTAGCATTTTCATTACCACTTAGTGGTACTGTTTAGCCCATCATGATCCTGCACTCACCCATATTTTGTACCTTGTTCCTCAATTCATCCAATTCTTGGGCAAGGTTAATGGGAAGAGATGGATTCATATTGGTATGTGGAAGTTGTTGATTGAGTAATTGTTGGATGAAGGAGTTTGGTTGTTGTGATGTGGTTGTGTTGGTAGTGTGATAAGGATGGGAATTAAAAGGCATATTGGAGACTTGAGGGTTGATGTATGAGTATGAAGTGGAGATTTGAGAAGTTTGAGGATGGGTGAAGGACATTGATGATGAGTATTGTGAAGTTTGAGGATTTAGTGGTGAAATGGTTGTTGTAACTTTGGGGATGGAAACCATCATTTGTGATCGACTATGATGTTGTGAAACAAAAGTTGGAATTGAAGTTTGTGATACATTAGTATGAATGTGTTTACTAATGCTTGGGTTGATGCAAAGATGAGATGAGGGATTATTTATGGGAAGTTGTGATGTTGATGGAGGTTTGTGAGGATCATACGCAAATGGATCTTGTGGCTTGATATTGGAAATATCATAGTGTAGATAGGGTAAAAATTAGGGTTAATGCATAAACAACAAACAACTAAACCATAACAAGCACAATAGAGCACAAACTAGCATAAAAATTGAAACAACAAAGTAAAGCAAACTGAATCTTCCACACTAGACTTGATTATCTCCATTGCTCTTCTCAACCTCACATAGACATGCAAGATTTCAAAGGGTTGAATATGGGAGGAATGTTGGTTGCTCATTCTAGCAACATAACAGTACTTGAAAACTCAACATGCAATTTGTTGGCAAGAGACACTGATATGTATTAGACTTGAGTGTTTTCATTGATGGCAACATGGCAAAGATCATTCATCACAATGGAAAAGACACATTGCTCTAGAAGAGAATCCTAATCTAGCAATAAGATATGAACATTTTTGTCTGGAAACCCTAAATTGGCTAAGTATTGGAAATGTTCAGGTATAGGATAGAAAAAGGATCAGTGTTCCTCTACAAGTGAAGATATGAAGATGTAGCTCAGGTATGATCTTCTCAGTTATCTATTGATGTTACATTCTAATAATTAAGTCATGACTTTCTCTAGAAGTCATCTGATGAATAGACTAAGTTCGGGTCTATAGAAGTAAGACAGAGACAGTGAATAATGCTGAATAAATTGGTCTGCATTCCTCTGCATTAGTATATTTTGTTCTATGGTTCTGAAGTAAGTTATAGATAGGTCATGACCATCAGAATCCAAGGCTGTAGCTCTAGAAGTCCAGCAGATATTATTCTCTAGGGTCTCCAATACTGGCATCCAATTTGATAGTGTTCTAGTGTGACAATGAATCAAGTCAAAGGTTTGCATTTTGGCATATAGATTTATCTTATTTTGTGGAGTTGAAGACATGTTAAGAGATCAATAATGATTGTTGAATATGATTCATGAAGTCTCATTTGGTTTGCAACATAAGTTGTGATGTGACAGAGGAACCTATCATATATGTTATGAAGGAACAAGCCGACAAGATGGTTAATTCCTTATGAGGAGAAGAAATATGAGTTGGATGATAAATGTAAGTGGTTGTATTATTAGAGCCAACACATATGAAGAAATGTGCATGATGGTTTGGATCTGCATTGAATATTTAACACAAAAACAAGCTGATAGGATACAACACTTGGTATACATGTTTCACAGTTTGCTTGCCGACTTGATCATGAGAAAGATTTAGTTGCAGATATAAATAGAAGATGGATTTTGGGTACCTACAAGAAGTTGGGTCCACATTGAGGGGAAGTCACGGGAAAAAAAAATCTCGACAGAGAAATAGGTACCCATTTAGGAATGGGTGCCCGAGCCTAAACAGGTACCCGTTTAGGAATGGGTACCCACTTAGGAACAGGTACCCATTTAGAAATGGGTGCCTGAGCCTAAATGGGTACCTATTTAGGAATGGGTACCCATTTCTATATAGCTATTTGAATTTGCAAGAAAACCTTGTGCACTTTTTTTTCCACACAAAAGGAACGTGTATCCATTCCTAAAAGAATAGGCTCAGGAATGGCATGGTAAGCCAACACCTTGCCTTGGACCTGCAAGTACAAGTCCATGTTCAGATCAAGAGAAAAGACCAACTTTACCAATATGGCTGACGATGTTTTTTCTAAATTTTTTTACAAAATTAAAACCCATTATAGATGATGATGTGTAGTTTTCAAATATGTAATTTTTTTTATTTGACTTTTTTTTCTATTTATTAATTAATTTATGAGCAAACTGGTCCAAACACTTGAAATGATAGGTGTTCGTATTTTTTTAATAACTTTTAATTTTTAAAGTTTTTCAACAAAAATTATATGTCATCAATCTAGACATCATTATCTACACAATGAAAAAATAATCATTTTATGATTAGTTTTTCTCAAATTATGTTAGCCGTACATGAGGGGTTTTCAAAATCAGCAATTAAGGCCAATAAAAAATTAATAAAACAAACAATATTTGGAAAAAAAATTATAAAAAAATATCCTCATCAAATTTTACTATATTGTACATCTTTCCTCAAAAGGATTCAGAAAAATACTTTTATTTAAGTCAAATTATGTTGGTCATACACGTGCATGGTATAGTAAAAAAAAGTGACTTTTAAATAGTGGTTTTTAGGCATGCCTATTGAATCAATTTGTATCATCTAGGTATTAAAATAAATTACATATTTAGAAATTAAACTCTGAGTACTACATTTCATATTACTAACTTTTTTTAAGATTCAATCTTTAAGTGCTTCAAATTTTTAGTTCAAATGTGACAAATTCTAAAAATCAGGGAAACCACTTCCACTTTTTGTCCAAAAAGTGGACCCAACTTCTTGCATTGACCTTTTTAGTGTTTTAGTGTGTGTAGTGTGTGATGTGATGTATATGAATATGAAATATGTGAAGATAGAATGGCTGCAGAAAACAAAGAGAGATCTTGAGAATATGTAACAGCAGAGTAGATAAACAAGGGTAGACTAAAGTGAAGAGTTTTTAGTTAGTATTTATGAGCCTAATTGGAACTGTCACCATGCATTTCTAAATGCAATCACATTAGTTCATTATTGGTAGTGAGCCACCTTTTTGCTTCTTTCTTCTTCAAATTGGTAGTGAGCCTTTTCTTGAGCAGTGAGCTCCGAGCAATGATCCCTAAGGTAGTGAGCCTTTTGTATTTCAGCATTGCACCATAATAATATATTGAGAGCTAACACTCTCCATGGTTTTTACCTCTTTGGGTTTTCCACGTTAAAATCTTGGTGTTCATGTGTTATGTCTTTGTGGTTGCTATTCATTTGTGTAATCTACTTTCACATAATTGAATAAAAGAGCAAGTGCATAATTGGTTTTGTAGAACACTGATTCACCCCCCTCTCAATGTTCACTATATTCAACAAATGGTATTAGAGAAAGGTTCCTTGGAAGAAGCTTAACAACTTAAGGAAGATCTAGGAAGGTGTTCTCATGGAAGAAAAATGGTATCTCACTCATCTTGAAACAAGTCATCCTAGTAGCATTGTGATTGGTGATCATGTTAATGTCAACAATGAACAATTTGAAGCAGCTCTAGAAGATCTTGACAACTCCAAGGCTGATGTCAAGGATTTAGAGGAGAGTATCAAAGAAGCAAATGATTGCATTCTAAAATTAAAAGAACAAATCAATAAATCTCAGGAAAGAAGGAAAGAATTATGTGAGCAACTAAAACAAGCAAGTGAATTGACATAAAGTCTTCTTAGGGTTATTGAAGAAAAGACCAAGAATGAGGAATGTATGTATCAAATTGTGAAGCACAAGTAAGAGGAATGTGAAAAATTGGGGAAAGAAGTTCTGCTCTTAAAGTTTGACCTAGAAAGCTACAAAGAAAAATTGAAAATAAGCTCTGTAAAACTTGATGAGTTGCTAGCCAGTCAAAAGTATCCAGATGATAAACAAGGTTTGGGATTTGAAAAGGGAGAAAGTTCAAATTTAGGGCTAGACAGATCTAAAGAAGGAAGAGGCAGAGACCATCTAGTAAGTAATCAAAGAAGAAGACCTAAAGGACCTATGGTTAGGCAACCAATGCACAAAGGTACCCATCTTTCAATGGTCATTGTTTCAAATGCAATAAGTATGGTCATAGGGCTACTTAGTGTAAAAGTAAAATAAATCAAAATACTCCATCTTTTTCTGGTCAATGTTTCAATTGCAAGAAGATTGGTCATAAATCAAGTGAGTGCAGAAGTGTGTCAAGAAATGTGGCAAACTATTCAAGGAATGGTCAATCATTCAATGGCAAAGGTTTTGCATGCAATAGATTTGGGCATATGGCTAACCAATGTAGATCAAGGCCAAATTCAAATATCAGAAGAAATCAAGGTTGGAGAAATGTTGTTTCTTACTATTACAACAAGTTCAAACACCTTGCTAGAGTTTGTAGAAGTAAAAATGTGGAAAGAGATTATCCTACGCAACAAAGGAAAATAGAGAAGAAAGATGTTAAAGGGAAGAATAAAGTTTATCTGGTGGAAACCAAGAAGGAGATGAGTATGATTTGGATCAAAAAGGGTGTGAATGAGGTTAAGGATGGATCCGCTCCAGCATCTAGTGCAGAAACTTCCTCTAGGAAGTAAATTGAGAGTTATGGCTCAGTGGGAGCAGTGTTAAAAATCTAAATCCCCTAGCTAGAAATTTGGTGCTGGAATTCAGCACGGAGATATATGGTGGAATCCGATAAGATAAATCCTTTGAAATAAAAAATGAAAAATACTAAGCCAATGTGGAACATTGCGGCACAATTTAAATCGACTGTATATGTCAAAAGAGGAAAATATATAGCTTTTTGAAACAAGCATTAATGAGAAATTAGGTTAAGTCATTCAAAGGATAAAAGGGAACTAGTTTAGTCTCAAAATCATTTTTCGCTCAAAGCTATCAGGTATTCAGAGAGATTGAAACAAAATTTGAGAAACAACAACCAAGATTTGAAGTGTTCAATGTAATTCAGAGAAAGGAAACCCTAACTCAGTGGAACAAGGTATTTTCATTAAAACCCCACTAGAGAATCTGATTAAATTTCTAAAATGGCAACTCCACAAGTGGTTGATAAATATACTGAGCGACCTCAGCCTAAATTTAAGAAACACCCATTTAAAGCAACATAAGTGGATCCAATGGGTGCATTTTTGACATTCCTCATGGAGTCTTGTATGTCAAGGATATTAGGGAATATATTCATGTTGCCCTAGAACAACATGAGAAGAGTAAACTCACCAACTTCTTTTTAAATCACTTGTGTGATGGAGGTTACGATCTAAAGAATGAATACAAGGCATTGGAGACAGAAAATTATTTAGTACATTAATTTTCTAACCTTCACTGAGGATGAGTAGGTTTGGTATGTATTGAACAGGATTCATGATAAATTTATGTGGCTGGAGAGACCCTTTAAGATCAATGTTGACCTATTTTTCCTCTAGCCAGAGTCAAATATTTCAAGAAACATCAGTCAGTGTGCATATCCCCAATGTAAGCTATATTTGTGATCTTGAAGTCTTGAAAATTGCCTGAAGAAGATTACCATGTGAAAGAGCTTGAAAAAATAGGCAAGTTTGCTTTTTACATCACCCAAAAATTTGCTAAAATAAGCAAGTTATGTATGGTCAATGTTCTGGTCAAACCTAATTTTCTAGGAGAGGTCATATTCTGAATATCTGGTGATATTCCGAACATTGGGTGATATTCCAAACATTGGGTGATATTTTGAACATCAGGTGATATTCTGAACATCGGGTGATTTTCTAAACATTGGGTGATTTTCCAAACATCGGGTCATATTCCAAATATCACCTCAATATTTGTAATATCACCCCTCGTCCAAATATCACCCTGATATTTGTAATATCACCCCTCATCCAAATATCACCTTGATATTTGTAATATCACCCTTCATCCAAATATCACCCCAATATTTGTAATCTCACCCCAATATGATGATGACCCCATCCTGTCACGTTTCAATAAGGCTCGTCCATGATGTTGACGTCACCATCATATCCCTCATAAGAAGAGTATACAAAGGCCAATTCAAAAAGGTAGGGGCCCGCGTTGTATGCAGATCTAGGTGCATATTCAGGGGGCAATTTCAAAGAGGAGTTTAAGCGCCAAAAGCAGAGGTACATGATACGGATTTACATATTTGGCCGAAGGGACATTTCAGCGACCATTTTAGGGCAGATGCAGATATTTCTTGCAATCATTGCTGCAAAAAGAGGAAGCAACTTGCATTGATGATCAGAAAATATCTCTCCACTACCTTGTTTCAGATGCTACATACAGTCATGGTTGAGGATAGACATGCAAGCTGCTCGCATTTAATACCAAAATATCTTCCACCATTTCAGGGGAGCAGGTTGATGATGTGGTAGCTTGCATTAAAAACTAAAAATATCTTCCATCTACATCAATTCCAGATCTTTTGCACCATAACTCATTGTAGTTGGACATCCCTTCAGAGATTTTTTTTCTACTGCAGCTCTTTGAGCGAATTTTATAACTGACTTAGAGCATTTTTGGAATGATATATATATGCATTCGAATGTTGTAAATAAGGTTGGAAATTTTTTGGCATTTTGGTCTTTCTGTTTCTAAACAAAGTTTTCATATACTGTAACCTTGCCTTTTCATTGGATATATGCAAGTTATTTTACCTCCTTTGCTGATTTTCCAGTTCTGTGTGAATCTGCATGAGGTTGTCTGTGAACATTCTATTGCTCTCAACCCTATTGCACCTTACCTCTGCTAGAATCATCTAATTTGTATATGTTCACTTGATGTATCTGATTGTATTGTGTATTTTCTCAGTGTTGTGAAAGTCTCTTTTAATCTGTCTGGTGCATCACCCTTTTATGTTTCAAGTTTTGTTGTTTCATCTTTACTTTAAAGCAGTCCTTCTCCCTTTTCCCCTCAAAATTCAGTAGTTTTAGGTGTTAATCAGGCAAGGAAGCCAGCCTTCTCCAGAGGTTTGATCTCTTTGAGAAAGGTCTCACACCTCAAGATCATTCCCATTGTGTCATTGGAATGCTTGGAATCCTTCCATGCAAGGTGCAATTTCATGTCACAACAATTTCTGGCATGCCCGGTGGGACCGTACAACTTTTATTACTAGTTTTGATGTGCAGCCAGTGATTTTTTAGATCTATAAGAGGTTAAACCTGCATATCTGGTGACTCACACTGAGGAAGGGCAAGCAGATCAGTTCTGCTAATGCATTTTTATGAGAAAGATTCAAACTAGGAGTTCAAGCTCATTTGATTATTTGCAGCTGTCTCCACCTAGAAGATAGAGCAGGGCTATGGTAAGGACTCCAGTTTCTAAAAGAGTACATTCAACTCCCCCAAATTTTAGGCCAGTTACCCCTGTAGTTCCTGTAGCAGCTAATGAAATCCTACCTCTAGCCATTCCAATGGAAATAAATCAACCATTTGTGGCTTTTGATGGGGGTAGCCCATTGAATTTGACAGTACATGATATTATACCCATGGCAGTTTTAAAGAGTCTACCCTATTTCATAGGGGAGAATCAAACTACCTGTATTGACCATATTAGAGACGTAGCATCTCTATGTGGAGTACATCATGTCACCCAAGAAAATGTTACCATCAGGCTGTTGGCTACCTCATTCAAAGGGAAAGCCTTGCAATGGTTCAGGAGCCTACCAGTGCAGACTATAGGAACCTGGGATGATCTAGGAAATCAATTGAACAAATAGTTCCAAGATAAATCAGATAATCTATCATTGGTTGAATAGATGACCACTATAAAGAGAGCTCCTCAAGAGCAAATGATGGATTTCAACTTCAGATTTTAGAAGACATAGGACAAAATTCTTGCCATGGTAAGACGTCTAGCTGAATATTCTTTTCTGTATTTTTTGAAAGCCTTAAATAGTGATATTTCAGTGATGATACAATCATTAGGAGGTACTATTTTACCTAATGCATATGAAATAACTATTAGAGCAGAGAATAGCCTGATTTAGGCCAGAAAAATAGCACCTAGACCACCAATGCCCATCTTCCCCGAGATTCAAGCTTCAATACCCTTACCAATTCCATATTTTGCCTCTTACTACTACAGCATTACCAAGTACTACCAATTCTGAACCTGCTGCTTCTAGCTCATCTCAAGACTTGAAAGAGATCAAAAATAGCCAACAAAAGATAGAGAATATTCTGCAAACTTTTGAGAATGAGCTGGTAAACATAAAAAAGTAGCAGTCCCACAATAGGCAGCCTTATCAGCAACCTAATCAAGGGTAGAATCAAACATATCAAGGGCAAAATTAGCCTTACCAAGCTAATAGGCCTCCATATCAAAGCAACTATCAGGTTCCCAGGCAGAATGCCAACCAGAGGCCTTTTCAGCCTTACAATCTGACACCCATTAATGTAGCAAGGGACCTTGTCCCTGCTCAGAACAACCTTGCAGCTGAGTATGAATGGTGCTATCCATGCAATCAACCACACAATCAGGCAGCCTGCTCGAATGGGGTTGATAAATCAGGCTCTGATGGTGTAGAATGTTGCAGCCACACAACCAGATACACCTCATGATGGGGTTGTGGAACAATAGGAGCAACCTCAGAGTGATTTTGCTTTCATGAACTAGCAGGAAGGTGAATTCTGTGGCATAAATAGAGATAATACTCCAGTAACAACAAATACAAGGGCCAAGAAGAGGGGTTATGAGATTGAACAAGCAACAAATAAAGGAAAAGCACCTGCTGATGCTTCTACATCTCAAATTTCCCATTTTTGACAAAGAAATACTTCAGCAACAACAAAGGAGATGCCTCATTTATAGGCTAATATTGTTGCTGCAAAACCACAACAAAAGGTAAGTGTCACTCCACCTTTCAATATCATTGAAAATATGAAGAAGATGAATGTGACAATGTCTATGTGGGATTCCCTAGCCAGCCCTGGCCAAAAGAAGATGTTGTAGTCTGCCTTATCTGATTTGAAAGTATCTAATGATACAACTGTTAGATCTAGGGCACACAACTGAGAGGGGGGGTGAATCAGTTGTACAAAACCTTACCTCTATTTCAAACACTTGATTCTTCTTGGTTATTTAGGAGCATATCAATTAATCATTTATCAAAGCAGAAAGCATAAACACCGGAGTAGATAAACATCAACACACTATACACCAAGATCTTTGACGTGGAAAACCCAGTTAAGGGAAAAACTACGGGGTGATTAACCCAAGGATTATTCTCTGTTAGAAGAATAAGAAAAATGCATGGCACATGCCAGTCAGGGCTCACTGCCCGAGCACACTGCTCACAAAGAGGCACACTGCCTACAAAAAGACACACTGTCTATAGGATAATAAGAATCACAACCTTGAACTAGAGAATGACATCTTCACCATGTCTGGATCAGTTCCATTTAGGCTCGAAACACTTCTACTCTGCCTTTCACTCTTTCGCTATGCCACACTCATCTGATCAACATCCACACCACGAAACAAACTCACAATCCTTTATTTATACAAGACATCGACTTAGGAACAATCATCTAAGTAGGCAATCAACGATAAGAGCATATGCAAGATGAATAACACATCCAGTTGGCCACCACAAGAACATTCACAGGATGAACAACTCATCCGGTCGGCTAGTCAAAACAAGAAATTCATCTGGAAGAATATCTTCAATTTCAGGCTCTACCATCAATGCAGACCAACAACACAACCTCAAAATGATCCAAGAACCTTCACAAGCTTTCCTGAATGACCAGGTACACCCACATTTCCTCTACTCACTGGAATCTTTTCTCTTCCTCATCCGAAACTTCAAGAACACAGTCTATCGCCACTGTCATATTGCAAGAGGTGCTTCTAGACCTCAAAACCACATACCAATCGAGATGACACATCACAAGGACATCCCAAACACTCTGTCCAATCTGCAGAATAGGATAATGCACTTCCGGATCTCACCGGACCTTTTTGTACCAATCTGTCACTTCAGAGCATCTCCCGGAACTGATTCTACTTGATCAATCACAACTTCTTTGAATCTTCATGCGGACCTCTGAAATCTTAACTTGATCATCTCAAGACTTATATCTACAAACCCTTTAATCTGCATCCTCTAAATCTCAGCCTATTGAGTACTTTTGCCTTCTTCTCAACACTGTTCTTCACTGTTCCTGATTGAGACTAATTTTCTCAGTATCCTCAGCACACAGCTCATCCAATCCTTCTTGCCAATGCAATATGAGTATGTTGACATCAATGACAACGCTGGCTAACCTCATACTTGCAACAACTATAGACCCAAATAGGGTTGTCCTTACCAATTCATCTTAGGATAATAGCAAACAGCCCAACAAAAGTGCCAAACCACTCCCATTTTATGTATCATTGATAATTATAGACAAATTAGTACATAATTGCATGGTGGATAGTGGAGCAAGTAGTTCTATGATGCCTAAGCAAATTGTAGACCAATTAGGGCTCAAGTACCAGCCCCTCGAGAAGGGTGTACTCCAATTAGATGGCATAGTTGTTAATACTGTGGGTGTAATAAAAGACCTAGGCCTCACTCTGCATACCTATCCAAATGTTTCTATTTTCCAAGAGGTCTTCATCATTGATTTGCCTCCTTATTTTGCCATGTGCTTATCAAGAGAATTCACAGCCAAAATAGGAGGGTATTTGTCCTCAGATTGGTCTTACATATTTTTTAGGACCAGATATGGCACCAAAGTAACTTTAAAATCTGAGTTTCTTTCAAATCATCACATAGAGCCCTACACACCAAGTGTTGTTAATGCAAATTGCATTATATCTGATGATCCTAAATTAGTTGCTGCTCAAGAACTACAAGATGAAAGCATACCAGAGGTACTCTTAAGGGAGTGGATCTTAGAAAATAATGTGGATGATCCTGAAGGACACATCCAAGAAACTGGTATGGGGGTTTACATACTACATGAACCTGAAACAACAATGCCAAGCCTTTTAAAGGATGTAGAACAATAGATAGAGCAACACAATGAAGTATGGAAAATGTACGTTGATAGCTCAAGGAGCAGGAATGGATCTGGAGGTGGTGCAATGTTGGTGTCACCACAAGGTGAAAAATATTTTTCTTCTTTCTGTTTTGCCTTTGCATGTGCAAATAACACTGCTGAATATGAAGGATTGATCCATGGTTTGCAGTGGGCAAGAAAGAGGAAAATTGGCTGTTTGCAGGTATTTGGGGATAGTGAACTCATTGTAAATCAGGTAAGAGAACTGCATGTTACCAAAAATGATACTTTGAAATTCTATAAGCATAGGGTATGGGATATGATTGAAGAGTTTGAATCTTTCAACCTAGTCTCTAATCCAAGAAGTCAGAACTATCATTGATAGGTTAGCTGCAATAGGGGCTCAGTTTGACATCCCTAGTGATATTCAAAGGGAGAAGGTACAACCTCATGTAAAAATAGTTGATAGGCCCTCTATCCCTGATAATAACATTCATTGGCAAGTTTTTGAAAGTGATGAGTAGATCCTACGTTTCTTGTTAGAAGAAGATGAATTTTCTGTGATAAATCAGGATAAACTCAAACAACAATATGGCAATGATCAAATTGTTTAGCAGAGAACAAACAAGCTGCCCAAGGGATTGGTAATCTTGGAATCTATTTTTGGCACTGATGATCAGATGAAGAAGACCAAAATTGGCATGCAGATAAAAGAAGAACATTATGAGGAGATAGAGATTTTCAAGGGTAAACTTCTCAAAATAGGTAAAATATGCTCACCTAAGGATAGGAGAGCTTTCATAGCTCTCTGTCAAGAATTTGAAGATGTGTTTGCTTGGGATTATTTAGACCTAAAGGGGTTTGACCCTCATATTGCCCAACATACCATAGAATTAGAACTAGATACTAAATCTGTGAGGCAGAAGCAAAGACCTTTAAATCCAAAGCTTGAGCCTTTCATGATTAAAGAGTTGACCAAACTGATTGAGGGGAAAATCATATTTCTGATCAAGCACACTTCTTGGGTCTCCAACCTTGTCCCTGTGAGGAAGAAGAATGGAGAGATTAGGCTGTATGTCGACTTCAGAGACCTTAATAGAGCTTCCCTAAAAGATCATTACCCATTGCCCTCAATGGAGCAAATTCTGTAGGTTGTGGCTGGCTCAGAAAGGTTTTCTTTGCTTAATGGATTTTCTGGTTACAATCAGGTGTTAGTTAAGGAGGAGGATCAGTTCAAGACTGCTTTCACCACCAAATGGGGTACCATGGCCTACAAAAGGATGCCTTTCAACCTCTCAAATGCTGGCTCTACTTTCTAGAGAGCCATGGACATGGCTTTTAAGTGTTTGTTGTATAAATTGGTGCTGGTATACCTTGATGACATCACAGTTTTTTCCAAGAATGTATCTAAGCATTTGTCTCATATGAGGTTAGTAGTTGAAAGATGCAAGGAATTTGGGATATCTCTCAATCCCAGGAAGTGTATATTCATTGTGCACGAAGGCAAACTATTAGGGCACATTATGTAAAGGGAAGGCATTACCATTGACGCTGAAAGGGTAAGAGCTATTCTGGAGCTACCTTTACCTAGTCACAAGAAGGGGCTACAAAGTTTTATTGGTAGAATTAATTTTCTGTAAAGATTCATACCCAACATTGCAACTCTATTAAAGCCTTTGACGTCTATGTTGAAGAAGAGCA
Organism: Cunninghamia lanceolata; assembly: GCA_027924645.1. Classification (NCBI taxonomy): domain Eukaryota; kingdom Viridiplantae; phylum Streptophyta; class Pinopsida; order Cupressales; family Cupressaceae; genus Cunninghamia; species Cunninghamia lanceolata. The sequence continues at coordinate 482,311 of BSBN01001254.1, forward strand.
CAATTTTCAGTTGGACAAAAGAGGCCAAACTCAACTTTGAGTCCATAAAGGAGGCGTTAGCGGCTACACCAACATTGGTAAATCCTGATTTCTCCAAAGACTTTATATTGTATTCTTATGGCAGCCTAGATACCATCTTTGTGATTCTGGTACAGAAGTAGAGTGAGGGTTTTGAGCAACCAATTGCTTTCTTTAGTCAAGGGCTAGAGGAGTATGAGCAGAGGTATAGCTTTGTTGAAAAGTACATCCTTGTAGTGGTAAGGAGCCTCAATAAATTTTGGCATCTTGTTTCTAATAACAAGATACAGTTGATTGTCGCTCACCCTAGCATAAAGGAGTTCCTATTAAGTAAAGATGTTAATGAGAAAAAGGCTGGTTGGATCACCAAAGTCATGGAATATGATGTAGAGATCAAGATAACCAAGCTAGTCAGAGGTAGAGGACTTAGTGAACAACTTGCTACCAGTTCAGAAAATGAGGTAGAAAAGGAACATGAGGTACTTCTGACCATTAATGAGGAGCATCAGAATGGTATAGCAACAGTAGGTACCAGTTGGGTTAATGACATGACTCAATTTTTGCAAACTGGTAAATGTCCAGTAGGTCTAGATAGAACCAAAAGAAGATATTTTAGACTGCAATCCATTCCATATGTTTTAATAAATGGCATCCTTTTCAGAAAGGAATTTAATGGTGTATTGTTAAGGTGCATTGATAAAGGTCAGACTGCCAAGGTGCTACATGAATTTCATGATGGAACAGAAGGGGGTCATTTTGCCCCAAGGACTACTTCTTGGAAAATAATGAGAGCTGGCTATTACTGGCCCAGCTTATTTAAGGATGCCCATGCATGGGCTAGAAAATGTGTTAAGTCTGCCATTTTTTCAGGCAAAGAAAGGTTGCCAGCTTTACCTCTGCAGCCAATTTAAGTAGAGCAGCCCTTTATGTGATGGGGCATTGATTTTATAGGTCCCATTAACCTACCATCAAGTGCAGGCCACAGGTGGATACTCACAGCTACAGACTATTTCACAAGGTGGACTGAAGCAATGGCTCTAAAGGAATCAAATGAGAATGTTGTTTTAAATTTTTATCAAGATTTGATTTCTAGATTTGGGGTGCCTGAGTCTATCATCTCTGACAATGCTTTAGCCTTTGTTGGATTGAGGATAACTAATTGGGCTGTGAGGAGTGGGATCTATTTGAATGCTTCATCAAATTATTACCCATAGGGTAATGGTTTGGTTGAATCTACAAATAAGAATCTCATAAGGATAATTAAAAGATCAATGAAGGATAACCAACAAACTTGGCACACCAATCTAAAATTTTCTCCATGGGCAGATAGAATAACTCTCAAGAGGTCAATTGGGAATTCCCCATATATGTTAGTTTATGGGAAAGAGGCAAGATTGCCTATATCTATGGAGCTGCCAGCACTAGACATCATGAATCATTTGGAAATATTTGAAGCATAGTGCCCCATGGCTGTTAGATATGCTCAGCTGATGGAGCTTGAAGAGAGCAGAGATAAAGCTATGAAAGCTATGGAGTATCATCAACTTCAAACAAAAAGAAATTTTGACAAGAAGGCCACCCCAAGAAATTTTAGAATGGGTGATATGGTGCTCAGATGGGATGAATTGAAAAGCAGACCAAGAAAACATTCCAAGTTTGACAACATGTGGAGTGGCCCCCATTTCTCATTACTGAATACATGGAGCACAATGCATTTCAGTTATCAAGTATGGATGGACTAAATTTACCTATCCCAGTCAATGGGATACACTTGAAGAGGTGTTTTGAGGTATGAGTGCTTTGTAAATCAGTAGATCAGGTCTCTATGTTTTCAATAAGTGCTACTGCACATTAGTTTAGATCCCTTTTGTTTTCCCTAAGTGTTGTCTAGCACAGTTGAGGGGGTTGCTTTCAACATTTTTGTCTTGGGTTGGTCTTCCAATGTTCTTCACTGATGTACTGAGTTACTAAAGTCAGGAAATATTTGTATATTTCTAGTCTATGTATGACTCCATGCCTAATAGATGCTCAAGGCCACTAATCTAATTGTTTATCAGGCAAACATCCCATAGAAGTCACCAAATTGTTGACCTATTTTTCCTCTAGTTGGAGTCAAATATTTCAAGCAGCATCAGTCCATGTGCATATCCCCAATGTAAGCTATATTTGTGATCTTGAAGTCTTGAAGCTTGCCTGAAGAAGCTTACCATGTGAAAGAGCTTGAAAAAATAGGCAAGTTTTTTTTTACATCACCCAAAAATTCTCTAAAATAAGCAAGTTATGTATGGTCAATGTTCTGGTCAAACCTGATTTTCCAGGAGGGGTCATATTTCGAACATTGGGTGATATTCCAAATATCACCCCGACATTTGTAATATCACCCCTCATCCAAATATCACCCCTCGTCCAAATATCACCCCGATATTTGTAATATCACCCTTTGTCCAAATATCACCCTGATATTTGTAATATCACCCCTCATCCAAATATCACCCCGATATTTCTAATATTACCCTTCATCTAAATATCACCCTAATATTTGTAATATCACCCTTCATCCAAATATCACCCCAATATTTGTAATATCACCCTGATATGATGATGACGCCATCTTATCACGTTTCAATAAGGCCCATCCATGATGGTGACATCACCATCATATCCCTCCTAAGGAGGGTATACAAAGGCCGATTCAAAAAGGTAGGGGCCTACGTTGTATGCAAATCTAGGTGCATATTCAGGGGGTGATTTCAAAGAGGAGTTTAAGCACCAAAAGTAGAGGTACATGATACGGATTTGCATATTTGGCCAAAGGGATGTTTTAATGACCATTTTGGGGTAGATGCGGATATTTCTTACATTCATTGCTACACAAAGAAAAAGTAGCTCACATTGATGATTAGAAAATATCTCTCCGCCGCCTTGTTTTAGATGCTGCATACATTCATGGTTGAGGATAGACACACAAGCTGCTCGCATTTAATCCCAAAATATCTTCCACCATTTCAAGGGAGTAGGTTGATGACATAGTAGCTTGCATTGAAAACTAAAAATATCTTCCATTTGCATCAATTCCAGATCTTTTGCACCATAAATCCTTGTAGTTGGATGTCCCTTTAGAGATTTTTTTCTACTGCAGCTCTTTAAACGAATTTTGTAACTGACTTAGATTATTTTTGGAATGCTATATTTATGCATTCAAATATTGTAAACAAGGTTGGAAATTTTTTGACATTCTGGTCTTTCTATTTCCAAACAGAGTTTTCATATACTGTAACCTTGCCTTTTCATTGGATATATGCAAGTTATTTTAACTCCTTTGCTGATTTTCCAGTTCTGTGTGAATCTGCATGTGGTTGTCTATGAACATTCTGTTCCTCTCAATCCTATTGTACCTTACCTCTGCTAGAATCATCTAATCTATGTATGTTTACTTGTTGTATCTGATTATATTGTGCATTTTCTCAGTGTTGTGGAAGTATCTTTTAATCTGTCTGGTGCATCACCCTTTTGTGTTTCAAGTTTTGTTGTTTCATCTTTACTTTAAAGGATTCCTTCTCCCTTTTCCCCTCAAAGTTTAGTAGTTTTAGGTGATAATCAGGGAAGGAAGCCGGCCTTCTTTGGAGATCTGATCTCTCTGAGCAAGGTCCCACACCTCGAGATCATTCCCATTGTGTCATTGGAATGCTTGGAATCCTTCCAAGCAGGGTGCAATTTCATGTGACAATAATCACAAAAGATGCTATAATGGTATTAACTAGACTATACTCCACCATATCAGTACCAATTCTAAAAGTCGTGAAAAATGAAAAAGTAATGGCGGGCATTGGAGTAAAGTTTGACAAAAGAGTGCTAACAATCAATGATATTGAAGACTATGCAATAAGATTTGCATCCATGGTTATTATCTACAATGTTTACTTCAGAAACTGTGAAAATTCACTATCCAATATAGCAATCTATAAAACTTTTGAGATGGTGAAGGAAGATGTAGAGTATGATCTTTGTGAATTGCTTCAACAACAATTGATGGAAAATTTAAAGAAGACCAAAGATAAGAAATATCTATTCAAATATGGTACGTTGATTCTCTGTCTTTTCTTCTACTACATGCTAGAATTACTAGGTATGAAGAATTTTCTCTAGTTAAGTGATAAACCTACTTCAGTTCAAATTAGAAATCATCTAAATATCATAGTAAGTATTGATGCTCGGAAATCAGCCCTATGGGGCTATTTAAAAAATTTCTAAAGCATGATGCAGTCAAGGGAAAGAATCCCTAAGGAAATTGTTGAGAAATACAAAGACACCATTTGTTTCATGGTTACCAAGGATCAGTGTTTAATGGAGGTTGTCGAACCTAGAACTATTTGGGTTATGCCCATGGCATATGAGGTAGATGGACAAATACTAAAAAACTATGCCCAACACCTGCTTAGTAAACCTAAAGACACTAAAGAAGAGAGGTTTGAAACATTTGAAGAGTTATCTGTGAAACTCCATGTTGAACTCAAACAAATAGAAACTGCCAAGAAGGTGAGAAAAGAGGTAGAAGAAATTACTAGAAGATATGGATTCACTAAGGAACAAGTCAAAGAAGCAAGGGAAAAGGGTCAAGCAGAAAGGAAAGCAAGGAAAAAGAAAGGAAGTGAAAGAGTTAAGGTTCCAAGTGAACCTAAAGAAAAGGAAGAAAAACCTCAAGCAACAAAAAGATCTACTAGAAGCTCTACCTCCTCTTCCGGTCCTACACCTACTGGCATAAAGGAATCTGTAGAGAAGCAAAATGACAGAGGAGCAAAAAGACAGAAAAAAAGGTAGAAGAATGCATGTAAGTGTAAGAGAAAAGATGAAGAAGATACTGAGTCTGATGAAGATGTCAAGAAAATGAAAGCTAAAACTACTAAAGCCTCTGGAAGAAAGAAACCTAGCAAAAGATAGAAGGTAGATGAGTCTCAAGCCACATTAACACTTGAAGATATATTTACGTCTGTCACTAATGATAGAAATCTGAAACTTGTGGCTGAATTTTATGATAATTACAATGATGCTGATAAAAGGATTTTGGAAGAAGCCACCATAAAATATTTGAATATATATAATAAAGCTCTCATTGAGAACATTGGTGATCTCCCAAACACCTTGGGTAGTATTTTGTTAGTCAAAAAAGAAGCTACTATGGCTAAGGACATTGAGCTCAGAGAACACACATTGATAAGATTATGTCCAAATATTACTACAAAAGAAAAAGCCAAAATCACCAAAGCACTTAACAATGAGTTCAGATCAAAGAAAAGAATGAATTCATTGATGATAGGAGAAACTGATAAAGTTTTCAAGGAAACAGAGGAGATCATTTTGGAAATATTAAAGAAACACAATATCCCTACCATCTATGACAATGACGTAACCATATGGTGAAAATGATACACATGTTCTAGAAGTGAACCCTGAACAAGGATCAAGAAAACATGACCATGTGCTTAAGGAGATGAAAGTACCTATAGTGGAAACTCAAATAAACCCTCCTCCAGAAGAACAAAATGACAAGGAGACACTAGGAGAGGAGCAAATCAATGAAACCTCTCCATCGGAATAGAAGGAGAATGCAAATAAATACATGAATTTAGATAACCTAGAATAGAGCTAGAAAGAAGAAGCCTCTACCAAAGCAAGAGACACAGCAGATGTCTTGGTCGATTCTAGATAACAACAAGATCTAGATGATTTAGAATTCATTCAAGAACCAATTAACTTGAACTTGTTGTAACCTATGGAAAAATTCAAATTAGTGTCTATTTTCTAGGCCAAGGCACATGAAGAGATGATGAAATCACATGTCCATGATAGTAAGTTGGTCAGTGATGCCACCAATATTTCAAAAGGACACCTAATTATCCTCTACTCATAGATTCAAGGGCCTTTTGAACTCTGTAAGTACACATTTTGAGTCCTTTGAAAAATCTACAGAAGTAAAAGTTAAAAAGGAGTTTGATGAAAAGAGAATGGTTGACTTGAAGGCTATGATAGCTCATGATAAAAATTTGTTAGGAAATGGAATAAAAAGAATACAAAGTGTCATTGAAGAGGCTGGTAAAATATACAAATTTTGTTTATCTTGGCCAAAAGTTACAAAGGATTTATAAGATAAAATCAGAGACTTGGAACTCAAACTGCTTAATATTTGTGAGACATATAATCTGGTAGTTGAGTCAATAAATTCCAAAGAAACACAAGTTGTAAATATTCACAGTGATTTGGGTACTCTAATGAAGAAAAGGGAAGAAATTAGAGACGGGTTGTGCTAGCTCAAGGGATTGATAGGTCAAAAAATTGATTCCATGACCAATCTGGGAGATGAAGCCCTGAAATCACAAGCATTAATTGATTTAACTTCAGATGTACAAAAGGTAGAAAAGTTAATCTTTTTAATAAATAGCCACATCCAAATTTTGGAAAGTGCAAGGAATAGATGGAATGGAGAGATAGCTCTGATAAAGACTATCTCTAATGATATTTTACCTTCATCCATAACATGAAGTGGAAATGTGCACCTGTACATATGCAGCAAAATAAGACTATTTTGAAAAACTTTTGACACAATCTTGCCTTTTTGATAAGTTTTGATTCCAAATCACACCCTTTGTCATTGATGTCAAAGGGGGAGAATGGTGCAATGCACCTAGAATAGTCATTTAATCAATTTTTTTTTGTATTTTTTTTTTGTTAAAAGAAAAATAGAGTTTTAAAATGTAATAAATCCTTCAATAGGCATGCTCATGTAGTAGAGAAAAAAATAGGCTATTACCTTTAGTGGTCTGCAGTTTACTTTAAAGTTATGACAGTCTATTTTTAGGAAACACAGTCTTTTATTGAAAAAAAGCAGTCAGTTGGCTATTTTAAGCCTCTCCCCATGATGGGAATAAGAGATAAGGTTATAAATAAGTGAGATTAATTGTAAAAAAGGCAGATTGGTCAAATGAAGGTGATTTTTGATGAAGTTGAAAGAAAGAAATGAGAAAAGATACTATTTTTCTGTCCCACTTGACTGTTTTTCTGTATTTTGCTGTTGCAGACCATACTATCAATTTGTAAGGCATAGTTATGCCATGAAACCAATTTTATGTGATAGAGGGATGAGGTAACTATCCAATTCCATTGGTTTTAGGTTATTTCATTCATTTTTGTGAAAGTTATCACATTTTTGCTAAAAACTGTCCAAAACACTATTTTTTGACTACAACAGTCCTGTTCCTGGCTATTGCACGCCTCTGTGCAGATAGATATAGGGGAAATCCATATATTTATGGAAATAGGGTTGAGATAAATTTCCAATGGTTCTAGTCTAAGGTCTTGATTCAATTTCTAGAAGGAGATATTGCTTTTTTTCCAAAACTGCTTGTGTCATTCCAGCAAACCATTGATTTGGGGGTTTTAGAGAGTTTTTTTGTTTTCCCACTCCATATTGCTGTGTTAGAACCCCAAAATGGGTGGAGTGAGTTTAGAATGGTATGTTTTCTAATGGGTTTTGCATGCAAGAGCACGAGAGAAGAAAAAGGTGAAGATTTGAGCTATGAAGACCTCATTGTGTCATGTTAAGGCAAACTTGAGTTGGAGGAGTGAAGTTTTGATCATAAAAGCAAGTTGAAATGATCTTAGACCCATAAAACCTCTGAAATTGGTCTTTTTAGAATGTATCTAATCTCACCAAATTGGAATTTTAGTTGTGGGCTAAAAAGTTTGTGTACTTCCTTTATAAAATAGGGCTAATTGCCCTCTTGGACAATAGGGACAGTCCAAATTTGAGGTGTATGTTGCAAAATAACCTATCTTTCATGTTTTGTATGTTGTATAAATCTATAACGGGTAATCAAAAAGGTGATTTGTTAGTGGGTTTGTCATGTCTTGTGAAAGTTATGCTTCAAAAACCTCTCTTACAGGGCTACAAGGAGATAGGTCAGTTTGTGAAGGAGGTGGTACAAGGAGGTATCCCTTGAGCATTTTGATAGTTTTGTAAGCTTGAGAGAGTAAAACCTAGAAGGTCTAGGGTCCCTATAAATTTTGTAAAGGTTCCCATGTATATGAATCTATAAATGTTGATATCGTGTTGTGTTGAAGCTAGGGAGTGTGAGTGGACAGTCAAGTCCAAATTGAAGTCAAGTGTTGTTGTTTGGTCCACTAAGGCCTAGATGAGTTGTTTTCCCTACTATTCCCTATATTCTCTTCCCCCTATGTTGTTAGTTTGATCCTTTGTGGTCTTGTGTTAGTGAGCTTTGCATCAAATTGGTATCAGAGCACAGTTAGTAGGTCTGTGAAGTGTTGAGTTAAGAGACGGTTTGTCAAGATGCCTCCAAGAGTGAGAAACATGGCTCAAGAGATGAATGAGCTGAAGGAAAAACATGCCAGAGAGTTGAGGGAGCTGAAAGAAAGAATGGCTACCCTAGAATAGAATCAGAGAAGAGGAGTGGCTCTAGGTGATGAGATTGAGTATGAGGAAGAAGAAGAAGCTGAGTATGAAGATGTAGAAGAAGAGTTGGACCCTAAGGATCAAAGGATAGTAAAGTTGCTGAGGGAAGAAATAGAAGACAAGCACAAGATGAAGATAGACGTGCCAAAGTTTGGAGGAAGCTTAAATGATGAAGAGTTGTTAGATTGGATTGCAGCATTGGATAGTCATTTTGAGTGTGAAGAAGTTCCTGAGGATCAGAAAGTGAAGATTGCAAAGACCAACCTGATAGGTCATGCTTTGTTATGGTGGGATTATCAGTAGACAGAGAGGAGAAAGCAAGGAAAGGCAAAAATTGTTTCATGGGACAAGATGGTAGCAAAAATCAAAGGTAAATTCTTGCCTAAAGATTTTGAAGTTCAAATATTTAAGAAGCTTCAAAGTTTAAGACAAAAGGATATGGATGTTAAGACATACACTGAAGAGTTTTATAAGCTGAGAGTAAGGTCTAGTCAAAATGAAACTAAAGGGCAAAATGTCGCTAGGTATATTGGTGGTTTGAGATTTAACATGCAGGATGAAGTAGTGTAGGCAAATCCAAGGAGTGTTGAATATTGTTATCAGATGGCAATTAGAGTGGAAGAGAAGCTGAAAAGAAGACAAGATAAGTTAGCCAGAGGTAGAGGCAATACCTCTAGAGGTAGAGGATATTTCAATACAAAGCAAGTTAGTGAAAGTCAAGAAGACATGAGCAAGGCACAAGGACAAGGTGTTGATTTTAGAGGTAGAGGTTCTAGAGGCAGATTTGGTGGTGGAAGGAGTGCAAATACCTTTGTAGGTAAGTGTTACAATTGTCAAGAGTTTGGACACCTAGTATATAAGTGTCTTAAGAAATAAATTTTTTCAAGTGATGGTGAAAGGAAGACTGAGAGGAGGACTCAATTAGTCCAAGAAGAAGAGTGTGGTAGTTCTAGTTACACAAGGTGTGATGCTGAAGTAGGAGAAGCATTGATGCTAAGAGAAAGAGAGCTATTGAAGACCTCCAGGGAGAAGGAGTTGATTCAGAGGAGAGCATTGTTCGAGACAACTTGCAAGAGCAAGGACAAGGTATGTAAAGTGATAGTATATTCAAGTTGTACTGACAATATGGTGTCTAGTGAGATGATAGATAAGATGAAATTGAAGAGAGTTCCTAGGGAAGTTCCCTACAAAATTTCTTGGGTGAGTGATCATCAGTCCATTTTAGTGATTGGGAAAGCATTAGTTGAGTTCAAGATTGGAGCATATGAGGATAGAGTACTTTGTGACATCCTACCAATGGATTGTTGTCATGTGATACTGGGAAGACCATGGCAATTTGATAGGTTTGCAGTCTCTGATGGAAGAGCTAATACCATCACTATCAGGAAGGATGAGAAGACTTTTGTGTTACTTCCATTAGAGGAATAGTTAAGAGCAGAAAATATGATTATGTTTGGCAAGAAGGAGACAGTGATGTTTGAGGAGAGTAAAAACAAGGAGTGTGTAACCTTTTCAAGGCATGAAGTTGTTGAAAGAGCAAATAGGAAGTGTGGACCTGATTTGTAGCCTATTAAGAAGAGAAATATCTTCATGTGGAAGAAGGAAGTGATTGAAAATGTGAAGTAGAAGAATGTAGAGCCTGTGGTAAGGCAAGAAGTGAGTGGAGTCTTAGTAGGGACCGTCATGTGCCCTGTTGTGAAGAGTAGAAATAAGAGACAACCAAATGAAGCTGGTGTAGTAGTTTGCAAAGTTCTTAGGACATTGAAAACCCTAGTTGCAGGTCTAATAGAGGTTGGTAAAGGTAAGGTTACAATGGACAATAGAGAGCAAAGTATGAGACAGTGGTGTGAGAAAGGAGTTGAGAATAAAGTGTTAATAGAGGTAAAGAAGAGTGAAGTTGACAGAGCACTCTATGATAGAGAAACACATTTCAAAGAAGGACAAGAGCAAAGATAACAAGGATAGTGAAGGATCAAAGCAACATGGACTTGATGAAGACAAGCATGGAGCTATGAAAGACAATTTGCAAGAATCTTTCCAAGGGACTTGGAAAAGTTTCAAGTTAGGGTGTATGGTGCAGTGCACCTAGAATAGTCATTTAGTCAATTTTTTTTTTGTATTTTTTGTTTGTTAAAAGAAAAATAGAGTTTGAAAATGTAATAAAGCCTTCAATAGGCATGCTTATGAAGTGGAGAAAAAAATAGGCTATTACCTTTAGTGGTCTGCAGTTTACTTTAAAGTTATGACAGTCTAATTTTAGGAAAAATAGTCTTTTATTGAAAAAAAGTAGCCAGTTGGCTATTTTAAGCCTCTCCCCATGATGGGAATAGGAGATAAGGTTATAAAAAAGTGAAATGAATGGTAAAAAATGTAGAGTGGTCAAATGAAGGTGATTTTTGATGAAGTTGAAAGAAAGAAATGAGAAAAGATACTGTTTTACTGTCCCACTTGACTATTTTTTTTGTATTTCGCTGTTACAGATCGTACCACAAATTTGTATGGAATATTTATGCCATGAAACCAATTGGATGTGATATAGGGATGAGATAAATATCTAATTCCATTGGTTTGAGGTCATTTCATTCATTTTCGTGAAAGTTATCATGTTTTTGCTAAGAACTATCCAAAACCCTATTTTTTTGACTGCAACAGTCCTGTTCCCAGCCATTGCATGCCTCTATACGGATAGATATAGGGGAAAGCCATATATTTCTGGAAATAGGGTTGAGATACCTGTCCAATGGTTCTAGTTTGAGGTCTTGATTCAATTTCTAAAAGGAGATATTACTTTCTATTTTCTAAAACTTCTTGTGTCATTCCAGCAAACCATTGATTTGGGGGTTTTAGAGAGTTTTTTTGTTTTCCCACTCCATATTGCTATGTTAGAACCCCAAAATGGGTGGAGTGACTTTATAATGGTATGTTTTCTAATGGGTTTTGCATGTAGGAGCAGGGGATAAGAAAAAGGTGAAGATTTGAGCCATGAAGACCTCATTGTGTCATGTTAAGGCAAACTAGAGTTGGAGGAGTGAAGTTTTGATCATAGAACAAGTTGAAATGATCTTAGACCCATAAAACCTCTGAAATTAGTCTATTTGGAATGTGTCTAATCTCACCAAAGTGAAATTTTAGTTGTGGGCTAAAAAGTTTGTGTACTTTTGTAAACAGGGCTAATTGCCCTCTTGGACAACAGGGACAATCCAAATTTGAGGTGTATGTTACAAAACAAGCTACCTTTCATGTTTAATATGTTGTATAAATCCATAATGGGTACTCAAAAAGGTAATTTTTTAGTGGGTTTGTCATGTCTTGTGAAAGTTATGCTTCAAAAATCTCTCTGACAGGGCTACAAGGAGATAGGTCAGTCTGTGAAGGAGGTGGTACAAGGAGGTATCCCATAAGAATTTTGATGGTTTTGTAAGCTTGGGACAATCAAGCCTAGAAGGTCTAGGGTCCCTAGAAATTTTGGAAATGTTCCCATGTATATGAACCTATAAATGGTGATATTGTGTTGTGTTGAAGCCATGGAGTGTGAGTGGACAGTCAAGTCCAAATTGAAGTCAAGTGTTCCTATTTGGTCCACTGAGGCCTAGATGAGTTGTTTACCCTGCCATTCCCTATATTCTTTTCCCCCTATGTTGTTAGTTTGATCCTTTGTGGTCTTGTGTTAGTGAGCTCTGCATTAGAGAAGAAGATCAGTGAAAAATTGATAAACATCTCAAAGGGAAAATAAAATTAGAAGTGTATATAGAAAGGGGGAGTAGTTTTGATAATAAATCATTTTTCACTAAGTGTTTCCATAAATGCCAAAGGGGGAGATCGTTGGCAAGAGACACTGATATGTATTAGACTTGAGTGTTTTTGTTGATGGCAACAAGGCAAAGATCACTCATCACTGTTAAGGGAAAATTAGATCTAAATGAATAATAAATATAATATATTAATAATACCCAAAACTCAATGAAATAATGAACAAAGAAGGTCAATCAAACAAAGAACAATACAATGCAAACCTCCTTTAATTCTCAACTTCCATTGATCGCCTATCACAAATGATCTTGTCTATGAATATGGGCTTCAGAAGGCGCACTTCCTTGCTATGATTCTAAGATGTCAAATGGGAATGGTTATGATAGTTTTTCCGTGAAGATGAGCTTCACAATAATGATAATAGTATGGTAACGGGTTGATTGCAAGTAATGAAGGAATTGGTGCCAAAGGCGCGCTATGATTCCTGCAGAGTAAGTTTACTTAAAACCTGGATGAATGAAATGGAGGAATAGGGTTCAATTTATAGACTTGAGAGAGAGAAGATCAATGGTACAAAAAGAATGAGAAGATCAGTGATTGAGAATGGTTGAGGAATTTGAGTGAATAGGAAGAGGACATGTGTCCTGCTCTATTTTGCATGAGAGGAATTAATAAAATAGAAGAAAGAGTTAATTGAAAAGATTAATCAATTAAAAGAATAAATTAATCAGTTAAAAGAATAGAACTAGAGGATGGAAATTGCATGAGGATGAGAAGATATTTTAGCTCAATTAAATATTTAGAATATTCAATTGTATGTGCACAAGGATTGAATTATATTTAGAGATAACTCAATTTAGAAGAAATCGACAACTTAAATAAATATTTGATTTATTTAAATTTAGAGAAGATATTATTGGAAAAAACAATTAAATAATTGGTATTATTTAATTTAGAATAATTTTGGAAGAATTAGAAGATAAGAAAGTAAATTAAATAAATAAATTTATTTAATTGTTTGTGCATGATTTGGAAGAATAAATAAAATATTTTATTATATTTTATTTTTAGAGATTGAGAGAATTTAAATAAATTTGATTGATTTATTTAAATTTAGAAGAATGATTTAATTTAATTAAATAATTAAGAATTATTTAATTATTTGGAAGAATTTAATTAAATAAATGATTTTATTTAATTTTGACTTTAGAAGAGGTAATTAAATATTTTAATATTTAATTAACTTCGAGGAATATGAATCAAATAAATAAATTTGTTTATTTATTGATAGAGGAATTAGATTTAAACAAATATTAAGAATATTTATATGGACAAAGTCATGTCATTTTTAGGTGTATACATTTTGCCCCTCTTCGATGCAATGTGTTTTATCACGTTGTTTTAAAGAATAAATTTTTCTGATAATGATACATGTCTCAGTTTGCTGCTAGTACAGGTTTAACGATGATAGGATGCCCCCTTGGGAGATTGGATGGGGAGAAGATAGAAGGCGTGAGACGGACAATCTCATGAAGAAGAAGGATGAAGGAATAGCTAAATGATATGCTATGCAAGATAGAATGATAACACACAAAAGCAAGTAAGCAAGTATGAACAAATGATACAAGAACAAACAAGGTATTTTCGTTGTCAAGCAGTAAACCAATGATATACAGCTAACGATATATGATAGTGTTGTCATGGCGGGGAATGATATATCCTTAGACCAACACGATAGGTGTGTTTTCATGGTAGGGAATGATAGATCCCTAGAGAAAACACGAAGGATGGTGTCTTATTTTAGGAAATGAAGCATGTCATGTAAGACACGTGTGTTGATCTGATTTTGACAATGTTACATCCTGTATAAGACAATTGATTGATTAACTGATTGAGTTGATTTGCGACCAGACTATGAGGCTGATTATTTTCACTTCCATATTTTGATCATTTTACATTATAGTTGGTGACATTATTAGACATTTAGAGACTATTATTTTTATTATGGAGATTGAGACTATATTCTCCTAATTTTGGTTTAGCATTGATTAGACATGTAGTGATTTGATTAGATCATATTTTGATGTTATGATGATGTTAGACATGTGAGATATATTCGATGATGATTATTGATGTGAGTACAAGTTCATTATGTGGATTTATTATTTGATGATGATTATGAGACATTAGATAGAAAATACAGTTTTAATCTTAATTATGATGTGAATGATTAATGTTGTATGCATTGACATGACTTTAATTTTTTTTCTTCGGCTATGATTATCCATGATGTGATTGACACTTGATCTAGTTGCACAGGTTATATTCCCAGGCCACAAAAATTAGAGGTAGTCTTCACATATTTGTAATTCCTTGTAAAGCCGATCCATTCCCAAGAGGGATGAGGATCACGTTTGATTGAAAGATGTTTTAGTACATGTTTAATTTATTAATTTGGCCTAGTGCACCCTTTTTAAATTGATTTATATCATGTGTTGTATATTTATATTTGATTTACACCATTTGGTATTATTTCTTTTTTTTGGGCCATTTAAATATGATTTTATACCTCCCTAGGTGTGTTTTATTGTCCCAAACTTACCCTAGGTGGTAACCCTTGGGTCTAGGGTCCATTTGGACTTACTAAACCCTAGGGTAACTCTTATCTAGTCACTCTAAACTAAGGTTTAGTAAAAGTGACGAATTTTGAAATGACTAAGGGTGGGAGATGAGTCATGCTTTGGGAAAGGCCCATTTCCCTTCCCAAAGTTTGGGGGTCCCTTCACCAAGAATACTTGGGAGATCTTCAAGACCCCCAAGTGTGTGGGATCACCCTCCAAGACTCTCACACATGTGTGAGAGAATCTTGGAGGGAGATGGCTCTCTTGAGGATAAGGGATGCCATATGGCATCCCTTATCCTCAAGAGAGCCATCTCCCTCCAAGATTCTCTCACACATGTGTGAGAGTCTTGGAGGGTGATCCCACACACTTGGGGGTCTTGAAGATCTCCCAAGTATTCTTGGTGAAGGGACCCCCAAACTTTGGGAAGGGAAATGGGCCTTTTATGGCATCCCTTATCCTCAAGAAGGCTTGGAGGGAGTTGCCACCTCTCCACTTGGTCTCTCACACATGTGTGAGAGCACAAGTGGATAAGGTGAGGGTTTGAATGGATTGGAGGGTGACACTTGTCACCCTCAAACTCCTTCTCCCTTGCAAGTGGCATGGGATGAGGAAGGAGAAGGTGACAAGTGTGTCACCTTCTCATTCCCTAAGGCCAAATTGGAATGCCTATATTATCTCCTCTTGGAGAGGAGTGTGGGGTTCTTCTTTTTTTGAAACTTTCTTTCTATTCTTGGAGAAATTTTGGAGAGTTGGAAATTTTTTTGGAGAAGCTTGGAGCTCTACTTCAAACATGCTTCCTTTTTTAGGGCTTTTGAAGGTAAGCTCCATGGCAATGGCATTTTCACTTTTTCTTATGTTATTTCTTTTTGTGTTTGTGGTTGAAAATTATGTGGCTTGTTAGTTTATTTTTGTGTGGGATGGGTGTGGTGAGAGCACCTCCATTTGGGGGAAAGGCTCAACTAGTTTGGGGTAGGGGAGAGTGAACCTCCTCGAGGTCATCTCCTTAGTGTTGCACTATTTATAGCCTTTAGGGCAACATCTGGAGTTTGAGAGTATTTTTTATTTTGGCATGAGTACCATAGTTATTTCTTGAGTATGGTGGAAGATTTGTCTGGCTTGAGGCCTTTGGATTTTGTGATTTTTGTTGGTGTTCTTGGGGTGACCTCTTGAGTTGACGGGTCCACTCCCCTACCCCCTCCAAACTCAATTTATTGAGTTTTGTATCTTCAAATCCATGGGAGTAAATTTGTGTGTTAGAAAATTCTTGTTGTGGTGTGTTTGTGTAACCATGTGAATCCTACCTCCCTAGCTTGTGGGTGATCCACTAGTGGGTCTATGGTAGGGAGGAAGGCATTCCTTCATGGCTTGGTTCCCTATTTTTGGTGTTGTATATTGCAAGTTTTTAGTTGAAGAAAATGGAGCTTAGTGAAGTCCATTTTTGGTGTTTTGGCACTACTTTTGGTTGGCTGTTGTGAGCCATGGCCTTAGAGGCTATAGTGTATTACTGTCAAATTTATTACTATCCTTTCTATTGGCTATTGTAAGAAGATTTAATGTGAGCACTCTTTATTGCTTATTCAAATTTTGTCTTTATTTTATGTTGTTATTTTTCTTGTGCTTATAGGAAAATGCCAAAGGAAATGTATATTTGTTGTGTATGTTTGCAATCAAAATATATGATTCTTAACTTGCAGTTTTGTACCTATGTTTGTAGAAAGTATGACAAAAATGATTTTTGGAATATACTGTCATTTTATATTGAAAGGAAAAGAAGTTTAAATGCTAAAGTAGCCCTTTAAATAAAGTTTTATAAATAAAAGAAATTTGCTATGTAAACCATTTCTTATTCTCAAGAAAATGTCAAAATGTGACTATATATTTTCTGTTATATCAACAAAATAGTATTATGTTTCACCTTATATGCTGATAAAAAGAGAAGGAAAGAAATAATTAGTTTGTTGTGTTATTTTTACAAAAAAAAAGTGAAATAGTAATGGTGCTTAAAAGAAATTTAAATCTGGTTATTGTATATAACAATCTGTCCTATTATTTTATTTTGAAAATGGGTGTACATGTAAAGGATATATATCATTAAACTATTTTTAGAGAAATGAAATTGGTGTTTTATAAAGAAAGAGAAGAAATCAAAATCAGCAGCGGGCCGTAGTTATCAAATGCTAGGTTTTAGTCTTTTTTTAAAGTAAAGTTTTTTTTTACAATGGACGGTGGCCATGGCCGCCGCCCATTGTTCCCTTCGCAGCAGTGTGGGGTGTCGGGAGGGGGCCGCGTCCTCACCCATAGCCTTGGGTGTGGGTGGGGGCATGGCCCCCTCCCCACACCCCCAAAACCCCTCTTCTCAATAGCGTCGATAGCGACGGTATGGCATGGGTCGTCAGCCCTTAAACCTGGTTTTGCCCTCCATCGTCTTTGTAACCTACTTGCCATTCTTTAATAGTTTTTATATATGTGAATATATATATATCCTTATGTGTATCAGAAGGATAAAACCTTGTTTCAGTTTGAAAATAACAAAAGTAAAATCAAAACATATACCTCTGGTAAATCTTCATGGCAGCAATTGAAGAGAAATAAACCTCAACCTGCAAATGGAACAAAACAAGAGAAAGAGGGAAGAGAAAACAACGAGAGAAGAAAACAAAAGAAAAGATAGGGTTTCCATAAGGAAACTAATAAAATAAAAATTAGGGCTTTCCATTGAGAAAACAAATAAAATATTGTAGTTAGGGTTGAGTGGAAAATGTAAGGATAATTGTTTTATTATTTTATTTAATTCCTTTTTACTTTTCCCTTGTGCATAGGAATTTATTGTCCCTCCCTTTTTGCCCTTGGGTCATTTTGATTTATTTGACTTCCTTGTGGTTGTTTTAAGTGGGTCTTAATATTTATTTTGGGGTTTGGACTTTATTCCATGTGGGAATGTTATTTAGTGGGAATGGGTTGTTTTAAATTTTGATGGGATGATTTATCCCTTAGGGTATTAATTATTATGGGCATTTATTTCATTTCCTTGTGTGTTTAAAATTAATGTTGCGGGAAATCTTTTATTGAAATTAATTTTATTTTAATCAATTTTATTTCTAAGGGGATAATTTAATTATTCCTCTTTTTAATTATTTTACCATGAGTCAATTAATAAATATGATTGTTGGACTTATATTTATTAATGGACTTGACTATTGAATTTTATTTGTCATTTATTATTTTAATTTTAATTTTATAATTTTGTTGAGTGATCAATTTATTTAACCTTGGAAACTTATTTAATTTTTTCCTTATGATTAATTATTTTAATTTTTGCATTGATTCCTTTGTGAAAGATTTTTTAAAAAAATTTTATTTCAATTATTGAAAACGCATTATGCTATCGAATTTTCCTAGATTTTAGAGTTTCATTTTTTTATGGCATTTTCATGACATCATTTAATCACTCCATTTCTTCATGAGACCATCATATCATTGGATGCGATTTCATTCAATTTCTTTTATACATTAGTGTTAGGGTTGGATTTCGATTCAGTCGAAATCACCTCTTTCACCTAGGAAGCTTAGGGTTTGAATTAAAACTATTCTAACCCTAGAAGTGGCGCACCTCACACCACATAACCCCCTAGTTGGCTATCATCACGCAGGGGTTTGTGTAGGTAGATGCACTTCCCTGATTATCGATTGACATGTTTACACCTTATGCGTATTGCCACTGAGCACGCAGACACATGTGAGGGGGTTTCTAAGGATACACAAATTTTTTTTGATATTTCGTGTCATGACCACATGACAAATTTAGACATGATACGTGTGTTACGTTTCATGATCGCATGGGAAATGTGGGCATGACATTTGGTATTAGAGACCAAGTTTAAACACTGGGCTTGTTTGGGCACATTATTAATTCTGTGATTTTGATTAATTTGTAAATATCTTGCTCTTGTAGGATGCCTCCTTGGTGAGCTAGGCGAGTGCACTCTCGCGGTACAACATCCATAGAGATACGAGAGGAGCACGAGTCTTTAGCAAAGGGTCAAGGACCCCCAGTACCACTAGTACAACAGGCACCGTAGGCCTTACTAGTACCTAATATTGGGCAACAGATTATACAGGTGTTACAGGCAATGTTAGTGAGGTTACCACCAGCGGTAGTGGAACCGCGTGCTAAGCCCCGTGTTGACCCACGAGAGGAGCCAAGTGAGGAGCCACGTGTGGAGCTACGTGTTGAGCCCCATGTTGAACCGCGAGTGGCACCACATGTAGAGCTGTTTGTGGAGATTCCTGCCACTATTGTAGAGGAGGTTGGTTTAGCTTTTAGAGGTCATAGTAAGAGTCCTCTGCATCAGGCAAGGTAAGATGAGGCAGTGAGAGTAGAGCAGTATTATCATGGGCCTTACGATTATGGTAGAGATGAGCCTATCAGAGGACACAGAGATTGAGGAGACCCTATCAGGGACTTATTGAGGCTTAATCCATCTACTTTCATCAAGACTATAGAGGGTGCTGAGGCTGAGGCATGGCTTATTAGTTTGGATAGATGCTTTCCATTGCACCCTTACGATGGAAATAAAAAAGCATAGGTGGCAGTCCACTTGTTACGAGACGTAGTAGCTACTTGGTGGTGCATTGAGTTGTGCAAGCACTGCTTGTCATTAGATGCACTCTCACGGGAGACTTTCATTGAGTACTTTAATGTGCGATACTTATTAGACCACTTGATGAAGGGACTTCCGGAGGTCATAACTTTTGACTCGGATGTGGGTTTTCTACGAAATTTTACAGGTGGATGCGTTATGAGGTGGCCAGTGGTTTCCCAACCGCCCTAGCGGGTTGGACCTCGTCTTGGCACTTTTTCGGGGCTTCAAACTTTCATCTTGGCCCTCAAAATGGCAAATTAGTGTTTTTTTCTAGTTTTTTAAAAATTGCTTTTTTTAATAACTCGAAACTCATGTTTCGAATTTAGGATGTTAGTTATTTTTTCATCCTACCTTAGCTTTATGAGATTTTTGGGAAAAAACTGGATTCTCAAGATATGATTGTAAAATTACCTAAAATGGCAAAATCTGACAATTGTCGAAATCTGCCAAAAAAGGTAATTTTTTGTTTTTTTGTTTTCTTAGATATAAGAGAGTTTTTCTCTCATTGTAGCGGCAGAGTTGAGGAATAGAAATTTTTGTTTTGTTTCAGCTTCTAAATTTTTGTCTCTCATGTTTAATGGCACCATTCTGTTGAGTGTATGTTGTGTGCTACATCACCACTACAGATAGCGTCGCATAGACAAGTTTCATGACCTTCAGCAGAGAGGGCTTACTATTGCTCAGTATGAGGGCAGATTCACTGAGTTGTCATGATATGCAGAGTACCTCCATGATGAGAAACTCCTGTTCATAAGTTTATCAGAGGATTGAACCATAGCATAACAGGGCCTGTACGCATGGCAGATCCCAAAACATTGAGTGATGCTGCCAAAAAGGCATACATAGCTGAGGAGATATAGGGACGAGGGCAAGCTTCATGCCCTCAGTTTCAAGATCATGGGCAACAATAGCATCAGCAAAGTTATCGTAGGCCACCACCACCACCTCAGAGAGGAGGGTTTAGTTCTGCGCCATTACCTCCTAGGCCTCCATAGTAGCAATAGCTGCAACAATAGTAGAGATCCAAGCCACAGTAGAGGACACACGAGGGTCATAATCAAGGTTGGCAGCAATAGGGTCCATGTAGCGACTAGAGACAATAGGGACCACTTGCGAGATCACAACAGTCTTACAGTGGTTCACAGGGGTCCACAGGTCGATTTGGACAGTAGAAGAGTGGTAGGACTCAGTCTCGATAGGTATAGGCTCAGGGCCCATTCTACGTATATGGTGGAGTGGGACATCTAGCTAGAGAGTGTCCACAGGGATTTACAGTAGGGGGACAACCTCGTGCAGGAGGTTCAGAGTAGATGGTTGGAAATGTGGGTAGGTCCCACCATATGTTCACAGTAGTTGATAATCACCAGGATGATTTTCAGGCATCAGTTATTGAGACCTTAGGTATGATTGGGAGTGTTCCCATTTCTATTCTTTTTGACTCTAGCACTACTGACTCTTTCATATCTCTATCGTTAGTGGAGCATTGTAGGCTGGTGGCGTCTAGGTAGGGTGATAGGTGGGAGGTTGAGTTGGCCACTGGGGCCAAGATGGCAATAGATACCTTAGTTCATGATTGTGAGATATCCTTGGGGATCTTTACTACATTATGTGACCTTAGGGTTATACCTTTAGGTTCCTATGGTGTGGTTTTGGGTATGGACTGGCTTGCGGCTCATCGAGCCAAGTTAGATTGTTGCCGAAAGGTGATTATCTGTTTAGACAATCATGGTATGTTAGTGGAGATAGTGGGCATGTAGAAGCCCATGACAATTCATATGATATCCACTCAACAGCTTAAGCGCTGCATGTGGAAGGGATGTCAGATATTTGTCATCACAGTTAGTGATAGATCAGAGGATGATCTTGAGGCATCATTAGATGACCACTCCATCTTGAGAGAGTTTGCTGATGTGTTTCCAGTGGAGTTATTAGGGATACCACCCTGTCGTGAGGTAGACTTTCATATTGATTTAGTGTCGGGTGCCGAGCCAATGTCTTGTGCACCCTGTAGGATGACCACTCATAAGTTCATAGAGCTCAAGTTACAGCTTGAGGACTTGCTCAAGAAGGGGCACATCCAACCGAGCGTTTCACCTTGGGGTGCTCCAGTTATCTTTGTGAAGAAGAAGGATGGGTCTCTTTCATTATGCATGGATTATAGGCAGTTGAATAAGCTGACGATGAAGAACCGTTATCCTCTGTCAAGGATTGACGATCTTTTCTATCAGATGCATGGAGCCAGGGTGTTCTCAAAGATTGACTTGAAGTCCGGTTACCATCAGTTGTGTATCACAGAGGCAGAAATCCATAAGACCACCTTCCGAACTCGATATTTCCATTATGAGTTCACTGTGGTCCCCTTCAGTTTGATGAATGCCCCTGCAGTGTTCATGAGTCTCATGAATAGTGTTTTCCATACCTACTTGGATCGGTTCGTGATTTTTTTCTTGATGACATATTGATCTATTCGCGGACCGAGGAGGAGCATGAGGAGCATCTACGTCAGGTTTTGTAGTGTTTGAGGGAACAGAATCTTTATGGTAATCTAGCAAAGTGTGTATTTTTTATGATAGAGGTATAGTATTTGGGGCACATCCTATCTGGCGATGGAATCTCCATAGATCCATTGAAGACCAGGACTATTAGAGATTGGCCAGCACCCACTAGTGTGACAGAGGTCAAGAGTTTCATGGGGTTAGCTTGTTACTACCGTAGGTTTATTGAGGGTTTCTCTTAGAGAGTGGACCCCATCACTTCCCTTCAGTGAAAAGGGAAGAGTTTTACTTGGATTGAGCAGTGTGAGAGGGCCTTTGGGGTCTTCAAGGAGCGTCTTACCAGTGTTCCCATTTTAGTGGTTCCTGACCTAATAGCAAATTTTATGGTTTGCACGGATGCATCACTTGAAGGTTTGGGAGCTGTACTTATGCAGGGTGGTAGGGTGATCGCGTATGAGTCACAAAAGCTCAAGACCCATGAGTTGAACTAGTCCACTCATGATTTAGAGCTCGCAGTAGTAGTTCATGCTCTAGTTCATTAGAGACATTTCTTATTGGGTCATCACTTTGAGCTTCATTTAGATCATCACAGCCTTTAGTACATATTCACACAGCTGAATTTGAACATCCGTCAGCGACATTGGATGGAGTTTCTTTGCGAGTATGAGTTTGATGTCCACTATATCAAAGGGAAGGAAAACATGGTTGCTGATGCATTGAGTCAGAGGTGCCATGAGATCCTGACCTTGACTCTAAGACTGGACTTGAGAGGATGCATTATTCAACATCTGTCTGAGGATGAGTGGTTTCTTGAGGTGCAACAAGAGATCCAATCATAGAGGGCCCTTGTGGACAAGTTTACAGGATACTCACTCAAGGAAAATGGGTTACTTCATCACTGACAGTACATCAATGTACCCTGCGTAGGTGACTTACGTACTATAGTGTTATCAGAGGCTCATAGAGCACCATATTGAGGACATCTAGGGGTGAAGAAGATGCATACCGATCTACGACAGCTGTACCATTGGGTGGGTATGAGGCAAGATATGGAAGAGTTTGTTGGTCGATGCCTTGAGTGCTAGAGGGTCAAGGCCGAGCATCAACATCCAGCAGGTCTTTTATACCCTCATGAGATACCCAAGTGGAAATGGAACACCATTTCTTTGGATTTCATTATTTTTCTTCCTATCTCTTTAGGTCGCCATGATGCCATCATGGTGACAGTGGACAAGTTGACCAAGGTGGCTCATTTTTCACCTATACACATGACGTATAATGTACCAACAATGGCAAGAGTATTCTTGGATGATATTGTTAGACTACATGGGGTACCTCGCCACATCATTTCTGATAGGGATTTAGTGTTCACTTCAACCTTTTGGAGAGTTTTGCAGCATGTGTTGGGTACACAGCTCAACTTTAGCTTTGCGTATCACCCCAAGACAGATGGACAGATAGAGCAGTTGAATCAGGTGTTGGAGGACATGCTCCATATGTATGTTATGGACCATCAGTCTAGATGGGAGGAACATCTGTATCTGGTTGAGTTTGCCTAAAATAATAGGCATCACAACTCGTTGGGTATGCTTCTTTTTCAGGATTTATATGACAAACCATGTAGGACACCATTGAGTTGGGATCGAATAGAGGATAGGATTGCCATTAGTCTAAAGTTGGTTCAGGATATAGAGTAGTAGGTCACACTGATTAGGTAGAGACTTTAGGAGGCACATGTTAGACATAAGAAGTATGCTGATGCTAAGAGACTAGATCGGAGCTTCTCAGTTGGTGACAGAGTATTCCTTAGAGTGCAGCCACACAAGAGTCCAATCCATTATGGAAAGGGCTCTAAGCTCACACCATATTTTGTAGGACCTTTTGATATTTTAGAGTGGATAGGACCTGTTGCCTACCATCTAGCATTGCCACCTAGCCTATCATGCATCCACGATGTTTTTCATGTTTATGTATTGAGGCAATATATATCTAATTTATCTCATGTATTGGATTGGAGTGCTCTTCAGGTAGAGGCAGATGGGCAGTTGGCTTTGGAGCCAATTCATTTATTGGCTCATCAAACGCTGGGCCTTCGAGGTTGAGAGCTGGACTAGGTTAGGGTCCAGTGGGATTGTTATGATGAGGTCACAGTGACTTGGGAGGATGCAGCTAGTTTAAGGGCACTCTACCCTCACCTTTTTGACAACTTCCAGGAGGAAGTTTAGTATTAGGGGGGAGGATGTGAGGTAGATTATTTTCACTTCTCTATTTTGATTATTTTACATTAGAGTTGGTGACATTATTAGATATTTAGAGACTATTATTTACATTATGCATATTTAGACTATATTCTCTTGATTTTGGTTTAGCATTGATTAGACATGTAGTGATTTGATTAGATTATATTTTGATGTTATGATGATGTTAGACATGTGAGATATATTTGATGATGACTATTGATTTGAGTACAAGTTCATTATGTGGATTTATTATTTGATGTTGATTATGAGACATTAGATAGAAAATGCACTTTTAATCTTAATTATGATGTGAGTGATTAATTTGTATGCATTGACATAACTTTAATTCTGTTGCTTTGGCTATGATTATCCATGATGTGATTGATGTTTGATCTAGTTACATAGCTTATATTCCTAGGCCACAAGAAATCAGAGGTAGTATTCACAAATTTGTAATTCCCTATAAAGCCAATCCATTCCCAAGAGGGATGAGGATCACGTTTGATTGGATGATGTTTTAGTACATGTTTGATTTATTAATTTGTCCTAGTGCACCTAATTTAAATTGATTTATATCATGTGTTGTATATTAATATTTGATTTACACCATTTGGTATTATTTCTATTTTTTGGGCCATTTAAAAGTGATTTTATACCTCCCTAGGTGTGTTTTAGTGTCCCAAACTTACCCTAGGTGGTAACCCTTTGGTCTAGGGTCCATTTGGACTTACTAAACCCTAGGGTAACTCTTATCTAGTCACTCTAAACTAAGGTTTAGTAAAAGTGACGAATTTTGAAATGGATAAGGGTGGGAGATGAGTCATGCTTTGGGAAAGGCCTGTCTCCCTTCCCAAAGTTTGGAGATCCCTTCACCAAGAAGACTTGGGAGGTCTTCAAGACCCCCAAGTGTGTGAGATCACCCTCCAAGACTCTCACACACATGTGAGAGTATCTTGGAGGGAGATGGCTCTCTTGGAGAATAAGAGGATGCCATATGGCATCCCTTATCCTCAAGAAGGCTTGGAGGGAGTTGCCACCTCTCCACTTTGTCTCTCACACATGTGTGAGAGCACAAGTGGATAAGGTGAGGGTTTGAATGGATTGGAGGGTGACACTTGTCACCCTGACACTCCTTCTTCCTTGCAAGTGGCATGGGATGAGGAAAGAGAAGGTGACAAGTGTCACCTTCTCATTCCTCAAGGCCAAATTGGAAGGCCTATATTATGTCCTCTTGGAAAGGAGTGTGTGGTTCTTTTTTTGAAATTTTCTTCCTATTCTTGGAGGCTTTAAGAGTGTTGGAGAAATTTTGGGGAGTTGGAGAAATTTTAGGAGAAGCTTGGAGCTCTACTTCAAACGTGCTTCCATTTTTAGGGCTTTTGAAGGTAAGCTCCATGGAAATGGCCTTTTCCCTATTCACTTATGTTATTTCTTTTTGTGTTTGTGGTTGAAAATTATGTGGGTTGTTAGTTTATTTTTGTGTGGGATGGGTGTGGTGAGAGCACCTCCATTTGTGGGAAAGGCTCAACTAGTTTGGGGTAGGGGAGAGTGAACCTCCTCGAGGTCATCTCCTTAGTGTTGCACTATTTATCACCTTGAGGGCATCATATGGAGTTTGAAAGTATTTTTTATTTTAGCATGAGTGCCATAGTGATTTCTTGAGTATGGTGGAAGATTTGTTTGGCTTGAGGGCCTTTGGATTTTGTGATTTTTGTTGGAGTTCTTTGGGTGACCTCTTGAGTTGAGGGGTCCACTCCCGTACCCCCTTCAAACTCAATTTATTGAGTTTTGTATGTGCAAATCCATGGGATTAAATGTGTGTATTGGACAAATCTTGTTGTGGTGTGTTTGTGTAACCGTGTGAATCCTACCTCCCTAACTTGGGGGTGACCCACTAGCGGGTCTATGGTAGGGAGGAGGGCATTCCTTTGTGGCTTGGTTCCCCATTTTTAGTGTTGTATATTGCAGGTTTTTAGTTGAAGAAAATGGAGCTTAGTGAAGTCCATTTTTGATGTTTTGGCACTACTTTTGGTTAGCTGTTGTGATCCATGGCCTTAGAGGCCATAGTGTATTATTGTCAAATTTATTACTATCATTTGTATTGGCTGTTGTAAGAAGATTTAATGTGAGCACTCTTTATTGCTTATTCAAATTTTGTCATTATTTTATGTTGTTAGTTTCTTGTGCTTATGGGAAAATGCCAAAGGAAATGTATATTTGCTGTGTATGTTTGCAATGAAAATACATGATTCTTAACTTGCAATTTTGTACCTATGTGTTGTAGAAAGTAGGACAACAATGATTTTTGGAATATATTGTCATTTTATATTGAAAGGAAAAGAAGTTTAAATGCTGAAGTAGCCCTTTAAATAAAGTTTTAGAAATAAAAGAAATTTGTTGTGTAAACCATTTATTATTCTGAAGAAAATGTCAAAATGCGACTGTATATTTTCTGTTATATCAAAAGAATAGTATTAAGTTTCACCTTGTATGTTGATAAAAAGAGAAGGAAAGAAATAATTAATTTGTTGTGTTATTTAAAAAAAAAATGAAATAGTAATGGTGCTTAAAAGAAATTTAAATTTGGTTATTGTATATAACAATCTATCCTATTATTTTACTTTGAAAATGGGTGCACATGTAAAGGATATATATATATATATATATATATGATTTTGGTTATATGAGTATTTTAACCTCACTATGCTTGGAAATGAATAGTATATGCAAACATCATTGTATATATATATATATATATATATATATATATATATATAGAGAGAGAGAGAGAGAGAGAGAGAGAGAGAGAGAGAGAGAGAGAGATGAAATCTGGGTTTTATAAAGAAAGAGAAGAAATCAAAATCTGTGGCGGACTGTAGTTATCAAATGGTAGGTTTTAGTTTTTTTTTGACAATGGACAGCGCCCATTGTTCCCTTCGCAGCAGTGTGGGGTGTGGGGAGGGGGTGTGGGTGTGGGTGGGGGCATGGCCCCCTCCCCACACCCCCCAAAACCCTCTTCTTAGCAGCATCAGCAGGGGCAGTATGGCATGGGTCATTGGCTCTTAAACCTGGTTTTGCCCTCCGTCATCTCTGCAACATGCATGTCATTCTTTAACACTTTTTATATATGTGAATATATATAATCTCCTTCTATGTATCAAAAGGATAAAACCTTGTTTCAGTTTGAAAATCACAAAAGTAAAATCAAAACATATACCTCTGGTAAATCTTCATGGCAACCATTGAAGAGAAATAAACCCTTAACCTACAAATGGAACAAAACAATGGAGGCAAACAAAACAAGAGAAAGAGGGAAGAGAAAACAATGAGAGAAGAAAATAAAAGAAAAGATAGGGTTTCCATAAGGAAACTAATAAAATAAAAATTAGGGCTTTCCATTGAGAAAACAAATAAAATATTGTAGTTAAGGTTGAGTGGAAGATGTGAGGATAATTATTTTGTTATTTTATTTAATTTATTTTCCCTCCCTTTTTGCCCTTGGGTCATTTTGATTTATTTGACTTCCTTGTGGTTGTTTTAAGTGGGTCTTAATATTTATTTTGGGGTTTGGACTTTATTCCATGTGGGATTGTTATTTAGTGGGAATGGGTTATTTTAAATTTTTATGGGATGATTTATCCCTTAGGGTATTAATTATTTTGGGCATTTATTTCATTTCCTTGTGTGTTTAAAATTAATTTTACAGGAAATCTTTTATTGAAATTAATTTTAGTTTAATCAATTTTATTTCTGAGGGGATAATTTAATTATTCCTCTTTTAAATTATTTTATTGTGAGTCAATTAATAAATATGATTGTTGGAGTTATATTTATTAATGGACTTGACTATTGAATTTTATTTGTCATTTATTATTTTAATTCAAATTTTATAATTTTGTTGAGTGATCAATTTGTTTATCCTTGGAAACTTATTTAATTTTTTTCTTATGATTAATTATTTTAATTTTTGCATTGATTCCTTTGTGAAAGATTTCTTTTTGAAAATTTTTATTTCAATTATTGAAAATGAATTATGCTGTCGAATTTTTCCTAGATTTTAGGGTTTCATTTTTTTATGGCATTTTTGTGACATCATTTAATCAGTCCATTTCTTCATGCGACCATCATATCATCAGATGCGATTTTATTCGATTTCTTTTATGCATTAGAGTTAGGGTTGGATTTCAATTCAGTCGAAATCACCTCTTTCGCCTAGGAAGCTTAGGGTTTGAATTAAAACTATTCTAACCCTAGAAGCGGCGTACCTCATACCACATAACCTTCTTGTCGGCAAACATCACACATGGGTTTGCGTAGGTAAACACACTTCCCCGATTATCAATTGACATGTTTACACCTTATGCGCATTGCCACTTAGTACGCAGACACGTGCGATGGGGTTTCTAGGGACGCAAATTTTTTTTATATTTCATGTCATGACCACATGACAAATGTGGACATGACACATGTGTTGCGTGTCATGACCACATGGGAAATGTGGGCATGACACAAACAAGGATAAAGACCATTGATTGTGATTGGATCATTTGACAAGATTGACTTGACATGATTGGTATGGATTAAGGATGGATTTGCATTTGGATCACTGCTCGGGTTGACCGGATTGAGAAGATTGGACCACAATGATAGATAGAATACTGATTGATAGAAGAATGACTCAATAGAAGGAATCACAAGCTTTTATTTGTAAACATTGATACTCTGTAGTTTGGATCTTTTATTGCATGGGATATGGATGTTTGTGGATGCGAATGGTTTTGCCATCTTGATAGTCCAAGTATTTTGAATTGCTTATTTCATCATTGGGCTTTTTTTTTATGTTTTTGAAATGTTGTAAGAAAATACAAGCATCGAGGTATAATTTAATTGAGATGACCTTAGCATCGCTTACATGGATTTTGATTTAACAAGTTAATACAAGCATCTAGGTATAATTAAACTAAGATGACCTGAGTATTCCTTGCATATTAATAGACAAGGATTGCCCCCTTTCATGTTTAGACCTTTTGGTATCCTCGATGATCATTGAGTTGATCATGTCCTTAGATAAGGCTGCTCATTACTAAAGGTAAACCCACAAGTAGCAAACAAAGAAAAGAATCGTGCCCCATCATAGCATCTCTAGCTTTTGGCATCCTTGAGTAGCATAGGAAACATGAAAACAAAAAGTGAATACCTTAAGACACAACTGTAATTTGAAACAAAACACTCTTGTATTTAGATGTATCTTTCTTGCCATAATTTAGATATAATCAATTTGATCAGTTTGCTCTTAGATTTGCTTTTTCTTTGGATAGGTTGATGTCTTGGGTCAAAAAAAATTTCTTGGAAATGGGCTTTGCACGTGCGTGCTTGTGTTTGGTGAAAAGGTTCCACAATCCTTATTAGGGAGATGGACCCTAAGGGACTGACCTAGTGCCTTGGGGGTGCATTAATAATGGCCTTGCCTACGTGATGACTCAGAGGCAATGTAATTCAGGACTTGGACCATGGATGGATAGGAAAGCCTCGAGGGCACATTGATTAATAGCCTTACCTACGTGACAATGTAGAGGCAACGTAGTTTAGGATTGACCCTATGATACTGATGACAAACACTAGGCTAGGCTAACACTAATGATAGGATACAAGATAAGACCTTGGTTGACAAGGCGATTAGAGAGATAGAGTATCAAGCCATGATAGGTTATTGTTAGGTTTTTACTATGAAAATAGATATGGATTGAATGAGACAATTGCAGTAGGAGGAAAGGACACAAGGTGATTGTTTTCCCAAAGATGGAGGAAGTGGTTTATCAAAAGTAGTGCTTGTTTGCTAGGTTTTCACCACTTGCTTTTATTTTTACGAAAGCTAGAAAGTACACATGATGCTTGATTGCCAAGTTTTCATCATGGTACCTATCCAAGGTGCCTGTTTGCTAGGTTTTCACCAAAGGATGATTTTTTTTCCACTATTTGGATTTTTTTGCTTTTTCTGATTTTTTTATTTTTTTGCTTTTTTGATATATTGCCCCCCTTACATTGGGGTTTTCTTAGGTATAGAATTGGCGAAGATGCATGTTGTTGATTGCGTCATCAAACAAATCACCCTCAGATGTTGCTAACTGATAGGCTCCTGACCCATAGGTTGCAATGATGGCATAGGGACCAAGTAAATTGGGCTCAAACTTACCTTTCTTTTCTCGCTCCTGCTAATTGCGGGGATTTTCTTTGAGAACTAGATCATGAACATTGAATATCCTTGGATGGACCCTGTGATTGTAGCTTCAAGACATTCTCTGTTGATATACTTTGAGATGGTTGAACGCATTCTGTCTCTTTTCCTCTAACAACTCTAGCTCTTGAAGTCTAGAAACTCTGTAATCTTCATCTGTGATAAGACCTTTTAACGACACCCTTAGGGATGGTAACTCGACCTTGATGGGAAAAATAGCTTCTGATCCATAGACAAGGGTGTAAGGGGTTATACCTATGGGAGTGTGTATACTAGTTCGATAGGCCCAATAAGTGGGATTCAGTTGAATGTGTCAATCACGGCCAGCATTGTTGACTATTTTCTTTAGGATCTTTAGAATAGTTTTGTTGGATTCTTCCACTTGGCCATTGCCTTGTGGATAGTAGGGAGTAGAAAAGTGGTGTTGGATTTGGAATTTGTCACAAAGTTCTTCTACATCCTAGTTTTTGAAAGGTCTTCCATTATCTGTGATAATGGATGAGGGAATTCCGTATCTGCAAATGAGGTAATTGAGAATGAATGAGGAAATTTGTTTACCTGTGATGGTGGTGAGGTGAATGGCTTCAATCTACTTGGTAAAGTACTCTGTGGCAATTATTATGAATTTATGGCCGTTGGATGAAGGTGGGTGAATTTTTCCCACAAGGTCGAGTCCCCATTGACAAAAGGGCCAAGGTGTCATTAGTGGTCATAGCTCTTGAGCTGGTGCATGTATCAAGTTCCCATGTATTTGGCACTACTTGGACTTCTTCACGAACTGATATGAATCAATTTCCATGTTGGGCCAATAGTATCCCAAACGCATGAGTTTCTTAGCTAAAGAAGGACTGCTAGAGTGTGTTATGCAAATCCCTTCATGTATGTCTTGCAAGGCAGTTTGAGATTCTTATCAGTGTAAACAACAGAGTAAAGTACCATCCAAACCATGTCGATATAGGGTATCAGCAATAATGGTATATCGAGAGGTTTGGTGAATGAAGGTTCAATGTTGGTTTGAAGATAAGTCAGGCGGGAGGGTGTTATCCTTGAGGTAAGTGTAAATCTTACCATACCAAGGTGAATCAGATCCGACTGTTGGCTGCCGAATTGAATCCACCAAGAACTCATATCATGACTCATTTTCTGGGATCTCGAGGAGTGAGGCGATGGTTACCATGGCATCCACTGCTTTGTTCTTAATACAAGGTATCTACTCAAAGGATGTGATCACAAAGGATTCTTTAAAGTCATCGATCATCCACTTATATGGGATAAGCTTCTCATCTTTAGTTTGATAGTCATCGTTGACTTGATTGATTACTAGTTGGGAATCACCATAGACATGTAGCTCTTTTATTTTCCATTCTGCCGCTAGTTTGAGGCCAATGACCAAGGGTTCATACTCTGCTATGTTGTTTGTGCATGGGAATAGCAGATGATAAGATTTAGGTATGGTGTCTCTATGAGGAGTGACCAACAAGATTCCTACCCCTGATCCATGGTTTGTGTAGGAGCCATCAAAATAGAGTTTCCATGAGTATGTTGTGACACTAAAGATGGATTCATTTGGGAACTCAAATATTATTGGTGTGTTGTCCTGCAATGGTGTCTCTGCTAATTGATTTGCAATGATTTGACCTTTGATAGCTTTTCTTTCTACATACTCAATGTCGTATTCACTTAATAGCATTACCCACTTAGCTAGGCAACCTCCTTTGCTTAATAGGTACTTGAGTGGATCTATTTTGACAATAAGCTTGACTGAATGTGCTAGCATGTAATGTCATAGTTTTTAGGAAGCAAAAACCACAGCAAGACATGGTCTTTCTATCTAGGAGTACTATAGCTTATGGCCCACCAAGGTGCGACTAATATAGTAGATGGCTCTTTATTTTCCTTCGTAATCATGTTGTGCTAGTAGGGATTTGAGAGCTGTTGGTGTAGCAGATATCTAAAGTAATAGAGGCTTTCCTTGGATAGGCAGCATGAGAATAGGTGGATAAATAAGGTACTCCTTCAATTGGCCAAATGCTTCTTCGCACTTCTCATCCCATTAAAATGGAATGTTCTTATGTAAGAGATGACTAAAAGATTGGCACTTGTCTGCTAGTTGTGATATGAACCACCAAATAAACTATAGCTTTCCTTGTAGGGATCTCAATTCAGTGATATTCTTAGGTGGCGGCATTTCTATAATAACCTTGACCTTGGTAGGGTCTACCTCTATTCCATTTGCTGAGACAATGAAGCCTAGGAGCATTCTCGAGATGACTCCAAACACACATTTCTTTGGATTCAACCTGACCTTGAATTTCTCTAGTCTCTGAAAGACCTTCTCTAGTATATCTAGGTGTGATTCTCTTGTGAGTTACTTTGCAAGGATATCATCTACATAGTCCTCCATTGTGACATGCATCATATTATGGAAGATAGTGGTCATAGCTCATTGATATGTTGCCCTAGCATTCTTTAGGCCAAATGGCATGACATTCTAGCAAAAGGTGCCCCATGGACAAGTGAAAGCTGTCTTGTGTTGGTCTTCTGGAGATATCTTGATTTTATTGTATCCGAAGAAGCCATCCATGAGAGATAACATGGTATGCCCTGCTGTCAAGTCAACAACGACATCTATGTTGGGCAACAAAAAATCATCCTTGCAGTAAGCTTTGTTTAGATCTCTGAAATCATTGCATAATCAGACTCTGCCATTAGGTTTGGATACTGGCACAATGTTGGATATCCACTCTGGATAGTCTATTGCTTTGATAAACCTCACATCCAACAGTTTCTTGAGTTTTCCTTCTCTAGTAGTTCTATGTGTGGATGCATCTTTCTAAGCTTCTATTTGACTAGTTTCACTCCTGAATCGAGTGGAAGATGGTGTAGGATCAAATTTGGATCTAGACCAGGCATATCTGTGTATGACGAAGCAAAGTTGCCTTGCTTTTTCTTGAATAATGGTATAAACTTGGTCTTTTGTAGTGGAGTTACAGACTTTGCAAAGTGAATGATCTTAGGCTATTCCTCTGTTCCAATGTTGACCAGTTCTATAGGTTCCACAACAATCTGAGACTTTCTGGTGCATGTCATTGGGGAGAGTGTTAAGCCTTCCATAATCAGGTGCCACAGTTGGGTTTTCACCATCAGATGCGTCCTTTATTTTTACTATTTTGGGATCTAATACTGCTGCGAAGCAATTTTCACCATTAGAACTAGTTTTGATTTTAATATTTTTGTGACTGGAAGGCTTGGTATTCTCTCCAAAAGAAGCCACAATATTGAGCTCAATGGCGAAGCCAGCTTTATGATCTCCTTCGAGTAGGTGGTTAATAAGTTCCATGTAATCAATATAGGCATCATCATTCTAGAACATGTCTAATTGTGGGGTACCTTGTAGATGCCAGTCGATAGGCTCAGGATGCACAAGGGGTGGGAGTCGAAGGATAGATCTGATTCATTGATATGTTGAGTGGATATGTGAGGAGTATTGGTAGGGATAGGATCTAGGATGGTACTTTCCTCCAAATTGTTTATCGCGATAGAACTCAAACCTTCCTCAAAGGTTGTACTCTTAGGTATTGGCAAATCACCCTCTAATGGTCTATGCATCAATGTTTCTCCCTCACGGTAGGGGCTATAGGTCTGAATAGTATCAACTCCCTTGTCCTCATAGGAGTGTTTTGTGAGTTCATCCCACTCATATTCATTGGAATCTATATCAATGTCATCTTGGAGTGTATGAATCTATTCTACAAAAAAAGCATTTATCTTAGCATTGCCTTTGTCTTGGAAGCCTAACGCTCTAGTATTTCTTGTTAATGAGGATGAAGAGGGTTGGATGGGTTCTATTATGCCTTCCTTTCTTAAATTGATAGGGCATTGTTCTTCATAGCCCATCCTATGCAAGATAGACTCACCACGCCCATAGAGTTTTGTTGGAAGCCTAGGTGGTTCTTGTGGTGTGTCATCCTCTTTTGTATAGAGCCATTATGGTGAAAGGAAGCTAGGTGTGTAGAAATTGCTTCCTACACTAATCTAATGAGGGGAGAGCTATACAAATTCAATTTAATCCTTACAATAATAGCAATATGAAACACATAAATGAGATATTGCAGCAATACATATGAACTAGAAAGAAGACAGAAGAAGAAAGAAAGATTTATGGTGGGGAAAACCCTTATCGGGTGAAAAACCCCACACTACAAACCTACACAATGTATTAACAAATCTGAAAGTTACAATACACTTGCAATGTAGGCTTTAATGGTCTTTGACAGTCATGTCTGGAGTCAATCTAGTAGCATAACAGTACCTATAAAACCTATAATGCATTTCCTCTTGCAAGCACCTATTTATATAGAATATACAAGGCAATATTGGACCTATCTTGGAATAGGCATCCAACTTGGCCTGATGGCCCAAAACCCACACCTAGGGACACTTGGTCAACATTGTAGAATGTTCCTGACAATTATCCATAGCTCTGATTCCAAAGAGGTTGCCTATTTCCAAAATGGGCTATGACAGATGCTCTTACGACTCTTATGATCGTTATAGAATCTATCATAGCTATCATAACTTACAGCTGCAAAAGAATCTGTCATACATAGGCTATAAATAGCATATTCTCTTACAACATGTCATAGTCCACCTTGGGATGCCCAAATATGTCTTTTTCAAAGATGCTTCATGACACATGTCTTCACTTGTTGTACAAGCTTCTATTTCTGACTCTTACATGTCATAACTTCGTCATACGAATCTATCATAACCGTTTTGGTCAACATTCCCTTACACAACATCCAAGATGCTGACATATGGTAAAATTCTCCTACCACTAAGTGGGATGCCTATCTCCTCATGTGAGGACAAAATTACAAGTTGTCATCTTCCATGTAGGATGACACATCACCATGCCACATCCCACAACATGACAATATGGAATTTACAATTATTTACAACATAGGCAATGAATTAATAAATACAAACATAAATAATGCATTGAATTACTAAGGTTGAGACACCTTACTTCCCAGCATTCTCCCACTTGTCGAACACCTTGTAAGAGCCAATAGAAAAACATGATTGAATTGCTATAGGCTGAGAGGCCCTAGACTCTGAACACCATCTAAATTTCTCTATGCTCACTGGCTTCGTCAATGCATCTACAACATTCTTCAAAGTATCTACCTTCTCCAAATTTACGTTCCCATCCTCTACCGTGTCTCACAGGAAGTGAAACTATACATCAACATGCTTTGTTCTAGCATAGAAAGTTAGATTCTTTGCAAGGTAAATCACACTCTGACTGTCACAACTAATCGTTATCTGACCTTTATCAACACCAATATCTAAACACAATTTATTAAGCCAAATGGCTTCCTTACAAGCATGAGTTGCTTCCATATACTCAGCTTTTGTCATGGACAAAGCAACCATAGGTTGTCACTTACTCATCCAACTAATAGCACCACCAAATAGTGTAAACACATAAGCACTGGTCGATCTCCTGCTATCAATGTCACCTGCCTAATCTAAATCCACAAATCCATCAATATCAACAGAATGTAGAGGTCCTATAACATTACCATGATAACATATCGAATACTCAGAAGTACCCCTCAAATATCTGAACACTCACTTAACTGCATCCCAATGAACCCGTCTAGGATTAGACATAAACTGACTAAGGACTCCCACTACTTGGGCAATGTCTAGTCTTGTGTAGACCATAGCATACATCAAACTACCAACAACACTAGCATAAGGTACTCTACTCATGTCCTCCACCTCACTAGGAGATTTTGGACAATCCTCAATAGACAACTTTGTCCCTAAAGAAATAGGAATACACAATGGTCTACAATCTTCCATGTTGAACCTGTCCAACATGATCTTCACATACTTACTCTAGCTTAACCAAAGTTTTATGTTAGTTCTGTCTCTTCTAATTTCCATTCCTAGAATGTACTTGGCTGCCCCTAAATCTTTCATTTCAAACTGTACTGACAACTGAGATTTAAAATCAAAAATCATATTCTTACCCTTCCCAATGAGTAGCATATCATCAACATACAGTGCAACAATGAGAATATGATCACCATCAAACTTAAAGTACACACAGTGATCTGATTTCAATCTCACAAATCTAATTGAAAACACAAAGGCATCAAACTTCAAGTACCACCTCCTAGGATACTACTTCAAACCATACAAAGACTTCTTTAACTTGCAAACCAAATTTTCTTTACCTTTCACCATGTAATGCTCAGGCTATGACATGTATATTTCTTCCTCCAAATCACCATGAAGGAATGCTGTCTTCACATCCATCTATTCTACCTCCAAGTCATAAGCTATTGCAAGAGAAAATGAGAATCGAATGGATGTCAGCTTTACAACAGGAGAGAAGATCTCACCATAATCTATAACCTCCACTTGTGAATACCCCTTCGCAACCAATATGGCCTTATACTCCTCAACACTACCATCTGCACCAAATTTCTTCTTGAACACCCATTTGCATCCAACGGGTTTCTGTCCAGCAGGCAAAGGCGCCAAGTCCCAAGTTTGATTCTTTTCAAAAGAAGTCATTTCATCCTCCATGGCCTCCTTCTAGGAACTTGCATCTTTCATATCCAAAGCCTCTAACACAGTTCTAGGTTCATCACTGTTAGTAATCAAAGCATAAGCACAACTAGAATCAAGCAATATAAAACCAAACCTTTCAGGTTGCTTTCTTATTCATGTAGACCTCCTCAAGAGCTGAGGTTGAGGTTCAACTTCTTCATCCAAGCTTTCAGAGCTGCTAGAGCTCTCCTCATCATCAGGTCCAACATTATCTTTCTGTTCAGTCTTCTCATGGGTAGCAGGAAACTAAACGACATCCTCTTTCTTTTCTTTTTCCTCTAGCTATAAAATAGTGGAAGGAGTTATCTCTCTAAAGACGACACTTCTACTATACAACACTTTTTTAGCCATAGGATCCCAAAGCTTTTATCCTTTCACACCGACACCATAGCCAATGAAGATACACATAACAACCTTGTTCTCCAATTTTGACTGCTTCTTCCTAGGCACATGTGCATATGCCTCATAACCAAAAGCATGAATATGCCTTATTGAAGGCTTTCTACCAGACCACACCTCCATGGGTGTCTTACCAACAAGAGATGATGTAGGAGATCTATCTACTAGATAGCAGGCAGTGGCAGTAGCTTCAGTCCAAAACTTTTGTTCTAAGCAAGCTCCACTAAGCATACTCCTAGCCATCTCCATCAGTGTCCTATTCATCTTCTCTACAACTCCATTTTCCTACGGGGTGTGTGGAGTTGTCTTATGTCTTTCAATCCCAAGTTCCTTGCAATATTTATTGAATTCTGTATAACAAAACTCACCACAGTTGTCAGTTCTCAAACATTTAATCTTGTTACCAGTTTGATTTTCAGTAAAGGCTTTAAACTCCTTAAACTTACTATAGACTTCATATTTGCTTCTGAGAAAATAAATCCATGTCCTTCTACTATAATCATCTATAAAAGATACAAAATATATAGATTTTGATAATAAAGGAACATTAATAGGACCAAATACATCAAAATAAACAAGTTCCAACACAACAGAAGACTTATGAGAACTCGAGTAAAACTGAACATGGTTTTATTTTCCATATATGCAATGTTTGAAAAAGTCAAACTTAAGATTACAATCATCTAACCCCTCAATGAGGTTCTTACTTTTCAAGGTATGCAGACCCTTCTCACCAATGTGGCCAAATCTATTATGCCATAACATTGTCTTTTCAGTAGGAAGCTTAACTTCCAATGCATGATTTCAACCATCATAACTAGATACAACAGATGGTGGGGATGAAGTGACCGCTTCCCTCTTTCTTGAGTTAGAAGAACTATTGCATTGAGAAATGCATGCCTCAAGCTGAAACAAAGTACCTCTCCTAGTACCCTTAGCAGGCACCATAGCTCTGCTAGTAATCTTGCATCCACCTTTCAAAAAGACAACCTGCACGCTTGCATCATTCAACATACTTACAGAAAGTAGGTTCTGTTCTAAGCCCAGGATGTGCATAACCCCAGAGATCCCCTTCACTCGTCCATCAGGGAATCGGATAGAGAATCTTCCATGACCAACAATCTTCATATGAGAGTCATCACCCAGATACACCTTTCCACCATCGAACTCCTCATATTTGGTAAACCAATCTTGATGCAAGGTCATGTGGAATGATGCGCCAGATTTAATCAACCACACATCATCAGATGCATGGGTTGCTAGGGCTATGATGAAGGAATCACCATCATCTTGTGACTTATCAGAATCTAAATTAGGAGCTTTCTTCTTCTTTTTCTTCTCCTCTTTGCACTCCTTTCCGAAATACCTGATTTTGCCACAGTTCCAATAGAGAGCCTTGTACTTTCCAAGAGATTTGGATCTACCCTTATCAACTTTCTTGTCCTTATTTTTCCCTTTCTCCTTGGGTCTTCCACGAACCGCAAGAGCCTCTTTGGCTGCCTCAGAAGGCTTTCTTCACACCTCTTCAGACATTAGCAAAGAAACCACTTCATCCATTTTGAATGTGGATGTGGTGCTTCCAATAACCATGACAAGGTGATCCCATGACTCTGCTAAAGAACAAAGTAGGGTCATACACCGATCCTCCTCCATCTTCACACCAACGGATGTTAATTGTACAACTAGCATGTTGAAAGCATTCATATGTTTGGCAATGGATCCTCCATCATCCATTCAAAGAGAATACAACTTCTTTCTCAGGAAAAGTTTGTTAACCAGGGATTTGGCTTAATACACATCTCCCAACTTCTTCCAAATCAAGTTTGCAGTAGTCTCCTCATGGACATTTAACAGAACATAATCAATAAGACTAAGTCTTATGAGACCCTTAGCCTTCTGATCCTTTAGATCCCAATCAGCTTGTGACATTACAGCTAGTTTAGTGCCACTGATAGCTTCCCATAGGTCTTGGTCTACAAGCATGTCTTCCATCTTGAGCTTCCATAGCTCGAAATTAGTGGCATTGAATTTCTCCACCTCTATTCTTCTTAATGTGCCTACCATCTCCTTGCTGCAATAAGATTCATAATACTCTGCACAGACTCCCACTCAACTTAAGATCATCTCAAAAAAACCCTACCCAGCAACTAGGACCAAAGGTGATCAAGCTCTGATACCCACTAAAAGGAAGTTAGGTGTGCAGAAATCGCTTCCTACACTAATCTAATGAGGGGAGAGCTATACAAATTCAATTTAATCCTTACAATAACAGCAAGATTAAACACATAAACAAGATATTGCAGCAATACACATGAAACAGAAAGAAGACAAAAGAAGAGAGACAAAGATTTACAGTGCAGAAAACCCTTATTAGGTGAAAAATGCCACACTCAGAAACCTACACAATGTATTAACAAATCTGAAAGTTGTTTACAATACACTTGTAATGCAAGCTTCAATGGTCTTCAACACTCATGTCTGGAGTGAATTTGACAGCATAACAGTACCTATTAAACCTGCAGTACATTTCCTCCTCCAAGCACCTGTTTATAAAGAATATACAAGGCAATATTGGACCTATCTTGGAATGGGCATCCAACTTAGCCTCATGGACCAAAACCCATGCCTAGGGACACTTGGTCAACATTGTAGAATGTTCCTGACACTTGGTCCATAGCTCCCATCCCAAAGAGGTCACCTATTTCCAAAATGGGCTATGAAAGATGCTCTTACAACTCTTACGACCATCATAGAATCTATCATAGCTATCATAACTTACAGCTGTAAGAGAATCTATCATACACAGGCTATAAATAGCATATTCTCTTACAATATGTCATAGTCCACCTTAGGGTGCCCAAATATGCCTTTTTCAAAGATGCTTCATGACACATGTCTTCACCTATCTTACAAGCTTCTATTTCTGACTCTTACATGTCATAACTTCGTCATAGGAATCTCTCATAACTGTTTCAGTCAACATTACCTTACACAACATCCAAGATGCCAATACATGGAAAAAGTTCTCGTACCACTAAGTGGGATGCCTATCTCCTCATGTGAGGACAAAATTACAAGTTGTCATCTTCCATGTAGGATGACACATCACCATGCCACATCTAACAATATGACAATATGGAATTTATAATTATTTACAACATAGGCAATGAATTAATAAATACAAACACAAATAATGCAAGGAATTACCAAGGTTGAGACACCTTAATTCCCAACATGTAAAACATCACTTTCTTCGGTCTCATCTAATAAGGTCCCCTATTTTATAAAGGGAGCCGTGGGAGGTGTAGGATGAGTAGATGGCTTTGGAAAATGCTTAAGTCAGCCAAAGGATCTTGGGGATAAAGGCATTTTGGCTAGATTGAGGCTGTGTTTGATGGAGTATTCCCCTACTCTGGTTTCTTTGATGGTAATCTTCTGCTCTTTGGGCTTGGATGAGGAAGCTTCAGAGGAGTAATCATGCTATGGGATAGGGGATGTATAGGCTCTGTTGTTAGGAATGATACAATTGGGCTTTGAGCAAATGGTATTACAATGTTGGAAAGGATCAGGATCACCTTGGATGGTGATTTATTTTCCATTATGTGGGAATTTTATGCATTGATGATAGGTAGAGGGCACAGCTTTTATGGCATGATTCCATGGTCTACCAAGAAGGATGTTGTAGGCTAGATCCTTGTCAAGGACTTGGCAAACAATGTCCTTAATAACTGGTCCAATCTGTATGGGTAACACCACCATTCCTTTTGTAGTCCTTTCTTCATCATCATAGGCTTTGATGGTGATATTTTTTCTAGCATCCACTGCTACTTCCGAGAACCCCAATGTAAGGACTAGCTTGAGTGTACAAATTTTTAAACTGGCTCCTCCAT
The DNA here is from genome assembly GCA_027924645.1 of Cunninghamia lanceolata. NCBI lineage: Eukaryota > Viridiplantae > Streptophyta > Pinopsida > Cupressales > Cupressaceae > Cunninghamia > Cunninghamia lanceolata. Next base: position 523,696 of record BSBN01001254.1, read on the forward strand.
CAATGAGAACCCTCTTGATGCAATGTTTATGGATGAAGGTGATGATATGAAACTGTGTGTTATGAGGTTGAGAGACTGATAAGTCATCCTGATCAGTAAATGATAGGGTGCTTGAGGAAGTGAGATTTCCCACCATGGCTTGAAACTTCTCTTGGGCTAGGTTTGTGGGCACAGTAGTTTCTAGTAAGGATTTATCAAGAATTTCCTTGTGCGAAGGAGATAGACACAACAACTCTAGGATAGATATGTGAGTAGGAGTCCTTCGGAGTTGGTCTATGACACTATACATGTGGGGGTTAGATGGAGAATGTGATGTCCTTGGAGATAGAGTGTTCAAAGTGACCTTAGCACTACGGGTGATGATTCTACAATCATTCTTTTTAGTTCCCGATTGTTGGTTGGAAGTGATCACGTTGATTTGGGGTGTGCACTCTGATATGTAGTTGATAGTGTAGTTAAACAGCACGTTTGCATAGTTGGCATTGTTTTGACCATTGTTCTAATTTTGCCTGTTGCTGTTGTTGTTGTTATATGGCTTGTCGTGGTTTAGGAGTAGATCTTTGTATGCCACGTGTGTCTCATTTGAGGTATGTTGTTGTACCCACTTGATTTTGATCAAGAATGTCTTGGATGACATGTTTGAGACAGATACAGTTGTTGGTCATATGACCTCTTCCTCTGTGATACTCACAAAAATCTGTGTCTTTCCAATAGTGAGGTTTCACTTGCAGTTCATAATAACTAGTGGGAGGAAGAGTGATCTCATTTTTATCCAACAATTTTGTTAGCACAAATTCTTGAGACTCTCCTAGGGGTGTAAATTTCTGTCTAGGATTCAACGTGAACCACTACCTGGGCTCGTGAGAGAATGCTTTGTTGGATGTAGCATTACTTGCCTCTCCTTTGAGAGTGAAGATAGGTTGTTGTTGCTTGGGAGCCGCTCCCTTGGCATCCACCACTCCATCTTTGACTACATTCTTGTTCTTCATCCAAAACTTCTATTTGTCCATTGTGTAGTTTGAGTTAGGTGTGTCCTTGTACAATTTGATTTGCCCCTTGGCAATCATAGCTTTTTCAATAAACAATCCCATCTCAATGACTTTCATGAATGAGTTAGGGCATTGAATTTGTATTTGGTATCTAAGATCGGGGTTGAGATTGTGGACAAACATTTTTGTCAATTGTTTCTCTAGCATGTGATATGAGAATTTTCTCGCGAGTTGTCTCCATCTTTGTAGGAAGGTGGCAAAGTACTCACCACCCTTTTGCTTTGTGTTACATAGATCTAGCATGGAGAATTTGTGCTCTATGTTGTAAGAGAAGTGTGTGACAAAAGATTTTACTAACTTATTGAAAGTTTTAATGCCTGGGGGAAGTCTCGAGAACCATTCCATTGCTTGACCACTTAGACATCTAGGAAAAAGCCTCATGAGGTAAGTGTCGTTATGAGCCACTTCTAAGCATGTTACGCTAAAGTCCCTAATGTGATCTCTTGGGTCCCATTTCCCTTTGTACTTGTCAAACTTGGGAACTTTGAATTGAAAGGAGAAGGGTACCATTTTCAAACTTTTGTCAAAGGGGTATGGTGAGATATCCTCCAATGAATAAGTTTTTGTTGCTGTCCCCATTTTGAGTTCTGTGTACTACTATTGTAAGGCTTGAATCTGTTTTGTTATCATGTCCATAGGCATGTTTTGGTCCATTGTTTGTTTGCTCTTGCCTTCTAGGGGGTTTCCTCATTTGAGCTCTTTTCAGGGATTCTTTCCTCTCCTTGTTCTTTTAAAGCATCGATGTCAAAGTCAGAGGGGAGTTTAAGTCCTTGGCTCGCAAGATGCACAAAGTACTTTTGAGGGTCTTAATGGAGGATTTTGTCCGTCATGCGTTGAAACTTCTAACTTTGGAGAGCCTCTTAGTACTCTTCTTGGGTGATTTTGTGCTTGTTGTCATGAGAAGACACAATGTGCTTGGATGTTTCAGCCATTTTGGTTTGCTTTTGGTACTAGGATCTAGTTAAAACCATGCAAGGTGACACAGGATGAAGTGGGATGAGACCAGAGACTTTAGAAAGGTGCTGGTGCAAGTTGGTGACAAGGGGATATTTGTTTTGATGAGATTTGAACAAGGGACTTTTGTGACCAATTATTCTAAGTAAGATAATCAATACAAGATGATAGTCACAAGGGTACTCGATACCTAGTTTCCTGTGTAGGGACTAGTCATGCACCAAGACCACTAGTGAAGTTTTGCGACTTACTAGGGTTACTTGAATCTAAAGTGATCTAAAAAGGCCTTGCGCTAATCTGATATGGGATGAGATGACCAATGAAAGAGAGGGTATGCTATGGAATGACTGCAAGGTAAAATCTAATCTCAAAATCCTGAACAAGGCTAAAATGGGTACCTAGAAATGATAAAACTTTTCTCTCAAATTATGTGGAAGTACTCATTGTTACGGATGCACAGAAATAGATGCATAGTAGCAGGGGTCAAATGTGCAACAAGTCATTATGAATGCATAGGATTGGTGAAATTCAAATGCATAGGAACAAGTGATAAAAGTGCGGCAGGTCGGTGCAAATGCACAGAAAGTTGATGTGTATGCACAACTTCAGATAACAAATGCGCAGCTCTAGTTTTTCTTCATTTCTCTTTTGAAAATTTTGACACATTTTTTAGTATGTTTTGATTTCTTGGGTGCAAGATTGTCTTTTTGGTCTGATTTTGTCAATTACGGAAAGAAGACATAGTAAACACAAAGAATATTTTCATTTTTTTTAGATTTTTTTGTGATTTTTTGACTCTTTTTGACAAGAAAGCAAGTACAAATCATAGGCTAGTTGTGATAATATAAACTGAATTCTCCCTATTTCTAGGTGAGGCATCTTCAAGAGGTAATAATCGCCCTTCCCTACACTAGCTTATAGGGGTTTTTGGCTACTAAAATAAAGGTGTTTAATAAATGCAACCATTCGAGTGGTTGTACATGTGGCAACACTACTCTCCATACGGAGTCTCCCAGCCTATAAGGGTTTTGGGGGAGGTTGGCTATCGGTATAACACAACTTCACTCATTGTTTGAAGCTTTCACTCCAAACATAATTTACTTATAGTGGCTTGGCACAGCTTGGCTTTAGCTTGCTACTACTTAAGGTCATTCCCCAAGGATGGATGGGTATCCAAGGGCAGAGCTCTCTAAAGGAAAAATGCATGTGAAAATGATATGTCTGTCATTTTGGTCACCCAAGATAGGGGAGAGCATAGGCCTAGTATTATTCCCAAAAACATGAAAGACAATGGTTCTTTTCCCTTAGTTAAAAAGACAAAGACTATATGAGTTAGCTAATTGGGCACACACGCAATTGTAGTTGTCAATTGTCCCTTATGAAATTGAAGTGTTTGGCATTCATGTCCATTGTCCCTAAAGAAAGCAATATGTTCCTAAGACTTATATTGCAAAATGATGTTTTGTCCCTTAAGAAAACAATATGTTCCAAAGACTTAGATTGTAAATATGATTTGTTCAATTGTCCCTTAAGAAAGCAATTTGTTCCTAAGACTTAGTGTGACAGGTTTTTAATTCTTCAATTCTCATCTTGCATGAACATGTTAGGAAAACCCATTTGCATTGTTTGAGTAATAGGAGGTTGCAAAAAGTTGATTAGTTCCACCAAAAACTCAATAGTTAGCATAAAATCAATTGAACCAAAAGTGCTTAACGTGTTAGGTGAAAAACTGAGCAATCTAGAAAAAATCTGATAATAATGATTAGGTACACTAGATTGAATATTATGATCAGATTAAATGAAAATTGAATAAATTTTACACAAGTTATGACCGTTTGAAGTTTTGCAAAGAAGGGTTGACTTTGAATGAGTGAACCTAACAAATCTGATAAAATTATCTCAAAATTATTTCACCATAGAAAAGTTGGGAAACCTACTTTCCAATGCCACTAGTTTCATGAAAATCTGACTCCTTATTGAAATGATATGCCCAATTTCGTGAAATTGCTAAAAATAGGCCAAAAAAAAGCAAGCATGGGCTAAAAATAGGGACACAAATTGGGATCTACTTTTCTCAAAATCTGTGAACTTCCTACAAAAAATAAGAGATACCTAGATAGGACTTTGATGTTTTCAACAAACCCAGAAATATTTTGAACTAAAGTTACACAGATATTCCTGATTTCATGAAATTTCTAAAAATAGGCCAAAGACACATTACTCTGGAAGACAATCCTAATCTAGTAATAATGTACAAGCATTTTGGTCTGAAAACCCTAAATTGGATAAGTATTGGAAATGTTTAGGTATGAAATAGAAAAAATGATCAGTACTCCTCTGCAAGTGAAGATATGAAGATGCGGCTACGTATGATGTTCTTAGTTATCTATTGATGTTACATTCCAATAATCAATTCATGACTTTCTTCAGAAGTCATCTGATGAAAAGACAAAGTTCAGGTCTGCAAAAGTAAGACAAAGAGAGTGAGTAATGTTGAGTAAATTGGTCTGCATTCCTCTACATTAGCATGCTTTGTTTTGTGGTTTTGAAGTAAGTTATAGATAGTTCATGACTATCAGAATCCAAGGTTGTAGCTCTGGAAGTCCAGCAGATATTATTCTACAAGTTCTCCAATACTAGCATCCAGTTTGACAGTGTTCTAGTGTGACAGTACATCAAGTCAAAGGTCCACATTTTGGCATACAAATTTATCTTATTGTGCAGAGTTGAAGACATGTCAAGACATCAATAATGATTGTTGAATATGTTTGATGAAGTCCCATTTGGTCTTCAACATAAGTTGTGATGTGACAGAGGAACCTATCATATATGTTATGAAGGAACAAGCTGACGAGATGGTTAATTCCTTATGGGGAGAAGAAATATGAGTTGGATGGTAAATGTAAGTGGTCGTATGATTAGAGATGACACATATGAAGACATGTACATGATGGTTTGGATCCTCATTGAAGATTTAACATAAAAACGAGCCGACAGGATATAACACTTGGTATACACGTTTCATAGTTTGCTTGTTGTCCTGATCATGAGAAAGATTTAGTTACAGATATAAATAGAGGATGGATTTTGGTGTTTGAGTGTGTGTAGTGTGTGATTTGATGTATATGAATGTGAAATATGCAAACATAGAATGGCCGCATCAAACAAAGAGAGATCTTGAGCATATGTAAGAACAGAGTAGAGAAATAGGAGCAGATTGAAATGAAGAGTTCTAAGTTAGTATTTGTGAGCCTAATTGAAACTGTCACCATGCATATGTAGATGCAATCACAATAGTTCATTCTTGGTTGTGAGCCACCTTTCATCTTCTTTCTTCTTCAAATTGGAAATGAGCCTTTTCTTGACCAGTGAGCCTTAACGCAGTGAGCCTTTTGTATTTTGGTATTGTGCTATAATAGTATATTAAGAGCTAACACTCTCCATGGTTTTTTTGTCTTTGGGTTTTCCACGTAAAAATCTTGGTGTTCATGTGTTATGTCTTTGTGGTTGTTGTTCATTTGTTTAATATGCTTTCACATAATTGAATTTGGTAAATGGATAAAAGAGCAAGTGCATAATTGGTTTTGTAGAACACTGATTCATCCCCCCTCTTAGTGTTCATTGTACTCAACACAAATGGATTGTAAGAGGGTTGATTTATAGGAAAAGGCTGATTTGAATTGATGGTTAAGATTGAAAGTTGTAATGAACGATGTGGATGATTAGGATCGAATAGGGTTTCCCACTCCATGAGGAGTTGTAGTCATGTGATAAGTGTGTGAAGGAGAATAAAGGAGACCTAATTCAAATATTTTATATGAATTAGTTTAAACATGTGAAGTGTATTAAATGAAAGTTATAGTACCATACATGACACAATTGAGAGGTGGAAAAGTCTTTGAATGAGATGAAACTAATTCAAATATTATATTTTAATTAGTTGGGACATGTGAAAGGGAAATTAATTAAATAAATATGATTTATTTAATTAATTGAAAGTGGGATAAATGGGATTAGGAGTGGGATTATGACAAAATGTTACAAGATGTCTCTAGTAATGTGTCAACTAGGTGATGGTCAAGACATGGATAAATTTAAGTGTCTACATTTTGCCCCTCTTTGAGATGATGTTGCAACCAAGTAACATCATTTCAAAGAAGCTAAGGTGTCAATAGAGGAAAAGGATGATGATGCCCCCTTGAGAGGATAGGTGGGTTAGACAAACACAGGTAGCCTCTCAAAATGAAAGGGATTGGTCAAGGGAGAAAGATAAGGGAATGGATAGAAGAAATGAATGATGTGTTATGCTGCAATGAAAGTGAGAAACCATGAAGTTTGATTTAGCACTAGACGTTATGCACCAAGGTATAGGGACCAAGGTGATGATGTGTCTCATGCACCAGTGTAATACAACCTTGTCTAGATGTATGAGGAAGAAATCTTAGGACATTAAAGTCCTAATGCACAAAAGGTATGATATGACCTTAGATGCAAAGGTTAATGCAAAAAGCTATTCCAACATACATAAGATATGAATATTAGCTGGAAAGATACGAATGTGATACAAATGCAAGATAAAATGATAACACATGCAAGAAAGTACACAAGAATACACAAATGATTCAAAAACAAACAAGGTATTGCCCATGTCAAGTTGTAAACCAACGATTGATTGATGATGATTATGATGTCTAGTTTTAGGAGATGATACATGCTATATAAGACACTTGGCCTGGTTTTGACAATGCAACATCTTGTATAAGACAATTGATGGATTGATTGATACTAGTGTTGTTGGCCATGCTAATCAACACCATGATTTGATTGATGATTGATTGATTAATTTATTTGGTTTAAGTCAAGATTAGGATCAAGACCATTGATGTGATTGGATAATTTGACAAGATTGATTGACTTGATTGGTATGAATTGATATGACTTGCATTTGGATCATTGCTTGGATGAACTTGAATGATGCAATTGATTTGATGTGATGGAAGAAGAATTGAATTGATGATTGGATTGGAAGAATTAAATTGATTGATTGGAAGAATTGATGATTTGATTTGATTTGAATTGAAGAGTTGGATTGATTTGATGATGGGATTGAATGATTTGATTGAGTGAAGAATTCATTTGAAGAATTGATGTGAGTGATCTGATTGATTGGAACAATTCTATTGAACTTGAATGGATTGATTGGATTGACGAATTGGAATGATGTGATTGACTTGATGAATTGGATTGGTTTGATTTGATGAATTAGATTGAGTGATTTGATTGAATGGAATTTGATGGATGGATTTAGAAGAATTGATTTGAAGAATTTGGATGATGAATTGATTTGATGGATTGAATGAGTGATTTAATGAATGATGATTTGATGAATTGATTGATTGAAAGGAAGAATTGATTTGACAAGAATGAGGTGATTGATTGACTAGAAGAATTGGTTTGATTAGTTTGAATTGATTATTTGGATGAATTGAATTGAAGAAGTGATTTGAAGAATTGATTTTATTGGTTGGGTTTTTGTTGGATATTTGATTTTTTTGTATTTGGGAATATTTGATTTTTTTGGGATTTTTGAAATGTTTTGATTTTTTTGTATTTTTGGAATGTTCTGATTTTTCTTTAGATTTTTGAAATGTTTTTTTATTTTTTTGTGATTTTGGGAATATTTTTATTTTTTTGGATTTTTGGGAATATTTTTACTTTTTTGGATTTTGAATGTTTTGGGATGACATTGGATGATAATTTAGGTAGCCTTTGTGCTAGATACCAATGACAGGGGGAAAACTAAGTCTAGGTGCAAGAATGAAGGATGTGATTGGATGAGTAAAAGGATGGGTGATAAGGGATGGAATGGATGTATGCATAAGAGAGCAATGATGTGAACTCCAAGGACTATGTCGCATAGGAATAACTTGCCCCATTCTAGTTAGGATTTAACATGACAAAGATTATGATAATAGTATGATAAGATGGTTTGGTTTGGAAAGGATGAGGTATATCAAGGGATATCCAAAGCATTTATTAACATTTTTCCCCCATTTCTTTGTCAAGATCAAAAGGAGGAAGGGAGTATGGATGGTATCAATATGATAGGTATGTGCATGTGGGTGTAATGGCTAAATATGATAGGATGGTATGGAAATGATATGAAGGAAATGATAGTGTGGATGAGACAACATACCCCCAAGTGTAAGTGACATAGAAGATCAACCTACATGCATGACACCTATTTGGTAGGTTTTCAGATCATGGTACTTATCCAAAGCGCCACCAAAGGGTGGTTTTCATCATTGGACAAATGTATTTATCTTTACTCTTTTTTAAAAATTTTTTTTTGAATAGGATAGGAGAAGGGGAATATGAATGAGAGGGACTCAAGTATCTACTTCCACGAAAGGTGATATCATCCCATTAGAGATAGGTGTCATTGCATGGACCATGTCAAATGTCATTATGCTCATCGATGTTGGTAAAAATTACGTGAAAGTGAGATGCAGTAGGTAGATAGTGAATTATGATGTGGATTATGTAGGACTTATGTAAAAAGATGGATGAAAGGATTATGCAAAGGAAAGGACCATAGCGAAATGATGGGGAAGATAAGTAGGATAGTGGATCAAGGATGGGGAGATGGAGGTATGCAGGAATGTTGTGGAATGGAATGGAACCATGACCAATGGTTGCACATGCTATGATAAACATTGAAGCTTTTGATTTGGAGGTTGTGTAGGAAGCAATGGGGATGTTTGCTTAGGATAAGGTCAATGTAGTGACTTAGGGACCCACATAGACTTAAGAGTTTTATAATTTTTGTTTTGCTTGTGGGATGAGGGAATTTGAGATTTTTGAATGGAATAGGGTTTTTGGGTGGAAGGGGATAGTTGGGATTTTTGAGATGTGGATGCCTCATTTGACTTGATTGATTTTTACTTAGGGACCCAAACCATTTTAGTTTTTGACTTTTGTTTTGGAGGAATGGGCATATGTAGCCTTTTGAATGGATTTTTCTTTGACTTTTTGAATTGATGTCCTAAGGCATGAGGACCTTTAGCATTTTTGGTGAAAGGAGGCATCGAAATGTTTATTTTTTAATCCCATGGGTTGGGTGGAAGCTTCTTGTTTAGATGATGTGTGCATTTTTTGGTCATGATTAGGAATTTTAAAGGATTTATGTATAAATGGGGGATTGAATGATAGCGATATTAGGTGTTGGGAGAAGTGGAGGTAAAGTGGAAGGTGGAAGGTGTATGGTCACATGCTTTTGACACTTGTAAGATGATGGAGGTGGAATGGCAACATATGTTTTGAGTGTATGATAGGATTTGCAATGGAAAGTGGTGGACTTAAGAAGAATGGAGGAAGTACCTACATATTTAGATTGTTTAACTTGGGGTGTATATCTAAGGCCATATGAGCATTGAGGGACTTTGACATAGATGGGCTCCAAAATTCCTTGTTCATGAAGGCCTAAGCCTTTACCTTGATAATCCATGTTTCGAAGTATGCGATGGATAATGGGACTAGGTATGTTTTGAATACTAGACTTGAGTTTATCATTTGATGGAGAAGGTAATCTATGGTAGACAATGGTTGTTATTGTTCCAAGGAAGAACATTCATGGAGGAAGGTGGATAGACCAATAGGATATGATGGTGGACTTTAAACGAGGTCGATAGTGGATGTGGAAGGATCATCAAGACCTTGATTATGTTCATTTAGATCCAAGCAATTGGTTTGATCTTCTATGTTTTCTTGGGAAGTATGTGTCTCATCATGACAAGTGGAAGTTAGTGGATCATGGGTAGGTGGAATGATAAGCTCTTGACCATGGAATGCATAAAGTTGGCTAAGATGATCGATCATAGAGGGGATCACAATCATAGATGGGGGCTTGATCATAGATAGGATTAAGTGTGCTATCAATGGATTGAATGGAAGTGATTTGATCTTGATTAGAATGAGGGCTTGATGTTTTCACATGCTTAAGATTAGACCCTTGACATATCTCTTGACTTGGAATGGAAGTGGAATTGGAGGACTCTTGGAGAGGCTTGACATGTTGTGCACCACATGATGGGGTTGAAGGGAGGGACATGGTGTTTGATGGATCTTTAATAGGCTCAATGATGTGTATTTGGTGACATGATTTATTCTTTTCTAGTAGCCAATGGATCACATCCTTCACAAGGGTATGGGTGGATGAACAATATAATGGGTGAATAATAATGGTGGAAATTGCAGGCTTAGGATTAGGATTAGGTGTAATGGAAGGTTCCCATGGTGGAGGAATAAAAGGGATGGACGGTGTTGTAGGATTAGGATTTTGACCTTAATTAGGTAGAAGGTCAAAGGGATTGGATGGATTGTGGATTTGGATTTGCTTTTGTAATGTTTGAACTTATGATGTGGATTTGACAGATTTTTAAGTTGATTGCATGGTGGTGTTAGGGTATAACTAGGAGGATCTTGGATTGACATGTGATTGGAAGGTGGTATAATATACTTATAGTTGGGATAAGCTAGACTAGTGTTCCCCTTGTCAAAGGCATGAGGGCTTGAAGAAACTTTATCTTGTTTCAAGTGGTGAATTAGGCTCACATGTTCTTGTTGTGGAATAAATTTATAGGTTGATGTAGGATAGACATGATAGGTGGATGGACTAGGGTGGTATGAAGTGGAAGGGGATGACACATAGGATTGATGTGGAATTTGTGGTCAAGGTTTTGTTGGTTGAATTTGACAAGTGGCTATGAATTGTTGAGCTTGGGCTAGGAGGTGTTGTATTTGAGGTGACTGGATTTGTTGAAATTGTTGGATGATGGCTTGGAATTGTTGTATGGTTTATTGGTCTAGCAATTGTGGAATTTAGTGAAGTGATTGGAGGAGGTCTTGGAATTGGAGAACTAGGATCTTATCCTCTAATGTTGGCATGGTGTCACACATGTGTTTGCATCTTTGTATTTCATCTTTTTCCTCAAGGTATGCAACATGATTCTTGTCATCATTGGAATTAGGAGGGTCCCCTCGAAGTATGAGTTTAGGTCTTGGTTTGTTCTCATCATTAGGATTAGGAGAAGGGTCTCCTTGAAGTATGAACTTGGTCCTTGCATTGTTCTCATCATTAAGATTAGCGGGATGACCATCTTGAATTATAAGTTTGGGCTTTGAATTTGTCTCATCATGAGGATTAGATGGATGGCCTCCTCGAGGTATTAGTTTGGGATTTGGATTGGGCATAGGCTTGCTAAGAATCAAGACCATTTTGGAAAGTGATTGACTAGCACTAGGATGATGTGGAAAGACTAGGATAATGATTAGGATGAAATTGATTGGATAATTAGAAATGAATTAGATTAGAAGATGTGGAATGACAAGGATATGATTAGGATGAAATTGACTAGATGACTTGTCTTAGAATGAATGTGTTGGTAAGAATGTTTAGAAGAATATGTTTATGTGTTTATGTTTATATCTTGGTTTTGGCAATTTGCAAACAAATGATTACACATGTACACAGATGAATCACCCATGCAAGACACATACGAAAGTTTGAAAATGAAATTTAAATGTGGTGATTAAGCAAGAAATTGAAGACACGTCAACAAGCCCTAGATTAGTCAAGTGGGTATGGTCAATTAGGTATTACTCTAGGATTCACAAGTTGACTAGGGATGACTCCAATATACTCAAGGTATGGGAGGCCCAATTCCATTAAATAAAAGTGAAATGGTGCCAAACAGCTGGCAGAAAGGGGTATCCCACCCTTCACCTTCACTTCCCAAAGCTGTAAAGTTCTTTGGGGCTTAGCCAAGAGTAAAAATATTTGTACTTCCAAAGAGGGTGTATTTCAATTCACACCTTGCTATTTATACTCTGCTGGAATGCTAGAGTTGAGGTCGTCCCTTAGAGTGGTGTGTCTCTAGCCAGGCCTCTAAAGAAGTGTATGACAAAAGCAAACCAAGTGAGTGTTTTTTAATCTCCAAGATCACCTTGCAATGCGAGGAGAGAGCATACACACGCATACTTTATTCACACTCGCACTTGTTAATTTCCCTTAGAAATGAAATGTGTGGTATGAAAATGAATGGATGAGAGGTGTTTTTGATTCTCAAGGTCGCACAAAGCACATGAGAAGAGAATACACACCTTTGATCACATTCAAGTCCACCAAGTAATTGAAATCACTTGTTCTTTTTAATCTAAAGTCAAATTGTGTGATGGAAGACAATGGTTCTGTTATCACATAGAATTCCACCCATCTTGGAGAGATTCCAAGCATTCTAATGACACAATGGGAATAATCTCAAGGTGCAGGACCTTGTAATATGAGATCAGACCTCTAGAGAAGGTTATTTCCTCATTCTAAGCCTAAATCTTAGATAAATTAACTAAACCTAGTGCTAATGCTTCTAGGGGAAAAGGGAGAGAGGGATTGTTAAACTAAAAGATGTGACACACCAGATTTGATAGGTTTAGCTATAAATGACTCAACACAATAATAATCTCAAAACTGAAAGGACTCACATAGACTCATAGTGATTCTAACAAAGGCCAGCACAGGGAAGTGGAGAAATGAAAGGGACCGTTTTGTCCACAATACATAGCTCACACTAATCCAAAGAGTAGACATAGTGCTAGAATAATAAAAGAGAGGCAAAATATCAGTTTATATTGATTATAGAGGTCAAATAGCCATTACAAAAGAGAGAATAATGCAAAGAAGTTGGACATAGAATAACCAATTACATTCATTGGTGAACAAAACTAGAGACATGAGAGGCTCAATAGAAGAGCACAATCTATCACATCTAGTAGTTCCTGTAGTTGCATTACATAGGTCTAATTACAAAAATTATCTATCTTGTAATAGCCCAGAAGAATAGCCAACAACTAACACATCTTTTAGATATGTATATATAGCATTTCATTTTCACTATAGCAGCCATGGTGGGAAATAGAAGAAGTCAATGAGAAGGGATGTCGACCATGCTGCATTAAATTTTTCTCAGAAACCCCTACAAATTAGGGTAGAGCCCATACCCTTGTTACTCCTACAAGCCTGCAATGGATTGCTTGTGTGAATGAATGGCATGCACATTGATGAGGGAATGTAGGTCTTCATTTTTTACTGGTGAATCAACCATGTACTTGCATTTGTACTCTCGCATTGAAGGACTCATTATTTCATCTACCCTCATTGGCCCAGGGCTGCAGAATTGAATGGTGAGTACATATATGTAAATCTTTAACTTTTTGAATCTCTGCATCTTTCAACTTGAGTTGATTCCTTTGAATAATTAGTCTCTACAAAGCCCTGTCTGTTGAATCTACATATTTCCCTAATTAGTAAGATTTCCCACCTTCTAGAGTATTTGGAGTCACCTTTGAATCGTAGTCATGAATGGCAATGACCATCACTTCCCCTTTTGATTTGGTGTTGAGCCTCCAAGATCATGTGTTATGCAAGCCTTATTCTCCTTTTAGGGAATCAACCATGTGTCAACATCTCGTAGTAGTGTAGAGAATCTTGTTTGCAGACAAGATTCTCCTATGAAAATGTGCTAACATCTGATCTTCAATTGTTGTGACCCCGCTATTTGAATCCCTTGACACCTGGCAACATCTCCTCTGTTCAACTAAATCATCAATATTATGGCCATAGGCCATGATGTGCTTTACACTTGTCTTCATCTTGTAGTCATGCAGTGCAAATATGATGTCATCTTTAGTAGTACATGAACTCGTGATAGCCTTAGATCCTTTATAGACTCATTGAAGCCATTTGGAAGGCCCCGCAAAGAGTGAAGTATTAGCAAAGAGCCTATGTGGAAGACACGTAGGATTTAGTAGAAACTCGTAACATCACTCAAACATAAAATGAGGCCCACCGAAGAAGAAACATGGGTGAGGGAAGAAAAACATGGTGACTAGGTGCCAAGGTACATAACTTGAAGGTCCCTTTAAGCACATGTAATAAAAGTTGTTCTAAAAAGGGGGCCGTGCTAGGCTCAATGAAAACAAGGGGCTCAACTTTCATGGATTTTGATAATCTGTGTTAGGCTTCCACACATCCCTTAGGGTCTTTGTGTAGATCAAACCTCAGGCCTACATCGTTTGGCCTTCCAAGAGGGAAGAAAGAAGAAAGAAATCCCACACTTAGCTAATTTACTTTGTTAGGCCTAGACACATGCTGAGCCACCACAAAGTTTTGAAGACATTGTCTTCATTCAACTTAGAACTTGCACCATGTCGACACGTGTCACGTCATGGGAGTCCCCCGTTATCAGCATACCAAAAAGGAGAAGAGGAAAGGCTCAAACTCTAACATCTAAAAACATTGAATACTTGGGTGATTGAAGGAAAAGGAGCAAAGTTTAGAGACAAGAAGGATGGTACACTAAAGAGCAAAAATTTGAACTCTGAAACTCTAACAAGGAAAACACAAGGCAAACTCAGGATTCTTTGGACTCAGCCAATTTGGGTAGTTTTGCTTTGCATTCTAGTGGGAAAAACACCGCAACCTCATGGATCTTTAGACTATTTGGCCAAGTGGGCAAAAATAGGATAATAGGTTCATTCTATGACCAATTTGAATGTGTGATGGAAGACAAGAGTTTGTTTTGGAGTTCAAATCCAAATGTGAGAGAAAACAAATGTTCTTTTTATTCCCAAATCGAAGTGTGTTTGCAAGTAATGATTATGATGAAATGAAAAAAGATGAAAGATGAATGGAGTGCACTTGAATTTTTTATCCTTAAACCTACTACTATGACTGATTCCAATACTGTTACAACTTCTTAGATGCACCTAGAAGCCACAAAAACCAAGAAGGAACTAGTAAACTTGCATAGAAATGTGTTATGTGAAAATGAAGAAATCGAAGAAATCTGATGAAGATGAATAGATACAGCAAAATAAATGTCATGAAAAGAAAATTTACAAGATTCTATGTAGTTTAAAAAAATATATGATGAAAATCAGATCAAATTTGCAAGAGTTATGCTTGTTTGAAGTTTGAAACTAGTGTTAACTTTGGCTAAGAAAAAAGGAATGAAAATGATATAGTCACCTAATCAAACCTATACTACTATATAGTTGGAGGAGTCAACTTTCTAATGAGTCCTTGTTTGTGAGTTTTTGACCCAGTATGACAAAGTTATGGAAAAAATTAAAAAATGCCCTATTAGGGCATGTAGAAGCAAGAGGGCAAGCCTAACTATCTTAAGTTAATCGCTAGTGGTCTTCTTTGTCGTGGTCACATGAGACAGTGAAGGTTGGTGGTTTACTTTTATGGTTATGGGCTTAGGCTAGCCCCTGGTCATCCATTGACCAAGGGTGGAGCCAAAGAAAAAATAAAAAAGAAAAGAAAAAGGAAGAGGGGCATGGCAGCCCACTCCCCCAACTCATAGTCACGAATGTGACCGAGGGCCCCCAAGCTGGGGTTAAGCCCAAAGGTGAATGTGATGGTGAGATAGGTGGTTGAGGGTCCTTAGCTGATAGTTTAGGGTTCATAAGGTGTTAAGAGGTGGTAGTGCAGAGGTTCATGTGGGCAAAATTCTAAAGTAGGTGGTGACGGGAATGAGTGTCACCACCAGTAGCGATGACTGCAGAGGAAGATCAATGGAGAGATGATTGTTCATAGGTGTCAACTAGGAGCTATAGACTTCATTGAAAAGTAAGGGATTAAGAGGGTTAGTAGAGGATTGAATGGCCACAGTTGTGGTGGAATGGGAAATGAATGGAGGTAGGGTTAGGTTTAGATGGTGGCGACCAGAAGTTCAATGGAGGTGATGGGAAATTTTTAGCAACGATGGGGAGATAAACACCATTAGTGGTGGGATATTCAATGGTAGCCAACAGAAGTACTACAGGGTGGTGACGAGATCTTATACACAAGTAGAAGTTAGGGTTTTGATGGATATGAGTGAAGGTAGATAGTGGTGGTGGATTAGGGTTTGAAACCATGCTGATCGGCGAATCTAAACCAGTAACTTGCAAGAAGAATTTAACCCAAAAGCAAATCAAAAACAAGAATTTAAATCAAAATCAAATCACAAAAAAATATCATCCTGCATAACAATGTGAAACCCTAACACAATGAACTCTGCAAGTTGAACATAGTGCCCCTACATAGGTCATACGGGTCTGTATGGATCCATACAGTACAACCCTACGACAGGGGCCAAACTAAAAAATATTCAAATTTTTTTATGTGAGAAAATATGGAGTTTTATATGTCATTTCTTTTCTTGCAAGGCCTCTCGGATGCAACAACGAGGTCTGTTTCAGGCTAGGAGGTCACCTACAAAACTAAAATTTCAGAAATCATAAAAAATTGTTAGATTTTTAAGATTCACGTCAGGTTCACCAAATGTAGCTAGGGTTAAAATCAAGGTTAGTGCATAAACAACAAACAACTAAACCCTAACAAGCACAATAGAGCATAAAGTATGATGAAAATAGAAATAACAAAGCAAAGCAAACCAAATCTTCCATGCTAGACTTGATTTATCTTCATTGCTCTTCTCAACCTCGCATAGGCATGCAAGATTTCAAAGGGTTGAATATGGGAGGAATGTTGGTTTCTCATTCTAGTAGCATAACAGTACTTGAAAACTCAACATGCAAATGGCTTGTGAGAGGGTTGATTTATAGGAAAAGACTGATTTGAATTGATGGTTGAGATTGGAAGTTGTAATGAACTATGTGGATGACTAGGATCAAATAGGGTTTCCCACTCCATGAGGATTTGTAGCCATGTGACAAGTGTGTGAAGGAGAATAAAAGAGACCTAATTTAACTATTTTATTTGAATGAGTTTAGAAATGTGAAGTGTATTAAATGAAAGGCACAATGGCTGACACAACTTTCAAGGAAATGATGTAAAATTTACAAGAACTTCATGGTTAACAAATGGCTATTACTAGTATTTCACAAGAATTACACACCATTCACTTGAGCAAAAAACCTAGATATTTATTCAAGTAGGAGTGATTTCATAATGTGGGCCCACACAATAGATTACCTATCCATGTTCTTACCTAACTAAGAACACTTCACCATGAGTAGATAGCTAGGGATAAGGGTGTTGCACCCAATAGCCCTTTCCTTGGAGGCTTTTATGCCTTACCCAAAGAACTTCTATCTCTCCTTCAAGGAGGTACGATGCTGAGTAACTTTAGGGGGTGATCCACATCCCTTGCACCACACTAGAAAATGACCAATGACCTTATCTAGTCTTTACAAGTATCTATGGGGTGCCCCAATATACGTAAGGTATAGGGGATGAATATGTGAATAGGGATGTGCTAATCAACCCAAGTGCCAACCAAACACAAGTCTCGGTGGAGCGAGGGTCTAGGGGTTTTTGGAAGGAGGAAGACGGTCCTTCCTTTGAAGTGATTCTTTTTATTCTCACAACGTTTATATCTCATGCTAGAACACATGATTGAGGTCATCCCTAGGGGTGATAAAATCCCCTAGCAAACTTCTAATGGGAAAGATAGATACTAATTGTTTTTAATCTCTAGGTTTGCACAAGGTGCAAGGAGAGAGCTTACACAAATTAGAACAAACTTAGGATTTAATCTAAACAAAAAGGAAATGTAAGATTTCTAATCTCCAAGATCACACGAAGTGCATGCAGAGAACATACATTTTGACAAATCCGACAAGCACAACAAATAAGTTCATTAACCTACTACACTCATTAAATACCTAATTTATTGAAAAATAAATGACTTCAACACACAAACCTGTAAGACAATGGATCAGTAGTTTTTTTTTTCTTTTTTTGAACTTTGATAGGTGATGGACAACTACACAAAAAACATTAGTAGTTTGCAAAAGAAAGGTCTTTGTTAAACAATTTCACCTGCAACCAACGAGTTAGTAGCAAGAATATATCCAAGCTAAGAAAAAATAGATTAAAAAAAGAAAAAAGAAAAAGAAAACTAAATTAGAAAGTGAATTATTTTTGTTTTTCTTTTAATTTTAAAACTAAAAGAAAAAGAAAAAGAAACTATAGTTGGAAGTTAAAAAGCATCTAACTTAAATGAAAACTAAGAGACCAAACCAAAAAGCTAAAATTAACAACAAATTAAAACTAATAGATTGAACTAAAAAGCTAATTTGAAAAAAAAGATGTTAAAACCAAAATTACATTAAAACTAATTTTAAACCTCAACCACACCATCCAGACTTGCAAAAACCAAGACATGTTGAAAAGTTGCCAAATTTTATTTTTGTACAATAAAAAAAGAAACAAATTTCTCAATGTGAAGTAGATCAAAGTACACAACTTGCATTAGTGTCTCATTTGCAGACAAGTAGTTTTGCAAAGGATGAGGAACTTTAGATGGCCTCTAAGAGAGATCAGAACATGCATGAACAATGTTTTTATCAGGCAAGTAGGTCTCAACCAAAGTCACAAAAGTTTTATACTTGCCAAGTTTATATGGAAGGAATGTTGGAAAAAGGGAGAGAGAACAAGCTAACGTTGTAGCTATGTATCTTTTAAATGTTTTGAAATTTTAAGTTAATAGCACGTATAAATCTAAAAATTACTTTCAATTTAGATGTAATAGTATTTCACCAATTTAATCAATGTAGTAGAAGAAGAAAGAATGATAGAAGAAAACACAATATTTATGTGGAGAAACCCTTGTGGGAAAAAAACTCCACACCCAAAGATGTTTATTCTTCTATTAAATATCTTCAAGAAAGATTACATTCAATACTAAAACTTCTCTGAATCTTGATACACACCCCAAGCTTTTTCAATCTTCTAAAACCTATAAATCATGTTATGTTGTAAATCATGTAATGCTTTTTCCTACAATGTCAAAGATTCTATATTGAAAGCTTCAAAACTTTCTCTAGAAAATACATTGTAGTTTTTTAATTAAAACTTCAAAGCTTCTTAATTCAAAAGCTTGAAACTCAAATTGTATAATAAATTGTAATTGATAACATAAGACAAGCTCTCAATCAAAACCCAAGCACTCAAAATAGGGAAGGCTAAAGTCAAACTGTACCAAGCACCTTGTTAACTGCCAGTCCTGATTGTGGGTGCCCAAGTTGTCCCACTTAAACTTACTCAATAGAAATAAAATTTCCAAATAAAAGCAACAACTGAAAGTCTCTAGATTGGACACCCAAGTTGTTCCAATCTATTTTAGTCAACTAAAGTGCATCACCACACATCAATCTCATGCAAACAACCGGCATGATTGATGTCCCCAATATTATTCTAAATTAACATGTTCTGTACATCCAAGTGACATGCAAACACCTATATCATAATGCAAGAGATACCCATTAAATGAATCTAGTAGATGGAGTGTTCTGCAAGTTTTCTGAGTTGGAGTGTTCTACAAGCAACCTCATAAAAATGGTGTGCAACAACATGCAAGTCCATATAATTGACATGAAACAAAATACAAGTGAAAATAACTGATATGAAAGAACATGCTAGCATATGCAAGTTCATACAAGCAACATGCGACAACATGAAAGCACATGCAAGTGACATGAAACAACATGCAAGAATATGCAAGTGACATGCAACAACATGCAAGAACATGCAAGTCCATGTAGCTTTTGTGAACTCATGCAAGCAATATTCCAATATCATTCATCTCTAACACTTCTAAAAAATTCTATATCATATCCATCCAAAGTGTATCAACAATATCCACTCATGTACATATAAAAGCAAACCCCTAGTCTAAATATAAGACACCTCCAAAGAGGGCACCCAAGTTAACTCTCACTCACTAGGAGTTGTAAAACACCCAAAATAAACTTCGAGGAGTTGTCAACAAGTCTTCATGGACCCCACTCCAAAAGTGGACACCCAAGTTTGACCCTACTATTTAGGAGTTAATTACAATAAACCAAGTAATATATTTAAATTTAAATTTATCTCTCAAAGTCCTTGTGTTGGGGAATAGATTCCAAGAACTTTGGAGACATATGAATTGGTTAGGATTGTAAAGTTAATGGCAACTTTTTCCAACAAAGAAACCATTAGTTCACTAGAGTTACTGGATTAAATGAAGAAAGTGAGGGAAAATCACTATGTTGAACATACTTTTTCTCATTGGCAGCCTAGGTCATCTGCATGCACTCTAAAGGCACAAGGATCAACAAATCATAAAGAGTGCCATTTATGTCAAAAAAAAGAAAATAGGCACATTTCAAAATGTTATAGTAGTGCATGGCACTGAGAAAGTGAGCAAATCTAGTAAACCTGGCAGATGGACTACTTCATTCAGCAAGAGGTCGAGAAGAAAGTGAATGAGATTATCATCTCTTTTTGGTAGCTGCAAAGGTATAATCCAATTGAGATTGTCATCTCTTTTAATGAGAAATGGAGCTATAGCATCTGCTTCAACTTTTTCCAAAAATTCAAAGAGATTTGAAATGTGTTCATAAGGTAAAAATTACACCATTGTTAAAAAAAAATTATAGTAGACTTTTCAAATGATAATATTGTGTTTTCAACAATCCATACACGCTTCACTTCAACCAATGATGATCAATTTTAATGCCTTGTCATATTTAAAGACGTTTGAAATAAGATTTGGTGCTAAATTTGAGTAGATTTCCAATGAGCTAAAAAAGACTCCAGCATGTGAAGACATATTCCAAAGTCTATTGAACAAATAATATCTAGTGAACTTTACAAATTGGTGCTTATAATTGATCCAATGGAATTGTAAGTATCTAATGTATCGTGGAAACAACCCACTAAAAGTTTAGCATCAACAATACCACAGAAAGCAACAGATTCTCATTTTGATCATATCCTTAGTAGAAAAATGAATAGTCTGTGTCTTGCAAAGCTACAAACATTTAGCTCGGCTTGCAACCCTCAAACTATTTCAACCTGAGAGGAGCTCTCAAGTGCATCTTTTTTGTGTTTTTCCAATGGAACCACATCTTATCTGTCAGCCTGCTTCTCTAAAATTTAAATATCATCGAGTTATATTATACAATTTAGATTCTTGGGTTGTGTTGTTAATGGGATCAAGAAATAGTTAATGATTTGCTTAAAATTAAAAGAATAAGTGAGAACAATGCTGTTGTAAACAGAGACAATCCCAAAATCTACAAATTCTCATAACACTAGATTAACAAAGAATAATGAAGAAAACTTCATTATACTTAGGGATGAATCCTACTGCTACTTACTCCTCAGCCTCTTGCTAAATGAAGTGGCCTATCTACCAGATTTGTTGTATTTTCTCATCTTCTCAGTGTCAGGTGCTACTTTAATGTTTTTAAATGTGCCTATTTTCTTTTATTTTCTTTTTGATGTAAATGGCGCTCTTCATGATCTGCTAATCCTTATGGCTTTGGAGTGCACACAAATGACCTAGGATTCTGATGAGAAAAATTCTATTCAACATGGTGATTTTTCCTCACTTTCTTCATTTATTAGATAGTAACTCTAGTGAATTGATGGTTTCCTTCCCTATAAAATTTGCAAGTAGAAAATTTTTGTGACTTTGGTTGAGACTGGTTTGCTTGATAAAAGCATTGTTCATGCATGTTCTGATCTCTCTTATAGTCCAACTTAGGTTCATGATCCTTTGCAGAACTACTTGTCTTCAAATGAGACACTAATGCAAGTTGTGTACTTTGATCTACTTTGCATTGAGAAATTTGTTTCTTGTTTGATTATATAACAACAAAATTTGACAACTTTTCAACATGTCTTGGTTTTTGTAAGTTTGGCTGGTGTGGTTGAGGATGAATCTCAACCTGTTGCAAAGGTTATGAAAAATTAGTTTTAATCAAATTTTAATTTTAGCATCTTTTTGGTTTAAAATTGTCTTTTCATTTAATGTGTTACTTTTCATTTACTTTTAATTTTATCTATTTAATTTTTTCCTCTTAGTTTTAGTTTTAAAATAGAGGGCTTTTAGAAGCTATTTTAAAATGATTTATTGAAATGCTTTATAGGTATAGGACCCAGGAGTGGTCATGATTGAGCCTCTCAAGTTGCTCAAAGTTTGCAAGCTCCACTTGTGTAATAGAGAGGTTACATAGTGAAAGGTCCAGTGGGATTAGTATGTAGAGGATAGTTCCACATGGGAAGATTACCATGAGTTTAATCAAGGATTTCCTCATTTGTTTTATTATTTTTAAAGTTGAACAAAAACTTCATTTTATTATTTTATGATACATTAGATCACCGAGGACAATGAATCTTATGGGAGAAGATATGTCACACCCAAAATTTGTTGGCAAGAGACACTGCTCTGATGAAGGATTCCATATTGTCATTGATGGTAACAAGGAAAAGTGTTTTCACTAGCATGACAAAGAGACATTCCTCTAGAAGACCAACTTGGTTTGGCAACAAGGCACAAAAGTATTTTGGTCTGGAAGGCTAAAATGACTAAGTATGGACAGTATACAGAGTAAGTGACATAGATTGGATCAGCAAGCCTTCGCAGTAGAAGATCATTATATGTGGTTCAAGTATGTTGTTCATAGCTATTTGATTAATGTTATGTTCCAATGATCAAGACCTGACTTCCTCTGGAAGTCATACTATGAAATTTCTAAGTCCAGGTGAATAGAACTAAGACAAGAACAGTGCACAACGCCTGAGAAAAAAAGGTCCGCATTTCTCTGCAGTTGCATATTTTGTCTTGCAGTTCTGGAGGTATGCTAAGAAGTCAAGAATGAATGTTGGTTATGAATCCTTGAGTCTCCTATAATCCGCAGTGAGAGTTTTGATGTGACAGATAAATTGGGTCAAACATATTCTTAAGAGACAACTCGATAGGCAGTTAGATCTTTATGCAGAGAAGGTATATTACTTGAATAATAAATATAAGTGGTTGTATGTTTGGTTCTGACTTGTATGAAGATTATTCAATAATTTTTTGGGTCTGCATTACTGTTTACACACTTGATCAAGCTGACAAGGTAGAGTACATTGTATACACGCTTCATGTCTAGCTTGCCGGCTTGATTATGAGATGAGTCTTGTTGTGGGTATAAATACATGATGGATTAAGGTATTGAGGTAATTGTGTGGTGTGTGGTGTAGTTTGAAAATTTTAAGTGTGAAGGATTATGAGTAGGGTGCATAACAAAAAAACAAAAATAGAGTACATGTAGTTAAGTTTAGAAGTAGGGCAAAATAGATGAAGACCTTTGAATCTATATATTGAGCCTTCAATGGAACTGTGATCTAGCATATGGTAGATGCATTTGCAGTAGTTCATCTCTTGGCAGTGAGCCAATACTTCTTCTATCTTCTTTTTCTCTTGGCAGTGAGTCTTTTGTGCAGTGAGCACTTCTTCACTAGGTAGTGAGCCTTCTTGTAATTCAGTATTGTGCTATCATAATATATTGTGAGCTAACACTCACCATGATTTTCCCTTTATTAGGTTTTCCACGTAAAAATCCTGGTGTCTATGTGTTATGTCTTTATGGTTACTATTGTTGTGCTTATTCTTCTTTCATGTTATTGATTTTATAAATTGGATTAATAAACTTGTTATGAAGTGGTATTGTGGAATACTGATTCATCCCACCTCTCAGTATTCCTTATATTCAACAAAATTTTCACTATGATTTACTTTTACTTGCATGTAATTAGTAGTTAATTATGAATGAATTAATGATTTGATATTATGTGATAATGTCAGGATAAATCAATGATATCATGAGTTTATGTTTATATGATTAGACTATAGACATGTGAATATGATTATTTATTCATAATGTTTATGAATGCACTAATCCTAGTTTGGTGACTAAAAGTTGTAACCAAGAAATATATTTTTCCACCCTCCAAGAAAGAGAGGGAGAGCATAATTAGAGAGAAGAGAATAGATGTGTGGATAGGAATAGATTGTTTTCCATCTAAGTCTCATGCTTTCATAGTTTAGTGAACCTTCAATGAGTTTGGTAAGTTATGTTTGACCAATTGGTCTAAGTTTGGTTTTGACTAGACAAATCATCGATTGTCAACTAGATTCGTTAAGATGAGGTTATTGTCGAAAACTAAGTCACATTAGAACATGATTGTCAACAAGAAAATGGTTGATAGTTGTTATTTATTTGTGTGAAATAAATATAAATTATATTACTAGAACAAATAAATACTAGTAGTTAAACTACTTTATTATCGGTAATTTCCGATTGGAATTCTATTACACTAATTTACCTATTTTGACATTTAAGCAATTTTGAGAGGGGGATAATACCTTGACCCCATTCTCATATCATATCGTGTGTTAGAGGAAATGTAAGTATACGTAGTATACACCTATATTTTGTTGTTAAATATCTATTTAATATGAACTTTAACTCTAAAATAATTGTATGTAGTCATTCAACATTTTTAACATGTTCCAAAATTAATGCAAAACTACTTCATGTATTTTTTGGGCACTCGACTCCTTTCTTCCACGTTGGTTATGGAGAGAAAGGAGGATTTTTTTAATAGTTTAGGAGTGGTCTTTATGATCAATAACTTCATCATTTCTTGCATGCCACTTTAGAGTGTAAATAGGCATAGATGCGGAATGAATATTCATGGTTATGGAGAGTAAAGCCTTTTAAAAGGCTATCTTAATTATGGATACAAAAGGGTGCTATAGGAGTAGGGAGAGGTAAAAGACTTAAAAACCACAGAGCTTTTTTCTCATCAAGAATTCACGGGGAAAGAGAGACAACCACAGAGGAAAGTATAAAGATAGCTCAGGTAGCTGTGGCAATAAGTAAGAAACTAGCTCAAGTTTTGGGAAACCATCGATTCTTTGAGGTAATGATATCTTTGGTAAGAAATTAATTCCACTATTAAACTGTAATATTCCCATTCTGTATGAACATACAGAGGTATGATTTCTTATAGCAAAGTATATAGAGTTATAAAAAGTAGTGATATTATGGTCATAGAAAATTTGTAAACATAATATGTATGAAATAGAGAAACACTATCTTGTCAAAGCTATGAAACCACACACAGAATTCTTGTGATAATGTATTTTGAATTTATGAGAGAGAGATATTAAAAATGTCATTGAATAGCAGTATAAAACTGTAGAGGATAAGCAATTAAATGTTATAGTTTACAACAAGATTTCTATGGAAGATAAATTTTTTATGCCATCATTTTGTATCATCTAACCCATAGAGAAAATATATTGTAAACTTTATTTCTTTTATAGACACATGATTATAGAAAATGTTATGAATAACATTGTTTACATAGGGGTTTATGGTCTGTAGAATGTTGTCACTTAACTTTGTATACTCGAGAAAAAAAGGTTTCTTTTAGATATATCAAAATACCAAATCTGTATAGAAATCTAGCATATAAAATGCAAAGAAAAGATTAATTTTATTATCACCTTTTGAATTCAAAGTATAGTAGCCATTATATTTATTAATGTCACAGTGATATAACTAATTTAAGTTATATATAAAATGTAGAGACTAAACTTTATGAAAACTTAGATATAAATCTAGGAGTTGAGATGTAAGATTAAAGAAAGTTTAGAAGTGATAGATTCACATTTCACAATGATTTATATGTATAAGTTTTAATGTTTCTAATCAAAATTTATGGTGATAGATATTCATTTATATAGAATATATATAAATGATACTGATATCATTGAAAACACCTAAGTATAGTGATATAATATCACATATGCATTCTACAAATAATGATAAGCATTATCATGATATACAAAGGATGTTAAATATGAGTTCATAACCTATCCTATATCGAAAGTTGGTGGACATAAGAAGACCAAGAAGTCAAAAATATTATATTACTATTTTAGACTCAAACCTATTTAGGTTGAAAGAATAAACTTAGTCAAAAGATTAGTTATGATAATGATAGTATTCATTAAGATCTTATATGAATGAGGATATACCTTGTGTACTATGTTTATACATGTTATGAGAAATGTGAATTCAAACAATGCCCAAGTGGTCAAGAGAAGACTAGAGGTCATCATTTCCATGTTATATTATTATAAATATTTACTTTTGGAAAACAAGAGTATATGATATTCCAATGCATTGGGATAGAGAAGTTAAATCCCTAGATTCTATCGAGAAGGGTTAAGAAAACTTGAAAATTCTTAAATTAGTTATAACATTGAATTAGTCTATTGTTTATCATAGTCGATAGTGAATGGTTTATAAACCATAAGATCAAGACAAGTATAATTTAGGAAGAGTCTAAGAAGGTCACTGATGATAAAATAAATGATTTCTTGATAGAGTCAAAGACTTGATATATTACACAAGAGTGCTCAATTTTTGGGTCAATAATTAGAGTGACAAGAAGTCATCGACTATAGTATTTTCAAGTATGTAAAGAGGGACTCTCTAAAAGGTTAAAGTCCCCTAAAGTTAGACATTAAATGTTAAGTTCAAAATTAAAGTCTATTGTGATAATGAACAAGGTATATTTCAATATCAGGATGGTAGATAGATATTTGGTCTTGTTGTCCAATGTCACCAAAAAGCTATCACCATCTAGCCATAAAATTGAATTTAATAACACATCACATAAATTTACAAGCTAAGTTCATCATTAAATTTCATGTTGGGGAGAGCATTTATTCAATTGGACCCCAAGGATCTTCAACATATCAACTCTTAGGGATAGAGGGTACAACTAATGGAGTAGATTTCATTAAATTTGATAGGAAAATGGATGATGATCTATGTGAGAAATATCTCGTAAGATCATCTTGTGTGAGGTGGCATTCATAGTTTCATTTATTTTGTACCATCACTAAAACTTGCTAAAAGGGAAAATTGTCCATATATATCACACCACTATAGAACTCACTTTCAATTCATTTCTACATCTATTTTTTCTCCCCTACTTCTATCATGTGTGCAAGTGCATTGTGTAGCTAGTGCTTATGGAAAATGAAGAACCAACAAATTTATTTACCTCCAATGGATTGAGAGTTAATAGAACGGTGTGCTTATGACACAGTGAAGCTACGACAAGTTTTTGATACTGACTGTCTGCATGTGGAGTTTGCAATTAGGATTATCATTAGTGATTTGCTTCTCAAAGCTTCCTCTCGAGTGTTAAGGCTCTCTGACAAGGCCTCAATTTTCTTGTCAAATATTATGGATTTAGTCCAAGAGGTAGACTTCATGGAATCAATCAGCTTTGGTCTCATATGTGCATACCTTCTTAACATTGATAGGTTCAAGTGTGCATTGGAAAAGTACAATATGTTTAATGGACAAGATCTTGTTAGTGGTATCCTCAATATCAATCTAAATTACTCCTCTCTAGTCATAGCCTGTGTTTTTCATGCATTTCAGAAAGGGCTTCACTCTGGTTGTGCTAATACCTTGAATGGAGCATTGGAAGTTCACTATTTTCAACTCCCACCTAGATTGGAAGCCAAGGCTAAGGAAGTATTTGGTGCCATAAGATTCCTGCATCTTCATGTACTAGATTCGACACCGTACCCTCCATCCATAGTTTTGCCTAAATTACTTTGCCCACTAGCTGCTCTCCCTCCTTCATCCTAGAAATGTGATTCCTGTCCAGAATGATAGCTCCCATGGTTGGTCATCTATAGTAAATTTTTTATCATTATTTTGGCTAGCCATAGAGATACTAAGTTCAGGCCTCTATGTTGTATTTGAGTTTTTTCTCATTTCTGCTAGTTTTCCTGGCTTTCCATGTTTTTTGTTTTCTCCACCAACCAAAATTTCCAAATTAAGGATACGAAAATACATAAGACCAAAGTACAAAAAAAGGTTAAAACTAAATTCTTTTAGAGACAAATCTTAAGCATGTTTGTATTGCTAATTTGCAATAAATATATACCTTTACTATAACATTGTAGCAGGATTGATTCCTCCCCTAGAACTAAATGCAAGATCTTTTCATCATATAGAGCATGATTTAACTTTCATACATCAACAAACCCACATTTCCCAACATAGGATGAACAATGTGAATTTTATCTATAATTTTTCTTATAAGCTTCTCATTCCAACATTAGATTGACAATGTTTTGGCTTACACACACCATTTCTAGCTTTAACAAGTTTTGTGTAATACATCAAACTCAGAACCAAGGTAAGAATTATGAAAGTTGCCCCACCTACAAATACTCTTTTTCTTAAAGTTTCACAAGATAGTTTGTCAACATATAACATATTCATGTACTATGTGTGGTAAGCATTTTTCACTGCACAAGCTACAAGACATGCCTCTACAATAAGGAATGTTAAACATGAAGAGAGGAAGTAGATGATAGCCCATGCACAAAATCCACCCGGTGTAAGTGCACCTACACATCACATAAATTTTGTCAAGCCCATGATCAAACCTATTAGTGTTAGTTTCAACTCTGTAAATAAAGGGAGATCTATTCATTAAGCTAACTAATGCAACTCAGTAACTAATAGTTAGCTATGGTGAATCTCCTACAATTCATGCAACAATAGTTAGTACTCTATTTCACGGCATCTCTCACCACATTTCCTCCTACTCAAGGGTATATGTACTTGACTATTTACCTAATCAATTAACTTCAAATTTGGTAATTAGCATTCATCTTATGATTCTACAAATTCTAAGATGGTATCAGAGAAAAACTAAAATGATCTTGGTTCATCTTGGAGGCATGAATTATGGTTGTTCATAGTTGATTAGAGGTATTGCTGGTGCAAAGCGTCTCTTTCCTATGGTGAAGGCATTCAATTTTGCTTATGCAAAATAACCCTATTTGAGAAGAGGCGCATCTGCTCTAGCATTAGCATGAGAGACATCACGTGAGGCTATGAGGCTGCAAAGGGCTTGGAAAGGCTACAATAGGTAGTAGTGACAAGATCCATTTTGTATGCTTTGAACGATACCATGACCTAGGGGTTCTCACCTACGAGCAATTGTAGTGCGTGAACTAGCTATTTTTAATCTATCTCATGCCTTTGTTTGATTTATCTATTTGGTGTATCGATGTGCCCAATGCTAATGAAGGGCTTTAGCCATGGTTTGGATGGTGCAATTCCATGGTTTGTAGGGCGCATTGGCCATACCACGCATAGCTAGGAATAGATGCCAGTCCTTGCAAGAGGCCGACGCCCCTAATCACCCAAATGCCTATTTGGGACTGTTAGAATCGCCCACACCTTCCCAGAGTAGGATTGGATTTTGACTATGAGAAGATTTTGACCCACATCCATCTTCTGTGGACACTTGTACACAAGTGACTACAAATTTTGCCAAGCCGCCCCTACTCATTCTGGCTGCCCTTGACAGCATTTGCCCTAATTTCTTTTTGGGCATGAGTTTAGTTTTCCCTAAAAGCAAAGCATTTAATTCTTTGTATTTAATGTTAGAATAGACATTTTATTTGTCTAAAAAGTATTATGCAACATAAAGTGCCATGTTTAAAATTAAGAAAAGGAATTTTAACATGCACTAAAATATAAAGTGCCAAAATTCACAAGGGGGTATCTAGACTTGTGTCTAGTGTGCACTTCCATTTCTCCCTCAACATTTCTTTCCACAAATCTACAAACAACCTAAGTAAAGAATGGATCCAAATCATCCTATCAAACCTCTAACACCCTTTAACTATCACAATTGGAAACTCAGTATTCAACTTATGCTAAAAGGATAAAGGGTTATATAGAGTGACTATGGGTACAAAAAAAGAGCCAAATGCTATCAAAGATAAAGAAAAGTGGTTCAATAAGTGTGATCAGGCCTTCATGGGCTTATGTCTAAATCCAGCTCCTAGAATTTTATTTCAAGTTGAAACCTTGAAAACACCCAATGAGGTATGGCAAATCTTAGAAAAACTTTTTGGAAAGGTTGCTGAATTAAAGAGTCATGAGTTGGAAAATGAGCTCCTCAGTTTGAGTCCTAGAGATTTTGATACCTTTGAAGATTATTTCACAAAGTTCAGATCACTGAAATTGTAGTTAAAAGAATGTGGGATAGATAAAAAAGAAGATCAACTCATACTTTCTATGCTTTCCAAATTAGGTCCTAAATATTCTATCTTTGTATCTTCTTTTTATACCACCGAAAGGGCTTTTGGTGCTTCATGGAAAATGACTACTTTGGATGAATTCATTATTGACTTAACAAGGTAACATGATAAATTGATACAAATGGGTGCCATGAAGAATTAAAAACCACATGCTCTTGTTGATGGAAATTGGAAAAATAACAAAGGAGAAAAACAAAAGGACAAAGAAATCAAGAAAGATAAGAAACAAATCTTTTCTGATCAAGGCAAAGAAAAAGCTAAGTGTACATATTGCAATAAGATTGGGCACACTAAGAAAAAATGTTTGAAGAAGAAGATCAATCATCTGACCAAACTTCTTGAAAAGCATAATATAAATGATCCTGAATCTAATCAAGAGTCTCTTTTTGCATCTGCGGTCTCTAAATCTAGAACATGGATTCCTGATTCTAGAACCTAACATCACTGCCATCATCACTTGTTGCTACATCAGAGTTTAGAGTTTCTTCATGAAAGGCTTCCAGAGATTCTTCACAGTAGGATTATCACATTCAGGTATTTTGTAAAGTGTCTAGTACACTTTCTTGTTTTTTCTCGTTTGGGGGGTAGTTTTTCCCATTGGGTTTTCTACCTTTCTCCACTTATGAGAATTTTATATGGACATGGGCACCTAGAATGGCCTTCATGCCAGGACCCATATTTATTGGCTATATTGGCTTTTGTCTCCTTATTTAGCCTTAAGGGGGGGTGTTAGTGATAGTTTCAAATCTGTAAATAATGGGAGATCTATTCATTAAGATAACTAATGCAACTTAGCATACAATAGTTAGCTATGGTGAATCTCTTGCGGTTCATGCAACAACAATTAGTACTGTCTATTTCACAGCCTCTGTCACCGCAATTCCTCTTGGGATTCCTTCTACTCTAGGCTATATGTACTCAACTATTTGCCTAATCAAGTAACTTCAAATTTGGTAATTAGCATTCATCTTATGATTCTGTAAATTCTAAGAAATCCCTCAGCCAAGAAGAGAAATAGAAATTCCCCCACTCTTTAACTAGTTGCAATGTCTAAGTTGTACACACTGTAGGTGACAGTGACTTGGACCATATCGGGAACTTTATGTCCAATGCTTCTTCTGCACTCAGAAGCTATGACGAAGGCAAATGCAATGAGGTGAAGCATGATGAGAAGTATAAACACCATTGTAGATGGCTTCACGTCTGCCATTCTACAATGCAAACCACTAGATCAACTTTTCTATGACTCGAACCCGCATCTATCGGTAAAACCCCTTAAAAAAAATAGCATTGGTAGCCTCTAATTAAGGAAAAAATCACGCTGCAGGGGCTGAAACAACTTGGTGTGTACTTTTTTTATATTAGTTTCGTATGGGTATTTTTCACACTTTTATTTTGGAAAAAAACAATTTTCTTTCTATAAGTAATAGAAAGTGAAATATTAGTTTAAAATGTTAATTTCAATGCCTCACTTAGGTCAAAAGATGGGAGATACACCCTCAAATAAATCTCTATCAATGATTTGTAGTGAATGATTGGTTTCTCATGTATTTGAATCAAAAGAATCTCAATGGTGTTTACCCAAAACATATCCTTCAAGTTCACATACACCTTCAGAAGATAAAATCCTTGTTAATTCTCTAACCATATCTATTCTTTAACCATGTCTTGTAATTTTCTATAATTTATATGTGCAAGTATAGCATGTCAAAGTTGTAACATATAATCAATCTAAGAAATAAAAGAATGAGTGTATATATTCCTCATCAACAAAGCCAGCAAATTTGAAGAGACTTTTTATGATCAATTCTACTAGTAGAAATTACATTATTTGGGTTATTTTATCCCTAACAATAACTTGATCAACAAGGACAACAAACTCATAACTAACTTGAATAATTTGAGATATTGAAATAAGATTCACTCATTATTATTTGACCAATAAATCATTGTACAAAGTTTTACTTTTCACATTAACAGTCCCTATTACTAAAACTACAAGTTTCACTTTATTTTCAATTGTAATTTCTTGATCCAAATTCTTCCCTTCATGAAAATCAATAAACAAAGATCTATCTCTAGTGATGTTAAAATATGCACTTTAGTGTAAAATCCATTCCCTATTAGAATCTAAAGAAAAGTATCACCCCTTAACAATAGTCTTCTTTTTGGTCTAGAGATGGCCACAAATCTATGCTTTCCCATCTTTCAATCATTTAACTTTTGTTTCTTATGATTACTTTTTACTTTTCATTGTTCCTCTTCTTCAAACAAAATTTCTCCATGTGGTTACCTCCACAATACCTAAAAAATAATGAGTTTTCTTCCTTCTTACTTTTTTGTACTATCATTTCTAAAAAGAATTAGAACCATCATTATTATGGAATTTGCTATAATAGATTTTTTCAATTCTTTTATATCAAAATATCTTGAAAATGATTTACCCTTCCAATACATATGCATGATTCTTCATAATATTTCCTTCTTCAATATGTTGAACTTTTTCATCTAAAATAAACTTACAAAATCAATTATATAATTGTTGGGGGTACTAGGATTTAATTGAATAATTACTTTCTTTGATCCTTTAAATACTTTGTAAGGTTGGGGAAGCTTTCTTTCAACTAGTACAATCAAATTAAAATACATTTTTTCATATTCAACATCTATTTTCTTTAATTGGGCATTTAAGTATATACATTCATTCAAGTAATCAACCATTTTTCAAAATCAATTAGATCTAAGCTCACTAATTTTTCTTCTATACTAAATATGCTAGGAATATCTACATATTTATAATTATTTTCTAACTTTTTCTATATCTCTATTAGATTATCCACATGAACAAATCTTTTATTGAGATTTGGACTCAGAACTTTACCTTGATAATACCTTTATCTTGCTCCATTTTTCACTTCCACAACTCCTATTCTTTATCATTTTGTTAAATTTCTAAAATTTATTGAATGATTGTCCTCTATAGTTTCTTCTCTTTCAAAGAATTCTTAACTACAATCTTTTTATTTACAAAACTAGTTCCATAATAAATTTGAAAACCTTCATATGTAGAGCCCATGAAGTTAGAAAGATATAACCCACAAATGATTGGGTTAAATCAATTTTGGCAAATGGATGATTTTCAAAGTTGTGTTCCACTTAAGGCCAACTTATCGACACAAATAAATTTAAGCATTTTCAACTAAAACTCAAATTTAGTCAAGCATATGTTCCACCAAAATTTATTCTAACTAAATTAGACTTGGGCCACAAATTTTTCGCTGGATGTGTCCTCTACATACATATGTAGCATCACTTTGGGATCAATTTACAATATGATAAAATTATTTGAAAAACTTGAAGTTCTCACAACTCCTACTCACATAAATAATATTGAAAAAAACTCTAAAGAATTCTCTTTTTTAGATCTATAAGTGTAGTTTTCAAAAGTATATTTTTTTTAATATTTTAATTAGTGTTCATATGTTATTATTATTATTACTTATAGTGAGTCATCAATACCAAAAAATAAGATTGATTGCTTTATCAAGAAAAATATTAAAGTCTATTAAAATATTTTAGAAAAATATGATGCACTAGAGAAGACATTCCGTCTCGAGATAATATAATTGTTTTGTATTTTAGACAAATAACAAAAAGTGATGTCCATCAAAATAGTTGTGTTTGCAATAAAAGAAACCTTCAAGATTTATTTAAAAAAATGTGTTTATCAAAATAGGAAAAAATAATCCATACAATAAAGCTTAAAGTTATAAATGCAAGAAAAAAATTGATGGAAAAAAAATGAAATTTACCTATAGAAAGTGATATTCTATTTAGCCTCAGTTTTAACCATTTATCCAATGACTAAATTATAGTGTCATTCTTATAAAAAATACATTCAAATATTTTTGAATTTTTTTTAAATACAAATATAAAATATATTATGAAATCTACATTTCATTAGTTTACATCATTTCAAAATTTAAAATATATATGTGGCATTTTAGTTATTCAAGTTAAAAAAGTCAAATCAATGTTAGTCATTTCCTTTATAAAAGTTGGACACAATTTTGATTTTTTATTCAAATTAGTTTTGAATCTTATCTAATTAGAAATACTAGTCTAATAATGCCTCAATGCTTCAACACCAAAAACCTAACTCTAGTACCATGTAAAAAGGCCCAAAATGGAACTAGTTAATAAAAACTAAAGCAAACATCAAATAATAAAATAAAACATAAAAACAAGGTATATGGCTAGAAGAATACTCTACCTTATGTTGGTGTAATTAAATATTTAATTACACTTTATTACGTTCACTTAGGGCTAATTTTAGTCTTAGACTATTCTTATGTCATATTAGGGTTTTCTAACTTGCAAATATAAAAGCAAGTTCTCACATGTAATTCTTTAATCCAATTCATTAATTACATCCATATTCTTGCAATTTGCTCTATGGTGTTTTTTTTTCTATGTAGAAGGCTAATCTTTGGCTTGGAGAATATTCTAGTATTTCGAGTTAATCATAAAATCTTACATGGTATCAGATTTGATCTACAGCCTCCTCAAATCAAGGAAAATTTTGAGCAGAGACTTTTGTTGGGTGTTTCTTTGAGACACATTGTCGTTTTCATTGGATCTAGTGTAGATGGAAAAGGCATATAATTCTTTTGTTTTGCTGAATTTGGCTTCGTTAGGCCAGATCTATGAAAGGTTCAATAATGCTTTTTTGGTGAGACCCAAGGGGGACCAATAGTTTCGAGGCATTTTTGATCAAAATCATCATCACCATTAGGCTCAGAAAGGTCAAAAACCCTAGTAATGCATGTTCATTTGTCCAAATTTATCTTAATAGAAAAAGAAAGTAAAAACATTTTATCTATAGGGTTGTACGAACTTTGTACACAAAAAGTAAAATAAAATCTTTTTAACCTAGTTGCTACCCTGCAGGCTTGCAAGCTAGTTTTTTGGCCCAAATGCCCTACGAACAGGGCTTAGGCCACTCACAGACAGGTCCTAGGCCCCCACGAATAGGCCTTAATCCTGTCATAACCTACTATGTGGTTGTCACTAGCCCAACAGAGCCATCATTACCCACTTTATGGGAATCACCGGCCTAGCAGAGCCACCATCGTCAATACCGGTTGAGTGGCCAAAAACCTCCATTGCCGCCTCAGTAGCCAAGAACCTCTACCACTACTAGAAAATATTCCCCGCCACTAGAAAATTTCCACTAGTACCAGCAGTGTTGCCCTTCAGCCACCCAATCTCAGCCATGGTTTTATTGATTTGTCCCAATGAGCCTAATAGAGCAATTTTCAAAAAATAGTCATAAATCAGTCAAATAGAGTCCAATTTTTAAAAACAAATAGCTACCAGAAAGATGACTCCATGATATACACAGCTATACAATAAATTTTTCTAGAAAATATTATTAGGTAGCTGATTTTTTATTGAAGTTAGACCTAATTTTTTGTGAACTGTTTTGGAAAAAGTGCATACAAGTTGCAAATTATTTCTAAAAAGGGGAATATTTTTGCACTCTTTTGATCATACACTATAGATCCATAAAAAGTCACTAGACACTCACCCCATTCAACTATCATGGATGGAAGAAAGACATAGAGATCTATCTGAAGAAATTGGGGTTATACAGAGTAAATATGGGTATAAAAATTAAACTCGAGGGTGCTGCTGAAAAGAGGAAATAGTATAATAGGTGTGATGAGGCCCTTGGTACATTATGTTAGTTGATTTCACTTGATCTCCTCTTCCATGTTGACTCTTGCACTATACTTTAAGGAGTCTCTAGTTGGAGAATGAGCTTAATGGTCTGAATCCTCTAGATTTTGATAGCTTCTAGGACTTCTTCACAAAAATCAAATCACTCATATTGCAGCTCAAATAGTGTGGTGTTAGAAAAGAGGACACCTAGTTGGTTATTTCCATACTTGCCAAGCTTGGTCTAGATTATTCTATTTTCATTTCCACCTTCTGTACTACCATGGATGCTCTTAGAACTAAATTCAAGATGCCTTCACTTGTTATCTTTGCTACATCACTCACTAGGGAGCAAGAAAAATTAGTTCAAATCGGCACATTGAAGTCTACAAAGCCAGATACACTTATTCCAAGTCAAGGAACCAAAGATAAAAAGGCTTCAAGTGGTAAAGAAAATAAATAGAAAAACAAAAATCATGAGCAAGGGAAGAAGTCAACTTCAGATGCAAGCCCTAGTTCATCATCATCCAACAAAAAGGGGTGATCCAAGGAGATACCCACATGCAACTATTGCAAGAAACGTGGGCATGATGATATTATTTGCTACCTCTTGAATATATACATGAGCTGAATAATCTTGTTCATAAACTTACTATTAGTTATTCTTCAACTTTGATATCTAGGTCTTCGTCTCCTACTCCATCACACCAGATAGGAACTACTAAGAAAGGACATTTTGGTATTGCTAATGGATATACAACATATAAAACATAAGGCACTTTATGCAACTACATCTCATAGCTTAGGTATATAGCTTATTGGTTTAGGAGCCTCTCATCATATGGCTTCCTCATTGTCCATGTTTTCTAATTTTGAGCCTTGTGATATCCCACCAATCTTGATGGTTAATAATACTTACCTGAAGGTGATAGGAAAGGGATCAATTGATATTGAAGGGGGTACTTTTCATGATGTATTCTGTTTGCCTTCATTATCACATAATTTACTTTCTATATATCAGATTACTCATAGTAGTGTAGGGAAAACAATAGAATTAACACCTGATCTAGTTATTGTTACCATTTTTTCACTTACAGCTCAAACTGGCAGAGTTGGTGCATCAAATTCATTTTTAGAGTGAAGGTTAACATTCTTTTGGTATAAGTTATTTGCATAGTTATTGTGTTTTAATGATATTGCAGTTTAGTTTTTCAAGAAAAGAAAGATTTGTAGCTCATTCATTGCATTGCAGAACATTCATAGGAAAGATAAGTATTTCATTCACTACAATGATTATTCATTTACAAATGAGATACATAAAACTATAAACATTGCATTGAAAGAAATCATGATAGATCAAATGTCCCACACAAGCCATGGAAATTGCTGAACAAATGTAAATATAAGAAAATTGTTATACATCTAAAGACAGGGAGAGAAAGTCATAGCCATCATTGCCTTGTTAGGTCTTCAATCCCTGAGGTTGGCATCCTGTCTCTACTCCTAATCTCTGATGAGAACCTTCAAAAAATTGGAAAAGGTCTTGTTAGAGCACCAGTTATGAGATATCTATGTCGTATCAAAAGAGGCATAACACATTGCTTATAATGTACTGATCCAATCAACATCATTCACATGTAAGAGGAACTGAGAAAGAAACAATCATGGAACTTCATTTTTATTATTCTAATATGTTTGTTTCATGTGCATGTATAGGATAAGTCATGTAGCTGATTGAAGACATATCAACACGTTGTATCAAATGGGCTCCCACAAGGGTTAAGCCTAGCGTGCTGCTCCCGATTCTTAGAGGGGAATGATTGCAGATACACCATGTTGCTTAATCAAATCAATTGAACTGAAGGAGTACAATGTCAATCTAATATTTGCAGTTCTAGTTTTGATGAGATTCAAGTATTAAAGTAATCTAAACTCATAAAGAACAAACATCCACTACATGAGATCAAGCATGATAATCAAGTAAATTGTGTGTGCAGATAGAGATTAACTCTCAGCCAAATCTTTTGCCATTATAAAGATTATTTTGTTGTTCATGTCTCAGGAAGTGTGTCATTTTTGCCTATGTTCATCATAAATATTGCAAACTATATACAATCAATGGGCAGCCATGGTGGCATAATTGCAAGGATATAATAGTGCATATGATTTGGACAGCTAGAATGTGGTTGCAGGTGGTATCTATGTGATGCTCATATTGGCCAAGTGAAAGAGATTGAATGATTTATTTGGTATGTATATGTATTTTTATTTGATATGATATACTGAATTATGAGTCAAGAATCAATGCAATGAGACAGATTTGGTTGAAGCATCTAGTATATGCATATCAAAAGTAAACACAGATACAAGTCATCACAGTTTCTTTTTCACATTACTGGGTTTGCTTCAGAAAAAGTATGAGTATAACTACATGATCGAGGCTAAATACAATGATAGACATCTATCAAAGACCACATATGATGTCATGATTACAATAACCTCAGCTGAAAGTATTTGATATCATACTGCCAATCTGTCATTTAAGATACATGATCAATTACAAGATACATATAGAAGCATGTTACCTTGGACCAAGTGAAGTAAATGAGACAAGTTGGAACAACAAATGTTGCATATTCATCCACAGGGGATGTTGTCTCAAGTAATAAATGCCAAATGGATCCACAAAGAGATGCTTTGTTAGGTTATATCCTTCTCATTTTGTGACCATATCAAGATATGTACAGTATCACTTCATCATGTTGTCTCAAGTAATAAATGTACTTCAGAGAAATGTTGTTTCTATAGGATTAAGTGCTAATCAGCCAATAAGGTTTTATCATTGAGGATTTTCACAACTATAACAACCAATGAAAGATGCCATCCCATATGTGGTGTATGCATACGAACAATGAACTCAATCAACATCAACTGTATATGCTATAGGTTAAGTAATCATCTCATGTATGTGCATATCAAAGTGGTGTCATCTACAGGAAATACAAAAGGAGAGTACTTTTGGAACAATAGATGATGCATCACATGTTACAAATTGAATGGGTAAAAGCATAAAGTTGTGTCACACTTTTATAAAGCAAACAACCAACGTTGATCCAACTTTTAAACTTGAATCACTAAAAAGTGACATATGTGTTTTGAATTTTGAAATGATGTAAACTAATAAAATATTTATTTTTTAGTATATTTTATGTTTGTATTTTTTGAAAAAATTTAAAAAGTATTTTAATATTGTTTTTAAAAAATTGACACTATAATTTAGTTGTTGATAAAATGCTGAAAAATGAAGTTACATGCGACATCAATATTTATATAGTAAATTTTTTTTTTTCTTCAATTTTTTTGTGTCTATTTATAACTTGAAACTTTATTGCATGGATTTTTTTTTCTAATTTTGATAAATATATATTCTTAAATAAATAATAAATTTTTTGTGTATTAAAACATAGTTGTTTCCATTTGATGTCAACTTTAATATTAACTATTTATCTAAAATAGCAAAAAAATTATACCATCTTGATATAGATTCTTTTATCTAGTGCATCATATTTTTTTCAATTTTTTTAATAAGTTTTACTATTTTTCCTTGACATGGTAATTGACCTAATGTTTTGTGTTTATAACCTAGTTTAGTAAAAATAGAAGAGGAAAATATAAATAATAATTAAACTATTAAAATGTGTATATTTTTGAAAACTAAACTTATAGATCTACAAAAGGGTATTTTTATATTTTTAAAAAAATGTTATTTACATGAGTAGAAGTTGTTAAAATATCAAGTTTTTTAAATAATTTTATTTTTTTGATAAATTGGCCTCATAGTAGTTCTACATATGCATTCAACAAACAATTTTAGTTGGAAAAGTTGTGGACATATCTAACTTAGCTATAATGAATCTTACAAGATCATATGTTTGACCAAAATTGATTTTTAGTTAGAAATACTTAAATTCACTTGTGCTAATAAGTCAGCTAAAAGTGTAACACAACTTTGTGCTTTTACCCGAATATAGACATGCTAAATGTATACAACAGCTCAGCCTTCAATAATGTGTGATAGAAGCAGCTCATAAATAAGATAGGACAATCATAGCATGTGTGTATGTCATGGTAGACATCAAATACAATGAGTCTGACATCAAAATGGAGATCCCAAATGCATTGCATAGTTGTCAGAACATAGAGCATCAGTAAAAAGTGAGCATCATTGTCAAAGAATGACTAACGAAGAATGAAAATGAAAGATCTTTGAATTCACAGGTACATGCCGTGACCTTCTCATAAAAGCATCACATACATAAATAGAAGTGTATTTACCACAGAAGGTTACTTCCTAGAGGCCATCATTTCCTACAAAAGCTTGTCATAATTTTGAGCCCAAAGTGAAACACAGAAGCCATTCTTCATTATGGGAAACAAGTGCTTAGAAATACATACACAGCCACAGCTAGATAGAGGTAAAAACTTCAGAGAGAATAAGGGTTTCAATACAATTATAGATAGAGGTGAAATGATGAAACTTTTAAGCCAAAACTAGTAAAGATTCTAACAGAAATGCAAAAGAAGCCTTACTTTACAAACTTCCAAAACCCATTTGAGTTTCTTTTATGTGTTTAGTTATAGACAGTTTCCTCATTATTACAGTCGTGACTTGAACAAAAGAAACTCATTTCAAATTTTGAGCTACAGATGCACAAAGATACCACTATGGGAGCTACAGCCTCATAAGAGTGAATACAGAAAGAAATATAATGCACAAATGTATTGTCATGATAGTCATGGCCAGGAGAAAGAGAAGCCTCTTCAAGTTTTAATTTACAGATGCAAAGAAAAGCAGAGTTGCGAGTGATGGCCACGGATTTGACTTCTAAATCTAGCTATCTCATAGAGAATTCCATGGAAATGGAGAATCAACCAAGAGATTTATTTAAATTTTGAGCTCATAAAAGAATCACCCTGCTAAGTGTTCAGTTGTGGTTTCTCCTTCTTGTGTCTCATTTTTTTTTGCTCCAGGTGAAGCTCAAAGATGCAGTCATGGCGGCCAATATACAGAGGAAAGAAATGAAAATTAAGACAAATGCACACAAAATAATTTGAAAATGTCATGGTCGTAGCTATTGAAGCCATTTTCACCTCAGGGAATGAAAGAAAAGTCAAGAATATAAGTCAAACATGCATCACACAGAAGCATACCTCCATTTTCTATAAGAGATCTAGTGGAAATTATTCTCAGAGTACCAGGGAAGATCAAGATTTTTAGGATGAAACCCTAGGGTTTCATGGCGGTAGCAGAGGGCCCCAATTCCACAAAATGTAAAGTCAAAATGATGTGAGAAAGTAGGGGTAAAAAGGTGTTTTGTCATTAGGATTTCAATGAAGCCCTAGCCCGAATGATACATTTTATCACATTCAATTTTTTTCTGGCACAAGTTAATGCCTTTGTGGTGTTAAGTATCCATAGTGTGATGCCTAAGTCCGATGACTTATGGTGAGGTTAATCCTCAAGGGTTCCCTCAAATATTTGATGCCTCAAAACATGCCTAGTCACCTTGAATAATATGCCATGTGCCTTAGAATTTGTAGAACCTTTTGGAGGATAGGCTTAAAGGTCTTTTCATTTTATCTTGCCAATAATAATGTAATGCCTTGATATTTCTTTTTTATGTTTCTTTTAAAAAAAATCAAATAGTGTAATTGCAATAGACTTGGCAAAATTATAAGCAATGAGTATTTATTTTTTGCAAAATCAATTTGAATAGGGGAATAGTAAAAAACTACAAACATTGTAAACTTGTTTTAAAGCAATAATCTATAAATTGCTTTAGAATCAAACTATTTTTAGGCAGTTAAAACTAGTAAAGAAAATCAAATATTCCTTCCTTGATTTGTTTTATTTTGAGGCAGATGAAGACAAAAACTGAGGTTTCATGGGCAGATAAAACACAAATTTTTGGTGGGGCCACATGAGAGAGTCTTTTAGCTCTTTGGTTTCATAGTTTGGACACATCTTGAGAGATTTTTTTTTGCTTTTTTGAGGAGCTCAAAAATGGACTTGGATGTCTATTATTAGGAGCTTTTGCCCAACTTTCTTTTGGGGAATATTTTTCACAGGATATATGGTAGAGATATACTTCTTTTTCAGTAGTTCCAGTTGCAGTTTTAGCATAATAGAGTAGAGATCAGAGTTCAGGATATCAGAGTCTTCCTCTCACACTAAGAGTGTTGTACTCAGTGTATGTACTCATTATTCCTTCAGTTATAGAGAAGTAGTTTTCCTTCACTTTTTGCCTCTATTTTTTCCAGATTGATTTGATATTACACTGTGATAAGTATTTATCCTCTGTTTTGTCTTGATTTTGTGATAGATATGGAAATATTTTGCTTAGGTTGCATGTCATGTTTTGATTAAACCTTCATGCGAAATATTTATGAATTAGGTAGAATCAAGTGTTTTAAAGACTAAAGTTCTATAGTCTGACTATGAGTAAGATCTAATAGGAATTTAGTGTTGGTGCATCACCTTAAAAATTTATTTCAATATACCTCTCTCATCCCTTTTCTCAGACAAGTCATTAGATTAGAAAATCTTAAGGAGAACCAGCTGACTCTAGAGATTCACTCTCGCTATAGGAAACCCACATCCTAAGAGTGTTTCCATGTGTCAACAGATAGCTAACTCTTCTGTAAGCTTAGCATAGGGTGCATATCTGATTGATAACAGTTATCATCAGAGATTTGGAGACCATATAAATTCTTTATACTAGGGTGGTTGATCATGCATCTTGGTTATACACCTTTTCTGATTCTTCTCTAGATGATCGTTCAGATCCTTTGACTATTGATCATACTTCTTATGTGCATATTACTTCTAAAAAGAAGCTTAGGTATTTGAATCTTGGTATTCTTGCTACTAATTTAGTTTTACATCTTGGTGCCATTCATTCTTCTCCTCCACATCCTATTTTTTTTAGATTGATGCTTTATTGGTTAAGAGCGATGATGATACCCTTGAGGTCTTGTAGTTCTTCTTTGATTTTAGTTCTAGCACTATGGCCGTTAGTCCTATTCTGTCTTTGGGGACACTTGATTCAGAGCTTCCATTTTATCTTAAGTTGTCACCTTCATGGATTTAGTAGGTTGTTCCTAACTTTCTTGTAGCATCTTTAGATTTTGGCATGTGGAAATCCATCCAATCTTTCATAGACATTCATTTTGATGCCACCTACTTTATAGGTTCTTCAGTATTCACAGATTGACCTATTTCTTTCTAATGGAAGACATGTGATTTTACATAAGTGGATTGGCTTTTGCATTCATGTTCGAGAATCCTTTTCTAGTTCTGGAGATTCTACAGTGTTGAAGGATTTCATTACCTCTATATTTCCCTCTTATGGGGGGCTTATGATTGTATCATTGTGATGGATTTAGTTCTAAGAGGGTCTTAGTCAGAGACCTTCCATCACTTATGCATATTTATTCACATGTTATTTGCATGTTTTTCTCTCTTTGGAGATGGGTTTTCTTCCCATAGGGTTCTTCTCCTTTTCTCCATTTGTGAGATTTTTCTTCTTGTACATGGGTACCTAACATGGCCTTGTAGAAGGGACCCATATTTTCATAATTTACTTGTTTCTCATTCTCCCTAAGTTGCACTTAACGGGGGGGATGTTGGTGTAATTAAATATTTAATTACACTTTATTAAGTTGACTTAGGGCTAATTTTAGTCTTAGGTTATTCTTAAGTCATATTAGTGTTTTCTAACTTGCAAATATAAAAGCAAGTTCTCACATGTACTTATTTAATCCAATTCATTAATGGCATCCATATTCTTGTAAATTTCTCTTTTGTGATTTTTCTTGTGTAGAAGGCCAAACCTTGGCTTGCAGAAGTTTCTGGTGTTTCAATTTAATCATAAAATCTTACAACGTTTTAGTATGTATAATCGAATGTATTATACATCAATACTTTGTATAATGAATAGTCATTTAGATTTTTTATTTATACCATCTTGAACAATGTAAAATCTAGAATGTTCCATTTCCTATAATCTTATTATTTATTCTAGACAATCTTAATTTTTCTTAACATAAATGGTTTGGCAAAGGACCACATAGGTTCTCTCATTTTGAGCTTATTGCTGCAACTATTAATTTTAGCCAAGAATAAAATATTGGAGGGGGAGGCTACAAAAATGTTTATAGAGCAATCTTGCCTAGAACAAAGGATGTTGTAGTGGTGAAAAGAACATCCCAACATTCCAAAGAAGGAAAAAGGAATATGTCCTGATGGTGATAATTATAAATAATCATAAACACCATAAACTTATACAGCTCTTGGCATGTTCGCATAGATGTCAAAAGGGTGAATTGCTTCTAGTTTATGAAATCTTGTCAAAGGGAATGTTAGAGTAATAGGTTCTTTACTTAATTAATTTAATTAGATTGATTAATTAATTAAGTCACCTTTACTTTAGTTCACTTATACTAAACATAGGAATCTCTCTTTAGGGTTTTCTAACTTGCAAATATAAAAGTAAGTTCTCTCATGTAATTCATAAATCCATTTCATTAATTGCATCCTTTTTATGTAAATTGCCCTATTTTCTTTTTCTCTTATGGAAGGTTAATCTTAGGTTTTGTAGGTATTCACTAGGTCCTGTGAGGTTGGTTTAACAACTTCTACATGGTATAAGAGCTCCAAATCTAAAAGCTCATTCTTTGATTTGGAGAAAATTTTAA
Organism: Cunninghamia lanceolata; assembly: GCA_027924645.1. Taxonomy (NCBI): domain Eukaryota; kingdom Viridiplantae; phylum Streptophyta; class Pinopsida; order Cupressales; family Cupressaceae; genus Cunninghamia; species Cunninghamia lanceolata. Next base: position 568,226 of record BSBN01001254.1, read on the forward strand.
GCATGATTGATTTGTTGGGTGTGTTTCTGTGTAAAATAGAGCATTCCATTGAATTCAGAGAAGTCAAAATAGTCATATTAGCCTTTTATTTTGCTTGATTTGAGCTTTGTAGGCCAAATCTGCAAGGGTTTCAGCAGGTGTTTTTTTCGAGATCCAGAGGAAATCTATTTTTCAGAGCATTTTGGGCCAAAGCTAACCCTACCATTGCACTCAGAAGGCCCAAAAACCTTAACATCAACTGTCAAATCATCGAAATCTACCTTAGGCTTATCTGGGGCAATTTTTTTCCCAGGGAAGTTGTATGGCCTCCCCAACACGCATATTGAGGTGACTGTCAAAATTTTTTTAAATTTTTTCCATGCATGTAATTTTTAAAAAATATATTGAATTATTTTTTTAAAACAAAAGTAGGTTTTTTAAATGAAAGCAGGGAAAAAAGACAAAATAACGCTTAGGCCTCCCTTTTAAAGGGGGTAGTGGGTACCCCTTGGGGCCCTTGCCACCCACATGGGTGGTGGTGGGTGCCTCAAGGGCCCTTTAATTTTTTTTTTTTTTTTAAATCAATGTTTTTTATATATATGTTTTTTTTTCATAAAAAAAAGCTTGTAATAATTTTTTTATGTGTTTAAAAAAAAATACATGCAATAAAAATCTATTGTACCTTCTTGTATGCTACTATTATCAATCAGATATGCACCCTATGCTAAGACTACATAAGACTTAGCTACCTATTGACACATGGAAACACTCTCGTTTGTGAGTGACCTATAGTGAGAATGAATCTCCATAGTGAGCTGATTCTCCTTATGATTTTTTTAAAACTATTGACTTGTCTGAGAAAAGGGAAGAGGAATAGCTAAAATGAAATTCTAATTTTTATCTAAGGATGATCCTAAAATCTAAATATTTACGCACAAACAACTCTCAAGCCTGTAACCTTCTTAGTTTCACCTAAGTCCAACAATCCAAAAGTACTTCGTATGAAGGTTTAACTTAAACACAACACAGAACCTGGATTAGATGGGAAATAACTACACAAATTGTAATAACATTAAGACATAATCAGAGAATTAAACATCATAATCACAGTGAAAATGTCAAATCAAAGTTATAAAGGAGGCAACAAATTTGAAACAGGAATGCTTTGCTGTATTGAAATGAAAGGGGTACATCTAACTCTAAAAATATGAGTCAAAATCAGTTTACAAACTCGCTGCCTATGTTCAAGAGAGAAGAAACAATGATATCAACTAACTAAGAAAAATTAAGTTTTTCTTCTATAATTGCCTCCAAGAGATCTCTCCGAAAAGCTCCTAAAAATAGATGTACCAATCCATTTTCGACATCCATCAAAAATCCAAAAATAAAGCTTTTAAATCTCCTCCAATCTGTATATGAAAGCTACCAAAATCTCGCTCAAGGTAGACCCCACCAAAAACTACTTTGCCTACTCAGAAAAACTCAATTTTTGTCTTCATTTGCTTCAGAATAAAGCAAATCAAGGAAGGAATACTTGTTTTGTTTTATTAGCTTTAACTACATAAAATAGTTTTGATTTTAAAGGAATTTATAAATTATTGCTTTAAAAAAAAAAATTACAATGCTTGCAGTTTTATCCTATACCCCTATTAGATTTGATTTTTTACAAAAAATAAATACAGATGGCTTATAATTTCACCAAGTCTTTACAATACATATCAATTGATTTTTCTTATAAAAAAACATAAAATTATCAAGGGTATAATATGGTGCTTTTTGCAAAAAATCAAATGAAAAGGCCTTTAAGCCTACCCTCCAAATGGTTTGCAAAGATATCACTAAGAGGTTTTGTTTTACTCCTCCAAGGGGTCTAAGGCACATAACATATTATTCAAGGTGACCAAGCATGTTTTTGAGGTATCAAATGTTTAGAGGGAACCATTGAAGCTCGACCTCACTCTAAGTCATGGGACTTAGGCATTATGGTATAGTTACTTAACACAATGAAGGCATTAATTTGTGCCTCAAAAATGAAATGAATGTGATAAAATTGACTATTTTGAATCAGGGCTTCATTGAAACCCTAGAACAAAACACATCTTCAACCCAACTTTTTTGCACATTTCACTTTTGCAACTTCTATGGAATGGGCTCTACAGCTGACATGAAACCCTAGGGTATCACCTTGAGAATAATCAATCTTCTGACAATCTGATCATGATTTCTATTGGACTTCTTGCATATTTCGAAGGGTAAGACTTTGTCTTAAGCACATTTGATTCTTTTCTTGACTTTCCTTCAATTTCTAAGATAGAATGGCTTCAACAACCATGACCTTTGCATATCTGATGGTTTTGTTCGTGTTCATTGCTTCACCGTCATTCTCTCCTCTATATTTTCACCTCGATGACTGCATGTTTTCTAGCTCTATTCAGGAGGGAAATGAAATAAAAGGAAGAATCTTTCTACTATGTATCATTTTTATTTCTTAACTCATACAATGTTCAAACTTTAGACATATCTCAGTTGCTCCATTGTTTCAAAGACCCTCTGTAGATTTAGTGGGTTAAAACCCACAGTCATGTTCTCCATTCTCCTGTAACTTTATTTGATGTAATATGAAAATGGGTTTGAATTTTTGAGTAAAGGTTGCATATTTGGCCACGGCTAGCTCAATGACATTCTGCAGTGCAATCTTTACATCTTCTCATGGTTCAAGTCTTTAGCATGGCTCTATATCTATGAATGAAACCCCATGTAGTAATCTTTTGTGGAAAATACATTTCTTTTCATGTATGTGATGCTTTTATGCCTCAGGTATGTCTATTTCTGTATCTATTCTTTTAAGATGCCATGAATATATCCGGCAATCTTTCACTTTGTACCTGTTACTTAACTTCTCAAATGGGTCTTCTTTTCTTTGGCCATTGATGGAAATATGATCTTTTTATCATTTCTGTGTTGTGAACAAAATTCTTTCCCTCTGAAATATCTTGAAACCCTTATTTCATTTCTTGTATGGTTTCCTACAACAAAAACCCATGATATATTGGTTCAACCATGTGGAAAGATACTTTAGAACACTTGAAGGCATGAAATGGGTCTCATACTTGGACTGCATCTTTTGTAATGACAAGATGTATTTTGATGCTCTAACCCATACAATCATACATGTTTGTGCTCCATCTGACAACTATGGCACTTGACATTTGCAGTCCAGTTTGTTGTACATGCAATTCATACTCTTTACTTCTCCTGTATACGAACACCATTTCCATGAGATGCATTTATTGATCTTTGTTATACTTGATATGGTTACTTAACCTATAGCATATATACTTGGCATTGATTTAGTCCATTGTTTGTATGCATACAACACATATTGTTTCAAAGTCCTCTATGATATGGCATCTTTTCATTGGCTATTATATAGTTGCGAAAACTTCCATTACATCTGCACTTTATGAACCTTTAGTTGTTCTTGCTATATATTCATACAGTTTCATTTGTTGAATATGGAGATCTTGTAGCTGTGTATGAGCATTCAAAATTGCGCCACTTGTCATTATTTCCTGAACATTATGCTTTGACTATATCTAGAGTTTGAAAATAAAATGAGGATTTGTAATAAAAGACTCAAACTATATGGCACATGAAGTGAGATTTTACTTTTTGTATGCTACTTCTCTTTGCTTGGTCTCTTTTATCCTGATGCTGAGTAAAGAAATTTGATCTTTCTCATGGCCTTTCCTATAGCTCTTTGTTGAATCAGATCTAAGGATCACTATTAATAGCAACATCATATCGGTCAATGGTGGCATCTGTGATTTTGACAATGTTCACCCATAACTGTTTATCTTCATGATGACATAATCCTTGTGGTAGCCTATGCAAATGAACTATGTGTGTTGTTTCTCCATTTATCTTCTACATGTGATGTTTCATCTGCTATTTATTTCTCCATCAAGTTTTTTTCTCCATATATTAGTTTGCACAAAATTTTATTTTCAAGCATATTGAAAATATTTTTTGAAGGTGTAACTTTTCACATATGCAAATGCTATAACTTTTGCATACGATCTCGTAATTGAGTCTTTCAAAAGGCAAAAGTGCCTAATTTTTTGTCCTCTATCATTATATCCTGTCAATGCACTATTATTATAAAGTGCCCATGCAAGTTAGTTTAGAGTGACAAAAACACTTCTTTAATAAATTGAGCAATTTGGAGGGAAAACTACAAATAATCAAGGCAAAAATATTGTTGTATGATGTCATGCACTACTTATAAAGTGTTGCTTTAAGGGGGGGTAAATAAGTAAGAAGAGTGTACACAATCACTTCTTCTATCACTAAAGCACCACCTTAATTCCCAAAACTGATTTTAAATTGCACCATTTCATCACCTAAAAGAAAGTCAAAAGGTAATGGTACCACCTTCATCTTTTCACATTTCACATCTGGTGAAGAAGACAATCATGATGCAACTTCAGAGCCTAGTATCAACTCTTAGCTCTTAGCTCAGTTGGTTCTTCAGAGTAGAAAAATTAAACTCTACCTAATTTCTTAGTATGTAAAAACACTCATATAGTGTCAGATATTGAAAGTGTAAAAGTGAAATGTAAGCACTAATCTATAAACTGTAGTGGGGAGATTGCAACGTTGTAACTTGAATCGCATTGGTTCCTACCTCATTCAAATCTGTGCATATGCACATCATTTCTTTAGTTATTTTCTATATTTTTTAGACGTTCGTCCTAGTCTTTTTCTACATACTTCAATTAGTTTGCCAAAATCTCTTAACATCAATGGAAAGGCAAATTTTACAACTTTGACATGCTTCAAGAGGTCTACATATCTGCATCAAAATTGATATCAGCATCATCATCATCATCAGGAGGGCTATCTAAAGTCCTCTCTTTGTTTTCTCTCTTTAGGAGGAAAGTTTTTTCCCATATGGTTTTCTTTCTTTCTCCATTTTGTGAGAGATGTTTTATAAATGAGTACCTAAAATGGTGCATAGTCAGGACTCATATTTCATAAACCCACCTAAGCTATGCTTAAGGGGGGGTGTTGGTGTGTAAACTCATACAAGTTATACCTAACTTAATCATAGTTAGTGGTTTCCCTCACATGTGGAAAGACTAAGTCCTCTTGTTGAGTCATTAGTCGATGTGTCAATCTATTTTCGACACATCGAGCTACTATTTTGGAGGGAGGTTAAACCTTGAGCTATTCTCTTGGTTCCAATTTCACCACCTTTCCTATTCTCGTGGAGACTTGTTCCTCAAGATTTACCTATTTATACCTATTTGGTTGTAAATCAATTAGTTCATTTTCAATACATTGCATTCGTGTTTGATTTATTCTCCATGAACTTGGACTTCTACTCACATAGCTATGATGTGGATAAAGCACTCATAAATCTCTAAAAGATGTTATCTATTGGAAACTATTTGACATACAAATGGTGAAAATGTACTTGATGTTCTTAATGCCTTTGCTACATAAAAATACCATGAAAGATACATAGATGAAATATCTATGAATTCCATTTCCTCAATGGAAGTTGAAGCAATGATGACAATTGTTTTATGCATTAAATGTTGTCCTAGATGAGTTTAGTTCATCCTAATGGTTTCATTTCATTTCTTGAACTGCAATCATGAGTGTCTTCTAAACTAGAAACCAATGCATCTGATTGCTTTGATAATCCTTGAGTTTAGTTATCCAATTTAGGCAATGTGAATAATTATATTTCCTTTTATTCCATCCCTTTTGAGATTAAGGGCATCATACTGGGCTCAACCCTTGTGGGAGCCTCATTTTACACCACATGCTGATATGTCTTCAATCAGCTACATGACTTATCCTATACCTGCACATGAAACAAATAGATTAGATATAAACTATGAAGTTCAATGATTGTTTCCTTTCAGTTCCTCTTGCATGTGAATGATGTTCATTTGATCAGTGCATTATAGGCAATGTCTTATACTTCTCTTGATAGGACATAGAGAAATCATAACCGAAGCTCTAATAGGACCTTTTACAAATTTTTACAGGTTCTTATCGATGATCAGGAGCAGGAACGGGATGACAACCTTAGAGATTGAAGAGTTTACAAGGCAATGATTGCTATGACTTTCTCTCCCTTATCCTTAGATGCATAGTATTTTTCCTATATTTGCATTTGTTTAGCTATTCCCACAACATGTGTGGGACATTTGATCTATTATTATTTCTTTCAATGCAATGTTTATCCTTTTATGTATCTCATTTGCAAATGAATAATCATTGTAGTGAATGAAATACTTATCTCTCCTATGAATGTTCTGTAATGCAATGAATGATCTAAAAAATTTTTCGTTCCTTAAACAACTGAACTGCAATATCACTGAAACAAAATCAACTATGCAAATGATTTATAATAGAAGAATGTTAACCTTCACTCCAAAAATGAATTTGTTGCACCAGCTCTACTAGTTTGAGCTATAAGTGAGAAATGGTAACAACTACATCAAAATTTGTGCTCAATCTTAGGATTTGTGCCACTTGGTGGCTTTATTAGTAGTACCTCTATTTTAGAGGCTTATTTGGTGATTTTTTTCCAACTTTAGTGGTTGGTCAATTTATTTCGAGGAGTCTTTTTTCTTGGCTACAACTAATCAGTTTGGCAGGGTTTCTATTTCTAGAAAACCTTCTTTTTAGTAGCAATTTTACTAAATTTGGCAGAGGTTGCTTTTTTGCCAAATCTACCTTTCACCGTTGGGCTTTTCATTTTTGTACTCCATCTTCAAGAAGCAATATCTCAGGCATACGTTGGTATTTTTTAGTGTAATTTTTTTTGAAAAGGGGTATAATTTCATGCTCTTCACAGTGGTGTAGATGGTTTTTAGTTTTAACCTTTAGTTTTTTCCAAAAATTAGTTTTCAGTGTTGTTATTCTACAGTTCTCATTTTGGAGACTTTGATAGGCCATATCTTCTGCATCCAGACTCCTCTTTGGGCCCCATTGTTTTTGAACTATATGGTTTTCTATGTATTTCATCATGGCACTATTTTTTTCCTCTATTTCTGTCAGAGAATTATATTTTCAGCATGTGCTTCTTTTTTAGACATTGTGAGCTTCCATTGTAAGCACTTCTCATATGTAAACACACTGAAATAAAGTGCCTCAGTATTGTACATGTATTCTTGAGATCTTGCACATCACTTTGTGCCTTATTATACTCGCACTATGATATAATGTCTCATGGGGGTTGATGTTTGGCTTTTCTTTTTCCAACACACCTTTTTCAAGTGAGTGTCCCTTTCACAATAGTATGAATCACCTTTACTCTTGCCTCATGCATGTGTGCCTTGGTTTGTACACCCTTTTATTTGTTGGTACTTTCATGTTTACACATTCATACATTTGTGTTTCTTCGACATGCACTTCTTAGTTTCACACAGTTTCAGTGTACTTGTCATGACTCTCCCTTGTTCACATTATGGGGGTGTTTCTACTATTGGTGCTAATGCTTCCTTGGTTTCACATTATTGTGAGTTATGTATCTAGTATTTTTTCCTATGTACTAGGCAGATGCAGCATACATTAGTGGTTGGTTACCCATGTGTTTTGGTGAGATGGAGCATTTACCATATGGACACTCTTGCATTCCTTTTGTGGAAATGACCTTCTATTTTCGCTAGATTTGTTCTTCAAACTTTTGGTACCTCTGTCATTTGTATCTTCGAGTTTAGAAGTTTTGCCTTTGCTTGCCATCTAATTCTAGTGTCGTTGGAGGCACTCTTGTAGATTCTTGTCTTCCTGATTCTGATCTTCATCTTGTTTTAGAGGAGGTTATTCTTTCAACACTATAGCATTTGTTCTTCGATAATGTTTTCAACTTCTTCATGGTTTAGTGGAGTTCTTCATGTTCATATTCATGTTCCTATTCTTTTGGGACATCTTTTATGGAGGATTCTTAGTCATTCACTCTCTCTCTCTCTCTTGTAGAGAGGTCTGTTCTCTCTTTTGGGGAGGAGTTTTTCCAACGTGGTTTTCTCATTTTCTCTATTTGTGAGACTCTTTTGTACATGGGTACCTCATCACTCCTAGTTGCTGGGACTCATCTTTGCTTTCATGCATTTTTCCTTAGTTTTTTAGCTTCTCCCTAAGTTCATCTTAAGGGGTGGTGTCAGAGTAATAGGTTCTTTACTTAATTAATGTAATCATATTGATTAATTAATTAAGTCACCTTTGCTTTATTTTGAACACTTAAGCTAAACTTAGGAATCTCTCATTAGAGTTTTCTAACTTGCAAATATAAAAAAAAGTTCTATTATGTAATTCATAAATCCATTTCATTAATTCAATCCTTTCTTGTGCAAATTGATCTCTTTTCTTTTTTCTCTTGTGGAAGGTTAATCTTAGCTTTTGTAGGTGTTCACTGGATCCTGTGAGGTTGGTTTCACAACTTCTATAAGGAAATCTCTAGAGAAGTATGTTTTGTGGGGCATTTGTTTGAAATGGGATCAGGTATTTTAAAATTTGTTGCATTACCTAAAATTTTACTTATCTTCATGAGGAGTGCAAAAATGTGTGTGGTGCATGGGGATGTGAGGGCCAATAGTATAATGTTTGATTGTGAGTATGAAGTAAATTTTGAATATTTTGGACTAAAAAGACTAATCACATGTAAATTTTGAAATGATGCATCAACTAATATATCAAGAATAAGTGGATATATCACACTTGAATGTGTAGCATCTTACAAGCCCAATGTAGAATGCTATGTGTTTAGCTTTGGATTAGTGTGTTTGGAAATTACTCACGAGAGGTAAGTGGTGGACTCTTTCTTAGATGAACATGATAGAGAATGATGGAATGGGTTTAGAATTTGCATGTGCAATGAAATATTTTTGATACCACAAATGAAAGTTTGAATGGGAATTTTTAATGTAAGGAAATTGAGAGGGTGCTCCTATTAGGGTTGTTGGTTTTGAGTCTAAATCCAAAAGTGAGACCCACCATGAGAAAAGTCATGAATATTTAAATATTGTACACTAAGGTTCCTCATGTTCTTCTCAATTAACTAGTAATGATTTATGGTTGCACGTTAGGTATTGTTAAAGTGTCATCATATTCCTTGCATACTAAAATATCATCTCTAGCAAATTGAAAAAAATGAAATGATGGTATGTTTTTATTAGGTTTTTGATAAATTAATTAAGGGATATTCAATTGGCACAAAAAAGACCAAAAAGAGAAAGAAAATATAAATTATCAGAAGCTAAGAAAATTTCCAATAAGAAGAATGAGAAAAAAACAACATGGAGTAGAAGCATATAGAGATACTAAAACTAGGGAGCTAAATGAGACCCATCAAATAGCCAACATAGTCATAATTAAAAAGAATGGTGATAGGAATGCCAAGTACCTAGAGGAAACCATAAGAGTCAATAAAAAATAGACTTGGAACCCATAAAATCTAGAATCAAATACGACAAGGGCTACTAATGATAGGTAGAGATACAAAGAAAATGATTCCAAAAGCATAAACTAAAGAATTAGAATCAAGATTGAAGAACCCCAAGTGAAATAAAACCAAAGTGTATGCAACCAAGGAATAAAAATTTTAAGATAGTAGAAAAACACAAGTCGTACAGAAAGCGCAAGTAATGAGCAATAGCATGGAATGCAAATAAAACCCAAAGTGTCATACAAAGAAGGGAAGAGATCGTTTATGGCATGAAAAAAATTCATTTTTCTTTAGATTTTTCAATCCTTCCCATTAAAGGGGATTATCAAAGATAAGGTTCCTTCCATTATCTAGAGACTTGATTCCATAATTAGAAATAATATTAGTAAGGATACTAATCGTTGTATAGTAGTGACTAAAAAGTAATAGAATGGAAACTTATCTTTTTAGGCTAATAATTTCCTCCACTAAATTTCCAAGTTTCTATCTAATGTGACTAGACATTTTTATCGCATTAATAATCAAAAGGGGACTCCCCCACCTTAAGATTCTCAATATTAAGATTACTATCAATTGATTATGTTCAGCTAGGTACCCATTTATCTCATTTTATAACCTTATCATATGGAATAATGACAACCTTTGCCCTCCTTTTTTTTTTTAAAACAGAAAAGGGGGAGTAGGCACCCATAAATTAAGATAGGTAAAAATATTTACAAAAGTCATGGCCGAAGCCCAATCTAGAGAAATAAAACATAGTAGAGAAACCACAACTGGACAGAGTCATCACAAAAACTAACAAGAAAAGAAACAAAAAGCTAAAAATGTCACCCAAACGGACACCACTTAAGCTGCTCCATGTAGGAAGACCAAAGAGGAACCCTCGTGTCAAAACAAAAATGTCACCCACAGACACCACCAAAACAACCACAAAGAAACAAAACCAGCCAACCAGCCAACCACGCCAAACCGCCAAGGACACAACCCATTGCCACCCCAAATTGCCACGACCACAACCTGACACCACCACCTCCCGCCACTGCTGGAGCTTAAGCCACTGGCGGAGCAATCGGCAAAGCCCTTTCATCCAGGTCCACTATAGCCGCAGACTGATCACCCTACTCCATGCTGGGGCAATGTCAGACGCATGAACTCTGAGGAACCGAATAGCTGTGAAAATGTCCCTGATTCACTCAGATCTCTTCTTGGAGAATAGAAAACAATAAGCTCGTAGGGCGTCGTCTAAATATGCACGGCATAAGGATTTGATACTAGACTGCAAAGCTCTATAAATCTCCTATTGAGGAGGGGAATTTCGTAGAGTTGTAAGATTAAAAAGCCCACCAATGAGGGCGTCACCTTGCTCCATGCTGTAATTAGACACTACTGCCTCCCACCGTTCCACTGTGTAAATGTTCTTAAAGAACAAGCCTACCGCCAGTGAATGCACGTACTCACCATCCATAACAAGATCCATTATGTTGGAAAGAACCTGTGAAACAATATCTGAATAGTTTAACACGCGTCCCTCGAATCCTCTGATCCAGGCATGCCCCATGATATTTCAGACTGTAAACTGAGAAAGATTGTAGTCTGAATCAATAAGGGTCATAAGATCAATCGCCTTCACTCACCCCCGTATCACCGGTTCCCAATCAAGGGCGGGGAAGAATAGCCTCTGGTTCAGTCACGTATCCGCCATCACCAACCTACAGAATCCTAGCCTTGAGAAGAGCTTGCCCTCCTTTTTCATATCATATGATACATTTTTACCATTTCCACTACATATTATTAAATAGAAACAAGAGATAATAATTAATTTTTGAGGTAAAATAGTACAAAAAATAAACACTTGATTATATTTAGTATTAAGTGTGGCCCTTGCATCGACTAATGGCTTTACAAGATGGATGTTTGTTTCTAAGTTTTTTTATGTAACTTGTGTTGGCAAACACATTATTAGTTTCAATCCTCTATGATGTAATTTTTGGTTTGTTTCTTTTCTAGTTTTCCACAGCCTAGCTCTATGTATTTTCATAATTTTTTCACCAATTCAGTATGGGTGCTTCCCCACCAAAAAAAAAAAAATTGTTGCCATCTTGTACTTGTAGCTACTACTAATGACAAATCCTATAGATTCTATTAATAAAAACCCCTATAGCTTGTCAAAGAATGAAGGTGTTACTAAAATAAATGAATGAAATTGATCTTGCATCATCAAAGTTGTAAATATTTTGTTGATAAAAAAATAGGCATAAATCATGGAAATAGTATTTGTGATTACTTTGAATATCACTAAATTTTTAGTTATAGCTATGAATATCATGGGATATAATGTCATTGGTCATGATACAATTATTCTACTATTTTTGAAGTAGTTTTCTATGCTATGTTGGAAAAATACTCTATTGTTTGCATTTATCTTCTATGATAAGGCTCCTAACCCAAAAACTCTAATATTTAAGTCAATTTATTATATGGCTATTTTCTATATGTATTCCTTTAGGAATGGAATGAGGAGGTAGACAATACGTTGTGTGTATTTCATGTGGAAATTATAGTAGAAAAACTGACTTTGTTTATCCATATTTCATGTTAATTAATATAAATGATTTGAAGTAGAAGAAGTCATGGATTAGAAAGGAAGCATTTACAGTGTAGGAGCATGAGGAGGGTCTACTTGAAGGAATGATGGCTTGCATATTTATTCCTATTATGTTGATTGTTTTGGTTTGAATTGTTGTTTATTTGTTTATGTTTATTTCGTAGTTGCTCATTTATAATAGTGACATTATTTGTGCAAATCAATGGATTTGTACAAGATGAAAATAGTATTTAGTGATGGAATTCCATAGTGTGTTTTTATTGTTATCATTTCTTGTATCTTGTTTTTGCTAAGCATTAACAATTATTGAAGTTACCTTTCTATGTAGCATATTATAAATTAGTTCATGTAGGTTAGCCAACACTAATCTTCTCTTTTTTCCTTTCTTGGAATTTACATTATACCACACTTGGTTGTTATGTCTTTTGCAATTTTATGCTAGTATACAAACACACGGATCAAACTAAACTTTTTCTTGTAGATTATTGTGAACTTAAATTATAAATCTATCCATAATGTTGCCTCATATTCTACGTCAATTTGTCCTAATATTTTGAATACATTAATGGGTAAAGGCATTAAAGGCCTATTAACTTGGTGAATTTAGTTGGGACTAGTACATCAGGGAGAAAGTCTACACAATTGTAAACCTTACTTAGGCAGCTACCCCTAATTTGTGTTGTTTTAAATCATATAGATGCATGGTTAGAGTCAGCAATCGTAAGGGTAGATTTATTATAAATAACTATTGTGATTAGTAGAGCAGGTACATCTAGAAAAATAAATATTACGTGTATTAACACCACATGTTGTGAGTAAATAGATGGTAAATAAGTACATTGAAATGTCATAATTCAAAGTAGTTTGGACACAATAATTTATAGAGAAAATTACTCACAATGAAGCAAAAAAGTCTATAGAAGAAGTAAAATGTCCTTGGCTTTGGGATATCCACCCATCAACCCTACCTTGTATCATAATAAGGAGCACACCCAAGACACTACCCTAGGACTCCACAAGGAGCACTACCCCTTAACCTTGTTGGGGCTATTGCCCCTAGACCCTCACTTTTGTATTCCAAAATGAAAAGATAAAAAATTGTTTGAATGTAGTATTTTATAAAATTGACACTTAATTTACTTGCTGATAAAATGCTAAAAAATAAGGTTAAGTGAGACAGTGTAGTTTATTTAATAAATTTATTTATTTTTCCTCAATTTTCTATTGGGTATTCATAACTTGAAACTTTAGTGCATGGATTATTTTTTTCCCCATTTTGATAAATATATTTTTTAAATAAATCTTGGAAGTTGTGAATAACAAAATCACAACCGTTTTGATGGGATGAAACCTTTTGTCTAAACTATTTATCTAAAATAGGAAAAAAATTATATCATCTTGACATGGAATCTCTTCTCTAGTGCATCATATTTGTTTCAAAATTTTTAATTTACTCTAGTAATGTTTCTTGAGAGGACAATCGACACTATATTTTGATGTCAATGACCTACTTTTACTAGAAATAAAAAGAAAATATAAACACTAATTGAAATGTTTAAAATTTTATATTTTTACAAACCACATTTATAGATCTACAAAAGGGTATTTTTAGATATTAAAAAAAAGATTATTTACATGAGCAGGAGTTGTTAGAACATCAAGGTTTTCAAATAATTTCACGTTTGTGGTATATTGGCCCAAAAATGATGCTAGATATGTATTTACTAGACACTTATAGTTGGAAAAGTTGTGGCTTAGATATAATTTAGCTAGAATGAATCTAGATAGAACAAATATTTCACAAAAATTAACTTTTAGATGGAAATGCTTAAATTCATTTATCTTGAAAAGTTGGCATGGTGTGTAACATAGCATTGAACTTTTACCCACTTTTTCTCTTTTAGAGATAAGATTTCTACTTCTTTTTCTACTAGGAGAAGTTTTTAATAATTCAATTTCTTGTTGTTATTTAACAACAATGTGCTCCACCCTTACGATTTACATTGCATCTTGAAACTATTGTTTCACTACTTTATCTTCCTCCATACTCTATTTCATCATGAGAGATTGCATTGGAGATTTGCCTTTCATCAAGATCCTCTAAAGGTGAGAATTAAAAGATTATGTGTTTATTTCTTGTCGTGCCTCTTACTGTGGAGGAGAGGTAGTTTGCTTTAGAGGGAACATTTCTAGAGAGAGGGAGGAATTTCTTCCTCAAGTTCTGGAGTTAACACTCTTTCTTCTATATGGCCCTCCAGAGCTAGAGTGCTTTCTTTGGCATAGTTTCCTCTTGTATATGGAACAAAATATTTTTTTCTTAAATAATCTTTCCCTACTAACTTTCTATCGGAACAAGATGTTTAGTAGTTGTAAATGGTTCCATTTCTAGAGATGACATAGAATCCTCATAATATAGGGTTAGTGAAGAAGCCAATGCATTCTCAATTTGGAGTCTCTCCAGAATGAGTTCAACTTGTGACTCTCTAGGTTGGCTTCTGAGTGTACATATCCCTTTCTTTGCAATATCAAATTAGTTGGTAGTAGTTTTGAAACAATTCACTATACTTTGGGTGTCAAAACTATGGGGTGAATAGGGAACTTGAAAAATAGGACTTTTCAAAGAAGTGGTCATTGATTGAAAATTTTCTAGATATAAAATGGGTTCTCTTATTTCTTGTTCTTCTTGTTGATAGTAAGGAATATTGAGAGGGGACGTGAATCAATATTCCACAAAACCACTTCTTAACAAGTTCATTAATCCAATTTCAAAATTAATAGCATGAAAGAAGAATAAGCATAGGAACATCAACCATAAAGATATAACACATGAACACCAAGATTTTTACATGGAAAACCCAAAAAGGGAAAAACCATGGTGTGTATTAGCTCACAAAATATTATAATAGCACAATGCCAGAATAGGCTCACTTCCTAGAGAAGGAAAGGAGAAGGAAGAATGGCTCACTGCTAGGTTGAACTGCTTAGATTGCATCTACACATGCATCGTTACAGCTCCAATGAAGTACTAAAATACTATCTCAAAACTCTTCATCTCTGACTACTCTGTTTCTCTGCTCTACTTTTACATGGGAATAAGATCTCTCTTCTTCTATTCTTTATTGCTTTTACAAAATTTCCTTACTCTACATGTCAGACATATATATGTATTCACATTCATATTTTGCACTTCCAGACACCAAATTTGATCTCATATATATATATATATATATATATATATATATATATATATATATATATATATATATATATATATATATATATATATATATATATATATATATATATATATCTTTAACACTTAAAATATTCATATTACGTTGGCCTACTATGGTGTAACATATAGTCATACCTTAAGTAGCTTATTGGCCAAATCCACTCACCAAAATACATAGTGGACCTAAATAATATTTGAAACACCTTCTCATATGTCATCTTGAACTATAGAACCACTTAGGATAAAGTTTCAATCAATGGAACTTACCGCACACAAATCAAACTATCATGTCGGCCTCAAAAACAAACTATTACTAACTCAGTCTAACTATTAGATCTCAAATTTCACTGCAGACCATAAGACTTGTTCAAAATCATATCAAAGACTCCTTAGACATCATAGACCATATCTCTAGAACCGTATAACATAATATCAATGTGCGGCAAAATACAGACTGTGAAAATACAGACTATGTCATAGCTAGTCACTGTCAAACCATGTAGTGATACTCAGTAGCTCATAACTATCTTTCCGGTGGACCTCAGACTCTACAACTCCAGATTTAGCCACTTCATACAAGTTTTTACAACACCTCAAAACTATATAACTAAATATCTAACACTGGAGGAATGCAAACCAAAACAAATGTGTGTTCTGCTTTAATTGGCACTGTATTCTATTCTATCGAACTTAGGTCATTTGAAGATATACTTCTAGAACTGATCAAAAGCTGAAACCTTGGATATAAGATCATCTGAGAGTTAGGAACATCATACCAAAACCACAATACTTAGTCTTCAACTATAGACTAATTCCAATCCAAACACTATTTTTTCTGTCGCTACCTCTGTACACTGCCAATATTTAGCCAAAATGACTAAGTCTTCTTCACCGGACCAAAATCTTTGTTCCAACCTTGTTCCTTTTCTTGTTTCTATCAATGACAACACTCAATTATTCAACATAGTAGTGTGTCTTGCCAACAATCTCCCCCTTTGGCATTGATGGCAACACTCAGTGAAAAAAGCTTGTGTTGCTCCCCCTTACTATGTACACTCTATTTTTCTATTCTACTTTAGATGTATGCTTGTTTTTTACTAGTTTTTCATCTCCCCCTTTGACATCAATGGAAAATGTGTGTGTACAAGAAAAATTGTGTCAAAAATTCTTTAAAACTATCATATTCTACCGCATATATATACAGGTCCACATTTCCATCTTAATTTATGGCTGAGGGTAGAATATCATTATAGATAGTCTTTATCAGAGCTATCTCTCATTTCCATCTATTCCTTGCACTCTCCAAAATGTGAATGTGGCCATTTGTCAGAAAAACTAGCTTTTCTGCCTTCTACACATCTTAGGGTGTATCAATTAATGCTTGTGATTTTAAGGCTTCTTTTGTTAGATTAGTCATGGAATCTATTTTTGGACTTATCAGCCCTCTTAGCTAGCACAATCTATCTTTGACTTCTTCCATTTTCTTCATTATATTTCCCAAATCATTGTGAATATTTGCAACTTGTGTTTCTTTGGCATTTATTGACTCAACTGCCGGATTATATGTCTCAGAGATATTAAGTAGTTTGAGTTCCAAGTCCTTGATTTTATCTTTTAATTCCTTTGTAATGTTTGGCCAAGATAAGAAAAAATTATATATTTTACATGCTTTTCAATGGCACTCTGCATGCCTTTTATTTGATTTTCTAACAAAGTTTTATCTTTTTCTATCATAGTCTTTAACTCAACCAATCTTTTCTCATAAAACTCTTTCCTAACTTTCACTTCTGTAGTTTTTTCAAAGGATTCAAAATGTGTACTTATAGAGTTTAATATACCCTTGGGTTGATCAATGGAGCATAATAAGGTATCCTTTTGAAATGTTGGCATCATCTTCTCCGAAATGTTGGATGCATCATTGATCAATTTACTGTCTTGGATATGTGATTTAATCATTTCTTCCTGTGCTTTGGCTTGAACAATTGATCCTAGTTTGAATTTCTATACATGTGACATTGAGGCCAAATTAATTAGTCCTTGAAGAAGTCCAGTCCCATCCAGATCTTGTTGACTTTCAGAATCAACTGAGATAGCTCCAGTGTCTCTTGCTCTGCTAGATACCTCTTCTTGACTTTGTTCTAGAGGATCCATGGCTATGTTCTCTTGTTCATCAATGTTTTGTTCTGGTGCATGGCTCTTTATCTATTCTTTATTCTTTTCAACATCAACCTATTGCTCAAAAGGAAGATGAGTTTTAGATTTGCCTTGATTTTTCATACCCAATGTTTCAATGTTAGGGGCTTGATCATTCTTATTCGTTCCTTGATCCTGGCTTATCTCTGGCATAGATGTACATCCATCTTTTCCTCCTTCATTGTCATAAATGGTAGGTAGATTAAATTCCTTTAATGTTTTCAAAATGATTTCTTCATATTCCTTTACCACTTTTTCAATATCTCCTCCCATAAGAGTATTTATTCTTTTTTTTGTCCTAAATTTGTTATTAAGTGCTTTGGATACTTTGACCTTTTCCTTTGGAGTGATTTCTGGACATACTTTTATTAATGAGGGTAAAAGCACAAAGTTGTGTCACACTTTATAAAGGAAACAACTAACACTGATCCAACTTTTATACTTGAATCACTAAAAAGTGACATATATGTTTTGAATTTTGAAATGATGAAAACTAATAAAGTATTTATTTTTTAGTATATTTTATGTTCATATTTTTTGAAAAAATTTAAAAAATTATTTGAATATAGTTTTTAATAAATTGACACTATATTTTAGTTGCTGATAAAATGTAGAAAAATGAAGTTACATGAGACGTCAATCTTTATATAGTAAATTTTATTTTATTTTCTTTAATTTTTTTTGTGTATTTACAACTTGAAACTTTAGTTCATGGATTTTTTTTCTAATTTTGATAAATATATATTTTTAAATAAATAATAAAATGTGCATGTATTAAAATGTAGTTGTTTCAATTCGACATCAACTTTCATATTAACTATTTATCTAAAATAGAAAAAAAATTATACCATCTTGATATGGATTCTTTTATCTAGTGCATCATATCTTTTTTAATTTTTTTAAATAAGTTTTACTATTTTTCCTTGACATGGTAATCAACCTCATGTTTTGTACTGATAACCTACTTTTAGTAAAATAGAAAAAAAAATATAAATAATAATTAAACTATTAATATATATATATATATTGAAAACTAAACTTATAGATCTACAAAGGGGTATTTTTATATTTTAAAAAACGATGTTATTTACACGAGTAGAAGTTGTTGAAATATCAAAATTTTCAAATAATTTTATTTTTTTGGTAAATTGGCCTCATAGTGGTGCTACATATCCATTTAGCCAACAATTTTAGTTGGAAAAGTTGTGGACATATCTAACTTAGCTAGAATTAGTCTTACAAGATCATATGTTTGACCAAAATTGATTTTTACTTAGAAATACTTAAATTCACTTGTGCTAATAAGTGGACTAAAAGTGTGACATAGTTTTGTACTTTTACCCATAAGTGTTCCCTGAGCTCAACATCTTTTTCCATAGTTGCTTCTTTTCTTGCACTCATTATATTTGCCAAGATGTGTGGAAGATTAGTAATTATTTCAATTAGGGCCTTGTTGTAGATGATTAGGTATTCTACAATAGCAGACTCAGTGATCCTCTTGTCTGAATCATTATACTCATCATACAGTTGTGCAATTGGTTCCATATTGCCATCAACTGTTATGGCTTTCAATACATTCTCTAAAGATATAGTAGCTTCTTTAGATTGAGGCACATCTTGCTTTTGCCTTTTCTTAGGTTTACCCTTACCAGAGGATTTCTTCTTGCTAGATTTGGAGGCTTTGATAGATTCAGATTTCATTTTCTTTGCTTATTCATTTGACTTGGTTTCTTCTTCATCAACTACAATGCTTACATACATTCTTTTAACCTTTGTTTTCTTTCTTTTGTGATTAGTGGTAGGAGTTACCACACTTGCAAATGGTGTGGGATCAAAGGGAATAGATGCAACTTCTACAAAGGTAGATCCTCTAGTTCTCCTTCTTGATACCTCTAGTTTTTTTGGTTCACCCTTCGGTTATTCCAGAGCTCCAATTGATTCACCTTTTCTCTTTTCTTTTGCTTTCTTTTCATCTAGTACTTTTTCTCTTTCCTTTGTCACTTGTTCTTTTGTGAAGCCTTGTCTCATGGTGAAATCTTCTACCACTTTCTGTATTTTCTTTAGGTTTTCTAACTTCAACATGAACTTTAGCATTCGGTTTGTCATAAGTCCCAAATCTTTCTTCATTGGGATCTCTAGTCTTGCTTAGCATATGTTGGGCATAATTTTCCAATATCCCTCATCTACCTCATATCCCATAGGCATAACCCAAACTGTCCTCGGCTCAATGACCTCCATCAAGCATTGATCTTTTTGTGACAATAAAATAGATAGTGTCCTTGTATTTTTCAACAACTACTCTAGGGATACTTTCCCTAGATTACATTGACTTTTGGAAGTTTTTTGAAATAGCCCAATAGGGCTGACCTTTGTAAATCAATATTTCCTATGCTACTAAATAGATTTCTAATCTAGGCTACAATATCTTTTATCTTCCTTAGATTATCCATCACTTCCTGTTAGAGCAATTCACAAATATCATAGTCTGCATTCTCCTTGATCATATGAAAGGCAATGTATATGGCTATGCTTGAAATATAATTTTCCTAGTTAGTGAAATAGACTTTGTATCCAACTACCATGGATGCAAATCATATAGCATTAATATGATACCAAATCAAAAAGACCCATAGCAAAAGGGGATAATAAAAGATTAAGGGAGATCAGTGAGGTTATACTAACTAGAATGGAGATGACCAGGGAGAAAAGATGAAAACAAACTTAGGAATGTCAAGAAAGGCACCTTAAAAGGATGGAGAAGGAAGAGAGATAATTAGAAAACACATAAGAGAAGTTGCGGAGGAAAGAAACAGTTAGATGAGCATGCCAATGAGGGTGTTGTTAAGTGCACCAAGGTGGGTACTACTGGAAAGAAGAATATAAAGGGAAAAGAAATAATGGATGAAGAAGCCATAGAGGCTACTGCAAATTTGATACAAAGAGACATAGACAATCTTGAACTTATTACAATGCATATTGATAGGGCTACAAAAATTCTAAAAAGTACAGGAGGAAGAATTGAGGCATATGACTAGTTAGGAAGTATCTAGAGGGAAGAACATAACCAAACCCTAACCCTAACACAAATATATAAAACTTTGAAATTCCAGCCTAATTTTTCTAATGTTTAAGTTAGAGTTGATAAAAAATGGGAGGGATTTCTAAATCCTATACATAACCTCTAGCCCTTAGATTTGGATGCGGATTACCTAGACCACCTAATAAATCAAAGTATAATGAAGATTAGAGAAGATGCAATATGTAGAGAGATTAGTTTCAGAAGTATAAGACAAACTAGTGAAAAGTCACCTATAGAAAACATAATTTCATTCACAAATGAAAAACTATCCTCGAGAACAAAATGATAATTTGAAGAGATACACCCCCTCGACTAGGAGTCACCCTGAGTGCCTTATAAAGAAAGAAGAATTTAAAGAAATGATTAAGTTGACAGTGAGAAAAATAGAGAAGAAGAAATTAAGAAAGACTTCAAGGAAATATTGGGAAAGGAGTATTTTGACATCAAATTACAGAGAGATAAAGGAAGGTAACACAAAACCCTAATACATAAGTAAAAACCTAAGAAAAGTAAGGAAGAAACCTATAGCAAGACACCAGAGGTACCGAAAAAATAGAAGAAAGTACAAATGGATGCCATAATTAAGTTACCAATATTTGAAAAGGATACAAATGAAGTATTAGAGTATATCTTTGTTTTAGAACCCATTTGGAGTTGAAATGGTATAACCAGGGATGAAACCAAATAATTTGAATTTATTGGGATATTATGGAATAATGCTCTAAAATAGTATAGAAAGACATGTCCTAGATATGATAAAACTTGGGATTAAGTTAAGAAGCAGTTTTTGGAAAATTTTGAAACTTTGGAGATACCTATTGAAGGAGTAAGCAAAATGAGAGAATTAATATAGAAAGAGGGAGAAACTATACAAGAATTTGAAAAAAGATTCGAAAGAAATAGTCGACAAATTAGAGGAGCCACTAACTGAAAAGTAGAAAATTGAATGGTTCACATCTGGGATAAACCAAGATGTTAGAGCATCTTTGGATGGCAAAATAATTGAAACATATGCAGAAGTTGTTACATTGGTTTACCGCATTGATTCAAAAACATGGCGCAAATAGGAAAAAATGAAAGAAAACATGGAATTAGAAAGAACGAGCCTAGAATTGGAGTAATTGAAACTAAAATAAGAAATTTTGGCAAAACAAGAAGAAAAGAGGCCTAATATATGGTGTTCTTATTGCACAAAGTAAGGACACATTAGGAATGAATGTATTAAATTGAATGGGGAAAGACATGTTGCCATGAAGGTGGATATCAATGCACTACCTATTAGAAATAATACAATATATTATGGATTATAGGGTGAGTGGGATGACCATGAAACACCGAATTTCCCTTCACAACTATTTAGGGTGAGAGACTTGATGATGATGAAAATGAGTCATGGTATAATGCAAATCATAAGAACAAAGTACAAAATAATACAATGGCATATTTAAATGGCTTGGCGGAAAGACTATTATATCTTTAGGATCAGGGTTATAAGAAACCCACATGGAGAAATCAAAGAAACATGAACACTGTTCAAAACTCAAACCCTAATGCACCATATGGAAACAACTACAATAATAATGAAAGAGAGAAGTTTGGAGGATATAGATGAGCGTGAGGCTGAGGTAGAGGTAGAAGAAGGAGAGATGAAGCAACTTGCTATAAATACAGTAAACTAAGACACTTTGCCAATAAATGCTAGGGATAAAGAACAAGACAATGCATATTCTGTAATAGTACAGATCACGACCTTTTCACATGTGATAAAGCACAACAATACTTTCAAAATGCATTACAACAAGAAAAAAGTGATGACCTAGAAAAACAAAAAGGGGCCAAAGTAATCTGAAGAGTCTCTAAAGAGTAGGGTCAGTTCCTAAGGACCTGCCAAAGAGACAAAGATGGCAACACATATATATCTTCATCAAAAACTTTAGAAGAAGAAATCCAAATAAAAGAGTTAAGTATGAAAAACCTAAAATGGATAAAAATAAAGGAAAACAAAAAGCTATAGTAGTAACAAGATAGGGTAGAAATACCGCATGATATGATACTATTGAAACAAAGAAAGAAGAAAGTGAGGAGGAAGATAGATTCTTCCCTAATAAGTGACAACATGAGGACATAGTCCAAAAAATAAAGTAGATTGTGACACAAGAACAAGAGAGAAGGAGGCTCCCAAGAAACCAGTTTGACAACACAAATGCACACAAACAAAAATAAATCTGAAAGCTACCCAATGACTAACACTTAAGAATAGATGTTATCAAGATCAATTAATAAGGGGGAGTCAAGGGGACTCACTAATCTCTTTGGGAAGAATCAAATTATAACAACAATTTGCATCTCCACATAAATCAAACATTTTCACAACTCTTCAATTCATCACAATACACCATCATCCAAATCACATATCCATCAAAACACAAATAACCCAAAAAATTATTCAAATTCTTTCCACAACCCAGTCACCATATACAAAGGAACTCATGCTAAAACACATATCCACCACAATATAAATAATCCACAAAATATTCAACTCCTCTCCATAACTCAATCACCAAAAACAAACACACTCATGCTAAAATACCATAGAATAGAATTGTTGGCAAGAGACACTGCTTAGAGTTGATAGGTGTTGTCATTAATGACAACTACAATCATTCCAAACATCCGCATAAACAAATTGTTCATACTGGAAGTCAGAATCACAATTTGTCTAAGTCTGGGCAGGTAGGAACAGAGCAGTAATAGGGTCTGGTATTTTGGTCCAGATCTCTCTAGTGAAAAGGCAAGGTTTGCTACGGATAAGGTAGTTGACAGCATTGCAAAGACAATCTAAATCTAGAGTTTTGTCTTCTAGTAATAAAGGATTCAAAAGATGTTAGCATCTAAGTACTGCATTCTAGTTTGTCAGAACAGATAGAAGTAGGACATATAGACCTTTCAAAAGATCTTGATTCCAGATGTATGAAAGTTGCTTGATGGACAAATGGTGGTGATCAGTGATTGTGGCCACCATGAGTAATGATTTCCAAGAGCAAGTTTTGGTCTAGACCTCAAGTTATGCATAAATCTAGCCAATAGAGTAGAGCACTTGTAAAGGTTCTAAGTGTTGTTGAAGCTGACTGATAGAATGATTGTAGATCATGTTGTGGATAGATATAGGCAATGAAATTAGATGATTAAGTGTGTGTGTAGTGTGTGAATAAGGTGTATTTGTGAAAGGAGAAGAAATCCAACATGCGAATGAAGGCAGGTCAGTAAGAAGAGCAGAGTAAAGATGAATGTGTTAAACCAGTTTATGTACTTAACCAGAACTGAAATTCATGCATGAGCGGATGTTATTAATCAGTTCAAATCTTTGTTGTTCTCTTGTAATATTTTCCATAGGTAGTGAGCTCTAGGCAGTGAGCTTGAATGCATGTGCATTCTCACTTATAAAAATACTTTTAAAGGGTATTAATTTTTGTCGATTAACCCCCACTGTGGTTTTTCCCTTAACTAGGTTTCCATGTAGAAAATCATGGTGTCAGGTGTGTTATTTTTATTTCTACTTATGTGATGCTGAAATGCTTATTTCATTAATTTGTTTATAAGTTGTAGAGGAAGATTAAAGATAGAAAAAGGTAAGAATGTCTCACAATTAATTCACCCCCCCTCTCAGTTGTTCGGACCTAATCCAACAATTGGTATCAGAGCGAGGTTCCTTTTGAAAAGTTTAACAACTTAAGAAAGATCTGGGAGATGAGTGAATATAACCTTCAAGGCCAACTTAATCTCACTCTAGATGATCTTGAGAAGTCTAAGGCAAAAGTCTAAGAGCGGCAAGATAAACTCAAATAGGCTGAAGACTTCATTGAGTTTTTAAAAGGAAAAATTAAGCAAATCCAAAGGAAATGATCAACCTCCTTAATTAGAAGACAAGGCCCTAAAAGAGAAGACAAATGAATGCAAAAAGTTAGAAGAGGAAGTTGTTGTCCTAAGAAATGAGATGGAAACTGGAGTGATGACACTAACCAAGGAAATTGAAGATAGCAAGAAAACCAAAGAAGAGATAAAACAAAATGTGAAAGAGAGAATAGAAGAATGTTGTAAACTAGATGGTATAGTTGGTCTCCTAGAGTTAAATCTACAAGAAAGCAGAAACAATGAGAGAGAACTTGAAAGATAGATTATCACTCTCAGGCATGACCTAGAAATTGCAAAGGAGTATAAGGAGAAGTTCAAACTAAGCTTAGCTAAGCTTGAAACCCTAATTGAAGAATAGAAAAAGAATAATGAGAAGCTTGATCTTAGATATGAGAAAGGTGAAAGCTCTAGATCTGAACAAAGAAATATTCAACCAAGAAATAAAATAAACAAAATCAGAAAGCCTCTGGTAAGACAACCTAATGCTCAAAGATATCCATCATTAAATGGAAATTGTTTCAATTGCAACAAATATGGTCATAGAGCTACTCAATGCAGAAGCAGAGTAAATCAAAATGGTCTGTCCTTCTCCGGTCAATGCTTCAAATGCAAAAGGTATGGTTATAAATCCAATGATTGTAGAATTATGATAATAAATAACTCAGATGGCAACTTTTTCAATGGCTATTGTTTTTCTTGCAATGGATTTGGACACATGCTTAATCAATGTAGATCAAGAGGAAATCATGTTTATAAAGGAAATGTTGTATGTTTTAATTGCAATAAATCTGGTCATATTGGAAGATTCTGTAGAAATAGAAATGGTGGAAGAAGAACTCCGGTAAGTAGAAAACTAGATGAACAAAGACAAGACAAAGGCAAGGAAAAAATTGATGTGAATGAGATACGAAATGAAATGAACAAGACTTGGGTAAAGAAAGATATAATGAATAATTGTGTTGGGTCTACACTAGAATCTGGTGCTAAAAATTCCTCTGGGAATTGATTTGAGAGCCATGGCTCAGGGGGAGCAGTAGTGGAAATCAAATTCCCCTAGCCATGAAGTGAGTGTCTGAAGATGGCACAACAAGAAGAATATTTTGATCTGTCTTAGAACTTCTAGGAGAATTTCCAGAAAAGAAAAAGTTGATATAAAAACTTGTGAAGTAATTTATGAAGAACAATAAAAAATAGAGCAACCGAATATAATTAGGGCAACACATTTACTACAATACCAAAATAGGTATTGCAAAAGATAAAAGGTCACTTGGTCACTCATTTGAATCACTTTACATTTAGAAGAAACAAGAGGAAGAACATTCGAGCTGCAAATCTAGAGACTAAGGCATAAAAGAGCAAATTCAACCAGAAATTGTTCAACCCTAACCTCACGAAGGACAAAGGTACCTATTTGTAAGACCTTGAATCTAAAATCTATTGAGATGGTTACCCCTCATGTTGTCGACATTACTGAAAGGCAATGACCTAAATTTAAGAAGCATCCTCACAAATCAATAGAAGTTGACATGTTAGGTGCCTTTTTGAGTGTTCCGTATGGTGTACTACATGTTGAAGATATTAGGGTTTATATTCATGCAAACCTAGATGAATTTGGAGATTCAAGGTATGTAGATCTATTTGAGAAACAAATTAGTGAAATAAATCATGAACTTAAACCTAAATATAAGGCACTATAGGATAAACACTTTACTCAGGTTATGGGGTTTCCAACATTTTATGAGGATGAATGAGTCCAATATGTTTTGAGCTGGATCCATGATGAATTTATTTGGTTGTTAAAACCATTCAAGATTACCAAGGATGCTATCATAAATGTAATCGGGTTTAACTCAATCGGAGAGTTGCCATTGCTAAAAGCCGTGAAAAACCAAATAGTGACAGATGCTACGAGTGTCAAGTTTGACCAAAGAGCAATGACTATAGATGATATTATAGAACTAGATGTTAAATTTGCCTCCATGGTGATCGGGTACAAGATCTACCACTTGAGTAGAGAAAATTTTGTTTTCTGAGCAACCATATATGTTGCATACAAGATGCTAAAAGGGAATACTCACTATGATTTGTGTGAATTATTACATAATCAACTGATTGAAAATTTGAACAAAATCAAAAAAGATAAGAAAAACACCTTCAAGTATGGTACAATGGTTCTATGTTTATTCTTCTACTACATGAATGAGGTATCTGGAATAAGGATGAGCTAGTTGCTATTCAGATCAAAAATCATCTTTGTAGCATTGGTGATTTCAAAGCTCAGAAAACTACAATATGGGGTTACTTCAAGAACTTCCAAAGTATGATGCACTTAAGGGAAAGAATCCGTAAATCAATTGTGGAGAAGTACAAAAATGAAGTATGCTTCATGGTTGATACTGATAAGTGTCTAATGGAAGTAGTGGAACCCAGAACTGCTTGGATTATGCCCATGGGGTATGAAGTAGATGAAAACATCCTAAATATGTATGCTCAACATCTTCTAAGCAAGCCTAAAGATACAACGGTTGAAAGATTTGGAACATATGAGGAGTTGAGTTTGAAACTACATACTGAGTTTAGAGAACCTGAAACCAAGAGGAAAGTAAGAAAATAAGTTGAACAGTTACCTAAAAATCTGGGTCTAACTAAGGAGGTTGTGAAGAATTTCAGAGAAAGAATTGAAAAGGTTGAAAAAGAGAAACTAGATAAGAAGCAAACAAGTGCTCCAGTGGAACTCTCTTCCACCTCAAGAACTACTAGAAGCTCTACTACTACCCTTGTACCTTCAAAGAATGCAAAACCAAAAGAAAAATCATCTAAAAAGGGGGAGAAAAGGAAGAAAACAAAAGCATCCTGACCTATGAAAGCATAAGGGAAGAGGAAGAAGATACAAATTTTGACATTGAAATCAAAGAAATAAAAGCCATCGGAACATACACTACAAATATAACTAAAGAGAGGTCCTCCGGAAGCAAAAGAGCTAGCAAAAAGAAAAAGACAAAAACATATGAGGAATATGTTGAAAAGCCTACACTCTCCTTGGAGGATGTGATAAAATCAGTCACTGTAGATCGTAATATAAGACCCATGATCGAATTCTATGATGAATACAGTGATGCGGATAAAAGGGTATTAGAGGAAGCAATGCCCAAATATCTTAACATCTATAACAAGGCACTAATTGAGATAATCTCTAAGCTACCACAAAGTCTAGCTGATATTTTGGAGTTCAGAAAAGAAAATGCTAAATGTAAGGACTTGGAAATTAGGGAACATGAACTAATAACTTTATGTCCTCATATTTTACCTGATCAAATAAATATGATATTCAAGAAAGTCAAAGATGACTTTAGAAGAAAGAAGAGAATGAACAAGCTCATTATGGGAGAAACAAGTGAGATCGTTGAAGAAACTCAAGAAATTATTTTGAAAGCATTGAGAAAGCACAATCTTCCCATAGTCACAAAAGAAGTTCTAGATGGTGAAGAAGAGAACATCTTTAAATAGCAATCTAATTTGGGTGATGCCTCTATTCTGGAAGAAGAACAAGCAAATCAGAAGGATACAAAAATGATGGATACAATAGTTGATGCAGGAAATCCTCCTAATCCACCAAATAAGATAAGAAAAGAAGATAATATTGCTACCTCTCAAAGCCCTTCGGATTAGGTAGCAAGTGGTGAACAAACAGAAAAGTGTCCCTCTGCAGAGAACACAAAGAATAATAAAACAAAGGAAGAAGAAGGAAGAGAAAAGAAAGATAAAGAAGAAGAAGATGGTGCAAATGTTGAAGCACACAATGCAGATACTGAGAAATTTGATGAACAGAAGAATAATTTAGAGAATGTTGTAGGAGACACTGTAGATACAGTGAAAAGTCTTCTTGTTAAAGAAGTGATTAAGCTTGATGAACCTGAACTACTTCAAGGTCTAGCAAATCTAGATACACTCTCTCCAATTCAACTGATGAAAATAGCATCATTCACCAACGTAAAGGCTAGAGAAAAGATGCTGAAGTTCCACATGGACAACAATGAGTTACTGGGGCTTGCATCTAGGATTTTGGAGAAGTTGATGAATACCTATCAAAAGAGTCCATCTGATTCCCCCTCTGAACATCTGAAAAATCCTGTAATTTTTATAAATACTCATTTTGAGTCCTTTGAGAAATCTGTGGAGGCAAAAGTTCAAAAAGAATTCTTGGACAAGAAATTTTATGAAATAAAAAGCCTAATAGGAAATGATAGAAGAATACTTGGTATTAGCATAAAGAGTATTTAGAATGCTCTAAATGATGGAAGTGATTTGTACAAATTCTGTCTATCATGGCCCAAAGTAAATGAAGACATTGAGAAAAAGATAAAGAAGCAAGAACATAAATTGTCAAATTTCTCTCAAAATTTTGACCCTTTAATAGTTTCACCTATAAGTCAAAAAAGCCAAGTGATCATCCTGGTAGATGAGATAAAAAGGCTTGTTAAAGAAAAGGGAAACATTATGAAGAGGATGTGTGATCTCTGGGGATTGATTGACCCTAAGTTAGAAACAATGCATAATGCTCTATCTAAAACTTAGACTACAGTCTAGACCAATGATCCATTAGATCTATCAAAGGCAGAAGCATATTCATTTTTTGCTGAGTGGGTACATCTCAATTTTGGATGGAATGAAGAGTACTTGGGCCTTCAAACTTATGCAGATAAAAACCAATTTTGTAGACATTCTTAAATTTATGTAAATAGAACCTGATTATTATTTGTACATATGCAGCAGTATATATAGAGTTTTTGAATGTTTTGGCTTGCAGACCCCACCCTTTGCCATTGATGTTAAAGGGTGAGTGAAGGGGAGTGAAAAATGAGGAGTTCAGTAAAGGGGGGAACCAAAATAAGTGAAGGGAACAAGTACAGACAAAGGGGGAGCTACACCAAGACACTTAGTCATTTTTCACTAAGTGTTGCCATCAATGGCAAAGGGGGAGATTGTTGGCAAGAGACATTTATTAGAGTTGATAGGTGTTGTCATTGATGGCAACTAACATCATTCCAAACATCCGCATAACACAAGTTGTTCATACAAGAAGTCAGAATCACATTTTGTCTGAGTCTGGGCAGCTAGGAACAAAGTAGTATCAGGGTCCAGTATTTTGGTCCAGATCTCTCCAGTGAAAAGGCATGGTTTGCTGCAGATCTAAGGTAGTTGACAGCATTGTGAAGACACTCTAAATTTAGAGTTCTATCTTCTGGTAATAGAGGATTCAAAAGATGTTAGCATCTAAGTACCGGGTTCCAGTTTGTCAGAATAGACAGAAGTAGAACAAATAGACCTTGTAGAAGATCTTGATTATGGATGTATGGAAGTTGCTTGATGGACAAATGGTGTTGATCAGTGATTGTGGTTGACATGAGTAATAATTTTCAAGAGCAAGTTTCAATGGTCCGCACCTCAAGTTATGCATAAATCCTGTTGACAGAGCAGAGCACTCATAAAGGATCTAAGTGTTGTTGAAGCCGATTGATAGAATGATTATAGATCATGTTGTGGATATATATATATATAATTAATGAAATTGGATGATTAAGTGTGTGTGTGGTGTGTGAATAAGGTGTATTTGTGAATGGAACAAAAATCCAAAGTGCCAATGAAGACAGATCAGTAAGAAGAGCAGAGTAAAGATGAAATGTGTTAAATCAGTTTATATACATAACTGGAACTAAAATTTATGCATAAGTAGATGCTATTAATCAGTTCAAATCTTTGTTATTCTCTTGTAATAGTTCCATAGGCAGTAAGCCTCCTCTTGAGTAGTGAGCTCTGGGTAGTGAGCCTGAATGCATGTGCATTCTCACTTGTAAAAATACTTTTAACAGGGTATTAAATTTTGTGGGTTAGCCCCCACCATGGTTTTTCCCTTAACTGGGTTTCCATGTCAAATACTTGGTGTCAAGTGTGTTATTTTTATTTCTTTCTATGTGATGCTGAAATGTTTATTTCATTAATTTGTTCATAAGTTGTAAGGGAAGATTAAAGAAAGAAAAAGGTTAGAATGTGTAACAACTGATTCACCCCCCCTCTCAGTTGTTTAGACCTAATCCAACAAGAATGCTTCCACAAGAGAGGGTCCACACCTCTCTCAATCCTAATATCAACACAAATAATAATCAACATCCAACATAATATCAACCCCCAACCCAAAATAATTAATACACAAAGTAACAATGCCCAAAACTTTCAAAACCCTAAATATCAACACCCAACACAACCCTAAACCCAAACTAATTAATACACAAAGTAACAATGCCCAAAAGAGTTTTCAACATATAAAAGTAAGAGGATCCATAGAAAAATCAGCAACTATATTTATTTTATAATATTCACAAATAACACTACCATAATATAGAATGGCTTAAAATTCTACCTCAATGCTTCAACCAAGTTAGGTGAAGTCTTGATCTAATTTCTTCATCTTCTCCAAGATCCTAATATTTTCCTCTCATCTTTCTTCTTCCAAAACCCTTGCTCTTCAAAATAGAAAATTTTTCAATTTTGCAACCAAGTGGGTGAAGCCTTGATCCAAATTCCTCATCTTCTCCAAGCTTCCAAGATTCTCCTCTCATCTCTCCTCTTCTAAAACCCTTTTTCTTAAAAATAAAATAAAATAAAATTTACAATACAAAGGTCAACCCCAAAACAAGATTCAAGAAGGAATTAGATTATATATATATATATATTAAGGTAAATGCCACCATACGGGGTGGCGCCATAATATTAGCTTAACAACGAAAATTACATACTGCTGGTCCTGAATAGAAAAAGGCCAACTTGCCCAAACCTTGACACCTATATGCTCTATTGAGCTGCTATTACTAGTTATTTCCTTATTACATTATGTCATGCATTATGATCATAATGCCTTCCATCACTTCCAGAATCCTGCCCTGCTATTCTGCCATGAATACTCCTTGCTTAGCTTGAGTAATGGCTACGAACTCTTCTGCATTCCTCTCAAGGATAGAATGGTCAAGTCTGCTTCTTTACTCCCTACTCGTCGAGCAAAAGCATCCCTTATAACAACATCAGCTTCCTTCAATCCTAGCTTAGGGATTGCGGCCATGACAGCTTCAAGATTTGACTATGAAATCATCTGTGCACCCCAGCCTATCCCCCAATGCGAACCTCCCATCACCACGGCTATGTTTGCAAAGCAGATTTGGTAGACATGCCCATCGTGAATGTGTCTGTTATTCCACGAACTTGCACCCACGATCTTCAACATTGCCTCGTGTCCCTTCTCCCCTTGCATGTTAAATAATCTCCCCACTTGCTACTCCTTCCCTTCTGGAACGCAAGAGTAGTTCACACTTATCAAGCTCGCCATCTCCACTATGTTCAACGTAGCCTCTTCCATCCTTATATGGGAGCTAACCTCAGAAAATACCCGTGAATGCCTCAAAGCTTCCTCTCGTGAAGACTGTGAAGATCTGTCACCCCCATGCCATCCTTCTTGTTATTTTCCTATCGCGGTACTGTAGAATTTTGAGACCTTCTGATCTCCCAGCCTGACTTCTATGATGCCAGTCCTTGCGAATCATTTAAATCCTTATGGAGGAGATTTTTCAATATTTTATCCTTGCCTACCTCCTCCATCGTGGTAAGGAATAAATGTCCTTTCACTCATTAATTCGCCAGATGATCAACTACTTTTTTTGCTTCCCGATAAACGTGATGGATAGAGAAGTTAAACTTAGGGAGCACCTCCCAAATCTTTTTTATTCCTTTATCCAAAATCCAATTTAATGCCTATCTCTTCTTCATAGCATCCACAATTATCTGAGAATCTCCTTCAATGTCTACTTCAAACTCACCAATTTTACAACATTCCTTCACACCTCTTACTAATGCTTCCAATTCAGCAATATTAATGGTGGCAATTCCTAGAGGGCCCGCTGCAGCTCTCACCATCTCTCCCTTGTCATTGCAAATGATATAACTAAATCCTGCCGGCCCAAGGTTCCCTTTTGAGGCCCCATCAAAATTTAGTTTCAATCTCCTTCTTGGAGGTTCCTTCCACTGAACCTTCTCTCTTTCCTTTCTCCTTTTCCCAAATAAACCTTTCAGAAGTTTGAGATTTGGCCATTCACTCATCATCTGATTGTCCCAACTTGTAAACTTAGAGCCTCCTTGTGAGGTTGCCCAGGAACTCATCACTTCTGTAATGCCTGCTTCTGTTTTCTCTTTAACTTTTCCAATGGTATTTTCTTTTCCTTCAAAAATTCTCCCATTTCTTTCTCTCTAGATATTCCAGAGTATCAAGGATGGTAAAGTCTCCCAAATCTTCCCCCCAAAGCCTTTTTTTCTTAGCCTCGGCCATTCTTCCAAGAAACTAATAATGCTATAGTTCTTGACTCCTCTCCACTGCATCTTATTGAGAAAATAATTCCAACAATCCTCCGCCATTGGGCATGTTAGGAACAAATGGTCTAGGTTTTCTTCACTTTGTTTGCATAGCACACACCAACTTGGCCCTTGGAAACCTACCTTGCAAAGCCTATCCCAAGTAAGAACTCCCTTGTGCACTATCATCCATAGAAAGGCCCCTGCTTTAGGGAGAATTCCTTTCCCCCTGCACAAGTCCTTTGACCATTCTAAATGATTGCTTGGATCCCTCTCCCACAATAGAAGTTGATACCGTATCTTGACTGAATAACTTCCTGACTTTGATTTGCTCCACATCACCTTGTCTTCTTTCTGATTTAATCTAACCTTTCACTCTCTCATGCTTTCCAAAAAGAGCTCTTTTACTCCTTCTGAAATGTCAAAGGCATCTGCACTCACATATACCACGTATCCTTCTTCATTCGTTCCTTCCACATAATCCACCACCCTACTTCCTATAGACTGTAGCATTAACTCTTTTAATGCAAAAAGATCTTCCCTTGCATCTAATGCCTCATGACCTTCCCAAGAGTCAGTCCAAAAAGTAGCTTTCTCTCCGTTATTTATGCTCCAAGTCAAATGATTGGTAATTATTGGCCTGCACTTCTTTATGAAATTCCACACTGCAGAACCCCCTCCTGGATTTACCATTGTCAGTATCCTATACGGATCAACCTCATCTAGATATTTCTTTTGCATTATCTTACACCATAGCCTATTAGGAGAGCTAGCCATTTTCCAAACTAGCTTAACTCTCAATAACTCGTTCTGTATCTTGGGATCCCTTATTCCAACTCCTCCCTTCTCTCCTGCAGTCACCACCTTCTTCCAACCCACTAGTGGAATTCTCTTGTTTTCTTGTGCCCCTTCCCACAGGAATTTCTTCCACATACCTTCCAACTGAGCACATGATTTATTTGTTATTGGGAAGCATGACATCAAATAATTTGGTACAGTTCCAAGAACTGCTTTGAGCATCACTATTCTACCAGCCAACATTAGCCACCTCCCTTTCCAGGCTTCCACCTTACTCCTTGAGTGATTCAAGACATCTTCCCACAACTGTGTTTTCACCACTCCTTCAAACAAAGGTGCCCCTAGTTACTTCACTAGAATCTTTTCCACTTGGAACCCCAGCTGCTTGGATATTTGCTTTTGCCATTTTTTTGACACATTAAAAAAATAAACTCTTGTTTTATCCGTATTTATGATCTGGCCTGACAACCTACTGTATTTTTCCAACTCCTCCTTGATCACTTCCACTTCCCTTATCGTGGCCTCTCCAAATACTACTGTATCATCTACGAATTGGGCGTGGGTAACTGAATCCATCTCTCTAGCTACTTTCACTCCTTTCTAGATACCCGCTCAATGCACCCTTTTAATTATTCCCCCTAACGCTTCTGCCATTAAGATGAAGAGGAACGGTGAAATGGGGTCTCCCTGCTGTAATCCCTGTGAAATTTGGAAATGCCCATTCAGTGATCCATTGACCGCGATAGTCATTTTAGCCATTGAAATGCATTGGAAAATATTCCTTAACCATTTCTGACTGAAGCCCAATCTCTTAAGGATCTCCATTAGTGCTCTCCAATTGACTCTATTTTATGCCTTACTAATATCCAGCTTGATGATCATACTTTTTTGATTAGCTTGATTGATGGAATGAATTACTTCGTTGGCTAATATTATGTTGTCTACTATGTCTCTCCCTGGAGTGAAACCATTCTGATGTTCTAACACTATTTTACTTATCACCTTTTTTAACCTATTGGCCATTGCTTTGGATACTATTTTATAAACCGAGTTGCACAGGGAGATTGGTCTATAGTCTGCTATTGACAAGTCGCCTGATTTCTTCAGAATCAAAGTAATAACCGTGTTGTTGATCTCTTTAACAAATTTTCTCTTTTTCCTAAGTTCTTCTGCTATTTGCCACACTTCCCTTCCGACTATACTCTAAAATTTTTGGTAGAATAGATTTGGAAACCCATCCGGCCCAGGAGCTTTATCAGGATGCATTTGAAATGCTGCTGTCTTGATTTCCTCTTCTGTGTAAGGTTCTTCCAGCATTCTATTATCTTCCTCTGATACTACCTTTTCCAGACCAATCAGAAGATCCTCTAAATTTAGCCTATCCACCCCATCCTCTGGTGCTAATTTTTTTTGAAAATATGATACTATCTCCTTTTCTATCTCTACCAGATCTGATATAGTTCTTCCATCTCTAATCTTTAGTTCCGTGATTCTGTTCGCCACTCTTCTTCCTTTGGTCGAGTTGTGAAAAAACTTTGTGTTCTGATCCCAACTCTCAAGCCAAGATTCCTTTGCCTTAGCTTTCCAAAAGTCTTCTTCTCTAACGAGGATTTCATCATACTCTCTTTGCAAGCATTTTTCCTTTATAAACTCTTCTTGATGCATTCCATTAAGTATGATCTTCTCATTCAGCACTACCATCTCTGATTCCAATCTCTCCTTTTCTTCAAAAATGTCTTTAAAGACTGTCTTATTCTAGCCTCTCAGTCTCCCTTTTAAATGAGCTAACCTTTTGTAGAAAATAAAACTTACTGATCCGCCCCTTTGTGGAATCTCCTCCCACCATTCTTTAATTTTTTCTACTATCTCTTCATGTCTCCACCACATCCTCTCAAACTTAAAGTAAGTCTTCCTTGGTCTGTTGAGTGAAACTAACTCCAATTTGATTGGGTGGTGATCTGACAAGCTTATAGGTAATATAGTGGATTCGAAACCAACTTCCAAATCCAGCCATTCTGCTAAACACAAAAATCTGTCTAATCTTTCCGCTATAAAAGCCTCTCCTTGCCTCCTATTTGTCCAAGTATAGGTACCCATCTTTGGTACAATATTGCTAAGGTTTCCTCCTTCTAAAAAGGCTCTAAAGTCCTTCATTATGCCAGTTTCTTGTCTATTACCTCCTCTTTTTTCATCCAAGCTTAGAATAGCATTGAAATCCCCTCCTACTAATATCTTTTCATTTCCTATCTGTACTTTCCTACTTATAATTTGCCTCCACACCTCTCTTTTCTCCTCTCCACTAGTAGGTCCATAGATACAGAAAATCCAAAATGAAAGATTTAAGGCAAAGTTTGTTACCTTACCTAGAATCCATTGCTGATGTGTTTCCATTTCTTCCACTCTAACTTTGGCTGGGTTCCATAATAACCCAACCCCTCCTGCCGTACCTCTTGGGATGCTGAAAATACCTTGATAGGGTTTGCAACTTCTTGTGAATCTGTCCGCTTCCTCCACTCCTAAGCATGACTCTTATAACAGGGCTATATCTATTAGTTCTTTGGCTAGGTGTCTCTTCACCACCCGCCTTCTGTTAGGGGCATTCAAGCCCCTAACATTCCAGGATAGGATTCTCATGGCTTCCCCTGGGAGGCTTCCCCTCCCTTGTATCTCAACAAGTAGCTCTTAATGTTAGGTAATCCACTTTCTAATGTGTAATCCTCCCTTTTCTCTTTTTCTGATTTCCTTCCTACCTTCTTCCCGAAACCCAACAATTTAAGATTCAATTTAGATACTGTCTGACCTATCATCCTAGATTCACGAATCCCAATCTCCTCTATTTCCTCCTCATCTTCTTTCATATCTGTTGACTCACTCTCTTCTTCCTCATCCTCTTGCTTTGTTCCTTCCAACACTAATACCAATTTTGTTTCAACCCTTCTCACTGATTCTTCTGAAACACACACACACACAATGAACCTAAGGTTGAGTTTGCTTTTGTAGCTCAAATAAGATTTTTCCTCTAACAACCCATCATTTACCTTCCAAGGCACTTTTCTAGGCTCTATAAAATTTAAAACACTTTTTAAATAAATGTAAATATTAGCCTCACTCATAGTTTATCACTATAAGGGTTTGATATTACATAAATAATAAAGAAAATAATATTTTATAACCCCAAAATCTCCCTATTATGTTCAAGTTTGAAATTTGACATTTAAGGGAATTCAACCATACCACACATTGGATAATAAAATAAAATTAGAAATTTTATTAGCATAATCACACTCACAATGATTTTATACAAAAAGTCTCCTTAATATTCTCTTAGGATAAGGCCTAGGTACACAGGGAAGCACAACAATGGTTTCTTGAGAAACCTCCACAATTTTTCCATTGGTCATGGAATTTAACTTGAACACTTAAATACAGATGTCAATATATTTGAGATAGTAACTATAACAACATTCATAATTAAATTAATATATGCATCATAAATATTTTAGAATTAGAAATATTATTTACTTAAATGAAAA
Source organism: Cunninghamia lanceolata (assembly GCA_027924645.1). NCBI lineage: Eukaryota > Viridiplantae > Streptophyta > Pinopsida > Cupressales > Cupressaceae > Cunninghamia > Cunninghamia lanceolata. The sequence continues at coordinate 605,417 of BSBN01001254.1, forward strand.
TCAAATAACAAGTTTAATTCATTATATTAATACAAAATCACATAAAAAAAAAATTTAATCAAATACCATTTATATTTATCATTTACGATTACATGCATTCTAAAATCAATCCATAGAGACAACTATTTATAATTTGTAACTCTATTCTAACAATTATAATTAAGTCCATTATTAGTCAACCAATTCATGTTCCCAACCAGTAATCAACTACAATTTTAAATTTATACTAGTGTCGAAACTATCTGTAATCAAAATAAGGTAAAATTACATATCCACAAGGATTTTATACAAACAAGTCCATTAAAATATGATCAAAACAAGAGGGAAAAGAGTGGGCTTGACAAAAGAGACAAAAAAATATTTTAAATGCATTATCAAACATCATCTAACCTATAAATTCAAAATAATAAAAGATAAAACCCTAAAGACGGAATTTGTTAGAGGGTGTAAGAGAGGAGCATTTCACCAAAATGGAAAGGAAAATAAGCATCCTTCATCTATATGAGAGGGATGAATAAAATACCTTCTATATAAATCTAGGGTAAATCAATAAATAACATCAATATTCGTAATCTACCCTAGATGTGAGGAGCTAGGAATGATAAATAGATAAATGTGTTGAAATAAATAAATGCTTCAAAAAATGAATATATGAATGAAAGTACTTAGATAGAAAACTATGATAGATTGTTAGGTATTTATTTTCCAATGATGCAAAAATATCAATGATGATTAGACAAATGTTATAGAATCAGTGAACGCTTTTTCTATCACACTAGGTTTCTTCCATGAATGTGGGTTTCATCTTACAAGTGTGGATATAATTTGATCCATGGATATAATTTTTTCTTATAGATCCAATCTCTACCAATTTTTACGATGTTGCTTCTAGCATACCTTGATGTTCTCAAACTTTTCCTACATAGGAAATGGTTCTTATGTTCATTGGTTTGCATATGGTAGGGATAATTAATCCCTTATTCCAAACCATGTAAGGATACTAATTCAATAACCTAACACAAGATCAAGGACAATAATTCTAAACGTACAAGATGCCCTAGACTCTTGTGTAATGTAGATAATCTAATAAATTCTCCACATATTGCATGAAAATAATAAATCTAAGCATGCATTGATGATAAAATCTAGCATCAAATTATATTCCTAAAATGAACTATGGTTACTCCTCTAAACAAAACACCGAGTCTCACAAATGAAATTCTTGTATGCCTTGATTTGGTACATAATGGTTAGAAGGACAAGTCAAGTAAGCCCCAAAGAAAAATTTAACATTTCAAAACAAAGGGATCATATATGTTAGTGATGATCTAATCAATAATAATAAAGGATTAAACCTAAAGATTATGATCGATCCCTAGGAACGAGTGTTGTGAGGAATAGGTATGGCTCAAGTTGTGGAATCACTCTCAACTAAAAACATGCCATTTGTATGCTTGTTATTGGATATCAATCAATCTAATCGAAGTGGGTCCAATCATAAGGGAAAAGGGCATGAGCATGTAATTTTAACCATTACAAGTCCAAAAACAACTCCAAGACACAATGAAGATAAATCACCTAACTACATATTTGTTATTTAGATTATGTGTACAATAATATATTAGATTATTTTTATGAATATTATAATTCAATTTAAGCTAAAGTTACTAAAAAATATTAATTTTTGCTTTGAGAAGGTTGCTTTGTAGTAATTGACACAAGTCTAAATCTAGCTACAATTTTCTAAGAGACAATGAAGATAACAACAAAAGTGCACTTTTATTGTTTTTTTCTAGGTATCCCCACCACCATTGTTGACAAAAATAAGCTCCTTCAAACGAAAGAAATTAAAAATAAATAATATTTTCTCAAACACCAATATTTTTTAACAAAGATAAAAAGCTTAAAAGAGTAGGCCATGGAGATCTCTATACAACCATCTTGCCTCACAGAAGCCAAGTTGTGGCTCATAAAGGGAATGTCTCACACTTGTTAACTTATGTCTACTAAGAGGAAATATTATTGCTTATTGGATATTTTTCACTTTGGTTAAACTAAGCAAAGGTTACCTCAAATGGATTTGACCCATTAGGAAAAGGATTTTTTTAATTTTAGTTCTCATTGAATCAATCATTTTTTAGGGAGGCTTTATTATACAATGGGGGAATTTTGAGAAGTTTTATGCAAGAAAAGATTTTTTTATAATGGTGATGATGACAACTTGACATCACTAAGAGGGAAATCATAAATATTTGCCTCATTCAATTCAAGATTATATATGGGAGAGAACTATAAAATATGAAGAAACACTAAACAAAGAAAAAAGAGAAGTTGGTTATGATCTCCACCATTACTAGGAAGAGTATCCTAACTGTTGTTACTATAATTTAAGTTCACTTAGGTATGACTATATTTAGTTGTGCATTCCTATATTGGGCACATGCTAAGATTAGGTGTTGTGCTTTTATTAGCATGTCCATGTTTAGATAGGTGTCTAGGCTAACTTATCCTAAGTTAAGTAGTTATATGCCTATGTTTTGAGCCACTACTATTCTTAGGCTTGCTTTTCCTATCTAGGTATGTCTATTCTTAGAGACTGGATGCCTATATCTACTTGCTTATTGAGCTACTTCAATCATCATTTTTGATTTGCATATTTTGTGTTTGTGATCTCCCCATTATTGAGCATGTCACTACTTGACTTTCATGACTTACTAGTACAAGCTTTTGACTTATAGAGAGTTTAGAAAATTCTACATGGTATCAGAGCCATTATGAGTTTCGTTTGTTGGTTCGGTTCTGTTGAGATTTTTTCAAAACACCATTATATGGATTCAAGTGCGTATATTTTCTGTGTTTGTGTTTTCTGCCAGTTTGTGTAGAGGGCACGATTTGATCAAGAAAGAATGCCGATCTTTGGCCGCGTACATAAGGAGGTAGGGATCCATTGACCTGCAGTAGCTTTACTCAAGCATCTAGAAGGGCCCAAAAGAATCCCTTTTTCCACAGGAAGGTGCTAAAAATAGGTCAATACACATGCGGAAGGCATCCATTGATTGTAAAACAGGCTCACGATCAGCATAGAGAGGCTGGTGGCCTGCTTACCAGGTGCACGACTTGTGTAAAAATTGTGTAAACTCCCAGGTGCTTTTTAAAGGTGTTTTTTGGAGCAGTGATTTGACATCAAACAGACTTCTATTTTGAAAGGCCCATGACCTGTTGAAAGGCCTCCAATCACTTGGGGATTCTCACTTCATGTTGCAAGGCATTGTTTATTCTCTGCAGAAAAAGTAGCGTGTCTGAAACCCAACATCAAAGGCCAAAGGTCGAGGGAAGGTCCTCCAGGTGGAAGTAAAACTTACCCTACACAAAGCGCTAAACCCTTGTGTCGATTTGTGCCCTATTTTGGAGTTGTGTGACATTTTTTTGTGCCTTGTTCGAAGGCATTTAATTGTGTTGTTGCAGGGCGATTTATCTCTGCACAGAGGGTGATTTATCTCTGTATGGAAGGGTATTTATTTTTGTAGAGAGGGGGTGAATTGATCTGTGCATCGTTAGCGAAGTTGCCCCTATTTGCCCTTAATCCAGCGCCAAAACCTTAGTCAAAGACACTAAAGAAAGGTGATGGAAAGCGCTTTGGACTGTGAAGGAGAGTGCCTTGGACAGAGAAGGGCATTTTGTCTGTGTAAGCCTTTTCTTCCCAAACCAAGCAGTAGATCCCTCCTCTAAAGTGTGAGAAACTGACCGCCCTTGCATCTTCTTTTGGCTTACATGCCCATTTTTAGAAAAAGATTTTTGTTTTAAATCAAAATATAATAGCCTTTTTTTTTAAATAAAAAGAGGTAAATTTAGATAACCCTCTTTGTAAGGCTTTTTTGGTTTAAAAATATTACTTTGGAAAAAAAAAAAGGATCAAAAGGGCATTTAAATTAGAGTGATTTTAGGTAAAATTTGTAATCTTGTTAAAGGGTAACTCATTTAGAGTGCCAAATTTAACAACACATTGTAACCAAATTGGAATCGATCGAACTAATTTTATAAAGTATCACTACACAACCTAAAATTGGATTTTTTGCCTACGCACTCAATTATAAAGTGTCAAAATTTGGAGGGGGGGTCTCAAAAATCAAATCAAGGGAGGTCTTGTATGTCATGTCTTTGAACACTTCCAACTTTCCCACCCTTCTTGTGCATTGAGATTATTGGTCTCAACTTCATCATGGGTTTCTTTGCTCATCATTCCATGGTAATCCTAGAGAAGATGATTATGAGTCTTGGCAAAAAGGCATCTTGACACACCTCATATGGCTTAATCTTTTGCCTTATCTCTATGGACTCGTGCTTGAACCAAACACACTGGGGAGAAAATTAGCTTGGGGAAGTATCATTGACCATGTAGTAGGTTTGATTTGTCTTAGTTTTGATTCTGACAATCTCAGTGTTGTATTAGAAATTGAGTGTCCTCACACACTTTGGACTAGAATTTGGGAGATTCACAAAGATCTTCATATCTCTCCATTCCTAGATGATCCTACTGTAGATTGTTTTCTTCCTCTTGATAAAATAGAAAACATACCCTTTGATGATGATACTTTAGAGGAGTTTAAGTATATTGCCAGTCTTAAACATTTAGATGACATACATACTTCTCTTCATGCTTTCGCACCTATTTCTTCGATAGAGTTTAGTGACATTCCTTTGAGAGCTTCGAATGATTCTGTACAATAGGATATTGAGATCACATCTCCTCCTACACCAATTGCTTTGATAGAGTTCAGTGACATTCCTTTGAGAACTTCCAATGACTCTTTGCACCAGGACATCGAGAATTCATCTCTTTCATCTACTATTGCCTCATAGTAGATTTCTGAGGTAGAGTTTTCTTCTTCTTCTAGTTTTGACAGCGAGGACAATGATGGGGTTCTATCTCCATCCATCTTGAGAGTCATTTTGGAGGATGGGGATTCAACATCTGATTCACCCACATTTAACTCTTTTAGGTAAAATGTACCACTTCAGAGTGTAGATACTTGGGTACAAAATCCAGATGATGGTTGACTTACATTGTCACATTACAAGGCACATGTTTTCTATGCCTCCACTTCTAAGCTCAATGTTGCTCCTTCGAAAGTTTCTAGCAATTCATTATAGTAGGGTCATATTTAGGATTCACCTCATTGGGACACACTTCTACCAGACATCTCTTATCTATTTGTAGAGTCTCACATGTTGAATCTTGCTGACACCTTGGAGGACCTCCTCTTACTATTTGATGATAGTATATATACAACTACTATTACTACAGAGTTTAGTGAGCCTTCACCGAGGGATTCCAATGATTCTTCATAGGACATCTTGTGGGATTTGCATTGTAGCTACATGGCATGCATTGACATTCCACATCCATACACCAATTCTTTGGATCTTTCTCTTCATCAATTTTCACATTATTTTGAGAGGTCACTTGATTTAGTTAGGCATGGGATTCCTGATTTGATGGTGACTCATTTTACATATTAACATGATGACATTTGAGTGGTGTTATGTGACAAGATACATCATAAGACTTACCACCTCATCTACCTTCTTTGAGATGGAGTTACTTCAACATTCCCATTGGAGTTGTTTCTTCCTAAGGGGAGAACCATCATTTGCCACAAATGGATTATTTTCAACATTCATAGATGGGCATCCTCTTTTGGCATAGGAGCTATTTCATTGTGGGGGTGTTACATAGTCTCTTTCTCTCTCTTCTTTGAGAGGTTTTGTTCTGTATCATCTCAATTAGGATGACATGGATTCAGGCTCTATGCAGAATCTTCATTTTCTTTTCTCTCTTTAGGAGGGAAGTTTTTCCCACAAGATTCTCTTCCTTTCTCCATTTTTATGAGAGATTGCATTGTGCATGGGTACCTGATCAGGCCTAGTTGTCGGGATCCACTTCATTTCCTCACCTAAGAATTACTTAAAGGGGTTGTTAGTGTAAATTAATCTAGCTTAGATATGACTATATTTAGATGTGCATTCCTTAATTCAGCACATGCTAATATTAAGTGTTCTTGTGCTTTTATTAGCCTATATATGTTTAGCTATGTGTTTAGGCTAGCTTATCCTAAGTTAAGTAGTTACATCTCTATCTTTTGGGACACTACTATTCTTAGGCTTGGTTTTCCTATTCAGGCACGTCTATTCTTAGAGATTGGATGCCTATCTATACTTGCTTATTGAGATAATTCAATCATCTCTTTTGCTTTGCATATTTTGTGTTTGTGATCTACTAGGTTTGAGCATGCAACTGTTTGACTCTCATGGCTCACTGCTACAAGATTTCAACTTAGAGATTCTAGCAAATTCAACATCTATTATATTTTCATATAATAACTTTCTTATTTCACTAATTATGAACTTTCTCTTGTCCTTTGTATTCCATTCGTAACTTCACTACTCACAATAAATTGAATATTGTATACAAATATCTTTCAATTTTGATGCAGGGGCATCCACATGAAAGTTTCTTCTCTTTAATGCTCATTTCAAATTTGTTGTATCCTTAGTAGTCTCTATTAGAGAATTATCCTCCACTTCCTTCTTAATGGCATTGTACCTACTCTAAATTGGAAAATGAAATTTGGGGTGACTGGGGCATTAAAATCACTATTGGTGACTATTATTGGATTGGTATTGTGGAGGTTTTAATTAGAGGCTTTTCTTTTTGGTGGTGATTGGAAACAATTTTAGCACTTTTTTTCAATCATCACTGGCCAAGGAGGTAGGGTGGTCACCCATGCTCTAGATTCATTGTTTCTATTTGGTGGAAGGAAGTGAGCAGGTGAGAGGAATAGAAGGTACTTCCCTTTTCTAGTGTAGTTCAAAGAAGATGGGGATTTAACATAAGGAGAATTGCATCCTTTAGGTAGTGGGAATGCCATTTCAAGGCATTTAGGAGTAGTATTTTCTATTGCAATACATTAATTGGAGTGGGTAGAAGTTTTCTCTATGTATTGGAAGTTGATCTTCCCTGTTGTATGTGTGTATATAGTTGTTGTAGATCATTGCAATCTTCTTATGTAATTTTGTAATTGAAGTAGTTAAAATTCAATAGTTTTCATGAGTTTTCTATTGCATTAGTGGTATTATATCTAGAAGATTTGAGTGTGCAAGATGTTTCGCTAGACAGAGGCAGTTTGCACCAAGATTAAGCTTGTGGACATTGAGGAAAATGTATGCAAGAGGAGCCCCGTGTGGTTGCGGTAGAGCTAAATCTAGTTGGAGGTAGAAATCCTCTAGGTGGTACTCATGAAGATGATTTCAGAGCTTTGAGAAGGCAGGTTGAAACATTACAAGAAGAAATCAAAAAAGGTTTTGCACAAAGGAGAGAACGTGTGAGTGAAGAGGATGAAACTACAAATGTGAATGATACAAGTACTAAAAAAGATGAAGCAGTAGCAACAACTATGAATGATACTTTGTTGAAGACATTGGGAAAAATTAGAAAATTAATGTTCCTACATTTAGTGTGAATTTGAATCATGACGAGTTAGTGGATTGGATTAATGACATGGAAGAGTATTTTGAATTTGAAGAGGTTGAAGACCCCAATAAAGTAAAATTTGCAAAAACTAGATTAAAGGGACATGCTTCAATTTGGTGGAGAGAGGTTCAATTGGAAAGATGGATGAGAGGCAAGAAGACAATTACCAAGTGGGATAGAGTGGTGGATACTATGAAGAGACAATTTGTCCTAGTGGATTATGAATTAGATTTGCTCAAGAAAATGTAAGGTTTAAAACAAGGAACCAAAATAGTGAAGGAGTTTATAGAGGAGTTTCATAGGATCCTGATTAGAGAAAGACATGCTGAAGCTACTAAGGACAAGGTTGCAAGGTACATTAATGGTCTGAGGCCAAGCATACAAGCATACAAGAAGAGATGGCTTTGGTGAGAGTTTACACAATGGAGGATGCATATCAATTTTCCTTAAAAATTGAGGAAAGAATGAACAAAAGATATGAAAGTAAGCAAAGAGGAAGAGATCATAGTGAAATAACTGGAGGAAGGTCTTATGGAGGACAAGACAATAATTAGGAAAATCAAAACAATGAAGACAATGGAAGCAACAAAAATAAGAAATTTGATAACTCTTATAACCCCCGAGAGCAAAATTTTAGAGGAAGAGGAAGATCGAGTCGAGGATTTGGAAGAAGAGGTTTTCAGGGAACATATTTCTAATGAGGAGAAGATGGACATTGAGCTTACAATTTCTCTCATAATTAGGAGAGAACCAGTAGAAGAACTAAAAATAATGCAAGGGCAACAAATGTGAATGAGGAAGATGTAGAGTCATTACACTCTGAAGAAGCAAAAAGAGGAAAGTCTTAATGACTAGGAGAGACCTATTGAATGGAGATAATGAATATGTTCAAAGAAAGAATTTGTTGAGGACAAGATGCAAATGTGAAGGAAAGGTATGTAATGTTATCATAGATAGTGGAAGCACTAATAGCTTTGTATCTTAAGAAATGGTGAACAAGTCACAACTAGAAAGAAGAAGGCAACCGCACCTATATAGGATTGCTTGGATTTAGAATGATCAAAAACTTTTTTTCAACGAACAAAGTCTTGTAAAATTTAAAATAGGAGGTTATAGTGATGAAATTATGTGTGATATCTCACCTATGGAGGTTTCTCATGCTTTGTTGGGAAGACCTTGGCAATTTCATAGGATAGTAGTGCACAATTGGTATGCCAATACATACTCATTGAGGAAGGATGGAGTAAGACACAAATTGAAGCGCTTAAAAGAGGATATAGGTAAGGTTTACAACAATGCAAGAAGTTGTTTAGCTGATTCTAGGAAGTTTTTGATGGCATGAAACATGAAAATTTTTATTTTTCTTTGATTCCAAAAACTAACCAAGAAAAGGTGGAAGATATTCATATGGAAGTTGTAGATTTGTTGCATGAATTTCATGATAGTGTTTCCAATAAAGTACTGAAAGGAAAACCACCTATGAGAATGGTAGGTCATCAAATTGATTTGATACTAGGAGCAAGTTTGCCTAACAAGACAAGCCACACAATGTCTCCTATAGAGAGTGAAGAGTTAAATAGATGAAGTTTGCTAACCTTAATGCAGGTTGAAGTTGTTGGATTTAATGAACTGAAGTAGTTGTATAAAGAAGATCTTGATTTTTGAGAGACTTGGAGAGCATGTGAGGAGCCTATTGTATATGCTAGGACAAAGTAGTTGCCCTATTTAGTCAAGAGGATATGTTGTTTATAGAATTATTTTTTAGGGACGTAGTGGGGCTACATGGTCTACCAAAGAGCATAGTTTCGGATAGAGATTCAAAGTTTGTGGGATACTTTTGGAGGACATTCTGGAAGAAGCTAAGGATTGATTTGAAGTTTTTCTCAGCCTACCATCCACAAACAGATGGCCAAATAAAGGTTGTAAATAGAAGCTTGGGCAATTTGTTGAGAAGTTTAGTTGGAGACAAGCCAAAAGCATGGGATTTTGTTCTACCTCAAGCTGAATTTGCATATAATAACTTGGTTAATAGGAGTATAGGTAAGACACCATTCTAGACTATTTATGGTAGCAACCCAAGAGATGTTTCAAATTTAAGAAAGTTAGATAGAAGTGATAAGAAAAGTGCATATGCAAAAGACTTTACTGAAGACATGAAGAGCATACATGGAGAGATAAAGAAGCATATCAACAAGATGAATTTATAGTATAAGTCAAAGGATGAATTGAAGAGGAGACATATCAAGTTTCAAATTGGGTAGGAGGTTATGGTACTTTGAGGAAGGAAAGATTTCTAGTAGATACTTATAGCAAGATAAAAACAAAGAAGTTTGGGCCTTGCAAGATTGTAAGTAAGCATGATTCAGGTAATGCTTATGAAATGGAGTTACCTAATAAGCTTAATATTTCTCCCATATTTGATGTTTTAGATCTAACAAAATATCATGAAGGTGAGTTTTAGGGAGGTGTAATAGGAGCACAGATGAACATTCCAACATTTACTTCATGGAAGGAGGAGATTGAGACAATTTTGGACAGTCAGGTGACTATGAGCACAAGGAACAAGCAATACTTTGAATATTTGGTTAAGTGGTTTGGAAGACCTCTTGAGGACCCATCTTGGTTATCAGAAATAGAGGTTAGAAGGTTTGTTTTTACTCCTAATATGTGATAGGGTGACTTTTCTTTCTTCCTTGGGGGTGTGATGCACGGGCATCCACATGACAGTTTCTTCTCTTTAATGGTTGTTCCAAATTTGGTGTATCCTCAATAGTCTCTGTCAGAGAATAATCCTCCACTTTCTTCTTTATGGTGTGTAGTTGCTCTAAATTGGAAAATGAAATCTACGGTGACTGAGGCATTAATAGCTATTGGTGACTATTGTTGGACTAGCGGTGTGCAAGTTTTAATTGGAGGTGTTTCTTTTTGGTGGTGGCTGCAAATAGTTTTAGCACTTCTATTTTTTTTCTTGGTCATCATTGGCTAAGGAGGCAGGTGGTCACCCACACTCAGATACATTGTTTCTTCTCTTTTTTTTTGTTGGTCATCTATGGCTAAGGAGGTAGGGCAGTCACCCATGCTCCAGATACATTGTTTCTATTCACTAGAAGGAAGAAAGCAAGGGAGAGGAATAGAAGACACTTCCCTTTTCTAGCAAAGGTCATAGAAGGTGGAGCTTTAACATAAGGAGCGTTGCATCCTTTAGGTAGTGGGAATGTCATTTCAAGGAATTTAGGACTAATATTTTTTATTGCTATACATTCGTGGGAATGGCTAGAAGTTCTCTCTGTGTAGTGGAAGTTGATCTTCTCTATTGTATGTGTGTATACAACTGTTGTAGATTACTATAATCTACTTATGTAATTTTGTGATTGAAGCATTGAAATTCAATAATTTTCATGAGTTTTCTATTTCATCATTTTTTTATCACTATGTTAATATTTAAAAATTTATTTAAAGATTTTATATTAATTAATTATATCTATAGATAATACCAAAGCAATTGATAGTTTATTTATTTATTAAAAATTTCATCAATTTAGAAGATTTATAAAAGTACATAAATATGTTGCATAAGTAATATTAATGAAACCAAAATTGTATCGTTATCAATTACAACTAAACAACCTATATATTCTTTTTTATGTCAGGCTTTGACTCTAAAATACTAAACAACATACTAGTTGTTTAATCTTTATCATCATTATCCATCTATATTTCTCTAGATATGTGATGGCAAAAAAATATCCATCTAAATTATCTTTAATACCATTGGACTCATGGACTGAGAGTTCCACTTGGCCAAATGTGTGTTAGGTCCCATCAATTAAGGATTGTAACACATCATCACATTTCAAGAGATGAAGGAATTGTGCCAACTTTACTTTCATAACCATATTAAGTTCAGTTGCTCAATATTTTAAGTAGTACATTGAAGATTCTGGTATCTCCTAAGGAATCAAGAAAGTCTTTAGAAAACTTTGTTCAATATTAAGATTTTAAGTGTTTAGAGTTATATATAAGAGAAACTTCTATATTTAAATACCAACACTTGAATAAGGGGAATGAGTAATTCTACATTAAAACTATCTTATTGGCTTGAAAAATGTATTTAATAATTCTTTACATATTAATCAAAAATGACTTTCACATAAGAAAAGAACATTCATATTACCAACTTCTTCCACAATTAATCTAATTTAAATTTTAATATTAACTTTTATTATTTAAAATTTTATAATTTATTTTTCTTATAACACACAAACATCCATCAACTTCATTTAAACACACAAACTAATGATTTTGTGGAATCTGCTCACTTCACTTACAACAAAGTTAATCCAAATTTGTGCTTCCAAGATAACAATAATACAAAGATAAACAACAAGTTGGAGTTAATTGGGAACAAGAAATTGAGGTCATATTATTCTATAGAAAAAAAAATCAGTAAAGAAGCTCAAATAACTGGTGTTATGTATTGGACGGTGGATATCTATTAGAAATAAATTGTTTTAAAAAAAGAAAAAGAAAGTGTCTCAACCTTGCATGGAAATAAAAATAAAGCAAGCCAAAAATAGAAGATTTTTTGATAGGTGAAAGAAGCTATTTTGAGAAGTATCTTTTGTATGGAGATAGAGATAAGTTTGCTATGAGATTTTATTAGATGTTTCTAAAAAGAAATGCTTTATCTCTAGAAAGTTCTCATATGCAATGTAATATCATATATTGGCACTTTGAGATAGTCATTTTGAGGTGAGAGTTAGTTTAGAAGTTTGTATGCTGCCAGAATGCTCCCGAAATTCCTCTAGTTTGAGTTGAGGTGAAGACTCCTATAAGAACTTCCATTGCAAGTGTGTTGTAATCTATTTCAAGATTTGATAATACATTGTGTAGGTTTTGGAGTGTGGGATTTTCTCCCAAAAGGGTTTTCCCCACATAAATCACTAAGTTATGGTTTTATTGTTATTATGTTTAAGGTTTTATGTGTTTCTTGATATCTTTGTAATATTTTATTTAAAATTTGCATAACCCTCCTCTCAAGGTTAGCGTAGGAAGCATTGCTGTACACTTTTGCTTCCTTACAAGTGGTATCAGAGCCTGACCAATTTTGGTTCTATTTGTTGGGTACAGGGTTTTTCGAGCTAATCAAGTTTGAGTAGGAGCTTGTGTAGAGTATTTTATATTCTATATTATAGATGGGGAGCACATCTGGAAGAGTTGAGGTAGAGAAGTTTTCTAGCACAAAGTTTGAAATGTGGAAGCTGAAGATGGAAGATGTGTTGATTGATCAGGATCTATGGGATGTAGTGAACAAAAATGTCCAAAGGCCTATAGATCTAGCTTTGGCTGCAAAATATTATGTAATGGATAGAAAAGCTAAAAGTCTCATAAGACTATTCCTTGCATACTCAATTCTGACATATGTTCATGAAGAACCTACTTTACAGAAGCGACAAAAGAAGCTAGGTGAAATATATCAAGCTAAATCTCTAGTAAATAAGATTTTCTTGAGGAAGAAGTTGTATTCCATGAGAATGGAAGAAGGTGGACATATTTTTTAGCATCTAGAAACTTTCAATATGTTAATGACTCAATTGACCTTAGTTGGAATTAAGATGGATGAAGAAGAAAGGTGCTAAACTTTATTTTGTTTGCTACCAGACTCGTTGGATAGCCTAGTCATGGTCATTGGGAGCACTTCAGTCACTTTGGAGATGGAGGATGTTGTTGGTTCTCTACTCTCTGAAGAGATGAGAAGGAAGGTCTCTTTGAATGCCAAAGAGGATTTGAGTGTTCAAGGAAGACCAAAAGAATAAGGCAAAGATGAGAAATAACATGGCCATTCCAAGTCCAAGAATAAGGGAAGATCAAAATCTTCTAGAATCTCTAAGGCAATATGCTGGAACTATGGAAAACCTAGACACTTTTGAAAGGAATGTAAAGAAGAGAAGAAAAAGAAGAAGAAGAAGAAGCAAGATTTTGATTCTAAGTCTGAAAAGGAAGATGGAGACACCTTTATTGCATCCTTGGCCACTCATGCATGTGATAATGCATGGTTGATAGACTCAGGTGTATCTTTCCACATGACTCCTAACAAAAACTAGTTTAGTACGTATGAAACTATGATGGTGGTAGGGTGTATTTGGGTGATAATTATTTCCTTGACATTTTTGGTCGTGGTAGTATTCATGTGAAATTTTCTGATGGTAGAGTTAGACAATTTGATGGTGTCTTGCATATCCCAAGACTAGCAAGAAATTTATTATCTATTAGCAAGCTAATAGATACAGGTGTGCATGTACAGTTCTATGAAGTACATGTGAAAATGGTGAGAGGTGCTATGGTGATAGCAAGAGGAAGCGGATTGGGTACATTGTACCAACTAAATGCATGCATAATTAAGTGCAACAGTACTTCTGATAAAATTAAGCCAGTAACCACTTCACTGAAAAAAGTGATGATTTCCTCTTCTGCAGATGGTCGTGGCTTCTAGGTACCCAAGGTTGCTCTGTCTACTAAATCAAAGTTGCCTGCAAAGAAGACGATGTTATGGAACCAAAGGCTTGGTCATATTGCAGAGAAGGGTTTGAAAGCCCTAAAAATAAGAACCTTGTTGAGGGGTTGAATGATTGCAGTCTATAGTTTGATTTATGTGAACATTTTATTTATGACAAATAGAACCATGTTCAGTTTTACTTGTCTTCTCATAATTCTTCATGTATCTTGGATCTAATTCATTCAGATGTATTTGGTTCTATTGATGTTGCTTCTATTGTTAAATCAATTTATTATGTTACTTTCATTAATTATTTCAGTAGGAGAACATGGGTATATGTTTTAAAGAGTAAATTTGAAGTTTTCAGTCATTTTAAGGAGTTCAATGGTTTGGTAGAAACTCATATTAAAAAGAAAATGAAATGTTTGAGGACTAACAGTGGTGGTGAGTACTGTTCTATAGATTTTGATAGATTCTATACAGATTGTGGGATTAAAAGACAAGACAACTCTGTATTCTCTGCAGCAAAATAGAGTTGTAGAAAGAATGAACAGAACATTGATGGAGAAGGCTAGGAGCATGTTGAGTGGAGCTGGTCTAGAACAAAATTTTTGGGTTGAAGCTGGTCCCACTGCTTGTTATTTGATCAATAGATCTCCTACATCAAATCTTGTTGATAAAATGCCTATGGAGGCATGCTTGTGGAAAAAGCTTTCACTTAGACATCTAAGAGTTTTCAGTTGTGAGGCATATGCACATGTGCCAAAGGAGACGCAGACAAAATTAGATAACAAGCCTATTAAATGTATCTTTATTGGATACAATTATGGTGTGAAAGGATACAAGCTTTGGGATCCTGTTGCACAAAAGGTAATTTATTCCACAAGTGTTATTTTTAGAGAGACTAAATCTTCTTGTATTACTTTTCAGTCAGAACATCATAAAAAAATTAAATAGAAAAATTATGTGATTCTACCTCCTTCTATGCCTAAGAAAGTTGAATCGATACCCTAAGATAGACTAGAAGTTGAGGAGAGCTCATCAAGCTCTGAATCTTCAGAAGAGGAAGAAGAGGAGGAAGTGGAAGAACCTCCACCTTAGCTTGTTCAAAGGTTTACAAGGCATAAGCAACCACCTGAAAGGTATGCATATTCACCTGATGATTCGAAGTATATATTTGCTTTGAGTACTAACATTGATGAACTGAGATTTGTGCAAGATGCCTTGGGTATGAATGATGCAGAGTCTTGGAAAATAGGCATGGATGAAGAGATGGCAGCCCTTGAAAGAAATGATACATGGGACTTATTACCATTACCTAAAGGACGAAAACCTACTGGATGTAAAAGGGTGTTTAAGAGAAAGATTGGTTAAAATGGAAATGTTGAAAAGTATAAGGCATGGTTGGTTGCGAAGGGATACTCTCTGGTTGAGGGCATTAATTACGCTGAAATCTTTTCTCCTATTGCTAAAATAACATCCATTTGATTTTTATTATCTATTGTAGTAGCTTATGACTTAGAGGTCAAACAAATGAATGTGAAAATTTCTTTCCATAATGGTGATTTGGAGGAAAAAATCTATATCACGCAGCTAGAGCACTATGTGGTGAAAGGTAAAAGAAATTTGGTTTCTAAGTTAAAGAAACATCTGTATGGCCTTAAACAAAGTCCTAGAATGTGGTACTAGAAGTTCGATACATATGTGTTGAGTTTGGGATTTGTGCGGTCTAAATCTGATCACTGTGCATATTCAAAATTTGATGGTGATCATTTCCTTGTAATTGCTTTTATATGTTGATGATATACTATTTATTAGGAAAGGCAAAGGTTTGATTGTAGAATTAAAATCTCAGCTCTCTGTGAAATTTGAAATGGAAGATCTTGGTGCAGAAAAAACACATACTTGGGGTGGAGATCAAAAGAGATCATGAGAATAGAAAGCTATGGCTTGGCCAGAGTAAGTATATTCATTTAGTTTTGCAAATGTTTAACATGCAGGATTTTAAGCCACTTTGTGTTCCTATTACTTTGGGATCGAAGCTCTCTATTTTGCAATGTCCTACATTCCCATCAGAGATGGAAGACATGAGTAGAGTGCAGTTGGAAGCAAGAGCAGACATTGCCCAAGTAGTGGGAGTTCTTTCTCATTTTATTTCTAATTCTAGAAGAGTGCATTGGGATGTAGTTAATAGGGTCTTCAAATATTTGCAGGGTATAGTAGAGTACTCTATATGTTTTCATGGTACAGTAGATCAACATTCCTTGAGTATTCATGGTTTTGTGGATTTAGACTAGGCTGCTGATGTCGATAGTAGAAGGTCCACTAGTGCATATGTATTTACTCTTAATGGTGGTGCAATCAATTAGATGAGAAAGCACTATGATGTGGTCGCTTTGTCTACTACAGAGGTAGAGTATATGGTAGCTACTCATGCCTGTAAAGAAGCCATTTGGCTAAAGCATTTTTGTTTAGATATAGGATTGAAACTTGATGCATTTATAGTTTATTGTGACAGTCAAAGTGCAATCTTCCTTGTGAAGAACCCAACTTTTCATGCCAAGACCAAACACATTGATGTTCAGTATCACTTCGGGAGAGATATGGTCAAGGATGACAGGGTGAAGCTAGAAAATATAGAGACTATGGCGAGTGTTGTAGATGCATTAACAAAGATTGTGAGCACAAAGAAATTCAGATGATGTTCTAAATTAATGGGCCTTTCAGCCCCCATCAATTACCTACTTATTTTCTATTGGCTCATGCAAGGTGTTCGACAAGTGGGAGAATGTTAGAAATAAAGTGTTTTAAAAATAGAAAAAAAAAATAAAAAAAAAAGAAAGTGTCTCAACCTTGCATGGAAATAAAATAAAACAAGCCAAAAATAGAAGATTTTGTGATAGGTGAAAAGTGGCTATTTTGAGAAGTATCTTTTATATGGAGATAGAGATAAGTTTGCTGTGAGATTTTATTAGATGTTTCCAAAAAGAAATGCTTTATCTCTAGAAGGTTCTCATATACAATTTAATATTATATATTGGTACTTTGAGATAGTCATTTTGAGGTGAGAGTTAGTTTGCTAGTTTGTATGCTGCCGAAATTCCTCTAGTTTGAGTTGAGGTGAATACTCCTGTAAAAACGTGCATTGCAAGTGTGTTGTAATCTGTTTCAAGATTTGATAATAGATTGTGTAGGTTTTGGAGTGTGGGGTTTTTCTCCCGAAAGGGTTTTCCCCACGTAAATCATTGAGTTATGGTTTTATTGTTATTATGTTTATGGTTTTATGTGTTTCTTGATATCTCTGTAATATTTTATTTGAAATTTGCATAACCGTCCTCTCAAAGTTAATGTAGGAAGAGTTTCCGCACACCTTTGCTTCCTTACAATATCCACTTGAAGCTCTTCAAAAACTGAATAAGTGATCAAGTGGATGGAGAAGTCAAAGAAGTTGAGATAAAACACACACAATTCATTTCAAGATATATTTTATTAGAATACCTTGAAAAATAAACTAAAAAAAAACCAGCCTCGATTAAACTGACGTCACTTTATCTTTGGAGGGGAGGCTTTGACCATGTTTATAGAGGCATCAAGCCTAACGCAAAAGAAGCTGTAGTGGTGAAAAGAATGTCCCAATGTTACAAACAAGGTAAAAAGGAATATGTCTTGGAGGTTACCGTTATCAGTAAGTTGAGACACCGTAACCTTGTGCAGCTCTTAGGGTGGTCCCACTACCATCAAAATGGTGAATTGCTTCTAGTTTACGAATTCTTGCCAAAGGGATGCCTCGATAAGTATATTTTCAGCAGCATTTGTTTGGATTGGGATCGAAGGTGTAGCATTATTTGTGACATCATAGAAGCTCTTATTTATCTTCATAAGGAGTGCAGAAGAGCGTGTGGTGCATAGGGACATGAAGGCCAGCAACATAATGTTGGTTGATGAGTACATAGCAAAGCTTGGAGATTTTGGATGTTAATTTCTTATAACCCACCTACAGATTAATTACACAATAAATTCATAGAATAGAACCTCTATCTAATTTATAACAATCAATACTCTAGGTTAAATAACAACAAATAACAGTGGAAGAAAAAATAAGAAGCCAATCACAAATAGACAATAACACAGATATACCTAGGAAACCCCAATGTGGGGAAAAACCTACAACTATTGGATCTTCTATTCATCCTAACAACAAACTTTCTCTTCAAGAATACCATAAGAGTTTGCTACAACAATCTTATATATAGAGCCCAGCTGCTTTACTTAATGTGCAAGTAAAGAAACTTTCCTTGCTTTATTCATCTTTAAATCACACATAAAATTACTCTTGATTTTATCTCAATCTCACAAACTTAGAAACATTCTATTCTTAGATTAAAAAAAAACTATTGTTGCTGAAAATCTAACTTGAGTTGCTTTAAAGCAACTCCACTCCACCTTTCAAGCTAGAAAATCAACACTCCCTCTTAGTGAGGAAGGTGTTCTGCACAACACCCAACTTATCCCTAAAGAATTCAAACTTACTCTTCATCAAGGCCTTGGTTAGGATGTCTACTATCTGCTCATCCATAGGAATGTACTGGAGCTTCACTATCCCCTTCTCCACGCAATCTCTAATGAAGTTGTACTTGATCTCAATGTGCTTTGACTTGTCATGAAACACTGGATTCTCAAAGAGTTTGATACAACTCTGATTATCACAGTAACCTCTGATTATCAAAGAGCCTAGCTAGAAGTTTTTGAAGCTAGATAACCTCACACGTAGCCATACTAGCTGCCATATACTCATCCTCTGCAAAACTTAGTGCAACTGACTTTTTGTTTCCTACTATACCAAGATACTGCTCCTGATCCCAAACTGAAACTGCACCGTGAAGTGCTTTTTAGGTCAGCTGTACGGCCTGCCCAATCTACATCGGTGAACCCCTCAATATTCACTCCATCTTGTTGAGTATACTTCAGCCCATAATCAATTGTGCCTTGAAGATACCTCAAAACATGTTTCATAGATATCCAGTGCACACGTTTAGGTTCCACCATAAATTGACTCAGAGAGTTCATTGCAAAACAAATGTCTAGCCTGGTGTTGACTAGATATATAAGAGAGCCTATCAACTATCTATATAAATTTGGGTCCACTGCCTCTAATCTAGAAGAATTAATCTTCTTCTAGTTGGTCACAAGTGGCGTGGACATGGACTTATAGTCCTCCATCCTGAATCGCTTTAGAATATCAATTATGTACTTCCCTTGTCCAAGGAAAATCTCTCCCTCTTTCTACCACATCTCCAATCCCATAAAGTAGTGCATCAACCCCAAGTCCTTCATCTCAAACTCTCCTAGAAGATCCCGCTTGCAGTGGGCTATGAGCTCCTCTAACCCTATGAGAAATAGGTCATCAATATACAACACCAATATGAGAAGTTCATCCTTCACCTGAACATAGTACAAGTTTGGATCTACCTCACTCTTGATGAAGCCTATGCTCTGCAAGTAACTGTCAATACGTGAATACCATGCCCCGGGTGCCTGCTTGAGCCCATACAGTACTCTCCTCAACCTGTATACATGAGAATCCCTCCCATGTGCTCCAAATTATTTTGGCTATTCTATGTAAATATCTTCCTCAATGTCTCCGTTGAGGAAGGCCTTCTTTACATCCATCTGTTGAATCCTCCAACCCATCTGTGCTTCTATAGAAATGATAGCTCTTATGGATGAGTACCTGGTTACTAGAGCAAAAGTCTCGTCATAGTTGACTCCTTCCTTCCGAGAAAACCCCTTAGGCACAAACCAAGCTTTGAACTTTTCCACACTAGCATCTACAGCATGCTTAATCTTATACAGCCATCTCGAGCCCACCACAAACTTATCTTTTGGTCAAGGTACTACCTCCCACACATTGTTCTTCATCATGGAAGAATACTCTTCCACCATAGCATCCCTCCATACCTGGTGCTTGGACACTTCCTGAAAGTTGGAAGGCTCATCTTCAATTAATTCACTCATAAGTGTCACATAATCAGAATAATGTTTGGAAGCTTGTCTCTATCTGACTGAATCTTGTGGCTCACCAACATATTCTTGGGCCTCTCTCAGTGTCTACTCAGCTACCCTGTTTCTCTTCTTCTCAGTAATAGGAATCTGAGGCTGAGGAATTATTTGTTCCTCCTTTTGATCAACTTGCTCAGCCTGCTTGCTCTACTCTCCAACTTACGAAACTGAAGTTTGAGGGATTTGTTCTACCTCAACCGTGGGAGATTGTTTCTCCTCATTCATCAAGCTGCTAGACTTCTGAAGAGCTCTCTCTTCCTCAAACTTCACATCTCTGAGAACAACTTTTTTCCTGAGAGCAGGAATGTAAACTCAATAGACCTTAGAAGTTTCACTATACCCAACAAGGATACCCTTCTCTGCAGTTGGTTCCAATTTGGTTCTCTTCTCCATAGGAATGTGACAACACACAAGGCATCCAAAGATGTGAATGTGCCCCAAATCTAGTTTCTTACCACTGAATGCCTCTTCTGGAGTCAATTTGCCCAACACTTTGTGAGGACTTCTATTCTACAAATACACTGTTGTATTGCAAGCTTCTTCCCATAAGAACCAAGGTAGATCCTGATCATGAAGCATGGCCTTGGCTACTCCAACTATAGCCCTATTTTTCCATTCAACAATGCCATTCTACTGAGGGTTGTACAGAATTGTCAACTCTTTATTGATACCTTCTTGAGTATAAAAATATTTGAAGGCATTCGAGGTATACTCACCTCCATTATCAGACCTCAGTATCTTGATCTTCCTCCCTATTTGGTTCTCTACAAGAGCCTTAAACTCTTTGAACCTACTGAAGACCTCATCTTTATTCTTCAGAAAATATATCCACGTCTTCCTGGAGAAGTCATCAATGAAAGTAACATAATACTCATACCCATTCAAGGATACTGTTGACATGGGCCCACACATATCTGAGTGTACAAGATCCAAAATCCCTTTGGATCTAGTCTCACTACTTGGAAAACTAGTCTTGGCATATTTCCCAAGAGCACAACCCTTGCACACCTTATGGTTTTCGGTCTTCATCTCGGGCAGCCCCGTCACTATTTCCTTGAGCACATTAAGTGCTCCATGGTGAAGATGAGCCATCCTCCTATGCCACAATTCTCCTATCCCTCTACAGCTTCTTACCAACGCATGTGCTGGCTCAAACTGTAACTGAAACAACCTGCCATGTCTAACTCCAATCACTTTTCCAACCTTGGAATCCTTGGGACAAAAATAGACTTTGCCCCTTTCAAAGGTTATGATGTAACCCTTGTCCTCCAAAGTAGAAACTGAGATTAAATTCTTCGTCATGGCAAGGACATACAATACATCCTCCACCAACAAACTCCCTCTGAAACTTGACGGTGCCAATACCAATTCCATTGTACTTGGTATTGTCTCCGATCTCAATATAGAAATCCAGCTTCTTCTCCTCGAACTTGGTGAAGCATTCTCTAACTCTCGTCATGTGGTAAGAAGCCCCACTATCAATGTACCATACCTTGTTGGCAATTGAACTTGAGAGATAGGCAATGAGTGAAAACTCATTCTCAAATCATGATGCAAACTTGTCCACCTCTGCTATGGTAGCAACTTGCTTCTTTTGCTTGTCCTTACTTTTATTATTTGGACATTGACTAGCATAGTGACCCATCTAATGGCAGAATTTTTTTTTATCTTGCTTAGATCTTTCTTCTTCTTAGACTTGGAAGAACCTTTGGATTGCTCTTTATTGGACCTTTTCTTGCCCTTGCTTGCAAGAGAAAGATTTTCTTCATCTTGACTCTTCTTTGTCTAATCTCCTCAATGAGCACCTTCATGGATCTCCTCCTAAATGAAATCATCCCAAAGCCTCACCCAATCAGGTAGCTGATCTCTGCCGAAAACACACTTGACAAACACTTCCCAGTGCTTCAAAAAATAGTTCAAGGCTATATGTACCAAATCATCTTCATCAATCCTCTCTCCAACAATAGCCAGCTCATCCCTGACCTGTGTCAACTTGGACAAGTAAGAGGTCATGCCCTCTCCTTTAGACATCTTGGTGTTATGTAATTTGTCCTTCAGCATCATCTTATGACTCTAATAGTCACTTTGATAAAGTTTTGTGAGCATATCCCACATCTCCTTAGTGGTGTCTTTCCTTGATAGATGAGGAATTAGATGATCTCTTACCCCATCTAGGATAATTGTCTGAGCCTTGGCCTCCTTGACTTCATGTGAATCTGGGGCAATAGGATCATTTCTTGGTGGTGTCACCTTTGTACCAACATAGATCCACAACCTGTTCTCCTTGAGAACAAAAGTAATCTGAACCTTCCATTGTAAAAAGTTAGACACACCCTCAAGCCTGTCCTCATATCAAACACTGGTTGTCATAGCCATAGAAGAAACTAGAGATGAAAAATCTATTTTTTTTTCTCAAAATCTGTCACAAATATTGGCTTTGTATTCAGAGTTTAGAGCTCTGATACCATGTTAATTTCTTATAACCCAGCTATAGATTAATTGCACAATATATTCACAGAATAGAACCTCTATCTGATTTATAACAATCAATACTCTGGGTTAAATAATAGCAAATAACAGTGGAAACAAAAATAACAAGAAGCCAATCACAAATAGACAATAACACAGATATACCCAGGAAACCCCAGTGTGTGGAAAAACCTGTAACTATTGGATCTTCTATTCAGCCTAACAACAAACTTTCTTTTCAACAATACCATATGAGTTTGCTACAGCAATCTTATATATAAAGCCCAACTGCTTTACTTAATGTGCAAGTAAAGAAACTTTCCTTTATTTATTCAGCTTTAAATCACACATAAAATCACTCTTGATTTTATCTCAATCTCACATACTCAGAAACATTCTATTCTTAGATATAAAAAAACTATTGTTGCTGAAAATGCAACTTGAGTTGCTTTAGAGCAACTCCACTCCACCTTTCGAGCTATAAAATCAACATTGGACTGGTAAGACTAATTGCAATAAATAATGGAAATGCTGCATCAACTGTTATAGCCGGAACAATTGGATATATCGCACCTGAATGTGTGGTAGCCTGTAAGCCCAGCACAGAATGGGATGTGTTTAGCTTTGGAGGGGTGTGTTTGGAAATTGCCTATGGGAGGCGAGTGCTGGACTCCCATTTAGAAGAGCATAGATGGAGACTGGTAGAATGGGTTTAGGATCTGCATGCACAAGGGAAGCTTTTGACTACCGTGGAAGACAGGTTGAATGGGAGTTTTGATGGAAATGAAATGGAGAGGGTGCTCCAGTTGGGATTGTGTTCTCATCCAAATCCCAAAGCGAGACCCACCATGAGAAAAGTGGTGACTATTTTAGGATTGGAGGCTGAGGTGCCCCATGTTCCTCACTTATCCAGTAACAATGTATGGTGGCACTCTAGGTCATGTTGAAGGGTCCCCATCTCTGATGCATAGTGAAAAATCAACTCTAGTGAACTAAAAATGGCTTTAAAAATTATTGAATGTCATAAAAATTATGAGAATATTTTATTGTCTCCTCAAGAACTTGCCTTACATGGTTGAAGAATTATAATGGATTTTCAGACCATCTTAATGCAACATGTATGCATCAATATTACCAATTCTTGAGCTTAACCAACACAAAGGAAAATGGCTTTCACAAAGGTACTTCAAATAACTACAAACAAAGAAAACTATGCTTCTTTAATGTTGTGGTAAATAGTCATTGCAATGGAGTAACATTTATTTTTGGACTTCAAAATAGTGCAACTAGCACACATCATTTTTAGTTCTTATCGATGTATAGGTGGGGGCCTTTGTTTTTGCATGATCAATTTTTATATTTGTCTACCTCGTCAGTCATGCAAAGGAGAAAAATTTGTGTTTGTAGTAAGGTTTCAATTTTTAATACAATTTTTGTGTTGATCTCTAGCTTTTTTAGCTCATTGATATGCCTATTTTTAATTTGTTTAAAATCTGGAAAAAAATTGTCTAATAAAAATTAAGGCAGTCTGAAAGTTAAACATGTTGCTAATGTTTATTGCTTGTTTTTTTTATAGTAAGGGTGTGTTCTACATGTTGGAATATGTAGTAGGGTTTTATTTTATATGTATTGCAGACATGTAAAATAACTTTTAAGACAAATGAAAGAGTTTAAATACCTTGTTTGGATATGGCATTGACATTTTTTTGTGTAGGTCTCATTGTATCCAGTCTCACTATTATCAATTTAAATAGAGAATTTTTTAAAAGTATTATGTAGGCATAAATGCAAAATGTAGAAGTGTAGACAAGGCACATGAATTGTTTGATAAAATGTGGAAAGTAGATTTGTCCTTTTGGATTGCTATAATTGTAGGATATCCACATAATGGATTTGTTGAAAAAGTTTTAGAAACTTCCAAGAAAATGCAAAGGATGCAAGAAGATGATGTGGGTTATATCTTTAACTATGCCAATTGCATTTGCTTGTTTCTATTTCCTTTTTGGTTCATTATGTATTTCACTTTTAAAATGTATGTGATCATAGTTTCGATAGCTAGTACTTTTTTATGCTTCCACATCTTGTAGAACACATGGTGCAATTTTATTTTACATGGAGGCATGGTTATATTTCTCTTCTTCAATTGAGTACAATATACCTACTTTTTCTTAAGAGATATCCCTTCTGCACAACTTCTTCTCCAACCCGTTGCCTGAGCCATTAGGTTTTATAAGAGCTACCACTATGCAAGCATTATTGTGCTTATTATACTCTATTATTGTCCCAAATGTAACATAAGGTGTTATTTTAGGTTTAATGTCATACAAGCAGTCATTTAGGATATTTTACTCATTGCTATTCATATTATGGATCATGATTTTTGACCTTAGAATGGGATTTCCCTCATCTTGTTGATAAATTTAGATAATACTATTTTCCTTTTCATACTAACTTTCTTTAGTCAGGGTTTGACCTCTTGCTTTATGGGTCAGGTTGCCTCTCATTACGGATGCAACAGAGACAAGGTATTTTAAAATTGTATTGTAAGATAATTTTTTTAATAATTTTTCTAGAAATTGAATGCATGTATTATGCTCGAGGAATATGCATAGCGTGACATTGTTTAAGTTGTTCAAATGGATTCTAGGTCAGTGGTAAATATATAATACTTTTTTAGAGTCTCTTTGAATATTATGTTAATTTGGAAAAGATATTTTTCTTCCCTATGTGTGAAATAAGGATTTTTAGGGTCTCTAAGGAAATTCAAATGAATGGGTATTTTTCCTATCAATGGGTACAATAGGTTTGGGTCTTTTAGAAAAATGTTATTCTCTTTGTAATGTAATCAAATTGTAATCAAGCATCCAGTTTCATGATGTGTTGTAGTAATGGTTGGGACCTAATTGATTGTTATAGATTTTTTCTTTAGTTTTTAGCTTTCTTCCCTTAGAGCACATTTGTTTTGATTAGGGTAAATGTAAGAACCACTCTAATCAGCTAGAATAAAATAGTATTATTTTAATAAAATAGAATGGAAAAAGGGATGAATTAAAGTGTTCCTATAAAAATTATAACTTATGAAATAAAATTTAATCAATATATTCAAATAAGATGCATTACATTAGTGAATCAAATAGCTTACAAAAAGGACTAAGCCTTTATAACATCTAGCCCAATAGGCTTATAACCAAAGAATGTCACACCATAAAATGTCCTCGACACCTTACTATATCTTCGACACTGAACCTAGCGGAGAGAAAGCATCATCAAGTCATTTTGCCGCCCGGCCATGAGGCTCATGCCTCTTCGGTCTTACTCCTAAATGGAGAAGCCCAACTTTTCGCCAGGGGTCTAGTAAACTGAAGCTAACATGCATGAATGAATCTAGTGTAGCATGATATATCTAACATTTCAATGTATAAATTAATGCTAATGTACTTATATTATGATATGACAGAGAGAAATATAGATCAAATAGTAATAAGTACTAATTTTTCACAATGTTTTTCCAAAGCATCTTTTAAGCCACTGATGGATAGATAAGTTATGAATATAAACCTACCCTTCACTGTAGCTCCATATTTGGTACCTTTCCATGCTCTTTCTCTAACTCAAATTACAGAAGCATAAAAAAATAGAAAGATGCAACATACATTTCCATTCAACCAGAGAACAACTAGTAATGATTTCAACAATGGTCACACACAAAAGCAAATTGTATTATATCAAAGACAATTCTCTAACAGACAAAGATAGTCTTTAGTTAAAAGATAAAAGAAGGTCATGATTTACTTCTAAGTTATTATTTTAGTTAATAGATTAATTTCATTAGAAAGAAAACAATGAAGAAATAATAATTTATTTATGCCAAGCCAAATTTGAAAAGATTCATTGTCTATCTTCTTCTGGGTTACCCAAACAATAATGTCGACCATAATTACTATCACCCTGGGAAATAATCTAAGAACTCTCAATTAGTAAAAGCACAATTCATTAATTATTTAAACCACTATTCTAAATTGATGACTCCCTAACCCTAATAAATCCCTTAATTAAAGGACAAGCTCAAAATCAAGAGTGATCATCTTAACTTCCTAAAGTCCATATTATTATCAACCCATAAATTTAACCAAACAACATTGAAACACCCTTTCCTAAGCCATTGGTCACGACTTCAACCATGAAAGAACTTATTCTAAGGGGGGATCATACTCCTACAAGCTTAAGAACATAGTGACAATCGCGACATATCATCTAAACTTTTAGGAAAATCCTATTCTCAAATACATAGTCAACTTATATACAATAGTGTGAAGGATCTAAATTAACCATCTATGTGAAGGTTCTATCCATTTCTATTTATTAACTTAATAGATAATGCAAAATAATGAAAGGTTACCAAAGTGTGTCTCACTAAGAATACCTAGGTAATAGAACATGCCTATCATAGAATTTACCCTATACTCCCATATTGAACATTATGTGATAATTGATAATGACAAGGAAACACTTATTCTTCAATACAAGATTGGTTTATATCTAGTTCTAATCTACTAACTATTCTAAACATTTACATAATAGACAATAATGACATCCATCAATAATTATGCATTCACTCTATTAGATTACATTAAGTGCATTTGATTTCCAACTCATAGCTCCTAATGGTGGTCAATGTCTAAAAGTCCTAATCATGATAAAACATCCTTGCATAAAGATTGTATCATAGCATATATCTGAACATAATAAGATTTTATATTTGAATTCAAAGAATAAATATTTATTCAAATCTAAACATCAATTTGAACTCATAATTTTCATAATTAAATCAACTAGGTTTTTCCTAGATGGGCACATAGTACTCTTGAGGAGGTTGGACCTTTAGTTAGTGATCCTATGAGTTGTCATCACACCTAGTCATATAAGTCTAGCACTAGTCTATTGAGTTATTCTATCTCTATAGGTTCAAAGAGTTTTTAGAGGCTTTTGTTTTTCCAGAGTGGGATGGAAAAGGAGTATTATTCTTTGATGAAGAATAACACATAGAATTTGGTATCTCTTCCAAAGGGAAGAAAAGTCATTTGGTGAAAGTGGGCATACCACACCAAGCATATAGCTAATGGTTCTATTGAAAGGTACAAGACTCATCTTGTAGGTAAGGGTTTCTCATAGGTTGAGGGTATTGACTAATTTGAGACCTTTTCCCTTGTAGCCAAGATGGATTCTATCTGTTGATAACTAAGAGGGGCGGTGAATCAGTTATCCTAATTATTTCAACTTTCTGAACTTCCTTAACAGTTAATGGAACAATAAATCAAATAAGCAAACATAACCATGAAATGGAAATAACACCAATGCACATGACACAATGATTTTGACATGGAAAACCCTGTTAAGGGAAAAAACCACAAGGTGATTAACCCAAGATATTATTCTCTGTTAGAAGAATAGATAGAACAAAATGGCACTTGCCAATTAGGGCTCACTACCTGAGCACACTGCCACAAGAGGCTCACTACCTACAAAGACTTGCTGTCTACAAGAAAAGAAGGTAACACAATACTTGAACTGATGAGAAGCATCCACACATGCTGAAGTTCAGTTCTGGTTAAGCTTAATAAACTGATCTGCTACACTTCATTCTTACTCTCCTTAAGTGCTACTATCTTGTCACATTCCGGACCTGTCTTACTGCCTTTATGCTACTCTTCTACTTTTCTTCACACTTTAACACACACACACCTACCCCTCATATCTAAATCCATCTGGTATATATATCCGCACCAAGGATTTCATCCATTTTCTAGTTGGCATCTAGATTACTTAATATTTACCCAAACTCTGATTTGTCAGCTGAATCTTAGCATATCAAGTAATGCGAATCAAGGAGATACTTATAGAAGTCATCTAACATGTCGGCCAAACATGGATGATACCTTAAGAACCATGATCACCATCAATATTTCATTTGGAATAATTCTGATACTCTGTTGATTAGCTCTTCCTCTGTCTACTCTGCCAATACGGACCTTAATACTTAGATGCTCATATCTCTTCACTCTTTCATCACTAGAGGCTCAAACCCTGTAATCTATCAGTCAAGGTATACCTCTTGACTTCACCAAATCTACACTTTACTGAGATACCTCCTCTAAGAGATCCAGACCTAACTGTCAGACCTTGCTGCCTGCTCTATTCTTGCTTACCGGACCAAAGTATCCTTCAATCTGACTTCTGGTAAAGATGCACCATGTCTTGCGGATGTGTGGAATAGTCTTTGTTGCCATCAATGACAACACCAATGAAGCCACACAGTGTCTCTTGCCAACAATCTCCCCCTTTGGCATTGATGGCAACACTTAGTGAAAAATGACTAAGTGTTATACTATACTCCCTCTTGGTTGATGCTATGTTCTATTGTATGCTTTATCAGAGCTCCCCCTTAGCTGGAGTCCACATTTGTCACTACTCTTCACTCCCCCTTTGACATCAATGGAAAAGGGTATGGTCCACATGCCAAAATTTCTCAAAAACAATCTATACATAGCCACATAAGTATATATACATGCTATACTTACATATATTAAAGTATATTTGCAAAAGATGTCTTCAACTGGGCAAATTATGTTGCCCAACTCTACTTCATCCTATCCAAAATTGAGATGCGGCCACTCAACAGGAATGCAAAAGCTTATGCCCTCTTAAGATCTGTCGGATCACTGGTTCGAGCTGTAGTCTGGGCATTAGTTAGGGCCTCATGCGTGGCCTCTAATTTAGGGATAATCATCCCTGTAAGGTCACCCATCTTGTTTAATATGTTCTTCCTCTCCTTCTCAAGGTTCATAATCTCATTCATGACTATAATAGTTTGATATTCCTGGTTTATTATGGATACAGTGAGGGGATAAAAATTCTGAGAGAGGCTTGACAGTTTATCCTCTTGTTCTTTCACTTTCTTCTCAATATCCTTTGTTACTTTAGTCTAGGATATACAAAATTTGTATACTTCTCCTCCATCCTTAAGAGCATTTTCTAATCTCTTTATCCCAATATCCATATTTTTCCTATCATTGGTTATAAAGCCTTGTAACTCAGAGAATCTCTTATCCATAAACTCTTTCTAGACCTTCTCCTCAGCTGATTTCTCTAAAGATTCAAAATGAGTGCTGATAGAACTAACAAGAGACTTGAGATTACTGGATGAGGAGGCTAAGGGATCTTTCTGAAAAGATGGCATGATCTTTTCCAGTACATCAGATGCAACTTCTATGAGCTTGCAATCCTCCATATGAGACTTCAAAAGTTTTTCTTTTGTTTTTGCTGAAGTAAAGGATGCTAGCTTCATGGTCTCAACTAGGGAGAGGGAGTCAAAATTGAATGGTCCTTGAAGAAGTTTCAATTCATCAAATTCCATCATCTCCTTGGTTAGGAATTCTTTGACTGCTTCTGTTGTGTCTCTTACCGGTAACAAGGTTTTCTCCCCTTCTGCAGTCTTAGCACTATCATCTGAGGCTTTTTTTGTTTGACCTTTCTTCTTTTCTTGTACTTCTTCTTCTTGATTGGTTTTCTCCTTTATTTGTTCTTCTCCTTTAGATCCGGAGTCTGCAGGGGAAACTAGAGGAGAGATGTTTGCTTGATCATGGACTTCCTCTTCTGGAGCAGAGGAATCTAAGTTCATAGCTTTCCTTTCACCTATCTCCTTTACCTTTTCTCCCGCTATCTCAGTAGATTCTTTTTTAATATTTGTAGCTAAGGGATCATCACCTAAATCCTCCACAACAGGAATATTGAATCTTTTGAAAGCATTCTGGAGGATTTCTTCTTTTTCTTTTGCCACTTTATCAGTTGCTCCAAGCATGAGATGATTCATTCTAGCCTTACTCCAGAACTCATCCTTGCAATCTTTGAAGATCATATTCATTTGTTTCAGAGTAATTGAAGGAGAGAGCTGAATAGCTATCTGTTCTCTAGTCTCTAAGTCCTTAGCCTTGGTATTTTCTTTTCTCATTTTTGAAAGCATTCTGGAGGATTTCTTCTTTTTCTTTTGCCACTTTATCAGTTGCTCCAAGCATGAGATGATTCATTCTAGCCTTACTCCGGGACTCATCCTTGCAATCTTTGAAGATCATATTCATTTGTTTCAGAGTAATTGAAGGAGAGAGCTGAATAGCTATCTATTCTCTAGTCTCTAAGTCCTTAGCCTTGGTATTTTCTTTTCTCATTTCAAGTTCTTTCTCTAAACTTTTAGGAATTAGAGAAATTATTTCAATAAATGCTTTATTGTATATGTTCAAGTACTTAACTGTGGCATCCTCCAAGATCTTTCTATCTGCATCATTGTATGCGTCATAGAATTCTATTATTGGTTGTAGGTTCCCATCCATAGTAACTACTTTAACTACATTGTCTAAGGACAGCGTGGTCCTTTCAACAAACTCTTTTGCCTCTGCCTCCTTGGTTTCACTAGATACTTTCTTCTTCTTCTTCTTCATCTTCTTGATCTCTTCATTAGATTTTGTCTCTTCATCATCCTTCTGACTGATGTAAGACCTTATGGCCTTTGTCTTAGTTCTTTTCTGTACTTTACCAGATGATTTTGCTTCTAGTTTAGATGCCTTTGAGCTTTTAGCAGTTGTAGGTGGAGATCTCTTAGAAGATCTGGTCCGAGAGGGGGCTTCTACCGGAACACTTTCCTTTTCATTTTCTTGCTTTTCTTTCTCCTCCCTTTCCATTTTCTCTCTGTTGGCATCTAGTGCCTCTTTTGAAATTCCATACCACTTGGCAACTTCTTCTACCTCTTTTCTCACTTTTCTCTTCATCTCTGGTTGTCTGAGTTCTACATGGATTTTCACACTTAATTCTTCAAGGGTTCCAAACCTTTCTACCTTAGGATCTTTGGGTTGACTTAACATGTGTTGAACATGCAGCTCTACAATTTTCTCATCAACTTCATACCCCATTGGCATGATCCATATGACCCTATGCTCCACTGCCTCCATTAGGCACTGATTAGTTTCTACCATAAAGCAAATTGTATCCTTATACTTTTCAATTAGGGATTGGGGGATTCTCTCTCTTGCTTGCATCATGCTCTGAAAATTCATGAAATAGCCCCAGAGTGTTGTATTCTGTGCCTTGGCGTCACCAAGCCCATGTTTATAATCTCTAATTTGGATGGCTACTAGTCTATCATTCCGCCACACCCAACCACTAGATCTGGGTAGCTCATTCATAAAATAGAAAAATAAACACAATATCAGTCCACCATATTTAAAAGAATTCTTTTCCTCCCTTTTTATCTTCTATAAATTTTCCATTAGTTGGCTCAGAAGGAGTTCACAGAGATCATAATCTGCATTCTTTCTCAACATCTCATAAGTAGTGTAAATTGCAGTTTTGGGTACTAAATTTTCCTTGCTGGAGTGATATATCTTATAACCGATGATCATGGAGGCAAACTTCACATTCGGATCAGTTATGTCTTCTATGGTCATTGGTCTTTTGCAAAACTTTGATCCAGTAGCCTCACTCATAGTATGATTCTTAATGGATTTAAGAACATGAATCCCATCGGATGAGTGTAATCTAGTTACAGCCTTAATGGCATCCTTGGTTATCTTAAATGGTCCATTTAACCACATGAAGTTGTCATGCACTCTGCTCAAAATATATCAGACCCATTCTTCTTTTGTAAAATAGGGGAAATGAATCCATTGTGCAAAATGCTTGTGCTGGATGGCTTTATACTGAGTTTTGAGTTCAAATGAGTCATCTATCAAATTCTTGTGATAGATATTAGCCAGCTTAGATTCCCCAGGATCTTCAATATTCACATGAATATATGCCCTAACATCTTCTACATGTAGAACCCCATGCAGAATGTTTGAAAAGGCACCTACGGGATCAACTTCTAGGGATTTATATGGATGTTTTTTGAATTTAGGATGAGGCCTATCAGTGATCTTTACAACATTTGGTGTAGTCATCTTCAAATGATTTACAAAGAAATATTCAATAATGGAAAATACCTTTTGTACTTCTAGGGTTCGCGGAGTGAGTCGGATTGATTTGCTGGAAGATTTGACTTCAGCGGTTGATCTTTGAGAAATTTGAGGCAATTTGATGCAGAGCTCCTTTTCTTTTCTTCTCAAATGCGAATGTGTAAATGAAGATCCACTGAACCCTTTTATCTCTGAGCAAACCCTAATTCCATATTGTAATAAATGCACAACTTAAGTTATTCTGGTTGCTCTGTTCTCCTTGTTCAGAGAGGGAGAAACTTATCTAGATCATTGTGATGTACTTAGGATTGATGTTAGAGATGAATCATAATGACCACCTTTTCTTCAGATCATCCCATATGTCCGTAGATCAAGATGTTTCAATTTAGAATCACACCAGACCAATACTATGAAAAACCTATCTTTACCGGAAGACTGTTAAACTAGATCAATCTGGAAGGATTAGATTCTTCAAATTTTCTTGCAAACCTTCCAAATCTTAACCAAGCCCTCTTTTGATGTTTCTATGAGAATCCTCTAATCTGTAACCTAATGACTGGCTGGGGGAAATTATTTTTCTTAGTGACTCCCCCTGAGCCAGAGCTCATCTATTTAATTTCTAGAAGGATTATCAGCACCAGATTCTGGTACGAATCCATCCACAACATTCTCTGTGCTTCTCTTCGCCCAAATCTTATTCATCTCCCTTTGAATTTCATCCATGTTCACTTTTCCTTTTCCTTTGTCTTGGTTATGATTATGCTATTCCAGACCCCTTTTGTCTTGATTCCTACTTCTACAGAATTTGGCAAAATGACCGGATCTATTGCAATTGTAGCAAACAACATTTCTTTGCATATTTGACTGATATCCTCTTGATCTACACTGATTAGCCATATGTCCCACTCTATTGCATGCAAAGCATCTACTGTTGAATGAATTGCTCATTTGTGTGTTTCTACATTCATGGGATTTGTGACCATACCTTTTGCAATTGAAGCACTGTCCAGAGAAGGATGTATTAGTTTGATTCATTCTTCTTCTGCACTGATTTACTTTATGGCCAAAGTTGTTGCAGTTGTGGCAGTATCTATTGAAAGATGGATATCGTTGAGCATTTGGTAGCCTTAACGGAGGTCTTCTAGGCCTATTTCTTGGATTCTCTGATCTGGAGTTCTTCTGACCGGATCCGGAGCTTTCACCTTTCTCATATCCCAAGCCATGCTTGTCATCTACCCTCTTTTGACTTTCAAGAAGAACTTCAAGTTGAGAAGAGCTTATCTTGAATTTTTCTTTGTATTCATTTGCTATTTGAAGATCCTTTTTAAGGGCGTCTATTTGATCTTCAAGTTTTTCTTCATTATCTCTAGCATCTTCAAGGTCAGATTAGATGTTTGATTATCCTATCCATTTTATGGCAATCTTCTAATTTTTTGCTTGAGAGATTGTCTTAGGTCATCTTCAATTTTTCTTTTCTCTTCAATTTCTTGGGTGAATTTCATAACTCCTGATTCCATTTCATGTCTCACCATAATGACCACTTTTGATAACTTTTCACATAGCTTGGTTTTCTCTCTTAGGTCTTCATTTGTATCATTGGTTTCACCTTGACTTGCTAATTGCTGAAGTAATTCCTTTCTCTTTTTCATAG
Organism: Cunninghamia lanceolata; assembly: GCA_027924645.1. Taxonomy (NCBI): domain Eukaryota; kingdom Viridiplantae; phylum Streptophyta; class Pinopsida; order Cupressales; family Cupressaceae; genus Cunninghamia; species Cunninghamia lanceolata. The sequence continues at coordinate 639,625 of BSBN01001254.1, forward strand.
AGATACTTAGTTTCCCTTTTAATTCATTTATGAAATCATCAGCCTGTTTAAGTCTTTCCTTCAATTCATTAATTTTAGAATTAGATTGTTCAAGATCATCTAGGGCAGACTGAGGTTGTTCCCTCATACCATACATATCCATTTTGAATTCCCAGTTCTTCTTCAAGCTATTAGGCTTTGTTTGGAGGAACTTGGCTCTGATACCAATTATTGATAACTGAGAGGGGGGGTGAATCAGTTATCCTAATTATTTCAACTTTCTGAACTTCCTTAATAGTTAATAGAACATTAAATCAAATAAGCAAACATAACCATGAAATGGAAATAATACCAATGCACATGACACAATAATTTTGACGTGGAAAACCTTGTTAAGGGAAAAAACCACGGGGTGATTAACCCAAGATATTATTCTCTATTAGAAGAATAGATAGAACAAAATGGCACTTGCCAATTAGGGCTCACTGCATGAACACACTTCCCACAAGAGGCTCACTACCTACAAAGACTTATTGTCTACAAGAAAAGAAGGTAACACAATACCTGAACTGATGAGAAGCATCCACACATGTTGAAGTTTAATTCCGGTTAAGCTTAATAAACTGATCTGCTACACTTCATTCTTACTCTCCTTAAGTGCTGCTATCCTATCACATTTCAGACCTATCTTACTTCCTTTATGCTATTCTTCTACTTTTCTTCGCACTTAACACACACACACACCTGCCCCTCATATCTAAATCCATCTGGTATATATATCCGCACCAAGGATTTCATCCATTTTCTAGTCAGCATCCGGATTACTTAATATTTACCCAAACTCTAATCTGTCGACTGAATCTTAGCATATCAAGTAATATGAATCAAGGAGATACTTATAGAATTCATCTAACATGTCAGCCAAACATGGCTGATACCTTAAGAACCTTGATCACCATCAATATTTCATCCAGAATAATTCTAATACTCTATTGATCAGGTCTTCCTCGTCTACTCTGCCAATCCAAACCTCAATACTTAGATGCTCATATCTCTTCACTCTTTCATCACCAGAGGCTCAAACCCTGGAATCTATCAGTTAAGTTATAACTCTTGACTTCACCAAATCTACACTTTACTAAGATACCTCCTTTGAGAGATCTAGACCTAACTGTCGGACCTTGCTGCTTGCTCTGTTCTTGCTTACCGGACCAAAGTATTCTTCAATCTGACTTCCGGTAAAGATGCACCATGTCCTACGGATGTGTGGAATAGTCTTTGTTACTATCAATGACAACACTAATGAAGCCACATAGTGTCTCTTGCCAACACTATCTACCTGGTCCTTTCTATTACTGCATCTTAGGGATTGCTAGTTTTTGAAATTGATGTGAAGAGTGCTTTCCTGCATGGTGATCTTCATAAGGAGATCTACATGGAGTAGCCTACAAGATTCACATAGGACTCTTCACTTTTTTTATAGGTTTTGATGTTAATTTTATGGTGTCAAATAAGCCCCTTGGGCCTGTTATGAGAAGATTGATTGTTTTTCTATTTTTGGTTTCACTTGTTGACACTCAGATCACACTATGTATATACATAGACATGGAGATGACCTTTTGGTATTAGTCTTGTATGTATATGGTTTTATTCTCACTAATAGCTTCTCATCCATGGTTCTAGATATTCAACACACTTTGATGGCGAAATTTGACATAATTGATTTTGGGCTTCTACACTATTTTCTTGGTCTTGAGGTCCTATAATCTACTAAGGGGATCTCCATATATTTGTAGAATAATGCCATTTATTTTCTTCACTATTTTAGTATGGATAATTGTAATCCTTCTCCCACACCATTTTAGTCTGGTATGACTTTGACTACCACTTGTGCGATGTACCTATTGTTGGTCTACAGCTTTATACAAATACTTGGTTGGTATTATGTTATATTTGATACAAACTCATCTTGATACCATCTTCACTATTGAGCATGTCTGAGTGTTTTCTCATGACCCTCATTATATTCATTGGTAGGTAGCCAAGCATATTTTGAGGTACATTTGGGGTGCCATCCATTTTGGAATCCAATACACACTCGGAGCTTCTCATATAGTAGGCTTCACTGACTCAAATTGGGCTAGTGATGTTGACTCATATAAGTTCACTTTTAGGTTTTTTTCCCTTGGTTTTGTTCTTGCAAGAAGAAAACTACTATTTCATTATCATCCAATGAGGTTAAGTATCAAGGTGCAAGACTTTCTATCCATGAAGTTCTATGTCTTTGATAACTTATTATAGAGTTTGGTTTACCATCTAATTAGCCTAATATTCTTTGGTGTGATAACCAGAGTTCCACTCAAATTTTATGCATTCTAGTTGAGCACTAGAGGATGAAGCACATTGAGATACACATACATTTGACTGGACATATTATCCATGATCGTGTTCTCTCCTTAGAGTAATTTTCTACCTAGGGGTAGGTTGTTGACATATTCACTAAAACTTTAGCATTGACTCAATATCTTGAGTTGTGACACAAGCTTGGGGTGAAGGAAGTTATCCTTGGGGAGGACATCTTGAATCCTCCTTCCTTTTTATTTGTATCTTCTTTGGAGAGGGGCTTTTCTGAGTAGATTTTCTCCTTTTCTTTGTTTGTGAGAGACTTTTATTGTACATGGGTAACTAATTAGGTATTTTTTGTAGTACCCACTGTTTAGTGTCTATCTTTCTCCATAAGTATCATTTAAGGGATTGTTAGTGTGAAAAGGTGTTTTATCTATCTAGTTCACATTTACCTAGAAGACCTTTTCATACTATACTTAAACTCACTTAGAAGTTTTCTAGTTTTTGGTCTCAAATCATAGGGACTTTCCACATGTCCTCACACTTGTCCCATGTGTTCCTACATGTGTCACACATTTTGAAGGATTAGTCAATTCTCTATGCCTACCACCCTTCTTCCTCAATGTCCTACATATCCAAGGAGTTCATTGTATTATTTTATTAACTTTGTATGATTGATTTTGGTATTATTGTGCACATATTCATTTGTGGAAGTTTTTTGGATTTTGCATTCATCTTATTGTTCCTCTAACACATACTAGAAAAATAACTAGTCAATTTCTTTATCACCAACTTAAATCTAAAAATATCTGATTTGCATGTGCACTGTGTAACTACCTTCAATGAGATCATTGAAAAGGGTATGTAAATTGATAAATCCCTTGTTTCTAAGGGATTTGTCAAAATTTTCTCTAAATATCAATACCAATCAAAAAACCCAAGTTATTTAGAAAGAATAAAGATGTAGTGATGGAGTTACTAACTCTAAATACATTCAAAACATCCCAAACTATTCTTCTATAACCATTCCATCATGACAATCAAAAGAAGAAATGAAGCATAGATATTTTACATCCTTGGGAGAACCACTAGAGTTTGTGTTCCATACATTAGCTAAACCAAGCATGATAATTTTTACTCCTATTAGACCATTTAAAAAAATAAACCTAAATGACCTTAGTATAGAGAGAATGGGTATTATGATTTTCATAAGGTCCATGGACTCTCAAATAATATGTACAAGAAATTGAGGCATTAGGTGCAATACCTTTTTGATAATAAGAATTTTGAAATACTAGGGAGCACCTTTGAAACAACAATTGAGCAATTAGAGATATATTAAGATCTTTTCCCAAAGCATGATCAATACAGTCCATCATTTACTCAAGGTCAAAATCAAGAGAACTATACCAACAATGTCCATTATAACAAAGTCATTTCCTCACATAATTCCATAGTCAATCACATTAAACACCCTAACAACCAAATAGATACCATCAAATGAAATCTTTGATTGTGTTGTTACCACAAGACATAATAAGCTCACTATTTAAGGATCTCCTCTACCTACTCTTAGGGATCAATATGACCTTATCAAATAACTTGAGAAGACTCTAGCATAAATCTCAATCATGGAACTTCTTAGGATATCCAATGTTCACAGGGAAGTAATGTATAAAATGCTACAAGAGTCAGGAGTCCCAAATAATATTGATCCATCACAATTTTAAGATCTCGTGGGGCACTTATCCTCAAGCCATCATCATACATTTAGCCAACATGGCATGCCTTCTATAGTGCTATCCCATAGCTTTCCCTTATATATAAGCTATCATTACTAGACATAAAGTGAAGAGGGTGCTTATAATATTGGTTTTTTAGCAAAGGATTTGGATCTACAAACTATTACTATCAAGGCTTATGATGATGTAGAGTGAAATTTACAATGAAAAATACATCTACCAATTGAAGTTGGGCCTATTCTGCAACAAGCATTACTACATGTCATTAATCTTGATCTCCCATATAATATCCTCTTGAGTTACCCTTCAATTCATGCTATGCAAGCCATTCCTTCCACTTTCCATCAATACATCAAATTCCCTCATTCAAGAATGGAAATAACTATTGCCATTGATCCTCAACCTTTTTAATATTATAAAATTTTGCAAGGGAATTATCTTAAAATCAACCATTGCCCCATAATTCAAGCATCTCTATTACTTGAACCAAAAAAACCATCATCCTACAGAGATCCAAATGACCTTGTATCCACATCTACCAATTCACATTCTAAGACCCATATCATGACCATTGACAAATCTTGTGGAGAATATTATATCCAAGATGTCTTTCCTATGGGAATACTTCAACTTTCTCCTTGATATCATAACAGGTCTAAAGAAAAAGCCTTAATAAAGTATGGATCAACTAATTTCCTTCAACATGGTTTCCTTGCACATGAAAATACTGAGTTCAAATGATTATTGGCTCCATGATGATGAAAAGATAGCATCTTTCTTCAGAAAAATGAATATCCTATTGTAAACAAATTATGTTAAAGTATAATATCAAGGGAAAGGATTAGGTTTGCATGAATAATGAATTTTAGAGCCTATACATATTCATGAAAATCTAGGGACATGGGGCCTATGTTTCATGTCTCTTGATAATCAATCTAATGATGTTAGTGATACTTAAACAATTTCTAAGAAATCTTATTGTGATATTGAAAACATTGAAACTAGGTCCATCCATCACCTTTATGAATATCTCACTACCACTAGAGCCACTTCAATGATACTACTATTCTTACCATCAACCTTGACTTCCAATACCTTGAACATATTGCTTGGGACCAACAAGATCACATGTCATTGGATTTGCTTCAACAAGGTGAAGTTATCCTAGGAATCCAAGATAATATTTTTCTTGGAGATCATAAAAAAGATTTTGAATAAATCTAGATGGATCAATAACTATTGGGAAGAAAAAAAAAATACTAATCAAAATGAAGTAAATAATCCATATGAAGTAAAAGATCAAACTATAGAAATAAATCTAAATAAAGTAAACAAAAACAACAAATCAAAAAAATAAGAGAAAAGAAAAGAAAAAAAATCTAAATCCCTTAGGAAAAACCTCTTTGAAACACTAGCAAGTTAAAAATGACAAAACACTCAAGAAAGTGAAAACAAGTCTACTGCTGAAAACCTTTCTAAAGAAATAGTAGACAATAAATTCAATTCACCTCCTATGTGATTACAATTGGAAGATGTTATTGATGTCAATATTGAACTACAAAAGAGTCTTAACATCATAAAAAATGAATCTACTTATGCTATAGGGGCAAAAGAAATGTCTGTCACCTCGTTAACAATAGATTCTAATAGGATGTGTGAGATTATTGGTCCTTATTCCAAATATAAACTCAAATCCATCATCCAAAATCCCAAATCCATAATTAAAATATCCACAAATCAATGATCCAAATCTAGAATCTAAAATTTCATAATTCCAAGATCTAATTTTAAAATTCAAAATCCTAATTGAAATTCAAAACCCTTCATTCGCTAAGCCTCCCACTTCACCTACCTTGGTGGTACCCTCTTTTGTAAGGGCTATTATAGTACCTTGTTGAGATGTTTGAATATAAAAGGAGCCATCTTAATGATCAAATACACTCACAACAACATCTATGGATTGTACACTAGGTATATGATCCTAGAAAATAAATTATGTAGAACAAGATACTACTCACACATCATGGTAGACACATAGAAGTCACCTAGACACTAGAAGGTTAGGAATTGGAAGAACCAATGAATATTATGCATCTTAAACATTTTATACTTGAAGTAGAAACAATCACAAGTCATTAAAAAATACAAAAAATTAAAAAGTATATGAAAAAGAAAACAAATAAGCAGAAAAACCAACCAGTAGTGAAAACCATTTCTATGGTACCTTGGGCAAGTACCATGATGAAATCCCACTTGTGGGTTTCATGTGTAGAAAATGATATCCATGTTATCTACAAGTATCCTCTACTCTACCATAGTCATTTTGCATTCATCCACCTCATCTCTTTTTGGCCTTGCTAAATACTTGGACAAAGTATTGACTCTTTCTTAAAAAAGTAACTTGATTCTCTCTAGTGTCCATTGTTGGCATCATGGCATGTGCTCTTCTATATCATAATTCTTGGAAATCAAAAGCACATAATGTTACACAAGCATAACACTTTAATAACATGTAAACAAGAAAAACATAGACACCATCGTTACATCCAAATTTCACATACAAATGCATCTCAAACATAGCCACAAAATGATAGATCACAAATACAACCTGTCAACTCACATAGGTTTCACTCATTTTTCATGGTAGGACCCTTATTCAAAATCAACCAATTATCTTAAAATCAACCATTGCCCAAAAATTGAAGCATCTCTATTACTTGAACCAAAAAAATTACCATCCTACATAGATCTAAATGACCTTGTATCCACATCTGTCAATTCACATTCTAAGACTCATATCAAGACCATTGACAAATCTTGTGGAGAATATTATATCCAAGATGTCTTTCCTATGGGAAAGCTTCAACTTTCTCCTTCATCTCATAATAAGTCTAAAGTAAAAGCCTCAATAAAGTATGGATCAACTAATTTCCTTCGACATGGCTTACTTGCACATGAAAATACTGAGTTCAAAGGATTATTAGCTTGATGATGATGAAAAGATAGCATCTTTCTTTAGAAAAAATGAATATCCTATTGTAAACAAAATATGTTAAAGTATAATATCAAGGGAATGGATTAGGTTAGCATGAATAATGAATTTTAGAGCCTATACATATTCATGAAAATCTAGGGACATGGGGCCTATGTAGCATGTCTCTTGATGATCAATCTAATTATGTTAGTTAAACAATTTCTAAGAAATTTTATTGTGATATTGAAAACATTGAAACTAGGTCCATCCATGACCCTTATGAATATCTCATTACCACTAGAGCCACTTCAATGATACTACTATTCTTACCATCAATATTGACTTCCAATACCTTGAATGTAGTTCTTAGGACTAACAAGATCACATATAATTGGATTTGCTTCAACAAGGTGAAGTTAGCCTAGGACTCCAAGATAATATTTTTCTAGGAGATCATAAAAAAGCTTTTGAAAGAAATCTAGATGCATCAAAAACTATTGGGAAGCATAAAAAATACTAATCAAAATGAAGTAAAGAATCCATATGAAGTCAAAGATCAAAATATAGAAATCAATCTAAATAAAATAAGAGAAAAAAAAAAGAAAAAAAAATCTAAATCCCCTAGCAAAAAGCTCTTTGAGGAACTAGCAAGTTAAAAATGACAAAACACTCAAGAAAGTGAAAATAAGTCTACTGGTGAAAACCTTTCTAAGGAAATAGTAGACAATAAATTCAATTCACCTCCTATGTGAGTACAATTGCAAGATGTTATTGATGTCAATATTGAAGTAGAAAAGAGTCTTAACATCATAAAAAGTGAATCTACTCATGATATAGGGGCAAAAGAAATATTTGTCGCCTCATTAAAAATAGATTCTAATAGGACGTGTGAGATTATTGGTCCTTATTCCAAATATAAACTCAAATCCATCATCCAAAATTCCAAATCCATAATTAAAAGAATCCACAAATCAATGATCCAAATCCAGAATCTAAAATTTCATAATTCCAAGATCTAATTTTAAAATTCAAAATCCTAATCCAAATTCAAAACCCTTCTTTCACTAAGCCTTCCACTTCACCTACCTTGGTGGTACCTTCTATTTTATCTTCTTGATATGTTTGAATATAAAAGGAGCCACCTTAATGATCAAATACACTCAGAACAACATCTATGGATTGCACACTAGGGAGATGATCCTAGAAAATAATTTATGTAGAACAAGATACTACTCACATATCATGGTAGGCACATAGAAGTCACCTACACTATAAGGTTAGGAATTAGAAGAACCAACGAATATCATGCACCTTAAACATTTTATACTTGAAGTAAAAACAATCACAAGTCATTAAAAAATAGAAAAAAAAAAAAAAGTATAAGAAAAAGAAACAAAAATCAGGAGAAAAACCAACCTGTAGTGAAAACCATTTCTATGGCACCTTGGCCAAGTACCATGATGAAATCCTACTTGTGGGTTTCATGTGTAGAAAATGATATCCATGTTATCTACAAGTATCCTCTACTCTGTGATAGTCATTTTGCATTCATCCAACCCATCTCTTTTTGGCTCTTTCTTAAAAAAGTAACTTGATTCTGTCTAGTGTGCATTGTTGGCATCATGGCATGTGCTCTTCTATATCATCATTTTTGGAAGTCAAAAGCACATAATGTTACACAAGCATAACACTTTAATAACATGTAAATAAGAAAAACCTAGATACCATCGTTACATCCAAATATCACATACAAATGCATCTCAAACATATACAAACAATGATACATTACAAATGCAACTTGTCAACTCACATAGGTTTCACTCATTTTTCATGGTGGGACCCTTATTAAAAATCAACCAATTATCATATCATTATGTTTTTGCTGGAATGTATACTTTTGAAGACTCCTCCTTTGCATGTATCCTTGGTTAGAGGTGTAACAAATCCATCATTAGGACATATCATTCCCAATCAGGCATCACTATCACTATCACAACACTTAACACCTTGGTTTCTACTTAGGCAAGAGGTGAATCTTTGTGTCTTTTTAATTTTGTCTACATATTGTTTAATTATATGTTGATATTTTACATGTAATTATTTTATCTCATGACATATTCCACCAAGGTCATCATGGTCCATTACATCATGATGTTTCATGACAATATGTTCATTATGGTATCTTACTATTTTCATTTTTGACTACATTTATGAGTTAGTTCTCATATGGAAACATTGTCATCATGGTTTTCCCATATCATGGTGCATCCTATCTTATGCTAAAGCAAACACTATATTTCTTAGCACATTTGGAACTTATTCAAGATCACTAGCACATATTGCATGATCCCATCCACCATTTTCTACAGCCATTCATCCCCATGCTTGCATTTTGAGAATGCTTTTGTATCCTTCATACATGCCTACTCTCTTGAGGGGGAATCAATCCTTATTGTACCCCTAATATAATCATTGTGCTTGGGGCATTTTCTCATATTTTTCTTTGAAATTCCATTTCTTCTTTTAGTTGCAATGTCATTTCAAAGTGGGGCAAATTAGACACATAAAATTTACATCATCATAGTAATTAATTATTTTTAATAATTAATTAATTTCATCCAAATTTCAGTATACTAATTATCTAAATTAAGTAAATTATTGACTTGTACCCAATTATCAATTGAAAAAAATTAAATCCACTTTCCCACTCCATTATTAAATGAAAATAAAGTAATCCATATCTTTCTAATTATTAAATTTAATTAATTAAATCGACCTTCCACTTATCTTGTTACATTAAATCAAATATGTCCATCTCATCCACTTAAAATAAATAAATAAAATTCAAATAAAGTTTTTCCCTCCACAATCTCTTAAATTAAGTTAAATTATAGGGCCCCTTGCATATCATGTAATGCCCCAAGTCGTCTCATTTAATCTCAGTCATCCATCCATCATTTAGTCCTAGCCATCCACATCCTCATGCAAGAACCTATAAATGCAAACCTCAAGCTTTAATCTCACATCCTACATTTATCATATAAAATGCCTTCACATCCTCAAGAAATATGTTTCCTACATTGATATCATTTAGGAGCATCTATCAAACATCAATGTACATCAAGCATCTACATTAAGCATACATATGAAAGTACATGATATCAAGATCTTGAGGAATCCAAGAGAAACTACATCACTTATATCCATGAGAAAATATACTTGACAATGGATATATCTTTCTTGGTAAGTGAATGTAAGAATTTGATTTGATCTTCTTTATCTCAATCTAAAGGTACATTGCTTGATTTAGAATAAGGGTTTAATGTTTCCTTAATCTGTTGCATTTATTTTCTAAATCTAGCATGTGTACACATAGTTGCACAAGGTTGTGTGTTCTTCTTTTATAGTATGATAGGCCTAATGGATGCCTAGTGCATATTGGGGACAAAGTGAGAACACACCTTTTCTAGTTGCTCATATTTCTAGATTCTAAAATTTTAGCATTTTTATCAAAGTTATTTATTTTCCTTTTCTACTTTTGCATTATCTTTGATTTAAATTTTACATGCACATTGAAATGGGGGAAAAATGTAGAGGATAAAATACACATTTTACTATTTTGTCTCTATCTTTTATGCCACTTTCTATGGATTTTAGTAATACATGAATCTAACATACATGTTTGTGTTCTTAAGGAGCCCCTTCTAGAACTAGCTATCTTAAGTGGCCCTAGTTCCTATAACATCTTCAATTGTGTGTCTAGGACTTGTATATTTGCACATCATTCTAGTTCGACTTTATTATCAAATAGAATGGATTAGTAGTATCTCACAATCTATATTCAATTACACATATCATCAATCTAAGTTTGCATGAGACAGTTTACATTAGGCATAGTTACTTAGCATCCACTATTTCTTTATTTTTGTGTTTTTTTAATCATGTTAAACCAATCTAGTGACTTGCTTGTCATTAAGGAAGTTGATCACTCTTTTGTCTATACATAGCAAGCTTGAACCAAAGGTATTTTTAGAACCATATTGTTGTGAAACACAAATATACATGCCAAACAAACATTTTTCACAAGTACCAAAGGAAAAAATTTCCATCGGATGAAATTGTGTAAACCAAGAAAGAATTGCATTGGTTGGACCAAAACATGGGTGCATTTGTTTGCAACATCTCACTAATCAAAGTCAACACTATATCAAATTTCAAGTAAATCATAATTCTTTTTATATTTCAATTATCATTCTAATTTATCTATATTAATAATTTGATTAATTTAATTGCCTTGCCATTTCATTTAAACTATCTAAATTAATTGTAAAATATATTTAATTTTCCTACAATAATTTTTATGAATATAAATTATGAACATGGCAAAATGAGATTTTAATTATAAACTATAAATTGCTAGAACATTGTAAACTCTAAATTAACACAAGCTCTTGGGTGTGCCTAGGAGATTGATCAACAACCCTTGAGTACTTACTAGTTACAGGTTGATGGTTTGTAATCTATACCACTGGGGTCTCCTTCAATCAAGCTAGACTTTACTAAGAAGAGGCAAGTTTATAGTAACCCATAACTAGAATTAAAAACCTAGTAAGGTGGGATGCTCATAGATAAAACAATGAAAAGTAATATTTACCAAAGACAAACTCTTGATATAAATGAAGATAATAGTAATATATAGGTCAAACTCTTAACCTAAATGAAAATAAAAATTTGTAAACAATCCACACTCAAAAACTAAAAGCCATCTCTAATACATTGTTTACTCCACACTCCATCTAACACATTGTTTACTCCGCACTCCATCCAATAGAAAAAACAAAACAATCCACATTCAAAAACTAAAAACCATCTCTAATACATTGTTTACTCCACAATCCATGCAATACATTGTTTACTCCGCACTCCATCCAATAGAAAAAAACAACGTAAAAAAAGATTTCTCGTAGAATAAATCAATCAAGGTGCCAAAAACAAAATGGATATATAACAATTCTCTCTCTCGCCAAAACAAACGATTCAAACTAACAATTAAATCTACATTTAATTTATTTAATTTGTAATGAAAATCTAAAAGCTCTCTCCCATGCATTGTTTGCTCCGTTCAATTAGGTAATCAAAGTGACAAAAAGAGAACTCTCTCATTGTTTTCTCGTCTAATTTTCCCTGCCCTAAAAGCTAACGGGTTGTGGTTAACGTGCCGGCACGGTGGGGGCCTCCTTCTTCAGTCTCATTGAGGAATCAAACAAAGTGAGAAGAAGAAAAGGCGTATAAAGCAATTTGCTGGAAGCCGCACATTAATACACGACACGCGGGGGAATCTGCCGGCTCTGAAATTACCTCATCCACGTTCTTTCTGAGAGAACCAAGGTGGGAAGCTCGGCTTCCTCGGCATATTTATAGAAGAGCGCCGTGTTTTCTATTGGGAAATTTCCTCCTATTATTCCCAAAACTTGGCAAAGCAAAGAAACATTACAGTTATTTTGATGTCAAATTTTCCCTCCCTTCTCGTTATCCCCGCATCTACAGTTTTAGCTGGGCAGTGGTATTTCAAACGGAGGAGATTGAAATGGACAAATGGTTTGGGAAAGGTCGGCGAAGGTTCTCTCATGCTTAGCTTAGCGCTGCAACTAAAGTTTTCAGCCAAGAACAAAAGCTTGGTGAAGGAAGCTTCGGAGGTGTGTACAATGGCATTTGTTTTGTCTTCTACAAACGAGTCCATGGCTGTGAAAAGAATATCTCAACCTTCAAAAGAAGGAAGGAATATATTTCAGAGATTACTACTATAATCAGTAAGCTGAGATACCGTAACCTTGTGCAGCTCTTGGGATGGAGCCACTGCCATCAAAAGGGCGAATTGCTTCTGGTCTACGAATTCCTACCAAAGGAAAGCCTGGACAAGTATATTTTCGGGGGTATTTGTTTGGAGTGGGATCGAAGGTATAGTATCGTTTGTGACATCGCCTCCTGTCTTGTTTATCTTCACGAGGAGTGGGAAGAGAGTGTAATGCACAAGGACGTGAAGGCCAGCAAAATAATGTTGGATTGTAAGTACAGAGCAAAGTTCGGAGATTTTGGAGCGGCAAGAGTAATTGCATGCGATTGTGCAGAGACTCCGTCAACAGTGATGGCCAGAACACTTGGGTGATAGCCGAATCAAGTTTTTCATGATTTATTGTTTTCTAAGTCATTGGGTTTGCAAGTTGTTCGAGACATTAGTGCTAAAGTTACTTCTCTTTATGTGAATGGTGCACCCTCTGCCGAGTTTCTTCCTGACTTTGTTCTTAAATATGGTATGCCTTTTGATTTCTTTCCCCGATGTGACAAAGCTTCGATTTTACATTCACACTTCCTTTCTCCCATTATAGTACCATTTCACCTATCTTTCATGTTATTCCTATTAATGCTGTGACTATGTGATTCTGTAACTACACATAGTCTGAAAGTTTTTTCCACCATTTCCTTATCCACTACTGTAAGCTCTTCTAGTAGAAACCCTACATCAACTATAGGCATCTCTCATTCTATCTCTTGTTCCATTCCCTCTTCCATATTCCATTCCATATCTCATTACATTCATCGTTCCACACTACATCCCCATTCCTCTATTATGGCCATGTATGTCCTATCACTCTCTTAAATCCTATTAGAGTATCTATACCCTACCTCTTGTTTCTTCCATTCTTGCTACTGTCATTTCTACCTACACTTTAGATGCACTATTTCCAAAGCTAGATAGAGTGGACCATAAAATTGATGGCTAAGACAAAATTCATATGTGGAAGTAAAATTTACTCCACTTGTATTTATGACTATTTTTTATCTTTCACATAGTGGTTTTGTGGCTTTTAAATGTACAATATCAAAGGTGACCGTAATACACATTTGATATCTTTTGCTAATACATGTTTACGTTATGTGTATGAAAATAAAATCATGGCTAAGTTATTTTCACATTGATTTGATTCTTAAGATAAATTGAGGGAGAATCTCAAAGATTAGCTAGTAGAGCAACAAAATCAGTGAAATACATTACGAAAAACTAGTTATAAAAACTAAAATACATTGGAATCTAAAAGTCTTATGGTCAATATGCAACTTGTATTTAGATTGAATAAGATAAATATATATAGAAGTTAGATAATAATTCGTGTATGACTCTTTTACTTTACAAAATGTACAAGTAGGTATTTATACAAGTATGCCATTAGTTACGCTTTATTCATATGTTGATAAATATCTATACACCTAGATTTCACTACCAATTGTCATCATCCTATTCTCACTTTGTCCACCAATTTCATTGTCATCCTAGTTTTGTCTCATCTACTAATTCTATCATCAAGTTATTCTCATCCTGTTATTGTCTCGTCAACTAATTATCCCATCAACTTATCAATTTCATCATGCTAATTCTTAATTCAACATGTTGATTAATTCATTACATTAATTAATTAATTAATTCTATTTAAGTCCACTAATATCACCCCATATTTAATTAATTGATTAATCCTAAATCAATTAAGTAATTATCAGGGAAGGTGTCTCGCCCTTGTAATGACAAAAACAGTGATTTTTTGGTTTTCAAATTGAATAAACTCAATTTCTAGGCAATAGGATTGGTTTTTGGTCAAAATTAATTTTTTAGGTTTTTTGGTACTACCTATGAGGGTTCCTGGTTCATAGATCTCTTCAAGATATACAATTTAAAAAAACAAAGGGCCCAATCAACCTCTTGGATCAAAAGTTGGCCCTCCCATATTGAAAAATATAAAAATGTGTTGGACATAAAAAAGAGCTATAATGGGGAGTTACACATGTTGATGCATTTTATGACATATCATAAGGCATCTTTGATTGGAGATAATGGAACCCTAAGGATTTGGAAACCACATTTGGGTGACGATTTCATTTATTGTATCTCATATATATTAGGTTCTTGAGATGGAGGTTGAGTGTGAGTGTTTTATAGATGTTGAGTTATCTTTAGATCCCTGGTTGGTGATACTCCTATGAAATCTTACTTCACAAGTATATTGTAATCTTGTTTAGATTTATGAATGATATATTGAGCTACTTTTGGAGTGTGGAATTTTTCTCTTCATTGTGTTGTGGTATGAAGTCTATTTATATTTATTTTTGTATATTTTCTATAATTTTTGTAAAGATCTAAAAAGTTTTTCATAACCCTCCTCTCAAGAATAGTGTAGGAAGTTATCCTACTACCGTAGCTTCCTTAAAAGTGGTATTAGAGCTTGACCACCTTTGGTTTCAAATCTAAGTTGTTGGGTTTTTTGAACTAATCTAGTTTTGAGTGGGAGATTGTGTAGAAGATACTTTGTGATCTTGTTGCAAGAATTTTTAGATGGCAAACACATCAAGGAGAACAGAGGTAGATAAGTTTTTTGGTAACAATTTTGAGATGTGGAAGCTAAAGATATAAGATCTATTAATTGATCAAGATCTATGGGTTGCTATTCATGAGCATGTTTCAAGGCCTACATATGTTACTTTGGTTTCTTAATATGATGTTATGGACTTTAAATCCTAGTGTCTAATTAGATTATACCTAGCAAATTCTATTTTAATCAATGTCCATGAAGAGTCCTCTATGAAGAAACTATGGAAGAAACTTGGTGAGATATATCAAGCAAAATTTGTAGTGAACAATATTTTCTTGAGGAAGAAGTTGTATTCCTTGAGAATTTGGAAGAGGGTGGATGAATTGTAGACCAACTAGAAGAATTAAATATATTGGTGGCTCAATTGATATTAGTTGGTGTAAAAATAGATGAAGAGGAGAGATGTCAGATCCTACTTTGTTTTTTGCCTTATTCATGAGATTTTCTTGTTATGGATATTGAGAGTACTTCTATTATCTTGAAATTTGAAGATGTTGTTGGTTCTTTTCTTTTTGAAGAGATGAGGAAGATCTAAAGAAAAAGACAAGAAGGGTGAGAAGCATGACAAATCAAAGTTCAAGGGGAGATCCAAATCTCTTGGAAAGTCCAAAGTCATTTCTTCAAATTGCTATAAGCCTAGACACTTCCATAAGTAGTGCAACAAAGAAGAAAAGAAGAAGAAAAGAAGAAATTTGATTATGATTCTAAATCTAAGAAGGAAAATAGTGATGCATTCATTATAACTTTGGCAACTAATGTAGGTAATGATGCATGGTTAATTGACACAGGTGTACTTGGGTGATGATTCTTATTTAAATATTGTTGGTTGTGGTAAAGTTAAAATTAGATTTCCTAATGGTAGAGTAATAAAGATTGGTGGTATGTTTTATATTCCTTGGTTAGCATGAAATTTATTATCTATGAGAAAAATAATAGAGGCAGGTGTATAGGTAGTCTTTTTTGATGTAAGATGCAAGATGGTCAAAGGTACGATGGTGATTACTAGAGGCATAAAATTTGGCACATTGTATAAGATTGATGCATACACTATTGAGTGCAATAGTACTATGAAAATAAAGTCTGTGACTACATCATTCAAAAAATGAGGATTTTGTCTTTAGTAGATGGCCGTGGCTTCTAGGTATGTAAGGGTGCTCTTTTTTCTAAATCAAAATTGCCTGTAGAGAAGACTGTGTTATGGCACCAAAGATTAGGCCACATTAGAGAAAAGGGTCTAATGACCTTGAAAAATAAAAACCTTGTTGAAGGGTTGACTGATTGTAATCTTGATTTTTGTTTCTGCAAGCATTATATTTATGGTAAACAAAATCGTGTTTAGTTTTACTCAAATTTTCATAAATCATGTGGTGTGTTGGATCTTCTTCATTCTATTTTTTTTGGTCCAACAGGCATTTCTTCAATTTAAAAATCCACATATTATGTTTTATTTATTGATGATTATAGTAGAAGGACATGGGTATATTTTCTAAAGAGCAAATCTAATGTTTTCAGTCGGTTTAAAGAATTTAAAGAAATTGTTTAGTAGTAGACTAGAAAGAAAATAAAATGTTTGAGGACTATCAATAGAAGTGATTTTTTTTGTAGTGATTTGGAAATTTTTAGTAAAGATTATGGAATTCAACTAAAATAGATGACTCTGTATTCTCCACAATAGAATGGAGTTGCAGAAAGAATGAACAAGAGATTGATAGAGAAGGCTAGGAGTATGCTTAGTGGTGCTAGTCTAGATCAAAGGTTTTGGGCAGAAGTTATTGCCACTACTTGCTACTAAATTAACAAGTCTCCTACATTATCTCTTGTTTATAAAATACCCATGGAGGGATGGTCAGGTCAGATGCCTTCATTGAGACATCTTAGAGTTTTTGGTTGCGAGGCATATGCACATGTGCTAATGGAGAAGTAAACAAAGCTAGAGAACAAGGTTGTGAAATGTATCTTCATTGGTTACAATTATGGT
The DNA here is from genome assembly GCA_027924645.1 of Cunninghamia lanceolata. Taxonomy (NCBI): domain Eukaryota; kingdom Viridiplantae; phylum Streptophyta; class Pinopsida; order Cupressales; family Cupressaceae; genus Cunninghamia; species Cunninghamia lanceolata. The sequence goes on from BSBN01001254.1 coordinate 657,064, forward strand.
GTGAAATGATACAATCTTTGGGATCCTATTAACAAAAGTTAATATATAGTAGAAGTGTGGTTTTCAGATAAACTAAACCTTCTTTTGTTACATTGCAACAAGAACAAAGTGAATAGAAAGACCTGATTCAACTTCCTTCTACACATGAGAAAGTTTAATTGAGGCCCTTAGATAGACAAGAAGTTGAGGAGAGCTCATCTAGCTCTAAATCTTTAGAAGAGGAGGAAGGAACTCCACCTCAACTTGTTTGAAGGGTCTATAAGGTATAGACAAACCACCTAACAGGTATCCACCTAATGAATGGAGATTTATTTTCTCTTTGAATACTAACATGGATGAACCTAGATGTATAGACGAAGCATTAGGTATGAATATTATGAATCTTAGAAGATTGCCATAGATGAAGAGATGGTAGATTTGAAAATTAATGATACATGGTTTCTAATACTATTGCCTTTAAAGGAGGAAAACATGTTGGTTGTAAATGGGTGTTCAAGAAAAGGATTAGTTCAGATGGAGGTATTGAGAAGTATAAAGCACATTTGGTTGTGAAAGGTTACTCTCAGGTTGAGGGTGTTGACTACAATGAGATATTTTCTCCTATTGCAAAAATGACATCCATTAGATGCTTTCTTTTTATTGTTGTAGTATATGATCTAGATGTTGAGAAAATGGATGTCAAAATGACATTCCTTCATGATGATTTGGGGGAGGATATTTATATGACATAGCTAGATCTTAAAATCAACCATTACCCCATAATTGAAGCATCTACATTACTTCAACAAAAAAAATCATCATCCTACATAGATCCAAATGACCTTGCATCCATGTCCACTAATTCACATTCTAAGACCCATATGAAGATCATTGACAAATATTGTGGAGAATATGAGATCCAAGATGTCTTTCATATGGGAAAGCTTCCTCTTTCTCCTTGATATGATAATATTCCTAATATAAATTAGAAGAAAGTAAAAGCCTCAATAAACTATGGATCAACTACTTTCCTTCAACATGGTTTACTTGCACATGAAAAGATTGAGTTCAAATGATTCTTGGCTCCATGATGATGAAGAGCTATCACATTTCTTTAGAAAAAATGAATATTCTATTGCAAACAACATATGTTAAAGCATAATATCAAGGGAAAGGATTAGGTTTGAATAAATAATGAATTTTAGAGCCTATACATATTCATGAAAATCTAGGGACATGGGGCCTATGATACATGTCTCTTGATGAGAAATCTGATGATGAACTAGTGATAATTAAACAATTTATGAGAATGCTTCTTGTGATGTTAAAAACATTGAAACTAGGTCAATCCATAGTCTTTATGAAGTTCTCACTACCAAGAACCACTTAAATGATACTACTATTATTACCATCAACCTTAACTTCCAATACCTTAAATGTATTTCTCGGGACCAACAAGATCACATGTCATAGGATTTTTTTCAACAAGGTGAAGTTATCCTAGGACTCTAAGATAATATTTTGCTAGGAGATCATAAAAAGGCTTTCAAAGAAATCTAGATGCATCAACAACTATTGGGAAGCATAAAAAAAATTAATCAAAATGAAGTAAAGGATCCATATGAAGCAAAAGATCAAAATATAGAAATCAATCTAAATAAAGAAAACAAAGACAACAAACCAAAAATTAAAAGTAGAAAAAGAAAAAAATTGAAATCCCCCAGTGAAATCCTGTTTGAAGCACTAGCAAGTTTAAAACAACAAAAGACTCAAGAAAGTGAAGATAGGCCTACTAGTGAAAACCTTTCTAAGGAAATAGTAGACAAGAAACTCAATTCATGTCCTATGTGAGTATATTTGGAAGATGTTATTGATGTCAGTAATTTGAAGTAGAAAAGAGTCTTAAAATCATACAAAATGAAGCTACTTTAGATCTAAGGGAAAAAGAAACATTTTTCAACTCATTAACAATAGATTCTATTAGGATGTGTGAGATTGTTGGTCCTTATTCCAAATCTAAAATCAAATCCATCATCCAAAATCCATAATTAAAAAATGCACAAATCAAAGATCTAAATCTAGAATCTAAAATTTCATAATTTCAAGATCTAATTTCAAAATTCAAAATCCTAATCCAAATTCAAAACTCTTCATCCACTAAGCCTCCCACTTCACCTACCTTGGTGGCACCCTCTATTGAAAGGGCTATGATAGAACCTTGTTGAGATGTTTAAATACAAAAGGAGATATGCCTTAATGATCAAATAAAATCACAACAACATCTATGGAGTGCACACTAGGGGAATGATCCTAGAAAATAAATTATGTAGAGGAATATACTACTCACATATCATGGTAGACACATAAAATTCACCTACACTAGAAGGTCAGGAGTTGGAAGAAGTAATGCATATCATGCATCTTAAACATTTTATACTTGAAGTATCAACAATCACAAGCCACTAAAACATAGAAAAAAATAAAAAAGTACAAAAAAAAAGTAAGGAGAAAAATCAACTTGTAGTGAAAACCATTTCTATGGCACCTTGGGCAAGTACCATGATGAAAACCCACTTGTGGGTTTCATGTGTAGCAATTGATATCCATGTTATCTACCAGTACCCTCTACACTTGTTGGTAGGGTTGATCCATCCATTTCATCCATTCCATATTGTCCTTCCCATTACCTACCATAGTCATTTTGCATTCATCCACCCCATCTCTTTATGGCATTGCTAAAGACTTGGACAAAGTATTGGATCTTGCTTTAAAAGAAAGCTTGATTTTCTCTAGTGTGCATTGTTGGCATCATGGCATGTACTCTTCTATAGCATAATTTTTGGAAGTCCAAAACACATAATGTTACAAAAGCATAACACTTTAATAACATGTAAACAAGAAAAACCTAGAAACCATTGTTACATCCAAATTTCACATGCAAATGCATCTCTAACATAGACAAACAATGATACATCACAAATGCAACTAGTCAACTCACATAGGTTTCACTCCTTTTTGATGGTGGGGACCTTGTTCAAAATTAATCAATTATCATATCATTATGGCTTTGTTGGGATGTATGCTTCTAAAGCCTCCTCCTTTGCTTGTATCCTTTCTTGGAGGTGTAACAAACCCATTATTAGGATAAATCATTCCCAATTAAGCATCACTATCACTATCTTAGTACTCAAACCCTTGGTTTCCACTTAGGCGAGAGGTAAGTCTTTGTGTTTCTTTTTCATTTTGTCTACATATTTTAAAATTAAATGCTAATATTTTACACAGAATTATTTTATCCCATGACATATTCCACCAAGGTCATCATGGTCCTTTACATCATGATGTGTCTTGACAATATGTTCATTGTGGTATCTTACTATTTTCATTTTTGACTACATTTATGAGTCACTTCTCATATGGAAACATTGTCATCATGGTTTTTCCATATCATGATGCATTGTATCCTATACTAAAGAAGACATCAGGTTGCTTAGCACATTTGAGACTTCTTCAAGATCACTAGCACATATTCCATGATCCCATCCACCATTTTCTACAACCATTCATCCCCACGCTTACATTTTGAGAACCCACTAGTATCCTTCATACTTGCCTTCTCTCTTGAGGATGAATCAATCCTTATTCCACCCTTGATCTAATCATTGTGATTGGGGAATTTTATCATATTTTCTTTTTTAAATTTCATTTCTTCTTTTAGTTGCAATGTCATTTCAAACAGGGTTAAATTAGATACATAAAATTTACCTCATCACAATAATTAATTAATTTCATCCACATTTCACTATACTAATTATCTAGATTAAGTAAATTATTGACTTGTACCTAATTATCAATTGAAATAAATTAAATCCACTTCCCCACTCCATTATTAAATTAAAATAAATTAGAGCCATTTTTGTCTAATTACTAAATTAAATAAATTAAATCCACCTTCCACTTATCTTGTTAAATTAAATCAAATAGGTCCACACTCATCCACTTATTAATAAATAAATAAAATTTGAATAATGTTTTTCCCTCTGCAATCACTTAAATTTAGTTAAATTAAAGGTCCCCTTGCATACGATCTAATGCCCCAAGTCATTGCATTTAATCTCAACCATCCATCCATTATTTAATCCTATCCATCCACATCCTCATGCAAGCACTTATAAATGCAAACATCAACCATTCATCTCACATCCTACATTTATAATAGAAAATGCCTTCACATTTTGAAGAGATAAGTTTCCTACGTTGATCTCATTCAAGACTATCTATCAAACATCAAGGTACATTAAGCATCTACAGTGAGCATACAAATGCAAGTACATGCTATCAAGAATGTGAGGAATCCAAGAGAAACTACATCACTCATATCCATGAGAAAATCCACTTGACAATGGAGATATATTTCTTGGTAAGTAAAGGTAAGAAGTTGATTTGATCTTCTTTATGCTCAGTCTAAAGGTATATTGCTGATTTAGAATAAGGGTTGAATATGGCTTTAATCTCTTGCATTTGTGTTCTAGATCTAGCATGTATACACATAGTTGTACACAAGGTTGTGTGTTCTCCTTTTATAGTATTATAGGCCTAATGGATGCCTAGTCCATATTGGGGACAAAGTGAGCACACTCCTTTTCTAGTTGCTCATATTTCTAGATTCTAAAATTTTATCATTTTTATCAAAGTTATTTCCTTTTTTTCTACTTTTGCATTATCTTTGATTTAAAGTTTGCATGCACATTGAAATGGGGGAAAAATGTAGAGGATAAAAATCCACATTTTACTATTTTGTCTGTATCTTTTACACCACTTTGTGTGGATTTTAGTAATACATGATTCTAGCATACATGTTTATGTTCTTAAGGAGGCCCTTCTAGAACTAGCTATCTTAAGTGGTACCTAGTTCCTATAACATCTTGAATTGTGTGTCTAGGACTTGTATTTGTGTACATCATTCTAGTTCACTTTATTATGAGATAGAATTGATTAGTAGTATCTCACAATCTATATTCAATTACACACATCATCAATCTAAGTTTGCATGAGATAGTTTACATTAGGCATAGTTTTTTATTGAAGGGGTAAAATAGGTTTTGAAGGCACCATGAAACCTAAAACAAGTTTTGGAGAGACCTAAAACCCTTTACAACCAGTCTCTATCAAACGAAATAATCATAGCCAAATGACAACAAAAAGAAAGCACTCATCAAACCCACAAAATAGATTTATATAGGAACCTACAAACCATGAAACAATAGGTACCCAATGATGAACCACTTAGAGACATCCACAATGCTGCAACCAAGAACATAGTTAATGAGTTAGACATAAAACCCTATATAGAAAAACCATGTCTAAAAAAATAAACATAGCCAAACAACAACAGAAAGAATGCCAACAACAATCTCACAACAATAGGTTTTGAAAGGACCTTGGAACCTTAAACATACAGCTGAACAACAACATACTTGATGCTGACCCACAAAGAAATAGTAGCCACGATGTACCCAGGAGCAAAGTTAATGAGACAGTGGTTGAATTCATCCCCATCTACGTCAAAATGAACTAATAGCCAAAATGGAAGATGGCCCACAAAGAAATAGTAGTAGTGCTACATCCAAGAACTGAGAAGACTCACTAACTTCATAAGTCATCTCCTTCTTTGTCAAATTGATCCTTATGTCAAAACCTAGCCTCCATTTTACTGAAGGCCTTCTATTACCAAAAGACCATAGACCACACAATCTCTAGGGTTTGAAGAGCCCCTTCGCCATTGCATATCTTATAGGGGTTTGAAAAAATATCAGATTAGCAACCAAGAAACTAACCCATAAGAAATACAGCTCAACCTCAGGGAACTGAAACAACGTCAAATTAGTCACCAAGACCTGAGCCAAGAAACTAACCCATCCAGGCATTCTCCTACCTTGAGACAATTTGAACAAAACAGACTTAAGGCTATGAAAAAACATAGTAGCCCAAACCTCAACAGGGTTGGACAAATACCCATCATGCCCACCAATGAAAGCATCCTCCATCACACCTCTCTAGTGCTCCTCACACGACATATATTCACAGGGCTTCAATTTTCTTCTGGTCCAAACTCTAAATACCTCAGTATTGGGTTTGAAACCTGTAACCCTCCCCAATCTGGGAAAAACTCCTCTTGAAGACAACCATCACTCCAGGAGAAAAAGGGACCTGAAACATCCCACCCAAAGTTTCCTCCAAATAGAGGGTGAATATCGACCTAGCCAAGTCCAAATCTTGGACATTTTGACACTGGGGAATAGTCAGAAACCCTAGCCCCAAAACCCCACCACTATCGCCTACGTGTTCACCAGCATAGGTTAGAGAGGAAGTAGTCTCTCCCATAACTTGTGCCACCATGTCAGACACAACCACTACCAAGCAAGCCACCACCAAGCAAGCATTCTCTTTGGTCGACATCTTGAAATGAGTCATTGTACTTTTTGTTGTACAGAGGAAACCTCTACACAGCCCCAGTCCCAATTAGCCACAAAGCTTCTCGAACAAAGGGAACTCATTTTACAAGGGGATCGTAACTACCCCCTTTCTCGGTGGTTCCACGACCAAACTAACAGGCCTCACCATCCTGACCAAGAGCTATTTGTCCACAACAACATATGGGGACCAATCCTGAAAGCACCTTTAGGCAACCTCTTCCCCGTCATCTTTCTCATCTCCCTCTCCTTCCTCCTCTATGCAGGAACAACCAACATTCCTGCAGGAACTACCAATGCTCCCACTCCCGCTCATTCTATAAATGTTAAACCAACCTATTCTTTAATTTTGTATTTTTTTTAATCATGTTAAACCAATCTAGTGACTTGCTTGTCATTAAGGAAAGTGATCTCTTTTGTCGATACATACAAAGCTTGAACCAAAAGTATTTTTAGAACCACATTGTTGTGAAGCACAAATATACACCCAAAAAAAATATTTTTCACAAGTACCAAAGGAAAAAATTTCCATTGGATGAAATTGTGCAACCCATGAAAGAATTGCATTGGTTGGACCGAAACATGGGTGCATTTATTTTCAACATCTCACTAATCAAAGTCAACACTATATCAAATTTCAAGTAAATCCTATTTTTTTATATTTCAACTATCATTTTAATTTATCTATATTAATAATTTGATTAATTTAATTAACTTGCCATTTCATTTAAACTATCTAAATTAATTGTAAAATATATTTAATTTTCCTACAATAATTTTTATGAATATAAAATATGAACATGGCAAATGAAATTTTAATTATAAACCATAAATTGTTGGAGCATTGTAAACTCTAAATTAACACAAGCTCTTGGGTGTGCCTAGGAGACCGATTGACAGCCCTTAAGTACTTACTAGTTAGAGGTTGATGGTGATATACCACTAGGGCCTCCTTCAATCTAGCTAGAATTTACTAAGAAGAGGTAAGTTTATAGTAACTCGTAACTAGAATTAAAAACCTACTAAACTAAGATGCACATAGATAAAACAATGAAAAGTAATATTTACCAAAGACAAACTCTTGATGTAGGTGAAAATAATAGTAATATATACCTAAGTCAAACTCCTAACCTAAATGAAAATAAAAAATTGTAAATAATCCACATTCAAAAACTAAAAACCATCTCTAATACATTGTTTACTCCACACTCCATCCAAGACATTGTTTACTCCGCACTCCATCCAATAGAAAAAACAAAGTAAAAAAAAAAAAAAATCTCTCGTAGAATGAATCAATGAAAGTGACAAAAAGAGAATGGATATATAACAATTATCTCTCTCACCAAAACAAACTATTAGAACTAAGAATCAAATCTACATTTAGTTTATTTAATTGGTGATGAAAATCGAGAAGCTCTCTCCAATGCATTGTTTGCTCCGTTTAATCAAATAATCAAAGTGACAAAAAGGTAACTCTCTCATTGTTTTCTTCGTCTAATTGCTCCTGCCCTAAAAGCCTGCAGGTTGTGGTTAACGTGCCGGCACGGTGGGCGCCACCTTCTTCCGTCTCATTGAGGAATCAAACAAAGTGAGAAAAAGAAAAGGCGTATAAAGCAATTTGCTGGAAGCCGCACATTAATACACGACACGCGGGGCAATATGCCGGCTCTGAATTTACCCCAGCCACGTTCTTCCTGAGAGAATGAAGGTGGGAAGCTCGGCTTCCTCGGCATATTTATAGAAGAGCACCGTGTTTTCTATTGGGAATTTTCCTCCTATTACATTACAGTTATTTTGATGTCTAATTTTCCCTGCCTTCTCGTTATCCCCGCATGTACAGTTTTAGCTGGGCAGTGGTATTTCAAACGGAGGAGATTGAAATGGACAAATGGTTTGGCAAAGGTCGGCGAAGGTTCTCGCATGCTTCGCTTAGCGCTGCAACTAAAGTTTTCAGCCAAGAACAAAAGCCTGGTGAAGGAGGCTTCGGAGGTGTGTACAATGGCATTTATTTTGTCTTCTACAAATGAGTCCGTGGCTGTGAAAAGGATATCTCAACGTTCAAAAGAAGGAAGGAATATATTTCAGAGATTACTACTATAATCAGTAAGATGAGACACCGTAACCTTGTGAAGCTCTTGGGATGGAGCCACTACCATCAAAAGGGCGAATTGGTTCTGGTCTACGAATTCCTGCCAAAGGGAAGCCTGGACAGTATATTTTCGGGGGTATTTGTTTGGAGTGGGATCGAAGGTATAGTATTGTTTGTGACATCGCCTCCTGTCTTGTTTATCCTCACGAGGAGTGCGAAGAGTGTGTAAAGCACAAGGACGTGAAGGCCAGCAAAATAATGTTGGATTGTAATTGGAGGGTTATTTTTAAATATCATCCACTTCAACAGTTAATGGTTAATTTTGGCCAATAGAAATAGGATAAATATTTAACACTTTTTGTTGTGGATGAGGTGTAAAATTGCTATTGACTATTTGACCATTGAAGTGGGTGATATTTAAGTAGAGTGATTTTGGAGCGGCAAGAGTAGTTACATGCGATTGTGCAGAGACTCCGTCAAAGTGATGGGCAGAACACTTGGGTGATAGCTGAATCAGGTTTTTCATGATTTATTGTTTTCTACGTCATTGGGTTTACAAGTTGTTTGAGACATTGGTGCTAAAGTTACTTCTATTTAATTGAATGGTGCATCCTCTACCCACTTTCTTCCGAACTTTGTTTTTAAAATTTTGTATACCTTGTGATTTCTTTCCCTACTGTGACAAAGCTTCTTATTATAACTACTTATATTGAGATATATACATTCACTTCCTTTCTTCTATTCTAGGATCATTTCACCTATCATTCATGTTATTCCTATTAATGCTATGACTACACATAGTCTGAATGTTGTTTCCACCATTTCCATTTTCACTACTATAACCTCTTCTAGTGCAAACCCTACACCTCATTCTATCTCTTGTTCCATACCCTCTTCCATATTCCATTCCATACCTTATTCCATTAATTGTTCCATACTACATCCCCATTCCTCTATATCTATATCCTACCTTTTGTTTCTTCCATTCTTGCTACCATCATTTCTACCTACACTTTAGATGCACTATTTCCAAAGCTAGATAGAGTGGACCATAAAATTGATGGCCACGACAAAATTCATATGTGGAAGTAAAATTTACTCCACTTGTATTTATGACTATTTTTTATCTTTCACATAGTGGTTTTGTGGCACCTTGCTTTTAAATGTACAATATCAAAGGTGACCCTAATACACATTTTATATCTTTAGCTATTACATGTTTAGTTTATGTGTATGAAAATAAAGTCTTGGATAAGTTATTTTCACATTTATTTCATTCCTAAGATAAATTGGGGGAGAATCTCTTAGATTAGCTAGTAGAGGAATAAAACAAATGAAATACATAAAGAAAAATAGTTATAAAAACCAAAATATATTGGAATCTAGAAGTCTTATGGTCAATATGCAACTTATATTTAGATTGAATAGGGAAATTATATATAGAGGTTAGATAATAATTCATGTATGCCTCTTTTACTCTACAAAATGTACAAGTAGGTCTTTATACAATTATGTCATTAGTTATGCTTTATTCATATGTTGATAAATATATATACACCTAGATTTCACATGCAATTGTCATCATCCTATTCTCACTTTGTCAACCAATTTCATCATCATCCTAGTTTCGTCTAATCTACTAATTCTATCATCAAGTTATTCTAATCCTATTATTGTCTTGTCAACTAATTACCCTATCAACTTATCAATTGCATCATGCTAATTCTTAATTCAACATGTTGATTAATTCATTGCATTAATTAATTAATTAATTCCATTCAAGTCCACTAATATCAACACATATTTCATTAACTGATTATTCCTAATTAATTAAGTAATTGTTAGGAAAGGTGTCTCAACCTTGTAATGGCAAAAAGTGTGATTTTTTTTGTTTTCAAATTGAATAAACTCAATTTCTAGGCTATAGGGTTGGTTTTTGGTCAAAATAAAAACTCCAGGTTGTTTGGTATTGCGTATAGGGGTTCCTATTGCATAGATCTCTTTGAGTTGTACAATTTAAAAAATAAAGGTCCCAATCAACCTTTTGGATAAAAACTTGGGGCTCCCATATTAGAAAATATAGAAATGTGTTGGACACAGAAAAAAGGTATAATGGGGAGTTACATGTGTTGATGCATGTTATGACACATCGTAAGACATATTTGATTGGAGATAATGGAACCCTAAAGATTTGGGCACCACTTTTAGGTTGTTTTAGCTCATGGTTTTGTGATTACCATTTGACAATTTCATGTATTATATTTTTTTATATATTAGGTTCTTAAGATAGAGGTTAAGTCTGAGAGTTTTATAGATGTTCAATTATCTCTAGATCTTTGGTGGTGATACCCCTGTGAAAGGTTACTTTGCAGGTATATTGTAATCTTCTTTAGATTTAGAAATAGTATATTGAACTACTTTTAGAGTGTGGAGTTTTTATCTCGAAAATGTTTTCCCACATAAATCATTGTGTTGTGGTATCATTGCTATTTATATTTATTTTTGTATAATTTCTATAACTATTGTAAAGATCTAATTTTTTTTTCATAAAACCCCTCTCAAGATCAGTGTAGGAAGTTGTCTTGCTACTTTAGCTTCCTTACAAGTGGTATTAGAGCTTGATCACCTTTGGCTTCAATTGTGAGTTGTTGGGTTTTTTGAACTAGTCTAGTGTTGAGTCAGAGTGTCTATAGAGGATACTTTGTGATCTTGTTGCAAAATTTTTTAGATGGAAAGTAGATCATGGAGAATAGAGGTAGATAAGTTTTTTAGTAACAATTTTTAGACGTGGAAGCTAAAGATGGAAGATATGTCAATTGATCAAGATCTATGGGACGATGTTGATGAACAAGTTTCAAGGCCTACAAATACTACTTTGGGTGCTCAATATGATGTTATAGACCATAAATCCAAGTGTCTAATTAGATTATGCCCTACAGACTCTATTTTAATCAATATCCATGAAGAGTCCTCTATGAAGAAACTATGGAAGAAACTTGGTGACATATATCAAGAAATTTTTTAGTGAATAATATTTTCTTGAGGAAGAAGTTGTATTCCTTAAGAATTTGGAAGAGGGTGGATGAATTGCAGACCACCCTAGAAGAATTCAATATGTTGGTGGCTTAATTGACATCAGTTGGTGTAAAAAAAGAGGAGAGATGTCAAATCCTACTTTGTTTTTGGCTTGATTCGTGAGATTCTCTTGTTATGGGTATTGAGAGCACTTCTATTATCTTGAAAGTTTAAGATGTTTTGGTTCATTTCTTTTTGAAGTGATGATGAAGGTCTAAATAAAAAGTCAAGAAGGGTGAGAAGCTTGACAAATCCAAGTCCCTAGGGAGATCCAAATATCTTGGAAAGTCCAAAGTTATTTCTTTGAATTGTGGTAAGCCTAGACACTTCCATAAGTAATGCAAAGAAGAAAAGAAGAAGAAAATGAAGGAACTTATTTTTTATTCTAAATGTGAGAAGGAAAATGGTGATGGATTCATTATAACTTTGACCACTAATGTAGGTAATGATGCATGCTTAATTGACTTAGGTGTACTTGAGCGATAATTCTTATTTAAATATTGTTGGATGTGGTAAAGTTAAAATCAAATTTAATAATGGTAGAGTAATAAACAATAGTGGTATTCTTCATATTCCTTGGTTAGCATGAAATTTATTATCTATGAGGAAAATAATAGAGGTGAGTGTGTAGGTAGTCTTTTCTGATGCAGGATGCAAGATGGTTAAAGGTGTCATCGTGATCACTAGAGGCATCAAATTTACCACACTGTATAAGCTTGATGCATACAAATTAAGTGTAATAGTACTATAAAAAGAAAGTATGTGACTACTTCATTTACAAAATTGAGGATTTTCTCTTTAGTAGATGGTCATGCCTTCTAGCTACCTAAGGGTGCTCTTTCTTTTGAATCAAAATTTCCTCTAGAAAAGACTATGTTATGACACCAAAGATTAGGCAATATTGGATAAAAGGGTTTGAGGACCTTGAAAAATTGAAACCGTGTTGAAGGGTTGACTAGTTGTACAATCTTAGTTTTAGGTTTTGTGAGCATTGTATTTATGATAAAAAAATTACGTTTAGTTTTACTCAAGTTCTCATAAATCTTGTGTTGTATTGGATCTTATTCATTCTAATGTGTTTGGTCCATTAGGTGCTCCTCCAATTGGAAAATCCACATATTATATTTTATTTATTCTTGATTATAGCAAAAGGACATCGGTGCTAGTGTGTGTGTGTGTGTGTGTGTGTGTCATATATATATATACACACACACACACACACACACACACACACACACACACACACACACACACACACTTAGGAATAAGCCTACTTAGGTGTGCCTTTATACAAACTTGACACATGTATGATTGAGGTGTCAAGGTTTCTAGGAAATTAGGAGAGGGGTCATCAAATTTCCCACTAAACTAGCCACTCATGCTAGTTTGTAGGAGTCTTTCTCTCAACTAATAACTGTAGCATAAAAATATGAATTGCAAATAGATTTCAAATATTTCAAAACCCTAAACTCATATTTAATGCCCTATCACAAGACAAGATTAAAGTTAACTATAGAAAGATGAAAAATTAAATGAAAAACCAAACAAGATGTTACCGAAGGTGTTAAATCTAGTTGCTCAATATTTGCATAACTCCTTTTGTAAAAAAATTTCTAGGGGGAGAAAATGGAAAATAGGGGTAGGTTTTATAAAGTCTAGTTGAAAACAGTTTGGGTGGTTGAATGGCTTGGTAGGTAAATAACGGTTTTTTGGTTATGTGAACCATAAATAATAAATTAAGTTTATTAATCTTAATTCATTATGTATGGGAGTATTTTGGGTTTAGTAAATAATAAATTAATTTTAATTTATTATTCATGGGATATGGTAAAAGGTGAAAAGATTTAATTAATTAATCAAAATTAATTAAATCTTTGGTTTAAGGGTGAATTAAAGATTAAGAGACATTTAATTAATTAATGAAAATTAATTAAATTTCATGACGTAGGAAATTTATCGATTGGTCAATTTTTTATGTCTACATTTTGCCCTCTTTGAGACAATATTGCGAAGCAATGCCATTTCAAAGAAGATTAAAATATAGATTGGAATGGATTTCGCGTAGGTTGAGGGTCACATGGGGCTCATAAAAATGAAGGATTAGTAGATAATTCCCCTTCAAGAGGATATGCAGGGATGAAGGAGATGTATAGGCTCTTGAAAAGGGGAAATGAAGGGGAGGAAGTGGAGCTATGCTGATTAAACTTTGAGCAACCTAATATTTGATATAACACTAGACATCATGCACCAAGGTATAAGGATCAAGGTGACAATGTGTCCTGTGCACCCAACATAATACAACCTTGTCTAATGTATGAGGAAGTAAACTAAAAGCATTAAAGTCCTAGTACACAAAAGGTATGATATGACCTTAGATGCAAAGGATAATGCAAAAAGCTATTCCAACATACACAAGATACAAATATTAGCTGGAATGTTATGGATGTGATTCAAATGTAAGATAAAATGATGACACAGACAAGAAAGCAAGTATGCACAAATGATTCAAAAACAAACAAGGTATTGCCCCTATCAAGCTGAAAACTGATGATCGATTAGATTGATTGATATGATTGATAGATAGCATTGTTGATGTGGGAACAATTTATCCCAAGAACAACCAAGGATTGTGTTGTTGATATGGGAATGATATATGCCGAGAACAACACTAGGATTGGGAATGAAATATCCCATTGATGATGACGATGATGATGATGATGATGATGATGATGATGATGATGATGATGATGATGATTGATCGATCAATCAATTGGCTTCACAACAAGGCTAGGAACCAAGACCATGGATGTAATTGGATAATTTGACTTGATTGATTGACTTGATTGGTATGGATTAAGGATAATTGCATTTGGATCATTGCTGGTTGGAATGATTTGATTGATTGTGATTTATGGATTGATTTGATGAATGAATTGATTGGATGATTGGAGAATTGATTGGAAGAAGTGATTTGATTAGAATGATTTGGTTGATAATGTGCATTGGATTAACTTGATTGAATTGATTTGAAGAAGTGATGTGATTGGTTTGACTTGATGAAGTGATCGGATTGGATTTGAATTGAAGAGTTGATTTGATTAAATGAATTGATTTTATTGCTTGGATTTTTGTTAGATATTTGATGTTTTTATATTTTTCAAATGTTTTGATTTTTTGGATTTTTTGTTTGTTTTGGATGTTTAACATTGGATTGTGTGTGGATATCCTTTCAATAGATACCAATGACAAGGGAAAAACCAGCCAAAAGGCAAGGATGATGATAGGGTGCAGATGAGAAATGATGGAAGGATATATAATAAGATTAGATGGATGAATAAGAGGATGGGTGATACCTGATGAAAGTAGGATTTGGATGGATAAAAGGATCGATAATAGGATAAAGGTAGGAGTATGGATGCAAGGAGTGGCGATAGGATAAAGATAGGAGTATGGATGGATACAAGGAGTGGTGATAGGATAAAGGTAGGAATGTGGATGGGATATATATGATAGATAGATGAAAGGAGCCTAGGATGTGATCTCAAAGGACTATGTCACATAGGAATAGCATGCCTCCCTACTCTAGACATAATGCCTTAGGATTTGGTGAGGTGATGCTTATTAGGATGCATGAAGGGGATAATGCTTGGAAGGGATGAATGGAGTTAGTAGTAGATGGGTGTATGGAGGATATTCTTAGAAATGGATGGGTGGAAATTGGAGTATGACAAGAGGTGTCAAAAGTATTTTTCAACATTGTGCCCCCACACTCATCAAGATCAGAAAGGAGGAAGGGAAGATGGATGGTGTAATGAGGAAGGTATGATGGGTAAGGATGACAAGTAGGATGGAAAATGATAGGATATATGAGATGGGATAGATGAGATGGTACATATGAGATGGGATAGATAAGAAAACATGTCCCCAAATGTAAAGCACATAGATAATCATCTACGCATGATGCATGTTTGCCAAGTTTTCATCATGGTACTTATCCAAGGCACATGTTTACCAGGTTTTCACCATTGGACAAAATGATTTATCTTTACTATTTTTTTTGTAATAGGGGATAGTTGGATGGAATAGGTAGGAACTCAAAATTTTGTTCCCATAACAAGATGGGAATGTCCCATGATGGATAGAAGTCAGCCATAGACCATGCCAAGTGTCATTATGCTCATGGATGTTGGTAGAGGATTACATGAGAGAGAAACATATTAAGTGGATAGTAGATTTTGAGGTGGATTATGAAAGGTTCATGCAAGGGTGGATAGAGGATTGGAGATTATGATGTGAATGATGAAGGATAGAGGATTAGGATGGAGTTAAAGAGATATATAGGGCTTATGCAAAATCATGGACCATATGATTATGATGGAAGAAATAAGTAGGATAGTAGATGGGAGATGCAGAGATGGAGGTATGTGGGAATGATGTGGAGTGGAAGGGAACTAAGACCAATAGTTGCACACACTAAATTAGATTTTGAAGCTTTTTATTGGAAGGAAGATTTGGGATTAATGGAGATGTTCTTTTAGGGGATTGCTTATTTAGGTCTTTATGGACCCAAATGGACTTATGAGTTTTAGGATTTTGTGATGGGGAGAAGGATATTTGGGATTTTAGGAGGGTGGATGCTCTATTTGAATTAGGTACTTTTTTCTTGGGGACCCAAATCATTTTGGTTTTGAAATTATTTTTGTTAGATGTGGACTTGGGTAGCCTCTTTGAGTTTTGATTTTGCTTTGATTATTTGCATTGATGCCATGTGGCATGAGAATTATTAGGATGTTTTGCTTTATGGGTGGAGGCATTGAAAGTTTAATTTGTGAATCACATGGGGTTGTTTAGGATAGCTTCACATTTAATCGATGTGTGCATTTGTTTATCATGATTAGGAATTGTAGGAGATTTATAGGAACAGGATGTATGAATAGAGGGATTAATGGATTTGTAGCTAAAGTGATAAGGGGATGTGAGGATAGGAATATTAGGAGTTGGAAGGAGGGGAGGTAAAGTGGATGGAGGGATGATAGGAGTTGGAAGAAGTGGAGGTAAAGTAGATAGAGGAAGATGAATGGTTACATGCTTTTGACGCTTGTAGGATAACGAAGGTGGGATAGCAACATATGTTTTGGGGGTTATGATAGGATTTATGATGGAAAGTGGTGAACTTATGAGGAATCCAGAGAAATTACCAATACCTTTAGATTGTTGTCCTTGGGGTGTATATCCTAGGCCATATGAGTGTGGACAGACTTTGATATGAATAGGCTCCAAAATACCTTGTTCATGAAGGCCTAAGCCTTTTCCTTGATAGTTCATGTTTTGGAGTATGAGATGCACAATGGGACTATGTATGTTTTGGGAACTAGACTTGAGTTCATTATTGGATGGATAAGGTATGGTGATAGACAATGGTTTCTTCTCTCCTAGAGAAGAACATTCATGGATGAAAGTAGCCAGACTAATAGGATATGATGATGGATTTGAAGTAGGATCAATATGAGATGGTGAAGGAGCAATAGGATCTTTATTATGCTCATTATGGTCATGAAGATCCAAGGTATTTATTTGATCATCTATGTTCTTGTGGGAACTAATTGTCTCATCAAGGGAAATGGATGCTTTGAAGGAAGGCCATGAAGCGAGGTGAGTGCTCAAGTTGATCAACAAGACTTTCATACTCACTCTTATTGCTATGATAATAATGAGGAGTAGATGGAGTATGTTGTTCTTGGGTATCTTTCTCATAGGAATTATCGATAAGATCAACTTGCTTATGGATAGGCTCTTCATCATAGATAATGTCTTGATCATAGAAAAGATATATGTTATGGTTAAGTTGAATGTAAAAAATTTGATCTTGATTTATATAAGGGCAAGGTTGATCATGGTCTAGATTTGACTCTTGACATAAGTCTTGAGTTTGGATGGAAATGGAAGTTGGAGACCCTTGGATGTGTTGGAGAAGCTCTAGATTCTCAACAACATGAGGGTATAGTGGATCTTGACTTGGACACATGGTGGAAGACTCTTCAATAGGTCCAATGAATTGTGGACTACATGATAGATTTGGAAGACTAGGCATGATGTTTGGAGGTTCTTTGGTAGGCTTAGGGATAGATGTTTGATGACATAAGAGTAATGGTTGATTCCTTGCTAGTATCCAATGTATCACATCCTTCATAAGTATATGGGTAGATGGACAATATAATGGATGGAGAATAATGGTAGATGGTGTAGACTTATGTGTAAGATTAGGATTGCTTGTGCTAGATGGGGATGAAATTTGATGAGTGGATTTGGATTTCTCCATAGCTTTTTTAAAGAATCTTTCAAGAAAATTGTTTGGCTTTGGCATAGGCATTTTATTGGATAGTGATGTAGATTCCATATGGATGGATGGATGAGGGGGATGATTAGATGGGTTGGTGTATGATTCCAAAGCTGAGGTGGTATTTCCCTTGTCAAAAGTATCATTAAGATGGCTTAAGGATTGACTAGTACTAGCATGCTCATGTTGTGGAAGATTTTGAGATGGATATTAAGGAATATTTATGACATTGGTTGATGTGGAGGGACTAGGTTGACATGATGATGGGGGGATATATGGTTCATAAGTTTCAAAATATGCATCATGATCTAAAAAGTTTTCATCGTCATTAAAAGCAAATTTTGACCCACCTTGGAGGATATATAGTTTTGGCTTTGATACCTTTATAGTATAAAACTTGAGGGGTGATTTCTTAGCATTCTTGAGAGTGTCCAATTTGATGGGATCATTTATATGTGTTGGGATGGAGTTACACATAGGTTGAAGTCTTTGTATTTCATCTTGTTCCTCCAAGTATGCCTCAAAATGTACAAGATTCTCATCATTAGTAGAACTAGGACAAGGGCCTCCTTGGAGTATATATGGTTTTGGATTTGGCTTTGATTTATTGATGATCACAACCATTTTGATGAATGAAGATTGGACTAGGTTAAAGGACGGGAATATGAGTAAGATGACACTAAGTAAACTTCAAGTGAGTTGATGACAACTCTAAAATAGGTCAACATAACTCTAGGTCTAACAATGATTATGTAGGAAATGATTTCTTATGTTATTATGGATAGACACAAGGACAATGATCAAGAGAGGGTGTGCTAAAGTAGGAGATAATAAACTCCAAGCAAGTGTTAGGGTTAGCCGGCAAAAGATATCAATTAAATGCAAATAAAGATTAAACAAAGGAATGGAAATACACAGAAATAATAACAGCTAGAGACAAGTTTTAATGTGGTTCACCCAAACTCAGGCTACATCCACCAAACAGAGAGTCCAATATTATTATCCAGTAAATCAAACTGATTATAACCAACAATCTCTACAACTCAATATCGTTGCAAATGCTACAATACAATAATCAATGAAAACCCTAACCCTTAGCCATTTTATCATGACTTTTGTCAGTTACAAAATAGGGTTCTTTTATGTTAGCCAATAATAAATAACTCTCGACACCTTAATAAAATAATAAAAAACCATGTGAGGTTTCGGGGGTGTTGCCCCTTAACCCTGTAGGAATTTGGGGTGAAACCACACTGATAAAAGTGGGGAGAATTTAACCTCTGAGTCTGATTAGGCTCCATATAATAACAATCTCCCAATTGGAGACTAATCAAAATCCACACCATATCATCTTCCACTGGGAGACTGATCATAACACTACTGACCCTATAGCTCCCACTGGAAATAAGCACCCTGGACTCTGTTGTTCTCTTTTTATTGTTTTCAGTCTAGAAGACCAACCGAAGCTGAAGAGGAGCTCAACTTATCCCTTGTCATTGCCTTTGTAAATATATCCACTGGATTTTCTTCTATATGTATCTTTTCCATCCTTAACTATCCATCATCCAAGGCCAGCTGAATAAAGTGATACCTCAACTGTATGTGTTTGGTCTTTGAATGCAAGGCAAAATTCTTTGCAAGATGTATGACACTCTGACTGTCTGTATACAAATAAATGTTAGCATGTTGTTTTCCCAATTCTTCCATGAAAGATTGCAGCCATATCATCTCCTTGCTTTCCTCTATTGCAGCTACATATTTTGCCTCCGTGGTGGATAAAGTGACCACCTTTTGCAACCGTGAGATCCAACTCACCAATGTCCCACCTATAGTAAAGACATAACTTGTAGTACTCCACCTTGTATCAATATCTCCTGCCAAATCTGAGTCTACATAGCTTACTAAATCGGTACTAGAGCCCCCAAAACATAAGGGTTTATTGGATGTACCTCTCAAATATCTGAGAATCCTTTTTACTACATTCCAATGCTCCAATCTGGGATGACTCATATACCTGCTTACGACTCCTATAGCATGTGCAATATCTAGTCTTGTGCATACCATGGCATACATTAAACTTCCTACAGCTGAAGCATATGGTACCTTAGACATTTTTTCTTCCTCCTCTGGTGTCTTAGGACACATTTCCTTAGTCAATTTCAAATGACTAGGCAAAGGTGTGCTGACAACTTTTGCATTCTCCATATAGATTCTCTGCAACACCTTTTCAACATAATCAACCTGACATAGAGTAAATTTTCTATTCTTCCTATCTCTGCAAATTTTCATACCAAGGATTTGTTTTGCTACCCCCAAATCCTTCATAGCAAATGACTGTGCTAACTGCTATTTTAACTCACTTATGTGATCCATATTAGACCTTGCTACAAGCATGTCATCAATATATAAACATAAAATAATGTCGCTGTCATTATCCAACCTCTTAAAATAAACACAATGGTTAGAATTACACCATTTGTAGCTTTGTTAATCTATAAAACTATCAAATTTTAAATACCCTTGCCGAGGTGCTTGTTTTAGGGCATATAAACTCTTTTTCAATCTGCACACCTATTTCTCCTTACCTTTGATCTCAAATCCTTGGGGTTGTTCCATATATATCTTCTCCTCCAAATCACCATGGAGAAAGGTAGTTTTCACATCTAGTTGTTCCAAATGCAAATCTTCAGTAGCTACAATACTCAAAATAATACGAATAGAAGTCATCTTGACAATTGGAGAAAATATCTCATCAAAATCAATGCCCTTTTTCTATGCAAATCCTTTTACAACTAACCTGACTTTAAATCTTTTCTTACCTCCATCTTCCTCTTTTAGCTTATAAACCCATTTGTTTGGTAAAGCCTTTTTACCTGTAGGTAACTTACATAATTTCCAAGTCTAATTTTTTAGCAAGGAGTCCATTTCTTTTTTCATTGTAAGCTCCCACTGAACTTGTGTATCCACCTACATAGCTTCATCATACCCTTCTGGTTCACCAGCATCTGTTAACAAAATAGAATACAAAGATGGAGAAAACCTTTCTGGAGGTCTACTTAGCCTTGTTGACTGTCTAACATTCACTAGAGTTTGTGGTATTTCTAGTTGTTGTTGCAGAGCATGAGGAACCACTGGAACATCACTATTTGGAGTATCATCTAGCACCACATAATTTTTTTCTTTCTTCTCATGCTACTACAACTTATCTTTGTACAACACCTTCTCATTGAATATAACATCCCTGCTTCTCACAATTTTTTGATTTTCAAAATCCTAAAGCCTATAACTAAATTCATTAATGCCATATCCAATAAAGGTACACTTTTTTGATTTTCTATTTAGCTTGGTTCTATTTTCAGAATTTACATGTGCAAATGCTTCACATCTGAAAGTTTTGAGAAAAGAATAACTCACCTTCTTAGTTGTCCATGCTTCCTCTAGAATACCACAACCCAAAGGAACTGAAGGACCGCTGTTAATTAAATATACAATGGTGTTGACAGTGTCTGCCCACATATTTAAAGGCAGCCCAACATGCAATCTCATGGTCCTTGCACACTCCATTACTATCCTATTCATGCGCTCAGCCACCCCATTTTCTTGTGGAGTCCCTAGAACCATTTTCTGCCTACGAATTCCATTAAAGGAATAATAATCCTCAAATTCTTTGCTACAATACTCACCACTATTATCAGATCTGAGATATTTTAATCTTTTACCCATCTCATTCTCAACTAAGCTTCTCCATGTCTTAAATGTTTCAAATACTTCAGATTTCTGCCTAAGGAAATAAATTCATACCTTCCTAGTTGCATCATCTATGAATGTAACATAATATCGAGAGCTACCAAGAGAAGATACCTGAGTCGGTTCCTATACATCTGTATGCACAAGCTCCAACTTTTCATTTTTCTTTTGCTTCCATTTCCTTAAGAAAACTAACTCTCTTTTGTTTCCTATACATACAACTTTCACAGACATCCATATTAATATATTTCAAACCTGGTAAAACATTCTTAGAATGAAGTATCTTCATACCTTTTTCACTCATATGCCCAAGTTTGTTATGCCACAGTATTGTCTCAGAACCTGCAACAACTATTTCAGTCTCTTCCTGCGAACCTGTAACAACTGTTCCTGAACCTGTTTAGTTTTTCTCTGGAATAGCTAAAGTAGAAGGAACAATATGACCTGTACAAAGATATAAGGTGCCAACTTTCACACATTTTTCTACTATTAAGGTACCTTTTGAAACCTTCCAATTTTTATCAGTAAATGTAACAATGTAACCTTTTTCAACTAGTTGCCCTGCTAAAATTAAATTCTTACTAAGCCTTGGAACATGCCTTAACTCTTGTAGTAGCCAATGATTCCCATTCTGTAACTTAATCTTAATTTTTTCCTTTCCAACAATCTGATAAGGTTCGTTATCTCCCAAATAAACTAGCCCAAAATCCCCTTGAACATAATCAAGAAAATAACTTTTGTGGCGTGCCATGAAATGAGGCCCCTGAATCTAAAACCCATGAATCATCAGCATTATCTAGGGAAAGAATCAAAGAATCATCTTCAGATGTATTACTTACCACATTTGCCTCCTTATTGCCTTCTTGTTTGTCTCCTTCTTTATTCTTGCAACTTAATCTTAATTCTTTCCATTCGAACAATCTAACAGGGTTCATTATCTCCTAAATAAACCAACCCAAAATCCCCTTCGACATAATCAAGAAAATAACTTCTATGGGGTGTAGCATGAAATGAGGCCCCTAAATCTAAAACCCATGAATCATCAGCATTATCTAGGGAAAGAATCAAAGCATCATCTTCAGATTTATTACTTACCACATTTGCCTCCTTATTGCCTTCTTGTTTGTCTCCTTTATTCTTTAGATGACCTGGTTTCCCATAGTACCAGCAGTCCTTCTATCCTCCAGATTGGGATCTCTTATCCTTTGATTTTCTTCATGACTTCCCATGACCTCTAGAACTTTTGCCTCTCTCGGATCTACCCCTACTTTCTGCATTCAAAACACTACCTTTTGTGGAACCTCTTAATCTTTTTCATTGCATTTCCTTGCTAAGGATAACACCAACAATATTATCAAATTTGAAAGTGTTTGAACCAAAGATAGAGTTACTTACAACAATTACCAAGCTATTCCAGTTTTCTGGCAAAAATCATAAAACCAAGAGAGCCCTCACCTCTTCATCAAATTTCACTTTTACAGAAGTTAACTAACTAACAATTGTATTAAACTCATTTAAATGATCTATCATAGATCCACCTTCAACCATTTTTAGATTAAAAAATGCTTCATGAGAAATACCTTATTTGAGGCTGAGGATATTTTATACAATTTAGCAAAAGCTTTCATCAGTTCACTTATTATCTTCACTTCTATTATATTGAATGCCATAGATGGTGCCAAGTACAACCAAATGGTTCCCAGTGCCTTTATGTCTAGAAGTTCCCAATCCTCATCCATCATTCCTGCTGGTTTCTTGGATACTCCTTCCAATGGCTTCCATAAATCATTCTGATAGAGGCAATCCTCCATTTGCATCTTCCATAACTGATAGTTCTTCCCATTAAATTTATTGACCTTCAATTTACCCTCATCCACCATTGCTCCCACTCAACCGTGAGACCTTCCTGTAGATGATAATCAGACACAACCTACTTTGATACCACTTGTTAGGGTTAGTTGGTAGATGATATCAATTAAATGTAAATAAAGATTAAACAGAGGAATAGAAATACACAGAAATAATAACAATGAGAGACAAGTTTTAATGTGGTTCACCCAAAATTGGGGTACATCCACCAAACAGAGAGTCCAATATTATTATCCAGTAAATCAAACTGATTACAACCAACAATCCCTACAACTCAAGACTATTGCAAATGCTACAATATAATAATCAATAGAAACCCTAACCCTTGGCCATTTTTATCATGACTTTTATCAATTACAAAATAGGGTTTTTTTTATGTTAGCCAATAAAAAAATAACTCCTAACACCTTAATAAAATAATAAAAAATTGTGTGAGGTTTTGGGGTGCTACCCCTTGACCCCATAAGAATTTGTGGGGAAACCACACTGATAAAAGTGGGGAAAATTTAACCTCTGAGTCTGATTAGGCTCCATATAACAAAAATAGGTTACCCTATCCTAAAATGCTGATATGTTTCCAAATTTGAGTATGATAGACCTCAAGTGGTAAAGCAATATGATAGCCAAGGCTTGATTGAAGAGCAAAGAGAGTGACCTAGATACAAACTGAGAATTTTGTTTCAATGGTGATGTATATGCAAGTGTGTATGATTGGCTAGGAGGTTATGGATATGCAATGACTGAAGGATTAGAACTGAAGAATGATGCCTCTTGAGAGATTTAAATGCTAGACTCGTTTTGGTTAGATTTGCAAGGTTGAAATGTTACAGATGTGATGTTTGATTGAGATTTGTTTCAAACACCCACATAAAACACAAGAAAATAGAATGTTTTTTAGTTTGATCTTGATGTGAAATGACACACTTTGAAAACACTTTGCACAACCTAGGCTAGGAAAGGATACTACCTACTAGATCCCCACTTGGATTTCTCCAGCCACTTAAACACGACAGACAACTAGAGACTTGGTGGCACTGGCTCCCCTTTACATGGCACACACTTCTCGGGCACACCAAATCTCATTCTCCCAAAGAGGAATTTCTACCTCTACACTTGAATAGTGAAGACATGGGGTGGCTTCAGAATGACCATTCCTGTGCTAGCAAGTAAAAAGGATTTTGGCCACTAAACAATTGGTTCTTGGTAAGGGCTTTCATTCAAGGTGGCCATACATGCGGCAAGATTAGATCAAGATTATTTTAATCAAGAGGCATCCCAGTCCCTTCCTAAGAAAGGATTTGGACGTGTCATGCAGACACTAGGGGTGGCACTTGTCGGTATGACACATCAGCACCTATTACTTATGACTTTCATCACAAACACATTTTTTATATAGTGGTTCTAAAGATCTTGGCTTTATCTTGTTACCGCTTGGGTCATTCCCACATTTTGAAGTGGGGTGGTAGGCCCTCTAAGGGTTTAAAAACATAAAAGATGGTTTGGCTTCTGATCACTGAGTTTGCACAAGGTGAGAGCATACACCTACCACCTTACAAGCACAACAAATAGTGATTAATTAACCCCGTAGTTAATCTATGTGTAAACAAACATTTGAAAAAGAGATCTATGAATGAAAGCCATGTAGCCAATGTTTTAGTAGTTTGCAAAAAAAATTTCTTTGACAGCCATAAAGCTACAACAAAATGTTAGGCCAACACAAATGATCCTGCAAAAGTTGACATGAAATGTTAAATGCACGGCAAGGAAAAAATGTTTGATGTTTTGAAACAAAAGATAAATTTTGAAATGATTATACCATAGAATTAGAGATGAATCTGAAAGAGATTATTGTCCTGTTGTGAAGCTCTCTAAATCCTCTTTCTGATGCTTGCAAAAATGTGAAAATTTGATAAAAAACATAAAAGTTATGCAAGTTTGAATGAAACAACTTCCTAGGGCTAGAAATGTGCACTCTAGTAGCCATTAATTATGAACTCATGGTTTGTAAGAAGCATAGTCACATGTAGAAGAATCACTAGGTAGTTAAATTGAATATGTGATAGTTCATTAGGGTTTCACAAATAATGGGCAATCACCATTTAAATTCTAGTGGTTTGAGTTATGTCTTTTAGGTAATTATTTATAGTAACTACTAACATAAAACTTATCATTGATAATAAATCCCAAGTGAAATGTTAACTCAAAACTCTAAGCTTATTGTCAGATAACTAATAACCACCAAAGCTAAAATGGTAAGAGTAATAATAGAGATGGAAGTAAGTTGCTAATTTCTTATTATAAGGAACTCTAAATCGTTGTCTGAAGTTTAAGCAATATCATTAAATTTTGTGGCTTTCATGGTAGTCACTGATTATATTTAAACCATTATTCTCTAGCATAGAAACTGTTAAATCTTTGTTGAAGCTTTCCAGTCAATAAACCCTTGTTTTCCTATTCTAGGCTCTACAATCTCTACTGAAACCTTGTTGCTGCTCTTTCCAATTTCTTCTAAAAGAACTGGAAATGATACTAGTGATTTGATTTGGTTACCTCATCCATCTCTCTACTAGATATCAAATGATGGGAAGGCATGCAATGTGGCTGGTCAGAGATGCATACATGAGATGCTACTATCTGATGCTAAGGAAAGGAGTACACATGGAAAGATCTCTAATACCTTGGAATAGAGGACCACACATGAGAAATGATACAACAAACATGTTTTTCCTAAAATTAATGTGCATAGAAAATTAATATCTAATTGGAAATAATACCCAAGAAGTGTAAACCAAAAGATATTTGTCTAATGATTAATACATTGACACAATTATTTCGTAGGTAAAAGGCCTATACCAATGAAAATAAAAGCAAATACAACACACAATATGAATAACCAATAGATAAAATAATTATTTAGTTAATGAATCTATTAGAAAGTGCACCAGAAATCAAAAACTTGCACAGCAGGGTATGGATCAACCTATAAAAACTAAAAAAAATTCAAAAATTTTCAATTTTTTGGAAACCCGTGGTGTTATATATTTTTCTTCACCTCCAAAGTGCTCTGGAGTCAATGATGGATTCAAATTTAAGATAGGAGAAAACCTACACAAACTCATCAAAAATACTTGCAAACTGATGGATTAGGAAAGGGCATGTTCACGTCAGGTTCACCAATTCTTTACACAGATATAAATTTTATTTGAAAGATTTGAAATTAACTCAAACCCTAAAATTTATATCTAATGCAACAGAAAGATTAAAGATGTAAGTATATAAACCATAAATGTTACCAATGATTTGAAACTCATTAATGAATGTGGTTGCTCAAATATTGTAGCATATCTCGGATGTAAAATTTGCCAGGGTTATAATTGAAAAATAAGGTTAATTTTACAGAGTTTGGATAAAATTAGTTCAAGTAGTTGAATGGAAAAAAGGTAGGTAAATAATGGTTTTTTGGTTATGTGAACCATAAATAATAAATTAAGTTTTATTAATCTTAATTCATTATTTATGGGAGGATTTTAGGTTTAGTAAATAATAAATTAATTTTAATTTATTATTCACAAGATATGGTAAAGGTGAAAAGATTTAATTAATTAATCAAAATTAATTAGACCCTTGATTTAAGGGTGAATTAAAGATTAAGAGACATTTAATTAATTAATTAAATTTCCTGACATATGGAATTTATTGATTGGTCAAATCAACTCTTCAATCCAAATCCAATCCAATCACTTCATCCAATCAAACCAATCACATCACTTCTTCAAATCAATTTAATCAAGTTAATACAATGCACATTATCAACCAAATCATTCTAATCAAATCACTTCTTCCAATCAATTCTCCAATCATCAAATAAATTCATTCATCAAACCAATCCATCAATTGCAATCAATCAAATCATTCATCTTAACAATCAGGATTGCACCCTTAGCAAAGATAAACTCATCTATCCTATTGAAACATGGAAACACTCTCAGATTATGGGTAATCTATGTTGAGAGTGAATCTCCAGAGTAGGCTGGTTCCCCTAGCAGATCACCTAAACTAAAAGACTTATTGAGGAAAAGGGTTTAGAAAGTTAACTGAAAATGAAATCCTAAACTCTAACAGGTGATACACCAGTACATTACTTATCTATTCACTAATTCGACTCACAATTAGCTACACAAAGTTTTTTATCCTCATAATTTCATTGAAACAAATGTTATACATAAGTAATTTGCATGAACGTTTGAAAGCTAGAGGTTCGCATGAAGAACAAACACAAGTTTTATCACAACTTCAACCCACTAACTAGGCTAAACATAACATACAACCTGCATTACATGAAACATCCACACTCAATGTTGCAATAATGAGACATAGGAAAAGGATTCAAAAATTGAATCACAATTGAATATCAAAGCATTGGCTGCAAAAATGAAGTAGAAACATGAAAGAGGAGAACACTATTGTTTTATTGAACTGAAAGGAGTAGAAACTGAGTACAAAATGTTTACAAAGCTCTTTGCAAATGAACAAGAAAGGAAGAAACAATATTCTGAATTGAGAAAAACTAAGTTTTTCTCCTCATATATAAAGCCAAAAAGCTTTCAAAAAATGAGAATGGAAAAAATCTAAGAAAAATCTCTTAAAAAAGGCAACTTCCTAAGCCATTTTCAAGCTCTAAACAAAAGCCTCCAAAGTACTGCCTAAACTGGCTCCAAACAAAGTGTAACCATTGTCAAGATTCCCTTATCAAGTGGACCCACCAAAAGGATGCTAAAAAATCAGGCTGTACTTGGCTAGAAGCTGAAATAGAAACTCCAGTTGGCTATCTTTTCTCTATTTTTCTCAAAGGAACTCAACTTAAAAAAGGGAAGATCTTTCTAAATTTGCTTTGCTAACTGCACTTAGATAATGTTTTATAATGATTTTTTGTAGTTTTAACTTTGACTTTTTCACAAAGGAGGGAAAAGATTTGATTTTATTTTTTGCAAAAAATAAAAGGCTTATATGATTATTTCCCCAAGTATTAAATTCTTCTCTATTTGGGCACCTTGATTTTCTATAAAAATCATACTATATTTTAAGGCATTATTGAAGGTTTGACTTACCCTCCAAATGGTTGCAAAACACCCTAAGGCATAAGCCTAAGCATGAAATATGTAAAGGTAAAACAAAATCATAATTACAAAATCTCCTCCAAATTAGATCAAAACAAATCCAATACCATGTCTTTCAACATTTTATGTTTTAAGATTTATGACTGCACTGTACGGATTTAGAAAAAAAAATCAAAAAAATAGCAGAAATAGAGAATAACAAAGATATGGGGATAGTAGACTATATTTTTCTTCATTTCCTTCTTTCCAACTTCATCAAATCACCATGCCATTACATGAGAGATGTCTCCTTTTTGTTTTCCATGAATTTCCTCATTACCAAGCTTCCCAATCGTGGTAAGAGGCTACAAAATAGCCTAAAACCAACTGTTTTTTTTCACTAAGAAGGCTAATGACTAAAAATAGACTGTCACAATTTTAGGAAACTACAAACTCACTAAGTTAATTGCCTATTCTAAGCCTCCACTTCTTGACCATGCCTTTAGAAGGCTTTAATACATTATTTTTTAAAGGCGTTTAGTTTTCAAACAACCAAAATTTTAAGCAAATGACATAAAAATGTCTTAGGTACACTACACCACCAAACTACACCATCAGACAACCTATGTATATGGTCTTGTGCTTCCATGTACCCTTTGGTATATCAAAAGACCCCTTAGGATTTTTTGAAACCTTGGCCTAGGAAGCCATCAATTGTCTATCACCTATGATGTATCAAGCAATTAGAAATTAGTTAAATGTTTAAAAACAAAATTTTTCTAAAAAAATACATTTTATTTTTAACTTACACATGTTTTGTTTATGATTCATAAATTGACAAAAGATGATTTCATGTGCTTGAAATTTTTTACTCATTCATTTAACTAAAAATTTCTCATCTTTTAGAAATTAGGATTCCTAAATTGTAATTTTTGTTTAGTTGAAATTTTATGAAAAAATTAGGTTGGAAAAACACAATATTTTGCAACCTACTGAAGTTTTGTTTAGTGTTCCCAAATTGTAGAAAAGATAATTTGTTGTGTTTCAAAATGTTTTAGTATATAGTTGATTAAAAAATATATGTTTCAAAATGATCCCTAAATTTAAAAATTAAGAGTCTTCACTTCATTATTGGAAAAAAAAAAAAGTAGGTTGGGAAACATACTATTTTGGTCACCATAGATAACACTTGTTTGATTCTAAAATTGTAAAGAAGATAATATCTTTTATTTCCTACGTTATGATTCATATATTGCTAAATAAAAAACACGTAGGTTAAAAAACAAAAGAACATTATGTTTTTGAACTTGCAAAACTTTTTTTACCACTTGTAAGTTGTAAAAGACTTAATTTATGGTGTAACTAAGTTTTTCCCTATTTAGGTCATCCAAAATTTAAGATTCCTTAAAATTTTAAAATGAAGATTGTTTAGTTGATTGTTCATAAACAATAAATCTAGGTTGAAAGCACCATTTTCAACCTGCATATGTTTTGTTTACAATTTGTTAATTATAAGAAATAAAATCATTCTTGTGTTTGAATTTATTGCTTGTTTAATTGATTTAAAATCTCTCGTGTTTCGAAATTTTGGATTCTTAAGTTGCAAATATGAAGATTGTTTACTTGAATGTTTAATAAAAATAAAATAAATTGAAAGCCACACTGTGTTATTCAACATACAAAAGTTATGTTTTAGATTCTTAAATTATAATTTCCTTTTAATCTGTTGAATTTTAATTTTTTATTGAATTCCATAAATTTTAATTATGAAGATAATGTAAAGATTATTAATTCAACAAAATCCTATTTACCCTTCATGAATTCACTCATATTTATCATAGTAGGATAAACATTAGGTAAAAAGTTACAATTTGTTTTATATAGTTAAACAAATTATTCAAAACGAGGCATCAAGCCCATTCCATAGAAACAATAAATAAATAATCAAGAGAGTGAAAAAAATAGAGAAGCATTAGGAGGCATCCTCCTACTTGATAGTAGCATCAAAATTATGAGGGTTCAAGTCAGCAACCCTCTAGTGAAGATGAGATTATATTTGATTCACCAATGATTGATTATCTCAAACCACATAGTGGAGATTGTGATGAGTCTCCTTAAGTTCATAAGAATTAGTCATGATAGAATCCAAAATTTGTATTTTCTCATCCATAATACAACTTCTTCTATCATCAGCATTGAGGACATGGAAGAGTAAATCTTCAATATGAGTGATTAAATCGTGGATGGACAAAGTAAGATTTTGAAGGTGTAAGGGCTCCACATGAGTTTCTTAAACAAATACATTCCCAATGGTGACCAAATTCTAGAGATATAAAATAAGCACCATTAGAGAATCATGAATATGTTAATTCAAGTTTAAGTGTCCATAAGTTTCCTAGGCTGAGGTAAGTTAACAAGAGGAGTGCTACCACCCAAGTGGATCCTTTTTACTTGAGAAACTTGGTGTCATCTATTGTTTTCCCTATTTAGTTGATTTAAATTTTGATGTGTTTAGTTGATATTTCATCAAATAAGAATGTGTTTGAAAACATGTTGTTTTACAACATACACATGCCCATTTTTTATGATTAGTAAATTGTAAAGGGATATTTTCTTCTGTTTGAATTTTTTTAACATTATTTAGCTTAAAATGTAGGTAAGAAAAACACACAATGTTTTGTAACCCACACATGTTTTGTTTATTATTCATAAATATAAAAGAAGATATTTTCTTGTCTTTAGAATGTTTAACTTGTCTCAAAAACATGCAAGTTGAAAAACACTTTATGTTGTTCAACCTTTAGAAGCTATGTTCAAGATTCCAAATTTGTAAAATTAAGTATTTGAATACATACAAGTATATGGGATTTGGATTTGTGATCTATGTACAAGATTATTTCTTTTTATTTTCATTAAATATTTATAAAATTTATCCTTAGGTGTTTTGAATTGGATAGGGTTTGTATATAATGTTTGAATAAATTTATGGTGTACTTTTACATTGTCCATAAATGGATAATTTGCATGTATTGCTTCAACGAATGTAGTTTATATTGTTGCATAATTTTATGTACAAATTACTAGGTTGGTTATGAAGAAACAACAAATTATTACAAGAGATTAATCGAAAGACTATTCACTTTATACTGTGTAGCATGACTAAAAATAATGGAAAGATTATTAACCTTCTAATCTATGTAATATATCTAAGAAAAATATTATGCACCTATAATGGTTATCTTTGAATATTAGTCTCTTCCAAATGACTTACGATGCTACACTAGCTTGGATGCCAAGAACATGCCAGCATATAGATTATTCTCTTACAAACCTACACCTAATTCTTACTATAAACTAATGTTGTTCTATGAATGTAAATACCAAAATGATGTCCGTTCTCTTCTTTTCTAAAAATTGAATGGTGGTCAAAAGTCATTTTACTTACTTGACATTGTTAATTAATTATAATGTTTGTTGAAATATCCAATAGCAAGTAATGGAACCTATTCACTTTTAATTAGTTCCTACCAACATGTGAGATAACTATTGCATCTACTAGATCCAATTCTTTTTCGTTAGCAGCCAATCACCATCGAGTATTTAAAGTTTGAAATGACAAGTATAAAATTTGAAAGCAGTTATTTTTTTCTAGGATTTAATAAAATCTTTTTTTCTAATCACATATTAGCTAGCGCTATGAATAGTAAGTGATGCAAGACCATCAAGGTAGACTAGAAATCGACATTGACCCCAAAAAATTGTAGTTTGTTTTCTTTCAATTTTGGTTTGTTTTGGTTTTCTTGGCATCTCTCAGCATCAGGATGTTGAACACCCAGAATACTAAGAGGGGGTGAATTAGTATTTTTTTAAACCATTTACATATCAGACATTTAATCCATTTAACATATTTAATTCCAATCATGTAAATCAAGCATAATGCAAACAACCACAACTCATAACACATAAACACCAGATTTACATGGAAAACCCAAGAAGGGAAAAACCATGGTGAGGATTAGCTCACAAGATAAAGTAGTATCAACACCAAATTACAAAAGGATCACTACTAGAGGGCTCACGACCTAGAGGGTGTCATTGTCTAGAAGAAAGGCTCACTACCGAAGGGCTCACTACCAAAGGACTTGCTATCCTAAGAGAAAGAGATAGAAAAGGTAGCTCACTACCAAGTTTGAACTTTTACGATTGCATCTAACATATGCATGAAGTATAGTTCCAATGAAGTTTAATGTATTGAAAAAACATTCATCACATTGTTCTGAACTACTAGACTCTATTGTTTTTCATTCATTCAATTCGCTTCTACAAACACTTGTTGCATCACACCTTCATTCACACTATTATACACATCACATTCATAGTGTACTCTCTCACAATCATGATCCCTTGACACTTATTTATATTGTCTTCAACCTTGAGATTATTCTCCAAGGTTAGCATTACACCTTTACATTAAATATTCAAATTAGGTATGGGCCTAAAAACTCTCGCAATGGAAAGGATGAAGGTGGACCACAACACATCTTATCTTGGACCTAAATTCATCCAAGCATGCTACTCCACACTTTCACAATCACCAAAGAAACTCTGCAATTGGTGTAAAGACCCAAGGTCAACCAAACTTGTGTTAACACAATGAACTTTTAAGTACAGGCTTCCTCAAACCCAAAAACAACTTGCAAACCACATGTAAGGCTTCGCCACAATCTAGAGTAATCTACGAACATCCTAAAACATCCTAAAAACAAACAAATTCCTCTGCAAAAACATTCAACTACCACACACCTTTATCCTGTTTATCTAGCATGATTAGCTATGTTCAAGTCATACAATGTACCTCTAGAAATCTATTTCTAGAGCACCAAACCATGAAAAACTTCAATAGAAGAAATATATAAACCTTATAATTACAATTCCAAAACTGTAAGATCTAAAATTTCTTTACAAAGAAATGTGGAGCAAAGACATTTCTCCTAGACACCTCTACACAACTTAGAAACACAGTCCACACACTAGTGAACACAATTTTCTATGCACAAGGAACTGTAGCACTAAATTTGGAATAAAATAACTCCTGACACTTCTGAACAATGTATCCAAAATGTGAAGATAGATCCTCAATAGAGAGGAAATACAGAGTAAATGAATAACACTACTTTGTAAGCCAAAATGTTACTTCAACACACTGTTTCCTTTATTAATCAAGTTTTCTCAAAAGAACTTGGAAACTAACCAAAAGAAATATATTCCTAACAACTTCAGCATCTCTTCAAAGCAACCACATCATCTTTAGAAAAGAAATTTGGCCAAATAGTTCACACCATTGTAACAACCTCATCTCATAGATAGTATCCACTCAACACTAACTACTCATATTCTTGCATTGTAAGCAACTTATACAAATATCATAGTTTACACCAATGAGAACACAAGCTTGTCAACATCAATGACAACACCGATTAGACATACTTACAACAATCTCCCCTTTTGTCATTGATGGAAACACATAATGTGAAAAACCATCAAGACACAACTTTGCACCAAACATATTTTCTTTCTTACTCTCCCCCTTTCTTTCTTTCTTTTACAACTCATACTCTCTTCTCTGACCACTAACTCTTTTCTTTTTCACATTGCTCTCTCTCCCCCTTTGACATCAATGGCAAAGGGAGACACACCATTTTTTTCACTTTTACCAGGTTTTAGCACCTTTTCTTTCACTGCATTGAATTCTCCTCCTTAGGGGTACACACCAAACTATATCAACTATTACTCTCATTTCAAGGGACTTCATGACCTGAAACTTTAGATTTGGACTTTTTGATTTTTCTTCTAGAAACACCTTACAAACACAAAGAAAAATATTTCATGCCAGAGAAATGTGGAGCGATCTTCCAGATAGTCTTCAAAAGAGTGGTCATCCTGAAATAGGAACAACCATCAACTTTTAGAGTAACATATCTTGTCTTCTCAAGACTTCAAACTTGACTTTGCACTTATTAGGGCATGATGTCCAACCATTAACTTTCCTTCATGAACATAACATCTCATCTCTGGGTAAATGCAAGGAGATGGGGGACCAAAAAGTCACCACCATCTCCAAAATTGAAGGAAAATACGAGCGTGTTATAATGCACTCGCATTTTTCTTTTAATAAAAGAAAAAAAACCAATGTTTTTTGCACATTCACCTATGCTCAGGTTAGTGAGAGCAGCAAATAAAGTAAGAAAAACATGCTTGCATTGATAAAAAGGAGATTTAATCAAGTGCAAGTGAGAAAACAAGCAATTCACAATGCCACCTCACCGCCAAAGACATTGTCGTGCAAATTTGGAGGCTCCAACACAGGAAGAAGGTAGGGTTTGTTTGAATTTTTTTAGTTTTGTAATGTTTCATTTATGTTTATATTGCATTTATAGTTATTAGAGAAAACAAAAATCTAAATCCAGTTGAGGAGGGTGAAAACAAGCCCCAAAACCCTCCAAACCCACCTGCACCTCCTTTTAATGTAAGGGATAATCAAGAACACTACCTGGGGATAATAGAAGAAAACAAGAAACATCTTTAGACTATTATTGAAACCCTAAACAGTCCAAGTTGAACCACTAATCATAGGAGGACACTTGCAAAATCACTAGAGGAGATTGTTGTTCACATGGAATCAGTGACAAAACAAATCACCAAATTCCAAGACTATAGGGAGAGGTGTCAGCAATTTTATGCTGATGGCTTATCATATGAACAAGTCAAGAACAAAAAAATTACAAAATCTAAATTATGTGAACACTTTACCAATCCATGAGACTAGGTCAAGCTCATTTTAGACCATATAAAGGCAAAAAATTCGTGACCTCCATGTATCTTCTCTATGCTACAAGGTAAGATCTTTGACTTTTGAATACTGTATGATTTCTTCTATTTCTCCATTGTTGTGCTCGATATGAGCTTAGAAACTAAAAATAAATGTATTTTTTTTTTAATTCTATGAAAGTACTATGAAACCCTCTGTATGCTTACAGGTTGTGGCTATACCTCATTTTGAGTCTGCAAAAAAGATAAGGTTTTCTGCATATTAGGGTCACTATGAAAGCTTAAAGTTTGATCTTTTAATGGCACTATAAAATGTTTTGTAGGAAATGGCCACACTTGTTACCTCTACTGTCAATGATAAAAAGCCTTTTTCTGTGTATGCTATAAAAAATGATAAAACCCCTCCATCTTTGTGCTAGGGTTATACTTATGAGCTCGAACACCTTTTATCATCTTACATTTGTGATTCCTCCATGAATATTGATATGGCTTTTAATATTTGAAAGGAAAACTTATTTTCTAGCTGCGGCCATCATGACCACTATATATAACATCACTTGCTTCAGACTCTTTTGTTCTGAGTGAAAATAGTTTGATTCGACCTGAGTGTCATTGCAAGCTTCTATGAAAAGAAGACTGCGTTATGAAACCCTACATTGCTGGCCATTCTCTCCATATTCTTTAGTAATGCTCTTTTTAATATTGGTTTTCTTAGCCTTATACAAGTCATAGATGAAAGTTTATTTTTCATATCATGATGGGTTTCACTCTGTATACACTTTAACTTTGTTCTTTGCTCAACTGGTATAGCTATACATGACTGACTTATGGTTGTCTTGTCCTTGTGATGACATGACCTTCTCATTTGCAAGTGTAGCAGCCTATATATATAGATGAAAACTATACATACTGTTCTCCTATAGATATAGATGAAGATTGAAACTTATCCTATGAGGTTTTATGCTCATATCAGTTTGTATGCATTTGATATGTCCTTCATTTTCTCACTGTGACAGTGGCTCATTCACATGTTCTCAGGCTCACTATAGTTTCTATATATTGCACCAAATGTGTTCTCATACATATTGTATTCAATGATTATGGCTCCTACATTTATCTTAGTATTGCATGGACATTTCTTAGCATGGCATAATCTATACTACTCATTAGTTGGATCATTCATGCATTCACATGGATGAAGCAATATGATTTATGGGATCAATGTTATTCAAGGTTGAATTCACTATTACCTATTGCATACCCTCATGTGCTATCTCTTCACAAATAAGCATTATTTACCATGATCTCCTATAGCTTCTTGATACTACACTTTTAGACTTTTATGGCTGTTTCATTCATTGAACAATAACTTCATATGTCATTAACAACAAAATGATAACTACCTGCTTCATCATTGTTCAACTGCTTCCTTGATAAAGAAATGAATGAGTCCTCTATGTATTGCCTCTTATGTACAAATATCATCAGGAAAATACCTTGATGAACATGTTTATAGTGCATCTTTTATGTTTGCATTGGATATTATATTTCTTGATCAGTACTAGATTGCTATCCTCTTCAGGTGAGCACTTAAACTAGTGAAGGCTGCATTTTGTCATTGCCTTCATTTGTATTGCTTCCACATATGTAAGGCCACATGATGAGATTAGACTACTGTACTGCCCTTGAGTACCTTGAATGCATACAAATGATAATATGATAGCAAACAGATGTAGTAACATCATGATGTCAGCAATGCCTTTAACTCAATTTCAGAAATCATTGGATAGCCTTGAATGAGGTCACTGCTGATTTGTGATTCTCAATTCATCATGTTTGAATTGATAGTCATGAATGAGAAATGATCTTTAGGCTCTTGTAATCAGTTAATGAGTTACCTTTAGTTGAAAATGTTTTTATTTAAGCACTATGGATATGAATTACTATCAATCCCCTCTTGAGATTCAGGGGTAGCATGCTGGGCTCAACCCTTGTTGAAGCCCATTTTTGCACGACATGCTATGATGTCCTCATAAATGGATTGGTAACATGATTTCTCCTATACCTGTATAGTGAACAAGCATTTAGATAAAAAAAATAGTGAAGCTTGATGCTCCTATAATGTTTCATTCTTTAGGCTTCCTTGCATATATATGATGTTTGTTATCTGATATAGTACGTCATAGGCAATGTATTATGTTTCTATTGATAGGCATATAGAAACCATATCCAGAGCTCTAATAATCCTTCTTGACATGATATAGGTTCATTCAGAGATCGGGAGCGAGGAGGAGCTAGCTACATCGAAGATCAACTTCAAGACTCCAAATAGGCAATGATGGATATGCCCTTTCCTATATTCTCTTTTCCCTTCTTATCTACAGATGCATAGTGTATTTCCTATGTTTGTACTGGTTCAGCTATTCCCATGACATGTGTGGGACATTTGATCACTTTTTTCTTTCCGATGAACATAAACACAACTTTTATGTAATCTTATGTGTATCTCATTTGTAAAATAAATGAAACATTGTAATATGAATGGAAGTAATTCCTTACAATTCATGTACTCTCCTTTTAGTGACAAGTTGAAAGCTTCCTTTTCTATTATGACACATGGCATCATAAAATTGAACTCTTTCTTCTAAACACTTTGAACTATGCAATGGTCAAATATGTTAAAAACTTTTCACCTTAAATAGAAACAACTACTTCATCTCTGCTAATTTGAGCTGTAGGTGAAAAATTGGTAACATTTATGGTGATTTCTACTAAATGCTTGCCTTTGAAGCATATATACCAGTTTCCTTAGTCATTCAATGGGCACAGAGTCAAAGTCTACTCTTCTCAAACTCAAAAAAACTTGTGAAACACAGCTGCCAACTACTCCAAACAGTAGCAGAAAAATAAACAAAACCAAACTAAAAGCAAACTAAAAGGCCCTGGTGGCTAGAAAACATGTGCAACAGCACTTAGGGAAAGAAAATAACTAAAAGAAATGTTCAAATAGCACTTATTAACTAAAAACTCTAACTCTAACCTACTCTAAGTAGCCAAAGAAGTTGGTCAAACAAACCCATTCACTGGTTGGGTGAAGTAGCTGCCTTTTCTATAGAATATACAATGTTTTACATGATTTTGGATAGCTACATGAAAATGAACAATGGATGAAAGGCCATGAAACAACTGCACCACATCTTGAAGAACAAATACAAGCTCACTAACCTCTTCATATGGAATATAAACACTACTACCTTGAGGTGACAAAGTGACTTGAATCTGTTCTTCTTCAACTGCACTTTCATGCTTGGGCATAATCAGGATAGGAATCTTCTTGTTGGCCTCCACTTTAGCAATATATTTAATTGGACATCATGTTGACAAGACAAAATTGGAATTGTTCTTGTTGGTTTCACTCTTGTCAACTACCTCCTCAACCACAACTATTTCTTGCTTTGGTTGAATCATGCCTTCAACCTCATGATCCTCCACAACCAAGTTATCCTCATTTATTTGCTCATGGATTGGTATTCTAACAATGCCACTTTCATGCTCTATTTGATCACAACTTGTCAATTTTGTTAGCTCACATACATTTTCTTCATGAATACTAATAGTTAAAGGAAGTTCTACAAATAAATTAGTCAATACCTAAGTTACAACACCCCCTTTTGCCTCTTCAACCTATTGTTCCAAACATTCTCCTTCAAAAGATGATTGTTTGATATGTAAATTTGAAACAAAAATCTCAAGGTCATCCCAAAACATGTCTTCTTCAGTCTCATTCTCATTTTTCTATGAAGGGAGACTTCTATTACCTCATAACAGTTCTCAGCCATTTGTGTAGGTTCCATGATAGACTTACCTTCACACTCCTCTACTTGATCCAAGACCCCATTGTTAGATTGCTTAGTTTCAATCAGTAACTCCTCATATTGTCGAGGATCTTCTTGTTGTTCTGAAGCTATTGTCTTTGGTATTAGCATGCTTTCCTCATCTGGCTCAACAAAACCAAGTAACTAATCAAACAAACAAACTGATTCCTCCTCCTCATGCGGTGCTTCCTCCAATGAAACATGGGCATTCTATCTTTGCAATTGAAGACTTCACCTTGTGAATGAGCTATATTATGCTTTCATTCATTTTATAAACAACATTAGAAAACTTTTCAAATAAATCAAAATGCAAAGGATTCGGTGTCAAGTTTGAACCAACATCCTCTTCATATGCATCATGCTTATTTTTAGTTGGGAATGTAGCACAAACAATAGCAACCTCTTGATCCACATCTAATTTTTCTGATTTGGTGGCACAAAAAGGAATGCAAGAACCTTCAGCTACTGGATAGAAACTTGAAATTTTTATTGGCTTGGGCTCTAACAGTTTTTTCTTTTGTTCACCACACCAACTTGGAATCTTGATTGGTTCATATTTTACTTCCTTTTCCTCTTCTTGATTTTGGATTGGTACGGGAGGGGTAGCCTTAACAAGATTTGGCATTTTATAACCAGGATACTTTATCCAAGAAATCTGCCATGGTTGTTCAAAAGTTTGATGACTTGGTTCAAGTTCTTGTTATGACTAAGGATTAGAGGACTAGTTTTGAATACAAATAGGCCCCTGAGAAAAATTAGAACTTCTGAAACTTGGAATTTGGAGACTTTGGGAAGTTTCTTGAGTTTCTTGGAGGAAAAGAGGCTCTTCAAGTGGCTGATTTTGAAACATAACAAATTTAGATTGTGCCAACATAGGATCTTGCAATGGTAAAGGATATCTGAAACTAGGAATCTTGACCTTGTGAGGGAAAAGAGGTTCACTTTTCTTGAAACTGTAGGAGTCTAGGACAACACTGAGAGGGGGGCTAAATCAGTGTTGTGTAAATTTTCAAATCTTTATACAAACTTTAGCTTTCAAAACTCAAGGAGAGAAAGATATCATTGATTTATCAAAGACATATGCGCAAAACTGAGAATGAAGAAAGAGAACAAAACCTTATAAGCAATGTATTAACATACACATATACAGATGATAACAATATGACACATAACACAAATTTGCACGAGTGGAAAACCCTCCTGGGGTATAAAAACCACTCCAAAACTGCCTCACTGGCTTAACCTTGAAAATATCTTTACAAGCCTCACTGGCTAATGTAAGTGTCTCACTGACAAATGGTCTTACCAACCTACAAGCCTCACTGGCATACTGTTGTGCCTCACTGGCATTTCTCAATCAATCAGAACTAAAAATCTCATGTGCAAGAAGTGATTGCTGCTCAATCTGATTTGTACCATTCAAATCAACTCATTTGCAACATTCATTCCATCATTCCAATCCTCTGATATTTTATTCTTGAATCATCTAATTCACCTAATCAGAGAAACATCTCTCTTTCATTACAAATTGGTTTTTCATATTTTATATATTCATCTGTATTAAAAATTTCATCATGGATTTGCACCCTCAACAACCTCCAATCAAAACAATTGTAGAGTCATTATATCTACTTTCACATTCAATTCTTCTCTACTTTTTCAATCTGCCTGTTCAAATTCATCTTCTGCAAATCTTCATCTGTATTGTCTTCAACAACAATATTTTTAATCTTCCCTTGTAGAAGGAAATAAAATCTCTTTGATCATCTTCAAAAAGTCTTTTCATATTCGTTTGAAGAAAATACATTTCATTCCCATCAAGATATTCTTCAACCCTGCATATTGAAACACACAAAAACCATACATACAATATTCCTACAAAAACATTGTATATGACTTTTCATTTTGTTTTCTCTCAAAAAAAATCTTCAACTCCTTGGTTCTATTCATATTCTTCTTCCATCCAAAAACCTCTGCAAAGGTCCAAAAAAAAAACTCTTAAGCTTCCAATGGAATCATACACCTGCAAAAAAAACTTTTAATTTCTTCTCAGAACAAGTATTCTGCATTTGCTACCTTTAACACTTCCAAATAAGAAAGGAAAACTTTTAAAAAAATGCTTATAAAAAAAATCCCCTTTCAATCTCACATAAATTGCCATTAAAAAAAATGTTAAATATGGCACAATTACTATGACTTCCTCTTCAATATTCACTTGCCACGAAGTATTAAAAGAAACTCCAAAATTTAGCTTTTAGAATCTCCACCAAAAACTCCCACTTTAATAGATAAAAATTAGCTTTAAAAGCAAACTTATCTGCTGTCAAAAAGCATTAATACGGTCATGAGCACGTCAAAATGCATACCAAGAGTCAAAGGCTCAATTTAAATTTCGCTCCCACCAAGTTTAATTTATAACCATTGATTAAAACCAAGCGCTCATCGCACTTTCCACTAATGCCTTTGATTTGCCTTTTTCCCATTTAAAAACATAAAGTTTAACCTGCAAGGTTGGTTCCTCTAGGCTATGGGGCCGGTTGATAGATGTTTAGAAACCCTTTGGCAGGTGACTTTTAAGTCATAAACCTATGATCATAAGTCAATACTCTAATATAACTTAAAGTGCTCTTGGTGAGAGACAGTTGGAGCATGAGGTTAGGATTTAAAAGAATATTTAGGATGTTAATTTTATAACCCCAGTAAACAACCTTTTATAAACTTATATCCCCATCAAGAATTAAACAAGCTTGTTCCTCTACATGTACAATTCTGATAAAGAACCTTCTTGGTACTCAAGTCAAAATCATCATAGACTCAACGAAGTATGGTAAATCAATTAATACCAAATGAAACCATCATAAACACATTTCAACTCAACTTCTGAAGCAACAACTCAAACATACTTTGTCTGAAATTCTTGAGATCAACCTCTATGAAGATATCAACATTTCACACTTGACAACTCCAAACAAATTACTTTGTGACCTCCATTTTAAAGCATCAATCAATTAACAACATGATTTCATCTAACTGATCATCCAACAAGGAAGGTATCTACTGCATTCCTGTGATCCTATAAGCACTTGAAACACCAATAAAGTGAGTATGATTAATACATGAATGTTATCCAACACTTGTAATATTATCATTCTTTTGTCACCAAAATGAGTGATTTCTTATCAATGAGCTAACATAAGTCAACCCTACATATGATGATCTTGATGTCCTGATATGAAGATCAATCCCAACATCTATGACAACCTGAAAGACACCTCAACACAACTGTGATCAAATGAAGATCATGCCACTGTCACTATGAAGACCATTCCATGTTATGTTATTTGTATCAAGCCACTGTCACTTGTAAACAACATGATGTCAAATGAACTCTATCACCTGTATCAACAATACCACTGATAAACAACACATCAGATGAGAGATATACACTAATCAACAACTCCTGATTGATGTTCCTAAAAGAGTGAACAACTATGAGGGACATGATCTATATTATGAAGTCTACATGAAATCTTGAAGCTCCATATCATGAAAATATCCTGAAACACTCTGCATCCCTAAAACATTCTCGAAACATTCTTGAGAACATATTATCAATATGAACACACTAAAGTAACTCCAAACCATCAATACCTTTTTGACATCAATGACAACCTGACTCTATCAATCTCCCGCTTTGTCATTGATGGCAAAACCACCTGATGCAATTTTTCTTTCTCCCCCTTTTTGACATCTGATGACAAAGACTCAAAAGCTATTTACTCCCCCTGTGTTGAATACCACAAACAAATCATTATTCATAAATGTCACTTCTTGACACAATACCAATATGAGGATGAAGAAAACATATCTCTGTAACCAAATACCAACTTTATAGACACATCGATACACTTGATGAACCATATTGTAAGCAAAAATCATGAAGATTCCTTAACACACAGTTCCCAACTCAAAATGACATGATGACCACTTTTTGATAAGATCTTTTCAAATCTCCCATGATAGAGACAACTCAATCCTCTAATTAACTCCCCCTGAGAACAACTCAAACTCCACAGAAAAAATTGTTATAGCATGATAATTATAATCACATTAAATTATGAACACTTTGAAGGCATAAATTCATGTTAACCTTTCAACATATGACCAACTTTGCTAAACATTATCATCTGATATTGCTGATTCAAGACATACCTTTAACTTCCTCTGAAAAAATACAAGATATCACCATCAATGTCATAGCTTGAAAAACACTATCTTTTCTGACATGACAAAGACTGAAGACCATCTGAACTATCCTCTTGTTATGCACAAAACACTTTTCACAACACACTGTCAAAACTGATAAAGCTACATCCTGCAACCAACAAGAACTCCTGTCTCTTGACTTTGTCATTCAAACAACAACAAACAAACTGCATCAACAAATTCTTCCTATAACAACACTTTGCACAAAAACAAAAAACAGAGATAATTGCTATGAATTGAATTTTCATTTTCAGCCACCTTAGCCAACTCATGCTAATTTCTGATAAGAGCTTCTTGAGAGCATCTTAAGCTCTTTGCCCTGATAAGCAAGATCACATAGAACTGCAAAACAATTTTTAAGTACCAACATGATATGAACAGTATACAAATAGGATCAAGTCACAACAACATCAACCTTTTCAATATCTTGTATGCTTACTGAACCAAAGATTACCTGTATCATAGTCACACATTGAAAATCAACATTGTTAGCAATATCATCATCAACTTCTACTTTATTTCATAAGATTGACAAGATCAACATTCAAATGATCTCCTTCCTGAAACTTCTTGGGGATAATTAATAGATCATGAACAACTCCCCCTTACTTCATGCTATCTATTATGCAACCGATGAAATGACTTGTGCAAGATGCACAAGCTTAGATTTTGACTTCTCTTTACTTTCTTTCTACTTCCAAATTTTCACAGGTGCTTTCTTTCTCCAAACCTTTTCAACCTTTTTCTTTTCCCAACCTTTCAAATTAGGTGATGCTCTCCTGCAACTGTGTGCTTTATGACCAAGAAAGTTGCAATTATAACAAATTATGTTGTAATCAAAATCAATTGACTGATAATACCTTTGAGTACTAATTTTAAGCTTCTCTGTAGGATTATACCTTCTATGCACTTTGCAATTTCTTTGTATGTGTCCAACATTATTGCACTTGTAACAAACAATATCAGTGTCCCTTATGCAAACAATTGCTTTGTGACCAAATTGATTACAAGCATAACAATAACCATTAAAAGAATAATTATACATGTACATGTATGCTTGTCTAACAGGGGCATTTCTTCTGAAATTCCTTCTTTGATTGTACACAAATTCATTTCTGGTTTTCTGTTCAACTTCACTCTTTCTTTTACCTTCTGTGG
Organism: Cunninghamia lanceolata; assembly: GCA_027924645.1. Lineage (NCBI taxonomy): Eukaryota > Viridiplantae > Streptophyta > Pinopsida > Cupressales > Cupressaceae > Cunninghamia > Cunninghamia lanceolata. Next base: position 701,856 of record BSBN01001254.1, read on the forward strand.
CAGCAAAATCAATTTTCCTTCTAGGAGTTTCTCTAGCTTTGGAACATTCCCCTTCGTCTGTACTCTTTTCAAACATCAGATTCTTGTGCAACTTAGAGGAAGCCTTTTCTAACTCCTTTCTTAAAGAAACTATTTCTGATTCTAGTTTTAGATTCTCAATCCTTGTAACTTCAAGGTCAGATATTGAGACATCAGCAATCCTCTTAGCTTCTTCAATTTCTGTCTTTAATCTATCAATTAGTTTGTCTGAATCATCAATATATGTCTTTAAACTTACAATTTGATATCTAGCCTCTTCAAGATTTGTAGATACAATTTCAAGTTCTGAAAGTACATTGTCTTTAGATTCTCTTTCTTGCTGCAACTGCATCATTAATTTATTGTCCTCCTTCTTATAATTTTTGAGCTCACTCAGAGCATATATGAGCTCTCCTTCCAAATCAATCTCACAATCTTGTTCATTATAATTCTGATCATCATCACTTGTGATGCTAGATTCTTCTAAATTTGATTGGGATTGAACTTCAACTCCTTCATTTGAAAGTCTCTTTTCATTGCTACTTTCTTCACACACCAAAGTGTCCCCTTCTTTATCATTATCTTGATAAATTATTTTCAATCTCCTCCACATATCCTGAGCTGTAACACAATCCATAACTTTACAAATAACATCATTAGATAGAGCAGATAATATAGCCTTCTTTGCAATATCATTATATTCAAGAACTTCTTTGTTATTTGCAGAATTACCATTCTCAACTGACATTAATACATCATATCCTAAGGAGGATAAATATACTTGCATTCTAACATAACAAACTAAAAAATTTGAAGCATCAAACTGAGGAACATCTGAAACAATATCAGATTCAACTTGGAGAACATCTTTATCCACTGACTTTATATCTACATCTGGATTTGATATGAATGATGTCTTTTGAACCTTTTGACTAGAATGAAGCTTGACATTTTTATTCTTATTTCTTCTGCACTTACCCATTGAACTCCACACACAGGACATACCTGAGCTGATTAAGCTTCAAAAAGGGAAGCTGGCTCTGATACCAATTGTAGGAGTCTAGGACAACACTGAGAGGGGGGGTGAATCAGTGTTGTGTAAATTTTCAAATCTTTATACAAACTTTAGCTTTCAAAACTCAAGGAGAGAAAGATATCATTGATTTATTAAAGACATATGTGCAAAACTGAGAATGAAGAAAGAGAACAAAACCTTATAAGCAATGTATTAACATACACATATACAGATGATAACAATATGACACATAACACAAATTTGCATGAGTGGAAAACCCTCCTGGGGTATAAAAACCACTCCAAAACTACCTCACTGGCTTAACCTTGAAAATATCTTTACAAGCCTCACTGGCTAATGTAAGTGTCTCACTGACAAATGGTCTTACCAACCTACAAGCCTCACTGGCATACTGTTGTGCCTCACTGGCATTTCTCAATCAATCATAACTAAAAATCTCATGTGCAAGAAGTGATTGCTGCTCAATTTGATTTGCACCATTCAAATCAACTCATTTGCAACATTCATTCCATCATTCCAATCCTCTGATATTTTATTCTTGAATCATCTAATTCACCTAATCAGAGAAACATCTCTCTTTCATTACAAATTAGTTTTTCATATTTTCTATATTCATCTGTATTAAAAATTTCATCATGGATTTGCACCCTCAACAACCTCCAATCAAAACAATTGTAGAGTCATTATATCTACTTTCACATTCAATTCTTCTCTGCTTTTTCAATCTGCCTGTTCAAATTCATCTTCTGCAAATCTTCATCTATATTGTCTTCAACAACAATATTTTTAATCTTCCCTTGTAGAAGGAAATAAAATCTCTTTGATCATCTTCAAAAAGTCTTTTCATATTCGTTTGAAGAAAATACATTTCATTCCCATCAAGATATTCTTCAACCCTGCATATTGAAACACACAAAAACCATACATACAATATTCCTGCAAAAACATTGTATATGACTTTTCATTTTGTTTTCTCTCAAAAAAAATCTTCAACTCCTTGGTTCTATTCATATTCTTCTTCCATGCAAAAACCTCCGCAAAGGTCCATAAAGAAAACTCTTAAGCTTCCAATGGAATCATACACCTGCAAAAAAAACTTTTAATCTTCTTCTCAGAACAAGTATTCTGCATTTGCTGCCTTTAACAATTCCAAATAAGAAAGGAAAACTTTTTAAAAAATGCTTATAAAAAAATGCTTATAAAAAAATCCCCTTTCAATCTCACATAAATTGCTATTAAAAAAAATGTTAAATATGGCACAATAACTATGACTTCCTCTTCAATATTCACTTGCCACGAGGTATTAAAAGAAACTCCAAAATTTAGCTTTTAGAATCTCCACCAAAAACTCCCACTTTAATAGATAAAAATTAGCTTTAAAAGCAAACTTATCTGCTGTCAAAAAGCATTAATACGGTCATGAGCACGTCAAAATGCATACCAAGAGTCAAAGGCTCAATTTAAATTTTGCTCCCACCAAGTTTAATTTATAACCATTGATTAAAACCAAGCGCTCATCGCACTTTCCACTAATGCCTTTGATTTGCCTTTTTCCCATTTAAAAACATAAAGTTTAACCTGCAAGGCCAGTTCCTCTAGGCTATGGGGCCGGTTGATAGATGTTTAGAAACCCTTTGGCAGGTGACTTTTAAGTCATAAACCTATGATCATAAGTCAATACTCTAATATAAATTAAAGTGCTCTTGGTGAGAGACGATTGGAGCATGAGGTTAGGATATAAAAGAATATTTAGGATGTTAATTTTATAACCCCAGTAAACAACCTTTTATAAACTTATATCCCCATCAAGAATTAAACAAGCTTGTTCCTCTACATGTACAATTCTGATAAAGAACCTTCTTGGTACTCAAGTCAAAATCATCATAGACTCAACGAAGTATGGTAAATCAATTAATACCAAATGAAACCATCATAAACACATTTCAACTCAACTTCTGAAGCAACAACTCAAACATACTGTGTCTAAAATTCTTGAGATCAACCTCTATGAAGATATCAACATTTCACACTTGACAACTCCAAACAAATCACTTTGTGACCTCCATTTTAAAGCATCAATCAATTAACAACATGATTTCATCTAACTGATCATCCAACAAGGAAGGTATCTACTGCATTCCTGTGATCCTGTAAGCACTTGAAACACCAATAAAGTGAGTATGATTAATACATGAATGTTATCCAACACTTGTAATATTATCATTCTTTTGTCACCAAAATGAGTGATTTCTTATCAATGAGCTAACATAAGTCAACCCTGCATATGATGATCTTGATGTCCTGATATGAAGATCAATCCCAACATCTATGACAACCTGAAAGACACCTCAACAAAACTGTGATCAAATGAAGATCATGCCACTGTCACTATGAAGACCATTCCATGTTATGTTATTTGTATCAAGCCACTGTCACTTGTAAACAACATGATGTCAAATGAACTCTATCACCTGTATCAACAATACCACTGATAAACAACACATCAGATGAGAGATATACACTAATCAACAACTCCTAATTGATGTTCCTGAAAGAGTGAACAACTGTGAGGGACATGATCTATATTATGAAGTCTACATGAAATCTTGAAGCTCCATATCATGAAAATATCCTGAAACACTCTGCATCCCTAAAACATTCTCGAAACATTCTTGAGAACATATTATCAATATGAACACACTAAATTAACTCCAAACCATCAATACCTTTTTGACATCAATGACAACCTGACTCTATCAGAAACTTGGAAACTTATGCTTACAAACCTCTTCTTCAATAGACTAGTCTAGAATGACAGGATTTGCTTGAACTTGATGCCTATGTGTTTGAGTGAGAAAAAGTCTCATCTACTACTCTTTTATAAGTATCTCCCTCTCAAACTGTATCCTCTATGCCTCCAGCTCCTACTCATGAAGACAGGCTTGATAAGCCAGCTTTTCCTGTTGCTGATTATACTCATGCTACCTCTTAATCTCCTCTACCTGCTTTGTAAAGTCTAACAAAATGTCTCTAAGATCCATAATTTTATAATTTTGAGGCTGGTTGGAAGTTTGTGCAAGGGTAGATGGGTGGTAAGCATCTTGAGTAAGTTGGTAGCTTACTGAAACAGGGTTATTTGGACTCAAACCAACATTGTGGCTACTTGGGTATGGTTGGTAAGAAGGTTTTTTGATAGTATTTTCATAGTATGGGGGCGAGTATACATATTGACTATGAAAATTTGACATTTCTACTCATATGAAGAGCTAGAAATAAGAATAAAGCTTAATTTATTGAAACATACAAGCACTTGATCTATTAAAACTAGTAGATCTTGATTCAGAGTCACCATATGTGTTTGAAGAACTTGCCTCCAAAGGCTAAGATTGCTGGTGCACACACTAAGAACCAGCATTGAAATGATGAGCTTTGAACTATGAGAGTTCAAACAGTCCCACCGGGTGTGCCAAAAACTGTTAACAATCAGGATTGCACCCTTAGCAAAAATAAACTCAGCTATCCTATTGAAACATGGAGACACTGTCAGATTGTGGGTAATCTATGTTGAGAGTGAATCTCTAGAGTGGGTTGGTTCCCCTAGCAGATCACCTAAACTAAAAGACTTATTGATGAAAAGGGTTTAGAAAGTTAACTGAAAATGAAATTCTAAACTCTAACAGGTGATACACCAGTACTTTTCTTATCTATTCACTAATTTGACTCACAATCATCTTCACAAAGTCTTTTATCCTCACAATTTCACTGAAACAAATGCAATACATAAGTAATTTACATGAAAATTTGAAAGCTAGAGGTGTGCATGAAGGACAAACACAAGTTTTATCACAACTTCAACCCACTAACTAGGCTAAACATAACATACAACTTGCATTACATGAAACTTCCACACTCAGTCTTGGAACAATGAGATATAGGAAAAGGATTCAAAAATTGAATCACAATTGAATATTAAAGCATTGGCTACAAAAATGAAGTAGAAACATGAAAGAGAAGAACACTGTTGTTTTATTAAACTGAAAGGAGTAGAAACTGAGTACAGAATGTTTACAAAGCTCTTTGCACATGAACAAGAGAGGAAGAAATAATATTCTAAATTGAGAAAAACTGAGTTTTTCTCCTCATATATAAAGCCAAAAGGCTTTCTAAAAATGAGAATGGAAAAAATCTAAGAAAAATGTCTTAAAAAAGGCAACTTGCTAAGCCATTTTTGAGCTCCAAAGAAAAGCCTCCAAAATAGTGCCCAAACTACCTCCAAATTGAGTGTAACAGCTGTCAAGATTCCCTTATCATGTGGACCCACCAAAAGGATGCTAAAAATTAGGCTTTACCTGGTTGTAAGTTGAAATAGAAAGTCCAGTTTGCCTATCTTTTCTCTATTTGACCCAAAGAAACCTTAAAAAAGGGAATATTTTTCTAAACTTGCTTTGCTAACTGCACTTAAATAACAATTATTTAAAGCAATTTATAAGGACATTGCTTTAAATAACATTTTACAATGATTTTTTGCAGTTTTAACTCTGACTTTTTCACAAAGGAGGGAAAATATTTGATTTATTTTTTTGCAAAAAATACAAGGCTTATATGATTATTTCACCAAGTATTAAATTCTTCTCTATTTGAGCACCTTGATTTTTTATAAAAATCATAAAATATTTTAAGGAATTATTGAAGGTTTGACTTACCCGCTAAATGGTTGTAAAATAGCCTAAGGCATAAGTCTAAGCATGAAATATGTAAAGGTAAAACAAATAATACCCTAAGGGTATCAGTTGAGGCATTTGATTTTTAAATCAATGTCATAAAAATATCACATCAACTTAGGGCTACAATGAAACACTAAAAAAAAACTACTTCAAGCCCTAAATTATCAGGCTCATTTGTATTTGACCTTTTTGATGAAAAGAGGTTCTGCCTCTAGCCGCCATGGGAACTAGGGTTTCAACTGTAACCCTTCTATTTCTTGTTGTCTCTAAGTACATTTTTGGAGATTCTTGTAGGGAAACAAGGTTAATACCTTTTTGTCTCAATATTGAACCATACTTTTCATCTCAACATAGGTTTTTGGGCTTTTAGCCCCGGCCATGATAAAACTTCTAATGCATTGTTTTGTTTCTTCACTGCCATTCACTCTTCCTCTATGTTCGAGGCCACTATGAGACTGGGTTGAGCTCATTTTAGACCATATAAAGGCAAAAATTTGGTAACCTTGATGTATCTTCTCTGTGCTATAAGGTAAGATCTCTGCCTTTCAAATACTGTATGATTTATTATATTTATCCATTGTGGTGCTCAATATGATCTCAGAAACTAAAAATAAATTCATTTCTTTTTTTTAATTATGTGAAAGTACTATGAAACCCTCTCTATAGTTACAGGCTATGGCTATACCTCATTTTGAGTCTACAAAAAAGATAAGGTTTTCTATATATATGGGTCACCATGAAATCTTAAAGTTTGATCTTTTAATGGCACCATGAAACTTATTGCAGGCAATGACCACACTTGTTACCTCTATTGTCAATGATAAAAATCCTTTTTTTTGTGTATGCTGTAAAAAATGATAAAAGCCCTCCATCTTTGTGTTAGGGTTATACTTATAAGCTCGAACACCTTTTATCATCTTACATTTGTGATTCCTCCATTAATATTGATATGGGTTTTAATATCATAACCACTATTTTCTAGCTGCGGCCATCATAACCACTATAGATAACATCACTTGCTTTAGACTCTTTTGTCTTGAGTCAAAATAATTTGATTCGACCTGAGTATCATTATAAGCTTTTATGAAAAGAAGATTGGGTTATGAAACCCTACATGGCTGGCCATTCAAAACTTTGCATATTCTTCATTAATGCTCTTTTAATAGTGGTTTTCTGAGCCTTCTATAAGTTGTGACTAAAGTTTTATTGTTTATATCATGATGGGTTTCATTTTGTATACACTTTTACTTTGTTCTCTGCTCAACTAGTATATCTATACATGACTATCTTATGCATGTCTTGTCCTTGTGATGACATGACCTCATTTACAACTGTAGAAGCCTATATATATAGATGAAAACTATAAATATTATTCTCATGTAGATATAGATGAACATTTAAACTTATCCTATGAGGTTTTATGCTCATATCATTATGTATGCATTTGATATTCCTTCATTTGATCATTGTGACAGTGGCTCATTCACATATTCTCATGCTCACTGTATTTTCTATATAATGCACCAAATGTGTTCTCATACATACTGTATTCAATGATTATGGCTCCTTCATTTATCTTAGTATTGCATGGACATTTATGAGCATGGCATCATCTATACTACTCATCAGTTGGATCATTCATGCATTCACATGGATGAAGCAATATGATTTATGGGATTGATGTTATTCAAGGTTGAATTCACTATTACCTATTGCATACCTTCATGTGCTATCTCTTCACAAATAAGAATTATTTACCATGATCTCCTGTAGCTTCTTGATAGCTGCACTTTTGGTCTTTTATGGTTGTTTCATGCATTTAAGAATAACTTCATACTTCATTAACAACAAAATGATAAATACCTATTTCATCATTGTTCAAATGCTTCCTTGATAAAGAAATAAATAAGTCATCTGTGTATTGTCCCTTGTGTACAAATATCATAGGGAAAGTACCTTGATGAACATGTTTATAATGCATCTTTTATGTTGGCGTTGGCTATTATATTCCTTGATCAGCACCAGATTGTTGTCCTCTTCATGTGTACACTTACACTAGTGAAGGTTGCATTCTGTCATTGCCTTCATTTGTATTGTTTCCTTATATGTAAGGTTGCATGATGAGATTAGACTACTCTACTACCCTTGAGTACCTTGAATGCATACAAATGATAATGTGACAACAAACATATGTAATAACATCACAATGTCCACAATGCCTTTTACTCAGTTTTAGAAATCATTGGAGATCCTTGAATGAGCTCACTGCTGATTTGTGATTCTCAATTCATCATGTTTGAACTGATAGTCATGAATGAGAAATGATCTTGAGGCTCTTGCAATCACCTAAAGAGTTACCTTCAACTAAAAATGTTTTGATTTAAGAACTATGGATATGAATTACTATCAATCCCCTCTTGAGATTTAGGGGTAACATGTTGGGCTCAACCCTTGTGGGAGCCCATTTTTGCACCACATGCTATGATGTCCAAAAAAATGAATTAGTAACATGATTTCTCCTATACCTACATAGTCAAACATGTTAGATAAAAAATAATGATGCTCGATGTTCCTGTAATGTTTCATTCTTTAGGCTTCCTTGCATATATCTAATGTTTGTTATCTGATAGAGTACATCATAGGGAATGTATTATGTTTATGTTGATTGGCACATAGGAAACCATATCCAGATATCTAACAATCCTTCTTGTCATGATACAGGTTCATTTAGAGATCGGGAGTGAGGAGGAGCTAGATGCAATGAAGATCAACTTCAAGACTCCAAATAGGCAATGATGGATATGCCTTTTCCTATATGCTCTTTTCCCTTCTTATCTACAGATGCATAGTGTATTTCCTATGTTTGTACTGGTTCAGCTATTCCCATGGCTTGTGTGGGACATTTGATCACTTCTTTCTTTCTGATGAACATAACCACAACACGTATGCAATCTTATATGTATCTCCTTTGTAAAATGAATGAAACATTGTAATATGAATGAAAGTAATTCCTTACAATTTATGTACTCTCCTTTTAGTGACAAGATAAAAGATTCATTTTCTGTTATCACACATGGCATCATAAAATTGAACTCTTTCTTCTAAACACTTTGAACTATGTAATGGTCAAATATGTTATGAACTTTTCACCTTAAATGAAAACAACTACTTCAGCTCTGGCAATTTGAGCTGTAGGTGAAAATTTGGTAACAATTCCAAGAAACAATGATCCAAATGCAAGTATCCTTAATCCATACCAATCAAGTCAATCAATCAAGCCAAATTATCTAATTGCATCCATGGTCTTTGTTCCTAGCCTTGTTGTGAACCTGATCAATCAATTGATCATCATCATCATAAATGGGATATATCATTCATTATCCTAGTGTTGTTCTTAGGATGTATCATTCCCATATCAACAACACAATCATTTCATTGTTCTCGAGATAAATCATTCCCACATCAACAATGTTGTCAATCAATCATATCAATCAATCCAATCGATCATTAGTTTTTAGCTTGAAAAGGGTAATACCTTGTTTGTTTTTGAATCATTTGTACATGTTATCTTGCTTGATTGTGTGAGTCATCATTTCATCTTGCATTTGAATCACATCCATATGATTCAAGATAATATTCATATCTTGTGTATGTTGGAATAGCTTTTTGCATTTAATCTCAAAATTGTTGTTCTGTCACAAAGAAATATTGTCAAACTGAAAGTCGATACTGAAGAACTTGTCAAATATGATCTGGTGGACTTCAAGTGCTACAAATCTAAATTTAAATGCTTATGAAATGTGTCTACATTGCCTTATAATGGAAAATCAAAATACTCAACAACGGAGGAATGCAGACCCAAATACTCAGATGCTTTACATTGTTTCAGGCTTAACTCTGTTCATCTATACTTAGATAATTCACCCTATGACTTCCAAAGAAAGTTATAACTTGAACACTAGAAGATGTGATCATCAAATATCTCTAAACAACATACTTGAGTCGCATATAATGATCTTCAACTATAGAGGCATATTGACCCAATCTCTGTCACTCTATAGCTTTCCCATACTTAGCCATTTTGACTAAGTTAGTCTTTCGGACCTTTGCCAACCCTTGGTGCCATAACTGAAAACCCCTTTACTATGCTTTGTTGCCATCAATGACAATGTACAACTTTCCATTAGAGCAGTGTCTCTTGACTATGTTGCCAACAATCTTCCCCTTTGGCATTGATGGCAACACTTAGTGAAAAATGCTTATCTTCTCCCCCTTTCTATATACACTTTGTTTTTATTCTCCCCCTTTGACATCAATGGAAAAGGTGTATGTACAAGAGTGAAAATTTTGTCAAGACAATAGAACTGCAAAAACTGTCATATTCTGCTGCATATGTACAAATACAATTTTCAACTTAATTTGATGTGGGTTGTAGGATGTCATTGAAGATGTTCTTGATTTGAGCTAGCTCTCCATACCAACTCTTCTTTGCATTTTCTAAAATTTGAATATGGCCATATTTTAGGAAGACTAATTTCTTTGCCTTTTGTATATCAGAGGGTGTGTCAATTAGTGCATTTACCTATAGTGCTTCTGCTGCAAGATTTAACATTGGGTCTAGCTTAGGACATATTAGTCCTCTCAACTAACACATTCTATTTTTCATTTGATCCCTCTTATTCATCAGATTACTTAAGTCATTATGAATATTGATAACTTGTGTCTCTTTGCTGCTTACTGACTCAATTGTTGGATCAAATGACTTACAAATATTTGTCAACTGCGGTTTTAGATCCTTGATCTTTTCTTCTAACTCCTTTGTGGCTTCCGTCCATGATAAACAAAAATTGTACAACTCCCAAGCTTCTTTAATAGAACTATGTATACATTTTATTTCATCATAGATAATAAATTTTTATCATTGATCAACATGGCTTTCAGCTCAGTTAATCTCTTTTCATCAAACTCTTTCCTTACTTTTATTTTTGCAAACTTTTCAAAAGATTCAAAATGCACACTTACTAACTTTATGAGTCCCTTGAGTTTATTTATTGAAGACATTGATGTATTCTTTTGATATGATGGCATCAACTTCTCCAAAATGTTGGATGCCACACTAATGAATTCATTGTCCTCTATATGTGACTTCAATATTTTTTCCTGTGCCTTTTCTTGCACAATTGATGCCAATTTAAATTTCTACATAGGGGACATGAATCCAAGTTTATTGGGCCTTGCAAATACTCAAGCTCATCCAAGACTTGTTTCTCTTTCTCTAAAAATTCCTTGATAGACTCAACAGTGTCTCTTTCTATATTAGAGACTTCTTCTTCTTTGTCTTTCTCTAGAGGATCCAGATCCATAGCCTCATTCATATCAACATTTTGCTCTGGTATAGGGCTCTTCTCAGCTTTTTCTTCTTCTTGATTGTTAGTTTTGTTCTGCTCATCAGTTTGTTGATTCAGAGGAAGACTTGTCTCAGTTTGACCCTTATCAGCTGTATTCAGACCATCAGTACTAGGGGCATGACCTTCTTTCTCCTTTAACTCTTCATCATTTTTATCTAATCCTTGATCCATACTGACTTCCGAAATAGTCATGTCATCTCCAACACCTATTTCTTCATTATCATATATTGTTGGAAGATGAAATTCTTTCAACACTTTTAGAGTGATTTCCTCAGTCTCCTTGACTACCTTCTCAATATCATCTTACATGAGAGTGTTCATCCTCCTCTTTGTTCTAAATTCTTTATGCAACATTTTAGAGACTTTTTATTTTTCTTCCAGTGTGATCTCTAAACATAACTTTATCAGTGTATGCTCTCTGAGTTCAATGTCCTTAGACATAGTAGCTTCCTTTCTTGCAGACATTATACTTCCCAAACTGTTTGGGAGATCAGTGATTATCTCAATGAGAGCTAAGTTATTATATATATCCAAGTATTTGACAATACCATTCTCAATGATCCTTTTATCTGCATCATTATAATCATCATACAATTGGGCAATTTAGATTGCCATCAATTGTAATGGCCTTCAAGACTTCCTCTAGACTTATTATAGCCTATACTTTCACAGGCTCTTCAGTCTTTGCTTTCTTTCACCATTTACCCTTACCGAAGGTCTTCTCCTTTGTGGAATTAGAGGGTTTGCCTTGCTAAGAACTAGAAGGTGGTGCATTCTATGCCTTCATCTTCTTCACCTCTTCATCGGTATTAGTTTCCTCATCATCAACTATACCAAAACTGACATACACTCTCTAACCTTTGGTCTTCTTCCTTTTTCTTCTTTATGTTTCTATAGTTGTTGTGGAGGGAACACCAAAACTTGTACCTCTTGTTCATCCTTTTGGTGCAGCAACTATCTCTTGTTGTACCTCATGAACTTCTGAAGCTTTATTAGCTTCCTTCAAATTTTTAGCTATTCTTGCCCTTGTTTTAGCAACTTCTTATTTTGTAAACCCTATGCTCTGGGCATATTCCTCCATGAATTTCCTCATCTTTTTCTAGGTTTATGTCTTCCTTAGTTCAACATGAATTTTTATAGATAATTCTTCATAAGTGCCAAATCTTGGCTCAGAGGTATCCCTAGGTTTGCCTAACATGAGCTTGACATAACCATCTAACACATCTGCATCTAGTTCATACCCCATTGGCATAATCCAAACTGTTCTAGGCTCAATAGCCTCCATCATACATTGATCTTTGTTGACAATGATACATATATCATTTTTATATCTCTCAACAATTGATTTAGGTATCCTTTGTCTAGAATGCATAGCTTTTTGAAAATTCTTAAAATAGCCCCACAGAGCTGCATTCTATGCATCTTTGTTTTCTATGCCACTTAGGTGATTTCTAATCTGGATTACAATTGGTTGACTGCTAGATTGGAGATCAACTTCATTCCTGATAATTCTTGCATAAGATAGAAGAATAAGCATATGATCAATGTACCAAATTTGAAGGGATACTTGCTTTCGTTTGTTTTCTTTAGATTCTCCATTAGTTGTTTCCAGAGTAATTCACAAAGATCATAGTCTTTATTTTTCTTAATCATCTCATAGGCTGTGTATATAGTAGTACCTGAGATAGAGTTCTCCTAGTTTGAGAAGTAGATTTTGTAGCCAATTACCATGGATGCAAACCTTACCGCATGGTCTTCAACGTCGTTGACTACCAAAGCCCTTTTGTCAAATTTGGCTCTGGTGGCCATCATTACTTTGTGTCATTTTTCACAGCTTTTAGCATAGGTACTATTCGTGTAGAATTCAATCCAGTTATGTCCCTTATCACATCCTTTGTGATCATAAATGGTCTTTCTAGCCACATGAATTCATCATGTATCTTGCTCAAAATGTACTAAACCCATTCATCTTCCGCAAATGTTGGGATTTCTATGTACTGAATGAATTTCTTCTCACTTAGCACCTTATATTCTTCCATCAGATCAAAATTTCCTTGGATTAGATGTTTTAGACAGAGATTGTCAAACCTACTATCACCAAAGTCTTCTATGGCAATGTGAATGTATGCCCTAACATCTTTCGCATGCATTACACCAAATGAAATTTCTGAAAATGCACCACTTGGATCGACCTTTGTTGATTTGAATAGATGTTTCCTGAACTCTGATCGTGGTCTCTCAGTGATATCAACTACTTGAGGAGATGCCATTTTTGTAAGGATTTAAACAAATTTGCACTAGGGTTTCAACTGTAAATACCTTTTTGTGCCGAACTAGGGTTTTCTTCACTTGAATCACTCTAAGTTGCTTTAAATCTTTGGAGATCATTAAAATCTCTTGTAGTTCACCTTCAGTTTCTCTTAGACACTTGATAACTTGAATACAAAGTGAATTATATGTCGAATGAGCTCCTTTTTAACCCTTGTTATAATAACCTAGTGGTCATAAATGCAGTCATTCAAAAAGTTGTCAAACACTTCTCTGTTAAGCTCAGTGAATCTAGATTGCTCTGCAATGCTCTGCATTCAATCATTTTCTACCAAAATTTCTTTCAAAAGATTTGTCATATGAATCTTTTCATCATATCTTCATGCTGGATCCCAACACTGAATATCTGGCTAGGGGATTTGGATATTCAATACAACTCCCCTTGAGCCAGAGCTCCCAATTTACTTCCTGGAGGAAGTATCTGTAGCGAAGACTAGTGTGGATCCATCCCTAACATTATCAACATCCTTCTTAATCCAGACCATGCTCATTTCCTTCTTGATTTCAACTAGATTAACCTTGTTTTTACCTTTATCTTCTCTCTGCTCTATTTTTCTCTTCTCTGTAGGATAGTCTCTTTTCTCATTCTTGCTTCTACAAAATTTTACATGTCCAAACTTATTGAAATTGAAGCATACCACATTCCTCTATCCCTAATTCCTTCTATTGATTGAATTCATTCTTGATCTGTATCAGTTAGCCATATGTCCAAATCTATTGCATGCAAAGCACTTTCCATTGAAGGATTGAGTATTCCTTGCATTGTTAAAACCATTCCTAACCAAACTTTTGCATTCATTTGATCTATGACCAATTTTCTTGCATTGAAACATTGACCAGAGAATGATGGAACATTCTAATTTATTCTACTCCTAGACTGAGTAGCCTTGTGACCAAACTTATTGCAATTAAAATAATAGTCATTGAAAGATGGGCACCTTTGAGCATTTGGCTTCCTGACCGGAGGTCTTCTAGGTCCTCTTCTTTGATTCCAGAACTGGTTTCCTTTATTTATCATCTCAATGCTTTCTTGACTAGATTTAAAACTTTCTCCTATTTCAAATCCCAAGCCTTTCTTGTCATCTGAACTCTTCTAACTTTCAATCAACTCCTCAAGCTTTGCAGAGTTTATTTTGAATTTTTCTTTGTACTTATTGGCTGCTTCCATATCATATTTCAAAAGTAACACATCTTTTCCCAATTTTTCACATTCCTCAGACTTATCTTTCAACATTAGATTCAAATGTTCCTCAGCTTTTTCTTTCTCTTCAACCAACCTTTATCAATTATTTAGGGTTTCAATTGCTTCAATCAACTATTCACTTAGCTCTCTATTCTTTTCTTTTGATCTATTAACTTTCTCTCTTAGCTTCAGGATGCATTCATCTGCTTCTCTGACATTTTCCTGCAAATCTTGGATATCAGCTCCATACTTATCAAAATATTCAAGGGTTGTTTTTAATTCTTGATCAATTGTGACACTGCATGGAGTAGGATACCTTTTGGTTGCCATGAGTACTCTTTGCCAGATCTTCCTTAAGTTGTTAAACTTCTTCCAAGGAACCTTGCTCTAATACCAATTGTTGAACACAATGAATATTGAGAGGGGAGGTGAATCAGTATTCTATAAAACTTCTCTTTCACACATTTATTAATCCATTTACCACATTCAATAACTTGAAAGAAAAATAAACTTAAGAACAACAACCATAAATACATAACACATAGACACTAGGATTTTTACGTGGAAAAACTACAGTGAGTGTTAGCTTATAATATATTATGATAATAATATCAAATTACATGAAGGCTCACTGCCTTAGGGATCACTGCCCAAGGACTCACTGTCCTAAGAAGTGCTCACTGCAATAGGCTCAAGTTGCCAAAATAAGAGAATAGAAGATAGAAGAAGGATTGGCTCATTGCCAGAATAATTGCTACAAGTGCATCTATAGAATGTTGAGGTGCAATACCAATTAGCTCAGTATACAGATTCAAAGGTCTTCATAATGTCTACTATGCTTTTCTAATTTACTTCACATATGCTTTGCCTTTCTGCTTTTACTATTATTTTATGATCATAAAATTGCCTTAGATCACACACACATTTTATTTGCACCTTTTTTCACCTATCTCCATACGTCCAATACTAAAGTCGATCGATTATATATATCTGCAACAAGATTCATCTCACAATCAGGTCAGCAAGACAAACATGAGACATGTATACAAATGTTATACCTTGTCGGCTTGATCTTGTGTGCAAACAACAATGTAGACCCAAACAAACATACAATAGTCTTCATATAGGTCGGCACCAATCATTCAATGATTGGATTAATTCTACAAATAATATGTCCTCACCGCATATAGATCTAACATGCCTATCATCTTGTCTCTTAAGTACACACTTGACTAGTTCAACTGTCAGATCAAAACATCCAATGCGGACCATACGAGACTCTAAAAATCATAGACAACATTCATTATGGACCTCTTAGCATACCTTCAGAACCATGGAGCATGATATTCTTTCATAGAGAAATACGGATCTCAAAACTCTTGTTTTGTCACATAGAAATATTGTCAAACTGAAAGCTGATATTGAGGAACTTGTCAAATATGATCTACTGGACTTCAAACACTACAAATCTAAATTTAGATGCTTATGAAATGTGACTACATTTCCTTCAAATGGAAAATCAAAATACTGAATAGTGGATGAATGCAGACCAAAATACTCAAATGATGTACACTGTGTCAGGCTCAACTCTATTCATCTGAACTTATATAATTCACCATATGACTTTCGGAGGTAGTCATAACTTGAACACTAGAACATGTTATCACAAAATAGCTCTGAACAACATACCTGAGCCCCATACAATGATCTTCAACTATGGAGGCATACTGACCCAATCTATGTCACTCTGTAGATTGCCCATACTTATCCATTTTGACTAACTTAGTCTTCCAGACCTTTACCAACCCTTGGTTCCATAACCAAAAACCCCTTTACTATGCTTTGTTTCCATCAATGACAACATACAACTTTCCATCAGAGCAGTGTCTCTTGACTATGTTGCCAACAATACATGAATCTTCTGGAACAACCATGTGACTTCCTTGATTCAGTTAATACAATCTGCAACACTTTCTAATCTCAAGGTTCTACATATACTGCTCCAACACTTTTCTTTGTTTCTTTGTCCATGTTTCCTTTACTCAAGTACACAAACTTTCTCCTCTACTAAAATATCTTGTCATTCCCTATTTCTTTGCAATATGAATCTCCTTTCCTTGCTATGCTTCACACTTGTTCACACAAACTTTCTCTTGCACTTCTTTCTCAGTTCTATAACATGACTCTCCTTAAGATCAATATTTCACCCTCTTCTAGTTTCTCTATTAAATTTGATGACTCAAAAAGTTCCTCTTCCTTTACATAAACTACCTCTACATTATTTATTGTTTCCTCAGCATTACCCTCTCTAGTAACAAGTTCTTGGTGACATTCATTGCTTGATTCTTTTAACCTCCAAACTTGAAAATAGGTTCCCTTTCTAGAAAATCCTCTTTCATCTCTTTGGTGTCCTTCATTGTGATAAGAATTAGGACTTCTTTCATTTCTCCCTTTGTGGTTTGAATTATTATTCTTGTTTTTCTCTGCATAAGGTCTTCTTTCTTTGCATCTTGATCCTTCTTTTCCTCCAGCACATGAATACTTCAATCTATACAACCTTTTAAACATACTAGTAACATGTTTCCATTTTGATCCATCAATCCATTCATAATCCATCTGTATACAATCTATCATAGGCTTTCTTCTTCTCATTTTATGCAAACACATATTTTTAGAATGATTCCTTAATCCACAGATCTTGCAATGGTATAGGTCCCAACACAATTCCATTTCATGTCCATGTCTATTACAACATTGTAATACATACTTTTTCTTCCTTGATTTGATTTGTTTAGACTTGTAACAACATCTTTACCTATGTCATATCCAAGGCCTTCACTTCTTCATCTCATTATTGGTTCAATAGGTTCTATAATTCCTTGCTAACACTTTCCCAATCCATTTCTTTCATATCCCATTCTTTGCATGATTTTGAAGCCAATACCATCACCAACAACTATGGGTTCAGTTACATTGTTATCTTCAACTTCATTTTCTAAAGAAGCTTTTGTAGAATCACACAAATCATTAGTATCACAAGAAACATCACAAAGTTTAGGCTTAGATCTCATATTTTTATTCTCTTTCTTGCATGCTACAAGTGACTACTCTAACTAGTTAACATGTTCTTTCAATCCTAAAATTTTAGTCTTTTGTAAATTGTTTTCCTTTTTCAACTCTTCTAAATTTTCGTCCAGATCTCTGTTCCTCTTTTCCACCTTCCCAAACAACTTGAATGCTTCTTCCAGTTCTTCAAAATTCTTTTGAACATGCTCAAACAACTTCATCTTTGCTTCTAATTTGTCATTCCTCCTTTTTACATTTTCCAATTCTTCTTTAAGAGAATCATATTTATCTTCTCCTATCTGTTTTATCCTTTCCATCAATTTTGAATTACACCTTTTGATTCACTCAATTCTTCCTCAAGAGTACCCTTTTTGCATATTAGGTTTTCATTTTCTTTCTTCATCCTTTCTCTAATCTACTCCATTGAAACAAATCAGATAAACAACTTAATTTGAAAATCTTACTTGAATCTTTCTTATCTTGGTCTTCTTCAGTGGTGACACTCGTTACTTCTAGGGTTTCACACTTCTTTCAACACTGTCTTCCTTCCCAACAAATTCACAACCAGCTTTGATACCATTTGATGTAAACAAGGTAGGAGGGTTCGATGAGGGACTGTCCAACCTTATAGCCTTAATCTACTAACAACATGATCAATCAGAGATGCAACGAATGTATATATCTAACAACATAGAGAAAGAGGCATTCATAAGCACATTACAAAAGATATATCCTAAGAAAACCCTAAAAGTGAAAAACCTAGCCTTCAAAGCTCATTCCTCATTATATTATAATCTCAAATCACATTACATATGCCTCTAGGGCTTTTTAGATGCTAGGGCATAGTCCAGGATTACAAAAGATTCATAGAATAACACTCTTCCATGATTTTTTTCTTCTACTTCTCAATTCTCTGCTCTACAACTTCTTCTGCTCGCTGCTATGTTCTCTACTTCAATTCTCCTACTTCTTTAGATCAAAACAACTCATCATCTTGCTTCATAACTTTGTATACTTGATCACTGCCTTGAAACAATCCTTCATCTCTTATTTATATCCTATGCAAGCCTTCATAACATTATCAAGTTGGCCTAATTGCAACGGCTAGTATGAAATGTGTAGACACAGATAGGTCAGACCTAAACATAAGGTATTTCTTTGCTAGTGAATGGAACTTCGTGTGGATCTCCATGAAGGTTATAAAGGTCCTCAACTTCCTTGAATGATGTTCCTTTAGTCTCTGAAAGTCATGGAATTGCTCCGCAAACTAATTAGACTCCACTAAACATTGGTTGCTCTGCTTTGTGAAAATAGGTAATCTTCTGATAGCGATATCTTTCCAAAAATGAACCCAAATGATCTAAATTTTGGATATGATGTACATGATGATGCCTAGATGCTAAGTCCAACTTCGTAGCCTCTGATATACAAATACGGTAAAATGTGGTAATTTATAATGTCGCTCTCCCTAGTATTCTACAACTTAATAATAACTATCTCAATTGATTTGAATGCTTCTGGATGCTCCTGCATCAAGTTTCACCTAAGTATATAGAGAGGGGGGACATCAAAATGTAAAAAATGTTGCACGGAGCATAATGTAGGGGTTTTACCTTTCCATGTAGACCCTTGAAACATTCTTTTTGAAGATGTTACTAGAATTTTCACCAACTTGAAATGTGTAAGTTGTGGTGTGTCATGGTGATTTTTGTATTTCTAAACATTGTTGACATGTAAGTATCTATTGGACATGTTAATGATGTATTGTTTTTATCTATTAAACTTCTTTTTGAAGATGTGAAATGACTTTTTACAAAATTAAAATGTGTAAGGTGTGGTGTGTCATGGTGATTTTTGTATTTATAAACATTGTTGGCATGTAAGTATTTATTAAAATTTTTAATGATGGAGGGGTTTTATGTTTTAATGTAAACCCTTTAAACATTCTTTTTAAATGTGTGACTAGAATTTCACCAAATTGAAATGTGTAAGGTATATTGTGTCGTGGTGACTTTGGTATATCTAAATATTGTTGGCATGCACGTATCTATTGAACATATTAATTCATATGTTATATCTATGTTAAAAAAATTGAGCCCTATCAATTTCTTATTCTTATTCACACAACTACGATGTGGAAGGTTCATGGTAGAATTTGTAAAGTATATCACAAGTTGGAACCCAAGAATTGTCTAGAAATAAATATACCCTATAAAACTATGTAGAGCTCTATTATATAATCATGTTGAATGTCTAGGATATTGTAATCCCAAGTGCATGGGTGCACATTATTTTTTATTAAAAAAGGTGAAACCACACCTAAAATGATATTAACTTTCAAAACACATATTACATTTATTAGGCAATATAGCTTGTATTGAACAAGATTTCCTAGTAGGTTAGCATATAATAGGGCATCAAAGTAGAAGATATCCCCATATCAACAATACTACAAAAACTACAAAAACAACTGAGAGAGGAAACACGATTAATTGGGACCTAAGTCAAAAATTTCTATCGGTAGAGGAGGGATGATGGGACAAGTAGGAGGAACTAGAGGAGGAGACATAGGTAGCTTTGGAACATGATTAAGGGCATGCAACCTGATGAATCTAATAGATTCATATATCTCTATGGCCTTAGTATCCAATTTGGGTAGGATCTAAAAAAGGTGTGCTTCCAATGTTATGTTGAGAGTATTTGTACACCCATTACATAGACCCTTTTGAATTGCATGAAAGACACAAGCCACCACAAAAGGAGGAACATAGCATCTTGAGAGTGGACAAACTGCTAACTAATACATCCCCCAACTACATATCATGCTCATTAGAGGTATTTTTTAGTTCCTTTGTGGTGAGGAGATACTCATGCACATAGCTAAAACCAACCAATTCAACAAACTACAAATATTGAACTAGGTCCATAATATTAGATAAGAAAATTGAGGCCACTTTTAAGAACATCAATACCTAGGAACTATCTCACCACAAGGATTCACCCACTATAATTTTGATATAGAATTCCACATGAGGATAGTCGATGTAAAATACATGTGTTATCTTTTTAAAGTAATATAATCCATACTCCATGGTCTTCCATTTGTTGATCGAAGGTATAGATGGATATTTTTATCCATTTAGCCATGTAAGTTAAAGAGGAGATAAGTTTGTTGTAATGGAAAGCAATGTGAAAAGAGTGAGGATATGGTGGGGTTAAAATAAGATGGGAAGAAGAGGATTTAATGCATGGAGTTGGGATCCAACTCAATGAGCACTATGTGAAGGGTGGTACAAATTAACTGCTCCATTAACTCCCAATGTTGGAGGTGATTTATCTCTTAAATCCACCTCTGACAAGTCGTATGAGTAATAAGGAAGGAAAGGGACATGTAGATGAGTCAGACATCCTCCAAATACAATCTATTGATGTTAATCCACACCTAAATGAGTATGATCCTACTTTAAAGTGAGCATTCTATGTTCAAATTTGAGGTGACCATGGTACCTTCATATCCCTTGCCAGCAATCAAAAAGTTGGGGATGACATATTATGAATGACATAGAAGTTAGAGAAAGCTATAGCAAATGGGTTGAGGAGTATGATGTGTACATCAATGTAGGGGTCTATTTTGGAGCCAAGTCACAAGCCATGTTATTTAGTTAGTGATGGTCTACTCTTGATGATTTGTTTCCTAGGGGGATCCAATGGGGCCTTTTGCAAACTCATTGGATATTTTTGTTAGTTTGATTCTTTATAGAAGGTTTTTCTAATTAAATTATTCTAACTAGGTATGGGAGAATAATTTTTTATACAAAAAGTTCCAAGTATGAATCATTCTGATCAATTTTCATGTTTTCTAGAAGGTTTCACATTTCTATTCACCTCAAATGAGAACATTATTATTCTGTAATTTTTTATAAAATGCTCAGGAAAAATTGAATATATAATTCAATTTCCAATTGTAAATTTATATGCTTCTCAAGGCATTTATAATTATCATGGTGTCTCCTTTTATGCATATCTTCCTATGTGAGGCTTCCATGGACATTTCTAGAGCTTTCAATAGTGTGTAATCTTCTACTTTTTTGTTTAAGCACTTGTCACCGTAGTTTAATTACCCTTACAACTTGTAATTTACCAAGGTTTTCTCTTATGATGCATCCTATGATTAAGAGATCGGTTTTCCTCGAGAGGCTCCATAAAAATTCAATTTGATAAATGGGGGGTCTAGTGGAATCCAAATAGACTTTGTTTTCATCAACTTTATTGTTGCCATTTTGAATTGTTCCATGTGGTGGAGAAGGATGATGTAGTGGCCACTACTCGAGAAATTTAATATCCTAATTTGTGAATTTGAAATCATGGACTAGGTCTTTAGAGAGTTTTTACATTACAAATTTGGCTATAGATCTTTCGATCTTGTTAATTACCCTGTCTATTGAACATTAAATGTGATTTTCTAAAAAAATTAGAATTACATTCCAGCCATATATGCCAAATGATTATGGAGGAACTTACCTCCCATATACTTGCAAAGGTGTATTTAGGATGGAGGCCTAGCCAATCGATGAAGTGTTGATACAAGGTCTTTGGGAAAGCTCCTATCAAATAAAGTTTATTACATAACCATTTCCAAAATTGATTCCTGAAAGGACAATTCAAAAGTTAGTGATCTACATATTCTTCCTCTCTACATAGAACACATTTGAAATTTGAAGGAATACCAAATGTACACATCCTTTTACCCATTAGTATTTTATTGTGTAAATTGAACCATGAGAGAGCTCCTACTTTGGGGAGACAAACGTCACTCTAACAAAGTTTAAAAGGCCATTCCTTCGAATTTGATTTTGACAAAAGTCTATGATTGGCTAATTGAGCATAGCCTTGAATTTAAGGCCACCCAAATAATCTCATATTTAATTTGGGAGTGAATGATTACTCTATACAAGAGTATCTTGGACAAAAGATCTTTTTCTTTCTGTGGAAAGTTACAACCTTTGAAAAATTTCCATTAAAATTTGGATATATATTCTTTATCTAGACATTCCCAATATTCATTTAAGTTATATTCCCTTAGTTTTTCTTTAGTTATGCAATATCCTTGT
This sequence comes from Cunninghamia lanceolata, assembly GCA_027924645.1. Lineage (NCBI taxonomy): Eukaryota > Viridiplantae > Streptophyta > Pinopsida > Cupressales > Cupressaceae > Cunninghamia > Cunninghamia lanceolata. The sequence continues at coordinate 724,730 of BSBN01001254.1, forward strand.
TTAAATCACTTATGTGAGCTAATGGTTGGAATCCATTCCAGGAATCCTCCTAGAAAAGTGTATGGAAGCTAAGGTAGTGAAACAACTTCCTACACTAATCTTTAGAGTAGGGTTATGCAAAACTTTTTAGATATTTTCAATAGTTAAAAATGTTATGTAGAAATAAACATAAATAGAAATCATAAAACAATACAAGGAGTTACACTGGGAAAACCCTTTTGTGAGAAAACCCTACACTTTAAAAGCAACGAGCAATATATTATTTAGAAATCTCAACAAGATTACAATATACCTCCAAAGAAGATTTCACAAGAGCATCATCAACAAGAGATCTAGGGGAAACTCAACATCTATAAGACTCTTACACACAAGCTCCATCTCTTGAGTACCTAATATATAGGAGATATAATACATGAAACTATCACACAGTAATTACAAAACCATGAGCTAAAACTACCCAAAAGTGGTGCCCAAATTATTAAGGTTTCATTATCTCCCATCAAAGATGTGTTATGATGTGTCAAAACACACATAAACATGTGTTACTCCCCCTTAAAACTCTTTTCTATGTCTAACACATTTTTACATTTTCCAATACAGGAGGCCCAACTTTCGAAGGACATAACTTTTGATTTGGTGGGCCGATTGGTCCTAATTTTTTTAAATTGAAGAGATTGAAGAGATCTATGCTCTAGGAACCAATTATGGTAATGCAAATGACTTATAAATCTATTTTTGCCTATAGCCTAGAAATTGAGTTTTTATGTTTATATAACTAAAAAATTATACCTTTTTGTAATTGAAAGGATGAGACACATTTCATTACATTATCCCACTTGCCGAATACCTTGTAAGAGTAAAGGGAGTATCAACACCATGATTTAATTACTATAGGCCAAGAGACCCATAGACTCTGAACATCTTCTAAACTTCTATGTGCTTACATACTTAGTTATTGAATCCACAACATTCATCAAAGTCTCTACCTTAACTAGCTTCATCATACCATCCTGAACCATATCTCTAAAAAATGATATTGCACATTAGTGTGCTTCATCCTCGAGTGAAATATTAGGTTCTTGGCTAGGTAGATCACACTCTAACTGTCATGATAAAATGTCACTACACACTTTGATTCCAATATCTAAACACAATATCTTAAGATAAATGGATTATGTACAAGTAGGAGTAGCTTCCATATACTCAACTTTAGTAGTTGAAAAAGCAACCATAGTCTATCTCTTACTCATCCAACTAATTACACCACCAAATAAAGTAAACATAAACATTATTGGATCTTTTTCTATCAACACCACTTGCCTAGTCCAAAACCACATAACCATTAATGTCCTAGGAATGCTTGTCTCCTATGAAATTACCATGATAACACAAGGAATATTTTGATATACCCTACAAATATATAAAGACTCTTTTAATTGCATCCCAATGAATTGTACCAAGATTAGACATATATCTGGAAAGAATTTACATTTCTTAGGAAATGTCTAGTCTAGTACAAACTATAGCATACATCAAACTTCCAACTGCACTCTAGTAAGGAACTTTGATCATGTCTTCTATCTTTGATTGGGATGTTGGACATTGTGAAGCAAAAAAATTCATTCCAATTGTCAAACAGACACAAAATGGTCTACAACCCTACATGTTAAACCTTTCTAAAAAATAAATTGATATACTTAATCCAAGGCCACGCCATAGTTTTCTAGTATTCACTATATGTCTTTTGATTTCCATCACAAGAATGTTTTTATCTGCACCATGATTTTTCATTTCAAATTTAGTTACATGTTGAGACTTTAGTTCTAAAATTATTTCTTTCTCTTTATGAATAAATAATATATCATCAACATATAATGCAATAAATATGAAACAATCACCATCAAATTTATAATAAACACAATGATTTGATTTAGAACATGCAAATCCCAAACTTAAAACATATGTATCAAATTTTTGGTAGCAAATCTTAGGAGTCTATTTCAATCCATACAAAGATTTCTTCAATTTACAAACCAAATTACTTTTACCATTCACCACATAGTGCTCTATCTATGTAATATAAATATACTCCTCCAAATCACCATGAAGGAACACCATTTTTATTTCTAGTTTCTCGATCTCTAGATCATAAGCAGTAGAAATAGAAAGAAAGAATCTAATGGATGTCATTTTTACAATAGGAGAAAATATCTCACCATAATCAACATCCTCAACCCGAGAGTAATCATTTATAACCAACTGTGCTTTGTCCTTCTCAATAACTCCATCTAAACCGATCTTTCTCTTGAGCTCCCACTTGTAACCAATAGGTTTTCTTCCTTCAAGCAATGGTACTAGATCCCATGTATCAGTATTTTCCAAAGCTACCATTTCTTCATCCACAGAAATCCTCCAGGACTCTACACCATTCATACCTAATGTCTCTTCTACAAATCTTAGTTCATCCATGTTAGTATTTCAAAGAAAAAATAAATCTCTAGTCATTAGGTGAATACATTTCAGGTGGATGTATATGCCTTGTAGACCTTCAAACAAGTTGAGTTGGAGGTTATTCCTCCTCTTCTAAAGATTTAGTGCTAGATGAGCTCTCCTCAACTTCTTGTCTATCTAGGGTCCTTGATTCAACTTTTGTTAGGCGTAGAAGGAAGTTGAATCACATTTTTTTATTCACTTTTTCCAAGCAACAATGTAATAGAAGAAGGATTAGTTTCTCCAAAAATCACACTTCTACTATATATTACTTTTTGTATAATAGTATCCCAAATCTTGTATCCTTTCACACCATAACTATACCTAACGAAGATACATTTTGCAGGCTTGTTCTCCAACTTTGTTCTCTTCTCATTTGGTACATATGCATATGCCTCGCAACAAAAAAATCTAAGATTTCTTAATGAAGGGTTGTGACCCAACCATACTTCCATAAGAATTTTATCAACAAGGGATGATGTAGGAGACCTATTAATTAAGTAGTAAGTAGTGGCAACAACTTCAAACTGAAACCTGTATTCTAGACCGACACCACTAACCATACTCCTAGCCTTCTATGTTAGTGTCCTATGCATTCTTTCTATGACTCTATTCTATTGTAAAGAATAGAGAGTTGTCTTTTGTCTCTAAATGCCACAATCTTTATAGAATATATCAAAATTATTAGATCAAAATTCACTGCCATTATCAGTTGATGTAGGAACATCCAGAGGTGTAAGGGTAATCTTGCATCACCCAAAAAATTATGATGATTCAACATCATTGATATTGTTTTAATTTCTTTTCAAAATTAGTATTTTTGGTTCTATAATCGCTTGAATTATGACATAGAACTTTCAGTTTTTCCAAACTGCTATTTTTGGAAAGTTTGCATTTGGGCACAGATTGAAGCAAAAATTTATAGGAAGCTTTGTAAATGAAAAGTAAGACCTTTGGAAAAGGAATCACACAAAGAGCATTTGTGAGATGAAAGATATTAAAGTTTTTGTTTCCTGAAAAATCGCTGAACATCAAATTCAAGTTTAAGGCACTAAATGGCCCTGTATAGGCCCGAAAATGGGAAGAACTAATAGAGTGGGTTCTTAGTGCGTGGAGAACTCTTTGATCTTTTCGTTGCTTCAATTTTTTTTCAATCAAACACCCGTATCAAAAGTTATGGCTTCTAGAAGTTGACCTATTTTTGGAGGGAGATACAAAATTTGAAATTTAGCTAGAGGCCACCAAAAAGGCTATTAATAACCATTTTGGGAACCCTTGGTAGTAGTAGAGGTAATGGAAAAAGTGTAGAACCAAGAAAAGGTGAAAAAATAGAAACCCTAGCTGATTTGGGGTTACAGAAGGCAAAAGGTTCCAGAACCTGGTGATAGGTAGTTGTAATGTGTTGTAGCCCATGGAGGATTCATCCTCTAATTGTATTTGAGCTTATGTGATGTAATGATTTTTCCAAATAAATAAAAGAATATTCTATTTTCTGTGTACAATTTCTATTGTTGTGTGTTTTTTGATTTATTCCTTTAATCAAGTGGTATCAAAGCAAGGGTTTCTGAATGTGTAGATAAATCACTAACCATGAGGTAGTTTGCACCAGGCCCTGAGGTTTTGGGTTTGTTGCGGGGATCAAGATACCTCCATAAAGAAACCATGTTGGAAAAAATGCTTTGATGTAAGAGGGTTTTAGAGTGTTGCAAAGGTAGATCAATGCTTTGCAAGAGGAGCTGTGAAGAGTTATTGATCCGAGAACAAGAGAAAAAAGAGAGGATGAAGCTGAAGAAGAGCTATCTAAGGAAGAACAAGAAGATGCAAGAGATCCTGCAAAAGTTAGGTTGTTGAGGCCCATTTCAAAGATTAGAAAGAGGCCCATGATAGAAGTTTCTACCTATTCTAGAGATTTGAATTTGGAATAGGTTATTGATTGGATCAATGATATGGAAGAATACTTCAAGTATGAAGATGTGGAGGATCCAAATTGGGTCAAGTTTATAAAAACAAAGGTCAAGGGCCATGCCAGTATTTGGTGGAAGGAGGTCCAGTTGGAAATAAATAGAAGAGGAAAAAGAAAGACTACCAGATAGGATTGGATGGTGGAAAAACTAATGAAGCAGTTTATTCCTATGCACTATGAGATAGAGATACTGAAGAAGCTGCAAGGATTGAAGCAAGGTAACAAGTCTGTCAATGAGTATACAAAAGAGTTTTATAAGATTGCTATTAGGACAGGCCATGCAGAGGCCAACAAGGAGAAGGTATCTCATTACATTAATGGGTTGAGGCCAAGTATTCAAGAAGGGCTGAGCCTAGTTAGAATGACCACCATAGAAGATGCATACCAATTATCCCTGAAGTTGGAAGAGAAGCTGAATAAAAGATTTGAAAGCAAGCAAAGGGGAAGAGGTCAAGGTAGAAGTACTGGTGAAGATCCTATGGAGGCTGAAATGAAGATCCATTTAGAAAAGTGAAGAAGTTGGCACTAGTTGAAACCAGAGAGGAGATAATGCCTACGGTCCTCATGACCAAACTAATGGTGAGCAAAGAGGAAGAAGAAGAGGCAGACTTGGGTAAGGACCTGTAAGAGCAAGTTTCAGGGGAACCTATTTCTAATGTGGAGAAGAAGAGCATTGATCATACGAGTGTCCACAACATCAAGGAAGGACAAATAGAAGACCTAAAAGTAATTCATGAGTTATGCATGTAGATGAAGATGCATAGTCTAAGCATTGTGAAGAGGCTGAAAGGGGAGAAACCTTAGTTGTTAGAAGAACCTTGTTGAATGAGTAGAAAGAACCAAATTAGAGGAAGAGTTTATTCCACATAAGGTGTAAATGTGAAGGTAAGTGTTGTGATATTATTATTGATAGTGGAAGCACTGACAATCTTGTTTCAAAGGAGATGGTTAACAAGTTGAAGTTGACAAGAAGAAATCATCCACATCCATATCAGATTGCATGGTTGTAGAAGGACCATAGATCTTTGTTCAATAACAGTGTTTAGTCAAGTTCAAGATTGGGGACTTCCATGATGAGGTGTTGTGTGACATCATACCGATGGATGGATGTCATATGTTATTGCGAAGGTCGTGGTAGTATGATAGGTGCACTATCCATGATGGTCATGCAAACACATAGTCCCTAACAAAGGATGGAGTTCATCATAAGTTGTAGCCCTTGAGGGAGGTGCAAGAAAAGGTATGTAGTACTGCGAGAATTTGCTTGGTAGATGGTAAGAAATTTTTGGAGGGTATGAAGAATGAGTGTCATTGCTTTGCATTGATTCTTAAGATTAGTCAAGAGAAATGTGAAGATGTACCAGTAGAAGTCTTAGATCTATTGGAAGAATTTTAGGACATTGTCTCTGATAATGTACCAGAAGGTTTACCACTGGAGAGGAAGATAAGTCATCAAATGGATTTGATACTATGAGCCAGTTTGCCAAATAAGGTAGCCCACAGAATAACCCTTGTAGAGACTGAAGAGATGAATAGACAAGTTTAGGAGTTACTGAGGAAGGGACTAATAAGGGAGAGCCCAAGTCCATGTGTGGTACTTGCAATACTAGCACTGAAGAAAGATGGAGAGTGGAGGATGTGTACAGACTCCTGAGCCATCAACAAGATCATGATCAAGTACAGATTTTCATTGCCTAGAATGGATGACATAATGGATTGTTTGAGTGGAGCCAAGTACTTCACAAAGATTGACTTGAAGAGTAGGTATCACTAGATCCAAATCATAGAAGGAGACGAATGGAAGACAACCTCCAAGACAAAGGAAGGTTTGTATGATTGGTTAGTCATGCCATTTGGGCTAACCAATGCACCAAGCACATTCATGTGGCTCATGAATGAGGTATTGAAAGAGTTTTTGGGAAGTTTTGTTATTGTTTATTTAGATGACATTTTGATTTTTAGTAAGACTTGGGATGAGCATCCGATGCATATCAGAAGAGTTTTAGAGAAGTTGAGGGAGGAGAATTTGCTAATTAATCTAAAGAAATGTAGATTTACAAAGAAGGATTAGGTATACCTAGGATTTGTTGTCTTAGAGGAAGGTCTTAAGATGGACCAAGAAAAAGTAAGGGCTATCATTGAATGGCCTATGCTAGGGAGTGCTATAGAGGTGTGATCTTTTCATGGTTTCACAAGATCAGGAATTTTAGTAGCATTTGTGCACCCCTAACTAAGATAATGAGAGGGGATAGAAAAGAGTTTAAATGGACTACAGGAGCAGCCAAGATCTTTGATACATTAAAGCAGAAAGTCACAAAGTAACCTATTTTGGCACTTCTAGATGTCAATAAGGTATTTTAGGTAGATTTTGATGCTACTGGTGGTGCTATAGGAGCTGTTTTGAGTCAAGAAGGTAAGCACATTGCCTATTTTAATGAGAAGATTAATGATGCCAAGAAAAACTATTCTTTTTATGATCAAGAGTTTTATGCTATACTTTAGGGTTTGAAGAAATAGAGACATTATTTGTTTCTGAAAGAGTTTGTTTTATATATTGATCATCAAGCTTTACAATATCTTAATAGTCAAGGGAAGGTGAATCAGAGGCACTTAAAATGGGTTAAGTTTTTGTAGAGTTATACTTTAGTTTTTAAGCATAGGAGTGGGAAGTCCAACAGAGTTGTAGATGCCTTAAGCAGAAGGCAAAATTTGTTGACAAAAATAAAGATAGAGGTTGTTAGGTTCAATGAGCTCAAAAGTTTGTATCCTAAAGATCAAGATTTTGCAGAGGCTTGGAAAGCTTGTTTGGAACCTGTTAGTTTGGACAAGACAAAATGGTTGGATTTCATAATCCAAGATGGCATGTTGTTTAGAGGAAACCAGTTGTGCATTCCAAGGAGTTCCATGAGAGAGAACCTGATTAAGGAGAAGCATAGTGGGGGATTAGCTAGGCACTTTGGTTAAGATAAGACCATTGCAATTGTTAGTGAGCATCATTATTAGCCACATTTGTAGTAGGATGTGAGAAAATTTGTGTAAAGTTGTAGAGTGTCAGATGGTGAAAGGAACAAGTTAGAATATAGGGCTATATCATCCATTACCTATACCAGAGAAGCCATGGGATGATATTAGTATGGATATTGTTCTTGGGTTACCAAGGACACAGAGAGGACATGATTCTATTTTTGTTATGGTGGACAAATTCTCAAAGGTGGCACATTTTATTCCTTGTAAGAAGATTAATGATGCTGTTCATATTATAGAATTGTTTTTCAGAGAGGTGGTGAGACTACATGGTCTATCTAAGAGCATAGTTTCAGATTGAGATACCTAGTTTGTTGGTTATTTTTGGAGGACATTGTGAAAAAATTTGAAGACATATTTGAAGTTTAGTTTTGCACACCATCCATAGAATAATGGATGGACGGAAGTGGTGAATAGGAGTTTGGGTAACCTCCTACGATGCTTAGTAGGAGATAAGCCCAAGGGATGGGATTTGATTTTATCGAAGTCAAAATTTTCTTACAACAATTCTGTCAATAGGAGTATAGGTAAATTACCATTCTAGATTGTATATGGGAGCAATCCAAGAAATGCTTTAGAGTTAAGGAAGCTAGACAAAGGAGAACAGACAAGTGCTGAAGCTCAAGACATTGCAGAATACTTGAATAATTTGCATGAAGAGGTGAGAAATCACATTAATAAGATGAATAGTTAGTACAAGGCTATTTATAAATGAAAATTTATAGGAATCTTCATAAATGAAAAATAAGACCTTTGGCAAAGGAATCACGCAAAGATCATTTGTGAGCTTAAAGACATTAAAGTTTTTGTTTCCTAAAAAATGCCTAAATATTATTCAAATTTAGGTTTGAGGCACTAAATAGCCTCGTATGGGCCCAGAAATGGGAAGAACCAGAAAATCTGGTCCATGGCATGTAGAGCACTCTGCAATCTTTCTGGTACTTCATAGGGTTTGTCAATTGGACACCCAGATCAAAAGTTATGGCTTCCAGAAGTTGACTTATTTTTGGAGGGAGATGCAAAATTTGAAATTTGGCTAGAGGCCGCCAAAAAGAATATTAATAACTATTTTTGGGAACCCTTGGTAGTAGTAGAGGTAAGGGGGAAAGTGTAGAACCAAGAAAAGGTAGGAAAATAGAAACCGTAGTCGATTTGGGTTATAGAAGGTAGATGACTCTAGAGCCTAGTGATAGGTAGCCATAATGTGTTGTAGCATGTGGAGGATTCATCCTCTGATTGTATTTGAGCTTCTATGATGTAATGAGTTGTCCAAATCAATAAAATAATATTGTATTTTTTGTGTGCAATTTCTCTTGTGTATTTTTTGATTTAACCCCTTCATTATCAGTCCTCAAACATTTTATTTTCTTTTTAATCTACAACTTAACCATTGCTTTATATTCTTTAAATCAACTAAAAACTTTAGATTTACTCTTTATAAAATATACTCATATCCTTCTTCTATAATCATCATTAAATAAAACATAATGTGGATTTTCAATGGAAGGAACATCTATAGGACCAAACACATTAGAATAAATAAGATCCAATACACCACAACATTTATGAGAGATTGAGTAAAAGTAAACATAGATTTGTTTGTAATAATAAATATAATGCTCAAAAAAATCAAAATCAAGATTACAATCAATCAACCCTTCAACAAGGTTTTTATTTTTCAAGGTCCTTAGATCCTTTTCTCTAATGTTTCCAAATCTCTAGTTCCATAACATAGTATTCTCCACAGGTAACTTTGATTGAAAAGAAAGAGCACCCTTAGCTACCCAAAAGCCATGACCATCTGCTAAAGATGAAACCTTCACATTTTCTAATGAAGTAGTCATAGACTTTCTTTTCACAAGGGTACTATTTCATTCAATAATGTATGCATCAAGCTTATATAATGTGCCAAATCTAACGCCTCCAGTGATCACCATATCACTTCTAACCATCTTGCATCATGCATAAAAAAAGTGTATCTACACACCCACATCTATTAGTTTTATCATAGATAATATATTTCATGCTAACCTATCAATATGAAACACACCATTAATTTGTTTTACTCTATCATTAGGAAATTTGATTCTAAATTTACCATGACCAATAATATTTGAATAAGAATCATCACCCAAGTATATCTTAACTCCATCAAATTTTCATTTATAGAAAACTGATCTCTATTAGGGGTCATATGGAAAGATGCCCCCAATTCAATTAATCATGCATCATTACCTGCATGAGTGGCCAAAGATACAATGAATATTGTTAGATTCAGGATAGACAACTAAGAAGGGGGGGTGAATCAGTTCTCCAAAACTTTCTTGCAATTAATCACTTAAATCCACTTTGTAATTCAATAGCATAATAATAAATCAATCATGGAAATATAATGCATTAAATCAAGAGAAGAAACACATTAACACATAAGACACCAAGATTTTAACGTGGAAAACCTGGTTAAGGGAAAAACCATTGGGTGACTAATCCAAGATTATATTCTCTATTAAAATAATAAGAAGAACAAAATGACACATGCCAATTAGGGCTCACTACCTGAGCACACTGCTCACAAGAGACCCACTGCCTACAGGAGACACACTGTCTACAAAATAATAGATATTACATACTTGAACTAAAGAATAGCATCTTCACCATGCTTGAGTCAGTTCCATTTAAGCCCAATACTTTTACTCTGCCTTTCCCTCTACTCCTCTCTACACATACTCATTTTCTCAAAGATACCTTTGAAATAACTTTACAACTCCTTATTTATACAATACATCAACTTAGGGTTAATCATCCAAGTTGGCATACATTATAGAGCAAATACATAACTACAACATGACTAATTACAAAAAGACTTCACGCGGATCAACACGCTGCTGGCCACACAAATCTAAGACTTCAATCTTCCTTTAGGAACACACCATTCTTCACAGAACATCTTCAAGACCATCCACAGGATGTGTAACTCATCCGGTCAGCTAGACTTAGGCAGAACATTGAATCATCTGGAAGTAATTCTTTAATTATGAGCTCAATCTTCAATGCAGACCACCAACACAAACTACACACAACCCATAGACCTCCACAAGCTTTCTTGAAACACCAAGAACATCCACACTACTACTTACTAAAATCATCCTTTCCATCTGAAACCTCAAGAACATAGTCTGTCGTCACTGTCATATTGGAATAGATGCTTGCAGACCTCCAAACCATGAACCAATTGAGTTGTCAATTCATATTGACTTCCTAAACACTCCACCAAATGCGTAGAACAAGATATTACATTTCCAGATCTCACTGGACCTATCTGTGTCACTGTGTCACCTCTGAACATTTGCCAGAATCGGGTTTACTTGAGTGGCCATAACTTCTTCAGATCTTCATGAGGACCTCTAAAATCTTTACTGGATCATCTTAAGACACATATCTACAAACCCTTTGATGTGCATCCTATGATGTTCATCTTAGCTGGGATCTTTACCTCACTATCTTCACTATTCTTCTCTGTTCTTGACAGGACTAATTTTCTCAATATCCTCAGCATACAACTCATCCAATCCTTATCATCAGTGCAACAGGAGTATGTTGACATCAATGACAACACTGGTTAGGCCTATACTTGTAACAATCTCCCCCTTTGTCATTGATGGCAACATATGATGTGAAAAACTTTTTTAACCATCAAGACAAGAACTTCTCCTCACTGACACAATTCCCCCTATCAACAACAACCATTCACATGTCTTCTCTTCCTTTACTGCTCCCCCTTTGATCAGAAACCACTTGTTTTTCACATGTCTTCTCTCCCCCTTTGACATCAATGGCAAAGGGCACATACTTGCATCCTCTAAAATCATACCAGCTGCTCCCCCTAAGTAGCATCTTCCCATCATCAATCCAGACCACAAGATATGACTGTGAGATCCACCAGACTAATGTACATTAGTGCACCTTAATTCAGAACCCGAGGGGTAATAACCCCTAACATCTCCCTTAGATACTCAAAAGAGTCCTTAGGTAGAGGTTTAGTAAAAATATCTACAATCTGATCCTTGGAAGGCACAAACTCCAATTTGACTTCATTCTTGTTCACGTGCTCTCTCAAAAAGTGAAACTTGATGGATATATGTTTAGACTTTAAATGCAACACAAGATTTTTTGATATGTTTATTGCACTTGAATTATCATAGAAGATTGTGATAGGTTCCTCATACACCACTATGATATCTCTTAGCATTTGATTCATCCACAATACTTGAGTGCAACTATTTGTTGCTCTAATATATTCTTCTTCTGTAGTGGATAGAGATATTGCCTCTTGTTTCTTGCTTAGCCAAGAAACCAAGCTCTTCCCCAAAAAGAATGCTCCACCACTAGTACTCTTCTGGTCATCCACATCTCCTACCCAATCTGCATCTGTATATGAATGGAGAGAGAAATCATGATCTCTAGGATACCACAAATCATACTCAACTATCCCTTTTAGATATCTAAAAATCCTCTTGATTGCCATGACATGAGATTCTCTAGGATCATCTTGGAATCTAGCAACAAGACCAACAACATTCATAATGTCAGGTCTAGTTTGAGTGAGATACAATAATCCTCCAATCATTGAACTATACTTTTTCTGATTAGCTTTAGGAGAGTCATCATCTCTGCTCAATTTACATCTGGTTGCCATGGGAGTACTCATTGGTTTTGAGTCTTCCATCCCAAATTTTTTCAACAATTCTTTCACATATTTGGTCTGAGAAATGAAGATTCCTTTCTTTGTTTGAATGATTTGTAGACCCAAGAAGAAATTCATTTCCCTAAACATGGACATCTCAAATTCACTTTTCATTTGATTTGCAAAAGTTTTACACATACTATCTATTCCTCTAAAACTGATATCATCAACAAAAACTTCAACAATCAAGATATTTTCATGATCAATTTTGAAGTACAAGTTACTGTCAGTAGTACCTTTGTTGAAACCAATCTTTGAAAGATGGTTATCCAGTCTTTCATACTAGGCTCTTGGGGCTTGTTTAAGTCCATATAGTGCTTTCTTCAACTTGCAGATCATATCACCATGATCATATAATTGAAATCCATCTAGTTGCTCAATGTAAACTTCTTCCAAGTCACCATTAAGGAAGGCAGACATGACATCCATATAATATACTTTGAAGTCCTTGAAGGCAGCAAAGGCAAGAAATAACCTGACTGCTTCAATTCTTGCCACCAGAGCAAAAGTTTCTTCAAAATCAACTCCTTCTACTTGAGAGTAACCCTTGTAGACCAATCTGGCTTTGTTTCTAACAACTTCACCAACTTCATTTAGTTTGTTTCAGAAGACCCATTTAGCTCTAATAACATTCTTATTTCTAGGTCTGGGAACAAGATCCCAAGTGTGGTTTTTCTTAATTTGCATCAGCTCTTCCTCCATTGCTTTAGTCCAACTTTCATCATTGCATGCTTCCTTCACTGTCTTTGGTTCAATCTTTGAAATCAGACAATACTCTTCTGAGTCTTGAGCAATCTTTCTTCTTGTTTGAATGCCTTTACTTTTATCACCTATGATCTGGTCTTTAGAGTGATTCAGTTTTACATACCTAGGAATTTTGGGACTTTCTTGCACTTCTATTTCTTGTACAGGTTCATTCAAATTTATTTCTTTTTGTTGATTCAACGAATCAGTCTGAATCTAAATTTTAGAAGGGGGTTGGACTCCTTGGATCAAAACATCATTCTGATCATCTTCATCATATTCATAAAAGCTTGAGGGTTTTTCAATACCTTCATCAACCTTCACATTTGTACTTTCTATAATCTTTCTCAATCTCTTGTTATAACACCGGTATGCTTTTCTTTGAGTAGAATAACCCAAGAATATTCCTTCATCACTTCTAGCATCAAATTTGCCTAGATCTTCATCTCTTTTAATGTAACATTGGCTACCAAAGACTCTGAAATACTTCACAGTGGGAGTGATGCCAAACTAGAGTTCATAAGGAGTCTTACCAGTATTTCTTCTGATTTGTACTCGATTAAGAGTATAGGCTGCAATTCTTACAGCTTCTCTCCAGTAGATCTAAGGAACATTTTCTTCTATCATTATGGTTCTAGATGCTTCTTGGATGGTCCAATTCTTTCTCTCCACTACTCCATTCTATTGTGGAGTCCTTGGAGTAGACAACTATCGTTTTATCCCATGTTTCTCATAGAATTCTATGAACTCATCAGATGTGAATTCTCCGCCTCTATCAGACCTCAAACATTTTATGTTCAATCTAGTTTCATTCTCTACCATAGCCTTGAATATTTTGAATTTCTCAAGAGCCTCTGATTTCTCTTTCAGAAAAGTCACCCACATCATTGAGGAATAGTCATCAATTAATAGCACGAAGTATCTATCACCTTGCACACTCCTAATTCTTGCTGGACCACATAGATTAGTATGAACTAAGTCCAATAATCTGGTAGAAGATTGTTCCTTACTTTTGAATGTGACTCTGCTCTTCTTACCCAATTGACATTCTTTGCACAAACTATTAGTAGGTTTCACCAGTCTTGGAAGATCTCTCACAGCCTGGGTGTTTCTTATCTTGATAATATTATCAAAATTCACATGACACATTCTCCTATGCCACAACCAACTCTAATTAATTTGATCAAATAAACAACTTTTACTAGTACCAACCAAGTGGAAGATATTACCTTTTGTTTGAGTACCGGATGCAATCTCTGTTTCAGAGCTTTCAAAGTTCTTGCATTTTACATTTTTGAATCGAAGATCATAGCCTTTGTCCACCAACTGTCCAACACTGAGAAGATTGTGCTTTAGACCTTCAACATATAGTACATTACTAGTTTTGTTCTTTCCATCAAAAGAAATAGTTCCTCTACCTCTGATTCTACTAGCAAAATTATCACCAAATTTTACCACTCCTCCTTCATATCTCTTCAAATCTATGAACTTATTTTTGTCACCTGTCATATGGTGGGAGCATCCACTGTCAACGACCCATTCATTCTTTTCTTCAACTTGGGAAGCCAGAGCTCTCTCTACCATGTTATGATTGACTGATTCAAAGGGCATTGGATCTTCTTCCTTGATTGTAATAAACACCCAGTCACTTCTAAATTTGTTTCCTATCTCTGATTCATCATCTGTTACTCCATCATCATCTTCATGAATATAGTAACATTTCTTTTGGAATCTTGATCTGTTAGGATTTGGTCTTGAAAATATTTGTGGACACCTTGAGGGAAAATGACCAATCTTATTGCAGTTAAAACATTTAAAAGACAATTTCCCTTCATAGTTACCAGATCCTCCTGGCAGTCTTTCTGTAATAAGGGCTTCAAGTTGAGCAGTTTCTGCTTCATCTTCTTCCAAATTTTTTCTTGCTTTTTCATACCATGATAGTTTCTTTGAAGAGTTCTCTCCTGGATCAAACTTTTGTTTACCTTTTATAGAGGCACTAGCTTTGAATGCAGATTTAGTCTTGGGGGGTGCATCTCCAAACTCAGACAATTCAAATGCAGCAAATTTACCAACCAATTGATTGATCTCTTGTGATATTTGAAAAGGATCTAAATTCTTCAATAGCAAAAACCTTGTATTTCTAAGAATCAGGAAGGGATTTGATAATTTTGGCAACAATCTCATCTTCATCTAAGACTCCACCAGCACGTCTAATGCCACAAACAAGCTTATTTACTCTTGGCATAAATGTAGTGATATTTTCATCTTCTCTCATCTTTAGGTTTTCAAATTTTCCTTTCAGACTCTGTAGCTTGGCACATTTGACATACTTATCTCCTTCATGCAAAAGTTCTAGTTTTTCCCAAATCTCTGTAACATCCATATATGATGTTACTTGAAACTAGGTTTTAACATAGGTATATATTTTTTTTCTTTCTTTGTAATCAAATATAAAAGAATTTCACTACTATCAAGTATAACATTCTTTGCTTTAACTATAAACATGATTTCATTTTTCACAAAGCTGAAAGAAATGATAAACCATAAACATTTTGTTTTCTCACAATTTGAAATATTCTTAAAACAAATACAATATTAGAAACATACCATTATCACTGCATCTCGATTGTCGACCCATCACATTCAAGACTCGGCAATCCTCAATACTTGGAAAGGAAAGTATCTTCAAGGAGCTTAACCTCCAACCACAAACTGTCAGTCTCCCGCACTCCTTCCTAACCGGAAGTGGCCCTACCCTACTCAAGAGGATAGACTTAGGATAACCATCGGTGTTTGCCATTTGAGCTCTAGTGTTGTAACTTACGTATCTTGTTATTATGCAGATCCCTAGATACCCTCTAGTCATGCATGACTCTCCACAAGAAATGCCATCTAGTCACAGTGAACATTCAATGCACTTGAGGATCGTGCATCACCTTGGCCAAAGGATTTGTATTTAAATATCATTGTATGAACGCATGAATATAGTTCACCCACCCTACTCGAATTAATCACAATCCTATAGTGTTCCTATTTGTAAGGTTTATACAAATGTTGACCTCGATGACCTCGAGGTATTTGAATTTCCTCATGCAATAGTGCATGGCACAAATGTTTACTCTATTCCCGAGTTTATGGATTCATCTCCGTTTACACGATGTAAAAAGGGTTTTCTATTTCATTGTTTATATGGATAGCATTTGTAATGCAATCATAATCCCATAACCATCTAAAACATTGTTTAATAATATCCACTCCTAAGTGGTCTCTAACTTGGCTATACGGTTTCCGTAAGTTTATACAACATACTCAAGTATATGATACCATTACCCGTAAGCCCGAAGTTTTTAAGTTTTAGACTCATAAGGGTCTTCAAGGTAATAGTGACACAAGAATCATAGCATGCAACTTAATTAACTTAAACACAATATGCAGGTCTCCCACCCTTATCTTCCCATTTCAAAAGCATGACGGTTTTTAACCAAGAATAAATACTTATACTTCAACTCTACACCTCCTTCCAAATCAAATGGTTTCACATGGTTCAATGAGGTAAGAGTAATAAAATAAGATATTAAAAAGACTTAGAATCTATCTTTAGACACTAGAGATGATCAACTCATATGTCGATCTCTAACTAAAGGTCTAAAACCGAATAAGATACTAGCTAATTACTTTTGTCGACATTCAATGTCTTGTTTTTGGGATTCTTATCTATTTGGATAGAGAGATGTTTTGAAACCTTATCCTCCTCTGGTCTTTATCTCCCAACACCACAGCCAGTTAAAATTACTCCTCTAGCTGTCAAACGAACTAAAACTATGTCGAAAACATGCAATAAATCAAAGGTTTAGACTCCTTCACAACAAGCATGTGGTGCAATGTGGCTTCTCACTATGAAACTAACATTTTGAGTGTACACAAGACAATTTGAGCTGGTATTATAGACATATAAGATCAACTCAATGCATACATCATTGCCGACAGCTAGTAGAATACCATTCACATTTTGTATCATGCATTTATCAACATTGGTGTGTATATATTTGAAAAAACTGTGTTCTATTATCATTATGGTCTTGTTCATGATATGTAATGATAATGTTTCTGAGAAGACATCATTGTTTTCATGTTCTAAGAAGACAACAATGATAATGTTTCCTTGTAAACAACCTCCTCAAAACTTACAGTAAGATGACATTATTATCACATCCTATACATTGTAAACTTCCTACACTATCATTGCAGAATTAAGACACAAATATTGATCATAAACTACGCAGAAGGAAAGAATGGAAACTTGTCGATGAACTTAGAGATCCATTATTGCTAGCTCATCCTTACTGAGCTCTCAGCGATGCCCTCAAGTTTCTTTCTCAGTCTCTCAACTCACTGCACTCTCCTATCCACGTCCTCTTCAAAAGGAAGTACTGTCTACACTCCCACGGCGAAGAAACTTAATGACATTTACCTCTTGGTTTTCAATTTCTCAACAACAGAAAACTCATGCCCAGGTCACACACAGCGAAGAAGAAGAATGGCATTTCACTCCTGGTTTCAATTTCTTCTCAACAGAATAACAACCTCCCAAACTCCCCATGGCGAAGGAGATTCATGGCATTTAACTCTTCCATCCCATGCCTTAACAAAAGGAGGTCGATTTAACTGTATGTTACCCAACTTCCTTACTTATAGTGACCACTACCAAGATGGAGGCTCCTTTATGGCGACGTGGCACAACAACGTCGTCCACTTACTTGCACAAGAACGCTTCTTAACTTCCCAATATGCAACTAACATGATTTGAGGAGTTAAATTCTTACAAGGCGGTAAATAATAAATGCTTATTGTGTCTCTAAGGTTGAAAAGAGAGAAAGAATCAAGACCGACTAAATAAAGAAAGTATACATTAGTTTAATGATAACTCAAGTCCTAAGCTCGAAGGGAAAAGATGCATTCGAAAAGGAAGACATCCAAAACGACAAAACTTGGGTGTAAACCTACTTGACTTGACGAGAAAACTGACATCATACAAACTAATGAAAAATACCTCACATTAACCAAAATATAACTAAGGCAATTTTGAAATATTCTTCCAAATAACGACCAAAACAGGCTATAGCCCATCTTGGCTTCAAATTCAACTTCCGTCGATTTTCAAAAAGGAATAAATTCACAACACATGTTCAAAGCATTTATATGGCAATCACGACGGATTGGGCGTAATGCAAAACAAGTTTTCTAAATTGTTTGATGCACAATTACGACTTCTCGTGTCTTTTGACTACGAGACGCGACTCACAAATCCACAATAAATAAGTTTATTTATTTACCTATAAACAAAATATTTGTCATCTATATAAGATGACTTGCTTTAGTGGACTTGTGACAACAATGTCAATTTCCAAAATTCAATATGACGACTTACGAAAAGGTGTTAAACCTTATCTTTAGACGTCGACATCTAGTCTTAAACTATCGTAGTTCTAACATGACTAAATTTAAGGCTTCAAGGTTTATCTACCTGCTTGGCGTTTTCAGTAACAAACACCCATGGTTAATTTCCAGAGTCTATACTCTCTCTCAAAGATACTTTCTCTTCCTGTCGAACATGGTCCACCTGTTCCTGCAACGACAGTCTCACATACAATTTTTGTGGTCAAAGCACCTATATTCCAAATCAAAGCATAATATATCCAAACATCATTTTCTCCAAACAAAAAGGCATTTTAGTTTATAATATCACATTGATCATAATCAATAGATTCCAAAATTTCATAGAACTAACTTTGTCTATTTACATCACCAGTTTCCATGTCATCCACAACATATTATATAACTGAAATTTGCAAGAAAAGTAAATAGTGTTATCAATTCCAAAAAGAGGGATGTAACAATCTCAAATGCATTTTTTAGATCAATAACATTTGTCATTTTTGAATCAGATAAGGCACTTAGTAGAGCTTCTTTAGCCTGAAGATTGTTTTCAACATCTTTGATTTCATCTATAGTTCTTTGACCGTTCTATGGAGGAACATACTTCTTTAAATTTATGATCCAATATTGCATTCACATACATTGCAAGTGACATTCCACATGGCTTTTCTAAAGTGTGTAATTGGTTCCATCAAACCTTGGACTATCCTTCTTGTAAGATGACATCTTGGATCTCCTCAAGCGGTTAAGCTCTTTTAGAGGAACTTGGCTCTGATACCAATTGTTAGATTTAGGATAGACAACTAAGAGGGGGGTGAATCAGTTACCCAAAACTTTCTTGCAATTAATTGCTTAAATCCACTTTGTAATTCAGAAGCATAATAATAAATCAATCATGGAAAAATAATGCATTAAATCAAGAGTAGACACATAAGGCACCAAGATTTTAACGTGGAAAACCTAGTTAAGGGAAAAACCATCAGGTGACTAACCCAAGCTTGTATTCTCTATTAAAAGAATAAGAAGAAAAAAATGGCACATGCCAATTAGGGCTTACTACCTGAGCACACTGTTCACAAGAGGCCTACTATCTACAGGAGACACACTGTCTATAGAAAAATAGATATTACATACTTGAACTGAAGAATAACATCTTCACCATGCTTGGGTTAGTTCCATTTAAGCCCAATACTTCTACTCTGCCTTTTGCTTTGCTCCTCTCTACCACATACTCATCTCCTTAAAGATACCTTTGAAATGACTTTACAACTCCTTATTTATACAAGACATCGACTTAGGGTTAACCATCCAAGTCGGCATACATTACAGAGCAAATATATAACTACAACATGACTAATTACAAAATGACTTCACACGGATCAACATGCTATTAGCCACACAGTTCTGAGACTTAAATCTTCCTTTAGGAACATGCTATTCTTCACATAACATCTTCAAGATCATCCGCAGGATGTGTAACTCATCTGGAAGTAATTCTTCAATTATGAGCTCAATCTTCAATGCAGACCACCAACACAAACTGGACACAACCCAAAGACCTCTACAAGCTTTCCTAAAACACCAAGAAAATCTACACTACTTCTACTTACTAAAATCATCCTCTCCGTCATCCAGAACCTCAAGAACATGGTCTATCGTCACTGTCATATTGGAATAGATGCTTGCGGACCTCCAGACCATGAACTAATTGAGTTGTCAATTCATATTGACTTCCTAAACACTCCACTAAATCTGTAGAACAAGATATTGCATTTCTGGATCTCACCGGACCTATCTGTATCACTGTGTCACCTTTGAACATTTGCTAGAACCAGTTTTACTTGAATGGCCATAACTTCTTCAGATCTTCATGCAGACCTCTGAAATATTTATTGGATAATCTTAAGACACATATCTACAAACCCTTTGATGCACATCCTCTAATATTCATCTTAGCTGGGATCTTTACCTCACTGTCTTCACTATTCTTCTCTATTCCTGATAGGACTAACTTTCTCAATATCCTCAGCATATAGCCCATCCAATCCTTATCATTAATGCAACAAGAGTATGTTGACATCAATCACAACACCAATTAGGCCTATACTTGCAACATAATATATCATGATCTTTCTTCTCAAACTCAAAATCAGAATAAGATTTCTTCTTTTTCTTCTTCTTTTCTTTTTTGTACTTAAGTTAGGGAAGTGTCTAGTCTTACAACAGTTCCAACAAATAGCTTTGTACTTTCTAAGAGATTTGGATCTCCCCTTAGGACTTAGATTTGTCATGCTTCTCACCCTTCTTACCTTTATATTGAGATCTTCCATGAACATATATTGCTTATTTGGCACTAATGGATATCTACTTCCTCATCTCTTTAGAAAGCAAAAAACCCACATCTTAAACTTTCAAGACAACAAAAGTACTCCCAATAGCCATAATAAGAGAATCCCATGAATTGGGAAAAGAACAAGGTAGGGTCACACATCTCTCCTCCTCATCTATTTTTACACCAACTAATGCCAATTGAGCCACTAGCATATTGAATGCTTCTAGGTGGTTTGAAATTTGTCCACCCTCTTCCACTCTTAAGGAATAGAATTTTTTCCTCAAAAAAATCTTGTTCACTAAAGACTTGTCTTGAGATATCTCACCAAGTTTCTTCCATAGTTTCTTTACAGAGGACTATTCATTGATATTAATTAAAATAGAGTCTTCCAATCATGATCTGATTAGGCCCTCGGCTTTACTGTCCATAACACCATATTGAGTAGCTAGAGTAGCATCTATAGGCCTTGAAACATGCTCATCAACAACATCCCATATGTCTTGATCAATCAGCAGATCTTCCATCTTCAACGTCCACATTTCAAACTTGTTATGAGAAAAATTCTCTACCTCTATCCTCCCTAATGTGCTCACCATCTAAAAATTCTTGTAACAAGATTGTAAAGTATCTTCTCCACAAGATCCCACTCAAAACTAGATTAGTTCAAAAAATAAAACAACCCACAACTGAAACCAAAGGTGATCAAGCTTTGATACAACTTGTAAGGAATCTATGGTAGTAGAAACAATTCCTACACTAATCTTGAGAGGAGGCTTATGCAAAACATTTTAGATCTTTTTAACAGTTACATAAATTATATAGAAATTGTTATGTATGGAAAAGAGGAATGAAGGAGATAGGCATGCATGTATGCTAAATCAAACCCTCTTCCACAATAACATTCAAGGATAAAATCAAGCCAAGTCACTACAAGATGAAAAAGGACTTGGCTACTGATTTTATGCTCAAGAGTGCTATGGAAAGATTAGATTCAACTAAGCTATTTTATCAAACCCTAGGTCAAGTATGCATTAAACCCTACTTCTAAGATAAATCAGCTTGTAACAGATAGAAGACACCTGAAACCCAAAAACCAAATACACAAAGATGATTAGAGAGATGCCAAAACCTATGCTTCGAAAGCTGGAAAGTTAGAGGACTGTGGGGTGGGTGCCCAAGTCCAGAAATTCCAAATCATCAAAAACTTAGATCTAAAGAAATGTCACAGAGAGTGTCCTGATGCCAGATTCAGTGTCCGTTTAAGCAGGAGGACTTTAGAGAAGGAACCTAAGTCTTATGCAGAGGAATTTTTGCAAACTACTTTCAGATCCTAAAACCCTTTTGCTTACAAAACCTTCCTATACCTTCACTTCTTCATACTTCACACCTATAACCTGCACACAAGAAGAAAAGTGGTTTAGGGATTTTCCTCGGTCAAATCTTAGGATAGCATTCAAGCTTCCCAACACCGTTGTTAGAGAGAGTGTGTACCCAAGCAAGGTAGAGGCTAAACAAAATGATAATTGAATTATTCAAATAGCAATGATATCACCTCAAAGGTGAAACCCTTAGGAGAATGAAGATCCTTCAACTCATAAGGAGATGGCGATGATTCCAAATATGTAATAACATACACAATACCAACACAAATATGTAAAAATAACACAATGAATTATTTGAATCCTCTTTTCTCCAAGATCATAAGTTTGCAATATCCATCTAGGTTACTAATGAATTCAAAAGAACACTTATATATGCTTTCATGCTAGCATTCATGAATTTAATTGAAAGAGCTGACAAGGAGGGACCCATCTTAGGTCCTATGCTGACATGCCTTGAAACTAGCCCCAACCAATCAAGGAGGACTTGGGTGTGGGTGCCCAAGTCCCTGTTGGGAATTAAGGTGTCTTAACCTTGGTAATTCATTGCATTTATTTATTGTAATATATTTATTTATTGCCTATTGTGTAATTAGGATGCAAATCTTGTTTTGTTATCTTGTGGGAGTTGACACGGTGATGTGTCATCCTACGTGGAAGGTGACCACATGTAATTTTGTCCTCACATGAGGAGATAGGGATCCCACTTAGTGGTAGAGGTATTTTGCATGTGTTGGCACTTTGACTAGTGTGTATGTGAATCTTGACCGAAATGGTTATGACAGATTCATATGATAGAATCTATGACGCGTAAGAGTCATAAATGGAATGTTCTATGACAGGTGAAGACATGTGTCACAAGGCATCTTGGAAGAAGGCATCTTTGGGTGCCCTAAGGAGGGTTATGACATGTAAGAGAATATGCTATTTTTAGTTAGTGTATGATAGATTCTCTTACAACTGTAAGTACTGTCAGTATGACGGATTCTATGATAGTCGTAAGATGTGTAAGAGCATCTGTCACTGCCCAACATGGGAATAGGTGACCATATTGGGATGGGGTGATATAAAAAGTGTCATGACCATGCTTTAGTGTTGGACAAATGTCCCTAGGCCTAGGTTTTGGGCCATGAGGCCAAGTTGGATGCCCATCTCAAGGAAAGTTCTTTTTTTCCTTCAAAACTTCTATTTAAGTAGGTGCTTTAAGAGGAGATGTATTATGTGATTGACAGGTACTGTTATGCTACCGAATTGTCTCTAGATACGAGTGTTAAAGACTCATGTAAAGACTTTCACTACAAATGTGTTGTAAACCGTGTTGTTTAGATAATACATTGTGTAGGTTTTGGAGTGTAGGGTTTTTCACCTGTAAGGGTTTTCCCCACATTATATCTTGTCTCTCTCTTCTTCTATCTTACATTCTTGTGTTGTGTATTGCTGCAATATCTCTATTGTTGGGTTAATAACACTTTAATTGTAAATGTTAAAAAGAATTTTCATTCATCTCTCCTCATTAGATAAGTGTAGGAAGTGATTTCTGCACACCTAGCTTCCTTTCAGTTGGTATCAAAGTTTGATCACCTTTGGTCCTAGTTGTTGGGTAGGGGTTTTTTGAGTTGATCTTAGATTGAGTGGGAGTCTGTATGAAGCATTCTATAATCTTGTTGCGGAAAGAGATGGCAGGCACATCCAAAAGATTAGAGGTGGAGAAGTTTAATGACACAAATTTGAGTTATGGAAAATTAAGATGGAAGACATGCTTGTTGATCGAGACCTATGGGAAACCATTTCTGGTGTAAAACCAACCACAATGGCACAAGCTGATTGGGATCTCAAAGATTAGAAGGCTAAGGGTCTGATAAGACTCAGTCTAGCTGATTATGTCCTGTTAAATATCCATGAGGAGAAGACCACGAAAGACCTTTAGAAGAAGCTAGGAGATGTTTATCAAGCCAAATCCCTGGTGAACAAGCTTTTTCTAAGAAAGAAGTTGTATTCTCTGAGGATGGAGGATGGAGGATCTATTGTAAATCACCTGAATACTTTCAACATGTTAGTTGCACAATTGACATCCGTTGGTGTGAAGATGGAGGAGGAGGATCATTGTATGACCTTGTTTTGTTTTTTGTTGGACTTGTGGGATCATCTTGTTATGGCTATTGGGAGCACCACATCCACTTTCAAAATGGATGAAGTGGTATCTTTGTTGTTATCTGAAGAAATGCAGAGAAAGTCTTCTGAAGCAGCCAAAGAGGCTCTTGCAGTTCGTGGAAGACCCACGGAGAAAGGGAAAAAGAAGGACAAGAAAGCTAAGAAGGGTAGATCCAAATCCCATGGGAGATCCAAATCTCCTAGAAAGTCCAAGGCTCTCTGTTGGAACTATGGAAAAACTAGGCATTTCTGAAAGGAATGCAAAGAGGAAAATAAAAAGAAGAAGAAGAATGTCCCAGACTCAGATTCTGACAAGTCACACGATGATGGTGATGCCTTCATTGTAACACTGCCCACCCATGCATTTGATGATGTGTGGTTGATTGAATCTGGTGCATCATTCCACATGCCTCGCATCGAAGCTGGTTCATGAAGTATGAAGAGTTCAATGGTAGAAGAGTGTACCTGGGTGATGATTCTCATCTGAAGATTGTTGGTTGTGGAAGAGTCTCAATCTAATTCCCTGATGGATGAGTGATGGGGATCACTGGGGTCATGCACATCCCAGGCTTAGCATGGAACCTACTTTCTATAAGTAATTTTAATGATACAGGTGTGCAGGTTGTCTTTTTGAAGGACGGATGCAAGATGACTAGAGGATCTATGGTGCTTGTGAAGGGTACTCAGAGAGGTACTCTATTTCAGCTGGAGGAATGCACTTCATAGTGCAATAGTTCTTCTAACTTGAAGAAAAGAGTTACAGTCACTTCATCCCCACCATTTGAACCAGGAGTGAAGAAATCTGTTGTAACAAATTATGATGGTAGTGCATTTTGAGTACCCAAGGGTGCTCATGCTTTAGAAGTTAAGCTTCTTATTGAAAAGAAAATGTTATGGCATAAGAGATTTGGCCACATTGGTGAAAAGGGTCTTAGAACCCTAAAAAATAAAAACCTCATTGACGGGTAAATGATTGTAATCTCGAGTTTGACTTTTGCGAACATTGTATATGGAAAGCAAAACCATGTTCAGTTTTACTCTAGTTCTCACAAGTCTTCTGGTGTGTTGGACCTTATTGATTCTAATGTGTTTGGTCCTATTAGTGTTCCTTTGATTTCCAAATCTATATAGTTTGTATCTTTCATAGATGATTACAGTAGAAGAACATGGATTTATTTTCTCAGAAGCAAGTCTAAAGTCTTTAGTTAGTTTAAAGAGTTTAAATCTTTTGTTGAGAATCAGACTAGTAAAAAGATTAAGTGTTTGAGAATTGACAACGGTTGTGAGTTTTGTTCAGCAGAGTTCGATAAGTTCTGTAAAGAGCAAGGGATTGAAAAACAAGACAACTCCATACACCCCACAACAAAATGGATTCACAGAGAGGATGAACAAGACACTGATGGAGAAGGCTAGGGGTATGCTTAGTGGAGCAAGCCTTGAACAAAAGCTTTGGGCTAAAGATGTAGCCATTGCTTGCTACCTAGTAAATAGGTCTCCTACATCAACTCTTTTTGGTAAGACACCTATGGAGGTGTCATCTAGTAAGATGCCTTCAGTTAGACATCTTCGTGTTTTTGGTTGTGAGGTATATGCACATGTGCCTAGGGAGAAATGGTCTAAATTGGATAACGAGGTTGTTAAGTGCATTTTCATTAGCTATAGTGTCGGTGTGAGAGGATACAATCTTTGGGATCTTGTGGCTGAGAAAGTGTTGTATAGCAAAAGTGTTATTTTCAGAGAACTAACACCTTCTCCTATTGTTCTACAGTGAGAAGAAATAGAAAAGAAAGAGGATGTGGTTCAGTTTTCTTCTACTCTTGAGAAGACTGAACCGACCAACCCTGTGAAACATGATGATGAGAAGAGCTCTAGTAGCTCTGAAATATTAGAAGAAGCAGAACCTCAACCTTAGCCTTTGAGGAGATCTACACGAACAAAGAAGCAACTTGATAGGTTTGGTTATTCATTACTTGATTCTAGTTGTGCTTTTTCCTTGCTTACTAACACTGATGAGCCTAGAACTGTGACAGAGGCTATGGACATGAAAGATGCAGGTTCCTAGAAGGAGGCCATGGAAGATGTGATTGCTTCTTTGGAGAAGAATAAAACATGGGACTTGGTGCCTTTACCTAAAGGATGAAAACCTGTTGGATGCAAATGGGTGTTCAAGAAGAAATTTGATGTAGATGGCAATGTTGAAAAGTACAAGGCTAGACTAGTTGTGAAGGGGTATTCACAAGTGGAGGGAATTGATTATGGTGAAATTTTCTCTCTCATTGCAAAGCTGACATCTATTCGGTTCTTGTTATCTCTTGCATCAGCTTATGACTTAGAGGTGGAGAAGATGGATGTGAAGACAACATTCCTTCATGGTGATTTAGATGAAGAGATTTACATGTCATAGCGAGAGCATTACATAGAGAAAGGTAAATAAAATATGGTTTGCAAGTTGAAAAAGTCTTTATATGGTTTGAAGCAATCTCCTAGGATGTGGTACTTGAAGTTTGATGCCTTTGTGTTGTCGGTTTGATTTCTAAGATCAAAATTAGATCATTGTGTGTATTATAAATTTGATAATGATCACATTCTCATTATTGCATTGTATGTTGATGATATGTTATTAATTGGGAATGGTAAGGATATGATTTCTGATTTAAAGTCTCAGTTGTTAGCATAGTTCAAGATGAAAAATCTAGGTGCAGCTAGGTACATTTTGGGAATAGAAATCAAAAGAGACAGAGCTAACATAAAACTTTGGTTAAGCTAGAGTAAGTATGTGAAGACCGTGTTGGTTAGATTCAGCATGGCAAATTGTAGACCATTGTGTGTTCCTATTTCTTTGTGGACAAAGTTGTCTATTAATGATTGTCCAAAATCTCCTAGTGAGGTGGAGGACATAAGCAAAGTACCTTATGCTAGTGTTGTTGGTAGTTTGATGTATGCTATGGTCTACACAAGACTAGACATTGCCCAAGCAGCGGGACTCCTTAGTTGATTTATGGCTAATCCTGGATGGGTACATTGGGATGCAGTAAAGAGAGTGTTTAGATGTTTGAGGGGTACTTTTGAGTATTCCATATGTTATCATGGTAATCCTACATGATCTCCACATTCATTTTGTATTCATGGATTCACGGATTTTGATTGGGCAGGTGACATTGACAGCAGGAGATCCACCTATGCTTACATGTTTACTATGTTCAGTGGTGCAATTAGTTGAATGAGTAAGCGGCAACCTGTGGTCACTTTATCTATGATAGAAGCTAATTATATAGTAGAAACTCATGCTTGTAAGGAAGCCATTTGCCTTAAGAGATTGTGTTCAAATATTGGTGTTGATGCGAGACAGATTACGATTTGTTATGACAGTCAGAGTGTAATTTGCCTAGCAAAGAATCTAACTTTCCATGCCATAACAAAGCATATTGACATACAGTTTCATTTCGTGCAAGACATGGTAGAGGATAGGAAGGGGAATTTGGAGCAGGTAGACACTTTGAAGAACATTGCGGATTCATTGATGAAACTAGTGGGCATAGACAAGTTCAGATGGTGGTCAAAGTCTATGGGCCTCTCGGCCTATAGAAGTTAAATCCTGTTATTTCCATTAGCTCTTACAAAGTGTTCAACAAGTGGGAGAATGTTGGGAATTAAGGTGTCTCAACCTTGGTAATTCCTTGCATTTATTTATTGTAATATATTTATTTATTACCTATTGTGTAATTAGGATGCAAATCTTGTTTTGTCATCTTGTGGGAGTTGGCATGATGATGTGTCATCCTACGTGGAAGGTGACCACATGTAATTTTATCCTCACATGAGGATATAGGCATCCCACTTAGTGGTAGAGGTATTTTTCCATGTGTTGGTACTTTGACTAGTGTGTACGTGAATCTTGACCGAAATGGTTATGATAGATTCCTATGACATAATCTATGATGCGTAAGAGTCATAAATGGAATGTTCTATGACAGGTGAAGACATGTGTCACAAGGCACCTTGGAAGAAGACATCTTTGGGTGGCCCAAGGAGGGTTATGATATGTTGTAAGAGAATATGCTATTTTTAGTCAGTGTATGATAGATTCTCTTACAGCTATAAGTATTGTCAGTATGACGGATTATATGACAGTCGTAAGATGCATAAGAGCATCTTTCATTGACCAACATGGGAATAGGTGGACATATTGGGATGGGATGAAATGACAAGTGTCATGACCATGCTACAGTGTTGGACAAGTGTCCCTAGGCATGGGTTTTGGGCCATGAGGCCAAGTTAGATGCCCATCTCAAGGAAAATTTATTTTTTCCTTGAAAACTTCTATTTAAGTAGGTGCTTTGAGAGATGTATTATGTGATTGATAGGTACTGTTATGCTATCGAATTGTCTCCAAATATGAGTATTGAAGACTCTTGTAAAGACTTGCATTGCAAGTGTGTTGTAAACCTTGTTGTTTAGATAATAAATTGTGCAGGTTTCGGAGTGTGATTTTTTTCACTCGTAAGGGTTTTCCCCACGTTATATCTTATCTCTCTCTTCTTCTATCTTACATTCTTGTGTTGTGTATTGCTACAATATCTTTGTTGTTGGGTTAATAACACTATAATTGTAAAGGCTAAAAACAATTTACACTCATCTCTCATTAGATTAGTGTAGGAAGTGATTTTTGCACACCTAGCTTCCTTTCAGTCTTAAGGTCCCTTTTTGGTCCAGGGCAAGGCAAGAAATGGGCCCCTAGTTCCCATTTGTCATATGTTTCAGGGGATTTTGCATCAGGATGAATATTTATGATGTATAATGTATTCAGGGGACCTAAGAGCTAAACTAGGAGGTAAAAAGGCATTTGTCCACTTTTTAATCCATAACATTTAGCCCGCACTTTAATCTGTGTATGATCTTACAATTAGTACATGCATTAAAGTGCAACTGAAGCATATCAAATAATTCAAACACAAGAACGAAGACACACCCTAAGTTTGGAGAACCATTTCTAGCCCCCAAGCTTAGATGAACATAAGAAAACATTTGACAGTCACATAAGACACAGTGAATACACTAAGGAAGCACACAATGCATGGAGAAGACAGTGAAGCTTGCAATACACATAGAAGACATGAATACATTCACACAATACATAGAAAAGACATGATTAAGCAACTATTTAAACATAATCCTAACACAAAACACATAGCATGGAGGGAGCTCATTGCTATGTACCTTTATACCACACAAAAACACACAAAACACATGGTGTGGAGGGAGCTCATCACTACACACCTTTAGACCACGTAAAAACATGCAAGACACACAAGGAAGACACATAAAACACATGGAAAACACATGAAATAAACAAGCATCATAGAGTATGTCATCGACCCACTATACGTCTTATATAAAACAAACACAAGTGAGGGGGATGAGCTCATCACTATGCTCCACTATCTAAGACATGCCAAACACACCTAACAGTTGAGCTATGCTACCACAACTGCCAAAGACATGCTTAAGGGTGAATAACTCAAGATCCAAACCCGCCTAGTGATGAGGACTTTGTAAAAGTATGTGCAACCACTCAAGGGAAGACACAATCCTGCCTTCTAAAGAATGGCTTTTAAAATGCAACCCCACATGCATCTGCATATGCCTTATAGTGAAAAGGAAGCATGTGCTCAAAGTATACAGCCCCACCTATATCACAGAGACACCTTACAATGAAAAGGAAGTATACACAAGACAAAACAAAGTACACAATCCCACCTGCATCACAGAGATGCCTTACAATGAAAAGGAAGCATACATAAATATGCTTTATCAATGTCTCAAATATCAAGCAGTTACCATGATATATGCCCCCACCTTAAAGTGGTTGATCTCACTTGTCAGTACCAAGCACGTTTAAGGTAAAGTAAAAACACGCAAGGGAGACAAAATCTATCGCAAGGCCCATGCCCTCAAAGTGACATGTGCTTACGATCACTGAATGTTCCCACAAACACATTGATATCATTTGCTAACATAATCAACAATATATAATCTTTGGTTAGAAAATCTTACTCTAAGATAACAACCAAATCACTTCATGAAAGTTTAAGATATCATATCATAGACCAAGGCTACACTTGAGGGTTTGAAAATGATTATAGCAATGAGGTTATACTTTAGGTATTTGAGAACCGAGTGTATCTACAAGGTGAGATAAAAAAAACATTCCAAAGTGCATATAAGTAGATTTAAAGTATTGCAAATGTTTGTTACAACAAATTTCACAATACAAATCACAACATGGAGTGATTCTACTAGTCAAGCATCAGTAACATATATCAACCCCATCTTCATATATGGACTACATTTAATTTTTCTTTCTTGTTGTAGGGATGCATGGTCCTTATGAGTATTTATTTGTTTTCATCATCTGCCGACTAGTAGAGCCACTGAAGAATGTAAACATTAAAAATGAGAGAGGAGACAATGGTGACTTGGGTTTACAATGTGGGAAGATGCCCCTAGGACATCCTCCACAACATTATTCCCCCAAGGCACAGCACACAATAATTACAATAAGAGAGAGATGAATAGAATAATAGAGACACAAATAGAAGAAGTGTCACAATAGAGGCAATGTCCTTGTATCGTTGACCTTACAAGAGTATCTTGACGAGTCATCCAAGGAGACCTTAAACAATATTTAACACAACACGAGGGAACACAACACAACATATATGAGGAGGCCACCTGTGAGAGCAACTCAAAGAGGTGCTACATCAAAGGTTTCTAAAAGGATGAGAAATACTTACCTGCAACACAAGGAAACCACATTGGTAGTTGTCATCAAGCAAATCATATTCCTCCCAATCTCTAATATAGGAAGAAATAGGTACATAGTGTTGAACACCTAGAATACTGAGAGGGGGGGTGAATCAGTATTCTAGTAAACTATTCAAACATTAAATATCCAATCCATTTAGCAGATTCAATTGCAAAAGATAAAATAAGACACAAAACATATAACAACCACACATAACACATGAACACCAGGATTTCTACATGGAAAACCCAAAACGGTGAGGATTAGCTCACAATATATTATAATAAAGCAACCGGTTAAGATTGATAAAATTGGTGGACACACTGTCCAAGAATGCTCTTGCTATAGGTGGTTCACTACCAAAGGACTCATTGTTCTAAAAGAAAGAGATAGAAGAAGATTTACGGCTCACTGCCAAATTGAACTATTACAATTGCATCTAACTTATGCATGAAATATAGTTCCAATGAGATCAAATTATATAATCAAAATTCTTCACACTGATTTGAAATATCATACTACTTTGCTCTGCATTTGCTCAATTCGCATTCACAAGAACTTGTCGCATCAATCAGATGATATATTTTTCATACTTTATCTTTAAACATCAAAAGTAATCTTCTTTAAATATCCTCTTCACTCACAACATCAATTAGGTCAGCCTAATTGGACGTAATGTGCAAAATATGCAATATAGGACTTGTTGGCTCTAAACCTTTACACACACACTTCATTCCAAGATTCAAACTTTGAAACAAATTGAAATAGGTCGATATGGACCTAAAATAGCTTCCACAAAATGGATCAAAACATATTCATCTTCCACAAATTACTCAACTGATTAGGTTGGTACCGATGAAGACCTAATTCAAAAATTTGCCAACTATACATTCACATCCAGAAATGCGGACCTCCACAAATCATGAAAGCTAGAATATGCCATCTATTGACACCTATGAACATCTCTTTTGGACTGTAAGGAAAGAAACTTAGCTACAGAGGAATGCAGACTCATTTTCTCACATGCTTTGTACCAGAAATAACTGTAGATTGTCATGACAAACTTTTGTCATTCACAACTTTCACATGGAAGATCACAAATAGGTAAAATTTGGGAAATTAGATACTCCTAACAATCAACAAACACATATTAGAGCTGCAGAGCTAGAGCTTCAATAATGGATCAATGCGGAACAAATTACCAGAGCTCTGTAACTCAAAAATGCCAGAACTGACACTTAGCCAAATTTCATCATAGGGTTCTTTATCAGATCAAACCTTCTTGCAAATTAGTCTTATTGACCTATTTTACCCCTTTGGCCAAAATATTCCAAACCTTTAAATCCTAAGTGTTTTGCTTTCCTTAAAGCCTTTGTTGTCGCAAGGTCATTCAAAGTCTAAACTTTTAAACCTATGGTCAAAGGTTATGAAGTTATGAAAATCCTAGACTTCCCGACTAGCTTCTAAAACTTTGCATCCTCGGACACTTTACCTTTGTTCTAATTCATCATTGACCATTTGTCCCAGTTTTTAATCTTAAGTTTTAACTTAAAGCCTTTTTAAACTATGAAGTGACTGCCCCCTTTTATTTTCCTTTGTTGTCTAGGAATCTTCAAGTTTTAGAACCTAAGTTGGCGGGTTTGAAACTTAGTGAACTGCTTGACTCCCTAACTTGTCTCTAGGCTTTTTCAAGCCTTTGTTGTTAGGAGGTTGGGAGATTTCCTAACTTTCAAACTCCTGACTTGTGGTTCGTTGATGTAGAGCATACAGCAGAAATGTTTAAAACAACACCACATGTCAAGCTACAGGAGTGGTTGAATTGTTTGAACCTCTTGAACTTATTGAACTAATGGTTGTTGAACCAATGAACTCACGGTTAATGAACCGACAAACCCTTTGAACCAAATGAACTCATTGAACCACTAAACCATTTACACCTTGTTAAACCAGCGAACCTATTGAACCCTCAAACTCATTGAACCATTGAAGCTTCAACTATCGGTTCAACCATCAGCAAAACAAATGCTTTTGGCCTTCTCAAAATTTCTCCTGCCGACACACTGATAACTAACCCATCGGTGACGCTTAATGTTTTTCACCCCAATTGGTGAGAATACATGCTGTCAACTCAACACAACTTCATTCACCCAATGGCTCTTCTCACACCGATGTCTACAACTTCACACATATACATTACTTAACTTTCTATTACCGGTTCTCTTTACCGCTACTACCGGTCATCGTTTTGTTTACTTAGCGAGTGAATCAATTGAACCTATTGAACCTCCAACTTAAGGTTCAACGGTTCAATGCTTCCTTTTCCTTTAGCAAAACTAGGTTTTTTTTAATTGGTCGATAGACCGATACACTTAGTAAAACTTATTGATCTTCTTCTCATCTGTGAAACTCACTCAACACCATGTCGAACATAGACTTCTTCAGCAACACTGTAACTGAATGAATACATAGATTTCTACTACTCTGTAGCTACATAGATTTCTTAACAAATCATACAAGAACAAACCAAAAACTGAACAGAAGGAAACCTAAATTCTAGGGAATCCATTCCATAGTTTCGGCAGAAACCTTGACTAGTGGAATGGTTCCAAAACTGAATCTTTATTATGAACCCAAATAGAATTTATTACTTCTTCTCAAAATTGTGCATACATCAATTTCTCCTCCATCTCTTTGTCTCTCTATTCAGCGAACACATACCCAGCTATTAAAGACTCACATCTTGGCAGTTACATACCTCTGTCGATCAGTTATGATCTAAGTTTAGTTACAATTTTTTTCTTGACAACTCAACATTATGCCATTACTCGGCCAGATATGACTCCATATGGCATGGAGGCCTTACAATATTACATTTTGGACATAACATAAAATGTAAGGAATCTTCTAGATTCTTCAAGTTTTGAGGTGCTCCTGCACCATACAACCAACCAACTAAGATTTCCAAGTCCCTTGGAAATGTACCTGTAAACAAAATTACCTTTTCCTACATCTCTGTATGTCATCATCTTTCACTCTACCTCTTCTTCTTCAAGCTTCAAATCTGAATATCGAAGGAATAGTGACCAACCAACCAGCAAAATCAAACTACCATCAACTCTAGAGCATCTTTAGGCTCCTTCTACTCCCATCAGTGGAGTACTCTCAGACTGAACAAAGCCTCCATGACTACAACACAATGTTCCATCAACTGTCCATCCTACACGCTGCTTCACAGACCCATTCCACACGTCCAACAGCAGATCCTGGTGATGCACCTACCACTCTCTTCTCAGTGGCCTCTCTCTGCATCCTTTTCTAGCCAAATCTATGTTGGTGAATGGTCTTGACAGACCTCATCCTCATCTACCCACACACAGGAATCCCTATTCCTTCTAGTAACTAGATGGCATGAGCATCTACAACAGTCTTGCAACTACTGTCAACCTTCAAAATACTTCCAACAATCTCTATCTTCAACATTGTCACCAACACAACTCTTCAGTTCTTCATCTGCCTTCTTAGAAATCAAACACAGCACCTTTAGATACCAACTCTTTCACCAGATCTTTCGCTAGCTCTGATACCAATTTGATGCAGAGCATGCAGCAGAAATGTTTAAAATAGCACCACATGTCAAGCTACAGGAGTGGTTGAACCACTTGAACCTCTTGAACTTGTTGAACTAATGGTTGTTGAACCAATGAGCTCATGGTTAATGAACCAGCAAACCCTTTGAAGCAAATGAACTCGTTGAACCACTGAACCATTGACACCTTGTTGAACCGACAAACCCGTTGAACCCTCGAACTCATTGAACCGTTGAACCTTCAACTATCAGTTCAACCATCGGCAAAACAAATGCTTTTGGCCTTCTCCAAATTTCTCCTGTCGGCACACCGATAACTAACCCATCAGTGACACTTAATGTTTGTCATCTCGATCAGTGAGAATACATGTTGTCGGCTCAACACAACTTCATTCACCTGATGGCTCTTCTCACATTGATGTCTACAACTTCACACATATACATTACTTAACTTTCTATTGTTGGTTCTCTTTGCCACTACTACCAGTCATTGTTTCGTTTACTTCGCGATTGAATCAATTGAACCTGTTGAACCTCCAACTTAAGGTTCAATGGTTCAACGCTTCCTTTTCCTTCGGTGACACTAGGTTTTTTTATCGACCGATAGACCGATACACTTAGTAAAACTTATTGATCTTCTTCTTGTCTATGAAACTCACTCAACACCATGTCGAACAGAGACTTCTTCAGCAACACTATAATCAAATGACTACACAAATTTCTACTACTCTCCAGCTACACAGATTTCTTAACAAATCATACAGGAACAAACCAAAAACTAAATAGAAGGAAACCTAAATCCTAGGGAATCCATTCCATTGGTTTCGGTGGAAACCTTGACTAGTGGAATGGTTCCAAAACTGAATCTCTATTACGGACCCAAACAGAATTTATTACTTCTTCTCAAAATTGTACATACATCAGTTTCTCCTCCGTCTCTCTGTCTCTCTGTTCAGCAAACATAGACCCAACTATTAAAGACTCACATCTTGGTAGCTACATACCTTTGTCAATCAGTTACGTTCTACAGTTTGGTTACAATTCTTTTCTTGACAACTCAACATTCTGCCATTACTCAGCTAAATATGACTCCATATGGCACAAAGGCCTTACAATATTACATTTTGGACATAACATAAAATGTATGGAATCTTCTAGATTCTTCAAGTTTTGAGGTTCTCCTACAGAGCACGTAGCAGAAGTGTTTAAAATAGGTCAAAAATATGAACTGTTGCTGTGGTTGAACCTATTGAACTCATTGAACCTATAGTTATTGAACCGTTGAGCTTGTGAACTGGTGCACCTACAAACTCTCAAACTATTGAACCCTTTTCACCTTTGGAACTGGATGACTACACAGATTTCTACTACTTTGTAGCTACATAGATTTCTTAACAAATCATACAGGAACAAACCAAAAACCGAACAGAAGGAAACCTAAATCCTAGGGAATCCATTCCACTGGTTTTGGCAGAAACCTTGAACAGTGGAATGCTTCCAAAACTGAATCTCTATTACGGACCCAAATAGAATTTATTACTTCTCAAAATTGTACATACATTAGTTTCTCCTCCATCTCTCTATCTCTCTATTCAGCAAACACAAAACAAACTATTAAAGACTCAATCTTGGTAGTTACATACCTCTGTTGATTAGTTACGTTCTATAGTTTGGTTACAATTCTTTTCTTGACAACTCAACATTATGCCATTACTCAGCCAAATATGACTCCATATGGCATGAAGGCCTTACAATATTACATTTTGGACATAACATAAAATGTAAGGAATCTTCTAGATTTTTCAAGTTTTGAGGTGCTCCTGCACCATTCAGAAGTTATGAAAATCCCTAACACGCTGACTTGTTTTGTTTGGTGCCTCCTTGGTGCCTCTTCCTTTGTGCCACATGGCAGTATCCCACTAGTCCACTGCTTACCTAAGATGACATTACTTCCTTCAGCGAGGTAGCAGGGCAGGACACCTATAAAGTTTTCTAAGGCCTCAAAGCTGGCACCAGGTCTTGAAGAGGGAAAGGCTGTGGTGGGGCCGATAATCATGATCACATAGTGTAGCAGATGAATATTGCTAATGTCATAAATCTAGTGTACACCTGCGAGATCTTACCACGTGTCCTAGGTGTTGGCACCAAAATTAAGGGGTATAGTGTATGTTTCCGAGCTCGCGGGGATGTCAATCTTCTATCCATTTCTTCATCCAACAGTCCTGATTCAAATTTAGGGTTTTCAAATCTTCCTGATGCTGTGAAGGCATTTATGTCAATTGGTGGGTTCCGTAGATGAAATTCGTGGGGATTGGCACAGTTCTTCAATGCGAGGTGACTCCTATGGCTCGATGGTAGATATATCTGTGATCTATGATGACTTTTAGGATTTCATCTTTAATTCCCTATCCTATCATGTGTATGCACAACCATTTCTAGACTTGTAGATATGCTAGAAGCATGACCTCTATCCTCTTTGTCATTGGATCCTGGTTCTATATTGATGGTGGCATTAGTGGTCTTGAATCCCATGCATCTGCTTCAAAATTCTCTGCACATGGACTTGCTATAAAATGCATTGTAATCTCATTATGGAGGAGAGTTAGTAATTTCTAAGGTATTATGCTGCCAAGTTTCTTGTAGTCAAACCTCTTAGTGTAATTGTGGGATTATCATAATTTGACTCACTGTGCCTGTAGCTTAGCCTCTATTTATTTTCTGATCAATCCACCAATGATTGTAACTAACTATACTATGTCTTTTTCTACTATTGGTTATTTTGTATTGTAATGGTTTCTGGCCTCAATGATCAATATATGCACAAAATCTTGCCTCTCTTATGCTCTGATTTCTATTTTTTACTTGAAGTTTTGATCTATTCTACAAGTAAAATGGATCATCTATAGGTTAGGTCTTCATACGGAAGCCTCAATTAGCCCTATATGTCTCTATGAACTCCCATTGTGATTGAGATTATTGTTGTGTCTCTTCAAGGATTACTACTACTCAATAAATCTAGTGCATCACCTCTTTTCTATTCATGTTCCTTTCTAACCCTTTTCCCCTGTAATATTATCACTAGGTTTAGATGATTTTCTCTAAGCATTAGGCTTAGAATGAGGAACCAACCTTCTCTGGAGGTCTGATCTCAACTTGCAAGGTCCCACACCTTGATATCATTCCCATTGTGTCATTAGAATTCTTAGACTCTCTCCAAGCTAGGTGCAACTCTATGTGATAACAGTTTCTGGTATCCCCGGTGGGACTACTCTACTCTGAGTGAGAGTTGGACTGAGGATTTTGGTGTTGTCCTTGGTTCATTTGCTACTGTGAAAGTGTTCAACATGCACCTGGTGACTCTGCCAATCTAGTTCCTATGCAATCATTCAACATTTCATGCTTAGAATGTAGACAAGGTCTTCTTGTAGAGGTAACTTCTAATTTGTTGAACTCTCTGTAACGTCCCCTTGTGACAAATCAAATTTTCTCAACCTTCTTCACAAATTTCAACTTGTAAAAAGAGCACATTAGTACACTAAACCCTCTTTGATTTTCAACTATTTGCAATAGATGTAAGAAGTATTCAAATCATATAGAAATTTTTCTCTTATAATCTTATGATTAACAACAATTGTACATTTCACATCTTTTAACAAGAATCTTATGATCACTACACATTTCTATTACTAATCTTATAATCATTCTCATTATATATTTCACATGTTCCCTCAATAATATTAAGTTCACTATCAATATATATTTCATATCCTCTATCATTAAATGTCATGATCAATATCAATTTACATTTCACATTCTCTATCATTATCCATGCATTAATCATTAATTTCATATGAGAGGAGTGATATGATGGCTTTGCCAATTACCATTATGGGTCTACTATTTTTATCCTTTGACTAGAGTACATTTTGTACCCTCCTAAGTCAAGGCCACTATGATAATCCTTGGTACGATGGATGCCTTTTGCACCTGCTGTAACCAAGGCCTTTATATCATAATCCTTTGCACAAGGGGTACCTTTTGCATGAACTGTGACAAAGGCAACTATATAATAATCCTTTACACAAGGGGTACCTTTTGTACCAACTATGACAAAGGCCAATATATACCCATTGTTGGCTAAACAGACCTCTCATACTCACCCTCTCCTATGAATTTAATGCATTAGTTTTATTGCTCAATATCCTTCACAACTATATTGTCTTATTTTGTTTAATATATAGGTCTTTCATTATGAGAAATTCACTTATCTATGTTCATCAAATCATTGAATACGACATAATATAATGCAGCAAAAAGACGTTGAATGTAAATTACATACCTTGACCCTGTGGCTAAATAGATGTGTTCATCCTACAGAAATAATGACAATATCTGTATATATGTTTGTTGTGACAATGATCAACAAATGTTTGATTCCAATAGCTCATATGGATCTGCTATGGCATAACTATTAATTGACTTCCTTTAAGTAAAGAGAATAGTAGATATATGCCTTGATTGTATATGGGATATTGTTTTTATAGAATCGCTGATTGTTCTTTACTCATGTTTGGTGATGACAAGAAGATACAACTTGATCTATCCTTAATTCCTTCTCCTCTGCTCCTTATAAAGAGGGAGATCAGGTGTATTTTTCCAAAGTCATCACCTTCTATCATTCACACCCACTCATAATCATAAACTAATTACCATTTCTTAATCGATCCCTTATGGTAATCGACGCTCCACTTGACTTGTCTTATATTAGCTTGTCTTTGTCTTTATGTCATATTTGGTCTCATTCCTATTTTGTCATTTTATTTATTTTGTCTTTTCCTTATTTTGTCTTTTCCTTTTCGCTCCCAATTTTTCTAAGTATGGGAAAGTAGAGAGAGTCCTAGGATAGAATATGATTATGAATGCTAGTCTTTTTTTCAATCATTAAATTGGAAACATTGAATCATCATAGGCCTTTATATTCAATCCTTGGTGTATTTAACTCTTTACTTATTAGTTTATTTCCTCTTAGCTACCGGTAGTGAAAGATCACTTCTGACAAGTCTTTATTGTTCATTACTCTATCATTCCAATCTTTAATTGGAATGAAAGTGATCGATTTGGAGGGGACATGACAGGCCTCCCCTCTTGATATTGCTTGTCCTCAAGCAATCCCTATTTCTTTGGGACACTCGATTTTAAGATTAATTTTATTTCTTTCTTTTATTTGAAGTTACTTCAATGAAGGCTTTTAATTCATTGTTCATTTTTTCTTGGTTGTTCCTTGTCCTTCTATTTGTTTGCATGCAATGGTCTCACAAGATGGCAGGATGATAGCTCTGATACCACTTGTAATGTCCCCTTCTCACAAATCAAAATTTCTCAACCTTGTTCACAAATTTAAACATGCAAAAAGAGAACATTAGTACACTAAACCCTCCTTGATTTTCAACTATTTGCAATAGATGTAAGAAGTATTCAAATCATATAGTAATATTACTCTTATAATCTTATGATTAACAACAATTGTACATTTCACATATTTTAACAATAATCTTATGATCACTACACATTTCTATTACTGATCTTATAATCATTATTATTATATATTTCACATGTTCCCTCAATAATCTTAAGTTCACTAACAATATATATTTCATATCCTCTATCATTAAATGTCATGATCACTATCAATTTACATTTCACATTCTCTATCATTATCCATGCATTAATCATTAATTTCATATGAGAGGAGTGATATGATGTCTTTGCCACTCACCATTATGGGTTCACTATTTTTATTCTTTGACTTGAGGAGTGTTGATATATAAAATTGCACAAGTTCCAACACCAACATGGGAAGTTTCAAGAATGTAGGACTTGCAACTTGAAACAACCTCTAGATTTTAAAGAAGCTGGCTCTTCTCTATCTTAAATGGGTTTTGAGGAAAAGGGTAAGAAGTAAACAGGATTACAGATACAATGAAAGCAAAACTATCTATGGCAATGCACCTGAGTAAAAGTGTTTCTCTCAAGTTAAGCACAGTGAAAATATCCTCAAGATTTAGTTACATTAAAGAGAAGATACTGCATGGTTAACATAAATAGATGAAATGAATAAAATCAAAGGCTCACAATCAGACACTTTGCAATGACATAGTAAATATCAACTAAGGCACAGAACTCAGTCTTTCTCATTAATTTTCTAGCAACATAAAAGGTACAGATACTTGCACAGGTACATTAACCTTCTAATCAAGAATAACAAAATAAAGACAAATGATACTAACTAGTTACAAAAAAAATCTCTGACTTCTCTTAAATCTCTGACAAGAAAATGTATATCTCAAAAACTGTATGTCTTAATCTATATTTTCAACTGTCTCCTGATCTATTACAAATGTTACATATTTATAGCCTAAGATCTGACTCAAGATTGTCTACAACAGTCGAATCCCAACAGCCTAATGGAACTAAAGATAACTGGAAGTCTCTGACAGAAAGAATCCTTCCAATCTGTAACAGATTCTCTTCTTGTAAGCTCAATGGTTGGAACAAAATATGTGTGGCGCACCTCCTTCTATAAGGGACAGACACTTGGTGGCTTCCACATCATTTGAAACTAAACATAGTATGATAGATGGCAGCATCCACTCACATAACTTGAAACTCATTCGTCTCTCAAGAAAGAATAGGAAACTGACACTTGTTGCATTCCGTAGCATGCTAGACTATCTACGTGTCTCTATCTGCAACACTTCTTGAAACTATGTCTTTATATTAAAGTGGCCTCCACAAGGGACAACTGTCATAACCCACAGTATTAGAAACATGAGACACATTAATAGAGGGACCCACAACCTAAGCGCTCGCTAGCTTTCAAAAGGAGAAAATAGAGACAGGTGGCATCTTCCATAGCTAGCAATAGCTGATATGTGGTGACTTCCGCACAGTTCTTGAAATAAATAGAAACCTTTTGAAACCTCCATGGAAGATGACACTTGTCAGGTTCTGTGTCACTTGAAAATTTTAATTATCACTAGAGAAGGGTTATAAACAAAAGCAACTTTTCATCCGTATCTAGCATGTGGCACTCTCCGTAGCTTTTAAACTGAAATAGATTGTGGCCCACCATCTTCTTTTCAAACAACATAATGTTAAAAGCAACTCACAGCAAGCTCCGCGTTACTCAAAAAGTGACACATGGCACACTGTGCACTCACATTGAAACTTTTAGGGACTGCCTCTGTGTTTGACACTTGGCGATCTTCGCAGCACTTAGAAATTGTTACATTAGAAACACAACCGCTACGTGGCACGATTTGCACAAAAGCTGTCACTAGAAACAAAACCATGGCTTTCACTGAGGCTCGACACTTGGTAGCTTCCACGTCCAGCAATAAGAAACTCGCACAACAAGATTTGAAACATTATAGAAATAGAAAAACCCGCATAGCAAGATTGTGACTAATACAAAAATTTAGAGTTTTTTACACTCTACAGTTCTTGGCGACCAATAGGACTTTTGAGCCTGCTTAGAAAAGAACCCAAAACTTGGCAAAAATATATGTATTAAAATACAATTCAGAATCACAAATTCTATAGTGTCGTCTGGTAAACAGACCATTCAGAATCAAAGAGTCCCTGTCTACTCTACAAATCTTGAAAAGCAAAATCAAGATTAATTATATCTTTGTGAGAAAATGTCTACAAAATTTGAACCATAGATTTTAATTGAAACTCTAGCTGGGCCATAGGCAAAAATACAACTTCCACTTCCTTAACTGATGAAGAATCACTTAAACCTTGAAAAATTGTTTCATCTTTTTGCATGGTTAAGAGCAGGGCCTTGATATCATCAATCATCAGCACTGTGTTACTATCTAGAAGTGGTGAAGGAAGACCCAGTTGCACGAAATCCTCTATATATTTCTTCATATCTTTGACTCCTTCCTTCACTATATCAAGGAGCTCTTAGCAATTGGTAGCTATAGAGTTGCAACTTAGAATCTCATTTACCTTTTTGGTAGCGACCATTCTGTCATTAATTCCTATTGCTGACAGAGTTTCATCTGTTGTATCATAAAGTTTCTTTAACAAAAGTTGAGAGTCTGAAACCCTCAAAGAAATAGTTGACAAGGTGGCTTGCACCGAAGTTTCAACCTTCTCACATAGTTGTTGTGCGTTTAGCAAAAATGTTAAGGATGGCATTAGTTGAATAATCTCCTTAGAGATTCTTTCCCAAACTGAAACATAAAGTTCTTTTACCAGATTCAATACTCCAGCATTTTGTGGCCTATTAGCTAACTCAACTATTAGCTATTTTGTTATTTGTTGCTCTGCCAAGAGTTGTGCTTGAATTGCACTATTAGCATTTTGTTCATTTAGTAACCTCTGCTAAAATTGTGTGGCTTACTACAACTGTTCTTGATACTTCTTTTCCAAGGTGCCTTTCTCCTACCTCAGAACATCTACTGCAGCTTTTTCCTATGCTAGCTCCATTTTAAGAGAAGTATTTTGGGCCTATGCAACCTGATGTATCTAACAAGAAATAGTATCTTGCAATTGTTTGTTCAGATTCTCAATTTTATTATTCTTTGATTGAATTTCTATAGCCAAGTTGCTCCTATTCACCTTCTCTTGAGATAAATCATTCTCAACTTTCTGCAACCTCTTAGACACTTTCAAATCATTAGTTGCAACAACAGATGTAGTCTCATTGAGTAGCTCAACCCTGTCTTGTGGCCTGAAAAGAGACATATCCATAGCTACAGCATTCATTGAATAATCTTGAGGCTACATCTATTCATTTGATTTCACCACATTTGGAGACAAATGTGTGACTGTCAACTGTTGTTGAATAGGGTCAAAAAGTGACGTCATGTGTGGCACAGTAGGGCTTTTGTTTTCCTTATTTCTCTT
Source organism: Cunninghamia lanceolata (assembly GCA_027924645.1). NCBI lineage: Eukaryota > Viridiplantae > Streptophyta > Pinopsida > Cupressales > Cupressaceae > Cunninghamia > Cunninghamia lanceolata. Next base: position 768,303 of record BSBN01001254.1, read on the forward strand.
CTTGTCCATCCTAGCCTCCCTAGCTCTTTTTGTTATGTCTGCTTGGGCTTGAAAAGTAGGAGGTGAAGCAATGTAGCCTCCAGCAAAAGGATGGCCTTGAGGTAAGCCATAGGGAATAGCCATTACTTGTTGGCTAGAGGATACTTGAGAGGGGGCTCTTTTTGGAATAGAGGGGGAAAAGGGTAGTAATGCAATGGCCTGTGAAGTGACAATTGGGGCTTGGGTTGATGAAAGCACAACAAAAGTGGTAGGGGTTACAAATGTTTGGCTAACTGGGATTACCACTCCTAAAGTAGAAGAAAGAGATAGAGAAGAAAAGAGAGGAGAAACACTTACTTGAGCTATAAAAGATGTGACTGACAGTTGTTGTAGTAGTGGCTCTGACTCTTCCTCCTCTTCCTTTTCTAGGTGCAATCTCCTATGTTTCCTGGGTCTCTGAGTTGCTTCCTCTTCTGACTCTTTTTCTTCAATATTTACCACCTTTGGTGGTTGCAAAAGAATTACCCTAGAACTACCAAATGCCAAAGCTATTGGAGTTCCTAAGGTTGGTGATGATACATCCTTTTGTTTCTCTAAAGTGTTGAGAGATTAGGGCCAGGAAGATACAGGGGTAGCAGATGAGGCTTGTCCTATTTCTTGCATAGGCTGAGCTAACTCTGTTTCTTCTTCTGATTCTCACCCTTCCTCTAAATTTTACTTGTGTCAAGGCTAGAGACTGGGGAGGGATGCCACTCATCCCAGATTGACTCCCATTTTTCATCAGTGTCAACATTTCCAAATGAATGGGTGATCTCTGTGATCTCTTGCCTATATTTCCAATAGGCTTCAATCTTCTCTTGTTTCCACTCCTTATTTTTTAATGCCTTTCTTAGACCAGTAGTCATTCATAAGTTAGGATCAAAATCCTTTTCTTTAACATAGAAGTTTCCCACAGCCTATCCCCCTCAAAGGACAAATCAACTAATTCTATGTACAGGTCTGTGTTGTCTTCTTTTGGATTTCTCTTATCTTCCCAAAAGAGCCTGCCCTCATGTGCTATTTTAGCATGGACCTTGTTGTTCCTAATCCAAGAGACTAGAAAACTGTTTGGGTCATACTTCCACTTATCCTCAATTATTAAGAAACTAAGGGCAGCTATCTTTCTTAGCAGGAGGTTCTCTGCATCTCTAACTTCTAGTGCCATATTCCATCTGACCCATGGAATGTCATACATTTTCTTTTTCTTTTTCTTGGTGCCAAACTCATTATCAACCACTGACACCTACCGAGTTACTTCTAAGAATGCTACCCTAGGGGTTAATATTTTAGGTAGCAGCATGGGCTCCTCATTGAAATCATGGACTCTAATGATAGTATTGTGTGCCCCAAAGAAATAATCGTAGGGGATTGGGCAATTGGTCATGAAACCCCTAATACTCTATGTTAACCTATGTTCTACAGGCTCAGGGCTTAATTGGCAGAAAGTAGGGGCCACAAAAAGTTCCTAGAACTCATAAGGGTCTGAAGACTCTAATAACACATGTGTCCATGCAAACACACAAATAGTTCTATTTTGACCAAAATCTGGGTCATATATATTCAATTGCATATTCTTTGCAAAAAGATTATGGTTGTGATACAGTATTAGATGAAAAAGATAAGCAGAATACCTAAAAACTCCCTTGGATTTGAAATTTATGAGATGATCAACCATGGAGTGAGCAATTTACTCTGAGAAATCTAGCCGGTATTCTTGTGACTTGTCCATAGTCTTTAATCTGAAAATGATCACTATTTTCCAATCGTGGACTGTATTGTCTTCCTTCATCCCAAAAATGGAAGCTATCATTGACAGTGCCTCTTGAGCACTTTGGCTAAATTGTGCCCTCCCTATAGGTAGTATAGGCATCTGGGTGTTCTCCTCTCCCAACTGTATCTCTGAATTGAGGAATCTAATCTTGTTGTTGACATTTGCCCATGTCTTTTGCATTTTAGCAACAGTGGGAAAAGTGGTCATTCTATCATGTTGTAGGGCTAGCATGTCCCTTATAGCCTTGGGAGTGATATGTACCATAAAAGGGCCTTGTTGAATGGTATTTGATGGCGCATGAAAAAGCTCTGCGCATAATTCAAGTAGTTTGGGACACAGGTGCACACTCGAAACCAGGAACTGTGCCAACTGCAAGGTCCATATTCTCATTCCAAAAGTTTCAGACTGCCTGCTGTTTTCTTAGAGAATACACCTCTGATGCGCCCCTTCCCTGAGAGTCCTTGTGTTCCTCTGTAGGGTCATGTCATAGATGCCATCCACGTAATCCTTCACCTTTGTTGAGTCAACAAAATACCCAACCTCAGGGACCCTTGTTCTTTGGTAGGTCTTCCTTGGTTGAATAGGTGCTAATGCATATGATTTACTATTTAACAGCTTATCAATTTCCTCGTAAATTCCCAGCCCCTCCTAAGAAGACTGTGTTTCAGACATAGCTGTGTCTATGGGGAAAATACAGGAAATCTTAGGACATGAAAGGATGGAATTGCTTAATAAGAATGACACAGCTGAAAGACACTGGTGAGGGTCAGAAATTGGAAGCAACAATGATTCAACGCAGAGAGATAGGAAACAAATGAGGGCCACACTTAGGATTTAACACTGATTTATTAGGGCTTTAATGATACATCTTATCTCATAAATGGCATTAATGCTAAGAAATAGTTAGTGTATCCTTACGAAATCTCCATGGAACAGAGTGTTAGATACATTACGGGATTGGCTAACTTTTGCTGAAAAGTGTGTACTTCTAGTGATTTTGGGGATTTGTAGAACAACCTTAATAAAAGCGAGATCAAAAGAGAAGGGGCTTTGCACTACTGACATGTGTTCAAAGAACACTTATTGAAAAGGAAAGCAAGAAAAGAAAGCAAAGAAATAGGAAAATGAAAAGGAAAGGAAACTAGCTAACTATGATACATAAGGGACACTACTTAATTGAAATGCTTCAGTTAGATCCCATTAACCGAAATCTCTTTAGGCTCTCTATCCATGGTTTCAATCTCAAATGAATTTTGTTTCTTGTAGGAACGAATCTTATAGGGACCCGTCCATAAGGATTCAAATTTGCTATGTCGACCTGGCTTAGCAGCTCTCTCATCCCATTTCAATACTAGAGCGCCCACCTCAAAATTTGGGTTTGAAGTTCTCTTATCAAAGCAATCCTTTACCATTTTCTAGTGTTTCATTAATGACTCATGTGCCTTCTCCCTTTTCTCTTGTACTTCTAGTAGCTTAGCTAGTCTAACTTGCATGGGCCTATTTTCTTTAATCTCTATCTATTTCAGTAATTGCAAAGCAGGTATCTCTAATCTCAGTGGCATTACTGCTGGTTTACCATAAACTAATTCATATGGAAACATCTTAGTCACTTGCTTTGGCGTGATCCTGTTAGCCCATAGTGCCGTATTAAGTAGTTTATGCCACTCTCTGTGATAGTTGGTCCCTATCCTCTCAATGAGTCTGATCAAGTTCTTATTAGTGGACTCTGCCAGACCATTACCCTAAGGGTAATAATTTGAAGAAGTCTTTAAATAAATTCCATTCCTTAATGCAAACTTAGATATCTTTGTTCCCAGAAATGCCTTAGCATTATCTGATATAATGGTATGAGGAGGGCCAAACTGAGCAGTAATGCCTTCTAGAAAGTTTAATATTACCTTTTCTATTGCCTCTTTGAGTGGTACTGCTTCACTCCATCTGGTAATGTAATCTGTGGCTATGAGGATCCATTTGTGTCCGATACTTGACACTGGATTGATCATAACAATAAAATCTAGACCCCATTGAGAAAAAGGTTCATCTACAATTATGGGGCTTAGAGGCATTGCTGTATTTCTCCTTTTTCCAGTGTAAAATTGACAAGCCTGGCATTCCTTGACCAGTTGATAGCAATCTATAAACAAAGTGGGCCAAAAATATCCTGCTTGGGTTATTTTGATTGCAGTGGTCCTTGCTGAAAAGTGTCCTCCTGAGGCTCCATGGTGTACTTCGTGTAGTATCCTCTGAGCTTCATCCTTCTCTATCCATCTCAGAAGTATACCATCAACATTTCTTCTGAATAAAATTTGGTCAATTAATACAAAATGGGCCCCTTGCTGCCTAAAGTATCTTCTCTTATCATGGGAGAGCTCATTTGGGAAAATCCCATGCTTCATAAATTGTATTCTATTTTTTACCGAGGAGTTTTGATCAACCTCTTGGATTTTCAATACATTTTCACTTTTTGTTTCTTCAGTCATTATTCTCTCCATGTCTTGAGTCATATATTGGCACAATCCTTTGACTTTGACTAATTTGGTGGGTTTCACTTCTACATCATACTCCAATATTTTTGTGATCTAATTGGCCCTTTTCTCAGTAATCTCACCCTCCATGATATATTCTCTTACACTAGAATGAGCCACTAATATCAGGATTTTGTTTCCTGTTACCATATGCCTAAATTTTTTAAGAGCATTAACCATAGCATATTCTTGTTTTTCCACAAAATTATATCTAGCCTCATATTCCCTTAGAGTTCTAGAGAAAAAGGCTATTGGGTGCTCCCCTTCTTGCTGATCATCTTTCTGGGTTAAAACAGCAGCGACACTAAATTCTCCTCCATACACATACATTATGAAAGACTTAGAAAAGTCAAGGTTTCTAAGTACTGGGGCTGATGAAATGGATTTCTTGACTTCCTCGAAAGCCTACCTGCCTTCTGCAGTCCATTTGAAAACTAGATCCTTTTTAAGCAATAGTGTCATTGGCCTAATTAGACCTACAAAATCAGATATGAATCGGCTGACAAAGTTGATCTTCCCAAGAAAAGATTGAATTACTTTTTTATTGACTAGAAAAGATAAGTTCATTATGCCTCTAACTCTTTTTGGATCAATAGAGACCCCTTCTTTTGACACTATGTGCCCTAATAGTTTACCCTGAGGTACTGCAAAGATACATTTCTTGGGGTTCAAAGATATCCCAAACTCTTGACATTTCCTAAAAACAGCTTCTAGATGGTCAAAATGATCTAAAACATTTTTTGAAAAAATAGTGAGGTCATCAAGATAAATCAGAATAATTTTTTTAATAAGCTCCCCAAATGCTACATCCATTGCTCGCTGAAATGTAGGTCCGACATTTCAAAGGCCAAAAGGCATCTTAGGATATGCAAAGGTTACCCACTTGGTAGTAAATGCAGTCTTACGTTGATCTTCATCAATGAACAAAATCTAATTATATCCAGAGAAACCATCCAGTAAGGACAACCTCTCTGATCTAGCCACAGTCTATAAAATTTGTTCCATAGAGGGTAGGGGATAATGGTCTTTCAAAGATGCTCTATTCAAATCTCTGAAATCTACATAGAATCTTATGTCACCATTCTTTTCCCTTACTGGCACTATGTTTGATACCCAAGTTGAATATTTTATTGGGAATATAATCTTTGATTCTAGGAGTTTTTGGAGCTCATCTACCATTAAGGGTTCGATTATAGGATTGACTGGCCTTTACTTTTGTCTGATTGGTTTACATCCTTCAGCAAGCTCTATGGTGTGCTGAATGATATCATTGTTATAGCCATGGAGATCTTCATAGGTCCAAGTGATCACCCTATCATATTTTTCACATAGATCAATCAGCCTTTTCCTCTCTTCTTGGGTTGTAGAATTTCCAATTTTCAATATTCTCCCTTCACTAACTTGGATCTCAGAATAATCTCCCTTATTTGCATGAAATCTTCTCTTCTCCAGACTTGCATCTTCTGGATCAAACATATTTTCCAAAGTAATCAGCCCTTTGGGGAGTTTATTTGATTTTAGTTGGATGATTTGGTCACCATATGCTTCCTCAATTTTAGGATGTAATTGATCAACAAATTCTCTTGATTGTTGTAGGAATGAGAGTACTTGGAAATCATTATAAAAAACTTGCCAATTTTGGTCATTATCTAGAATAGTTGGCCTCACTATAACTTTAACTGACTCATTATTTACTAATAGGTCAGTTGCTGGATCAAACTATGAACCAATCTGTGCCATCCTATCTGCCTCAGAGTTTTGGGCTCTAGGGACTACCTCAATATTAAAATCCTCAAAACCATCTATGAGGTCCCAAATTTTGTGCCTATAGGATCTCATTCTCACATTTTATGCTATTACTTTTTCTCTGATTTGTTTCACCACTAGTTTAGAATCTCCTTTTACTATCAGACTCTTTACTCCTTTCTTCTTTGCCAATATGAGTCCGTGCACCAAAGATTCATATTCAACATCATTATTTGTACAAGAAAATTGAAAGTGAATGGCTCTCAGAATTTTCTCACCATTAGGGGCAATAAGGCAAATTCCTACTCCGGCTCCATTTTTACTTCTAGCCCCATCAAAATTTAGGGTCCAAATTTCTGAGTCTTTTTCAGATTCTTGACTTTGTGATGCTTCTTTCCTTGAAACATTAGGGATCTCTTGGTCTTCTTCAAATATAACATAAGTACCTAGGCCTGTAGAGTCATAATTTTCATAGGGATCACTCTGCATCATAGTCAATAACTGATTATTCTCTTCTTCTTGCTGGTCATGCTCAGTCCAGTCACATAATTCTTCAACAAAGATTCTCTCCTCCTTATTGAGCATAGCATGAGCTACTTCTAATTTTGGGGTGGGTTCACTTGTGATATGGTCTTTGGATAATGGTTCTGATAGTATTTTCATCTTTGTCCCATATTTGGTTCTCAAGATGAGGTGTGACCAATCTAGTGACATGTAACCTCCTACCTTGGCTGTGAAATATGTGGATAAGCATAGACCAAATACAGGGGGTATATCTATGACTACAACATCCTAGTTGACAATTATATTGGGGCAAGTGTACAATTGCAAGGGAAGTTATTTGATTTTCCCTATTGTTTGTACACATTTCCCATCCAATTGCATGACCCCTTTTTTAACTGGCTCATATTTTATCTTCAAAGCATCAGCTATTTGCTTTGGCATTACTGTAGTACTAGCCCTAGAGTCTATCATTGCATTATGCAGTAATTTCTTCCCAACTATTAGAGTCAAATAAAAGGGATCTGGTTTAGATTTACCTACCTCTGATTCATTATTTATCAAAGCTATTGTCTATAGAGGATATTATCTTTGAGCTATAGCTTCCCTTTATCAGTGGTTCCTCCTTTGGCACCAGTATGTTTAGGGACTTCTTGGCCTTGAAGAGCCTCTTGCAATAGTGTCTTCTTCTCTGGAATAGCTAACATATCTAAGATTGATACATGTGCTGGAGTTCTTTTCAGCTATTCCACCACATTCATAGGTCCTAATGTTTGATTCTTTGCATAATGAGGATATTTTGTCTTTTCTCGAACTTGTCCTAAGGCTACTTGATTCTGCACAGGCTGAGGCATTTCTTGTCTAGAGATTGTGTTCTGATGACTTTGAAATGGAGGAGCTCCCATGATCTCATTATTTGTGACTTCAGGTTGCTCCATCATTCTCCTCTTTGCTCTGGTATAGTAGTCTGGTTGCACCAATGGTTTCTTGGAAGTAGATGCTTCATTGAAGAACATTGAATCTTCCTCTTCAATCCAAGAAAATAAAGCATGGTCAAGGGCTATTTCTTCTTCATGTTGTAAGGACATCCCTTGCATCTGGGCCACCATGACTACATTTTGTACACTAGGAGACTGATATGGTGGAGTGTTAGAAGTTGTAAATTGTCCTTCTAACCCTCTCTGTTATGCTATCTTTTGCTGTAAATTTCCTCTTGGGCAGTCTCTAGGCATATGGGCATTGTTGCAGGGAAAGCACCAAGTATTTGTACCATCTACAAAATTATTCTGCCCTGGAACGATTTCCTTGGTGGGATTAGGAGGAATAGTCTGTAAAGGTGTAGGGACTGTAACCAGCTGGTTTGAAGGCTAAGGATTAGCTTGCCTCTGAGGGCCTTGATATTGATTTGGCTGAAAGGGATGTCTATTTCCTTGATAACCCTGATAAGGGGGCTTTAGATAAGGATTCTATTGTCTCTTTATATTAATTATCTCATTTGAGAAGGTTCTTAAAATATTCTTGACATCATCCATTTCAGATGGTTGAATAGGGGTGATTGCCTTAGCAGGTTGTTGGGGAAATGAATACATAGACATAGGTGGGGTCGTATGATTAGGAGTTTCTTGAGGCAAAGGTAAGGTAATTTCTAGAAACATAGGCATAGGAGGCCTTGGAGGCAATTTTCCAGCATCTATCAGGTTATTTTTGGCCTTAACTGCCAACTCATATGCTTCTGGTAGTGTCTGACCTTCAAGAGACTGAATCATCACTGATATATCCGAGTTTAAAGCTTTAAGATAAAACACAATAGCCATACCTGGTAATGGTCTTACTGTAGCAGGAATTCTCTCCCATGTCTTTTGAAATCTTGAGTTGAAATTAGTCATGGCTTCTTGTGGTGCCCTCTTGATAGTGATCAATTATTGTAGCAAAGAAGATTTATCACATTTTTCTTTAAATCTTTCAAAGAAAGCATCACCAAGCTGATCCCATGTAGATATCATGTTTGGAGTAAGAGATCTATACTAGTCCAGGGTCTTCCCTTTGAATGAGGTTGCTAACAATCTTATGGCCACATTCTGTTGAGTGATAACATGTACTACACATACATCAGATACAACTTGCAGATGCTCTTTAGGTGTCTTGAAATCTTCCGCATTGAACTTAGGTAGAGCCTTCAGATCATTGCCTAGAATAGCGTCCCAAGTTGCTGGTGGTACTGGGAGAATTAGAGGACTACCAATGTTCTAATTTGCATAGTTTCTTGGGGCTATAGGTGCTCCCATATTTGTTCTTTGTGCTGCCGCAAACTGATTCAACCTTCTCCTTGGAGTAACTAGTAAAGGTGGCAAAAGAATGCTTGGATTAGCAGCAGATTAAGCTCTTGTTATAGGTCCACAGCTCTAATTTCTTGTGGCTCTCTAGCTCATCCGATCTTGAAAGAAACTTCAAGAAAGGTCCCATGGGGCATGCCAAAAACTGTTGATGTATAAAATTGCACAAGTTCTAACACCAACATGGGAAGTTTCAAGAATGTAGGACTTGTAACTTGAAACAACCTCTAGATTTTAAAGAAGTTGGCTCTTCTCTATCTTAAATGGGTTTTGAGGAAAAGGGTAAGAAGTAAACAGGATTATAGATACAATGAAAGCAAAACTATCTATGGCGATGTGCCTAAGAAAAAGTGTTTCACTCAAGTTAAGCACAGTGAAACTATCCTCAAGATTCAGTTACATTAAAGAGAAGATACTACATGATTAACATAAACAGATGAAATGAATAAAATCAAAGGCATAGATACTTACACAGGTACATTAACCTTCTAATCAAGTATAATAAAATAAAGGCAAATGATACTACCTGGTTACAACAAAAGTCTCTGACTTCTCTTAAATCTCTGACAGGAAAATGTATATCTCAAAAACTATATGTCTCAATCTATATTTTCAACTGTCTCCTGATCTATTACAAATGTTACATATTTATAACCTAAGATCTGACTCAAGATTATGTGCAATAGTCTAATCCCAACGGCCCAATGGAACTGAAGATAACTGGAAGTCTCTGATAGAAAGAATCCTTCCAATCTGCAATAGATTCTCTTCCTGTAAGCTCATTGGCTGGAACAAATTATGTGTGGCGCACCTCCTTCTATAAGGGATAAAAACTTGGTGGATTCTGCATCATTTGAAACTAAATAGAGTATGATAGATGGCAGCATCCGCTCGTATAACTTGAAAGTCCTCCGTCTCTCAGGAAAGAACAGGAAACCAACACTTGTCGCATTTTGCAGCATGCTAAACTATCTATGCGTCTCTATCTCCAACACTTCTTGAAACTATGTCTTTATATTAAAGTGGCCTCCACAGGTGACAAATTTCACAACCTGTATCATTAGAAACATGAGACACATTAATAGCGGGACCCACAACCTAAGCATTCGCTAGCTTTCAAAAGGAGAAAACAGAGACAGGTGGCATCTTCCACAACTAGCAATAGCTGATACATGGTGACTTCCGCACAGTTCTTGAAACAAATAGAAACCTTTTGAAACCTTCATGGAAGCTGACACTTGTTGGGTTCCACATCACTTGAAACTTTTAATTATCGCTAGAGAAGGGTTATAAACAAAAGCAACTTTTCATCCGCATCCAACATGTGGCACTCTCTGTAGCTTTCAAACTAAAACAGACTATGGCCCACCATCTTCTTTTCAAACAATAACATAATGTAAAAAGAAACACACGGCAACCTCTACGTTTCTCAAAAAGGGACACATGGCACACTGCATACTCACATTGAAACTTTTAGGGATTGCCTTCACGTTTGACACTTGGCGATCTCCGTAGCACTTATAAACTATTACATTACAAACACAACCACTACGTGGCATGATCCACACAAAAGTTGTCACTAGAAACAAAACCACGACTTTCATTAATGCTCAACACTTGGAAGATTCCACATCCAGCAATAAGAAACCCACGCAGCAAGATTTGAAACATTATAGAAACAGAAAAACCCGCGCAGCAAGATTGTGACTGATACAAAAATGTAGAGTTTTTTACACGCTACAAGGAGTACCTTTTGTACCCTGCTGAGTCAAGGCCACTATGATAATCATTGGTACGAGGGATACCTTTTGCACCTGCTGTAACCAAGGCCTTTATATCATAATCCTTTGCACAAGGGGTACCTTTTGCACCAACTGTGACAAAGGCCACTATATAATAATCCTTTACACAAGGGGTACCTTTTGTACCAACTGTGACAAAGGCCACTATATACCCATGGTTGGCTAAACAGACCTCTCATACTCACCCTCTCCTATGAGTTTAATGCATTAATTTTATTTCTCAATATGCTTCACAATTGTATTGTCTTATTTCGTGTAATATCTAGCTCTTTCATTATGAGAAATTCACTTATCTATGTTCATTAAATCATTAAATAAGACATAATATAATGCAGAAAAAAGATATTGAATGTAAATTACATATCTTGACCCTATGGCTGAATAGATTTGTTTTAACCTATAGAAATAATGACAATATCTATATATATATATGCTGTGACAATGATCAACAAATGTTTGATTCCAATATCTCTTATAGATCTGCTGTGGCATAACTATTAACTGACTTCCTTCAAGTAAAGAGAATAATAGATATATGCCTTGATTGTATATGGGATATTGTTGTTTTAGAATCACTAGCTATTCTTTACTCATGTTTGATGATGACAAGAAGATACAACTTGATCGATCTTAAATTCCTTCTCCTCCACTCCTTATAAAGGGGGAGATCGGGTGTAGTTTGCCAAAGGTTGTCACATTCTATCATTCACACCCACTCATAAGCATAAACTAATTACAATTTCTTAATCGATCCCTTATAGTAATTGGTGCTCCACTTGACTTGTTTTATATTAGCTTGTCTTTTTCTTTATGTCATATTTGGTCTCATTTCTATTTTGTCTTTTTCTTTAGTTTGTCTTTTCCTTATTTTGTCTCTTCCTTTTGGCTCCCAATTTGTGCAAGTATGGGAAAGTAGAGAGAGTCCTAGGATAGAAGATGATTATGAATGCTAGTCTTTCTTTTTCAATCCTTAAATTGGAAACATCGAATCATCACAGGCCTTTATATTTGATCCTTGGTGTGTTTAACAATTCTTTATTTATTAGTTTATTTCCTCTTAGCCACCGGTAGTGAAGGATCACTTCTAACGGGTCTTTATTGTTCTTTAATCTATCATTCCAATCTTTAATTGGAATGAAAGTGATTGATTTGGAGGGAACATGATAGGCCTCCCCTCTTGAGATTGTTTGTCCTCAAGTAATGCCTATTTCTTTGGGACACTTGATTTTAAGATTAATTTTCTTTCCTCCTTTTATTTGAAGTTCCTTCAATGAAGGCTTTTAATTCATTGTTCATTTTTGCTTTGTTGTTCCTTGTCCTTTTATATGTTTGCATGCAATGGTATCACATGATGGCAGGATGATAGCTGTGATACCACTTGTAATGTCCCCTTGTCACAAATCAAAATTTCTCAACCTTGTTCACAAATTTCAACATGCAAAAAGAGAACATTAGTACACTAAACCCTCTTTGATTTTCAACTATTTGCAATAGATGTAAGAAGTATTCAAATCATATAGTAATATTGCTCTTATAATCTTATGATTAACATCAATTATACATTTCACATCTTTTAACAATAATTTTATGATCACTACACATTTCTATTACTAATCTTATAATCATTATCATTATATATTTCACATGTTCCCTCAATAATCTTAAGTTCACTATCAATGTATATTTCATATCCTCTATCATTAAATGTCATGATCACTATCAATTTACATTTCACATTCTCTATCATTATCCATGCATTAATCATTAATTTCATATGAGAGGAGTGATATGATGTCTTTACCACTTACCATTATGGGTCCACTATTTTTATCCTTTGACTTGAAGAGTATCTTTTGTACCATGTTGTGTTAAGGCAACTATGATAATCCTTGGTACGAGGGATGCCTTTTACACATGTTGTAACCAAGGCCTCTATATCATAATCCCTTGCACAATGGGTACCTTTTGCACCAACTGTGACAAAGGCCACTATATAATAATCCTTTGCACAAGGGGTACCTTTTGTACCAAGCGTGACAAAGGCCACTATATACCCATGGTTGGCTAAATAGACCTCTCATACTCACGCTCTCCTATGAAGTTAATGCATTAATTTTATTGCTCAATATGCTTCACAATTGTATTGTCTTATTTCATGTAATATCTAGCTCTTTCATTATGAGAAATTCACTTATCTATGTTCATCAAATCATTGAATAAGACATAATATAATGCAGCAAAAAGACATTAAATTTAAATTACGTACCTTGACCCTTTGGTTGAATGGATGTGGTTCGGCCTGCAGAAATAATGAATATATATATATATATATATATATATATATATATATATATATATATTGTGACAATGATCAACAAATGTTTGATTCTAATGGGTTTTATGTATCTATTGTGGCGTAACTATTAACTGACTTCCTTTAAGTACATAGAATAATAGATATATGCCTTGATTATATATGGGATATTGTTGTTATAGAATTGCTGGATGTTCTTTACTCGTGTTTGATGATGACAAGAAGATACAACTTGATCGATCCTTAATTCCTTCTCCTCCACTCCTTATAAAGAGGGAGATCAGGTGTAGTTTGCCAAAGGTCATCACCTTCTATCATTCACACCCACTCATAATCATAAACTAATTACCATTTCTTAATCGATCCCTTATTGTAATCGATGCTCCACTTGACTTGTCTTATATTAGCTTGTCTTTATCTTTATGTCATAATTGGTCTCATTCCTATTTTGTCTTTTTCTTTATTTTGTCTTTTCCTTATTTTGTCGTTTCCTTTTGGCTCCCAATTTATCTAATTATGGGAAAGTAGAGAGAGTCCTAGGATAGAAGATTATGAATGCTAGTCTTTTTTTTCAATCTTAAATTAGAAACATCAAATCATCACAGGCCTTTATATCTAATCCTTGGTGTATTTAACAATTCTTTATTTATTAGTTTATTTCCTCTTAGCCTCCAGTAGTGAAGGATCACTTCTAACAGGTCTTTATTGTTCTTTACTCTATCATTCCAATCTTTAATTGGAATGAAAGTGATCAATTTGGAGGGGACATGACACTCTTCTTTCCTAATAGAAGAAGAAGAACAAGATTGTCTAGATCCCCTGTGAGGACAAGAAGAAATAATAATTCAAACCATTCAAGATCTCGGTCTACTCCTCCTCCATTGAATTTTCAAGTTAGGTCTCAAAATTTAGTTAGAGCCCTATATATACCTATAATCATTAATCTAAATATACCTAACATGGAAATAAATCAACCATTTCTTGCATTTAATGGGGGTAGCCCTCTAGACCTAGCACAATATGATGACATCCCTACTTTAACCTTAAAGGCTATCCCATTCTTTACTAGTAAAGACTCTACTACTACTGAGCACATTCAAGATGTTGCTAGTGTTTGCTCTATCCACAATGTTATTGTTGATAATGTGGCTATGAGATTGCTAGCTTCTTCTTTCAAGGGTAAGGCCTTGCAGTGGTATAGAGGTCTTCAAGCCAACTCTATACACAACTGGGATGATTTGGGCACTAAATTGTGCCAACACATTGAAGATAGAAGTGACCACTTGTCACGTATGGATCAATTAGCAACTATCAAGAGAGCTCCACATGAATACATGGTAGATTTCAATTACAAATTTCAGAAGACATGGGACAAGATTCCCTTGATGGTGAAGCCCTCTCCAAATTCAACATTTATCTACTACCTAATGTCCTTGAATCCTGATATTCTAGTTATGATTCAATCCATGGGTGGTATTGTCTTGCCTGATGCTTATGATACATCCATTAGAGAAGAAAATTATTTGATTCAAGTAGGAAAGATAGCCCCAAGGCCACCCATGCCTATATTTCTAGAGGCTCTAACTATTCAGCCTATTGTGGCTCCAATTCCTATAGCAACCACCTCCACATCTCCTTTATTTGTGCCCACAAATGAATTATAGGAGGTCAAAAGCCTATTACAAGGTGTTACTAATAAGTTAGTGGCAATAAAGAGGTAGAATACACAATCAAAAAGGCCTTATCAACCCTCCAACTAGACATATCAACCCTTCAATCAGGCTTATCAACAACATAGACCACCATACCAAGGCAATAGGTAGGGACAACCTAGTTATGTTAGACCACTCAATGTTGTTAACCCTAATGTAGCTATCACTTAAGGGCCTCTTGTTGCAATTCAGAACAATCTAGCCCAGGATAGTAACTGGTGGTATCCCTGCAATTAGCCAAACGACCAAAACATATGCCAAGGTGGACATTTTAGTCATGCCTTGACAGTGCAAGAACAACCATCAAGTTTAGAACAACATGCGAACATCAACCAAGGAGTGGTTGAAAGTCAAGAATATATGTAAAATAATGCAACCTTAATGAATTGGACTCATGATGACCATTGTTGTGCTAATAAAAGTGTTGGTCTAGTTGCATTCAATACAAGATCAAAGAGAAGGGTTGTGGAAGACACATCAGTGCCTACAATCAGCCATGTACCTGTCCCTAATGCAACTCCAATCCAATTTGCGAGGGAAAAGGTATCCAATGTCCCTTCAAAGAAAGCAGATCCAATTGTTGGTAAGGTTGATTTAGTCCCCACAGTCAAACCATGTGAAGAGAAGAAAAATAAAAGTAACTCCACAGTCACTAAAACATAATTTCAAAAGGGCAACCAAACACTTTTCAACATAGTGGAACAGATGAAGAAAAAAATATTAGTGTTAGCAAGTGGGATGCATTATTGATCCCATCCCAAAGGAACCTTCTTCAAGAAGCCCTAACTAAATTTAGTCATTCTGGTGTGGAGTTGGTAAATGAAAAGATTGTTGCCCCAATCAATCCATGCCAGCCCAAGGAGGAAATAAGTATGAGAAAAACTAGTAAGCCTCCTCCATTTTAGGTTTCCCTAATCATAGGTGACAAACTATTACATAATTGTATGATTGATTCAGGGGAAGGTACCTCTATCATGCCTAAAAACATTGTTGATAGGTTGGGTATTAATTATGAACTTGTGAACAAGGGTGTAGTTTAATTACATGGTATTGCTGTCAAGATAGTAGGTGTTATTAAGGGTTTAGAACTCAACTTACATCCATGCCTTGGTTGCTCTATTTCACAAGATATATTTGTTATTGACCTCCCAGCATACTTTGGTATTTGTTTGTCTAGGGATTTCACTGCAAAGATAGGTGGGTATTGTCTTCTAACTAGTCCCACATGTTATTTAGAACTGGATATGGTACCAAAGTAACCATTAGGGTTGAGCCTATTGCTAATGACCATATAGAACCCTACTCTCCAAGCCCTAGCAATATGAATTGCACAATCCATGAGTTGGAGGAAGAAGATAACATCAGACATGAGGCTGCCACACCTGTGGATGAAATACCTGGTATCCTACTTAAAGAGTGGGCTAATTGTTTTCAATTTGACACTCCAAATTACATAGAAGAGATAGGGTTGGGTACTTATTCTATCCATGAGGAAGATGCTACTATCCCCAATCTTGAAAAAGAGGAATCAGATCTAAGTGGGATATGGTAGATGTATTTTGATGGATGCAGAAGTAAAAATTGAGAAGGTGTTTGGGTTGTACTCATTTCACCCCAAAGAGAAAGTTATTTCTCTTCATTTAGATTGCAGTTTATTTGTACTAACAATGTATCCAAATATGAAGCCTTGATTTAGGGCATACAACTAGCTCAAGAAAGAGGGATAAAATTTTTACAAGGATTTGGTAATAGTGAATTAGTTTTCCATCAAATCAGAAAACTAAGCACTTCAAGAAATGACTTGCTAAAGTCATACAAACAAAGAGTTTGGGACCTGATTGAATACTTTGATGCCTTCAACATTCAAGTAGTCCCTAGATAGAAAAACAAGGATGCTGATAGGTTAGCTATAGTTGGTACACAGTTTGATATTCCCCAGAATGTCAAACATGTTTCAGATCAGCATATAAAGATTGTGGTTAGACCTATAGTACATGACAATGTGATAAGTTGGCAAGTGTTTGATAGTGTCTAGCAAATTATGAATTTCTTGCAAGATGAGGTAGAGTTTGCGGCCAAAAATTAGTTAGTATTGCAAGAACAATGTGGTGATCATATCATCTAGATAAAGACCAACAAGTTGCCTAAAGGACTGATCACCTTAGAAAGCATATTTGGTACTGATGATCAACAAAAGAAAGAAAAAATGGACATGACAGTCAAAAGGCAAAACTATGAAGAAGTCGAGATTACACAAGGCAGATTTCTCAAACATGGCAAGGTATGTGAGCAAGCTGAAAGGCAAGGTTTTATTGAGCTTTGGAATGAATTTGATGATCTAATTTCTTGGGATTATAGGGACTTAAAATTCTTTGATCTTGGTTTAATGCAACATACTATTGACCTAGACCCTAATGCCAAACCAGTCTGCCAAAAACAAAGTCCTGTCAATCCTAAAATAGAACCATTAATGAGAAAAGAGTTATCCAAGCTTATAGAGGCTAAAATCATTTTTCCCATCAAATATTCCTCTTGGGTAGCCAACTTAGTTCTAGTTAGGAAGAAGAATGGGGAGATTAGATTACGTGTGGAGTTCAGAGATTTGAACAAGGCCTCACTTAAAGATCATTACCCACTTCTTTCCATGGAGCAGATTTTACAAACAGTAGGAGGTGCTAAAAGGTTTTCCCTCCTAGATGGCTACTAAGGATACAATCAAATTCTTGTAAGAGAATCAGACTAGTATAAAACAACTTTAACCACCAAATAGGGTACTTTGTCTTATGAAAAGATGGCTTTTGGATTGACAAATGTTGGAGCAACCTTTCAGAGAGCAATGGATTTGGCCTTCAATGGCCTGATCAATTATATTATTTTAGTGTATCTTCATGATTTAACTATGTATTCCAAGCATGCAACTGACCATTTGGGTCATTTGAGAAAAGGTTTTGAAAGATGCAAAGAATTTGGGATATCATTAAATCCTAAAAAGTGTGTATTTGTTGTCCCAAAGGGTGAGATGGTAGGGCATGTGGTTTCCAAAAGGGGATTGGCCATTGATCCAAAAAGGACAAGTGTCATTTTGGCTCTTCCTCTTCCTAGCCATAAGAAAAGTTTGCAGAGCTTCCTGGGTAAGATCAACTTTGTGAGGAGGTTCATACCTAACTTTGCTTTAATAGCAAAACCCCTCACAGCTATGTTAAAGAAGAATGATGTGTTCACATGGTCCAAGGAAGGTAGGGATAGTTTTGAAGCTATTAAGTAGGTTATTTCTCAAGCTCCTACACTGATAAACCCTAGTTATGAGAAAGATTTAATTCAGTATGCCTTTGGGGGCAAGGAGGGTATATCAGTTGTCTTGATACAACAAAATAAGGAGAAATTGGAACAACCAATTGCTTTCTTCAGCCAACCTCTCAAGGAATATGAACTGAATTATGATTTTATCGAAAAACAAGTGTTTGTTGTAGTTAAGGCACTAAAAAAGTTGGGACATATGATTTCAAATAGCAAAATTCAGTTGATGGTGAACCACCCTAGTGTGAAAGAATTCCTCTTGAGCAAGGATATTAATGAGAAAAGGGCTGGGTGGATCACCAAGGTGATGCATTATGACATCAACATCAACATTACCAGGATAGTTCATGGCAAAGGCCTATGTGAATAGATGGCAGCAGATGTCAAAGATAGAAGTGAGACTGTGTGTGTTCAAGGGTAAGCACAATCAGTTGAGCCTCATACTCCAACTAACTGGTATCATGACGTGTTCACATTTCTGCAATCAGGAAGATGTCCTAATGGATTGGATCAAGCTAAAAGAAGGTATTTCAAACTCTAATCCATTCCCTATGTTATTATTGAGGGTGTCTTGTTTAGAAAAGACATCAATGGAGTTCTTCTTAGATGCATAACACAAGATCAAACTTCTAGAGTCTTAGAAGAATTTAATAGTGGCCTTGTTGGTGGCCATTATTCTCCTAGAACAACTGCAATGAAAATCATGAGGGATGCTTATTACTGGCCTATTCTATTCAATGATGCACATAGATGGATCAAAAAATGTTTAAAGAATGTGCATTAGTTGTTGGGAAGCAGAGGCTGGCAGCTCTTCCCCTTCATCCAATCCAAACAAATTGAATCCTTTTGCTCAATGGGGTTTAGACTTCATTGCGGTAATTAATCCACCTTCTACTGCAATCCATAAGTGGATTCTCATAGCCACTGATTATTTCACTAGGTGGACAGAGGAAGTTGCATTAAGGGATGCCACAGAAGCATCTATTGTGGACTTCCTTGAGGGTGTAGCCACAAGGTTTGGTGTGCCATCCACCACCATATCTGATATTGCCAAGGCCTTTATAGGCATGAAAGTTAGTGAATGGGCATTGAAATATGGGGTATACATGAAGACCTCATCTAATTACTACCCACAAGGAAATAACTTGGCTGAGTCCACTAATAAAAATCTGATCAGGGTTATCAAAAGGACAGTGGAGGATAATCAAAGAACTTGGCACTCCAAGTTAAAGACTTCTCTTTGGGCTGATAGAATCACTCCCAAAAGAACCATTGGTAACTTCCATTTCATGTTTTTTTATGGAAGGGAAGTAAGGGTCCCATTGTCATTAGAGTTGTCTTCTCTTGAGTTGGCACAGCAGTTGGAATTAATAGAAAATGATGCCATGACAATCAGACTTGCAAAGTTGATGGAGCTTGAGGAAAAGAGAGATACTACCATGAAGACCCTTGAAGATCATCAAGATCAAGTTAAGAGGACCTTTGATAGAAAATCCACTAACAGAGCATTCAGTGAAGGAGATATAGTGTTGAAATGGGATGCAGATAGAGCCAAAGCTAGAAGACATTCAAATTTTGATGCCATGTGGAGTGGCCCCTATATTATTATCAGTTCCAAGCAAGCTAATGAATTTTAACTGTCCAAGATGAATGGAGAGGTTCTACCAATCCTAGTTAATGAGACTTATCTCAAACCTTGCCTTTAGCATGGTTGTGATGTCCTGTAAATAGGTTAAGTGTCTGCTTTCAATAAGTGCCCTTGCACCTTGTTGTACTCTCATTAGGAGGATGCATTCTTTCTTTCTTTGTTTTGTCTTGCCCTGGTGGTGCTAGCCTAGTTGTTCTAACTCCTCTATTCTTATTATAGTCTCTTTGACCCCATGCCTAATAGATTGATAAGGCCTCTAATTTTGATGTGTTTAAATAGGCAAACACCCCTCTAAGTTGCCAAAATGTTGACCTATTTTGCCCCTTTGGCCAAAATAGTCCAAACCTTTAAATCATAAGTGTTTTCCTTTCCTTAAAGCCTTTGTTGTCACCACGTCGCTAAAAGTCCAAACTTTCAAACCTATGGTCAGAGGTTATGAAGTTATGAAAATCCCTTACTTCCTAACTAGCTTCTAAACCTTTGCATCCTCAGCCACTTTACCTTTGTTCTAATTCATCATTGACTGTGACTGGCCCCTTTTATTTTCCTTTGTTGTTGGGGAATCTTCAAGTTTTAGAACCTAAGTCAGTGGGTTCAAAAGTTAGCAAACTACCTGACTCTCTAACTTGTGTCTAGGCCTTTTCAAGCCTTTATTGTCAGGAGGTCGGGAGTTTTCCTAACTTCCAAACTCCTGACTTGTGGTTTGAAAGTTATGAAAATCCTTGACTCACCAACTTGTTTTGTTTGTTGCCTCCTTAGCACATCTTCTGTTGTACCACAAGGCAATATCCTGCTAGCCCACTTCTTACCTAAGATGATGTCACTTCCTTCCATAGGGCAATAGGGGGAGGACACCTATAAAGTTTGCTAAGGCCTCAAAGCTGGCACCAGGTGTCGAAGAGGGAAAGGTTGTGGTGGGGCTGATAATCATGATCACATAGCGTAGTAGATGAATATTGCTAATGTCATAAATCCACTACATGTTTGTAAGATCTTGCCACATGTCCTAGGCATCAGCACAAAAATTAAGGGGTATAGTGTATGTTGTAAAGCTCACAGGGCCGTCAATCTTTGAGCCCTTTCTTCATCCAACGGTCCTTATTCAAATTTAGGGTTTTCAAATCTTCTCGATGGCGCAAAGGCATTTATCCTAGTTGGTGGGATCTACAGATGAAATTTAGAGGGATCGGCACAGTTCTTTAATGTGAGGTGACTCCTATGGCTCGGTGGTAGACATCTCTATGATCTACGATGACTTTTAGGCTTTCATCTTTAATACCTTATCCTATCTTGCATATGGGAAACCATTTCAAGGGTTACAGATCTTCCAGAAGCATGGCCTCTATCATGTTTGTCATTAGATCTCAGTTCTGCATTGATGGTGGCATTGGTGGTCTTGAATCCCATGCATCTGCTCCAGCATTCTCTACACATAGACTTTCTATAAAATGCATTGTAATCTCATTATGGATGAGAGTTAGTAATTTTTGGGCTATTATGCTGCCAGATTTCTTATAGTCAGAGCTCTTAGTGTAATTGTAGGATTATCAGAATCTAACTCACTGTGCCTATAGCTTGGCCTCTATTTGTCTTCTGATCAATCCACCAATGATTGTAATTAACTATATTGTGTCTTTTTTTGCTACTGGTTATTTTGTATTGTAATGGTTTCTGGCCTTAATGATCAATATATACACAATATCTTACCTCTCTTATGCTCTGATTTCTGTGTTTTACTTGAAGTTTTGATCTATTCTGTGAGTAAAATGGCTCCTCTATAGGTTCTAGGTCTTCATACTGAAGCCTCAATCAGCCCTATAAGTCTATGTGAACTCCCATTGTGATTGAGATCATTGTTGTGTCTCTTCCAAAATTACTACTACTCATTAAAATCTAGTGCATCACCTCTTTTCTATTCATGTTTCTTTCTAACCCTTTTCCCCTATAATATTAGCACTGCATTTAGATGATTTTCTCTAAGCATTAGGCTTAGAATGAGGAACCAGCCTTCTTTGGAGGTTTGATCTTAACATGCAATGTCCCACACCTTGATGTCATTCCCATTGTGTCATTAGAATATTGGGACTCTCTCCAAGGTAGGTGCAATTCTATGTGATAACAAGTCTTCTATAGAGGATCAAACCCTCTTGCAAAATTATCAATTATCCAAAATGATCTACACCTTACCAAAATGCAATGTTGAAGAATATTGACATCAATGACAACACTGCAATGTATCACTATATTCTCATGTTACCAACAGCAGCATCAATGACATCTCCTCATTCTTCCAACACATAGGGTACTATGGCCCAACTTGTAGCCTCTTCTTTTAATTCTTTGTCATTTAGCTCTTCTTTTGTTTCAATTGTTGTTGGAATATTTTCTTGTTGTGGTGATACTTGTTAAGATAAAGCTTGTCATTTTCTCCTTCTTTCTCTCGCATTCTGATTCCATCTTGTCTTGTTAGTGATACTTGCGAAAGTAGTGTCATGAGTTCCCACATTCTTTGACATTTTAGAAGAGGAAGCCAATACAAAATTGATCTTTTGTGATGAAATGCTTCATTCTTTCTGGTTATCTCCCAATCCTTGTAAGGATGGTGGAGGAGGAACCTCAACAAAAATTCCTTTACCTCTTGGGTGAGTGGAATCCTTCATCTTGGGATGCTTTTCACTCTCTATTTATTTGATAGGAGGAATTGTAGCCTTAGAGCACTGAAACGTTCTAGGAGCATCCTTGCCATGTGATAGTTGAGCTATTAACTTTTCCTTATATTTTTGATACTCTAGGAAAAATTGATCTTCTCTTGGTTGATTTGGTTTAGTGGGTTGCAGCCAAAAGTAGTCCAAGAAGAAGTTTCCACAATTGATCAAATGTTTCCATCCACTATGATGGATACCATGCACTCTACCTTGATGAGGAAATTTTATAGCATTTATGAATTGTAGAAGGGGTCCATCTTTCAAGGACTTGAGCCAAGGATGGCCTAATTTCACACGAAATAGGTCTGAGGTAGGAATGATGACAAATCATTGTTCAAGGGATTTTTCTACCACTTTAATCAATAGTCTAATCTTCCCAATAGCTAAGAAGAAATATCCATTATGTGCCTTAATCATTATATGTGTAGGATCATAAGTGTCTTGTGCTAGATCATGTATGTATAGGAACTCTTTTGTTATCACATTCGTCATGTAATTAGGATTGATAAGGACACCTCTTGTAGCATTCCTGCATATACGTGTTGTAATGTAGAGAGGGCCATCAATATCTCTAATTGTGATCTCATGTGGTGTAAATCATATTATAGATTCAGGAGTCTTCTTCTTCTCATTAATTCAAGGAGGAACCATACCATCCTTTTTTTATTAGAGACCATGTATGTGAGACTATTGCACACCAAGGCACTAGTTTGAGGAAATCAGGTTTTTGAAGATAAAAAAACTAATTTCACTACAAAAAAGAAAGTATGATGTGAATAATTCTTCACAACAATGCAATGTGAATGATTTTTAAAGTTTGTTCAAAGAAGTGTGAGAAAGAAGCTAGAATTCTTAGTGTTGAAAATCAACAATATGTAATTGCAAACATTGAAATTTTGAAAGAAAGGATGTCAAATGATGCAACACTACAATTCAAAATCAGATTTTCATGAATGTTTATGATATCAAAAAAATCTGAAATAAGATTTTGACTACAAACCCTAGCTTTGCAAATGACTAGGTTATAGGAAAAGATGCAAGTTTTCAACAAAATCCTAGCAAATGAGATCTTCAAATGCAAGATGTGATATCATGAAATAATTAATTTCTGTAATATGGATCGGATTTGATGTGAAAATTAGAAAATCAAAGGTTTCAATTATATGCAATGAGAATAATTCAAAACTATGCTTTTATGCAAGCCTGGAATGCTTATTTTTTTCACCTTTTCAAATTTATGAAAGATTTTCAATGAAGATTGCTAAGTATGATATGAATTAATATAAGATTTGATTTCAAAACTCAATAAGATGCAAATTCTTCATGCTACAGGTTCACTAAAATGTTATGTGTGAAAAAGATGAATGATGAAGACTAGCTTGTGTACACTAAATCAAACCCTCTAATTCCACAATAACATTCAAGGACAAAACTAAGTCAAGTCACTACAAGATGAAAAAGCACTTGACTACTAATTTTTTTCTCAAGAGTGTTATGGAAAGATCATATTCAACCAAGCCTTTTTATCAAACCCTAGGTCAAGTATGCATTTAACCCTAGTTCTAAGATAAATTAACTTGTAACAAATAAAAGATGACTAAAACCTAGAAACCAAATGCAAAAAGATGATTAGAGAGATACAAGAACCTATGCTCTAGGAGATGGAAATTTGGAGGACTATGGGGTAGATGCCCAAGTCTAGAAAGTCCTAATCTTTAGAAACTCATCACTGAAGAAATGTCACGGAGAGTGTCCTGATGTCAGATTCAGTGCATGTTTGAGGAGGACTTTGGGTTGGGTACCCAAGTCTTCTGCAAAGGAATTTCCACAAACTGCTCTTGAATCCTAAAACCCTTTCCCTTACACAACCTTCTTGTACCTTAACTTCTTCACACTTTGCACCTATAACCTACACAAAATAAGACAAAGGGGTTTGGGGGTTGTGGTGTTTAAGGATTTGCCTTAGTCAAATCCTGGGATAGCATTCAAGCTTCCCAACACCATTTTTAGAGAGTGCATGCCCTAGCAGGGTAGAGTCTAAACAAAATTTTAATTGAATGATTCAAATAACAATGATATCACCTCAGAGGTAAAACCCTTAGGAGAATGAAGATCGTTCAACTCATAATGAGATGGATGATGATTCCAAATCTACAACAACACACACGATACCAACACAAACATGCAACAATAACACAATGAATGATTTGAATGGTCTTTTCTCTAAGATCATAAGTTCGTAATATCCATCTAGGTTACTATTGAATTCAAAATCACACTGATATCTGCTTTCTGGCTAACATTCGTGAATTTAAATGAAAGAGCTGACAAGGAGGGACCCATTTAAAGGTCCAATGCTGACATGCCTTGAAATTAGCCTGATCAATTGGAGAGGACTTGGGCATGGGCACCCAAGTCTCAAGGTGCCTTTTTGGTTTGAGACAAGGCATGAAATGGGCCCTTAGTTCCCATTTGTCATGGGTTTTAGGGGATTTTCCATCGGGATGAATATTTATGATGTATAATGTATTCACAGGGACCTAGGAGCTAAACTAGGAGGTAAAAAGGTATGTGTCCACATTTTATTCCATAACAGAAATAAACATAAATAGAAATCATATCACAACATAGTCATTTATGTGGGGAAAACCCTTTTGGAAGAAAAACCCCCACACTGCAAAAGTAAGTCAATATATTATTCATAAATCTCAACAAGTTTTTTTTTTGTTATGAAAAGGTGATGAACACCCATACTTGAATTAAAAAATGAAATATTATGAATGTAGTGGCAAGAACATACCCTATAATATGAACTAACCTACAAAACCAAAACACAACCCTGAAAATGACAAAAAAATACAAACCCACCATATACAGACAAATTAAAAACTAAAAGAAGGACCACCATAGTCAATTTGTAGCTGGGACATCAAGATCAATGGATAGGGGGATAGAAGAGTCATATGGATCCTCCGTTGATGCAAAGGGAGCAACATCATATAAGAAACCAATGGCCTTAGGAGGATTTAAAACCCAATCAGGAGAACGCATATGCAACAAGTGTATAGCTTTAAAGACCTCCTGAATGTTGCGGACCATGTCTAGAGATAAATACAAATGGTGACCTTTTAATGCTCTATCAAGCCCACCCAAACAACCACATCAAATCCTTTTTTGCATTGCATGAAAAGTACATTCAACAACCTAAGAAGTGTGCAAAAGATTACAATATACTTGCAAATAATGGTTTCATAGGGGTATCATCAACCAAAGATTTGGAGGGAACTCAACATCTATAAGACTCTTACATACAACCTCCATCTCAAGCACCTAATATAGGAGATACAATGCATGAAATAGTCAAATGGTAATTACAAAACCATGAGCTAAAACCACCCAAAAGTGGCACCCAAATTCTTAGGGTTTCATTATCTCCAATAAAAGATGCCTTATGATGTGTCAAAACATGCATCAACATCTGTAAATCCCCCTTACATCTCTTTTTGTGTCCAACACATTTTTACATTTTTTAATATGAGAGGCCCAACTTCTAGAGGTAATAAATTTTGATCCAGTGGGCTGATCGAGCCCACTTTCTTTAAAATTGAAGAGCTTGAAGAGTAGTGTGGATGACTGAAAATTTTTATTTTGGCCAAAAGTTAACCTTATAGAGTAGAAATTGAGTTTTTATGTTTTTATAACCAAAATATCACACCTTTTTATATTTGCTAGCAAAAAGTTCCTTCTCGCCACTATGGATGTTCCATGTTAGATGTGTAATAATGAATTCTCTTCCTTGTATAAGAAAGTTCCACATTGTTATTCCCTCGACAGGTTGGCCATCATAAGGATTCTATCCTTGTTGGTTCCATCTAGATATTTAGCCTACATTATCCTTGCCCATTTTATGTTGGGTTTGGATTATAAGTTCCAAGAGAGCTTGTCTCTAAGTGCTAAGTTTTGAAATTCCATATTTGGCACTCTAGCTCCGCGTGTTATTTTAGGCTTGAAGACTTTTTCCCATGATATGAGTGGAATTTTTTCTTAAATTTTGAGATTCCCTACTAGAGAAAATACCTTATAGTTTTTTCTAATTCTAAAAGGATACCTTATTGGATTTTAAGAATGGACATAATGTAGGGTAGGATAGCCACTAAGACTACTTTGGCCATTATTATTATGTCTTTCATTGTTAAGCATTTCCCCTTCCATGATGTTGCTTTTCTTTAAATTGAAGTGAAGATGTGTTGCCATATGTCATTTTTACCTACTCCAAAAAAGAGAGGAATACCCAAATAGTTTTTGGAAGTGATTCTATTTTGAAGCCTATTATGTTTGCCACCCACTTTTGAACAAGTTCTAGGGTGTGAATGAAATATACTTTTGATTTAGCTAAGTTAATGGACTATCCTAGAACATCACAATATAATGAAATTATAGTTTTTATTACCTTGTCTTTTGTAACCATTTATTTTCCAAATAGCATTATGTCATCTACAAATAATTTGTGTGTGGTTGACTCTTGTAATGAAGGAATGTTGATGCATTTCCAATTTCTTCTCCAATTTTCTACTTTAATAGATTTTCTTAAGGATTCTTCCAAGAGTATCAAGAGATAGGGAGATAGCGGATCTCCTTGCCTCAAACCTTTTTTATAATGGAAGAAATCAATTGGACATTGATTTGGGTGCTGCCACAATAATGGGTTACACTTTCTGGGACATCCTTTTTTTTGTTGAAATCACATATTTTTAGAAACTATATTGATTTAAGCCTTGAAAGGTTCCATTTAAAGGATTTTAATTCAAGAGGATTTGATCAAACCCCCTTAGATTCAAACCGCCTTGGATAGAACCCTGCTAGTTTTAAACCATACCTATAATGGAGTCTCCTCTTCACCTATCAAAATGCTGATAAAAAACCACTTTTGATTTACCTTTTGCGGGATCAGATGAATTCATGTAAAATTTATATTTTGTAAGTATGTAGTCCTTATTATAAGCTTTCCAAAAAGTATAATTTTAAATATATTTAATTTGTTTATTATATTTAATTTTTATTTCTTGTGAATGTAGGTTTTTCACTGAACATCAAGTTCTCTATTCTACACACATGGAAAATTAGTAAATTAGTAGAAAAATATAGAATACACCTATGTCTAAATTATAATTGGTTTGAATTCAAAACTTAATTAAAAAAATATTCAACAAAACATTACAAAACCAAATGCATGCCCTATATATCGATGTTACCAATCTAAATTCAAAAGAATCAAAATTTTATCCTTTGTAGCAAAAAAGTTATGTGCTACAGAATACACATCACTTTAAAAAAATGTTGTTTACTATTAAAAACTAGTTATCAAAGGAGACGCGAAAAAAAATATGATTTAACTCCAAATTATTTGAAAAATATAGATTTAGAATCTACAAACAAAATCTCACAAATCACTAGTTCACATCATCTTCAAATTCCTAATGGTTTAGCAGCTATAGGTTTCGGAAAGTGAAGATTTAGTTCAAAATGTTGATTACAATGTCAAGTTTGACCAAAAAATGTGACCCATTGTTGTGGGATGACCCTTTTACTAAGATAAAGAATCTAACACTACAGATGCATGATCAGATCCATTTACACCAACCTTTTGAAAAACTAAATCTTAGGAGAACATGTATCAAGAATTCCCAATTAACTTTTTCATATGCTTTCATCATATCCAGTTTTATAACCATAGCTAAAATCTTGTGGGTATAGATTGAGTGTAGGACTTCATAATGAGTGCACTTTATTAAATATTCATGAGAGTGTGGTTGATCACTTCTCTCTAGCTAACAAGTCATGGATGAAAGGATGTAGATCTATCTAACAAAATATCTAACATCATCCACAAAGTTTTCTCTAGTAGTGAACAAACAAATGGGTCATAAATAGAAGAAATAGATGTTGGCAATTTGAAATAGACCCATACATAGTCAAAGAAAAGGTATGTGATGTTTGACATAGTAAGGTTTTTGTTACATGTGATCATGATGGACATCTTGAAGAACATGTCTACTAAAAAGGGTTGAGTAATATTGTGACTTAGTTGTAGGTAATCCTCTCAATAAATCCATGCTTATGAACTTTTAAGGCTATTCCAAAATTGAGAGTGGGTTGTAGAGGGTGAAAGTGTACATATATGTTTCCTTTTAGTATAATTCAATGGTTTCAAGTGAACTACTTTCATTTAACTCATTTTTTGACCAAAACGGTTTCAACTTAAACCCTTCTAACCTTGCATGACACATATGTGGCACAAGATACTTAAGTCAAAACATTTTTCTATTATAAGTCTTTCACTTAAGTGTTTTGACCAAAAACATGGACATATAATTAAATTTATATTTTCATTCATTTTGGGAGAGTCTTTATGAACAAAAAAGTCTTTACTCTTCTCCAACTCCTATGCATTATTGAATCTACCATCACAAGCTCGTCTAATAGCTCATGGGACACATAACCATTCTTGCACAAATCCTCTCAGGAGTGATCCAAATTTGCATAATCTTGAACATGTGGCTTTCCTATCACACACACACATTGCCTCTTGGCTAATCAACTCCTTGGAAAGATCCACTACTTTGAAAAGATCAAAATAATCTCTAACGTCCAATCTAAGACTCATGGCTAAAGACTCTTCTCTTGCATGATGTGCAATGATGAAAATGTCACCCACCCAATGTTGCATAGTGCTCTCCTACATGATGGATTTAAATTAGGTTACAAATTCCTACACATTAACCTCCAACCATTTGTGGGAGAATTAACGGCATGGAACTTACATACAAATCATATCCTCCTTAACTAGCCCACAAATTTCAATTATGATTTTGGGTGGAAAATTATATAATGGTTGTTAGAAAATTCTTTATAAATATAGGCCTACATTTCCATTCACAAATTAGATGTAGTCTTCTATAGCTATTATATAGATCTTGATGTGTAACCTAGTTCTTACATTAAGTGACTAGCAATTGAATTTTTGAGCTTATTAGTTGATCTTGGTATTGATGTCTTGGAGCTATATGATGGAGCCTCTATGAATGTTTCTAGAGAACTTATATTCGTGTAATTAGCTGATGGATTTAATATAAGAAACAAGCCATTGCTCCATAGTTCTAAGTCTTGGCTTAGTTCATTTCTTAACTATTACTTGTTCATTCTTTCTATTGATTATTGTATTGTGAGATGTTAGGCTCTTCTATAGTTCTAAGGATGCATCTAATTGGCATGAGCCTATTTTATGTTGTATTTATTTTTCACAATATCTTTCCTTTTCCTTGCATTTACTTTAGGCTTATCTTAGGATAGATAAGGAGATGACCTTCTAATCCTAGATATTAAATCTCTAGTCACGCTCTGCACTAGCTAGTCTTTCTAAGTGTAGCAAGTCCTAGACATTGTACACCTACTCATTAAAACATTGATGATGCATCTCTAGTACCACCAATAACTACTTCAATTTCTCTTTTATTAATATTTACACAAGGTTTTGAATTCTCCTTTGATAGTATGAAGGCCTAATGGATGCCTAGGGCATATTGGGGAAAAAGCAAACACATTTTTTTCTAGTTACTAATATTTCTAGATTCCAATAATTTTTTCATTGGGGAGAAAGTGAACACACAATTTTAGAATAGTTATTAATATTTCTAGATTCCAAAAATTCTATCATTTTGATTGAAGGTATTTCCTTTATTTCTACTTTTACATTCTCTTTCATTTAAATTTTGCATGCACATTGAAATAATAGCAAAATGTAGAGGATAAACATGAACTTTTCACTATTTTATATCTAGCTTTTATGCCACTTTCTATGGATTTCATTAATGCATGATTCTAGCACACATGTTTATGTTCTAAAGGAGACCCTTCTAGAATTACACATGTTAAGTGGCATAAATACTTAGCATCCATTATTCTTTATTTTTTATGTTTTTTGATCTTGTTAAACCAACGTAGGGACTTGATTGGAATCATTGATGTTGATCACTCTTTTATTTATACATAACAAGCTTGTAAAGGTATTTTGAGAACCATATTATTCTCTAACACATATATACACCCAAAAAAAATCTTTCACAAGTAATAAAGTGCAATTTTTTCATTGGATGAAGTTGTACAACCCAAGAGACAATTGCATTGGTTGGACTAGAACATTAGTGCAATTGAATCTTGGGTTGAAGCAAGATTAGGATCCATTCATCTTCCATATTTGATCATTATTCATGTCTTACATTTCATTTCTTAGCACTTGTTTGCAACGTTTCACCAATCAAAGTCAACACTATATCAAATTTCAAGTAAATCCTAATTCCTTTTATATTTTTTAGTTAACATTTAAAGTTATCTATCTTAATCATTTGATTAATTTAATTATCTTATCATTCCATTTAAACTATCTAAATTAATTATAAAATATATTTTATCTCTATACAATCTTTTTTAAGAATATAAAATATGAATATGGTGAAATGAAATTTTAATTATAAACTACAAATTATTGAAGCATTGTAAACTCTTAATTAAGACAAGCTCTTGGGTGTGGCTAGTAGACTAATCAACAAATACTAAGTGCTTAGCAGTTAGAGGTTGATCGTTTGTAATATGTGCCATTGGGGTCTCCTTCACTCTAGATAAACCTTATTAAAAAAGGCAAATTTATACTAAATTGAAATGGTGATCCATGAAACAATAAAAATAATATTTAGTAAATAAATCCTAATTTAATAAGAGATCGTAGTAATTTGGCCGATGGGCCATTCTATATGTGCACACATCTTGTAACTACCAAAATTTTGGTAGTCCCACAAAAAAATATTTTTTGGTAGTCCTTCAACTTTTTTTTGTGCTCCAAAAAATTAGAATATGGCATGGGTGGTTGTAATTTTATTTGTTTGTCAGTCACATTATGTTTCTAGAAAATGTTTGTCATGTTACATTGCATGTTAAATAGAGCCAACGCAAGAATCAACATGTATGAAAGACCAAAGGCAATCTTAGATCCCTCTTTTTTTCTGTCAAATTCAAGTAAAATAATCTATGAAAACAAAAAATGAATCAAAATCTTGAACTTTGTGTACTAAACACTGAATAGCATGCAAGTTACAAAGCATAGAAAACTTTGGTGTAAGATAAGTAGTACCTATGGAAGTATTTAAGTTTATTGTAAAATTGTCAAGGATGAAGGTAATTACCATGGTGTAGAATATGGGAATTGAGACTTTCTAGAAAGCATTGTAAAATAGTGGAAAAGGAATAACGTGACTATCCAAATCCTAGCCAAATCTAGGCTCCCAGTACTAAAAACTTCTGTCAGACAGTTTGTTGGCATATAACCAATATACTACCAGTAAGTAAACTAGCACTTGCACCCATAGGAATATGCGGGTAGGAACAACCGACAAGTTTAGAAAAATTACTGAAGTGAATTTTTTTGAGCACTATAATGCTCACATATAAAAGCCTATCAGTTAATAGCTACTAGCACTTGCACCCATAGGAGGTTTAAGGAATACTCCAATAGGAACAACTGACGAGTTTAGAAAATTCTGGCATTAATTTATTTTACGGCGTGAGGCAATTTCGAGCACTATAATGCTCACATATAAAAGCCTATCGACTAATTAGGTCATCTATGCTTAGAACATGTAATACAACATTAAAAACAAAATTAAGAACTCCCTTTGAGTGGTGTACTGGATGACATAGATTCATCCCAAATAGGTTGGAATGTCTACCAGAAACATTAAGACAAGGATATAACTAGTAAAAGTACCAAAGATGCTATCAAATGGCTGATAGGCACACATATTTATAGGCCTATCACTAAATAGTTTATACTTATAATTGTAGTTGGTAGACATGACTATAATTACTGTAAAAAATTCAATTATTTTTTGGCAAAATAAAAATAATGGGATGGTATTAAAAGAATAACAACATGAACTAAATCAAACTAAATCATGAATGAACCATTAGAGAACCAAATCATAAAGAAACTATTAGAGAACTATGGCCTCCCATTCAACCACTTTAGCATGTTGCACTTTGGAATCTATTTATTATTTGTGTGGAATGCAACTTTGGCATTCACTTTAGTTTGATATACTTATTATTTGTGTGAATTATGGGTTTGAGCTTTGACATTGACTTATTAAAGAAAACTATCTAATGTCATACTTGGTGATGAGATATGCACTATCTTCAACTTCAACATAAGAGCAGTTCATTCTATGCTTGACTGACATTGTAAGCATCAGGGAATAAAACCAATTGCACAAATATTGAGGAGCGTACTTTATAGAAGCCTACATATAACTATATATTTCATCATTACACAATTTTCAAGCAACACAAGGTTACATACCACATGAAGTGTTCATTACAACATACATAGTTGTAAATAAGTTTAAGACCCACTTCATTCATGCTTCATACATTACCACTAACAAAGGAACATAATGACAAGTTTAGTTGCAGGTATCTATAACTCATTTTCTTCCAACTACTGCTATAAAAACTGGATTATTTTTATATGGAAAACATATTGTCAAAAAGTTAAAACTATGCATCATTGAAACCTGATATTTTTAACTAAATTCTAACCAAGTTGCTTTATAAATGTTAGTACACTCTTACACAAAGTGAATGTGAAAGTTTACACACAAAGTGAATGCTAAAGTTGAAACACACTCTTCACACAAGGTCAGTTCAATCATTCCACACATAGTTTGTTAAAAAATGTACACTTCATACATATATAAGGTAAACACTAAAGTTCAAACATACCAAAGTTCAAGCATGTAGTGAATGCCAAAGTTAGTGCACTCTTTACACAGTGAATGTGAAAGTTCACACACACCCACACAATAAGAAAATCAAATCTAAGTGAACGGTAAAATTCAAACACACTTCATACAAAGTGAATGCTAAATTTATTTCAAACACTCTCACACACAAAAAGTCAATGTCAAAGTTCAAATCCATAATTCACATAAACAATAAGTATATCAAACTAAAGTGAATGCCAAAGTTGCACTCGACACAAACAATAAAAAGATTCCAAAGTGTAACATGCTAAAATGGTTGAATGGGGGGCCATAGTTTTTATTCATTTAATATCGTCCCATTATTTTTATTTACCAAAAAAAATTGAATTTCTTATAATAATTTAGTCTTGTCCACCAACTACAATTATAAATATAAACTATTTAGTGACAGACCTATAAATATGTGTGCCTATCAGCCATTTGATAGCACGTTTGGTGCTTGTACTAATATTTAGTGGAGTCAAACTCCCAACCTAAATAAAGACAATAAAAAATTTGAAACCAATTTGAAGTTAAAAAAATCTAAAACAAATTCTTAAAACTAAAATTCAATCTACATTCAATTTAATTTGTATTAAAAAGCCAAAAGCTCTCTCAAATACATGGTTTACTCCGGAGTCCATCCAATTAAAAAAACGAAGTAACAAAAATAAATCTCATGAAAGAATCAAACAAAGCGACAAAACGATAACGCGAATAGAACAACTCTCTCTCTCCAATTCGGCTTCCTCGGCGTATTCATAAGAAGACCACCGTGTTTTATATTTGGAATATTCCTCGTATTATTCCCAGAAATCGACAAACCTAAGAAACGTTACAGTTATTTTGATGTCTAATTTTGCCTGCCATCTCGTCATAGCCAGGCAGTGGTATTCCAAACGCGCCTGACGTAAACAGTCGGCAGGTGCGGACCGTTTAAAAAGACTCGCGACTTTACCGACTTACAAAAATCATGTGCAACATTTAGTTCCCATTATGCACATGCATCCTTTGTACTGGTAGGCAAATTAAACAAAAATCCACCCCATCTATTGCATATAATTCCATTCACATCCTCTATCCCAGTTTTTGCAGCACCCATCCACCTGCATAACCTTTCATTTTTTGGCTTAGGATTATCCCTAATAGGAACTTTTTACATTGGGACATGTACCTTATTATGAGTTTATCCTTAGAAACCATAACACATAAATATATTGACTCTAGAAACCTCTAGACATATTAACTTTTTCAAACCTAGAAAACAATTACTTATCACACACAATCACTTGACCCACGTAGGTTTTTGGCTTTCCTCTTGATGAAATCACTTTTCAGAGTTACTCATATTATTCCATGGGATATATCGTTCCCAATCCTAGCATCACTACTCACTATCACAACAATCTTTAACTTGGTTTTCAACTTGATGAGAGATAAATATTTATGTGTCTCTTCTTGTTTGTTTGCATCTTGCTTGATTTTATGTGTTTATGTTTTCAACTCACAAAATATTCTACGAAGGTCATCATGATCAATTATATCATTATGTGTCTTGATGATATGTTTTCTAGGGCATAATATGTACCTTGGGAAAACCCTCTCAAGTATAAAATTTAGACTCCAAAAGAACTCACAGTCAATGTATTATCTCCATAAAAAAAATTACAGTACACTTACAGAGTCTCCATAAAAGTCCTCTAAAGCATCAAGTACTATAATTGCACTCCATGTGAACAAGAAAATAAGAATCATGTAACCACGCATCCCAATCCATGCTTCCTTTTCTCACATATCCAACCTACAATAGATGTTCAATCAACCTTAGCGAACAAGCCAAAGGCTATGAAATCCAACCTTAACAACTACTAATGTTCTTGCTTTTATAATGACAAGCTTGCACAAAATGACCAAGTGGTATATTACGTATACCATGTGCCTCAAAACCATGAGATCACTAATCCATGACCCCCAAAACCACTTTTTAGTACTATGTTTTCCCTATCAGCACTAAGTTTCCTAATATTAAATATTTTCTAATGTGTAACTCACATTAAATATTTATCCCAATGTTAGATACAACATGCAATTGGTCCCAAGAAAGTCTAACCAATGTGATGCATGCATCCCTAAATTCCTTGGATGTACCACATTTAAATAATAATTTTACATTATAAACATTATGCAAGGTGTACAACAAACCTTTCCCAACAAAACATATATACTACATGCATGGGTATGTGTAGAAAGATAGAACAAAAAATATGGCCAACCTTTCATTTTAATCCTATGGTGCTCACATTTAAAAATACATAATATGCTCATGTTAAGGCACATGTATGTTTTTGAATAGGAATGAATTATAAAATATACATGTTCCATTTTAACCAATGAAATATCTCCCTTAGGATTCAAACATGTTTTAATTTACCAAGCCAAAGGGTTGGACATGCAATTTGTCTCTCCAAATCTATCTTTTACAAATACATATAAACACCATTTGTGCTCAAGTTGTCAATTTTATGTATTTTGGGACAAGATTATAGAAAAACATCACTATGATGTCAAACTCTATCATATCTTTCTAGACATTTTTTTTTTTCAACATCCAAATATATTAAGGTTTTACTCTTTAATTACTCTTAATAGTGCATTGAATTTCTACAAAAACACACATATTTTTTACTTAATTTTTTATCTACTTATTTGAATTTGAAAAAATGCATTTTCACATCGTATGCTTCATTTTATAGACATGAAGATTTTTAATTTTGGATTATTCTCTAGAAACTAAGAGGGGGTGTGCTTATACTAATTCTTGTGTTCCTTAAAATTATCTCGTTGTAGTCTTTTGTAGCCCTATCTATTGAAAATTAACCTAAGAAAATTTAAATTAAGGCGAACATTATTTATTTATATCAAGCTCTCTATCTTGTATCCCTATTTCTTTTCATGCCCTTGTTGATTTCTACTCTCTCCATGTCTTAGTTAAGATCTTAAGTTACATCTATGGTGGCCTTTCATAATGTCCAAGTCCTTTCTCTTAACTTTTATGCTTTAATTCTAATTCATTGGTCACCTGCTATGACTAATCACCCTTTTAGATAAATTAAAGTTTCTATTGGAACAATGATCAAGAACCCACCATTAAGATAATGAGAACATGCTTATGTAATAAACATTTGGCTTATTGATGTCTTGGTGTAGTCCACATTAGTTGATTAGGTAAGATGATGGGATGGTTGGTTTATTTGATATGGTGTTACATGGTTAGTGTTTAGGGTAGTGTTTCGTGGGACCTCATAGTTTATTTGGCATGGGTTCACATTTTGGTAAATGAATTTGCTAAGAGATAAAGACATGATTGTGTTAGGAAAAAACCACCCTATAAGGTAAGATAGACATATGATGACAAGGAGAACTCATGTAGAAAACATAGGCATAGAAAAGCCATGAGAGCATCCATATTATGAATAATATCCATGCCATAGGGGATAACCTAGGTAATACAATTATCTAAAATAGTAGACATTTTTTGCTCATAGATTTAATGTTAGTAAGTGCATTAATAAGTAATTATCTTATGAGTAAAAGTTCTTCCTTAGCAATATATGCCTCATGATCATAGTCTTGTTGTCCTACATGTTCCACATTACGTTTCTTAGGATTAGCATTATTAGGAATCATACTAAATAAGATCTTATTACCATGAGAGTGGCTAAGCATACCAGAGTTTAGACAAGCACTTATTTGTAAATGATGATTAGGGTTTTTAATAGCTCAAGGCATAAACTATACCTAAAGCAATATGAAAAAGACAGACAAAATGAATTTTTATAGAAATATCAACCACTCTAAGATCTATGAAATGAAAAAAAGATAAACCCTACAAATAGAAATCCTAAGGGGATGCAAGAGAGGAGGGTTTCACCAAAATAGAAAGGAAAATAAAAATTCCTCATGTATATGAAAGGGATCAATGAAAATTAATAAATAACATCAATATTAAGAATCTACACTAGATGTGAGGATCTAGGAAGGATAAATAGATAAATGTGTTGAAATAAATAAATGCTTCAAAAAATGAAAGTACTTATCTAGAAAATTGAGATAGATTATTAGATGTTGATTTGTTAATGGTGCAAAATATTAGTGACAATTAGACAAATGTTATAGAATTAATGAATGCTCTGTCTATCACAATAGGTTGTTTCTATGACTATGGATTTCATCCGACAAGTGTGGATATCATTTGATGCATCGAACTAATCTATACTTACATATATAATCTTTACTAATTTTTGGAATGTTTCTTTTGGGATGCCTTGATGTTCTCAAACTATTCTTCCATAGAAAATGCTTCTTGTGCCTGTTGGTTTGAACATGGTAGGGGTAATTACTTTCTTATTCCAAACTATGAAAGGCTACCAATCCAATGACTAGACAAAAGATCAAGGACAATACTCTCAAACATGGAAGATGCCCTAACTTCTTGTGTATTGTAGATAATATGATAAGTTCCCTTGATATTGGATGAATGTAATAATTCTAAACATGCATTGATCAAATTTAACATGAAATTATATGCCTAAAATGAACTATGGTTACTCCTTTAAACACATCACCAAGGGTCATAAATAAAATGCTTTTGCCCCTTAAGTTGGTACATAATGGTTAGAAGGATAGGTCAAGTGGGCCCCAAACTAGAATTTGAATTTTTAAAATAGAGGGATCATTTATGTGAGTAAGGATTTGATCCAAGACAATTAAGAAAGAAACCTAAAGATCAAGAGAAATCCCTAGGAATGAGTGTCAATAAGAATAGATAAGGCTCAAGATATGGGCCAGCATTCACTAGAAAACATGCCTTTTATATGCTTGACATTGGATATTGGCCACTTTAATTGAAGTAGGTCCAAAACATAACGGAAAAGGGCATGAGCATGCAATTTTTAGGGTCACAAGTTCAAAAACTGAAGAGATAATAAAGATAAATCACATAACTACATATTTATTGTTTAAATTATGTATACAATAATATACTTGATTTCTATATAAATATTACAATAAAATCTACGGTAGTAAAAAAAATATTTATTTTGAGCTTGAGAAAGTTGCTCTGTAGTAATTGATACAAGTGTGAATCTACGTACAACTTCCTAAGAGACAATGAAGATAACAACAAAAGCGTACTATTATTGATTTTTTTATTTTCTACAGAGCAATGACAAAATTTATTGATATTGTCCAATGAGACTCTTTAGATATGGAAAGAAAGGCCATAACTAAGCAACAATAATTGATCAAGAGGACGGAGTTTTCCAAGAAATTCAGCTTCGTTCCGCACAGACACTGTACAGTTTATTTGAAGTTATATTTTATTAGAATAGCTAAAGAAACTGTTAAAAAAAATATTTCAAGTCATTTTATCGTAGATATTGAGGTTATCTGTGATTTTTGTCCATGGGAATCGACAGACGGCAGAAAGAGTACATAAAGAGAAGAAAAGCAACACATACTTGGAAGTGAAAAAACTGAGACGCTGTTGTATACTTGCGCACATGGCAAATATCTTATCTCTGTGTTTTGTGTACTCTTGTATTGCATTTGCATTTGCATTTGCTGGGGTCATCTTTGGAGCGCAAGCAGAAAGCCTCCACTTCACATTTCCTCCATCAATGAATTTCAGCCAGAAAGGGATCGCCACATATGCACCGTGGATAGACTTCAACCGCACGGACGTTGTCATGCAACTCTCAAACGGAGACATAACCCAGGCGACATTCTCCTGGATGACTTACAACCAATCAATTTCTCTATGGGACGACAGCTCTTCTTTTCTCGCAAACTTTTCTTCTCATTTTCAATTTATTACTTCTAAGAACGATGCTCATTCATCCCAATATGGCGATGGGCTTTCCTTCTTCCTCGCCCCTTTCGAGTATGAGCCGCCACTAAACTGTACAGGCCAATGGCTTGGTCTCTTTAACCAATCCACCAATGGAAATCCTTCCAATCAGATTGTTGCCGTGGAGTTCGACACATTCAAAAATGATCCATTTGACCCAGATGACAATCACGTCGGAATCGATGTGAATAGCATTGTTTCAAAGGTATATTTGCTTATAAAAGGACTCCAATTCTTTTGATTTCAAATTGGTTTAGGTTTTGCCATTATTTTTTCTAGTTTCTTTCCAGCTATCTTTCCTTCTTTATTTTTGATGTTTTTGTTTCTGCTATTATTTTATTCTTCAGGCAAATGTATCCCTATGGAATAAAGTGGGAATTGAAATTAGTAGCGGAAACACCCTGGACGCATGGGTGGATTACGACGGCTTAGCAAAGAGGCTTCACGTGTTTCTTGCGGCGTACTCCGTTGGCCTTCAAAAACCAGAAACGCCAATTTTATCGTATGACATAGACCTCACAAAGTTTCTTCCCCAGAAAATCAAGGTCGGCATTTCGGCTTCCGCTGCGTATTCACCGGAACAGCACAATGTTATTTTCTGGGAATTTAAATCGCAGATGTTGACAATTCCAATGAATAAAAAATATGTTCTAATATTAGTCTGCGCCTGCGTCTTCACAGTCGCCGGATTTGCTATCTTAGCGGGGTTGTGGTATTTCAGAAATAAGAGTCGTCGTCAGGACATGGAGATGGACAAATGGTTTAGCGAAGGAACGCGTGAGTTCTCTCATGCTGAGCTCAGCGCTGCAATTAAAATTTTTAGCCAAGAACAAAAGCTTGGACGGGGAGGCTCCGGAGATGTTTACAGAGGCATCTTGCCTGGCACAAAAGCTGTGGGATGCAACATCTGAAAAGTAAGCAACGATTACAATACAAAAGGAAAGTTGTATTTCAGTTGTTAATAAATCAAACATTTTTTAATGGATACTTTATCATATAGTGGGGAAGCTTTGAGAAATTTTATGTAAGAAAGATTTGTCTTTACAATCGTGATGATGACAACTCAACAATACAAATAGAGTAATCATAAATCTTTATGACATTCAAGTTGAATGTATGCGAGGAACAATAAAGTGAGCAACATCTACTTGCACTTTAGAAGATGAAGAAACAATAAAATAAAGTGGAAAGAGAGGTCCTCCTAATATCCTCTTGACGATTAATGGAAAAGTAGCTTAGTTATTGTATGTTTATTATCATTTCTTATTTTATTAATTATGTACTTTTTCTTATCTTTTTCATTTCATTGATAGTTTCATACTCAATAATAAATTATGTAATAATTATGTACTAATTATGTACTTTCTCTTATTTTTTCATTGATAGTTTGATACTCATAATAAATTGAAGATTGTATACATATACTTTTCATTTTTCTTATCCATAAGTTAATATTTATAAATTCTTAATTAATTATATCTATAGATAATATCAAGGTAATTTATAGTTTATTTGTAATAAATTGAAGATTGTATACATATACTTTGCATTTTTCTTATCCTTAAGTTTATATTATAAATTATTAATTAATTACATCCAAAGATAATATCAAGGTAATTTATAGTTTATTTATATACTCAAATAGAGGTGGGTAATTTATAGGCTTAACCATATTGGCACGGTTGCAACAAGGGAAGTGGGAGAGGGTAATCATGATAGAAGTGGGGATGGGTATGACGTTGTCCAACCTTCTATATGTGTAGTGTCTCAAGGCATTTTGATGCTTCATTTCAAATTTTATAGTCAATGTTTGATTCTTAATGTAATCATTATTTAACTTATGAGCTCTTTGATTGCAACCATCAATTCTAAGCAATGAGAGGAGAGAGCATGATGGGAGCACTTTTCTCATTGGAGATCACGTGGATCTATATGGCAATGATGTCTTGGTGGGAAAAGGCATTACAAATGATGTGAGAAGACATGCACTTCGCCACAACATTTCACTCCCACCAAGTTATGTGAAAGTGAATATTGTTGAGGCCATCATTCTAGATAGTAACTTGCCTTATGTTAGTCGATTTGGACAGATTTTGTCAA
Organism: Cunninghamia lanceolata; assembly: GCA_027924645.1. Lineage (NCBI taxonomy): Eukaryota > Viridiplantae > Streptophyta > Pinopsida > Cupressales > Cupressaceae > Cunninghamia > Cunninghamia lanceolata. The sequence goes on from BSBN01001254.1 coordinate 809,533, forward strand.
ATTTCATAAATTATTTTAAGATATGGAAAATGTTGTCCTAGAAACATCCAAATTTTTCTAATTCAACTTAACAACTTATCACTTTATATATTTGTTAATTTTTTTTATTTAACTTATCAACTTAGTAAATTTTTTGATTCAATTTTATAGGTTTTTTCAGGACCAAGGAGTATAAATTATAGGCATACATAGGGCAAAAGGACATGGTCACTACCTCCATGCCTTATCATCCACCAACATATGAACTCCTTGGAATTACCCGTCCTTCAGTACATACAAGAACCCAAGGAAATGTGTTATATTTTTTAAAAACATGGTTGTACTTGAACAAAATAAAAAACATTAGAGATTATGATGTTGCAAATTATTCAACCTTTATTACAAATGAACTTGTTGGAACAATATGAAGTATTGAATATTTTACATTGAGACCTTAACTACTATGTATGTTGAAATAATATGTTTTTTTTGGTGAGAAAAGGTGATAACTCACCCATACTATATTGAAATATTGGAGAAAAATGGAAAAGGTACTCATGGAATTAGCTTTGCTAATGCTCATACTGCTTTCACAGGATATTTTATAGCTTTCTTGAATTTATTGCTGTGTTGGATATGCCACTTAGCTTGTGGGTTCTCTCTACTCACTTTGTATGGCCTCGACCTTACATTCCTCTATAGCTTCTATTGCTAGACTTAAAGTCTTGATGGTGACTTGTAATGCCCCCCCACTCAAACACCCTCACAAGTTCATCCCTAAGGTGTTCCATGACGTACATCCCTTGAAACACCTATGGATGTTATTCTTCCCATCTGTGAATTTCATAATGCTTACAAATGGCCTTAGAGAATTTTACGTGATAGGGTATTTTTGGGTAGAGTCCCCCTTGAAAGAATGCTCAAAGAATGCGTCATCAAGCTCTAGACCCCAAATGGGATCCGACTTGATGATGTGCAAAACCTTACCAAAGGTTTTTCATTTTCCATTTTGTTGAGACCAACCATGTTGAGGTTGTTCTCAACCAGGGCACTTGGCTTGTTCATTCCTGATGTAGCACACAACATACACTCAACAGAATTGTGCCATTAAACATGAGAGACAAAAATTTAGAAGCTAAAACAAAATAAAATTTCTATTCCTCAACTCTGCTGCTACAATGAGAGAAACACTCTCTTATATCTAAGAAAACAAAAAAAAACAAAAAATTACCTTTTTTGGCAGATTTTGACAATTGTCAGATTTTGCCATTTTAGGTAATTTTACAATCATATCTTGAGAATCCAGTTTTTTCCCAAAAAGCTCATAAAGCTAAGGTAGGACGAAAAACCAACTAACATCCTCAATTCGAAACATGAGTTTCGAGTTATTAAAAAAAGCAATTTTTAAAAAACTAGAAAAAAACACTATTTTGCCATTTTGAGGGCCAAGATGAAAGTTTGAAGCCCCGAAAAAGTGCCAAGACGAGGTCCAACCCGCTAAGGTAGGTTGGGAAACCACTGGCCACCTCATAACGCATCCACCTATAAAATTTCGTAGAAAACCCACATCCGAGTCAAAAGTTATGACCTCCGGAAGTCCCTGCATCAATTCCTCCCTACTTGTTTTTAAACACTAGACCTAGGACTTTGTCATCTCTGATGACAAGTCTATTTGGATTCTCATATGGGTTGAATTCCCTTGCATACCCTTGCCCTACTGGAATTTTTTGCAATAGATTACCTCTTCTCTAGGTAATGTAGTTTCTTTGAAGCTCTTGATATATAGGAGATACAATACAGTAAATCGTTAACGGTAATTAAAAAACCATGAGCCAAAACCATCCAAAAAGTGGTGTCCAAATTATCTCCAATTAGAGACGCCTTGTGATGTGCTAAAACAAACACCAACATGTGTAACTCTCCCCTTTACAACTCTTTTAAGTCTCCAACATGTTTTCACATTTCCCAGAACATGAGGCCCAGTGTCTGTAGGCCATAACTTTTGATATGGGTGTCTAATTGACAAACCATTTGATCCATCAAAAAGCTTGTGAAGATATCGATCAAGCTATAACCTACTTTGCTAGTTACATCAAATTTTGGGGAAACTAAAGGCCTCTAAGTTCCTCAAACCTAAGTTTGAAACTTTTCCAAAATTTTAAAAAACAAAAACTTTAATATCTTGCTATCCATGTATGATCTTGGGTCAAAAATCATCCAAGATGTCTATTTGGTAGTATTGTAGCTTTTGAGAAAATTTTAAGTCCATCCAAGCTCAAATGTAGACTTACTATTTAAATAGCACTTGCCCTACCATTTTTAGCCCTTTTTAGAAACTTTGAAATTTTTAAACCATTCTTCAAGATAAAGGGTATTCAATAAGACCAAAATTGAAAAGAATAGTAACCTTTTTGTAGTTGCAAGGTTGAGACACATTTTCTAACAATAAAGTACAAATTTTTCAATGGATGAAATTATACAACCTAGGAGGGAAATGTATTGGTCAGACTAGAACATGGGTGCAATCTAATCTTGAGCTCAAGTAAACTTAGTATCCATTCATCTTCCATCTCTATTCATTATTCAATTTGCAAATTTCATTTCTTAGCACTTGTTTACAACATATCACCAATCAAAGTCAACACTATATCAAATTTCAAGTAAATCATAACTCCTTTTATAGTTAAATTATCATTTAAATTTATCTATCTTAATAACTAGGTTAATTTAATTACCTTATCATTCCATTTAAGCTATCTAAATTAATCATAAAATATATTTTATTTCCCTACAATAATTTTGAAGAATATAAAATATGAACATGGTGAAATGAAATTTTAATTATAAACTACAAAATGTTGAAGTAAAGTAAACTCTAAATTGAAGTAATCTTTTGTGTATGGCTAGTAGACTAATTGACAACTACTAAGTGCTTATTGGTTAGATGTTGATAGTTTATAACCTATGACCTTGGGATCTACTTCACTCTAGATTAACTTTACTAAAAAGAGGGATGTTTATAATAACTACTAACTAAAATAAAAAAAACTTAATAAATTGAAATGATTATCCATGAAGCAGTGAAAATAATATTTACTAAATAATTCCTAATATAAATAGAGATCATAGTAATATTTACTCGAGTAATAAAAAAATTGCAACCACTTTCTTGAGTAAAAAAAAAAAACTAATTCTTAAAACTAGAAGTCAATCTACATTAAATTTAGTTTGTATAAAAAAAACCAAAATCTCTCTTTATGCCAAGGCATTCCCTATGTGGATGGAATGGATTAGCTAAATTTTCAGATTGACAGCCTACATTCTTGCATACTCCAGGAAGACGATTGAAGTGTCGGTAGCCATTCGATCTCTTGAGGTTTTTTTTCGACATTTTTCATCATTTTTTGTTTTCATTCATATTTTTTCGTCTTCGTGCAAGATTATGATAGAATTGTTTTATGGCATCTAAGACAAGTTATTGCCATTGATTTTGCATTGCAAAAATGAAAGGTGACGCACAAATTTCTGATGATGATTCCATGACAGTGGGACCTTCAAGAGGCCCAGTGTTACTCTTAAAGATTTGTGGGAAAAATGATTGAGTTTGCAATGAAGAGAAACTAGGATTAGTTTCATTCTCATGGGGGAAGTAGGTGAACTATGTAAAATTTCCAGTGGAAGGGAGTCTAAGTCCCAAAAGGCCTTCTAGAGTGGAATGCTTCAGAGGAGCATCTTGGGGAAGAGTTGTTGGATGTTATATTTTATTTGGTCAGACTTGGAGACATTTGTGATGTTTTTCTTCGTGAAGTGGCTCTAAGGAAAGTTAGGAAAAATGAAGTCAAGGAAATATACCCACTACAATAATGGTGTGAACGGTAAAGCTTAACCAGTCAGTGTGTTGTAAAATGACTAGTTAGTCAAAAACATGGTGACAAAAATGTTGTCTACAAATAATGCAGACAAACTGGTCGAAAGAAGATAAGTCAATTGGTTGAGAGTAAAATTTGACACTATTGTTTGTCAAAAAAATGTTGTGCTGCCTGTTTACAGTGGGCGGGTGTGAACAGGAATAGAGTAGATAAACTTTAATAAGTTACAGAGAAATAGTTTTGGTGGTGCTTCAAAATGTACCTCATTATACAATGATCAATGTACATTTTTCCATTTTATTTCTAAAAAAAATTATGAGTTTTAGTGAACAGGGGGCATCGACTTCACATAGCGTAAAAGTTAAATTTTGTGCCCACACATGGTTCTAAAGTTTCAATTTTCCACGTATCTGATATAAGTTTGAAGGATTCAAAGTGGTAAACACTAATTTACATCGATGTGATAGATTGTCTGTAATTGAAGGCATATATTAAAAAAGTTAACACTCCCCCAAAGAAATCATTGATTCTTATCAACGTGTCTTATTTATGGAACATGTCAAATATTTTTATACTACATAACAAATCTCATATGTACACTAAAGCAAACATATGTAATTAACTAAATACTTGGCCAAATAAATATTATTTATTGTTTTATTTTTCCTCCTTACTTAAAGCAAACATATGTAATTAACTAAATAGTTGACCAAATAAATATTATTTATTGTTCTATTTTTTTTTTATTTTCTAAATGAATAGTTCAATTATATATACAAGTTTTATATAAATTTTTTTAGCTATTAATATTATAGTTTTATATAATATGTAATTTTATTTATATATTATTTATTAAAATTTAATATATTTATATATCATATTTCAATTTTTATGATTGCTTACATTTTTATAATAGATATGAGAGAGATAATTATTTACAATTTATGTGTGTGAGAGAAAGGCATAGAACAATGCAAGATGATGAAGGTAATCTGAACTACACATGTTTCTAACTTCCATTTTTTCAGTCGTCTATGTGAATGTTGTGAATCTCTTTTTCCATATGACCCAATTTTGTTTCAATCCAAGCCTCTTCAACAACAATTTTCATAAACTAAATGAAGTTTTGTTGTTTTCCTCTCTTTGTAGGAAAGTTTAATTTATATTTAGACTGAGTTACCATGTAGGGGGAACCTTGTATAGTATTATATACCATACAAAATATACTATATTCATATATTTATAAATAATATAAGATTATCAAATTTTATATTTAGATTAAACTTATTATATATTTATATTTATATTTATTTTAACTTAATTATATTTATTTTATATATAATATCCAATATAATTAAATCTATTGTTATAAAATATATTTTATATAATGTAAATTATTTAATATAATTTTGAATTATATTATATTATTACGTATATAATATAATACCCAATTAATATATGTATTTTATTTTTAACGTCATAATATAATTTATAATGCTATTTTTATATTGAATATATTTTATGTTTGATGTTAATTTATTATTTTATTATATATTTATTTTATATAAAAATTATATATTTTAAGTTCCATGACAGGCTAACTTCGTGAATCAACAGTCTACATTAGTGTAGAGGTGTGCAAGATAATTAAGGCATCTTGGGCCGTTTGATTTCATTGGTTAGAATTTTTCTTGCTTTTCCATTGTCGAGATATTTTCCTGTTCCAAGGTGATCTCCTTCTTTTCTTGTTCACACTTGCCCTCTTCCACATGGATTTGAATGTGTTTGTGTACATGTAAACTAGTGTACATAGCACATGGTTTTTCTATTGAAAGTAGAGTGCCTAAAAAATATGTTGTCATTATTGTGTCTTGATGCCTCTGTGCCCACACTTCTTTCAAAATTGTTAACTGAAAGTTAAAAATCCAATTTTATATAAGCTAAGAATTGTAGTTGTTTTTATCTCCATCAATATGTTAATGATTATGTCTTTTAGACTCCTCACCAAACATAATTTAGAGAAATAAATAAGTGTAGTGTTGTTAATGATTTTGGCACATTGTGAGGCATGCCACTAAAAAAATCATTAAAAATACTACTAATTTTTTTTTGTCACTTTAAAAATGCCATGTACTTTGAAAAATAAATTCCATGCAATTATATCAATTGCATAATATTTTGAGAGATTTAAAAATTCTCAATTATAACATTTAGAATTAATAAATAAGGTTTATTTTTATTAATTTTTTAATTTGTAGAAGAAATAAAATATCTTTTATAATAGATATTTAAAATAAAAAATTAAATAAGGTAATCACTATAATTATAAATTTGGAAATGTATATGAATTTGATAATTTTTGAATTGAAATTGAGATAAAGCATGTTCATGTTCACACTATCTATTTGCCTAGACGACGTTAACATTAGTCTGTATTTAAATAATATTTAGAAAAATAAATAAGTCTAGTATTGTCATGAGGGGAAGTAATATAAAAATAGGAGTATTATATGATACTTGTGTATAATTGTAAAATTAAAGTCAGATAAAATATTAAATTTATGAGAAAATTATGTTCACTTAAATGGGATGAGTTTAAGTGGTAAGGTTATTGCTTGGGTTATATAATAGAGATCAAGATAAACCAATTTCTAGAAGTTTACTTTTTTCTAGGTCGGTCCTAAAAGCTACATATCAAGTTTGTGCAAAAAAAAAGTTTTGCTTGATCACAGACAAACCTAATATGCTTGAGATTGATCCATGTCAAATCATATGCATCTTATGATCTAGTCACATTCTTCATATAGTAAGCTATGATTTTGTACCCAACAGAGTTAATTCTATGTGGCATTAAGAATTATTCTTCATTGTAGTTTCTAAAGCTAAGTACCCTAATCATTGTATTCAATTTCAAATATTCACTTCTAATTTATTGACCCAACTTTGGTTAATCTAGATTAATTGTGCTTAATTGTTTGCATTTGATGAATTAGCTTCAATTTAGCCACCAAAGGAAGGATTTTATTCCATTTCATTTTGGCATAACGATATTGATTTTTTCATGCCATGAGCTACTCAAGACCCCAATCTTCATTTGACAAGAGTGCTTGTCTTAACCCTACTATGGCTACTCAATCCAATGAAAATGAAATATTTATGATGCTCATAATGAAAACAACTTTGATAAAAAAAAAGATTATGACCCTGATGCTCATGTTGCCAAACAAGATCTTACTCTTACTAGCCAACTATTTTTTGATGAACTCACTACTAATTAATAGCTTCAACAATTTGTCACCCTTTTGCATTAAACTTTAATAAATCAACCTCTTGGAATATATATTCTACTTGGTATTAGATCATTGGTAGTCTCTTCTAAAAGTGTTCATCCCATCCTTCCTCTTCTTTCGAGCCTCATCATACCACTACTACCAACTACATAGCTACTACTATTCATATTGTCACTCCTAGCTTTTCCCCTACTATTTCCATACCTACCTCAAGTGAATCCATCTCCCTAATGTGCCACCGACATTTCATCCTTATATTCACATACATGTGTCCAACACCATCCATCATTCCCAACCTATGTCTCACATTAAGCCTCCTTCCCAACATATTTATTATATTATCCCTCCTTCTCATCCCATTTTTACTTAATCTCATAATGTGGTTCATCCTTATACTCACATACCTACTAGTGAATTATTTAGACTAGCTTTATGAATTTCAGCAAATTATTGAAGACAACATTCACTAGTTTGCAAATGGATTGTAGGATTCTAATATAGATTTAGATTCTCTGTCCTCTAGAAAATGAAATGTGTTCTAGTGTTTTTCTTCTTGTAATATTTCTATTCTTTAAAGATGCATGAAGGAGACTTTGTAGCCAAATATTTAAATGCTTTTCATGTAATACTAAGACAACTAGCTTCCATAGATGTAAAATATTTCTAAATAAGCTTGAGATTTACTTTTATATCAATAATTTGTAATCAATGTAGATGATGTATATCCTAAACAAATAATACTGCTTTCAATACAATTTATCGAGACACCAATAAACTAGAATTAAGCTTGCTAAAAAGTATGAATATTTATCTTAGTATAGAAATATGTCTCATTTCTAACATCACAAAACCATATTAGTATCAAGCTCAAGCATACATTGTAACATTAGAATGATTTAGAAAAATCAAATCTACCTAATTCATTCCAATGTTCCATGAAGATTTGTCTATACCAAATTAAACTAGAGTGCACCCAAGGACACCACATGGATCAACACTAATGGTACTCCAAAATTCTCTTCTTTTAATGAAATTATTATTCTTTTAAATAGGCATCAGACAATTCAGTACATGATTTATGCCACATTCAATGGTTATGAAGATAAAACCCTATAAAGGCCCTCACAACTTTACCTTGCACTATGAAAATGGTATGATTTGAGGCCTAAAATAGAATTTAGAGGGTTTGTCAAAGGGAGAATCTTATAGGGTATTTTCTAAAGAGATTTTATGAGCTATTATCTAGTATTACTAGAGAAAATGGATAAGTTTGAGGATTATATTCATGGGTTGTTTAGAGAATTTATTAGTGAAATATTTTAAACCCTAGATTACGCTTTTAATTATCATGTGAGATTCCTTTAAGTATTAATGGTTGACAACAACTTACCATGATGCAAGACAATAGAAAGAATTGTGGCCTTTCAACAATTTTATTAGTTGTGTTTGAATGTTATAATTAAATATCTCCATGAGAGAGCAAGGAAGAGATAGAGATATGTTTGAGAAAGAGAAGAGAGAGAAACATAGGGAGAGAGAGATCTTAAAGAGAATAATTTTGTGTGTGCATTAGAGAGAGAGAGATGGTGAGAGAGAGGGAAGGAGAATAATGTAACCTTCATTTTGTACTAGTCTATACTTCAATAGATTATCAATTCCTTATTTTTCATAGCTAAGTTCCCACCCAGATTAAAGAGGCTACCAAAACAAGTATTGAAATTTTTTGACATTATTATTATTTTGACTCTATGTAGCAAATTTATTTACACAATCAACATGGGATTAATTACACATATGGATGTTGCTAATTGTAGACCTGTACGGTATTCTGGTAACGAATTCTTTATTTTTTACTTGTCTACACTTAACCAAATTAGTAATTTCTTGTTTTCATAGTCATGTTCCTCCAAATTGAAGACGTTAACAAAAACAATTATTAAAAATTATGGGCATTATTTTGAGTATATGGAGCATTGTTTTCACAATCAACATGAGACTAATTGTAGGCTTTATTGTTTCTAATTACAATCCTATGGTTATTAGTTTGATTAGTCATGCTAACCATGGTTTCCTTTGGAAAGGATTGAATGAAAGCCTAGAGGATGTGTAGAGAATCAAATTTCATAAAATAAATCACTTAGATTTGGAAAAGGATTAGCTAGCATGGAGGATTGGTGGTCGACGCTCACCGAGAAGCATGCATGATGATTCAAATGTTGTTGTTTACTCAATTTCACTATTCGCTGTTGTTGTTGTTGTTCTGTTATTAAGAAAGTAGAGAAGGTGAGTAGTGGAAATTAGTGGTAGGATGCTAGAAACACATGAATATCATTAGTAGTTCTTTATTTCTATTCACACATTTAATCTCCATTGGCCTATATTTTAGAGCCTCTTGAAAATGTAAGGACATGATAATAATCTCCCACCAACATTCCCCTCAAGAATATATGACACACTACTATTTATTCACACTAGCTCGCCATAAATTCAAATAAAGTACAAACCTCAAACACTTATTTTGTCAAATACAGGTTTAGATAACATAGAGATTAAATATGAATTAGGGTAATCATAGTCAACATGGATAATATGTTGAACAATGTTAAAGGATTAGTTGGATTTGAAATTCCATGTCACCTTATGGGTCAGTAATGGAAGCTTAAAGAGTTTGATGTTGAACTAAAATTTGTTGATTCAAAGTACTTTTCAATTTCAAGTAGAAAGCATGGCTACATGCATAAACTTCCTATGAATAATTATTTTTATATTTAACATTTACCATCCACGAAACTTGAAGAGACATTTCCTAAAACCCAAAATATGTATAAACATAGTGGCAAAAAATATTTCGTTGTGTGATAGAATTGTGGCTACATTCATGCATTCCAATGGAACCCTATATTAAAGACCAAGCAATGGTACTTTTACAATGTAAAAGGTGAAGCTTGGTATGGGTTGGTCTAGACCATCTAGCTCCACTATAGACACATAAATTGTACTTTTAGAAAAATAGAGAGAGAGGAATAAAGAAAGAGAGATAGAACAACACACATCCTTACATGTTTTCAATGTTATTCACAACCTAGTTTACTTATCAACATGTATACATTTACTCTAGTATGTGAGAGAAATATAAGAGACATAGATATATAGAGAGAGGGAGATTGATAGAGAGGAATAGAGATAGAGAGATAGAGATAAGAGATATAAAGCGAAAGACAGACTAACTTTTGATTAGCCATTTCATGCCAACAATCCAAAGAATACAAGATAATAGAAATGATGGACCTACCACTAGATCCATTCCTTTCTTGTGTTTATCGACCAGAAACCTAAAATGCGAGAAATAGAGAAAGCTCGAGAGAGAAAGAGAAATATATTGATATAGAGAGATAATGACAAATAGAGGAAGAGAGAAGGGGGTCAAGAAAGAGAAGTAACAAGATAGAGAGATAAAGAGATGAAGAGAGAGAGGAATCTAGAGAGGGGGAGAGATGGAGTTATAGATATATATATATTCAATATTCTCATTTATAATTAGTGTATTGTGCATGGTAGCCCGCTCCTTTCACTGCCTATTCACTTGGTATAAAATATGACAAAATAAATTAGATTGTCTTGCGAATGTATCTATGCATGAAGGGAGCAACAATATTGAGTAAAAATAAATTTTTAGAGAATTGTGTGAATTTACATGAAGTTCAAAGTAACATACTTAATGATGTGCATTCTATGTCATGTTCCTTTTACAAAAATATTTTCTAGAGAGAGATTGAACACAACGAGCTCCCATGATATATAATGCACACCATTTTTCAGGTCTTGAGATCATTCCCATATCATCTACAAATTAAAACAAATAAAAAACATTTCCCTTGAAATTTAATATTTTTAAACAATTAGGGATTATTAATCAAATATTAAAGAACATGTATAAATTTAATTTTAATCTATTTGACCTCCAAATTATGCAAAGGTGTGAAATTATAAAACTAATGAGGATCACTAAGTTTGACCAATCTTTGTATTGTGTGACGTCCCATGAGAGGATGCACGATGGTAGGCTAGATGACAAATAAACATGATGTAGGTGGTGGCCATGCTTATATTTGCAAGACAATGCCTATTCAATGTAGGTGTGAAAATGTGGAATTTCAGCCTTATGATAAACAAACATACATGCTTCAAAAAATATGCATAGGTGATGACTAATGGAATGGAAGTGAACCTAGGTGCAATGCATGATCATGAATCCATGCAAATAGAGATTACACACCAAATGTGAAAGCTCACACATTTGAAGTGGCTACTAAGCAAAACATGCGGATCTTGAAATCCATTAAGATTATCCAAATTAGTTCATGACACTCGAGAAAACAAAAATTGGCATGGGCCATAGGGATACAAGACAATCATCATTCACTTAAAGACATGGAAATTGAACTTTGTTTACACAAAATTAGTAGTATAGAGAATGACCATTTATTATACTTGGGAAGAGAGTATACACTTTTGTCAAGGTTGAGGGTGAAATGTAGTAGATTAAATCTGTCAACATGATTATGAATTTAGTTAGTTTTCAATTCCAGACAATAGAAATGATGGGTATCGCTAGATCCATTCCTTTCTTTTGTTTATCAACCTAGAGAGAAAATGAGAGATAAATGAAGAGAGAGGGGAGGGGGAGAGAGAGGAATCTAGAGCAGGGGAGATATGGAAATATAGAGATATATATTCGTTTCTTATTTACAACAAATGTATCATGCATAGATCATGAATGTATCTATGCACTAAGGGGGCAACAATATTCAGTAAAAAGATTTTTAAAGAAAATTGTGTAAATTTGCATGAAGTTCAAAGCAACCTACTTCATGGTGTGCATTCTATATCATGTTCCTTTTACAAAAGTTTTTCAAGAGCGAGATTCAACACAACGGGCCCTCATGACATAAAATGCATTCCAGTTTTGAGGTCTCAAGATCATTCTTATATCATCTCCAAATTCAAACAAATCAAAAAGTTTTTCCCTTCAAATTTAATATTTTTTAAAAATTAGGAAATCACAATCTAAAATTATATCATGTCTAAATTTAATTTTAATCCATTTGACGTCCAAATTATGCAAAGGTGTGAAATTAGACAACTAATGAGGTTCACTAAGTTTGATCATTATTTGTATCCTGTGAATAGGCTAGATGATAGCTAGATAAACATGATGTAGGTGGTGGCCATTCAAATAATATGCATATGTGACGACTAATAAAACGTAAGTGAACCCATATGCAGTGCATGAACATGAATCTAGAAAGGGGATGCATGCAAATAGAGACTATATATCAAATATGAAAGATCATACATTTAAACTAGTTACTAAGAAAAACATAAGGATTTTAAAATCCATTAAGATTATACAAATTAATTCATGACACTAGAGAAAACAGAAAAAAAGACCTAAGCCATAGAGATACAAGACAATCATCATTCACTTAAAGACATGGCAATTGAACTTCCACAATTCTTTAGTGTACCCATTCCACACCAAGGTGCAATTGCTAGTAAATACATTGTTTAGTCCTAAGTCCATCTAATAACAAAAACGAAGTAACAATAACAAAAGAAATTTCTCTCATGAAGGAATCAAACGAAGTGACAGAAAGATAACGTGACTAGAACATTTCTCTCTGGCCCATCGTAAACAGTCGGCACATTGTGCCGACGGTTTTTTTTTTCAAATTTTGACCTGCAAAAAGGGTGACTGTTTCTACCGACCTTTTCATTCGACAGTGCATCATACTTTCGACAGCATCATTCAGCTGCATTTCGACTAAAAATAGTTAGTCGGCAAAATTTCGACGAAAATTTATAAAAAAACAGCTGGGCTGTTTAAGTTCTTCCTTCTCTCTCACCAACGCAAACCAATACAAACTCGGCTTCCTCGGCGTATTCATAGGAAGAGCACCGTGTTTTATATTTGGAATATTCCTCGTATTATTCCCAAAAATAGACAAAGCTAAGGAAACGTTACAGTTATTTTGATGTATAATTTTTAGCGAGGCAGTGGTATTCCAAACGGACGACGTTGAAATGGACAAATCGTTCGGCAACGCCTGACGTAAACAGTTGGCAGGTGAAAACCGTTTAAAAAGACTCAGGCGACTTTACCGACTTACAAAAATCATGTGCATCATTTGGTTCCCACTATCCACAGGCATCCGTTGTACTGGTAGGCAAATTAAACAAAAATACACCCCATCTATTGCATACAATTCCATTCACATCCTCGATCCCAGTTTTTGCAGCACCCATCCACCTGCATAACCATTCATTCTTTTGGCTATTGATTATCCCTAATAGGAACTTTTTACATTGGGACATATCCCTATTATGAGTTTATCCTGAGAAACCATAACAAATAAATTTATTGACTCTAGAAACCTTTAGACATATTCAACTTTTTCAAATCTAGAAAACAATTATTTATCACACACAATCACTTGACCCACGTAGGTTTTTGCCTTTCCTTTTGATGAAATCACTTTTCAGACTTACTCATATTATTCCATGGGATATATCATTCCCAAACCTAGCATCACTACTCACTATCACAACAACAATCTATAACTTGGTTTTCAACTTGATGAGAGATAAATATTTATGTGTCTCTTCTTATTTGTTTGCATCTTGCTTGATTTTATCTGTTTATGTTTTCAACTCACAAAATATTCTACGAAGGTCATCATGGTCAATTACATCATTATGTGTCTTGATGATATGTTTTCTAGGTAACAGTTATTATTTACATTTCTCAATGAGTTTATCTTTCATGCATATGACAGAACATCATCATGGTCCCTCATGTCATAATGCATTCTATCCTACACTACAACAAATCTAAGTTGCTCAACACATTGAGTCTTATTGGCCCTTAGTTGTACATAGTCCACTCAAGAAATCCATGTTGATGGACTTCCACTACCATGTCAAAATTAAGAGAGGGTTGTAGAGGATGAAATTTTAAAGCTATGTTCCATTTAGCCTAACTCAATGGTTTCAAGTGAACTAGTTTCATTGAACTCATTTTTTGACCAAAGGGTTTCATCTAAAACCCCTCCAACCTTGCATGGCACGTATGTGGCACAAAAGATTTTAGTCAAAGCATTTTTTATCGAAAGTCTTTCACTCAAAATGTTTTCACAAAAAATGTGGATATATATATATATATATATATATATATATATATATATATATATATATATATATATATATATATATATATATATATATATATATATATATATATAGACACACATATATATATATATACATATATACATATACATACATACATACATACATATATATATATTCATTTTGGGAAAGTATTTATGAAGGGAAAAGTCTTTACTATTCTCCAACTCATGTGCATTATCTAATCTACCATCACAACCTCATTTAATATCCCATGGGAAATGAAACTATTCTTACATGAATCCTCTTAGGATTGATCTAATGTTGCACAATCTTGAACATGTGGCTTCCTTGTGACACACACACACACACACACACACATTGTCCCTTGACTAATCAACCCCTTGGAAAGACTTACTACTCTGACAAGATGAAAATCATCTACAATGAGAAATCTAATACTCATGGTCAATAACTCTTCTCTTGCATGATGCACAATGATGAAAATTTCACCCATCCAATGCTACACAATGTGGTCCTACATGATGGATTTAAATGAAGTTAGACCATAAGACTACATATTAAACTCCAACCATTTGTCTGAGAATTAATGGTGTGCAACTTACATACAAATCATATCCTCCTTAACTAGACCACAAATTCTAATTATGAATTTTAGTCAAAAATTATATAATGGTTGGTAGAAAATTTTCAATAAATATAGACATACATTTCCATTCAAACCTTAGATGCAATCTTTTATAACTAAGAATTAGAGCTTGACATGTGAACTAATTCTAAAGTTCAGTGACTAGTAGTTGAGCTATTGAGCTTATTGCTTGATCTTGGTCTTGATGTCCATATAGAGCTATAGAAAGAAGACTCTATGAATACTTCTAGAGGACTTATATTCATGTAATTAGCTTATGGACTTAATATAAGAAGAAATTTGTTGCTCCATGATTCTATGTCTTGTTTTTGTTCATTTGTTAACTATTACCTATCCATTCTGTCTATTGACTATATTACTGTGAGATGTTAGGATCTTCTGTAGTTCTAATGATGCATCTATTTGACACGAGCCTATGTTATTCTTTATTTACTTGTTTCAATCTCTTTCATTTTCCTTGCATTTGCTTTAGGATTAGGTTAGCATAGATAAGGAGATGACCTTCTTATCTTAGAGATTGACTCACTACTTACGTCCAACACCGACTAGTCTTTCTAAGTGTAGGTGGTCCTATGTGGCACACCTACTCATCAAAACCTTGATTATGCATCCCTAGTACCATCAATAATTACTTCTATTTCTATTTTATTCATAGTTACACAATGTTTTGTGTTCTACTTTGATAGTATGATAGGCCTAATGGATGCCTAGTGCATATTGGGGACAAAGTGAGCACACATTTTTTCTAGTTGCTCATATTTCTAAATCTCAAAAAAATAATCACTTTTATCAAAGTTACTTCCTTTATTTCTACTTTTTGCATTCTCTTTCATTTAAATTTTGCATGCACACCAAAATGGTGACAAAATGTAGAGGATACAAATGAACATTTCACTACTTTATCTCTAGCATTTATGCCACTTTGTGTGGATGTCATTAATGCACAATTCTAACACACATGTTTATGTTCTTAAGGAGACCCTTCTATTACTACTTATCTTAAGTGGCATAGTTACTTAGCATACATTATTCCTTATTTTTGTATTTTTTTATCATGTTAAACTAGCCTAGGGACTTGATTGGAAACAAGTAAGTTGGTCACTCTTTTGTTTATACATAATAGGCTTGTAGAGGTATTTTTAGAACCACATTATTCTCAAACACAAATATACACCCAAACAAACATCTTTCACAAGTAATAAAGTTCAAAATTTTCAATGGATGAAATTGTACAACCTACGAGAGAATTGCATTGGTTGGACTAGAACATGGGTGCAATCTAATCTTAGGTTCTGGTAAACTTAGGATCCATTCATCTTCCATCTTTGTTCATTATTAAAGTTTCAAATTTCATTTCATATTAATTATTTAAAACATCTCATGAATCAAAGTCAACACTATATTAAATTCCAAGTAAATCCTAATTCCTTTTAAATTTTAAATTTTAATTATCATTTAAATTTATCTATCTTAGTGACTAGGTTAGTTTAATTACCTTATCATTCCATTTAAACTCTCTAAATTAATTGTAAAATATATTTTATTTCCCTACGATAATTTTTAAGAATATAAAATATGAACACGATGAAATGAAATTTTAATTATAAACCACAAATCGTTAGAGTATAGTAAACTCTAAATTAAATCAAGCTTTTGGTTGTGGCTAGTAGAATGATTGACAACTACTAAGTGCTTACTAGTTAAAGGTCGATAGTTTGTAATCTATGCCCTTGGAGTCTCCTTCACTCTAGATTAACTTTACGAAAAAGAGGCAAGTTTATAGTAATTGCTAACTAAAATTGAAAAACTTTATAAATTAAGATGGTGATCCATAAAACAATGAAAATAATATTTACTAGAGTCAAACTCCTAACTTAAATAAACATAATAAAAAATTGTAACCCCATTTCAAGTAAAAAAACAAACAAGCTAAAACTAACTGTTAAAACTAGAAGTCAATCTACGTTCAATTTAATTTGTACTGAAAAGCCAAAAGCTCTCTTAAATACATTGTTTAGTCCGGAGTAAGTCTAATTAAAAAAACAAAGTCACAAAAAGAAACTTCTCTAACGAAGGAATCAAACAAAGTGAGAGAAAGATAACACGAATAGAACAACTCTCATAAACGCAAACTAATACAAACTCGGCTTCCTCGGCGTATTCATAAGAAGAGAACCGTGTTTTCTATTTGGAATATTCCTCGTATCATTCCCAAAAATCGACAAAACTAAGAAACGTTACAGTTATTTAGATCTCTAATTTTTCTTGTCATCCCTGGATCTCTAATTTTGGACATTGAAATGGACAAATGGTTCGGCAAGGCCTGACGTACAGTCGGCAGGTGTGGACCGTTTAAAAAGATTCAAGCCACTTTAAGGATCAGTTAATTTTAAGTACTATCCACTTCAACAGTCAAATGTCAATTTTGGTCAATAAGATTTAAACAAATATTTACTTTTATTATGGATGAGGTGTAAATTCACTATTGATTGTTTGCCCATTGAAATGGATGATGTTTAAGTAAAGTGTTACCGATCATCCTATCCATTCATGTACAAATATAACTGACTTCTGGTCAGTCTTATTTTGACTATGGTTGAATTTACAACTCATCTGCTGAATAAGATTTACTTGTTTGTAACATTGCTTCTTGTCTTGTTTATCTTGTCTAGAAGGGCAAAGAGTGTGTAATGCATGAGGACATGAAGGCTAGTAAAATAATGGTGGATTGTAAGTACTAAGCAAAGCTCGGAGATTTTGGAGTGGGAAGAGTAATTGCATGCTATTGGGGAGAGGTTCCATCAATGGTGATAGATGGAACATTTGGGTATGCCGAAACATTGGGTGATAACCGAATCAAGTTTTTCATAATTTATTATTTTCTAACTCACTGGGTTTACAAGTTCCTCAAGATATTGGTGCCAAATTTACTTCTATTTATTTGAATGGTGCATGCTCTGCAGAATTTCCTCCTTTGTCCTTAAATATGGTATACCTTCTATTTTCTTTCCCCACTGTGACGAAGCTTCTTATAATAACTACTCATACTAAGATTCCTACATTCACAGTTCCTCCCATTAAACTACCATTTCACCTATCCTTCATGTCATTCCTATTAATCATATAAGCACACATAGTATGAATGTTGCTTCAACCATTTCCATTTGCACCACTATTATTACCTCTTCTAGTGCAACCCCTACGTCTGGTATAGCCATCCCTCATTCTATTGCTTGTTTCATACCCTCTTCCATATCACATTTCATATCTTATTCCATTCGTCATTCCATACCACACCCCATAACTCTTACAATGGCCATGTTTATGTCCAACCACTCTCTTCAATCCTATCAACGTATCTACCACCATTTCTACCTCCACCTTAGATGCACTTATTCAAAGGTTAGATAGAGTGGACCAAAATTGGTGGCCAAGATAAATATCAATATGTGGAAATATAAAATACACCAGTTACATTTATGACTATTTTTTATCCTTTACATTGTGATTTTGTAGCACCTTGATTTTAAATGTACAATATCAAAGGTGACCCTAATAAATATAGGAGATCTTTTGCTAATCCATGTTTAAATTATGTATATAAAGATAAAGCCTTGGCTAAGTTATTTTCACAATTCATTCCTATGGTGAATTGGGGGCAATCTCATAGATTAGCTAGCAATGCAAAAAAATTGCATAATACATAAAGAAAATTATATCTATTTAAACTAAAATACATTTGAATGCAAAAGGCTTATGGTAGATATATAGTTCTTCTATTAAGATTTAATAGGGGAAATGTATATAGAGGTTATATAATAATTTTTGTAGGCATCTTTTACTCTACAAAATCTACAAGTACGAATTTATACGATTATGCCACTAGTTATGCTCCACATATATGTTGATAGATATCCAACACATATGGTGCATTGCTTATGTTGATGTGAGGTTGATAGATGTGATACTTGTATGGTGTTTATTGGATCAGTAGAAGGTATGGTGTTGATGCCACCATGTGTTACATGTATATGTGTCAATTCTATGACCGTGTTTTGTAGAGCACAAAGGCTATTGGGTGGCACGTGCATATGGAATCCTAGTATGTGGATGCACATGTACCTTTAGTAGGTTTCAGCATGTGTAGGAATATGTTATGGATGTAAGTAGTGTTATTGAGTCACACATGAGAACTCGATGTAAAGTTGAAAGAACAATATTACACATAAGTTCATTAGTACTATGTTGTGTGCAAATTGAGAAATACTAAGTGTGCTAATAAAGCTGTTGAAGAGAATTTATGAGTCTATGATTTGTCATTCATCATCCCTTAAAGAAGAAACTATCTCTATTGCAATGGTAGTGAGTTTAAGAAACTATGCACATAGTTGTTGAAGATTGTATCAATTAGCTTGATTCACATAATGCCAGCTGGTAATTAAAACATGTGAGCATTGAGAGTACAGTTGAGCAGGTTGATGCAGTCACCCCAGAGACCTCTTTGCATTATGTTATAAACATAGATAGAATGATGAGAAGTGCGAAGGAGATCTAGAGGGAATATGCCTCCCACAAGTGCCGCACTGACATGAAGGTCATAGCCCTCAAGGGTCGTCTGCCATCTATCAACATTGAAGAAATAAATGTGCAGTAGAACAAACACATTAGAATGCACATACTTATGGTCTTGGACAATATCCATGATATTCAATTTTAATGTGGCAGCAACTTCTGACCCCTTGATTTCTCTATCTACAGGTTGAAAACGATGATAAATGAGTATAGTCCGAATAAAAAACTCCACGTTATCGCTGTCTATTTCGAAGATCTCCTTAACCTGGACCATGTTCAAAGCTCCTCGGTAAACCGGTTCCTCGAGCAAGGGAGGAAGGAAAATCTTTTCGTTCTTGATCTAGATATCCATTGTGAAGAGCAAAGACAACATCAAAGAGATGGAAGACTAACAACAGAAGAAGAAAGGTTAGTCAAAAGCAGAAAGATCATACATAAATGCTCCCTAAAAGGAGGGCGATTAGACATATTTGAGTTATTAGAAGAAAGAAGTGATTTGAAAAATGGCATTGCTTCCTCATGATTCTCTTTAGGGTTCGATGTGGTTTCTTTTATAGATTTTTAATACACTGCATGAAATTGGATGCCCTTCTAACATAGAGGGCCAGAGCAAGAGGGAAACCTTGCCAGAACCGAGTGAGTTCCCTCTCATAAATGCGAAGGAAATGCTTAGTGTGGGTGATGGCATCATTCCACCATGCTATCTAGTTGATCCCATGCCTGGGGTGGGGCTCAAGATTCCAAAAATGTTGAATGCGAGATGATGTGGCCATATGATGGAAGAGAGAGGTGTTGAGAAAAAATTGTGTCTTCAACTTTTTGGGCATGGAAGTAGTCCAATCAATGCAAAATCGTATTGGGGAGTGGTCCGACAGGACAATGTCCACAAGCAACTCGACTGGTAAGGAATAATAGCTAGCAAAAGAGAAGAATGATTAGCCAAAGATCATGGCCCACCCTTAAATTGTTCCATGTGTACTACAGAGATTTAACTTGCAAATGACCAACATTGGGATCGAAAAGACCCAATTTATTATGCATAATAAACCAAGCCTCTCTCTTGCCAGCTATCCACTTCACAGACAAGGCACCACATTTATCATGTGGGCACTCAACCATATTAAAATCCTCACACAAAACCCAAGTGGCAGCCAATATGAATGAGCAATCCATTTCCAAAGAGAAGATCTCTCTACGACATCATTGGGAGCATAAACATGAATAACTCCAAAGGAATGATTATTGACATTGAAAAGCATCCAAAGTGCCTGATGAGTTGGGTCACATCTATGATCAACCAATAGCTGATGCCATGAAGGAAAGAAAAAAGGTGATGACCCATCCACAACCAAGTTCATGGCTACTACATAAAAAATGACCAAATAACAAGACAAGCAACTAAGAAAGAAACTATATAATTAGACCTCTTGAAGGCAAATGATGTCTAAATCAAGGAATTGAATCCTTGCATCTCAAATAGAGTATTTCCTTGGAGGGTCTGTTAGGACTTGAACATTCCAGGAGATACAATTCATAAACAGGGGCTGAAGGTCATCTCCTTGTTATCCAACTTGTTAAGAGCAAAATGGCTATTCTATAGCAAAGCCTCGTTTGCCTCAAAGTTTCTAGTTTGGAAGTTGAGCTGCATAGGATATTATTTTGTTTCCACAAACTCCCCTTCTTCCAAGAACCCAGGGGGGCTACAAGACTGTTAAAACTGAAAGTTCAACTCAGATTTTAGAAAAGAATAATTAACAACGCACAGATGTAATTAGAAAGCAAAAATGAAATAGACACCAGATTTATCATGGTTCACCAAACTTGGCTACATCCACACTGAGCAAAGGAATTATTATTGATAATGAATTGAGTTTTACAATGAGATATCAAGCATATATAATACTTCATTATACATTAAAAGAGGATTGTGAAAAGACAAGCAATTGGTGGGAAAATAATGTGTCCATTGGTCTTCATTTCCTTACAATCTCCCACTTGAAGATCAATGGATGCTGCAACTCGCCAATCATTCCCCTGCTCTAAACTTTTGATCACTTCTTCTTAACTAGACCAAGAGAAGTCCTGGCACATTCAAAATTCTCTTTGGGAACAACCTTGGTGAAAATGTCTGTCGGATTGACCTTTGTGTCAATTTTTGCAACTTGTAACTTGCCCTCTTCAACCACATGATGAATGAAATGAGCATGTATGTCAATATGCTTAGAATGGCATTGAGATGAATGATTGTGAGCCATAAAAATGGCGCTGCATCTATCAAAAAACATAACATAGTCACTTTGTTGACATCTCAAGTCACTAAACAATCATTGTAACCAAAGCATCTCCCTAGCACCTTTGGAAAGAGCCATGTACTCAGCTTTGGCAGAAGAAAGAGCAACAGAATGTTGCAGCCTTGAGACCCAACTAATGGCAGCTCCAGTAAACATAAAAACATAGCCAGTAGTAGATCTCCATTTATCTAAATCTCTAGCAAGATTAGAATCAGTGAAACCTTGCAGCTGTACCTTATTGCCACCAAAACACAAAGCATAATCAGAAGTACCTTTAAGATACCTTAATATCCATTTGACAGCTTCCTAATGAGGCTTACCAGGATTGCTCATGAACCTGCTCACAACTCCCACTGCATGAGCAATATCGGGATGAGTGGAGACCATAGCATACATAATGCTACCAATAGCCGATGTATAAGGAACACCTTACATAAACTCTTTATCCTCTTGTGTTTTTGGACACAAATCAAAAGATAAACGAAAATAGGCAACAAGAGGAGTAGAAACAACCTTCGCATCAACCATACCAAATCTATCTACAACCTTGTCAATGTATGCCTTTTGTGACAAGATGATCTCCTTCTTTTGTCTATCCCTAGTGATGGTCATTCCAAGAATCTTCTTGGCTGAGCCTAAGTCTTTCATTGCAAATCTCTTAGCTAATTGTGACTTCATTTCAGAAACAATCCTCATACTTGTACCGGCTACCAACATGTCATCAACATAGAGCAAGAGAATGACAAACTCACCATTAGGAAGTCACTTATAGTAGACACAAGGATCTAATTCACATCTCAAGAAGTTTTACTTAGTCATAAAGCGATCAAACTTGAGATACCATTGGCGTGGGGCTTGCTTGAGCCTATACAAGCTGCACTTCAATCTGCAATAAAGATGTTCCAGTCCTTGTTTTTTAAATCCTTCCGGCTGTTCCATGTACAGTTCTTCATCAACATCACCATGTAAAAACACTGTCTTGACATCCAACTGATCAAGTTCAAGATCCCAAACTGCAACCAAACCCAAAATTGCTCAGATTGTGGTCATTCTCACAACTGGTGAGAAAATCTCATTAAAATCTATGCCTTTCTATTGATCATACCGTTTGACAACCAGTCTAGCATGATAGCACTCGTTGCCCCCATCTTCCTCTTTCAAATTGTATACCTAGCGATTCTTCAAGGGTCTTTGATTAGGCGGAAGTGGCACTAAATCCCAAGTGTTATTAGCCTGCAATGAACTCATTTCATCTTGCATTGCCTCTTGCTATTTTAAAGAGTCAATTGCCTTGCAAGCCTATTTATAGGTAGCTAGTTCAGGTTGATCAGAAATCAATAATTCTAGCTCTGCCTCCTCTGAATACAATAACTCATAATCAGACAATTTGGAAGGACCTCTCCTCTCCCAGGTAGACCTCCTTAATTGAGGACCCTCCTGTTGCAAATTTGAGTCCTCGAAGTTCATTTCCTGCAACTGACTTTGAATATTTTCTATTTGATTTTGCAAATTGGCCTCACAGCTCTGGCTCTGTACAATTCCTTGTGCCTACACATGAAATTTTTCTTGTCTCTAGATACTGCCCTGTTCTAGTATATAGGGCATATCATCATTCACAGGCTACATTCTAGCAAAAAAAGACTGCGTTGGAGTTTGACCAGGCAGCATAGAAGTCAAATTGCCTCCAACGTGAGCTACAAATGTGCCTTGACCTATATGTGAAGAGTTTAAAAAATGCTGTGAATCATGAAGTAGGGGCTACGTTGGAAATAAAGGTAGAGAGCTTATGTTTGGGTGCAACGATTCACCTTGTGTTGAAAATTGACCATGCTGCATGGGAATTGAAGGCAGTGAATTGTTAAGTAGAGGATGCGTTGCAAATAGAGGTAGCGAGCTATGCAAAGAAGGTTGTGTTGGATGTGAGGGAGGTGGTGTTAGAAGTGCCAGAAGTAAAGTTGACACCACAGTCTGCATTGAAATAGGGGAGGATAGCGTATTATTTGAAGGCAGCGAACTTATATTTGGGGGCAGTGGTGCACCATTTAGAGGCTGTGTAGAATGTGAAGAGAGCTGGGAGCCAATTAAAGGCTGTGTGGAGGTATTAGGAGGCAGCAAGCAAGTGGTAGGAGACTGCAGAGAAACACTATTAGAAATACTTCCTTGTTTCTGAACCATAACATTTCCATTGTCAAACAAATCAATTTATATGAAATCTTTTGAAGATTTGTTTTCTTTATGCAAACTTGGGAAAACTCTTTCATTGAAGACGACATCCCGACTGCGAGTGACCTTTTTGGTGACGGGATCCCACAACCTAAATCCATACTAATCCTTGCCATACCCAACAAAAATACACTTCTGTGAATTGGGATCCAATTTGGATCATTTCTTAGGAGGAATAAGAGCAAACGCTTCACATCCGAACACTCATAGATGACTATAAGAAATACGCTTCCCAACCACCTTTCCTCAAGAATGTCAAGATTTAACCGAGATGAGGGAGCTCAATTAATGAGATAAACCGCTGTGTTGCAAGCTTCTACCCAGAACTCTTTTCCCAGTCGAGCATTGGAAAGCATACACCGTGCTTTTTCCAAAATCATTCTGTTTAACCTCTCCGCAGCCCCATTTTCTTGCGGTGTATAAGGAACAATTTTGATTCTTCAAATACCAATGTCAGCACAAAAACTATCAAACTCTAGTGAAAAAAATTTGCTGCCATTATCAGTTTGCAAACACTTGATATTATGCCCACTCTGATTTGCAACTAGAGCTTTAAAAATTTTGAACTTGCTGAACACTTTAGATTTTTTATTAAGCATAAAAATTCAAACTTTCCTAGTGCAGTCATTAAGGAAAGTTAAAAAATAATTAGCACCTCCAAGAGAAGTTACCTCGGTTGGCCCAAAAACATCTAAATAAACCAGCCCCAAAGGTGAGGTGTTCTTCCCATGGCCTGTCTTTATGAAGCTAATCCACTTCTGCTTGCTATAGAGACAATGTGGGCAAAAATCTAAATCCATGGATTTCAACCTTGGTAATTGTTCTCTTTTGATCATGACTTCAAGACCTTTTCTACTCATATGTCCAAGCCATTGGTGCCACAGCTTAGTTTCGCTATCCGTCACTGTCATAGCAGCTCCCACTTGAGAGTCATTCTCAAAAACATATAAACTACCCTCTCTATTTCCATTGACAATCTGCGGGACACCTTTAGTAACCTTCCATGAATCTGGATAGAAGGTAGTATTGCAGCCTTGTGAGAACAATTGGGTTATAGAAATCAGATTCTTTTTCAGTTTTGGGACATGCCTAACATCTTGCAAAAGCCATTTGCTTCCATTTTTAGATTGTAGGAGAACATCACCTTTACCAATGATGTCCAATGAATTGTTATCCCGCAAGTAGACCTTCCCAAATTGTCCTCCTTGATAATTAGAGAAGGCATCCGTACAAGAGGTGGCATGAAAGGATGCACCCGAATCTAGAACCCATGAATCTGAAGTGGTTTCACTTACAGACAAAACCAAAATATTATCATCATTATCATAGATAGCATTGACCTCGCTATCTTTAACCTTCTCTTGCGCCTTCTTATAGGAATAACAATTTTTCTTGGTGTGACCGGGCTTACCACAGAACCAACAGTCGCCTACTCTACCTCTAGATTTTGACCTCTTCACTGATTTTGATCTTCTTTTGTTATTGTCTTTACCTCTATTTTGAGGCCTTCCTCTACTAATAGCGGTTAAGGCTTCACCGAAAGATATTTCTTGGTTCTCTCTACGCATATCTTCACTAAGGAGTGTAGCTGCTATGTCATCAAAAACCAATTTTGTTTTGGCTGCAATTGAAGTACTTATGTCCATCACGACACCTTCCCAGCTGTTGGGTAATGAGCATAGCTGCAAGATTGCTTTAATTTCATCTTCCAACTTTATCTCCACTGAAGTCAGTTGGGTAAGTAAGGTATTAAACTCATTCAGATGGTTTGACATAATTATGCCTTCTTTCATTTTTAGGTTATAACACTTTTTCATAATAAAAAATTTATTGGATGTTGAAGCCATCTCATACATTTTAGAGAGTTTATCCCACAAGTCCTTCGAAGTCTTCTCCGCTGAAACATTAAACAATACATTGCTGGACAGCGAGAGGAAAATCGTAGCTCTTGCCTTCTCATCCATCTTATCCCACTCTTCATCCATCATTGAACTTGGTTTCTTTCCTACCCCTTCAAGCGCGAGTGAGAGGTCTTGTTTTATCAACAAAGACTCCATTTGCACTTTCCATAGTCCAAAATTCTGACTAGAGAACTTCTCAATCTTCGGTTCCTCCATGGCTCAAAAATCCAACACCGATTTTTGCAATTAGCTATACTGTCACCGTACAGCTCTGATACCAATTGTTAAAACTAAAAGTTCAATTTAGATTTTAGAAAAGAGTAATTAACAGTGCACAAATGTAATTAGAAAGTAAAAATGAAATAGACACTAGATTTATCGTGGTTCACCAAACTTGGCTTCATCCACACTGAGCAGAGGAATTATTATTGATAATGAATTGAGTTTTACAATGAGATTTCAAGCATATATAATGCTTCATTATACATCAAAAGAGGAATGTGTAAAGACAAGCAATTGGCAGGAAAATAATGTGTCTGTTGGTCTTCATTTCCTTACAAAGACCTCTTTCCAATAGGAGGAGGAGGCAAGTGGTTGGCTGAAATGTTTAGCAACTGTGTCCACCCTAATAATGCACATGGGGGTTCGATAACACTCACCCCTCCAAACAACTACCCAAGAAGAGAGATAAAATATTTTCCATAGTTGAGGGGTTTTGAAGCCAATTTCGAAGCCAGGGCTCCCAAACTAGAGGTTTTGGGAGTGGGCTTGGAATTACCTAAGTTATTGTTGCATCTATTGGTTAAAGTAAATCAACCTTCATCTTTTTCAGTAGGAGGCATTGACCCTGACGAGGGCTAAGATGAGGACTTACGATGTGGAGAGGCCAAATGGCAATCTTTAATCTTGTGTTTAGAGGAATGACACCAATAATAGGTGTTGGTCAAGTTGATATATTGAACTCACTAAGAGTAGTGGGTTGCTGCGACTTGAATGTCCATAGAGTCTTTGAGGTCCTTAGAAAGCTCTATCTCAATGTAGACTCATTAGTGGGGGTGAGTCAAATAGAACCTATTGGGAGGTCTCACAACACACCCCATTTTGCCCTAGCAAAATAGGGACCCAACTTTTTTTCTTTGCTTGTGTGTTTTCTCACTTTGGGCGGTATCATAAAATGTTAGGTCCTAATCCATAGTAAAAGGTCAAGTTTAGTAAAATTCCCAACAAAGGTCACCATTGCATAGAGAATCAAATTTTGAGCAAGTTTTCCTTTTGAACCATGTTGAAATTCCTTGAAATAAAGAAGTTATGCTTGGTCAAAGTTTGGATTTTTTTTTATGTTTTTACCTTGGTCAAAATAGGTTAAGTCTAGCATTATCAGAAAAATCTCCTAGAAAAGAACTTAACATATTTTCATTAGTTAGCCTATTTGACATTTCAACTAATTTCCTAACTAACATAGAGGGTAAACTCCTTTAAGTCTTTTTGTTTTGAATATATCCAACATTACCAATAAAGGAAAAGAACTAGGTTTTTTAGGAGTTCTCCAGTTCGGATATTCTATGATTCCCCAACTAAGTGTGAAAAGGAAAAGTCTTAAGTTTTGTTCAGTTTGAATATTCCTCATTTTTTCGATAGAAGAAAACTTAGAAAAGACTTAGCTTATTTTGATGGTTACCGTGTTCATCTTTTATCCTATTCGCCAACTGTGTGATAAGAGGAAAAAGTCAAACTTCATGTTTTGACTATTTTACCGATAACAAAGAGCGCGCCAAAAGGTAAAGTTTGCATTCTCACAATTTTCCCAAGAGAAGAGTCTAGTTCAATCAAAGGTAAAGTCTTTGATTGGGAAAAATGTCATTGGGAGAATTTGAATTTTTCAAAGTGGTTTGCAAGTTTTGATTTATCCTGATTTGCCGATAAGCTTAAGAATAAGTTTATAAAGTTTATCATCCCTAATTTTTGTTGATTGAAGGGAATCTTAGTAAACTGCCAAGTTCGTTGTGGTGAACTTTTGCCGATCAAAAAGGCAAAGTTTGTATTGTCAAACATTTACCGATAGACTAACAAAGAGGTTAGGTTCAAAAATTGGTACTTTTTCCAACTGAGTGTTTTGAGCCATATTGTTAGAATTTTGTTAAGGTAAAATGAGTTTTTAGGAAAAGTGTCATCGACAAAACCTTGATCAAGGAAACTTGGGGTTTTAGGATTTATTTTCTAAGTTTTGATTTATCTCGATTTGCCAATAACAAAGGAAAAGGATAGCAAAGAAAAGTTTACAAATTTGCACAGTTTCTGATAACTGAAGGCAAGGTTCTAAGAGTGGATCTTTTGCCGACAAGTAAATCTACTGAACGAAATTTCAAACTTTTGCCAAAAAAGAGGTGAATTTCATGATTGTTAAATTTTGCCAATATAAAGAAAAGTTCAGGATTATTGAAAATCTCTGATAAAGTGATAGAGAGGCTGAGTTTCAAAAATTTGAAAATCACCGATAAGGGCAATAGTTCAGTAAAGTAACTTTTGGCTGATAAAGGGATATTGAGCCCTAGTTTTAGAAAGCATAATTTTGCCAATAAAGGGCAAGTTTATGGAAGAGAGTTAATGTTCTCGTGCACATTTTTACACTTTAAAAGACAAATGCATTTGTTAAATGTCACATATTATGATATTTGAGCAAACATTGCAGGGAAGCTCAAGGCTACCCAAGACAATTTGCAAAGCGTGAATCTCTATATAGGTAAAGGTTAAAATTCAAAAGATTAATACAAATGATTAAATTATGTATGTTTGATGCAAGATATTGGAGCTAATTAAAGCTTGGAGAAGATGTTACACAGACCATGCTAAAGAAGTAAAAATCTAGATTCTAGGGAGGAAGGCTAAATTGGATGAAATTATAGCCAAAAAAAGGAGGCATAAACCAGAGCTAGAAGATACCGACGAATATGTTGTTTGCTAGACCTATAAGGATGTAGAATCAAATATGCTAGGAATATTCCTCTTGCCAATTGTATCCCATAGAATGAATGCCAACTGGCAATTACATGCCACCAATATGGGCCGTTGATTATTATGAGTGATTCTCAATCGTTGGATCAAATGTAACTATTTTTGGACCTTATTTTATAAAAGGACCCTAACTTCTCTTTTCAAAAGGAGATCAGATTACTAAAACTAATGGAGGTTGAATTATTGAAACTAAGGGAGAATGAATTGTTTCAATTTTGAGCACAAGTTGTGATTTTATGCAACTTGGTGAATTCTCTCGCAAGGTTCTTTCGCCAGGCCACTATAAATGTACATGTTCTTTGCATACCTGATGGAGACAAAGATGTAGATTACCTTCTGATTCTAAATACTATGCAATCTTCTAGTTGATTTCTTGATATGTAATGGTGAAATGTTGTGTTTTATAGAAGTGCTTTCATTTTCTTGCATATTATTGTCAACTTTCCTTTGAAGATTTGCACTGATCAATACATAGCTATGGAACATCATGGTGGAGTATGATTTATTTTGATTCTTTTCATTAAAGTATCAAAGCATGTATGTGGATCATTGGTCAAAGTTAAGTAATTTTTGGAATCTCAATCTCTAAACTCTATTTTCTCAGTTTCAATTTCATAGATAACCATAGAATAAATGCAAACAATGATGAATCATAAGCAAATACAGTTAGAATATGTTGAATTAGTACAAATAATCATATATACAAATCATATTATAGTAAGAATTGCACATCATAGTGAATATCATATAAATAATAGCAAGCTATAGTGAAATACATGCTTATAGGCACAATCTTTGAGCATATTTAAACTGTAGAAGCAAAGCTTAGTTCAAACAGGGATAATTGTAGGAGAACTAATCAAAGTTGGAAATATATTCAAAATTAGTCCAAATACAGGACATATTCTAGTGAATTACTCAAAGTTAGGATCAAATTGAGATCCATTTGCTTAAATCCTGACTTAATAATATAAGATTTGACAGAATTGTTGAAGATTTATGCAAAGAAGACATAAAGGACATGATATTTGGAGGAATATTGAAAAACTTTGCAAAAATTATCAAAGCATGTAAGGCTCCAAAATGATTAACAGTAACACACATCAACCCTGAGTGATTGTCAGAAGGTCAAGTCCTAAACAACGGAGACTTGGGATCATAAATTCATCCTTTTGTATCTTTCAAGATGATAAAGGTTTTTTGGTAAACTTTTATTCATGTTAATGATACTAACAATCACATCAATAGAATTGGTGCTAGAAGGAGAGCCAAAGCTATCACTTCAAATTTTTTGCAAATTTTTTTTCTGCAAATATCTCCCATTTGAGAGAATTCAAGTGTATCTTTGCGAAGATCCAGTCTAAAATTTCAAAGATCGATTAGAATTTCTAAGCCTTCAAGTTTATATTCTGAGATATGTTAGATCTCCTTAAGTTTCAAAATTCTAAAAAAATTGAGAACAAAGCCTCACTTTCAATGGATCTGTATGAAGTTCCTAACCTTAGGATCCCTCCATTTTTCAAAGATTTTTTTGAAGAATCATATTTGGAAGAGAATCTCCAAGTTATAATTCTTTTCTTTCAAAAAACTTTAAATGAGCAACTTTACTCTTAAAATTTATCTAGTTTTGGTTTATCCAGAAGATGCGAGATACATGATTCTACAAAACATCATGTAATTAATTGTTTAGCTTTCCTTACATGGTTGGATTTATCTTTAAAAAACTAATTCCTCTCTCAGATGTGTATGGGATTGAGGTTTTTTAGGAAAATGAAAGAATAACTTTCCTTACAAGGTTGGATTTAGCTTTAAAAGGACTATTCCTTTCCCAG
Organism: Cunninghamia lanceolata; assembly: GCA_027924645.1. NCBI lineage: Eukaryota > Viridiplantae > Streptophyta > Pinopsida > Cupressales > Cupressaceae > Cunninghamia > Cunninghamia lanceolata. The sequence continues at coordinate 840,360 of BSBN01001254.1, forward strand.
ATGTCTACATGATGGAGGTTAAGCAGGAGAATGAAAGAATTCTACAATAACAAGAAGATACTACACAAGAAGTAATGAGTTGTCTAGAAAATATAGTAGTTGAACTAGTTTTGGAGGATAAGGATAGAGAAATATCTTTTCTTGAATCATTTTATGGTAAGAGTAGGAGTGCTCAACTTATTTTGGAAATTTCAAATATGAATGAAGCACAGTATATGTATTAATCTTTTGAAGGTACAGTACAAGAAGTCTTACTGGTAATGGGGTAATTACAATGCGCAGTTGCTGAAGAAGATTTTGTAACAACAACCAGAGGAGTCATAGAAAATAGAATAAATAATAATTTATTATGTGATTCCTATGAACTGAATGATCAATTCCAAGATTGTTGCTATACAATGGAATCAAATAGTTTACTGGATGACAGGAGTGAATTATTTGAAGAACAATTTATGAGAATAGAAGATAAAGAAAGTTTTGTTGTTGATGCGCATGATCGGATGCCAATCCAGTGCCATTTTGAAAATGAAATAGGGAAGTGTTCCTATCTATGAAGTGTTGTTTCACCTTTACAGTTAAATGATCTAGAAATGATAGATTTATGTATATCATGTCTTGATGATGATGATTCTCACCTAAATGCTGATGTGTAGAGAATTGAAGACAAAATTGAGGTGTTTCCTATGTTTAAGGATCAAATAAGCATACAGAATGAAGAACTGGAGTTGGATAAAGATGATGAAATAATCTATCAAGAGTCACACATCCTTAAAGTTGAAGTGGGACAAGACATTGAGTCAAGTAGTGAAAATGCAAGGTCATTAAAGGGAGGACTAGCTAGCAGCAACCGAACATGTCCAACGGAACAAGAAATGCACCAAGTTGTATCTTTCCTTTCCCCATTAAATGATGTTGATTATTATTTTTGTTATCATTTTTTGACCATAGCTCAAAACTGGCTAATTAGATGTGACCAAATTCAATTTTTTAGTGAGGGTTAACATTCTTCTGTTATGATTTATTTGCATAGTTATTGTGTTTCAGTATTAATTGCAATTCAGTTGTCAAAAGAAGAAAAGATTTCAAATCATTCATTGCATTGCAGAGCATTCAAGAGATATAAGTATTTCATTCACCACAATGGTTACTCATTTACAAAGTTCAAATACATAAAAGAATAAGCATTGCATTGAAGGAAATAATGACATACCAAATGTCTCACACAAGCCGTGGGTATAGCTGAACATATGCAGATATAAAGAAAATCCTATACATATAATGATAATAAAAGGGAAGGTCATAGACATCATTACCTTGAAGCTTCTCGATCTTCAAAGTTGTCGTATGTCTTACTCCCAATCTTCAGCATGAACCTACAAAAATGTGGGAGGGTCCTATTAGAGCTCTAGTTATGAGATCCCTACATCCTATCAGAAGAGGCATAACACTTTGTCTATACTACACTGATCAATGAACATCATTCATATGCAGAAGGAACTGAGAAAGAAACAATCATGGAACTTCATTACTTTATTCTAATCTGTTTGTTTCATGTGCAGGTATAGGATAAGTCATGTAGCTGATTGAAGACATTTAGCATGTGGTGTAAAATGATGCTTCCACAAGGGTAGAGCCTAGCATACTGCCCCTAAGTCTTAAGGGAAAAGAGATCAGGATATTCATCCATACTGTACAAGAATAACATGATAAACTGAATAATCATGCATCAATTCAGCCTATTGTGGAAAATTCAATGTCCATTTATGACTACCATTCAAGCTGAGTTGAAGTGACAATCATCTGTGAACTGTGAATTTTTGCACTGATAGCCAATAAGGTATGAGATTGAGAACAACGGATTTATAATGCTATGTATTGTTCAAGTATTCATTTCTAAGTCATGATATTGATTGAACAATAAAATAAGGAACCATAGAATATCAATCATTGTTTAAGTCAAGTAAACAAGTGTGGAAGATAGCATGTGCACAAGTGAAACTAAGTTCATATCAATAAATTGATCATTTCAAAAGAGATTTGTTGTTCCTATCTCAAAAGTGAGAGGAAGTATGTCATGTGGCCTATGTTCATCATAAATATTGCAATTGTATACAATCAATGGGAAGCCATGATGATAGGCATAATTGCAGAGATATGAACTCTCAAAGCAATGATAGACAACTATACAAGATCAATATATGATGGCATGATCAAAGTAAGCTCAACTAGAGGTATTCGATATCATGTCATAGCACCAAGATACATGATCAATTGTAAAATACACACAAGCCAAGTAAAGTAAATAGACATTATTGCTGAAGCATGAACAGTAACACTTATACAACTAAGTAATGTGCCCTCAATATCCATATACAGTTACAGAGTCCATCCATTCAAGAGGAGCAGCTCATGGATAAAATAGAATAGGTATAGCATGAGAGTATGTCATGATAGACATCAAATAATAGTAAAGAGCATATACACTAAAGTGAGAAGTCTCCACCATTCAGATATTTGTAGCTAATGGAATGTTGTCAGACATCAGTCATCACACCAAGGGAAACTATAAGTCATGACAGGAAAAGTGAAAAGGGTACATGAACTTTCTAGAGTAGCCTACAGTGTCAAGAGGCACAAAAATAGTCATGTATGACTATTATAGTAAAAGGGGAGCAAACACATGGACGAACATAAATATCATAGAGATAGTGAAGTTCGGCATGAAGTAAAATTTAAGTGTTGCTAAAAGATCTATTCAAATATAAGGACAACCATGAAAGCCTTAAAAAGAGTAACAGAGAACTTGGTGCTATAATACATGAGAAATGTAATAAATCTTCCCAGCCAGAGGTCTGTTAATGTACTTAGAAGCAGTGACATGACTATTTCCCCTCTAGTTGAAAGTTCCCTGGATCTACTTTGTTGTGCACACAAAATATGATCTATATTGAAGAGCAACATGAATGCAGATCAAATGTTGAACCTACATTGAGGCTAACACACAAGTAGATGACTTAAATGTGAAGACCTTGGATTGTGCTAGAGACGGAATCAGATCCAATCTTATCAATGAGGCCACTGAATGTTCGAGTGCTTTTGAAGATACAAAGGTTGACATTGAGGATGCAAGATGTATGATGCTACTAAAATGGAGTCAGACCTATAGAATGGGAGTCAACCAACAATTGCTACAAGATATGATTCAAGCAAAAAATGCATTAAGGGATGGATGGAAATTATGCACCAAAAAAGCACATGGAAGGCCTCTCCGATCTGAGAATCCAAAGGACTGAAAGAGCTACAATGCATAAAGGATGAAATAAGGTATGCCAAAATGACATGTAATAGTAAACCAATGAGGGCACTACCATTGTTGAAGAGCCAGCAGCAAGGTAACTTTCCATCAGTTTCATCACCAAGTAGCTATGGAACTATGAATTCATGGAGAAAGGTATTTAGTAGTCTCTAAACTTCAACAACATCAATGAACATTGTAGTATGCAAGATATAGTACAGAAAATACAAAACATCAAGTGTTAGGACATTAGTAATGAAGGAGTACATTGTTGAAGCACATGATATAGTTCATAGGTTCTAGTGTGAGAATAGAGAACAACCATGTAGCCTTCATAAATCAAATTAAATATAGCCAGCATCATGCCTACCAGAGGTTCATTGGTACAGAAAATGACAGAGGAACCAGTCCATTTTTTTGTTGTTTGTAATTTGTATTTATTACAAATCCTCATTAATATTTTTGCATATATAGACTCAAAGATGTTGAAATCCGTCAGATACAATAAAATGTGACTATCATAAAGGAAGTGTACAGAAAGAAAGTGCATGATATTGAAACCAATGAAACCCTTGCTATTGTTCAAGCAATGCAGAGTCTCATAGAATTCTATACCCATGGCCTCATGATCACAAACTAGTTTTATTTCAAGAAACAAGAGTGATATGCATGGGTTTGTGTAGTTATAGAGATGTAGTATGTGTTTCGAGCCATCAAAAGTATGAAGACTGTACAGAACGAACAACCATTTTCAAAATGTATTCTTTCCTCAGGAAAACAAAAGAACCCACTTCATTTTGTTTAGAGAACATGGCTACAAGAGGATAAAAGAACATGATTACTAGTTTTGACCCCAAAATCAACTAAATGCCATGAGAAATGAAATAAGTAGTGACAGATAAGGATTTACCTATGTGTTGAGACAAAGGATAGTAGGGTAGAGCTGGAAAGTCTTCTTTTTTGTTTCATTTCTTTCTCAAATATGCAACCATGGCAGCCGATATGCAGACATGAAATGACAGTGGAGAAAATAAAACAAAATGCATCAAAAACTATTATTATCATGACTTTAAGATCAAATTTTACCATAGAAAATGAAGGGAAAATGGATCAAATGTTTGTGGATAAGTCCTACCTTTCATTTTCTATCAAAAGTCATCAAGACATGCTCAGAAGTAGTGGAAAATTGAGAGTTTTAGGCCCCAAACCCTCATCCATGGCAGAGGCTCGATGCAAGGAGTTAAAATCTCAAAAGTGAAAGTGTAAAATGGTCTGAGGATTTAGGGCTTGTTTGTTTTGCTCTAGGGTTTCACATACCCTAATTCAAATCAAGTGGCATTTTTGTCAAATTCAAAACCTTTAGTTTTGCCAAACAAATGCCATCAAGGGGTCTTGGGACCATATACATATGCCTAGGCTTTTATACCTTTGAAATGTTTTGAAGGAGTTGCTTTATGTGCATATGGTGACATATGAGAAGGCTTTATGCCTTAGAAATTATTTCATTTACCTTAATATCACCTTGAGAGGGCTTTTTATGCCAAAGGAGGATCTTTTTATGCCAAGTCATATGCCTTTTGACTTATATTGCAAATCCTATGGAGGACAGATCATATGCCTTAGAGATTATCTTGCAGATGGAGATAGGCCCCAAAGAGTTTTTATTTTTTGCAAAACTATATACCATGCTTCTATATTTTTATGATTTTTTATGGAAAATATCAAACATTGTAATGGTGAAATTATAAGCCATATGGTTTCATTTTTGCAAAAAAAACAAATGAATCAGGATATACATCAATCTACCATAACATTGTAAAGTTAGTTTTAAAGCAATCAATTATAAATTGCTTTTAAAACTTAACTATTTTTAGGTAGTTGGAGCTAATAAAACAAATTAGATATTCTTTTTGATTTGAGGCACATATGGAAAAAAATTGAAATCTCATGACAAGAAAAAAGGAGATTTGTGGTGGGGACACATTAGGAGATCCTTTGGCATCATGATTTGATAGTTTGGACTCTTTTGGAGAGCTTTTATTTGTGCTTTTCTAAGTAGCTTGAAAATGGACTTAGAGTCTATTTTTAGGGGTTTTTCCTACTTTTAGAGGAAGATAGATTTCAGAGCATTTATCTTAGCTATCCGTTTCTTTTTCAGCAGTTCCAATTACCAATTTCAATTAGAGTTTTAGAGATTAGAGTGTAGAGATACTAGAGTCTTCCTCTCACATCAAGAGTGTTGTACTCATTTTCATTGTACTCATTATTCTGTCAGTTATTGAGAAGCATCTTTCCTTCACATTTTGTCCAATTATTTGCAAGTTAATCTGATGTTGCATTGTGATGAATGTTTGTCCTTTGCTTTGTCTTAGCTTGTGGTATTTTTGCAAAATCTTTGTTTAATTCAGGTTGCATGTTGCGCCTACTAGACCTTCATGTGAAATATTTAAGAGTTAAATGATCAGAGTGTTGTGAAGGCCAAAGTTAAATAATCTATTTGTGAGTAAGATCTATTAGGTGATACAATCTTAAAGTTAACTAGAATCCATTTATTTCAGTATATCCTTCTATCCCTTGTCCCTTGCAAGTCAATTAGATGAGGAAATCATAAGGAGAACCAACTCACTCTAGAGATTCACTCTTGTTATAGGAAACCCACATCCTGAGAGTGATTCCATGTTTCAACAAGTAGCTAAGTTTCTGTGAGCTTAGTAGGGTACATACTTGATTGACAATAGTTTTTGGCATGCCCGATGGGACTCTCGAAGAATTTTTTAGAGAAGTTTTTAAACCTTCAAGCTACTGTTCTCATATACGTAGCAGTGTTCCAGCCTTCGAAGGTTTATTACAAGTATACCTGGTGACTCTGAGTTCGATTCTACTAGTTTCAGTATGATCAAGTGCTATTATGTTAAAAAATTCATCTATTCATTTTGTTTTCTAGCTTTTATATGAATAAAAATGTAAAATTTTTGTAGGCAGTATGAATATCCACTGCTATAGTATGAAAATGTTTTCCATAGGGCACCTTATCAGCCATATCAGGCCAGTCAAACTACTATTTCGAATTCCATGGCTCTTCAAAGCCATCATGCATAGTATAATTGCCACACACCCACCCCTGTTTAGCTTCCTTACCAACCATATACAAGTAGTCATAATGCTAGTTTTAGTCCAAATACCTAGGATGCTTACCACATGCCTACTCTTGGCTAAACTCCTAGTTAGTCTTCTTACAAGTCTGAAATTAAAGAGCTTAATGACATGGTGAGAGACATTCTATCAGACTTTAATAGGTAGATGGAGGAGATCAAGAGGGAACAAGAGTATAAACAACACCAGGAGGAACTGGCTTACCAAGCTTATCTGCATGAGCAGGAATTGGAGGCACAAAGGGCACAATATGAGTAGGAAATTTGCAAGCATGAAAGGTTGTCAGTATCAACAAGGAGAGAGGTTTCAACCAAGATAGTATGAAGAGCTTGACTTGCAGCAGCAAGAGTTGAATCACCAAGTTTACCTTCAATAGCTAGAGTAGTCACCCTATGAGACCTTCATCTCTAATCAGGAGTGGGAGATACAAAATAGATAGTTTGAAGAGAATATTGAGAGGGAAGTAGCTGCACAAACAAATCTCTTGCTTGCTTGAGCCCAAGCAGCTCCTACTATTCTAGAACAGCCTACTCAAGAAGAGGTATGTAAGTACAACTTTCAAAGTTTTAGACAAGATAGACCTCTTAAATCTCCTAAAGTTGAAATCCTAAGTTTTAGGCACAATGAAGTTCCTAACCCCTCAAGTCAGCCTAATAAGTCTAAAACACCCAGTTTTAGAAGCCCTCACCCCTTGCAAGTTGAGGAGAATAGTCAAGTTCAACCTAGTGAACTTGTAGACCAGCCTCTTGAAGACTCTCTTTTCTCTGAAGAAGATCCCCAAGTTTCCCAACCATATAAATCTGATTGCCCTATCACTATCCGCATTTGTAAAGATGGACCAATTGTCTTACATAATGACTCATTCACCATGAAAGAAGCTAGAAAGGTAAATTTACTGCATATAGCTATGGAGTAGTACCAGTTAGATCATAAAAGGATCGAGCAAGAGAAGATTCCTTCCGATGAATCGTTGATGTTCACACCGAGGAGCTTCCTTGTGTTGAAAAAGATGTTAATTTTTTTTGAAAAATCAACTGGTGCAAAAGGCTAATTCACGTGAAAAGGCTGCTACTGTTTGTGTAGAGCAAGTAGATTCAAGTCTGATACTGAACCCTTTGAATTTTGATTCATTTGAAAAAATTTCTGATGTTGTTCATAAGACACATGAAAGCAAGGTGTAGAAGTCACAAGGTGAAGGCCTTCAAGTGTAAAGACTAAAAGACCAAGTCTTATCCAAGAAGACACTAGATCATGAGGAAGAGTTTGTGACCTCGTTCAATTAGTTACCTGATTTCAAACCAAAGAAAGAGAACATGCTCATACCAGAGGTAGCACTTTCAGAACAACATGGTGATCCTCAACAATCTGGTGAATTACTGATTGAAACTGAGCAATCCAATGGAGAGGTCTTGGGTCAAATTGACAAATGTGAAGATAAGTCTACCATGGAAGTTACACAGCTGACTGAAGACTGTCATGAGGTAAAAAACAACCCTCTTTTAGGAGAAAATCAAGGGGATTGTGATGAAATTGCATTTTGGGATGACCTTGATGATTTTGTTGCAAATTTAGACAATGTCAAGAAGATTTCAGTGAATCTACTTGATGAGTTTTCTAACTTTGGTTTCAAGGATGAAAACAACATGTCTATGCCAGGTTTTGACCATTCAAGTGTTGTATAATATTTGGATAATGTGTTGATTCATGGACAAGTATGTGAAAGCAATCCTGTTTTGACTGAAGAGGATCTATTTCAATCTGAAATTGAGCTTTTCTACTCATGTTTGGATATTATGCCAACACCTGTGGAGGAGGATAATGAGGCTTACCCAGAGTAGCCAAAACAACAAGATGAAGAGAATGTTAAAAACCATTCAGACAAAGGACTGGTTCACAAGCAATCACATGAGGATAGCTGGGTTGTAAAGGAACACAAGTTTGAAGTCGTGTTTCAGCCATGACAAGAAATAGTTGAAATTGAGGAGGCAACTGACAAGAATAAAATCAGCAATGAGAATTCAATTTTCATCCTTGTGAGAATACTCCATTAGGGATTTGGCCAATGAAGTGACCAATAAGTTTCAAAGTGTTTTCAGTGCCCCTATAAATGAGATTGCAGTCGAGGACCAGCTGATCCAACATGCTCATTCATGGCATACCTAAGGTATGTTTGAACAAGGTCAAGATATTCAAACTTTTAGTTATATCCTTCAAGTTGCAGTACAATAATTTATAAGGAGTGTTCTTGTTTTTCACTCCTTATTGCAAGTTGGTAAGAATGGGCAGCATTCTTAGTTGGTTAGGAAGGGCAGTTATTTCACCCAATCAGTGAATGGTTTTGTTTGACTAGCTCCCTGGTTGGTTAGAGTAGAGTAGGGTTAGTGTTGCAGTTAATAAGTGCTTATGCAGATTTGTTTTTAGCATTTTGTTTTGGCCATCAGGCCCTGTTAGTTTGCTTTCAGTTGTGTTTGTTTTCAATTTTTCTATTGCTGTTGTTGTTGGAGAGCTGAATTGTAATTTTTTCTGAGTTTGAGAAGGATAGAGTATAACTCAATGCCCAATGCATGTTCAAGGCAACTGGTCCGATGCTTAGCAGGCAAGCATATAGAAGAAGTTGCCAGAAATGTTACCATTTTTTACCATAGCTCAAAATTGGCTGGGCAGATGTGACCAAATTCATTTTTTGAGTGAGGGTTAACATTCTTCTGTTATGAGTTATTTGCATAGTTATTGTGTTTTAGTATTAATTGCAGTTTAGTTGTTAAAAGAAGAAAATATTTCAAATCATTCATTGCATTGTAGAGCATTAAAGAGAGATAAATATTTCATTCACCACAATGGTTATTCATTTACAAAGTTCAAATACATAAAAGAATAAGCATTGCATTGAAGGAAATAATGACATATCAAATGTCTCACACAAGATGTGGGTATAGCTGAACATATGCAGATATAAAGAAAATACTATGTATCTAATGATAAGAAAAGGGAAGGTCATAGCCATCATTGCCTTTAAGGTTCTCAATCTTTGAAGTTTCTGTCCTGTTCCTAATCTTCAGCATGAACCTGCAAAAATGTGGGAGGGTCCTATTAGAGCTTCGGTAATGAGATCCCTACATTCTATTAGAAGAGGCATAACACTTTCTCTATACTACACTGATCAATGAACATCAATCATACGCAGAAGGAAATGAGAAAGAAACAATCATGGAAATTCATTGTTTTATTCTAATCTATTTGTTTCATGTGCAGGTATAGGATAAGTCATGTAGTTGATTGAAGACATTCAACATGTGGTGTAAAATGAGGCTTCCACAAGGGTAGTGTTGTGATGCTCACAACACACCCCATTTTACCTCTTAGTAAAATGAGGACCCCTGTTGTGGCTGTGGCTTTTTGTTTGTGTGTGGGTCTTCTTGGTGGTAAAGGGAAAAAGAGGGAAATATTACAAACCTTGTTAAAAATTGAAGAAAGTTAGCATTAAGTACTAGAGTAGAATAGAGGTGAATTATTTGTAAAAAATGAATAAGGGTTTCTTTTTGAACCATGTCCAAATTCCCAATATTCTGCAAAGATATACATGTTTCTTCATAAAATGCATATAAGAAGGTTTTTTATGTTGTATGTACAAGGGTGTTTGTATGTGGAGTCATTGTATTAATCGTATAAAGTGGTCGAGTTTATGAATCGTAGTATAAGATATGCATGTAGTTAATGTTTTATTCTTTGTATACAAATCGGACCCGATGTGATTCGGAAGTGAAGTGGATAAAAGGTTAAATCCACATTGTATCTCGTGTTGTATGATTGTCAAAAGAGATAGATACAAGGCAATATGCAACATGATATACGTTTCATGGACCCGAAAAAGTATGAAATGGGGTTTTATTAAAGTATGTTTCGTTGTTTGTATGTTTCATGATTTGAGTTTGTACCTTTCGGTATACATACAGTGTAGATGTCAAAAGGTAATTAAATTGGATGTAAGTGATGCATCATACCTGAATGTATATTTAAAAAGATGCATTTACTTTCTATACATGTGTGGATCTGAAGGGTTATGTAATACAGTTAAGAAAAGATGAGGAGTCCAGAATGAGTACACAAAGGAGTTTGCATGTATGGAGGCTTGTATCTAAGAGTAGATACAAGTATTATTGTTTCAAGATACAAGTGGGAAAGTAAAGTGGGTCCCACAGGTTGTATCTCAAAGTTGTATATTGCACCAACAGACGTATATACAAGCTAACATACAAGCAGAGATACAATGAGTTGTGATACAAGGCAGATTTCAAAAGAAGTTAAATAAATGTAAGGCTTTGTATGTTTGGGAAATTGTATGTTAACAATATACAATCCCAATATACAAAGAAATAAAAGACATTGCCAGAGAGATAAAAGGTAAAAAAGGGGCTTGTATGGGTTGTTTGTATGTGTGCTTGTATATGTGTCACATACATTGCGATATACAAACAAAAGATACAAACGCAGATATAAAGGAAAAGAGGTTAACATTGTTTATAACTCGTGGCACATAGGATTGTATATTAAAAAGATGCAAAAGAGACATACAAAGAACAATATACAAAGAAAGATGCAAGAAAATGCAATGTATGCAAAAAGTACACTAACAGATAGAAGGGTTAAAATAAAATGTTGAAATAAGAAGCCAAAGCCATAGGCGCATTAATTGATGTAATTAATGCCAATCTAACACTAAAAATAATAAGATTCAACAGGTTAGGGTAAATTAAAAGCTATTTTTCTTTCATATTTGCATTGTTAAAACTAAAATTGCAAAAAGAAGAATTGCTTCGAAAATTGAACAAAATTCATCACAGGACAGAATTCCAGAAGCTAGAACAGAGTAAAAATGGTAAAGTAAGTCACGACGTAAGGTTGAGCTATCGAAAGATATAGGTATTTATCTTAAACATCGTTACAATTCAGTTTGCAAGTAACTTTCAGTTATTTCATTCTGGAATGTAAACATTCATTAATCTACTGTGTTTAATTGTTAATTAGCTGGGTTGGGTTAAACAATGTGAAAGTCAAAACAAAAAAGATAAACGAGGGTTAGGGTAAAATGTAAAAAACAAAAAATTCGTAGTAAAACCCTAGGTAAGAAGGTAAAACGGAAAGTAAAAAAAAATGCATTTTTATAGGATGGCCCCAAAGCAGAAAAAGGTAGATACAGGAGGTGAAGTTAAAAAAGAAAGGAAGCCACACAAATAAATAGAGGAGGAGTTGCCAATACATAGAGGGTACCCGTCATTGATCAGTACAAGTGGAGTGGGGATGGACACAAACATAGGAAATTATGATGCGGATGATGTGTTGCAGAAAATTACAGCAACAGACGCTACGCCTGACATGAGGTGTATAGGGGAGAGTGGATTGTATAGGGGTGCAGGTTTTCCGTTAGCTATGGAAGCTAAGGATTTGTGTCTAGATTGCATATACTTGTATGACCCAGCTACCAGGAAAATAATGTTCCATGATAGACTCATTGCAGACTTATCCACAAAAGGGATTACAAGAACATTTGGTCTGGAAATACATGAGAAAATGGTCGATATTGATATAGATCAATACAATGAAGATTTCAATAACAATGAGAGGAACTGTAGAAGCAAGATCTTCTACAGTTGATACAGTACAAAAAATAAGCCCAAGGCTATGGCAAGAGTTCATAAAAATCTACAAAGAATATACTTTAAAGAAGAAGTATACTTGATGATTACAATGTTAAGCAGACTAGTGGGATTGAGATATGGCACTAAGTGTGAGCCTTGGATGTTCATTATCATCCAATTCATGAGGGAAGCAAAAAAGGAACAAGGAAAAATTCATTGGGCTAAAGCTATAAGCACAACTATATGGAAATAGGCAATGTTAAGAAAGCAAAAGATGATGCCTTTCTATTTGTCCTCATATATATTATATTCATGTACAACAGAGGTTCAACCATTCATACATGGGATAGACAGGGTTGGAACCTAAGGAAATGGTCCAGATCAGAAGCTAGTATATGAGCTTTATCCTAATTTATAGGAAGAGAATGCATTAAGTATGCTCTAGTGAATGGTGTATTCTATACATACATGTTTAGAATTTTAAGGGAAGAGCCAGATAAGAGATTATCTAAAGATGCAGAGGATACAATTGGTCTGCACAGTTCCTGGTATATTCAATTTCAACATTTTACTTATATAAGAACTGACGGATTTGAAGGAAAACATTTCATGCTGCCCAAGTATCCTTCCAATAAATTGATTGTTCTGGAGTTCTCAAGGTAGAATTTGAATTCCTTTAAAATGTATAAGAAGAAGTTTAGCAGAGGAAATCTTAAATTACCTTGGGTAATTGGTAGGTACTTATGCTACAGTGAAGAGGTTGCTAGTTATTTAGAAAGGGAGTTGAGGTATTATGGATTTGAGGAATTTGAGTTGGCCTGAAGGTTTGATCCCTTTCATAGTATCCAAAATACATTTGACTCTAAATTCAAACATCAAATACATATTGAAGATTTTTGGTCAGACTGTAAGAATGATAAAGAGGTAAGAAAGAGAGCTCATAAAAGATTAACAGTTGAACAAATGAGGTCCATGGGAGATATCTATGTACCCTCGGAGGTTAAAGAAGATGATAAATTATTGCACCATAGTTATGAAAGTGCCAGGCTTGCTCCTATTGGAGAGCCTGATTGGTCACAACCATGGAACACATCTTTGGGCAAATTGTCTGAACCGGTTATCTTGTTTTCAAAGACATGGTTGAAGGATAGAATTGAGGAGCTTAAGGATGAAGGAGTAGAAATCACATATCCAAAGAAAGGAAAAAAGAGAGTGAGGGAGCATAATGATGATCTCCAATGCTTTTATGAAAAGAAAAGGAAGATTGTAGAAGCAAAGATTCTTGAGAAAGATAAAAAATGCTACATTGATGGATCCTTATGCAATAGGGGTGACAGTAGCAGTATCAACAGGCACATTTGTAGATGCAAAATCATTAAGTCATGATACTAGTGCAGAGAAAGTACAGGCGACTCAAGGGTCAACATGGAAAAAGGTCATGAAAGCAATAGCAATAGGTATATCAAAAGGGGAAACTTCAAAACAAAGTGAAGTTATAGGAGCACAACAAGTAGGTGATAAATTGAGTGACATACCTGGTGCATCTACCTCAGCAAAGAAAAGAAAAGTATATGCTAAAGTAAAAATAGAGTTGGTTGAAGAAATGCTGCATAGCTAAAAAATGCATGAAGCCAAGCAAGTTACTGAGACTGTCAACATTGAAGATAACAACAGTGGTAGTGAAGTTAGAGAAATAGATTCAGGGAAAGGAAGAGAAACTAGTATAGAGGAAGAAGAATCCAGTGAATTTTTAAGTGAAGAAGAGGAGCAAGACACTCAAGCTGAAATGGAAATTGAACAAGGTTCAGTGTCTAGAAAGGAAATGATACAAGAAGAATCAGGAACAGTAGACCATTTTGGTACCTTGGTTTCTCCTGAAATAATAAAGGATGTGCAAGATGTAGCACATAAAATTGAAGAATCTGAAAAAGAAGAGGCACATGAAGAGGCAGTAAAGGAAGCACCTGCTCAAGCCAAAGAAGAAAAAGGAGTTAGTACCTCTAGTGTAGATGTATTGAACATTCTGAACATGTATGGTGAACAAAGTGAAGAAGAGCAGAATGCAGAAAGCAAGGATGAACAAGAAAAGGAAACAAAAGAGGCTGATACAGTGGTAGGTTCACCTACGCGTACAAAGCAAGTACAAAAGGAAGGTGAAACTATAGAAGATGCAAAAATAAACCTGAAGGCAAAGAAAACACAGAAAATATTGATGAAGATAAATCTGAAAAGCAAACGGAGGATATAGACATGACAAATGTAGAAGACCAAGAAAAATAATCATCAAGGAAAGAAGGTCCAGAGGAAGAGGATGAAGGTGGAGGGGATACAAAAATTGAAGAGGAAGAAAATGAGGGTGAATCTAAACAACAAGATGATCCAATGGTACAGTAACCAGCCCCTCAACAAGAACAACCTCCTCCACAACAATAAGAACAACAACAGCAACAACAAGAACAAGGAGAAGTAGAAAGGCCTCAAGAGGAGGTAATCAATGAAGAAAAGGCAACTAAAAGCACAAAGGAGGCCCTAGCTTGGTTAGGTACAGAGATAAGGAGAGAAAAGGTGGAGGTACAGTTAGTACCTATAGACATCAAAAGTCTATTAGGCGATATAATGCCAAGAAAAGAAAAGAGAAAGGCTAGGACCATGTCAGCTATACAAAGGGGTCCAGATGGATCTAGAACACTGAACCTAGCCATACCATGGAAGGAGAAAGCTAAAGGAGAAATAGCCTTAGATGAGTATAAAATACTTAATTTTGACCTAGGACACACAACAAGAGAGCAAAACATAAGTGAATGGGAAGATATGCATCAGGTTATAGTAGAAATGTTGAAAAGAGACAAGGATAAGCAGGAATATTTAAAAGGACACATTGTCCAATTGCAGCAATTCATTAAAGGGATATTTGATCTCAATGTGACAATATCGGAATTGCCTAGTGAAATAGTAGTTATGTCAAAGGATGAAATGAAAGATATAGAAAATAAGAGGCTTAATGCCAATGTTTTTGAAGAATGGTTCAAGGAATTCATGCAAGAAGGAGAAGAGGTAATCAATCAAGCAGTGGAAGGATGGGAATTGGCTGCAATATAAAAGAATAAATGTAGTATGCTTGTATATAATGGTCAATTTAGAAAAAAGGAGTGCAAATTTGAATTTGAATAGCTAGAAGAAATTGAAGATAGAGAAGAGGAATTAATAAATGGAGTAATTACCCCTTCAATGGCAAATCAAGTGCCACAGGTAAGGTTGGAATTAAGATTTGAAGATGATAATCTCAAAAGGTGCATAGCAGCCACTCATGATTTAGAAGAAAAGGCAGATAACATGATCAGGATGCATAAAAGGATAGTTGAAAGGCTCTTAGATCATGAGTGCATGGATACACCAGCATACGAACTTCAAAGAGAATTAATAGAATTTAAGGTCATTTTTACACCATGTATGGAGAGTCCAGAGGCATATCTAAGTAAACAAATGATTGATTCATTGATGGAGGAAAGTGCCAAGATAAAGAAATACAAGAAGAAGAACAAAGGCTCAGATAAAGAAGAAAAGAAATTGAAAGAAGCGGTCATGATGCAGGAATATGTATGGACAAAGAGTCTAGTGGGGGATTGCACCTTTATAGAAGGTATAACAAATAATTTCAAAACATATTTGAAGGAGTAGGAAAGTGAAGAAGGGAACAAACAATACTAATAAAAGGCTCAAGTAAAGGGTATATGTGGGTAAGGTCAACAAGAAAGAAGAAGTCAAAGGGGAATCCTATTTTGAAAAATATTCCAATGGCATCCTTGGAGGTAGAAAATATACCACAAAGATATTTTGGAAGGCGGTTAGAAAGGAATGAGCACCATTGATTGAGAAAGTTTAAATTCTGACCGTAGATTGAATTTTTTAACTGTAGCAGAACATAGCTTCAAACTCTATATAAGAAGCTTTGCTATTTGTATATTACTTACACAGGGATTTTTGAAATATAGCTTGCACTTGTAATTTGTTTGAACATTTGAATAGAGAAGTATTTTAGTTTTAGAGGAGGAGGTCACCTGTGTCTACACTAAGGAATGTGCAGAGTGTCTAGCTTCCTTATTGTATCTGTAAGGCATTAGTAAGTTTTCTGTTGATTTGATTAATGAAGCAAATAGGTCATTCATACATTGTAAACCATATATGACTGTGTACTTTAAATACAAGTAAATTTGGGATTCTACGTCTATTTTTTGAGTGTTTTCTAACTCTTACTTATATTTGAAGTACTACCTCTTTAAAAGCTTGCAATATTGGATGTGTGTTCATGAAAATACTCAGAGATTCACATTTAGAGATTTAGTCTGTTGATTTGATCAAGTTTGATGTATTTCTTACAACGCAAATAGCAGAGCATTTAGATCCTGTAGTAAAATGATATTCAATTTGAATTTCTCAAACTTTTCCCCAAAACATTTGAAATAATTAGCTTAAATGCAGAGATTTTAAGAAAATTGTCTTACATTTGAAAGAAGCATGAAGAATTGTGTTAATATTTGACAATTTTCATAGTAATTTGAAAAGAAAAGCTTGTTTTATCATAAATCATACAAAGCTTTGTGATATAGTAGTAAATTTATGCAAATGAATGAATATTTGGTTTTGTTTTACAACAATTTGTATAATTTGAGTCTAGTGAATCACAAATCATCTTAAATCAAGTAAGGCCCCTTGAATATTACAGTTTCACATCAACCTGCTAAATTGTCCACAAGGTCAAGACCCGACCCTACAGGAACTTGGGATTAAGAACTCTTAAGTGATTTCTTCATATCTTTCAAGATAGTTTAGGTTCATTTTGTGAATTTTAACTTTTGTTATGAATGTGTAAAAACAATCATCAACAGGTAGAGCTCAGCGTGTTGCTCCTAAGTCTTCAGGGGGAAGAGATTAGGATATTCATCCATACTGTGCAAGAAGAACATGATAAACTGAATAATCCTGCATCAATTCAGCCTATTGTGCAAAGTTCAATGTCCATTTATGACTACCATTCAAGCTGGGTTGAAGTGACAATCATTTGTGAACTGTGAATTTTTGCACTAATAGCCAATAAGGTATAAAATTGAGAACATCAAGTTTATAATGCTATGTATTGTTCATGTATTCATTTCTGAGTCATGATATTGATTGAACAGTAAGATAAGGAACCATAGAATATCAATAATTGTTTAAGTCAAGTAAACAAGTGCGGAAGATAGCATGTGGACAAGTGAAATTGAGTTCATATCAATAAATTAATCATTTCAAAAGAGGTTTTATTTTTCCTGTCTCAGAAGTGATAGGAAGTATGTCATGTGGCCTATGTTCATCATAAATATTGCAATTGTATACAATCAATGGGCAACAATGATGATAGGACATAATTGCAGAGATATGAACTGTCAAAGCAATGATAGATAGCTATCAAAGATCAATATATGATGGCATGGTCACAGTAAGCTCAACTGGAGGTATTCAATATCATGTCATGGTGCCAAGATACATGATCAGTTGCAAAATACACACAAGCCAAGTAAAGTAAAGAGACATTATTGCTGAAGCATGAACGATGACAGTTATATAGCTAAGTAATGTGGCCTCAATATCCATATACAGTTACAGAGTGCATCCATTCAAGAGAAGGAGTAGCTCATGGATAAAATAGAATAGGTATAGCATGAGATTATGTCCTGATAGACATCAAATAACAATAAAGAGCATATAAAGTAAAGTGAGAAGTCTCCACCATTCAGATGTTTGTAGCTAATGGAATGTTGTCAGACATCAGTCAGCACACCAAGGGAAGCATATAAGTTATGATAGGAAAAGTGAAAAGGGTATAAGAACTTCTAGAGAAGCCTACAGTGTCAAGAGGCACAAAAAAACTCATGTATGACTATTATAGTGAAAGGTGGGTAGACACATGGAAGGACATAAATATCATAGAGACAATGAAGTTTGGCATGAAGTAAAATTTAAGTGCAGCTAAAGGATCTATTCAAAGCCAAGGACAACCATGAAAGCCTTAAAAAGAGTAACAAAGAACTTGGTGCTGTGCTACATGAGAAATGTAATAAATATTCCTAGCCAAAGGTTTGTCAATGTACTTAGAAGTAGTGACATGACTGTTTCCCCTCTAGTTGAAAGTTCCAAATTGCCCTGGATCTACCTGTTGTGCACACAAAATATAATCTATATTCAAGAGCAAGATGAATGGAGATCAAATGTTGAACCTGCATTGAGGCTAACATGCAACTAGATGACTTAAATGTGAAGACCTTGGATTACACTAGAGATGGAATCAGATCCAATCTTATCAATCAAGCCACTAAATGTTCAAGTGCTATTAGAGATACAAAGGTTGACATTTAGGATGCAATATGTATGATGGTACTGAAATAGAGTCAGACCTATAGAATGGGAGTGGACTGACAATTTCTGCAAGACATGATTCAAGGAAAAAATGCATTAAGGGATGGATGGAAAGTATGGACCAAAAAAGCACATGGAAGGCCTGTCCAATCTGAGAATCCAAAGGACTAACAAAGCTACAATGCATAAAGGATGAAATAAGTGGTGCAAGAGCACCAAGATGTCTAGGATTTGGTTAAATCTTCTAAGTTGTTTGTTTAATAAGGTCCTTGAGATCATATTCAATGTTGTAATAAGGCTTAATGCCATGTTTGTAATAGGACTATGTCCAAGTAACTAGTATCTATTTTCGTGTTGTAGTCCTAGGGAGGACAATCATGTTGTAATAGGCAGTTTTGAATAGTCATGTATGTAAGCCTTTGTGGGGGCATATAAGATAGTCATTAAAGTCATTTTAATCTTCATGTTTGTAAGCCTATAGAAGCATGTCAAAGGTTAGGAGGTATGTTAAGAACCTTGCCAAAGGTTAATCCAAGTGTTAAAAAGTATTCTAAACCAAAACAGTTGGTAAAAGAAGACAATTTCTAAAAACAGTCAGCTAGTGCAATTAGAAATCAACAAAAACTTGATGGTTTAGGCAGTTTTCTTGGACCCCAAACGACTTCATGCATTGTATGAGGCTTATTTGGAGCCAAGGAGGATGGATTGTAAGCATAGATCTGATGAGAGTGGAGAAAGAACAAAGAAATCACTATTTTTCCTGTCTTTTCTACTTTTTTTGTGTTTTTCACTGTTTCCAGTTCATACTCGCACCTGTACAGATTTGTGATAGGCCATGTATGCATTGGATGGTTAGAGCTTTGAAGTATCTTTTATTTGAGCATAGTTTGGAGTCTTGACACTGCACTAGGAGGAAGAAGTTGTTAGTTTTCTCTTTACTGTCCAAACAAAACCTAACTTAGGGCTTGTCTGAGTAGCCCAATGGATTATTCCTCATTCCACTGATCCTCTCTATTTCTGATTAGTGGAATGGGTTGTATATTAGTTGGTTCAAGGTCTGGTAAAGGACTTGGAGGCAGGAAGACGGTTGGTGCTGGGGATTCCAAGTAACTGCAAAACCGTGTTTGGTGACTTGGAGTTGGACAGCAACAGTTAGATGAAGTCCACCAACTATGGGAATGGAGATCTTGTGAAATGCAGTCATTGTCAATGATCTATGATGCCTTAGATTTGATCAGGGATCCATGACAGGGAGTATGAAGAAATCTCTCTAAGATAACAATCCATTTTGCCTTATGTTGTCTCTGACAATCCTTTTGGGAACAGTCACTATCAAGAAGGTAATAGGCCTATGTTATTCACTTGTGAAGACATTAGCATGTGTGCATGTTAAAGATTTGGTGTGTTGCAGTGAGATTGAGTTATGTTGAAGGGGATTACCTAAGGAGGTTATTGTGGTTGTTATCCTAATGGAATAGCAAAGTTATAATAGTCAATAAGGCTGCTGTCTTGCAAACCCTGCATAGTGGGTTGTATGGAAATGTTAGATGGAATTAAGCATTTGGTGATAGGTGTGTTGGAGTCCTCTCACCTTGTGTCTTGAACAATGTGTAGTGTGAGTTAGAACCCTACCTCATGAGAAGTTTGACCTCTGTCATAGAAGACAGTGAACTTGAGAGTTATTGCATGTGAAGTTATGAACATGCTTCTACTGTCCTAGATGCTCTGCATCATTTGTGGTATCAGAGCCACTAGTAGGTCCATGAGGGAGTAGAGGATCTTGTGAAATAGTAAGGGTTTGTGAGAGTTTGTGAAGATGCCTCCCAAGAATCAGATGGCTAGGGAGAACAATGAGTTGAGAGAAGCCTTAGAGGCTAGAGAAAAAGAATTGAGGGATAGAAGAGAACAGGATGCTACAAGGGAAAGAGAGTTGAGGCAAGTAAGAAGAGAGAATGCATCAATCTTGGATAGATTGGAAGCATTGGAGAAGAATCCTAGAAGGGATGAACAAAATGATTCAGAAGGAGATGAGGAGGTAGATGAGAATCCTCTTGAGGATGAGTTAGATGCTGAAGAAAAGAAATTTGTGAGATTGCTGAAGGCAGTCCAAGGAAGTGGAACAAAGGCAAACATACAATTACCTATCTATCAGGGGAAGATGGATAGTGAAGAAGTGTTAGGGTGGATTGATGCCCTTGAATTTTTTTTTGAGTATGAGGAGATGAGTGATGAGAAGAAGATTAAATTAGCAAAGACAAAACTGAGAGGAACAACACTTACATGGTGGAGTAGTGTGCAAATAGAAAGAGTGGCTAGAGGTGCATCATGAATCACTTCTTGGGGTAGGATGAAGGATATGATGAAGGATCAGTTTCTTCCATCTAATTACTCCATTCAAACAAAGAGGATGAGGTAGAATCTGAAACACAAGGACATGGATGCTATGTCCTATACTGATCAATTCCATAAGCTTAGTATTAGAGGAGGATTAGAAGATGAAGAAGAGAAAGTGGCAAGATACCTTAATGGGCTTAGGTATAACTTGCAAGATGAGATTGGTTTGTCAGTACCAAAATCACTTGGAGAATGTTTTGAGTTGGCCATCAGGGCTGAAGAGAGGGTGAAGAGGAAGCAAGAAAGACAAGGAGGTAGTGGAAGAGGATATAGAGGTAGGGGCAGACCTACTAATGAAGTTCAGAACAGCAATGAGAAGGGTAAGGAGATGTCTACATATTAGAGAGGTGGATATAGAGGTGGAGGTAGATTTGGATCAGGAAGAGGAGTGTTTATAGGTAGATGTTACCATTGCAATGAGGTGGGCCACACATCTTTCAAATGTCCTAAGAAGGATGATGTTGATAGGAGCAAGGATAGAAGAGTTCACTTGGCACAAGAGGAGGAGAAGCCAGAAGAACTAGAAATGTCGTCAGCCTCTCCAGTGATGGTTGGAGAAATGCTCATGGTGGAAAAAGGCAAGATGCAACAACCACGACAGGTATCTATTTTTAGAACTAATTGTTTAAGCCATGGAAAGATATGCAAGTTGATTATAGATTCAGGTTCTCATGATAATCTAGTTTCTTGGGAAATGGTGCATAAGTTGGGATTGAAAACTTTTGATCATCCCAGTCCTTACAATGTCACTTGGGAGAGTCAAGAGTAGCAAGTAAGGGTTACTAAGAAGGCATATGTTGATTTTTCCATTGGTCCATATCAGGATTATGTTTTGTGTGATGTCATTCCAATGACATGTGGGCATATTATTTTGGGTAGACCATGGCAGCATTTGAGAAGGACAATTCATGATGGTTATACTAATAACTATGTGGTGCACAAAGATGGTAAGAAGTTCAAACTGATGCCTTTACCTTGTGAAGACAAGAAGGAACATGTTACTATTTGTTTTGGAGAGAAATTGAAGTTGAATGTGCAGGTTAAGGATGATGGGAAGCAGCAGGAACAGTTGCAGTAGAAGGTGGATGACAGTCCTAAAGAGCAGCAGGTTTTGGACTTGACTCATGTCAAGATTGCGGACATTGAATGCCCTATAAAGAGACAAAAGAAGGAAGGCAAACAACAGATAGTATAGGGAGGTACACATCAGAACCTCCAGTTGAGAAGATCAGAATTATTGCAGCAGTAGGGTCCTAGACAAGGACACCAAAATAGGTTTTATGGTTCTAACACTATTTACAGGAGCCATGCAGGTTGGAGAAGAAGGAAGATAACTCTTGGAGAGTTCATGTTCCATGTCACAAATCAGAGGAACATTCCAACAAGGTTGAAGAATGTTTGGAGAAGATCCCATAACTCTTGGGACAAGAGTTTTCATCATGCCGGGGAGTATGGTGCAGGAGCACCAAGATGTTTAGGATTTGGTTAAATCTTCTAAGTTGTTTGTTTAATAAGGTCCTTGAGACCATATTCAATGTCGTAATAAGGCTTAATGCCATGTTTGTAATAGGACTATGTCCAAGTAACTAGTATCTATTTTCATGTTGTAGTCCTAGGGAGGACAATCATGTTGTAATAGGCAGTTTTGAATAGTCATTTATGTAAGCCTTTGTGGGGGCATATAGGACAGTCATTAAAGTCATTTTAATCTTCATGTTTGTAAGCCTATAGAGGCATGTCAAAGGTTAGGAGGTATGTTAAGAACCTTGCCAAAGGTTAATCCAAGTGTTAAAAAGCATTCTAAACCAAAACAGTTGGTAAAAGAAGACAATTTCTAAAAATAGTCAGCTAGTGCAGTTAGAAATCAAGAAAAACTCGATGGTTTGGGTAGTTTTGTTGGACCCCAAATGACTTCATGCATTTTATGAGGCTTATTTGAAGCCAAGGAGGATGGATTGTAAGCAAAGATCTGATGAGAGTGGAACAAGAACAAAGAAATCATTGTTTTTCCTGTCTTTTCTACTTTTTTTGTGTTTTTTCACTGTTTCCAGTCCGTACCCGCACCTGTACGGATTTTTCATAGGCCATGTATGCATTGGATGGTTAGAGATTTGAAGTATCTTTGATTTGAGCATAGTTTGGAGTCTTGACACTACACTAGGAGGAAGAAGTCGTTAGTTTTCTCTTGATTGTCCCAAAAAAACCTAACTTAAGGCTTGTCTGAGTAGCTCAATGGATTATTCCTCATTCCACTGATCCTCTCTATTTTTGATCAGTGGAATGGGTTGTATATTAGTTGGTTCAAGGTCTAGTAAAGGACTTGGAGGTAGGAGGATGGTTGGTGCTGAGGATTCCAAGTAAATGACTTTGCAAAACCATGTTTGGTGACTTGGAGTTGGACAGCAACAGTTAGATGAAGTCCACCGATTGTGGGAATGGAGATTTTGTGAAATGCAGTCTTTGTCAATGATGTATGATGCCCTAGATTTGATCAGGGATCCATGATAGGGAGTATGAAGAAATCACTCTAAGATAACAATCCATTTTGCCTTATGTTGTCTCTGACAGTCTTTTTGGGAACAGTCACTGTCAAGAAGGTAATAGGCATGTTGTTATGTTATTGACTTGTGAAGACATTAGCATGTATGCATGTTAAAGATTTGGTGTGTTGCAGTAAGATTGAGTGGTGTTGAAGGGGATTACCCAAGGAGGTTATTGTGGCAGTTATCCTAATGGAACAACAAAGTTATAACAGTCAATAAGGCTGCTGTCTTGGAGACCCTACATAGTGGGTCGTATGGAAATGTTAGATGGAATCAAGCATTTGGTGATAGGTGTGTTGGAGTCCTCTCACCTTGTGTCTTGAACAATGTGTAGTGTGAGTTAGAACCCTACCTCATGAGAAGTTTGACCTCTGTCATAGAAGACAGTGAACTTGAGAGTTATTGCATGTGAAGTTATGAACATGCTTCTACTGTCCTAGATGGTCTGCATCAATAAGGTATGCCAAAATGATATGTAATAGTAAACCAATGAGGGCACTATAATTGTTGAAGAACCATCGGCAAGGTAACTTTCCATCAGTTTCATCACCAAGTAGCTATGGAACTATGAAGTCATTGGGGAGAGGGATTTGGCAGTCTCTAAACTGGAACAACATGAATGAACATCATAGTATGTAGGATACAGTACAACAAATACAAAACATCAAGTGTTAGGACAACAGTAAAGAAGTACATTATTGAAGCACAAGATATAGTTCATGGGTTCCAATGTGAGAATAGAGAACAACCATGTAGCCTTCATAAATGAAATGAAATACAGCATCATGCCTACCAAAGGTTCATTGGTATAGAAAATTATAGAGGAACCAGTCCATTTTTTTGTTGTTTGTAATTTGTATTTATTACAAATCCTCATTAATATTTTTGCATATATAGACTCAAAGATGCTCAAATCTATTAGATATAATGAAATGTGACAGTCATAAAGGAAGTGTACAAAAAGAAAGTGCATGATATTGAAACCAATGAAACCATTGTTACTATTCAAGCAATGCAGAGTCTCATAGAAGTCTATACCCATGACCTCACGATCACAAAACAATTGCATTTCATGAAACAAGAGTGATATGCATGGGTTTGTACAGTTACAAAGATGCAGTATGTGTTTTGAGCTATGAAAAGTATGAAGACTGCACAGAATGAACAACTATTTTCAAAATGCATTCTTTCCTTAGGAAAACAAAAGAATCCACTTTAATTTGTTTAGAGAACACGACTACGGGAGGATAAAAGAACATGGTCACTAGTTTTGACCCCAAAATCAACTAAATACCATGAGAAATGAAATAAGTAGTAATAGATAAGGATTTACCTGTGTGTGGAGACAAAGCATAGTAGGGTAGAGCCGGAAGGTCTTCTCTTTTGTTTTATTTCTTTCTCAAAGATGCAACCATGGCGGCCGATATGTAGACACGAAATGACAGTGGAGTAAATAAAACAAAATGCATCAAAAACTATTATTATTACAACTTTAAGATCAAATTTTACCACAGAAAATGAAGGGAAAATGGATCAAATGTTTGTGGATAAGTCCTACCTTTCATTTTCTACCAAAAGTCATCAAGACATGCTCAGAAGCAATGGAAAATTGAGAGATTCAGGTCCCAAAGCCTCGTCCATGGTAGCAACTTGATCCAGGGAGTCAAAATTTCAAAAGTGAAAGTGTAAAATGGTCTGAGGATTTAGGGCTTGTTTGTTTTGCTCTAGGGTTTCACATACCCTAATTCAAATCAAGTGGCATTTTTGTCACATTCAAAACCTTTATTTTTGTAAAACAAATTCCATCAAGGGGTCTTGGGACCATATACATATGCCTAGGCTTTTATGCCTTTGAAATTTTTTGAAGGAGTTGCTTTACGTGCATATGGTGACATATGAGAAGGCTTTATGCCTTAGAAATTATTTTATTTACCTTAATATCACCTTGAGAGGGCTTTTATGCCAAAGGAGGATCTTTTATGCCAAGTCATATGCCTTTTGACTTATATTGCAAATCCTATGGAGGACAAATCATATTCCTTAGAGATTATCTTGTAGATGGAGATAGGCCCCAAAGACTTTTTATTTTTGGCAAAACTATATACCATGCTTCTATATTTTTATGATTTTTTATGGAAAAATCAAACATTGTAATGGCAAAATAGCAAAATTATAAGCCATATGGTTTCAGTTTTGCAAAAAACAAATCAATCAGGATATAGATCAAATTCCCATAATGTAAAGTTAGTTTTAAAGCAATCAATTATAAATTACTTTTAAAACTTAACTATTTTTAGGTAGTTGGAGCTAATAAAACAAATCAGATATTCTTTTTGATTTGAGGCACATATGGACAAAAATTGAAATCTCATGACAAGAAGAAAGCAGATTTGTGGTGGGGACACATCATGAGATTCTTTGGCATCATGATTTGACAGTTTGGACTCTTTTGGAGAGATTTTATTTGTGCTTTTCTGAGTACCTCAAAAATGGACTTAGAGTCTATTTTTAGGGGTTTTTCTATCTTTCAGGGGAAGATAGTTTTCACGGCATATATCATAGAATATCCCTTTCTTTTTTAGCGGTTCCAATTACCAGTTTCAGTTAGAGTTTTAGAGATCAGAGTGCAAAGATACTAGAGTCTTCCTCTCACATCAAGAGTGTTGTACTCATGTTGATTGTACTCATTATTCCTTCAGTTATTGAGAAAGCATCTTTCCTTCACATTTTGTCCAATTATTTGCAAGTTAATTTGATGTTGCATTGTGATGAATGTTTGTCCTTTGCTTTGTCTTAGCTTGTGGTATTTTTGCAAAATTTTTGTTTAATTCAGGTTTCATGTTGTATCTAGTAGACCTTCATGTAAAATATTTATGAGTTAAATGATCAAAGTGTTGTGAAGGCCAAAGTCCAATAATCTATTTTTGAGTAAGATCTGTTAGGTGATACAATCTTAAAGTTAACTAGAATCCATTTATTTCAGCAATATCCTTCTATCCCTTTTCCCTTGCAAGTCAATTAGATTAGGAAATCATATGGAGAATCAACTCACTCTAGAGATTCACTCTTGTTATAGGAAACCCACATCCTGAGAGTGATTCCATGTTTCAACAGGTAGCTAAGTTTCTGTGAGATTAGCAAGGTGCATACTTGATTAAAAATAGTTTTTGGCATGCTTGGTGGGACTCTAAAAGCATTTTTTAGAGAGGTTTTTAAATCTTCAAGCTGTTGTTTTGGTATACGCAGCAGTGTTCTAGCCTTTGGAGGTTTCTTACAAGTGTACCTGGTGACTCTGAGTTTGATTCTACTGGTTTCGGTATGATCAAGTGCTGGTATGTTATAAAATTCATCTATTCATTCCATTTTCTAGCTTTTATATGAATAAAAATGTCAGATTTTCATAGGCAGTTTGAATATCCACCACCATACTATGAAAACACTATCCATATGGTACCTTATCAGCCATATTAGGCCAATCACGTTACTATTTCCATTTCTATTGCCCTTCAAATCCAACATGTACAGCATAATCGCCACCCACCCACGCCTGCTCAGCTTCCTTACCAGCTATATACTAGCAGTCATAATGCTAGTTTTAGTCCAAATACCCAAGATGCTTACCGCATGCCTACTCCCTAAACTCCTAGTCAACCTTCTTACCAGTCTAAAATTAAAGAGATTAATGACATGGTGAGAGACATTCTTTTAGACTTTAATAGGAAGATGGAGGAGATCAAGAGGGAACAAGAGTATAAACAACACTAGGACGAACTTGCTTACCAAGCCTATCTGCATGGGTAGGAATTGGAGGCACAAAGGGCACAGTATGAGCAGGAAATTGCAAGCATGAAAGGTTGTCAGTACCAACAAGGAGGGAGGTTTCAACTAAGATAGTATGAAGAGCCTAACTTGCAGCAACAAGAGTTGAATCACCAAGTTTACCTTCAACAGCCAGAGCAGTCACCCTATGAGACCTTTGTCTCTGATTAGGAGTCGGAGATACAAAAAAGATAGTTTGAAGAGAATCTTGAGAGGGAAGCGACTGTACAAATAAAGCTCTTTCTTTCTTGAGCTCAAGTAGCTCCTGTTGTTCCAAAATAGCCTGCTTAAGAAGAGGTACGTAAGTACAACTTTCCAAGTTTTAGACAAGATAGACCTCTTAAATCTTCTAAAGTTGAAATCCCATGTATAGGCACAATGAAGTTCTTGACCCCTCAAGGCAGCCTAATAAGTCTAAAATACCCAGTTTCAGAAGCCCTCACCCCTTGCATGTTGACGAGAATAATCAAGTGCAGCCTAGTGAACTTGCAAACTAGCCTCTTGAAGACTCTCTTTTGAGAAGGCATGAAAATATAGGTGTTTTTGGGTATTATCCTAGGCTTCATTTACCTTGTAGTGACATAGTGTGGTAGGATAGTGTTGTCTTTGCTTCTTTCCTTTCGGTTTTGGTTTTGTTTTGTCTTTCTGTCCCACTTTGTTTGGTTCCATTTCTCTTTTGTACAATGGTACCTTGTACAATGGTTCATTTTATTTGTGTGTTTTTGCTTGGTTGTGTTGTTTTATTGTTTGTTGAATCCCTATTTCAGTTAGGCATGATGCTAGACATTTTTCACTTTAGCAAAGCTTCAGAATTTCTGAAATTTAGGACAAAACCCCAAATCTTTGCATAGTGTGTGACCTTTACAAGTTCTGGTTATATTTATTTATTCTATGAAATCATTTTCATCAATCCAAACAAAGTTTATCCAAGGAATCATCAGATAAACATATTGAAAATTCCTATGACTGGTTGAAAATATTAGTGTTTGCATTAATAATCTAAAGGTTTGCCTTTGCTATCACTATAATTCCCAGCCTGACAGCAAATTCGAGTACTGTGCAAACAATGAGTTGAAATGATATATTTTATACAAAATTGTTGAAAATCAAAAGAGAGAGAATTTATTCTCTTGAGTTCATCTAGATAAACCTATCGGTACTATGGAAACCTCACTGGCAGTGGAGCTCTATTTAGGGGAATTATGGATGATAACCTTACCTAGGCTATGGATGCTTGACTAGCAACAAGGCTCTATCCAAGTTTGGCTTGAAGGGTTAAATCCAACTATGTAGCTTAATGCTAATTACTGTCTTTTTCAACTTATCCAGTAGGAAGGAAATGAATCAACACACACACTTGCATTCCTTCTCATAATCTAGTTTCATTGATGAACATGATCTTGTTTTCTAGATATCCATGAATAGTGAAGGTTGGAATTTTATGACTTGATTTGCCTTTCTTTCCTAAATTGAGTTGAAATTTAGTTGTTTTCTTTGGTGGCAATTTGTTGTGAGCTCACAACATGCCCCATTTTTCCCTAGAAAAATAGGGAAGCAACTTTTTTGCTTTGATTGTGTTTTTTCTCGCTTTGGGTGGTATGGTAAAATGTCAGGTCATGATCCATAGTAAAAGGTCAAGTTCAATAAAATTCCTTAAAAAAAAGGTCACCATTGGATAGAGAATCAAATTCTGAGAAACTTTACCTTTTGAACCATGTTGAGATTCCTTGAAATAAAGAAATTATGTTTGGTCAAAGTTTGTTTTTTTATGTTTTTGCCTTGGTCAAAATAGGTTATGTCTAGTGTTATCAGGAAAATCTCCTAGAAAAGAACCTAACATATTTCTATTAGTTAGCTAGTTCAACATTTGGTCAATTTCTCGACTAACTGATAGAGGGTAAAATCCTCTAAGTCTTTTGGTTTGAATATTTCCAACATTACTAATAAAGGAAAAGGCTTGGGTTTTTCAGGAATTCACCTATTCATATATTCTCAGATTCCTCGATTGAGTGTGGAAAGGAAGAGGCTTAAGTTTTCTTTGGTTCAAATGTTCCTCATTTTACTGATAGAAGAAAACTTAGAAAAGAATTAGCTTATTTTGATGGTTAGTGAGTTCAGCTTTTAGTTGATTTGCCAACTATGCGATAAGTGGAAAAATTCAAACTTCATGTTTTGATTGTTTTATCGATAACAAAGAGTGCGCCAAAAGGTAAAGTTTGCATTCTCTCAAATTTTCCAATAGAGGAGTCTAGTTCAATCAAAGGTAAAGTCTTTGATCGGGAAAAATGCCATTGGGAGAACTTGAATTTTTTTAAGTGGTTTGCAAGTTTGATTTATCTCGATTTGCTGACAAGCTTAAGAATAGGTTTATAATGTTTGTCATCCCTAATTTTTTCTAATTGAAGGGAATCTCAATAAATTTCCAAGTTCATTCTGGTGAACTTTTTCCAATCAAAAAGGCAAACTTAGTATTGTCAAACATTTGCCGATAGACTAACAAAGAGGTTAGGTTCGAAAATAGGTACTTTTGTCGACTATGTGTTTTGAGCCATAATGTTAGAATTTTGTTAAGGTAAAAGAAGTTGTCAGGAAAAGCATCATCGGAAAGACCTTGATAGGGGAAACTTGGGGTTTTAGAACTTGGTTTCAAATTTTTGATTTATCCTGATTTACTGATAACAAAGGAAAAGGATAGCAAAGAAAACTTCACAAATTTGCACTTTTGGCGATAAGTGAAGGAAAGCTTCTAAACGTGGAACTTTTGCTGACAAAGAGGAAAATTTCACGATTGTTAACTTTCACCAATATAAATCAAAGTTTGAGATTATTTAAAATCACTGATAAAGCGATAGAAAGGTTGAGTTCAAGAAATTTGAAAATTGCCAATAAAGGTGATAGTTGAGTAAAGTAACTTTTGGCCAATAAAAGGATATTGAGCTCTAGTTTTAGAAAGCATAATTTTGCTGATAAAGGGCAATTTTTTGGAAGAGAGTAAATGTTCTTTTTGACACTTTTGCATTTAAAAGACAAATGCATCTATTAAATGGTACACATTATGATATTTGAGCTAACATTGTAGGGAAGCTCAAGGCTAGCCAAGACAATTTGTAAAGCGTGAATCTCTTCATAGGTAAAGGTTAAAATTAAAAAGGTTAATACAAATGATTAAATATGTATGTTTGTTGTGAGAAATTGGAGCTAATTAAAGCTTAGAGAAGATGTTATGCAGACGATGCAAAATAAGAAGAAAGATGGATTCTGGGGAGGAAGGCTAAATTGGATGAAATTGTAGCCAAACAAAGGAGGTGTAAACCAGAGCTAGAAGATACTGGCGAGTCTGTTATTTGCCAGTTGGAAGGATGTTGAATCAAAGATGCTAGGAATATTCCTCTTTCCAACTGTATCCCACAGAATGTTTGCTAACTAGCAACCACGTGCTACCAATCTAGACTATTGGTTATTATGAGTGATTTTTTATCGTTGGATCAAATGTAACTAGTTTTGGGCCTTATTCTATAAAAGTACCATGACTTCTCTTTTCAAAAGGAGATCAGATTACTAGAACTAATGGAGCTTGAATTGTTGAAACTAATGGAGACTGAATTGTTTCAATTCTAAGCACAAGTTGTGATTTTCTGCAACTTCGTGAATTCTCTAGCAAGATTCTCTCTCCAGACCACTATAGATGTACATGTTCTTTGCATACCTGATGGAGATGAAGTTGTAGATTACCTCCTAATTGTAAATCCTACGTAATATTCCAATTGATTTCTGAATATGTAATGGTGAAATGTTGTGTTCTATAGAAGTGCTTTCATTTTATTGCATATTGTTGTCAACATTCCTTTGAAGATTTGCAATGATCATACATAGCTATGGAACATCATGGAGAAGTATGATTTAGTTTGATTCTTTTCATTAAAGTATCCGAGCATGTATGTGGATAATTGGTCAAAGTTAAGTAATTTTTGGAATCTCAAACTCTAAACTCTATTTTCTCAGTTTCAATTTCATAGATAACCATAGAATAATTGCAAACAATGATTTATCATAAGCAAATATAGTGAGAATATGTTGAATTAGTATAAATAATTGTATATCCAGAGCATATTACATTAAGAATTGCACATAATAGTGAATATCATGCAAATAATGGCAAGTTATAGTGAAATACATATTTATAGGCACAATCTTTGAGTAAATTTAAAGTGTAGAAGAAAAGATTAGTTCAAATAGGGATAATTATAGTAGAACTAATCAAAGTTTGAATTATATTCAAAATTAATCCAAATAGGGGACATATTATAGTGAATTGCTCAAAGTTAGGATCAAATTGACATCCATTTGCTTAAATCCGAACTTATTAATAAAAATTTTGATAGAATTGTTCAATATTTGTTTAGAGCAGACATAAAGGACGTGATATTTGAAGGAATATTGAAGAACTTTGCAGGAATTATCAAAGCACATAGGGACCTGAAAAGATTAACAACAACACACATCAAGCTTGAGTGACTGTCAGAAGGTCAAGTCCTGACCAACGGAGACTTGGGATCATAAATTCATCCTAAATTTATCGTATCTTTCAAGATGATAAAGGTTTGTTGTGTAAACTTTTATTTGTGTTAATGAGACTAAAAATCACATCAATAGAACCTTTCTAGCTCCACACAAATCATAGGGCCTAATGATGAGGCAATCTATTGTGAAAAATTTAAACAAGGAAAGGGAAGACTAGGAAATTCAACCTGAACAAGAACCCAAATAGAATTTTTGTCAAAGATGACAAATTCATGGGTCTAGGGTTTAAAAAAAAGTAGGGAGGAGAAGACAAGCCAAGGGCCCCAACTAAGAACAACCTCAACATGATTGGCCTCAATAAAACGAAAAAGGAAAAAAACTGTTAGTAAGGTTTTGCATGACATTAAGTCAGATTCCATGTGGGGTCCAAAACTTGCCAACTCATTATTTGAGTATGCTTCCAGAGGAGAATATACCAACAAAATACCCTATTAATGAAAAATTCTCTAGCCATTTGCATGTATTTTCAGAATTAGGAGTTGGAAGAATAATATCTAAAGGTGTTTCAGGGGATGTACCTTGCGGAACACCTTGGGATAAACTTTTGAGTGCATTTGAGCAGAGGATCCTTTGTAAGTTTTTTGTTTAGCCTTCAAATCTAGTATTAGAATTTGTGGAGGAATGAAATCTTGAGGCCATATAAAGTGGGTAGAAAACAACCACAAGTTAAGAATATTTTCCCATGCCACAATAAATGTAGGCAATCTATGAAATATCCTGCGAAAGCAGTATGACAAAAAGCATTGATAGAGAAAAAAACTAGCAGAGTAAAAAAAATGAAGTCCACTTTTATCTATGAGGTATCTATAAAAATATATCACCCTCAAAACCATCATAGAAAGAGCCCAAATAAAAAACCCACTTGCGATATATTCATCAAACCCTAGATCTATAATAACCCAATTCTATAAACATGCCTATAACCTTGAAATTTCTTCATTCTTTTCCTACAAAGCCACGTTGGAATAAGGTATCATTACCCTTGTAAATTCCAATATTGTATTTATTTCATTTATTATTTCTAATTTGTAATTATCCATAATGGAATGAGGTAGTTTCACTAGTAGTGGTAATTCTAGAGTTACATGCGGTAGCTATGGAGTGATATATTTACTATTGGCAAATGTAAAACTTAGAGGTAAATGAGGGTAGGCATTTCCCTTGAGGAATCTACTATTTTTGGCATGTATAACAACTTGTCATAATGTGGTGTAAGTGGAGTTATGGCAGATGCAAGTTGTCATAAGATTCCATGATTCTATGATGCATATGACACTCATTATTAGTTGTAAGTTGCTATTATTAGCCACAGATGCCCATAATGGGAAGATTTAATGTTGGTGGTATCTATGATGGTTATGATGCATCATAAGGTGTGGTTACATGCTATTCTTGGACATGTGCGCCCAACCTTGCATGGGTAAGTTTTTACCACTTGTAGGTTACATATATGACAACATTTAATGCTTGCATATCAGGGAATCATGGAGAGAGAAAGTGGATGCCTAGAATAGTGGGAAAACACTTCTATAAGTATTTACCATTGTATTTTTTTTGCAATACAAATTTTAGGTACTTAGGTGCTGCCAGAATGTTGTCAAGTTGAAGATTGGTGGAGAGAGTTGATGAGTTGTCGTATTGTACAATCATTTTCAGATTAATACAAACTTGTGCATCTTTCATGGTGGAGTTTTTTACCTGCAAGGGTTTTCTCCACATAAACTCTATGTTTTGTGTTTAGTTTTCTATTTTGATGTTTCTATGTTGCATAGTTTCAATTTTGTGTTACAATCTCCATTAATAATACATGGTTAAAGATTGTAGAAATTTGTATTTGAATCAGATTTACATTGTGTAGTTGTGCTTTCATTTCTAGCATTTGGTATCAAATCCTGGCCAGCTTTGACTCTTGGGTTGTAGTGTGGAATTTGTAGCTGTAGTGGGAGATTTGGTTGTATTTGTGTTGCAGATCTTAAGTTGACATTATGACTGCATCCACCATTGCATCAACCTCTCATTTAGACATTGAGAAGTTCAACGGAATGGGGTATGAGTTGTGGAAGCTAAAAATGGAGGATTTGTTGGAAGAAAGGAACTAGTAGTTGGCTATTCAAAAAGAGAATAAACCTGAAGACGTCTCTCTGGATGAGTGGGATAGACTTGATAAGAAGGCACGAGGAACCATCCATTTGTGTTGTTCAAATTATGTCTTGTTGAATTTTGCAAAGGAAGAGAGGGTGAGATCTATCAAGCCAAGAGTATGGTAAATAAACTCTATTTAAAAATAAAATTATTTTCCTTGAAAATGAAAGAGGGTGAATCAATTGCAGATCATTTAAATACATTTAATTTGTTGTTGAGTCAGCTTGCTTTAGTAGATGTTTATTTTAATGAGGAAGATAAATGTATCTTTCTTCTTTGTTGTTTACCTAAGTCTTGGGAGAATTTTATACTAACTATCACTACTAACCTCACAGATCCCAAGTTGGATGCCCTTGTTGCAATTCTATTGTCATATGAATTGAGGAAGAAGAGTTCAGATAGTTTAGGGGATCCTCTCAGTGTCAGGGGAAGGTCTAAGGAAAGAGGACTGAAAGGAGATCAGAAAGGGGCTAAGGACAAGTCCAAGGGCCATTCTAAGACTCTTGGGAAGAAGAATAGAGTTTAAGTGTTGGAACTACGGTAAAAGGGGACATGTGAAGGAGTGTAGAAACCCAAAGAAACAGTGGGAGAGTGCTTAAGATAAGTCCTCAAATGTAGGTGAAGATGTTTTACTTTCTACATGTAATGTTATTTCAAATGATCACTGGTTGGTTGACTCAAGATGCTAATTTCATATGACCCTACATAAGGAATAGTTATTCACATATGAAGAATATGATGGAGGTAACGTGTACCTTGGGGACAACTCTGCATATCTAATGGTTGGCAAAGATAAGGTACTATTATGTTTCAGTGATGGGATGATTAAAATCCTCCCTAGTGTTTATCATGTTCCTAGATTAAAGCTAGAAATTTTATTTCTATTTCAAAGATGAATGATTTGGGAATGCATGTGACTTTTGATGTAAGCATGACTATAGATTGGTGAGAGGGAACTTGGTGGTAGTGAAGAGGAAGAGATTGGGAAAGCTATTCAGGCTTGAAGACACTACAGTTTGTAATGCCTCCTATGTATCACACAAGTAATAATGTTTTGAAAACTATTAAGAATAAAGATTTGTTGGATGATTTCTCTTATTTTGATGAGAACTTTAATTTTTCTGAGCATTGTGTGTTTGGTAAGAAAAATAGAAAATAATTTCCTTTAGGAAGCAATAGAGGAAAAGAGAAGTTAGAAATTATTCATATGGATGTGTTTGGACCTATGGATAATGATTCTATCAGAAAATCTCATTAATTTGCTACCTTCATTGATGATGTATCTAGATTTACTTGGATTTATTTTATGAAACACAAATCTGAAGTTTTCACTAAGTTTAAGGAGTTCAAAGTCTTAGTAGAGAACCAATCAGGATTGAATATAAAAAATAATAAGGTCTAAAAATGGAGGGGAATATTTCTCTAAGGAATTTGATGAGTTTTGCAAGCATGCAGGTATTATCAGACAAAAGATAACTCCATATACACCACAATAAAATGGTGTTGCAGAAAGGATGAACTGAACAATCATGGAAAGGGCTAGAAGTATGTTGAGTATTGCACAGTTGGATAAATGCTTTTGGATAGAGGATGTGTGTACTGCTTGCTACTTGATTAACATACATCCTTGTAAGGTTCTTGATTCGACACCTTATGAACTGTACACATGTAAGAGACCTTCTGTTTCACATTTAAGGGTTTTTAGCTGTGAGGCTTTTGCTCATGTGCCTAAGGAAAAGTGATCTAAGTTGGATCTAAAAGCTAAAAAGTGTACATTCATTGGATATGGTGATAATTTTAAAGGTTATAAGCTTTGGAATCCACTAACCCATAAGATTATCTATTCTAGAGATGTTATTTTTAGGGAGCTTAGAGCTATTTCTGAACTTGAGCAGCCAAAAGAAAAAGATGAAAAGATAAAGAGAGTGCACTTTGAGTTAGAGCAACAAGATGCACCTCAAGAAGAAGAAGATTCAATTAGTTCTGATGAAGATGAATCTATTGTTACAGAAGAAACTGGTAGAGATGATCATGTAGAAGAACAAGTTGAGACTCTTAACCTACCCTTGAGGAGATCCACAAGACAAGGGAATCTAGTTGACAAGTATAGCCCACTAGATTTATGTTGTGTGTTTGCTTTATTGAGTGCTAATGATGAGCCTAGATCCTACAGGGAAGCTATTCTTTCAGATGATAGTGAGTCTTGGCAGTTAGCCATCCAGGAGAAGATGATGATTTTAGAATCTTGGAACACCGGGGATCCTATTCATTTTCCCAAAGGAGGAAAGGCCATAAGTTGTAAGTGGGTCTTCAAGAAGAAGTTTGGAGTAGACCAAACATTGGAGAAATACAAGGCTAGACTGGTAGCCAAGGGCTACTCCCAGAGAGAGGGAGTTGATTTTGGTGAGATATTCTCTCCTATTGCTAAATTGACTTCTATTAGATTTATTTTATCCATTGTTGTAGCTTCTGACTGGGAGATTGAGAAAATGGATGTTAAGACTACATTCTTGCATGGAGATCTTGAGGAAGAAATTTATATGCAACAACCTATAATTTTGAGGTAAAAGGAAAAGAACACTGGGTTTGTAGGTTAAAGAGGTCTCTCTATGGTTTGAAACAGTCCCCTAGAATGTGGTATCAAAAGTTTGAATCATTTGTGTTGAGATTGGGCTTTGTTAGAAGCGAGGAGGATCACTGTGTTTACATTTATTGTGTTGATGATTCTATACTTGTTATTGCATTGTATGTTGATGAAATGTTATTTTTCATCAATAGTAACGGTATGATCAGTGAGCTTAAAGCCCAACTTTTAGGTGCATTTGATATGAAGGACCTTGGTGCTGACCGGTATATTCTGGGAATGGTGATTAGAAGGCACATAGGTAACAGAAAGCTTTGGTTGTCACAAAGTAAGTATGTGAATACCATTTTGCAGAGATTTAATATGCAGGACTGTAACCTAGTTAGAGTTCCTTTACCCATTAGTACTAAGCTCTCATTAGATATGTGTCCAAAGATTGAGAATGATCTTGAGGATATGTCTAATGTGCCATATGCTAGTGTTGTAGGGACTTTGATGTATGCAATGGTTTTCACCAGGCCAAATATTGCCCAAGCAGTGGGAGTTTTGAGAAGATTTATGTCTAACCCTTGTAGATAGCATTGGAATTATGTGAAGAGGGTGCTTCAATATCTTGCAGGTACTCCTAATTATTGTTTGGTTTACTATGGTACTAATAGTGCTAATAAATCTTTGGACATATAGGGTTTTGTTGATATAGATTGGGTAGGTGACTTGGATAGTCGAAGGTCCACTAGTTGCTATGTGTTTACTCTGTTTGGAGGAGCAATGAGTTAGATAAGTAAGTGGTGGCCCACTATTGCTTTGTCCACCATAGAAGTAGAGTATATGACTTCTACCCATGTCTCTAAGGAGGGAGTTTGGTTGAGGAGACTATGTAAAGATATTGGATTTGATTACAAGATCATTCAGATTGGTTGTGATAGCCAAAGTGCTATCTATTGGCCAAGAATCTTATGTATCATGCTTGGACTAAGCATGTTGAAGTTCAGTATCACTTTGTTTAAGAGTTGGTTGCTAATGGGCATATTGAGCTAAAGAAGATAGACAATCAGGAGAATATTGCAGATTCATTAACCAAGCCTCTAAGCACAAAGAAGTTCATGTGGTGCAGAGAGGCCATGGGCCTTGTTTCTAGTGCCTGATTATTTTTCATTTGATTTCCTGTGGGTTGTTTTACAAGGTATAATGTCAAGTGGGAGAATGTTGGAATAAGGTACCATTACCCTTATAAATTCCAATATTGTATTTATTCCATTTATTATTTGTAATTTGTAATTACCCATAAAGGAATGAGGTAGTTTCACTGGCAGTGGTAATTTCAGAGTTACAAAAGTTATGGAGTGATATTTACTATTGGAAAATGGAAAACTTAGAGGTAAATGAGGGTAGGCATTTCCCTTGATGAATCTACTATTTTGGCATGTATGACAACTTGTCATAATGTGGTGTAAGTGGATTTATGACAGCTGGAAGTTATCATAAGATTCCATGATTCTATGATGCATATGACACTCATTATTAGTTGTAAGTTGCTATTATTAGCCCTAGGCACCCATATTGGGAGGATTTATTGTTGTTGGTATCTATGATTGTTATCACATGTCATAAGGTGTTGTTACATGATATTCTTAGACATGGGTGCCCAACCTTGCATGGGTAAGTTTTTGCCACTTGGATGTTGCATATATGACGACATTTAATGCTTGCATATGGGGGAATCTTGGATAGAGAAAGTGGATGCCTAGAATGGAGGGAAGACACTTCTATAAGTATTTTCCATTGTATTTGTTGCTATAATACATATTGTAGGTACTTAGGTGCTATCGGAATGCTGTCAAGTTGAAGACTGGTTGAGAGAGTTGTTGAGTTGTTATTGTATAATCTTTTTTAGATTAATACAAACTTGTGCCTCTTTCTTGGTGGATTTTTTTTTTTACCTACAATTATTTTCTCCACATAAACACTGTGATTTGTGTTTAGTTTTCTATTTTGATATTTCTATGTTGCATAGTTTCAATTTCATGCTACAATCTCCATTGATAATACACAGTTAAAGATTGCAGAAATTTATATTTGAATCAGATTTCCATTGAATAATTGTGCTTTCATTTGTAACAAGACATGGATTTGACTATGCCCAAAAATCTACAAATACCAAGGGTTATAAATACTAAGGAGATCTCCTCTCACAACTAAACAACCAAGCTCTGATACCAAACAAACGGAAATTTACACCAATAATATACTATTTTCACATAA
The DNA here is from genome assembly GCA_027924645.1 of Cunninghamia lanceolata. NCBI lineage: Eukaryota > Viridiplantae > Streptophyta > Pinopsida > Cupressales > Cupressaceae > Cunninghamia > Cunninghamia lanceolata. The sequence continues at coordinate 879,162 of BSBN01001254.1, forward strand.
CCCTAAGAGAGAAAAATATGAAAAAAATGTATTGAAATGCTTAATACGAATGAATAAAAAAACATACCATCAAAATGACATAAGATGTACATTGGGAAAACTAGGTCTTAAGTGGTAAATTTTGACTCCAAAAGAACTCACACACCCAATGTATTATCTCCATAAAAAAATTACAATACACTTACAAAGTCTCTAGATAGAAGGCCTCTAAAGCATCAAGCACTCTAATTTCACTCAATGTGAACAAGAAAAAAAGAATCATATAGCCACACATCCCAATCCATCATTCCTTTTCTCACATATGCAACGTACAATAGATGTTCAATCAACCTTAGTGAACAAGCCAAGGGCTATGAAATTCAACCTTAACAACTACTCATGTTATTGCTTTTATAATGATAAGTTTGTACAAAACTACCAAGTGGTATTACATATACCATGTGCTAAAAAACAATGAGATCACTAACCCGTGAACCAAAAAACCACTTTTTAGTACTAAGTTTTCCCTTTTGGTACTAAGTTTCCCAACTAGTTCTAAGTTTCCCAATATTGAATATTTTCCAATGTTTAACCCACATTAAATATTTATCCCAATGTTAGATATAACATGCAAGTGGCCCCAAGAAATACTATCTAATGTGATGCATGCATCCCTAGATTCCCTAGATGTACCACATTTAAATAATAATTTTACATTATAAACATTATGCAAGGTGTACAATAGGCCTTTCCCAACAAAAGATACATACTACATCCATGGGTATGTGTAGAAAGATAGGACAAAAATATATGGCCAATCTTTCATTTTAATTCTATGGTGCTCACATTCCAAAATACATAACATGCTCATGTTAAGGCACATGCATGTTTTTGAAGAGGAATGAATCATAAAACATACATGTTACAATTTAACCAATGAAATATCTCCCTTAGGATTGGAACATGTTTTAATTTACCAAGCCTAAGTGTTGGAAATGCATTTTTTCTATCCAAATCTATCTTTTCCAGAAATATACAAACGTCATTTGTGTTGTTTGTTAATTTTGTGTGTATTTAAGGTTTTAATCTTTAATTACTCTTAATAGTACATTTAATTTCTAAAAAAACACACATTTCTCTTTCTACTTAATTTGTGATCCACTCATTTGAATTCGAAAAAATACATTTTCATATCCTATGCTTCATTTTTTAGACATGAATTTTTTTTTTAATTTTGTTTTATTTTCTATAAATTAAGAGGGTGTGTGCTGATACTAATTCTTGTGCTCCTTAAAATTATCTTGTTGTAGTCCTTTGTATCCCTCTCTATTAATAATTAACCTAAGAAAATTTAAATTAAGGCTTCATTATTTATTTATGTCATGCTCTCTATCTTGTATCCCTATTTCTTTTCATGCCCTTGCTAATTTCTACATTCTCCATGTCTTAGTCAAGCTCTTAAGTTATAGCTTTGGTGGCCTTTCACAATGCCCAAGTCTTTTATCTTAACTTTCATGCTTTATTTCTAATTTAGTAGTGACCTATTATGACGAATCACCCTTTTTCATAAATTAAAGTTTCTATTGGCACAATGGGAACTAGTATATTTATATTTAAAGATATATCTAAAGTACGCTGAGAGATATCTTCTCTATGTGCTTATTTTTTATCAATTCATGGCACTCACCTCGAATCCTACAATTTGATATGTTCTACAATTTCTTTCTTTCATCTTAGTGCATAGTGACGGCTTCTATGAAACTACCATCCACCTTTCTTTTTTTTAGTTTTTTTTAATTTGTGGAGTGACTAATTGGTTTTTTAATAAAGATTTTAGATTGGAATCTTAAAAGTTTACATAGAAAATTTGGAATCTTTCAGCTCCCATTCATGCTGTGAATGTAGGAATGCCTCTCGGTGTAACAAACTTATGTAATAAACATTTGGCTCGTTGATGGCTTGGTGTTGTCCACATTAGTTGATTAGGTAAGATGATGGCCCGTGGTTGGTTTATTTTCTAGGGTGTTACATGGTTAGTGGTTAGGGTAGTGTTTCGTGGGCCCTCATTGTTTATTTGGCGTGGGTTCACATTTTGGTAGATGAATTTGCTAAGAGATAAAGACATGATTGTGTTATGAAAAAACCACACTATAAGATAAGATAGCTATAGGATGACAAGGAGGATTCAGGTAGGAAACATCGGTATATAGAAGAGCCACGAGAGAATCCATATTATGAATAATATCCATGCCATAGGGAAAACTTAATACAATTATGTAAAATAGTAGATATTTTTTGCTCATAGATTTAATGTTAGTAAGTGCATTAATAAGTAATTATCTCACAAGGAAAAGTTTTTTCTTAGCAATATATGTCTCATGATCATAGTCTTGTGGTTCTACATGTTCCACATTACGTTTCTTAGCATGAGCATTTTTGGGAATCATATCAAATAAGATCTTATTATCATGAGAGTGGCTAGCCATACTAGGGTTTAGACAAGCACTCATTTGTAAATGAATATTATGGTTTTTAGTAGATCATGACATAAATTGGCCCTAAATCAATATGAAAAAGAGAGACACAATTTTTTATAGAAATATTAACCACTCTTAGGTCTATAAAATTAAAAAACAAGATAAAACCCTAAAGATGGAAATCCTAAGGGGGTGCAAAAGAGGAGGGTTTCACCAAAATAGAAAGGAAAATAAATATTCCTCATGTATATGAGAGGGATGATTGTAAATTAATAAATAACATCAATATTAAGAATCTACACTAGATCTGAGGATGTAGGAATGATAAATAGAAAAATGTGTTGAAATAAATAAATGCTTCAAAAAATGAAAGTACTTATCTAGAAAATTGTGATAGATTATTAGATGTTGATTTGTCAATGGTGCAAAATATTAGTGACAATTAGACAAATTTTATAGATTTAATGAATGTCCTATCTATTACAATAGGTTATTTCCATGACTATGGATTTCACCTGACAAGTGTGGATATGATTTGATGTATCGAACTAATTTTTGCAATGTTTCTTTTGGGATGCCTTGATGTTCTTAAACTATTAATCCATGGAAAACACTTCGTGTGCTTGTTGATTTTCACTTGGTAAGGTTAATTACTTTCATATTCCAAACCATGAAAGGCTACCAATTCAATGACTAGACAAAAGATCAAGGACAAAACTCTCAAACATGAAAGATGCCCTAACTTCTAGTGCATTGCACATAATTTAATAAGTTCTCTTGATATTGGATGAATGTAATAATTCTAAACATGCATTGATCAAATTTAGCATAAAACTATATGCCTAAAATGAACTATGGTTACTCCTTCAAATACATCACTAAGGGTCATAAATAAAATTCTTGTGTGCCTTGAGTTGGTACATAATAGTTATAAGGATAGGTCAAGTGGGCCCCAAACTAGAATTTAAAATTCCAAAATAGATAGATCATTTATGTAAGGATTTGATCCAAGATAATATAGAAAGAAACCTAAAGATCAAGAGAAATATGTAGGAACGAGTGTCAATATGAATAGATAAAGCTCAAGATTTGGGGAAAATTTCAACTAAAAACATGCCATTTATATGCTTGTTATTGGATATCAGTCACTTTAATTGAAGTAGGTCTAAAACATAAGGGAAAAGGGCATGAGCATGCAATTTTCATGGTTACAACTCTAAAACTAACTTGAAGAGACAATGAAGATAAATCACATAACTACATATTTGTTGTTTATATTATGTATACAATAATATACTTGATTTTTATATGAATATTATAATAAAATTTATGGTAGTAAAAAAATATTTATTTTGACCTTGAGAAAGTTTCTTTATAGTAATTGACTGATAGGCTTATATGTGGGAGGTTTTCCTCCCAGAAAATTATCGGTCGCCAGAATGTTGTTAGACATTCTGAATAGTTTCAAAATGGTTTCCATTTTTTTCTATTGATTTTATTTACTGGTCCATTGGTAGCCATTGCTAGAGACTTAACCATTGCATTCCCCCAATGATCATTTATGTTCCTCGTAATAGTCAACTGCATAAGTTTGGTCTCGTTAACCATGTTACCCAATTGTGCTTTCCAACCCAATTAAGTCAAGCTATAACAAGTATATTTGATGCTTTGAAGAAGCAGATAGGTTCAAGGGGAAAGGAGAAGAAGGTTCAAGTTCTCAGTCAGTCCTAGAAGGCCTACTGTCTTGGTGGAGGGCCATTTTGGTGATCATAGTACTAGAATGATGTAGCAGCTCAATAAGAGCTGCTACATGAGCTAGATAAGATGGAAGGATACTCTAACAGAGCATGAGATATCATAGGACTAGCAAGATAAATGAAGGCTAATCTATGTATTGTGGATTGTGTTGCAGTTGTGGTCACTGTTCATTCATTGTAGTTTGATACATTATCAAGTGATCTAAAGGTACATAAAATCTTACTAAATCTACTCATGATTATAAACATCTATACCATGCAATAATTTTTAGTTCATCTTTATGCGATTGATTTACGAAAAAGAGGAAATAAGAAACAAGTCATTGCATGAAATAACTATTTATATTCATAAAGAGAGTGTTTATATGTCCCCACACAAGCTATGCAATTAACTCTATATGATGCAATGAAAGAGAATAAGTACATCTAAAACAAAAGGAAAAAGTATAGAAAAGGGAAAAGGGACATGTTTCCTGAATGACGAATCCCACTACTAGAAGCATCATCTTCATCTCCCTAGTTGATATCTTCAACAGGACCTGCAAGAGAAATTAAGGAAGATTGTAAGAGCTCAAGGTATTGTTTCCACTTCTATATGCAATAACATCAAAATGTACTTGCTATCTTACACAAACATTTTATCAAGAGGATAAGAGAGATAAATACCTCTAGAATGTAGTCATACAACTATAAAAGGATGCAAAAGATGAAGATCAAACAATCAAAAGAGAGGCCACTAAGCCTCTATGTTTTCTCCAACTAGTTTGCTGACTGTACAGGTATGAGTACTTGAAGACCAGTAATTAATGACATTTGTTTACAACAATTATAAATGACAAGGTAAAAGTGCTAGGATAGTCTTGAAAGTACAATCATGTTTAAGCCTTCAGAATAGTCATGAAGTGCTGCTTATGGCAGTCATAACAAAGCAGTCATCACATAGGCCAATTTATGAATAGACATTTAGAAAGAATCAAGGAATAGTTTTCAGTGATAGGGAATAGTCGTAGAAGCATCACAAGATGACTATCCATAAGAAGAGTAGCAGTTAAGAGAGCTCAATGAGTAGTGCATAGGATGTGAAAGAACCAAGAGATCAGTAAATCCAAAGGTCCACTAGAGATAAGAAGGTAGCCCAATGTTTGTTTCACAAAAACAAAAGGAGTCCATTAATGACTGTCATATTTGTAAGAAGGATATCTTTATAGTTACTCTAGATCAAGGTCCTATAGATGCTCAAGAGTAATAAGAAGGTGTCAAACAGACTCCTATCCATGATAAGGGATCAAAACTATGTTGGAGACAATGAAGCTGTATCATTTTATGAAGTATGTCAAGGAGGGGTCTACATAGCATCTCAGAGTAGTTTTTATAAACTGGAGTAGTCATCATAGAACCATAATAGTCATTAAAGGATGATAAAGTACAAAACGAAGAAAAGCATTCATTTTCTTCATGAAATGATAATAAAGGAGCAAGTTTTCCACTGCATAATACACAAAACTTATCATCAAGGAGCAATCACACTAAGGAGCAACCATGTAGCAGTCGTAAGGACAATCAACAAATGATGACAATATCTTAAGAACAGAAAGTTTTAGAACACTGAGAGACAGTCATTAACAACAATGAAGATAGCCATAGCAAGCAGATGATCATCAAAAGGAGTGACCAAAGGACTACAAAGTGAACAGTGTTGAGGAGTAACTCATAAAGCCAGCTTTGAGTAAGGGAAGAATAAGATACCTATCAAATCTTGGAAGCTTACATAGTAAAACCACAACAATGGCTACTATAATTAGATGTAGCAATAGTCAAGTAAAAACAATGAAAGAATAGACTTGAGAGCATAGTCTTATTGTAACATACATTGTCATGGAAGCTAAATGAGTAGAGAGTCTTCATTACCATTAGAGGAAGATGAAACCCTGTTTGTAATAGCAAGGTACTACATAGTGGAAAACTATAATAGACCTAAAGAAGATGCAATCCAAGTGAAGAAATGCAAGGGAGGTCCATTGGTTAATAATATTTTCGAGGAAGAAACTAGAAGACAAGACAAGAACAATCATGGCTATCATGATGACTCCAAAGACTACAAAGGGATATTCTCAAATATCATCCACTCCAATAGTCAACAACCCAATTTGAGAAATAAAAATAGGACATATATTTACCACTTTTGTTGTGAATGAGGTGTAAAATTGTTGGTGAGTGTTTGGCCATTGAAATGGATGATATTCAGGAGGAGCAGTCAATAGTGCAAATTTAATCAATGAGGAGAAGTCATTATACAACCATTAAGATACATATTAACTATTTGGAATAGTCATATAGTCTCATTTTTCACCTTTAAAGGGATATATTGGAAGTTGTAAAAGCTATCAGTATATAAGGTCAAAACAACATAAGACTGTAATAGTAAAAGAAGACAATATCATATTCTGGAGACTGTCACCATTGGGAAAAGTTGTAGTGTTCTACAAGGTTGAACAAGGTGAAGGTGAATCAATCATCTTAAATCTTAATGAACCCTAGGAGGTTATAGTGTTTTGTGTAACCATGCAGTTTAGAGATCACTAACCAAATCCCAACACTACATTCATTACAGTTCATATGTTTCAACGAGTGACAACAAGGAACCTAAGACTTGTCCATTGTTTCCTTCAGAATAGTAGAGTTTCATTCTTAAAATAGTGAAAGAAGTATTAGGTACAAGATCAAAGGTTAATGCAAAAGCAGAGTTCTTCATCATTTTGTTAACAATTAGAGCAAAAAAAGAGATGGGAAACAAAATGGTGATGGGGAGATGAGACAATACCTCAAGAGGTAAGATATAGTAGGCTTGTTTCATTATTTATACTCCTTGTTATTGTAGAGCCTTATACACTTTTGTTTAGCAAAGAAGATACAGGAACAACAAAAATAAAAATATTATGGATGACATGGCAAAATCATTTTGAGCTTTGCTTTAGCCTTAAAGGCTTTCATCATACACTCAAACAAAACTTATCACATAAAGGAAACATATCAAGCATTCCTTAAGACTACTGGTGAAAGAAAAAGATATAATGATTGTGACAACAAACATAAAATTGGAGTACAGTCACATGGAATCTCTTCATAGTTCATGAAACCCTAGTAAGGGTTTATAAAGCCTTCTCTTCTATTTATCCACAACAAAAGATGGAAAGGAGGGTTCTTCATAGTTTTTACAGAATGTGAAGTAAAGAAGTCTACAAGTAATAGGAGCAACGAAATAAGGGTCTTTCTCCATAGTCTTACCAGTGGAAGAAATGAACAAACAAACAGTCTTTCTCACCATATTTGTCAAACCCTAGCAAAAGGTACATAAATAAAATGATTTCTCACCATTTTCATATTGTAAATTAAGAACCATATGGAAATTACAAGGGTGTTGAGTGTTCTCCCATAATCATTCACAAAAAGCCCTAAGCATGAGAAGCTTTGCATACCATAGTTTTCCATATTTTTCAAACAAATACTGAGAAAAAAATGATAAAGGAAGTGAGCTCCTCTCAGTCTTCTCAAAAAGGTATGCACAAAAAGGAGAGAGGAGTCCATTTTTTTACCATTTTCTCACAGAATCAAAGCAATGAAGAGAAAATATACAGAAGCAAAGAAGGGTTGTAAGGAATGATAGTCCCAAATAAGAGAAAATAGTAGAAAGAAGCTATTTTTCCTGAGCTTATCAACAATAATGAGCAGTTTTTATAGTGTATAAGGGAAAGGTTACCTATGAGCAAGTCAGTGAACAAGTTCAACTAGGTGCAAGTAGCAATGAAACCCTCTAGAAGTTACAGGAGCTCTTCAAAATCCTCCATGGCGGCATAGAGCAACAAGGTCTCAATACAATGAACAATAGTTAACAAATGAAGTTTCAAGGTTTCTTTTGTTCTCTTTGTGCCCCAGCCCAAGGGCTCTGAAGTCTTTTTTGACATTTTTTAAAAAGAAAATCATTGAAGATAATTCCTGTCGTGGTCAAAACCTCGCAAAGTGTTGATGCCTAACAAAGCATGAGGAGGCCATGGGAAATGCAAGGATATAATGAATTGTGTATCAAGTATTGTAATCATAAGACCCTTATCTCTCTTTGCATGACCAAAGAGATTTCATAAATGTAAAGTAACACTTATTAAGGTAATATTTATTAAGTACCTTGATACTTGTTAAAATAAACCTAGTCAGTTATAGTTTATGATAACACTTATAAAGGTAATAAAGATATCTTATTACCTTTAGTATTTGTTAAATTAGACTTATAATTGCCCTCCTATCATTTAAAGAGAGAGTGAGAGAGGAAAATGAGTTAGACTGAGGTGGTAAACTCATACAACATGAGATTTTATTCCTATTTTTAACTTGGAGTCAAACAAGCCTATTTTTGGCAAATTTTTTGGTCAAACACCTTGAGAGGAGGATTCATGAGCTAAAATAGCTCAATTTGGAGTAGTTGTGGACACTTCTTTTAGGATTTTTCCTCTTGCTCACCCAACAACTAGGAGTTTCTTTTTCATCCTATTCATGCATCCATTGGAGTCGAGTTATACTAAAGTTGAGTTCTCCTTGGATTTTGGAGATAGATTTTTGTATTATAGAAAAAAAAGCTTATGTTATTTTTTAGTTCTTGCTTTTTCTCTTGCCTTTGCACATTGTAGAGACAGATTCAATATTGTAACTCACCATATTTTATAGGTTTTTATACAACAATTTACTTTTCAACAGATTTTCATTGTTATTGCAGAGTTTTCCTTCTATTCTCCAATAAAATTAGGTGTTCTTCTTGGATTTAGATGTCTTGTTATCTTGTGAATGATTTTATTAAGATTTATTGTGTTTTAAATCAAAAACTTTAAGTTTTCTGTCTCATTCATTGAATGCAATTATACAAAGGTGCAAGTTTTACCACAGGTTACAGATTGTTCAAGTGATTTAATTCATTTTTGTGAAACATTTTTATGATAAGATTGTTCATTTTAAGTTGTATGAGTAGATGTATTGAGAAATAGCAGTGAATCATATTGTGAGTTAGAATTCAATCATTGGTGCATCACCCCTTAGTATAAAATTCAATTTATTTAATCATCCTTTGATCTCTTTTCCATAAAGTATATAAGATCTAAGGGGCATTTAAAGGGACCTGACTCTTCCAAAGGTTCTTTCTCATCATAGACAACCCACAGTCTGAGATTATTCCCATGTTGCATAGGATTTCCAAGCTTTAAGGCTTATCATTCAGGGCACAATCCTTCATGACAACAATTTTTGGCACACCTAGTGGGACTCTGAAAAACATTTCAGGCCACTTAAATAATTTTTTCTTCGCTATTCTGGTATGCAGAATAGACTTTGAGCTTATAGAGGTAAAAACAACATAAATAGTGGCTCTACATTTCTCATTATTTGTAGATCTAGTGTAGATAGCACATGAGAAGGATCCAGATGAGGGGAAGTTCAACTCCATTTGAGTACCTACAGCTGTCACCCCCAAGAACAAGAGGTAGATCAACAATGAGAGCTACCAATCAAATAGGGAGATCTCATTCTACTCGACCAAATCCTAGGTCCGCAGGGTTTAATCAAAGAAATATGGTAATAAACCTTCAAATACAAGCCCCTCAACCTCCACCAATGGCATGACAATTGCCTTTTGTGACATTCAATGTTGGGAGCCCATTATTGATTACAGCACATGATTATATGCTAGCAAGAGCTCTTAGGAGCTTGCCTTTTTTCATCAGTGAAGATCAAACTACTCCAATCAAACATATCAAGGATGTGGCTACATTATGTTCAGTGTATCATGTAACATAGGAAAATATTGCAATGAGACTTTTGGCTGTATCCCTGAAGGGTAAGGTACTTTAGTGATTTAGAGGATTGGTTGTAGGTTCAATTACTTCATGGGATCTATTACGTGAAGCATTGAATAAATAGTTTGAGGACAAGTGAGACAACCTATCATTGGTTAAACAACTAAGTACAACAAAGAGAGCTCCATAGGAGCACATGGTAGATTTTAACTTTTATTTTCAAAGGACATGGGATAGAAAACAACTACAATAGGGCCTACTTCTAATCATGCATTTTTGTACTTTCTCAAAGATTTAAATAGTGATATTATAGTAATCGTGCAATCAATGGGTCGTAGAACACTACCAGATGCTTATGACCTTGCCATAAAAGCTGAAAACAACCTAATTCAGGCTAGTAAGATAGCCCCAAGACCACTTATGCCCATTTTTCCATAAGTGTAGCCCCCTGTCCTATTGAAAATCCTGCATATTGCTACTATACCTATTGTACAAGCTCTAAACTATCAAGTTACAACTCAAACAAAAGTTGTCTCGGCCCCATCCCAGGAGCTTTAGGATATTAAGGGATTATTACAAACATTTTGGAATGAGTTAGTAAATATTAAAAAGTAGCAAAATCAGGTTTATAGGCTTTATCAACCTCCATATTAAAACCAACAACAAAATAACTAGAAAAATAGACTAGCATATCATGATGAAGACTAGGGCCAAAGAAGAAATTTTAACACAAGACCATATCAGCCTTATAACCAGCATGTTGCCAACTCTTCTAGAGAGTTATTTTCAATGTAGAATAATATAGTATAGGAGTATGATTAGTGTTACCCATGTAACTAACCACACAACCAATCATCTTGCTCAAATGGTATGATAGATCAGGCTTTAATGGTGCCAAATAATGTTGTTTTCCAACAAAACACAGTACAAGAAAACTCAAAACATCATGTTTCTCATCCTAAATAGGAGCAACCTGATGCAACATTTATGAATTGGCAAGGTGAAGAGTTTTGTGGGGTTAATTATACATAGGGGTAAAGCCAATCAACCCAATGCATAGTAGCCAATACAAGGGCCAAAAAGAGGGCCATTGATAAAGGACAAGAAGCTGGTAGAGGGTAAAATTAGGCTCAAACAAGACAACAAGGTGTTGCTAGTTTGTCATAGCCATCAAATGTTCATGTTTTACCAAGAGGATAGCTTGTTCCAAATAGGGATTAGCCTAGAGGGTAGCCACAACAAGTACAACAGCAAGCAGATCCTGCTATACCAAGAGGACAACCAACAGTTGGCACATTTCCTTTCAATATTTTAGATCATATGAAAAAATAAAATGTAAGCATGTCTATGTGGGATTCATTGACTCTCCCAAGACAAAAAGACTTGTTGCAAAAAGCCTTATCTAGTGTCTCTTTAACCAATGAATCAAATCAAGACTAGCCTAGAGACTATCCTAGAGACTAGCCGAGAGACTAGCCTAGGGACCAGCCTAGAGACCAACCTAGAGTGGTACGTGCAAATGATCCACCAGTTTAGAGAGAACAGAAGAATCATGATGTCAAACCAACACCTTTTTATGTTTCACTAATTATTGGAAAACACTTAGTTCATAATTGCATGATTGATTCATGAGCTAGTAGTTCAGTGATGCATAAACAAATAGTAGATAAGTTGGGTTTGATGTATGGGCCACTATCAAAAGTAGTAGTCCAACTAGATGGTACATCCATCAATACCATTAGAGTCATCAATAACCTAGGTCTTACCTTTCATGCTTTCCCAAATTTTTCAATTGCACAAGACATATATGTTGCAAGTATGGGCCTAACCAATGTTGTCATTGATGTCAATATACTCCTTTTACATTAATGATAAGGTTGGATGAGTTGTATGCTGAGGATATTGAGAAAATTAGTCTCAATCAAAAACAGTGAACAACAGTGATGGCATAAGGTAAAAGTTCAAAACAGGATGAGGATCAGAGGATGCGGTTTAAAGGGTTTTTATATATGTGTTTTAAGATGTTCCAGTTGTTATTTTAGAGGTCTGCATGAAGATTTAAAGAAGTTATGGCAGTTCAAGTGAAACTGGTTCCGGCAGATGTTCAGTGATGACAGAGTGATACAGATAGGTCCGGTGAGATCCTTAAATGCATTCTCTGATTCTGCAGATTTGAGGAAGTGTTGGGGAAGTTTGTGTGGTGTGATAACTTGATTGGTTCATGGTTTGAAGGTCCGCAAGTATCTATTCCTTTGTGACAGTAATGGCAGGCTGTGTTCTTGAGGTTCCAGATGAAAGAGAGAAGAAATTCAGTAAGTAGAGGAAGTGCGGATGTTCTTGGTGGTTTAGGAAAGTTTGTGGAGGTCCTTGGATCATGTTTAGTTCATGTGTATGGTCCACATTAGAATTGGGATCCTGAAAATGAAGAATAACTTCTGGATGAATGTGTTCTTTTTGTGACTGGCCAACCAGATGAATTATACATCTTGCGGATGTTCTTGTGGATGTGTGCCGACTTAGATGTTTGTTCCTAAGTTGATGTCATGTATAAATAAGGGATTGTGAAGTCATTTCATAATGGACTTGTGGAGATGAGAGTGTGGTAGCGAGGAGAAGACCGAAAGGCAGAGTAGAAGGTTTGGGCTTAAATGGAACTAACTCAAGCATGGTGAAGATGCTATTTACCAGTTCAAGTATGTGATACTTATTCTTTTGTAGATAGTGTGTCTCTTGTAGGTAGTGAGCCTCTTGTGAGCAGTGTGTTCGGGCAGTGAGCCCCAATTGGCATGTGCCATTTTGTTTTTTCTATTCTTCTAACAGAGAATACAATCTTGGGTTAGTCACCCTGTGGTTTTTCCCTTAACCAGGTTTTCCACGTCAAAATCTTGGTGTCTCATGTGTTGATGTGTTTCTGCTCTTGGTTAAATGCATTAAGTTTCATGTTTGATTTATTGTTATACTGCTAAGTGAATATAAGTGTTGAAAATGAAGAAAGTTTTTGACAACTGATTCACCCCCCCTCTCAGTTGTCTACCCTAAGTCTAACAATATATGTCATAGACCTACCCCCATACTTTGCTTTATGCATTTCTAGGGGTTTTACAATAAAGTTAGTAGGTTATTTTTTAGCTGATTGGTCACATATGTGTTTTAGGACAAGATATGGCACACGACTAACTGTCAAATCTAAACCAATTTCCAAAGATCACATTGCACCTTACTTTCCTAGTGCTTTTAATGCTAATTTAAGTTACCATGATGAGGAACAACATGCTATTCATGATGGTAACACTCCAATAGAGAACATTTTAGATCTATTTTTAGATGAATGGGCATCTGAAAACCATAAAGATGACCCTTACAAACAAATGGAAGATGCAGGGTTAGGAATTTACATGATTAATGAACAAAATCTGACTATTTCTAACCTCATGAAAGAGGAAAAACAATAGGAACACCAATCTGAATAGAAAGATAATGTTCTATGACAACTATATTTTAATGGTGCAAGAAGTAACATTGGTACTGGTGGTGGAGCCATGCTCATTTCTCTTGAAGGTGAGAAATATTATGCAACTTTTTGTTTTGCATTTAGTTGTACTAACAACACAACATAATATGAAGCACTCATTCATGAGTTAGATTGAGCCAGAAAGAGAAATATCAAGTGTTTACAGGAATTTGGTGATAGTGAGTTAGTTATTAATCAAGTAAGGAATGTAAATTTAACCAAAAATGACTTACTTAAGTCATATAAGCACAAGACATGGGATCTAATTAATGATTTTGATGTTTTTAATCTGTTGTCCATGCATATGAACCAATTCAAAGAGGCTGATATGCTGGTAGCCATGGGAGTTGAGTTTGATATTGTAAAAGAGATCTGAAATGTTGAACAACATTAGTATATATAAAGGTAGTTGTGATACCATCAGTCCTAGATAACAACATCCATTGGTAGGTGTTTGACAGTGATGAATAGATTGCTAGTTTTGTCATTTAAGAAGCTGAGTTTTCAATTGGAAACTAGTAGAAATTAAAATAGCAGTTTGGAGACCAGATTCTATAGCTCAAAACAAACAATCTACCAAAGGGTTTTGTTACTTGGGAGTCTATTTTTAATTCAAATGATTAGCTGAGAAGAGAAGAGGCCAACATACTAATCAAGGAGGAACACTATGAGTCAGTTGAAATTTTCAAAGACAAACTCCTCAAACTAAGAAAGGTATGTACTGAAGAACATAAGCATGCATTAATTTATTATGTCAGGAAATTGGTGACATTTTTTCTTGGGAATACAAAGATTTGAAAGGTTTTAATCCAGAACTAGATCAACACACCATTGAGCTAGAACCGGGTGCGAAACTACTAAGAAAAAACAAAGGCCTCTTAATCCTAAGCTAGAAGTTCTGATGAAAACTAAACATAAAAATATGATCTAGAGGAGCATTGTATTTCCCATCAAACACACATCCTGGGTGTCAAATTTGGTGCCTATGAGAAAGAAAAATGGTGAAATTGGGTTGTGTGTTGATTTTAGGGACATAAATAGAGCCTCATTGAAATATCATTATCTACTGCACCTTCAATGGAGAAGATTTTGCAAGTTGTATCAAGTTCTAAAAGGTTCTTATTGTTGGACAGATTCTCAGGGTATAATCAGATTTTTCTTAAGGAGGAGGATCGGTATAAAACAACATTCACAACTAAATGTGAGGAAATGGGATACTCTCCTTTACAAATCTGCAACACAATACTCAAACAAGCCTATGCAAGAAGTCTGAAAATAAAATATAATAGTAGAGATATGAAGAGAAATGTGTAACTTGTATTTTATTGAATCTAAAAATGCATTACAAAATTAGGAAGCTTATGAGCTTCTGAGAATTACACATCCAACACCTGCAACAAATTAGTTTCTCCATATTGTGGACTCATTCCCCAACATCTAGGTCTGTAGCAATTTTCTTTTCCAAAGCCTCCCCTTCACCAAATGAGAAAGCATCAATATATAGAAATTGTGTGAGAAGAAACCACTATTGGTTTCTCAAAACGACCTCCACTAAACCACCAAGAAAACCCGTCACTTTCATCCTATCACTACTCCCTCATTTTTAAAATTTTCTAATATGGTTTCTAGATTTTGTGCCCCTCACTCTTAGCTTTCTAGAACATTTTGAATTTTTTTATTTCGATCAAAAATGAGAAATTTATGCCCATTTTACCAAGACTAGGTCTCATAATTATGACCCAAACATGCAATAACATGCAAAGCTTGTCACCCACATGGTTTCATTAAATTTTCCCATGGTTTCACTAAAACCATCAACTCGAACCACCTCTTGGAAATCCACACCCTTCTTAGAGGTTACAATTTTTGAAATAAACATAGGTGTTGTTGACCCACTTATGACGGAATCTTCCCACCAAATCAGCCCCACTAGAATACAAATTAATGCATATCTCCATGTGGATGCCTAGGAAATATTGTCTCCACTAACGAAGGAATTTACAAATTACTAGGGTATTTTTCATCAAAATTACAATTATTAATATACCCCAAGAAATTACATTTGTTGCAAATTTAAATATTATTTTCCAAAGCCCACAAACCTTATTGAAAACAAACAAATATAAATTAAAATATTTTTGGTAATGCAAGATTGCCCATACTCCTTGGATGCTCCTACATCAGACACCCATGATAACAAATTTGTGAGCATATAGGCACAAATATGTGCACAAAAATCCTCTCTTTTTCCTTACTTTCCATCATCTAACTGGAACACTTTGCATCCTCCTCCACCTACTGTATCTTCTTCTCTCCACCCTCGTGGGACTAAACCCACTACAACAATCTGACCACCTCCACCAATATGCATTCACCTCTACATCTTCATACATTTCATTCATCTCTATAACATTCAAATCAACATTACTTTCAAATTCATAAAATTCATGAAAATAAGGTATTACCTCATCTGGTACAACTTCCTTTTCACCTCCATTTGTAGTCAATGAATGCCATTCTTTTTCAACTACTACAATCTTTTCTTTTACCTCATCCTCTTGCATGAGGATATCATCTTCAATGTCACATGCTTGAAATTATGCTACACCTTCTCTTTTACCTGTAAACAAAACAATGTTAGCATAATCATTGGACCTTTCTTCTCCCATCTACATCTTCTCTATCTCCTTATCACATTCATCTGACTCTTTCCCTTCAAATAAGATATCAACCTTTCTCATCTCCTCTTTGAGTAGGATATCTTCTTCATCTTCACCAAATTCTTCATTAAATATAGGACCCACAAATTCCATCATTTCAACTTCTTCTACACTACTCAAATCAGCAATACTCAAATTTATTGCCTCTTTCTCTTCATCTCCGTTCTTATCTTCATTCTCATCTACAACATCTTTATCCTCTTCAACTACTGTAGCCTTCTTCACCACCTCTTCCATGCCTTCCAAAAGACATGCCTCAGCTTCAGATTCAAAAACTTCTTCCCACTCATTTTCTTCTTCTTCCTCAGTGTCACATGCATGACACTCTACTTCATTTTCTTTCTTTCTTGCATTCCAAATATCATTAGAAAGATAAATAAAATTATCACCTCTTTTCTAATGAAGTACTCTTCTCCTTTCCAACTCTGAGCTGCAAATTCTTCCACTTGTTGTTTCAATTCCCTAAATTCTCTCACCCTATCCTTTCTAAGTCTTTCTCTAATTTCCTCAAGTCTAGGAATTGTCAGAATCCATCCAATAATAAAAATATTTTTTCTCATTCTCTTTTCCATACTCAAGGCTTCACAAAGCCTCAAGACACAGGTTTTCAAAACCCTTTAAATAGTTTTTCTTGCAAGTTGCATATACACATGCAACAAATCTATCACACAATCCAACTCTCAGGTCCTAATGTAAATTGTCTCACATTCGGTGATCTGTCTTCACACAAATCACACACACCACCACCATAGGTCCTTCTATAAGCTACCTCATGTTTGGTGATCCACCTACAAACTCAGGAACAACTCACTTTGATACCACTGATGCAAAGTGATCCTCTCCCTTCGAAATCTGCAACAAAACACTTCACATGACTCTGAAAGAAGGCTAAAAATAAAATAGAACAACAAATACAAGAAGATAAATTTGCACCAACACTTCTATTGAATCTAAAAATTATTCCAAAATCTTGAAGCTATGAGCTTCTAAGAAGTTTACAATCCACACTTGCAACAAATTTTTATGTCTTCATCAATCTGGAATCACACTGGTAGCATCTGGCTATACAAATATCTTCATCCAAAGCACTCCCCCTTCACCAAATTAGCAAGCATCAATATATATAAATTGTGTGAGAAGAAACCACTATTGGTTTCTCTAAACAACCTCCACTAAACCACCAAGAAAACCCGTCACTTTCAACCTATCAATGCTCCCTCATTTTTTGGATTTTTGTAAAATGGTTTCTAGGTTTTGTGCACCTCATGCCCAACTTTCCAAAACATTTTAGATTTTTCTATTTTGATCATAAATGAGAATGTTATGCCCATTTTACTAAGACTAGATCTCATAATTATGACCCAAACATGAAATAACATGCAAAGCTTGTGGCCCACATGGTTTCATAAAAATTTCCCATGGTTTCACTAAAACCATCAACTAGAACCACCTCTTGGAAATCCACACCCGTCTTGGAGGTTACAATTTTTGAAATAAAAATAGGTGTTGTTGACCCATTTATGATGGAATCTTTGCAACAAATCAGCCCCACTAAAATACAAATTAATGCATATCTCAAAGTGGATGCCTAGGAAAGATTCTCTCCACTAACGGAGGAATTTACAAATTATCGGGGTATTTTTCATCAAAATTACATTTATTAATATACCCAAAGAAAATACATTTGTTGAAAATTTAAGTCTTATTTCCAAGGCCTACAAACCTTATTAAAAAGAAACAAATAGAAATTAAAATATTTTTGGTAATGCAAGATTACCCATACTCCTTGGATGCTCCTGCATCAAAATGGGGAACCATGACTTACCAAAAAAAGCCATTTGGGTTGTCAAATATTGGAGAAACCTTTTAGAGAGCCATGGATATGGCCATTCACGGTATCATGAATAAGTTTGTTTTGGTTTACTTAGATGATATTACTATATTTTCAAAGGAAGCAAAGGATCACTTATCACATTTGAGGCAGGTTTCTGAAAGATGTAGAAAGTATGGAGTCTCTCTTAACCCAAAAAGTGTATTTTTGTTGTCCATGAAGGTAAGCTACTAGGTCACATTGTTTCCAAGCATGGAATCACAATTGATCCAAAAAGAGTAAGTGCTATTTCAGCCTTACCCTTACCAGCCCACAAGAAGGGACTGCAAAGTTTCTTAGGCATAATCAATTTCGTAAGAAGGTTTATCCCAAATATTGCTAGTCTTTTGAAGTCTTTAATATCTATGCTAAAAAAGAACATTAGTTTCATCTGGACCAAAGAAGGAAAAAATAGTTTTGAGGGCATCAAAGCAGCAATAGCAGCAACACCAACATTGATAAATCCAGACTTCTCAAAAGATTTCATACTGTATGCCTATGGAGGAACTGGTACTATTTCTTCTATGTTGACCCAACAAAACAAGAACAATCAGGATCAACCAGTTGTAGTTTTCAGCCAAGGATTAGAAGGCTACGAACAAAGGTATTCATTTGTTGAAAAACATGTACTTGCACTCATTAGAAGCCTTAAATAGTTTAGGCACATGCTTTCTAAAATTAAAATTTAGCTGATGGTTTCCCATCTAAGTGTAAAAGAATTCATGTTGAGAAAGGATTTAGGAGACAAAAAAGCTAGCTAGGTCACCAAGGTGATGGAGTATGATGTTGATATCAAGGTTACCAAGTTGGTTAGTGGTAAAGGATTGTGTGAACAACTAGCTGAAAGTACAAAAAGTGATTTAGAATTGCAAAAGGAAGTTGTTTTAATTACTGATAATAATGTTGTACCTATTGTCCCAACAAATAACACTATGTAGACACATGATATGATACATTATTTACAGACTAGTGAGTACCCAACTGGGCTAAATGATGCTAAATGAAGGTTTTTCAGACTTCAATCCATTTCATATGTTATTTTGAATGATGCCTTATTTAGAAAAGACTACAATGGAGTACTTTTAAGATGCATTGAATAAGACCATATTGAAAAAACCTTGCATGAGTTCCATGATGGATTAGTTGGTGATCATTTTGCACCTTGAACAATAACCTTGAAGAATATGAAGGCTGGGTACTATTGGCCATCTCTTTTCAAAGATGTGAATTCATAGGTGAGAAAGTGTGTGAAATGTGATGTATTTGTAGGCAAACAAAAGTTGGCAGCCATCCCACTACAACCTATTTTAGTTGATCAACCTTTTACCAAGTGGGGCCTTGGTTTCATTAGAGCCATCAACCCACCATCAAGTTCTAGCCACAAGTGGGTATTAAAAGCCACATATTATTTTACCAAGTGGACAGAAGTAGTAGCTTTGAAAGAGGATAATGATAGTGCTATATTAAATTTCTATGAAGACTTAGTAGCCAGGTTTTGTGTACCAGATTCTATCATTCTAGATAATGCCTTAGCTTTTGTAGGTATGAAACTAATTGACTGAGCAATTAAACAAGGTGTTTACCTAAGTGCTTCTTCAAACTACTACCTTCAGGGGAATGGGCAGGATGAGTCCACTAATAAAAACCTCATCAAGATTATCAAAAGGACAATAGAAGAAAACTAGAGGACCTAGAATTTAAAGTTTAAATTAGTCTTATGTGCTGATAGAGTGACTCATAAGAGGGAAATAGGTCAGTCTTCATTTATGCTTGTGTATGGGAGGGAATCTAGGCTCCATATTTCAGCTGAGTTACCAGTTCTAAGCCTCATGAAGGGGCTTGAAATGATGGAAGATGATCCAATGGTGGTAGAGTCGGCTAAGTTGTTAGAACTAGAGGAAACAAGGAAACAAACAACACAACAATTGGAGATGCAAATGAATAGGACAGTTGACAAGAGGGCAACATTTAGACATTTCAAGGAGGGAGACATTATCCTTAAGTGGGACGAGTTAAAAAGTAGACCTGGTAAGCACAACAAGTTTGAATCTATGTGGGGTGGCCCATTCATGATTGTTGAATGCAAACAACATAATACTTTTTAGCTGGCCACTATGGAAGGAGATGTGTTACCTATCCCAGTAAATGGGATTCACCTTAAACACTAATTTTGATGAGCAAAAGTTTGCAAATGTATTAGACTACAGTAGTTATTTTATTTAATAAGTGTTGGTTGCACAATAGTTTCAATTCTGTTTTGTTTTCTAAGAAGTGCTGATGCATAGTTTGTTGGTCATGTTTAGAGCTAGTCTATTTTGTTTTCAGTTTTGTTTTTCTTCTATGGTTTTTCTGGCAGTTGAGTTTCAATAAATTTTTAGAGTTTTGAAGGCCAAGAAATGACTCTTTTGCCCAATGGATATAACAGACAACTGGTCAAGAGAGTTTTAGTAGGTAAAGCTGGCGTAGAGGTGGCCAAAAATGTTACCCAATTGTGCTTTCCAGCCCAATTGGTTCAGGCTGTAACAACAATTATATTTGCTACTTTGAAGAAGTAGATAGGTTGAATGGGAAAGGAGGAGAAGGTTCAAGTTCTTAGTCAGCTCTAGAAGGTCTGTTGTCTTGGTGGAGGGCCATTCTGGTGATCATAGTACTAGAATCATGTAGTAGCTTAATAAGAGCTGCTACATGAGCCAAATAAGATGGAAGGATACTCCAATAGAGTAGGAGATATCCTAGGATTGGCTGGAGAAGTGAAGGCTAATATATTATTGAAAATTGTGTTACAGTTGTGGTTATTGTTCATTCATCGCAGTTTGATACATTATCAAGTGATCGAAAAGGTACATAAAATCTTACTAAATCTACTCATGATTATAAACATCTATACCATGCAAAAATTTTTAGTTTATCTTTATGCAATTGATTTATGAAAAGAGGAAATGATATGTAAGTCATTGCATCAAATAACTATTTATATTCATAAAGAGAGTGTTTATATGTCCTGACACAAGGTGTCAGATTAACTGTATATGATGCAATGAAAGAGAACAAGTACATATTAAACAAAAGGAGCAAGCATATAAAAGGGAAAAGAGACCCGTCATTGCCTAAATGATGAATCCCACTACTAGTAGCATCATCATTAGCTCCCTTATTGATATCTTCAAGGGGACCTGCAAGAGAAATTAAGGAAGAATGTTAGAGCTCAGGTAATCTTTTCCACTTCTATATGCAATAACATCAAAATATACTTTCTATATTACACAAACATCTAATCTGAAGGATAAGAGAGATAAACAACTTCATAATGCAGTCATATGGCTATAAAAGGATGCAAAAGATGAAGATTAGACAATCAAAAGAGAGGCTACTAAGCCTCTATGTTTTCTCTAACGAGTTTACTAACTATGTAGGTACAAGTACTTGAAGACCAGTCACTAATGACATTTATTTAAAACAATTATAAATGCCATGGTGTAAGTGTTAGGATAGTCTTGAAAGTACAGTCATGGTTAAGCCTTGATCATAGTCATGAAGAGCTACTTATTGTAGTCATAACAAAGTAGTGATTAGGCAAGCCAATTTATGAACAGTCATTCAGAAATAATCAAGGAATAGTTCTCAGTGATAGGGAATGGTCATAGAAGAGTCACAAGATGACTGTCGACAAGCAGAGTAGAAGCCAAGAGAGCTCAAGGAACAATGCATAGGAGGTGAAAGAATCTAGGAGAACAACAAATCCAAAGGTCCTATAAAGATAAGAAGGCAACCCAATGAGTATCTCACAAAAACAAAGGAGTCCATTATTGACTGTCATATTTGTAAGAAGGATGTCTTCATAGTTACTCCAAATCAAGGTCCTATAGCTATTAAGAGTAATAAGAAGGGGTCAACTAGACTCCTATCCATGATAAGGGATCAAAACCATGTAGGAGACCATGAAAATGTATCATTTTAAGGAGTATGTCAAGGAGGGGTCTGTACAATATCTCAGAGTGGTTTTTATAAATTGGAGCAATCATGATAGAACCATAATAGTCATTGAAGCATGATAAAGTATAGAAGCCTTCATTTTCTTCACGAAATGACAATAAAGGAGCAAGTTTTCCACTATTTATTATACAAAACTCATCATCAGGGAGCAATCACAGTAAGGATCAACCATGTAGCAGTCATAAGCACAATCAACAAATGATGGTTGTATCTTAAGAACAAAACATTTTAGAACACTTAGAGACAATCATTAACAATAATGAAGCAATCCAGAGCAAGCAAATGATCATCAAAAGGAGTGACCAAAGGACTAAAAAGTGAATAGTGTTGAGGAGAAACTCATAAAGCCAGCTTTGAGTAAGGGAAGAATAAAATACATGTCAAATCTTGGATGCTTACATAATATAGACACAACAATGGCTACTATAATCAAATGTAGCAATAGTCAATTAAAAATAATGAAAGAATAGACTTGAGAGTATAGTGTGATTGTAATAGCCATTGTCATGCAAGCCAAATGAGTAGAAAGTCCCCATTACCATCGGAGGAAGATGAAACCCTATTTGTAGTAGCAAGGTATTGCATAGTGGACAACTATAACAAACCCAAAGAAGATGTTGTCCAAGTGATGAAATGTAAGGGAGGTTTTCTGGTCAAAAAGATTTATCGAGAAGAAACTAGAAGACAAGACATAATAGTCATGGCAATCATGATGACTTTAATGACTACAAAAGGGTATTCTCAAATATCATCCACTCCAACAGTCAAAAACCTAGTTTGAGCAATAAAAATAGGACAAATATTTACCACTTTTGTTGTGAATGAGGTGGAAAATTTATGGTGAGTGTTTGTCCATTGAAATGGATGATATTCAGGAGGAACAGTCAATAGTGCAAATTCAGTCAATAAGTTGTAGTCATTATACATCCATTAAGATACATATTAACTGTCTGGAATAGTCATACAGTCTCATTTTTCATCTTTAAAGGGATACATTGGAAGTTGTAAAGGCTATCAGTATATAAGGTCAAAATAGCATAAGACTATAATAGAAAAAGAAGATAGTATCACATACTAGAGATTGTCACCATTGGGGAAAGTTGCATTGTTCTACAAGGTTCAACAAGGTGAAGGTGAAGGTGAATCTTAAAACTCAATGAACCCTTAAAGGTTACAATGTTTTTTGTAGCCATGCAATTTAGAGATCACTGACCAAATCCCAACACCACCTTAATTACAGTTCATATGTTTCAAGGAGTGACAACTAGGAGCCTAAGACTTGTCCACTGTTTCCTTTAGAATAGCAGAGTTTCATTGATAAAATAGTGAAAGAAGTATCGGGTACAAGATCAAAGGTTAATGCAAAATTAGAGTTCTTCATCATTTTGTTAACAATCGGAGAAAGAAAAGAGATGGCAAACAAAATGATGATGTGGAGTTGAAACAGTACCTCAAGAGGTAAGATAAAGCAGGCTTGTTTCATTATTTATACTCCTTGTTATTGTAGAGCCTTATACACTTTTGTTTAGCAAAGAAGATATAGGAACAACAAAAATGAAAATATTACGGATGACATGGTACAATCATTTTGAGCTTTGCTTTAGCCTTAAATTCTTTCATCATACACTCAAACAAAACTTTGTACGTAAAGGAAACATATCAAGCATTCTCTAAGACTATACTGGTGAAAGATAAACATATAATGATTGTGAGAACATACATAAAAGTAGAGTAGAGTCACATGGAAGGTCTTCACAATTCATGAGACCCTAGTAAGGGTTTATAAAGCCTTCTCTTCTATTTATCCATAGCAAAAGATGGAAAGGAGGGTTCTTCATAGTTTTTATAGAATGTGAACTAAAGAAGTCTACAAGTAATATGAACAATGAAATAAGGTTCTTTCTCCATAGTCTTTCCAGTGGAGGAAATGAACAAACAAATAGTGTTTCTCACCATATTTATCAAACCCTAGCAAAGGGTATAGGAATAAAGTGATTTCTCACCATTTTCATAATGTAAATTAAGAACCATACAAAAATTACAAGGTTGTTGAGTGTTCTCCCATAATCATTCACAAAATCCCTAAGCATCAGTAGCTTCACACACCATAGTTTTCTATATTTTCCAAATGAAGCCCGACCAAAAAAATGAAAAGGGAAATGAGCTCCTCTTAGTCTTCTCAAAAGGGTATGCACATAAAGGAGAGAGGAGTCCACTTTCTTTCCATTTTCTCATAGAATTAGAGAAATGAAGAGATGGTATATAGAAGCAAAGAAGGGTTGTAAGGAATGACAGTCCCAAATAAGGGAACAACAATAGAAAGAAGCTATTTTTCCTTAGCCTATCAACAATAACAAGCCATTTTTATAGTGTAGAAGGGAAAGCTTACCTGTGAGCAAGTCAGTGAGCATGTCCAACTAGGTACAAGCAGCAATGAAATCCTCTAGAAGTTACAAGAGCTCTTCAAAATCCTCTATGGTGAAATGGATCAACAATGTCTCAATACAATGAAGAATAGTGAACAAATGAAGTTTTAGGGTTTCTTTTGTTCACTTTGTGCCCTAGCTTGAGTGCTCTCAAGTCTTTTTTAACTTTTTTAAGAATAAAATCATCGAAGATAATTCATGTTGTGGTCAAAACTTTGCAAAGTGTTGATTCCTAACAAAACATGAGGAGATAGTGGGAAATGCAAGGATATAATGAATTGTGTATCAAGTATTGTAATCATAAGACCCTTATCTCTCTTTGCATGAACAAAGAGCTTTCATAAATGTAAATTAACACTTATTAAGGTAATATTTATTAAGTATCTTGATACATGTTAAAATAAACCTAGTCAGTTATAGTTTATGATAACACTTATAAAGGTAATCAATGAATTTTATTACTTTTAGTAATTGTTAAGTTAGACTTATAATTTCCCTCCTATCATGCAAAGAGAGTGAGAGAGGAAAAGGAGTTAGACTGAGGTGGCAAACTCATGCAATAGGAGATTTTATTCCTATTTTTGACTTGGAGCCAAACAAGCCTATTTTTGGCAAATTTTTTGGTCAAACACCTTGAGAGGAGTCATGATCTAAAATAGCTCAATTTGGAGCAGTTGTGGATGCTTTTTTTAGGTTTTTCCCTCTTGCTCTCCCAACAACTAGGAGTTGCTTTTTTAGCCTATTCATGCATCATTTGGAGTCAAGTTAGACTGGAGTTGAGTTCCCCTTTGCTTTTGGAGACATATTTTTGTATTATAGGAGAAAAATATTATGCATTTTTTTTAGTTCTTGATTTTTCTCTTGTCTTTGTACATTGCAAAGATAGATTCAGTATTGTACCTCACCATATTTTATAGGTTTTTATACAATAGTTTAGTTTTCAACAAATTTTCATAGTTATTGCAGACTTTGCCTTCTATTTTCCAATAAAATCAGGTGTTCTTCTTGGATTTAGGTGTCTTGTTATCTTGTGAATGGTTTGATAAAGATTTACTATGTTCTAAAATTGAAACCTTTAAGTTTTTTGTCTCATTCATTGAATGCAAGTATACAAAAGTGCAAATTTTACCACATGTTACAGATTGTGCAAGTGATTTCATGCCTTTCTGTGAAACATTTTTGTGATAAGATTGTTCAGCTTAAGTTGTATGAGCAGATGTATTGAGAAATAGTTGTGAATTAGATTGCAAGTTAGAATTCAATCATTGTTGCATCACCCCTTATTATGAAATTTAGTTTATTTAATCATCCTTCTATCTCATTTCCACAAAGTATATCAGATCTAAGGGGCATTTAAAGGGAGCTAGCTCTTCCAGAGGTTCACTCTCATCATAGACAAGCCACAGTCTGAGAATGTTCCCATGTTGCATAGGATTGCCAAGCTTTAAGGCTTAGCATTCAGGATGCAATCCTTCGTGACAACAAACTGTAATCGTAGTAGCTAATGAACATCACTGCCCAATTTCAATTCAAACCATTGCCATGTTGTGAAACATTAGTGGATGCCCATGTAGAAAACATGGATGACTTCATGAGGTAGTGACACTATTTCACCATGGCCTTTCACCATATCCAACAAACAAGTCTCTAACATGTACGGTTTGTTTTCACCAACGTACTCCTAGCCTGTGCCAAAATGGGAGGTCTCGAACAGGGTATGAACATTGAGTATAAATGATAGAGCAATTTTATTAGATGTTGTAGTTATAACTTCCATGGTAGACATGTATACAAAATGTGGAAGCATAGACAAAGCACATGAACTATTTGATCAGATGCCTAAAAGAAATGTGGTCTCATGGAATCCTATGATTATAGGACATGCACAAAATGTGTTTTTTGAAAAATCTTTAGCAACTTTCAAGAAAATGCAATTGGTAGGTGTAAAGCTAGAATCCACAACCTTTACCAACATCCTTCTTGTCTATGCTAAAAACGGAGCTTTGGAACAAGGTATGGTCATCCATCATAGGATAAGGATAGAGGAATTTTGTCAAATGTAGCTATAACTTCTTTGGTAGACATGTATGTGAAATGTGGAAGCATAGACAAGGCACCTGAATTGTTTGACTGCATGCCTCAAATAAATGAGGTCTCATGGAATTCTATGACTACAGGATTTGCACAAAATGGGTTTGTTGAAAAAGCTTTAGAAACTTTCAAGAAAATGCAATTGGCAAGTGTAAATCCAAACTCTACAAGATTTCCTAGCATCCTCCCTACATGTTTCAAAATTGGATGTTCCAAACAAGGTATGGACATCCATCACATGATAAAGGATAGAAGAATTTTTTTCAAATGTTGTGGTTCTATCTACCTAGGTAGACATGTATGCAAAATGTGGAGGCATAGACATGGCATGTGAACTCTTTGATAGGATGCCTCAAAGAGATGTCATCTCATGGAATTCCATGATGGCAAGATATCCACAATGTGGAAGCATAGACAACTCACATGAACTGTCTAATGGAATGCTTCAAATAAATGTGTTCTCATGCATCCCCTAATTGTGGGATAAATAGATTTGTTGAAAAGGCTTTAGAAACTTTCAAGTAAATGCAATTGGCAAGTGTAAAGCTAGACTCTATAACCTTTGCTAGCATCCTCCCTAACTCTGCCAAAATGAGAGGTTTTGAATAGGGTATGGATATCCATCACATGATATAGAATGGAAGAATTATGTCAAATGTTGTGGTTATAACTACCCATATAGACATGTATGCAAAATATGGAAGCATATACAAGGCATGCAAACTATTTGATAGAATACCTCAAAGAGATGTTATCTCATGGAATGCCATGGTAGCCAGATATCCACAATGTGGAAGCATAGACAAGTCACATGAACTTTGTGATAGAATGCCTAAAAGAAATGTGTTCTCATGGAATGCATTTATTGTAGGATATGCACAAAATGGATTTGTTTAAAAGGCTTTAGAAACTTTCAAGAAAATGCAATTGGAAGGTGTAAAGCTATACTCCACAACCTTTTCTAGCATCCTTCTTTCCTGTGCCAAAATGGGAGGTTTGGAATAGGGTATGGACATCCATCAAAGGATAAAGGAAAGAGGCATTATGTCACATGTTGTAGTAGGAAATATATATATATAGATATACATTTTTTCTATGTGGTACTTTAGTTATTATGACAGTTGGAGAGATTCTATTAAAATGAATTCTCACAAACATCTTGTAATGTAAATTCTAATTATCATGTCCAATTCTCCATATGAAATATTTTGATATCAAAATTAAAATTTCATATTTACTTTCAAGACATGTATATGACACATGAATATGCAAACATTTCAAACATTACAATTCAAATAAAAAAGTGCAAAGATTACATATGTCTAAGGTTGAAGCAACTACCACATAGAATTAAAAACACTAGCATACCCATCAACACTATTACAACAACATTTGTAAATCCTTTCAAAATCAAACTTAGTCATGGATACATTGTGTAAATAGTTTGTAAACATTTGCAAAAGAATATTTTATATAAATATGTTGTCATAAGTAAACAATTTCTCAACATTTTCATACAAAACTTTGATTATCACATTAGACTTCACGACATACAAGCTTTATATCCCATGGTGTGCATGTAATGACATGAATGGTGACATGACATAGTGTACCTTGAATATGATGGAGTACTGGAACCTAAAAGTAAGGACTAGCCATTCCTCAAGTGGGCCCATCTGATTACTAATTCGTCCTTGTACCTTAAAAAATCTCATGAACCTCATACTAAGCTCACTACTAAGAGTATGCTTGTTGATGATCACCACTGGCCTAATGGTGACCTTCCAAATGCTTGTTGATGATCACCACTGGCCTAATGGTGACCTTCCAAATGTATTTGGGACACTCAATTCCTCTATAATGGAGGATGACACTCCATGGAAGATGTCAATGAGAGTTGGACAACTAGCTAGACACCCATGCATGTGCACTATGTGACATCATTCTCACCTACATCAAAACAATTATTAACTTTCATATTTTTATTATAACAAAAGATATATGTTCCCACACATTTTAGAAAACCACATATATGCTGCAAAATACTAACCACATATATGTTTCAAAAAGTTTAGAATTAACTTACAAATTTTGTGCTTCTGACAAAAGTTGCTAAAATTAGGTGAAAATGGTTGAATATTTCTTTAAGAAGGCTGTACATGCAAATTGTATCAATCTATTGCATGAGCTATTGATTGAGATTTTATCCAAAAATTCATAAGATTGTGAGGAGATCTATAGGATTGCATATAACTACAAATGACACAATAAGATTGCACAATGAAAAGGGAGTAATAAATCAATGAATCATTGGTTTGAGAGGACTAATGGTCACCAAGTATATAGAGAGCCAAAACAAAGCACTAATACAAAAAATGCATCTTGAAATATAGTGAGAGGATTTAAAAACATAGGGCTAACATGAACAAAAAACACATTTTAAACAAGGTACAGAATATTAGATAAACATTACCCTTTGGAAATTATAATAAATTCCCCTACCTTGAATAATGATTCAAAGGGTCTTTGGATATGTTGAAAATTTTTAAATGGACCACTTTCTTGTAAATGACTATGGAAGTTTCTATATTTAGCTGATAGGCTTATATGTGGGAGGTATTCCTCTTGGAAAATTGTCAAACACACTGGAAAATCACCACCTTTTTTTCTTCCATCACCCATTTTTTTGTTTTCACCATTCCTTTTTTTATTTTCGTGGTTCATTCATTTTCACCATTAATATAAGGTAAATATTGTGCTCATCAACATTTTTATTTTTCGTCATGTAATCAAACTCCATTAATCTCAGATCTATATACTATTTCATGGAGAACTGCCATGTGTTCATACAAGACAACAATAATGAGAAAGGAGCATTGATTTAATATTCAAACATGATAGAATAATTTTTTGATTTAATGAGTGACTTCAATTTACCCTCTACCACCAAAGCTATAATGGTCCCATCACTAGCCATTGGCCAATGAAGTAGTAATAATATTAATGCATCATAAATGATTTTCATAGATGTAATAATGTTTAGGAAAGTAAACTTTTTATTTCTTAAGCTTCCTTCATATTTTATCTCTTTAACCATATTTAATTGTTCCTTCATGAGGGAGATTTTATTTATCAAATATTATGTATTATTAATAATGTATGAGGGATCACTAATAGATTAGAAAATAGATTTAATAAATAATATAAAATTGAAGTTATTGGTAACTTTGAGAACAATTTATTAATAAGGGGGTAAAACATAGATTTAATAAAATATATAAAATTAAAGTTATAAATAATTATGAGAACTATTTATTAATAAAGGGGTACGTATAATTGGTAATAACATGTTATTACTATTATAATGGTTTATTTATAGTTAATAAAATGTAATATTAGAATTTATAAAGTGTATGATTAGAAACAATATAATAGAATGATAATTATTAATAAAATTGATTGGAAGGATAAGTAATAAGGTGTTTGAGTTAGGACAACTCAGGATAACCTCTCTTATGGTTGTAAGATCTATATTATTAGGATGAAAAATATTAAATTCATGTTGGTTGTGTCTTAATTATATGTGCTATTAATTAAAATGGTTTGAAATATGTGATGGAAAAATGACTTGAAAAATCATTTAAAAACTTTAATAAAAATCCAATCATTTAAAAATTTCTTTTACGGAAGGATTTCATTCAAATAAAAATGTATTATCTCATCAATCATTGCTTTTAATGTAGTTCCAATGTGGGACAATGAATATTTCGTTGAAATATTTTTATACATAGAAAATATTTCCCGGCTAAATATGAGAAACAAAATTTGTATAAACATTACAAATTATATACAAATGCTAAAATATTAAGCGATTGATATCCTATAAAAAGTGACCCCACTTTGAAGATCCTTGTTTAGTGAGTATTTTATTCTAGAAATTAGTTTTAAATATAATCCACTTCAAGAGCAATTAGAAAATGTAAAATTTTAAAACTCCTCATAACTCGCATCACCACGTTTTATGTTTTTGTAGTTTTTAATTTTGGAAGTGAACTTGATGCCAAATGATTGCATAGATCCGTATTGAGCAAACCCCAAAAAGGTGTCAATTGATGCTAGGTCTTGATTTGCAGATTTGGCTATAATTGATTCCAAATGGACTTTCAATAGGCCAAACATATGTAGAAATACTATGTAAGTTGAATTTGTTTTCTAGTTATGCTCATAGTTTCTTATTTATTTCTAATTATCAAGGGCATAGGTTCTTAGTAGGTAATGATATATATCAGATCACAAAGGGATATATTGTTAGCCTAACATTCATCATTTTGGGGCAATCACATTATTTCTTTTTGTTTTTCACCATTCATTTTCACCTTTATGTTTTCTTTAATTATCTTACTGTTGAGCAATTTTTCACTCCATTTCAAAAAATTTGATGCACGACAATTTGATAAAGTTTCACAGAAAGATTCAATATAGACTCAATACGATTTATAGAGGTGAGGCAAACATGATGCATAAGAGCCACTAAGAGTCATAATATCGGCTCATATTGAAAGAAGTGCACAACCACTCTAAAGCTATGGCTTGATCTTAGAGCCTTAAGGAGGGACAATGTCTAAAATGTGGAACTAATAGATAAGGTATTGTGGGAACATCATGAATGAGACCATTTGGACACTAGTGTAGCCAATGAAGGAAGGACTCTTCAATGCAACTAATTTGTAATTGATCGTGTAGATTTCTGAAAACATAACAACTTAGCCTCTCTCTAAGGTGCAAATCAGAATGTCATTGGACAAACTATGATAATGGCATCAGGCATAATGAAGGGTCTCGGCCTATTCTTGAAATACAACCAATATATAATACAAAGGCCTACATAATATATGGCACAGGTTTTGGATCATAAGTAGAGCCATGAAGATCAACCATTTTATAGTTTAAAGCACACAACAATAGAAGACATCCAAGATCAAGTAAAGGCTCATCTAGTAAAATGGAAGGTCGCCATCAACAATATGGAGGGCACCACAGTTAGGAAGGAATCATTGATTAAATAATGGAACAAGCCATAAACATGCCATCATCAAGTGAGCATCAATCATAAAAGGAAATACTAGTTTTAAAACTAAAATGTAGCCATGATAAGGAAAGCATATCCAGTGCAAAGGAATATCAATGGTTTCTAAAGCTAGCACAAGGTTTTAGAAGAACCTACGCTGCTGATAAGAATCAACTCATCTTTAATGAGGATACACAACCATTGAAAAATAATGGCAATACCAATAAAGATCAAAGGCACTCCATTAAGAAAAAAGGCTCTACAGATCATCAAAGAGAGGCTCGAGCATAGGTTAGAAAGAATCAACGCCATCTAATATAAGGTACTCAACTCCAAATACAAAGTGGCATGACTACAATGAAGGTGCAATTCAAGATGATGAGGCACATTCATATTTAAAAGGTGAAACGTCACCATACAAATCAAAGACATGATCCCATTGTCAATGATGTGGCTTATAATAGGAAGAGCCAAGGAAGAAGGGCACCACAGAGCATATGATGCAATCAGCATATCCATCAAGATAAAAGTTTATAGAATTAGGACGCAGCTAAATCAAAGGAACATGAATAGAATAAATAGTGTGGCCTATATAAAAATGAAGCCAATTCAATTGAGGTGTAGTGTAAGAAAGAGAACAAGTATTATAATTAAAGGTGCTACCATGAAATATAATGGTGCAACCATTACAAAAGAAGTATTAGTAACCATTCATACAGTGGCACAATACATAAGAGGCGTGGCCTTTCATATAAACATGACCCAAGTCAAATGAGGTTGCTAGCATTCACAAAAGCACTGCAGCATGGTAATGAAGCATTGCCAATGAATATGGCACTACGAAGAGGGAAAAGGTGTGGCGCAGCCGATAGAAACAACAAGATGTAACTTATCAATGGTTCGGCTTGGTTTAGAATGTAGCACAGTTTATAATGTGCTTGGTCTATAATGAAGGGTTCGATCCATTTTAAAAGGCAGAGACCCAAACATCAAAGGAGGTGCAGATCTGAATATAAATAATAGTGCACCAAAGGAAGCATGGAGAGTCACTCAATAGATAATGAAGGCCCAAGTACAACATTGAGGAATGTGGCCTCTAGCAATACAAGAAACAATGCTAATGGCGCTCAACTAGTATATTCATGTCACAACTTCAATGAAGGCGCACTCTATATAGATACACAACCACTGTCTGATGAGGAGAAACAATCCAAAGGCTTGGGAATCAATTGCAGGTTGAAGATACATCTCCATTTTTGGCTTCTGAGATCATAACTTTTTGCCAAGGTCTCTGATTTTCAAGATTCTTGCGGCATCAGAAAGGTATTCAGGAGCTCTTCAAAGCCATCCGTGCACTTTTTGATATTGAGCTCTAGGTTGATTTTATTCAATTTGTCAGTTTTTGGCTTTTGCATGATAACTTGGGTATTTTGATACTTGAGGAGGTGAAATTTGTTTTGAGAGAATTTGTTTGTTGTAATACATCATTCTGAGTGATTGTAATCTCACTCGGATCTCTTTCTTAAGAGATTTTGTTTGTTTTCCCAATTTTGGTCCTTAAGGACAATTGTAAATCACACTAAGTATAAAGTGCCACAAACAAATTGGAGGGGCTCTTTTGCATAGTAAAGGGGTGTTGTCGTCTTGTTGTCTCTCTTTTTTATCATGGATGTGCCCCAATTTCCACTTTTAACTCCATATAATTATCTTGAATGGAAGAAAAACATGGAGTATATTATAAACAAAAGTTACATAGAATAACTTTAGGCACCCTTCTTGAACCCACAGGTGCTACTGAGAGAAGAAAATGGTTAGATAGAAGAGATGTGGCTTATGGCACACTTTTTCTTGCTATTTCTCTAGATCTTAGAGTTCATGTTGAGTCTTGTGCAACACCAAATGAGATATGGACAACACTAGACAATCTCTAAATGGAAAGAAAGATAAAATAAGAAGGTTCAAATTGGAGAATGAGCTAATTGACTTAATCCTCAATATTTTGATCAAATCAAAGATTTCTTCACCAAGTTTAAATCTCTCAAGTTGCAACTCAAACAATGTGGTCTTGAGAAAGAAGATGAATAATTGATTCTATCTATTCTTGCAAAATTGGGTCCTGCATATTCAATTTATGTTTCTACCTTTTATGCTACAATGGATGCCTTTGGTAGTAAGTTTACTATGTCTTCACTTCAGGAATTTGCTGCACAACTCACTAGAGAACAAGCCAAGCTACTACACATGGGCACACTGAAGTCTCCTAAATCACACACGCTAGTTGCAACACAAAGCACAAAAGATCCTAAGGCTTCACATAATAAGGGCAAGAAACAAAAAGATTCAAAGTCTAATGAGAACGAGAAACAATCAAAGTAAACCCCCAACTCTTCTTCCAAAGAGGAGTCCAATAAGAAGAAGAAGCCAAAGTGTTCTTATTGCAAGAAATTGGGTCATGATGAAACTAAATGTTACGATAAAAAATTTGATGAGATGTCACAACTTCTTCAAAAACATAACATTGAGTATTTTTCATCAACATCAGTTTTACCCAAGTCTTCTTCTTTGCCACCATCATCATCTACAAAGATAGGGACAACATGCATTACTAATGGGATAGATAAAGGAAAAGGACATGCACTCTTTGCTTCAACAAGTCTACAGTCAGAGAGATGGCTTCTTGATTCAGAAGCTTCTTGTCATATGGCATCTTCACAAGGGATGTTCTCTTCATTTGAGTCATGTACTTCACCACCTATTTTGATGGGTAACAATACATACGTGCATGTAATTGGTAAAGGAACAATTGATGTTGGTGAGTGTACATTCAACAATGCTTTGTGTGTACCTTCCTTGACAACCAATCTCCTTTCCGTCTACCAGATTACTCATTGTGGTGCAGGGAAGATAGTTGAGTTCACTCCTGATTCTATGATCATACGAGACTTGGAGAGAAGAGATATCATTATTGTTGAGATGGTTGATCATGCATCTCACCTATATACTTTCTCCCATTTTGTTTCTGATGATGATGTAGATCAATTGGTTGATAATCACACTCATGCATCAAGTGTGAATCATGTTTGTTTGGAGAAGTTTGGTCACTTGAACCTTGGTGTTCTCACATCTACTTCAGTTCCTGAGACTAGTTTTGAGCTTCTTCCTTCTCCTGCTTGTTCAAAGATTGGCATCAACATAGCTTCATCCACTTTAGTTGAGAAGGCCATTGTTTGTCTTCCAGATACAGGTTTGTGGGATGAGTACTTTACAGGCATTTTTGACTCATTTCATGAGTCCTATCTTGCTGACATGGAGGACATTATTGATGACATTCATCTCCTCTTTGAAGGATTTGATTCTTCTACTTCAAATGTGTAGACACTATCTTCTCCTCTTCACTTGTCATAGTTTGGCATTGAGTTGGAGCATCCTGAGCATCATTTGGAAGATTCTTTGTCTTTGGAGATTGATGATCTTGACTTTTCATCTTGTCTTGGATTGTCACATTATTTGATTAGGCATGCAACACCTAATTATGTGACATATTTTGGTTGTGACACATGGACACTTGAGAAGTTTTCAAAGACAACATACATCATGAGGCTTTTTCCCTAATATCTTGCGATGGAGTTTCTTCTACATCAACCTTTGGACTTGTTTCTTCCTAAGGGGAAGAATGTTGTTTGCAGGCTTTGGATTCTCTTCAACATTCTTCTTTAGGCATTCACCATCTACACAAGAACTACTTCATTGTTGGGGGGACCTATAGTGTTACAATTGCTCTCCTATGGGGAGTAATTGATTTTACATATGTGTTGGATGTAGTTCTTGTGGGATCTTGAGTCCTCCTTCCATCACATCTTTCATTTCATTTGTTTTCTACATTCTCACTTTTGGAGAGGAGTTTTGTCTCATGAGGTTTTCTCCTTTTCTCCACTTGAGATTTGTTGTAGATGGGTATTGTTGGAGATTATTTTGATGCAATCATAACAATAAGTTAAAATTCACATATAAAGAACTGAAACTATACTTGAAAGATAAGAAGGAATCGTTTAAGATTCACTTAATCCCAAGTCTACAATGGTCCTATTGGTCAAATTCAGTTGGTCAATGTGAAGCTATAATGTTCAAGGGGCCTTACGTAGTTTAGGGTTTCTTTGTGGTTTACTGGACTCAAACTATGCAAAAAGATCATGAGATATGTCAATACTTTTTCATTCCTTTGCATAAAAGTGTTACTGTGCTGCAAAGCTTTGATGGTTGTCTTGAATTATTGTAGCCTTCCTCTTTATATATTTATGAAAACTTGTCTACTTTTAACTCTGTGGTTCATGCTTCTTCAAATATGAGACAAACTTCCTTCAAATTTCTATGTTTTCAGCTAAATATTTCAGATGGGTTGGGAAAAGTTAGAAAGATCTACTCTAAACATCATTTGAATCTACCAAAGGATCTAATTGTTCTGTTATGCACTATGTAAATCATACAACAATTTGATCAAATCCACAGTAAAAACCTTAAATGTAAGTTCTGAGCATTTTCACAAACATACATTTAAAATTGCAAGCTCTTAAAGAAAATATTTCAAAACACAAAGAAGAGTAGGAGAACACTCAAAAGATAGATGCAGAACTCCAGATTCTATTGTATTAGAAACAAACAGTCATACATGATTTACAATGTTGGAATGACTCTTAATTTCATTGATCAAACTACAGAGAACTTACAATCTTTACAGATACAATAAGGAAGCTAGATGTTCCACGCACTCCTTACTGCAGATAACAGGTGACCTCCTCTAACTAAACTATGCCCAGAAAGAATCTACAATTCTGGCAAAATGCTAAAATCCTTGTGTAAGTATTACAATGTATTAAGGCATAATATATAGACTTTCTGATTGTCCTCAATACATCCCAAAACCCTAACGGTTAAGCAATGGTTCAAACCCTAGGTTACAACATTAAATGGTACAGAACCATTTTCCCAAAAATATCTCCAAATATGTGTCAAATATGGGCAAAAATATGCCCCTTTCTGAAACCCTAGTAATTTAGAAGTAAATTCTGCAACCTACCGTCATTATGTTTTATCTGCATTTTGGGTCTTCTCATTGATGTCCCTTGACTTTCTGCACTTCATCCTCATCTTCTCTTTGCTTCTGCAATCTGATCTTCTTCTCGTGATGTCACTGCCATCAAGTTTCAGCTCCCTCCTCAGCTGCAAACTTGCAAAAATAGATCAGCAATAAATACCATCATTATTAAACAACCACTTTCGAAACACCTATTAGATCCAAGTGGGGCTGAGCAAACAATCGCGACTATCGGGTCAAAATCTGCAAAAAACGCGTTCATACGTTCATACTATGTCAAAAAACTTACTGGGTCAACCATCGTAGACCAAAAATTGCATACACGCAGGGTCAAAGTGTGTCAAAAACCCTAAAAAACCTATCGCTAACGCCTGTCGCCTATTGGCACCAAAAAAACCTATCGGCGAACCCTAGAGATTCCCTACCGACTAACTATTTCTGACCGAAAAATGGCCCCTTTATCTGCCTTTTATTAGAAACGGTGCCGCGGAGAGTGACACTTGGCGCGCTCCGCATGAGGGGCTGCGAAACCTTTGCTTTATGTGGAAGGCGACACTTGGCACGTTCCACGCTTCCGTTTGAAACTTTCTTGAAACTTATTGAAACTCTTTAGACTCATGCAGAAGAAGACACGTGTCACCTTCTGCGTAGTCGCTTGAAACTTAAGGGGCTTGGTAGGTCATACATCGGAGGGTGACACTTGTCACACTCCGCGGGGCCTTGGAAACTCTTTGAAACTCCACGTTGGGTCTTGTGGAGAGTGACACTTGTCACACTCTGCGAGGCTCTGGAAACCTTTCGAAGCTGCAGCGAAACTCTTGAAACCATCATGGAAGGCGCCATGTGGCGTCTTCCGCACAACCTTTGAAACTCCCTAGAAACTCTTAAAGACTATGGCGGAAGGCACCATGTGGCGTCTTTCGCACAACCATTGAAACTACTTGGAAACTTTGCAGAAACTGTTGAAGGACCTGCGGAGAGCGACACTTGTCACACTCTGAAGCTGCCATTGAAATTTTTTGAGAAACTTTAAGGAATGCCTTTGGAAGGTGCCACGTGGTGCCTTCTGCGCAACTTTTGAAACCGTTTGAAACTTTTGAAACTTTAAGGGGCTCTGTGGAGAGTGACACATGGCACGCTCCATGCTGCCCTTGCAACTGTTAGAAACTTTAAGGAAACCTGTGGAGAGTGACAAGTGTCACTTCCCGCATTGCTCTTGAAACATATGGAACTCTCCATGCGGCTGCTGAATCTTTTAAGGGACTATTGTGGAAGGCACCACGTGGCGTCTTCCGCACATCATTGAAACTATTTAGAAACTTTTGGAAACTTTCGAAGCCCATGGATTTTTTTAAATTTTAAAGGGGCTATTGCGGACGGTGACAAGTGGCACGCTCCGCGCGACTGTTGAAACATTTAGAAACTATTTAGAAATTTTAGCGGCCCACAGATGGTTTTAGGTCTTTAAAGGGGCTCGCTACGGAAGGTGACAAGTGGCACCTTCCGCGCTATCTTGAAACTGTTAAGAAACAATAAGAAACTATTCGGGGCTCAACGTTGGTCTTTTTTGCAACTCTATGAGACTCATGCGGAGTGTGACACATGGTACACTCCACGTAGCTGTTTGAAACTTTAAGGAACATTTAACGAAACATTTGAAACCTTTCACTGTTTAAACCTCTGTAGTGCATTTTACCAAAATGGGCATAACTTGCAAAATATGGTGAATTTTCAAATGATTCAAAAAGCAACCCTGGCTCATTTTTGACAAGGAATCCAACCATACCATGTACTGGCACTCAAAATGCATTTTCTCACTAATTTATCAAGGTTTGCAAATTTCACTCTCTTTTCCCTTACCGCCAAAGATAGACCCACAAAAACAGAAGCAAAAAGCTAAGCCACAGCAGGGGTCCCTATTTTGCTAAGGGGTAAAATGGGGCGTGTTGTGAACATCACAACAACTAGCCACCAAACAAAACAACTAAATTCAAGGCATTCAAGAAAACTAAATGAGATAAATGCATAACTTCTGACTATCTATCTTGTAAATTATTATTCAACTTGAGACCTAAGGCATTCAATAAGGGTGCATGAATCTTCATTTTCAGTTTAATTGTGTGCACATGATTAATAAGCCTCATCTTGAAGATCGGTTGAACAAACCAGTGACTGACATTAGCCTACGTAGGTAAGGATATTCCCTCATAGCCAACCGGATAGAGCCTTGCTACCAGCACGCGTCCATAGCCCTAGCAAGGTTATCATTACAATTCTCCTGAGTAGAGCCCCACTGCCAGCGAGCGTCTATAGCCCCGGTAGAGTTACTTAGATGGATGAATCTAGATTTTTAGTATAATCTGCTTTATTTATTTTTATTTTTATTTTTTATTTTCTAATTTTGAAAGAGATTTCACAAGATATAGCAATTTGTAGCTTCATGATGCAAGGAGTGGACACTTGCTGAAATTAAGCTGAGAATTGTAATGGTAGCAAGGGTGACCTCTGATTTTTCACCTAATATCTACACTGGTAGGTTCAACAAACCCAAGGATTTTATGTGTGTCATCATGAAAAACTTGCCTCGAATTCTCAATCACATTTATTGAATACGAAATTTCAGAAGGTAAATAACTCTCTACATTCGTGACAGTCACAAAAAGTTGTGTAAATTGCAAATGATTAACTTGAATATCCTAAATTTATACTGTTTTGGATGGTTGTTAGGCTACTCCTTAATACTCTAAAGTAAAACAAAGATCCCTGCTGAGGAGAAAACAACAAACAAACCAACAAACAGGCTATACAAAAAGTAAAAAGCAGAAAAAACTGTACAAACAAAAACAAAACGACAAACAGAAAACAAAACTATACAAACAGCCAACCCAAAAAAAAGAAAACAGCAAAAGAAGAACCAGACATTACTTACACTATATTACACCAAGATGGGCTGCCCTTTACCTCAGGCATGGAAGTAGTGTTTCAGATGTTGGCCATTAACTGGCAATGGCATGTCTTCTCCAGTCAAGGTCTTAAGTCTAAATGTATTGTCTCCTATTATCTCTGAGACTTGTAATGGACCTAGTTATAGTTTATCAAATTTTCCATGGCTTCCTTTCTTTTCATGTGCTTTGTCCCAGCACAACACTAAGTCTGATATCCTAAATGTTTTGACTCTTTCCCTTTTATCAAACCACCTCTTAACAACCGCTTGGTGTTTGGCAAACTTCTTGATGGCTTGACCTCTTTTCTCATCTAATTGTAGCATTTGTACTATTCTGGCTTCCCTATGGTCATCGAAGCTTAGATACTCATTGGCAAACTTCTAGATTGGTATTCTCAGATTTACTAGAAGTATGGGATCAATCCCATAAACTAAATGATAAGGTGTGCTACCTAAAGCTGTCTTAAACTTGGTCCTATCTACCCATAATGCATATCTTAACAGGGTATTCCACTCTCTAGGACTCTTTGCAATCAACCTTTTGATTATGTCTAACAAAATTTTGTTCGTTGATTCAGCCAATCCATTTCCTTAAGGGTAATAAGTTGAAGAAAACCTTAAAATGATCTCGTATTCAAATGCCCATTTAGAAAACTTTAAAGAAGAGAAAGCAGGGCCATTATCACATACCAATGAATAGGGAGTTCCAAACCTAGTGATGATGTTTTCTTCAAGAAACTTGATAACTACCTTAGTTGTGGAGAATTTACAGTAGGTAGCCTCAGTCCACCTTGTACAATAGTTTGTTACCATCAGTATAAAGTTGTGTCCTGCAGAAGATGGGGGATTGATGACTCCAATAAAATCCAAGCCCCACTGTGCAAACGGTCTTGATTCAATCACAGGTTGTAGTGGATTGGCCTGATTTCTCACTTTATCTGTTGCAGTCTGACAGGTGTGGCAGCTTCTGATGTGACTCTCAGTATCTTTGAACATCATGGGCCAGTAATAGCCCACCCTCGGCATTTTGTGTGTTGTAGCTAGATGGGAACCATGGCCAGTTCCGTACTTGTCATGTAGTTCTGTCAACACTTTATCTGCTTTAGCTCTGTTTAGGCATCTCAGATAAATTCTATCATGGTTCTTCCTGAATAGAAGACCTCCTTGCACCATATATTTTTGTGCTTTAACCTTCAAAGCTCTCCTCTAAGAAGTTTTCATT
The DNA here is from genome assembly GCA_027924645.1 of Cunninghamia lanceolata. Classification (NCBI taxonomy): domain Eukaryota; kingdom Viridiplantae; phylum Streptophyta; class Pinopsida; order Cupressales; family Cupressaceae; genus Cunninghamia; species Cunninghamia lanceolata. Next base: position 920,146 of record BSBN01001254.1, read on the forward strand.
CTATTTGGGTACTTTCCAGCTATCAAGAAGGTGTTTAAATCATCATACTAGTCTGATGCATTTTGGGAATTCAATACGTATTGCTATTTTATCAAATCTGGATCCATATTTGCTATTGTTTGCACCAACACCTGCCCTCTGACCAGCTTCATGGGAATGATTTCCATGTTGAACTCCTGCAGCGTGGTGATCCACTTGGCTCTCTTTTTTCCAAGTTCATTCTGCATCAGCAACATCTTTACTGCTGCGTCTGGCACTATGGTTTTGATCTGGTTACGCAGAATGTAATGTCTAATTTTTTTCACAACCCTCATTAATGAAAATGCTTGTCTCTCGGTGTCTAGATACCTCAGATGTGCATCCTTCAGAGGCACGCTCATAAATGCGATGGGCCTTTCTTCATTGTTTTCACCTTTCTGTGTCAAGGCAGCCGTGACTGAATGAGAAGATGCAAAAGAGTAGATGTAAAATGGGCTTGTGTAGTCTGGACTTACCAATACAGGAGCATTAGAAATTGCCTCCTTGATATCTTCAAATGCAGCCCTAGCCACAGGCATCCATTCCATCTGCGCATCCTTCTTCAACATGGCATTTAACGGCTGGACGATCTTTGCAAAACCCATGATAAACTTCCAAAACAAGTTAATTTTACCAAAAAATGATTTCAAGTCTTTCCTATTGTTTGGTATTTGTAAATTTTTTATGGATTCTATTCTATTCGGATCAATTGAAATTCCATCTTTAGAAATGACATGGCCTAGTAATTTACCTTCAGTTATGACAAATATACATTTTTTAGGATTAAGGGAAATCCCATACCTTTCACATCACTTGAGTATTTTCCTGAGATCTTCAGCGTGAGTGGATGCATCCTTGGAATACACAGTCAAATCATCCATATACACAACAATGCACTTACCTGATAACCCACAGAATGCAATGTCCATGGCTCTCTGAAAAGTGGCACCTGCATTGATCAGACCAAAAGGCATTCTTCTATATGCACAATTTCCCCATTTACAAGTGAAGGTGGTTTTTAGTCTATCTTCTCTATCAATTAAGACCTGGTTATAACCTAAAAAACCATCTAAAAAAGACATCATCTTTGCTCTGTTTACTGCTTGCAGCACTTTGTCTTGTTAGTAATAATTTATGTATGAGGTTTTGAGTCAGGTCTCTTCCCTAAAAATCCAAAAAAAGGTTCTATTATTTTTGCCCCTACAATTATCAAAAATGCAAGAAATTAGTTGTGTGCAGGGTTGAAATGGCAGTGGTGGGTCGAGAGATCCTATCGGCCCCTGCAAATGTTAAAAATTGAGTTATATGCATTTGGAAATGCATTTCAGGTCATAATTTTCAGTGTCTGTGAGTGTTTTCGAGAGTGGCTATGAGGGTCTTATGTTCTAAGTGTCACGAGTCTGCCAAGTGTCGAGCCCCTTTTCATGCCGCGCTTTTGTTTCTAACAGGTAACTTCAACGCGGAAGGTGCCACATGGTAGAGGCTGTTTCTTTTATGTTTCTTGAGAGGGCCACGGAGCTTGACATGTGCCAATATCCTCTTGTGTTTCAAAGACCCTTTAAGTGTTTCCTTTGTGTTTCAAAAAATCCCCACGAAGATGGGCCCCAGTGAGTTTCAAGTGGCGCAGGTCTCAAGTGTTGTAAGTGCGCGGAAAGCACCATGTGTCAGAAGCGAATGCAGCCCCTTAAAAATTCCAACTATGCGCGGAAGGTGCCACATGTCAGCTTCTGCCAAAGTTTCGATAAAGTTTCTTTTATGTTTCGGAAGCCAAAGTTTCAACGCAGTTTCCTTAAAGTTTTTGAGAGTGGCGTGGAAGGCACCATGTGGAGGCACCTGAGAGACACAATGAAAGTAACAAAAGCCCCGTGGATGGTGCCAAGTGGCGGCCTCCGCCAATGTTTCTAAAAGACTCTAAAAGTTTCACGGCCTTCGCCGAAGGCTTCAAAGGACCCTTTATGTTACTCAAGAATGCGCGGAAAGTGCCATGTGTCACTCTCCGTGATGTTTCTAAAAAGTTTCTAGGCGGGGGCGGAGCGTGCCATGTGTCTTTTGTAATTGCTGTGGAAACTGACAAGTTTTAGCTTCTGCTGGAGTTTCTTTTTTGTTTCGAAGTGTGGCGAAGCGAAGGTGGGTCCTAGTAAAGCAGTTGCTACTACGGATGTTGCCAAGTGGCAACATCCGCTTGAAGTTTCCAAGGGCCCCTTTACAAAGGTTCTGAGTGTTTCAAGGAGGGGCCTTTATGTTTCAAGAGACCATAGAAGGTGCCACGTGGCGGCTTCTGCAGATGTTTCAAAAGGTTTCTAACCATTGCAAGAGGTGCTGCGGAGCCTGACACATGGCTATTTCCGCATTGGTTTCCACACTGTTTCCTAATGTTTCATGAATATTGCGGGTTGCGACAGGTGTTACGAGCGGGGGCCACTTCAAACTTTAAGCATAGTTTGGTAAAGTTTCGTGGGTCTCGACACGTGGCTGCATCCGCGGGTGTTTCGAGGGTGTTGCTTTGTTTCTATGGTGACTGTGGAAGCTGCCACCTATCCCGATGGTTGATACTGCAGATGCTACCGCACGTCCTTTTTTAAGAAACATGTATGAGGAGCGGAAAAGTAAGCGATGGACCCAGCGTTAGAAACTTCAAGTGCCTACGTGGCACAGTATCATTGGCTGGTGACTTTTCAATGTTTTTGGGGCCGTTGGATCTCTGCGATGGGTTTTGGATCGATGACCATATTTTAAACCTCCAACATCATGGGTTTGTTCGCGTTTGTAACTATTTTTGGCAGGAAACTCCATGGAAACTCGCTATGGCTGCACTCTAAGGCTACGGGTTGTTGAAACTTTAATGGCTCTTTGTTGCAGCGGCGTGGGTTGAATGAACAGTTCAACCACCTGAATTGATGAGGAATGTCCCTGAGTGGTAGTGCATCTGCCGAGTTCACCTATTCCCTCCTTCTTGTCCCTCTGTTGCATTAACTATTTTGAGCACCATTTTCAGATGCTGTGTATCTGGCAAATTTTTGAGTCAACCATGTAATTAATGCTGAGTGCACCTTCCTCGCTGTATATGAGGGACTGTGTGACTCATTTTTAGGTTGTTGAAAGTTGGACATTTTTGGCTCTGTAATACAATATGGCTGGTTTTGGTTTGCTCTGTGCAGGAATCCTTGTGAGTTTATGCATCTCCTGTTGTATGTTTCTTGCATGACTCTACTGATTTCATGATTAATCTTATATGAGTAATGTTGTTGTGCATGTGTTTTGTTAATTCTGTCTCCAGTATTGCATGTGTCCTTCTTCTGAGTCTAGATATCTAAGGGGTGTCTAGTTCTCTAGAATACAGAGTTCCTATATTGAATGTTTGATCTTTTAACTTCTGCTCAAGGGGTAGATTAAATTATTTTTAGATTGAATATTGGGAAGGGTATACTGCAATAGGGATGCCATAAGTATAGATAGCTTAACACTTTGTATTGGGAGATATTTGTAAGGAAGATATCACATAAATCCCCTTGAAATCCAGTTTTAGTTGTTCATGCTGACCATTCACAGGTGTATGGCTACTGACTCCAAGCCCTGGATAGGCACCAATCTAGTTCTGTGTTGAGGTTATACACCAGGTCCAGCTTTGCATCCAAACATAAAATCAAAATCAAACTCCAAAACAGCCATTAGGATAGTAGAAGTAGTTTTAGGATCCCAAGTCCTCTGTCTACAACTGAAAATAGGCCCAAAGCTAGCCCCTTTGCTCTTATCTTGCAGTTTTGGTCTACTTACAGGAGGATTTATCTGCTTTGTGTCAGCATCCCAGCCTTTGTATGCATATTTTCATGGATGTTGAGTAGGGAATACCCCCTCAGGTTTTGCAGAGCCTGAAGAAGAAGAGGAGATAAAAATAGAGTCTATCTCCTATACTGTTGGCCCCTGGCCCAAAAATCCTATTGATCATTGATGGCTACCTTGTAGGGAAATCTGGGAATAAGCATCCAGTATGGGAAAAAACCAACAGAAATTAGCGACTCTGCTGGCGATATGATTGATCAAAAGTAATATCTTGTCATCCCAGGTGATATATTTGTGGCCCATCCGAGTCACCAATAGAAATTGGCAACTCCACTGGGGAGAGAGAGAGAGTCAAGTGATTGGAAGGCTAGAAAATCTAGTTTCCAGTGAAGTTGTTGCAGCAAGATCCAAAGTAACCATGTGGTGCTCTGCTGGCGTGGTGAATCTAGAAAATACATGTGCCTTGTTGAATTTTTGTCCTCTCTGTGAGAGGTGGGGACTCTGTTGAAAGAACCTATTAGTGCTGCAATATATTTCTAGGTATTTCATCTTTAATTCAAAATGTTAAGTTTAAAATAGTAGGCCTGGTTGTGCTCTCAAAGAAGACCATTTTTTATTGAAAGGTATAAAGCCCTAAATTTTGAAGGAATATATGGTTACCCAAATGCTATTCCAAATAAAATTAGAAGATGTTTGCCAAAATACAGTGGATCAGATTCTGAATCGGCAAACAAACATCTGCAAAATTTTTGTAATTTGATAGAAGATTATGAGATAGAGGATGAATATGTAGTAATGAAACTCTTTGTTCAGTCATTGGAAGATGATGCTAGGATATGATTTTCAGACCTGCCTATTTGTTCACTTTCTTCATGGATAGATTTAGAAGTTGCATTCCTAGAACAGTTTGGTGAAAGATTTGATGTTGCCTCATTGATCATACATTTTATAAATATCCAAAGGGAGGATGAGGAGCTGGTTCCAGCCTTTAATTTAAAGTTTATTAAGTTGCTCAGGCAAATTCCTGAATACATGAGACCCAATAATGCATTGTGCTTGACAATTTATTTGGCTGCATTTGATGAAGAAATGAGTTATCTATTCACAGATAAAGAACCAGTCACACTTCACCAAGCTTTCCAATTTGCTATGGACATTGAAAACAATGAGAAATATGGGATGCCAATAGGTTTCATGGATGCAAGTTGTAAAAGCAGTTATCAAGATGAATATATTTCAATTCTCCCAGTATGTACATTGAAAGATGATTATGTAGAAGGAAATATATTTCAGAATAATGTGTGCAGCCATGATGTGATGCATGAAGAAAATGTTGTAGAAAATATAGGCACATCCTATAATGATGTGAACAAAGATTGTTGTCATCCTCTAGAAGAAAAGCCTGTAGATGCAAAATGCTTTTCAAATGATGAAGTAAAAGATATAAATGAAGTTGCATCTTGCAGTGATAGGCATATCCCAATTATTCCTGATTATTTACATGAGGTGGATATGCAAAGCTTCACTCTGAATATAGAAAACATTGATTCAAGGGATGGCAGTGAATATGCTAGTGATTGTCAGCATTCAGATGCATATGTGAGCCTTTCAGATGATGATATATACATGGATGTTGAATATGAGTGTTTCCTTGAAAATTCTGACCATTTTCACAATGTAGAGGTTGAAAAATTTACTTTTGATTATTAGTATAGTGGTGAAGATGAACAGGGTCACTATTCAGAGGTGGACAGACAAGTTGCAGATGTGTGTGCTCATACAGTTGGGGATAGTGTTGGTTGCATGGGTGACTATGAAGTTTTTGACATATGGCTGCATTCTGAGTTATCTCTAACTTCCTTTGAGACATTCCAGGTGGACATAAATGATAAAATTGTTGAGCATGATGATGATGAATATTTTCTTGTATATAAAGATAAATTTGATTATGAGATGTTGCTTGTGCCTGAATATTACATGTTTGATACAGAGGAGCTCTTATTTTTTGAGGAAGGGCAAAGTTCTGATGTGGATTCATTTGTTTCATGTGAGTCTGTTATTTTTCCAAGCAGAATCAGTGACTCATATGATGATGACATTCTACAACTGATAATAATGTATCTTGATCAAGCTAATTGTAGATTTGTTGAAGAAAAAGAAATGGGTAGTAGCACAAATAATTGCAAAGAAGGTTGCTGCAAGTGGTTAAATGCTTTTTGGCTTCATTTGAAGAAATCAAATGAGAATCAAGTATTTGACAAAGGAAAATTATGGTTTTTCCTTTCTAGTGGCCCTGGGACACCAAGTTTATTTTGAAATAATGTGTTTGGTGATGCAGATTGGTGCAAGTTTGACGCTGTGCCCAATGGATAAGGGACTGGTCTGCATCCCAGAGATCTGAGGTTCTCACCATGCCTACAAGAGGCATGTGTCCCCAATCGGAGCCACTGTTAGTAATAATTTATGTATGGGGTTTTGAGTCAGGTCTCTTCCCTAAAAATCCAAAAAAAGGTTCTATTATTTTTGCCCCTGCAATTATAAAAAATGCAAGAAATCAGTTGTGTGCAAAGTCAAAATGGCAGTGGCGGGTTGAGAGATCCTATTAGCCCCTAAAAATGTTAAAAATTGAGTTATATGCATTTGGATATGCATTTCGGGTCACAATTTTCAGTGTCTTTGAGTGTTTCCGAGAGTGGCTATGAGGGTCTTATGTTCTAAGTGCTGCAGGTCTGCCAAGTGTCGAGCCCCTTTTCATGCCATGCTTTTGTTTCTAATAGGTAACTTCAATGCGGAAGGCACCACGTGGCAGAGGCTATTTCTTTTATGTTTCTTGAGAGGGCCATGGAGCTTGACATGTGTCAATATCCGCTTGTGTTTCAAAGACCCTTTAAGCGTTTCCTTTGTGTTTCAAAAAATCCCCACGGAGATGGGCCCCAGTGAGTTTCAAGTGGCACAGGTCTCAAGTGTTGCAAGTACACAAAAAGCACCATGTGTCAAAAGAAGATGCAGCCCCTTAAAAGTTCCAACTATGCGCGGAAGGCACCATGTGTCGGCTTCCACCGAAGTTTCGATAAAGTTTCTTTTATGTTTCAGAAGCTGAAGTTTCAATGCAGTTTCCTTAAAGTTTCTGAGAGTGGCAAGGAAGACACCATGTGGAGGCACCCGAGAGACACAATGAAAGTAACAAAAGCCCCACGGATGGTGCCAAGTGGTGACCTCCACCAATGTTTCTAAAAGACTAAAAGTTTCACGGCCTTCGCCAAAGGCTTCAAAGGACCCTTTATGTTTCTCAAGAATGCGCGGAAAGTAGCACGTGTTGCTCTCCACGAGGTTTCTAAAAAGTTTCTAGGCGGGGGTGAAGCGTGCCATGTGTCTTTTGTAATTGCTGCAGAAACTGATAGGTGTCAGCTTCCGCTAGAGTTTCTTTTTTGTTTCGAAGTGTGGCGAAGCGAAGGTGGGTCCGAGTAAAGCAGTTGCTACTGCGGATGTTGCCAAGTGGCAACCTCCGCTTGAAGTTTCTGAGGGCCCCTTTACAAAGGTTTTGAGTGTTTCGAGGAGGGGCCTTTATGTTTCAAGAGACCATGGAAGGCGCCACGTGGTGGCTTCCGCAGATGTTTCAAAAGGTTTCTAACTGTTGCAAGAGGTGCTGCGGAGCCCGACACATGGCTGTTTCCACGTTAGTTTCCACACTGTTTCCTAATGTTTAATGAATGTTGTGGGTTGCGACAGGTGTTACGAGCGGGGGCCACTTCAAACTTTAAGCACAGTTTGGTAAAGTTTCATGGGTCTCAACACGTGGCTGCATTCGCGGGTGTTTCGAGGGTGTTGCTTTGTTTCTTTGGTGACTGTAGAAGCTGCCACCTGTCCTGATGGTTGATACTGCGGATGTTGCCACTTGTCCTTTTTTAAGAAACATGTATGAGGAGCGGAAAAGTAAGCGATGGACCCAGCGTTAGAAACTTCAAGTGCCTACGTGGCACAGTATCATTGGCTGGTGACTTTTTAATGTTTTTGGGGCCGTTGGATCTCTGTGATGGGTTTTGGATCGATGACCATATTTTAAACCTCCAGCATCGTGGGTTTCTTCACGTTTGTAACTGTTTTTGGCAGGAAACTCTATGGAAACTTGTTGTGGCTACACTCTGAGGCTGCGGGTTATTGAAACTTTAATGGCACTTTGTTGTAGCGGCGTGGGTTGAATGAACAGCTCAACCACCTGAATTGACGAGGAATGTCCCTAAGCGGCAGTGCATCTCTCGAGTTCACCTGTTCCCTCCTTCTTGTCCCTCTGCTGCATTAATTGTTTTGAGCATCATTTTCAAATGCTGTGTATCTGGCAAATTTTTGAGTCAACCATGTAATTAATGCTGAGTGCACCTTCCTCACTGTATATAAGGGACTGTGTGACTCATTTTTAGGTTGTTGAAAGTTGGACATTTTTGGCTCTGCAATACAATACGACTGGCTTTGGTTTGCTCTGTGCAGGAATCCTTGTGAGATTATGCATCTCCTGTTGTATGTTTCTTGCATGAATCTACTAATTTCATGATTAATCTTATATGAGTAATGTTGTTGTGCATGTGTTTTGTTAATTCTGTCTCCAGTGTTGCATGTGTCCTTCTTCTGAGTCTAGATATCTAAGGGGTGTCTAGTTCTCTAGAATACGGAGTTCCTGTATTGAATGTTTGATCTTTTAACTTCTGCTCAAGGGGTAGACTAAATTATTTTCAGATTGAATATTGGGAAGGGTATACTACAATAGGGATGCCATAAGTATAGATAGCTTAACACTCTGTATTGGGAGATATTTGTAAGGAAGATATCACATAAATCCCCTTGAAATCTAGTTTTAGTTGTTCATGCTGACCATTCACAGGTGTATGGCTACTGACTCCAAGCCCTGGATAGGCACCAATCTAGTTCTGTGTTGAGGCTATACACCAGGTCCAGCTTTGCATCCAAACATAAAATCAAAATCAAACTCCAAAACAACCATTAGGACAGTAGAATTAGTTTTAGGATCCCAAGTCCTCTGTCTACAACTGAAAATAGGCCCAAAGCTAGCCCCTTTGCTCTTATCTTGCAGTTTTGGTCTACTTACAGGAGGATTTATCTGCTTTGTGTCAGCATCCCAACCTTTGTATGCATATTCTCATGGATGTTAAGTAGGGAATACCCCCTAGGTTTTGCAGAGCCTGAAGAAGAAGAGGAGATAAAAATAGAGTCTATCTCCTATACTGTTGGCCCCCTGGCCCATAAATCCTGTTGATCATTGATGGCTACCTTGTAGGGAAATCTGGGAATAAGCATCCATTCTGGGAAAAAACCAACACGTCTATTGGAGGCAGAGGATAATTATCCTTTTCAGATGCTTTGTTTAAATTTCTAAAGTCTACGCATAACCTGATGTCTCTATTTTTTTTCCTTACTGGTACTAAGTTAGCTACCCAAACTGAATGTCTGACTGGGAAAATTATTCCAGCAAACAGCAATTTTTTAACTTCCTCAAAGATTAAAGGCTCTAGAATGGCGTTCATAGGCCTTTGTTTCTGCCTAAATGGTTTAACCTCTGGTCTTAAAGGTATTACGTGAGTTATGATGGACTCATCAAATGTTTTCAAGTCTTCATACGTCCATGCTATTACGTGTTTATAATCTTTCAGAACATCTAAAACCTCTTTTCTAATTTTCTCAGAGTAAGCCTTCCCAATTAGTACATTTCGTGGATTTTGCTCTGTCCCTAAGTTGTGTAAATTACACTTACCCTCTTCTGTTTTAGGCAAGTCCTTCTGTCTCATTACTCCATCAAAGTCAAAGATATGTTCTAATTCAATTACTCCTTTGGGTAAGAAGTTGCTCTTCAAGTTGATTATATCCTCTTCATCCCATGTTATTTCAGGCCTTTCTTGCTCATCAATGATTTGAGCCTCAAATGCCTCATTACAAGTCAGAAAATCAATAATTTACTGATCCCCCCCAAATACTTGAAAGTGTGTAACGTTGTCTAGTATACTGGGCACATTAACTAGCTCAATAGTAAATCATCTCAATCCTGACAGTGTCAATGGTTCTAATGTGCTAGCAGCAACTGCTAGTGCATCTGGCCTGTGGTTCAGCTCTCTAGGGATATGCTCTAAGTTGAAAGCATCAAACGCATCTATTAAACCCCATACCCTATGTCTGTAACTAATCATTTTCTTGTAATTGCAGGCATATAGTTTCCTCACTTGTCTGACTACTAATTCAGAGTCTAAAAATACTCTGATCGTTTTCACCCTTTTCTTGATGGCCATGACAAGTCCTAAAATTAGGGCCTCATATTCAGCAATATTGTTAGTACAAGAAAATTGTAATCTATATGCTACCAGATGTGATTTGCCCTGAGGATCTATGAGTTCAACACCTACACCCATGCCCTGTTTTGATTTGGACCCATCACATTTTAACGTCCACATGCCATCTTTACTTTTCTGACCTTTTATCTTGGCATGCTTTGTCTCTTTTATTACTTGTGAGGTGCTGTTCTGTTTATTCATGGGTTTTTCTATTTGGTTAACTTGCATATGTGTATTTCCATCTGGTAAATCAGAAAGACAACTACCCTTGTCCTTTATTTCTTCTCCTAAATCTAGAATCAATGCATCTACATCATCCTGAACATATTTCTGTGTTGGATCAGGATTCTCATTTTCCTCTTGTAACTCTACCCTCCCTATGCATTTTTTGTATTCATATTCAATGATGTCTTTACATATTTCATAACTCTCCTCAGAATGTTGCCTATCATGGACTCTACACCTATTTTTATACAATTTACATTGGACTGGCAGATTGTGTTTAACGCATTCTTCCACCTCTTGTCTAATGGCATGACCAAATTTGTCTATTGCATTGTTTTCTTCATCTAAAGAATTTCCATCAGACTCAATGAATAATGTTGTCCCATTGCTGACACATTTTTTTCTAATGTTTAACATCATGATCTCTTCAATCTGCACCCCATTGTTGGTAATTCTATACACACCAGGTTCAACAGCAGCATCTAATATTTCATTAGTTCGATTATACTCTGTTATCATATGTTTCATCCTGGGCTCTACCTCTATTCTAATCTTGTTTGGGACACCTCTCCAAGGTAGCCACATATGTGAAAAGTCAGTGGCCATATATTCATTTAATGTCTTGGACCAATCCCTACTTAGCAACATTCCATAATTTATGGGTATATCCACTACTTGAATATCAATGATTTGGCTTACCCTAGGGTCTGAAGCTAATTGCATTTGAATGTTCATGAGTTCTCCTATCACGCTAACCTCAATCTTATCTAATTGTGTGACAACCTTGGCAGATTTGGTGGGAGTCAGCCCAAGAGTTTTACATATTCCTAAGGGCATTACATTGGTTGAGGCACCAGAGTCTACCATGCAGTTGTATATATTCTTCCCACACAATCTAATAGTTAACAAGAAAGGGGGAGTATCCCTCTTATCCGCATGTATTACTACATTTGTATTGGAAGGGTGCTCAACTTTCTTATTTTTCTCTTTAGGCAGTGAATCTCTATTAGGAACAGTTATATCAGCAGAAACCTCATCTGTCATGGATGTATCCAAAGATTTTATAAAATCATTTCTTATCACTGGGGTCTTCAATAATTCATTTAGAGTTATACTAACCTTGATTCTCTTTATTTCCTCTGACAAGTAACTCATTAATCTTGTTGTCTCTATTGTTTTAGTTTTACTTGTTTGATCCTTTTGTACTGTTGTTCCGTTATTTGTGTGTTGATTAGCTTTAAGTATGGCAGGATTGTTGCTGGCATTTTGATCTGGGGGTGTATTGAAGTTATTTGGAGGAATGGAAGTGGTGAAAGGTCCTCCTAGCCTAGGGTTGTTCCTCAAATTGTAGGTATGGTTTTTATTTGTCTGTTGAAAGGCCTGCACCTCTTCTGTTTTAGTTAATACCTCATTTTCAGATTCAAAGGGAAACTGAAAAGCATTTAACACAAAGGCTAATTTAGGATAAAGATTTTCACAACAGTATGATTCATCCTCTAACCATTCATCCTCTTTCTCTTCTGTAGTTGAAAAGGTAAATGTTTCTAAGACTAATGTTGTGTCATATCCTGAGGGTGCTACCTCATTACCCTTGGGAATAAGAAATTCAGAGGTAGGAGGCTGGACATCTATATTAAAAATGCTAGCTGCTAAGTGGAACTGTGGGCAGTCATGCTCAGCATGGGCACTGGTATTGTGAAATCTGCACCAATTTTTGGGTACTGTACTGGCCATTTGGATGCCAGCCGTTTGTTTTGCATCATGATTATCTATGTTCTCAAAAGGAGAAGCTAGAGTACCGTTGTTGGGCCTAGTGTTCCATGTCTTGGGTGGCCTAGTTTGATTCTGATTTCTGTTATTATTGCCCCAGGTCCTATTATCTATTACTGGCCCTCTATTTTGCATTGGTTGCCCCTGGTTGGGGCCTTGATGCTGATTATAGTTTTGGTTCTAATTGTACTACTGATTTTGATTGAAACTATAGTTTTGATTTTGGCCTTGGTTGTGATTCTGATGTTGATTGTAGTTTTGGTTGCCTCTTCCATAGAGGCTCTCGTTTCTTAGTTGTGTCACTTCGGTGGTTAACCTTTTCAAATGTGTAGTGATCTCTTTGATTTCTTCCCTTTCTTCCTGTGCTTTTGCCACAGTTGTATCCCTAGGAGGTTGGAAGAAAGGCTGACCATTATTTTGACTATTATTGGAAGTGCTACCCGTGTAAGGAGTTATGGCTTGGATTGGGGTAGGACTATACACAGGTGTGTAAGAAGGAACTGAATTTAATAGTGGAGTGTGTTGCATAGGGGCTCCATTCCATGGTTGTGCCTGATTCTGCACCCCAAAATTCCCTCCATTAACAAATGGGCTATAAGTTGTATGCCTCATCTCTTGGTTCACTGAGGCTGCCTCTTTGTAGGCTTTGGATATTGAATCTATGTCAGGTTTTCTTTTGACAAACATGGCAGGTAGAGGATCCAAGGATGCATAGTACATAGCCAACAAGGGATCATCATCCACGGTATAAGGGGCTACTAGCATAGAGTAGGCCTTTTGAAATCTATCATTGAAATTATCAATCAGCTCTCCCTCACCTCATTTTATAGCAGCCAATTTATGATACAAAGCGCAAGGGTCAATGGGTCCTCTAAATCTTCACAGAAATGCTTCTTCCATAAGTGACCAGGAAGAAATGTAACCATTGGGTAAGTTTACATACCAGTTAGAGGCTTGTTCATTAAAGGTGTAGGGAAACAATCTACACACAACATCCTCGTGCTCTAACATAGCCCTAAAACATGATTCCTTAAATATTCTAATATGATCCTCTGGATCCTGATGCAACTGGTACTTGAGACATATCTTTTCTAGATTTTTGGGCATCTCATGATAATCATTGAAGAATATGGAAGAATGAACATTGAAATAAACCATTGCAGGTGTTTGAGCTTGACCTGAACTTGTAGAAATACAAGGATTGATTGGTGGGATAGGATTTCTAGGAGGATTAGGGCCTCCAGGAGAGTCTGAATCAAGATTTAAAGATCTGAATAGTGATCTGTCAGGACTCACAATACTACGGATGTTAAAAGGTGACCCAGGAGGTGTTCCAAATGAACTTCCTGCTTGTAATATTTTAGGATTCCAAATCAAAGGGCTCTTACTTCACCTTATATTAGGTAGTTGCACAAATATATCTCCTGAACTGGATCTAGACCTAGTCACTCTATCACTGTTATTAGCCAGTTTGAAACAAACCCTAACTCAAGTCAGGCCCTCCTTCTAGCGCCAGAAAACTGTTGGTGATTGTTTTGATGCAATCATAACAATAAGTTAAAATTCACATATAATGAACTAAAACTATACTTGAAAGATAAGAAGGAATTGTTTAAGATTCACTTAATCCCAATTCTACAATGGTCCTGTTGGTCAAATTTAGTTGGTCAATGTGAAGCTGTAATGTTCAAGGGGCCTTACGTAGTTTAGGGTTTCTTTGTGGTTTACTAGACTCAAACTATGCAAAAAGATCATGAGATATACTTTTTCATTCCTTTGCATAAAAGTGTTACTGTGCTGCAAAGCTTTAGATGGTTGTCTTGAATTATTGTAGCCTTCCTCTTTATATATTTATGAAAACTTGTCTACTTTTAACTCTGTGGTTCATGCTTCTTCAAATATGAGACAAATTTCCTTCAAATTTCTACGTTTTTAGCTAAATATTTCAGATGGGTTGGGAAAAGTTAGAAAGATCTACTCTAAACATCATTTGAATCTACCAAAGGATCTAATTGTTTTGTTATGCACTATGTAAATCATACAACAATTTGATCAAATCCACAGTAAAAACCTTAAATGTAAGTTCTGAGCATTTTCACAAACATACATTTAAAATTGCAAGCTCTCAAAGAAAATATTTCAAAACACAAAGAAGAGCAGGAGAACACTCAGAAGATAGATGCAGAACTCCAGATTCTATTGTATTAGAAACAAACAGTCATACATGATTTACAATGTTGGAATGACTCTTATTTCATTGATCAAACTACAGCTAACTTACAAGCTTTACAGATACAATAAGGAAGCCAGATGTTCCATGCACTCCTTACTACAGACAACAGGTGACCTCCTCTAACTAAACTATGCCCAGAAAGAATCTACAATTCTAGCAAAATGCTAAAATCCCTATGTAAGTATTACAATGTATTAAGGCACAATATATAGACTTTCTGATTGTCCTCAATACATCGCAAAACCCTAATGGTTAAGCAATGGTTCAAACCTTAGGCTATAGCATTAAATGGTACAAAACCATTTTCCCAAAAATATCTTCAAATATGTGTCAAATCTAGGCAAAAATATGCCCCTTTCTAAAACCCTAGTAGTTTAGAAGTAAATTCTGCAACCTACCATCATTATGTTTTATCTGCATTTTGGGTCTTCTCATTGATGTCCCTTGACTTTCTGCACTTCATCCTCATCTTCTCTTTGCTTCTACAATCTAATCTTCTTCTCATGATGTCACTGCCATCAAGTTTCAGCTCCCTCCTCAGCTGCAAACCTACAAAAATAGATCAGCAATAAGTACCATCATTATTAAACAACCAATTTCGAAACACCTATTAGATCCAAGTGGGGTTGAGCAAAAAATTGCGACTATCAGGTAAAAATCTACAAAAAATGCATTCATATGTTCATACTATGTCAAAAAACTTACCGGGTCAACCATCGCAGACCAGAAATGGCACAAACGTAGGGTCAAATTGTGTCAAAAACCCTAAAAAACCTATCACTAAATGCTTGTCGCCTATTGGTGCCAAATAAACCTATCGGTGAACCCTGGAGATTCCCTACTGACTAACTATTTCTGGCCGAAACATGACCCCTTTATCTGCCTTTTATTAGAAATGGTGCCACGGAGAGTAACACTTGGCGTGCTCCGCGTGAGGGGCTACGAAACCTTTGCTTTATGCGGAAGGTGACACTTGGCACATTCTACGCTTCTGTTTGAAACTTTCTCAAAACTTATTGAAACTCTTTAGACTCATGCGGAAGAAGACATGTGTCGCCTTCCGTGCAGTCGCTTGAAACTTAAGGGGCTCGGCGGGTCATACATCAGAGGGTGACACTTGTCGCATGGGATCCTAACATCCCTCCCTCTTAGAAAATCTTTGTCCCAAAGCTTAAGATGTGGAAATTGTTGTTGAATCTAAAGGAGTGGTTCCCATGTAGCATCCTCTGGTTGCATTTCATGCCACTGAATTAAGACCTCTGTGATGGATTGGGAGAAAAGATGATGAGTGCGTCTGTCAAGGATTGCCTCTGGCTCCAAAATGATGGATCCTTCATTATCTAGTTTTGGTAAAATAGTTTGTGCTCTGACGTTGGTGCCAAGAACTTTCTTTAGACAAGAGACATGAAATACTGGATGAATGTCGGAAGAAGGAGGAAGCTCCAATTTATAAGCAACCAACCCAATCTTCTGAAGAACCTTATATGGCCCATAGAACTTTGGAGCCAACTTATGATGCCCTTTAAGTTTCAGGAATGATTTCTTGTTTGGTTATAGATGAAGAAAAACCATATCACCTACTTGAAAAGTGAGCTCAGAATAGTGCTGATCATCTTGTTGTTTCATTCGATTTCTTGCCATGTGAAGATTGTCCTGCAAGATGCAAAGAATTTGATCCTGGGTTCGAAGAACTATTGCAACTAACTAAACTAGTGAACTACTAGGGTTGTATGGAAGGAGCATTGGCAGTGCCTGACCATAGACTGCTTCATATGGAGTCATTTTAGATGTGGTGTGGTAGGATGTATTATACCACCATTCAGCAGGAGGGAGCCACTTTACCCACTGATGTTGTTGCTCTAAGGTGAAGCAACGAAGATAAGTTTCCAAACATTTGTTGATAATTTTAGTCTGACCATCTATTTGTGGGTGATACTTGGAACTCATCTTCAATTTTGTGCCAGTGTGTCAAAATAGTTCTGTCCAAAAATGACTGGTGAAAGTTGCATCACGATCTGAGACAATGGAAGAAGGGATGCTATGAAGACGGAAGATCTAGTCCATGAAAATTTGTGTGACTGAGGAGGCTATATACTGATGGCTGAGGGCACAAAAATTACTATATTTGGAGAGGCGATCAACCACAACCAAGATCACTAACTTTCCTCTAGATTTAGGGAGCCCCCCAATGAAATCCATAGAAATATCTGTCCAAATCTGTGTAGGGATAGGCAAGTGTTTGAGCAATTGAGGAAGGAGTGTTGTTTCACCCTTGTTGCATTGGTAGGTATCACATTTAGCCACCATCTATTGAATTGCCCTTTTCATTCCCTTCTAAAAGAAGTTACGTCGTGCCCGCTCATAAGTTTTGAGGAACCTAGAGTGCCCTGTCGATAGAGAAGCATGGATTTCATAGAAGACAGTCTGCTGAAGATCTGTGCGCTGGGGAAGCACTAGACGACCCTTATATCGCAGAGAAGCACCATCCCAAGAGTAATGTGATACAACAAAAGGGTTAGTGGCCAACTGTTGAATGATTTGAGATAATGAAGATTCATTGACATAGCCTTGCTAGACATATTCCAACCAATTTGGAACAGGGATAGAAATAGCTAAAATGGAAGCTTGGTCATCAAATGTGTGAGAAAGAGCATCTGCCACAATATTGTCCTAACTCTTCTTGTAAGTGATCTCATAGTCATAACCCATAAGTTTGTTGACCCATTTCTGTTGTGCTGGGGAGGAGACCCATTGTTCTAGGAAATATTTCAGACTCTGGTGATTAGTCTTGATGCAAAAATGATTCCCTAGTAGGTATGACCACCACTTCTATGCTGCATGTAAAATAGCTATCATTTCCTTCTCATATGTAGAGAGTACTAATTTTTTTCCAGAAAGGCCTTTGCCAGTGAATGCAATGGGATGATCTTCTCGAAGGAGAACAACACCATGTCCATTGCCACAAGCATCACTCTCAATAGTGAAGGTCTTGGAAAAATCTGGCATAGCTAGAACAGGTGTAGTACACATAGCTTGTTTTAGTTTTCAAATGAACACTCAGCAGCATGTGTCCAAATAAAAGCATCCTTTTTTAACATAGTTGTTAATGGAGCTGCAATCTTCCTGTAATCCTTGACAAACTTGTGATAGTAGCCAATCAGCCCAAAAAAACCATGGAGTCTCTTGAGTGTCTGAGGATGCAGCCAATTTTTCATGGCATCTATTTTTGCAGGATCCACTCAAACCCCTTGAGCTGAAACAATATGCCTAAGATACTCCACTTCCTCCTAGTCAAAAACACATTTAGACTATTTTACATAGAGATGATGATCAAAGAGAAGCTGGAGTATGAGATCCAGGTGTTGGAGATGCTCATCCCATGTTTTACTATAGATGAGGATATCATCGAAGAAGACCAGAATGAATTTCTGCAGGTAGGGACGGAATATTTTATTTATCAATGCTTGGAATGTTGAAGGAGCATTAGTGAGGCCAAAGGGCATGACCAAAAACTCATAGTAGCCATCATGTGTGCGGAAAGCCATTTTAGGGATATCATCCTCATGAACCCGAATTTGGTCATACCCAGAATGAAGATCCAACTTGGAGAAAAAATGAGTGCCATGAAGCTCATCAACAACATGAATCAGAAACTTGTCCTTGATTGTGATGTGATTAAGTGCTTAGAAGTCAATGCAGAGGTGCCATGACCCATCTTTTTTCTGAACAAGAACTGGTGAAGAAAAGGAACTGGTACTAGAGTGAATAATACCTTGCTTCAGTAAGTCTTAAACGAGCATATCAATCTCTATCTTTTGGTGAAATGGGTAGCAGTAGAGCCTGATGTTGGGAGGGACACTTCTAGGAAGGATCTAAATACAGTGGTCCTTTGGTTGTGAAGGTGGCAATCCCACTGGTTCAATGAAGACACATGCATACCGATCCAAAAGTCATTGCAGACCAGAAGGAGTAGTGGAGACCGCTGATGGTTGCATCTGAATGGAGTGGAGGTGAGCAATGACACCATGTGAATTTTTCTTAAGAAGCTTTTCCATACAATGTGAACTTATGATGTTGAGAGACCTTGGTTGTAAGCCCTTCAATGTGTGTTTGTGCCCCTTGTTTGAAAATTGCATCCAAAGTTTAGCAAAATCCCATAAGATGGGTCAAAGTGCGTGTAACCATTGGGCACCCAAGCGTAGGTTATAATCTCCAATAGAGATACACACATTGTGACACTTCCCTTTGCAAGGTAATGTGCCCCCATTAGAAATCATGACTTCAAAGTTAGAGCAAGGATGGGCAAAATAATCAGCCTGTTTGGTGATCTAAGGGTCGATGAAGTTATGAGTGCTACCATAATCAATGAGTATTGTACAAGAGGAAGCTTATTGAAGTAACCCTTGACCCGCATGGTTTGTGGGGTGGTGGCTCCTACTAAAGCATGGAGAGAGATCTCTGGGTGGTCTTTATGAGAAGTAGGGTCAACAAACGGTTGGTGAGTTTCAACCTGATCATCTACTGTATCCTGCTCGCATCTACATAAACTTCAATTTCAGGTGGAGAATCCACATCCAAGAGATAGAGCTTTTGCTCAACACATCTATGTCTCTGAGTGAATTTCTCATCTCAATTATAACAAAGCCCTTTTTCTTTATGTGCCCACATCTTTGCTTCAGTCAAATGCTTGATAGGAGTTGTTCTAAGAGCTAGTGTGATTTGAGGTCTTTGGGAAACCATATTTCTGAATGGAACAAAATTAGATTTGGATCGTTGTTGTGCTATGATCTTGTCCTCCTCCAACTTAGCCAACCCTAGGGCTTCCATCATTGTGTTGAGATGGAACATTTTAACCTTAGATCAGATTACATCCTTCAGACCACTAACAAAACAACTCTTGAAGAATTCATTAGACAATCCCTATGTGTGATTGGCCAGCTTCTCAAATTCTATCTGATATTCTCTCACAGTGCCTGTTTGGCAAAGTTTAGTGAGTGCTCCTGTGAAGTCATCAAAAGCACTAGGGCCAAATCATTGCAAAATGAGTTTGCAAAAATCTATCCATTTTGGCTCTTCATGAGCCTTGATGTACCAATAGAACCATTGAAGGGCTTCATGTTCCAAATGAAAGGATGCAAGTGGGACTTTGTTGACATCAAAAGTATTATGTAGACTGAAATATTGTTATGCCTGGTAAATCCATCTAGTTGGATCATCACCATTGCAACGAGGAAAATCAAGCTTCGGCCCATGAAAATTGCTAGAAGAAGAAAACCCAGTGGCTGCAAAAGACTCTGGTTGCCGTCTATTGTTCATGGTTGAATGCTGAAGATTAAGGCCAAGAATTTTTTCATCCAGATCTTGGAGTTTGGTCTTGAGGGCTATAAGTTCATCCTCCATGTTGTTTTCTCCTGTGTGGGTGACAACCATAGGCAGGAGAATTTTATTTTTTTGGGAATGGGTAGAAAAAAAAATGGAAACTTTTTTAGTAAAGGAAAATTTGGATTTGGGAAAAACTCTGATGGGTAATTGGGGTTTGACTAGTTTTTGGACACTTTCTGAGGGACATGGAAGCAGAAAATAGGGATCTCAGAAGTGGGGTGAAAGAATGGGAAAATTTGTCCAAGAGGGACAAAGGAGCAGAAATAGGAAATGAACACTGTGGAAAAATTTGAAGGCTATTGGGTGAGAATCAAAGAAGTTATGGCAAACCCTAAAAATAGACAAATTTGGGATTTTTGTCTTTGATAAGTGGAATTTGGGATAGGGTTCTCATGGAAGGAAATATAGAGAATGAAATTCCAGGGGTTCCAGTGAATTTTGAGAGGAAACAAAGCCAAAGTAAGGAAGATATGGGGTTCTAGTGATTTTTTTTTTCTAGAAATGATCTTCCAACAGCTTTGGATGAATTCAATCTATAATTTGTTGGTTGTTAATAGATATGGGCCCCAGGTATGTTTGGCTACCTAAAGGTTTAGGAGAGTCACTCGACCACCAATATTGTCTAATGACTTGCATATTGGGGCAGTACCCCTCACTCCATGGCTTAGGTAAAACTGATAACTGCTTTGCCACAAACGATAGCTCTTGGTTTACCTCACAAATGGGAACTAGTCAATCACGTAGGGGCCGTTGCCCTTTTCACTGGCAGGTCCTCTTAATGGGCTGGCTACTTCAGGGTTCCTATGGTACTCCTCACAATGAGTTCTAGGGCTATATGCCCAGGTACTTCCCATAATTAAGTGGATAGGGATATTCCCTGATCCAAACCTACAATTTAAATGAACAATACAAATGTAAAAAAAATGAACTACTAAAATAATCACAGTGCCTGGAGGCCACTGCAGAAAAAAAAATTGGTAGAAATTCCACCCAATGAGCTCAAGAAAGTGCTCTGACAAATGACAGGAACCTCCTGCAACAATTTAATGAAAATGTGTGAAATAATAAAAATATATAAATAGTAGAAACACAAAAGGAATTTATTGATCGTAGGCCACTTTGAGGGGGCAATCCTCCTTTGAGCAAGCTCAATACAATAAATTCATGGATGCGTTCATTGGCCTCAATATGTACATATATACTAAGTCTAATCTAAACAACTATTACTTCCCATGAATGTGGGATAATACAATATGCTCATGAGATGACTTACAAAGCATATGTGTCCAAATGTAATATACTAACAAAGTAAAGAGAAGGTTTCCTAACAATCAAAGTTGTTGAAAGGGTATGTGTTGTGTTTTTGAATTGAGAAACAATATTGTGTGAATATACTTGCAGCAAAAGAAAATATGATGATGAAAAGTGCTAAGGATTAGTTCATGTAAAGTAATATAGTTGTGGAAGATATTGTGAGCTCTACAATGATGAAGAAGAATTCTTGAATATGGTTTGATGTTGTGGAGATCTACATTGTTATTGTGAGGAACATAGATAGTAGTGTAGAGGTTGAAGTGATCAACATTTTGTGTTACATGATGAACATAGTAATATGCAAGTTGTAAATGTGTTATCTGACTAGGGAGTTGTAGCTTCCCTTGGGTTGTAGCCCATAAATAATATTGTAATCTAGTTTTAGCTCTATTTGTGAGGTTGGATTTGGACAGTAGATCCAAGCATCTTACTCACCATGGTTTTTCCCTTCTTGGGTTTTCCACATAAATCTGGTGTTATGGTTGTGTGTTGTTGTATTCCTAGATCTCTCATGTTTTGAATGATCACATTAATTTTAATGTTGTAGAAAATAAGGTAATGATTCACCCCCCTCTCAGTACTTCTGTGTGTTCAACAATTGGTATCACAGCAAGGTTCCTTGAATACAACCTAACAGCTGAGGGAGATCTTGGTGTGAACACATGGGATCAAAACTAAGGTTAATTGGAAAGAATCCTCTAGAAGTTGATAAAGACATGACAGCCTATAATCCAAAAGATTGTGTAGTTGACTTTGAAGGAGAACTCATTTTTGCCCTAAATGATCTGGATGCTGCAAGAAGTGAAAATGAAGAATATAAAATCAAGCTCATAAAATCAAAGGAAGCAAATGCCAAGCTCAAAATTCAAATTGAAGAATGTAAGAAGATTTTAAATGACATAAATGCCAAGCTTAATGACAAAACAATTAAATGCTCCAAAATTGAAGAATAAATTGTCTCATTGAGGAAAGAATTGGAGAAAGCAAAGGATCAAATAGATAAAAAGTTTAAAACTGAAGAAAAGCACAAACATTCTTGATGAAATAATCAATAGTCAAATACCTTCAAAGAATGAAGGTGGTAGTGGATTTGTGAAGAATTAGAGCCCAAAAATAGATATACCTAAAGGCATGTTTAAAATGAAAAAGGAAGAAATTAGCATTAAAGATTCTAAGGAAACTGAAGATGAGGAGCAAGAGCTTGATTATGACAACTTCATATAGGTTAGCAATCAGAAGAAAAATCTCATGTAGGCGATCTCCTCATAGACAAGCTATTAATTCTAGGTTCTCTTAGTCCTTTCTTGGTCATTTTTATTCTTGCAATAAATTTGGACATAAGGCTATTGATTGCAGAGCTCAAGCTAGAGGAAATAATAAGATGAGGAAGAATTCATTTGTGCCTACATAATATATTCCCGTGATCTCTCATTTTTTCTATCGCTATTGTTACACTTGCAAAAAATTTGGTCATAAGGTTGTTAAATGGAAAACTAAAGTAAGAAGAAATGGTGTGACTTTGAATTATAATGTTGTTTTCCATAAATGTAATAATCTTGCACATAAAGCAAGTTCTTGCATGAACAATTCTATGAAAACATCTAAAGATAGAGAAATTTGTGACTCAACAAAAGAAGGAAATGGCAAAGATATGGAGAAGAAAGATAGAACAAGATAATGGAAAGAGGGAAGAATTTGTGCTTCTTCCTAGTGTAGAAGACTTCATTGTTAATCGAAGTATGGCATAAGGGTCAAGGGGGGATAACCAATGCATATCAATCCTTCCTCCTCTAAATATTTGATGGCCTTTAAAAATAGAGCTTAAGAAAATAGACAAGTTGAACTAAAATTAGATGGTGATGATGTTAATAAGGTAAAGAAGAATATTTTTCACAAATTTTTGGAGCAGATTACTTCAATACATAGGAATCAAGAAGGTTTATGTGTCTATGTGAGTTTATAGAACAATCGACTGTAGACTTACCTAACCCAATTAAAAGGCATTTATGAGGGATGTTAGAGTAAAATCAAAAGGTACTTATGCTTAACCTGAATGATTAGATCTCATTTGAAGATTACGTTATTGCATTCAGAGCTAAGGAGTGAAGAAGACTCTATGATCACTTGTTGATTTGAACTAAAGAAGAATTCTAGATTTTGAAATTTTGTGTTAGAAACCCTATGGTATTTATCAGATCTGCTAAAATCCTAGTTGTTAAATTAAAAGGAAGGTTGATATGGAAACTCCAAAGCTAGTTGATATCTCTAAGAAACCTAGACCAAAATACAAGAAATATTCATTCAAAGAAATGGATATGGATAAAGATGGGGCCTTCTCAAATGTTCTTGCATATGTGGTATACACAGAAGATGTGAGGTTTTACATTCATTCCAAGATAGATGAAATTGAACATATGAAGTTTGAAGAGCTCAGAGATCAACTATTGGATGATGATGTGAATTGAAAGCTAGATTTTGCAAATGTAGGTGCCAAGCGGCTTGACATATGGAAGGATTACCCTAATTTCAGTGATGAACATGAATGGGTAAGATATGTAAAAAGAAGAATACATGACAAGTTCATACACTTGGATAAGCCTCACTAGATAACTAAGGATACAATTAGGGCCCAGTTACAGGGCTATGCTCCACTAGATTTGTACTAGTATTTAAATTAATAAAAAATTAGGTTACTTAACTACTAGAGAAAAATTTGACAAAAAGAACTCTAATTGTGAATGACATAATTGATCCAAGTGTTAGATATGCTACTATGGGGATTGCCTATAAGGTCTACTTTACTACTAGAGAAGGATCTACCACTGGTACTACCATTCACACCAATTATCAGATGGTTAAGGAAGAAAAATATTTTGATCTTTGTGATGTTATGAGGGAACAACTCATGGAGAACCTAAGAAGAACAAAAGAAATCAAATATTAGTTCAGGTGTGATACTCTTATCATTTACCTTACATTTTATTTTATGAATGAGCTACCAAGATTTAAGGGAGAAGTTTGGCAACAAAATGTTTCACTAGCTGTACAAATCAAAAGCCAGATAAGAGGCTTCAGTGACCCCAATCAATACAAACAAATGTACTAGGGCTTTTTCAAAAATCTACAAACTAACATGCATGCAAGAGATAGAGATCCCTTTGATGTTGTAAGGAATTATGAAGGACAAATTACCTTTTTGGTGGACAAATATGATACCTATATGGAGGCTATCAAACCCAGAATTGTATGGATTCCTAGATTTCCATATGAGGTATCCAAAGATGAAATAAGGGTATATGCTGATATTTTACTGAGCAAACCTAAAGACCCTACTTTTGAAAGATTCAGTACATATGATGAAATCTTGAATAGAATGCATAAGAAAAATATAGAAGAGCATATTACAAAGAAAAAAGGTGAATTACATAAAAATAAATGGGGCATTTCACCTGAAACATGAACATAAGCTGCTACAAAGGAAAAACAACATGCTCCTGCTACTTTGCTAGCTGCACAAGATCTACCTTTTCCACTTCTTAGACCTTCAGAACTACTCAAACTACCTCAACCAAAAGAAGGGCTACATCTAAGACTTTGACTTAGGTGAAAAGAGGAGAAAAGAAGCAACCAAGGAAAAAGATGCCTTCTAAAAGAAAGAAAGTTTAGATTAAGGAAATAGAAGAGAGTGAAGAGTAAGAAGATCTAAAAGATGAAGGTACCTCTTAGCCAAGGAAGAAAGAAAAGAAATCAAATAAATCTCCACCACTAGAACCTGAACAAGCACCTCTTTCATTAAATGTTTCTTTCAATGCTATTGTAGAGTTTGGTATCCTAAAAGAAACAGTAGACTTATATCTCGATATGCCACCTGAAGATTAGAGCACTATTAAGAAAGTTGCTGTGATCTGTATATGCTTAAGTTCAATGTTCCTTTGAATGATATTATTGAACAAGTTCTGGAAAGTCTTGCTAATGTTTTAAGAGAAAGAAGAGAAAAAGTAGTAAAACTGGATGATGAAATGAGACAAAGTGCACTTGATAAGGCTAGATCTATAATGACTCAAGAAGAGAAGGATGAATTGGATCATAGGCAAGCATAGGAACTGAGGACAAAGAAAAGCATAGATGCCCTTATGAGCATGGAGAAGGAAGATCAGGTGAGAAAATTCAAAAGGAAACTGATCAATTAATGACTAAAATACTTGGATGTTTAAGGACTGCTGAGAATGTGGACCAATCAAAAGTTTTTCCACTGCACAGTGTAGTGTCACCTCTACATAAATCACAACAACAAGGCACTCATGAGGAGAAAGAAGAACCTTCAACACAAAGTGAAGGAAATGTATATGATAACTCTCCTCCAAAGAACACTAAGCAATAGGAACAATATGAGGAGTGGGATAGAGTTAATATACGAGAGGGTCCTAAAAAACTACAAGATGTCTCTTCCTCCTCTTCCTTGGTTTATTCAATAAAGGAATTTTTAGCTCAGCCAGTGCAAATATAGTTGGTTGTCACTCCACAACTATTATAGTTGCCTATGTTGGATGTACAAGTTAACTTGTCTAGAAATCTCCCCTCCAAAAGTTACAACTGAGAGACATACTACAGTTTACCGCCAGACAAGAGCTCCTGCAAAAAAAGTGGAAGGAGCTGAAATTTTGGAAGAAGCAGTTAAGATCATATAGGAAGAACTACTTGAGGCAAAAAGAGATCCATCCTTGCCTCCCACTCAGCAAATGAAACTCATGTTGGAATCCTTCAAGACCCATTATTCTTACCTTGAAAAGTAAGCTGAGTTGAAAATAATAGAACAAGTGCATAATAAAAGATTGGCTGATGCATTAGGGAAGCGTGCTAAGGTACACAATAATTTTTAAGAAAATTTGAAAAATATTATGAAATGCGTAGAAGAGACCAAAGCTATATATTGATTTTCTCTAAACTGGTCAGCTACAAATAAGAGCAAAAAAGACCAAGTTGACTGTATTGAGTCACAATTAATACAAGTAGCCAAAGTATATGATCCTTTAAAAGATAAAGATGGGATAACTAGAGCTCAAATAGAAAATATTCATTCCCAACTGAAGCAACTCTTAGACCAAAGGGAACAAACAAAGAATGAATTTGGACAATTGAGAGAGGTTGTGAGTAGGAAACTAGTAGTCTTAACCAGCATCTTGACTGAAGCTGAAAATGTTGCACAAAAGGTGAAGGTACCAGCCACTTTCGAGGAAGGAGAAAAGATGTATATTTTGATTAAGAGCCAATTGCAAATTTTTTCATCTACAAATAAGAACTGAGATACAACTCTTACCAAGTTAAAGGTAATCTACAATAATCTTCTACCTTCTAAGCAAATTGTAGATATGTTGAAGGTAAAACAAATTTTGATGATTGTATAGACATGCGGTAAATAAAACTAGAATAAGCATCACAATTATGACATGAACAAGGCATGTTGTACATATAATTTGGAAGAACAATTTTTCTACATCGTTTTTGAAGAGATGAAAGCCACCACTCAGAGGGAGTTGACTAATATAAGAGGATAAGGAATATTTAACAGGGGGAGCCTACTTTTTCTTTTGAGGAAGACCACTAGTCCTTTACGATTGATGTTAAAGGGGGAGAAATATATGCATATTAGGTCAAGTGTTGCCATCAATGACAAAGGGGGAGATTGTTGCATAAAGGTTGTCATTGATGTAAACAATGGTAGTGCCATATGAATGAGTGGTACATGACATGACAAGGAGATTGTAGCAATATGATGATGAATGAAGATAGATGAATAAGCATTATGAGTCAAACATGTAAAGAGATGAATATGTGTGAAGTAAATCAAAGGAGAAGATTGATAATGGTAATTAGAGAATTGTAAACTTAAGGAAATGGATCAGTACACTATTATACCTTATCTGCTAAAGCACATATGTAAGTTAAAATTCCTAATATTCTTATGTTTGAAGACCATGATTAGATATAGTTGAGTTTTTCTTGCATGATGATGACAACATGAGAACATGATGATTGACACCTAGTGGATAAAGTTGCAAAAACTTGAAGAAGAATTGGTTAAGTATAGTGTATGTTAGGAAAGATGTTACAAGCTTGGAAGAATGTACCACACTCTACCGCATCTGAAGATATGAGCCTATAGATAGGAAAGATGGATAGGTATTACTCTCAAGTATTAGTGTTTCAAATTTTAGATCACAATTCTTACTGCAAAGTGTTTGGGAGATAGAAGAATGAAGATAGTAAAGAAACAAGGCAAGTTAGTTGTAGAGTGACAAGAGGATGTTCCACACTTCTCCACGGATGAAGATATGAAGTTGTGGCTTGCAGAGTAGGTAGATATGAGTAACATGGATGTTTGTTTCAAGTTTCAAGAAATAATGTGTACCACAGATGCTTTTCTGGAGTTATATGTATGAAGACTTGTCTTGGTGTTCAGTGGTGTGAATAGAAGAAGAGAGTTAAATGTTTCTGTAGCACACCACACCATGACAATTGGTCTTGTTGATTGAATAACAAGTTCTTATGATTGGGAGGTATGTGGTAATCAAGTTTCAAGTTATTGTGTTCACCGCAAGCTTTGGTTTCATAGCCTTATCTTAAGACTGAGCAAGCATAAGTCACTGAGGATACCTGCATCAAAGACCTAGTGTTTGCACCAGCATGAAACATCTTAAAATAATAAAATAAGTATACATGAATGTTTAATGAGTTACATAATAATTAGCATGTGGTCCACATGATGTAATTTTATCTCCTCCGATGCCTCTTAAGGCCTGGAGTCAAATACAAGGATGGGTAGTTGCTGAGGTGCCAACTTAGTGGTTAATAAAGACTTTGATGTTTGTAACAGATGTGTGCTAGCTTGGAAAGGTGTATAAAAGTAGGATAGGACCTGATTATGCATTATTCCTTTACTACATTATGATTTTATCTAATCCACATGTTTGGGAGACGAATGATATGGCCACTACATGTTTCATGCTACACCTTTCTTTTTGGCCGACCAAAGAGAAAGACTTTGAAGCTTATGGAGTATATATATAAAGATTTAATGTTGTTGAAAGGGAGTGTGTTATATTTTTGAATCGAGAATCAATATTGTGCAAATATACTTGCAGCGAAAGAAGATATGATGATGAAAAGTGCCAAGGATTAGTTCATGTAAAGTAATACAATTGCAGAAGATATTGTGAGATCTACAATGATAGAGAAGAATTCTTGAATATGTTTTGATATTGTACAGATTTGTATTGTTGTTGTGACGAAGAAAAATAGTAGTGTAGAGGCTGAAGTGATCAACATTTTGTGTTACATGAAGAACATAGTAATATGCTTTGTAAATGATTAAACTAATCAAGGAGTTGTATCTTCCTTTGGATTGTAGCCCATAAATAATATTGTAACCCTTAATGTTACAAATGAATGCAAAATAATATCATCACAAAATGCAAACAAATTTACCTCTCTCTTCACTATTGTAGTATTTTCTTCATCATCTTCAGCTGCAACCTTCATCCACTCATCTTTTTCTATGAAGTTTTCATCTATTCCATCTACTCTCATCATCATCTTCACGTCTTCAGCTACTATACCAAGTCTCCCAACTATAGCATCTTCTACAATCTCCTTTCCACATAATCATGCTGTATACAAATCTACATCTTCATTTTTTTTCATCTCATCATTTTACAGCTCATTGTCCATCTTAGCAACAAACAAATGCCCATCAATTTCAGTTAAATATACAATTATGAAAACTTAGAATTTACCTTTCCACTTTTCATTGTTATGGCATCACTCTTAGCTACCCCATTCATCTTCATCAAGTGCTCACTAAAACTAAACAATTCTGCTATCCTTTCACTTCTTTCCTCAAGCAAATTATATTTCCCCACAACAACCAACTTTGTAGCATTGTCATAGAAATGGAAATCTTTCATGTACCTACCTCCTTCTTGTCCCTTATCCTCTACTATATTCATCATTTAAACAAATCAAACTCAAAATTATCACATTGTATCTTATTGCTTATTGTTGTTACAATTTCCTTGCCTACATTATTTGCTACACCATTCAACTCTTTATGGTCTCCCTATTTGAAAGGAAGCAAGGTATTCGAAAACACTTCCTACACTGATCTACTGAGGAAATATTTATGTAAAATTTAACTTTTATAGTTACAGATTAAGATGCACATTAAAAAAAGGTAATAACAACATCTAAATGCAAATACAAACCTCATAACACAAGATATACATGGGGAAAACCCTTTCAAGTAAAAATCCCTACACTCCAATGCCACCTAATATATTATTCAGGAATCAAGAAGATTACAATATACTTGTAGAGAAAGATTTCACAGGAGTATAATCAACCAAAGATCTAGAGGTAACTCAACATCTATAAGAATATTACACAACCTCCATCTCCAGTTCCTGATATATAGGAGATACAATACAATAAACCGTCAACGGTAATTACAAAACAATGAGTCAAAACAACCCAAAAGTAGCACCCAAATTATCTCCAATCAAAGATGACTTATGATGTGTCAAACTACACACCAACATGTGTAACTCTCCCCTTTATAGCTCTTTTAAGTGTCCAACATGTTTTCACATTTCTCAAAAATAGGAGGTCCAACTTCCGAAGGCCATAACTTTTGATTTGGGTATCTGATTGATGAATCGTTTGATGCATCAGAAAGATCGTGAAGAGATCTATGAATCTATAAACTAATTTTCTGGCTATAACAACTTTTGAGGTGTTTAGGGACCTATAAGTGCCTCAAAATTGAGTTTGAAACTTTTTCTAATAGTTTCAAAAAATAGAAACTTTAATATCTTGCAAACCAAGTATGATCTTGAGTCAAAAATCACTTGTGATGTTTACTTAGTCATTCCACACCTTTTGGGAAAATTTCAGGTCCATCCAAGGTCAAATGTAGAGTTACTAAACATAGTATGTCCTGGTAGTTTTAGCCCTTTTGGAAACTTTGAAAGTTCTAGACTATTCTTCAAGATAAAGGGTATTCAAAAAGACCAAAAATGGAAAGAATAGTAACCTTTCATAGTTGCAAGGTTGAGACACTTTTCCTAATATTCTCCCACTTGTCAAACATCTTGCAAGAGAAAAGGGAGTATCAACACCATGATGTAATTGCTAGGGGCTGAGAGACCCATAGACTCTGAACACCATCTGAACTTCTCTGTGCTCACAGGTTTTGTCAAGGAATCTACAACATTCATCAAAGTGTCAAATTTATCTAAGTTTACCTTCCCATCCTCCACCATGTCACAAATAAAATGTTATTGGACATCAATGTGCTTAGTCCTCGTGTGGAAAGAAAGATTCTTTGCCAAACATATGGCACTCTAACTATCACAACAAATAGTAATCTTCCCTGCATCAAACTCAACATCAGAACACAATCTTTTAATCCAAATAGCTTCTTTACAAACATGAGTTTCTGCCATGTACTCAGCTCCAATAGTGGACAAAGCGACCACAGGTTGCCACTTATTCAACTAATAGGAGCACCAAACATAGTGAACACATAAGCACTTGTGGATCTCCTACTGTCAATGTTACCTGCCCAATCTGAATCCACAAATCCATGAATACAAAGTAAATGTCAAGGCCTTGTAGGATAACCATGATAACATAAGGAATTCTTAGAAGTATCCCATAAATATCTAAACATTCTCTTCACTACATCCCAATGTACCCATCCAAGATTAGCCATAAATCAACTAAGGACTCCCACTATTTTAGAAATTTGTTTGGTCTAGTAGAAACCATTGCTTACATCCAACTACCAACCACACTAGCGTAAGGAACTCTACTCATGTTCTCTATATTAGAAGGAGTCTTTGGACAATTTACAACAGATAACTTTGTCCCCATCATAATAGGAACAGTCAATGGCCTACAATCTACCATGTTGACTCTCTCCAACACATTGTTAACATACTTACTCTCACCTAACCAAAGTTTTTTGTTTTCTCTGTCTCTTCTAATCTCTATCCCCAGAATGTACTAAGATGCCTCTAGATTTTTCATCTCAAACTGTGCTGACAAAGTTCTAAGAATTCAAATAAAAAATCAAACTTTTACCATTCCTAATGAGTAACATATCATCAACATACAATGCAATAATGAGAATATGATCATTGTCAAACTTGTAATAAACACAATGATCTGATTTTGATCTCAGAAATCTAATACTCAACACAAATGCATCAAACTTCTGGTACCACATCCTAGGAGACTGTTTCAAACCTTACAAAGACTTTTTCAACTTGCAAACCATATTTTCTTTACCTTTCACCATGTAGTGCTCTGCCTGTGACATATAGATGTCCTCCTCCAAGTCACCATAAAGGAATGTTGTCTTCACATCCATTTGTTGCACTTCTAGATCGTACGTTGTTGCAAGAGATAATAGGAACTAAATAGATGTCAGCTTTCCAACGAGAGAGAAAATCTCAACATAGTCAATTCCCTCCACCTTAGAATACCCCTTTTCAACCAATCTAGCCTTATATTTCTCAACACTGTCATCTACACCAAATTTATTTTTGAACACCCATTTGCATCCAACAGGTTTTTGTCCTTTAGGAAAAGGAACCAAGTCCCAAGTATTATTCTTTTCCAAAGAAGCCATCTCCTCTTACATGGCCTCCATCTAAGAACCTGCATCTTTCATACCCGTAGCCTCTTAAATCACAGTTCTAGGCTCATCAGTGTTAGAAATTAAAGAAAAAATACAATTGGAATCATACAATGAATAACCAAACCTATGAAGATATCACCTTATCTGTGTGGACCTCATCAAAGATTGAGGTTAAGGTTATTCATCTTCTTCTAAACTTTTAGAGCTACTAGACCTCTCCTCATTATCAGGTCCAATAGATGTTTTTGGTTCAACTTTCTCAAGGGTAGAAGGAAGCAGAACTATATCCTCTTTCTTCTCTTCTTTCTCTGGCTGCAAGACAACAAAAGAAAGATTAAGCTCTCTGAAGATCACACTTATGCTATATAGAACACTCTCAACCACTAGATCCCAAAGTTTTACCCTTTCACACCAAGGCCATGATTAATGAAGATACACTTCATAGCCTTGTTCCTTAATTTAGACCTCTTCTCCTTAGCCACATGTGCATATGCCTCACAACCAAATACTCAAATGTGTCTCAATGAAGTCTTTTTACTAGACCACACCTCCATAAGTGTCTTATCAATGAATGTTGATGTAGGAGACCTGTTAACTAGGTAACAAGTGGTAGCAACAGCTTCAACCTAGAACTTTTATTCAAGGCCAGTTGCACTTAGCATACTCCTTACCCTATCCATCAATATTTTATTCATCCTCTCTGCAGCTCCATTCTACTGAGGGGTATACAGAGTTGTCTTGTGCCTCTCAATCCCCTATTCTTTACCAAACTTGTCAAAATCTATTGAACAAAACTCACCATCATTGTCAGACCCCAAACATTTAATCTTTCTATCCTTCTGATCCTATACAAGAGCTACGAACTCTTTGAAACTACTAAAGACTTAAGATTTTCTTCTAAGGAAATGAACCCATGTCCTTCTACTATAATAATCAATGAATGAAACTATAATGCATGAATAGAGGGAAGAGGGTTTTTTGAATGAGATTGATAGTTTAATAAGATCCTCCTTTCACTACATACATTCAAGGATATTGAATTGAGTTGAATCACAACTTTTACAAGAGGAATCAACTACATGTTTGGTGTCACTTGAAATGATAAAGAAATTTGGAATCAGTTGATTAATTTGTTAAAACCTTAGTCTGATTAGGCCTAAAACCCTAATTATGCAAAATTGTAAGCAAATAGACAAATCCTGACAAATTCTCGCAGAGGAAGGCACTAAAGGTAGATTAGAAACATACCAGGATTTGAATTTTAGAAAGAAGAAACTTTGGGATGAAAGAGAAGGAACCAGTGTCTAATGTAGTACTTTTTCTCAGGGTTTGAATCAAAATATGCTTCAAGTTGTAACCTACTTAGGGATTTCTGGCAACACTAAACTAGAGGACAAATGACCAGGTGCCTATGTCCAATTAGGGATCTTTTTTGTCATTTTCTTTAGATCTAGAATCTTTATGATCTACTATGATCTCTTATAACTCCTCTCTACAAGATCTGATACTTGTAACCTGTAATCACAAGAGAGGGGTTAGGGGTTATTATGTTTAGAAGATTGCCCGATCAAGCCCTAGAATGGCATTCAAACATTCCAACACTATTGTTAGATAGAGGGTGCATGTCCTTGGTGAACAGAGGAAAAAGCAATGATAAAGTAGATAGATTGAATCACAAATAGATACCACCTTAGAGGTGTATCTCTCGGAGGTGAAGATCTTTCACACCATGAGAAGATGAAGCCAAATATTCAACAATAAACACAACAATAACATAATTCATCTCTGCAACAAAATGAAATGTCTTGAATGCTCTTTTCTCAATGATCATAAGTTTCCCTTAATCTCCAAATCATCTTCTATTTTAAAATGAAGTCCTAAACATGTTTATATATGTATTCCCACTAAACATTCGTAATTCAAATTTATAAGGCCGACAAAGAAACCCTTTTAATCGTCATACGCTGACATATGAATTTTGGGTCCCAGCAAAATAGGGCTAGACTAGTTCATGGGTACACAAGTCTAGAGGCCTATTTTTAGCAAAGATTAGCATTTAGATTGGGCCTCTAAGCCACATTTGACATCGGTTTAGGAGGAATTTTCTCCGAGATGAATTTAAGTCATGCATAAGTAAAATGAGGGGATCTAGGAGCTAAACTATGAGATAAAAGTCCTAGGGGGAGATTTTACGACATAACATTTAGCCCCCACTTTAATGCATGTATGATCTTACAACCTATACATGCATTAAAGTATGCTCGAAAACACATCAAAGATGCCAAGCACATGAAGCTAAGGCATACACCAAGATTGACGAACTATTTCTAGACCCCAATCTCAAGTAAGCATTAGAAAACATATTAAAGACATGCAAGACACAATGAAGATAGTAATCAGCATGAAAAAAACATTGAAGACATGAGAGTTGTCACACAAAACATGATGAATACATTGATATAGCATTTTCATAACATTTTCATATATAAATGCATGGAAATGAAATTGCAACACAAAACCCTAAAATGTAGGAGGAGCTCATCACTACACCCTTGAAACTACACCAGGGGAAAACACGCCATACAAAACCTGAGTATCGGAGGAGCTCATTGTGACACCATTAAAACCATAAACATGCCATACAAAACCTAAAGTGTAGGAGGAGCTCATCGCTACACCCTTGATACTACACATGGGGGAAGACATGCCATATAAAACTTGAGTGTGGGAGGATCTCATCACTACACCCTTGAAACCACACAGAGGGGAAAACACATGGAAGACACAAATAATACATGAGCACCGTATAGAATTCTATACACATACTGCACATCTTAAACAAGGCAAACAAGGGTGATGGTAGGAGCTTATTGCTAAGACCCACCATCTCAAACATGCCATAGGCACACCTGATGGTTGTGATTATGCAACAACAACCACCAAAAACACACTTAAGGAAGGATAGCTCAAGATCCAACCCCACCTCCTGATGAGGATATTTTATAAACGAATGTGCACTAGATCTTGAGAGATACACCATCCCACCTCATGATGAGGGATTTTGTATAAAAAGATTCACACTAGCTCAAGAGATATGTTATCCCACCTCAAGGAGAGGGCTTTTTTATTGCAATTGATGTAAGGCCGCCTCATAGAGAGGGCTTACAAGCATGCTTCATTAGTACCAAAATAAGTAGATAGATAGCATTATATGTGCCCCCACCTTAAGGTGGTTATTGTCGCTTACCGATATCAAGCACATTAAGGTAGAGTGAAAACATGCAAGGGAACAAGGGCTCTCACAAAGACCATGCCCTGAAATGTGTCATGTGCCATGATCACCGAATGTTCCCACAAACACATTGATAAGATATGATAAGATAAACACAAGATATTATGTAATAAATCACATCCAAGAAAGCAAGGATAGACTTACAAGTTTTAATCCAAGTATAGCCATTGGGCTTATATTGTAGGCACCTCAAAACTAAGTGTAAAAAGGTGAGATAAAAGACAAAATAAAGTGCACAGAATAGATGTATTGCAATGGTTTGTTAGAAAAGATAAAAAAACATGATGCATCACATGGAGTGATTATACCAGTCAAGCTTCGGATATATATACCAACCCCATCATCATGTATGGACTAGGTCCATTTTTGCTTTGCTTGCTGAAGGGACACATGGTCCGTATCAATATTTGTTTTTTTCATCTTTCGCCGACTAGGTAGAATCACTAGAAGAAGGTAAACAATAAAATGAGAGAGGAGAAAAAGTGCCTTAGAAACACCATGTAGGAGGATGCCCCCAAACCACCCACCACAATGCTATGCCCCTAAGGCACGACACACAACAATTAAATAGAGGAGAGGAATAATAGAATATTGATTATACAAATAGAAGAATTTTCACAATAGAGGTATTCTCCTAGCATGATCCTTGACCTTAAAAGAGTATCAAGGGTCATCCGAGGAGGCTTAAACAAAACATAACAAATCATGGGAGAACACAAGAGGGGAGGCCACATAAACAAGCAAACTATGCTATGACAAAGGTGGCCACCAGGGTTAGAAATACTTACCTGTTAGCTAAGGGGATGTCAGACTTGTGAGCATCTTAGGAAGGTACTCCATCAAGTTTTGTACAAAGTGTGAGTAGTTCAAACTTAATTTATTATTATTTCCAGGATGGTCATGCAGTGCTTTTTCTCAAATCCCTATATATTTGAAATCTTTTGTTGCTTGTGAGGAGGGGGATCAATGTTATTTCCCACTGATTGTAACTGCCTTGTTCTTTTCCAAACTTTTTCTTTATTATTTCGATGAATAAAACTTTTGTGGTGGAATGGAATAGTTTCCACTATGGCAACCTTTTCTTTTATAGTATCTTGTCTTGTTTGTTCAATTTACATATCTATTGCTTTTTGGTTAACTCCAAGTCCTTGAAGGGATAATGGTAGAGGAACCTCAGATATAGATTCCTTTTCTTCATGGATGAGGTGAGACTTCAATCTTTTCCTTATCCACTTCTATTATACCAACTATTTCATTATAGTCTAAATAGTCATCTTCTTGTTCAATTGTGCTTTGTTCTACCATATTGTTGTCGTCGCTATGCTTAGGGGAAAACATTTTAAAATATCTAAAAATATTGATTCGGAGGGGCAACCAACTTATTTCCATTATCATTCACTCCAGTTACTTGTATTATATTAGAATCGACAGGGTCTTAAATTTCATGTTTCAAGCTCATACATTGTTTAGTGCCATGTCTTATCGATCAGTGATACGCACAGAAAGCATTAGCATCAAAATTAGGTCCTTGTATCTATTGGGATAAGGTGCCATCAACCTTGTAAATCCCATTATTCCATTTATTATATGTAATTTTTAATTATCCATGAGGAGATGTACTAGTTTCACTGACAGGGGTAATTTCAGAGTAATCAGAGGTAATTTCAGAGTGACTTTTACTATTGGAAAATGTAAAAACTCAAAGTAAATGAGAGTAGGTGTGCTCCCTTGAGGAATATAATATTTATGGCATGTATGACAACTGTCATAATATTTGGTAAGTGAATATATGACAGCTGCAAGTTGTCATAAGATTTTGAGATTCTATGATGCATATGACAAATATGTTAGTTGTATATTTGCTATATTTAGCCCAAGGTTCCTATCTCAGAAAGATACTCTTTTGTAGAATATATGATGGTTATGACACATCATAAGATGTTGTAAGAGGCCAGATTTAGTCTTGGGCCCCCAACCTTTGCATGGTTGTTTTTGGACAAGTGTAAAGATGGTAATTAATGTTTACAAGTTGGATAATCCTAGGATGAGTTGGAAAATGTTTCTATAAGTATTTTCCATGTATTTGTTGATGCAATATAGTTTTTTAGGTACTCAGGAGTTGTCAGAATGCTATCAGATTGAACACTTGTGGAGAGAGTTGTGTAGTTGATGTATTGTACAATCTTGTTGAGATTAATACAAACTTGTACCTCTTTCTTGGTAGAGTTTTTTATCCACAAGGGTTTTCTCCATGTAAACACTATGTCATTCTATTGAGTTCTTCATGTTTGACATCTTTTTTGTAGTGGGTTTTATTTTTTGTTACAATCTCCATTGTTAATGTACACTTAAGATTCCTGAAATTTATCTTGAATAAGATTTCCATTGAAGTAGTTTTGCTTTCATTTCTAACATTTGGTATCAGAGTCTAGCCAACTTTGACTCTTGAGTGGTAGTGTGGAAGCTATATCTATAGTGGGAGATTTGCTTGTGTTTGTTTAGCAGATCTTGTGTTGTTATTATGGCTAGATCTACTGTTGCATCAACCTCTCAATTGGACATTGAGAAGTTCAATAGAATAGGGTATGAGTTGTGGAAGCTTAATATGGAAGATTTGTTAGAAGAAATAAACCAATGATTGCTTGTTCAAAAAGAGAAAAACCTGATGTTGACTCTCAAGATGAGTTGGATAGATTAGATAAGATGGCATGAGGAACCATTCGGTTGTGTCTTTCAGACTTTGTCCTATTAAATGTCGCAGAGGAGGAGACCGCACACAAGCTATGGAATCCATTGGGTGAGATCTATCAAGCCAAGAGTATGGTAAATAAACTTTATTTATAAAGAAAATTGTTTTCCATGAAAATGTGAGAAGGTAAATTAGTTGCAAAGCATTTAAATTCTTTTAATTTGTTATTGAGTCAGCTTGATTCAATAGATATTGAGGTTAGTGTGGAAGATTAATGTATCTTATGTCTTTGTTCTTTACCTGAGTCTTGGGAAAATGTTATCCTTGCTATCACTGCTAACCTTACAGATCCAAAGTTGGATGCTCTTGTTTTAGTGCTACTATCACAAGAATTGAGGAAGAAGAGTTTAGATAGTTCAAAGGATACTCTGAGTGTCAGGGGAAGCTCTAAGGAAAGGGGATCTAAAGGAGATCAAGAAGGGGCTAAGGACAAGTCCAAGGGCTAGTCTAAAACTCCTAGTAAAAAGAACAGAGTTAAGTGTTGGAACTATGGTAAAAGGGGACATGTAAAGGAGTGCAGAAATCCCAAGAAACAGTGGGAGAGTACTTCGGATAAGTCCTCGATTGTAGGTGAAGAAGTTTTACTTTATGCATGTAATCTTCTTTCTAATTATCACTAGTTGGTTGACTCAAGATGCTCATTTCATATGAACCCACATAAGGAATGGTTCTCCACATATGAAGAATATGATGGAGGTAATATCTACCTTAGTGACAACTCTTCATATCCGATTGTCAGGAAAGGAAATGTATTGTTGTGTTTCAATGATGGGAGGATTAAAACCATCCCTGGCGTTTTCATGTTCCTAGATTAGCTAGAAATCTGGTTTCAATTTTGAAGTTGAATGACTTGGGAATGTGTAATGTCAGAAAATGTCCCCTTGGGGGTTTTCCCTCATAAGGTTTAGCTCTTGGGTCTTTAGTGTGCATTTAGGACATCTTACATCATATTTCAACATCTCGATGAGAAAACCCCTAAGCGTCTTGGCAAATAGGACCTAGGGGGACCACTTGAGATAAAACCTACCCAAAATAGGGGGAGCACCTAGGCACCCGCACCCTAGTCCTACCTTATTTTGGGTCAGTCCCAATTTTTAGGTGTTGGCTTGTGACCGTTATTTGGGTCCTATGCCCACACTATAAGTTTGAATTACAAAATTCTTGACAGGATTGTTTATAGTTGCATATAAAAGCATGTTTAGGTATTCATTTGTAAACTAGAGCATTACTAGATGGTTACAAGATTCCAATTAGCATCTTAAAGGTGATTCAAGGCTTTCATTGTATTACAAGAGTAGATTTGTGTTGTTTATGTGTTTGTATTTGCAAATTTGAGCAATCATCTCCTCATGGCATGAAGAGCTTCTTCCTCCCATGAGATCTTCACTACAAGGTGACATCATTTGTGTTTGTAAGCATTTATCATTTAATTTTTTCCTATACCTCACAAGGGCATGTACTCTCTATCCGACAATAGTGTTTGAAAGGCTTGAATGTCTCTCCAGGGCTTGATTGAGGTAAGCCTCTAGAAACCACAACCCCCTCCCAGAGTTTTCATGATTGTAGGTTACAAGTGTCAGATTTGGAGAAGATGAAGTTACAACAGGGTACAATAAAGTGTCAGAATTGCAGATCAGAGAAGAAAACAACTCCCTGAACTAGGGCACCCGCTCATTAGTTATCAAAGTTTCATGATGGGAAAATCTTCAATACAGCAGGATCAGGTTGTAGATCTTGTTTGCATATCCTGACAAAAAGAAGGGCACTAGACTTGGGCACCCCCTCTTTAGTCCCTAACTTTTCTGCCTCTAAACCTGAAAACAGGTGCATAGTTATTTGTCATTTTACATCTTTTTGTAGTAGCATTTTCTGATATTCATTCGTTTGCTGTCATATTTGCATAATTAAGATTTTAAGGTATAATTGAGCATAAGAGAAGATAATTGGCAATCAAATCATAAAAATCCAAGTTTCCCTACATTTCCATAGTGACCTAGGGTAGGATAGTACATTGCAATTCGACCCTAGGTCCTTGAACGAAAGGGTGAAAGGAGGATATACACACAAAGCCTACCAAAAACTAAACATCTGAATTTTACACTTTACATTTTGGTGAACCTATGTTATTGGACTTGTTTGCACCTTGTTGAGTGTTTTGCTTCAAATTTACAGTGATTTTCATTCATTCATAGTATCATTCATCTTATTGCATTGGAAAATTTACAAAAAAAATTTGAAAATTTGGAAAAACAATTGCATGCTAGGGTTTTGGATGTTGTATCATTTAATTTGAATTTCATCAAATTTCTAATTTTTACATTAGATCTAAATTAAATTTCATAAAATTACAAAAATTCATTAGTTTTCATTACATTTTCATCATAAAATTGCTAGGGTTTTGTTGAAAATTATGAATTTTGCATATAACCTAGTAATTCCAAAATCTAGGATTTGTAGATAAAATCTTGTTTCAAAATTTTCTACTAATTTTAGAGGCTCATTAAAATTTTCATTTGGTTTTAGTCTTTCATTTTATAACAAATTTGCATTTAGATTTCAAAAATTTACATTTTTGCATAGAAAATTTTGATGAAAACTAGCATTTTCGTTGATTTTTCATTAGATTTGCACTTGCATTTTGCATGTTAGAGCATGGAAATCATTTTAATTTCTGAGAGCATGTAATTTTAATCATACATAAGCTTTCAAATAATTCATATAGCATTTTACATCAAGATCTCAAACCTAGGGCTTGAAAAACATTGATTTTCACTAGATTTGGCCTTATCGATTCTCTAAATTTGCACTATAGGCATGTTGTAAAGAATATTTTTGAACTAATTGGCTGCTATAAGGGGTATTATCTTCTTCCTCTCCTAAAATTATTTACAACACCTTGTTATTGGCTTCTTGTATTGAAAATTTGGTGAAAATTGCCAATTTTTTGCTATTTTTGCCCTAGGGTTTGGCCTAGTTTGCACTCTAAGCATGTTGTAACAGATTTTATGATTGTAGGTGACTGATATCATTGATATTATTTTCTTCACCTAATTAAATTATTTACAACACCCCTTTGGCTAGGTCTTGGAATTGAAAAATCGTGAAAAACTGCCTAGTTTTGCTATATTTTCACTAGGCTTTGACCTTGAGTGGCACTATAATGTGTTGTGATGGATATTTTGGCACTATGAGAGAGAGAGAGAGTAATGTAACCTTAATTTTGTACTAGTCTAGACTTCAATATATTATAAATTCCTTATTTTTCATAGCTATGTTCCCACCCAAACTAAAGAGGCTACCAAAAACAAGTATTGAAAATTATTGACATTATTATTATTTTGATTCTATGTAGAAATTTTGTTTCCACAATCAACATGCGACTAATTGCAAGTATGGATGTTGCCAATTCTAGACCCATATGGCATTCTGGTAATGAATTCTTTGTTTTGTACTTGTCTACACTTAAATAGATTAATAATTTCTTATTTTTCATAGTCATGTTCCCCCAAATTGAAGAGGTTAGAAAAAACAAGTATTGAAAATTATGGACATTATCTTAAGTATTTATGGAGCAAATTTATTTGCATAATCAACATGGGACTAATTGCAAGATTTGATGTTTCCAATTACAATCCTATGGTTATTAGTTTGATTAGTCATGCTAACCATGGTTTCCTTTGGAAATGATTGAATGAAATCTTAGAGGATGTGCAGAAAATCAAACTTCATAAAGAAAAAACTTAGATTTAGAAAAGGATAGGCTAGCATGGAGGATTCATAGTTGAAGTTCATCGAGATCCATGCATGATTATTCAAATGTTGCTGGTTAATCAATATCACCAGTCATTTGTGTTGTCCTATCATTAGGAAAGCATAGGAGGTGAGCAATGGAAGTTAGTGGTAGGATGCTAGAAACACATAAATCACATAAATAGTTCTTCATTTATGCTCACACATTTAATCTTTATTGGCATGTGTGTCAGAGCCTCCTGAAAATGCAAGGACACGATAATCATCTCCCACCAACATTCCCTTAAAGAATATATGACACACTACTATTTATTCACACTAGCTAGCCATAAATTCAAATAAAGTACAAAACTCAAACACTCATTTTGTCAAATGTGGGTTTAGATAACATAAAGATTAAATATGATTTAGGGTAGTTATAGTCAACATGGATAATATGTTGAACCATGTTAGAGGATTGGATGGATTTGGAATTCTAGGTTACCTTATGGGTCAGTGGTGGAAGCTTAAAGAGTTTGACGTTAACTAAAATTTGTGGATTCAAAGTACTTTTCAAGTTCAAGTAGAAAACATGGCTTCATGTATAACCTTCCTATGAATGATTATTTCCATATTTAACCTTTACCACCCATGACAATTGAAGAGACATTTCTTAAAACCCAAAATCTGCATAAACATAGTGGCAAAAAAGTGTTTCGTTGTGTGATAGACTTGTGGCTATAATCAAGCATTCCAATGGAAACCTACTTTAAAGATCAGGCTATGGTACTTTTAAAATGTAAAAAGTGGAGCTTGGTATGGGTTGGTCTAGATCATCTAGATCCACTGTACCCTCATAAAATGGTACTTTTACAAAAATATATAGAGAGAGGAATAGAGAAAGAGAGATAGAACAACACAGATCCTTATGTGGTTTCAATGTTGTTCACAACCTAGTTTATTTACCACCATCTATACATGTTTATTCTACAAGAGAAATATAGTAGACATAGATATATAGAGAGAGAAGGAGATTGATAGAGATGAATAGAGATAGAGAGATAGAGATAAGAGATAAAGGGAAGGAGAGACTAACTTTTGATC
The DNA here is from genome assembly GCA_027924645.1 of Cunninghamia lanceolata. Taxonomy (NCBI): domain Eukaryota; kingdom Viridiplantae; phylum Streptophyta; class Pinopsida; order Cupressales; family Cupressaceae; genus Cunninghamia; species Cunninghamia lanceolata. The sequence goes on from BSBN01001254.1 coordinate 962,776, forward strand.
AGTCCTTTCATGCCAAGAATCCAAAGAATGCAAGACAATGGAAGTGATGGGTGCCACTAGATTCATTGATTTCTTGTGTTTATTGACCAAAAACCTAAAACATGAGAACTAGAGAAAGCTCGAGAGAGAGAAAGACAAAGAGAATAAGAAATATATAGATATAGAGAGAACAACATATAGAGGAAGAGAGAAGGGGGAAGAGAGAGAGAGAGAAGTAACAAGATAGAGAGATAAAGAGATGAAGAGAAAAAAAGGAATCTAGAGAAGGGGAGAGATGGAGTTATAGATATATATATATATATATATATATATATATATATATATATATATATATATATATATATATATATATATATATATATATATATGTTCAAAATTCTCATTTATAAGTAGTGTATCATACACGATAGCCCGCTCCTTTCACTACATACTCACTTGGTATAAAATATGACAACATAAATTGGATTGTCTTGTGAATGTATCTATACATGAAGGAAGCAACAATATTTAGTAAAAAAAAGGTTAAGAGAATTGTGTGAATTTACATGAAGTTCAAAGTAACATACTTCATGATGTGCATTCTATGTCATGTTCCTTTTACAAAAAGATTATTCAGAGAGAGATTAAACACAACAAGCTCCCATGACATATAATGCACCCCATTTTTGAGGTCTCAAGATCATTCCCATATCATCTACAAATTAAAACAAATAAAAAAATTCCCTTGAAATTTAATATTTTTAAACAATTAGGAATTCTCAATCTAAAATTATAACATGTCTAAATTTAATTTTAATCTATTCGACCTCCAAATTATGTAAAGGTGCTAAATTATAAAACTAATGTGGGTCACTAAGTTTGATAAATATTTGTGTTGTGTGATGTCCCATGAAATGATGGACAATGGTAGTATACATGACAAATAAACATGATGTAGGTGGTGGCCATGCTTATATTTGCAAGACAATGCCTATTGAATGTATAGATATGAAAATGTGGAATATGATCCTTGTGATAAACAAACATATGTGCTTCAAAAAATATACATAAGTGATGACTAATGGAATGGAAATGAACTCAGGAGTAATGCATGAACATGAATCCATTCAAATAGATACTAGAAACCAAATGTGAAAACTAACACATTTGAAGTAGCTAATAAGAAAAACATAAGGATCTTGAAATCCATTAAGATTATGTAAATTAATTCATGACACTCAAGAAAACAAAAACATGACATGAGAAATAGGGATACAAGACAATCTGTCACTCACTTAAACACATGGAAATTGAAATGACCATTTATTATACTTGGGAATCTCGTACATTTTTGTCGAGGGTGAGGGTGAAATGGAGTAGATTAAATATGTCAACATGATTATGAATTTAGTTAGTTTTGAATTCAAGACAATTGAAATGATGGGTGTTGCTAGATCCATTCCTTTCTTGTGTTTATTGACCTAGAGAGAATGCGAGATAGAGGAAGAGAGAAGGGGGAGAGAGATAGAGAGGAATCTAGAGAAGTGGAGAGATGGAGATATAGATATAAATATATTCATTTCTCATTTATAAGAAATGTATCATGCATGGCTCATGAATGTATATATGCATGAAGGGGCAACAATATTCAGTAAAAAAGACTTTTAAAGAGAATTGTGTAAATTTGCATGAAGTTCGAAGTAACATACTTCATGATGTGCATTCTATGTAATGTTCTTTTTACAAAAGTTTTGCCAGAGTAAGATTCAACACAATGGGCTCCTAGACATCGAATTCATGTCATTTTTGAGGTCTCAAGATCATTCCCATATCATCTACAAATTCAAATAAATCAAAAAGTTTTTCCCTTCAAATTTAATATTTTTAAACAATTAGGAATTCACAATCTAAAATCATAGCATGTCTAAATTTAATTTTAATCCATTTGACCTCCAAATCATGCAAAAGTGTGAAATTATTAAAATAATGAGGTTCACTAAGTTTGATCATTATTTGTATCCTATGAATAGGCTAGATGATAGCCAGATAAACATGATGTAGGTGGTGACCATTCAAATAATATGCATAGGTGACGGCTAATAGAATTTAAGTGAATGCATATTTAGTGCATGAAGGTAAAACCAGAAAAGCCGATGATGGCATGGTTCGGTGGTTAAGTCGCTCAGGATGTAGTGGTGGCCACCAGAGTTCAAACCCCCGCTGGGCCAACGAGCTCGCAAGGCTTTACGCCTTCGCTGGGCCAATGAGCTCGCGGGTTTGAAGTGTTCTTCCTAGGGGATGAGGTCCCCCAGTTGTGGCCTCACCGGTTCATTGCTCCGAGCAAAAGCATTCGCGTGGAGCCGGAGGGCTTGTCGCACCAGCGTCGCCGGTCACATTAAAAAGTTTACCAGGCGCATTTTTTTTAAAAAAAAAAAAAGAAGGTAAAACCAGAAAAGGGATGCATGCAAATAGAGACTAAACACCAAACATGAAAGCTCACACATTTGAAGTAGCTATTAAGAAAAACATAAAGATTTTGAAATCCATTTAGATTATACAAATTAATTCATGATATTGGAGAAAACAAAAAAATAACCTGGACTATAGAGATACAAGACAATCATCATTCACTTAAAGACATGGTAATTGAACTTCCACAACTCTTCGACGTACCCATTAGACACCAAGGTGCAATTGCTAGTAAATACATTTAGTCTGGAGTCCGTCTCATTAACAAAAACAATGTAACAAAAAAAAATTCTCTCATGAAGAAATCAAACAAAGTGACAAAAGATAACGTGAATAGAACATCTCTCTCTCACCAACGGAAACTAAAACTCGGCTTCCGAGTCGTATTCATAAGAAGAGCACTGTGTTTTCTATTAGGAATATTCCTGGTATTATTTCGAAAAATCGACAAAGCTACGAAACGTTACAGTTAGTTTGATGTATAATTTTTCCAGTCATCTTGTCATCCCTGCATCTACAGTTTTAGCCAGGCAGTCGTGTTTCAAATGGAGGACATTGAAATGGACAAATGGTACGGCAACGCCTGATGTAAACAATCGGCAGGTGCGGACCGTTTAAAAAAACTCATGAGACTTTACCCACTTACAAGAATCATGTGCAACATTTGGTTTCCATTATCCACATGCATCCTTCTGGTAGGCAAATTAAAGAAAAATCCACCCAATCTATTCATTTATTTATTTCCATTCACATCCTCTTTCCCAATTTTTGCAGCACTCATGCATCTGCATAACCTTTCAATTTTTTACTAGGCCTTGCCTTGTGTCTTAACTCATGCTTTGAATGAGCACATTGATTATCCCTAATAGGAACTTTTTATATTGGGAGACGTACCTTATTATCAGTTTATCCTTAGAAACTGTAACACATAAATATACCGACTCTAGAAACTTCTAGACATATTCAACTTTTCAAACCTAGAAAAACAATTACTTATCGCACACAATCACTTGATCCACATAGGTTCTTGCCTTTCCCCTTGATGAAATCACTTTTCAGAGTTACTCATATTATTCCATGCGATATATTGTTCCCAAACCTAACATCACTAATCACTATCACAACAATCTATAACTTGGTTTTCAACTTGATGAGAGATAAATAATTATGTGGCTCTTCTTGTTTGTTTGCATATTGCTTGATTTTATGTGTTTATGTTTTCAACTCACAACATATCCTATGAAGGTCATCATGTTCAATTACATCATTATGTGTCTTGATAATATATTTTCTAGGGCAACATTATTATTTACATTTCATAATGAGTTTATCTTTCATGCATATGACACAACATCATCATGGTCCCTCATATCATAATGCATTCTATCATAGGATACAACAAATCTAAGTTGTTCAACACATTGAGTCATATTGGGCCTTAGTTGTAGGTAGTCCACTTAAGAAGTCCATGTTGATGAACTTCCAACGCCATGTCAAAATTAAGAGGGGGTTGTAGAGGGTGAAATTTTAAAGCTATGTTTCCTTTTAGCCTAACTCAATGGTTTCAAGTGAACTAGTTTCACTGAACTCATTTTTTGACCAAAGGGTTTCATCTAAAACCCCTCCAACCTTGCATGGCACCTATGTGGCACAAAAGATTTTAGTCAAATCATTTTTTTTATTAAAAGTCTTTCACTCAAAATTTTTTGACCAAAACTGTGGACATATAATCAAAAAATATATATTTTCATTCATTTTTGGAAAGTATTTATGAAGGGAAAAGTATTTACTCATCTCCAACTCTAGTGCATTATCTAATCTACCATCACAAGCTCATTTATTAGCCCATGGGACATGCAACCATTCTTGCATGAATCCTCTTAGGAACAATCTAGAGTTGGACAATATTGAACATGTGGCTTCCTTGTGATACACACACATTGTTCCTTGGCTAATCAACCCCTTGGAAAGATTCATTACTCTGACAAGATGAAAATCATCTACAATGAGAAATTTAATAGTCATGGCCAATGACTCTTCTCTTGCATGATACACAATGATGAAAATGCCACCCATTCAATGTTACGCAATGTGGTCCTACATGATGGATTTAAATGAAGTTAGAGCCTAAGATCACATTAAACTCCAATCATTTTTATTAGAATTAATGGCACAGAACTTACATACAAATCATATTTTCCTTAATTGGACCACAAATTTTAATTATGATTTTTGGTCAAAAATATGCAACATCTGGTAGAAAATTCTCAATAAATATAGGCATACGTTTCTATTCACAACTTAGATGTAGTCTTCTATAACTAAGAATTAAAGCATGACATGTAAGCTAATTCTCAAGTTAAGTGACTAGTAGTTGAGTTGTTGAGCTTATTGTTTGATCTTGGTCTTGATGTCCATAGAGAGCGATACAAGGGAGACTCTATGAATGTTTCTAGAGGACTTATATTCATGTAATTAGCTTATGGACTTAATATAACAATAAATCTGTTACTCCATGATTCTATGTCTTGCCTTTGTTCATTTGTTGACTATTACCTTTCCATATTGTTTGTTGACTATTGCACTATGAGATGTTACGATCTTTTGTAGTTCTAATGATGCATCTATTTTGCATGAGCCTATTTTATTCTTTATTTACTTTTTGCAATCTCTTTCTTTTACCTTGAATTTACTTTAGGATTAGCTTAGGATAGATAAGGAGATGACCTTATAATCTTAGAGATTGACTCACTACTTAACTCCAACACTAGCTAGTCTTTGCAAGTGTAGGTGGTCCTACATGGCACACCTACTCATTATAACCTTGATTATGCATCCCTAGTACCATCAATAACTACTTCTATTTCTATTTTATTCATAATTACACAAGGTTTTGTGTTCTACTTTGATAGTACGATATGCCTAATGGATGCCTAGTGCATATTGGGGACAAAGTGAGCACAATTTTTTTCTAGTAGCTCATATTTATAAATTCCAAATATTTTATCACTTTTATCAAAGTTATTTCCTTTATTTTTACTTTTTGCATTCTCTTTCATTTAAATTTTGCATGCACAACAAAATGGTGGCAAAATGTAGAGGATAATAATGAACATTTCACTATTTTATCTCTATCATTTATGCCACTTTGTGTGGATGTCATTAATGCACGATTCTAGCACAAATGTTTATGTTCTTAAGGAGACCCTTCTAGTACTACTTATCTTAAGTGGCATAGTTACTTAGCATACATTATTCTTTATTTTTGTATTTTTAATCTTGTTAAACTAACCTAGGGACTTGATTGGAAACAAGGAAGTTGGTCACTCTTTTGTTTATACATAACAGGCTTCTAGAGTTATTTTAGAACCACATTATTCTCAAACACAAATATACACAAAAAAAAACATCTTTCACAAGAAATAAAGTGAAAATTTTCAATGGATGAAATTGTACAACCTAGGAGAGAATTGCACCGGTTGGACTAGAACATGGGTGCAATAAAATCTTAGGTTCTAATAAACTTATTATCCATTCATCTTCCATCTTTGTTCATTATTCAATTTTCAAATTTCTTAGCAGTTATTTACATCTCACCAATCAAAGTCAACCCTAATAATCAAGATGATAAGACCTTCACATCTCAGGAATTGAAGACCGAAGCGAAGTGTATAGAAGGCATAAATGTCAAAGGAGATGATCTGATTATCCACGTATGTCAAGAGGAAGAAACAATAATCCCAATGGACTGATAAATAAATGCAAATGAAGCCGAAGGGAAGAATAAAATTACCCGGAATGACAGATGAATCCAGTCATAAAGGACAAAGAAGATGAGGTTCATAAATAGAAAACCAATGAACTCAATGTTTTCTAGCTATAGATCCCGAGGTGACCGCAAGCAAATAGGAGGTTTATCTGCCTCAATTAAGTCGAGTAAACGATCAGGGAGACTTCGATGACATGGATAGAAGACTTCACTGGTAGTGACCTACTCAATTGCAATGTTGGTAAGACAATTTTCCACTTGATTTTCTTCCCTGTAGCAATGGGAAATTTGCAAAGAAACTAGCTTCAAAAGAAGCTCTATGACCTGCTGAATGAGATAGTTAATTTTCCAATTAAGAGCCTATCATTTTTCACTGCATTGACAATGATGAGTAATTCCCCTTTAATCGAAAGGTTTTTCATGTTGTTTTGAATTTCCAATTGGAGACCATGAAGGATGGCGAAGACCTCAACTTGATTGTTCATCCCCTCTAGAATTTTTGTTGCAGCTGCCACAACAAGAAAACCATTGAAGTCTCTGATGATACAAGCCGTCCCAGATAGGTCTGGATTGCTTCTACATGCTCCATCAAAGTTCAATTTGAAGAAAGGAAGGGAAGGGGTAACCACTTGACTAAACTTTTGTCAAACTTTGGAGGAGTTGTTTCGGAAACTAGCTTGAGAAGAAGGAAACTTTGGAGGAGTTGTTTCGGAAACTAGCTTGAGAAGAAGGAAGTTGTGAAATTGCCAACCTTTTTAAACCGAGTTATCCTAGTCTGTGAATTTAATGTTGGGAGAAAGATTGGATATCACCTTAGAATTTACTACATTTGAGATCGATCTATCAATATTATCAATGACAATAACAATGGAAGAAGAAGAGTGCCTAAAAATACAGAAGTTCCTCTCCTTCCATAAATGCCAAACCATGATTGAAGGGCTCACTTCCCAAAGACAAGAAAATGTAGCATCTGTATGAAAGATTGGCTAACTTTTAAATAAGTTCATTAGAGAGTTTGGGAAAGGAGAAAACCAATTCAGGCACTTGAAGAGCCAATGCCAACATTTTGCATTGAAAGGATAATGTAATAGAAAGTGATCGATATTCTCCTCCTATTGGCCACAAATAACACATTTGAAATTTGAGTAAATTTTGAGTATGTGAAGTCATTCCCCGGTAAGAATTATTTTGTGTAGTGCAAGCTAGGAGAAAGCTCCCGCCTTTGGTAAAGTGGCTGCATTCTAGCATAATGTGTAAGGCCAATCAATCTTTGAAGCTGTTGATAAGCATTTGTAACCCTATTTGTTGACAATCTCATTTTCCCGGTTAGGGTATAAGACCTCCCTACTTGACAAGATATTGTGAAGAATTTTTTTCTAAAGAGGGGGAAATTGCAATGCTTGAAGATCTTCCATCTAATTTTTCTAAAAATCTTTCGTTGAACTGGTAGTTTTGAATTTTATTTCCCTACTATTGCTTAAGGCATGCCATAGCTTTCTTGAGGTTACTTCTTAACGCTAATTTTTGCGAACCATTCCAAGAGTCTTCCCAGAAGTTAGCATTTACACCATTGTGTATAATCCATGAGAGATGAGGAGTTATGACATTCTTGCTATTGATAATGAAATTCCAAATACTTGACCCAGCTTGAGGATTTTCCATAGTGAAAATTCTCTCCTTCTCCATGTTATCTATATATTTTGTTTGTAAAGTTTGACCCATCTAGCCTGAGGCTTTTTGTACATTTGCCAACCAATTTAGCTCTTAAGGCCTGACTATGGAGTTTTAAGTTGAGGATACCCATAACACCCATATTTTTGGGTTTGAATATTATCTTCCACACAATAAGATGAATTTTCTTTTCATTTCTTCTACCCTGTCAAAGAAAGTGTCTAAAGATGTTCTCCATATCCACAATAATGCCTTTAGGAATTTTGAGGGTCGACATCATGCAAATTGGTACTGTAGTTAAGACAAATTTAATCATAGTTAATCTTTAAGAAAGAGTTAACCATCTTCCTTTGCAAGATCCAATTTTATTTTGAATATTTTGTAAGATTTGCTTCTATAGGTCCTTTTTATATCTCTGGAGAATAATGGGATTCCCAAGTATTTGTTAGGGAGAGATTCGATTCTAAAATCACAAACATTGAGAACACTTTTTTGAATTTTCATACTAGTATAGAATAGAAAAACCTTTTATTTGGCTAGGTTGACTACTTGACCTGATGCTTCATAGTGACTATTGATTGTATATTTAATGGCTTTGGACCTAGCAATAGTGGCATGACCAAACAACATTGTATCATTAGCAAATGATGTGTGGGTAAAAAGAGCCTCAATTGAATGGATTTGAATTCCTTTCTAGATTTTCTTCGAGTTTGCCAAGCCTTAATTTCCCAAGTGAATGCTTTAGCCATAAGAATGAAGATATATGGAGAAATTGGATCTTCTTTCCATATACCTCTCAAAGAAACCAAGGAACCCGTAGATGAACCATTAACCAAGACCATAAAAGAGGCTCTAGAAATGCAAGCAAAGACCCATCTAGACTAGTGTTTTGAGAAACTGAATTTCATGAGAATATTGAGGAGGAAGTCCCAATTAACCCGATCATATTTCTTTTCCATATCAAGTTTGATGACCATTGAAGGAAATTTTCCAATACAAATGGAGTGGATAATTTCATGAGTCACAATAGCTCCTTCCATAGTTTCTTTCCTAGGAACAAATCCCCCTTGTTCCTCTTGAATATTAAAGAGAGAAATAATGGCGGCCAATGTTTGAGCCATGGATTTATTTATAATTTTGTAGATTGAATTGTAGAAGGAAATTGGTCTAAAGTATTCAAAGGAGGAGGGAGTTTTCACTTTATAAATAAGAATTATGCATTGTATTCTTGAATTCCTTCAAGATGTTTTTACTTTTTTTGGTCTCCTCAATAGTGAGAAAAATATCCTCCCACTATATCCCAATACTTTTAATAAAAGTACATGTAAAACCATCTGGACTAGGTGCTTTCACTAGGCCGAGAGAAGACTGCAGCTTGGACTTCATTAGTAAGACATTTTGTTCATCTTGGATCAAACTTGAAATGTGGAAATTCATCAAGAAGGGGACATTAGAGCTATTTGAGTTATCAGAAGAAAGACTTGTGATTTGAAAAATGGCATTGCTTCCTCATGAATCTCTTTAGGATTTGATGTGGTTTCTTTGCTAGGTTTTTTAATACATTGTATGAAATCAGACACCCTTCAAACATAAAGAGCCAGAGCAGGAGGGAGACCTTGCTAGATGGATCTGTGAAGCCCAAAGCAGCTAGAATATTGTCCAGCAATGGTGATGGAAGTTGAAGCATCAGTGAAAAGCATCCTAACCATCTATAGGAGGTGCGACCCAAACCTAAGATCCTCAAACACGGAAAAAATGAATGGTCATTTAATGCCATCATAGGATTTTGCAAAGTTAATTTTGAGGAAGAGGGCTAGTTGCTAAGAGCGGTGAGCCTAATCCATTCTTTCCCAAATAGAAATAATGTAATCAAGAATAAACCTAGATTTCATGAATCCTATTTGTTTAGTTTGCACAATTAAAGGGACCATGGATCAGAGCTTTAGGGTGATAGCCTTAGATATGATATCGTACAAGACATTGAGAAATGTGATGGGGCACTAGTTACAAATCTCCTTTAGATCCCTCGATTTAGGTATGAATTTGATATTTCTTTTATTTATAAGATTCCCCAAAGAACCATTGTGAAAATATTCAAGATACACTTTATACAAGTCATATCCTATAGTTTCCCAAAAGGTTTTATAGAGCTCATAGGGGAAGCTAGGGTGCTGCCACAATAATGGGTTACACTTTCTGGGAGATCCTGATTTTTGCTAAAATCGCATATTTTTAGAAAATATAATGATTTAAGCCTTGAAAGGTTCCATTTAAAGGATTTTAATTGAAGAGGGTTGGATCAAATCTCCTTAGATTCAAACCCACTTAGATAGAACCCCACTAGTTTTAAACCATACCTATAATGGAGTCTCCTCTACACCTATCAAAATACTGATAAAAAACCACTTTTGATTTACCTTTTGGGGGATCAAATGAATTAATTTAAATTTTATGTTTTATAAGCATGTAGTCCTTATTATAAGCTTCACAAAAAGTATAATTTTAAATATATTTAAATTGACTATTATATTTATTTATTTTTTATTATGAATGTAGGTTTTTCACCAAACATCAAGTTCTCTGTTCTTCACACATGAAAAATTAGTAAATTAGTGAAAAAAATTGAAAAATATCTATGCCCTAGGTATTGATGTCCTTGTTTTAACAAAAAATTTTTTTGATACATATAGAAAAAGTTATATTTTACGGAATACGCCTATGTCTAAATTATAATTGGTTTGAGTTCAAAACTTAATTAAAAAAATATTTAACAAAAAATTATGAAACCAAATGCATGCCCTAGATATTAATGTTACCAATCTAAATTCAAAAGAATTAGAATTTTATCCTTTTTAGAAAAAAAATTATGTGCTACAGAATACACATCACTTTAAAAGAATGTTGTTTATTATTAAAAACTAGTTATCAAAGGAGACACAAAAATTTTTACAATTTAACTCTAATTTTTTTAAAAAAAATATATTTAGAATCTACAAATAAAATCTCACAAATCACTAGTTTGCATCATCTTCATATTTCTAATGGTTTAGCAGCTATAGGTGTCAGAAAGTGAAGATTTATTTCAAAATGTTGATTTCAATGTCAAGTTTGGCCAAAAAGTGTAACCCATTATTGTGGGATGACCCATCATCAAAGCTAAGGGCCTTGTCATTGGCCATATAAATCAGCTTCCTTAAGCTCATTTTGAGTGAGAAGTTTATCGCATAATATGCGCTAAGCATTGGAGACTTGGTAAGGGATAGTAGAAAGATAATGTTGTAAAGAGTCACTCTATTTAGGGTATAGGCTTGAGCCCAAAAACTTGTTCATAGTGTCTCACAAAAGATAGCAATATGTCAGGCAACTCATGAAATAGTTATTGTCCCTACCAAATCCATTAAATGTATTGGGAGGTATCAGGGGCCCACAAATCTTGGAAGAACTCCTTATAAATAGTGTCTCCAATTTTAAGCCAATGGAGCCAAGCCTTGGTTTGAGCCCCTCGAGTTGAATATGCATCAACAATTTGCTTCTGTTGTTGAAGCTATGGTACTCAATGCTAAGAAATGGTATCCAAGGGCTACACCTTCAAAATAGTAGTGGTAGAGCGGAGCTCTTTGGTGGTGGTCTCATAAGAGTGGCGGCAGAACTAAGCAAGTTGCCTTCCATAAATGCAAAGGAAATGCTTAGTGCGAGTGATGGCATCAATCCAACATTTTATCCAATTGATCCCATGCATGGAATGGGGCTTAAGATTCCAAACACGTTGAATGTGAGATGATGTGGCCTTTTGTTGAAGTAGAGAGGTGTTGAGAAAAAATTGCATTTTCAACTTTTTGTGTGTGGAAGTGGTCCAATCAATGCAAAACAATATTAGGGAGTGGTCTGACAGGACAAGGTCTACAAGGAACTCGACTGATAAGGAATAATAGCTGACAAAAGAGAAGAATAATTGGGCAAATATTATGGCCCACCCTTAAATTGTTCCATGTGTAAAAAGGAGAATTAACTTGCAAATGGCCAACATTGGGATCGAAAGACCCAATTTATTATACATAATAAACCAAGCCTCTCTCTCGCTAGCTATCCACAACATAGGCAATGCACCACATTGATCATGTGGGCACTCAACCATATTAAAATCCCCGCACAAAACCCAAGCGGTAGCCGGTATTGAATGAGCAATCCATTTCTAAAGAGAAGATCTCTCTACAACATCATTAGGATCATAAACATTAATAACCCCAAAGGAATGATTATTAACATTAAAAAGCATCCATAGTGCTTGATTGGTGAGGTCACATCCATGACCAACCAATAGCTAATGCCATGTAGGAAAGATAAAGGCGACAACCCCTCCACAACTGGCTTCATGGTTATTGCATAAAAAATGGATGGTCGACCAAATAACACAGCAAGTAGCTGAAAGAAAAAAACTGAACACTTTGACCTCTTGAAGGCAAAGGATGTCTAAATCAAAGAATTGAATCCTTTCATCTCGAATAGAGTATTTTATTAGAGTGTCTATTAGACCTTGAACATTCCAGGAGATACAATTCATAAATGGGGGTCAAGGGTCATCCCCTCATTGTCCATCTCATCAAGAGTAGAATAGTTATTCTGTAGCAAAGCCTCGTCTACCTCAAAGCTTCTAATTTAGAAGTCGATTCCAATGACACAATCTCCCTTCATCCAAGCACCCAGGTGGGCTACGAGACCTCCTATGTCCAATAGGAGGAGGAGAAGAGCAGTTGGCCAAGACTATTAGCAACTGTGTCCAACCTTCTATCGCGCATGGGGATTTGATAACACTCTTGCCTCCAAACAACTACTCAGGAAGGGAGACGAAATATTTTCCATCGTCGAGGGGTTTTGAAGCTGGTTACGAAGCTAGGGCTCCTAAACTAGAGGTTTTGGGAGCAAGCATGGAATTACCCGAGTTCTTGTTGCATCTGCTGGTCACAATAGATCAGCCTTCCTCTTTTTTAGCAAGAGGCATTGGACCTGATTAAGGCTAAGCTGAGGGCTTACGATGCGAAGAGGCTAAAGGGAAATCTTGAATTTTGTGTTCAGAGGACTTACACCGATAATAGGTGTTGGGCAAATTGATATATTGAACTCGCTAAGAGTAGCGGGTTCTCTCATGAAGGAATCAAACAAAGTGACAAAAGATAACGCGAATAGAACATCTCTCGCACCAACGCAAACTAACACAAACTCAGCTTCCTCCTCGTATTCATAAGAAGAGCACCGTGTTTTATATTAGAAATATTCCTGGTATTATTCCCAAAAATCGACAAAGCTAAGATACGTTACGTTTATTTTGATGTATAATTTTGCCTGTCATCTCGTCATCCCTTCATCTACAGTTTTAGCCAGGCAGTGGTGTTCCAAACGGAGGACATTGAATGGACAAATGGTACGGCAATGCCTGACGTAAACAGTCGGCAGGTGCGGACTGTTTAAAAAGACTCAAGTGACTTTACCCACTTACAAGAATCATGTGCAACATTTGGTTCCCATTATCCACATGCATCCTTTGTACTGGTAGGGAAATTAAAGAAAAATCCACCCAATCTATTGCATATAATTCCATTCACATCCTCTATCCCAATTTTTGCAGCACTCATCCACCAGCTGCATAACCTTTCAATTTTTGACTAGGCCTTGCCTTGTGTCTTAACTCATGCTTTGAATCAGTATATTGATTATTCCTAATAGGAACTTTTAATTTTAATTTTTTTTTAATTGAAACAATGCAAATTTATAAATAATAAGCAGCAGCATAGTGTTGCAGAAGGAGAAATAAACTATAAAAAATTATCAAAACAATGTCGAGAAGATCATGGTGCATACTCATATGATGAAGCATCTGGCACAAAACACAAACAGCAGCATACAGTTTGTCTGTAATGATGGATCTTCCCTAGAATATGTATTTTAAAAAGAATAATACACAGATTATATTGGGATACGTACGCTATTATCACTTTATCCTTTGAAACTATAACACAAATATACCGACTCTAGAAACCTCTACACATATTCACCTTTTTCAAACTTAGAAAAACAATTACTTATCACACACAATCACTTGACCAACATAGGTTCTTTCCTTTCCTCTTGATGAAATCACTTGTTAGAGTTACTCATATTATTGGACATGCCATATATCATTCCCAAACCTAGCATCACTACTCACTATCACAACAATCTATAACTTGGTTTTCAACTTGATGAGAGATAAATATTTATGTGTCTCTTCTTGTTTGTTTGCATCTTGCTTGATTTTATGTGTTTTATGTTTTCAACTCAACATATTCTACGAAGGTCGTCATGGTCGATTATATCATTATGTGTCTTGATGATATATTTTCAAGGGCATCATTATTATTTACATTTCTTAATAAGTTTATCTTTCATGCATATGACACAACATCATCATGGTCCCTCATATCATAATGCATTCTATCCTATGCTGCAACAAATCTAAGTCGCTCAACACATTGAGTCATATTGGCCCTTAGTTGTAGGTAGTCCACTTAAGAAATCCATGGCAATGGACTTCCAATGCCATGTCAAAATTAAGAGGGGGTTGCAGAGGGTGAAATTTTAAAGCTATGTTTCCTTTTAGCCTTACTCAATGGTTTCAAGTGAACTAGTTTCACTGAACTCATTTTTTGACCGAAGGGTTTCATCTAAAACGCCTCCAACCTTGCATGGCACCTATGTGGCACAAAAGATTTTAGTCAAAGCATTTTTTTATCAGAAGTCTTTCACTCAAAAAATTTTGACCAAAATTGTGGACATATAATAAAAAAATATACATTTTCATTCATTTTGGGAGAGTATTTATGAAGGGAAAAGTTTGCTCTTCTCCTACTCCTATGCATTATCTAATATACCATCATAAACTTATCTAATATCCCATTGGACATACAACCATTCTTGCATGAATCCTCTTAGGAACGATCCAAAGTTCCACAATCTTGAACATGTGGCTTCCTTGTGACACACACACATTGTCCCTTGGCTAATCAACCCCTTGGAAATATCCACTACTCTGACAAGATGAAAATCATCTACAATGAGAAATCTAATACTCGTGGCCAGTGACTCTTCTCTTGCATGATGCACAATGATGAAAATGACACCCATCGAATGCTACACAGTGTTGTCATACATGATGGATTTAAATGAAGTTAGAGCATAAGACTATACATTAAACTCCAACCATTTGTCGGAGAATTAATGGCATGGAACTTACATACAAATCATATCCTCCTTAACTGGACCACAAATTTTAATTATAATTTTTGGTCAAATATTATACAACAGTTGGTAGAAAATTCTCAATAAATATAGGCATACATTTCTATTCACATCTTATATGTAGTCTTCTATAACTAATAATTAGAGCTTGACATGTATGCTAATTATCAAGTTAAGTGACTAGTAGTTGAGCTTTTGAGTTTATTGCTTGATCTTGGTCTTGATATCCATAGAGAGCTATACAAGGGAGACTCGATAAATGTTTCTAGAGGACTTATATTCATGTAATTAGCTTATGGACACAATATAAGTAGAAATATGTTGCTCCATGATTCTATGTCTTGCCTTTGTTCATTTGTTAACTATTACCTAACCATGCTATCTATTGACTATTGTACTATGAGATGTTAGGATCTTTTGTAGTTCTGAGGATGCATCTATTTTCCATGAGTCTATTTTATTCTTTATTTACTTTTTGCAATCCCTTTCCTTTTCCTTGCATTTACTTTAGGATTAGCTTAGGATAGATAAGGAGATGACCTTCTAATCCTAGAGATTGACTCACTACTTACCTCCAACACCAGTTAGTATTTCCAATTATAGGTGGTCCTACATGGCACACCTATGCATCAAAACCTTGAGTATGAATTCCTAGTACCATCAATAATTACTTCTATTTCTATTTTTTTCATAGTTACGCAAGGTTTTGTGTTCTACATTGATAGTATGATAGGCTTGATGGATGCCTAGTGCATATTAGGGACAAAGTGAGCACACATTTTTCTAGTTGCTCGTATTTCTAAATTCCAAAATGTTTATCACTTTTATCAAAGTTATTTCCTTTATTTCTAGTTTTTGCATTGTCTTTCATTTAAATTTTGCATGCACACCAAAATGGTGGAAAAATGTAGAGGATAAAAATGAACATTTCACTATTATATCTCCAACATTTATGCCACTTTGTGTGGATGTCATTAATGCACGATTCTAGCACAAATGTTTGTGTTCTTATGGAGACCCTTCTAGTACGAATTATCTTAAGTGGCAAAGTTACTTAGCATACATTATTCTTTCTTTTTGTATTTTTTTATCTTGTTAAACTAACCTAGGGACTTGATTGGAAACAAGGAAATTGGTTACTCTTTTGTTTATACATAATAGGCTTCTAGAGGTATTTTTAGAACCACATTATTCTCAAACACAAATATACACCACCAACAAACATCTTTCACATGTAATAAAGTGTAAAATTTTTAGTGGATGAAATTGTACAACCTAGGAGAGAATTGCAGTGGTTGGACTAGAACATCGGTGCAAGCTAATCTCAGGTTCTAGTAAACTTAGGATCCATTCATCTTCCATCTTTGTTCATTATTGAAGTTTCAAATTTCATTTCTTAGAAAATGTTTACAACATCTCACCAATCAAAGTCAACACTATATTAAATTTCAAGTAAATCCTAATTCCTTTTATATTTTAATTATTATTTAAATTTATCTATCTTAATAACTAGGTTAATTTAATTACCTTGTCATTCCATTTAATCTATCTAAATTAATTGTAATATATATTTTATTTCCTACAATAATTTTTTAAAATATAAAATATGAACATGATGAAATGAAATTTTAATTATAAACTACAAATCATTGGAGTATAGTAATCTCTAAATTAAAACAAGCTCTTGAGTGTGGCTAGTAGACTAATTGACAACTACTAAGTTCCTACTAATTAGAGGTTGATAGTTTGTAATTTATGCCCTTGGGGTCTCCTTCACTCTAGATTAACTTCACTAAAAGAAGACACACTAACTAAAAAGAAAAAAAAACGTAATAAAGTAAGACGGTGATCCATGAAACAATGAAAATAATATTTACTAAATAACTTCTAATTACACCAAGAGGCATTCCTACATGCACAACATGAATGAGAGCTGAAAGATTCTAGAATTTCTATGTAAACTTATAAGATCCCAATCTAGAATCTTTATTAAAAAACCAAATAGTCACTTCACAAATTAAAAAAAAAAAAAAAGAAGAAAGGTGAATGGGAGTTTCATAGAAGCCATCACTATGCACTAAGATGAAAGAAAGAAAATGTAGAACATATCAAATTATAAGATTTGAGGTAAGTGTCGTAAATTGATAAAAAATAAGCGCCTAGAGAAGATATTTCTCGGTGTACTTTAGATATATTTTTTAAATATAAATATACTAGTATAAATAAAGATTAAAGTAATATTTACTAGAGTCAAACTCCTAACCTGAATAAAGATAATAAAAAAATTATAACCCATTTCAAATATAAAAAAACAAACTAAAACTAACTCTTGAAACTAAAAGTCAATCCACATTCAATTTAATTTGTATTAAAAGCGGAGTTCGTCTAATTAAAAAACAAAGTAATAAAAAGAAATTTCTCAAACAAAGTGAGAAAGATAACGCGAATGGAACATCCCTCTCTCCAACGCAAACTAATACAAACTCGTCTTCCTCGGCAGTGTTTTATATTTGGAATATTCCTCGTATCATTCCCAAAAATCGACAAAGCTAAGAAAAGTAACAGTTATTTGGATCTCTAATTTTGTCTGCCGTCTTCTCATCCCTGCATCTACAGTTTTAGCCAGGCAATGGTATTCCAAACGGAGGACATTCGGCAACGCCTGACGTGAACAGTCGGCAGGTGCTTTAAAAAGACTCAAGCGACTTTAGGTAGTTATAATCTTAAACATCATCTATTTCAACAGTCAAATATAAACATCATTCATTTCCACATCAAATGTCAATTTTGGTCAATAAAAATAGAACAAATATTTTTTACTTTTAACATGGATGAGGTGTAAGTTCACTATTGATTGTTTGACCATTTTACCATTAAAATGGATGATGTTTAAGTAGAGTGTTACCAACCATCCTATCCATTCATGTCCAAATATAACTCACTTCTGATCGGTCTTATTTTGACTATGGTTGAATTTACAACTCACCGACTGGATGACATTTACTTGTTTGTGGCATTGCCTCTTGTCTTATTTATCTTCTTGAAAAGGGTGAAGAGTGTGTAATGCACGAGGACGTGAAGGCCAGTAAAATAATGGTGGATTGTATGTACCGAGCAGAGCCCAGAGATTTTGGAGTGGGAAGAGTAATTGCATGCCATTGGGCAGAGGCTCCATCAATGGTGATGGCTGCAACATTTGGGTATATTTTCGGAACATTGGGTGATAACTGAAACAATTTTTTCATGATTTATTATTTTCTAACTCATTAGGTTTACAAGTTCTTCAAGATATTGGTGCTAAATTTACTTCTATTTATTTGAATGGTGCCTTCTCTGCAGAATTTCCTCCTTTGTCCTTAAATATGGTATACCTTTTGTTTTCTTTCCCTGCTGTGACAAAGCTTCTTATAATAACTACTTATACTAAGATTCCTACATTCACACTTCCTCCCATTATACTACCATTTCACCTACTTTTCATGTCATTTCTATTAATGATATAACCACACAGTATGAATGTTGCTTCAACCATTTTGATTTTCACCACTACTATTACCTCTTCTAGTGCAACCCCTACATCTGGTATAGCCATCCCTCATTCTATTGCTTGTTTCATACCCTCTTCCATATCACATTTCATATCTTATTCCATTCGTCATTCCATACCACACCCTATAAGTCTTTACTATGGCCATGTTTATGTCCTACCACTCTCTTAAATCCTATTAGCGTATCTACCACCATTTCTACCTCCACCTTAGATGCACTTATTCAAAGGTTAGATAGAGTGGACCAAAATTGTGGACCAAGATAAATATCAATGTGTGGAAATATAAAATACACTAGGTACATTTATGACTATTTTTTATCCCTTACATTGTGGTTTTGTGGCACCTTGATTTTAAATGTACAATATCAAAAGTGACCCTAATAAACATAGGAGATCTTTTGCTAATACATGTTTAAATTATGTGTATAAATATAAGTCTTGGCTAAGTTCTTTTCACATTGATTCATTCCTAAGGTGAATTGGGGGGAAATCTCAAAGATTAGTTAGCAATGCAAAAAAATTGGATAATACATAAATAAAATTAGATCTATGTAAACTAAAATACATTTGAATGCAAAAGGCTTATGGTAGATATGTAGTTCTTCTATTGAGATTGAATAGGGGAAATGTATATAGAGGTTATATAATAATTTATGTATGCATGTTTTACTCTAACAAATGTACAAGTATGAATTTATATGAGTATACCACCAGTTATGCTCCACATATATGTTGATAGATATCCAATACATATGGTGCATTGCTTATGTTGATGTGATGTTGATAGATGTGAAACTTGTATGGTGGTAGTTGGATCAATAGAAGATGTGGTGTTGATGCCACCATGTGTTACATCTATATGTATCAATTATATGATCGTCTTTTGTAGTGCACAAATGCTACTAGGTGGGACATGCATATGGAAGCCTAGTATGTGAATGTTGATGTTTCATGTGTCATGCACATGTAGCTTTAGTAGGTTTCAGTATGTGTAGGGCTATGATATGCATGTAAGTAGTGTTATTTAGTCACACATGAGAACTCTATGTAAAGGTGAGAGAACAATATTACACATAAGTTCATGAGTACTATTTTGTGTGCATTGAGCAATACTAGGTGTGCTGATGAAGTTGTTGAAGAGAATGTCTGAGTCTATGCTCTGTCATTCATCATCCCTTAAGGAGAAACTATCACTATTGCATTGGTAGTGAGTTTAAGAAACTATCCACATAGTTGTTGAAGATTGTATGACTTAGCTTGATTCACATACTACTCCACCACCTAGCTTGATATGTATACTACTTGATGTTGACTACTTGAAAATTTTGATGTGCCCTATGGCAAGTATGAGTGGTAGCATTGTCTGATGGTGGTGGATGTTAAATCCACAAGACACTAAGATAATAAAACACAGAAAATACACAAACATATGATTTTCAATAACATGTTGCTACACCTCAATCTGTTACTTCAAAACATGATTACAATCATACATCAAATGCTGTTGCATTCATGATCAATTGATCATTACACTCCCTTGATCTCCTTGCTTGCATTACATTATGCCTCTTTTATAGAGGTCTTAGTACATGCCTATGCCTTCTAGGCTTTTCTCTTGATTCATCTAGAAACAATATCCTCTAGAACACTTCTTCTCTCTAGAACTCTCTCCTTTCTAGAAACCTCCATCTTATCTAGACTCCTTTAGAAACTTTCTAGTTTCGTCTTTTGTCTTTTTCACCTTTTTGTCATTTAATTACAAAATACAACTAATATATTTGTGGGAGAAATTACTCTCCAACATTGTCAATGATGTCACCCCTCATTACTGGATCTTTGTGAATATGTAAGGTTTTTTTTTTTTTAAAGAGAAAGGTGACGAAGCACCTATAATATATTTAAAAAAACAAATTACAAGAGGTGGAAGCAAAAAAATGGAAGGAACCGAGCAGGAAGGGCAACTGGAGGAAAACCGCACAACATCAAACACCTTAGTCATAATTTGAATGATCGTTGTCCTCAGGTGGGATGATGGGGAAAGGGGGAGCAAACGTCGGAATGCCAGGAGCACGAGGAGGCCCAGGAGCGAGATCTGGGGCATGGTGGCAAAGGAAGTCAACAGCACTGAAGACCCTCCTTGACCTTGTCCACAATGCCAGCCAGCAATTGAAACTTGTGAACATTCAGAGTGCAGTTGAGTAGGTTGATAAAGTCACCCCGGAGACATCTCTACATTGCGTTATAGACACAGACAACATGGTGAGAAGCCAGAAGGAGATCTAGAGGGAATATGCCTCCCAAAGGTGTCACACTGACATGAAGATCATAGACCTAAAGGGCTATCCACCATCTATCAACATTGAAGAAAGAAATGTGCACCAGACCAAACCCAATAGAATGCACATACTTATCGTCTTCGACAATATCAATGATATTCAATATTAATGTGGGAGCAACTTCTAACCCCTTGATTTCTCTATTTGCAGGTTGGAAAAGATGATAACGGAGGAGAGTCTAAATAGCTAGCTCCACATTATCGCAGTCTACTTCAAAGATCTCCTTGACTTCGACCATGTTCGAAGCTCCCTGGTAAATCGATTCCTTGAGCAAGGGAGGAAAATTTTTCCGTTCTTGATCCAGACAACCATTGTGAAGAGCAAAGGTAGCATCAAAGAGATGGAAGACTAACAACAAAAGAAGAAAGGTTAGCCAAAAGTAGAAAGGCCATACATAAATACTCCCTAAAATGAAGTAATAGGTAACACTGAAATAAAGAAGCTAACATGATGAGAGTACACACAATCCCTCAGACCAAAAATATAAATTTGCCACCATAAATAAACACAAGAAGAAGCTAATGCACATGGAGTCCAAGGAGCTGTATGAATGCCCAGGAGGGGTATGAAGAGGCATGGAACTGCCAGATGAGAAGACAGAAAGGAATGACTATTTGAAAATCTTCAAAAGGCATAAAGATGATACGACCTTCACTTGTTGGGAATTGAAGAAGGAAGTGAAGCACAGAGAAGGCAAAAATGTCAAAGGAGATGATATGATTGTCGATGTATGTCAAGAGGAAGAAATAGTAATCCCAATGGACCGATAAATAAATGCAAGTGAAGCCAAAGGAGAGAATAAAATCACCTGGAATGACAGATGAATCCAGTCATAAAGGATGAAGAAGATGAGGTTCATAAATAGAAAACCAATGAAATAAATGTTTTCTAGCTATAGAGCCTAAGGTGACCGCTGACAGATAGGAGGTATATCTGCCTCAATTAAGTTGAGTAAATGGTCAGGGAGACGTTGATGACATGGATAGAAGACATCACTGGTAGTGACTTGGTCAATTGCCATGTTTGCAAGACAGTATGCCACTTGATTTGCTTCCCTGTAGCAATGGGAATTTTGAAAAGAATCTAGCTTCAAAAGAAGCTCTATGACCTGCTAAATGAGATAGTTAATTTTCCAATCAAGAGCCTGTCCATTTTTCATTGCACTAACAATGATGAGTGAGTCCCCTTCAATCCAAAGGTTTTTCATGTTGTTTTGAATTACCAATTGGAGATTGTGAAGGATGCTGAAGACCATGACTTGATTGTTCATCCCCTCTAGAATTTTTGTCGCAGCTGCTACAATGTGAAAAGCATTGAAGTCTCTGATGATACAACTTATCCCAGATAGGTTTGGGTTGCCTCTACATGCTCCATCAAAGTTCAATTTGAAGAAAGGAGGGGAAGGGGGTGAACACTTGACTAAACTTCTTTCAACCTTGGAGGAGTTGTTTTGGAAACAACCAAGTGAGAAGAAGGAAGTTGCAAAATTTCCATCTTTTTAGAACTGAGTTATCCTAGTCTATGAATTTATTGTTGGGAGAAAGATTGGACTTCACCTTATAATTTACTACCTTTGAGATCGATTTATCAATATTATCAATGATCATAACAACAGAAGAAGAAGAGTGCCTGAAAATACAGAAGTTCCTCTCCTTCCATAAATTCCAAACCATGATTGAAGGGGTCACTTCCTAGAGACAAGAAAATGTAGCATCTGTATTAAATATTGGCCATCTTTTAAACAAGTTCATTAGAGAGTTTGGGCAAGGAGAAAACTAATTGAGGCACTTGAAGAGACAATGCCATCATTTAGCACTAAAAGAATAATGTAATCGCAAGTGATCGATGTTCTTTTCCTATTGACCACAAAGAACACATTTAAAATTTGAGTAAAATTTGATTTTGTGAAGTCTTTCCCTAGTAAGAATTCTTTTGTGTAGTGCAAGCCAGGAGAAAGCTCTTGCCTTTGGTAAAGTGGCTACATTCTAGCATAATTTGTAAGGCCAATCAATCTTTGAAGATAGTGATAAGCATTTGTAACCCTATTTAACTGAATAGAGGCCCGACTTGCCCTTTGTCTAGACAATTTCATATTCCTAATTAGAGTAGAAGACCTCCCTACTTGACAACATATTGTGAAGAATTTTTTCTAAAGAGGGGGGAAGTTGCAATCCTTGAATCTTTTCCTTCTAAATCTCTCCTTGAACTGGCTCCCAGTAGTTATGAACTTTATTTCCCCACTATTGCTTAAGACATACCATAGCTTCCTTGAGGTTACTTCTGAAGGCTAATTTTGGCAACCCATTCCAAGAGTCTTCCTAGAAGTTAACCTTTTCACCATTGTGAATAATCCATGATAGATGAGAAGTTAGGACATTCTTGTTGTTCATAATGAAATTCCAAATACTTGATCCGGCTAGAGGACTTTCCAGAGTAAAAATTACCTCCTTCTCCAAGTTATCTAAATATTTTGTTTGTAGAAGTTTGACCCATGTAGCTTGAGGCTTTTTGTACATTTGCCAAGCCAATTTAGCTCCTAAGGCCTGATTATGGAGTTTTAAGTTGAGGATACCCACACCACCCATATTTTTTGGTTTACATATTATCTCCCACACAATAAGATAATTTTTTTTTTATCTATTTCACCTTGTCAAAGAAAGTGTCTAAAGATTTTCTCCATATTGACAATAATGCCTTTAGGAATTTTGAGGGTCGACATCATGTAATTTGGTACTACAACTAAGACAACTTTAATCATAGTTAATCTTTCAGCAAGAGTTAACCATCTTCCTTTCGAAGATCTAATTTTATTTTGAATATTTTGCAAGATTTGCTTCTATAGGTCCTTTTTACAAGCTCTAGAGAATAATGGGATTCCCAAGTATTTGTTAAGGAGAGATTCACTTCTAAAATAAAAAACATTGAGGATGCAATTTTGAATTTCCATACTAGTATAGAATAGAAAAACCTTTTATTTGGCTAGGTTGATAGCTTGACCTGATGCTTCATAGTAACTGTTGATTGTATTTTTAATGGTTTTGGCCTTAGCAATAGTGGCCTACCCAAACAACATTATATCATTAGAAAACAATGTGTGGGTAAAAGATGCCTCAATTAAATGGATATGAAGGCCTTTCCATATTTTATTCAAGCTTTCCAAGCCCTAATTGCCCAAGTGAATGCTTTATCCATAAGAATGAAGAGATATGGAGAAATTGGATATCCTTTCCATAGACCTCTCAAAGAAACCAAGGAACTAGCCGGTGAACCATTAACCAAGACCATGAAAGAGGATCCAGAAATGCAGGTAGAGACCCATCTACACTAGTGTTTTGAGAAACCAAATTTGATGAGAATATTGAGGAGGAAGTCCCAATTAACTCAATCATAAGCCATTATGAAATCAAGTTTGATGACCATTGAAGGAAGTTTTCCAATATGAATGGAGTGGAGAATTTCATGAGTCACAATAGCTCCTTCTGCAGTTTCTTTCTCAAGAACAAATCCTCCTTGTTCCTTAGAAATAAAGAGAGGAATAATGGTGGCCAATCTTCAAGCCATGGATTTAGTTATAATTTTGTAGATTGAATTGTAGATGGAAATCAGTCTAAAGTTTTCATAGGAGGAGGGAGTTTTCACTTTATAAATAAGAATTATGCATTGTATTCTTGAATTCCTTCAAGATGTTTTTACTTTTTCTGGTCTCCTCAACAATGAGAAAAACATCCTTGCCCACTATATCCCAGCAATTTTGAATATAAGTACCTGTGAAAACATCTAGACTAGGTGCTTTGTCTTCAGGCAGAGAGAAGATTGTAGCTTGGACTTCATTAATAAGGCATTGTGTTCATCCTTGACCAAATTCGGAATGTGGAAATCCATCAAGGAGGGGCCATTGGAGATATTTGAGTTATCAGAAGAAAGAAGTGATTTGAAAAATGATGTTGCTTCCTCATGAATCTCTTTAGGATTTGATGTGGTTATTTTGTTGGCTTTTTTAATACACTTTATGAAATTGGACACCCTTCTAACATAGAGGGCAAGAGAAAGAGGGAAACCTGCCAGATGGATCTATGAAGCCCAGAGGAACTAGACTATTGTCCAGTAATGGTGATGCAAGACAAAGAATCAGTGAAAAGCATGCTAACCATCTATAGGAAGCACGACCCAAACCCAAGAGCCTCCAACATGGAAAAATGAATTGCTATTCAATGCAATCATAGGCTTTGGCAAAGTTAATTTTGAGGAAGAGGACTAGCTACTAAGAGCGGCAAGCCCACTCCATTCTTTCCCAAACAACAATAATGTTATCAAGAATAAACTTGGATTTGATGAATCCTATTTGTTTAGGTTGCACAATTAAAGGGAGCATGGATCAGATCTTCAGGGCAAGAGCCTTAGAAATGATTCTCTATGAGACATTGACCAACATGATGGGGCACCAGTTATAAATCCACTTCAGATCCCTAGATTTAGGTATTGATTTGATATTGCCTTTGTTTATGAGATTCACCAAAGACACATTGTGCAAAGATTCAAGATAGACTTTATACAAGTCACATCCTATAGTGTTGCAAAAGGTTTTATAAAACTCATAAGGGTAGGGTCCTTGTCATTGCTCACATAAAATATCTTCCTTGAGCTCATCTTGAGTGAGAAGTTGATCGCATAATATCCACTGGGCATTGGAGAGTTGTCAAGGGACAATAGAAAGACATTACTATAAAGCAGTCACTTTAACTAGGGTATAAGCTTGATCAACAAAAACTTGTTCATAGTGTCTCACAAAAGCTAGTAACATGTCAGGTAGCTCATGAAATAGTTGTTGTCCCTCTTAAATCCATTGAATATATTGGGAGGTATGATGGGCACATAAATCTTGGAAGAACTCCTTAGAGATAGTGTCTCCAATTTCAAGCCAATGGAGCTGAGCCTTGATTTGAGCCCCTTGGGTTGCATATGAATTGGTAGTTTGCTTCTGTTGATAAATTTATGCTACTCGAAGCTAAGCAGTTGTATCAAAGGGCTATGCCTCTAATATGGTAGTAGTAGAGCAAAGCTCTTTGGTGGTGGTCTCATAAGAGTAGCAGAAGAACCGAATGGGTTGCCTCCCATAAATGCAAAGGAAATGCTTAGTATAGGTGATGGCATCATTCCACCATGTTATCTAACCAGTCCCCATTGAATGTGAACTAATGTTTACTTATTCTAAAGGAGATAGATGTTGAGAAAAAATTGTGACTTCAACTTTTTACGTGTGGAAGTGGTCCAATCAATGCAAAACCATATTGGTGAGTGGTCTAATAGGACAAGGTCTACAAGTAGCTCGAATGGTAAGGAATAATAGCTAGCAAAAGAGAAGAATGAATGGGTAAAGATCATGGCCCACCCTTAAATTGTTTCATGTGTACCAAGGAGAATTAACTTGCAAATGGCTAACATTGGGATCGAAAAGACCTATTTTATTACGTATAATAAACCAAGTCTCTCTCTCTCTCTCATCATCTATTCACTGCATAGGCAAGGCACCACATTTATCATGTGGGATCTCAACCATATTAAAATACCCACCCAAAACCCAAGTGGTAGTCAGTATTGAATGAGCAATCCATTTCCAAAGAGAAGATCTCTCTACAACATCATTGGGAGCATAACCATTAATTACCCCAAAGAAATAATTATTGACATTGAAAATCATCCATAGTGCCTAGTGGGGTCACATCCATGATCAACCAATAGCTGATGCCATGTAGGAAAGAGAAAGGTGACGATCCCTCCACAAATAACTTCATGGTTACTGAACAAAAAATAGTTGGCAAGCCAAATAACATGGCAAGCAGCTAATAGAAAAAAAATAGACACTTTGACCTCTTGAAGGCAAAGGATGTCCAAATCCAAGAATTGAATCCTTGCATCTCAAATAGAGTATTTCCTTGGAGGGTCTGTTAGACCTCAAACATTCCAGGAGATAAATTTCAAAAATGGGGTTGAGGGTCATCTCCTCATTATCTAGCTCATCAAGAGTAGAATAACTATTCTATAATAAAGCCTTAACTACCTCAAAGCTTCTAATTTGGAAGTTGAACTGTACGGGCTACTATTTCATTGACACAAACTCCCCTTCTTCGAAGCGCCTAGGTGGGCTATGAGACCTCCTATGTCCAATAGGAGGAGGAGAAGTGTGGTTGGCTAAGATGATTAGCAAATGTGTCCACCCTGCTACCATACATGGGGATCTAATAACACTCACCCCTCCAAACAACTACTTAGAAAGTGAGAAGAAAGATTTTCCATCGTTGAGGGGTTTTGAAGTTGGTTTTAAAGCCAGGGATCCTAAACTAGAGGTTTTGGGAGCAGGCTTGGAATTACACGAGTTCTTGTTGCATCTGTTAGTCATAGTAGATCATCCTTCCTCATTTTAAGCAGGAGGCATTGGCCCTAACAAGGGCTAAGCTAAGGGCTTGCAATGCGAAGAGGCCAAAGGGCAATCTTGAATCTTGTGTTCAAAGGACTAACATCGATAATATGTGTTGTGAAAGATGATTTACTAAACATGCTGAGAGTAGCAGGTCACTTCGACTTAAATGCCCATATAGCCTTTGAGGTCCTTAGAGAGATCTATCTCAACATAGACTCATCAATGGGGGTGATTCAAATAGAACCTTTCTAGATCCACACAAACCACAAGGCCTAATAAGGAGGCAATCTATTACAAAAAATTCCAACAAGGAGAGGGAAGACAATGAAATTCAACCTAAATGATAACCCAAATAGACTTTTTGTCAAAGACAACAAAGTCACAGGTCTAGGGTTTGAAACTAATTAGGGAGGAGCATACAATCCAAGAGCCTTAACTGAGAATAGCCTCAACATGATTGGCCAAAATGAAATAGAAAAGGAAGAAAACTTTAGTAAGGTTTTCCAAGGCGTCAAGATGGATCCCATGTGGGGTCCAAAACTTGCTAACCCATTCTTCGAGCGTGCTTTCAGAGGGGACTCCACCCACAAAATAACCTATTAACATAAATCTCTCTAGCCATTTGCATGTATTATCAAAATCAGGAGTGGGAAGAATAACATCCAAAGGTGTTTCAGGGGATGTAGCTTGCGGAACACTTTAGGACAAACTTTTGAGTGCATTTGAGTGGAGGAGCCACTCCAAGTTTTTGTTAACCCTTCAACTCTAGTAATAGAAGCTATGGAGGAATGAAAGGATGAGGTCATATAAAGTGGGCAGAAAATGCATGCAAGCTAAGTAGATTTTCTCATGCCACAATAAATGTAGGCAAGATTGGAAATATCTTGTAAAAGTAGTATGACAAAAAGAATTGGCAGAGGAAAAAGCATAACAGAGAAAAAAACTTGAGGTCCACTTTTATCTATGAGGTCTCTAAAAAAATATCACCCTCAAAACCATCATAGAAAGAGCCCAGATAGAAAACCCACATGCGAAATCTTCATCAAACTCTATATATAATAGCCCAATCCTATAAACATGCCTATAAGTTTGAAATTTCTTCATTATTTTCCTACAAAGCCATTGATTCAACTATGCCCAAGAATCTACTAATACCAAGGGTTACAAATACTAGGGAGATCTCCTCCCACAACTGAACAACTAGGCTTTGATACCAAATGAAAGGAAATTTACACCAATAATATACTATTTTTAGATAACCCTAAGACACAAAAATATGCAAAAATGTATTCAAAATGCATAATACAAATGAATAGATAAACATACCATCAAAATGACATAGGATATACCTTGGGAAAACCCTCTTAAGTGGAAAATTTAGACTCCAAAAGAATTGACACACTCAATATATTATCTCTATAAAAATTTGTAATACACTTATAGAGTCTCCATAGAAGGCCTTTAAAGCATCAAGCACTCTAATTGCACTCCATGTGAACAAGCAAACAAGAATCATGTAACCACACATCCCAATCGATGCTTCCTTTGCTCACATATGCAACCTACAACCTATTTTCAATCAACCTTAGCGAACAAGCCAAAGGCTATGAAATCAAACCTTAACAACTACTCATGTTCTTTCTTTTATAAAGACAAGCTTGCACAAAACTACCAAATGGTCTTACATATACCATGTTCCTCAAATTCATGAGGTTACTAAATGATGACCCCCAAAACCACTTTTTAGTGCTAAGTTTTCCATTTCGGTAATATGTTTCCCAACTGGTTCTAAGTTTCTAAATATTAAATATTTTCCAATATGTAACCCACATTAAATATTTATCCCAATTTTAGATACAACATGCAAGTGGCCCCAAGGAAGTCTAACCAATGTGATGCATGCATATCTCAATTCCCTAGATGTACCATATTTAAATAATAATTTTACATTATAAATATTATGCAAGGTATAGAATAGACCTTTCCCAACAAAAGATACATACTACATGCATGGGTATGTGCAGAAAGATAGGACAAACAAATATGGCCAATGTTTCACTTTAATCCTATGGTGCTCACATTCCAAAATACATAACATGCTCATGTTAAGGCACATGCATGTTTTTGAACAGGAATGAATTATAAAATATGTACATATTCCAATTTAACCAATGAAATATCTCCCTTAGGATTGGAACATGTTTTAATTTACCACACCTAAGGGTTGGACATGTAATTTGTCTATCCAAATCTATCTTTTATAAAAACATACAAATGCCATTTCTGCGCTTTGTCAATCTTGTGTATTTTAGGACAAGATTATAGAAAAACATCACTATGATGTCAAACTCTATCATATCTTTCTAGCCATATTTTTTCCAACATCCAAATATATTAAGGTTTTAATCTTTAATTACTCTTAATAGTGCATTTGCTTTCTACAAAAAAACACATATTTTTTTTCTACTTAATTTTTGATCCACTCATTTGAATTTGAAAAAATACATTTTCACATCCTATGCTTCATTTTATAGACATGAAGATTTTTAATTTTGGATTATTTTCTAGAAATTAAGAGTCGGTGTGATGATACTTATTGTTGTGTGCCTTAAAGTTATCTCATTATAGTCGTTTGTAGCCCTCTCTCTTGATAATTAACCTAAGAAAATTTAAATTAATGCTTCATTAATTTATTTATGTCAAGCTCTCTATCTTGTATCCCTATTTCTTTTCATGCCCTTGTTAATCTCTACTTTCTCCATGTCTTAGTCAAGCTCTTAAGTTATAGGTATGGTGGCCTTTCATAATGCCCAAGTCCTTTTTCTTAACTTTTGTGCTTTATTTCTAATTCATTGGTGACTTGTTATGACCACTCATCTTTTTATATAAATTAATGTATCTATTGGCATAATGACCAAGAACCCACCATTAAGACAATGGGAACAAACTTATGTAATAAACATTTGGCTCATTGATGGCCTCACTACAACAAATCCTTGTGATTAGCTCCTTTTTTTGCTCCGTTTTTTGCTTCTACCCACTGTTTTGATGTATTTTTCTCCAATTTTTTGAAAAAGTCGGTGCTATTTATCGGGGCGGCACTTTTTTTTGGAATTTGTTGCGCTGATCAGAACAAGTAGGCTCTAAATTAGGTGCCAAATTGTGCCTAAATTAGAGCCAACTTTAGTGCCCAAATTAACACCGACTTTAACGTCTAAATTAGCGCCAACTTTAGCGCTATACCTCTAAGCCTCTATGGATTGTGTTGTATCAAAATTTTAGACTTTAAAATTTTTCCATTCCCACCATAATCCCTAATAAGATGTTCTTCTTGAACCCAAAAAATATCACCATTCCCTTATAAGCCCTAAATTTTATACCTCGACTGTAAAATATTTGATGAAAAATCAATATAGCTAACATCGGCAAGATGATACTACATCGGGGAGACTCAATATACAGTCTCTTCAATGACCCAAAGGCACAAGAAGACAAAAAGAAAATCACACAAAAACCTGAAGTAATGAGCAAATTGAAGAGACAGGGGATATCGGCAAGAGTCATTCAGCAATCTCATCGATACACCAAAAGTTGGACAGATAAGGCACTTCGGTGTGACACCAAAATGTGTCATGATGATCAAAAAAAATATTGATAACCTTTAAGGGATTCAGGATATCAAATTGATATAGTTTAGAGTCTCACCGATAGAAGGGGTCTCGCTAATGAAAAGATAATGTAAAGGGTATTTCAAAGAAACACTATTGTGTCGAAGAGAGGGTTTTTGGGGTCTCTTCGAAAAGGCGATGAAAAGAAATTAAAATATCAAAAGGGTGATTTCTTGTTCGAGATGACTCATATTATCTAAGTAACACACGTTAGGGTCATATTGAAATCCTAAACAATAAATGAGATTGCAAAACACATCACCTAAAAATAAAGTGAGAAGACATAAAGCTGGTGATCTAACACTCTATTTTTGAAAATATTTAAATTCCCTTCGATGATATGAGAAACACAAGCAAGATGCCATTGATTACATAGAGTTAAGATTGTTGAATGGGAATTCGGAGGGTGTTGCAAAGAACAAGTGCAGGGCGTTGATGAATAAGCAATTCAGGACTAGAGTGATTTGTCAAGTAAGTACTGTGAACGTACTTGTATAGATTAGTCTACATTTATAAATCATAGAGTTGAAATCTAGACATAGTGATAGAATATAGAAGAAACATTTCAGAACCCAAAGAGTAAAAGACAAAAACCTGGGGATAGGCATCTAAACCAGGATCTATTAGACCAATGTCCCAGGTCAAGACAAAAATCCAGAAGAAATGCCCAACTAAACCCACATGATGAGAAATTTGAAGATTTATACAGGCATATTGGGGATATATGGACACCAGCCAAAGGGTATGATCTCTTTATCTCCCATTACAAAAAAATGCACAGGCATAAACCCATTTCAAACCCATGGTGGCTAAACTTGGGTAAATTGGTAGTCCCGAATGTGTTTGTAAATGTCCAGTTGATGAAGTTTCTTGCAGAGAAATACAACCCTAAGACTTGTTATATTGAATTCAATGATGGGACTTGTTTCTTGCCCATTACTAGAGACTATATAGCCACAATGTTTCAGTTAGACACAAGTTTAGACAAGAAATTTAGAATAAAGGATTTGTCAGTTGAGTACAGCAATATGAGTAGCAATTATAAGAGATAAGTTACCCTTACATAGGCCTCACGATGGCAATAACTAACTTAGGGTATTTTCAAAGGGTGAATATCCACCCTACTCAACTGAATTGTTTGAAGATTATTTCAAAAACACATATTACTCTGTTTGCCAGATATTGGGAATAGAGGCCTCCATGTTCATGGAAATTGCGCCCATGGTCCTAGCTGCAAACATACAA
The DNA here is from genome assembly GCA_027924645.1 of Cunninghamia lanceolata. NCBI lineage: Eukaryota > Viridiplantae > Streptophyta > Pinopsida > Cupressales > Cupressaceae > Cunninghamia > Cunninghamia lanceolata. Next base: position 995,153 of record BSBN01001254.1, read on the forward strand.
AGTCATGATGTACGGTATTTTGATTATGTTGAATACTTGGCATATAATATAAAAAATGATTTAATGTCTATTAAGAATGGAGGAATTAAATTCAGACATTATTCTTTATTTATGCATATGGTATTATATGAAGGACAATGTATGGGCTTATGGGATAGAAATCTTAGGGTAAGAGACCTAGACATCAATGGAGATATAAAACCTGTGAAAATGTGGACTACTATTTGAGATAGCAGATGTGGCAAATCCCATTATTTATACTTTAAATATTTTTTTGTGAAACCAATATTCAAACCGTTTGGACATCCTTGCAACCACAATTTTTCATTCGAAATACAAAAGTTTTTGAGACCAAACGATAGACATGAAGAGGGAAAGTTCATCCATAATTGGGGTGATTGGTATGTTTTTAGAGATTGCACTATGATAAGAGTATTCAAATATCAAGGGTCACCCTTCTTACTACCAAAGACATGCCCAGATCAAGTTGTATACTTAGAAATTGTTAGGCAATTGGCTTCCTCAGACTTCATGCATCTCAAGAATCACAATAAACAATCATTTATGTCTGGCACTTTATGCTTTGGAGATTTCATAGTACTTTTTAACAAAGGTTATCAATTAATTGATAGTAAATTGGAACAATTCAGATTACCTTTTGGAAATACAAGAGGAAATTTTGATCTAGAACACTTCATAAATAGTGTAAAAACAAAGCAGAAGTTAAAGGGATATCATCATGTCCTATTTATTGATGAAGATTTAATCAGAAATTGTGATGAAACTATGGCAGAAAAAAGAAGAAGTTTGTACCATAGAACCATGTTAGCAGAGGCTTGGAAGGTAGCCCAAAACCCCACCTACACCAGAGTTTTCCAGGATATTGATGATCCTATTGAAAGACTAGAAACTATGATTACACATGCACCAAAATTGATCAAAAATGTTCCCCTTCATGTATTTAACAAAAAAGGAAAACAACTTAAAGATGCACATGCTGAGTATGAAGTACCCCTCGGTCACTTCTCACCTCAGCCCACACTGAATATAAGTTTCTCTACAGACACAAACATTGTAGAAGGAGAGGGAGAGTTTGAAGAAGGGGTGCAAAGTTATGACCCAACCATTAAGGGGTATGAATCGCCTAAAGACAAAGAAATTATCACTGTGGAAGCACCAAATGATCTATTAGAAGACATAAGGCACCTGGCCAATAGTAAATTCATATGAGATGATGATTTCATCAAAACACCTGAGTTGAAAGCCTTCTTATATGAATACAAGGGCAAAAAAGATAGGAAGAGAATGAAAGATATCACTCTTGACATATAGGATGAGGTGTTGTCTGATATTTAGAAGGAGATCGACAATGAATTAGAGATAATGAATCCAAAAAGGGGAAGGACCTTGTTAAAAGAAGCAGGTGTGGTTTTGATTCCTAGATGGGACATGGCTTCAACCATTGTATTTGATACTTTCAATAGAAATCAAGATAAGAAGTTGAAACTCAGCATAGAGGCAATGGATGATATCAAAAGAGGATCAAGGTATGACCCTGTTAAAAGAGAATTGCTTGTATGGGTGTTGTATCCTCCAAATAAGAGACCACATATCATTGATGATCCTAATAAAGCTTTTGGTCATCTATTGATACAAAGGATTGAGGATACAGATCCTATGGACACTGCTGATTTAAATGTTAATGTTGTAAGGTTTACTAAAGCACAAATTGAGAAATTAATCAAAGATAATAATATATATAAGAAAGAAAATGCTATGATGAGACAAGAGATTGATTTGCATAGAGACAAGTTGCCCTCATCCAGCAGCTACTCACCATACCTAGAAGGTGATCAAAGGTAAAAAAAGGCCTTGGCAGATGTGAATTATTGGAAGTATAAGGAAGAAAAGAATCAAAAGAAAAGTTAGCAGCTATAAACTGAATTGAAAACTATCCAATATAGTATGGCCTCTGAATTGATTCAAAGAAGGTTTGGCCACATGATAAAAAATAGCGACAAGGTTTGGGATTTGCATAATAGAACACATCAATTATATCAAGAGCATAAAAGACTACACCTCAGAATGTTGGAAACAAAGGAAGTGTTGAATGCTAAAGCTAGCACTGAGGAACAAGTGCTCAAACGATATAATGAATTGATGAAAGAACATGAGAGATTTAATGGTATATTGATAGCAGATTTGAAAGATTTTGATCAATGTATTGATTTGGCATTTCCCAACTTCTTCAATGATGAGGGCAACCTAAAAGACAAGGACACTTGGAGGAATGAACTATGTCAATTACTGCCACCACTACTTGAAAATGTAAATAATGAGGAAAGGATGATAGAGAATACTTATACATGTATAGGAAAGATATTTTCTCTGGAATTAATGATGAGTAGTTTACTTGAGACTGATCCATGTGATGATCAAGGGTACATTGACCATATCGGTCAAATAAATCTATTTGTATCCAGAGCGCTGTGATGAAGCAAAAGCAGTACAATTTTGTCAAGCAATGTAGGTGTATCAATCTTTATTATGGAGATGAGGATGACCTTGCCAGGCCTTTGAGTCATGGGTCAATCTATGGAGATTAATAGAGCCAAAATTAGATTGCTGCATATGCTTTTATCTTCATTTATGTTTCTTAATTATGCATTAGTTACCAAAAGATGTTATCATGAAAATGTACAATGTTTCAGGCCTGAAGCTTGTTTGCATCTTATAAAATAGGATACCAAAGCTACTATGAAGGAGATTATCCAATCTATTTTAGAGACATATATTTAATATAAAAGCAGTATTCGAAGAATCCATTTCCATCTATCTATGTTTTCAAACCAGTATGAATTGTTAAATTAATAAAAATAATTAGAGTTAGTTGGTGGATCTAAAATTGATGTTCAACTGTTGTGTTGATGTTAATATTTATGAGTTGCATGATTGTCTCCAAAGTGGTTTGTCAAGTTGTTTAAGTTAATATATCAAGGATATCATTAATTTTTCAGTATACATTTGTTGTTACTATATGATCTGTGATTGGTTTATGAGGAAGTTGATTTAAATCTAGTTGAGTAGTTAGTTTCTATTGGTCTCTACCTAGGGTTAAAATCCTTTGAACAATCTATTCTAGTTGGTTTCCTTCTTGTTAGAATTAAAATCATTTTTCTAGGTCATAGAAATATGAGGAAATATCATTGGGATTTATAAGAAGAATCTTGTACCTCAACATTCTTGCACATCTGCACAAGATACAGATTTACATAAGTGCCTAACAATCTGAGTTAAGTCAATATAAAGATCCATTACACCATTGACTCCTGATTTCTTTGCCCAATAGATAAAGCACTGGTCCAATATACTATTAATCTTCATACCCTATTCATATTTGCAAACCTTAACCTTAGAAATACATTCCAACCCTTACATCTACTTCACACCCATTTGCCACTATGAAGGTTACACAAAAATCAGCAATATCTTTCAAGGTACACTGACCTAGGTCTAGCAGAACCTAAAGTGAATGGGGTTTAGCCATATCAACCCCGTGTCATTAGCCAAAAACGTCAAGAGAGCTTGGCAACCTCTTAGGGTTAACAACATGCATTTTTGTGACCTAACATATTGTTTGAGATGTTTCAATTGGAATGCCAGAGGTTTGGAATCCTCTAAGAGGAAATATGTAGTTAGAGAGTTTTGTACCACTATGACTTTTAAATGACATGGTTCAATGCTATTCCACCCATGTAAAGGAGTTGTATAACATCATGCAAGCCATCAAGCAATGATCTCACTACATCTTGGGAAAGGAGGTCTAATCATCCACTTTGATCACAAGCCACTCCAATTCTTGCAAACTCAAAACAAATTGGAAAATGTACACCACATGAAATAGATGACATGTCTACAACAATTCCATCTAGTTATCTACAATCATGAGAAGAGAAAAGACAAAAAGGTATTTGACTACCTAAGCTAATATCTAGTTCATGCACTCACCACAATATTGGATTCATGTGGTCACAACTTCTTTGACCAGGAACCTCTATACCCACCAGACTTTTACTTTGCATATAAGTACACCAAGCTCTTACAAGGCAAATAGGTTGGTGAATTTTACATGTCTAACAAGCTTCTCTACAAGCTCAAGTATCTCTATGTTTTAGACACCACACCACACTAGAGACTCATCTAGGAAGCATAGTATGCCAAAATAACTCAACACTTCAACATTACTAAAACACTAGCAACACTTGAACAACACTTCTAGTGGCCTCACATATGTGCAAATTGAGAACCACATCAAGTCTCTCATTCTTTGTAGCATTACAAAATATTGGAAATAGGAAGCTTGGACTCGACACCCCTCTCTTAGTTTTGACACCACCTTGGGAATCATTAACATGGATTTATTAAGAAGAATACCTATGATAAAGTATTGGTGTAACTCCATGACTGTGTTATCATTATCTATTTTTGTTATGTTTGCCATACTTATTTCTTCTTATATTTGAATGAATATCAACTATTGAGCCTCAATACTGTGCTTATGTGAATGAATATGCTGATATAGTAAAGCATTTACTATGGATGTTTTCAGTTACATGTTCAAAATTATGTTCAACATAAAAATGGAAACTATTTAAAAATAATAAAGTTAACAAAGTTGCTTATTTAAATAATTGTGAGTTACGTGCATTAATATTTTATTAAATTTTGTGTCTTCATGAACATATGTTGATATAAAATGAATTGAAGAAGCATCCAAGTAATCCTAATTTTTTCTACCAATAATTCATACCAAAGATTGAACAATTTAGGGATATTGCAATAGGTAATTTGTATCGACACAAATAATATTACTGAAGTGTTACAAAGTTTAGGCCATAAGAATTATCCTTTTTAAACATGGATTGCAAATAATTCTAAAAATTTAGAAGTCTTGGTCATTAACATTATTGTCTGCTACAATGTCATCAAGTGTATCATTGTCAATGTTCATATGTTCTTTTAAGTATTTAATATTATCATCATCCTCATCTTGACCTGCATCATTTTCATCATCATTGAAATTTGGCTGTAGACCATCTATATTGTTACCAGATGTATTTGGATCATAATTTTCTATACCATCCATATTGTTGTCTTCCATAACATCATCTAACTCTGGATTGTTGTCTTCTTGTGCCTGAACATAACCATCTTCAACATCATCATGGATGTCAATTTCTTCGATGTTCTCTAATCCCTCTCTCTCATTTTGTTAGCCATCATTGTTTCGCTCAATATCCACTAATGCATCATCAAATACATGCCTTAATCTTGGATCATAATGTATGAAAATATCCATTTTGGGTCCAAAATATCTTTATAGAAAAATACCTGCACATGAATGGCATACATATATTAGACATATGGTATACCAATTTTATTGATTAATAAACACATGTATATATTTGCAATAAACTATGAATTAATAGATTAATGATCACTACTGCTTCTTGTTTGAGTTAAAGAATAACCTACTCATAATGAATTGGTAGAACATAAGGCTCCTTATCCTCTGGTAGGAAACATGAGGAATCTATAGAAAACAATCTGCTATGGGTATCATGTCTCGTGTCCTCTCAAATGCTTCATGCCATCTACACTTAAAAATAGAACATTTAAAAGAGTGGTGATCCAACTCAATAATTTCTTGTATTTTCCCAACATATTGTAAATTACCTTTAATTCTATTCTTATCTTTTGAGCTTGATCGACTGGATTGCTTGAATTCAACCATGATGCCACAATCAAAGGATCATCTCTTTACATCTACACTTTCTACACGATAATGTCGACCATATGACCACATTGCTAGATATTTCCTCACTTGTGAAAGACCATTTATTTTAGTGAAAAAAAATATAATGATGAATATTAAAATAGTTAATAGTGTCAAAACTATAAAGAAACAACATTTTGTAAAATTCCAACTATACCTTTCTTTCACATCCTCTAGACATGTTGATTTCATCTTTTGTTATGTTTGAATCTATACCTGCATCTTCTATTTGATTTTGAATTTGATCAGTAACCCATTCTGGTGTGCAAGCTTTGTCCCATTCCTCATGCAAGTCAGTGGGAAGTGGAGTATTCCTTGGGTTCGATCTCTTAAACTGTCTCCTTGCTTCTAACACTTCTTCTCTCTTTTTATCATATAGATCGATCCATTTGTTCATAAAGTCCATGTGGTACAGAATGAACTTGTTGAGTATAGAACTTTGATCTACACCTATTACATGTCAACATATTTATTTCAAACTCCAAATGTCATGCTATTAATTGGACAAATAAATTATAGAGTAAATTAATGATTACAAGAAAAACAACCACACTGATCATGAATTTGCTTACTAATTTCTACTTGAACACCATTAGATTGTGGTTTTTCTCCATCAATAATATTTGATGCTCATTCTTCATCCTAGAAGCATGGCCCAACTTCAAAATCCTTACCAAGGAATTCACACAAGAAGAAAAATGGTTCATTCAATACATACCCTTTAGCCATGCAACCCTCTGGATGTGCCTTTTGGCAGACATATCTTTTTAGAGTTTTCATATACCTCTCAAAGAAAAACATCCATGTCGTTGATACGACACCTGCCAATTCAATGTCATCGACTAGGTGTATAAGTAAATGGACTTGTAGGTCTATGAAACTTTTAGGGAGCTCCTTCTCAAATACAGATACAATTTCTGCAATTTCCTTCTTCCATTTTGGCACTTCACATTCGTGGATCTCCTTGGAGGTCACCACCTAATATAAGAATAGTAAATTAGTATGAACCTTTAGTCAAAAATTAAAATGCAATATAATATCTCTATGTCTCTCACACATGAACATTTCATATAACCACATACCTTGTAAATGCTAACAATCGACTTATGGCATTCCTTAAGTCAACTGTAAGACACGAATCCCCCCTAATTGCCAATGGCATGATATGCTATCAAACACATTTATGAAAAGGTCATTAGTATTTTTTCCTCACACAACAAAATATCAAAATATATTTAGTACTTAATCAATGTTACCAGTAAATGTTAAATGATGATATATAATACCTTCATAAAATTATGAAAATCATGTGTTTTAAATCATGTGATATGTCCATCAACTGTAAAAGCTTTAGCCAATGATGACCCATAGCCAGTAGGTGTTCTTCTTGAATGGATGACATTTTTTAGTTGGTCTAGCTCTTTTTTTTTCAAAATCCATGGAGCTTCTGCATATGTTTCATTTTCCCTATTTGGCCACAAATGTTTTCTATCGATTTTGGTATGTGAAAGAGCAATATCTCTCCTTGAAGACAAGGTGTTGTTATCTTTGCCTAATATATGTTGAAATATAGAATCTGGGACATTTTTGAATATGTGCATAGGATCTAATAGGTGAGATATTAATAGACCCTTCTAGTAAAGGAGCTCATAAAATATGGATTTCCTTTTCATTCCTTCTGGCATATTAACTACAACTTGTTTTGGTTCTTCAATTGAATCACCCGGATCAAAAAAATCCTCCCAAGCTTTTAATTCAGCATCTTCATACATTTTAAGCCAATCACCTAGACCTATAATCATGGGAGGGCCTCTATTTTAAACTTTTCCATCAAATTAATTCTTCAGGCGATTTCTAAACTTATGATCTAGTGGTAGAAAAACCCTATTGTTTGCGTAAATAAATTTATGTGGATCTTTAGAATACTGCCCTTGAAATTGTTTTGCACATCTTGGACATGCAAATATCCCCTTTATTTGAATCCCTACAATTCAATAAGTAATGATATTAACATAAAAAAATAGTATAAAACTAAGTATGAAAGTTGGGATGGAAATAAATTATGAGTGTAAATACATAAATATTTTATCTTACCAGAACAAACACCAAGTCCTGGGAAATCATGAATAGTCCAACATAGCACACCATACAACATGAAGGATCTATTTGATGGGGGACATGATATGTCATATATTCTTATGCGTTTCCATAGTAGTTGCATCTCATCAATAAAAGGCACAAGATAAACATCCATGTTTTTAACTTGATGTTTTCTTGGAACAATGAGAGTCAGCATAAGGTGCTCCTTTCTAACACTCATCAATGGGGGAATATTGTATACTATCAATTTGACTAGCCAAACACTATAATTTGAGCTTAGGAAAGATAATGGGCACACTCCATCAATTGCAAGACCAAACCTGATACTACGGGGCTCATCTTTGAATTTTCTTGGCCATTTTTGCTCTATGTGTTTCATTGCTTTGGAGTCAGCCATAATTCGCATGAATCCATCTTTACTCCTATTCTTTACATGCCAGTCCATCAATTGTGCAAGTGACTTGCAATGAAACATTCGTTGAAGTCTAGGTATAATTGGCATGTGACGTAAAACTTCTTTGGAACTGCAGGACCTTGTACATCTATACGATATCTATTTTCTTTGTATACAAGGCATTCTACCTTGTTTTTATATTCATCTTTGTATAAAATGCAATCATTTTTACATGAATGAATTTTCTTATATTCAATCCCTAGCTCAACCAACAATAGACGCGTCTCTCTGCAAGTTGATGGCAACACATTCTCTTCAGGGAATATTTTAGTTTTTAGTGCCCTGTAAGATTGCCAAAGATTAAATCTATTGAATATTTGACTTATGATGAACATGTTTGATATGTAAATCTATACTAGGTTTGTTTATATACAATATATGGTTTTAAATTCCCCTTAAAGAAATATAAATGAAGTTGATGAATGTTTACGAATTATGTACACCAATTGACAATGCAAAGTAAGAAATGGATTTCATCTCACTTTAGGAGGGTAGTGAATCCTTTGTTTGACCAACCAAATAGTGACTTGATTTCTAATAATATTAATGTGCATGCTAGTTTTGAAGTTCTACTTGCACCTGATTTGAACACGGATGTCTTCGCTGCTTGCTTGATGGAGTTTTTTAGGTTGTTATCATCAACATTACGTTGGTGGTAATTAATCCTACTATCATCATTACTGTCAACCATATGATCATTATTGTCATCATTATTTCCATCCCCAAAGAAACCTGTAAGCATTCCATTCAATCCTTCTTCATGCACTACATTTTCACTATCATGATCATCATCATTAAGGCTAGCTGGTATGTCATCAGTGTATGCGGATCTCATTAGCAGTTCAAATTTCTCAGCTGCTAGTATTCTCTTCAATATTGGTCTTTTCTTCCTGGTATGGTTTAAAGGATGGTTTGGATCATCCCGTCCAAACCTTAATAACCCAGTTGGATCTTGGGTATTAGTATGTGTTTCATCAACATCTTCTACCTATAAACAAACACAAGCATTATTTATGTTTGGCAACAATTGCACTAAATTCAAAATGTATCAATTTCAAAAAAATATAATCAAATATGGCTTAAAAAATAAAAATACAAATTGTATGAACATATATACATCAATTGAATAATGGAATATTATTTTATAGACTTCCTTTTTTATACAATAATTTAAAGCAAACATAATTTTGACAACATAGTTTATAAAACATCAGTCCACACTCATTTATTATTCTTTGGTTTACTACCCTTAAGAACACCCTTAGGGAGACCTTGTTCTTCCCTTTTCTTTTGTGCATGAGTACATTTTAAGAAGTGGTAATCAATCAATAACTCATCCCTAATGGTAATGTCCATAATAGCCTCAACCATTATCAATCTATCAACCTCTCTTTCCATATCTCCATCTTTATCATTTATAAACTCAACAAATTGACAATTTGGTCTTACAGTAGGGTCCCTTCCATTACTACTATTTATAAATCTTGCAATATTTTTGTGTGTGTATGCACATCCATCTATATACATAAGATGACCTCTATTAATTTCTTTTCCACTTTCCAATTGGAGATGATGTGTATACATATTCAAATTTAGACCATATGCTAATATGCTAGGCTTATATTCTGCTAGCCTTCTCCATTCACCACTGTAATATGATGGACCATAATATGACATTAATCTCCTAGTGGTTTGTTCTGAATTGTTTCTATGTTTAGATCCCACATGTACATTTTGGATGATAAAGAGGCCTATATTTACTCCATGAATATTAGAGGGTCATATCATGTAGCTATATCCCCAATATTGAAACACCTCATACACTCTAGGTAGTTGTTGATCACTAGGCCAAGCACAATATAGTCGACGATCAAATGTCTCTTTGTAAATTGATCTCAAACTCAGGGGTAAGTCATCATCTCCATCACATTCATTCTTATAGGGTATGTAGTCCACCTTCCCTTTGTCTTTAAGAAAATTATGCATCTTTAAACCGGTTCTTGTTCTGTTACTTGTTTTCATCAATTCCTTGTCTTCGGAGCTAGTATATTGGCACATATTTTTGTTAGATGTATCATCTCATGAATGATCATTGCCCTCTAAGCTGGAAGTCATTGATCAAGGAAACTTTAAACCAAGAACTTTATCTTGCAAGTATCCATTAAGAAAAAAATTAGTTATTTAAATAATATAAAACAATGTTTAAACGAAGTATACATGTTATTTATATCAAATTGGAAAATTCCTTACCACAATTCCTATTGGATTTGAATTGATTGTAGGAGGCATATTACTAACTGGAAGCTCATCATATATGTAATGTCTTTGTACAATCACTCATTTGAATTGTTTCTTTCCACGACATATAGAACATCCACAAACAACAATTTTCTCAAAGTATTCATCTTGTGTACTATAGTCTTGACCAACCTGTTGTTCAGTGCAATCATTTGTTGCATCTGCATGATCCATTGTCATATCCTCTTCTACCCATTGTCGTCTACATGATTTAACAACTTTAGGTCCACATCCACATACATATATTTTTCTTTTGATAGTTGAACGCTCAAAGTCTGTATTTGCTCCAATCTCGATCTCAAATAATCAACAACATGCATTAATTTACGTCAAGATTGGATAATACATTATAAATTTCAATAATACTGTGAAAAAAGATGGATGTATCACAAAATGCCATCAGATCATTTTTTCCTAAGTTAAATCAAAATTTGAGTACTTGATGTCCCGCTTCATCCATTGTGTCATCATTTGATATGACACGATCTTTTACCATGGCCTCATCTGGCCTCTATAGTACACAACATAGTAAATAATGTTTAGTGCACCAATTATATCATTTCAACGAATATGCTATCCAACACAAAACCTCACTTTAGTCATATATGTGACATATTTGTATCATGTTTTGGCCATCCTAATTTTCAAACTTTTCCTTTGATGATAGAATCACATTTAATAACCATTCCTATGCATTTTCAACCAATAAGTTTGACCTTAGAGGCTTCATGGACAAAAAAATGACTTTATCTCCTCTATGTTGTAGCATTTGTGAATTCACAAACACCTTCTTCCTTTGGTTGAGGTTGCTTTCTCTTCTTACCTCTATTGTATCTATAGATTCTGTTGTCATATCTATTTTCACCCACTTTCCTCTCTACGATTTAGTAGTTCTATGCCATCCATGTCCTCTCTCCATGGCCTCCTCTGGATCTTGTAATACACAACAATGACAATAGTCGGATAATAGCTATGCACCAAAAGGTTAAAAGGAACCAATCAAGATAACCACACATGAATAGAAAATGTGTCCTGATAGATTATATAAATTTCCTATATGTTTGCATTTATCCTCTAACCTTTCTACATCAGCCCTCAATTGTGTAGACCTCCTAGTTGTTATATGCAAATGATTTGTATCCTTGCATTCCCGTTAGCACATACAATGAACTAATTTGAATCCTTGTATAACCAATTTGTAGGTATAGTGAATTGATTTGAGTTTTTGCATTCACAATTAAAAAATCACAACGAGATGGTTTCAATCCTTGAGTACTCAATTAGCAAACACAGTGAAATGATGTAGGTTTTCACATACCTACTTAGCTATTATAGTAAAATGTATATGAATATTTGAAGATCCATTCACCATACATGGTGACTATTTAGACATAGGACTTTGAAGTCAATGCATTGAACAAAGAAAAATACTACATTAGTTTTCAATGCCTGATGACATGTTTAAACACATCTCTTCCTTTAACAACATTTGAAAAGGGAAGAAGTAGGTGACCTAATTTGTGAAAGAATGGTGATCACTTTCACTGGTAAGCTCATTATTCTTGCATTGGTAGAATTTGATAGATTTCTTCTCATTTGTAAAATTGTAAGCAAAAGGTTTTCATTATAGTATGAGCAAATTACAAGCATCATCATCATCATTAAATCATTTGTATCTTTTTTCAATCACTTTGGATATAGTATAGTAGCATATAAACATGAAAATTAACACAACAATTGAACATTGAAAAAAGGCTACCATTTAAGTACAGTCTTCTCCATAATACTACTTCATAATATATATATTAATTGCAAAGTTTTTGGAACATGAAAGTGGATGAGTGGGATGGGTGCAATCTATCTTCTTACTAAGTCCCCTAAAATGCTTCAGAAAGAACTACTACCCTCCTTTTTTCTCTCAGGTCTTGGTCTCTCTTATATGCAAGAGGTAACAAGCTATAGAACCATTACAAAAAGACATGACTTTTGATAACTAATTATAAATGAAAAGAAAAACATTTCATTAAATGGATGCACCGATCCATTAATCTCTGAATAGAGGCCCGTGACCATCTAAGGCATGTGCAAAGATTCTATTTTCTGATAAGAATGCCCATCATACTATTGGTTGATCTCCTCCATCCAATGACTATCCTGTCGTATCTGGCACATTCATGGTTCGATTGATAAATAGATTTATTCCAGAGAGATGATGGATGTAGACCTATTCTGCATAGGTATTCACATTGATAATCACTTCCTTCATATCATACTCCATTCACATCATTTTTTCCAACTGCTTATGAGTATTTTTCAAGACTATCTCTTCATCGTTGATCTCCTGTAATGCATTAGTCAGAACCATGGCCAATTCTTCCTTCCAATCATCACATTTTCAGAGATTCCTAGAATTATCATGAAGTGGTGGAGAAGATTAAAATAATCAAGCTCTTCTTTGAGCTTGTCATGATATTCATCATGTGACTCTATCAAATCATTATATACCTGTAATGTTTGTCCCACCAAGATCCCTTTGCCCAAAAGGTCTTATTTCTTTTCAGTCATCCTCCCCTATAATATTTTATTTTCTACCATTGCTGAGAGTGTCAGCTTAAACAATTTTTAATAGGTATTAGTACAGCTCATCATTTTATTGAATCTTTCCCTAATTAATTTAGATGCCATATCGTATTTGATAGTTTTTACTTCCTTCTCTAGCTCTTTACATTTTCCTTGGGATTTTAGATGGCAATTTTTCTAATAAGATGCATCAGTAAGTGCATCCAACACTTTCTTATCTGTCTCAAGGTCTGGAGGATAGAATTGTGATATAGAAGAGGAAGAGGATCTTTCCTTTTGATATAATAGCTCCTTCTTTAGTCTATCATTTTCTTTAAGTAATTTTTCAACTTGTACCTTATTGAACTTTGCCACATTAATGTTGAGCTCTATTATTTCCATGGGGCAGTATCCCCTACCCTTTTGACTAAGAGATGACTAAACATTTGATTTGAATTATTAGCAATTGCTGGTCTCTTATCCTGTGGGTAAAGTGACCAAATGAGTAGAGTGGCTTGATCTACATTATACCCTGATCCTGATCTTGAGTATATCTTATGAATGGCTTCTTTAGTCAAATTCATTTTTTTTCTTTTCTCTTCTTGAAGTTATCAAACACAGTTGTTGAACTCATATCCCACCCTAACAAGAGCAATACTTTGGCTTCTTGAAGTAACATCCTTCCTCTTTCAGGAGTTATGGACTCCATCTCTTTATCAACTTCCCTTTTTAATTCATCCAAAGTAGTAACCTCTTATTTAGAAGTGACATCTTGCATTTTTTCTCTCACCTTTTTTCCTTTGTACTCATAGACAAATGACTTAAATTCAGGAGTTTTAATAAAATCATCATCAAAAATAATTTTTTGTGCAACCAAGATTCTAATGTCATCAGATAATTCATTTGATGTCTCAAACTTTACATCATTCAATTCAGGAGGATGCTCATATTGTGCTATTTCAGGAGAATTTATTGGCTTCATTTGTTCACTTTCTTCATCACTTTCCCCTTATTCACTTATGTCAGTATCTATAGAAAAACATACTTGAGGGGTAGGCTGTGAGGCTTCATAGCCCAGAGGCTCTATGTCTTCAGGTTGTGTTCCTGAATAGATTGTATAAGTTGTATCAAAAACAACTGGGGGGACATCTTTTATGATTTCATCTGCATGAACAATTAATTGTTCAATCATTTCCAGTGGATCTTGTATTTCACAAAACATTTTTTAATAAGATTGGACATGTTTTCTTTTCCATTCATCAACAAGTATCACTTTGTTGAATGTACCCATTCTGTTGATAGTAGAGGCCTCATCACAGTTTCTAAGCACATCTTCCTCTGAAAATAAATGTTCATATCCTGAGAGCCCTTATGAAATCTTTTCTTTACAAATAAAACCCTCTGAATCAAAATTTTATCTTTCATTACCTATAGGAAGATTGAACTGTGCCAATTTAGTATTAATTTCTTCATACCCTTCATTCGTGACCACTATGAAATCTTCAAAACATAGAGTGTTGGGCATGATTGATTATTTGTTATGCTTCTTGAGGTGTATGGCATCAGATTTTGCTAATTGCCTCACAATCTCTAGATAGGCAATCTGATCAAGAACTATTCGTGGCAGCAAATGTGGGGTGCCCTCAAATCCATAAACTCTAATCACTGTGCAGTCATGGAAAGCATACCAATCTCCCTAGTTATGATCCACTTTACTTTTAGGGTAATTTTCTTTGGGTCTTAGAAATCTCTGCATCCTTGGGGATAGGTTATAATCCTAAGGATATCCTAGTAACTCCATTAAAGGTTTTACAAAAAACTCTTCAAAGTAGAGGTAGTGAGATCTACCAAATCGGCTATCCCATAATGAAGTCCACATCTATACAGGTTTAGGATCCCCATTATCAAAAGAATCCCTTATCCTCAGTTCACTACTCCAAAATCCTCTATCATGTCTCTTATACAAAAGCAAATGCATTAATAAGGAATAGTATTTGAAGTTGATCCTATCACTATTATTTTTTATTTTTTCTAGCCCTTGATTTAGGGCATTAGACACAAAGCTAGCATAGTCAAAAGGCCTGGCCCACTTAGTCTATACATCTGTGGCTAAAACCATTGGTGCAATTGACATTAGAGGTGGGACCTCTAATCCCAAGACTTTACTAGCTACATAATAGGTGTATCAAAAATACACTTCAAACAGATCTTCATGAAATGGAGGATTCTCATTACTAGAGAATTTCCTTAATTGTCCTTCTTCTTCCTTAGGCCTATGCAAGGCAAACTTCCACCTTTTATAGCTAGTATCCATATGATGATACTCTAGAAATAGATCTCTGATTGTGAATGGTAAATCAAAACCACATTCTAATTGAAATACATTGGAAATGAGATTTTTTGAAATAACTAGTAAATTTCACCACTGTGTGTTTGAATAGTTCTCATTTTCATATCATATTTACTGGCAAGGGCTTTCATTAATTCCACATTGACAAACACCTTTGGCACAACTAATCTCCTTAGGTTCAGCCTCCACAAGTTATAGACTGATAAAAACCTATATTGTTTTCTGCAGTGGTATAAGAAAAGTTCATACCCTCCTAGTGGAGTCCATACATCTCCCAAGTTCTTATGATGTGAGGGGTTCATCTATACACTTCTTTTTGGTCTTGTTCCTAATCCAGGACACTAATCTATCAAGTCTTGGTTTAATGGTCTTTTTTCAGTTTTCTATTTCTTATTTTTAGGTTTTTCTGCACTATCTCCCATTGCTTGAATTAAAACCTTTAAGAGATAGAATTTCTCAGCTGGGATCAGTGTACTTACTTGAATTTCACTTTCCCACTGGTTTTTCTTCTCTTTACTATGTGAGAGCTTCAATCCGCTTCTCCTTCAGCACCTTTTACAATTTGTTCAAGTTTTACAGGGACTATGTGATCAAACTATGGCGCAACTCACTTTTATTCCTTGTTCATAAATGCACCTTTCATTTCTATCATGTCATTTATTTTAAATATCTGAACGATGCCTCGGAATGTCACAATAATTATTATCAAGGCATTGTTTAGACTATTATTTATGTTTCACCAATGTCAGCTTCCTTCATCGATGAACTCTTTGTGTCGGTGTATCGGTGGGACGATAGGTAACATTACCCCTATGTACCTTAGCTTGGGTGACATTGCACCTTTGGAAAACTTATGGTCATATCGGGTTATCGAGGGAATAGAAACATTTGTTCCGCTGATGTTTATGAGTCACAACGATGTGCTAGCTTTTGTTGATTTTATTAGTCTATCGGTGAGGGACTCTCAAGAGTTAGGCTAATAGGATATTGTTAGCCCGATATGGCTACAAGTTATGTTTATAGGACTATCGGTGGGACTATGATGGGAACTCTAATCATGAGGGCATGTTTGACTAATTATGTCTAATTTTGGACAACCCACAGTTATATCAGGTCATCAGGGGAATATGAATATCTATCCTACTGATGACTATGTATTGCAATGATGAGCTCACTGTAGTTGGCTATATCAGTCTATTGGGGGAAGGACTTCAAAGGTTAGTCTGATAGGGTATCTTTAGACAGATAAGACTGTAAATTATTTTTCATAAGGCTGTTAGTGGAGATATAAATAGGGTTCCAATGATGAAGTGTTTCTAGGCCAATACACTTAGGAAAAGAAATTATGAGGATTTGTTCATAAATATAATTGTTCTAAAAGGATTTTGTCACACATGTTTTAGCAATAGGAGTTAATATGGATCTTGTCACACAAATTTTCATAAATTGTTTTAATCACAAAATTATAATGTAATTTCCATGGTATACAGAGGATAAGTGTGAAGAGGTTGGTGAGAGATGTAAAAAAATTTCTAGTTCTAACAAGTTCAATCCCTTTTCAATCAAAACTATTTGAATTTAATGTTCGTTCATGTGGCCATTAATGTCCATCACTAGAAATGAATGCAACAGATTTTTTGAATTTCAAAATATCAGATTGCATCGGTGGGACTCTCATAGTTTCAGGTTGATCTGTGTGCTTGGATAACTTTTTGGATTGATTTTTCTTTAACTGTTTGATTATATGTCTTGAATCATGACGACCCTTAGGATTTTTGGCTTTATCAGTAGAGGCATCTAATTTTACATTTCTGGATCCCTTGGGGATGGTGGAATGAGTGGAAGCTTTTTGTTTAGCTTTAAGATTAGGGTTGAAGATTAAGGGTTGAGGGATTAGGGTATAAGGTATAGTGTTGAGGGTTAAGGGTTTAGGGTTTAGGTTTTGGGGTTTAGGGTTTAGGGATTAGGGTTTAGAGTTGAGGGATTAAGGTTTAAGGCATAGTGTTTAGGGTTGAGTGTTTAGGGATAAGGTTTAGGATTTAAGGTTCAAGTGTTGAGAGTTGAGGCTTTAGGGATAGGGTTTAAGGTTTAGTGATAAGGGATTAGGATTTAAGGTTGACGGATTAGGTTTAGGTTGAGGGATTAAGGTCTAAAGTATAGTGTTTAGGGTTGAGGGTTTAGGGATAGGGTTTAGGGTTTAACAGTTAAGGGTTAAGGCTTCAAGCTTTAGGGATAGCATTTAGGGTTGAGGGATTAGGATTTAGGGTGGAGGGATTAGGGTTTAAGGTATAGTGTTTAGGGTTGAGTGTTGAAGGATGCATTGCACTGCACTAAAAGGTTATATTCCCATTAGAGAATGATGTCCTTGCATGGACCATGTCCAGTGCCCACATCGATGTTGGTAAGGGATACATGGAAGGCAAATGGATTAGGCAGATGGTGGATTATGACGTGGATTCTAAAGGGGAGAAAAGTGGATTATGATGTGGATTATGTAGGGAAAATAGTGGATTATGTCAGACTTATGCCAAAGCATGGACCATACGAATGGTATGTGGAGGGTATGTAGGATAGTGGATGAATTATGGTAGATTTATTGTGGAATGGAAGGGAACCATGACCAATGGTTGCACACATCATGATAAACATTGAAGCTTGTGATGCGAAGGTGCTGTAGAGTGCAACAGAGACATTTGCTTAGGAGATGGATGATGAAGGGCTTTAGGAACCCACATAGACTTAGGCATATTATTACTTTTGCTATGCTTGTGGGATGGAATGTTTTGACACTTTTGAGCGGAATGGGAATATGAGATGGGAGTAGATGGTTGGGATTTTTTAGAGGTAGATGTCTCATTTAACTTGATTTCTTGTTGCTTAGGTACCCATACCATTTTGGTTTTGGGCTTTACTTATGGAGGTATGGGATTAGATAACTTTTTGGATTGGTTTTTCTTTGACTCTTTGTTTTCATGTCCTAAGGCATGAAGACCCTTAGGAGGTTTGGCTTTATCAGTAGAGGCATCTAATTTTGCATTTCTAGATCCCTTGGGGATGGTGAAATGAGTGGAAGCTTTAAGTTTAGCTTTAAGATTAGGGTTGAGGGTTGAGGATTGAGGGATTAGCATTTAAGGTATAGTGTTGAGGGTTGAGGGTTTAGGGTTTAGTGTTTAGAGTGAAGGGTTTAGGGTTTAGGGTTTAGGGATTAGGATTTAGAGTTGAGGGATTAGGGTTTAAGGCATAGTGTTTAGGGTTGAGGGTTTAGGGATAAGATTTAGGATTTAAGGTTCAAGTGTTGAGGGTTGAGGTTTAAGGGATAGGGTTTAAAGTTTACCAATAAGGGATTAGGGTTTAGGGTTGAGGGACAAGGGTTTAAGGTATAGTGTTTAGGGTTGAGGGTTTAGGGATAGGGTTTAGGGTTTAAGGTTTAAGGGTTGAGGCTTCAGGCTTTAGGGATAGCGTTTAGGGTTGAGGGATTAGGGTTTAGCATGGAGGAATTAGGGTTTAAGGTGTAGTGTTTATGGTTGAGGGTTGAAGGATGCATTGCGTTACACTAAAAGGTTATAGTCCCATTAGAGAATGATGTACTTGCATGGACCATGTCGAGTGCCCTCATCGATGTTGGTAAGGGATACATGGAAGGAAAATGGATTAGGCAGATAGTGGACTATGATGTGGATTCTAGAAGGGAGAAAAGTGGATTATGATGTGGATTATGTAGGGAAAATAGTGGATTATGATGTGGATTATGTCAGAATTATGCCAAATCATGGACCATAGGGATGGTATGTGGAGGCTATGTAGGATAGTGGTTGAATGATGGTAGATTTATTGTGGAATGGAAGGGAACCGTGACCAATTCTTGCAAACATTGCGATAAACGTTGAAGCTTGTCATGCGAAGGTGGTGTAGGGTGCAATGGAGATGTTTGCTTAGGAGATGGATGATGAAGGGCTTTAGGAACCCACATAGACTTAGGCATATTACTACTTTTGTTTTTCTTATGGCATGGAATGTTTTGACACTTTTGAGTGGTATGGGAATTTGAGATGGGAGTAGATGGTTTGGATTTTTTAGAGGTAGATGCCTCATTTAACTTGATTTCTTGTTTCTTAGGTACCCATACCATTTTGGTTTTGGACTTTGCTTGTGGAGGTATGGGCTTGGATAACTTTTTGGATTGATTTTTCTTTTACTCTTTATTTTTATGTCTTGAGGCATGAGGACCCTTAGGATGTCTGGCTTTATCACTAGAGGCATTTAATTTTGCATTTTTGGATCCCTTGGGGATGGTGGAATGAGTAGAAGATTTAAGTTTATCTTTGAGATTAGGGTTGAGAGTTGAGGGTTGAGGGATTACAGTTTAAGGTATATTGTTGAGGGTTGAGGGTTTAGGGTTTAGCGTTTAGGATTGAGGGTTTTGGGGTTAGGGTTTAGGGATTATGATTTAGAGTTGAGGAAATAGGGTTTAAGGCATAGTGTTTAGGGTTGAGGGTTTAGGTATAGGTTTAGGATTTAAGATTCAAATGTTGAGGGTTGAGGCTTTAGGGATAGGGTTTAAAGTTTAGCGATAAGGGATTAGGGTTTAGGGTTGAGGGATTAGGGTTTAAGGTATAGTGTTTAGGGTTGAGGGTTTAGGGTATAATGGTTGAGGCTTCATGATTTAGGGATAGCGTTTAGGGTTGATGGATTAGGGTTTAGGGAGGAGGGATTAGGGTTTAAGGTATAGTGTTTAGGGTTGAGGGTTTAGGGATAGGGTTTAGGGTATAAGGGTTGAGGCTTCATGATTTAGGGATAGCGTTTAGGGTTGATGGATTAGGGTTTAGGGAGGAGGGATTAGGGTTTAAGGTATAGTGTTTAGGTTGAGGGTTGAAGGATGCATTGCACTGCGCTGCACTGAAAGGTTATAGTCCCATTAGAGAATGATGTCCTCACATGGACCATCTCGAGTGCCCTCATCGATGTTGGTAAGGCATACATGGAAGGAAAATGGATTAGGTAGATAGTGGATTATGACGTGGATTATAGAGGGGAGAAAAGTGGATTATGATGTGGATTATGTAGGGAAAATAGTGGATTATGATGTGGATTATGTCAGACTTATGCCAAAGCATGGACCATAGGGATGGTATGTGGAGGGTATGTAGGATAGTGGATAAATGATGGTATATTTATTGCAAAATGGAAGAGAACCATGACCAATGGTTGCAAACGTCACGATAAACATTGAAGCTTGTGATGCGGAGGTGGTGTAGGGTGCAACAGAGATGTTTTCTTAGGAGATGGATGATGAAGGGCTTTAGGAACCCATGTAGACTTAGGTGTATTATTACTTTTTTTTGCTTGTGGGATGGAGTGTTTTGACACTTTTGAGCATAATGGGATTTGAGATGGGAGTAGATGGTTGGGATATTTTAGAGGTAGATGCCTCATTTAACTTGATTTCTTGTTGCTTAGGTACCCATACCATTTTGGATTTGGTCTTTCCTTGTGGAGGTATGGTCTTGGATAACTTTTTGGATTGATTTTTCTTTAACTCTTTATTTTTATGTCTTGACAAATGAGGACCCTTAGGATGTTTGGCTTTATCAGTAGAGGCATCTAATTTATCATTTCTGGATCCCTTAGGGATGGTGGAATAACTGGAAGCTTTAAGTTTAGATTTAAGATTAGGGTTGAGGGTTGAGGGTTTAGGGTTTAGGGTTTAGGGATTAGGCTTTAGAGTTGAGAAATTAGGGTTTAAGGCATAGTTTTTAGGGTTGAGGGTTTAGGGATAGGTTTTAAGATTTAAGGCTCAAGTGTTGAAGGTTGAGGCTTTAGGAATAGGGTTTAAGGTTTAGCAATAAGGGATTAGGGTTTAGGGTTGATGGATTAGGTTTTAGGGTTGAGGGATTAGGGTTTAAGGTATAGTATTTATGGTTGAGGATTTAGGGATAGGGTTTAGGGTTTAAGGTTTAAGGGTTGAGGCTTCGTAGTTTAGGGATAGCGTTTAGGGTTGAGGGATTAGGGTTTAGAGTGGAGGGATTAGGGTTTAAGGTATAGTGTTTAGGGTTGAGGGTTGAAGGATGCATTGCACTGCACTGAAAGGTTATAGTCCCTTTAGAGAATGATGTCCTCGCATGGATCATGTCGAGTGCCCTCATCGATGTTGGTAAGGACTACATGGAAGGAAAATGGATTAGGTAGATAGTGGGTTATTAAGTGGATTCTAGAGGGGAGAAAAGTGGATTATGGTATGTATTATGTAGGGAAAATAGCAGATTATGTCAGACTTATACCAAAACATGGACCATAGGGATGGTATGTGGAGGGTATGTAGGATAGTGGATGAATGATGGTATATTTATTGTGGAATGGAAGGGAACCATGACCAATGGTTGCAAACATCGTGATAAACGTTAAATCTTGTGATTCAGAGGTGGTGTAGGGTGCAACAAAGATGTTTGATTAGGAGATGGATGATGAAGGGCTTTAGGAACCCACATAGACTTAGGCGTATTATTACTTTTGTTTTTGTTGTAGGATGGAATGTTTTGACACTTTTGAGCGGAATTGGAATTTGAGATGGCAGTAGATGGTTGCAATTTTTTAGAGGCAGATGCCTCATTTAACTTGATTTCTTATTGCTTAGGTACCCATACCATTTTGGTTTTGGACTTTGCTTGTGGAGGTATGGTATTGGATAACTTTATGGATTGATTTTTATTTGACTCTTTGTTTTTATGTCCTGAGGCATGAGGACCCTTAGGATGTTTGGGTTTATCAATAGAGGCATCTAATTTTGCATTTCTAGATCCCTTGGGGATGGTGGAATGAGTGGAAGATTAAAGTTTAGCTTTAAGATTAGGGTTGAGGGTTGAGGGTTGAGGTATTATGGATTAAGGTATAGTGTTGAGGGTTGAGGGTTGAGGGTTTAGGGTTGAGGGTTGAGGGTTGAGGGTTTAGGGTTTAGGGATTAGGGTTTAGAGTTGAGGGATTAGGGTTTAAGGCATAGTGTTTAGGGTTGAGAGTTTAGGGATAGGGTTTAGGATTTAAGGTTCAAGTGTTGAGGGTTAAGGCTTTAGGGATAGGGTTTAAGGTTTAGCGATAAGGGATTAGGGTTTCGGGTTGGCGAAATAGGTTTTAGGGTTGAGGGATTAGGGTTTAAGGTATAGTGTTTAGGGTTGATGGTTTAGGGATAGGGTTTAGGGTTTAAGGTTTAAGGGTTGAGGCTTTAGGATTTAGGGATAGTGTTTAGGGTTTAGGGATTAGGGATTAGGGTTTATGGTATAGTGTTTAGGGTTGAGGGTTGAAGGATGCATTGCATTACACTGAAAGGTTATATAGTCCCATTAGAGAATGATGTCCTCTCATGGACCATGTTGAGTGCCCTCATCGATGTTGGTAAGGGATACATGAAGGAAAATGGATTAGGCAGATAGTGGATTATGATGTGGATTCTAGAGGGGATAAAAGTGGACTATGATGCGGATTATGTAGGGAAAATAGTGGATTATGTAAGACTAATGCCAAAGCATAGACCATAGGGATGGTATGTGGAGGGTATGTAGGATAGTGGATGAATGATGGTAGATATATTATAGAATGGAGGGGAACCATGACGAATGGTTGCACACATCGCGATAAACATTGAAGCTTGTGATGTAGAGGTAGTGTAGGGTGCATTGCAGATGTTTGCTTAGGAGATGGATGATGAAGGGATTTAGGAACACACATAGACTTAGGCATATTATTACTTTTGTTTTGCTTGTGGGATGTAATGTTTTGACACTTTTGAACGGAATGGGAATTTGAGATGGGAGTAGATGGTTGGGAATTTTTAGAGGTAGATGCCTCATTTAACTTGATTTCTTGTTGCTTAGGTACCCATACCATTTTGGTTTTGGACTTTGCTTGTGGATGTATGGGCTTGGATAAATTTTTGGATTGATTTTTCTTTGACTATTTATTTTTATGTCCTAAGGCATGAGGACCCTTAGGATGTTTGGCTTTATCAATAGAGGCATCTAATTTGGCATTTCTAGATCCCATGGGGATCGTGGAATGACTGGAAGCTTTAAGTTTAGCTTTAAGATTAGGGTTGAGGGTTGAGGATTAAGGGATTAGGGTATAAGGTATAGTGTTGAGGGTTTAGGGTTGAGGGTTGAGGGTTTAGGGTTTAGGGTTGACAGTTGACGGTTGAGGGTTTAGGGTTTAGAGTTTAGATATTAGTGTTTAGAGTTGATGGATTAGGGTTTAAGGCATAGTGTTTAGGGTTGAGGGTTTAGGATTTAAGGTTCAAGTGTTGACAGTTGAGGCTTTAGGGATAGGGTTTAAGGTTTAGCGATAACTGATCAGGGTTTAAGGTTGACAAATTAGGGTTTAGGGTTGAGGGATTAGAGTTTAGGGATCTTTACTCCTAAATATTTACTCTTGTTCTTTGCATGCCAGTCCATCAATTGTGTAAGTGACTTGCAACGAAACATTCGTTGAAGTCTAGGTATAATTGGCATGTTGGCATGAGGAACATTTTGGTTTGGCACATTTAGGTGCTAAATTAGGCACACTTCACGCCAGTTTTGGTGATACAAAGAGATTACATTTAGGGGTGAAAGTGGGTGCTAAAGTCAACGTTAGAGACACCGACTTTAGTGCTGACTAATGAATCGAAAAAAAAAAAATTTCCCACCTGCATTAAAACATACCACAAAAAAAAACACAAATTCAAGTTAATACATTTAAGCCCACAACACAGTGTACTCTACCTCTGTTTTAGGTTTCTTGGTAAGAATTGTAGGCTATGAAGTGACAACTTTGTTAGGTCAGAAATAGAAGTTACTGAAAAGTTTCTACAATGGATCCGTGAATTTGTATTTTATTTATTTTTGGTTCTAGACATCCAAAAGATAAAAAATTGCTTTAGCTAGCTACTAAATTTGGGGTTTCTGATGCTAAATTTGGGGTTTCTAGCTACCTTAGCCATTCAATTAAGCTTGTTCATCTGCCTTTTAGAAAGTAAGTTCCAATTACTGAACAATTTACTCTTGACCTAGGTTTTTATCAATTTTGATATAATTTTGAGCTCAAAGAAAGTTTTTCTAAGATGTTGTACTCACACTTTAGGGTAAATTTGAGTAGTAATGTTGTTAATTATCCTTGCTTGCAGTATAACTTGCATTTGCCATTTTTTGAAGGCCTGTCGAATAAGGTCTCTTTGTACATCATACCCAAAATATGAGCTGTTAGGATTTCTTTTTGGCTACATATTTGTTTTTGGCTACGATTGGTCTAACACCTTGTTAATTCATACCTGGCTACGATTGCCTCCGTAGACTGGATGAAAATAATTTTCCCTAGGTCACCTCAAAATGTCAAGCAATAGAGAGAAGGGAGAAAACTCTCACCACAATCAGGGAATTCACTGTCAATTTATAGATTTGTAAATGTTTCCATTATTTCTTTGATTTTTAGTATTTAGTTTTCTATTTCTAAATTTAAAAGAAGAAATTTATTTTATATATATATAGAGAGAGAGAGAGACATGAGACTGACAAAGATAAAGAGGCATTGGCTTCCATATTGGGGGTAGAGGTAGTGGACAAATTGGATAGTGTTGACTTGACAATGCTTGCCAGATACATAGAAAAATGATCTAGTAAAGCCCTGAAACATTAAAACCAAATCAACAATGTCAAAGGGAATTAATTGATTCCCCAACCAGTCATGGATCTAACAAAAGATCTAGGAGGAAATAAAGAATAGTAACCTCTAAGAATGTGGAACAGGGAGTAGAGGCTTCCAATGTCCCAACCACTCTTGCAACACAGACTTCTTTGACCACCATGCCATGCTTTGCATCTTGCATTGGTAGCTATGATACCAAGATAGAATACGATGTGGTTTTAGGGGAAGCTTGAATGACAGATGATGGAAAAGCCTTTGTGAATAGGTTGAAGGAATCATTCCTTCAATGGTTCAAAGACCATATACATTTGCCATTCTCAAAGACACCCATGCACTTGCAAAAAGTAATTATCCATGATATGGAGACTGAATTTGGCACAGGTTGGTCTATAAAGAAAATAAAGCTACGAATGTCTCCAAACTACAAGAGATTTCAGTGCAACCAAACAAAGAAAAAAAAATCCCTCCTAAGCTAAGGCTCAAAAAAAGGCCAATTGATGTAAGTATGGAAGTATGGAAAGAGCTTGTACAAGCATATGAGAAGTCCAATGCATAGAGGAAGTCCAGTGAGGAGAGTACATAGGTATTTGAATTTGCTCATAAGATTTTATCAAATTTATTAAACAATTTTTAAATTTTATTTGTACATAATTAAATTCAGTTAGTATATGTTTCAGGACAAGGCCTCCAAGGCTAGGCTTAACAAACTTCATGCCACTCATCATAGTGGCCAGAAAGGTTTACAGGCCTTGATATGTACATTTGTAAGTATATTTAATATGTTAAATTATATTTTTTTTATTTCCTAGGAAAAAGTAAATGATTGCATATTAATTAGTTTAACTAGTCCATGTGCCATGTTTTGACAGGAGGAGAAATATGGCCGACAACCAACACAATTTGAAAAGGAAATGTTACAAAGCAAAAAGTGGACCGATTTTGTAATCTGGATGGAGAACGAGGTATTAATAGTTGACTTTCAATAACTTAGTTAGATATTGTTGTGTTAATATGTCAATTTGCATTTCTTGTGTTGAGTTTCAATAAACTTTGAAGAGGTTATACAGTGATACTTGAGACAAATAGTTACAGTTGTACTCTGTTTGTTGTGCTTGGTTTCTATTGGTCGTCTTGTCTTTTTGACTCAAGTGGATTGTTATTCATAGGTCGCTTGTCATTCTTGTTGATCATGTGGATGTAGTTATCATTGAGTTTTCACGTGGTCTCCTAAGTGAACAGACCAAAGGGTTTATCTCAAGTCTATGTTTCCTAACCTTTTATTATAAGACTTAAAGGGGGGCATCCATTATAGTTACATTGTTGGTTATATTTCAAACCTTTGAAATATAATAGTGGACATTTAAATTTTAATATGCACATTTTTTTTTGTTGAGAAGGAGCCATCATTGGTAGTAGGCATTAACTCTCCTCTGCTATAATAACTTTGGGAAGTACTAGTCTTTAATGTGCTTGGTTTTGGGGTATGTGAAGGAGAACAGGAAGGAGTGGGGAACCATTTTGGGGGGGAATTCTTCTTTTTTCCTTAGGGTCGAGGAAGGAAGGTTGATGGTTGGACTGTAAGTGATTTAGAGGAAGGGAGACTTTGGGTGTGCTCATCATGTTGGTTGAGTGTCTTGCTATTTGGGTTGGAGACTAAGAATCAAATCGCCAACTGGTCTTCTTCAACTAAGCTAACCTTTCTTTGAAGTAAAGCTCCTTGTCATCCATTCTTGTAAAATTACACTAACCATTTTGGTAAAACATTTCCTTTAACTTGTGTAACTGTATGTGGTCTTGTGAAAGCCTATGCTAAAGGGTTTGGATGAGGAAAATATTGTTAACTGTGAGAGTTCACACTTAAGATCATGGGACTTATGAACTATGGCAAACTATTGGTTACTGTGTTTTGGATTTCTATCATGAAGGAAGCTACATTAATTTGGTCACAGTTTGAGGTGGAGTTTCAAACCTTGGCTAGAATTGCTAGAATGCTATCATTGCAACATACCATGAGTCTTGAGGAAACCTAGCCTAGTTCATGGTTATCTTTTTTGACATGGTTGTAAACCCTAATGGTGTTGGTATTTCACCTATAAATGTCCACTCTCTCAATTGAGGATGCGAGCTCTTCTTGGGATTAATAATACCACTCCTAGGTGGGGTTTTGGGATGGTTTGGGATCCTTGGTTTGGGTCAACTTGCCCCACAACACTCCCTCCAAGGTTATGAGGTTTACATTACTAAAGCCACAATGGAATACAATGTTGAAACAACACTACATGATTGTATTTGATTACTAGTTGTCTCTTGGAAAGAATGGGTTTTGTCAATTGCATACAGTTGTGTAACATTGTAATAGTTATATTGTACTTGTAACTAGAATAGTCTATTCTGAAGGCATTCGTTTGATGAGAATGACCTTTGAGTTCATTGTAATGACTTGCACTAGCTTAGAAATGTGATTTCAAACTAGTATTTATTAAATTTGATACTATTTGTGAACAAATTTATCTTAGTATGGACTTCCCTATGTTTGAATGACTGAGCATTATCCACGGAATAGTAGATATTATGTACTTGTGATCACTGCGTCATTTGGATAGGAGACTCATAAATGGAATATAGGAGCTTCTATTTCATTGTCCATAAAATCCTAAGGGTTGATTAAGTTATTGTGCATGGATGTAAATTGAAACTTTAAGCTCTCTAAAGGCTTGCTTATTGTTGGTAAAGTAGCATTAATTTCTTATTTTAACTGTAGAAACATCTTGTGGACACTAGTATGGTGTTGACGAAGGAATTATATTGTAAACACTAGAAATGTCTATGCATGTTAATCATAGACTATAACCCTACATTTGGAAGGAAATTGTTACTATAGATGTGATATATACTGTACAGTGGTATCTGGTCTATGGCATGACATCTTTAGTAGGAGGTACCTTCAGATTTATGTAGCATCATGTCTGGGCTAAGGTACCATAAAGTTAAGTATGCAT
Source organism: Cunninghamia lanceolata (assembly GCA_027924645.1). Classification (NCBI taxonomy): domain Eukaryota; kingdom Viridiplantae; phylum Streptophyta; class Pinopsida; order Cupressales; family Cupressaceae; genus Cunninghamia; species Cunninghamia lanceolata. Next base: position 1,023,412 of record BSBN01001254.1, read on the forward strand.
TGTATGGTGTTATTGTATTGGAGGTTGCTGTATGCAAATCTATAGTGATATAAGGAGACTGGACTCTTGTCATTTCATTGCACAAAGTGAGGGACAAAACAACTACCTAGTTTAAAATTGGCCCTTGTTTAAGCAACATCTGTAGCAATGAGACTTAGGATTCTTGAAAATGAGAAGCATCCTTCTCCTGATACAACCTACTAACTAGGGCCACTATGTTTTTTACTGAACCCTTGAGGCTGATGGAAGGGTACCATTTAGTGTTCCTAGAAGTTAATTGTCTAACTCCTCCTCTTGAGCCAATTTCCTTGTATGATGAACTAGATGATTGGGATGACCGTCTTGAAGATGTAATTGAAGACTTTTGTGCTTGTGTAGTGTTGCAAATGTACATTCCATGGGGACAAAACTTGTAGATCTTAGCATTAATCATGATATAGGAATAATTTTTTTAATTGTTGGTCATGTAAATGTGAGTTTTCAGCTACCACAAGTGTACTCTTAAGGATAGTGTCACTAAGGAAAGCATGGATGTAAGAGTCAAACTTGAGATACATGATTTGACTTTCTTCTTGGTATACCTAAAGTTTCTAATCTCTTTGTTAATGAGCTAGATGTCAATTTGAACCAAGGATGTGTTTTCAACATTTGTGATGATGTTTGCATTCATGAGGATGATAAGTTACATCAAAATATCAAAAGGTACATAGCCTTTGAGATGGAGTTTATCCCATCTGCGAGGGAGTTAATTTGTTCCAGCTGTTCTGCTGAGAACAGATCACCATATAGGCTTACAAAGTATGCAAAAGCAGTCATGTCACAGTTTTCCAGTCCCTCTCTGAAGATCTTGAGGGCTTCTTCAGTTTTCTTCTTCTTCTTAATTGCTTCTGTGTCGAAGACTCCACAAATAAAACCTTTTTTTGGATTTGGGTTGATGTGTTGGCTTGCAATAATAACATTATCCCGGATCCCCTCATTGACCAAAAAACCCATATATCTTAACCCCCTGGCAAGAGACCCTATGGCTTGGATGACAGTCACATAGAAACACTCTAAAAGGACACTGCCATGGATATGGCTATCCTGTGCTCCCCTTATCCCTACAATCTCTTTGATGGCATTACATAGCCCCTCCTCCTCTGTACTAAATAAGTGATGGACTTGCTGGTCAACTGACTCCTGCAAGCACTCGTAGTGGACTCCGAAGTGTTTTCTACTCACCATTGTTATGGGAGACTTTGAGCTATCCTCCTAAAATAGGAAGTTTATCTCAATTACCTTCCTTGTGACTTACTCATATTGTCTAAAAGTTGCAAGTTTTACGATGCAGTTTCCCTGTCTGAACCATCCTCACTTCTGGAAAAGGAACGCTTGATTAACTCTTCCCTAATTGAACCAGACTGGGGACAGTCCTTCCTATCTCCTCTAGGATTTCCTATCTTGGAGAAAACCATGCTCACCGTTGATTCTTTTGAGATCTCCTGCCTTGAGCTGTACCTACGAAATTCCTAAATCCCCATCATCCTTGATTAGCATCTTTCTCAGATCCTTGAAACACTACCCTTTGAAAAAACATTCCTCCCCCATTTCCTGCTCAAACCCTTGATTCACTAGGAGATCGGCCACCCCGTTGGCCTCTTTGTATACGTGCTTGGTTGACCTCCTTGCCCATGCTGGCTATCTTGAAGACACCCTAAACATTATCATTGAGATACATGTTAAATCTATGTTGGTTCTATGCATGTGTTTTCTTGGTGCCTGTAGATCACATATGAATATAGGCTTAGGAGTATTTATAGCAACATTGCTTTTTGATTTGGATCCTAAAAATGTTGCACAAGTTATGTTCTTCTCTCAAACATCTATCCACAAGTGGGAAGGTGTTGTGAGGTAAGGGAGATTGATGAAAGATAGAGGAATTCAAAAAAATGCCTGGATGCAGTTGGATTGAAGGGCATAAAATGGTACATGCTTTTTTGTGTAGGAGACAGATCACATCCATAGACAAAGGAGACCTATGCAAAGTTGAAGAAATTGGCTTGGAAGATGAAGGTGGCAAGGTATTTTCCAGATTCAAGAATTTACTTAATGTTGTGGAAGGATGGGAAAAAAATTATTTCTTTGCCACCATGGTGAAAACTCTTAAAAACTCTTTAATGTTTTTGTCTAATTCAGGTTATTAGATTAATAGAGAAAAAGAACATACATTGACCATGCAATTTGTAGCACTTAAGGTTATGTAATAGAATTTACAGTTGATAGTTAAATTGTATAACAATTTTTTTTATGATCATTAGTAATGTTTATTAGAATTGTTGCATGTTTTACATCATTGGAGTGACATATTAGCTGTAAATTTTTTGAAATTTTATTATGGTATGTGCACTTTGATATGATGTAATATGATTATGGTTTCATTTCATATGTTGGAATATTAGATATATAACAGAAAAATAAATTATTACATGAAATAAATAATAACTTTTCATTTTAAATTTTTTTTTGCAGAACATGGGTCTTCCAGAAGATGAAGATGATCTTGGTGATATAGATCGAGATTATATTGATTCTGGTATAGATCACATGGTAGAGGATGATGATGATGCATATACAGAAGACAATGAGGCCAATTACGATGATGATTATGATGATGATGATGATGATGATCATGATCATGATCATGATGATCATGATGATCATGATCATGATGGTGATGATGATGATGAGGCAGATGACATTCATGATCATATAGACTGCATCATGGATCATTGCTAATATATCATTATGATGCCTCTTTTCATGGTTACTATCATATGTATCATTTGCACGGCCTGTAGTACCATATTATTGAGTTGTATCTTTTTCACATGTATCAATTTGACTTATATCATTTCGACATGTATCATCTTGACTTGTATCATTTTGAGTTACATAATTTATCATTTTAACTTATATCATTTGTACATGCATCATTTTGACTTATGTTGACTATTGGACATGTATCATTTTGACATGTTATTGATCTACTAGAATATTTGACTTTCACTCGTTTTAGTTATATATGATGATGATCTTATCAATATTGACTTGTCAATTTATATATATTGAAAGTGGTCGATGATTTTTGGATGGATATTTATTACATATGATGATTTTAATTTACTGCTTAGGATGGATGTTGTAAAATTCAATTAAATTATAGATATTTGATTCACTTGTTTTAATTATAGATGATGATCATGTTATAATAATTATCTTGTTATTTTATAATAATTATCTTTTTTTTTATATAATTATCTTGTTAAATTGGAAGCAAAACCCAAAGCAACAAAGGAGGTCATAATGGAAGCAAACATTGGCATCAATTAGGAAGCCAGAAAAGAAGCAAAACTAGAAGAAAATATGGGAAAAGATATGGAAGCAAAATTGGAAGCTAAATTGGGTGCCAAATCTGATGCTAAATTGGAAACAAAACTGGAAGAAAACTTGGAAGCAAACCTGGAAGAAAAAATGAAAGCAAATCTAGAAGCAAAATGGAAGCAAAAACTGAAGCAAACCTAGGAGCAAAATCGGAAGCAAAATCAGAAGCAAACCTAGAAGAAAAATCAGAAGAAAAACTGGAAGCAAACCTAGAAGCAACACAAGAATCCAAACCAGAAGCAAAATCGGAAGTAAAATGGGAAGCAAAATTGGAAGCAAAAATTGAAGCAAAACTAGAAGAAAAACTGGAAGCAAACTTGGAAGCAACACAAGAAGCAAAACCAAAAGCCAAATCAGAAGCCAAACTGGAAGCCAAATTGGGTGCCAAATCTGGCATTAAATGGGAAGCAAATCTGGAAGCAAAATCGGAAGCAAAATGGGAAGAAAAATTGGAAGCAAACATTGAAGAAAAACTAGAAGCAAACCTGGAAGCAAAACCAAAAGCAAAACTGGAAGTAAACTTGGAAGCAACACAAGAAGCAAAACCAAAAGCAAAATCAGAAGCCAAATTGGAAGCCAATTTGGGTGCCAAATCTGGCGCTAAATAGGAAGCAAATCTGGAACCAACACTAGAAGCAAAACAAGAATCAAACCTGGAAGCAAAACCAGAAGCAAAATTGGAAGCCAAATTAGGTGTCAAATCTGGGGCCAAATCTGGCTATTGCTTTCCAGTGCTAAATCCGGTGTTAAAGTCGGTGCTAAAGGTGGCACTAAAGTCGGCGCTAAATACGGCACCGAAGTAAGCATGCAAACTTGCATCAAGTTTTGCACTAGAAAAAGTGTCCAATTCCTAAGCTCAATTGCACTAAATTCTAGCACTATTTTAGGCGGTAATTGCCTATTTTATTGTAGTGCCTGGTGTAGTCCACATTAGTTGATTAGGTAAGATGATGGCATGGTTGGTTTATTTTCTATTGTATTATATGGTTAGTTGTTAGGTTAGTGCTTCGTGGTCCCTCATAGTTTATTTGGCATGGGTTCACATTTTGGTAGATGAATTTGCTTAGAGATAAAGACATGATTATGTTAGGAAAAAACTACACTATATCGTAAGATAGCCATAGGATGACAAGGAGGATTCATGTAGATACATAGGTACAAAATATCTATGAGAGCATCCATATTATGAATAATATCCATGCCATAGGGGAAAACGCTAATACAATTATGTAAAATAGTAGATATTTTTTGCTCATAGATTTAATGTTAGTAAGTGCATTAATAAGTAATTATCTCATAAGGAAAAGTTCTCTCTTAGAAATACATGCCTCATGATCATAGTCTTGTTGTTCTACATGTTCCACATCATGTTTCTAGCATGAGCATTACTAAGAATCTATGATCAAATAAGATCTTATTATCATGAGAGTGGTTATCCATACTAGGGTTTAGACAAGCACTCATTTGTAAATGAAGATTAGGGTTTTTACTAGCTCATACCCTAAACTATCCCTAAAGCAATATGAAAAAGAGAGACAATTTTTTTTTATAGAAATATCAACCACTCCCTGATGTAGAGACACTAGGATAGGTGGAGGATAGCACAAATTGACTAGGCTTACACTACACTCTAAAACCCAAATTCAGGGATCAAATTGCAAAAGTGGGAACAATAGTTAGTGGCTCTGAAATCATCATGAAAAAGTTAATTTGGCATGCCATAGGACCCATCCAAACCATTGTCAAAGGCAGAACAAACTTGGTTTTAGTACTTCCTTCTTTAGGCCTCCAAATCCCTTATAGCCCTCCAAACATGAACAATCGACAATAAATTCTTACACAGGCCTACAAATTCAGATCTTAGAAAATATAGAGATACCCATTTAGATTCTCCATGACATATTTCAAAATGGGTATGGGTTATTTTGGACAGTATGGTCCAACCTATAACCCTCCTAGTGACCTAGAGCCCCAACTAGGCCAAATTTGTGAAGCAACCACCCTTTCAGAGACTCACAGAACTGAACCAATCATTTGGAAACCTCTATGGCATGGAAAAACTAAGGATTCTTTAGGTTTTGGGGTCCCAAAATGGACTGCAACTGATTGATCCTATGTTGTTGCTCTTTTCACACTCCTAGCACATGGTTTTGCTAGGGTCTTTCACATAAACTGCAGCAAATCCTCTCCTCTACCCCAAACTCTTACAAAATATATTGAAACAACATCATTACAATCCATCCCACTGATCTATATGGTTCTACATTAGTGAAATGGAGGAAAAATGCATGAATTACAGTCAAAACCCTAAGTGAGGGTTTCACAAACCAGTTTTAGAAAGATGCAAAGAAATCAAACACAAGTAAGTGTCAAAGATTCCAACCACTTTCAATGAATACTTAACTCATACCTCCATCATTCCCCAGACTCTTGTCTTATGACATTTCCGTACAGTGATAGAGTATGGCCTGTAGCAGTGAATAACACAGAAAAGGGCAAAAAACTATAGTTTACTATTATTTCCTTCACCAAAAATGACTTCTATGTGTACAATGATCATGGGCAGGGCTTTAAGAAGCCTTCCATAACATCTTGGAGCAGTTAGAGGGTAGTTGGGGTCAATGGGACTGTGTAATAACCATCGAACTGCCCTGTTTGTTAACTGTAGCAACTAATTACATGTTGTTAACAAAGTTGCATCAGTTGTTTGGGCTTCACATTGCCTTCAAACATGTTTACAATGCAATTAAGCCTTGGACTAGGTATTAAACTCCTTGACACTACCTTACATGCCTTAGCAAGGCTTATAATCATGAAGACTACCTCCTTTTACAATGTATGATGCTATGACACCTTATGACTGCTCCATTATAACATGACATCAACAAGAGATGTTTTTGGACATGATCCTTATTACAAGCATGAGAATGGTCTTCCAAGACCTTATTACAACATGAAAAACATGAAGATAAGACATATATTATCTCCTTGGTGCTCCTGCACCATACTCCTCGGGCAAAAAAAAACTCAAGCCTCTTGAGGAATCAGATCAGCAACTGTGACACCATGCTTCAAGATGTCTTCTTCATTCATCCAAGTGACATCTTCAATGGGTACGCCACTCCACTTTTCAAGGAACTATTTGTATGTCTTCTTTCTAGTATTTTTGCTGACCTCGGTATCAAAAATGTATTCCAACTTCAATGGTTGATTGGGTGGAAGACCTTTTATCCATTCTTCATCTTCTTGGGTTGCATCAAGACCTGCAACATTATCACCCTTGTATGGAAACAAGTTAGCAATGTTGAAGATGGGAGAAATTGCCAAGCCTTGAGGAAGCTCAATCTCATAGGCATTGGAACCAAATTTGTGCACAATCCAACATGGACCTATCTTCTTCATGAGGAGTTTGGTTGGCTGCCCCTTTGGAAGTCTCTCCTTCTTCAAATGGGCCATGACCAAATCCCCAACCTTGTATTGTACATCTCTCCTTCTCTTATTGGCTTTTTCCTTGTACTTCTCATTGTTCCTTTGAAGAGTTTCTCTTACATTATCATGGATGTCCTTCATGGCCAATGCAAAGTCTTCACCTTGAGCACTCTTCCTCTCCAATCCATGGAGATCTCTCAATTCAAGAATACCCCTTGGGTGAACACCATAAACAACCTCAAATGGACTCCTTCCTGTGCTTCTATTGGTGGAATCATTGTAAGAAAACTTAGCTTGAGGGATGATCATATCTCATGCCTCTCCATGCTGCATTTTAAGACATCTAAGGAGATTTCCCAAGGACCTATTCACTACCTCAGTTTGGCCATCAGTCTGAGGGTGATAGGCTGAAGTGAATGACAATTGAGTGCCCAACTTCTTCCACAAAGTATGCCAAAAGTGGCCTACAAACTTTGGATCCCTGTCAATCACAATGTTAAGAGTCAAACCATGGATTCTAACAATTTTCTTGAAGAACAAACCAACAATATGTGAAGCATCATTAGTGCATTTACATGGCAAGAAATGAGCCATCTTACTGAATCTATCCACCACAACAAATATGCTATCAAATCCTCTTTGAGTCCTAGGAAGACCCAAGACAAAATCCATGCTAATACTTTCCCATGGCCTACGAGGAATACAAAGTGGCTGATATAGACTAGCATTAGATGAAGTACCCTTTGCCCTTTGGCAAATACTACAACATTCAACAAAATTTCTAATATCTGATTCCATTTTAGGCCAAAAATAAAACCTCTTCACCTGATCCAATGTTTTGTCCAGCCCAAAGTGACCTTCTAGTCCACCACAATGTTTTTCCTTTATGATGTTCTCCCTCATGGAATACCTAGGAACACATAATGATAAGAGTCTGAAAACTATGAACAAACTTCATATACATCCTTGAAATCTTCATCATCATTATACATATGTTTGAGAGCAGCAATCCCTACATTTGCAATTGAATTTCTTGAACCATACACACCCTTCTACTCAATGCATCTGCCACTTTGTTGGCCTGCCCCTTCTTGTGTTTAATTGAAAAAGTATATGTTTGGATTTGTTCAACCCATTTCATATGCCTATGGTTGAGTTTCTTCTGTGAATTCAGAAAACTAAGTGCATGGTTGTCAGTATAAACAATAAATTCTTTAGGCAAAAGATAGTGCCTCCATTTTTTCAAAGCTTGCACCATTGCATACAATTCCAAGTCATAAGTAGAGTACTTTCTCTTAGCATCATTCAATTTTTCACTAAAGAAATCAATAGGACTGCCTTCTTGACTTAGGATAGCCCCTATAGCAAGGTTAGTAGCATCACATTCCACCACAAACAACTTGTTAAAGTTGGGGAAAACAAGAATGGGCTATTGTGCTACTTTTTCTTTCAGAATTTTAAAAGAATCATTGGCTGCCTTTGTCTAAAAAAATTACATTTCTACCCCCCTTTGATGGTATCTAAAATTGGTGCACAAATATGACTAAAACCCCTTATGAAATTCTTATGAAAACTTTTTACATCACCTTGTATTTTTGGAGTTGACCATGACAAAATGGCCTCTACCTTTGTTGGATCCATCTTCAAACTACCTTGGGAAATGACAAAACCAAGATAGGTGAGTTCTTCCTTCATGAAGACACTCTTTTCCATGTTGATCATCAATTGTTCATCATGTAACTTCTTCAAAACCTAATCCAAATGTTGCAAATGCTCTTCCTTAGTCCTATTGAAAACAAGAATGTCATCCAAGTATATCACAACAAATTTGCCAATGAAATCCTTCAACACTTCATTCATGAGATGCATAAAAGTACTAGGGGCACTAAATAGACCAAATGGAATCACCAACCACTCATGAAGATGTTCATTTGTTTTGAATGCTATCTTCCATTCATCCCCTTTCTTTATCCTAATTTGATGATACCCACTCTTAAGATCAATCTTACAAAAGTATCTAGCCCCTCCCAAACAATCCATTAGGTCCTCAAAACTTGGCATAGGGAACCTATATCTTATGGTAATCTTGTTAATGGCTTTAGAATCCATACAAAACCTCCATTTACCATCCTTTTTAGGGACTAGGACTGTTGGGATAGCACATGGGTTAAGGCTCTTTCTTAACAATCCCTTATCGAACAATTCTTGCACTTGCTTGGCAATCTCTTCATTTTGAGGTGGTGTCATCTTGTAGGCTGCTTTGTTTGGCAATGTAGATCCTGGTATGAAGTCAATTTGATGGCTTATGTCCCTAAAAGATGGAAACTCATTAGGCATTTCTTCTCCCATAATCCCCTTATACCTCTCTAACAATTGCTGCACCTCCTTAGGAACCTCTTCCTTACTGGGATCATGCAAATTAGGACTATTTTTAGGCTTCAAAATCATAGCATACCCTTGGGTTCCTTCCTCCTTAAGGGTGTCTAGAAACTCTTTACCACTCACAATCATGACACTTGACCCAAAACTCTTCTCTATATTCTCATTAGGCAATGGATCAATTCAATACTTCCTACCATTCTTGGTTATAATGAAAGAATTAGTTTTACCATCATGTTGGGATTGAACATCATATTGCCATGGACGTCCTAACAGAAAATGACAAGCATCCATAGGAATTAGATCACACAAAATCTTTTCCTTATATTCCCCTATCTCAAATTCTACCCATGATTGTTCATCTACCAAAACTTGTTGCCCCTTATTCAACCATGATACTTTATAAGGACTAATATGAGGAAGTCTTTTCAATTTCAACTTGTCTACCATTTCAATGGAAACCATATTTTTAGTTGAACTTGAATCAACAATTACCTTGCAAATCTTACCATAAGCCTTGTATGTTGTCCTGAACAATGTCTTCCTTTGAGGGGGTTCTTGTGTTTGAAGCATCTTCAACATGGTTCTTCTCATCATCAAACTTTCTCCTTCATGGACTGGAGCTGCGCTTCCAATTGGAGAGCTAACACTTTGGCAATCTTCCTCTTGGATCAATTGGTTCCTTCTCTCTCCTCCATGAGAGCTTGAGGCTTGCTTTTCAGGACATTTGAAGGCTAGATGTCCCACTTGGTTGCAATTGTAGCACCTCCCTATGAAGACATTAGGACCTCTCCCTGGTCCACCAAATCTACTCCTTCCATTGGGCCTCCTTCTTCTAAAGCCTCCTCTAGAACCTGATTCTTCACTTTGTTCTTGGGAACTAGGTTCCTCTTGACTTCTTTGGGACTGATTTCTATCTCAAAAACTGCCCCTACCTCTAAAATTTCTGCCACCTCTTCCTTTATTTTGCTGCTCACCTTTCCTCTTCAACTTCTCTTTAACCCTTAATGCCACTTAAAAGCATTTATCTACGGTTTCAGGGGTTAATAGACTAATTTCATCTTGAATATTAAACCTCAAACCATTTAGATACCTTGCCACTTTACCTTTTTCATCCTCAATGTATCCACAATGAAGAGAGAACTTGTGAAACTCCTCGGTGTAAGTGGCCACATCCAAATCTCTTTGCTTGAGATTTTGCATCTTCTTGTAGATCTACAGCTCATAGTCTAATGGAAGGAATTGGGACTTGATCCTCTCCAACATTCTACTCTATGAAGAGATCATGCTCTTCCCATTCTTTACCCTCTCACCTTGGGTGTAATTCCGCCATGTAAGGGTAGCACCTTTGAGTTTAGTTTTTGCAAACTTCACCCTCTTGTTCTTAGGAACTTCTTTGTATTCAAAGTAGTTGTTTAGGGCCTCAGTCCACTCCATGACTTCATCAGCATTCATCTTGCCACTAAACATGGGAATCTACATCTGAGCCTCTGAAGAATCCTTGCCAATTGCCTTGATGGCTTCAAGGAAATGTTTTTGATCTACAGGTACCTCTACCTCTTCTTGATCTTCTTCTTCCTCCTCTTTTTCTTCTTCTTCATCAAAACCTTCATCTATCCTCTTCCCTATCCTCAATGCTGTCAACTCTACTTGGAGTGCTTCCTTGACTCCACTTTTGATTTTTTCTTCCATCTCCTTGAACTTCTTAACCACCTCAGTGGTCATCCCCTTTAGAGGCATATTGCTAGCCTCTCCTTCACTCTCCTCTGCTGACATATACTAGGCCTTACACAACCAACAACAAAACCTTTTATGGCTCTGATACAACTATGATGTAGAGACACTAGGATAGGTGGACGATAGCACAAATTGACTAGGCTTACACTACACTCTAAAACCCAAATTTAGGGATCAACTTGCAAAAGTTGGAACAAATTTAGTGGCTCTAAACTCATCATGAAAAGGTTGATTTAGCATGCAATGGGACCCATCCAAACCATTGGCAAAGATAGAACAAATTTGGTTTTAGTACTTCCTTCTTTAGGCCTCCAAATCCCTTATAGCCCTCCAAACATGAACAATCGGTAGTAACTTCTTACACAGGCTTGCAAACTTAGATCTTAGACAATCTAGAGATACCCATTTAGATTCCCCATGACATATTTCAAAATGGGTATGGGTTGTTTTGGACAGTATGGTCTAACCTATAACCCCTCCTAGTGACCTAGAGCCCCAATTAGGCCAAATTTGTGAGGCAACCACCCTTTCAAAGACTTAGAACTAAACCAATCATTTGGACACCTCTATGGTATGTAAAAACTAAGGATTCTTTAGGTTTTGGGGTCCCAAAATGGACTGCAACTTATTGGTCCTATGTTGTTGCTCTTTTCACACTCCTAGCACATGGTTTCGCTAGGGTCTTTCACATAAACTACAACAAATCCTCTACTTTTCCCAAAACTTTTACAAAATACATTGAAACAACATCATTACAGTCCATCCCACTGATCTATGTGGTTCTACATCAGTGGAATGGAGGAAAAATGCATGAATTACAGTCAAAACCCTAAGTGAGGGTTTCACAAACTAGTTTTAGAAAGATGCAAAGAAATCAAACACAAGTAAGTGTCAAATCTTCCAACCACTTGCAATGCAAACTTAACTCATACCTCCATCATTCTCCAGACTCTTGCCTTATGACATTTCTATACAGTGACAGGGTATGGCTTGTAGCAACGAATAACACAGAAAAGTGCAAAAAATTGTGGTTTGCTATTATTTCCTTCACCAAAAATGACTTCTCTATGTACAATGATCATGGGCAGGGCTTTAAGAAGCCTGCCATAACATCTTGGAGTAGTTAGAGGGTAGTTGGGGTCGATGGGACTGTGTAATAACCATCGAAGTACCATGTTTGTTAACTACAACAACTAATTACATGTTGTTAATAGAGTTGCATCAATTGTTTGGGCTTGACACTGCCTTCAAATAGGTTTACAATGAAATTAAGCCTTGGACTAGGCATTAAACTCCTTGACACTACCTTACATGCCTTAGCAAGGCTTACAAACATGAAGACTACCTCCTTTTACAATGTATGATGCTACGACACCTTATGACTACTCTATTTAAACATGACATCAACAAGAGATTTTTTTGGACATGATCCTTATTGCAAGCATTAGAATGGTCTTCCAAGACCTTATTACAACATGAACAACATGAAGACAAGACATATATGATCTCCTTGGTGCTCCTACACCACTCCTAAATCTATAAAATGAAAAAAGAAGATAAAACCCTAAAGATGGAAATCCTAAGGGGGTGCAAGAGAGGAGGGTTTCACCAAAATAGAATGGAAAATAAAAATTCCTCATGTATACAAGAGGGATGAATGAAAATTAACAAATAACATCAATATTAATGACCTACACTAGATGTAAGGATCTAGGAATGATAAACATATAAATGTGTTGAAATAAATAAATGCTTCAAAAAATATAAGTACTCATCTAGAAAATTGTGATAGATTATTAGATGTTGATTTGTCAATGGTGCAAAATATTAGTGACAATTAGACAAATGCTATAGAATTAATGAATGCCTTGTATATCACAATAGGTTGTTTCCATGACTATGGATTTCACCCGACAAGTGTGGATATGATTTGATGCATCAAACTAATCTATGGTTACATATCTAATCTATTAATTTTTGGAATGTTGCTTTTGTAGGAGTCAAGGACAACACTGAGAGGGGGGGTGAATCAGTGTTGTGTGAATTTTCAAATCTTTTTACAACTTCTTGCAAACTTTCTCTTATAGAACAAATAGAGAGGAATACATTAATTATTTGTGCGCAAGATTAATAATGAAGGATGTGAAAATAAGCAAAGAACTAATATACACACATACAGATGAAAAACAACATTAAACATGACACATGCTTTTCATGAGTGGAAAACCCTTCTTGGGTAAAAAACCACTAAAAACTGCCTCATTGGCTTAAGTGAAAACCTCACTGGTTACAATGTTTGGAACCACCAACTTCTAAGAGCACCAACCCCTAATTCTTTTTGAAGCACCCACTTCAAGGAGCACCAACCCCTAATACAGAACAAATTAAGAACTCAGAGGGTTTCTCTGTTTCAATACAAAACACTTCTTCTCTCACATGTGTATGGCCATTCTTTTCATCAACACAAATCATAAACTCAGCTATTCAAAATCAATTCTGTATATAGATCCACTCAACAACACTACCTTTTAATCCATCTGCCAAGCCAATATATACAAGATGACTTTTCATGTTTTGTCTTCTCTCAATAACTGTTTCAATCCTTGATGTTTTTGTATTTGCATAAAACCTTTTATATTTTGCACTAGATAATTCAGTGATCTTCAATATTGCCCCTGCAAGAAAATATTCCTCAGTCTTTTCATATTTCTGACAAAATATTTTCAATCTGCATATTAGACCTCCAAAAATCAAATCACAATGAAATGATTTTTCATATTCCTCTTCATTCAAAAAAACCTTTCAATTTTCTTCTCTGCAAATATAAATATTCTCCAATCTGCAAATATTGTCTTCAAAAATAAATTATTAATCTGCCTTTTTAAAATTTCCATTTAGAGTCCCCTAATTTTCCCCATCTCTCTGCAATTTTCTTATTTCAAAAATCAATCTCTTGTAATAATAAAAAATATTATCTCTCTGTCCATTTTAGAGCCCTTTCATATTCTTTGACATCTCAAATTATCCCTTGCAAAAATATGCAAATCTTCTTCAAAAATTTTGAAACCTTTCACCTTCTCTACATAAACAATTCATCTAAAATAATAATTAAGGTCATATATAAAAATCTTCAATTAAAATAAGATATTTCAATTTGCTCTTGAAAGAGAAAATAAAATCTCTTTCAAATCTGATCTCCATGTGCAAGAAGACAAACTCCTTCATTGAAACCATTGAATCCTGCATAAAAATATATTCTCTGTATAAACAAAAACTCTTTATATTCCTTCAAAGATGACTCTTCAATCTCTTCAATCTGCATAAATAATTTCTTCAAAACTCCATCAATAAAAAAATCTTCAATTAATCTACCATAAAAAACTTCTTCAACTTCTTCCTTCAGCTCAAAACACAATAAAGAAACCTTCTTTTCTTTGATCAAGAGTTTACACAAATATAGGAGGAATCTTCATAAAAATAGAGTAAATGGTTCCAAAATTTGCTTTTGTATCTCCTCTTAAAACATGCTAAAAATTAGCCTCCAAAAAAAATATCTAAATTTGACCTCAAGCCTTTATCCCAACAAAATAGGAGTTTTTTTTAATTTTAAAAATTAAATATCAACCAAAGCTTAATCAGGCTCTAAGGCATGTCTGGCTAATATGACCATTTAAAAACCTTTACAAAGTCATGCTCCACATTTTCAAAAAGGATATTAAAGTTTTAACTTTAAAAAACATTAGCGCACAAGACATACTCTTCCATACCCGTTGAAATGTATTTGGCGCCTTTGAACAAAGGTTTGAAACTCCTTTTACCGAGAACACCGATAGACTAGGATAGGAGGGGCCGGTATCATAATGTATTTAGTGACATAAATTGTCACTTAAGTGACATGCTTACCCACTCAGCTGGTTAACAACAAACTACAACACAAACTAAATGACTTAGGATTATGTTTTAGGGATAACTTAGGATTATCTTCATAAATAAAGCACTTAAGTCCCTTGAGACCAATTTGTCTCATAAAGGCGGTGATATCAAAAATCTAAATAAGCTCATTGGAAGCAGACTGAGAGAAAAATAGAATGTAGGATATCCTTGAAGCAACATTCTTTTAAAACATGCTTTACCAAACATTAGGTCCTGATAACCTATCATGAATCTCTGTCATAAGGATAAACTTTGCACTGCCATTATGAAGAATGTTAAACCAATACAACATCATACCAAGACCCAACATCTTCAAGACACCATCACTAAATGTGAACATTGTCATGACATGAAGTAACCTCCTAACTGATTCAACTCAACTCCTAAGTAACTCAACACCATGAAGTAACAACTCAACTCCTCAAATCAACTCCAAGTAACATGAACTCAAAGAACATAAGAAGACACATTGAAGGCCAAACCTTATCAACCAAGTCTTGATGACATCAAACAAACTGAGGACACCTTTTTGACATCAAAGACAACCGGACTCCATCAGCTTTTGGGATGCCTTAATGTTCTCAAACTATTTTTCCATAGAAAATTCTTCTTGTGCTTATTGGTTTGCACATGGTAGGGATAATTAATTCCTTATTCCAAACCACGAAAGGCTTCCAATTCAATGACTAGACAAAAGATCAAGGACAACACTCTCAAACACGAAAGATGCCCTAACTTCTAGTGCATTGTAGATAATTTGATAAGTTGTCTTGATATTGGATGAATGTAATAATTCTAAACATGCATTGATCAAATTTAGCATGAGATTATATGCCTAAAATTAACTATGGTTATTCCTTTCAATACATCACCAAGGGTCATAAATAAAATGCTTTTGTGCCTTGAGTTAGTACATAATGGTTAAAAGGATAGGTCAAGTGGGCCCCAAACTAGAATTTGAATTTTCAAAATAGAGGGATTATTTATGTGAGTAAGGATTTCATCCAAGATAATAAAGAAAGAAACCTTAAGATCAAGAGAAATCCCTAGGAATGATTGTCAATAGGAATAGATAAAGCTCAAGATGTGGGCCAACTTTCATCTCAAAACATGTCATTGATATACTTGTCATTGGATATCAGTCACTTTAATTGAAGTATGTCCAAAACATAAGGGAAAAGGACATGAGCATGCAATTTTCATGGTTACAAGTCTAAAACTAACTTGAAGAGACAATGAAGATAAATCAGATAACTACGTATTTATTATTTAAATTATGTATACAAAATAATAAACTTGATTTTTATATAAATATTATAATAAAATTTACAATAGTAAAAAAAACATTTAATTTGACCTTCAGAAATTTGCTTTGTAGTAATTGATACAAGTCTGAATCTACGTACAATTGCCTTAGAGACAATAAAGATAGCAACGAAAGCACACTTTTATTGATTTTTCTACAGAGCGAGGACAAAATTTATTGATATTCTCCAATCAGACTCTTTAGATATAGAGAGGGAGGACATAACTAAGTAACAACAATTGATCGAGAGGACGGAGTAGTCCACTACTCGTGGAGTTTCCAAGAAATTCAGCTTCGTCCCGCATAGACAATGTACAGTTTATTTTAAGTTATATTTTATTAGAAAGCCAAAGAAACTTTTTAAAACATATCAGCCTCAATGAAATGGTCATTTTATTGTAGACATTGTGGTTATCTGTGATTTTTGTCCATGGGAGTAGACTGCCCACCGTAAACAGACGGCAGAAAGAGTACATAAAGAGAAGAAAAGCAACACATACATGTAAGTGAAAGAACTTTGAAAAGGAGACGCTGTTGTATACTTGCGCACATGGCAAATATCTTATCTCTGTGTTTCGTGTGCTCTTGTATTGCATTTGCATTTGCTGGAGTCATCTTTGGAGCGCAAGAAGAAAGCCTCCATTTCACATTTCCTCCGTCAATGAATTTCAGCCAGAAAGGGATCGCCACATATGGATTTCTACCGTGGGTAGGGTGGAACTTTACAAACACGAACAATTTCATGCAACGCTCAAACAGAGACATAACACAGGTGACATTCTCCTGGATGACTTACAACCAATCAATTTCTCTATGGGACGACAACTCTAACTTTCTCACAAATTTTTCTTCTCATTTTCAATTTATTACTTCTAAGAATGATGCTCATTCATCCCAATATGGCGATGGGCTTGCCTTCTTCCTCGCCCTTTTCGACTCTGAGCCGCCACTAAACTATACAGGCCAATGGCTTGGTCTCTTTAACCAATCCACCGATGGAAGTTCTTCCAATCAGATTGTTGCCGTGGAGTTCGACACATTCAAGAATGATCCGTTTGACCCAGATGACAACCACGTGGGAATCGATGTGAATAGCATTGTTTCAAAGGTATATTTGCTTATAAAAGGACTCCAATTGTTTTGATTTCAAATCGATTTTGGTTTTGCCAATATTTTTTCTAGTTTCTTTCCAGCTATCTTTTCTTCCTTATTTTTGATGTCTTCGTTTCTGCTATTATTTTATTCTTCAGGCAAATGTATCCCTGAAAAATAAAGTGGGAATTAAAATTCGTAGTGGAGACTTGGTGGACGCATGGGTGGATTATGACGGCTTAGCAAAGAGGCTTCACGTGTTTCTTGCGGCATACTCCGTCGGCCTACAAAAACCAGAAACACCAATTTTATCATATGACATAGATGATAGACCTCACAAAGTTTCTTCCCCAGAAAATCAAGGTCAGCATTTCGGCTTCCACTGCATATTCATCGGAACAACACGATGTTTTTTTCTGGGAGTTTAAATCGCAGATGTTGACTACTCCAACGAATAAAAAATTTGTTCTAATATTAGTCTTCGCCTGCGTCTTCACACTCGCCGGATTTGCGGTCTTAGCTAAAAGAACAAGCCCAATAAACAACAAAACATAACAGCAAATAAAAAACATGGCAAAATAGAGTTAATAAACTCAGAAAAACATTTATTTAACATGAATTATATTTCATCCAAAAAATGTCGTGTACAATAACTTTGTACAATCATATATATAATTACAAAAAAAATTGAAACCTGGAAGCTTCCATCTTTCTAAATAATTCTATATTTTAATTCTAGAAAAATTGGAATGTTCTATTAGTTTTATGGAAAACTCTAGAGAATCCTAATTTTCTATTGTGGAAAACTGTAGAGAAAACTTGCTATTTCCTTGACAATCTTACTTTCCTTAACATCCCCCCTTAAGATTGGCTAGAATAATACAAAGAAAATAGAAAAGAGGGGGGAAATACAAAGGAGAGGGTAACATTATACTACTATCCCCCCTTAATGTTCACCTCTAACATACCAAGCATTCCTTTTAATTTTAAGAATTTGGCTTCAGTCATACTTTTAGTGAATATATCAGCTACTTGTTCTTCACTTGGACAAAATTGAAGATTGACAATAGATGCTTGAACAAGATCCTGAATGTAGTGAACATCAATCTCAATATGCTTTGTTTTAGCATGAAAAATTGGATTGTTAGCAACTTGTATGGTACTTTGATTGTCACAATACATAGTGCTGGCTGAGCTTTGTAAAAAACCAGACTCAAATAGAAGATTCTGAATCCAAACTACTTCCTTGCCTGCTTCTTTTGTTGCTCTATATTCTACTTCACATGAAGATAATGAGGTAGTTGTTTGTTTCTTGCTGCTCCATGTAATAGGGCCTGATCTAAGATTGAAAACATAACCACCAGTAGATTTTCTATCATCTATATCACCACCCCAATCTGAATCAGTAAATCTGACCAAAGAAATTGAAGAATTAGAGTCATAGAAGATGCCAAAGTGTATGGTTCCGCAAATGTATCGTAAAATTCTCCTAGCAGCCAACCAACGACTTTCTTTAGGTGCCTGCATAAATCTAGATACAAGATTGACTGGAAAATAAATATCTGGTCGAGTATGAGTTAGATAAACCAAGCTACCAACAAGCTGTCTATATAAAGTGGCATTTACACTCTTGGAAGTACATTCTTTAGTAAGCTTGACTTCAAATTGAAATGGGGTAGATATTGGCTTGCATTCAAACATGTTATACTTTTCTAAAAGGTCCAAAGCATATTTTGATTGTGATATGAACAATCCATCATGTAATCTACAAACTTGTAATCCAAGAAAATAGTTTAGTTCACCCAAATCACTCATATGAAATGTCCTCTTAAGGTCTAATTTTAAATCAGTGATCAACCCAATATTTGGTCCAGCAATGAGTAAATCATCTACATAAATTGCAACAAGAATGATCTCATCTTGAACTTTCTTGACATAAAGATTTGGATCTGACTTGCACCTTTTAAATCCATGAAGCTGAAAATACTTGTCAATCTTCTCATTCAATGCTCGTGGTGCTTGTTTAAGACCATAAAGTGACCTCTTTAATCTGCAAACAAGATTAGGACGTTGCTGATCTACAAAACTTGGTGGTTGATCCATATATATTTCTTCATATAAATCTCCATTTAAGAAAACATTTTTAACATCCATTTGATATATGCCACCCAAGACTTGCAGCCAAAGAAAGAATAATTCTAACTGTATTCATTTTAATGACAGGAGCAAATATTTCTTCATAATCAACACCCTCTTTTTGTTTGAACCCCTTAGCAACCAATCTAGCTTTGAATTTTTCTATAGCACCATCTGATTTAAATTTTATTTTTGCAACCAATAACATTCTTACCTTTGGGCCGGGGCACAAGTTCCCAAGTTTTATTCTCTAACAATGCATCATATTCCTCTTTCATGGCTTGCTCCCATTCTTTCTTTCCTCTAGCTTGCTCATATGAGATTGGGTCATTTACTTGTAATACTTTGGCCATGAGAGCACTACCATTCCTTCCTTGGATCTTTGATCCTTGTCTATATATTTCTCCAACACTCCTTGTCTTTTGTCTAGCTGAAATGACATCTTCTTCATCATCACTACCTGTAGAAAATAGCTCATTACAAGCATTAGCAGTTTCATTTTCAATAGTATTATCATCATTTATAGTGGTGCAAACCTCATCCTCATCAATATTGGCTCCATTTCTTTCTAAAATATCAGAAAAATGAGAAGCATTTGTTGTTGTAGTCTGAGAGGAAGTGGTTGTAAGTTGTGAATACTCATCAAACTTTACATCTCTACTAACAAAGACCTTTTTTGTTATCAAATCATATAACCTATAAGCCTTTGATTCTTCACTATAACCCACAAACAAACACTTATGACTCTTTGGTTCTAACTTTTCCCTCTTTTCATCACGAATGTGCACCCAAGAAGTACACCCAAATACTTTAAAATACCCAATATGAGGCTTTCTACCACTTCATGCTTCTTCAGGGGTGATATTGGTGAGGGCTTTAGTGGGGATTCTATTCACAATATATGCAGCACAAGAAACAACCAAACCTCAAAATTTGTTATGCAAACTTTTAAAATCCAACATATAATGAGCCATTTCTAAAAGAGTTCTATTCATTCTTTCAGCTACCCCATTTTGTTGAGGAGTATAAGGAACTATTTTTTGCACCTTAATACCACAATTTTTACAAAATGACTCAAATGCATAATTGCAATATTCACTCCCATTATCTGTTCTTAAACACTTAATTCTCTTTCCACTTTGATTTTCAACTAATGCCTTAAACTTTTGAAAAACTTCAAATAATTCATTTTTTTCTTTCCAAAAAATAATCCCATAAGTTCTCCTACTGTAATCATCAATAAAAGTGAGAAAATACCTGGCACCTGAAAGTGAAGGATACCCTGGTTCACAGATCACTATGAATGAGTTGCAACAGATAATTAGCTCTCAATATTTTGCCTGAATCAAAAGGATCTTGATGATGTTTGCCTAACACACATCCTTCACACACACCTTCAGAAGCTGAAATTTTTGTTAATCCTCTAACCATATCCATTCTAACCATGTCTTGTAATTTTCTATAATTTATATGTCCAAGTCTAACATGCCAAAGTTCTGACATATCATCAGTCTAAGCAATAAAAGTATGAGAGAGTGTGTATTCATTACGAACAAACCCCACAAATTTAAATGGACTCTCTTGATGATCAACTCTACCAATAGCAATCATATTGCTTGAGTCTTTTCTATCTCTAACAATAACTTGATTAGCAGTGACAACAATCTTATATCTAGCTTGGGCAATTTTATATACTAAAATAAGATTCACCCCTAATCCTTCAACTAGCAAAACATTTTTCAAAGACCCATTTGTTACGTTAATAGTCCCTGTTCCTAAAACTGGAAGTCTCATTTTATTACCAATAGTAATTTCTCGATCTAAATTCTTCCCTTCATAAAAATTAATAAACAAAGATCTATCCCCAGTCATGTGATATGATTCCCCTAAATCTAAAATCCATTGTTTATTAGAATCTGAAGCAAAGTATCCCCCCTTAACACTATTTTCAGGTCTAGCAATTACCTCCTTATTTGATTTCTCTTGCCTTTTTAGAGAGATGGATACAAAGCTATGCCTATCCTTCTTGCCATCCTTGATCCTTTCTTGTTTGGGCTTGTATTGTTGCCTTTCATCGTCCCTCTTCTTCAAACAAAATTTATCCATGTGATTCTCACCTCCACAATACCTGCAAATAATGGGTTTTTTTCCAACTTGCTTTTCTACACCATCATTTCTAGAAAAATGGTTAGAACCATCATTATTTTGAAATTTATAATTTCCTTTCCAATTGTTCTTTCCATCATATCTAGAAAATTTACTCTTAGCTACATATGCATGATTTTTCTTAATATGCTCTTTAATAAGCTGAATCTCTTCATTTAAAACAGACTTACAAAATTGATCAAAAAATTTCTGGAGGGCATTAGGAGTTAGTTGGAGAACCTTTTTCCTTGATTTCTTAAATACCTTGTATGGCTAGGGAAGCTTACTTTCAACCATTGCAATTAACTGAAAATATTTTTTTGCATATGCAGCACCTATTTTCTTCAGCTGAGCATTTAAAAAGGTAACTTCATTAAAGTAATCAGTCATTTTTTTAAAATCAGAAGGAGCTAAATTCACTAATTTTTCTTCTATGCCAAACATGCTAGCAATATCTGAATCTTTATAATCTTTTTCCAAACTTTCCCACAACTCTATTGGATTATCAATATCAACAAATCTTCTATTGATATTGGGGCTTAAAGCTTTACCAATAATACCTCTAGCTTGTTCCAACTTGCATTTCCATAGCTCTTTTTCTTTTTCACTTTGGGGTTCTCCAATTTCCTTGTTCACTATCCTCCATAGAGCCTTTTCTCTCAGAGCATTCTTTCAAGACTACAATCTTCCAATCTGCAAAACCACTTCCATCAAATATTGGCAATACTTCATTTGTAGAGCCCATGTTAGCAAAAAAAATTAGTCTTCAAACAAATATCACTCCAACAATATAACAGCTCTACAAACAAATATCACTTTCAACAATTTATTTGCCCTGCAACTGAATCTCTAGCTGAACCTAGAAAAAAATCTAGCTGAACCAGGCTTTGATACCATGAAAGAATAGGCCCAATAAACAACAAAACATAACAGTAAATAAAAAATAGGGCAAAACAAAGTTAATAAACTCAAAAAAATATTTATCTAACTTGAATTATATTTCATCCAAAAAATGTCGTGTATAATAGCTTTGTACAATCATATATATAATTACAAAAAAACTTGAAACCTGGAAGCTTCCATCTTTCTAAATAATTCTATATTTTAATTCTAGAAAAACTAGAATGTTCTATTAGTTTTATGGAAAACTCTAGAGAAAACTTGCTATTTCCTAGACAATCTTACTTTCCTTAACATTAGCAGGGTTGGGGTATTTCAAAAATAAGAGTCGACGTCAGGAGGACATTGAGATGGATAAATGGTTGAGTGAAGGAATGAGTAAGTTCTCTCATGCTGAGCTCAGTGCTACAATTAAAAATTTTAGCCAAGAACAAAAGCTTGGACAAGGAAGCTCCCGCGATGTTTACAGAGGCATCTTGCCTAGCGCAAAAGATGCTGTGGGATGCCACATCTGAAAATTAAGCTCCTTTGAACAAAATTTATTAAAAAATAAAATTTATTTTCTCAACAACCAATTTTCTTTTAAGAAAAGATTAAAAGCTTGGATCCTGCCTTAGGCAAGCTAGGTTGTGGCTCATAAAAGGAATATCTCACACTACTTTAATAAAATGTTACAATACAAATTGAAAGTTGTATTTCAATTGTTAATAAATCAAACATTTTTCTGTGGAGACTTTATTATATAGTGGAGAAGCTTTGAGAAATTGTATGTAAAAAATATTTTTCTTTGGTACAATGGTGATGATGACAACTCAACAATACCAAGAGAGCAATCATAAATCTTTGTCCCATTCAAGTTGATATTTATGTATGGGAGGAAAAATAAAGTGAACATTTGCTTTATAAAAGATAAAATAATAAAACAAAGTGGAAAGAGAAGTTGGTCATGATATCCCCCATCATGATTAATGTAAAAGTAGCCGAAAGTTATTGTATTTTCATTATCATTTTCTTATTCCACTAATTATGCACTTTTTCTTATCTTTTCATTTTATTGATAGTTTCATACTCATAATAAATTGAAGATTGTATACATATGCCTTTCATTTTTCTTATCCCTAAGTTAATATTTATAAATTATTAATTAATTATATCCATAGATAATACCAAGCTAATTTAAAGTTTATTTATATACATTTAAAATAGAGGTGGGTAATTTATAGGCTTGACCATATTAGCAAGTATGCAACAAGTGAAATGGGAGAGGATAATCATTATAGAGGTGGGGATGGGTATGACATTGGTCAGCCTTTAGATTGGTATGTCTTGAGGCATTTTGATGATTCATTTAAAATTTTATATTCACTGTTTGATTCTTAATTTAATAATTATTTAACGTATCAACCCTTTGATTGCAATCATCTATTCTAGACAATGAGAGGAGAGAGCGTGATGGGAGAACTTTTTGTTGAAGTTTATGGTAAACCTAAAACACCAGAATCTTGTACAAGCCAAAGATTAACCTTCTACAGAGAAACAAAAGCATAAGAGAGTATTTGCACAATAAAATGGATGTAATTAATGAAAAAGAATAATGAATTGCATGTGACAACTTGTTTTTATATTTACAAGTTAAATAAAACCCTAATATGACTTAATAATAACCTAAGACTAAAAATAAGCCCTAAGTAAACTTATTAAAGTGTAATTAAATATTTAATTACACCAACATCCCTCATAAGTGCAACTCAGGGAGAAATGAAAGACATGCAACTAATGCAAGAATTGGTCCCAGCTACAAGGCCATATTAGGTACCCATGAACAACAAGAATCTCTCATAAGGTGGAGAAAAGGAGAAACGCTCTGTGGGGAAAAAACCCCTCTCCAAAAGAGAGAAAAACATGCAAATAAATATGTACAAGTGATGGAAGGAGGATTCCAACTAAGACCCCCCAAGAATTGAATTGATTACAAGAATACAATCATGAGCCCCTCATAAGAGGGAAAGATAGAGGCAGGTGTGTGCAAGAAGTTGTGTCCACTTATTGGCCAAAAAGTGGAAGTGTTTTCCCTGATTTTCAGAATTTGTCACATTTGACCTAAAAATTTGAAGCACTTAAATGTGGAATCTTGGAAAAAGTCACTAAATATGAAATGTATTACTCGGAGTCTAGTTTCCAAATATATAATTTTTTTGAATACCCAGATGATAGAAATTGATTTTGAATAGGCGTTTCTAAAAACCACTATTTAAAAGTCACTTTTTTTTACTATACCATGTACGTGTACGTCATCCATATTTTGACCTAAATAATCATATTTTACAAAATCCTTTTGGGAAAAGATTTGTAACTCACTGAAGCACGTTTTCCATATTTTTTTGTAATTTTTTATTCAATAGTTTTTTTATTAATTTTTTATTGGCCATTTTTAGTCTTTTAAAAAATCATCGTGTACGTCACGCATAAGATGACCTAAACTTAACATTTTTAAAATTTTTTTTTTTAAATTGAAAAGAATTGTCTAAAGTATGTTTTCCTACAATTTTTTTTACAAAGAAATATTTTAATAAAAAGTTATTAAAATACTAAAAAACCATGATAATTCAAGTTTATAGACCTATTTCATCATAAATTGATTAAAAATAGAAAAATTAATCCAATTGTAAAAAAAATTATATATTTGGAATCTACACTGTCTCATCTATAATGGGTTTTAATTTCGTCAAAATATTCTGCAAAATAGGCCTTCAGATATATGCCCAAAGTCACTATTTTGTTGTGACATTGATAGGACCTTCAAGGACCTTCAAGTTGCAGGTCAAACCAGGTCAAAAGGGTTAGGTTCAGGTCCCCAAAGCATTTCCCGAACCGGGTTACAAAGCAAAACCTAAGCTTAAAATTCAAATTTTAAATAACAAGATCCCGTTTTAAAACAGGATCCCATTTCATAAAAGGTTAATATTTTAACCTTTATGAAACGGGATAATGGGATCCTGTTTCATAAAGGTTAAAATATTAACCTTTTATGAAACTCAAAACGGGATCCTGTTTCTAGAAAACGGGATCCCGTTTTGGTTAACCCGATTTCAGATTTTTTTTCTAACTCTGAAACTTCCACCTTAAGTGGACATAACTTCTTGCATTTACCCAGGCAATAAGATCCTCGAACACTATAGAATCTCTAGAAGTAGAAGAGGATGCTCGAACATGAATGCAAAAGCTAATCCACTTATAGCAAATCACATGTCTTCCCTTAGAAAGAAATAAACAAACCTATGAATACTGAAGAACCTGTGAAGTAGGTGGCCTCAAGATGAATGACTCTAAAGACTAGATGAGTGTCCACATGCCAAAATCTAAACATGCCACAACAAAGTCAGGAACAACCTGTTGAATCCATGAAGGTGACAACTGAGGATAAATTGGAACCTCTAAATCAAGTGTCTCCAAAGATAGAATATGACTGACAAGAGTAGTGCCATGACTGTTAGCAAGAGGGATTGCAAGCCCTCAAGAGTATCATCATCTTGCTCATCCAAAGAAGCATCAATCTCAATAGAAACAAGATGTGGAGAAGAAGAATGAAGGGCACCATGATGTAACAATGAACCAGTAGCAAGAATACCAAGATTCAAATACCCAAACTTCTTCTCAGAAGTAATATTCACTCAAGAAGTGTGATCAACAGTCAAAGGATCAGAACCATCATCTGGAGCAAAATCAAAAAAGCTATATAACCAAGATGCATGATCAACCACCCCAATAGCAAGAATCTCCGTGGTCTCCAAATCTCTAATGATAACTATATTAGGTGTGAATTCTACAGTTTTCCCTACACCACTATGAGTAATTAGATAGATAAAAAGAAGATTATGTGATAAGGAAGGCACACAATACATCATGAAAAGTACACCCTCCAATATCAATAGATCCCTTTCCTATCACCTTCATGTAATTATTATTACCCATCAAGATTGATGGCATATCACAAGGCTCAAAAGTAGAAAACATAGACAAAGTGGAAGCCATGTGGTGAGAGGCTCTTGAATCAATAAGCCATTTACCTGATCCATGAGACGTAGTGGCACAAAGTGCGTTACCTTTGTATTTGTCAGCTCCATTAGCAATACTGGCATGGTCTGTCTCAATAGATCCTGATTGATGTGATGAAGGAGTAGAAGAGGATGAACTAGAAATCAAAGCTAAAGGAGAACAAACACTGAGTTTCTTAACAAGATTCTTTAGCTCATCTATCTTCTTGCAGTAGCAAACAGTATCATCATGCCCACGTTTCTTGCAATGGCTGCATGTGGGTAGCTCCTTTTTGCTAGATGAAGATAAAATAGGAGGTGCATGTGAAGTAGACTCCTTGCCTTTCTTGTGGTGTTTGGCTTTCTATTTCTTTTCCTTACCACTTGAAGCCTTTTCATCTTTGGTGCCTTGACTTGTAAGAAGTGCCTGAGGCTTTGTAGAATTCAATGTGCGCATCTGAACTAATTTTGCCTGCTCCTTGGTGAGTGATGTATCAAAGTCATCAAGTGAAGGAATTGTGAATTTAGTTCCTAGAGCATCCATAGTAGCATAGAATGTAGAGACAAAAATAGAATAATCTGAACCAAGCTTAGCAAGTATGGAGAGAATCAACTGGGTGTCCTCTTTCTTAATACCACACTATGTGAGCTACAACCTGAGGGATTTGAGTTTGGTAAAGAAGTCCTGAATGCTTTCAAAATCAATAGGATTCAGACCAATAAGCTCATTCTCCAACTAAAAACTCCTCAAAGTATCCTTCTTTCCAACCAAAACCTCTAATTGGGCCCATACTTTATTTGGTGTTGAGAAAGAATCAACATGAAAGACTAGATCGGGTGAAATCAATTGACATAATGTACAAAAGGCCTCATCACACCTGTTAAACCATTTCCTCTTTTCAACAGCCCTGTAGGTTCTATTTCTGAGCCCATAATCACTCTGTATAACCTCAATTTCTTTAGATGGATCTCGATTACTTTCTTCCACCCATGATAATTGTATGGGGTAAGAGGAGCAATTTTGGGTTGATCGATGATGTGGGAACATAAAAAGGATAGTAAATATCAATATATCCCTCACAATACAAGAATATTCCCCCTTGTGCAAAAAAAATTTGGCCATTTGCATGCACTTTTTCTAAAAAAAATAAAAAAAAAGTTGTGACTTCAAGAAAAATAATCACATACCTGATGAAATTTTCTAGAAAAAATAAGTAGATCACAGCATAGAGCATGGAATTGGTTTTCTTATGCCTATTTGTTTGTGAAATTTAGACACCGTATGCCCAAGTTATAGCCAATTTTTCAAAATTGCTCCTCTAGGGCTTTAAAAGGCAAAAAAAGCAAGCAGAGGCTAAAAATAGAGATGTGGATTGTGATCTATTTTTCTTGAAATCCATGTCATTTCTATAAAAACTAAGAGATATCCAAATAGGGTTTATGAGTCCTCTTTCTAGAAATATCATGTTTTTGAAAAACGAAGTTCGGATGAGAAAGTTATGCCCGATTTTGTGAAATTGCTCCAAAAGCTCTCAGGTTGGATTCCTAAAAAAAGCAGTCTTGAAACCTTTACAGATTTGGCTTCCCTAGACCAAATTCTGCCAAACAAAAGACAAATCTGCCTTTTCTAGCTTCTTCAGATCTAATGAGAATGACAATTTTACTCAAAAAAGCACCCAACAAAAGACTCTACGCAAAATTTTTCTTGGATTTGAGAAGGAGGCTATAGATCCGCTTTGATACCATGTTGAAATTTATGATAAACTTGAAACACCAAAATCTTCTACAAGCCAAAGATTAACCTTCTACAGAGAAAAAAAAAGCATAAGAGAGTATTTGCACAACAAAATGGATGCAATTAATGAAAAAGAATAATGAATTACATGTGACAACTTGCTTTTATATTTGCAAGTTAAATAAAACCCTAATATGACTTAGGAATAGCCTAAGACTAAAAATAAGCCCTAAGTAAACTTATTAAAGTGTAATTAAATATTTAATTACACCAACACTTTTCTCGTTGGATATCATGTGGACCTATATGCCAATGATGTCCTAGTGGGAAAAGGCATTACAAATGATGTGAGAAGACATGCACTTTGCAACAACATTCCACTCCAACCAATTTGTATGAAAGTGAATATTGTCGATGCCATCATTCTAGATAGTAGCTTGCCTTATGTTGGTTCATTTGTAGAGATTTTCTCTGATTTCATAAATTATTTTAATATATAGAAAATCTTAGACTTGACACATCCACTCTTAGTAGAACAACATAATGATTTGTCACTTTATATATATTTGTTTGTTAAAATTTCTAATTCAACTTAACAACTTAACAACTTATCACATTATATATTTATTGTTAATTTTTTCGATTCAACTTAACAACTTAGTAAATTTTATGATTCAATTTTATATGGTGTTTTAGGACCAAGAAGCGAAAATTATAGGTATGAATAGGGCAAAAGAAGATGGTCACTACCTCCATGCATGATCATCCACCAACCTATGAACCCTTTGAATTACACTTCCTTTAGTGTATAAGAACCCAAAGAAATGTGTTAGACGTTTTGAGAACTTGGTTGCACTTCAACAAAATAGACAACATTGGAGATGATGACATGACAAATTATTCTACCTTTATTACAAATGAACTTGTTGGAACAATATGAACTATTGAATATTTTACATGAAGACTTTAATTATTTTGTATGTTGGCATAATATGTTATTTACTATTTTACATGAAGACTTCAATTAGTTTCTGTGTTGGAACAATGTGTTATTTAATATTTCAATACACACATTAGATTTTCATTTGAAGACTTTAATTACTTTGTAAGTACCTTCCCATTATATTTTGGATATAATTGATCTATTTGAGGCACCTCTAATTCATTATCGTGGATAATAAGTTCTTGAATTAGCAATAATTATTCATTCTCACTAGAATTTCTAATTTATTTTTTGTCTTATTTATATATCTATGCTTCTTTCAACATGGTTTTCACAACTCATGAATCTTATAGGCACATATTTTTCATATTATCTTGTGGTAGGCATATATGCAATTGATATTATTATCATTGTGCCTTTAGTTATTGTCTCTACCTTTTCATCTTGTGCCTTTTTCTTAATTATAGGAATTTCAACTTAATACGTATCATATCCCTTATGTGTAGGTGAAATCACTCTTATTGCATTTGTACAGGATAATGCAAATAAAAAATTCCAAAGTTATACCTTTTAATTATGTTATTATACCACATTACACATGTTTCTCTTCCTATAATTGACAAGAAATACCTAAAAATTCATTCTACTTGTGTAGATCCTTCAAAGTTTCCAGGCATGGAAAGGAAAAAACTTGCAAAGGGAAAAAAAAAGTATAAAATATGAAAGCGCTAGTGCCAAAGTTCAAACATTGGACACTTGCACCTTTAAGTTGAATAGAAATTTTGAGGGACACACAACCAAAGAGGGGATGGACAACATAGACAAGTCAACCTATAAAATAATGGAATCAATCCAAAGTCAACAAGTTGATAGAGGCAATGCATGTTAAAATATTATTGAAGGTTGAGCTCTACAAATTAGAAAATGAAAGGTTGATGTAATAGACAACTAAAATGGAGAATAAAACATGTAAATTCATTAACAAGTTTGTTGGTGTATAAACTCATACAAGTTATGTGTAAATTAATCATAGTTAGTGGTTTTCCTCACATGTCGAAAGACTAAGTCCTCTTGTTGAGTCATTAGTTGATGTGTCGATCCATCTTTGACACTATTACCATTTTTTCACAACTCAAAATTGGCAAAGCTAATGCAACAAATTCATTTTTAGAGTGAAGGTTAACATTCTTTTGTTATAAGTTACTTGCATAGTTATTGTGTTTCAGTGATAATTGCAATGAAGGTTTAGGATAAGAAAGAGAAGGTCATAGCCATCATTGTCTTGAAGGTTTTCAATCTTTGAAGTTGTCTTTTGTTTCTTCTCTTGATCTTGACGTGAACCTGCAAAAATGTGGGAAGATCATATTAAAACTCTAGTTATGAGATCTCTATATCCTATTAGAAGAGGCATAACACTTTGTTTATAATGCATTGATCAATGAACATCATCCACATGCAAGAAGCGCTGAGAAAGAAACAATCATGGAATTTCAATGTTTTATTCTAATCTATTTGTTTCATGTGCAGGTATAGGATAAGTCATGTAGCTGATTGAAGACAAATTAGCATGTGGAATAAAATGGGCTCCCACAAGGGTTGAGCTCAGCATGCTACCCAAATTCTTGAGAAGATTGTGAAAAGAGTCTGAAAGAGAAAAGTGTCACATAGAGACCCTGGAAAAAAAGACAGATGTCACGTGTTTCAATCATATCTCAAAAAATTTGATCTGGGTTCTTGAGATTTTTGGATATTAATCAGATGACAATAATCTACAAAAACCCTTTACATTTCTCACCAACCTAGTTTGCAGTTTTGAACCATCAGAAGCACAATACATAGCAAAATAAAGATATAGTCATGTGTTTTAATCATATCTCAAAAACTATGATCTACGTTTTTGAGATTTTTAGATAGAGATTAGATGAGAATAAAGCACAAAAACCCTTTAAATATCTCACTAACCGAGTTTGTCATTTTCGAGTAATCATCAGAATGGCGGACCCTCTTTCTTTTGCAAACTTGAAGCTACAAAAAATTATTGTAAAATGATATTTAAAGCAATATCCTATAAATCGCTTATAAATATTCATTATTTATGCAATTAAAACAAAGTAAAGCAAACAATATCTTTTTTTTTAGTTTGCTTTCTTTTGGGAAGATATGGATAAAAATAAGCCTTGTAAGATTAGGTAAATCAGAAGAAAAAGTTGCAGGACCTATTGTAAGACAAATACTAAAGCAATGTTCTTTATAAATTGTTTTTAATATTTCATCATTTTATGCAGTTAAAACTATTAAAGGAAATCAAATATCTTTTTCTGGATTTGCTCTATTTTGAGACAAATGAGGACAACAAAAAAAAGATGAGCTTTTATTGAGCAAATAAAGCTTGTTTTAAAGTAGATTTTGGTGAGGTCTACCTTGAGGAAGATTTTGGCAGCTTTCATATACAGATTGGAGGTGATTTGAAAGATTTATTTTTTTGGCTTTTCAGTGGAGCTCGAAAATGGATCAAATTTGCTATTTTAGGAAGATTTCTTAGTTTTTTCCTTGGGAGATCTTTGGAGTTATAAATAGGGGAGAAAGACTTAGTTTTAAAGGTTGATATCTTTTATTCTTCTCTCTTGAGCACAGGCAGAGAGTTTGTAAACTGATAGTGGCTCATATTTTTTTCAGAATTAGATGTATCCCTTTCAGTTCAATATAGTAAAGCTTTCCTGTTTCACATTTGTTGCCTCTTTTATAACTTTGATTTGATGTTTTCACTGTGATTATAATGTCTAATCCTCTGATTATGTCTCGATGTTATTAAAATCTATGTAGCTATTGCCCATCTAATCCAGGTTGTTTGTTGTGTTTTAATTAAACCTTCATACAAAGTACTTTTGGATTGTTGGACTTAGGTGAAACTGAGAATGTTACAGGCTTGACAGTTGTTTGTGGGTAAAAAATTTAGATTTTTAGACTATCTTTAGATAAAATAGAAATTCATTTTAGTTATTCCTCATCCCTTTTCTCAAACAAGTGATTAGTTTAGAAAGATCATAAGGAGAACCAGCTCACTCTAGAGATTCACTCTCACTATAGGAAACCCACATCCTGAGAGTGTTTCCATGTTTCAAAAGATAGCTAAGTCTTTTGTAGGCTTAGCATAGGGTGCATATCTGATTGATAACAATTTTTGGCATGCCTGGTGGGACTGATTGGACTATCTTAGTCCAATTGCATGTTCATTTATCATTGGTATTTGGTGTGTGTACCAATGACCTCAACCTTTAGAGGTAGGAAATTAGCATACCTGGCGACTCTAAATGTTAATCTTCTGGTTTCAAGATGATCAGTTTGTATCATCCATCATATCATGAAAGTGTTACTGTTCCACCATCTTATTAGCTATACCAGAGCAATTAGGCATCTAATTTTATTCTAAACAGCCATGCAACAACCATATACCAGCATGCACAACATGCTTGCCACCCACCCACCCCTGCTTAGCTTCCTTACCAGTCATATAAAAGTAGTCATAATGCAAGTTTTAGGCCAAATACTCAGGATGCTTATTGCATGCCCCCTCCTACCCAATCTCCTAGTCAACCTTCTTACCAGTCTGAAATTAAAGAGCTTAATGACATGGCGAGAGACATTATGTCAAACTTTAATAGGCAAATGGAGGAGATCAAGAGGGAACTGGAGTATAAATAGCACCAGGAGGAATTGGCTTACCAAGCCTATTTGCATGATTAGGCATGGGAGACACAAAAGAGACAGTTTGAAGAGAATCTTCAGAGAGAGGCAACTACACAAACAAAGTTTTTGCTTGTTCAAGCCCAAGCAGCCCCTTCTGTTCTAGAGCAGCTGAATCAAGAAGAGTCCATTAACTGACAAAAGGAAGTGAGGCAAGTGAATTTACTACATATAGCTATGGAGCAATATCAGTTAGAGCAGTAGAAGATCAAACCAGAAAAAACTCCTCTTGATGAACCTTCTGATATTTGCATTGATGATCCTCCTTATTTTGTAAAAGATGATAATTTTTTTTCAGAAAGTCATGTAGTGCAAGAGGTTGATTCACATGAAAAAGTTGCTATTGTTTCTGAAGAACAAGTAGATTCAAATATGATACTGAACCCTTTGAATTTTGATTCATTTGAAATTTTTTCTGATGTTGTTCATAAGATGCATGAAAGCAGGGTGCAGAAGTCACAAGGTGGAGGCCTTCAACTGCAAAGACTGAAATCCAAAGCCACATTTGAGAAGACACCAGATAATGAGGAAGAATATGTAACCTTGTTTGATCAATTACCTGGTTTTGTAGAATTAGATGAAGAAAACATACCCGTACCAAAGGAAGAAATTTTAGAGAAGCATGAGGATCCTCAACCATCTGGTGAGTTGCTGATTGAAGCTAAGCAATCTGATGAAGAGGTCTTGGATCAAATGGAAAAGCATGAAGATAAGTCTAACATGGAGGTTACAGAGCTAACTGAAGACTGTCATGAGGTAAAAAACAACCCTCTTTTATTAGAAAATTAAGAGGATCATGATGAAATTGTGTTTTAGGATGACCTTGATGATTTTGTTACAAATTTTGACAATGTGGAAAAGGTTTTAGTTAGTTTGCATGATGAGCTTCCTAGCTCTGATGTTGGAGATAAAAATAGCATGTATATGTTGAGTTTTGACCATCAAAGTATTACAGAATATTTAGATAACATGTTGATTCATGGACATGTATGTAAAACCAATCCTATTTTGACTAAGGAGGATGACCCATTAATCGAAGAGGCCACATGGTGGGCTATCATGCAAAGTACAGATCATGTAATCGTTCCCAGTCTAAAATCTTCAAGGGGATGTCCTATCAGATATCTGGCTGGTTTAGAAATCAACAGGCAGGGACAACCTCATAGTGACACTGATTTGGATCATCAAGGAGGGTATCAGGTGGATCAGTTAGCAAAGGAAGTCAAGTGGGTAAGTGATTGTACTTTCTTTTTTAGAAAGGTGTCACAGCAATTTGCTAAAGTTTTGATTGTTCTCCACCTTTTTGGTCTGATTAACAACCTTATGGAGTATTGCAGATTGCAGAGGAAAGGCAATTATTTTATTGATCCAGTGAATGGGTTTGTTTGATCAATGTTTATGTCTAGTTAGAGTAGGCTAGGGTAGTGTTTTCAGTTAATAAGTGCTTCTTGCACATTTGTTTTCAGTATTTTGTTTCACTAAGTGTTGTTGTACAAGTTCTTTTGGCCATCAAGGCCTGGTAGTTTGCTTCAGTTTAGTTTGTTTTTAGTTTTCTGCTATTGTTTGAACTGGTTGAAGACCTAAATTTCAGTCTTTCTAAGTTTGAGAAGAGTAGAGTATGACTCAATGCCCAATGGATATTCAAGGCAACTGATTCGATGCTTAGCATGCAAGCATATAGCAGAAGTCCCCATAAATGTTACCATTTTTTCACCACAGCTCAAAATTTGCAAAGCTAATGCAACAAATTCATTTTTAGAGTGAAAGTTAACATTCTTCTGTTATAAATTACTTGCATAGTTATTGTGTTTCAGTGACAATTGCAATGAAGGTTCAAGATAAGAAAGGGAAGGTCATAGCCATCATTGTCTTAAAGGTTTTCAATCTTTGAAGTTGTCTTCTGTTTCTGCTCCTGATCTTGATGTGAACCTGCAAAAATGTGGGAAGATCATATTAGAGCTCTAGTTATGAGATCTCTATATCCTATTAGAAGAGGCATAACACTTTTTTTATAATGCATTGATCAATGAACATCATCCACATGCAAGAAGAGCTGGGAAAGAAACAATCATGGATTTTCAATGTTTTATTCTAATCTGTTTGTTTCATGTGCAGGTATAGGATAAGTCATGTAACTGATTGAAGACAAATTAGCATGTGGAATAAAATGGGCTCCCACAAGGGTTGAGCTCAGCATGCTGCCCAAATTCTTGAGAAGATTGTGAAAAGAGGCTGAAAGAGAAAACTGTCACATAAAGACCCTACAAAATAAAGACAGATGTCACGTGTTTCGATCATATATTAGAAAGTATGATCTAAGTTATTGAGATTTTTGGATATGAATCAGATGACAATAAGTCACAAAAACCCTTTAAATTTCTCACCAACCCAGTTTGCAGTTTTTGAGGAACCGTCAGAAGTACAATACACAACAAAATAAAGATACATTCGCGTGTTTTAATCATATCTCAAAAAATATGGTCTGGGTTTTTAATATTTTTAGGAAAAGATGAGACGTGAATAAAGTACAACAACCCTTTGAATATCTCACCAACCCAGTTTGTTATTTTTGAGTAATCATGACAATGGCGGACCCTCTTTCTTTTGCAAATTTGAAGCTGCAAAAAATTATTGTAAAATAATATTTAAAGCAATATCCTATAAATTTCTTATAAATATTTATTATTTATGCAATTAAAACAATGTAAAGCAAACAATATATTTCTTTTTTTAGTTTGTTTTCTTTTGGGAAGATATGGATAAAAATAAGCCTTGTAAGATTAGGCAAATCAGAAGGAAAAGCTGTAGGACCTATTGTAAGACAAATATTAAAGCAATGTTCTTTATAAATTGTTTTTAATATTTCGTCATTTTATGCAGTTAAAACTATTAAAGCAAATCAAATATCTTTTTCCAGATTTGCTCTATTTTGAGGCAGATGAGAATAATAAAAAAAAGATGAGCTTTTATTGAGCAAATAAAGCTTGTTTTAAAGCAGATTTTGGTCAGATCTACCTTGAGGAAGATTTTAGCAGCTTTCATATACATATTGGAGGTGATTTGAAAGCTTTATTTTCTTGTCTTTTTAGTGGAGCTTGAAAATGGATCAAATTTGCTATTCTAGGAAGATTTCTCAACTTTTTCCTTTGGAGATCTTTGGAGTTATAAATAGGGGAGAAAGACTTAGTTTTAAAGGTTGATATCTTTTATTCTTCTCTCTTGAGCACAGGCAGAGAGTTTGTAAACTGATATTGGCTCATATTTTTTTTAGAATTAGATGTACCCCTTTCAGTTCAATACAGCAAAGCTTTCCTAATTCAAATTTGTTGCCTCTTTTATAACTTTGATTTGATGTTTTCACTGTGATTATAAGGTCTAATCCTCTGATTATATCTCGATGTTATTAAAATACGTGTAGCTATTTGGTGTAGGAGCACCAAGATATCAAGATTTTACCTGATTTTCACTGAGGTTGTCTTGTTCAAATAAGGTCTTTGAGACCATTTACATGTTGTCATAAGGCTTGAAAGCCATATTTGTAAGGGACCATGTCCATTTAGCTAGGGTCTATTTTGCATGTTTGCTATAGTATTTTATATAAGCCTTTGTAGAGGCATTTAGGACGGTTTTTAGTTTTAATATTTGTATAGGATAGTCATTAAGTTTCTATGGTTGTATGACTTTTAAAGGCATGTCAAAGGTGTGTAGATGTGTTAACACCTTGTCAAAGGTTTGGAGGTGTTTTGGAGGTGTTTAAAACCTTATCCAAGGTTAACCAAAAGTTAAAACAAAGCATTGTTTAGTCAAAAACAGTCATTGATGTCCTAAAGAAGATAGTTTCTATTTGTGACAATTAAAAATCAAGAAAGAAATTGAGGGTTGGGAAGTTTCTTCGACTGCATGCAAATATTGAGGCTTCTTTTAAGCCTACCAAGATGTATTGGAGGAGGACATTCAATAGATTGGGAAAATATAACAAAAAACTATCTTTTTTCTGCTTTTTCCTATTTTTTTCTATTTTTCCTTGCTGCTCTCAGACCGTACCCGCGCCTATATGGAAATGTTATGGCATAAGTTTGCATTGGATGGTTAGAGCTCTAAAATACTTTTGTTTTAAGCTTGGTTTGAAGTCTTGACAAGGAATTAGAGGGAAGATAGTGTTGATTTCCCATAAACTATTTTTTTATAGAATTGTTGTCTCCTTTAAGAAACTCACTATTTTTCTGTGTATTCTGTACTGGTACGGCCTATGGGTGAGTGGTATTTGTAATGCAGGTTTAGGTTGATTAATTACCTGCCCTTTGCATCTTGTTTGGGCTTTTGACACTGCAATGGAAGAAAGAAATCAGTGTTTGTCTACAAACTGTCCTAAAACCTAATCTAGAGCTTCTTCTGAGTAACCTGATGAGTTTCTTCTCATTCCTTTGATCCTTCTTGCCCTAGTCAGAGGAATGAGTTGTATGTTAATGAGGGCAATGTCTTGTGAGGAGTGTGAAGGCAGGAGGACAATATAGACTGATGTTTGTCAAGTAAATGACCCTGCAGTAGTCTTGTGTTGGAGCTTGGAGTAGAGGACAGCAACAAGTTATGTGTTGGCCACTATCTGAGGAAGTGGAGTTGTTTTGAAACACCAATCATTAGCACTAATGCAAGTTACCCCTGGATCTAGAAATGATCCATTGACAAGAAATATGGAGGTAGTCACTACAAGAAGGTGATAGGCCTCTTGATGATAGCCACTGCAAAAAAGGCTTGTAGACAACCACGGTCAAGAAGGTAAGAGATTTGTTTGTCATGTTTTTGATTTGCCAATGAAGGCATTAGATGTGAGTGCCATGTTGTTGGGTTGGCTGATTGAATGAGTTTGGGTTTGTCCCAAGAGAGATCATCCTAGAAGGATGTTGTGACTGTCTCCCTAATGGAGTGGTGAGATTATGAAAGTCTATGAAGAACATAGTGAAGATTGTTGTCTTGCAGTCCTGTGTAGAGGAGTTGAAGTGATGTTAGATGGAGTTGGGCATCTTGGAAGGAGTAGAATGAAGTTATTGGGTCAGAGACCATGTGTTGGTCATGTTGAAGTTATGAACATGCTTCTGCTATCATAGATGCTCTACATCACTATTGCCCATCTAATCTAGGTTGTGTGTTGTGTTTTAATTAAACCTTCATACAAAGTACTTTTAGATTGTTGGACTTAGGTGAAACTGAGAATGTTACAGGCTTGAGATTTGTTTGTGGGTAAAAAGTTTAGATTTTTAGACTATCTTTAGATAAAATAGAAATTTATTTTAGTTATTCCTCATCCCTTTTCTTAGATAAGTGATTAGTTTAGAAAGATCATAAAGAGAACTAGCTCACTCTGGAGATTCACTCTTGCTATAGGAAACCCACATCCTGAGAGTGTTTCCATGTTTCAATAGATAGCTAAATCTTTTGTAGGCTTAGCATAGGGTGCATATCTAATTGATAACAGACAGATCGCTGCTATTTTGGAGGGAGGTTAAACCTTGAGCTATTCTCTTGGTTCTAATTGTTCCACCTTTCCTATTCTCATGGAGACTTGTTCCTCAAGGTTCACCTATTTACACCGGTTCGGTTGTAAACCAATTAGCATTTTTTCAATACATTCCATTTGTGTTTGATTTCTGCTCCATGATCTTGGACTTCTACTCCCACATGGTATCAGAGCGAGTGGAATATCGTCAAATCGTTTGCTCGTTGATTACAAAGGGGTAAGTGCAAGAAGATGGGGGCCCAAAAAGGGGTCTTAAGTGGCCACTTTCTTTTTGAAATCAAAAAATACTGGCCTTGGATGAGAAATTGAGCATAGTTACACTCAAAATTTGGAGATGCAACCAAAACAATGTTCGTAGTGCTCCGAGTCTACTTTCTAAACTACTATTTTTTTTAAAATGGCATAGATTAATGCATTCAAAAGAGGGAGCCACAAAAATTGGTGTTGTTTCTGTCAAAAAAACATAACATAGCATGTTTTGTGGCTCTCTCAAAAGGTCATCCTTTTTTTGGTATTTTTAGAATCACTTCAGTGAGAAATTAGCTAATAGCATGTAGTTTATGTCCAATTTTTCTGATAATTTTTTGATGAATATTTGATTTTTAACTAATTTTCAAAGTGGACACATCCTAAAAAACATAATTTTGGTCGTGCTACCCCTATAAATTTTTAAAACTAATTAAAAATTATTGTTTTCTTTTTTTAATATTTGTAGAATGGAGTCTAGTTTCTAAATATGTATTTTTTTTGAAATTTCAATGAATAGTTAATTTACAATGAAAAAAAGACCAAACAGTGGTTTTTGCCCAAAAATAGACACACAAACAAAAGAAATTAAAGATGAAAGGCTTAACATTGTTAAAATGTGAAAAAAATCACATCGTCAAATAGCTAAGAGAAAGCCTAACATTACCCAGGCATTTGATTTGTTTGACCTTGAAACACGTGCAAATCTGAGGGTTAACACGAATAAAATTATGTGAAATCTTGAAGAATATGGAAAAACACGTCTGTGGATGTTGAAAAGGCACTCCAAGCCTTTAGGTTGGAAATCCAAAGCAAATCCCAAGCCCAAGACATGGGATTCCCAAAGCAAAACATAACGTGATTGCATTATAATGCGCTCGCGTTAGTTTTTGCTTTGCATTTTTCCTTTTCCACAAAAGTTTGTGTTGTTTGTCATGTTTGAAATAACACAAGCGCATTATAACATGCTCGCATTATGTTCCCCTTAAATTTTTTTATGTTCAAGGCTATTAATCATGTATGTATGTATGTATGCCTATATGTATGTATGTATGTATGTATGTATGCCTATATGTATGTATGTATCTATGTATGCCTATATGTATGTATGTATAGTGTTGAGGGTAGAGGAGGGTAGAGATGAGAGTGAGCTAGATAGGGGAGGAGAGGGGTGGATAAGGATTGAGTGATTAAGGTTTAAGGTTGAGGGTTGAACATTTAGGGATAGGATTTAGAGTTTAGGGATAAGGGATTAGAGTTTAGGACCTTGAGGGATTAGGGTTTAGGGTTGAGGCTTTAGGGATAGCGTTTACAGTTAAGGGTCGAGGGATTAGGGTTAAGGTAGAGTGTTGAGGGTAGAGGGATTAGGGTTTAAGGTATAGTTTAGTAGTTCTTGTGGATAGACCCAGTAAACAATGGGAGATTATTTGCCTGTTTCATAACAATATACCTCCCCTAAGTGCGGGGTGGACAGCAAGAAACATAGATGTACCCCAATGCAAAGGTTTTCTCATAATGATCATCCTTCTGATTTCAACTGTTAATTACTCACTGTGGATGTACCATACGAAAAGCTTTTCTCATAGTGTGTACACCTATTGGCATAATGCACCCCAGATGGGCTAGAAAAAACATGCCATATAACATTACTAACTTTAAAAAAGTTCATATCCATTTTTCTGACATATTCTTGCAACTCAAATATCTCTAAGAGAGAGGTGTCAAAAATGATGGGTTTAACAACCTAACATAAGGCAAAGCAGTTTTGTTGGGTTTAGGGATAGGGTTTAGGGTTAAGGGATTAGGGTTTAGGGTTGAGAGATTATGGTTTAAGGTATAGTGTTGAGGGTTGAGGGTTTAGGGATAGGGTTTAGGGTTGAGGGATTATGGTTTACGGTTGAGGGATTAGGGTTTAGGGTTGACAGATTAGGTTTTAATGTTGAGAGTTGAGGGTTGAGGGTTTAGGGATAGGGTTGATGGTAAAGGGATTAGGGTTAAAGTAGAGTGGTGAGGGTAGAAGGATTAGGGATAGGGTTTAGGGTTGAAGGTTTAACGATTGAGGGTTGAGGCTTTAGGGCTGAGGGTTAAGGGATTGGGGTTTAAAATATAGTGTTGAGCGTCGAGGGTTTATAGATAGGTTTTAGGGTTTAATTTTTAAGGGTTAAGGGTTGAGGGATAGGGTTTAGGGTTTATGGATAAGGGATTAGGGTTTAAGGTATAGTGCCGAGGGTTGAGGGTTTAGAAATAGGGATAGTGTTTAGGGTTTAGGGATGAGGGATTAGGGTTGAGGGTTGAGGGATTAGGGTTTAAGGTATAGTGTCGAGGGTTGAGGATTTATTGATAGTGTTTAGGGTTGAGGGTTGAGGGATTGGGTTTTAGGGTTGATGGATTAGGGTTTAAGGTATAATGTTGAGGGTTTAGGGTTGATGGATTAGGGTTTAGGATTGACGGATTAGTGTTTAATGTTGAGGTTAGGGTTAGAGTGTCGAGGGTAGAGGGATTAGGGATAGGGTTTAGGGTTGAAGGTTTAAGGATTGAGGGTTGAGGCTTTAGGAATGAGGGTTTAAGGCTTAAGATATAGTGTCAAGTGTTGAGGGTGTAGGGATAGGGTTTAAGTTTTAAGGGTTAAGGGTTGAGGGATAGGGATTAGGGTTTAAGGTATAGT
Organism: Cunninghamia lanceolata; assembly: GCA_027924645.1. NCBI lineage: Eukaryota > Viridiplantae > Streptophyta > Pinopsida > Cupressales > Cupressaceae > Cunninghamia > Cunninghamia lanceolata. The sequence continues at coordinate 1,064,771 of BSBN01001254.1, forward strand.
GTTGATGGTTGATGGTTTAGGGATAGGGTTTAGGTTTGAGGGATTAGGGTTTAGGGTTGATGAATTAGGGTTTAATGTTAAGAGTTGAGGGTTGAGGGTTGAGGGATAAGGTTAATGGTCAAGGGATTAGGGTTAAATAAGAGTGTTGAGGGTAGAGGGATTAGGGATAGGGTTTAGGGTTGAAGGTTTAAGGATTTAGTGTTGAGGCTTTAGGGATGAGGGTTAAGGGATTAGGGTTTAAGATATAGTGTCGAGTGTCGAGCATCTAGGGATATGTTTTAGGGTTCAAGTTTTAAGGATTAAGGGTCGAGGGATCAGAGTTAAGGGTTGAGGGATTAAGGTTTGATGTTGAGGGTTGAGTACATTGAGGTTCGAGGGTTAAGGGTTTTAGGATAGGGTTGAGGCTTGAGGGATTAGGATTAAAGTAGAGTGTCAAGGGTATAAGGATTAGGGATAGGGTTGGAGCGTTTAGGGATAAGCAATTAGGGTTTAAGGTATACTATTGAGCCTGTTGAGGGTCTAGGAATAGGGATAGCATTTAGGTTTAGGGATGAGGGATTAGAGTTGAGGTATGATGGATTAGGGTTGAGGGTTGAGGGATTAAGGTTTAGGGATAAGGTTTAGGGTTGAGGGTTGAAGGATTAGGGTTTAAGGTATAGTGTTGAGGGTTTAGGGATAGGGTTTAGGGTTGAGGTATTAGAGTGAAGGGTTGAGGGATTAGGATTTGACGTTGAGGGTTAAGGGTTGAGGCTTTAGGGTTTAGGGTTTAGGGATAGGGTTGAGGGTCAAGCGATCAGTGTTAAGGGTTGAGGGATTAGGGTTTGACGTTGAGGGTTGAGTACATTGAGGTTGGAGGGTTAAGGGTTTTAGGATAGGGTTGAGGGTCGAGGGATTAGGGTTAAAGTAGAGTGTCGAGGGTATAAGGATTAGGGATAGGGTTGGAGGGTTTAGGGATAAGGGCTTAGGGTTTAAGGTATAGTATCGAGCCCATTGAGGGTTTAGGAATAGGGATAGCATTTAGGCTTTAGGGATGAGGGATTAGAGTTAAGCGTTGAAGGTTAGGGTTGAGGGTTGAGGGATTCGGGTTTAGGGATAAGGTTTAGGGTTGAGGGTTGAGGGATTAGGGTTTAAGGCATAGTGTTGAAGGTTTAGGGATAGTATTTAGGGTTGAGGGATTAGAGTGAAGGGTTGAGGGATTAGGATTTGATGTTAAGGGTTGAGGGTTGAGGGTTTAGAGTTTAGGGTTTAGGGATAGGGTTGAGGGTCGAGGGATCAGAGTTAAGGGTTGAGGGATTAGTTTTTGACATTGAGGGTTAAGGTTCGAGGGTCGAGGGTTTAGGGATAGGGTTGAGGGTCGAGGGATTAGGGTTAAGGTAGACAAGGAGTGACTGAGAGACATAGAGAGGGGAGAGATAGAGAGGTGAGGGGTAGAGATAAGTGAGATATAGAACATGAGCTAGTGGAAGTAGAGTTGAGATATTGTAAAGGTGCTATCGAAGGTGAGATAGGCAAAATATTTATGGATCAATCTATAGCAGGACAAAATGTGAGCACGTTATAATGTGCTCATGTTTTGTCCTGCTATAGAAATGGTAAAAAAGTGTTGACCCCCATGAACCAGGCCCACATGCTCTATTTTCATACTGATTCTGCATGTGCTCCGACATAAAAGAAGTGCTTTCATGCTATTAGGAAGTTCACATGCACATTTTACACATTCCACCACCTTTTCTACTTTGCTAACTTGAGAAGGAGGAAATAACATAGTTTTCACACTAGGTTTGATATATATCTATTCAAGTTTTAATTTTTGTAGTGTTGCAATGTTAATTGTGATTCAATTTTAGGAATTTAACATTATAGATTGGTTAATAATATTGTTGTTAGTAATTATATTTGAGTGTTATTCAATTTAACATTGAAAAGGAAGCAATTGGTGAAAAACTCAAATTGTTGAGGAGTTTGATGCAAGAAGAAAAAAACACTACATAATTGGGTATTCTCTCCATTTGAATCTTCATTTTTTAGGTATGTCAAGTCTTTACATGCATGTTCTTTACATTTTACTTAATTCTATTTGAATTACTTTATCATGCTTTATCATACATGTTTAAAATAGACACATTCCCAATCAAGAAAGCAGCCTACAATCTCACATGATGCCATGTATATTTCTACACTTGGGCTCTTTAATAATTATGTGTAATAAACAGACCTTAACATACCATGATGTCAAACTATAGAAGAATAAATCCTTACAACATAATAAAAATACAATCCCACTATTATCTTGTATTCATTTATTAGGAAGTAATATTGGTCTCTTTATCATGCTACAGACAAATTCTCTGTCATGCCGAGGAAATGATCAAGAATTAAACCAACACAAGAAGAGATAGAAGCTAAGAATGCAAAGAAAGCAGTGGCTATGAGGGAACTTCGTGAGAAGAGGAAATTGGAAACGATAAATGAAGACATACCAATTGAAGAGGAACCACAACCATCACAAAGAGATATGGTATTGGCGGCACAAAGAAGACGAATGTAAAAACTTCGTTCTACGAGAGATTTGAATACCATAGTTGGAGACACATCCTCTACCGAAAGTCAACATGTAGGGACACCATCTACCACATCTCAAGTTGAGAGTACATCATCACTCACATGTGATGAAGGAGGTACACCATCGTTCCCACCTCAACCTCAAGGTATGTAATCTATTCCATTTTCGATCGAAGGTATGCCATCTAGCCCATCTCATTTAAATATTGATGAGATTTCTAATGTTGAGATGAATTTACCTAACTTAACACCACCTAGAATTTTGCATAGAAAGCCAAAGTATTTGATTGATATTGATGAGAATATTTTACAGCCAATGGAAGGTAAGATTCCAAAATGCACTTGTAGAAGATATGCTCATAAGATTTAGAGATTGTTCTTTGAAAAGTTAAATGAGACTACAAGATGTCAACTATTCATTGAAATGATACAAAGTATAAAGTATAGGTCCATCATGAAGATTCTTGGGTTGAGAACATCAGAGGCTTCAAGTAAAAAATCTATTGTCAAGAATCTAATGAGTGCGTATGAGAATGTGGGTAACACCTCAATCACAAAAGATAGTAATACAACATGGCATGTGATTACATTGACTATAGTAAGTAGTCAAACGAGGAAATCTCGTCTCGTTAGAAAGACGAGTCAAGAATTGAAAATTAATAGGAAAACTTTATCAAGAGCCATTGGAAGACGCCAAAGAATTGAGGACACTAATGCCGATGAATTATGGGGCGTTCTCGGAGAGACTACCACGAAAAGATAAACCAATTGTTGAAGCATTGAGATAACTAATTGAAGACTTATGGAAGAATTACACAAGGGTATCTCTGAATCAAAGGGATGTGGTAAGAAGGAGAATCGGTAGTCAGAACTGTGAGCCACATCCAAAGCATTTTTGGGATGAGACTCAAACACAGTTTTATGGTAAATTTATAGAGAAGTATCCTCAAATTAAAATTTGTCAAAGATATTTTGAAATGCTAAAACCTTTCTATGTCAAGATAAATCACACACGCACTACTTGTTGTTGTAAATTACATATTAAATTTTCTAACCATTTTGATGCTTATAGGTCTATATGTTTAGATATGCATACTAACAATGTTTTGTAGGGTTGTGCCATATGTTCCCCACCAACATCTTCAAGAGACTTCATATCAAGAATTTTATGTGAAAGAGAGGAAGGTCAAATATTCTACAAGAAATTATGCTTGGATGGCACATGTCATCATTGTAGTGGCTTGCAACATTTGCCAATATGTGAACATATGGAAAGAACACATGTGGTTGGAAACGAACTAGTAGAGTTTGGCAAGTATAAAATAGTGGCATACAATACAAAAGATAGTAAAGAAGTAAAGATGTGTGAATTGATTATTGAAAAGATTCTAGTGTATCAGTTTATGCCTATATTTTGTGACAACATAGTGTATGAGTATGCAAGACATGCCCATAGAGCTCGATGGTTGGACTTGCAAATCAAGTTATGGAACGACACATTTCCAGTTGGTAGTATTGTTTTAGTTGTTGACTTTGCAGAGAACTATAGTCTACCGCCACAGTGTGAGGTGCAATCACAATATTACAACTCCACACAGGTTTCTATATTTGTGCACATCACATCCATTCATGTAAATGATAGTATAGACGATGACAGAAAGATCATAAGGGAGTATAATTTCTATATTAGTGATGATTGCATGCATCTATGGAGTTTGTGCAAGGTTGCTTTCAGGTGTTCTACAATGATTTGGCTAGAAGGGGCATATCATTCAGTTAGCATATCATATGGTCAGATAACTGTGCATCACAATTCACGAACTCACAAAATTTCTATTGGCTAAGTAGGATGCATAAATTTACAGGTATTCAGCATATGTGGAACTTTTGTGAGGTCAGGCATGGAAAGGGGGAGCATGATGGTGCAAGAGCATGTATCAAAAGAGCTATAGCATGAGAAGAGTTAAAGTATAAAGATAATGCAAAGTTGACAGATGCAAAATTGATTGTTGAGTGGTGTAATGCTTCCATGGGTCCAAGTAATGAAGGTAAGTCTTCAGTTCGTAGATTCTTTGGTTAATAGATGATACTAACATTGTACCATATGAGGACTGTTGTACACTGACAAGATCAAATGAGATGCACTCTTTCAGAGCTCAATTGCAGGTTCATGGAGTATCCATATGTGAAAGATGTCATGCTTTTGTTCTTCCTATACAATTCAAGTCTAGGATGAGTGCAAGTCAAAGGAGTGGGTTGACGAATGGTAGTTAAGTTATCTTAGCCTACCTGACACGTATCAACCCTTGATGGCACTGGAACTAACACAAATGGAATCATCAGTTGACTTTGACCATATATTAGATTTAGTTCAACCAGGTAATATAGGGCACGTATATGCATCTAATTTCATCTAGTTCAACCAGGTAATTTCATCTTACTTTGTAGTGTTTTTTGTAATGTTGACTAATTTCATCTAATTTGTTACACATATAAATGTAGGGCACGTATATGCAGTTATTACAGATAAAGCTCATGAAGAGGGAATAGATTATTACTTATGTCATTGTGTTAAGGCCAAAAAGAAATTGGAGACCCCTGTTACAGATGGAGAAAACATCGAATACCCTACAAGCTCAGTGGTTATTACTGGAACATGGCTTAGAAGGTACCCACATAAGAGTGTTATTGTTTGGATGTTTCAGGACTTTGACATGCATCAAAAGATTCTTCATTACTTGAACCTTGTTGTGGTATCCAATGTTCATTTGATAAAATATTGGCGTAGACCTTTGAACAAAATCTTCTGAAAGGTGCGTGAGTCTGACCATGAAGCAATACTTGACACAACAAAGAGTAGACCAGACCTGGATGGTTCATTGGATTAATTTATAAGAATCCACATTGATTTTTTAAAGTCATGTTACATTGAGTTGTATGTATGCACATTAATTTGTAAGGTTTGTCTTTTTTTAATTTCCTGCTGCATTTTTACACATATACACATTTTTACATCATCATGTTATGCATTTTTGGTGTCCTGCTCCTGATGCAACCAAACTGACTATTCCAACACATCTGTATAGGTACATTTACACTAGGCATGGTCCTATTTTTGACCCAAACATGTCGAAACAGTCTGAGCTACATTGTACCGATGATATCCCTGAAGAGTCCAAAGTGTAAAAAGGTAGCAATCTTTAATGAGATGTTACTCAAAAATTGTGTCACTTAAAAACATTATATCTAAGGCAATGTGATCATGTAGAGTGCCTCTACAATAACCTCTCTTAGTTTTCTGTATCTCTGAGGCATTTGCCTGTGGTGAAAGGTTTTTTGCTGCCCCAAATATCGTCAGAAGGAGGAAGTGTAAAGTTGCAAAGGGGTGTAACTTTTGTCCTGCTCCTGATGTGACCAAACTGACTATTCCAACGCATCTAGATGGGTACATTTACTCTAGGTATGGTCCTATTTTTCACCCAAACATGTCGAAACAATCTAAGCTACATTGTACCAACGATATCCTTGAAGAGTCTAAAGTGCAAAAAGGTAGCAATTTTTCACAAGATGTCACTCAAAAACCATGTCACTTAGAAACATTCAGTCTAAGGCAATGTGATCATATAGAGTGTCTCTACAATAACCTCTCAATTTTTTATATCTCTAAGGCATTTGCCTGTGGTGAAAGGTTTTTTGCTGCCCCAAAAATCGTCAGAAGGAGGCAGTGTAAAGTTTTAAAGGGGTGTAACTTTCGTCTTGCTCCTGATCTGACCAAACTGACTATTCCATCACATCTAGATGGGTACATTTATGCTAGGTATGGCCCTATTTTTCACCCAAACATGTTGAAATAGTCTGAGCTACATGGTACTGACGATATCCCTGAAGAGTCCAAAGTGCAAAAAGGTAGCAATCTTTGATGAGATGTTACTTTAAAACTGTGTCACTTAGAAACATTCTATCTAAGGTAACATGATCATGTAGAGTGCCTCTACAATAACCTCTCTCAATTTTTTATATCTCTGAGACATTTACCCATGGTGAAAGGTTTTCTACTGCCCCAAAAATTGTCAGAAGGAGGCAGTGTAAAGTTGCAAAGGGGTGTAACTTTCATCCTACTCCTGATGAGACCAAACTGACTATTCCAACATGTCCGGATGGGTACATTTACATTAGGCATGGTCCTTTTTTTCACCCAAACATGTCGAAACAATCCGAGCTACATTGTACCGACGATATCCCTGAAGAGTCGAAAGTGCAAAAAGGCAGCAATCTTTGACGAGATGTTACCTGAAAATCATGTCACTTAGAAACATTCCATCTAAGGTAATGCAATCACGTAGAGTGCTTTTACAATAACCTCTCTCAGTTTTTATATCTCTGAGACATTTGCCCATGGTGAAAGGTTTTCTGCTGCCCCAAAAATCATCAGGAGGCAGTGTAAAGTTGCAAAGGGGTGTAACTTTCATCCTACTCTTGATGCGACCAAATTGACTGTTCCAATACATCTAGATGGGTACATTTACGCTAGGCGTGGTCCTATTTTTCACCCAAACATGTCAAAACAGTCCGAGCTACATTATACTGACGATATCCCTAATGAGTCCAAAGTGCAAAAAGGCAGCAATCTTTGACGAGATGTTACTCAAAAACTGTCACTTAGAAATATTTCATCTGAAGTAACGTGATCACATAGAGTGCCTCTACAATAACCTCACTCAATTTTTTATATCTCTGAGGTGTTTGCCCATGGTGAAAGGTTTTCTGCTGCCCCAAAAATTATCAGAAGGAGGCAATGTAAAGTTGCAAAGCATTGCTAAGAAATCCTCAATACTCAAACACTCCAATGAACTAAAGCAACTTCTTCTTAGGCACAAATGTAAGGGTACACAAGGGCAAAATGGTGCCTAGATGACTTAGTACATTTCTATGACTTCATTCACATGTTTAAATGTTTGAGAAACTCTCCTTTACTAAGCACTTGTCCTCATGTCAATGTTAAGCTTTATACCTCCTAGGTGCTCAATTAGGTGATGTCATTAGATACAACTTACCCTTAGGTGCCAATGTAGCTTCTTCAATCCATCACACTTCTAGGTGCTCAAATTTGAGGTCTTGGACTTGTATCTTATTCCTAGGTGCAATTGAATGATCTTCCTAGATCTAGGTGCTCATGATGGTGGGAAATTACATGAAGGGGCACCTAAGTCCAATTTGACTTTGTATTTGATATTTTATGACTCCAATTGACTAGGAATGGCTTAATTTCTAAAGTGCTGAATCAATAATGTAAGTTTAAGGTCTTTTCCTCCTAGGCGCCAATTAATGAGTTCACTAGATGGAATTTCTCCTAGACTTGAAGCTTGTGAAAGAACCTGAAGCTTGGATGGATGTCTTCGAATGTTCGATGAAGAAGTGTTCCAACTTGAAAGGTCCTTTGGAGTGTAGATATTGATGATAACGCTTTCCCTTAAATGTGAAGTAGATGACTTCTCAAGGAGGCTTGAATGTATCAAAGGGACTTGAAATTGAATGGATGTCTTTGGAGTGCTTGATGATGATGAGAAGTTCCTTTGGAGCGGCTACATGCTGATCTTGAAGTGATGATTGATGAAGAATCTAGTTGATAATTGAAGATGAATGGAACTTGAAGTGATAGATGGAAGTCTTTGAACATGATGCAACTGGTGATGTTGTTGATGAAGAAGACTTGAAATATATCTTGTTGTGAACTCTTGGAGCAACTACCTCTTGAAGTGGTGTTTCCTTAGCAGTGATTACTTCCATCTTAACTCTCTAACATGAATGAATGTGAAAGGCTCCTTTGGAGTAGCGACATGATGACTCTAGGCAACTCCAAGCTCTTGCTCCTACCTTTTCCTTCAATCTTCCTACAATACAAACCAAGAAACACATCAATCCTCATGATAAACATTTTATAACACAAAGGAATCCTCTTTAAACATGGAATAATCTTACTACAAATCTAGGAGCATATATAGGTAAAAAGAAGAGCAAAGGGCACCTAACACAAGTTGGTCCATATTTATCACTTTAAATGATTTCAAACAATTGAAATGGCTTAAAGAGGTCAATCTCCCTTAAGAGATTCATTCAAAAGGTGTCTTTTAATGCAATTTATCCCTTAGGCACCAGAATGGGTTTGTACTGATGGAGAGTGCCTAGATTTAAATGTCTTTATACTTGTAATTTTGCAATTCTAAATGATGAGACATGTCTTAGAATGAATTCTATATTTCAAGCGCTCACTCCAAAAGGTCATCTCATGCAATTTCACCCAAGGCACTCATTGAGGTGTCCTTAGAGGCTAAAGTGCACCTAACTCAATTGCCTTTATCTTTATCATTTTTGTGCTTTCAACAATTAAAAATGACCTAGAGTGATCCTTTCTCTCAAGGCACTCACCTATTGATATGAAATCAAGTTATTTCCCTTAGGCGCAATTTTAGGCTTGTATGGGTGAAAAGGACGCCTTACATCCTTAGGTGGTTCTTTCTAATTCTCAATGATTTCAATCAAATGCCAAGTGTCTAGGGAAGCTTTTGTCTTGAGATGATTAAATTTTGAGGTTCAAATCCCTTCCTCAATCAAGGCACAATCTGAGGGTTGTATAGATGAAAGTTGACTTCAACTTGGGCGCTCATTTGAGTTGGGAGAAGTAGAATTTGCGCCTAGATTGGAGATAGATATTTTGGCTTATTTGATGGTCTCAAGTCTCTCTACCAAGGTGCATTTTGATGATGTTCTTATTTAAACTCTTATGAAGACTATCTCATCCTTAAGCTCTCATCTTCGTGATTTTCATGCACTTAGACTTTAAGGCACCAAAACTAGTAGGAAAATTCACAATGAGCACCTTTGCTTTAGAAGAATTTCTTATTAATCATTAGGCACACTTTGGAGTTGATATGTACTTCCTTTACTTCCATGTACTCAATTCATCATAATTATTGTCAAAGGCTTCTCCAAGTTGATTGATAACATGCTTCTTGATGTTAAGATCCTTCATTCACTCCTTCTTAGATCTAGGTGCTCATGATGGTGAGAAATTACATGAAGGGCGCCTAAGGTTCAAGATAGATTTTTTGCACTCATCTTAACTTTCAATTATTGTAGTTAATCTCAAAAGACATCATGCAAAATGAGAAATCTCCAAGACTTGTCATTGTAAGTTGATTTCCTCTAAGGCGCCAATACAAGGTTCTTTTAAAGGCAAAGGGCGCCTAGGCTTATGGGGCTCAATTTGATGTATTTATTGAAAGCTCAAGGTGAATTTATGCTTATTAAAAATGCCACTTAGTCCTTCATTTGCATTCTAGGTGCCATTTCCTATTGACTTATATACTCCTCCTCATGCTAGGGCACCATAATGAAGTGGTTTAGACAATAGGTGCACTTCACTTACTAGAGGCTTGTTCTCTTTCCACCTTAGGTGCACTTTTATGGTGGGACAGGTGTCAATGGGTGCCTTGTATTAAATGAATGCTCTCTCCAAGTTGGGCACCCTTTTGAGGCTATATGAGTTGCAAATTGCACGTTAACCATTCATACTTGTTGCTCAATGTTTGAATGTTTAAGAAAGTCTCCTCTAGGCACTCATCTTAGTGACTTTTTCTCAAGGCACAATCATCCTAATGACTTGGATATTCATCCTAGTGTTTCAGGATATCAGGCTACTAGACTTACTCATTTTCAGGATCTCAAACATAAAGAATAACATGATGATTCATTCTTTTGTATTGCATATAGTTGACATTGTATGCTACTCATAAAGAATATTAATATTTTATGTTCAACATGATGATTCATTTTTTTTTCAAATACAACTTTTATCTTTTAGTTCCAAAATGAGGTTTAGGTGATACTTGAATAACAATAGCTAGCTTATTGGATCAACAAACATCCTATGTAATACAATTGGACTTTAAATATTTGAAGTAGCCATCTACAAATATCCATTCAAACGTGGATTTATAATGCAAGTATGGACGCCATCAATAAAAAAAATTTGTATTAGCCAAATATCCATATAGGCATACATCAATATCTATCGATATAAGTATAACATATATACAAAATAGCCATATAGGCTTACAAGAATGCCATATAGGCATACAATGTCAACTATATATAATACAAAATATATGTCCACAAATGCCATATAGACATACAACAAAGGAACACAATAAAAAGGCATTCCCCTTTGGCTGGTGAAGAGAATAGATCACGGGCAACCTTTGATCTTCTAGGGGATGGAGATGCACATGTGGGTGGTCTACTACAAACTCGAGGGCTGCTCCTCCTATTTAGTTCTTCCTGTATCTTTAGTTGTTACAATAAAAAGTATAGACATTAATATATAGAAATTACATGTTATAAAAAATAAAATATTTAATAAAATAATCACTTACCACTACAATATAATCTGTCTCCTCACTTGCCTCAGTAGCAGGAATAGGCTATGGTGATGTCATGTCCTATAGAAACCATCCAAATAGAAATTAAACTTCAAATCAATAATCTTTTGATTTTTCAAAAATAGACAACTATAACAATGAATGTAAATTGAAATTTACTAATCTACCTCATACCCCTGTCAATGCCATGGAGGTATGAATCGCAGAGGTCACACCATGCTCCATTGCCCTATGAACATCAGGAGGTGTCTCCATAGCCTGCATCATCTGGAAATAAAACAACATTATTCAATTACGAAAACTATAATAGTCATGCAAATCATGGCTCCTAACATACACACACATTCATCTAAACATGGAAGTACACACAATAGAGCACATAAGTCACATACAAAAATCTAGTAAGTACAATTCATTCATTAAATTATTTATTTTATTACCTCCATGAAGCTTTGAAGTCCACCACCACTGGCAGGTATTGCCGTGAAATCTCTAATATTAACCTATTCAACATCTAAAATCAAATATTAGAATACCATTCATATAACGATGCTATTCACATGTAATATTTATAATTGTTTACTAGTTACATACCTCGACAGTAGATGATCTAGTGTAATATGTAGGTGGAGAACCACTGAAAACTGCATCAACCCTATGACCCTAAAATTTCATTAAAATCATCAAACTAAATTAGCTAATATTGTATTTCAAAAATAAAATTTATTAAATTAAATTTAATAAACTTACTAATATTTACCTGAGTATCAAGGCCGAAAGTCTCACTCAGGAGGGTATCTGTCATCACCATCTACTCAGCTGTAGATGTAGCCCATGCACTTGCATCCTGACTATCCATGGGGTCATAACCACAGGCTAATCCGCAAGTTAGAAAAAGCATGGGGTGGGACCCTACTCCTCGCACTATCTCCCAACCCACTCTATGCTGCAAGACTGGCATGCTCTATGATGCTCTAGGTCAAGGCACTAATGGACTAAAGTGTATCGACCTCAACACTCTCCTTCACAATGGAAGGGATAGAAACATGCTCATGGGCTGGTCTATTGATTACTCATCTCACTACCCGCTGTGGGTCAACACGTGCCCCTGGTCTATCTTGTGCTGACCCCCCACCTCTACCCTAGAAGTCCCGTATATCAAAATAGTTTGGCACTTTATTGAGGACAAACTCGCAGTAGAGTTTCCTCAAAAAGTATTGTGGGACCTCATTATTATTGCATGGAGGATGGTCAAAAACCATCCACCACCTTTGTCCAAAATTGTCCCTTATCACTTGGTTGTTGTACCAATGGATAGGGAACCTCTTGTATGTAATGGGTGGAGGTTGATTTGTTTGTGGGTTTGTGAAAATCGAACACAAGTCTAATTTTGTAATTTGTAATTTTTTCACATCTTGGTATGACAGCTTGTCTGCATAATAATCTCTAAGCTCTCTCCCCTTATCTGTCCAACTAGTCATTTGCTTGCTAATTGAATCTACATTTGATAACATAGATTCAAGAGATTCAACAAGCGTGGACCTATGCAAGGTTGAAGTGGAAGGATCTTTCAACCTTGCAATTATATCTTCAATTGCTTTTTTGTTGTTTTCAATTTGCCCTATTATATTTTTTTTGTGTTCCAGGAGCATGTCGAGGAATGGATGGAGGAGGTTGTTGTTCCGTAGGATTTTGTGGATTTTGAGGAGGAGGAGGTGCATTAATATTTTCTGACAATTAACTAAATATACCTAAAAAACATCTCAAACCTACCTATTTAGAAGCAAATTCAAACAAAAAAACAAATAAACTCACTCCTTTGGCGTGCTCGATATCGTGGTGGTATTTTGGCGACGAATCGATAAGATTTTTGTGTTGAATTGAGGAATCCAAAACTCGAGCGCGCTTCCTAGGGTTTGGAGACCGCAGGAATACTAGAGAAAAAAGAAATAAAATGAAATGAGATGAGTTTTTTTATTTATAATAGGTGATAACATGCTTGTGTTATAATGCAAGCACGTTATGGTTTGGTTTTGATGAGCCTTAGGCTCATCATTACGAAACCATAACGCGAGCGTGTTTTGCATTTTTTTTTTAAAACAACTTGGCCACTTTTTGGCCCCCCATCTTTTTGCACTTACCATTGTACAATGTTATCTATAATACCTTTTTTTGAATAATTTCACAAAATTATTAAATGTTATTGAGATCTATAATAAATTGATTCCTCCATGTCCATTCATCCAAGATTAAAATATTAATGGATAGTTCTATTGTATCAATGTACTCTATCCTTCACCATCCATTTGTGACACCCTAACATCATACCATATACCTTAATTAATTTAAGGTCCCTTGACCCCTTGATACAAAGTCATTTAGCACCTTAATTTTTTAATGATTATTAAATCCCATTTCTAAATAACACATGCGGTTGGAAATGAACTAGTAGAGTTTGGCAAGTATAAAATAGTGGCATACAATACAAAAGATGGTAAAGAAGCAAAGAGGCATGAATTGGTTATTAAAAAGATTCCAGTGTATCAGTTTATGCCTATATTTTGTGACAGCATAGTGTATGAGTATGCAAGACATGCCCATAAAGCTTGATGGTTGGACTTGCAATTCAAGTTATGCAAGGACACATTTCTGGTTGGTAGCATTGTTTCAGTCATCAACTTTGCAGAGAACTACATTCTATAGCCACAACGTGAGGTGCAATCACAATATTACAACTCCACACAGGTTTCTATATTTGTGCACATCGCATTCATTCATGTGAATGATAGTACAGAGGATGACAAAAAGATCATAAGGGAGTATAATTTCTATATTAGTGATGATCACATGCATTCTACGGAGTTCATGCAAGGTTTCTTTCAGGTGTTCTACAATGATTTATCTAGAAGGGGCATATCGTTCAGTCAGCATATCATATGGTCGGATAACTATGCGTCACAATTCAAGAACTCACAGAATTTCTATTGGCTGAGTAGGAGGCATAATTTTACAAGTATTCAGCATATGTGGAACTTTTGTGAGGCTGGGCATGGAAAGGGGGAGCATGATGGTGCAGGAGCATGTATCAAAAGAGCCATAGCATGAGAAGAGTTAAAGTATAAAGACAATGCAAAGTTGACAGATGCAAAATTGATTGTCGAGTGGTGTAATGCTTCCATGGGTCCAAGTAATGAAGGTAAGTCTTCAGTTCGTAGATTTTTTTGGTTGATAGATGATACTAACATTACACCATATGAGGACTGTTCTACACTAACAGGATCAAATGAGATGCACTCTTTCAGAAGCTCAATTGCAGGTTCATGGAGTATCCATACATGAAAGATGTCATGCTTTTGTTCTTCTTATACAATTCAAGTTTGGGATGAGTGCGAGTCAAAGGAGTGGGTTGACGAATGGCAGTTAAGTTATCTTAGCTCACTTGACAGGTATCGACCCCCGCCACCACTAGAACTAACATAGATGGAATCATCAGTTGACTTTGACCACATATCAGATTAGTTCAACCAGATAATATAGGGCATGTATATGCATCTGATTTCATCTAGTTCAACTAGGTAATGTCATCTTACTTTGTAGTGTTTTTGTAATGGTGACTAATTTCATCTAATTTTCTACACATGTCAATGTAGGGCATGTATATGTAGTTATTTCATATGAAGATAATGACGAGGGAATAGATTATTACTTATGTCATTGTGTTGAGGCTAAAAAGAAATTGGAGGCCCCTGTTATAGATGGAGAAAACATCGAATACCCTACAGGCTCATTGGTTATTACTGGAACATGGCTTAGAAGGTACCCACATAAGAGTGTTAATGTTTAGTTATTTCAAGACTTTGACATGCATCAGAAGATTCTTCATTACTCGAACCTTATCGTGGCATCCAATGTTCATTTGATAAAGTATCGAGGTAGACCTTTGAACAAAATCTTGTGGAAGGTGCGTGAGTCTGACCATGAAGCAATACTTGACACAATAAAGAGTAGAGCAGACCCAGATGGTTCATTGGATTAATTTGTAAGTATTCACATTGATTTTGTAAAGTCATGTTACATGGAGTTGTAAGTATGCACATTAATTTGTAAGGTTTGTCTTTTTTTATTTCCTACTGCATTTTTACACATATACACATTTTTACATCATCATGTTATGCATTTTTGGTGTCTTACTCCTTATGCAACCAAACTAATAGTTCCAACTCATCTAGATGGGTACGTTTAGGCTAGGCATTGTTCTATTTTTCACCCACACATGTCAAAACAATCTGATCTACATTGTATAGACAATACCCCTAAAGAGTCCAAAGTGCAAAAAGGCAGCAATCTTTGACGAGATGTTACTCTAAAATTATGTCACTTAGAAACATTTTGTCTAAGGCAACACAATCATGTAGAGTGTTTCTACAATAACCTCTCTCAGTTTTTTATATCTCTGAGTCATTTTCCCATGGTGAAAAGTTTTCTGCTGCCCCAAAAATTGTCAAAAGGAGGCAGTGTAAAGTTGCAAAGGGGTGTAACTTTCGTCCTGCTCTTGATGTGACCAAACTGACTATTCCAACATATCTATATGGGTACATTTACGCTAGGCATGGTCTTATTTTTCACCCAAACATATCTGAATAGTCTGAGCTACATTCTATCGACGATATCCCTGAAGAGTCCAAAGTGCAAAAAGGCAGCAATCTTTGATGAGATGTTACTCAAAAATTGTGTCACTTGGAAATATTTTATCTAAGTCAACGTGATTATGTAGAGTGTCTCTACAATAACCTCTCTCAGTTTTTTATATCTCTGAGGTATTTACCCGTGGTGAAAGGTTTTCTGCTGCCCCAAAAATCGTTAGGAGGCAATGTAAAGTTGCAAAGGGGTGTAACTTTCATCTTGCTCCTGATACAACCAAATTGATTGTTCCAATGCATCTAGATTGGTAGATTTACACTAGGCATAGTCCTATTTTTCACCCAAACATGTCGAAACAGTCCGAGCTACATTGTACTGACGATATCCCTAAAGAGTCC
The DNA here is from genome assembly GCA_027924645.1 of Cunninghamia lanceolata. Taxonomy (NCBI): domain Eukaryota; kingdom Viridiplantae; phylum Streptophyta; class Pinopsida; order Cupressales; family Cupressaceae; genus Cunninghamia; species Cunninghamia lanceolata. The sequence continues at coordinate 1,080,810 of BSBN01001254.1, forward strand.
AAAGTGCAAAAAGGTAGCAATCTTTGACGAGATGTTACTTGAAAACCATGTCACTTAGAAACATTTTGTCTAAGGTAACATGATCATGTAGAGTGCCTCTACAATAACCTCTCTCAATTTTTTATATCTCTGAGGAATTTGCCTGGGGGGAAAGGTTTTCTGCTACCTTGAAAATCATCAGAAGGAGGTAGTGTAAACTTACAAAGGGCTGTAACTTTCATCCTACTCCTGATACGACAAAACTAACTATTCCAAAGTGTCTGGATGGGTATATTTTATGCTAGGCATGGTCTTATTTTTCGCCCAAATATGTCAAAACAGTCCGAGCTACATTGTACCGACGATATCCCTAAGGAGTCCAAAGTGCAAAAAAGTAGCAATCTTTGATGAGATGTTACTCAAAAATTGTGTCACTTAAAAACATTCCGTCTGAGGCAACACAATAATGTAGAGTGGCTCTACAATAACCTCTCTCAATTTTTTATATCTCTGAGGTATTTGCCCATGGTGAAAGGTTTTCTGCTACCCCAAAAATTGTTAGGAGGCAGTGTAAAGTTGCAAAGGGGTGTAACTTTCATCTTGCTCCTGATGCAACCAAACTAACTATTCCAATGCATCTAGATGGGTACATTTACACTAGGCATGGTCCTATTTTTCACCCAAACATGTCGAAATAGTCCGACCTACATTGTACCAATGATATCCCTGAAGAGTCCAAAGTGCAAAAAGGCAGCAATCTTTGACGAGATGTTATTCAAAAACTGTGTCACTTAGAAACATTTCATCTAAGGCAATACGATCATGTAGAGTGCCTCTACAATAACCTTTCTCATTTTTTATATCTCTGAGGTGTTTGCCATGGTGAAAGGTTTTCTGCTGCCCCAAAATTCATCAGAATGAGGTAGTGTAAAGTTACAAAGGGGTGTAACTTTCGTTCTTCTCCTCATGTGGCCAAACTGATCTTTGTATGATATCTTCAATATGATTACTTTAATAATGAACACTTGAGATGTATCTTATTGATCTTGCCTTGTTCAAAGGGGTTCAAAGCATTGCTAAGAAATCCTCAAATACTCAAACAATCCAATGAACTGAAGTAACTTCTTCTTAGGCACAACTGTAAGGGTACACAATGGGAAAATAGCACCTAGATGACTTAGTGCATTTCTATGACTTCAATCACATGTTTAAATGTTTAGGAAACTCTCCTTTACTAAGTGCTTATCCTCATGTCAATGTTAAGCTTTATACCTCCTAGACACTCAATTAGGTGATGTCATTAGATCTAACTTACCCTTAGGCGCCAATGTAGCTTCTTTAATCCATGACACTTTTAGGTGCTCAAATTTGAGGTCTTGGCCTTGTATCTTATTCCTAGGCGTAATTGGATGATCTTCCTAGATCTAGGCACTCATGATGGTGGGAAATTACATGAAGGGGCACCTAAGTCCAATTTGACTTTGTATTTGATATTTTATTACTCCAATTGACTAGGAATGGCTCAATTTCTAAAGTGCTGACTCAATAATGTAAGTTTAAGGTCTTTTCCTCCTAGGTGCCAATTAATGAGTTCACTAGATGCAATTTTTCCTTAGGTGCCAAAACTAGATAGTAGAGACAAGAGGAGGCACCTAGCATCAATTTAGGCTTTATTCGTTATTTGTAAGACCTTGAATGATTAAACATGCTTGAAGTAAGCCTTTCTCTCTTGGAACTTATTCAATGATATAGATTTGTGATACTTTATCTAAGGCACCAATCTAGATCTATATGGAGGTGAAAGAGTGGCGAACATCATGAAGCTTTATACTTGGCATTTTTTATGCTTTAAATAATTATGAAGGTCTTAGGATGACTATTCCCCTCTAGGCGCCTACTCTTAGATGTCCTTGGATGCAATTTCAATCTAGGCACTCATGGAGGTATTGAATGACAAGCAAAGGTGTCTTAGCTTACTTAGCCCATTTCTTTGGATTTTGATGATCTTAACTCTTAAATGCCATCTAGTCTCATGCTCTTAAGCTTTCCTCTTACAAGGTGCCATATTGAATGGATTTAAACTCTCTTGTTATGCTTAGGCACCAATTCAAGGTCATTCTAAAGGCAAAGAGTGCCTAAAATCCATTTGACTTAGCTTTTAACATTTCAACAAGTTTAAGCAATGGGAGAGATCTCATCAATGAGTCCACTCAAAGGATTGTTTCATGTCAACTTTTCCTAGGTGCCAATTTGTGATTAGATGACAAGGAAAGTGCGCATAAACTCCAAACATTCAATCAATCTTCATATACATACTTCCCTCCTTCAAGGTGCTCAAAGTGGTTAACTCATTCTTTAATTGCTTATTCTAGTTGGTTCTAAGAACTTTAGGTGCTATCATTCACCAATTCAAACCTTCAAACACTTTTAAGGTGCTGAAAGTGATGTCCATCACCAATCCACTCCTTAAGTGCTCAAATTTGATTGTAGAAGCAAGAAATTGCGCCTAAGGTTTATGTTGCTCAAGACATCCTTTGCAAGGTGCCTTAGATGATGATCAAGGTGTGAAAATGTGCCTTACTTGAATTTGGATTATTCCTTGATATTTTAAGCCTTTTAACACTTGTTTGCACCCTTGTATGACTACATCACCCTTAGGCGCTCATTTTGAGGTGTTATTCATCTACTATGTTGCCAAGGAGCCAAAATTGGTGATATGAAGCATCAAGGGCACGTAAACTCATAATGTGTTTTCCTTGTCAAATTTTCAATGCTTAAGGTCATTTGTATCAATTCCATTCAAGGCGCCATAACTTGGGATGATCAAAGGTTTGTTTTCTTCTCTAGGTGCACTTGGAGGTCTCAATCTTAAGCACTGATTTGAGTCTACAGAGGTGGGAAAGCGCGCCTAACTACCTAGAGCAATTTTGCACCTAGAAGTGTAAGTCCCAGAGGATAAGGTATATTGAATATACTTTAAATATTTCTCAATATACCTTTCAAGATGTTTGAGATAGGTCTCGAATCCACTGGATTTAACATGTAGATTATAGAATTTGGAGGATCCACCAGATTTCAGACTTAGTTAATTTTTAGTGTTTCAGGATATTAGGCAACTAGACATAGTCATTTCAGGATCTGAAACATAAAGAATAACATGATGATTCATGTTTTCGTATTGCATATAGTTGACATTGTATGCTACTCATAAATAATATTAATATTTTTTGTTCAACATGATGATTCATTTTTTTTTAAATACAACTTTTATCTTTTAGTTCCAAAATGAGGTTTAGGTCATACTTGAATAACAATAGCTAGCTTATTGGATCAACAAACATCCTATGTAATACAATTGGACTTTAAATATTTGAAGTAGCCATCTACAAATATCCATTCAAATGTGGATTTATAATGCAAGTATGGACGCCATCAATAAAAAAAAATTGTATTAACCAAATATCCATATAGGCATACATCAATATATGTCGATAAAGTATAAGATATATACAAAATAGCCATATAGGCTTACAAGAATGCCATGTAGGCATACAATGTCAACTATAAGCAATACAAAATATATGTCCACAAATGCCATATAGGCATACAACAAAGGAACACAATAAAAAGTCATTCCCCTCTAGCTGGTGAAGAGAATAGATCATAGGAAGCCTTTGATCTTCTAGGGGATGGAGACGCACATGTGGGTGGTCTACTACGAACCTGAGAGCTGCTCTTCCTATTTAGTTCTTCCTGCATCTTTAGCTGTTACAATAAAAAGTATAGACATTAATATATAGAAATTACATGTTATAAAAAATGAAACATTTAACAAAATAATCACTTACCGCTACCATATAATTTGTCTCCTCACTTGCCTTAGTAGCAAGAATAGGCTGTGGTGATGTCATGTCCTATAAAAACCATCCAGATAGAAATTAAACTTCAAATGAATAATCTTTTGATTTTTCAAAAATAAACAACTATAACAATGAATGTAAATTAAAATTTACTAATCTACCTCATACCCCTATCAATGCCATGGAGCTATGAATCGCAGAGGTCACACCATGCTCCATTGCCCTATGAACATCGGGAGGTGTCTCCGCAGCCTATATCATCTGGAAATAAAACAACATTATTCAATTACGAAAACTATAATAGTGATGCAAATCATGGCTCCTAACATACACACACGTTAATCTAAACATGGAAGTACACACAATAAAGCACACAAGTCATATACAAGAATCTAGTAAGTATAATTCATTCATTAAACTATTTATTTTATTACCTCTGTGAAGCTTTGAAGTCCACCACTGCTGGCAGGTGTTGCCATGCAATCTACAATATTAACCTATTCAACATCCAAAATTAGATATTAGAATACCATTCATATATAGATGCTATTCACATGTAATATTTGTAATTGTTTACTAGTTACATATCCTGACAGTAGATGATCTAGTGTGATATGTAGGTGGAGAACCACTGAAAACTGTATCAACGCTATGACCCTGAAATTTCATTAAAATCATCAAACTAAATTATTTAATCTTGCATTTCAAAAATGAAATTTAATAAATTAAATTCAATAAACTTGCTAATATTTACCTGAGTATCAGGGCTGAAAGTCTCACTCAGGAGGGTATCTGTCATCACCATCTGCTCAGCTACAGATGTAGCCTGTGCACCTACGTCCTGACTATCCATGGGGTCATAACCACAGGCTAACCCGCAAGTCTGACAAGCATAGGGTGGGATCCTACTCCTCGCACTATCTCCCAACCCACTCTATGCTACAGGACTAGCATGCTCTATGATGCTCTAGGTCAAGGCACTAATGGACTGAAGTGTGTCGACTCAACACTCTCTTTCACAATGGAAGGAATAGAAACATGCTCATGGGCTAGTCTGTTGATTACTCATCTCACTGCCCACTGTGGGTCAACACGTGCCCCTGGTCTATCTTGTGCTGGCCCCCAACCTCTACCCTGGAAGTCCCGCATATCAAAATAGTTTGGCTCTTTATTGAGGACAAACTCGCAGTAGAGTTTCCTCAAAAAGTATTGTAGGACCTCATTATTATTGCATGGAGGATGGTAAAAAACCATCCACCACATCTACCCAAAATTGTCCCTTATCGATTGGTTGTTGCACCAATGGATAGGGAACCTCTTGCATGTAATGGGTGGAGGTTGATTTGTTTGTGGGTTTGTAAAAATTGAACACAAGTCTAATTTTGTAATTTGTAATTTTTTCACATCTTGGTATGACAGCTTGTCTACATAATAGTCTCTAAACTCTCTTCTCTTATCTATCCAACTAGATATTTTGCTTACTAATTGAATCTACACTTGATAACATAGACTCAAGAGATTTAGCAGGTGTGGACCTATGTAAGGTTGAAGTGGAAGGATCTTTCAACCTTGCAATTATATCTTCAATTTCTTTTTTGTTGTTTTCAATTTGCCCCATTATATTTTCTTGTGTTCCAGGGGCATGTCGAGGAATGGATGGAGGAGGTTGTTGTTCCATAGGTATTTCCTCCTCATGATTTTGTGGATTTTGAGGAGGAGGAGGAGGAGGAGATGCATTAACATTACTTGACAATTAACAAAATTTACATAAAAAATTAACTCAAACCTACCTATTTAGAAATAAATTTAAATAGAAAAATAAATAAAACTCACTCCTTTGGTGTACTCGACGTCGTGGCAGAATTTTGGTGATGAATTACAAAGATTTTTGTGTTAAATTGAGTTTTCCAAAACGCGAGTGTGCTTCCTAGGGTTTGCAGGCCATGGGTATATAGGAGAAAAAAGAAATGAAATGAAGTGAAAAGCTTTTTTTTTTAATTTATAAGAAGTAATAATGCACTTGTGTTATAACGTGAGCACGTTATGGTTTGGTTTTGATGAGCCTTAGGCTCATCATTACCAAACCATAACGCAAGCACGTTATAACACGCTTGTGTTATGCATTAAATTTTTTTAAAAAAAATATGGCCACTTTTTGGCCCCCCATCTTTTTGCACTTACCCAAAGTTCCATTGGCAAATCTCTGCAACTTCTCTTGCATGCTAGGCTCAATCTGGCCTTCTATCACTGCATATCGAGGAGGTAAAATTTTGTTTCATAGCACATTTGAAACAGGTTTTCTTTTGTAGGTCATAATCATCATTGGAAGAGCTCATCGATCCTCACCACAGTGAGGTCAAATCATTGCTGAGGAAGCCTCAATAGAGGCATATTCTCTATTGTAGTTGTGCCTCACACAGAGGTTTATTTTTATTATGGTGACGTGTCTCACACAGAGGCCGAACCCTGTGCTTATTGTGCCTCATAGAAGAAGGCCAAATTCGCCCCTATAATCTGCATTCTACTTCTCTCCAAGAGGCCCGATCTTCTCATCGAAGTGACGGTTGAACACGTCCTCATCGCTGCCTCTTTCTGTGGCATTCAAGCCATGTCGTTGCCTATCTCTGTGGCATTTTCATTTGAGAAGCAAAAGATCGAAGACTTGTTGCAGTATGCAAAGTTTGCAACTTTGAGTGTGCCTTCATCTTTTCACATTTCACATCAGGTGAAGAAGACAATCATGATGCAACTTCAGAGCCTAGTGTCAACTGTCGAATCAGCTTAGTTAGTTCTATATAGTGGAAAAATTGAACTCTACCTGATTTCTTAGTATGTAAAAACACTCATATAGTGTTAGATATTGAAAGTGTAAAAGTGAAATGTAAGCACTGATCTATAAAGTGTAGTGGGGAGTTTACAACATTGCAACTTGAATCACATTGGTTCCTACCTCATTCGAATGTGCACATATGCACATCCTTTCTTCAGTCATTTTGTACATTTCTTAGGCCTTCATCCTGGTCTTTTTCTTTTAAAAACACTACTTACTTCAATCAGTTTGCCAAAATCTCTTAACATCAAGGGAAAGGCAAATTTTACAACTTTGACATGCTTTAGGAGTTCTACATATCTGCATCACAATCTATATCAGCATCATCATCATCTAGAGGAGCCATCTAAAGTCCTCTCTTTGTTTTCTCTCTTTAGGAAGAAAGTTTTTTCCCATAGGGTTTTTTTTCTTTCTCTATTTTATGAGAGATGTTTTGTAAATGAGTACTTAAAATGGTGCATAGCTAGGACTCTTATTTCATGAACCCACCTAAGCTATGCTTAAGGGGGGGTGTTGGTGTATAAACTCATATGAGTTATACCTAACTTAATCATAGTTAGTGGTTTTCCTCACATGTGGAAAGACTAAGTCCTCTTGTTGAGTCATTAGTCAATGTGTCGATCCATCTTCAACACATCGCTGCTATTTGGAGGAAGGTTAAACCTTGAGCTATTCTCTTGGTTCCAATTTCACCACCTTTCCTATTCTCGTGGATATTTATTCCTCAAGCTTCACCTATTTATATGGGTTCGGTTGTAAACCAATTAGCTCATTTTCGATACATTGCATTCATGTTTGATTTCTGCTCCATGATCTTGGACTTCCGCTCCCACAAAGTTCATATTATTGACTAAGAGGAATACAATATTAGATCTTGAAACTCATCAATAAGAATCATTTGATATTGTCTAAAGTCAACAAGGAAATGGTAGAAAATATATCAACCAAATTTAATGCCATGCTTAACATTATGGAGCATACAATAGAAATGTGAAAAGTATTGTATAAATAAGCAATGAGTATTTCTATAGATATTGTTGATGCAACTTTCAATGAAAATAATGATGAAAATGTGATGGAAAAATGCTAGTAATTATAATTCAAAATTGTAAACTAGAACTTGAATGATTTTATAAAAAAATTCAAATACATGACTTTGTACAATCTTAGTTCAATGAATTTTATATAATCTTAGATAAGTGCACTACACACCTTCTATTGATTTGAATCTCCTACTTCTCCATATGTTATTTGTAAATCCTAGCCTTTTAATTAGATGTCTAACTTTTAAGTCAAAACTCTTAAGGCTATCAATGTAACCAATAAACATAATTTAGATATATCCAACATAGGTCTACTAGCTTGATTATGTTGAAAAAGGCATCAATAAGATTAGGAAATAAAACTAACTTCTGTTAAGGATTAAGATTGTCTAAAAAATGATAGAATGTTTCTAGAGCCTTCCACAAACTAAAACATTCCTGGAGCTGTTCTAAAAAAGAATATTCTAAGATATGTTCTAGAAAAGAATATTGTAAGATATGTTCTAGAAAAAAACATTCCAGGTTTAAGAGTTTTCTAGAAAGCTAGAAGCTTCCAGGCTTCAAAGGTTCTATAACTATATATATGTGATTAGAGAGAGCTGTTGAATACACAGCCTTTGGATGGTTGCTGGATATAGCATCCAGATAGCTGTTAGATACAGCATCTGGATTGCTGCTAAATATATAGCATTTTGGATGTAATGAAAGTTAGATGAATATAATTTGCCAGGTTATTCAACTATGTTTTGCCCTGCCTCTTTTCTATTTGTTGCTGTTATGTTTTACCCTGTCTTTTGGTGTTTATTGGGCCTATTCTTTCATGGTATCAGAGCAGGGTTATGGGTTTGAATCCCCTTGGGTAATGCTGAGGGGATTGTTGAAAAAAAAAAGGTTTAGCTAGAGGACCATCAAGAGGTTCAGCTAGAATGTTTTCCAGGTTCAGTTAGAAGTGTATTGTTGGAGTGATTTGTTTGCAGGGCTGAGATATTGCTGGAGTGATTTGTTTGCAGGGCTGATATATTGCTAGAGTGATTTTTGCAGGGCTAATATATTGCTAGAGTGATTTTTGTTTGCAGGGCTATTACTGGAAATGCAAGTTGGAACAAGCTAGAGGTATTGTTGGTAGTAATGATAAAGAAGATGACTTTTCAGCCAGACAAAAGATAATGAGTGTTGAAGGCTTAAAGTTTCAATCTCATATAAGCAAGCTAAAAGGAAAGAAAAAATGGGAGCTAGCCATGAAAGAGGAATATGATCGAAGAATGCTTGGTATGCTAGAGGTGAACATTAAGGGGGGATAGTATTATAATGTTCCCCTCTCATTTGTATTTTCTCTGTATTATTCTAGCCAATCTTAAGGGGGGATGTTAAGGATTAAGATTGTCTAGAAAATGATAGAATGTTTCTAGAGCCTTCCACAAACTAAAACATTCCTGGAGCTGTTCTAAAAAAGAATATTTTAAGATATGTTCTAGAAAAGAATATTGTAAGATATGTTCTAGAAAAGAACATTCCAGGTTTAAGAGTTTTCTAGAAAGCTAGAAGCTTCCAGGCTTCAAAGGTTCTATAACTATATATATGTGATTAGAGAGAGCTGTTGAATACACAACCTTTGGATGGTTGCTGGATATAGCATCCGGATAGCTGTTAGATACAGCATCTGGATTGCTGCTAAATATATAGCATTTTGGATGTAATTAAAGTTAGATGAATATAATTTGCCAGGTTATTCAACTATGGTTTTAGGGTTTTAGTGTGGTGCAAGGTTCAACTGATCAAGACCGAAGATTACTCACCATGTTCCTAATAGAGAGGATGTAGAATTCTTCCTTGGGTAAGGTGTCAAAACCTCCAAGGAAAGGGATAATTGGTGCAACACCTTTATCCCTAGCTACTCCCCCTAAAAGGTGTTCCTAGTTAGGTAGGAACATTGAGGGGAATTGAGTGTGGGCCAAATTCAGAATCACACCCATTTGAATAAGTTTTAGGCATGAATCAAAAACCTTTTTGGGGGCAGACCTAGAAGTTCTTCAAGAAATACATCCCAATAGTCATGAAGATAAGGGTATGCCTCTATAGAAGTTTCATTAGATTTCTCCTTCCCTTATTATTTTACCTCGTCCATCTTAACTACAAACATCTAACAACCTTTCCACTTTGCTCTTTTCAATTCCATCATGGAAACTTGTCTGGTTTTCATTTCACACAAAACTCCTTGGATAAGGACATCATTACCAACATTATATAAGCATTCTACTATTTTGTAGAAATAATCAAGTTTTGCCCTATGTTGCCATAGACATTTCATCCCTAAGATGAAATCATAAGACCCTAGAGGTGCTACATATAGACTGACCTATGTAGAAAAATTGGGTAAGGTTAATCTGGATTCAAATAAACATCACTCTACCCAAGCTCTTGACTGGTTTGCAAAATCTATTGTCTATGAATTTACCATGAAACCAGCTTCTTAGACATCTTATTAAGTATACTAGGGTTCATGAAATTTTTTAGTTGCTCTAGTATCTATAAGAATAGAAATCGAGGGTTCCAAAAAGTGTACCTCTAGTTTCAATAGGAGTAACTTGATGCTCAGCTTGGCGGCTATCTAAAGTAGCATGAATTCTTTGTTGGAAGGCTATTTTCTATGATGGTAAAGGATTACCATGATAGGAATTGCATTGGCTCTTAGTGGGGCACCAGTTCCCATAGTGATCTTCTCCACACGTAAAACACCATCTAGGAGGACTTTTCTTTCCAGAAGATCGATTGGGATTATCATCATTCTTTTTTAGAAAAAATCCCTGTATCCATCCCTGGGTTCACTTTTGTTGTATCTATAACTTTTACCATGGTTTCTCCCTCTGATTTCCTGATTTCTACTTCTCTTTTTGAAGGATGTCAAAGAATGACTCTAGTTTAATTTCTTTCAAGAATTTTCTCAATATGCTAAGACGGATTTGATTTTTTGCTCCTCCTTGATGGCTTTCTCAAAGACTTGATCCATCACTGTGGGTCCACAGACGTCTATTTTGTTGCAAGTATGTGCCTAATCAGTGTTGTCATTGATGTCAACATATCTGTGTTATCATTGGTGTCAACTGTACTCTTATTTTGTTATGAGTTAGATGATTTGTATTTGCCTATGCAAGTGTTGAAGATAATAAGTAAGTGATCCTAATGATGAGGATATTGAGAAAATTAGTTCCTCCGATGGACATAGTAAGGTGCGGTGGAAATAGTGTATTATAGAGTATCCTTGTTTACAGAAGATTACTCCAACAGTTTGCTTCGCATTTCCTATAGAATGAATATCCTTTTCTACAGATTAGTAGTTATTTAGAGGCATGTATGAAGATGCTATGTTCCAAGTTTGAGCCTCCAATATAGAGATTTGAGTAGGTTATGTTCACTAGAGTAAAATTTTCTTATGGGTATGCACTAGTGACAGAGAGACTATATTCTAGTCTGCATCCCTCTACATTGAAGTTTCACAGTTTGTGGTTCTAGAATCAAGTTGGTAATGATGTTAAGTACCTTCAACTTCAATGGTTCATGATTTGGTGGTCTGCAAGCGGTCTTTTCCTTATGACAGTGGATGGCTATGTTGTTTATGTGCTTTGGTTTGAAGAATCTTCTTGACAGAGTGGTTAGAGATTATGCATTTGTTCTTGGTGATTACAATGTTCTTGTGGATGTCTCCTAATCATGTTCCTACATTTGGATTGGTCTGTAAAGAAAAATTTGGACTGTGGATGAAGAATGTTCTTAGAGGACTTGACGATAAAACTAGTCTTGGTCGACCTGGTTATTTCTACTACTTGCAGAGATGCATAGAAGATTATAGAATTTTCTTGTGGCGTCAAAGATTGCTTTTGAGTCCCAGCTAAAGTGTTATGTGATCTGCATACATCTTTCCCTTAGCTAATCTTGTTTAGGTCAAGACCTATTTTTTAGGTATGTTTGTAATACCAACCTTGGAGATTGCTCCAACAGTTGATGAATGTAATGCCAACCTTGATGTACATTCCAAGGTTGATGAGTTGTATAAAAACATGTAATGTAGTTGTGAGAAAGGTGTCGAACTACAAAAATGAAAATACATGCCCTTATCCTCTAAAATATTGGTTATAAATGTTCTATGTAAAATAAATGCTACTATACCTTAAGAGAAGGATGCATATATGCAATCATGCACATGGTTATGGAATAAGGCATCATTGTCTAAGGATATTGTGTTGATTTATGTGTATATTAGTAGTGTGTTCTTAATTTGCATAACTTTCTACCTAAAGAATATGAGATATAGTCATTTATATATACATATCATTGAAGTCCCGTCCATTCATAGATCATTAAAATGGAGCTTAGTCAATATTGAGGTCACTCTATACATAGCATTGTGAAAGTTAAATTTATTTTTATGAAAGCAAAGGTTTATTCTATTATCATGCCTATTGAGTTGCACATCTATAATACTAAGGTTATGTGGCAATAAAAGTTATACCCTGCCCATACTAGGTAGTAGAAATATATATAGATCTACCACCAACTCTTGGAAAAATGCATGATTTTTTCCATGTATCGTACTTGAAGAAATATATATTAGGATCTAATCATATACTTGATTGGAATTCTTTCTAGGTACATGACCTAGGAGTGGTCATGATAGAGCCTATCAAATTTCTTGAGGTACGCAAGCTCCACCTATGTAACAGAGAGGTTACTCGGTGCAAGGTCCAATGGGACCAATATTAAGAGGAAAATGCTATCTGGGAGGATTACAATTATTTTTATAAAAAGTTTTATCATCTTTTTATAAAAACTTGATGTAAAAGAACATAATTGTTATATTTATTTTGTTATGGACATAATCATCAAGGACAATGATCTATAAGGGGGAAGATATGTTACACCATGTTCTAAAAAAACATACTTATCAATTTATTTCAAGTAGACAGATAGCTAGTTAGTGAAATTATTATGAAGTAATGTTGTGTTAGAATAGAAAATGCATTTGATTTATATTATTATATGCAAAGAATAATTGTCTATGACGTTATTATTATACACATGGTTAAATGATGTACTCAACTAACTACCTTTGTGTGACTAAGGTGGATGCAAAAATAATGTTTTTTCTCCCTATAAGATGAGGAGAGAGAGTATCACCATGGAGAGAGTGCTAGATCACTTGAATACAATGATCATTGTGCCATTTGAATACACACACACACACACACATTAGAGGCTATGTCAATTTTGGAATAAGTCTTATTCTCTATGTTATTGGTTTCCTTAGTAATATTTTAACGTTTTGATCATTTCATACTTGTTTAATATTATCACTATCAAGTTAATGTGAATGACAAGTCAATGTGAGTAATCGACCAATCAAGTGTAGTCTTGACATAAAGGTCTAAGTCAGCTTTGCAAGACTCCATTGTCAATATTGTGCTCATGAAAAGCATAATTAAAGCATTCAAAAATGCACCAGTAACATCTATTAATTAGGTGTACTATAGTTCATATTTTAAATTATTTTAAAGATTAGTCATGGTTAAATTTAATGACTAAATTGAATGAAAGAAGTAAAGTTTTAGTGGATAGATTCCCATTGTGCTCTCCCTAGATACTAGGAGGAGTGGGGAGGAGTAGTAGCTCCATGCTCCCTTTTTCTAGCACATAGAAGCCCCAGATGGCTGAGGAAAAAGAGGAGATATGAATGTATTATAGTTTTATTTAATTGATGGTAGTGGGAGAGGATTAGAATGATTCTTTTTTGCATTAAGGACCATGAACTAAGTAGTGGATAAGAGGCAAAAATCTCATTGTTTTTGAACATTTAGAAACAAGAAGAGCACGACAAGAGAAGATTATTGGTTGGATTGGAAAGAAGTTATGAGTGTTGGAGGTATGAGAATAAACCTTCAGTATACTATGAATATGTAAGCTTTATTCTATATGTACAGAAACTAGAAGAGTTTGCTTTCTTTAATAATCTTTATTTTGTGCACCTTAAGTGGTTGTTGGTTTGTATGAGATAATAGTTAACTAGAGCAGTATTTCTTATCTACAAAACATGCATTCAACAATGGTTTCGAATGAATTTACACCTTGCAATAGTTTCCAAATAAGCTTAGTATTATAGATAAATACTTTTAAAATCTGTGAGAATTATTCATTGCAGATTATGGTACGTATTCTTGAACTTATGATAGCATTATTAGAATGCTTTTGAAGCTATCTAGAGTCTTGAGTAGTTTGATATTAAGTCTTTGTTAAGTATAAATGTGTCATGTATGTAGAACAAAATTCTTCATTAAAGAATTTTACCTATTGGACGAACTATAGATATTACTCTATATACTGTGAATAGTCTTACAAAACGTATGGTCTATATAAGGCCGCTTGACTGTGTTTAAAATCTCAAAGGCAGTCTTTCATTGATTAAAACTATTTAAGGTTATACTTAATGTATATTTCCCTATGTAGAAGGCCAACTATTATGAAATGGCTGCGAACAAAGCATTTGCTTATGATTCCATTTAAACTAACCATCCTATGTATTCCTTTAGACAAATATTTGTTAGAGGGAAACAAAGTATAAGAAAATTGTAACGGTTGTAAGTCTGGTTGATATAGACGTTATATAAGGCCGATGTTAAGTATTTCTTTCTGTTCTTTATCCATCATAAAATATAGACCGCAAGTTTACATTTCCTTTGTGCCTTGAGAAGGTTGAAATAAGTGATATGTTTGTATTATATCTATTATGGAGCCATACTAGTCCTACAATGGAAATATATCATTGTTCATAATGTCTATAAAATCTCATAACACTATGAAAGGTCGATGACCTTGTTTGAAGTCAATAGTTGTAAAGGCATATGTATTCAAATAGATATGTAAAAGAATTTATTCCTCCTATGCCATTAGAGGAAGGTTGAAATAGGAATTATCTTTGATAGCAATAGATAACTGAGAGTTATTAGATAGTACATTTATCTTAGTAAAGAAGGGATTATTGATTATCTAATATAGGCTAAGAATGGATAATAGATTTTCGTGAAATACACTTACTCTATTATGGTAGTACTAGGGTTAATTTTTATTATTAATGAAACTACCTTTCATTTGAAATTCTCTTTGGAAACACAAGTGGAAATTTAGCCAATGAGAAAGAAAGTAAAGTTTATCATTTTCTTCAAAAAGTTATAAGTCAAATATAACCCTAGACTAAGGCGGATAGATCTTAGTGGCAAGAAATTAGAGTTCTCTAGTCATCAAAACCAATGACTTAATATAAAAGTCTTGCATATCTTTAAGATTGAATATCAAATTTATTTATAAGCACGTAAATGGGTTGACTAATAATTGAGTAGCTGATAGGTTGTCATAGACCTAAGATTTCAAGGATGCAAGGAGGGGCTCAATGCATGTTTATAAGCCACCTAGACTCTTACCTTATGCCTGTCTTTTTGACTTATAGTAAAAGGGTATATTTTATGTCATTTAGACTAATATTGAATAAGCTAGTCAAAGTATGATGATTTAGTAATTAATATATAAAAGAATGTTGTCTTCAAGTCAAGAAAAGAGTATGTGAACATATGAATTATTATATGAAACTTTGGCTAACCTAATGCAAAAGTCACTACTTGCATTGTCAGTTCACTATGTACCAGATAGCTAAACAATCAGAGTGGATTATACATACCTACAACTAGACTAGAGTTGTAAGCCTAATTTTTTTAGCTAGGACACTGCACTAATTCTCAGATGACACCTAGAATAAATTGATTCTCATTATCTATACCCTCACGAAGGGAAAGGCCACTTCTAGAAGAAAGGTGTGTGGGGGACCGCTAGTCTATGGTTGGAGGAAAAGCACCAGGGTGATGCTTTCTCTCTCTCTTTCTCCTACAGTTGACTGCTGAAGACTTGAGAATAGGAAACATTACTTCATATGTAAATGAAATTGTTAAATTCAATGTAACTCACAAGGAATGTGACCTTCTGATATTGTACATGATAAAATGTGAAATTTTTAAGTCACATGTGTAGTGACCATTAACTGAAATTATATATTGTACTTTGAAATTGTAAATGTATTATTATTGGATTTTGTTATAAAAAAAATAGAAATGAGATTATTGCATTATTTGTATTTATTTTATTTAATATTCCAGTTGGGATGTTACACTTCCGAGATTACTGCATTATTCTTTAAAGAGATAGATTACATGGTTTGCTTAAAAGTATAGTTCCAAATCGTGATGTGGAGTTTGTTGGTCATTTTGACGTACCTTGTGGAAGAAAATAAGTACATAGTTGGGTTTCAGTTTAACGTACTACCCTCAGAGTGAAGTTCAAACTGAAGTTGTAAATAGGAGTTTGGGTAACTTACTTAGATGTTTGTTACATGATGAGCCTAACTAGTGGCACTTGATATTGGTTCAAGAAGAATTTGCTTATAATAATTTAGTCAATAGGAGTGTAGGGAAAAGTCCTTTTTATATTGTTTATGGGTATAACCTGAGGGGTGTTGATGAGTTGAGGGATAGTGCCGATTTTAGTAAAAAGAGTGCTATAGTAGAAGATTTTGTTGAGTATATTCATGATTTGCATAGAGAAGTTAAAGAAACTTTGGAGAAGAATGTCACCAAGTACAAGGAGCATGTAGATATGTGTGGAAGAGAACAAGAATTTCAAGTTTGTGATTTGGTATTGGCACATTTGTAGATGGAGATGTTCCCATAGAGAATATATAATAAATTGAAGTGGAAAAAGATAGGGCCTTGTAAGATGTTGCAAAAGTTTTCATCCAAGGATTATGAGATTGAACTTCCAGTAAGTATAGATATTTATTCAATCTTGCTAATTTGTATAGATATTATGAATGAGAATCAAGTTCACAAGGGATTTCAAATTTAGAATTCAAGGATGCACCTAGATGGATTCATCAATTTCTTGAGAAGAAATTTGAGCAGGTAGATAGAGTGATTGATTCCCAAGTGACCAAAAGAACAAGGGTAAAGGAATACATGGAGTATCTTGTTCCTTTGGAAGGATAGACCAGAAGATAAAGCCTCTTCGATGCAATCATTAGAATTAGATAAGTATGGGATACTCATTCTAGACATACCTAAATGTTCACCAGTTGTAGCTTCATTGAACATTTCCCTTACCCAACATGTCTGATGCATTCACATAAAATAATGCATCAACCAAAAATATTTTTATCTTTCTATTTAGTTTTGTTGTGTTTTTGGTTTTCTAAACTATCTTCGTTTTGGGTTGTTTTTCTTCAAAAGACTTTTTAGATGCTTTTTGATCAAATAAAAAATATGGGTTTTGTAGAAGAGCTTAATGGGTATCACCAGTTCAAGTTTGGTGCAATTTGGCTAAAATTGGTGAAGTTGGTTCACCGAGTGGTTGGGTTTCCGATCATTCAATCTCTCCACTGAGTATTCTTTCTCTCTCCATTGAGGGTTTATTATTTCTTTACCAAGCATTCACTCTCTCTCTCTTTGCGACTTGCGTTCACTCTCTCTTCGTTGAGCATTCACTCTCTCTGCCGAGCATTCACTCTCTCTAGTTGATGAATTAGTTCACTTGACTAATGGTTTGCTCTTCACTTAGTCGATGGTTCACTTGGTTGATGACTCACTCACTTTACTTGACTGAGAGAACTAACAGTTTCACTCAACCAATAGTTCACTCAGTTCACTCGACCAATAGTTCACTCAGTTCACTCGGTTGATGACTCACTCACTTCACTCAGTTGGTGACTCACTTGATTCACTCAACCAATGACTCACTTGGTTCACTCAGCTGATAGTTTTCATGGTTCATTCGGTCAATGGTTTTCTTGGCTCACTTAGTTGACGGTTCACTCAATTCACTCAGTCGATGGTTCACTTGGTTCACTCGGCCGATGTTTCCCTTGGTTCACTCAGCTAATGGTTCACTTCATTCACTCAGTCGATGGTTTTCTTACTTCACTTGGCAGATGGTTTTGTCAGTTCACTCAGCCGATGGTTTTCTTGGTCCACTTGGCTAATGGTTTTCTTGGTTTACTCATTTTACGGTTCACTCGATTCACTTGGAAAATGGTTCACTTGGTTCACTCAGCCAATGGTTCACTCAACTGATGACTTACTTCATTCACTCAACTAATGGTTCCCTCAGTTCACTTGGATGATGATTTGCTCAATTCACTCGGTTCACTCAGCTGATGGTTTACTTGATTCACTCAGTTAATGCTTCACTCTAATCACTTGATTGATGATTCACTCAATTCACTTAGCTAATTCACTTTGTTCACTCAACCGATGGTTCTCTCAATTCACTCAGCTCATGATTCACCCGGTTCACTCGTCCGATGGTTCACTCGGCTCACTCGTCTGATGGATCACTATGACATTGCTTAGTTCAACAATTGCCTAGTCCTATACTACTGATGGATTACAGATAGGATTTCCTATAAAAGGTGGCTATTGTGATTATCAAACAATATTCTCACTAATTCATTCTGGTAATTCAAAATTTCAAGTGGTTGTTAAGACATCTCACCTTTTAGTTCTCTAACTAATGTTGGAGAAACTATTTAACTTCCTTTTGGGAAGTATAAAAGAGGGAAATTAGTAAATGAAAATTTGGCCACCTTTTGTTGTCCAATCTTTGTACACATATACATGCATGCAATATGTATTTTTAGATAGGTTGGTTTTTAGTGTGGAAGATTCCAAGAAAAATGTAACAATGTTTATTTCTTAAAATAATATTTTATTTAGTATAATTTTTTTTTTTTTGTGTGTACATTTTTGAAGTGCTATATAAAGAAAAGTTCAGTGTGATGGTCTAAGTTTTAATTTAAATAGTAGTTGTTTATTATATTCTATGCACATAGATTTCTAATTTGTATAAAATACTTACTTATCTAATTAATTTAAATACAAGTAGAAAATTGGATTTGTTCTTTAGAATTTAGATCCCTACAAAATTAGAAAGTGGCTTAGACCACATCAACATGCATATACACCAGTTTTTTACTAGTAGATGTCATATTTTTTTTTGATGGCTAAAAGGCCGAAGCCATTAATATATAAAATCAATAGCAAAATTACAGCTCTGTTCAGTGTGGGCACTGGTAGGAAATAACAGAGCAAAGAAAACCTCCAGTCTAGCTCGGGACTTTACAGTCCAATACATAGAGTTTATTTAAAAATCCTATACAGGGCAATGCCCAAAAAGGATAACTCCTTTCTTACAAAATTCAGAGATACAAGTTTAGTTATTGCCTTTCTCCTAGACCTTTCTTCTGGTAAAACCTTATACTATATATCTTCTTGGTTCTCTAGCCCTTGGGAAGTCTTCCTAGGCATCTATCATTAGACCAGCTATCTTTTATCTGTGTGAGGAAGTTTCTTCTACCCTGCTCATAACAAAGTACCTATCTAACCTGAATACACAGGACAAACTTCCAGCTCTTTTTTGCATGTTAGCTATACATGAAAGGAAATAAAATATATTTTCTAGTATAAACCTATTAGATCACTTTAACATTTGTCTAAGAGGAAAGAATGAAATACTTGCTCTTTTCAAGGTTATCATAAGTGTCAACACATACTTGTCTTAATGTTAAAATCATATCTAGTTGAGGATCCTGGACTAGTTTACTGATCAAATAAATATACCAACATCTATATATATATATATATACTTGAAAGAATGGAAATATATATACCTAAATGTATGTGATCAAACAATTAACTAAATAATAATATCAAACCAAGAGAGTTTCCATTAGATTCAATGATTCTATCCCACCAAAGAGAAAGTTATTGCCTGTCAAATCATATCAGTTATGTATCTCAAATGAGCAGACTTGAGTGCCAAAGATAAACTCGAGGCCTCATTATTACATTTCAAGTTCCCTGCCTTCTCACATGTTGATCGTGATTCAAGCTTAAACATTCCATCATTATTACTTGCCTCTTCACCGATACAATCTGCTTCTATCTACATATCATTATTAAACATTTAAGATATCAAATCATACCTCAATCTCTTGCTACTTGGGTGCTAAGCCTGGAGCTGAGGGGAGCCGTGCAGGATTTGAAGATGAAATGACTATTGAAAAACTTCAAAAACTCTTAAGTCATGTGTCTATATATATATATATATATATATGTATGTATGTATGTATGTATATATATACAAGAAGAGAAAGGTGGTACCTCAGAAGCATGTAAACAGGGTAGGAACTCAAGCTTAAGAAGACATGATCGATGCTGCATGCTCCCTTTAATACTTATTCAATGAATGAGACTATTCATAGGATAAATCTTATTTAATAACACACTAGTTTCCACTTCCAACTTTCCCGATGCCATCTCAATTTACAGTTATTTTTATAGCAAAGGCCATAACTTGCAGAGGGATGGATACCCCTGTGCAATTGGTAAGCACTAAGCGACAAATGGCCTTCCTAGGCCCTGTTACTGTGCTTCGATTGCAACGAATGCTCCACTAGTCTGATGAATTAATGGTTGGGGCCATTTGAATGCTTATTGGAAGAAAGTTTATGGGAGAGGAAGAGAGGTATAGAATTGATACTGACATCTCTTCCAGAGTGTTAGCCATGTTACTAGAGTTGGAGATTGACAAAGGAGCAGCAGGGCAGATGATGAGGGGCTTGTTCAATCCTGAACATTTAGGCAATTTGGAGGGAACCCTGGATGCTGCTAGTGTCGGTGTTGGGATACCACGTCTAAGGGATCTGAATTCTTTAGATGATCCTGATGGTATACTTAAGCTCTACCATTTTATTTTAGATCTCAGGGGACCCGACCTCATGATGGTCAAAGAAAAGGCGTAGATAGCTGTAGGATTCATCTAGAGGGTCCTCAATCTGGTGGAGGAAGAAGGTTTTGAGTAGGTTATAGCTTTCAACCTTCAGTTACTCGACTATGATCAGGAGTAAGTTAAAGAAAGTCTAAAATTTATTATCTTTATGTAAGTTACCGAGCTGTAGGCTTATAAAGCTTCCAAATGGCTACTTTTTGAATATAGAAACAAAAGTGGTCCCTAAGTGGACAGGATAGTATAATCCAAGTAGATATTAAAAATAGACCCTATGAGGTCCCTAAATCTTCCTCTACTATAGCAATTACTAACAGACTTTTAATTTTGTATTAAGCTATTCACATGTATCATTTGTAATTGTTTACTAGTTACATACCCTGACAGTAGATGATCTAGTGTAATATGTAGGTGGAGAACCACTAAAAACTGTATCAATGCTATGACCCTGAAATTTCATTAAAATCATCAAACTAAATTATTTAATCTTGCATTTCAAAAATGAAATTTAATAAATTAAATTCAATAAACTTGCTAATATTTACCTGAGTATCAAGGCTGAAAGTCTCACTCAGGAGGGTATCTGTCATCACCATCTGCTCAGCTGTAGATGTAGCCTGTGCACCTATGTCCTGACTATCCATGGGGTCATAACCACAGGCTAACCTGCAAGTCTGACAAGCATAGGGTGGGACCCTACTCCTCGCACTATCTCCCAACCCACTCTATGCTACAGGACTAGCATGCTCTATGATGCTCTAGGTCAAGGCACTAATGGACTGAAGTGTGTCGACTCAACACTCTCCTTCACAATGGAAGGAATAGAAACATGCTCATGGGCTAGTCTGTTGATTACTCATCTCACTGCCCACTGTGGGTCAACACGTGCCCCTGGTCTATCTTGTGCTAACCCCCCACCTCTACCCTGGAAGTCCCGCATATCAAAATAGTTTGGCACTTTATTGAGGACAAACTCGCAGTAGAGTTTCCTCAAAAAGTATTGCAAGACCTCATTATTATTGCATGGAGGATGGTAAAAAACCATCCACCACCTCTACCCAAAATTATCCCTTATCGATTGGTTGTTGCACCAATGGATAGGGAACCTTTTGCATGTAATGGGTGGAGGTTGATTTGTTTGTGGGTTTGTAAAAATTGAACACAAGTCTAATTTTGTAATTTGTAATTTTTTCACATCTTGGTATGACAGCTTGTCTACATAATAGTCTCTAGACTCTCTTCTCTTATCTATCCAACTAGATATTTGCTTACTAATTGAATCTACACTTGATAACATAGATTCAAGAGATTTAGCAGGCGTGGACCTATGCAAGGTTGAAGTGGAAGGATCTTTCAACCTTGCAATTATATCTTCAATTTCTTTTTTGTTGTTTTCAATTTGCCCCATTATATTTTCTTGTGTTCCAGGGGCATGTCGAGGAATGGATGGAGGAGGTTGTTGTTCCATAGGTATTTCCTCCTCATGATTTTGTGGATTTTGAGGAGGAGGAGGAGGAGGAGGTGCATTAACATTTCTTGACAATTAACAAAATTTACATAAAAAATCAACTCAAACCTACCTATTTAGAAATAAATTTAAATAGAAAAATAAATAAAACTCACTCCTTTGGTGTACTCGACGTCGTGGCAGAATTTTGGTGATGAATTACAAAGATTTTTGTGTTGAATTGAGTTTTCCAAAACGTGAGTGTGCTTCCTAGGGTTTGCAGGCCATGGGTATATAGGAGAAAAAAGAAATGAAATGAAGTGAAAAGCTTTTTTTTTTAATTTATAAGAAGTAATAATGCACTCATGTTATAACGTGAGCACGTTATGGTTTGGTTTTGATGAGCCTTAGGCTCGTCATTACCAAACCATAATGCGAGCGCGTTATAACACGCTTGCGTTATGCATTAAATTTAAAAAAAAAAAAATATGGCCACTTTTTGGCTCCCCATCTTTTTGCACTTACCCAAAGCTCCATTGGCAAATCTCTGCAACTTCTCTTGCATGCTTGGCTCAATCTGGCCTTCTATCACTGCATATCGAGGAGGTAAAATTTTGTTTCAAAGCACATTTGAAATGGGTTTTCTTTTGTAGGTCATAATCATCATTGGAAGAGCTCATCGATCCTCACCACAGTGAGGTCAAATCATTGCTGAGGAAGCCTCAATAGAGGCATATTCTC
This sequence comes from Cunninghamia lanceolata, assembly GCA_027924645.1. NCBI lineage: Eukaryota > Viridiplantae > Streptophyta > Pinopsida > Cupressales > Cupressaceae > Cunninghamia > Cunninghamia lanceolata. The sequence goes on from BSBN01001254.1 coordinate 1,103,580, forward strand.
TATGGTAGTTGTGCCTCACACAGAGGTTTATTTTTATTATGGTGACGTGCCTCACACAGAGGCCAAACCCTGTGCTTATTGTGCCTCATAGAAGAAGGCCAAATTCGCCCCTATAATCTGCATTCTACTTCTCTCCAAGAGGCCCGATCTTCTCATCGAAGTCATGGTTGAACACGTCCTCATTGCTGCCTCTTTATGTGGCATTCAAGCCACGTCGTTGCCTATCTCTGTGGCATTTTCATTTGAGAAGAAAAAGATTGAAGACTTGTTGCAGTATGCAAAGTTTGCAACTTTGAGTGTGCCTTCATCTTTTCACATTTCACATCAGGTGAAGAAGACAATCATGATGCAACTTCAGAGCCTAGTGTCAACTGTCGAATCAGCTCAGTTAGTTCTATATAGTGGAAAAATTGAACTCTACCTAATTTCTTAGTATGTAAAAACACTCATATAGTGTTAGATATTGAAAGTGTAAAAGTGAAATGTAAGCACTGATCTATAAAGTGTAGTGGGGAGTTTACAACATTGCAACTTGAATCACATTGGTTCCTACCTCATTCGAATGTGCGCATATGCACATCCTTTCTTCAGTCATTTTGTACATTTCTTAGGCCTTCATCCTGGTCTTTTTCTTTTAAAAACACTACTTACTTCAATCAGTTTGCCAAAATCTCTTAACATCAAGGGAAAGGCAAATTTTACAACTTTGACATGCTTTAGGAGTTCTACATATCTGCATCACAATCTACATCAGCATCATCATCATCTAGAGGGGCCATCTAAAGTCCTCTCTTTGTTTTCTCTCTTTAAAAAGAAAGTTTTTTCCCATAGGGTTTTTTTTCTTTCTCTGTTTTATGAGAGATGTTTTGTAAATGAGGACTTAAAATGGTGCATAGCCAGGACTCATATTTCATAAACCCACCTAAGCTATGCTTAAGGGGGGGTGTTGGTGTATAAACTCATATGAGTTATACCTAACTTAATCATAGTTAGTGGTTTTCCTCACATGTGGAAAGACTAAGTCCTCTTGTTGAGTCATTAGTCAATGTGTCGATCCATCTTCAACACATCGCTGCTATTTTGGAGGGAGGTTAAACCTTGAGCTATTCTCTTGGTTCCAATTTCACTACCTTTCCTATTCTCGTGGATATTTGTTCCTCAAGCTTCACCTATTTATACGGGTTCAGTTGTAAACCAATTAGCTCATTTTCGATACATTGCATTCATGTTTGATTTCTGCTCCATGATCTTGGACTTCCGCTCCCACAAAGTTCATATTATTGACTAAGAGGAATACAATATTAGATCTTGAAACTCATCAATAAGAATCATTTGATAATGTCTAAAGTCAACAAGGAAATGGTAGAAAATATATCAACCAAATTTAATGCCATGCTTAACATTATGGAGCATACAATAGAAATGTGAAAAGTATTGTATAAATAAGCAATGAGTATTTCTATAGATATTGTTGATGCAACTTTCAATGAAAATAATGATGAAAATGTGATGGAAAAATGCTAGTAATTATAATTCAAAATTGTAAACTAGAACTTGAATGATTTTATAAAAAAATTCAAATACATGACTTTGTACAATCTTAGTTCAATGAATTTTATATAATCTTAGATAAGTGCACTACACACCTTCTATTGATTTGAATCTCCTACTTCTCCATATGTTATTTGTAAATCCTAGCCTTTTAATTAGATGTCTAACTTTTAAGTCAAAACTCTTAAGGCTATCAATGTAACCAATAAACATAATTTAGATATATCCAACATAGGTCTACTAGCTTGATTATGTTGAAAAAGGCATCAATAAGATTAGGAAATAAAACTAACTTTTGTTAAGGATTAAGATTGTCTAGAAAATGATAGAATGTTTCTAGAGCCTTCCACAAACTAAAACATTCCTGGAGCTGTTCTAAAAAAGAATATTCTAAGATATGTTCTAGAAAAGAATATTGTAAGATATGTTCTAGAAAAGAACATTCCAGGTTTAAGAGTTTTCTAGAAAGCTAGAAGCTTCCAGGCTTCAAAGGTTCTATAACTATATATATGTGATTAGAGAGAGCTATTGAATACACAGCCTTTGGATGGTTGCTGGATATAGCATCCGGATAGCTGTTAGATACAGCATCTGGATTGCTGCTAAATATATAGCATTTTGGATGTAATGAAAGTTAGATGAATATAATTTGCCCGGTTATTCAACTATGTTTTGCCTTGCCTCTTTTCTGTTTGTTGCTGTTATGTTTTGCCCTGTTTTTTGGTGTTTATTGGGCCTGTTCTTTCATGGTATCAGAGAGGGGTTATGGGTTTGAATCCCCTTGGGTAATGTTGAAGGGATTGTTGGAAAAAAGAAAGTTTCAGCTAGAGGACCATCAAGAGGTTCAGCTAGAATGTTTTCCAAGTTCAGTTAGAAGTGTATTGTTGGAGTGATTTGTTTGCAGGGCTGAGATATTGCTGGAGTGATTTGTTTGCAGGGCTGACATATTGCTAGAGTGATTTTTGCAGGGCTAATATATTGCTAGAGTGATTTTTTTTTGCAGGGCTATTGCTGGAAATGCAAGTTGGAACAAGCTAGAGGTATTGTTGGTAGTAATGATGAAGAAGATGACTTTTCAGCTAGACAAAAGATAATGAGTGTTGAAGGCTTAAAGTTTCAATCTCATATGAGCAAGTTAAAAAGAAAGAAAAAATGGGAGCAAGCCATGAAAGAGGAATATGTTCGAAGAATGCTTGGTATGCTAGAGGTGAACATTAAGGGGGGATAGTATTATAATGTTCCCCTCTCATTTGTATTTTCTCTGTATTATTCTAGCCAATCTTAAGGGGGGATGTTAATGATTAAGATTGTCTAGAAAATAATAGAATGTTTCTAGAGCCTTCCACAAACTAAAACATTCCTGGAGCTGTTCTAAAAAAGAATATTCTAAGATATGTTCTAGAAAAGAATATTGTAAGATATGTTCTAGAAAAGAACATTCCAGGTTTAAGAGTTTTCTAGAAAGCTAGAAGCTTCCAGGCTTCAAAGGTTCTATAACTATATATATGTGATTAGAGAGAGCTGTTGAATACACAGCCTTTGGATGGTTGCTGGATATAGCATCCAGATAGCTGTTAGATACAGCATCTGGATTGCTGCTAAATATATAGCATTTTGGATGTAATGAAAGTTAGATGAATATAATTTGCCAGGTTATTCAACTATGTTTTGCCCTGCCTCTTTTCTGTTTGTTGCTGTTATGTTTTGCCCTGTCTTTTGGTGTTTATTGGGCCTGTTCTTACAACTTCTTATGGACTTTGGTTTCTTTTAAGAAAATTGATCTTTAATAAACTACTATTTTTTTTAAAAAGAACGGTGGTGAAGCACTTGTAATATATTAATATACAGACATAGAAGTACAAAAAATACTAGGCTATTTTGGAGTCTCATAAAACGGAGAGTGAGGCGGGAACCACGTATGAACAAAATAGAAACACAAAGGACAATTTCAGAGTTGAGGCAACAGCAGCAAGGTGACGATCAGGCTTAGTCTAAGTTAGACCCATGATTGTCTTCTGGTAGGGTGATGGCAAATGGGAGAGAAAATACAGGTGTTCCTGAAGTGTGTGGGGCACCAGATGCTATGTCTGGTGCATTGTGATGGAGGAACCTCACAGCATTAAGAACTTACTTTGCTTTATCTGCAATCCCTGTCGAGAGCTAGAAGCGGTGCACATTCAAGGCTCTATTTAGAAAATTGTAGTCCCCTCGAATACCCCTTTGCATGGAGTTATACACATAGGTTGCATGATAGGATGTTTGCAGAAGGTCCCTGTCGAATATGACACCAATTGGGGCCTCCCCTTCCTAGAAGTTGTACCCGCTGAGCGTTGTTTACCACCTATCGGTGTTAAAGGAGGAAGGATGCACCAAGCTGAAGTCGATAGCCTGCACATACTCATAATCCTACATGATATCAAAGATGTTTGAAATGAAAGTGAATGCAATTTCTGAACCTTTTATTTATGACACACCAGACCGTGAATTCCATGTTATCACAATCAATCTCAAAGATCTCCCTCATGCTCACAGTGCCTTGATAAGTCAGCTCCCCTATTAGAGGATGGAGGAGGACCTAATCATTCTTCAACCACTTTGCCATTGTAGACTGTCAAGTGGAAAAGCTGAGGCTGAGAGAGCAAGAGACGAAGATGGATGAGAAGTAAACAAAGAAAAGTGATAATTAAATAAACTAACTGCCTAGAGATTGAAGTGGAGACACCACTCCAAAAGGTGACGTGTTTGAAGTGCATTCCTATCGCACAATGTGGAGTAGCTGATAAAATGCCTCAATGAATATCTGAAGGAATTGAATGAAGACTTCATCTTAGCATGGACAAGACCACCTTGTGAAGATTTGCGCGGAGCCTGTTGTATGGAGTCGCCAATGCACCCTTAAGAATGCACTTCCTCATTACTACTTATGGGGTGGCTATTTTGTGGGGATTCTGATTTGATTGGCTTCTTCAATTCACTCAAGGGGAAATAAGTTTACAATGGATCTGACCATAAATGCTCCCATTGCTAAATTATCTAAAATACCGAATCCCCTGAAAGGACATGTTAGTCGTTTTTGCTTGTCGTCAAGATGATACGAGCTAACATGATATATGGATTAAATGCAATTTTTATTCACCCTTTAAGAGGGCCTTGGGCTGAGGCGAGGAATGTCTATGTCAATTAGCTTCACAATCCATTCTGACGAATTTAGGTGACCTGTTGGGAAGACTATACATGGTCCCATCTGGTCGATTGCCATGTTGGAAAGGAAGTCAGTAGCCCGGTTGGCGTCCCCATAGCAATGGCTAATTTGGTACCTATCAAAGTTCCCAAGGAGATTGCAAGCCTGTTAAACGACATAGTCAATTTTCCAATTAAGATCTTGCTTCTTTTTTACTACGTTGATTATAACCAGAGAGTCCTCCTCTATCCATGTGCCTTTTTAAATATTTCTTGATAGCCAACTAAACTCTTTGTAGTAAGGTGAAGAATTCCGCTTGGTTGTTTGTCCCTTCAGGTAATTTTGTTGCGTCTGCCCTTATCAAATGTCCCATGTAGTCTCTGATGATACAACCGGTACCTGAGAGCCCTGTGTTTCCCCTACATGCCCCATCAAAGTTTAATTTTAGCAAAGGCGAGGTGCGAGGTGACCATCTAGTGGAGGCCCTTATGCATCTACTTGAATCAGGCTAGGCCTTAGCTTGAGCAATCAAGAGATGGATATGTTTCCATTTTTTGAGGACCATGTTTTCCTAATATGTGAACATTGTATTGATTGAAGTGCTGGACTCACTGTCGTGTTCACAACCTCTGAGATAGCCGAGTTCACATCTTCTAAAACCCTATCTACCGTTCGCTTGGTGTTTCAAAAAAATTAAAATTCCTTTCCTTCAATATGCACCAAATTAACATTAAGGGAAAGACCTCCCACAGGCATGCAAAGGTGGCATTAGAATTCAATGATCGCCAACTTTTGAATAGGTCCAGCAATAGTATTAATAAACTACAATTAATACTGTACAACATTCACTTAGCACATTTTTTTGTGGGGCTACACCATGCCCACATCCATTAGATCATCTAGCTATTACTAACTTGATAGTTCGTTAATGAAATTAGACATCACATTCAAGCACTTGAGAAAACTATTAAGCTAAAAGTAATTGGCGCTCTAAGAAAGCACGTGAAAGTAATTAGATATCCATTTTAATATATTTGCAATATAAGTAGTGTTACTGGCTACTTGAGGCAATCCCTGGTCCTACCCTTGAGTGGCCCAAGAAAAGATAAAATTGACTAAAGTTAGATTTTGTATAGCTACCCATTTATGGAAATAAATCTAGATGATGTACTAAAGGTAGGGAAGAATATTTTTATGATAAATATTTTGCACCCACATCATAAGGATCTTTGCAGTTCTACTAGAACTTGCCTTTCTAATTGGTTAAGTTAATTGCCACATTCCTCGGTAAGAGTAGAATGGCATTCATAACCAAACTGATGTGTAAGACATGCCCTTCACCACAATAGTTCTATAAAAGCATATGTCGAAATCCAAGAAGAAAATTAGATGATTCAAGAGATGAAGTTGAGTGAGTGTATCACTCTTAAATGTTTAACCTATGAAAATCCTGAGGCATTGAAATGTGAGATAAAAAAAATTTACATTAGTTCTTAATATAGTTTTTAGTGTATGAAAAATAGGGGAAACCTTAATATTCATTAGTGTATCTTACAAGAACAACTAATATTACTTGGTAAATGAAACGTAAATAACCATTGTTTAATCTGGTACAAAAATAACTAAAAATAAAAATGTTGTCAAATTTTTTATAAAAAAAAGACTAGATAATACTTATACAATAGTTGTCTAGTATGTAGCATGAAAAATGCCAAAATTTGTATTTTTCTTTATGTGGAACCAAAGATGAAATACCTATTTGTATTCATTTCACTGATGCTAGAGAGATCATAGAAGCAAATATCATTCTTGGGAATTTCTTGGCATCCCAAAAGATAAATATATTTTGAGTTTCTCATGATATTATTAGAAAAAACTACGAGGAACCCAAGAATAGTGTAAAGTTATTTAAAATAGAAAAGAAATAACTAATACTTTTTACATTTAAATCCATCCCAATTACATAGAGAGTGAGAGTGAATGTAAATGAGAGTGTACACCATAATGTTTGAAATATGCATTTTTCACATTAATTTTGAGATTGTTGATTACATATATAATTATAATATAAATCTCGTTAACAATGCTATTAAATAACTATGTACAATGATAATGAACCTTTAAATCAATAAAATGTAACTAAGGTAATATGACTTATTAACCCTACCCATAGATACTAGAAAATGATAGGGCCTACACCACCATTTTCACCATCGTACTAACAACATGATAAGACATTTTTTCATGCTAACATATCCCCCTTCACCAATTAAATTAATTAAATTAATTATTTTATTTAATTAATTTATCTAATTTTCCATTATACCCTATCCTAAGAAAATTAAATAAATTTTAATTTATTTAATTAATTATGCCATCATTCATCACCCTAAACTAATTATATAAATTCTATTGTATTTAATTAATTGTCTTTTTTCATCATTAGCCTAAATTAATTAAATAAATTCTATTTATTTAATTAATTTGCACCTTTACTATTCTTAACCTTTGTTAATTAAATAAATTTCATTTACTTAATTAACTAGCTTATCCCACTAAAATCCTCCAGGCATGGTTAATTAAATTAAACCCATTTAATTAACCTAACCATCACTGATGTAGAGGCAATTGGGATACAAGAAGAAGGACAAATTTAACAAGGCTCAACCACACCACTAAGCCTAAAAATAAAACCCTTCATGGAAAAGTGGGAACAACAGAAGGGAATCTTTGTTTCTTCATGGAAAGGTTGGATTGGGGTGCCAAAGGACTCATCCCACCCATTGGTTAAGGCAAATTGCTCTCGGAACATGTACTTGCTTCATAAACCTCCAAAAGGCTAGTAGCCTAAGAAACAGAGAACAGTCCCCATAACTCTTTGCACAGACACTCAAACACAATTCTCAGACATGCAAAGGATACCCATTATGCCTCCCCATAACATACTCCAGAATGGGTTTAGGTTGTTTTGAAAAGTTTACCCTAACCAATAACCCTCCTAATGGTTTTTAGCCCTAAATAGGCCTATTTTGTGAAGCAAGTACCTTCAGATAGCAACTTGACACCCTCCTGACCATTTGAACATGTCCATGATCTTTCAAAAACACAAGATCCAACCTTCCTTTGTGATCTTGAGCCACTGTCCCCAAAAACCACACTATGGTAACTTCTGACAGTCACTTAGCACATGGTTTTGCTAAGTGAAATCAATAAAAACCCAGCAATGACAGTCCCTTGCTCAAAAGAACCTTACAAGACATTGAGACAGACCTCATAGGACTCATTCCACTGATTACAAGCTTTGTTGGTTCAGTGGAATGAGAGGATCATCATGAATTTTGCTGTCAGAACCCTAGTTCAGGGTTAGCAGACCACCTACAGAAGAAGAGGAAATACAACGATGTAGATGGGTTTCAAGAGTTCAAACAACTTGCAAAAGGAAGACAACTCACTACCCTAACTATCCAACATATGCATCAATCACTTCTTGGTCGTACAGGTACGGGGTATGCAGAAAAACAACAAAACTCTGAAGGAAACAACAGGGTTAAAGAGAAGTTTGTTGTCCAATGGTCATACACTGCCTCCTCCACAATATCATGGATCCAAACCTGTCTTATTTGATAGTCAACTCATCACACTTTACTCCTGAATGTTCAAGGTTCCATGATAGAACCGTACTACACAGAAGTACAGGCTTAATACACAAAAAACTCAGAAAATACACAGGAAAGTAGAGAACTATATGGTATTGTTTCAAAAACTCCTTCACCGGTGATACATTTATCATGCTTGAGGCATTAAGAAGTCTTCTCAATTGTTTGAATTGGTTGTCAAGGCAGTTGGGGTCGATGGAAGGTGAGAAACCACCAAACTGCCTTTGGCAACTATTTCTCTTTGGGCAGCAGCGAATGTGTTTGTATAATAATGCCTTTAAACAAGATTACAAGGTAGTTAGGCCTTGAATAAGGCACTAGACCTCTTGACATCCTTCTAGACTCCTTGATAGAAATTGAAGCTTCTTGTCATGCCTTGACAATGCTCACAAACAAGAAAACTTATATGACTGTCCTTCACAAGGTTGCCTATTACAACATGATTGTCCCCTTACAACATGACAGTAGTTTTTAGACATTTGGACATAGTCCCTTACACTCATGGAGATATCTTGGTACTTCTGCACCATACTCCCCGGGTGGAAAGAGAACTCAAGTCTCTTGAGGGAGGAGATCAGCAATTGTGACACCATGCTTCAAGATGTCTTCTTCAGTCATCCAAGTGGCATCTTCAATAGGCAAGCCACTCCACTTGACAAGAAATTACTTGTAGGTCTTCTTCCTTGTCTTCTTCAAGACCTTGGTGTCAAGAATGCATTCCAACTTCAATGGCTGATTGGGTGGAAGACCTTGGAACCAAGCTTCATCTGGTATTGCTGTCATATCTACCTCTGCATCAGCATTAGAATCACCTTTGAAAGGGAACAAATCTGAAACATTGAAGATAGGAGATATGGCCAAGCCTTGAGGAAGTTCAATCTCATAGGCATTGGGCCCAAACTTGTGCACAATCTGGCATGGTCTGATCTTCTTCATGAGGAGTTTGGTTGGCTACCCCTTAGGAAGTCTTTCCTTCTTCAAATGTGCCATGACCGAATCCCCAACCTTGTATTGCACATCTCTCCTTCTTTCATTTGCTTTCTCCTTGTACTTGGCATTGTTCTTTTCAAGAGTTTCTTTGACATTATCATGAATGTCCTTCATGGCCAATGCAAAGTCTTCACCTTGAGCACTTTTTCTTTCCAATCCATGGAGATCTCTCAACTCAAGAGCACCTCTTGGATGAAGACCATAAACAATCTCAAATGGACTTCTTCCCATGCTTCTATTGGTGGAATCATTATAGGCAAACTTTGCTTGAGAGATGATCATATCCCATGCCTCTCTATGCTACTTGGTAAGACACCTGAGAAGGTTTCCCAAGGACCTATTCACCACCTCAGTTTGGTCATTAGTCTGAGGGTGATAGGCTGAAGTAAAGGACAATTGTGTGCCCAACTTCTTCCACAAAGTGCGCCAAAAATGGCCTACAAACTTTGGATCCCTGTCAGTCACAATGTTAAGAGGAAAACCATGGATTCTAACAATTTCTTTGAAAAACAAACCAACAATGTGAGAGGCATCATTAGTGCATTTACATGGCAAGAAATGAGCCATCTTACTGAATCTATCCACCACAACAAATATACTATCAAAACCTCTTTGAGTTCTAGGAAGACCCAACACAAAATCCATGCTAATACTTTCCCATGGCCTATTAGGAATAGGAAGTGGCTGATATAGACTAGCATTAGTTGAAGTACCCTTTGCCCTTTGACAAATACTACAACATTCAATAAATTTTCTGATATCTGATTGCATTTTAGGCCAAAAATAAAACCTCTTCACCTGATCCAATGTCTTATCCAACCCAAAATGACCTCCTAGTCCACCACAATGTTTCTCCTTTATAATGTTCTCCCTCATGCAACATTTAGGAACACATAGTTGGCTGCCTTTGAACAACAACCCTTGCTGCAACAAAAACTCAGAAAAATCAGAATGATAAGAGTCTAAAAATTGTGAACAAACTTCATATAACTCCTTGAAATCTTCATCATCCTAATACATATGCTTAAGAGCATCAACTGCTACACTTTACAACTAAATTTCTTGAACCATACACACCCTTCTACTCAATGCATCTGAAACTTTGTTAGCCTGCCCCTTCTTGTGTTTGATTGAAAAAGTATAGGATTGGAGTTGCTCAACCCGTTTGATATGCCTATGATTGAGTTTCTCCTGAGAATTCAGAAAACTAAGTGCATGGTTGTCAGTATAAACAATAAATTCTTTTGACAAAAGATATTGCCTCCATTTTTTCAAAGCTTGCACCATTGCATACAATTCCAAATCATACGTAGAGTACTTTCTCTTAGTATCTTTCAATTTTTCACTAAAGAAAGCAACAGGCCTGCCCTCTTGACTTAGGACAGCCCCTATAGCAAGATTGATAGCATCACATTCTACCACAAACAACTTCTTAAAGTCAAGTAAAACAAGTATGGGCTATTGTGCTACCTTTTGTTTCAGAATTTTAAAAGAATCATTGGCTGCCTTTGTCCACAAAAACTTACATTTCTGCCCCCCTTTGATGGTATCCAAAATTGGTGCACAAATATGACTAAAACCCCTTATAAATTTCCTATAAATTGTTGCCAAACCATGGAAACTTTTTACATCACCTACTATTTTTAGAGTTGGCCATGACAAAATGGCTTCCACCTTTGTTGGATCCATCTTCAAACTACCTTTTAAAATCACAAAACCAAGATAGGTGAGTTCTTCCTTCATGAAGACACTCTTTTCCGTGTTGATCATCAATTGTTCATCATGCAACTTCCTCAAAACCTAATCCAAATGTTGCAAATGCTCCTCCTTAGTCCTACTGAAAACAAGAATGTCATCCAAATATACCACAACAAATTTGCCAATGATATCCTTCAGCACTTCATTCATGAGATGCATAAAGTACTTGGAGCATTAGATAGACCAAATGGCATCACCAACCATTCATAAAGACCCTCATTTGTTTTGAATGTTGTCTTCCATTCATCCCCTTGTTTGATTCTAATTTGATGATACCCACTCTTAAGGTCTGTCTTGGAAAAGTATCTAGCCCCACCTACATAGTCCATTAGGTCCTCAATCCTTTGCATAGGGAACCTATATCTTATGGTAATCTTGTTAATGGCTCTAGAATACATGCACAACCTCCATTTACCATCCTTTTTAGGGACTAGGACTATTGGGACAGCACATGGGCTAAGACTCTTTCTCACCAATCCCTTATCCAACAATTCTTGCACTTGCTTGGCAATCTCTTCATTTTATGAAGGTGTCATGTTGTAGGCTACTTTGTTTGGCAAAGTAGATCCTGGTATGAAGTCAATTTTATGGCTTATGTCCCTAATAGGTGGCAACTCATTAGGCATTTCTTCTACCATAATCCCCTTATACTTCTCTAGCAATTGTTGCACCTCATAGGGAACTTCTTCCTTACTAGGATCATGAAAACTAGGACTATTCTTTGGCTTCAAAATCAAAGCATACCCTTGGGTTCCTTCCTCCTTAAGGGCATCTAGAAACTCTTTCCCACTCACAATCATGATACTTGAACCAACATTCTTTTCTACATGCTCATCAAGTAATGGATCCATTCTATACTTTTTACCATTCTTAGTTATGATGAAAGAATTAGTTTTACCATCATGTTGTGATTGAACATCATATTGCCATGGATGTCCTAACAACAAATGACAAGCATCCATAGGAATCACATCACATAAAATTTTATCTTTATATTCTCCTATCTCAAATTCAACCCATGATTGTTCATCTACCAAAACTTGTTGTCCCTTATTCAACCATGATACTTTATAAGGACTAACATGAGGAAGCCTTTTCAATTTCAATTTGTCTACCATTTTAATTGAAACCAAATTTTCAGTTGAGCTTGAATCAACAATTACCTTGCAAATTTACCATAGGCCTTGCATGTTGTCCTAAACAGTGTCTTCCTTTGAGGTGGTTCTTGTGTTTGAGGCACCTTCAACATGGTTCTCCTCATCATCAAACTTTCTCCTTCATGGACTGGGGCTGCACTTCCAATTGGAGAGTTGACACTTTGGCAATCTTCCTCTTGGATCAATTGGTCCTTCTCTCTCCTCCATTAGAGCTTGAGGCTTGCTTTTCAGGACATTTGAAGGCTGTATGTCCCACTTGGCTGCAATTGTAGCACCTTCCCATGAAGACATTAGGACCTCTTCCTGGTCCACCAAATCTACCTCTCCCATTGGGCCTTCTTCCTCTAAAGCCTCCTCTAGAACCAGATTCTCCACTTTGCTCTTGGGAACTAGATTCCCCTTTGCTTCTTTGGGACTAATTTCTGCCCCCAAAACTGCCCCTACCTCTGAAATTTCTGCCACCTCTACTTTGCTGCTCACCTTTCCTCTTCAACTTCTCTTTAGCCCTTAGTGCCACTTGAAAGCACTTCTCCACGGTTTAAGGGGTCAACAAACTGATTTCATCTTGAATGTTGAACCTCAAACCATTCAAATACCTTGTCACCTTGTCTTTTTCATCCTCCATGTACCCACAACGAAGAGTGTATTTATGAAACTCCTTGGTGTAAGTAGCCACATCCAAATCTCTTTGCTTGAGATTTTGCATCCTCTTGTAGATCTGCACCTCATATTCTAATGAAAGGAATTGGGACTTGATCCTCTCCAACATTCTATTCCATGAAGAGATCATACTCTTCCCATTCTTTACCCTCTCACCTTGGGTGTAATTCCACCATGTAAGGGCAACACCTTTGAGTTTAGTTTTTGCAAACTTAACCCTCTTACTTTCAGGAACTTCTTTATACTCAAAATAGTTGTTTAGAGCCTCAATCCACTCCATGACTTCATCAACATTCATTTTCCCACTAAACATGGGAATCTCCATCTTAGCCTTCAAAGAATCCTTGCCAATTACCTTGATGGCTTCAAGGAAATGCCCTTGATTAGCCGGTACTTCTGCCTCATCTTGCTCTTCTTCTTCTTCCTCTTTCTCTTCTTGTTCATCTGAACCTTCCTCTATCCTCTTCCCTATCTTCAATGCCTTCACCTCTGCTTGGAGTTCTTCCTTGACTCCACTTTTTATCTTCTCTTCCATCTCCTTGAACTTCTTGACTACTTCGGTGGTCATCCCCTTTGGAGGCATATTGCTAGCCTCTCCTTCACTCTCTTCTGCTGACATATACCAGGCCAACAACAGAACCTTTTATGGATATGATACCACTATGATGTAGAGGCAATTGGGATAGAAGAAGAAGGACAAATTTAACAAGGCTCAACCACACCACTAAGCCCAAAAATAAAGCCCTTCATGGAAAAGTGGGAATAGCAGAAGGGAATCTTTGTTTCTTCATGGAAAGGTTGGATTGGGGTGCCAAAGGACTCATCCCACCCATTGGTTAAGGCAAATTGCTCTCAGAACATGTACTTGCTTCATAAACCTCCAAAAGGCTAGTAGCCCAAGAAACAAAGAATAGTCCCCATAACTCTTTGCACAGACACTCAAACACAATTCTCAGACATGCAAAGGATACCCATTATGGCTCCCCATAGTATACTCTAGAATGGGTTTAGGTTGTTTTGAAAATTTTACCCTAACCAATAACCCTCCTAATGGTTTTTAGCCCTAAATAGGCCTATTTGGTGAAGACAGTACCTTCAGATAGCAAATTGACACCCTCCTGACCATTTGAACATGTCCATGATCTTTCAAAAACACAAGATCCAACCTTCCTTTGTGATCTTGATCCACTATCCCCAAAAACCATACTATGGTAACTTCTGACAGTCACTTAGCACATGGTTTTGCTAAGTGAAATCAATAAAAACCCAACAATGATAGTCCCCTGCTCAAAAGAACCTTACAAGACATTGAGATAGACCTCACAAGACTCATTCCACTGATTACAAGCTTTCTTGGTTCAATGGAATGAGAGGATCATCATGAATTTTGCTATCAGAACCCTAGTTTAGGGTTAGCAAACCACTTACAGAAGAAGAGGAAATACAACGATGTAGATGGGTTTCAAGAGTTCAAACAACTTGCAAAAGGAAGACAACTCACCACCCTAACTATCCAACATATGCATCAATCACTTCTTGGCCGTACAGGTACGAAGTATGCAGAAAAATAATGAAATTCTGAAGGAAACAACAGGGTTAAAGAGTAGTTTGTTGTCCAATGGTCATACATTGCCTCCTCCACAATATCATGGATCCAAACTTGTCTTATTTTATAGTCAACTCATCACACTTTAGTCCTGAATGTTCAAGGTTCCATGACAGAACCATACTACACAGAAGTACGAGCTTAATACACAGAAAACTCAAAAAATACACAGGAAAGCAGAGAACTATATGGTATTGTCTCAAAAACTCCTTCACTGGTGATACATTTATCATGCTTGAGGGATTAAGAAGTCTTCTCAACAGTTTGAATTGGTTGTCAAGGCAGTTGGGGTCGATGGAAGGTGTGAAACCACCAAACTACCTTTGGCAACTATTTCTCTTTGGGCATCAGCGAATGTGTTTGCATAATAATGCCTTCAAACAAGATTACAATGTAGTTAGGCCTTGAATAAGGAACTAAACCTCTTGGCATCCTTCTAGACTCCTTGACAGCACTTGAAGCTTCTTGTCATGCCTTGACAATGCTCACAAACAAGAAAACTTATATGATTGTCCTTCACAAGGTTGCCTATTACAACATGACTATCCCCTTACAACATGACAGTAGCTTTTAGACATTTGGACATAGTCCCTTACACTCATGGCATTCAAGCCTTATTACATCATGGAGATGGTCTCAAGGACCTTATTGAACCAAAACAAAACAACTTAAAGATCAAAGAAAAACATAGATATCTTGGTGCTCCTGCACCAATCACCCCTTCCCACAATTAATTAAATAATCTCCATTATTTAATTAATTGGAATGACACATGTCTTCATCCTCACACACTCCAAAAATAAATCCAAATTTAAAATTCTATCCATAAAATGACAAAATCAAAAGTCAAGTCTCCTTTTGATCTCAACCATCCATTTGAAAGATGCTTTAAGATTTGGTCTTGGCCCTCCATTCCACCTCCAAATTCTCTTGGACCTCACAACCTCTCACTCTCGTTTGACCTCACCACCACTTCATCTTAGCCCTCCATTTGAAATCAACATCCCAGCACTTGATCATAATCCCTCCAAAAATGCCTACAAATAAGACAATCTCTAGGCATTATTCACTCCATGCTCACACACTTTAGCCTTATGTTGTCAAAATCCCTGCTCTTTGCATCCATTACAACTTAGATTATGTTGGTTTTTACATAGAGCAATCCACATTTGCAACACATAGTTGCACCATTACTTTGATTAAAGCTAGGACTGAGTTTTTGGGTGCCAAAGTCATCCACTCTATCAAGGGGAGTAAGATGGCTCATGGTTTGAAGGTATAATCACTTGTTTGGTTCATCTTTTATGTTATTTCCTTGCACTATTTTATCATCCTACATGTAACACACCCGGTGGGACCAATAGGTCATGAACTAACATTTTTTTGTGGAAGAAATTTTGTGTGTTATGTTTGCTCGTTACAGGTCAACGTTTTCATCTGTGGATTAACACTTTTGTCTGTAGGTTTAGCACCTATGTTGGAGTATTTAGTACTTTTGTTAATTCAAACATGTTTGTTTTGTAGGTCAATGCTTTTGAGCATTAGTTTAGCACTTTTGTTGTATTTCAACACATTTGTGCCTTCTGTCGTTGCATTTATTTCTTACTTTAGCACTTTTGTTTCTTACAATAGTGCCTTTGTTGGCATCTATTGATAGCCTTTGATTAGAGTTTTTGTCTTCAAGTTTCATTATTTTTGGGTTTCCTATAGCTCCATATTTCACTGACACTCCACTTGCAGAAAACTAACCCTCTATTTTGTAGGACTTTAGGATTTTTATAAACTAACTTACTGTAATATTCTAGAATCATCTTGTTTAAGGGATTTATTTATGGTTTTAGGGTTTTATTCTAATTTGGAAACCTCTTTGTTTAATCCTGAAGCTTAACCCTAACTTATGGCATTCATCTGGTCTCTGTGTTGTAGGAATTTATCTCTTTTGCAAGTTTTTCTCAGCCCCTGTGTTAGTTTAGGTATAACTTTATATTTATTAGTGCATTTATTTGACTGTTCAGTGATTTTGGATTTCTTGTTGGCACATTTGTACTCTTTATTAGTGCATTTTTAGTCTATTAGCTCATTTGTAATCTTTATTAGCACTTTTGTATCTCTGTCAATGCATTTGCATTTTGTTTTAGCGCATTTGTAGTTTTGTTAGTGCTTTTGTTTATTTTTGTCTAACTTGAACTTGTTTTGGTTTTGTTGGACTAACTCAAACTGTGCAACTGCTTTTTGTTTGTCCAAGATAGAAATAGAAACTAGTAACTTATTTTATGCAGCCCTGTGGTCAAAGTTATTATTTTTCCACTAGTTTTTAGTTTGACATTAATTAGCTTAGTGGGAAAAGAATTGTTTGCAATGTCTTGGGATCTTTGAAGGGATTTATGCTCTCTCCTCACACCCTTGGGTGATCTTGGAGATCAAAAGTCCTTTCAAAGTCCTCTTTGTTATTTTTTTATCTTAGGAGTTCTATTTTCATGTATGCTCTCCCCTTGCACTTTGTGCGAGCTTGGGGATAAAAAATGAATAGTATTCCTTCCTTTTAGGAGGAATTCTTGTGGATTCCATCCCCCCAAGGGATGACATTAATCACATGTTCTGGCAAGGTATATAAAGGGAGAAAGGCGAAAGATGTACCTTAAGGAGTGGCCATCTTTGTGCTTTAGGAAGCCCCAAGACCATTGGTCTACAAAGACTTGTGTGGTGAAGAGAGGAGAGTCCCTATTAATCTCACCCTTTAAGATGATCCCTTTGCTCATAGGCTTGTGCCTGACCATACCTTGTGTATATTGAGGACTCCCCTAGAAGCTTGTAAAGCCTAGTTAAGACCTTCAGTCCATTTCTTTGTGTGGTGCAAGGTTCAACTGATCAAGACCAAAGATTACTCACCATGTTCCTAATAGAGAGGATGTAGAATTCTTCCTTGGGTAAGGTGTCAAAACCTCCAAGGAAAGGGATAATTGGTGCAACGCCTTTATCCCTAGCTACTCCCCCTAAAAGGTATTCCTAGTTAGGTAGGAACATTGAGGGGAATTGAGTGTGGGCCAAATTCAGAATCACACCCATTTGAATAAGTTTTAGGCATGAATCAAAAACCTTTTTGGGGGCAGACCTAGAAGTTCTTCAAGAAATACATCCCAATAGTCATGAAGATAAGGGTATGCCTCTATAGAAGTTTCATTAGATTTCTCCTTCCCTTATTATTTTACCTCGTCCATCTTAACTACAAACATCTAACAACCTTTCCACTTTGCTCTTTTCAATTCCATCATGGAAATTTGTCTGGTTTTCATTTCACACAAAACTCCTTGGATAAGGACATCATTACCAACATTATATAAGCATTCTACTATTTTGTAGAAATAATCAAGTTTTGCCCTATGTTGCCATAGACATTTCATCCCTAAGATGAAATCATAAGACCCTAGAGGTGCTACATATAGACTGACCTATGTAGAAAAATTGGGTAAGGTTAATCTGGATTCAAATAAACATCACTCTACCCAAGCTCTTGACTAGTTTGCAAAATCTATTGTCTATGAATTTACCATGAAACCAGCTTCTTAGACATCTTATTAAGTATACTAGGGTTCACAAAATTTTTTAGTTGCTCTAGTATCTATAAGAATAGAAATCGGGGGTTCCAAAAAGTGTACCTATAGTTTCAATAGGAGTAACTTGATGCTCAGCTTGGCGGCTATCTAAAGTAGCATGAATTCTTTGTTGGAAGGCTATTTTCTATGATGGCGAAGGATTGCCACGATATGAATTGCATTGGCTCTTAGTGGGGCACCGGTTCCCATAGTGATCTTCTCCACACGTAAAACACCATCTAGGAGGACTTTTCTTTCCAGAAGATCGATTGGGATTATCATCATTCTTTTTCAGAAAAAATCCCTGTATCCATCCCTGGGTTCACTTTTGTTGTATCTATAACTTTTACCATGGTTTCTCCCTCTGATTTCCTGATTTCTACTTCTCTTTTTGAAGGATGTCAAAGAATGACTCTAGTTTAATTTCTTTCAAGAATTTTCTCAATATGCTAAGATGGATTTGAGTTTTTGCTCCTCCTTGATGGCTTTCTCAAAGACTTGATCCATCATTGTGGGTCCACAGACGTCTATTTTGTTGCAAGTATGTGCCTAATCAGTGTTGTCATTGATGTCAACAT
Source organism: Cunninghamia lanceolata (assembly GCA_027924645.1). Taxonomy (NCBI): domain Eukaryota; kingdom Viridiplantae; phylum Streptophyta; class Pinopsida; order Cupressales; family Cupressaceae; genus Cunninghamia; species Cunninghamia lanceolata. The sequence continues at coordinate 1,122,310 of BSBN01001254.1, forward strand.
ATCTGTGTTATCATTGGTGTCAACTGTACTCTTATTTTGTTATGAGTTAGATGATTTGTATTTGCCTATGCAAGTGTTGAAGATAATAAGTAAGTGATCCTAATGATGAGGATATTGAGAAAATTAGTTCCTCCGATGGACATAGTAAGGTGCGGTGGAAATAGTGTATTATAGAGTATCCTTGTTTACAGAAGATTACTCCAACAGTTTGCTCCGCATTTCCTATAGAATGAATATCCTTTTCAACAGATTAGTAGTTATTTAGAGGCATGTATGAAGATGCTATGTTCCAAGTTTGAGCCTCCAATATAGAGATTTGAGTAGGTTATGTTCACTAGAGTAAAATTTTCTTATGGGTATGCACTAGTGACAGAGAGACTATATTCTAGTCTGCATCCCTCTACATTGAAGTTTCACAGTTTGTGGTTCTAGAATCAAGTTGGTAATGATGTTAAGTACCTTCAACTTCAATGGTTCATGATTCGGTGGTCTGCAAGCGGTCTTTTCCTTATGACAGTAGATGGCTATGTTGTTTATGTGCTTTGGTTTGAAGAATCTTCTTGACAGAGTGGTTAGAGATTATGCATTTGTTCTTGGTGATTTCAATGTTCTTGTGGATGTCTCCTAATCATGTTCCTACATTTGGATTGGTCTGCAAAGAAAAATTTGGACTGTGGATGAAGAATGTTCTTAGAGGACTTGACGATAAAACTAGTCTTAGTCGACCTGGTTATTTCTACTACTTGCAGAGATGCATAGAAGATTATAGAAGTTTGTTGTGGCATGGAAGATTGCTTTTGAGTCCCAGCTAAAGTGTTATGTGATCTACATACATCTTTCCCTTAGCTAATCTTGTTTAGGTCAAGACCTATTTTTTAGGTATGTTTGTAATACCAACCTTGGAGATTGCTCCAACAGTTGATGAATGTAATGCCAACCTTGATGTACATTCCAAGGTTGATGAGTTGTATAAAAACATGTAATGTAGTTGCGAGAAAGGTGTCGAACTACAAAAATGAAAAATACATGCCCTTATCCTCTAAAAGATTGGTTATAAATGTTCTATGTAAAATAAATGCTACTATACCTTAAGAGAAGGATGCATATATGCAATCATGCACATGGTTATGGAATAAGGTATCATTGTCTAAGGATATTGTGTTGATTTATGTGTATATTAGCAGTGTGTTCTTAATTTGCATAACTTTCTACCTAAAGAATATGAGATATAGTCATTTATATATACATATCATTGAAGTCCCGTCCATTCATAGATCATTAAAATGGAGCTTAGTCAATATTGAGGTCACTCTATACATAGCATTGTGAAAGTTAAATTTATTTTTATGAAAGCAAAGGTTTATTCTATTATCATGCCTATTGAGTTGCACATCTATAATACTAAGGTTATGTGGCAATAAAAGTTATACCCTGCCCATACTAGGTAGTAGAAATATATATAGATCTACCACCAACTCTTGGAAAAATGCATGATTTTTTCCATGTATCGTACTTGAAGAAATATATATTAGGATCTAATCATATACTTGATCGGAATTCTTTCTAGGTACATGACCTAAGAGTGGTCATGATAGAGCCTATCAAATTTCTTGAGGTACGCAAGCTCCACCTATGTAACAGAGAGGTTACTCAGTGCAAGGTCCAATGGGACCAATATTAAGAGGAAAATGCTATCTGGGAGGATTACAATGATTTTTATAAAAAGTTTTATCATCTTTTTATGCAAACTTGATGTAAAAGAACATAATTGTTATATTTATTTTGTTATGGACATAATCATCAAGGACAATGATCTATAAGGGGGAAGATATGTTACACCATGTTCTAAAAAAACATACTTATCAATTTATTTCAAGTAGACAGATAGCTAGTTAGTGAAATTATTATGAAGTAATGTTGTGTTAGAATAGAAAATGCATTTGATTTATATTATTATATGCAAAGAATAATTGTCTATGACGTTATTATTATACACATGGTTAAATGATGTACTTGACTAACTACCTTCGTGTGACTAAGGTGGATGCAAAAATAATGTTTTTTCTCCCTATAAGATGAGGAGAGAGAGTATCACCATGGAGAGAGTGCTAGATCACTTGAATACAATGATCATTGTGCCATTTGAATACACACACACACACACATTAGAGGCTATGTCAATTTTGGAATAAGTCTTATTCTCTATGTTATTGGTTTCCTTAGTAATATTTTAACGTTTTGATCATTTCATACTTGTTTAATATTATCACTATCAAGTTAATGTGAATGCCAAGTCAATGTGAGTAATCGACCAATCAAGTGTAGTCTTGACATAAAGGTCTAAGTCAGCTTTGCAAGACTCCATTGTCAATATTGTGCTCATGAAAAGCATAATTAAAGCATTCAAAAATGCACTAGTAACATCTATTAATTAGGTGTACTATAGTTCATATTTTAAATTATTTTAAAGATTAGTCATGGTTAAATTTAATGACTAAATTGAATGAAAGAAGTAAAGTTTTAGTGGATAGATTCCCATTGTGCTCTCCCTAAATACTAGGAGGAGTGGGGAGGAGCAGTAGCTCCATGCTCCCTTTTTATAGCACATAGAAGCCCCAGATGGTTGAGGAAAAAGAGGAGATATGAATGTATTATAGTTTTATTTAATTGATGGTAGTGGGAGAGGATTAGAATGATTCTTTTTTGCATTAAGGACCATGAACTAATTAGTGGATAAGAGGCAGAAATCTCATTGTTTTTGAACATTTAGAAACAAGAAGAGCACGACAAGAGAAGATTATTGGTTGGATTGGAAAGAAGTTATGAGTGTTGGAGGTATGAGAATAAACCTTCAGTATACTATGATTATGTAAGCTTTATTCTATATGTACAGAAACTAGAAGAGTTTGCTTTCTTTAATAATCTTTATTTTGTGCACCTTAAGTGGTTGTTGGTTTGTATGAGATAATAGTTAACTAGAGCAGTATTTCTTATCTACAAAACATGCATTCGACAATGTTTTCGAATGAATTTACACCTTGCAATAGTTTCCAAATAAGCTTAGTATTATAGATAAATAATTTTAAAATCTGTGAGAATTATTCATTGCAGATTATGGTACGTATTCTTGAACTTATGATAGCATTATTAGAACGCTTTTGAAGCTATCTAGAGTCTTGAGTAGTTTGATATTACATCTTTGTTAAGTATAAATGTGTCATGTATGTAGAACAAAATTCTTCATTAAAGAATTTTACCTATTGGACGAACTATAGATATTACTCTATATACTGTGAATAGTCTTACAAAACGTATGGTCTATATAAGGCCGCTTGACTGTGTTTAAAAGCTCAAAGGCAGTCTTTCATTGATTAAAACTATTTAAGGTTATACTTAATGTATATTTCCCTATGTAGAAGGCCAACTATTATGAAATGGCTGCGAACAAAGCATTTGCTTATGATTCCATTTAAACTAACCATCCTATGTATTCCTTTAGACAAATATTTGTTAGAGGGAAACAAAGTATAAGAAAATTTTAAAGGTTGTAAGTCTGGTTGATATAGACGTTATATAAGGCCGATGTTAAGTATTTCTTTCTGTTCTTTATCCATCAAAAAATATAGACCGCAAGTTTACATTTCCTTTGTGCCTTGAGAAGGTTGAAATAAGTGATATGTTTGTATTATATCTATTATGGAGCCATACTAGTCCTACAATGGAAATATATCATTGTTCATAATGTCTATAAAATCTCATAACACTATGAAAGGTCGATGACCTTGTTTGAAGTCAATAGTTGTAAAGGCATATGTATTCAAATAGATATGTAAAAGAATTTATTCCTCCTATGCCATTAGAGGAAGGTTGAAATAGGAATTATCTTTGATAGCAATAGATAACTGAGAGTTATTAGATAGTACCTTTATCTTAGTAAAGAAGGGATTATTGATTATCTAATATAGGCTAAGAATGGATAATAGATTTTCGTGAAATACACTTACTCTATTATGGTAGTACTAGGGTTAATTTTTATTATTAATGAAACTACCTTTCATTTGAAATTCTCTTTGGAAACACAAGTGGAAATTTAGCCAATGAGAAAGAAAGTAAAGTTTATCATTTTCTTCAAAAAGTTATAAGTCAAATATAACCCTAGACTAAGGCGGATAGATCTTAGTGGCAAGAAATTAGAGTTCTCTAGTCATCAAAACCAATGACTTAATGTAAAAGTCTTGCATATCTTTAAGATTGAATATCAAATTTATTTATAAGCACGTAAATGGGTTGACTAATAATTGAGTAGCTGATAGGTTGTCATAGACCTGAGATTTCAAGGATGCAAGGAGGGGCTCAATGCATGTTTTTAAGCCACCTAGGCTCTTACCTTATGCCTGTCTTTTTGACTTATAGTAAAAGGGTATATTTTATGTCATTTAGACTAATATTGAATAACCTCATCAAAGTATGATGATTTAGTAATTAATATATAAAAGAATGTTATCTTCAAGTCAACAAAAGAGTATGTGAACATATGAATTATTATATGAAACTTTGGCTAACCTAATGCAAAAGTCACTACTTGCATTGTCAGTTCACTATGTACCAGATAGCTAAACAATCGGAGTGGATTATACATACCTACAACTAGACTAGAGTTGTAAGCCTAATTTTTTTAGCTAGGACACTACACTAATTCTCAGATGACACCTAGAATAAATTGATTCTCATTATCTATACCCTCGCGAACGGAAAGGCCACTTCTAGAAGAAAGGTGTGTGGGGGACCACTACTCTATGGTTGGAGGAAAAGCACCAGGGTGATGCTTTCTCTCTCTCTTTCTCCTACAGTTGACTGCCGAAGACTTGAGAATAGGAAACATTACTTCATATGTAAATGAAATTGTTAAATTCAATGTAACTCACAAGGAATGTGACCTTCTGATATTGTACATGATAAAATGTGAAATTTTTAAGTCGCATGTGTAGTGACCATTAACTGAAATTATATATTGTACTTTGAAATTGTAAATGTATTATTATTGGATTTTGTTATAAAAAAAATAGAAATGAGATTATTGCATTATTTGTATTTATTTTATTTAATATTCCAGTTGGGATGTTACACTTCCGAGATTACTGCATTATTCTTTAAAGAGATAGATTACATGGTTTGCTTAAAAGTATAGTTCCAAATCGTGATGTGAAGTTTGTTGGTCATTTTGACGTACCTTGTGGAAGAAAATAAGTACATAGTTGGGTTTCAGTTTAACGTACTACCCTCAGAGTGAAGTTCAAACTGAAGTTGTAAATAGGAGTTTGGGTAACTTACTTAGATGTTTGTTACATGATGAGCCTAACTAGTGGGACTTGATATTGGTTCAAGAAGAATTTGCTTATAATAATTTAGTCAATAGGAGTGTAGGGAAAAGTCCTTTTTATATTGTTTATGGGTATAACCTGAGGGGTGTTGATGAGTTGAGGGATAGTGCCGATTTCAGTAAAAAGAGTGCTATAGCAGAAGATTTTGTTGAGTATATTCATGATTTGCATAGAGAAGTTAAAGAAACTTTGGAGAAGAATGTCACCAAGTACAAGGAGCATGTAGATATGTGTGGGAGAGAACAAGAATTTCAAGTTTGTGATTTGGTATTGGCACATTTGTAGATGGAGATGTTCCCATAGAGAATATATAATAAATGGAAGTTGTAAAAGATAGGGCCTTGTAAGGTGTTGCAAAAGTTTTCATCCAAGGATTATGAGATTGAACTTCCAGTAAGTATAGATATTTATTCAATCTTGCTAATTTGTATAGATATTATGAATGAGAATCAAGTTCACAAGGGATTTCAAATTTAGAATTCAAGGATGCACCTAGGTGGATTCATCAATTTCTTGAGAAGAAATTTAAGCAGGTAGATAGAGTGATTGATTCCCAAGTGACCAAAAGAACAAGGGTAAAGGAATACATGGAGTATCTTGTTTCTTTGGAAGGCTAGACCAGAAGATAAAGCCTCTTTGATGCAATCATTAGAATTAGATAAGTATGGGATACTCATTCTAGACATACCTAAATGTTCACCAGTTGTAGCTTCATGGAACATTTCCCTTACCCAACATGTCTGATGCATTCACATAAAATAATGCATCAACCAAAAATATTTTTATCTTTCTATTTAGTTTTGTTGTGTTTTTGGTTTTCTAAACTATCTTGGTTTTGGGTTGTTTTTCTTCAAAAGACTTTTCAGATGCTTTTTGATCAAATAAAAAATATGGGTTTTGTAGAAGAGATTAATGGGTATCACCAATTCAAGTTTGGTGCAATTTGGCTAAAATTGGTGAAGTTGGTTCACCGAGTGGTTGGGTTTCTGATCATTCAATCTCTCCACCGAGTATTCTTTCTCTCTCCATTGAGGGTTCATTATTTCTTTACCAAGCATTCACTCTCTCTTCGTTGAGTGTTCACTCTCTCTGCCAAGCATTCACTCTCTCTAGCTGATGAATTAGTTCACTTGACTAATGGTTTGCTCTTCACTTAGTCAATGGTTCACTTGGTTGATGACTCACTCACTTTACTTGACTGAGAGAACTAACAGTTTCACTCAACCAATAGTTCACTCAGTTCACTCGACCAATAGTTCACTCGGTTCACTCGGTTGATGACTCACTCACTTCACTTAGTTGGTGACTCACTTGATTCACTCAACCAATGACTCACTTGGTTCACTCAGCTGATGGTTTTCATGGTTCATTTGGTCAATGGTTTTCTTGGCTCACTTAGTTGACGGTTCACTCAATTCACTCAGTCGATGGTTCACTTGGTTCACTCGGCTAATGGTTCCCTTGGTTCACTCAGCTAATGGTTCACTTCATTCACTAAGTCGATGGTTTTCTTACTTCACTTGGCAGATGGTTTTGTCAATTCACTCAGCTGATGGTTTTCTTGGTCCACTTGGCTAATGGTTTTCTTGGTTTACTCATTTTACGGTTCACTCGATTCACTTGGAAAATGGTTCACTTGGTTCACTCAACTGATGACTTACTTCATTCACTCAACTAATGGTTCCCTCAGTTCACTTGGATGATGATTTGCTCAATTCACTCGGTTCACTCGGCTGATGGTTTACTTGATTCACTCAGTTAATGCTTCACTCTAATCACTTGATTGATGATTCACTCAATTCACTCAGCTAATTCACTTTGTTCACTCAACCGATGGTTCTCTTAATTCACTCAGCTCATGATTCACCCGGTTCACTCATCCGATGGTTCACTCGGCTCACTCGTATGATGGATCACTATGACATTGCTTAGTTCAACAATTGCCTAGTCCTATACTACTGATGGATTACAGATAGGATTTCCTATAAAAGGTGGCTATTGTGATTATCAAACAATATTCTCACTAATTCGTTCTGGTAATTCAAAATTTCAAGTGGTTGTTAAGACATCTCACCTTTTAGTTCTCTAACTAATGTTGGAGAAACTATTTAACTTCCTTTTGGGAAGTATAAAAGAGGGAAATTAGTAAATGAAAATTTGGCCACCTTTTGTTGTCCAATCTTTGTACACATATACATGCATGCAATATGTATTTTTAGATAGGTTGGTTTTTAGTGTGGAAGATTCCAAGAAAAATGTAACAATGTTTGTTTCTTAAAATAATATTTTATTTAGTATAAATTTTTATTTTTTGTGTGTACATTTTTGAAGTGTTATATAAAGAAAAGTTTAGTGTGATGGTCTAAGTTATAATTTAAACAGTAGTTGTTTATTATATTCTATGCACATGGATTTCTAATTTGTATAAAATACTTACTTATCTAATTAATTTAAATACAAGTATAAAATTGGATTTGTTCTTTAGAATTTAGATCCCTACAAAATTAGAAAGTGGCTTAGACCACATCAACATGCATATACACCAGTTTTTTTACTAGTAGATGTCATTTTTTTTTTATGGCTAAAAGGCCGAAGCCATTAATATATAAAATCAATAACAAAATTACAGCTCTGTTCAGTGTGGGCACTGGTAGGAAAGAATAGAGCAAAGAAAACCTCCAGTCTAGCTCGGGACTTTACAGTCCAGTACATAGAGTTTATTTAAAAATCCTATACAGGGCAATGCCCAAAAAGGATAACTCCTTTCTTACAAAATTCAGAGATACAAGTTTAGTCATTGCCTTTCTCCTGGACCTTTCTTCTGGTAAAACCTTATACTATATATCTTCTTGGTTCTCTAGCCCTTGGGAAGTCTTCATGGGCATCTATCATTAGACCAGCTATCTTTTATCTGTGTGAGGAAGTTTCTTCTACCCTACTCATAACAAAGTACCTATCTAACCTGAATACACAGGACAAACTTCCAGCTCTTTTTTGCATGTTAGCTATACATGAAAGGAAATAAAATATATTTTCTAGTATAAACCTATTAGATCACTTTAACATTTGTCTAAGAGGAAAGAATGAAATACTTGCTCTTTTCAAGGTTATCATAAGTGTCAACACATACTTGTCTTAATGTTAAAATCATATCTGGTTGAGGATCCTGGACTAGTTTACTGATCAAATAAATATACCAACATCTATATATATATATATATACTTGAAAGAATGGAAATATATATACCTAAATGTATGTGATCAAACAATTAACTAAATAATAATATCAAACCAAGAGGGTTTCCATTAGATTCAATGATTCTATCCCACCGAAGAGAAAGTTATTGCCTGTCAAATCATATCAGTTATGTATCTCAAATGAGCAGTCTTGAGTGCCAAAGATAAACTCGAGGCCTCATTATTACATTTCAAGTTCCCTGCCTTCTCACATGTCGATCGTGATTCAAGCTTAAACATTCCATCATTATTACTTGCCTCTTCACCGATACAATCTACTTCTATCTACATATCATTATTAAACATTTAAGAGATCAAATCATACCTCAATCTCTTGCTACTTGGGTGCTAAGCCTGGAGCTGAGGGGAGCCGTGCAGGATTTGAAGATGAAATGACTATTGAAAAACTTCAAAAACTCTTAAGTCATGTGTCTATATATATACATATATATATATGTATGTATGTATATATATATACAAGAAGAGAAAGGTGGTACCTCAGAAGAATGTAAATAGGGTAGGAACTCGAGCTTAAGAAGACATGATCGATGCTGCATGCTCCCTTTAATACTTATTCAATGAATGAGACTATTCATAGGATAAATCTTATTTAATAACACACTAGTTTCCACTTCCAACTTTCCCAATGCCATCTCAATTTACAGTTATTTTTACAGAAAAGGCCATAACTTGCAGAGGGATGGATACCCCTGTGCAATTGGTAAGCACCAAGTGACAAATGGCCTTCCTAGGCCCTGTTACTGTGCTTCGATTGCAATGAATGCTCCACTAGTCTGATGAATTAATGGTTGGGGCCATTTGAATGCTTATTGGAAGAAAGTTTATGGGAGAGGAAGAGAGGTATAGAATTGATACTGACATCTCTTCCAGAGTGCTAGCCATGTTACTAGAGTTGGAGATTGACAAAGGAACAGCAGGGCAGATGATGAGGGGCTTGTTCAATCCTGAACATTTAGGCAGTTTGGAGGGAACCCTGGATGCTGCTAGTGTCAGTGTTGGGATACCACGTCTGAGGGATCTGAATTCTTTAGATGATCCCGATGGTATACTTAAGCTCTACCATTTTATTTTAGATCTCAGGGGACCCAACCTCATGATGGTCAAAGAAAAGGTGTAGATAGCTGTAGGATTCATCTAGAGGGTCCTCAATCTGGTGGAGGAAGAAGGTTTTGAGTGGGTTATAGCTTTCAACCTTCAGTTACTCGAGTATGATCAGGAGTAAGTTAAAGAAAGTCTAAAATTTATTATCTTTATGTAAGTTACCAAGATGTAGGCTTATAAAGCTTCCAAATGGCTACTTTTTGAATATAGAAACAAAAGTGGTCCCTAAGTGGATAGGATAGTATAATCCAAGTAGATATTAAAAATAGACCCTATGAGGTCCCTAAATCTTCCTCTACTATAGCAATTACTAACAGACTTTTAATTTTGTATTAAGCTAGAACTCAAATCTCTGACTCTGATAGAAATTTAAATTTTGGAATGAAAGTATGACATTAGATTCGAGTAAAGATCTTGTTAGTTTAAACGGATGAATCAATAGTTAAGAATGCATGCCTAAACATTCCTTCATGGAGAAATAGAGTAGACAACATTCTTTATTATTTCAAATTGAGTATAAAAATGCTACATTAGGGCTAAGTTCTAAGTAAAGGCATGTGCCCCTTCGATAGCTTCAAAATAAATGAACAATATGCTTGTTGGAAGCTTCATCATGTCTATCTTTCGGTGTATAATTGGATGAAAAAACATTGAAGAAATCATAAAAGATCCTGCGAGGTCCCTTAATCTTTCTCTGTTGTAGTGTTTCTAATAGACTTTTTTATATATATCCAGGAACTGAAATTCCTACTTCCGAGAAAACTATTAGTCGTTAGATCTTGTAAGCAAACAAGTTCAGAAGATAGAGGTTCAAGGTTTTGAGAGCAGGTACAAGAGGCTTTGAGCTATCTAGTGCATCATAGATTCTTGTTTAAATAGATTGGTATAGTAATTACACTAGTTCTCAAAGTGAGCTGCTACCTGATACCCTGAAGTCTGATTCTAATTCTTTAGCTATTTATATGAGGGGTTTGCAAGTCTCTAACAAACTTCAAATCTTTAATTTGAAGTAAACTATTACTGCCTAGTCTGAGTTCATCCCCGCAAGTTAGTTATTCTATCATATTCTAATGCTGACTTAAGATTAGAAAGTCTAAAGAAGCTCAGAATTGGTTCAAACTTCAGAGATTGTCATAATAACAAGTGAAGATCTAATTGGCTTAATGAAAAAATAAACTACCCTTCTCATAGTTTCAGATAGAATTTAGTATAGCTTCCTTAGGGTTAAATTTAGTGAAAAGGTAGAAGCCATCAGCCCATTTATTAGCCAGGGAGTCAGCTCTGCTATTGCCCTCTCTGTACATGTGATTAAATGTTCACCTTCTAAAAGAGGCAATGATGTTGAGGGCATTAGCTAGAAGGGAATTTAGTCTCCAGTTAAGCATGCTCCCTTTTTGTAAGCCATTAATGATGATTGCAGAGTCTCCTTCGACCTCTAATTTTTCTATTTTCAAATCCTTGCAGATTCTCAGACCTTCAATCAAGGCAAATAATTCTTCTTTGTTCTTTGTTGCTTCTCCTAAGGGCTTGGCAAAAGTTGCAATTTCTCTCCTTTCAGAATCATGGATTACACAACCTATACATGCAGCTCCCGGGTTGCCCCTAGATGCCCCATCAAAATTTAGCTTGAACCATCCTTCTTTGGGAGTTTGCCATTTACATTCCTATCTCTTGTTGGTGGATTTGTGGTTACTTGGTCCCTCAAAGGAGGGCAACTTTAGACCTTCCCATCTCCTGTGCATGGTCTCTTTTTTGGAGTTATTTACAACCCTACTATTGACAATTTCTATGATAATGGCTTCAAACTTAGTAAGGAGCTGCTCAAAAGTCAATTTCTTGTCTTTAAAGATTCTTCTATTTCGTTCTTTCCAGAGCTCCCATAACATGATTGAAGGGGTAATTATCCATAACATATGATAAATGCTTTGTTTGTGAGTATTAAGCCAGCATTGGAATAGATTCAGAATGTTATTAGGAAGGGCAGTAATCCATCCCAGCTTATTGCTTAGCCAATTCCAACATTTATTAGAAAATTGGCAATTGAGAAGAATGTGGTCTATTGTTTCTTGATCTTTTTTGCATAGGGGGCATCTGCTAGGCCCCTCATATCCCATCTTAGTGAACCTATCTATAGTTAGAATTTTCTTCTGTAGGGCCATCCATGTAAACATCCCAACTTTCAAGAGATAGTTCTTGTCCTAGCATAGTCTCAACGGAATCTCCAATTTTGGTCTAAGCTGTTGTTGGATTAAAATTTTATAACCATCCTTAGTTTTATAGTTTCCTAATTTAGCCCCATCCTAGACTAATCTGTCAGTGTCTCCTTTGAGGGATACCTTCCTTTTGTTAAAACTGTCAAGTAGTTTCTTTTTTCAATATCTGGAATGTTCCTATTATCCAGGGATTTCCATTTCCATCCTTGATTCTCCCCTTGATTGGGGAAATCTATATAATCTTTTACATGTTTCCCCCATTGGGATTCTAGGATTCTTTTGGCATTTTCAAGGTTATCCGATCTACTTATCATCTCAAACCCCCCCCCCCAAGAGTTATCCTAGAAAAGTGCTTGATTACCATCACCAAGACTCCAAGTCAGTTTCTCCATTATGAGCTTTCTGCAATCCATCATAAAATTCCAAAGGCATGAGCCTTTAGGAGGGTTAGCCATTCTGAATAGGAAGCTTGGTTCCTCACCTCTAAGATATTTGTTTTTGAGGAATTTAACCCACTTTAAATTAGGCTACTGGTACATTTTCCATACAAGTTTAGCGCCTAAATCCTTGCATTATTCCCTAATGTTTTTCAAACCCAAGACACATTCCTCTTTTAGTCTACAAATCTTATCCCAAGCTACAAGTGCCATTTTCTTTTTATCCTTCGAACCTTGCCAAAGGAAAGTTCTTAGGGTTTTATTGATTTCTTGACATTTTTTTGCTAGAAGATTCATATAGGATAATTGGTAAATTGGGATAGCTGAGAGAATAGATTTTAACATTGTTACTTTACCTGCTGAGGATAGCCATTTGCCTTTCCATGACTCCACTTTTTTCATGATCTTAGAAGTGATATGATCCTAGAGATCACTAGTCTTGTTTCTTTTTCCCAAAGGAATGCCTAAATATTTACATGGCATTTCTCCTCTTTTAAAAGACAGGATTCTACAAATTTCCTTTTTAGTTTCAGGATCTATATTGAAAAAGTAAATTGTTGATTTATTAGCATTAACCCCCTGTTTAGAGGCCCTATAGTAGGAATCTAGGATTTCTTTGAACGCCTTAGCTTCTTCTAGACTCCCCATACTGAAGAGCATAGTATCATCTACAAACTGCTAATGAGTTGTTGGATCTACAGTAGAAGTGATTTTGATTCCTTGGATCTATCCTTCTTCCCTAGCTTTGGTGATCATTCTCCCTAAGACTTCTACCATTATAATAAAGAGAAAAGGGGAGATAGGGTCCCCTTATCTCAATCCCCTTGATATACTAAAGAAACCTTCCGGGGTCCCATTGATCAAGACTGAGATCTTAGGGTTGGAAATGCATGCATAAATGAGGTTTATCCATTGTTTAGTAAAACCAAAAGCTTCTAAGGTTTTACGTAGGAAACGCCAGTCAACCTTATCGTAGGCTTTACTAATATCTAGTTTAATTAGCATACTAGGTTTTTTATTTTGCTGTATGGTGTGAATGGCTTCTTGGGCTGTAATAACTCTATCAAATATGGATCTTCCCGGAACAAACCCTATCTGCTCATCACTTATGATGTCGAGTAGAACTGTCTGAATCCTATTGGCCAAGGTTTTAGTGATGATTTTATAAATAGTATTACACAGAGAAATAGGCCTTAGATCCCCTAAGCTTTCTAGCTTTTCTTTTTTTGGAATGAGTGTGAGAAAAGTATTATTTACTTCTTTTAGAATGCTGCCCAAATTTCTTGCCCCTTTTAATGCTTCAACTACTTCATCTCCTATGAAGTGCCAACATTTCTGGAAGAAGAGGGTTGGGAAGCCATCTGGTCTTGGAGCTTTATTCAGTTGCATTTGAGAGATCGCCAGTTCGACCTCAGTTTTGGTGAATTTACCATTGAGATCTTTGTTTTGATCCTCTGAGATAATCCTTGGGATATTCTTTCAATATGGCTTGTTGGTGCAGCCAATTCCATCCCTCCTGATTATTAAGAATATTTTCAAAATACCTAACTATTTCACATGCAATATGTTGAGGATCTTCGATCCAGACATTGTTCGCATCTTTAATTTTGAAGATTCTATTTACATTTCTTCATACTCTAGTGCTATTATGAAAGAATTTAGTGTTCTTGTCTCCAGCTTTCAGCCAGGTCTCTCTGGACTTTTGGCACCAAAAGATTTCATCTTTAGCTAGGATATCTTCATATCTTCAGTTGTTTTTCTTTTAAATATGACTCAGCATCCATGCCATTAGTAATTACACTTCTGTTTAGGTTTTCAAGTTCCCCTTCTAGTTTAGTTTTGATCTCAAAGATATTACCAAAGTTAGTTTTGTTCCAACTAAGAAGCTTACATTTGATAGTTTTCAGTTTGGATACTTAAAAAAAAAAGCTTAGAGCCAGATATTTTGGTTTCTTTCCACCATTGCTCAATTAGGGTTAAAAGGTTACTATCTTTGACCCACATTTGTTCAAATTTAAAGGGAGACCATTTGGGTTGGTAGTCTTCTGAGATACTTAGCTGAACTGGGTAGTGATCAGAGCCTAAGTATGGTAAGATCTCTACCATCAAAATATAAGAAAGTTGAGCCCAATTACCCCTGATCATGAATCTATCAAGTTTTTTTGAAATATTGCGAAAGCCCTTTCTTCTGTTATTCCATGTCAAACCTTCCTAAGTAGTTTTGATTTCCAATAAGTTGTTCTTTTGCACCCAGTCTTTAAAATCATTTTCTACTATGGATAACCTTATAGAACCTCCTAATTTTTCTTTGGGATCTAGTATTGCATTGAAGTCTCCACCCAGAATACATGCTTTATCTAGTAAAGTATCCATGAATTTCTCAATTTCTGTCCAAACTGATCTCTTATCTTGGTTCTAGGAAGGCCCATAAATATTAAAGAGAAAAAAGTGTAAGTTGCTTCTGATGCTTCTAACATTTCCAACCATCCAGTTCTTCTTACAACTTATCACTGTAAATGACACCACTCTAGGATCCCAAATTACCCCAAGACCTCCCAAAGCATCCTCTGCTAGAACTCCAGTTAACTCCCATATTCCTAGCTTCTTATTTAGAGTATCTATCTCATCTTTATTGATTTTAGTTTCTTGTATCATTAGTATATCTAGTTTTGTGTTGGTTATACAATGTTTTATGATATGCTGTTTGTTAGGGGCATTGAGACACCTAACATTCAAAGTATAGACTTTCATGGCACCTCAGGAAGGAACTTCCCCTTCCCTACATTAAATAGTGTGGTGATCTTAGTTTGATCAATCGCCTCACCTGCTTTCTCCCTTAGTTCCAGTAGTGATTTCCTACCCCTCTTTTTGTTACTTTTGGCACAATATGGGGTATCCTTATTGAAATTAGTTATAGCAATTCCCAGCCGTAGGTTTGCTTCCTCCAACTCTCTATCTCCCTATTTTTTGGTGTCCTCTTTATTGCTCTCCTACCCTTTCTCTTGATCTTCAAGTTCCAAGATCTTGATGATAAGCTTGTCTTTCTCTTTGTTAGCTTCCTCAATTAGTACTTCCTCTATTGCCTTGTCAAGGATCTCATTACAAATCTCTTCTAGATCCCCATGTTTAATCTTATCTATGGGTAGCTTTTGAGTCCCAGTCTCTTTATGATTTTCCTCTGTTTCATAAGTGTTTGGGACCCATTCTGCGGTATCTAAAATCTCTGGATCTGTATTGCCTTCCCTTGCTAGGGGAATGTTGTTTCTAGTCTCATCTATATGAACTTCCCCTTCCTCAAGCTCCATCCTACCTTTGCCTATTTGAGGTTCATCAATCTGCTTTGGAGACTCAACCGCTGCGGGTATTTCTTTGCCTTTGTTTTCCTATGTGTGGTGTGTTTTCTATATAATGTGATCATGAGTCTGACTCTGGGTATATCCTTTAGCAGTTTGAGAGGTTTTAGTGGGTTTTCTAGGCTGACCTATTGCCATACTCAGGTTCTAATTTTGTCCAAACATATCCCTGCTACCACTGTGGTGCTTCTTAAGGGAAGGAGGGCAAGTCCTCTAATATTCCACTATAAATCTGCCCTTGTTATCATTAAATCTAATGTTAACACCTGAAGACTGGGGATTGGAGTTCTTATTAGTATGTATTTTAGACCCTCTGTTGATATTACTGATGGAATGACCCTGGTGAAATACTGGCTTGATACAATAATTAGCCATATTGGTATTAATTTCAAGACGTTTGAGGTCTTTAATGATCATATCCATTTTTACTAACAGGAGAACATCTGAATGGGATAAGAAGTCCTTTTCTATTGCTATGAATTCTCCCAGGTGGTTCCCTATCTCCCTTAGGATTTCACTATGGATTAGCTCGACTGGAAGATTTGATAATTTGACCCATCTAGCTAGTTTAAGTTTCATTTTACTGGGGTCAAAATTTTGTTGCCAGTCTCCATATTCAAAATTATGCCTTTTGTAGAACAAGCTTCTACTGTTTAATATTTCTTTTTTAAGGTATACATTTTTACAATCAACAAAAATGAAATCTTCAGAAGTGATAGTGATACTTACCTGATCTTTGAGGAGGACTTGGACCCAATCTGTGATTTCCTTCGCAGGCTATCCTAACCCACACCATCGGATAAAGAAGTCATGGGTTTGACAATGCTTCCCCAGACCATCTGAGTAGATGTTGCTAATATTTATTGATACTTTCTTACCTGAGGTCTCTGAATTTTGATAATGCCTTGAATTCATTTGCTGCCTTGACCAAGGGGGTCTGGGGTTCTCCTTCTCATGAATTGCTATCTGGTTATTGCCCCTCCCAAGGATGTTAAACGCTGAGATTCTAAAATTAGGGTTTTGAGGAAATGAATGATGGAGGGGTGCTCTTAAAATTTTTACAGGCATCTCCTTCGGATGAAAGATCTTGGGGGCCAGTTTTGAAAAACCCTCTGCAACTTTTTGCCTTGGAAGAAAAGGGTGGGAAACAACAGGGGGTAGTTGAGCATTATGGCATCTCTCCCTACCTAATGAAGTGTAGTTTTCTCCTGTTGCAAATAAAGGGGTTGCTGAGGTAATTGGGATAGCCCAAATCCCTAAAACCCTGGTATGGGCATTCTCTCTTAGAGCAGTATCTGCCCTAACTCCCCTTTACGCTTTCTTGCTCTTTACGACCTACCAGCCTTGGTCCATGTGAAGTTGTGGAGGGAGAGCCCAGCCCCCATGACCCTCCTTCCTTTGCATATCGTTGCAAAGGCGCTCTTTCGTAGTGTCATATTTGCCCTTATTGATAATGCCACTTTGTCACGGGAGTTCTACTCTTTTTTGCATCTTGTCTCTTAGGGTTTGATTATTTTACTAGTAGATGTCATATTATTCAAATCCCATTAAAATATTAATTGATTAGATATTCAACTATGAAATTCTATTAATTGTTAGATTTGGTCCATTGACATGTAATCCAGGACTACCTTCTTATGGATTCTCTTTGTATCACCTTGTGGCCCTTCATATTTATAACTAATCTATCTTATGTAGGCTTCCTTGTGTGTTTTAGTTGAGCTCTCTATTTTCATCCATGGTAGATTAGTTCAAGTGTTTTGGTTCAAGATTATGGGAATGCCTTTGTTGCTTGCCTTAGCACATCTACTTTTGTTTTATTTACATATTGACTAGTTATAGGTAGTTAATCATCACTTTTGTGATTTTATCATTTTTCTATTCATTGTAATGGAGTATCGTGGTGAGTTCATAGATCATTTTCCAATCTACTAGAATGGTCAAAGTGTTGGGTGAATAGGGGTATTTCCTATATGATTTCCCTTTATAGTGTGAACGAGGTATATTATCTAGCTAGTTCTTGGTTAGGACCTATTCACATGTTCACATGTTAAGTTTACTTAGAGCACTAAGGATACATGTCTAGATGTTTCTAGTACACATGTGATCTTATCCTATACCTGTCTCATTTCATAGGATTGTGACACTTGTCCAAGTTCTATGTTATCTCTCACCTTGCCTTTTATAAGCAAGGTATCTCTTGTACATTATGTATCTTGTATCACTATCTTGCATCCACTTGTATGCTTGTATTATTGGAAGAATAACATTCTTATTACTTGTTTCTTTTATGTGGAAGGTTATTTAGTGTTATAGATTTGATCTTGGTGGTTGATTGCTTCAACATGGTATCAGAGCCTTGATCTTGCAAGCCCTTTCTCAATTTGGAGAGATCCCACCATCAACTTTCAGTTGGAGCATCTTGGCTCAAATCGTACCTCACCATTGAGTTGAGAAGGCCCAAATGTATAAAGATTGATTGTCCAAAACTCAATTTTTGACATAGGTAACTTTTCTAAAGTTTTGAGCCTGTGCTTGCATAGTGCAAATTTTTTTGTCAAAAAAAGCAATTTTATTAGTAGAGGGCAATATTGCCCCTACAAATGTTTGCTCCATTTTGGGTCGATCTCTTTTTTTTCCACGTTTAGCAAGTGCTATTGGACCCAATCCAAGTTTTAGGACACTCTATCCTGTTTTGGGACAGACTGTCCGGTTCCAAGACACTCTATCCTATTTTGGGACAGTTGGGCCAGTTTTAGGATAGCCTGTCTTATTTTAGGATGACTTGACCCATGATCTAGGATTCAGTCCTCAGGCCCATTTTTGGCCTCTGAGCTATAGTTTTGGCCTCTAAGGCCACTTATAATTTTTTGGTCCTTGATCCAAGGATTCCCTCGAACATGTGTTCTGGCCCTATTTTAACCTCCTCTTTATAGATTAGGCTCCATCAGGATAGAAGGCCACCTTAGTGTTTAGTTCATTTGGCCCCTACTTGGCCATGTTTCCCTACCTAGTTCTTTTTAGACCCTTGCATTACATTGGGCTTAGACTTGGCCCCAATTCGGTCCTTTATCCATGCCTTAGCCCATTCATGCTCTCTACAACCCTGTCAACCACATAGGTTCTTCAAACAATCAGATCTAGTTGAATGCATCCTGTTTGGACATAGAGGCCATCTTAGGTCCTTTTATTTGGGCCTTCAGCTTGGTCTCAACTCCCTTTGGCCCTATATCAGTTCATCCTAGTCTTCTATGGTTTGCACCATATCATTCTCTAGATCCAGTTAGCCTCTATGTCTCAAGAAGCTCCTCAGCCCATTTCACGACCCATTTTGGGTTCTCACAATGACATTCATTGATCTGAAGTGGACTACATGGCCCTCTACACTCTATCCTTCTCTTTGGACTCAATCCAGATCTCTTTCTACTTGGCCCTAGTTCTGGGCATACTAATTCTTTTTTTCTCACCATGATCTCTATCCATTTAGACCTTTGAACTCCAATTTTGGCCTGAGCCACTCTAGTCTACATCAGCCTTGTCTTATTTTCTCGCCATGTCCACTTCAGTTTAGGACTTAGCCCATATCAAGACTCAGCCCACTCAGTGTCTCAGCCTGCGAGTCCGCATAAGACTTGTCCACCCAGACCAGCCCCTATGCCCTAGAATCAATGACACTTCTATGACACAACTCCCTATCTGTCCCAACTGTCATCATCCGCTCTAGGACATATTATACTGAAATGGTATAGTCTGTCCTAAAACCAAACAGACTTGTTTGCCTGGGCCACCTTGGCCATTCAAAGTGCTAAAAGGGGGGTATTTTTTTATGATACCTTGAAAACCAAGAGGCATTTTTTTTATTTCTTATAGTAAACAGAAAGGTGGTTCAACATACTTCACTATGGTGTAGTTGATTTTTCTAGATTTCAATGCTTTTTGCCAGATTTTCCACCCTAAACGTACAATTGTGTTCTTTTGCAAGTGGAATAACTTTCTCATATGAAGTCAAAATCTCATAAACGTTTTTTTTTTTAATTTCTCAAAAATTTGAAAAGAATATGATTGTAACCTTTATTTTCTCTTTTGACAAGCATTTTTCTGAAAATTGTAAAAATCACTGTGTTATATAAACAGATGATTTAAGCTTGTCAATTGTACAAATTGTAAAATTTTATCATTTTAATCTTCTTGGGGGTTACAATTACATTTTTAATATAGTTTGGGGTGTGTAAGGCATGATTTAAATGTTCTTTTATCTTTGCTCTCTTGATGTTTTTTGCTACACATGGAGGAAAGTGGGTCTATTCAACCACTCACTCCACATAACTATCACACATGGAAGTTAAAAATGAAACAACTACTATAATCTAAGGGGCATTGGCAAATGTTAGGAGATAATCCACCATGTTTCACTAAGTAGTTTGAAAGATTTTCTTATAAGAACAAATTAGATGAAGCTATGGGGATTATAGGATTGCATGTATTAGATAATTTGTTGTTTTATATTGCAAACTACAAAACATCTAAGCATGTATGAAATACACTTGAAGAATTGTATGGTACAATCAGTGAATTTTGAATCTTGCAAGTAGAGGTAGAATTGACACCACTATCTCTAGAAAATATTCCTCTCATCCAAGATTTTCTAGAGCAAAATCCAGGTTGCTTTTGTCACATTTGAAAGGATGTGGACATGATAAAATTGATAAGGAATGTATCTTCTTGATTCTATCAAAATTGAAGGGTCCATTTTAGGTGTTTTTATCTACCTTGTATTCTACTATGGATGCCTTGGGGAAGGACTTTAATATGCTTAGTTTTGAGTTATTTTGTGAGCATTTTACTAGGGAGCAAGCCAAGTTACTTCAAATGGATGCACTTCTAAGTTCTAAGAGTCAAGCCTTGATGGCTTCATCCTCCAAGAGTAAAGGGAAGAATAAGAAGAAACCCAAGGTAGAATCTCCTTTTGGTAGTGAGCCTCCCTTCAAACCAAAGTAGAAAAACAATAAAAAGTCCACTCCTACTACTTCTTCCAATTCTGGTGAATCTACCTCCAAGATGAAGAAGAAGCAAGGTGGCACTCACTCTTTTTTGTGGCAAACCTAGCCATAATGAGTCTCATTTCTTTAAGAGGTTATAGGCTTTGGAGGAAGCCATGAAGTGGCACAATATTTCTATCTCTGAGCCCTCCTGTACATGTAACGGACATGCTCTTTCTACACATGATTTTCATTCACATGAAAAATAAATGTTACTCACATGAAATGACTATTTACCACAACATTAAAGAGGCATACTTTTCTTTGTTTGTAGTTATTTGAGATACTTTTGTGAAAGCCATTTTCCTTTTTATGGTTAAACTTAAAAAATGGTAATATTGATGCTTACAACCTTGCATTAAGATGACCTAAAAATTGATAATAGTTCTTCAACCATGCAAGGCAAGTTCTTGAGGAGACAATAAAACCTACTCAATAATTTTTACAACATTCCATAATTTTAAAAGTCTTTTTAGTTTGCTGGAGTTGATATTTTACTATGCATCGGATATAGGGATACTTCGAGAGGACCTAGAGTGCCACCATACATTGTTACTGGATAAGTGAGAGGAACATGGGGTACTTCAGCCTCCGATCTTAAAATACTCACCACTTTTCTCATGGTGGGTCTTCCTTTGGGATCCGGATGAGAACACAACAACCCCAACAGGAGCACCCTCTCCATTTCCTTTCTATCAAAAACCCCATTCAACCTCTCATCTACGGCGGTCAAAAGCTTGCCTTGGGCATGCAGATCCCAAACCCATTCCACCACTCTCCATCCGTGCTCTTCTAAGCGGGAGTCCACCACCCTCCTCCCACAAGCAATTTCCAAACACACCGCTCCAAAGCTGAACACATCCCATCCTGCGCTGGGCTTGTGGGATACCACACATTCGGGTGCAATATATCCAACTGTTCCGGCTATAACAGTTGATGGAGTATTTTCAAAATTACATGTGACTAGTCTTGCTAGTCCAAAATCTCCAAGCTTTGCTCTATAGTCACAATCCAACATTATGTTGCTGGCCTTCACATCCCTGTGCACCACACACTCTTTGCACTCCTCGTGAAGATAAATAAGAGCTGCAGCAATGTCACAGACAATATTATACCTTCTATCCCATTCCAAACAAATGCCCCCGAAAATATACTTGTCCAAACTTCCCTTTGATAGGAATTCGTAGACCAGAAGCAATTCGCCCTTTTGATGGCAGTGGGACCATCCCAAGAGGTGCACAAGATTCCCGTGTCTCAGTTTACTGATAGTGGTAACCTCCGAGACGTATTCCTTTTTGCCTTGTTTGGAACGTTGGGACATTCTTTTCACCGCTACAGCTTCCTTTGCACCAGGCAAGATGCCTTTGTAGACATCACCAAAGCCTCCTCCTCCAAGCTTTTGTTCCTGGCTAAAATTTTTAGTTGCAGTGCTGAGCTCAGAATAAGAGAACCTGCGCGGACCTTCGCCAAGCCGTTTGTCCATTTCAATGTCCTCCTTCTGACGGCTCTTATTTCTGAACTGCCACAACCCCACTAAGAGTGCAAATCCAGCGACTGTGAAGACGCAGGCGAAGACTAATAATAGAACATGATTCTTACTTGTTGGAGTCGTCAACATCTGCGACTGTGAGTGGTTAGATATAAACTCCCAAAGGTAAACATCGTGCCGTTCCAATGAATATGCAGTGGAAGCCGAAATGCCGACCTTAATTTTTTGGGGAAGAAACTTTGTGAGGTCTATGCCATATGATAAAACTGGTGTTTGTGGTTTTTGAGGGACTTTGCCAGAATCCACAAGAAACACGTGAAGCCTCTTTGCTAAGCCGTCATAATCCACCCATGCGTTCAGAAAGTTTTCGCTAAGAAGTTCGATTCCCAGTTTATTCCACAGGGATACATTTGCCTGAAGAATAAAATAATAGCAGAGACAAAAACATCAAGAATAAAGAAGAAAAGATTGCTGGAACGAAACTAGGAAAAATAATAACACATCCTAGACTGAGTTGAAATCAAAATAATTGGAACCCTTTTACTAACAAATATACCTTTGAAACAATGCTATTCACATCGATTCCCACGTGGTTGTTATCTGGATCAAACGGATCATTTTTGAATGTGTCGAACTCCACGGCAACAATCTGATTGGAAGAACTTCCATCGGTGGATTGGTTAAAGAGACCAAGCCATTGGCCTGTACAGTTCAGTGGCGGCTCATAGTCGAAAGGGGCTAGGAAGAAGGCAAGCCCATCGCCGTATTGGGATCCACTGTTCTTAGAAATAGTAAATTCAAAATGAGAAGAAAAGTTGGCGAGAAAAGAAGAGTTGTCGTCCCATAGAGAAATTGATTGGTTGTAAGTAATCCAGGAGAATGTCTCCTGGGTTATGTCTCCATTTGAGAGTTGAATGGGTTCGAAAATCGCGTCTAAAAACGTTCCATTTGCATATGTGGCGCTCCCTTTGAGGTTGATATTGGTTATAGGGGGAAATGTAAAGTGGGGACTTTCTGCTTGCTCTCCAAAGACGACAGCAGCAAATACAATACAAGAGCACACGAAAAACAGAGATGAGATGTTTGCCATGTCTGTATTCCTTTTCTGTATTATTGTTCTATTTCAACTGCTGTGTTATGTACTCTCTCTGCTGTCTGTCTACGATAAACTGACGGTTTAATTGAGGCTGATCGTTTTTAAACAAAAACTCTTTAACTATTATAATAAAATACATCTTTGAAAACTCCACGAGTAGTGGACTACTCCGTCCACTCGATCAGTTAATGTTTAGTTTTGTCCTCCCTTTCTATATCTAAAGAAGCTCAAATTATGGGGCTTCGATTCATTCGAGGGAGCTTCAAATGGATATACACCGTCCAGTACGTATAATAATATGAAAGTCAATCTTTTGTTGAGCTATTATAAGAAGGGGATAATCACTTGGGAAGAGATCTCTCGATTGTGGCTTTTCTAGTTCGCGTCAAGTTAAAAATTCCCAAATTTACCATAAAAAGGTTAAACAATTAGCATGTTGTTTATTAGTTCCTGCCGCTGGCAGGATTACTTATGCATCGATTAGATGCAATTTTTCCAACCCAATCAGCCAATTGTTGAGCAGAATTTTTTTAAAAAAAAGCAAATACACTATAGTTTGTAATTTGTTTTTTCTATTTTAAAACTTGGAAAATACTATTTATCTTGTTTTCTATTGGGCAAATCCTCAAACAGTAAGGAGAGAAATTATTTTTTAAAATATTTAAAAGAAAAATAATTTCGTGGAGGACAATTAGAATTGCCATTAATGAAGTATTTATTTGTTATAAATGTATAAAGTACATGATGTGATAGAAATGTATTCGAAACATTGAATGTTCTTGAATGTTTTCGTAAAAAATCTTTGCCAAAATCTTATGCCAAAATCTTCAAATTAATAGGCCATGTTGACAGCACTATTATAGATGTTTAGAACAAACTGCCTGAGAGCGGAACCAACTTGACAAGCTGAGAACCAGTGGAGAAATTGTGAGAACCGGTGCAAAAGGTGCTGAGAACCTGAACCAGTGGTTGCTGAATCTCTTTGTGGGCCTGCAAAATAAGGTTTGTAACCTGTTAACTTGCGCAACTATCATCTAATGTCCTAATTTCCTCCTGTTTACTAGATATATGTTTTTCCCATTAGCAACAATATCTATTTTTGAATTAATGTCTAAAATGATAGATAGATATTGAGACTAAAAGAAAGTATTTTACAGTATTGTATTTTCAAGCAAATTTGGCACAAAATGGATCTAACCTGAAAAGAGCTGGATAGAATGTAACCCTCATGAGCTATTGCTGCGATAAAAATGTTGTAAGGCATTTGAATCCTTAGGGCTTTCAAAAATATCTGATTTTTAATTTTTAATCAACCGAAAAAACCCAATATTTCTCTTACATCGCTAGAAAAAGCACATATAGACCACCCTATTTTCGGTCTACCGCTCACAGAAAATCCCCCTGTAAATTTTCCCTCTTTGGAAGAAAATTCTTCTGCTCTAAATTTCCCACCACTGACGCAAAATTCCTCTCTGTAAATTTTTCATCGAGGACAGAAATTTCTTCTTCTATAAATTTTCCATGGCTAGCAGAGAACTTTTCTGCTGAAGATTTTTTGTCGCCGGCACAAAATTCCTCTGCTGTAAATTTCCCATCGGTAAGAGAAAATTTCAATTACACACACAAAAAATCCATGCACAAGGTGGGTGAAACTTGTTTCTTTCAGAGTTGCATAGGAGAAGTACGGCAGCATCAATAGCCAAAGCTTTACTGGAACTTCAGATGCACCGTCAGTACCACCAGCCCCATCACCAACCTGTCTTGCTCAACCTCTACTCCCATAGCCACGACATTGTCTACCTGCATTTTCCCTTCAACCACTTCGTTGCCTTGATCTTTGTAGTACTTCCATCAAAATCAATAGGAGAGAGCAAACACCACATCAATAAAATCAACCCCACGTACGAGGACTAGAAGAAAATCAAAAATTACAATTAGTCTAAACTTTGTAAACAGTTAATAGCTAATGGAAGAAACCCCATGTCAATAAAACAAGTATAACAAAAATCAAAATAGCATGAGAAAACTGATTTAATAAGCAGTCAGGGATCGATGCTGATTGACAGGAATTCTCAGGAAGTACTAAGCAATAATGGGTCAATTCCTAGAAATATTGAAATTACAATAGTTAGTATTTACATACTAACAATCATTAATACCATTGTATACAGAGCAAAAAAATTGTTAATTTTGTGTGAGCAGAAAAGAAATGGAAAAAATTGTATACCATTGTTAATTGTCTGTGCAGACTTGTGGGTAGTAAAGCTGGTTTCTTCCTGTTTCGTGGCCATAATGTCTGGAGTTGATTTAAGTTGCTTTCTCCCTGTTCCGTGGCCATAATTTCTGGGGTTGAATTTTTGTCATTAAATATTTCTGCTCTTTCATTCTCTTCCACAATTTAGAACAAGCTTATATGACACGTCAATGGATTCTTCTCCACCACTAAACAGCTGTCACTTAAATAAAATCAACGCTTTATAGTGTTTACACATTTGCATATATAGAATTGGGTTTCGCAAAAGCCAGAGAGATAAATGAATATTTTTTAATGATGTGTCATCATATATACAACTACCACCACCACTAAGATCATGCAAAATCTGTGCAAGGTTAAATTTAATGTTAATGGATACAGTTGATGTTAACAGTTAAGCTTAATGCCACCGATAGTCTGTTTTGTGGATTGTTAGTTAATGTAGGTGGTGTATATTTTTGGAGCATGTCTGGTCGATGACTACTTGTTGGTGTGACTCTTACCGACAACCTCAACTTCATCCATTGCCTTACATCGCTGTGATCCATCCCATCGGCAAAGGCTTTAAACCTTGCTCCGATCGCTGTTCGTTTCGCCGATGAGCATTGTATCGGCGTGAGTCTTCCCGACACCATTCTTCTTCCTTCCATCGGCGAAAGACCCCCCTTCGGCCAGACAATTCCAAAGCACACCGACGTTGAGAGTTATGCCGATCACCTTTGTTGTTTCAGTGAGAAACCTCCCTTCGGGGAGACAATTTGAAACTCCGCCGAGTTTAAATGTTATACCGATGAGCACAGCCCATTGGTGAGAGACTCTACTTCGGGGAGACAGTCCATAAGATTGCCGATGTTAATTCTTATGCCGATGGCTACACCAGCTTGTACCCGCATAATGTACTTTCTTGTAATGCCATAAGGTATGCATGAAATATACACCATGCCGAGTATCAAATGAATTAACTTTGTATAATAACCCCCCTAGGTCTGCTAATTTCATAAGTGCACCTATGCATTTTCCTGTCAAACAGAGAATTGTGAAATACAAAGTAGAAATCAAAACATCAAACATTATAACCTGAAATTCAACAAGTATGTATATTTCACAATTTTAACCAAATGCCAACAAGGAAAAAGACATAGGACTGACCTTGTATCCCCGTGCTAATCGTTTGGTTGTTGGATTAACAGTTTTATGAGTGTGGTAGTGAAGTTAGTAGATATGACTACTGATTCTTTCTTTGGTTTGTGGTATTTGTTATTAATTGTCTTCTTTGTTTGTTTCTTTTTTTGTTTTCAATTTTACTGTTCAATATGTTATTCATATATGCAAATTGCAAATTATTTGAGACCTAAGGTTGTGACATTATGGAATATTATCTTTTGTAGTGTTCAATCATGATTTGTACTGTTTAGACTTACATAACAATTATTTTCAGAATTTTAAAACTTTGTGTTGACTATTTAGTACTTTAGGGTTGAACTCATCTATTTTTAAATGCCTACTTCCACCTTAAAATAAGAAAAATGTAAACAAAGTGAATTCTAAGTTTGCAACTAGGCATTGCTTTTAGGTCACAAGTTACTTCTTGCTTCAATTGTTTAATATGCCTTTTGTGGTTTTGCATGTTCAGACCTCACTAACACATGATTATCAACATATTACAGGTGCACCCTGTTTACAGTATTTGAATATCGGCAATATTGTCCTCGGTTGAGCGAACAAATGAAGAAAGCAAGACTGTCAATAAATCAAAAACAAAAACAAATCATAGATGTAGACAATTACAAATTAACAATACAACCTCACATTTCAAATATCGATTTCACACTAGGAAATCAAGGACTGCATAGAGTTCATGCATTTAAATATAATGTAGGCGATTGCTTATTTGACTCATTACAGTTTCTACTTCATTCTAAATACACATCAATTCAATTGCACAATGGAACAATAGACTATTTCTTGAGCTACCTTGCACAACATGATGCAGAAGCAATTACCTCATATAATTATGAATTGGATACTCACACATTAAATGAATTACACAATGTAGGAAATGTTGAAGAGTATCTCTGGTGAATGCATATTTCTGCAACATCGACTACACATAACAATGAAGTTGGTCTATGGGAAGACATTTTTTGTATTCGCTAGTTATCCAAGTGGCTAGGAATCCAAATATGTCTTTGGTCAATCACATCAGGCAAAAAATACCTACATTTCAATCAATTGTCCCAAGGGCAATCATACTCTATCTTGTTTCATGACACAAATCCCCTTCATGGACATTTTGAACCACTCATACCCTATCAAATACAAGCAATTAATACCCAATCAAAAATCTCATTTAGGACAATAAAACAGTACCTAAGGACTAATCAACAACCTCATGTTGGTAACTTTATTAAAAAACAAAAGATAGTCAATAGCAACACTACATCGCTTCGAAAGATCAAACAACAAATACGCAGCAATCAAAAAAAGAAAAATGCAGCCGAAAAAAACAAATGCTTAACATCACCAATAGAATTATTCCAAAGAAAAATTCAAGACACACCAAGACATATATGCACAATTTGTCAAACTTTGCATTTTGAAAAGGACATTATGACTTTCAAGGACAAAGAAAAACAAACATATTATAAACTAACAAATCAAAATCATAATTTATTGACAAATTCTATTTGTCACATATGCCATAAAACATTGAATCAATGCAAGCTTCTTAGGTATGCAAAACCGCAACATATTCGAATGAATAAACCTTTGCAATATGTAAAGATACTTACACAATTGGAAGAACGTCTTGCTTCACTAAGGATTGCATTTGTACAAATCTAGGAATTAGGATACAAAAGATCTCAAATAGGATTGACTGGATCTATTATCAATGTGCCAGTCAACATGAATATTATACAAAACACATTGCGACGATCTACCAATGAAACATTGACAATTGCAGTTGCTCTTAAAAGACAACTAGAATACAAAAATGTTTTTCAAAAGGGAATGGTTCGATCAACTATTATAATAAAAGCTTTGAACCAATTAAGCAAAACAAGACTATACAAAATGGAAAAAGTTCAATTAAATAAGAACTGGAAAGAATCTCTTGAAATCAATAATGAAAGTGACATAGCCAATGAACATTGTACAAATGAAACTGACTCAGACTCTGATATAGATCATCAAAATCCTTGTGAAATCTTAATACATGGATTCACTGAATCTAAATGTATACATGAAATGCAAGACAAAGTTATAGAAGTTGCCCCTGCAGAAAACTATTACCCTATTGGAATCTTTAAAGATACTTATGCTGAAGAAATGAATTTCCCTACACTGTTCTTTGGAAACCCGCGTGATGATAACATTGTCAAGAATTTCTCATATCAAAAAATTGCACAATGGGAGCTACGAAATTCAAATAGACAATTCGCATACCATACAACCAATCTATTTTTTAAAACTATCAAGATACTGATACATCAAGTTCTATCTACAATGTGGATAAGAATTCATAAAGGACAGCTAAAAGGTAGAAAGCTAATAGCAAAAGATGTCAAATGCAAACCTAACCTAGAGCAAATACTCAAATCAGACATTGGATATGTTGATTTCAAAAGAATAAGAATATCTCCAGATTATTTACATCAATTGAAAAAAAATCTTTTTGCTATGATACGACAACTTGGACCACCTACATTTTTCCTTATATTTACTAGTGCTGAACAAAATTGGAAACACTTATCAAACACACTTGAATACTTGCATAGTACATATCACGCATCTTCACAACAACAATATGACACAAATCATGAGAACAATATTTTCTACCTCATCAAAAAAGATCCTGTGACATGTGTACGTTATTATAGACATAGAATTAATTCACTAAAACAATTGATATTTGCAGATAGCTCTTTCTTCGGACAAGCCGTGGATTATTTCTCTATAACTGAATTTCAAAATCATGGCAATGAACATGACCACTTCCTCTTATGGATTAGAGATGCTCCAATTTATGGTAAAGATAAAATCGTGGATATTGAACAATTTATTGATAAATACATCAGTTGTAATACTAATAATTTGATTGCAGAAATCGCTATGCTGCACAAGCACCACCATACAAAGCAATGTAGGAAATCAAAGCAGCATTATTGTAAATACAACTTCCCATTTCCACCAATGAAAAAAACTATGGTTCTAGAACCATTGAATGAAACCAATGAAGTTACAATTTCAATTGCAAAAAAAGTCTTCTCTGTGTTAGAACATTCTAATTATGAACAATCATTCTCCTTCCAAATGTTTCTAGAACACATGAATATGAATGAAGATGATTACATCATAGCTATAAAATCAACAATCCATAGGCCTACAATTTTCTTACAACGAAACCCTTCAAAGATATGGAATAATAGCTTTTCAAAAAAAATCCCTGATATATGGAAAGCAAATACAGATGCACAGTTTGTACTTAATGCATACGCTGCAGCAATGTATTGTAGTTCATACATGACAAAAGTGGACAAAACAATGACATACACATTTAAAAGAATCCGTAAGGAGCATCAACAAAATAGTATCAATGCTATTAAAATGATAAGTAAACTTGGAAATGCATTACTCAACCTCCAGCAAATGTCTTCACAGCAAGCTGCTTACATTGTTCTATCACTTCCACTAAGCTATAGCTCAAGAAAATGTATATTCATTGATACAAGAACTAATAGTGATCGAACTTTTGTCCTGAAGTCACTGAAACAATTGAACAATGAACCAGATGAATCAGAAAATGTTGCTTGTAAGTCTTTAATAGACTACTACATAGCACGGCCAGAACCAATTATGCATATTTGTCTTGCACAATTTGTCTCAGAATATAGAAAGGATGGAAAACTAGTGCATCAAAAAGCTAAACTAAATATCATATGTTTTATCGATTTTAGCAAACATCTTGACTTGGAAAATTATTGTAGAGAACAGTTGCTACTTTATGTGCCCTTTACAATAAATGAAAAGACACTTAAGCATGGTTTCAATACATGGCACCATGCTTACTCATTTCATGAAAACACAATTAATGCAAATCGTATCAAATACAATTACAAGATCAATTCTAAATGGGGTGATATTGACAAAGCTGTTGATGAGATCAATTCTGAAAATAATCACATTCACAACCAGTCAATCCTTCCAAATGAAAAGCCATACAAAGAATCATACAACATAGAACAAGATTTTGAAACACTAAAGCATAACAAACCAAAAACTCATTTTGCTAATGTAATTAAAATTGCAAAACACCCATATATCATGGACAATGTAAAATATTTCAATTTGAGACGAATGTTAAATAAAGAACAACAAGCAATTGTCAAAGACATTGTATTGAAAAAAACAAAAAACAACAAAACTCCACTACACTTGTTCCTAATAGGTGGAGCAGGAACTGGGAAAACATTTACTACAAAAGCAATATTTCAATCTTTTCTTCGCATATATAATAACTCCATTAATACTGATCCTGACAAACCTAAAGGTCTAATAGTTGCTTACACAGGAAAGGCAGCATACAACATAGGTGGAGTAACATTACATTCAGCATTCCACATACCTTTCAACAAGTCAGAATTTGTTCCATTGAGCATTAAAACACTTGATACAATGTCAAAGCACTACCAGCAACTGCGTGTGCTCTTACTAGATGAAGTTTCATTGGTAGGCGCATCATTTTTGCGTTACATTGATAGACGATTAAGAGATATAATGCAAACGCCTACTACATACTTTGGAAATCTTGACACAATTTTTTGTGGTGATTTGTACCAAGCACAGCCTATGCTCGATTCAGTTGTGTTTGAAAACACACCAACCTTAACTGAACTAATGCCATACAACTTTTGGAAAGACAACATAAAATACTATGAATTGCAATCAACTATGCGACAAAAAGATGAACACTTTGTTGCAATCCTCAATAGAATATGTATAGGTTCACAGACAAATAATGATATAGAATATTTGAATGAAACTTGCCTACACCCACCTCCTATGGACCTGACATTCCCTTTCCTATTTTACAAAAGGAAAGATGTTAATGCACACAATCAAAAAATGTTATCAATGGTTACTGGAGAGCTAACTATATTGAATGCAATTGATGAACATGATGAAAATTACAATGGAGTCTGTCTCTATAATCATACAGCATCTTTACCATCTCAAATACTTTTGAAACCAAATATGCTTGTAGAAATCTATGCTGAGAATTACAATACACAAGACGGCCTCATCAATGGATCAGACAGCACATTTAAAGCATACACCCAATACAATGACTTTGACATTGTTTGGATCAATTTTGATGATCCAAAGATTGGCCACCATCAACGTACAGGGCTAGCACAATGCTATAGCAATAGTATTGACAGACAATGGACACCAATACTTCGCGTTGCTAAGCCAATTCAGAAAATATCAAGCAGCAAAAAAATAACTATTAGGAAATAATTTCCAATTCAACTAGCTTGTGCTAGAACCATCCACAGATCTCAAGGACTCACAATGCACAGTTTGGCATTTGATCCTACTGGCATAAGGCAACATGGATTAACATATACAGCACTCTCTCGAACAAAAACAATTCATACATTGTTCTTCTTAAAGCCTCTTGTAAAAGAAAACTTCAAAATTAAAAATAAAATAGACCTTGAAATGTCTCGTCTAAAATCAACAGCTCAATGGATATTTGAAAATGAACATACCAAACACATTACTAGTTCACAACTACTATTATGTACATTAAATACCCGCAATCTATCTCTGCATATAGAAGACATTACTAGTGACATTGATATATTGGCATATGACATTGTATGTCTACAAGAAATACATATGCTACTCAACAATTCCAACAACAAATTTGAACAATTCAATTGTTACTCATCATACAATATTCATGGAATATCATTCTTAACTAGGAAAAACATTATTGTCTCTAAAACAATGCAACATACAACAACAAATGTGGAAGCCATGACAACAACAATATGTTTCATGGACAACGAGATAAACATATGTAATCTATATGCAAGACCAAATGCTCCATTGATAGAAATCATATCCATCACCAACCAAGTATTTTCATGTGTAGATAGATAAAAGATCATGTTCATTGTAGGAGATTTCAACATTGACATGTGTACACAGTGCAACAAAAGAAAACAACTTTTACAACATATGCAAAACCAAAATATGCAATTTTTGTTACATGAATCCCAATCACTATCCAAACTAATGATTGACCATGTATGGTCCAATGTACATTCAGAAATATTTTTTGTTTACAGATCAGAAGCATATTGGAGCGATCATTTTGCAACTTTCATAAAATTTAAACCCTTTAACAAGCCCGAACCTACTTCAATATGTCATTAGACATATCAAAATTAGATTCATATACACATTTTAAAAATTAAATCCAAACAAAATATAATGATGAAAGATAATAATTGTCTACTACCCAAAAAAAATTTCTTCCTTGTTAATGTCACTAGCATCAAATTCCATCTATTTCTTACAAATCTCTACTACTCATTTGTTAGAGGATTCTAAAATTCCCTAGTATCTACATTTTTACATATTGATTCATAATCTATATTGCTTTTCATTTTTTAAACTTCAACCATCATACCATTTGATAATTACCATAATATAAGTATACATTCACTCATCTTTGCTAATGATTTATGGCTCCTAATATGCAGCATACAATGGACAAGACTAAAAGTGCAGAAAAACAAGTGCAAACCACTGATGAACAAACATCAAAGAGGTGACCAATATTCTTTATTTCTGCATAAATTTTGCTGATTCAAATCTTTAAACTTAAACTAATTTTATCTTCTCTCTTGCAGGTCAAAAATTGGAACTTCAAAACCAATTTCTATTGAGGATCTAAATGCTCATAAAGCAGGGAGCACCTTTGAAGGCAATGTCGTTGTGACATACAAAGCTACATTAGACAAAGCTAACAAGACACGTGAAGTTTTCCGCGCAGACCTCACAAATGTTAAAGCTGAAATGACCATCACCTTGAATATAACTGGTGATCTTATCATGCAACATGAAAGCAAAATAATTCTAGGATCAGCAATATCCATATCTAGGTTTCAACTTGCTCCAAAAACTGACTATGATCAAGGTGACTGCGATTGCATCTTGCTGCTGAATAATGCATCCACTGTTGATATAATACCAAAGCTTTGTCAAGAGTATAATTTCATACCAAGCACCACTATTAAACAATTGCTTGCAAGTACAGATGCATATGCTACTAGCACCATTGGCGCATTGGTCACTGGCATGAGAAAGACAGGAGTTTACTATGTTTTTGATATCAAGGATGGTGACTCCGAATGTGACAAAGCATAGGTAAAAAATTATTATCGTCTCTTTATTGCAAATCATTGACATTTTCAATTTTACTATATATTTCTTTCAATAAATCAAGACTACTAACAATTTTGACAATACAAAAAATAGCTGCAGCTACATGCAAGTTTGGCTAGTGATTTCCTTGCAATCGAAGACGAAATGAAGCAAAATGAATTCCCGGCAATGCTGTTCAAAAATATTGTCAAGAGAATGGATGTAAAAGAGAACACACTGCGAACATGCCAAGCAACATATATTGGTAAATTAACCAATAGAAGAACCTTGGATCATCTGAATAGTTTATTGCATTCAACATTTGAGGTAACTAGACCCGAATTCCTGAATTTTTTTCATTAATGAATTTATATAGTAAAAGATACATCCCAGAACCAATGAAAATTGAACATCTCTTGCAGGTTTACGGAACATTAAAAATAGCCAATGCTTTTTCCGCCCCTTTCCATGCATTTTGCCCACAATGCAACTATAAGTTTCATAACTATGGAGCCCTGCAAGACCAAACAGCTCATTGTTTCAAATGTAATTAAGATGTCACATACATATACTCCCTTTACCTAAAAACTATTGTGACCACTGAGAACAATCAAACAGTTCAGTGTTTTTGTGACAATTCTATCATCCAACTTCTTCTTCCAACCCTCAGCAATCTCACATATGACAAGTATATTGCAGATAAAATAGCAATTGTCTTCATGTTACGGGACTTCTCTAAGAAGGGCAAAATCACGTAACCTCATCATCAATGCAACTTCCCTTCAAGAATAATCAACACACTCCATGCACAGGTACACTCCTATTCCACTTCATTATTGTTATCTATACAATAATTAGATCAAACAAAAATAATTTATTCTCCAGCACTTTTTAATAAATTATTTCTACATTATTTGCATATTATTGTTACTTAGACTTGCTTATCACTAAAAAACAATATACTAACCGCTCCTGTTCTATCCATATGTCAGGTACCAGATAAACAAGAAAACCAAAGAGCAGTTTTTTGGAACCAACGACATATCATCTACACTTCTTACATAAAATTTTTGATAATGATTTTGCCATATCTCAAACTCTATACAACTATAGTTTCTTGTTATAATACACTACTACTCTGAACAATTTAAAAACAATATTTGTCCTTCACATATATTACGCACCTTAACATCAAACTAAATTAAAGAAAAAATTTTGTTTCCCTATATCTCCTACAATTTTTAGTTTCATATTTCTTTTCTATTTCTCTGCTCCTTTTCGTTTCAGCTAGTTGATTCGTTAAAACTATCTCTATTGCATTTTCAGTAAATTTTGGTGGTTTCTAGTTATCTCACACTCATTATTGTTTAGATGACTAAACTGCAATAGTTTTTGCTTCACTACAGAAAATCCCAGCCTGTAAAGTTCTTTTGTGACTGCATTTTACTTCCATTATTACTATATTTGACTTCAATACTGTTAAATTTAGTGCAATCTTATGTGTTCTGTTTATAATCAGCATTGATCTTGTTATCATCTTGAGCTCTAGTTTCCTTAACAACTTACAAAAAAAATTACATCTGAAATAGCTTAATGGTGTTTGTATACATTGTTAGAAATCTGATCGTTCATTTGAGGAGCTGTTATTTTTCATCTGACAAATAGGTAATCCCGATCCATATATTTTTCATATACAAATGAACCCAAAGTTAAACACACCCACATCGCATTCTGGCAACTAGTAATGTAATAAGACCACCTCCAGCTAAGAAACTACAATCGCCACTGCAGACAAAATCAAGATCTAGAAATTTGTATTGGTTGGCTGTAATTATATCTGACTCCAACTTTCGCACTCGCAGCACACAGTGAACCGATGCCTGCATTTCACACACATGCATTGTCATTGCAACTTGTTTTAGCAAATATTGGATTGTGTTTGTTTGACAATCCAACATAACACTACATTTGTTCCATCATTTATTTCTTCTAAACAACACAATACACTGCCACATTGTATTCGACTATCAATGCTAGCAATTTCTAGAGTTGTCTATATACCTATCCCTTCTGAATTGTCCGCCACAATTGTGCTTATGCATTTTGTATTGCATTGGCATCAGCATCTTGCAAGAATGTGTATCCTATCAAATTGAGGCTTCTTGGCTAGGGTGTCCTAGAATAAGCCTAAATATGATACTGCAATGCTGTTTCTTTCACAATCTTTAGCCTTTTGTGTAAGAAGACACTTCAACTTCATCTTTAATTTGGAATCATGGTGCACATTTTTGAATAGGAGAATATGTTCCAATTAGCTTAGTAGTTCTTCAGTTTGGAGAAATCATTCAAATCGTTTGATCTATAAGTGCCAAAATTCTCTAGCAACGTAGGGCAATCTTGGTTGCCAAAGCTACACAATCCTAATGACCCATGGATTATGCCAAACTGTTAGATAAATTGCTCACTACCATTGCCAAAAGCCCAATTGTGTAAGCTAAACCCTCTTTGCCTGATCTGTTAATCTTAGACTTTGGTAACCATTTGTAGATTAGGGGTGTGTCCTGCAATTACATGCAATATTGAATGTAAGTGAACAAATTAATGGTATTTTCTATTACAATACAGTTATTGTTAATTTGCTAGTAAATAAATTTTTGTTTTGTTTTGTTGTAAATTGACTTCACCAAAATGCAAAATCAGTATGCTGATCAAACAACTGTAAATAAACATCCAAAGAATTAACATCCAACCCAAAAGAACAACATTAGCTCTGTGTAAGTATTATGCTAAAACACATAAGATGACCAAACAATGAACATCCAACCCAAAAGGACAATAAACACATTTCACTACATTCAATGAGTTTTATCTTCCTCATGTGTAATAGTTCATTCAATAAAATAATGATCATACAATTTTCGATGCCCAACAGCTTAACAAAATTGTAGATTGCATAGGACAATGGGCATTACAGGAATAGTGCCCTATTTAACTATGTGTGTTCAATAATTGGGTGGTAAAAGTTTGTAGGAATTTGTTCTATATAATATGATCTGTTTACTGTCAAAAAGTGTTGATACGATAAAAACTTTGGGGCCAAGCAATACTATCTGCTCAGATACTATCGTGCAATTTTGTTCTAATTTGAAGAGGCAACGATCATCATGGGTCAAGTTGCCAATTGAACAAATTCCAATCACTTATTCTGTAATATAAAATATATTTCTAACTTTTAATTTGGAAGCTTCTCTTCCTGTATGTGCACATAATTCACTCTATTACATCTATATATTATAGATGGCCAATGCTTTTTCAGAATCAAAGATATTTTAATTATTCTAATGGCTAGCAAAATTATTTGTAAATCGTTTGTTTAGGCTGGGCCTAATGTGTTGATAACTGAGAGGGGGGGGTGAATCAGTTATCCTAATTATTGAACTTTCTTTTTAATTGATGCAGCATAGAATCAAACACAAAAACATTAATCATGAAATAAGAAACACATGACACAGTATTTTTGACGTGGAAACCCTGTTAAGGGAGAAAACCACGGGGTGATTAACCCAAAATTATTCTCTATTAGAAGAATAGGAAATTACAAAATGGCACTTGCCAATTAGGGCTCACTGCCCGAGCACACTGCTCACAAGAGGCCCACTGCCTACAAGAAGACACACTGTCTACAAAGTGATAAGAATCACAGTCTTGAACTGATTGGAAGCATCTGCATATGCTGGAGTTCAGTTCCGGTTAGGCTCAGTACACTGATCTGCTGCACTTCATCTTTCCTCTGTTCTTTATTCTGTTATCTTTCACATACCGGATCCTTTTTGCCACTTCTGCTCTGTTCTGGACTTCTTCGTATATCTATTCACACCATCACACCCTTTACAACTAAATCCATCCTCTATATATATCCGCACAAGTAATTTCATCACCTTTCTAGTCGGCATCCGGAACAGTCTAGTTTCTTACAAACTCTTGTTCTGTCGGCTGAATCCTTCCTCACCAAGCAATGCGGATCAAGCATATACTTGTAGATATCATTAATCATGTCGGCCAAACATGATTCATGCCTTCACAACCTCTATCATCAACAGTAACACATCCGGAAAGTAGTCTGATACTCTGTCAGTCAGTTCTTTCTCTGTTTTCACTGTTTCTCAGGAATCCGGTACTCAACTGTTCATATCTTTTTCCTTGTCCATCACCAGAGGCTAAATCCTTGGAATATACCACTCAAGGTAGTCCTCTTGACTTCCCCAAATCCGCACTGCACCAAGACACTTCCTCTGAGAGATCCGGACCAATCTGTCGGACCTTGCCACATGCTCTGTCCTTCTTCACCGGACCACAACATTCTTTATTCTGACTTCCGGTAGAGACACATCATGACTTGCGGATATGTGGGATGACCTTTGTTGCCATCAATGACAACAACCATGAATCCATATAGTGTCTCTTGCCAACAATCTCCCCCTTTGGCATTGATGGCAACACTTAGTGAAAAATGACTAAGTGTTTTCACTATGCTCCCCCTTTGCTGATGCTCTGTCTTTATATACAATTTCTGAAACTCCCCCTTAGTTGGATTCCTCATTTTTCACTGCTCCTCACTCCCCCTTTGACATCAATGGCAAAGGGTAGGGTCCGCACACCAAAATTTTCAAAAATTTTCTATACATAGCCGCATATTTTCATACTCACATATACTGAAGAATGTCTGCAAAGGATGTCTGCAATTGGATCATTTCTGTAGCCCAACTTTGCTTCATTCTATCCAAAATTGAAATGTGACCACTCAACAAAAATGCAAAAGCTTCTGCCCGCTTGAGATCTGTCAGATCTTTTGTTTGGGCGGTGGTCTGAGCATCACTGATGGCCTCATGCATAGTTTCCAACTTAGGGATTATAATCCTTCTAAGTTCTCCCATCCGGTTAGTGATATTCTTCCTTTCCTTCTCAAGATTCTTTATTTCATTCAAGACTGCAATAGTCTGACATTCTTGATTTATTATGGAGGAAGAGAGAGGATCAAAACTTTGAGATAAGCTTTGTAGCTTATCCTGTTCCTCTTTTATTTTCTTGTCAAATGCTGTTGTTGCCTTTGACCAGGATATACAAAATTTGTAGATGTCACCGCCATCCTTAAGAGCATTCTCTAAGTTCTTTATTCCAATGCTCACAATCTTCCTATCCTTAGAGATTAATTCTAATATTTCTGAAAATCTTTTATCCAAAAATTCCTTCCGGACCTTTTCTTCAGCTGATTTTTCTAGAGAATCAAAATGTGTATCAACACTGCTGACTAAGGTTTTTAGATTACCAGAAGAGGAGGCTGTCGGATCTATCTGGATTGATGGCATAATCTTTACAAGTACTTCGGAAGCAGCCTCTATCAACTCACAGTCTTCCATATGAGACTTCAGGAGTTTTTCATTTGCCTTGGCATTTGCAAATGAAGCTATCTTCATTGTTTGTACCGGAGAGAGAGAGTCAAAGTCGAATGGGCCTTTTAGAAGCTCCGGTTCATCAATCTCTAAAGTTTCTTTGCTCAAAAATTGTTGAACAGTTTGTGTAGTGTCTCTTGCCAGAGACAAATGTTTCTTTTCTTCTACAGTCTTGGAACTGTCAACCTCTTTGTCTTTCACCACTGCTTCCTTCTCCTGTAATTGCTCTTCTTCTTTGGATCCGGAGACTGTAGGGGAAACCGGAGGAGAGATGCTTGTTTGTTCAGGGCCCACTTCTTCCGGAACAGATGATTCCAAATCCTCAGCTGTTTCTATACCTAAGTCCTCTACAACAGGAAGATTGAACCTTTTGAAGGCCTTCCGGAGGATCTCTTCTATTTCTTGGGCCACTTTGTCAGTCTCACCAAGCATGAGTTGATTCATCCTGGCTTTACTTCTGAACTCATCTTTGCAGTCCTTGAAGATTATGTTCATTGTCTTGGGATCAATTTGAGGATATAGCTGAATAGCTATCTGCTCCCGGATCTCAAGATCTTTGGCAAGAGCATTGTTCTTTCTTACTTCTAATTCCTTTTCTAGGCTTTTAGGAATAAGAGATATGATCTCAATGAAAGCCTTATTGTATATGTTCAGATATTTGACTGTGGCTTCCTGAAGAGTCTTTTGGTCAGCCTCACTGAAGTCATCATAAGATTCAGTCATTGGTTGAAGGTTTCCATCCACCGTGACCGACTTGATTACATTTTCTAGAGACAGAGTGGGCTTTTCA
Organism: Cunninghamia lanceolata; assembly: GCA_027924645.1. Classification (NCBI taxonomy): domain Eukaryota; kingdom Viridiplantae; phylum Streptophyta; class Pinopsida; order Cupressales; family Cupressaceae; genus Cunninghamia; species Cunninghamia lanceolata. The sequence continues at coordinate 1,162,613 of BSBN01001254.1, forward strand.
ACAGATACCTCCGCCATTTCATCCTTGTCTTGGCCTGTGGAGGGTTTACCGGATCCTTTCTTCTTCTGTTTTTTTATTTCTTTTACTCCCTCATCTGATTCTGTTTCCTCTTCATCCTTTTGGCTTCCATAAGCCCTTGTGGCTTTTGTCTTGGATCTCTTACCGGATGCCTGGACTTCCGGTTTTGAACTTTTGGTTGTGGGAGGTGCAGATCTCTTTGATGATCTGGTCCGGGTGGGAGCTTCAACCGGAGCACTTTCTTTACTTTTCTCTTCTTCCTCAGCCTTCCTCCTCTTTTCCCGGCTGGCATCAAGTGCCTCTTTTGAGATGCCTAGGCCTTGAGCAATGTGCTCTACTTCTTTTCTCACCTTTCTTTTAATCTCAGGTTCCCTGAGTTCTACATGTATTTTTACACTCAGCTCCTCAAAGGTTCCAAACCTTTCTGCCTTAGGATCTTTGGGCTGACTTAGCATGTGTTGAACATGCAGCTCCACTATCTGTTCATCCACTTCATACCCCATGGGCATGATCCAGACAGTCCTTGGCTCCACTGCCTCCATTAGGCACTGATCAGTGTCAACCATAAAGCACACTGAGTCCTTGTATTTTTCAACAAGAGACTGGGGAATTCTCTCTCTTGCTTGCATCATGCTCTGAAAGTTTTTGAAGTATCCCCATAGAGCTGTATTTCTCGCTTTTGCATCTCCAAGTCCATGCAAATAGTCTCTTATCTGGACTGCAACAGGTTTGTCATTCTGCCATACCCATCCACTTGATCCGGGTAGCTCATTCATGAAGTAGAAGAATAGACATACAATAAGAGTACCATACTTAAAGGAACTCTTCTTATCCTTCTTGATTTTCTGTATATTTTCCATTAATTGGCTTAGCAGTAGTTCGCAGAGATCATATTCTACATTCTTTCTTAGCATTTCATAGGCAGTGTATACTGCAGTTCCGAATACAGAATTCTCCCTGCTGGAGTGATAGATCTTGTATCCTATTATCATTGATGCATATTTGATATCCGGATCTGAAATATCTTCAATGGTCATTGCCCTCTTATCAAATTTTGATCCGGTGGCCTCAGTTACAATGTTGTTCTTGACAGATTTGAGGATAGGTATCCCTCCGGAAGAGTATAGACCAGTTACTGCTCTAATTGCCTCTTTTGTGATCTTGCAGGGTCTATCCAGCCATAGAAAGTTGTCATGCATCCTGCTCAGTACATACCGGACCCATTCATCTTCTTCAAAGCAGAGGAAATGAATAAATTGCTCAAACTGTTTCTTCTGGATATCCTCTTGATCTGCATTGATTAGCCATATGACCTACTCTATTGCATGTGAAGCATCTACCTTTGAATGATTTGTTTACTTGCATAATTCTGCATTCATGGGATTTGTGTCCATACCTTTTGCAGTTGAAGCACTGTCCGGAGAAGGATGAATTAATCTGATTCATTCTCATTCTGCACTGATTAGCTTTGTGACCAAAGTGGTTGCAGCTATGGCAGTATCCATTGAAGGATGGATATCTTTGAGCATTTGGCTGTCTTACCAGAGGTCTTCTAGGCCTGCTCCTTGGATTTTCTGATCCAAGATTCTTCTGACCAGATCCGGAGCTTTCTCCTTTCTCATATCCCAAACCATACTTGTCATCTGTCCTCTTTTGACTTCCAAGAAGAACTTCAAGTTGAGCAGAACTTATCTTGAATTTCTCTTTATATTCATTTGCTGTTTGAAGGTCTCTTTTGAGAGAGGCAATTTGATCCTCAAGTTTTTCTTCATTATCTTTGGCATCTTCAAGATCAGATTCAAGATGTCTGATAATCCTGTCCATCTGGTGGCATTCTTCTGATTTTTCTTTAAGAGATTGTCTTAGATTGTCTTCAGCCTTTCTTTTTTCTTCAATCTCTTGAGTAAACTTTATAGTTCCTGATTCCATTTCATGTCTTAACATAATGACTTCTTTTGATAACTTTTCACATAACTTGGTTTGCTCAGTCAATTCTTCATTTGTATTGCTTTCTTCACTTTATCTTGCCAACTGTTGGAGCAGCTCCTTTCTCTTTTTCATAGAGAGACTTAATTTGTCTTTTAATTCTCTCATGAATTCATCAGCCTGTTTGAGTCTTTCCTTTAATTCACTGACTTCAGAATTTGATTGTTCAAGATCCTCAAGAGCAGTCTTGAGTTGCTCCCTTAAACCATATGCATCCATTTGAAATCCCAGATCTTCCTCAAGCTATTAGGCTCTATTAGGAGGAACTTAGCTCTGATACCAATTGTTGATAACTGAGAGGGGGGGTGAATCAGTTATCCTAATTATTGAACTTTCTTTTTAATTGATGCAGCATAGAATCAAACACAAAAACATTAATCATGAAATAAGAAACACATGACATAGTATTTTTGACGTGGAAACCCTGTTAAGGGAGAAAACCACGGGGTGATTAACCCAAAATTATTCTCTGTTAGAAGAATAGGAAATTACAAAATGGCACTTGCCAATTAGGGCTCATTGCCCGAGCACACTGCTCACAAGAGGCCCACTGCCTACAAGAAGACACACTGTCTACAAAGTGATAAGAATCACAGTCTTGAACTGATTGGAAGCATCTGCATATGCTGGAGTTCAGTTCCGGTTAGGCTCAGTACACTGATCTGCTGCACTTCATCTTTCCTCTGTTCTTTATTCTGTTATCTTTCACATACCGGATCCTTTTTGCCACTTCTGCTCTGTTCTGGACTTCTTCGCATATCTATTCACACCATCACACCCTTTACAACTAAATCCATCCTCTATATATATCCGCACAAGTAATTTCATCACCTTTCTAGTCGGCATCCGGAACAGTCTAGTTTCTTACAAACTCTTGTTCTGTCGGCTGAATCCTTCCTCACCAAGCAATGCGGATCAAGCATATACTTGTAGATATCATTAATCATGTCGGCCAAACATGATTCATGCCTTCACAACCTCTATCATTAACAGTAACACATCCGGAAAGTAGTCTGATACTCTGTCAGTCAGTTCTTTCTCTGTTTTCACTGTTTCTCAGGAATCTGGTACTCAACTGTTCATATCTTTTTCCTTGTCCATCACCGGAGGCTAAATCCTTGGAATATACCACTCAAGGTAGTCCTCTTGACTTCCCCAAATCCACACTGCACCAAGACACTTCCTCTGAGAGATCCAGACCAATCTGTCGGACCTTGCCACATGCTCTATTCTTCTTCACCGGACCACAACATTCTTTATTCTGACTTCCAGTAGAGACACATCATGACTTGCGGATATGTGGGATGACATTTGTTGCCATCAATGACAACAACCATGAATCCATATAGTGTCTCTTGCCAACATAATGGTCCTTGGTAAATTTATGATTCCAATGCAGTTGAGTATTATGTGAAATATCTATCTTAAGTGTCTAAACATTTTGACAATTCGATAGGTTCAAAGGTTTAACCATTCAATGGTTCAACCGTTCAGCAGGTTCAACAGTCCAACAGGTTCCACGGTTCAACAGGTACAAGGATTCAACAGGTTCCACAGTTCAACATGTTCAACGGTTCCACCAGCACAGGGAACCTCAAAGAAGCATATATGTGTGTGTGCGTCTTGTTGATTTTGGTAGCTAGGTCGGATCCCTTCTAGAGACCGACCTAGTCACAAAATGCTGAACGGCCTATCGGCCTTAACATTTTGAAAATCTCAGTCGTACTGTACGATTTAAGGCAAGCCCCAATTGGGTGAACACAACATTCTATGTATCTTGAATTTACAAATAGGTCAAGACCTATTTCAAATATAGCGTATATGTAATTTGGCACCAAAACGTTTGTACAATCTCTTGTTCATAGTCCATGGTTCAAAAAACTATAAATATTATGTTACAGAATTTTGTGATACAGAAATTTATGTCATGAGTATTTTAGACAAGGCCTAACTAGATGATCGAATAATGTCCAGGGACAGGAGATTCAATTGAGGGTTGACCCAATTCATAGAAACATTGATAACATGATTTCTGAACTTCATCACAAGGTTTTAGGGCTCAAAAATGTAAGCCACGTATCAGAATTATGTTTCTAATTACATTTTTTTATTGAGGTCATCTTTATAAATGCAGACAATTGAATCTTTTGATGTGGGTTTTAACTCTAATTTATACAATTAAATATTTTTCATGTGGCTTTTTTCTGTATAGTTGGGAGAAAACTATGATGCCCCTATACCCATTTGCAAGTAGCTTAGGCAGTAGACTCCGACACCAAATTCAAGAATGATTTTCTAAGCCAGCTAGTAATCCCAAATTTCCTTTTCTTTTTTCTTTCCACTGTGATGCAATTTATTGGTTAATTAAATGCATGATTAAACTCATCAAGCCGTACTTTGGGTTTAGATTTCTTTCTGATTGTGTTTTCATTTCATGCCAGATGGGATTTAATTTATTGTCACTATTCATTTTATGCATGAAATTTGCATTCATTCTACCTTTGTTTTGGCTATTTCTGAGGGATTTAATTTATTGTCACTACTCATTTTATGCATGAAATTTGCATTCATTCTACCTTTGTTTTGGCTATTTTCTAAGGGATTTAATTTATTGTCACTACTCATTTTACACATGAAATTTGCATTCATTCTACCTTTGTTTTCGCTCAGTAAGTTCTACCGACAGTTGAACCGGTTCATTGGTTCAATTGGTTCAACAATTCACAGTTTCGCCAGCGCAGTAAATTCTGCCAACAGTTGAACCAGTTCATTGAACCGCTTCATTCAACATGTTCATTGGTTCAATTAGTTCAATAGTTCACAGTTTCACCAGCTGAGTAAGTTCTACTGACAGTTGAACTGGTTCATTGGTTCAATTGGTTCAACAGTTCACAGTTTCGCTGGCTCAATAAGTTCTACCGACAGTTGAACCGCTTTATTGAACCGGTCGGTTGAACCGGTCAGTTGAACCAGTTCATTGGTTCAATCGGCTCAACAGTTCACAGTTTTGCTAGCTCACTAAGTTCTACCGACAGTCGAACCGCTTCATTGAACCGGTTCATTGGTTCAATCAGTTCAACAATTCACAGTTTCACCGGCTCACTAAGTTCTGCCGACAGTCGAACCGCTTCATTGAACTGGTCGGTTGAACCGGTTCATTCGTTCAATCAGTTCAATAGTTCACACTTTCGTCGCCTCACTAAGTTCTGCCGACAGTCGAACCGCTTCATTGAACCGGTCGGTTGAACTGCTTCATTGAACCAATTCATTGGTTCAATCGGTTCAACAGTTCACACTTTCACCGGCTCACTAAGTTCTGCCGACAGTTGAACCGCTTCATTGAACTGGTTGGTTGAACTAGTTCATTGAACCGGTTCATTCATTCAATCGGTTCAACAGTTCACACTTTCGCCGCCTCACTAAGTTCTGCTGACAATCAAACCACTTCATTGAACCAGTCGGTTGAACCACTTCATTGAACCAGTTCATTCGTTTAATCGGTTCAACAGTTCACAGTTTCACTGGCTTACTAAGTTCTGCCGACAGTTGAACCACTTCATTGAACCGGTCAGTTGAACCGGTTCATTTGTTCAATCAGTTCAACAGCTCACACTTTTGCCAGCTCACTAAGTTCTGCCGACAGTTGAACCGCTTCATTGAACCAGTCAGTTGAACTGGTTCATTGGTTCAATCGATTCAACAATTCACAGTTTCACCAGCTCACTAAGTTCTGCCGACAGTTGAACCGCTTCATTGAATTGGTCGGTTGAACCGGTTCATTGAACCGGTTCATTTGTTCAATTGGTTCAACAGTTCACACTTTCGCCGCCTCACTAAGTTCTGCTGATAGTCGAACCGCTTCATTGAACTGGTTGGTTGAACCGCTTCATTGAACCAGTTCATTGGTTCAATCGGTTCAACAGTTCACAGTTTCACTGGCTCACTAAGTTCTGCCGACAGTTGAACCGCTTCATTGAACTGGTCGGTTGAACCGCTTCATTTAACCGGTTCATTCGTTCAATCAGTTCAATAGTTCACACTTTCACTGGCTCACTAAGTTCTGCTGACAGTTGAACCGCTTCATTGAACTGGTTCATTGGTTCAATCGGTTCAACAGTTCACAGTTTCACCAGCTCACTAAGTTTTGCCGACAGTTGAACTACTTCATTGAACTGGTTAGTTGAACCGCTTCACTGAACCGGTTCATTGGTTCAATCGCTTCAACAATTCACAGTTTTGCCAGCTAACTAAGTTCTACCGACAGTTGAACCGGTTCATTGAACCGATTAATTGGTTCAATCGGTTCAACAGTTCACAGTTTCACCGGCTCACTAAGTTCTCCCGACAATTGAACCGCTTCATTGAATGAACCTGCAAGCAAGCTTCATTCTGACCACTTTGGATCAAGTTCAAATGAGTTGTAATTTTTGATATCTATGTTTCGTGCCATTGAACCCCACCGTTGAACCTCGCGTCAAAATTAAATAGTTCATGAAAACAAAAGAAGCAATGAATTGCACTGTTATCATACTGCATCCACTCTTCTGTTCCTATTCCAAACAGTGTCTAATTGGCAGGAACCTGACGCAATGCGTCTCTTGTTATTTTAGAGTCAAAGTCCAACATAATAAAGTATATGCAACTTTTTTAATTTTAATTGATAATGATAAATTTTGGACTCATTAATATTATCTGTGCATTATTTATATACTTTAATAAATCTTATAAATTGTTGGTATTTTTAATAAATAAGTAAATTATAAATTGTCTTGGTATTATCTATGGATTAATTAATTGATAATATTTTTAAATAATTTTTAAATTATTAACATAGGGATAAGAAAAATGAAAGACATTTGTATTTAATCTTTAATTTATTGTAAGTAGTGAAGATATCAATGAAATGAAAAGGACAAGAGAAAGTGGCAATGAACATACAATAGCTAGGATACTCCTCCATTAGTTGTGGAGGAGATCATGACCAACTTCTCTTTCAATTTTATTTTATTGTTTCTTCATCTTTTATGGTGCAAGTGTATATTGTTCACTTTATTTCCCCTCCAATATAGAAATCGACTTGAATGAGACAAGCATTTATGATAGCCCTCTTAATGTTGGATAGCCTTTTTTAAGAAAAATTGTGAAAATCACCATGTGTTATAAATGGACTATTTAGGCTTCCAAAATTGGACAGGTAATATGGTGATTTTGTATTTTGCATTTTCTAGTTTTGAGATCATGTCACTCACATTAAATTCTTTTCATTTGGATATTATTTTTAATCCTCCTATTAAATGGAAAATAAAATGTGATTGTTATGGGAAGAAAAATAATACTAAAGATTATTGTTTTCTAATAGAAATTGATGAAATGAAGTAACTTATTTGAGATCATAATATTGCTTCACCTGATCATTCTAATCTGGCACCTACCAAATCATCATATGGTTTCACTAAAAATATTGTGAAACACCATCATTTGGGGGATGATGAATGAAGCCGATGACTTTCATTGACATATCATCTCTTCCATCATCACCTATTGTTACATCTAAATCTAGTGATTCTATGCATCAAGATATTAACATCTATTTTCTAGATCTGCCACAAGGGAACACATTTCTAGTAGACATAACATCCTTGTTTGTAGAGTCTCACATTGCATGTTTGGAAGACATAATCGAGGACATTAGTCTTCTATTTGATGAGAGCTTGAATGGAGTTACATCACCACCATCTTATTTAGATGTGAATTCTCTTCATCCTCCTCTGCTTTCATCATAGTTTGATAGTGGAATAGATATCTTTAAGCAACATTTGCAGAAATCAACTTGGGATACATCATTATCTTTGGATCATGTGTATAATTCAAAGACATTCATCCTTCTTTTTGCATATTCCTATCTAAAATGAGAATATATCTTGCACACATATGTAGTTCTATTTGTTCCCAAGGAGAGAAATGTTGTTCAATGATCATGGATCATCTTTATCATCTAGTGTCAAGCATCTACTAGGACTACAAGAGGAAATTTGATGGGAGCCTGCATGGTTTCTCTTCTCATCCTAGCTTTGGGAGGAAGCATTTCATCACATGGAGTTCTTTCCTTCTCACTTTTTGGGGGGTCACATAGACTTCTCTCTTTTTATCTCCTATGGAAGGAACATTTATTGTACATTATTTTTAGAATTAATCCTTGGGGGTCATGTATAGTCCTCCTTTCTTCTTCACTTGTACATTTTATCATGCATCTTTTCTCTTTTGGAGATGAGTTTTATTTGGTATTGTGTTTCCTCCTTTACTCCATTTGTGAGAAAATTGTTTATACATGGGTAACTAACATGGCCTCGTAGTGAGGACCCATCTTTATTTATCTATTCTCCCTATGTTAAACTTAAGGGGGTTATTAGTGTAATATTGTCATTCACAACTAGTTAGCTTTTATCTCATCTAGGAAAGTCCTATTCACGCTAGTTAAGTCCACAATTAGGGACTTTTACCTTTTTGTGTCACTTCATTGGGACTTTACACATGTCGTCACACTTGACCTAAGTGTTCTAGCATGTGGTGCACTCTTGGAGGGTTAGTGAGTGGTTTATTCCTACCTTCCTTCTTCCTCCTTGTCCCACTTATGTAAGGATCACGTTGTAATATTTTGTTCACTTTTATTGATATATATTGCTTATTAAGCTCATAATTCAATTGTTAAATTAATCTTACTTTTTGTATTTAGATCTTGGCTACTCCAACAATGAAAACTACAACTCCAAGCACCAATTTATAGGAGATGGAAAAACTAGAAACCATGAATGGTTTTGGAAAACCATGAGCAATTCCAAAAGAAAGTATTGTTCCGATATCCCATACCTCCCTTGGATAAGGTTCTCCAAACTATTTATAGTATATTCTCTTACACATCTTACATTGTCAGAATTTGTTGCAATTGACCACCCAACATGGGTAACCCAATTTGTCCATTACCCATGTAAAAAACATGCTTTGTGACAAGTTTCCACCCCTATCATAATGTTGGTCAATATTCCAATGTAACCTCTCTCTTATATGCTCTTACATGTTGTAAGAATCTGCCATATGTAACTCCACACACCATAAGATGATGACACATAGCCAACCAATTCCACATCAATATGGGATGCATACCTCCTCATATAAGGACAAATATAAACTAAAGATGAATTCCATGTCATCTCCAAGTAGGATGGCAGCTCTCCCACAAGGAGATAAAATACACAAAAGATGAAATAGTGAGTGGCTATAAAATATTAAATAAATGAACATTAAGAATGCAAGGTGGAGACACATTTTCCCAAAAACTATGTCACAATACTCAAGAAGATTAAATCATATTGTAGGTAGATAAAATCTCCTCACATTACACATAAAATATCTCCAACCACAAAGTTTCATTAGATCCTAGCATCCATTCATGTTTAGAATGTTGCCCATGCTATAAGTAATCAATTTCTATCTTGATATCTATAAACTATATGGGCACCATCATTACCTTCATTTACTACCTCCACTACCTCCTCTATAAATGGAAACATGACACTCAAATTATATTTATCTCTACCAATCATGACTATACCAAAACCATTTCTTATACAATACCATACTTTACCAACTAAGAAATCAATTCTCTCACCATCTCAATCTAATCTATAACCAAATTGAAAGTTTTAGCCTTTGATCAATGAACATATATTTAATTTTAGATCAACAACTCTAATAGGTTGGTGAGCCTTCAAAATGATCATTATTTAACTAGCAATCTCCAAAATCAATCAAAGAGTGCTAAGTGTTCACAATTGATATGTTTCCCAAATCACCTTGCTCTTTTCTTTAGCCACTAAATTTCAACAATGATCAATAACTTTCATCCATTACATCAAATGACACTATATATCAATGGTTACAACAAATGAACAAGATATAAGGCATTTCATTCTATAGATACACCACAATGCACTAGATCTTTCCACATAGAATTTTCAATTCTCCTTGGGTGTATTTTCTTTGGTTGCCACATTATCTACCATTAACTACTTATGTTAGCCTCCATTGGCACCTTATCTACTAGGTATTGAAAGAATTAAGAACCACATGATCTACATTCAATCAATAACTTCAAATCATTGGTGACATTGTGGCCTTTTGTTTAATAATTTTGCTAAGTAAAAAGACTAGATGCACTACACTTGATTACTTAACCATAACTAGATCCAATGGCTCATATTAATCAATACAAAATAAATAGTGTGAGCTAAAATGAATAAACTTGAAGTTACACATGCCATTACCTTTTGTGGGTTTACCTAAATGTTAACACATCACCTATGTTAATAATACTTAAACATGCCACCTTTTGTGGTTTTACCTAAATGTTAACGCATCGCCTAAGTTAATAATACTCAAACATGTCACTAGCCTTAGCATCCTTAAAATTTGTATAAATATATTAGCCCAAGGTCAATGACAGGTATGTTACTTCTAATGAAATCAACAACTATGGTCGACTTATGTCCATCTATAGAAATGGTTAGCTTAATGAAAAATTAAACCATGTGTATTCAAACTATAGTCTTTCAAAAATATCATTAAAATTTATTAAACGCTGATCTAATCAGATTGGTCGCATTGATCATTATTGGAATCAATAGCTAAAAGTAAAACAACAAGACCCAAAGATGCACATTGTAATCTTGTGTCATTTTATCTTAGTTGAATAAATTTGAACATGTAGTCATGTTGTATCTACATGATCCCACTATCATATGCTTTCAAGATTGACATTAAGACTTACCACTCATTAATGACTCAAATCAATTTGTCTTGAAGATCAATGTTAGTGCAATATTTAAAAACCATCAAGATGGAGGGTAAACCACACTATGGCCTTCCAACGAGCCCCAAGATAGCTCAACAATATTGGAGATCACCCATCTCTTAGATACCAACCCACCTTACAGGGTTCCAACACCTTCCTTCTTCAGCAGTGCTATATCCTCTTCACCCTTTATCACCACCAAATCCACCTCCAAATCTACCACCCTTAGCACTAGCCCTAAGGTTGTCCATCGAGCCTTGTATCTTAGCAATCTACCCATCTTTGGGTCTGCACCTCAGTTACTAGGATGTTCAACTTCCTACTTCAACAAAAAGATATCCCAAACATCCACCTTAGAACCAGTGCCATTCCATCGGTCTCAACACTAGTGTCATCCCATCGGCATCAACACCAGTGCCATTTCCTACAACAATAAAAGGAACCTCCGAACAAGCACCATTTCCATCGTGTTGGAGAGTAATTTCTCCCACCTATGTTAATAAGAAAAGACAAAATAGGAAAAAGACAAAAATAGAAAAATGAACTAGCAAGTTCCTAAAGGATTCTAGAAAGAGAGATATAGAAAGTTCTAGAGGAAGCTTCCAGAACAAAGTGGATTGTTTGTAGATGAAGAATAGAACAGCCTAGAAAGGCAAGGCATATACTAAGCCCTCTATAAAAGAGGCATAATTTAATGTAAGCAATGCAAGCGATTAAGTGTAAGCAAGTCAAGCAGCGAATGATCAAGTGATCATGAATGCAATAGTATTTATTGTATCATCTTGTGAATTAATGTAATGGTGCAGCAGCACGGGTTCAAGTAATGTTTCATGTTTGTGTGTTTGATATTGTGTGTTTAGTGTCTTGTGGATGTTGAATCCACCACCTACAAATGGTATCAGAGCTAGGGTTTGAGTGAGTGAAGAATGCCTAAGGTTTGCAGGTAGATCATGGAGAACTGCGTGAAGAGATCATTTCTCCCAAGGAGAAGTCACTTCCCTGCTGCGAGTATTTGATCATTGAAATAGGAAGTCACAAGGTTTTCTAGGCAAAGTCAAAACTGCCACCCCAGTAGAAGACAGTTAGAAGCCGCTGAAAAGGACAAGGCACTAAAGGATTTCAAGCCACCGATTGAAAGGGAAATTGTTGTTCAGATCACAAGAGATTATTGTTCGCAGGGATCACAGAAGAATAAAGCATTAAAACTGTCAGCCAATTAACAAGCTATTGAGGGTTCGAATACAAGAAGAGATTAAAGGAGGAACTAAAGTTGTTGTGGATAGGTTAGGGTTTGACTGCAGATCATCCAAATGGAGAATTTTTGAAGACACAAAAAAATTGATAGGGTCGCCTGATCGGCAGATAGAAGTCAAAGGCATCGCATGGTGGCCATAGCATAGTGAAGATCATGATGACGCTGAAGTTGGCCAGACAAAAGGAAGTTGAGTCCGCTGCACATCTGAGGTAAAACTAAGATATTTGTTTGACTAAACTGCTGAGGAATCGCTGAGACAAAAAGTTATCGCCAGGGTTTGTAAAGGAAGAGTGTCAAGCCGCTATCACAAGGAGAGGATCGCTGATTATATGAACAGATTAAAAAGTCACATAAGGAATCATTGTTTGAGCTAGGGTTTCCACAAGATTTCAATCAAAGGTGGAATCGCAGATCTGGAGTTGAGAAGCAGTTGAAGTCACAAGATTTAGGGTTTGCTAGTCGCTAAAATTGAAGCCCCAGGAATTGGCAGAGTTAAGTTAAAAAGAGAGATTGCAGATGTAAAAGAAGATGCTTGGAGGAAATAAAGAAATCGCTAGAGTAGCTGCAGAAAATAAATTAAGCCAAAGTTTTATGTTGTAGGAAGCCAAAATCTGTAGCATCTGACTGAAGTCACAGAGAAGGAATTGCAGATGAAAGTTTCAAAGGTAGTAAATCATTAAGTTTATGTTGAATTGCAAGAAATTTAGAAGAGGCCGCAGCCTGAAGCCACAAATCTGAGAAGATAAAAAGTGCAAGAAGTTGTAAAAAGATTGTTAAATCTAAAGATAATACAGATCTCAAGAATTGCAACAAAAGGTCAAAGAAAAGTCTGAAGAAGTTGCTGTTGTTCTTAGCACTCATGAAGAAGGTTGCAGAAGGTAGTCTAAAGAAATTGCAGAAGGAGCAAGGTGAGTGAAACCAATCAACAATCACAGTGAAGGACAGTAATTTGAGGTAAGTAAATCAATTATTTTCAAATGGGAAAAGCTAAGAGAGAGAAGACAGAAAAAAAAGATTGGCAAAAAGAGAAAGAAGATTGGAAAAAAGAGAAAGATGATTTGGAAAAAGAAAGATCTAAATTCATAAAAGAATTACATCAATTGATAATAGAGAAAATTGGTTTAAGGTAAGAAATGTATGAAGCTAATGTTGAATTGAGCAAAGTTAAAAGAAAAAATGCAGAATTGGAAGAAGAGATAAAAGATTAAAAGAGGAAAGTAGTTTACGAAAGGATGAGATGTCAAGGTTGAAAGAAGAAATATCAAAGTTGAAAGAAGAAAATGAATGTTTGAGGACAAAACCATTAGTTTGTGATGTCTCGTGTGATACTAGTGATTTATGTGATGTTGCTGAAGCTAAAGAATGCAAGGTTGAAGAGATTGGATCAGCAAAATTTGTATGTTGTGATATTGATGAAAATGACAAGTTGTTTGAATCTGAAAATCATTGTAATGAAGAAAATGTTGGTTTCAAGATGATGAAGAAGATACGATATACAGGGAAAGGTTTGGGCAAGTTTGGACAAGGAATAAAAGAGCTGATTGAACCAATAATGAGACTATGCAGGTATTGGATATGGAAAAATAGATTATGTTACAAATACAAACAAGCTAGTTCAAGAAAAGAGGAATGTTCAATGTTCTCATTGTTATAGGCAAGGGCATAGCAAGGAGATGTGTTGGGATTTACATCCATGTAGCATTTGTGGATTGAGAAATCATAGTGAAAAGATGTGTTGGAATAGAGATTCAAAAAATATGACAGGATGCATGAAAATAAATTATGGATTTGTTTTTGAATTAAGTTGCAAGAAATCATAGGTATGCTAAAAAAGTTGTTTAAGTATAGATTTTCATATGTAAAACAAGATAGCAATCAAGAAAAGTTTGTTAGTCTTGTAAGACATCAAGAGAATCAAAAAGCTACAGATAGCCAGAGGAATTCCATTTTGATATTCTAAAGATTTTAAGACTAAAGCTTGAAGGACTGCCATAGCAGTAGGTGAGAAATGAAGATCAGTAGATCATGAAGATGATTTGAAGGCATCATACAAGAAAAGATTTGAGTGAATCAGCAGACTTGGAAGATAAATTTGGAATGATAAATAGGTGGTCAAAATTAAGGGGGAGTGTTGGAGAGTAATTTCTCCCACCTATGTTAATAAGAAAAGACAAAATAGGAAATAGACAAAAATAGAAAAATGAACTAGCAAGTTCCTGAGGGATTCTAGAAAGAGAGATATAGAAAGTTCTAGAGGAAGCTTCCAGAACAAAGTGGATTATTTCTAGATGAAGAATAAAACAACCTAGAAAGGCAAGGCATATACTAAGCCCTCTATAAAAGAGGCATAATGTAATGTAAGCAATGCAAGCGATCAAGTGTAAGCAAGTCAAGCAGCTAATGATCAAGTGATCACGAATGCAGTAGCATTCATTGTATTGTCTTGTAATCATGTTGTGAATTAATGTAATGGTGCAACAGCACAGGTTCAAGTAATGTTTCATGTTTGTGTGTTTGATATTGTGTGTTGAGTGTCTTGTGGATGTTGAATCCACCACCTACACATCAGCCTTAGCACCAACCTCTAGGCTACATCTACTCCTGCTTAAAACCAACACCTATAGGGCCTCCCTTGGCACCTCCTTCCTCAACCAGGCTAAAAACACCTTCTAACAGTTGCGCTTCATCCAAACCTAAATTAAAATTTTGACTAACTCCTCTTTTCTCCTCCAAAATGGGGTGTGGCACCAACCTACCATAGCACCATTAGATCAAGGCTCCCAAATTTCTTTGAGCCTTCACACCTTGAATATTTTCCTCCCATGCCATCATCACCAATGAGATCTCTCAGTCTACCACATCTGACACTCCCAGGCTACCGCACAAACCATCTCCACCTCCTTGATCACCAAAGCAAAAAAATCCAACCACCCAGCCAACACTATCTGCAACTATCTCTCCAACACTTATGTCCAAACCTCTCCTGAATCTTCTCAGAGCCATCTCCTTCCAAGCCCCCAAACGTCTCCTTACTTGTCCAAGGTGGTGACCCGTTCTTCTAAATCATCATCGTCATCGTCATCTTCCCCATCCTTATCACTCGCCTTCAAGCTCCCACTCCTCCTCGTTACTTACTATGGGCATTGTATACCTCCACCACCATTGTTGACACCTATATATATAGATCATACTTGTTAATTTATTTCTACTAAGAACAAATGTTATTTCTTATTGGACATTTTTCACTTTAGTGAAAAATGACCAAAGCTTACATCAAATGGATTTGAGCAGATAGAAAAGGAAATTTGTATTTAGTTCTCATTGAGCCAAACATTTTTTTAATGGAGATGAAATTTAAAAAGTTTCAAGCAAGAAAGGCTTTTCTTTATAATGGCAATGATGACAACTCAATAGCATTAAGAGGGAAATCAAAAGTTTGTCCCATTCAAGTTGATTTTTATATGGGAGGGGAAATAAAGTGAACAATATATGCCTGCATTATAAAAGATTTAGAAACAAAAAAAAAGTTAATAATGCACTTTCTCTTGTCCTTTTCATTTCATTGATAGCTTCATTACTCACAATAAATTAAAGATTGTTTACAAATGTCTTTCATTTTTCTTATCTCTATATTAATATTTTAAAAATTACTAAAAAATATCATTAATTAATTATATCCATAGATATTACCAAAGAAATTTATAGTTTATTTATTTATTAAAAATGCCAACAATTTATAAGATTTATAAAAGTACATAAATAATTAATATTAATGAGTTCAAAATTGTATCATTATCAATTAAAACTAAACAAGCTACATATAATTTATTATATTGAACTTGACTCTAAAATAATAAACAACATACTAGTTGTTAATGCCAAGAGGCATTCTACAATGGTAGTAAGGGGTGAAGTGTAATGGTATGAGTGTGTTAAAAAAAACCGTTACCTTTCACTTTAAATTTGATAGCCATTTACATGTCAAAATATTAATATTTAATAATAAGCATATTATAAATCTAAAACAAAATATGTTGTAGAGAGCTTTCAATAATTATTATTCTTATTTGAAAGTGTAATAATAATAAGTATATTATAAAACCAAAATAAGGAGTGTGTAAAAATAAACATATGTTGTCATCAATAGTTAAAGTAACCCAAAATTTTATAAGTTTGAATCTTAATTAATTTATAAAAATATTTAAATTTAAAGGTTAGTCATTTACCTTTCACTTTAAATTTGACAGCCATTTACATGTCAAAATATTAATATCTCATAATAAACATATTATAAATCTAAAACAAAATATGTTGTAGAGAGCTTTTAGTAATTGTTATTCTTATTTCAATGTGTAATAATAATAAGTGTATCTGACTGGGATGGGGAGATGCAGAAGAATTGGCCTAATTTGAAAATTCCAAACGATTGCTATAATTCAGGGAATTTGGATGAGAAAAGAAAGAAATGAGCCTGCACAAAATAGATTGCTCCGCCCTCTGGAAGGCTGAAACTAAATTTTGACGACATGATGAAGGGTAATCTAGGTGTTAGTGGGGCAGGGATTATCATTTGAAACTCCCTGGGAAACATTATTTGTGCCTGCGCCAAGAAACTACCCAATGGCACAAACAATGAAGCAAAATTTGCAGCCCTACTTCATGGGCTTCAGCTTTGTAAAAAACACAACTTAACTAATATCGATATCGAAGGGGACTCCATGATATGCATCAGAACCATTACCACTAGAAGTGTCAAAAATTAGAAATTAAAAGAATTAATGGAGGTGATATGGGAATATTTGGACGAAATTGTGAATGTTACTATTTCCCACACCTACCATGAGGGGAATAAAGCTACAGACTTTCTAGCAAATCAAACCTACATACAGGATGAAGTGGAAGTTGAGGATAAATCACGTGAATGCTAGCCAAATATACCTCTCCACTGAGCATTGATTAAATCCTCCAGTGGGAATTTTAGAGTAAGATATGGCAATCCAAACTCTGGAGTGGTGGAGTACTTTCCATTAGCCATTTTAGCTATAAACGCAGAAAGGGAGATCATCTTGTAACCACAATCAAGATGGAAGTGGACTGTGTTTGCATTTGCCAAGGTGGGGAGGAGCAAAGCTCAGACAACGATGAAGCTGTGCCAAAGGAGTCAGATGATCCTGTGGAGCCTCCAGAGGAGAGCACATTAGAGTAGATAAAGCAATTGTTCGAGGCTCCATCTGACCACATAGCATAGGCCACAATCAAAGTCATTGGTGCGGAGAACCTTCCTGATGGGCACATTCATGATGGGGTTATCTATGGCCACTTCCTATCAACCTATGTCCTCATCACGAGCAAGAAGGTGCGCAAGAATATTTTTGCCAACTCTTATGTCAAGCAGCAATGGAAGGAGGCAGCAATGATTATTCTTATTTGAAAGTGTAATAATAATAAGTATATTATAAAACCAAAATAAGGAGCATGTAAAAATAAACATATGTTGTCATCAATAGTTAAAGTAACCCAGAATTTTATAAGTTTGAATCTTAATTAATTTATAAAAATATTTAAATGTAAAGGTTAATAATTTACCTTTCACTTTAAATTTGACAGTCATTTACTTGTCAAAATATTAATATTTAATAATAAAAATATTATAAATCTAAAACAAAATGTGTTTTAGAGAGCTTTCAATAATTATTATTCTTATTTCAAAGTGTAATAATAATAAGTGTATTATAAATCCAAAATAAGAAGCATGTAAAAATAAACATATGTTGTCATCAATAGTTAAATTAACCTAGAATTTTATAAATTTGAATGAGAGCTTTCAATAATTATTATTCTTATTTCAAAGTGTAATAATAATAAGTATATAAATCCAAAGTAAGGAGCATGTAAAAATAAACATATGTTGTCATCAATAGTTAAAGTAACCCTGAATTTTATAAGTTTGAATCTTAATTAATTTATAAAAATATTTAAATTTAAAGGTTAATTACGTTTTTTTGAAAAGTTTATGGTTAAGAAAGAGAATATTTTGATTTGTTAATTTGATATATTTTTAATTTGTATTTTGATTTGTTAATTTGAAATCATTTTTATTTGTTAATTATAGTTGAAATTTTGAAGGACATAGACCTTAAATAATTAAATAATTAACCAAACATTAATAAAATTTATAATTCGACTATAATTTTATTTATGTATACATTTATATAAAATAGTTATAATGTAAAATAAAATAATTCATATAACTTCAAATTGATATCTCTCAGCATTTTTTAGATAGATTTATTTAAGATATCTATACTAGTTTAATCTTTTTTATAGTAAACCCAAAATTTTTAACATAAAATGAACTAAAGAGGCCACAATTAAAAAAACCTCTTCCCATATCATTATGGCCTTTCCTTTCTTGTAACAGCTCAACAAAAGATTGACTTCATATGTATATCCATTTGAAGCTCTCTCGAATGATTCGAAACCCCATAATTTGAGCCTCTTTAGATATAGAAAGGGAGGACAAAACTAAACATTAATTGATCGAGTGGACGGAGTAGCCCACTACTCGTGGAGTTTTCAAAGAAATTCACGTTCATCACAGTTTATTTTAAGATATATTTTATTGGAATGGTTAAAGAATTTTTTCACTTTTTTAAAATCGGCCTCAATTAAACCGTCAGACAGACAGCAGAGAGAGTACATAACACAGCAGTTGAAATAGAACAATAATACAGAAAAGGAATACAGACATGGCAAACATCTCATCTCTATTTTTCGTGTGCTCTTGTATTGCATTTGCTGCTGTCGTCTTTGGAGCACAAGCAGAAAGTCCCCACTTTTCATTTCCCCCTATAACCAATTTCAACCTCAAAGGGAGCGCTACATGCAAATGGAACATTTTTCGACACAATTTTCAAACCCATTCAACTCTCAAATGGAGACATAACCCAGGCGACATTCTCCTGGATTAGTTACAACCAATCAATTTCTCTATGGGACCGCAACTCTTCTTTTCTCGCCAACTTTTCTTCTCATTTTGAATTTACTATTTCTAAGAACAGTGGATCCCAATACGGCGATGGGCTTCCCTTCTTCCTCGCCCCTTTCAAGTATGAGCCGCCACTGAACTGTACAGGCCAATGGCTTGGTCTCTTTAACCAATCCACCGATGGAAGTTCTTCCAATCAGATTGTTGCCGTGGAGTTCGATCCGTTTGACCCAGATAACAACCACGTAGGAATCGATGTGAATAGCATTGTTTCAAAGGTATATTTGCTAGTAAAAGGGTTCCAATTATTTTGATTTCAACTCAGTTTAGGATGTGGTATTATTTTTCCTAGTTTCTTTCCAGCAATTTTTTCTTCTTTATTCTTGATGTTTTTGTCTCTGCTATTATTTTTTTCTTCAGGCAAATGTATCCCTGTGGAATAAACTGGGAATCGAACTTCGTAGCGAAAACTTTCTGAATGCATGGGTGGATTATGACGGCTTAGCAAAGAGGCTTCACGTGTTTCTTGTGGATTCTGGCAAAGTCCCTCAAAAACCACAAACACCAGTTTTATCGTATGAGATAGAACCTCACAAAGTTTCTTCCCAAGAAAATCAAGGTCGGCATTTCGGCATTCATTGGAACAACACAATGTTTACCTTTGGGGTTTTGTATCTCACCACTCACAGTCGCAGATGTTGACGACTCCAACGAATAAGAATCATGTTCTATTATTAGTCTTCGCGTGCGTCTTCACAGTCATCGGATTCACACTCTTAGCGGGGTTATGGTATTTCAGAAATTTCAAACAGCTTGGCGAAGGTCCAAGCAGGTTCTCTTATGCTGAGCTCAGCGTTGCAACTAAAAATTTTAGCCAAGAACAAAAGCTTGGAGGGGGAGGCTTCGGCGATGTTTACAGAGGTAACCAGCCGGTGCGTTGTAAGCGACCGGCTGGTCGACGTTAGTACGGAAGTCGAAATTGGTGAAAACTTTATCGATGTATAGTACGTGGGAATGGTTGAAATTAAATGAACAATCTAGACCCTTAGATATTGTCGAAATTGGTGAAAACTTTATCTAGACGTATAGTACGGTGTTTGGAAATTGCTTGCGGGAGGAGGGCGGTGGACTCCCGCTTAGAAGAGCATGGATGGAGACTGGTGGAATGGGTTTCGGATCTGCATAGCCAGGGAAAACTTTTTACCGCTGCAGATGAGAGGTTGAATGGGGTCTTTGATGGAAAAGAAATGGAGAGGATGCCCCTGCTGGGTTTGTTGTGTTCTCATCCGGATCCTAAAGGAAGACCCACCATGAGAAAAGTGGTGAATATTTTAAGCTCTGAGGCTGAAGTGCCCCATGTTCCTCTCACTTATCTAGTAACAATGTATCGTGGCACTCTAGGTCATGTCGAAGTATCCCCATCTCCGATGCATAGTGAAATATCAACTCCAACAAACTAAAAAAACCTTTAAAAAGTATTGAATGTTGTAAAACTTATTGAGAAGGATTTATTGTGTCCTCGCGAACTTGCCTTGCATGGTTGAAGAAATTTTTTTCTTTAAACAGGTGGAAGCCACCAGACATATATTGATAATAAAAAAATTGTTAATACATAAGGAGCCCAAGAGTATGCCGGGCGAAAACATCAAAATAACAAAAGGGCTCTCAACAGGCCAAAACCAAAAAAAAAAATGCAGGGGAAACATCCCCATTCACCCACGAGTCTAACCAAACTACCCAAAAAAGTGCACAGACAAGCACAAAAACAAGGACATTAGAACACGGGAAGAAGAAACCGACAACCGTCAACCCCCATCTCCCCTTCATCAGCAGCGGCCCCAATCACCCTCGGATGCCTACCACGTCCCCTAGTAGCTAATGATTGAGCTTGGTCAGAGATCGAGGTCTCTATTTCCTCTGCAGCAGCATCCGCGTCAACAATCTCCTCTGGCATGTGCAAAGCCCAATCTAGGGCGTGGACTCATAAGAACTGAATGAAAACCTCCTGGCACCTGGTTGCCAATTGATTAGGAAAGTTAAAAGAATGGTCTTTTAAGACCTTATCCAATTCCCCTATGCTGCCACTAACCAGGCCTTGTTGCATAGCTTTATCAATGCCTTTAGCGGCATGTGATGCAGAGCATCCACGATGTGTTAGTTCCATGCCATAATTTAAGGTGAATTTAAGTAAGACAAAGAATTCCAAATTGTTAACTTGGAGAGGTTGGAATTAATCTTCCATCAGAACAACATTTAATTCCCCTGCCCCTGCGTCAGACTTGGGATCTCTAAAATCTGCCCAACACCGTTGGCCTATCAGCAATTAATTTGGTAGGTAAGTTTGAATTTCAAAGGAGAGTTTCGAGCGCCATTTTTGGATGGTAAGGAATGAGACAAAAGAGAGGGAAAAGGGTTGACCATATGAATGTAAGAGAGAGCCTGCAGCAGCAGAGATGAAAGGGAATGTTCTAGTAGAGAACAAGAAGTTTGCAGCAGAGTAGCAGAAAATAGAAGGTTTTGTGTGCAGCAGCACAGGGTACACACAAGTAGCTACGGAGTTCCTACAGGCAGCTATAGAGATTTAGTTTGAAGCTCCAGTGATTGGGGCATATCAGAAAAATAGAGCAGCAACTCTGTCATTGAATGTGTATGAAGTCTGAATATATTTTAGAAAAGGAAAATATAAATATAATTTGTTGTTATTGCGCCTCGTCTCCTCTCTCTCTCTCTCTCTCTCTCTCTCTCTCTCTCTCTCTCTCTCTCTCTCTCTTTGTGTTTGTGTTTGTTCTTGCTGTCCTCATATTGTTGTAGAATTGGTTTTAGGATAGCAGTCTTCATCCCCTACCCTGCCAACAAGTGGTATCATAGCCCTATTTTTCTAGGTAGTTAGAACTTTTTGTGGGTGTTTCATATAAGCCCTAGTTTGTCTAGGCATTATCAACCTTCTAAATTTTGAGAAGCATGGTAGGTGGGGACTGCAAAGGATGGCAGCAGCCACCTACATTTGATGGGAAAAACTATGACATCTGGGCTAAGAAGATGAAGACTATTCTAGTTGCTAATGACCTATGGGATTTGGTCATTAATGGGTTCACAGACACAACAGACCCAGCAGCCTATGTAGCCCTATCTAATGCTCAAAAAAACTAGTTGAAGGAAACAAGGCTGAAGGATGCAAAAGCCCTTAGTCTAATTGAGGTAGCTTTCACAGAGGCTATTTTCTCCCGCATTGTAGCAACAAACTACTCAAAATAGGCATGGGAAATATTGCAGAACAACTATAAGGGAACTGACAAGGTAAGATCAATCAAACTCTAACTATTTAGAAGAGATTTTGAGACCCTGCAGATGAAGGAGAGTGAGTCTATTTCAAACTTTCACACTAGGGTTTTTACCATATTAAATTAGCTAAGGATAAATGGAGAAACCATGGATGATCAAAGGATTGTTGATAAATCCTAAGAAGTCTACCTTCTAGATTTGACCCTATTGTCATAACCATTTAAGAGACTAAGGACCTATCCAAGATGACAGTGGATGACATTACAAAGCCATAAGTAGTGGTTGATTAGATCCGCTCCTTCCCTTGAGCAAGCCTTCAAGGCTCAAACCAATGCAAGAGGTAGGGGAAGAGGAAGAAATAGCAAAGGTAGAGGTCAAAGAGGTAGAGGAAGAAGCAACTCCAGAAGAGGAATTTCAAATAGCCAAGAAGAGGCAAGCAGCTCACAACGAAGCTATCAAGAAAAGAAGAACATCAGTTCTAATCAGAGGTATGACAAAAGCAATGTTCAATGTTATTACTGTCATAAGTTTGGTCATTATGCTAGTGAGTGTAGAAAGAAACAATACGATCATGGAGTCTAAAATGCTAATGTAGCAAATGAAAACAAGACCAAAAATGAAAAATAGTCAAATATTTTTATTGTTTGCAACCTTGCTGAGAGGAGCAGTGATGAAGTATGGTACTTAGAGAATGGTTGCAGCAACCACATGAGTGGAAATAAAAACCTTTTTGCCTCCATAGATAGCAGCATCAAGACTGAAATAAAAATGGGAAATAATGAGCAAGTTCCCATCATAAGAAAAGGTACAATCAACATTCAGTCCAAGAATGGTGAAAGGAGGAAGATCCAGGATGTATATTATGCCCCTAGCATAAAACATAACCTATTGAGCATTGGACAGATGGTCCAAAATGGTTATAGAATCCTGATGGAAAATAGAGAGTGCACAATATTTGACAAATGAGGTAGTAAGAAAGTGATTGCAGCAGTGTAGATGACAAGAAATAGAATATTTCCTCTTAGGATACACATAGAGTTTCCAGCGCTATCACTGGCATAGTTCCGAGCACTATCTTCGGTCCTCATAAAGTGGGACAACAATGAGCCTTTAAGACAGTCATCAAAGACCCATCCAAATTGTGGCATCCGAGGTATGGGCACTTAAATTTTTATGGTTTGAGTTTATTATCCAAGAAAGGCATGGTTAGAGGGCTACCAAACATTGTAGAGCTCGATGGAAAATGTGAAGCTTGCATTTTAGAGAAGTAGCATAGACAACCCTTTCAATCAAGGCATTTTAGAAGGGCAAGAGCACCATTGGAGTTGGTGTATTCAAATTTATGTGGCCCCATGAAGACTCCCACATTAGGTGGAAATATATATTTCATGACTTCCATTGATGATTACAGCAAAAAAAATTGGGTTTATTTTTTTAAGAATAAATCAATAGCCTTCGAGAACTTCAAGTGGTTTAAGGCATCAACTGAAAAGCAAAGTGGCCGCTAGATCAAAGCCCTAAGAATAGATAGAGATGGAGAGTATATCTCTAAGGAATTTCTAAATTTCTGCAGAAATGAAGGCATACAAAAATAGTTTACAACTAGGTATACTCCACAACAAAATGGAGTGGATGAAAGGAAAAATAGAACTATTCAAGAGATGGCAGTAAGCATGCTGAAAGCAAAAGGACTATCACATGATTTTTTAGGTGAGGCTATAGCAATAATGGTTTACCTGTTGAATAGGTGTCCTACAAAGGCTGTTCGTGATAGGATTCCACAAGAGGCATGGACAAATAGCAAATGGAGTGTTGAACACATAAGAATCTTTGGGTGTGTGGGAAATGCATTCGTGCCTATAGAGAAGAGGCAAAAATTTGATGATAAAGGTGAAAAATGTATCTTCATAGGTGATAGTGAAGAGTCAAAAGCCTACAGACTATATATTCCCATCACCAAAAGGGTTGTGATTAGCAGAGATGTTGAGTTCATTGAGAATGAAACATGGGATGGAATGGTGGACAGTACCATGGGTATCTCAGTTACAATACCCCTTGAAGATGAAGAAGCTTCGGAGGATAGCAACTCTAGAGGAACTACAGAGAGTAGCAGCTCAGGGAGAAACTACCGTAGAGCATTGGAGAATAATAGTTCCGAAGGTGTTCAACAGAGCAGCTCCAGAGGTGGACAGTAGCACAGCAGCTCCGGAGATCAATAGCTCCGGAGGTCTACAACTTTAGAGATCTGCAGCTCTAGAGTTCAGTAGAGCGGTAGCTCAGGAGATTAGCAGTACAGTAGCTCTAGAGATCAAAACAATAGGAGCTCCAAAGGTAATTCAGACCCCACACTCTCATCATTGATGACACAGAGGACAAGGAGTGTGAAGGAGATTTATGATAGCACAAGGTATGCTAATGATGATAAGAATATGAATTTTGCATTATTTTCTTACAGTGATCCAATCCACTTTGAAGAAGCTATGAAAGAAGAGAAATCGTGTAAGGCCATGGATGAAGAGTTGGATGCCATAGAGAGGAATGACACATGGCAGCTAACTAATTTACTCAAAGGTAAACAAGTGATTGGAGTTAATTGGGTCTATAAGACCAAGTCTACTACTAAAGGAAAGATTGAAAGACATAAGGCAAGGCTAGTTCTCAAAGGGTACAAACAACAGTCTGGAAGAGATTATGATGAGACATATGCACCAATTGCAAGGTTGCAGTTCGGGCAGTCATAGCAATAGTAGCCCAACACAAGTGGAAGGTGTTTTAAATGGATGTAAAGTTGGCCTTCTTGAATGGAGTGCTGAAAGAGGAAGTGTATGTGGAGCAACCACCTAACTATGAAGTCCTAGGGCAAGAGGACAAAGTTTATAGGTTTTAAAAAGCCCTCTATGGGCTGAAACAAGCACCTAGGACATGGTACAGTAGAATAGACTCATATCTAGTGAGTAATGGCTTTAGCAAAAGTAGCTGTAAGCCCACTCTTCATATCAAAGCAACTGAAGGTAATATTTTGATTGTTGTTTTGTATGTAGATGATCTAATTTTTACTGGCAATAGTGATCTTTTCATTGTTGATTTCAAAGAGGTAATGAAGAATGAGTTTGAGATGACAGACTTAGGTCTGCTAAAGTATTTTCTTGGCATTGAGGTCAAACAAACAGAGCATGGCATATTTATTTTGCAAACTAACTATGCCAAATAAATTGTGAAAATATTTAAAATAGAGAATAGTAAACCTACCCCTACACTAATAGCTACAGGTCTGAAATTGAGTAAAGAGGATAGTAGTAAGGAAGTCAACCTAACCCTCTACAAGAGCATGGTTGGAAGCCTCATGTACTTGACAGCCACTAGGCCTGATTTGATGTATGTTGTAAGCCTAATTTCTAGGTTCATGGATAAGCCTAAGGACACACATTGGCAAGCAAGAAAGAGGACCCTGAGATATGTGAATGGCACAATAGGTTTTGGCATCTTGTATGCTATTTCTAATGAGTTTAAGCTAGTTGGTTTCATAGATAGTGATTGGGCAAGAAATGTAGATGACCGGAAGAGCACATCTGGCTATGTATTTCACATGGGTTTAGGCGTGATATGGGCATCCAAGAAGTAACCCATTATTTTTCTCTCTATAGTAGACGCTGAGTATATCATAGTAAATGTAGTAGCGTGTCAAGCTATTTGGTCGAGAAGGATCCTTGTAGACTTGAGTGAGCAACAAGAAGATGGTACAACCGTTCATTGTGACAATGTTTCATCAATAGCCCTGACAAAGAATCCAGTCTTCCATGGATGAAGGAAGCACATTGAGATCCATTATCATTTAATAAGGAAGTTGGTAGAATGAGGAGAGATTGTGTTACAATATTACAAATCCAAGCAGCAGATCGCTAACATTTTTACAAAGGGATTGCCAAAAGATTCTTTTGAATGCCTAAGAGATAGGCTTGGCATTATTGACAGCTTCGAAGGTGTGCAACCTCAGAAAGATGACAGCTCTGGAGGTCTACAGCCCTAGAAAGAGGACAGCGCCGAAGGTTTAGATCCAGAAAGACAGTAGCATAGCTCCAGAGGTTCAACCCTAGAAGGTATGCGCAGCTCTGGAGATTCTTCGGAGATGCAGAAATAGAGCTCCGAAGATGCAGGAAGTCAGCTCTAAAGATGCAGATAGAGTGCTCTGGAGATGCAAAGAAGAGCTTTGGTGATGATCCAGAATGGTAGAAACAACTCCAGAGATCTGCTCCGGAAAGGCAAAAGCAAAGGTATAACTCCGGAGATCAGTTTCAGAAACAAAATTGTAAAATGACATCTAACTTTAGATTAAGGGGGAGTGTTGGATTAATCTTCTGTTAGAACAACATTTAATTCCCCTACCCCTACGTCAGACTTGGGATCTCCAAAATTTTCCCCGCACCGTTGGCCTATCATCAATTAATTTGGTAGGTAAGTTGGAATTTCAAATGAGAGTTTTGAGCACCATTTTTGGATGGTAAGGAATGAAACAAAAGAGAGGGAAAAGGGTTGACCATATGAATGTAAGAGAGAGCCTGTAGCAGCAGAGATGAAAGGGAATGTTCTAGCAGAGAACATGAAGTTTGTAGTAGAGCAGCAAAAAATAGAAGGTTTTGTGTGTAGCAGCATAGGGTATGCATAGGCAGCTACAGAGTTCCTATAGGCAGCTCCAGAGATTTAGTTTGAAGCTCCAGTGATTGGGGAATATAAAAAAAATAGAGCAGCAGCTCTGTCATTAAATGTGTATGAAGTTTGAATGTACTTTAGAAAAGGAAAATATAAATATAATTTGTTGTTATTGTGCCTTGTATATATCTCTCTCTCTGTGTGTGTTTGTGTTTGTTCTTGCTATCCTCATATTGCTGTAGCATTGGTTTTGGGATAGCAACCTGCATCCCTTGCCCTACGAATAGGGTGAATTTTTTGCAGAAAATGTAAGAAACAATCTTAATGTGGGTCTGTTGGTTTTAGATAGCTATTAGAGTCCTGTTTGATTTAGGAAGTGGAGTGGAGTCTTCTGTAGTTAGGTTAGGGATACAAGGTTATTAAAAGGGAGGAAATTAGATGCTGGAGTTAGTATTTGGGGGTCTGTAAATAGATTGTTGTAGAAAGGTCTTTCTATTTGTAAATATTAATGGATTGTGGATATTCCCCTGCATACAGTTGGACTGTGTTATTGTATTATGTGTTCAGTTTAGTTTTAACTGCGTCTATTAATGATGAATTTTGAATCTCTCTATTTTTTTTAATTTGACGCTCCATCAATTTGGTATTAGAGCATCTTAAGATGCTGAGAGGGGAGAGTTCATGAGGAGGGTATTAGCACTTACAGAAGTGGCAGCGAAAGGATATGGGATTCGACACTATGGAAGCTATATTTAGATAGGTGCATAAAGGCTCTTAATGGATGAGAGGCCAAATCTAACTCAGAAGGAGTAGCTGTGTATGATTATTATTTTAATATTGAAATTATTGTTGTATTTCCTTTGGACTGGATTGACTATATTTGGTGTTGGGAACAACTGAACAAGTGGATGGAGAAATCTCTAGACGTGCCTATAAGTGCTGGAGTTATCTACATAAGGTAATCGATTCTTTGTTTGATCTTCTCAATTCATTGTTGTGGTCACATCTTGTTGAAGCTGGTGAAGGTAGCATATGTGGACAGGGAATATTCAGTGAAGAAAAAAAAATAAATAAATAAATAAATGAGGCAGAGTGAGTTGGAGAAGGTGTACGCAAGAACTGTGTCCTGCTAGAGATTCTATGGTGTTGAGTGGCAGTCTAAATTAGTAAGTGTATTGGAAAGAAGGTGACATGGAATATGCAAGGACCAGTGGAGAGAAAGTAGTATTGTGATGAAGTCTTCAAATATTGTAAAGAATAGAGAGTCATTGAAATAAACACTTTGCAAAACATTGATAGAAGGATTGTCCTTATGGTCTAGAGCTAATTTGTTGGGCCCTGGAGAAGCCTTTTATTTGGCTACCACATTCAAGTTTGACATGAATGTGCTGGGAGAGGGATAGAATGTTCCAATCTGTTGAAGAATTACCATCTTAAAAGAAGGCTATTGAGGCACAAGAGGTGAGGAGTTTTTTTATATATTAGATTGTTCATTGTAGTGAGTTGGGTACAGAGTAGTTCTTCGGGTTGAATCTTTATCTCCCACCCATGAATGGCTTCATACAAAATGTTGTCACTTGTTCCTTTAGAGTTAATCGAGGATTGATCAAAGATTGAAGTTTCCAAATTTGAAGATTGCTGAGACATGAAGTCATTTTGTATTGGCTCATGGAGTATATAATTTGCAAGTTTATTCTACGATTTTGTGTTAATTTCTTAAGGGGATGAAAAATAGTAATAGAATACTGTTACGTGGTCAATAGATCATCCACCTAGAAGGGAATTGGGGAAGAGAGTTGTATCTGTTTATTTGGTTTTTGGTTGTGAATTCAAATATGGATTTATATCATGATGTGAGAAAGAGAATAGCCAAGCTAGAAGAAAGAATTAGGAAAAGACAGAGACTAAAGCAAACAAAAGCCCAACAAAAGGGGTTGCAAGAGTTAGAGTATGAATTAGAGGAGTTGTGGTGGATGTTGGAGGAATGTGAGGCATGCAATAACAAGAAGTCAAACTGATGCAGAGGAAAATGATCAAAACTCAGCTTCTTAGAAACATGTGTCACAATAATAGGCTTCTGAGTGACAAATTCTCCTTTCCATAAGCACTCTTCCTAAAACAACTCATACTCACAAGGGCACTGTTGACGCCTGAATTGACTGGTAGTTTTTTGAAAAATTTTCATTCAGGCACTCTCCCTAAGTATCCAAAAAATGCTCTAAGTAACGGACCTCCTCAGTATTTTTCAGCTGCAGCATCATGTTTTCCTGAGGAGGAGGTCATCATCATCATCTTGTCTTCGATGGTCTGCATCATCATGTTCTTCGTTGACTGGGTTTTTCATCGTCATCATCATATTCAGTCATCAGGTGATGTTTGGTTTTTATCATGATGATGCTGCCGAGCTACAGTGCGCCCTCATCTGCTTGCGAGGGTGATGTTTCAAAGTCTCCGGTGATCTTCCATTTATCACCTTGCGCGAGCATGATGATGATGTTGCTTATTCTTTGAATTGCTCGACCTAACTTGTTTTTTCCTAAGGGTCGTGTTCATCATCATCATATTTCCAGTTATCATCCTGCTGCTTGCGGAGGTCATCATATTTTCTGCCTTCATGATATTTCGCTGGGGTGATATTTTTATCATCAGGTGATCTTGGTTAACATCATCCTGATGATGTTGTTGAAGAGTTGTAATTGCGACCCGATATTCACTAGGGTCATCATATTTTGGAACGTCAGGATGATCTTAGTCAATATCATCCTGATGATGTTGTATCACTTCTTGTTCTTTGTTTCTCATCCTGATGATGCTGACGTCATCCGTATATCAGGGTGATATTTTTCTTTCTGCCTATCTGCATCATGATATTCCGAAGGAAGGGGTGATATTTTCATATCACCCGGATATATGTTTGCTCGAGCATCATGATGATGCTGATATCAGGGAGATATCCGCCTGCTGGCTTCGCGCATTATCTACTGGGGGTGATCTTTTCAAGCAGCATCATCATATTCAGTTATCGCCCCGATCTTATAGAGGAGCTACAGTGCAACCTGATATTTGAACGTCAGGAGGATATTTCCAAATATCCGGTTGTCTTCCGAATATCATGATGATGTTAATATGATGATGACGTCATCAAGGTCCGCGGGGGTCATATTTCTAACAACTGATCATCTTGAAGAGACCTCCTGATATTTGCAAACATGATGATGACGTCATCCGGATATGAGGAGGTGTGCAGTAGGCAGATATGATGATGACGTCAGCAGGATATGATGATGACGTCATCAGGATGATCATCGGCCAGACTTTTGTTATAAGCTCAGCAGGAGGATGTTCCTCCGAAGGATCAGGTTGTGCCGATTATCATGAAGGTTATATTTCAAATATCATGATGACGTCAGGGTGATTTTTTGAACAACAGGATATCATGCTGCTGGAGGATGATGATGATGAAGTCTATACTAGTGTCGTCAGGAGCAAAAGCACCGACATGATATATGCTCATGACCTAGTATATAAAGTGTTATTGAGGTCATCGCGGGATGCATGTGGGATATTGTTATCCTACATTTTCAAATATCATGATGATGAATCTCGGCGGGAAATGCTTGCGATAGTCTGTATGATGTTCTTCCCGAGGCCGCGGGTTGGTGCGCCATTAATGGCGATTGTTGCAGAGGTGTGGGCGATGGCGTGGGTCGATCTTGTACCCGACTGGAGGTGTCAATCAGCGGGCAGTGGCGCAGGGCTCGAGATATCTTCCTGTCTCCTCCCCTACCTGCTGCATTCGTGTTTGAGCGCCATTTTCATGATACCGTGTATCTGGTGAGATTTTGGTCAACATTGTAATTAATTGCTGAGCACCTACCTGGCTGTTATAAGCAGGTTGTGTTGCTCGTTTGAAGGGTTGTTGAAAGTTGTAGTTTTTTGGCTCTGTAATCCAAAACCAGCTGATCTGGTTGCTCTGTACAGTTTTTCTTGTGAGTTTATGTATCTCCTGTTGTAGGACTTGGCATGAATCCACTGGTTTCATGGTTGATCTTATATGAGTAATGCTACCTTAGCATGTGTTGTGTTAATTCTGTCTCCAGTATTGCATGTATTCTTCTTCTGGATCTGGATATTTGTGTGATGTTTAGATTCTAGAGCATAGAATTCCTATGTTGAATGTCTGATCTTTTAACCTCTGCTCAAGGGGCAGATTAAACTGTTTTCAGGTTGAACATTGGGAAGGGTATACTGCAGTAGGGATGCCATAAGTAGAGATAGCTCAACACTCTATATTGGGAGATATCTGTAAGGCAGATATCATGTGTATCCCCCTGAAATCCAGTTTTAGCTATTTATGCTGATCATTCACAGGTGTATGTCTACCGACTCCAAGCCCTGGATAGGCACCAATCATGCTGTGTTCTTGTGTTATACACCATGTCCAGCTTTGCATCCAAATTCATATCAAACCACTTCATACCTCCACCTGTTAGTTGTAGGAGTAGGATTAGGAACCCCCTGCATACTCTCATACCCAACCAGACATCATGTCCAAGAATGTTGCCAGCCTTGTGATCTATCATGCAGATCTTGGTCCATACATGAGAGTATTCTGCCTGTTGTTGTCAAGTTAGATCTTTCTATCTTTGAGCTAGTCAAGGTTACATCTTAAGTTATAGGGATACCCCCCTTGGTGCGGCAGAACCAGAAGTGAAGGGGAGGAGCTCACGCAACCTCCTGTATTCAGTTGGCCTGAATCTGCCTGTGCATTAGAAGTGGCAAACCCTAATGCTGATTCAGAAGAAATGTCAACAGGCACAATTAAGGATTTTGTTTCTATTCACTCACACAAGGTTATCAAAGGCCTTCTTACCCCTCATTAACTCCAACACAATGATCTCAAACCATTCCCAAGGTTTGCACTACTCAAACTCCATCTATACCATTAGCAGGTTGTCAATCCTTGTAGCCCTTCACTGAAGAACAGTCACTCATATCTCTTGAGGTAGTTCCCCAAACAATACTGTGAGAACATATTTGGATACCCCTTAAGATGTTTTAAAACATATCAAGAAATCACCATTGGTCATTGTGAAAAGAATGCCTCAAAACAGGATTGTCACCATACTAATTAGGCCTATTAGGCTTCCAAAACTGTCACTCTTGTGTCATATTTGGTGTTCCTCCATCACATGGATCCTGCAATCTTTATAATGGATTAGAAAGAATTTAAAACATCTTGTTTAACCCCCTCCTAGGGTTTCCAACCATCATTAAGACAAACTATTGCCTCCTACTCAGTCATGACAGTTCTAACTCTGACTGTTACACTCAATCCTGATAGGACATACTTCTTTAAGGGTGTTAACCTCCATTCTTTGCCAAATACAATTTGGGATCATGAAACTATTTTACTTTATACCCTTTCCAAATGGAAACCATCATAGGAAAATATTAAATCCACACTAAGAACACCAAAATCACAAGTTCCCTACCCTTTACCAGTCTGTGGCAGACAGAACAGACCTAGAGCATTCACAAATTTGATGTAAACCTTAACCATATGATCTAAACACTTGTCATATGGAAAGATAGGTATCTAGATGACATTTAACTCATGCATGGACTCTTCAACATATAAAATATCCATGAAACTTCCTTTAAACTGCTCACTGCTTACCCTAAGATAGGGTTTTGACTGTTTTCAGCAAATTTGTAATAACTAACTCAAAACAAAACCAATCTGCATGAAATGAAAAGGAAAAGGAAGGTGATTGAACATATTATCACTTACAAACAACTAGGCATCATTCCCTATCTGTACAGGGCTGTACAACAACTGAGAACAACAAATTTTAGAAGAAGAATACAGAAAAATAGTGCCTTTTAGCATTCCATGTTCAAATCTTCAATCACCCACGAATTTTGTGAAGGTTACAAGGCCTTTTAAAGGAAATACATCAAGACCTTTCAGTTTCTAACTGACTTAGAATGAACCAAGAGCCAAATGACTCTTCACCTTCCCTCATTTTACATTTTTTTGAAAGATAACTTTCCCATTTTTCAAATGAAGACAAAACTTGAACATTTCTAAAGACCTAGTGCCCTGATTAACCTCATTACAATGTTGAAGCATTACAAATTTAATCAAACTCAAAGATTTATCTAGGGCAACATTAATTTGCCAAGGTACTCCTGCACCACAAACAAAAAGAAATCTATAGCAAAGGCATTGAAGAGTTCTCAGAAGGTGGAAAAGAATGGTAAGGATAAATACTCACCTTGTGAGCAAGAGTCATTTTCAGAGAGAAACGCCATAGAGGCAAGGATTAGCCAAGGGATAGAACTCCTAGGACATGGAAAGCTTAAATCCCTGGATGAGTTGGCAAGATTGTTATTAGATAAGAGGCCAATAAATGAGATTTGTGAAGAGTTTGAGACAGATGATGAATGGGATGAAGATCAAGATGATGAATTTGATGGAATTGTTGAGTTGTGTTACCCTGAATAAGGGGAAAGTATTAAAGATTACACTACAAGAGGATAAGAGTTTGAAGATTGCAATGAAGAGGAATGCAACCTATCACAAGAGGAGGCTCAAAATGTTGCAGTAGTGGAAGTGCAGTCCACATTAGAGAGGAAGCTACAACAGTGATGGAGATCTTTAGGAGCCCCATATGTGATGAAGTCCTATTGGTTTTAGAGAATACAACCAACCAAAAACAACTAGAGGAAGCTCTAGAGAATCTCATCATTGATGAAAAGAGAGTAGAAGATCATCACTTTCTTGGAGAAGGAATGAGAGTGATGGAGGTAAGAAATAGACATATGTTCATTTGTGGTACAAATGAGGACAATGCAAAAAAGGATGTGTCTTGGGAACCACATCATGGAGAGCCAGGAAATGAAGACCTCATAAAAGAAGAATTGGAAAGCATGCCTAAATGACATAATGTAGAGGAGGAGCCACCTATGACTTTATTTCTATTTTTAATGATTTTGTGTAGGTACAACAAAATGTGGTATGAGCGATACAAAGAGCCATGATGGTTTTCAATGGAGGAAGACTACTAAGCCATCAAGGAGTTGGGAAAAGAGAAAGAGTACATATTGGAAAAGGAAAACAAACTCGAATCCAATAGGGGGTTGGAAGTGAAAGAATAAAAAGTTTGATGATTTACAGAGGTATCTAATTTGGTGGAAGGGAACACCCTGGCTTGGTTCTTCAAGTCAAAACGATGGTTCTACCATCTAGCCTGAACACTTTACTTGGATGTTTGATGTAGTAGCATCCTGGGGTAGAAGCAATCCTACATCTGGAAAAAAAAAGAATTATGTAATAGTTGAGTCTTTAGGTTTCTTAGTGTATTACTTGTTAAATTGTTATCAAATAAGTTAGCTTTGAACCAGGAGGTTCAAAATTCTTAAAACTAGGGGAGAATGATGCAGAGCATTCACGATGTGATAGTTCCATGCCATAATTTAAGGTGAATTTAAGTAAGACAGAGAAATCCAAATTGTTAACTTGGAGAGGTGGGTGAATTTGTTGGAGAAAAAGCAGGAAGCAATCTTGAAGTGGGTCAGTTTGTTTTAGATAGCTATTAGAGTCCTGCTTGATTTAGGAAGTGGAGTGGAGTCTTCTGCAATTAGGTTAGGGATACAAGGTTATTAAAAGGGAGGAAATTAGATGCTGGAGTTAGTATTTGGGGGTCTGTAAATAGATTGTTGTAGAAAAGTCTTTCTATCTATAAATACTAATGGATTGTAGATATTTCCCTGCATATGATTGGACTGTGTTATTGTATTATGTGTTTAATTTAGTTTTAACAGTGTCTCTTGATGATGAATTTTGAATCTCTCTATTTTTTTAATTTGATGCTGCATCAGCATGTGATTTCCTTAACATATAATAGGAAATAAACCATCAACCAGCACCTCTTCACTATTAATATCATACCCACCCCATGCCATATTCCACCTATCTATGATATACAACTGATCCGTAACCAAGGGTGTAGCGATAGCATGCACAAAGTTTCCATCTTGAGTTATGTCCATAATGTTGGATAGC
This sequence comes from Cunninghamia lanceolata, assembly GCA_027924645.1. Lineage (NCBI taxonomy): Eukaryota > Viridiplantae > Streptophyta > Pinopsida > Cupressales > Cupressaceae > Cunninghamia > Cunninghamia lanceolata. The sequence continues at coordinate 1,197,708 of BSBN01001254.1, forward strand.
AGGTGAGACACCAAATTAGACCAGTGCAACACTCTCTCTTTTGTCCCTTGGATCTCCCTTTGTCTACACACACTCCTTACTATAAACTGAGCCAATGTACATTCACCTCGAACACAATACATAGATCCATAATATTTATTCATCCTTTGATTTTGGGCGTCCACTGTAAAGGTAGAAAGAATAGACGCCCATTTGTAATTACTAACTTCATCCGTAAACCTACAAAACACACCAAGAAAAGCAAAAGGAAGAGGAAACTACAAATAAAGATAGGACATTTAGATGATGGAAGCCTAAATAGACCCAATCACCCAACCCTGCGAATATTTTGTCAATCTGACATGACAACTTTCATCAAAGTTGATTGCTAGCCTTTAATTTGAGCCATTTCAACTAAGCTGGCTAGGCTCCTATCATTATTAGAATAAAGGATACAGGTCCTTCATACTGGTGAGGCCATACTTGTTTTGCTGCCAGGAGTGCGAATAAATCTTTCCCAATTTGATTAATAAATGTCAAGTGTGTATTAAGTTTTCTCTTCCCACATGTTAGATTCTAAAGAGCTAAACACTCTCATGGTATGTACTTGAAGAGAAAACTAACTACTTGAAGTTGTAAATGGTGTTGTTGATCCATGTCAGAAAATCTACCTCGCAGCCCCAAGGACATAAAGACACACAATCCAAGAGATGCTAACATCTCCAAATAAATAATCACCATCTGCTCCTTATGAAACCATCAATTCAAGTGAGGCAACACATCCTTTCTTTGCTTTCTAGATAAGATAGGTATTACTTTGTGATGTCCTATTGATAGTCATGTAGATCTTATGTATCCTGATGCTACCACATCAAGATGATGTGGCTTCCATAATGCAAATAAATCTAGTCAGTGCCCACTATGCGAGCTAGCCTATCACACCACCTTATGTTCTCCACATCCCATTGACACCTACCTAGCTGCAAATCAATTAACCTCGATCTACTAGAAGAAAACTCCTATGAGCCTGTAACATCATAGTCATCTCATACAATTCATCAAATTTGGAGGAATATTTCTTTGAGAGGGCATAAAAAAGACTTCCTCTTGCATTTGGTCTGTGGCTCCATTTGCTAAGAGATTTGCAGCCTTGTTACCCTCTCTATAACACTGTGAAATTTGGAACAAGTCCAAGTTGTCAATTATCATCCATACTTGACTCATTATGTACTCTAGTTTCCAATCCTCTATCCTCCTTGTCTTTATAGCTCTAATAATGTTCAGAGAGTCTCCCTCATTCCACAGTCCCCCTCATTCCACAGTGATCTGTGAGCATAGCTTATTGCTAATTGATGCCCATGAAGGAGTCTCAAAGCTTCTGCAACATTATTAGTTACCTCCAAAATTTTAGTTGATTTGGTTACTAGGAGTTTCCCTTCAAAATTCCTCATGATACAACCCATGCCTAAAGGTCCAAGATTGCCACAACTAGCACCGTCCACATTCAATTTAACAAACGACTGTGTTGGTGGAGACCATTTGATGCTTTGCTTGTCCATGTACTACTTGGTCCTAGTAATAGAAAGATCTCTGATACTCAAGTCCAGTATTTTCCAATTCTTAGCCATCAACTCATCCCAGGTCGTCCAAGCTGAAATCAAATTACCTGATCTACTTATTTTCACCTTAACCGCTTTAGAGATACCTATATCCAGCTCCTTGCACACCTCCGTGGCTGAATTCCCTATGTTCCTAAAGATTCTAAAATTCCTTTCCTTCCAGATATGCCAAATGACCATTGACAAACTTGCTACCCAGAAACATTCAAAAGTAGCTATTGGGTGTAAGTTTGGCCAACTATTGAAGAGTTGAAGTAAATTTTCTGAAAGTGGAGTAGTCCAATTTAGCTATTTGAAGAGCTAGCTTTAGTACTCATAACTTAATTTACACTATAGAAGGAGGTGATCTAATCTCTCCTTGACCTCGCCACACAATACACATTAAAAGTTTGATCCTGATAGACATTTCTGAATTCTATCACCTATAAGGATACACCTATGAATTGCCAACTAGGAGAAAGCTCCTGCCTTTTGAGAAATCTCATCTGACCAACATAAGTGAGCCGACCATTCAATACTTCACTAGAAGATAAAGATATACAACCTTGCTTGACCTTATATACACCTGAACCATCCACTATCCATATGAGCTTATCCTCTTGTGTAACATCCAAGTTCTTAAACAAGACTAAAATAATATATTTACCATGAGATAAAACACATAAGGTGAAAAAGATTGAACTTTTTTTTTTGAGTTAATATAATCTCAAAAAATCAAGATATATCACAAAAATCATATTTTTCTTTTTGAAATATACATCATGATATAATATACAAAGATGACATTCTATCTTTTTAATTAAATACATCTACAATAGATAAAGTTTTAAATAGTGTAACACAAGTCACATATCCAATAGATATGTTGCTTCTAGAATTCTGACATCCTTATTGGAAGCCTCGACATGTCTTCTGTTGGAGAGAGAGAGAGAGCATCTTCCTAATGCTTTTCCTCCAACCACAGACTGGCAGTCTCCCACACAACTTCCACATAGGAAGTGGCCCTACCCTTCACGAAGAGTATAGACCAAATGTGACAAATGGTGATTTTCTATTTGGGTACATAATGTTGTATCCTACATAACTCTATTGACCATACAAACCTAGATACCCTCTAACTAAGTATGATCATTCCAATAGGTTATGTAATCTAGATACGATGAACCGACAATGCACGCAGAGACATATGCATTACTTTGGCCAAAGTCTCAATATAAATAGATGTTCGCAATGAACATGGTCATAATGTTCACCCACCCCAACTCGATTTGGATACTATCACATCCTACATTTTGACTTGGTCACCTATGTTTGACTATATAGTTTTATCAACTCTAATTCAGTTTTCCTGACTTCAAAAGGTTTTCAAAATGTTGTCTATGTTCTATAAACCTTATAGATTAACTTTCTTTACAAGGATACTCACTGCAACTTTGCAATATCTGAGATCTAGAACTTATCGACACTTAAAGAACTTTAAGTTGATTCATTAACAACTAAGATGGTTACAAGTAAGAATAAATAAAAATAGTTAGGGTACTTACCCCTTCATTTAGTAACTCTAGACACAAATTTGTCTTAGACTGTAAATCCATTCTGCTCAATCTGACTTAGAACAATCCATAATCTAGGTTATATTTGCAATATTAAGATTTAGGCATTTCTAACCTTTAAAGAGTCCGTCATTGCATACTTGCCCTTTCTAGGGTTTATGACTTTCTGTTATTCTACTCTCTAATTCAAATATCAAACATCTTGATGCATTAAAATGAGTTTTGACATTAGCATAGAATCACTTAAATTTTGAAAAGGTATTATAAAGACTCTTCTTGTCTTGCCCTATGATTTTCTTGACCTTTCACTATTGACCAATATATATACAATGTCATATCCGACATAAGAGTTATAGGTTTCCTATATCCAAAGGTAATAGCATAAGTATAAGAAAACATGAGAACAAGTATTGCTAGTCTTTCCTAGACCACTTGGCATTGCTTGAATTCACATTTCATGTAACATGAATAAGAATAGTATTCGAGGTATATCCTCACTCATATAATATCTAAAAGAATATTGTGTTTCTCAAAACTAGTCTTTTGACTAAGTTCAATCTATCAACCCTAAAACATTTGAATCATAAAAGCTAAGAAATAGTTCTGACCTCTTGATCTCCTTAAGTCCATTGAATTCCAATTTTTCAATAGGCTATGGGCACATATATAACATCCTTTGCATACGTGCCCCATAAACCTTTAATAACATTCATAACAATCGTGTTGGGTTAAGGTTTAAATCTCCCAACATACCCAACTTGAAATAGATCAAAACAGAGATATGCAACATTTGGATAACTTTTTCCTTTTGTGCACAAATAGCTCTATAATAAGTTCTATTAATCATATAATAAGAACTATAACTTCCATCTCCTAGTACACTTATACCTAAGGTTGGTTTAATAGTTTCACTCTTAAACATAGAAGAAGTTAATCATGTCTCCGAGTATGCTCTTTCTCAAAGTAAATCAACATAAATAATAGTTGCTAATCAAATAGCAATCAAGGATTCCACATTCTTGGTTCACCAATTACCTTGGATTTGTATTACAGTAAGACAAAAGGAATTGCATTTTTCAAAAGGAGATATATATCTATGCCATCTCATAGTCATTTCAATATCATAATGACATTATCTCACCAAGGGCTCTATTCCTAAAAATAGTGATTAATTGCTTCCAAAAGGAAGAACACATCTATGGTTCTATCAAGGATATTTGCTTACAACTTAATCAATTCTTGACAAGTTTAATTCTATGATAAAATTATCAACCCTCTAGGTCTTCTCAAGTCAACTAACTTACGCTAAGAAGATAAAAGAACTGAGTTTAACCTCCTAGGGTTATCATGATAATACTAATCTGTACTATTGAATTAGCAAGTGATAATATATCACTAATTAAATCATTCTTATTAATAACCATATCATTCTAACATAAATGAATATATCAATTGCTAAATATTAAGATCCAAGGCATTAAGCTTATACTATTGTCTCATTTACATGTTTGCAACATGAGGTTTTTATCCTCTTTCAAATTGGAATGGATTATGAACCATGAATAATAAAGTTACATACTCGACCTAATGGTCTCTTTTCGTATACTATCTCCAGATATAGAGAAGAAAAAAACTCGTGCCCATTAACAAATAAACCTGACAATGAAGAAAACATGTATTACCTTTAGCATCTTAAGGTGTTCAAAAGGCATTTACATAAATTCTGTATTCTCTTGAATGAGTAAACCTATCACTAAGTTATGGTTTAACTGCAGTAACTACATCATCTGTTTGCTCGTAAATAGAAGAGTAAAAGACAATGTCTACATATAAGGGCCCATAATAAAGAAAAACCAATCTTTTAGTCGAATTACGTATCTACCAAAAGACTTGTTTCTAACCATTTTCACTTAAGAATGCTATATCAAATTAAAATAGATGGATATAACTTTAACGCAACACTCTATACTTTCATAGCTGCTACTAATCTAATATTAGAATTGGTGTGATTATAAACAAATCTTCATAGAATCTTCCATGCAAGATAATAAGAGATATACTTACTACTAAGAAATAATGAAACATAAGTCTTGGGAGTTCGACCACCTACCTCTAAACGTTAACTCCTTCTAGTCATTGTAAAATAAACTCATGGTTCACGCTTGTTTACTATGCATGCTACGTATGTTTCCTTGTAGATGATCTCTCCCAACGCTATGAGAAATGGTGTGTAGAAGGGCATAATAGGTAGATGGATGGAATCCCTATTCCCCACTACCTACTAAAATTCCCAAGTAATTTGGACTCACATATTATTGGCCATTCATGGCTTAGAGTATGCATTATTGATCATGAGTTGGAATTGCAACTCAATGCCTTGTAATTTTTCTTCATTCTGCTTCACCAACCAAGAACAAATGATTTCTTCCCTTAAATGATATTCAAACTCCATTCCTCCACTGCTCTCTAACTTTGTGTGGATCACCCTAAAATAACATTCTTCATGACTCTAATAATGAGTCATCCTCCCCATAACTCCCATGACTAACTGTTATAAATACTTTACTCATAAACTGTTAATCGACTCAAGCCTGCCATCCATTAATGACTCCACTCTTGAGTCATTATTTTCTTCCCCACTAGCAATGGGTAACTCCACTTGTTAAGGATACAAAGCTTGAGCATGCATATTTAGAGGAATGTGGTGATTAAAGCACCACTCCTCATAATAACAATGACTATCTTAAAGATATTCAAAGTTATCAAGTTAGTTAAGAAAGAATGTTTCATCATTAAGGAAGGTTGTCAAATTCTTAAAGATCCACTAACAAGTCATTAAATGGGTTCTCCACATGCCAAGAATACTTCCTTTTAAAAGCCTCTTAATACTCATGGATTGAGTAGGTAATGAGAGGGGACTTAAGTATGAAAAAACTCTCATAAAGGCATATTAATACTATCATGATATTTAATAAGAGATACTTGTTATTCAATAAATTCATTAACAACCCCAACAAGCCATTATGAATATTACGTAATATAATAGTCTAAGATCATGTATATTAAAATCATTAGGTACTATTATAATAATGTGACATAAGGCTTACACACAAACGCGATTAGGTCGAGTTCATCTCCCCTCCATGTACACAAGCATATCACGTCATTTTTGTCTTGTCATAAATGAAATATTCAACGTTTAAAACTAAAAACAAGCTAACAATTTAACCCACTATGCATTGAAGACGCAAACGTAGCCCTTTTTCTGACATGATCAACAGAAGGTTGTGTTAGTCATGAAATGACTATCATTCTTCCTTGACAATGTCGTTTTCACAAAACAACAGGATTGTTGTGACAAGACGCCCAAAAGGTTTTCTGAATGACATCAACAAGCTGTCAAGTCAATTAACAAATTAACCACTTAAATGTGACTTACCTCAATTGACAAGACTTAACTATCTATGGTATACTATACTTAGTTGGCAAATAACTATTTATAACCCAAGGTCTATTCTCCTCTCCTTAGAAGATACTCTCTCTCTTTCTTGGAGAGTAATCAAAAACATGTTTCCTTGCATACATCTCTTACCATCACCATATCATGATCAATGCATCATTAGTCCATTCATAAACCTTATGAATTAACTAATCAAATTCTCATAATATAATTTGTTGAATCATTCAATTATATGCATTATTCCTAATCACATATGCTGATATACAATAAAGTCAATATTTTTCAATGACATTAAATCATAACATCAAATCATTTTTCCATGAATTCACTTCTATTCACGTAAAAGTAAATAGTAAAAACAAAGCCAAAATTAGGGATGTAACATCCTAGTTTTTCAAAACATAATTCTTGATCTCAGAATAACTTTTAGCAACAATTTTTGTTGTTGGGAAAATCCACACTTATCTCAATTTTTTCAAATCATCTTTTGGGGGAAAGTATCTGACCCCAAACAACAATAATCTTGAACTTTTAAACCCCAATGCTACTTTAAATAAGCTTCTACTTCCTTCAAATCACTTCTCTCCAATAGTTTCAACCAACCATTCTAGGAATCATCTCAGAAATTGGCTTTTTTCCCATTATGGATGATCCAGGATAGGTGAGGCATAATGACTTCCCTACATCTGATAATAAAATTCCATATAAATGATCCCTTCAAAGGATTACTGATTGTGAAGATCCTTTCCTTGTCTATATTATCCAAGTATTTGTTTTGCATCAACCTGACCCATTTTTCCCGAGGCTTCTTGTACATACTCCAATCCAATTTTACCCCTAATGCTAAATTTTGCATCTTTCGATTCAAAATACCTATGCTTCCTTGGCATTTCAGTTTACACACTTTATCCCATGATATAAGGTTTATTTTCTTCTTGTCCGTTGATCCTTGCCATAAAAATTTTCTACAAACTTTCACCTTCTCAGCCACTATTCCTTTTAGAATCTACAAAATGGACATCATGTAAGTTGGGACCGCTCTCAATACTACATTAATCATGCTTATCATGCCCGCTAATATAATCCATTTTTCTTTCCAAGTCCCTATTTTGTTGATCAAATTAGAAATGACATCTTTCCAAAAATCTTTCATATGCTTGCCATTGAATAGTGGACTGCCTATATATTTACGTAGCAACATCTCTACTTTAAACTTGAAAATATTTGTGATCTCATTGTGAATACCAATGCCTGAATTGAACAAATAAATCTTTGACTTGTTTTCATTTATCTTCTATCCTGAAGCTTCACAATAAATATCTAAGACATCTTTGATGGATTGAGCTTCTCTCTTGTTATCTTGGCCAAATAAAATGGTATCATTAACAAATAAGGCATGAGCAAATGACTCATTCATGCCCCTAGGTCTTACTCCTTGCCACATGTTCTTTCTACGTGCATACTTAATTGCCCAAATCAAAGCTTCTATCACTAGGATAAATAGGTAAGGGGAGAGAGGATCTCCTTTCCTAAGGCCTCTTGATGAGAAGAAAGGATATGTCTCCATACCATTAACAAGAATTGAGAATCTAACTCCTGTAACACACGCTGAAATCCACTTTATTTATTCCTTAGAGAAGACCAAGGCATTCAAGATGCTCATCAAAAACTCTGAATTAACCCCATCATAGGCTTTAGCCATATCTAACTTTGTGACCATATAGGGATCTTTACTATTCTTAAAATAATGAGGGATCTCATATTATTAGATCACCTTAATGCAAGCATGCAAGAATCAATATTACCAATTTTTAAGTTTAACTATACAAAGCAAAATGGCTTTCACAAAAGTATCTCAAATAACTACAAACAAAGAAAACTAAGCCTCTTTAATGTTGTGAACTTCACAATAGTGTAGTTGGTATGCCTTGGTTTTTAGATTAATTATGTATTTATACTATTTTTAAATTTATTGGGAAAAAAATATGTTGTGACACTATATTAAGAAGCAATTTCCTATGATCTATAAGATAGAATGATTTTAGTTAAGAAATTTATGTAATCATTCAATATAAGATAGCATCTATTTATATAAATATGAATTTCTTAAATAAATGTATTTAATTAACTAGGTTCAAAGATAGAGATTCAATTGGTATGTCTTTCGATAATATTAAAATTTTAAATGTAGTCAAATCTTTAGGTAAAGAGTTGGTTACTATTAAGAAGCAACTTAGTGATAACATTTCTTGTACAAATAAATTCATACACTAAGGAAAATCAAATTTTGAGTTAAAATTATTGTATTGTATGATTAGTGAAAATGATCATGATCCCGAAACTTGCACTACTTATAAAAATATAAATGATTGATTAAATGAAAAGAAAATGATCCTCCTAGTTCTTCATATAATATAAACATGTGTTGTTCCAAGGAGCCTTCAAGTAAAATTGGAGGTAAAAATGTTTATTTTGTCAATATTATATAATCAAACCTCTGAAGACATTCCCAAATGATTCAAGGAATGTAAGGGCTTAACCTATTCAAACACAAGCTACTAGTGTCAATGATAAAACAACAAGGATTGCTAGTCAAAGTATCCCAACATCAAATGATATTTCAGATCCTATTCCTAGTGGTTTCAATAATGCTCAATATCAGTGGTATAAATTAAAAAATTATAATAGATTACCTAATTTTTTTTTGGGTATGACTTGAATTTTTATTTAAAAAGCATTAGGCGAAACATGAACATCTAGGATGTCCTTGATCAACTTGGATAGTTTGAGAAGTTAAAAAAATCACACAAAAGTAAACATGATTCTAAAAATGCTATAGCTTTACAAGAAGAAAATGACGAGGCACTTGCTTGATATGGAGATCCCTATTGATTACACTCCTTTTTTTTATGTGATTATCAAAATAGTTAATAAATTATTCATAATGGTATTTTGGATACAAAAAACAAAAAATATGTTAGTGTATATTTTACGTCACATGGGTAAAATACATGTGTCATAAGCCTACTTAAGTGGGTTGTTTGTTGACTTAAGTATTTAGTACTCATTAAGCCAAATATCTTTTATGGAGAGGAAATTTTAAGAAGTTTTATGCAAAAAAAGATTTTCTTTATAACAAGAATGATGATAAATAAACAACATTAAGAGGGAAATCATAAATTCTTACCACATTCAAGTCGATTTCTATATGGGAGGGGAAATAAAGTTAACAATATATGCTTGCACTATAAAAAATGAAGAAACAATAAAACAAAATTGAAAGAGAAGTTGGTTATGATCTCCTCCACAATTAATGGAGGAACATCCTAGCTATTGTATGTTAATTGCCACTTTCTTAATTTAGTAATTATGTACTTTCTCTTGTCCTTTTCATTTCATTGATATCTTCACTACTCACAAATAAATTAAAGATTGTAAATAAATGTCTTTAATTTTTGTAATCTCCATGTTAATATTTTTTAAAAATATTTTAAAATATCATTAATTAATTATATCCATAGTACCATGGTAATTTATAGTTTATTTATTTATTAAAAATGCCAACAATTTATAGGATTTATAAAAGTACATAAATAATGCATAGGTAATATTAATGAGACCAGAATTGTATCGTTATCAATTAAAACTAAACAAGATGCATATACTTTGTTATAATTTTTCCTAGTTTCTTTCCAGCAATCTTTTCTTCTTTATTCTTGATGTTTTTGTTGCTGCTATTATTTTATTCTTCAAGAAAATGTATCCTTGTGGGATAAATGGGCAATCAAATTTTGGAGCAGACAAGTACTGGACATTGTTGGGAATTAAGGTGTCCAACCTTGCAATTCTGAGCATTAATTATTACTTATTTATTTATTTATTTATTTTCCTATGATGTAATTTATGTTGCACATCCTATTTTGTCATTTAATGTGAAGTGGCATGGTGATTTGTCAATCAACTTGGAAGGTGACTAGGATGGTCAACTCATCCCATGTGGATACAAGCATCCTATTTGAGGTGGCACTAATATACCATGTGTCAGCATCTTGTGGTATGATAGAGGTGTTATTGTGTATGAGAGAATCTATAATGCATAAGAGCCAAGTATAGAGATTCTCAAGACAAGTGAAGACAAGTGTCGTAAAGTATCTTTGAATGTGGAGAAGGCATCTTTGGGTGCCCAAGATGGGCTATGACATGTTGTAAGAGGAATATAGTATATTTAGCCTTGTACGAAAGATTCTCTTACAAAAGGTTGGTATGTTGGACAGATTTTATGACAGCTGTAAGATGTGTAAGAGCATCTATCATAGCTATTTTTAGCCTAGAGCACTCCATTCTTGGGATGTCAAATCTGCCATGTATGACAGATGTAAGAGAAGTTTTTGTAGCTTGGACAAGTGTCTTTTGATGTGGGAAAATGGCCATGTGGCCAAGATGGATGCCCATCTATAGAAGCTTCTTATTTATGCCTTTTAACTCTATATAATGCATTGTTTTGGAGTAGTATACATATAGTGTTTGTACAGGTACTATTATGTTGCCAGAATTATTCCAGAAACAACATTTGCAGACTCTTGGAAGAACTTGCATTGCAAGTGTACTGTAATCCTTTCACAGATTTGATAATACATTGTGTAGGTTTCTGAGTGTGGGGTTTTTTACCTGCAATGGTTTTCCCCATGATATGTCTTGTGTCACTTTCTTTATGTGTTGTGTTGCTACTATAATATTTATGTTATGTGTTTAACATTGCTGCAATTGTAAGGATTAAAAAGAATTTGCATACTATTCCCCTCATTAGGTCAAGGTGTAGGAAGTGTGTTCCGTATACCTTGCTTCCTTTCAGTTGGTATCAGAGCTTGATCACCTGTGATCCTAGTTGTTGGGTAGGCTTTTTCTGAGCTCATCTTTGATTGACTAGGAGTCTATGTAGAGTATTTCGTAATCTTGTTGCAGCAAGAAGATGGAAGGCACATCTGGAAGAATAGAGTTGGAAAATTTTAATGGCAGCAATTTCGAGTTGTGGAAACTCAAAATGAAAGATATACTTGTTGACAGAGATCTATGTGAAGCAATTTCTGACACAAAACCAATGGCAATGCCTCAAGATGAATGGGATATCAAAGATTGAAAAGCTAAGGGTCTTGTGAGACTTTATTTAGCTGATTCAGTTTTGTTGAATGTTCATGAAGAGAAGATAGCGAAAGATCTATGGAAGAAACTTGGTGATGTTTATTAGGCTAAATCCTTGGTTAAAAAGTTATTCTTGAGGAAGAAGCTATATTCTCTAAGGATGGATAATGGAGGATCAGTTGTAGATCATTTGAATGCTTTTAACATGCTAGTTGTATAGTTGACATTCGTTGGTGTAAAGATGGAGGAGGATCATTGTATGACCTTGCTTTGTTCTTTGCCAGACTCATGGGACTACCTTGTCATGGCCATTGGGAGTATAACAACCACCTTTAAGATGGATGAAGTACTGTCTTCGCTATTATCTAAAGAGATGCAAAAAAAGTCTTTTGAATCAACAAAGGAGGCTCTTGTAGTTCGTGGTAGACCCAAAGAGAAAGGGAAAAAGAAAGACAAGAAAGATGAAAAGGGAAAATCCAAATCCTATGGGAGATCCAAATCTCTTGGAAAGTCCAAGGCAGTGTGTTGGAACTGTGGAAAAACTAGGCACTTCCGAAAGGAGTACAAGGAGGAGAAGAAGAAAAAGAAGAACATCTCTGATTCTGATTCTAACAAGTCACAAGATGATGGTGATGCTTTTGTTGCAGCCTTGGGAACCCATACATTAGAAGATGTGTGGCTGATTGAATCTAGTGCTTCCTTCCACATGACCTCACATCAAGTTTTGTTTACAAAGCATGAAGAATACGATGGTGGGAAGGTGTACTTGGGTGATGACTCTCACTTGAAGATAGTTGGTTGTGGAAGAGTCTTGATCTGATTCCTTGATGGATGAGTGAAGGGGATCAATGTGGTTATGCACATCCCCAGTTTAGCATGAAACCTACTCTCTATAAGTAAATTGAATGATGTAGGTGTGTAGGTTTTCTTCTCAGGTGGGGGATGAAAGATGACAAGAGGACCTATGGTGCTTGATAAGGGTACTTGGAGAGGTACTCTGTTTTAGTTGGATGCATGCACTACTCAGTGCAATAGTTCTTCTATTTCAAAGAAAAGACCTTCAGATTCTTCATCGTCACCATTGGAACCTGCAGCAAAAAAGTGTGTTACTTCTACTTCTGATGGTAGTGCTTTCTGGGCACCTAAGGGTGCTCATGCTTTGGAAATGAAACTTCCTACTAAAAAGATAATGTTGTGGCATAAGAGACTTGGTCACATTAGTGAGAAGGGTCTTAGAGGCCTAAAAAATCAAAAACCTTGTCGAGGGGTTAAATGATTGTAATCTTGAGTTTGACTTTTACGAACATTGTGTATATGGAAAACAAAACCCTATTCAATTTTACTCGAGTTCTCATAAGTCTTCTGGTGTGTTGGATCTTATTCATTCTGATGTGTTTGGTCCTATGAATGTTCCGTCAATTTCCAAATTGTTATATTTTGTATCATTCATTGATGATTATAGTCGGAGAACATGGATTTATTTTCTCAGAAGCAAATCTGAAATTTTTAGTCGGTTCAAAGAGTTTAAAGATTTTCTAGAGAATTAGACTGGTAAAAAGATTAAGTGTTTGAGAACTGATAACGGTGGTGATTTTTGTTTCACAAAGTTTGACAAGTTCTGTAAAGAACATGGGATTAAAAGACATACAACAACTCCATACAATCTATAGCAAAATGGAATTGCAGAGAGGATGAACAAAACATTGATGGAGAGGGCTAGTAGTATGCTTAGTGGTGCTACCCTTGAACAAAAGTTTTTGGGCTAAAGCTATAGCCACTGCTTGCTACCTAGTTAATAAGTCTCCTACTTCAGTGTTCATTCATAAGACACCCATTGAGGTGTGGTTTAGTAAGAAGCCTTCATTGAGACATATTCATGTTTTTGGTTGTGAGGCATATGTATATGTGCCTAAGGGGAAGAGGTCAAAATTGGAGAACAAGGAAGTTAAGTGTATCTTCATTGGCTATGGTGTCAGTGTGAAAGAGTACAAGCTTTGAGATCTTGTGGCCAAGAAAGTATTGTATAGCAAAAGTGTTATTTTTAGAGAGGTATTTCCTTCTCCTATTATTTTACAGCCAGAAGAAAAACAAAAGAAAGAGGACGTGGTTTAGTTTCCTACTACCCCTAAGAAGACTTAACTGAAAGACCCTATTGGATCTGATGATGAAGAGAGTTCTACAAGCTCTAAAAGTTCATAAGAAGAATTAAACCTCCACCTCAACCTTTGAGGAGGTCCACAAGAATCAAGAAGAAACCTAACAGGTTTGGTTATTCATTTCTTGATTCTAGTTGTGCTTTTGCCTTGATTTCTAACACTAATGAGCTTAGAACTGTGAAAGAGGCTATGGATATGAAAGATGCAAGTTCGTGGAAGAAGGCCATAGAAGATGAGATGGCTTCTTTGGAAAAGAATAATAAAACTTGGGACTTGGTGCCTTTGTCTGATAGATGGAAACCTATTAGATGCAAATGGATGTTCAAGAAGAAATTTGGTACAGATGGCAGTGTTGAGAAATATAAGGCCAGATTGGTTGTGAAGTGGTATTCACAAGTGGAGGGAATTGATTATGGTGATATTTTCTCTCCAGTTGCAAAGTTGACATCTATTCAGTTCCTATTATCTCTTGCAACAGCTTATGATTCAGAAGTGGAACAAATGGATGTGAAGATAACTTTTCTTCATGGTGACTTGGAGGAAGAAATTTACATGTCACAGCCAGAGCACTACATAGTGAAAGGTAAAGAAAATTTGGTTTTCAAGTTAAAGAAGTCTTTTTATGGATAGAAACAATCTCCTAGGATGTGGTACTTAAAGTTTGATGCGTTTGTGTTGTCTATTGGATTTCTGAGATTGAAATCAGATCATTGTGTGTATTACAAGTTTGACAATGACCATATTTTCATTATTACACTATATGTTGCTGATTGGGAATGGTAAGAATATGATTTCTAATTTGAAGTCTTAGTTGTTAGCACAGTTTGAAATGAAAAACTTAGGGGTAGTCAGGTACATTCTGGGGTTGGAGATTAGAAGAGACACAACAAATGGAAAACTTTGACTAGGCCAGAGTAATTATGTTAACATTGTGTTGGAAAGATCCAGTATGGTGGATTAGAGACCATTGACTGTTCATGTTACGACGGAGACTAACTTATCTATTGATGATTTTCCAAAGTCTCCTTTTGAGATAGAGGATATGAGCATAGTAACTTACACTAGTCTAGTTGGTAGCTTGATGTATGCTATGGTTTGTACAAGACCAGACATTGCCCAAGAAGTGAGAGTCCTTAGTCAGTTTAAGGCTAATCCTAGATGAGTATATTGGGATGCAGCGAAGAGAGTGTTTTGATTTTTGAGGGGTACTTCCAAGTATTCCTTATGTTATCATGGTTATCCTACTAGACCTTAGCATTCTATGAGTATTCGTGGATTTGTGGGTTATGATTGGGTAGGTGACATTGACAGTAGGACATCCACTAGTGCTTGTGTTTACCATGTTTGGTGGTGCTTTTAGTTGGATGAGTAAGTGACAACCTGTGGTTGATTTGTCCATGATAGAAGCAAAGTACATGGCAGCAACTCATGCTTGTAGGGAATCCATTTGGCTTAAGAGGTTGTGTTTAGATGTTGGTTTTGATGCAGGACAGATTACTATCCATTGTGATAGTTAGAGTGTGATTTGCTTAGCAAAGAATCATAATTTCCATGCCAGAACAAAGCACATTGATGTTTAGTTTCATTTTGTTCAAGATATGGTAGAAGATGGGAAGGTGATGTTGGAAGAGGTTCACACTTTGAAGAATGTTGTAGATGCATTGACTAAACTTGTGGGCACAAATAAGTTCAGATGGTCTTTGGAGTATATGGGACTTTTGGCCCCTAGCAGTTAAATCTTTTCTTTCTAAATTGGCTCTTGCAAGGTGTTCGACAAGTGGGAGAATGTTGGGAATAAAGGTGTCTCAACCTTGAAAGGAAGCTAGGTGTGTGGAAATCACTTCCTACACTAATCTAATGAGGGGAAGAGAGTGCAAATTCAATTTAATCATTACAATTACAACTATGTTAACCCAGTAATAGAGATATTACAACAAACACATACACAATAATGTAAGATAGAAGAAGAGAGACACAAGATATACGTGGGGAAAACACTTATCGGGTGAAAAACCCCATGCTCCAAAACATAAGTTAAATGTATTCTGTAAACAATGAAGGTTATAATATAGTTACAGAGCCAATGCTCTTGCATAAGTCTTCAACACTCATATATCTGGAGATGATCCGGCAACATAACAGTACCTGTCAATCACATAATGCATCACCTCTCCAAAGCACCTATTTATAAAGAAAATACAAGGCAAAAATGGCTCCACATTGAGATGGGCATCCAACATGGCCTCATGGCCCAAAACCCATGCCTATGAACACTTGTCCAACATTGTAGGATGGCCCTAACACCTATCAAGTCACCCCATCCCAAAGGGGTCACCTATTCCCAAAATGGGCTATGACAAATGCTCTTATGACTCTTACAACCATCATAGAATCTGTCATAGCTATCATAACTTACAACTGTAAGAGAATCTATCATACATAGGCTATAAATAGCATATTCTCTTACAACATGTCATTACCCACCTTGGGGTACCCAAAGATGCCTTCCTCAAAGATCCTTCTCAACACATGTCCCCACCTATCATAGATTCTTCTATTTCTGACTCTTATATATCATAACTTTGTCATAGGAATCTGTCATGACTGTTTCATTCAAAATTCCCTTACACACTATCCAAGATGCTGACACATGGCAAATATTCCTACCACTAAGTGGGATGCCTATCTCCTCATGTGATGACAAATTTACATGTGGTCATATGCCATGTAGGATGACACATCACCGTGCCAACTCCCACAAGATGACAACATAGGATTTGCATCCTAATTATACAATAGGCAATAAATAAATAAATACAATGAAATAATACAAGGAATTACCAAGGTTTAGACACATTAATTCCCAACATTCTCCCACTTGTCAAACACCTTGTCAAACTCTGAACACCATTTGAACTTCTTTGTGCCCACTGGCTTCGTCAATGCATCTATAACATTCTTAAAAGTGTCTACCTTCTCCAAGTTTACCTTCCCATCCTCTACCATGTCTCGTACGAAGTGAAATTGTACATCAATATGTTTTGTTTTGGCATGGAAAGTTAGATTCTTCGCAAGGCAAATCGCACTCTGACTTTCACAACAAATTGTAATATGTCATGCACCAACACCAATATCTGAACACAATCTCTTAAGCCAAATGGCTTCCTTGTAAGCATGAGTTTCTTCCATGTATTCAGCTTCTATCATGGACAAAGCAACCACAAGTTGTCGCTTACTCATCCAACTAATTGCACCACCAAACATAGTGAACACATATGCACTGGTGGATCTCCTGCTGTTAATGTCACCTGCACAATCAGAATCCACAAATCCATGAATACAAACTAAATGCAGAGGTCCTGTAGCATTACCATGATAGAATATGGAATACTTGAAAGTACCCCTCAAATATCTAAATTCTCACTTAACTACATCCCAATGTACCCATCCAGGATTAGCCATAAATTGACTAAGGACTCCCACTGCTTGGGCAATGTCTAGTCTTGTGCAGACCATAGCATACATTAAATTGCCAACAACACTAGCATAAGGTACTCTGCTCATGTCCTCCACCTCACTAGGAGATTTTGGACAATCATTAACAGACAACTTTGTCCCCAATGAAATAGGAACACACAATGGTCTACACGCTACCATGCTGAACCTATCCAACATGGTCTTCACATACTTACTTTGGCTTAACCAAAGTTTTTTGTTAGCTCTATCTCTTCTGATTTCCATTCCCAAAATGTACCTAGCTGGCCCTAGATTTTTCATCTCAAACTGTGCTGACAACTGAGACTTCAAATTAGAAATCATATTCTTACCATTCCCAATCAATAACATATCATCAACATACAATGCAATAATCAAAATCTGATCATTGTCAACCTTGTAATACACACAATGATCAAATTTTGATCTCAAAAATATAATGGATAACACAAAGGCATCAAATTTCATATACCACATCCTAGGAGACTACTTCAAACTATACAAAGACTTCTTTACTTGCAAACCAAATTTTCTTTACCTTTCTCTATGTAATGCTCTAGTTGTGACATGTAAATCTCTTCCTCCAAATCACCATGAAGGAAAGTTGTCTTCACATCCATCTATTCTACCTCTAAGTCATAAGCATCTGCAAGAGATAACAAGAACTGAATGGATGTCAGCTTTGCAATGGGAGAGAAAATTTCACCATAATCAATTCCCTCCACTTATGAGTACCCCTTCGCAACCAATCTAGCCTTGTACTTTTCAACATTACCATTTGCACCAAATTTCTTCTTGAACACCCATTTGCATCCAATGGGTTTCTGTCCTTCAGGCAAAGGCACCAAGTCCGATGTTTATTCTTTTCCAAAGAAGCCATCTCATCTTCCTTGGCCTCCTTCCAAGAACCTATGTCTTTCATGCCCATAGCCTCTTTCATAGTTCTAGGCTCATCAGTGTTAGTAAGTAAAGCAAAAGAACAACTAGAATCAAGTATTAAATAACCAAACCTATCAAGTTGCTTTCTTATTCGTGTAGACCTCCTCAATGGCTAAGGTTGAGGTTCTACTTCTTCTTTTGAGCTTTCAGAGCTGCTAGAGCTCTCCTCATCATTAGGTCTCATAGGGTCTGTCAATTCTGTCTTTTTAGGGGTAGAAGGAAACTGAATCACATCTTCTTTCTTTTCTGTCTATTTTGGGTGTAGAACAATGGAATAAGGTGTTAGATTTTTAAAGATAACAGTTCTTCTATACAACACTTTTTCAGCCACAGGATCCCAAAGCTTGTATCCTTTCACACTGACACCATAGCCAATGAAAATATATTTAACAACCTTGTTCTCCAATTTAGACTATTTCTCCCTAGACATATGTGCATATGCCTCACAACCAAAAACATGAAGATGCTTAATTGAAGGCTTCTTACCAGACCACACCTCCATAGGTGTCTTACCAACAAGAGCTAATGTAGGAGACCTGTTTACTAGGTAGCAAGTAGTGGCTGCAACTTCAGCCCAAAACTTTTGTTTAAGGCTTGCTCGACTAAGCATACTCCTAGCCTTCTCCATTAGTGTCATGTTCATCCTCTCTGCAACTCCATTTTGTTGCGGGGTATATGGAGTTGTCTTATGTCTTTCAATCCCTTGCTCTTTATAGAACTTATCAGACTCTACTGAACAAAACTCACCACCGTTGTCAATTCTCAAACACTTAATCTTTTTACTAGTCTAATTTTCAACAAAGGCTTTAAACTCTTTAAAATGACTGAAGACTTCAGTCTTGCTTCTGACAAAATATTCCCATGTCCTTCTATTGTAATCATCTATGAAAGATACAAACTATACAGATTTTGAAATTGAAGGAACATTAACAAGACCAAATACATCAAAATGAATGAGATCCAATACACCAAAAGACTTGTGAGAACTAGAGTAAAACTAAACACAGTTTTGCTTTCCATATACACAATGTTCGCAAAAGTCAAACTCAAGATTACAATCATTTAACCTCTCAATGAGGTTTTTATTTTTCAAGGTTCTAAGACCCTTCTCACTAATGTGGCCATATCTAAAATGCCATAACATAGTCTTTTTAGCAAGAAGTTTAGCTTCCATAGCATGTGCACTACCATCAGAACTAGTTACAACAAATTTCTTCACTGCTCATTCAGATGGTGGGGATGAAGTGACTGCAACTCTTTTCTACGAGTCAGAAGAACTATTACACTATGAAGTGCATGCCTCCAGCTGAAATAGAGTACCCCTCTAAGTACCCTTTGCAAGCACCATAGATCATCTAGTCATCTTGTATCCATCCCTCAAAAAGACAACCTGCACACTTGCATCATTCAACATACTTATAGAAAGCAGGTTCTGTGCTAGGCCTGGGATGTGCATAACCCCAGTGATCCCCTGCAGTCATCCATCAGGGAATCGGATTGAGACTCTTCCATGACCAACAATCTTTAGATGAGTATCGTCATCCAGACACACTCTTCCACCATCAAAATATTAGTACTTCATGAACCACCTTTGATGTGAGGTCATGTGTAATGATGCACCAGAATCAATCAACCACACATCATCAGATGCATGGGTGGCCAGGGTTGTGATGAAGCCATCACCATCATCTTATGACTTGACAGAATTTGAATCTAGGGTAGTCTTCTTTTTCTTTTTTTTTTTCTTTGCATTCCTTTTGGAAATGCCCAAATTTTCCACAGTTCCAATAGAAATCCTTGGACTTTCCACTAGATTTGGATCTCCCATGGGATTTGGATCTACCCTTCTCACCTTTCTTGTCCTTCTTCTTTCCTTTCTCTTTGGGTCTTCCACAAATTGCAAGAGCCTTTCTGGCCAACTCGGATGTCTTTCTCCACATTTCTTCAGATAATAGTGAAGATGCCATATCTTCCATCTCGAAGGTGGTAGTGGTGCTTCTGATGGCCATGACAAGATGATCCCACGAATCTGGAAAGAACAAAGTAGGGTCATACACTGATCCTCCTCCTCCATTTTCACACCCATAGATGTCAACTGTGCAATGATCATGTTGAAAGAATTCATATGGTCCACAACAGATCCTCCATCTTCCATCTTTAGAGAAAACAACTTCTTTTTTAGAAAAACATGTTCACCAAGGACTTGGCCTGATAAACATCACCCAGCTTCTTCCAAAGATCTTTCGTACTCTTCTCCTCATGGACATTCAACAAGATAGAGTCAGCTAGATAGAGTCTTATGACACCCTTAGCCTTCTGATCTTTGAGGTCCCAATTAGATTGTAACATTGTTGTAGGCTTTACACTAGATATAATTTCCCATAGGTCACGATCAACAACTTGGTCTTCCATCTTGAGTTTCCTTAACTTGAAATTAGTGCCATTAAATTTCTCCACCTCTAATCTTCTGGATGTGATTTCCATCTCCTTCCTACAACAAGATACAAAATACTCTGCACAGACACCCACTCAACCTAAGACTAGCTCAAAAAACCTATACCCAATAGCTAGAACCAAAACTAGCTAGGTTTTGATACCAACTGAAAGGAAGCTAGGTGTGCAAAAATCACTTCCTACACTAATCTAATGAGAGGAAGAGAGTGCAAATTTAAATTAATCTTTATAGTTACAACTATGTTAACCCACTAATAGAGATATTGCAACAAGCACATACACAAGAATGTAAGACAAAAGAAGATAGACACAAGATATACATGGGGAAAACCCTTATCAGGTGAAAAATCCCACACTCCAAAACACAACTCAAATGTATTCCATAAACAATGAAGGTTACAATATAGTTACATAGCCAATGGTCTTGTAGGAGTCTTCGACGCTTGTATTTGAAGATGATTCGGTAGCATAATAGTACTTATCAATCACATAATTCCTCACCTCTCCAAAGCACCTGTTTATAAAGAAAATACAAGGCAAAAATGGCTCCACATTGAGATGGGAGTCTAACATGCCCTCATGCGGAAAAACCCATGCCTTTGGACACATGTCCAATAATGTAGAATGTTCCTAACACTTGTCAAGTCACCCCATTCCAAACAGGTTGTCTATTCCTAAAATGGGCTATGACAGATGCTCTTACAACTCTTACAATCATCATAGAATCTGTCATAGCTGTCATAACTTACAGTTGTAAGAGAATCTATCATAAACAAGCTATAAATAGCATATTCTCTTATAACATGTCATAACCCACCTTGGGGCACCCAAATATTCCTTCCTCAAAGATGCTTCTCGACACATGTTCTCACCTGTCATAGATTCTTCTATTTCTGACTCTTACATGTCATAACTTTGTCATAGGAATCTGTCATGACTGTTTCAGTTAAAATTCCCTTACATATTGTCCAAGATGCTGACACATGGCAAAATATTCCTACCACTAAGTGGGATTCCTATCTCCTCATGTGAGGACAAATTTACATGTGGTCATATGCCATGTAGGATGACACATCACCGTGCCAACTCCCACAAGATGACAACATAGGATCTGCATCCTAATTATACAATAGGCAATAAATAAATAAATATAATGAAATAATACAAGGAATTACCAAGGTTGAGACACATTAATTCCCAAAAAACCTTGCAATTCCTAGCATTGATTATTATTTATTTATTTATTTGCCTATGATGTAATTAATGTTGCACATCTTGTTTTGTCATTTAGTGTGAAGTGGCATGGTGAGTTGTCACTCAACATGAAAGGTGACTAGGATGGTCAACTCATCCCATATGGATATAGGTGTCCCATTTGAGGTGGCACTAATATGCCATGTGTCGGCATCTTGTGGTATGATAGAGGTGTTATTGTGTATGATAGAATCTATGACGTGTAAGAGCCAAGTATAGAGATTCTCGGGACAAGTGAAGATAAGTGTTGTAAAGTATCTTTGCATGCGGAGAAGGCATCTTTGGGTGCCCAAGTTGGGCTATGACATGTTGTAAGAGGAATATGCTATATTTAGTCTTGTATGACGAATTCTCTTACAACATTTAAGGTTGTTATGTTGGGAAGATTTTATGATAGCTGTAATATACGTAAGAGCATCTGCCATAGCTATTTCTAGCTTAGAGCACTCTATTCTTGGGAAGTCAAATCTGCCATGTATGACAGATGTAAGAGAGGTATTTGCAGCTTGGATAAGTGTCCTTTGATGTGGGTAAATGGCCATGTGGCCAAGATGGATGCCCATCTCTAGAAGCTTCATGTTTATGCCTTGTAACTCTATATAATGCATTGTTTTGGAGTAGTAGACATATAGTGTTTGTACAGGTACTATTATGCTGCCATAATTACTCTAGAAACGACATTTATAGACTTCTAGAAGAACTTGCATTGCAAGTGTATTGTAATCCTTTCACATGTTTGATAATACATTGTGCAGGTTTTAGAGTGTGGGGTTGTTTACCTGAAAGGTTTTCCCCATGATATATCTTGTGTCACTTTCTTTATGTGTTGTGTTGCTGCTGTAATCTTTATGTTATGTGTTTAATATTGCTAAAATTGTAAGGATTAAAAAGAATTTGCATACTATTCCCCTCATTAGGTTGGTGTAGGAAGTGTGTTCCGTGTACCTTGCTTCCTTTCAGACGTATGGGTGGATTATGACGGCTTAGCAAAGAGGCTTCACATGTTTCTTATGATGCACCATGGTGGCCTCTGTGAACAAAAATTGGGAATCCCCATTTTATCATATGACATAGACCTCACAAAGTTTCTTCCCCAAAATATGAAGGTCAAAATTTTAGCTTCCACTGCATATTCAGTTGAACAATACAATGTTTTATTTTGGGAGTTTATACCTCACCACTCACTGTCACAGATGTTGATGAATCTAATGAATAAGAATCATGTTCTATTATTAGGTTTTGCCTATGTCTTCACAGTCACCAGATTTGCACTCATAGAAGGATTGTGGCATTTTAGAAATAAGAGCCATTAGAAGGAGGACATTGAAATGGACAAATGGCTTGAGCTTAGTGTTGCAACTAAATATCTTAGCCAAGAACAAAATATTAGAGGGGGAGGCTTTAGTGATGTTTACAAAGGCATCTTACCTGGTGCAAAGGAAGCTGTGGCAGTGAAAAGAATGTGCCAATGTTCCAAACAAGGAAGAAAGGAATACATCTTGGAGGTTACCATTATCAGTAAACTGAGACACAAGAACCTTGTGTAGCTCTTTGCATGGTCCCACTACCATCAAAAGGGCAAATTACTTCTAGTCTATGAATTCTTGCAAAAGGGAAGTCTAGACAAGTATATTTTTGGGGGCATTTGTTTAGATTGGGATAGAAGGTATAGTATTGTTTGTGACATCGATGCAACTCTTCTTTATCTTCACGAGGAGTGCAAAGAGCATGTGGTGTATAGGGGCGTGAAGGCTAGCAACATAATGTTGGATTGTGAGTATAGAGCAAAGTTCAGAGATTTTGAACTAGCAAGACTAGTTACATGTAATTCTGAAACTACTGCATCAACTTTTATAGCTAGAACAGTTGGATATATTACACCTAAATGTGTGGTATCCCACAAGCCCAACCCAAAATTGGATGTGTTCAGATTTGGAACGATGTGTTTAGAAATTGCTTGTGGGAGGAGGGTGGTGGACTCCTGCTTAGAAGAGCATGGATAGAGACTGGTGGAATGGGTTTGGGATCTGCATGCCTAGGGCAAGCTTTTGACCACCGTAGATGATAGGTTGGATGGGGTTTTAGATGGAAAGGAAATGGAGAGGGTGCTCCTATTGGGGTTGTTGTGTTCTCATCCAGATCCCAAAGGAAGACCCACCATGAGAAAAGTGGTGAGTATTTTAAGGTTGGAAGTTGAAGTGCCCCATGTTCCTCCCACTTATCAAGTAACAATGTATGGTGGAACTCTAGGTCCTATTGAAGTATCCCCATCTCTGATGAATAGTGAAATATCAACTCCAGAAAACAAAAAAGGCTTTAAAACTTATTGAATGTTATAAAAATTATTGAGCAGGTTTAATTGTCTCCTCAAGAACTTGCCTTGCATTGCATTGTTGAAGAATTATTATGAATTTTTAGGTCACATTATGCAAAGATGTAAGCATTAATATTACCAATTTTTATGTTTAACTATACAAAGGAAAATGGATTTCACAAAAGTATCTCAAATAACTACAAACAAAGAAAAGTAAGCCTCTTTAATGTTGTAGTAAATAGTTATTTCCTGTGAGTAACATTTATTTTTGGATTTCACAATAGTGTTGCTAGTATGCCTTGGTTTTTAGATTAATTATGTATTTATTCTATTTAAATTTATTGGGAAAAAATATGTTGTGACACTATATATTAAGAAGCAATTTCCTATGATCTATAAGATAGAATGATTTTATTTAAGAAATTTATTTAATCATTCAATATAAGAGAGCATCTATTTATATCAATATGAATTTCTTTAAAAAATGTATTTAATTAACTAGGTTCAAAGATAGAGCTTCAATTGGTATGTCTTTTGACAATAGTAAAATTTTAAATGTATTCAAATAATTAGGTGATGAGTTCATCACTATTAAGAATCAACTTAGTGATAAGATTTCTTCTACAAATAAATTCATACACTAAGGAAAATCAAATTTAGATTTAAAATTATTGTATTGTATGATTAGTGAAAATGATCATGATCTTGAAACTTACACTACTTACAAAAAATATAAATGATTGATTAAATGAAAGTTAAATCATCCTCCTAGTTCTTCATATAATAGAAACATGTGTTGTTCCAAGGAACCTTCATGTAAAATTGGAGGCAAAAATGTTTATGTTCTCAATACTATATAATCGAACCTCTAAAGACAATCCCAATGATTCAAGGAAAATATGGGGTTAATCTATTCAAATAGAAGCTACTAGTGTCAATGATAAAACAACAAGGATTGTTATTCAAAGTATCCCAACATCAAACAATAGTTCAGATCCTGCTCCTAGTGGTTTCAGTAGTGCTCAATCTTAGTGGTATAAATTCAAAAATTATAATAGATCACCTATTTTTTATTGGGTATGATGTTGGTAAGAGACACTGTTTGGCTTCATAAGTAATGTCATTGATGGCAACAAAGTCTATCCCACACATCCGTAGTACATAATATGCCTATACCAGAAGTCAGATTGAAGATTGTCTTGGTCTAGTAGACAAGAATAGAGCATGCAACATGATCCGACAATCAGGTCTGAATCTCTCAGATGGTGTAACTCAGTGAGTTGCAGATTTTGAAAAGTCAAGAGGGGCATCATAACTATTTTATTCCAAAGATTTAGTCTCTGGTGACAAAGCATGCAAAAGATATGAACATCTAAGTGTTGGGATCCAGTCGGATAGAGCAGATAGAGGAAGAACTGACCAACAGAGTATCAAACTTCAATTTGGATGTGTAAAAAGTGTTGATCAAGTAATTTGTGACATTGTACATTTTTGGCTGACATGATTAATGATTTCTATGCCTAAGTTTTTGATGTGCATCATTAATCAAGTATGGATTCAGCTGACAGAATAGTAACTTGCAAATATCCTAAGTGTTCTTGCTGCCGACTAGAAGGTTGTTTGAAATCCTTGATGCAGATATATATATACCTAATGGATTCAAGCTTGTGAAGGTGTGATAGTGATAGAAGTTTTGATGGAGTGAGAAGAAAAGTAGAGAGAAGTATGAAGATAGTAATCCAAGCTTAGAATGTGGTAGAAGAGTGATACTAATTAGAGGAAGAATGAAATGTGCTAGATCAGTATATTGAGCCTAACTAGAACTGAATTCTTACATATGTAGATGTTGTTCATTAGTTCAAACACTTGGATATCTTCTGTAAGTTTTGTAGATAGTGAGTCTCCTATAGGCAGTGAGCCCCAACTGGCAAGTGCCATTTTGTACTCTCCTATTCTTTTAACAGAGAATGCAATCTTGGGTTAGTCACCCCATGGTTTTTCCCTTAATAAGGTTTCCATGTAAAAATCCTTGTGTTATGTGTGTTAATTTCATTTCTATTCTTATGATTACTTAAGCTTTCATGTTTTGATATAGAACTGAATGTTAAGAAAGTAAAAGTAAGAAAAGTTTTAGATAACTAATTCACCGCCCCCCCTCTCAATTATCTGCCTTGTTTCGAACAATTGGTATTAGAGCTAATTTCCTCTAAACAAGCCTAACAGTGTGAGGAAGATCTGGGAATCTCAATGGATGCATATGGTATGAAAGAACAACTTCAATCTGCCCTAGATGATCTTGAACAATCCCACTCTGAGGTTAATAATTTGAGAGAGAGACTCAAGGAAGCTGATGATTTCATCAATGAGCTAAAAGAAAAACTCAGTAATTCTATGAAAAAGAGAAAGGAACTACTTCAAAAATTAGCAAATCATAATGAAGCCAATAATACTGATGAGGATATGAATGAGAAAACTAAGCTATGTGAGAAATTGTCAAAAGAAGTCATTATGACAAGAGATGAAATGGAATTAGGGGTTATGAAATTCACCCAAGAAATTGAAGAAAAGAGAAAGATTGAAGATAACCTAAAACAATCCCTCAAGGAGAAAATAGAGCACTACCACAAAATGGATAGAATAATCAGGCATCTTGAGTTTGATCTTGAAGAAGCCAGATACAATGAATAACAACTTGAGAGCCAGATAGACACTCTTAAACAAGATCTTCAATCTGCAAATAAATACAAAGAAAAATTCAAGATAAGCTCAACTCAACTTGAAGTTCTTCTTGAAAGTCAAAAGAGGGTAGATGATAAGTGTGGCTTGGGATATGAGAAAGGTGAAAGCTCTGGATCTGGTTAAAAGAATTT
This sequence comes from Cunninghamia lanceolata, assembly GCA_027924645.1. Classification (NCBI taxonomy): domain Eukaryota; kingdom Viridiplantae; phylum Streptophyta; class Pinopsida; order Cupressales; family Cupressaceae; genus Cunninghamia; species Cunninghamia lanceolata. The sequence continues at coordinate 1,224,940 of BSBN01001254.1, forward strand.
TGGATCAAGAAGTCAAAGTAACATGCCTGGAAGACCTCCAATAAGGCAACCAAATGCCCAAAGATATCCATCTTTCAATGGAAACTGCTTCAATTGCAACAAATTTGGTCATAAAGAAACTTAGTGCATGAATAGAATGAATCAAAAAAATTCATCTTTCTTTGGTCAATGTTTTAGTTGCAAAAGGTATGGTCACAAATCTCATGAATGCAAAAATATGCAAATGAACAATTCTTTCAATGGTAGATGCTTTACATGCAATAGAATGGGGCATATGGCTAATCAGTGTAAATCAAGAGGATATCAACCAAATAAGGAAGGAAATGTTTTGTGCTACAATTACAATAAATCTGGTCATATAGCCAGATTCTATAGAAGTAGAAATCATGATGGAAAGGGTCCGGTAAAACATGATCAGAAACTAGACAAAGGTAAAGGCAAAGCGAATGCGGATGAGATTCAAAAGGAGATGAGCAAGATTTGGATAAAGAAGAGCATGATCAATACTTGTGATGGATCTTCACTAGAATCTGGTGCTTATAATCCTTCCAGAAATTAAAAAGTGAGCTCTGGCTCAGGGGGAGCTACAGAGGAAATCAAATTCCCCCAGCCAGTTAGTAAGTGCCTGAATTCAGCACAATGGATAAGAGTTAGAGGTTGCAAATTAAAGGGGTCTTGAAGGTTCATCAAAAATCATTCAGTCAAAAGTTGAGTAATCCGCATAAAGCTTTGAAAAAGTTATGAGTAGTTCCTACTCCAGTAGCCATCCCGTAAAAGCAAAACTACACATACAAATCCAGTATGATCTAAAAATCTAAGATTATGATTTGCAGATTTGGAGATATGATTTGGAAGATTAAATGTGTGTTTCCAACTCACTTGGATGATGACTTGATGATCCGCACAGTGATTCATGAGAAATTCACTTAAAATAGGGTTACTAGATGACTTAAAAATATGCACTTATTACAAAAGGGAATTTAGTTTTGTGCAAGGATAAAAGGCTTTTCAGTCTTCATTTACAACACTTTACACTCACAAAGAAGAAAGAAGAGCTCTAAGAAGAGATCCTGTAGACTACTCAAGTTCAAGCTGAAAATTGAAATCAAGTAGAAATTTGCTCCAGAATTTGCTACAAACCCTAAGGCGTAAAAAGATATTTTCCTTCTACAAATTCTCTCCAAATTTCATTGCTAAAATGGCTACTCCCATGGTTGCTAATATCTATGAAAGGCCGAGACCAAAATTTAATAAACACCCTTACAAGTCTCTAGAAGTTGATCCCTTGGGTGCATTTTCTAGTATCTTGCATGGTGTTCTGCATGTAGAAGATGTTAGGGTTTACATTCATACAAACCTTAAGGAACTGGGAGACCTAGAATTGATAGAATTGTATTGCAAATAGCTAAGTAATGAGAACTTTGAACTCAAGACAAAATTCAAGGCCCTAAGGGATAAGAACTTTGCACATTGCATACATTTCTCATCATTTGGAGAAGACGAATGGGTCAGGTATGTCTTGAGCAGGATACATGATAACTTTATGTGGTTAATGAGTCCATTTAGGATAACTAAATGTGCCATCAGGTTGGCTACCTGCACTCAAAGCTGTGAATAATCAAATGGCAATAGAAGCCACTGGATCAAAATATGACAAGAGGGCAATGACTATAGATGATATTACTGATCCGGATGTCAAGTTTGCATCAATTATAATTGTTTACAAGTTTTATCACTCAACTAGGGAGAATTATGTATCCAGTACAGTAATCTATGTTGCATATCAGATGCTAAGAGAAAATTTAGACTATGATTTGTGTGAACTTGTATTCTGGAGAAGATCAAGAAAGACAAGAAAAATTTATTCAAGTATGGTAGTCTAGCATTATGTCTATTCTTCTACTTCATGAATGAGCTACTAGGATCAAGAGGTCTGATCTGGGCAAATGACAAACTAGTTACTATTCAAATCAAGGATTATTTGTATGAACTTGGTGATGCACAAGCCCAGAAGGAAGCTCTCTAGGGTTACTTCAAAAACTTCCAAAGCATGATGCATGCAAGAGACAGAATACCAAAGTCAATAGTTGAAAAATACAAGGACATAGTTTGCTTCATGGTTGATACAGATCAGTGTCTAATGGAGGCAGTTGAGCCAAGGACTGTATGGGTGATGCCCATGGGTTATGAAGTAGACAAAAAACTATTAGAGGCTCATGTTCAACATCTGCTAAATCAACCCAAGGACACTGAAGCAGAGAGGTTTGGTACATTTGATGAGCTAAACATAAAATTACATGTTGAGCTAAGGAAGCTTGAAACAAAAAGGAAAGTGAAAAGGGAGGTTGAAGAACTTGTTGGAATGCTTGGCATAACGAAGAAGGCAGTTGATTCAAAGAGAGAAAGAATAGAAAAAATTGAAAGGGAGAGGGAAGGTACAAAGAAAGAAAGCATTCTGGTGAAAGCCTCTACCTAGATGAGATCTACTAGAAGTTCTACCCCTGTCACTCTTGAAAGCCCAAAAACTACCTAATCAAAAACCAAACCATCTGTCAAAAGTGAAAAGAGAAAGAAGACTAAGGCCACAAGGACATATGTGAGCCTCAAGGATGATGAAGAGATAGAATTGGATATGGAGGTCAAAGATTTAAAGAAAGCAAAGCACAAGCTCTCCAAGGATGAAAATAATGATGAGGAGTAGAAGACAGAAGAGTTTGTTGAGAAACCCACTCTCTCAATTGAAGACATCATCAAAGCAGTCACTATGATGAATATAATGATGCAGATAAGAGAATACTTGAGGAAGCAACTATTAGGTAATTGAACATCTATAACAAAGCCTTCATTGAAATAATTTCATTAATTCCTAAAAGCCTAGAAGAAGTACTGGAGTTAAGAAAAGAAAATGCAATTACAAAAGACTTGGAGATCTGGGAACAAATAGTGATACCGTTATGTCCATCTATCACTTCAAAACAAATGAACATGGTTTTCAAGGACGTCAAAAAATATTTCCAAAGCAAATCTAAAATGAATAAACTCATGCTAGGAGAAACAAACAAAATAGATGATGAAACAAAATAAATTATTCGGAAAGCCTTGAAAAGGTTTAATCTTCCCATTGTAGAGGAAGCTGATGAAGAGCCTTTTACCATGGATGTTGAAGGATTAAAGGAAATCAATGAAGAATTCTCTAACAAGGATGTCAAAGGATTAAAGAAAATTGATGAAGAGCCATCTGAGGCATTAGATTCTTCAGTTCTAGAAGAAGAAGTTTCACAAGGAAAAGGAAATACTAATAGAAGACACTGGTAATGTCACTCCTTCGGATCCCACTATTGCCAAGACAAATCTTCTGGTCACCAGAAAAGTAGAGGAAGGAAGAAAAGAAGAGAAGGAGAATCAGGAGAAAGAAAATAAGGCAAAAGAGGAAGAAGAACAAACAGAAAAGGATAGTGATTACACATCCAAACTAGCTAGTCCTGATACCTCTAAAGGGAAGAAGTTTGAATCATCAGCAAGAGACACTGCAGAGACAATGCAGAATTTACCAGACAAAGAAATGATGGAGCTGCATGAACCTAAGTTGATTTAAGGGCCACTGAATCTGGACTCTCTCTCTCTTTGGTTCAGATAATGAAGATAGCATCTTTTTCTCAGGCCAAAGGAAAAGAAAAACTTCTAAAATATCATATGGAGGACAGTGAACTGTTGAATATTGCATCCAGAGTACTAGAGAAGATCATGCCCACATTTTATAAGGATGCATCTATCTCTCCATCTGGTAATTTAAAAAATATGCTTAATTCTATCAATACACACTTTGAATCTTTAGAAAAATTAGTAGAAACTAAGGCTTGGAAAGAGTTCTTTGGAATAAGATTTAGTGAGATACAAGGACTAATTAACAATGATAGAAAAACAATAGACATTGGCATAAAGAGCACTAAAAATGCTCTTAAGGATGGAGGAGATATAAATAATTTTTTTTATCTTGGCCTAGAGTTGCAGAGGACATTGAGAAGAAGATGAAAGAACAAGAAGAAAAATTGACAAACCTATCTCAGAATTTTGATCCTCTTACTATCTCTCCGATAAACCAAGAGTGTCAAGCAGTTGTTATCATAAATGAAATAAATAAACTAGTTAAGGAGAAGAGGCATCTAATGGATAGAATGGGTGAACTTAGGGGAATAATCCTCCCTAAGTTAGAAGTATTGCATGATGCTTTAACAGATGCTCTAAGTACAGCCCAGACAAGTGATCCAACAAACTTGAAGAGGGCAAAAGCATATGCATTTTTGTTAAGTGGAGACATCTCCATTTTGGATAGAATGAAGAGGAGTTGGGCCACATGGATTGTACAGTTGAAGAAAACCTTTGCATATATACTTAAGTATATGTAAGTATAACATATGAATTGTATGTACCCATGCGGCCATGTATATAATAGTTTTTGCACAATTTTGGTATATGGATCCCACCCTTTTCCATTGATGTCAAAGGGGAAGTGAAGAGTAGTGAAAAATGAGGAATCTAGCAAAGGGGGAGCATCGGTAAAATAGTGTAAAGAAATAGAGCACAAACAAAGGGGGAGTTACTGCGACACTTAGTCATCTTTCACTAAGTGTTGCCATCAATGCCAAAGGGGGAGATTGTTGGCAAGAGACACTATTTGGCTTCATAAGTATTGTCATTGATGGAAACAAAGTCTATCCCACACATCTGCAGTACATAATATGCCTATACCAGAAGTCAGATTGAAGATTGCCTTGGTCTGGTAGACAAGAACAGAGCATGAAACATGATCCAAAAATGAAGTCCAGATCTCTCAGATGGTGTAACTCAGTGAGTTGTAGATTTTGAAAAGTCAAGAGGGGCATCATAACTATTGTATTCTAGAGATTTAGTCTCTGGTGACAAAGCATACAAAAGATATGAACATTTGAGTGTTGGGCTCCAGTTAGATAGAGCAGACAGAGGAAGAACTGATCGATAGAGTATCAGACTTCAATCCGGATGTGTAAAAAGTGCTAATCAAGTAATTTGTGACATTGTACATTTTTTGCCGACATGATTAATGATTTCTATGCCTAATTTTTTGATGCGCATCATTAATCAAGTATGGATTCAGCTAACAAAATAGTAACTTGCAAATATCCTAAGTGTTCTTCCTGCCGACTAGAAGGTTGTTTGAAATCCTTGATGTGGATATATATTCCTGATAGATTCAAGCTTGTGAAGGTGTGAAAGTGATAGAAGTTTTGATGGAGTGTGAAGAAAAGTAGAGAGAAGTACGAAGACAGTAATCCAAGCTTAGAATGTGACGTAAGAGTGATACTAAGTAGAAGAAGAATGAAATGTGCTAGATTAGTATATTGAGCCTAACTGATACTAAATTCTTGCATATGTAGATGTTGTTCATCAGTTCAAACACTTGGATATCTTTTGTAAGTTCTGTAGACAGTGAGTCTCCTCTAGGCAGTGGGCCTCTTGTGAGCAATGTGCTCAGGCAATGAGCCCCAACTGACAAGTACCATTTTGTACTCTCCTATTCTTTTAATAGAGAATACAATCTCAGGTTAGTCACCTTGTGGTTTTTCCCTTAATAGGGTTTCCACGTAAAATCCTTCTGTTATGTGTGTTAATTTCATTTCTATTCTTATGATTGCTTAAGCTTTCATGTTTTGATATAGAACTAAATGTTAAGAAAGTAAAAGTAAGAGAAGTTTTAGATAATTGATTCACCCCCCCTCTCAGTTATCTACCTTATTTCCAACATATGACTTGAATTTTTATTTAAAAAGCATTAGGAGAAACATGAACATCTAGGATGCCCTTGATCAACTTGGATAGTTTGAGAAGTTAAAAAAGTCACACAAAAGTAAACATGATCCTAAAAATGCTATTGTTTTACAAGAAGAAAATGATGAGGCACTTGCTTGATATGAAGATCCCCTATTTATTACACGCCTCCTTTTTATGTGACTATCAAAATAGTTAATAAACTATTCATAATTGTATTTTGGATATGAAAACAACAAAAAATGTAATGTCTAAATACATAGTAGACCAAAGAGGGATTCCTCATGGACCTAATAACATGATAAAATGACTAGTTTTGACACTAGACATATTGAGTCTTGTGGGAAATATAGGGAAATTATCATAAAAATAGTTCAAAACAAGAAAGTTAGATGGATGAATAATATTCAAATCCTTAAAATTATTACAAATTACAACATGTTATTAGGAAGGGATTGGTTTTAAGAAATCAATGCCTTTGTTTGTAAAGACACTACTTGGGTCCCTTTAGGGAATGATATTGCCTTTATATGTAGAGAAGACTATTCTAGAACTGCAATTGAACATGTTTCACCAACCATTTTATATGTTGAGACTAGAATAGGTACTTATAGACTTTTGAATAGTGATCAATACACATAAATCATCTTGACAAGAGTTTTGAATAGAATGATATATTTCTTTCTAAAGGAGACATATGGACCATGTATTTTGATGGTGCATGTTGTAGTGCCCCTCACCTTGTCATCTATCAAATTGATGGTTGCTTAGTAGGATTCGACTTTATGATAGTATCTTAGATCATTTGATGATGGATTCCTTGTTATTTTGTTAATTGACTATGGACCTAATTGTTATGATAACAGTTGTTGATGTTGAATTCTATTATTTTATGCTAGATGTTGTAGATGCTTTGATGTATTTGCTATATTTGATTGTAAGATAATTGATTGTTTTATGTTGTTGATGAGTAACCAGAAATCTTGTTCAATATAGTTATTTGTTTATACATGAACATGAATGGAACAGTGTCGTATTACTCGCACTCGAGTACCCTACCACACTGTGACTTCCATTCACAAAATGACTGCATGTGGATATATATACATTGTTATGTTTAACTGTGCAGTTTTTGCAGGATGCAGGTACTAGGCACCGACTCCACCTGATTTACTAGGTTTGAGTGTGCCTTCGCCAATGGAATAGTTGTTTGGAGTTAACATGGGGTCCCTTATCATTGTTGGCTAGTTGTCAGTTTACCTTTGTGGTCATTGTCTGTCATTTGATCATGACTTGCAGACAGGTAATGTTACACCTTGAAGTCTAACTAGGTCAGAAGGTGTTTTTGTGTGTAAAGAAGAGTTGAGCATTAAATAGAATTATTATACGAAAAATATAAGGTTGATAATTAAATATAATGGTTAATGTCAATAATTGTTAATAATTGTTATAAATAAATTATAGTTTTATGTGAATTAATAGTTGTATTATTGAATATAATATTATTTGCATTGAATATTTAAATAAAATTATTTTAGAGTTGTATAGTTTAGGTAGTTGCAATGATTTAATTTAATTAATTAATAAAAACCCTCATTGTTGAATAACTAATTAACGGTTCTGAGAGGAGGAGGATTAATTAGGGAAGCTAGAAAATTTTTGGAGGAGGTTGCAGGGTAGTGTGGGGGGAGATCAGGGAGGTTTGGGGGCTGGTTTGGCAGTTGTAGAAGTGATCCCGGCATTGAAATCTCAAAGCAGAGAAGCCAGGTTTCATTGTTATTCATATTTATTCCTGGTAGATTAATATATTGATTATTTGTTCCTAAGGTTTTAAAAATTCCCCCAATTACCTTTGCATGAGCACTCTTTTATTTTGATTAAACACTACTTTTCCAATAGGCCACATATATCCAGTGGAAGAGAATACGAAAGATAGCCCCTTTTACTGCAACTCATGGTCTACCTTGCAAATCCTAATTAACAACGAGGAATAGATTGAAAGTATATATGTTAATTTGGCTCACAAGTCTGCATGTTAATATTAAACCCTAGAATGAAGCTTCCTGACTGAATGCGGATGGCACGTTTTCATTAAATGGAATTTTATTTTCAGATCTAGGTGGCTACATGCGCCAAGCTCTCAAGTAGGGTCGTGAAATGTGTCTAATCCTGTCTATCACAGTTGCTTAATCATTTCTAAAATCTTTTTAACCAAAATTTCATTCTGTGCATATTCTTCAATCATTACAATTCTTGAGATGATGTTTCCTTGAGGCATCGATCCTCACCTTACCTGCTGCCCTTGCATAGATGTTTAAGAGAAGAACATAGGCTACGTGACATTTCTAGGTCCCAAATCAAAGAAAAGTGTTGCTGGAAATACTCCTAAGCCTTTATACATATGTGATCTATAGTCACAAAGAATTCATATCGATGCAACCAACACAGATGTAACAGGTATCTCAATGACTAAGTTTAGGGTAACCACCAGATGGCTAGCATAGCCAAGAAGGTTGACCTGTACACATAATGATTAACTAATAAATGTAACGCAATAAGGGTTTAAATATGGTTGATGTATGAACAATTCCCACACATTAAACCTGCACGGCAGCATATGTTAGAATACAAGCAAAGATTTTATTGATCTGATGCGTCTATTTGTCAAGGTTGCCTTCACCGCAGTTTTCATTCTATCTGATGTTTGTTCTAGTATCCTATTCATATCAGGCGCCAATGTTAATAGTTGTGGTAGGAATATTTATAGATACTAAAATTTGGAAGATAATTTACAAACTTATTGGCTACTCCCAACGCTAAACTATGTCATTTCATCTAGAGTCTGTTAAGGTTTGGCCAAGGGAGACCATAATTTATTTAGCTTGAGTTGATCTAAATGACATGTATAACCCAAAAAATAAAAAATAAAGAAAAATTGAATTTACTATGGCATGCACCAGCTAGAGCAATTTGGATTTGCAAGCAAATTTTCATAACGATGATTTTGATAAGGTTTTGGAAGTCATTTACTATTGCGATCCAGCCATCGATTGAATGTTGTGTAGTTTCAATATTGCTGTTGGTGTGGTTTGAGTTTGCAGATTTAGATTCCACCTCCAGTGGTGGTGTTGCCACCTCTGGTAACTCAGTAATATTTTTATATGAACTTGGCGCTGCTATTTTCCTTATTACTGATGTGATAAAATTGCTGTACATATACTATCAATGCTCATATTGGATATGATCTATGTGCGTGGGGGCTGTTGTATCAAATCACAACTGTTGGAGATATTAATTTTCTGTCGTACCTTACTGAATAATATAGGCAATAGTTCTATGATTATTGGATACTGATTTCTAGAGGGTGTTTTGGTAAATTATCATTAAAGGCTAGCGCCCCATTTAAAATGCGGCATAAGTTCGCCGTAGCATATTAGAATTATTATTATTTCAAGTTACCTACTGTATTTTCCCATTGGTTAATTACAGTAGACTAAGGATTAAAGTGTGTTGTAACTTTCCAAAAAGTCTGTAGCCAAGATAAAGTGGGTCCTTGATAGCCTTACATGCCGCACTATTTGAGTTAGTGAAGCTACCACCTATTTGTTTACTGTTTATTATGTCTTCTTGAGTGGATCATGATCTTACCTTGCCAAAGCTACTGCTAGGAATTAAATCTGCAAGGTGGGACTCATCACAGCGTAAGTGTCTCTTTCCTTATTTAGTGCAAATAATAACCAAGAAATAGATGCTACTCATGTCTAAGTGCTTGGTGGGGTCCATAATATACTACTTGCTAAAGACAAGAACTGAGCCTTTAGCAAATGATCAAAAGTTGTCTACTGTTTGATGATACTAAGCTTCCCTTTGGAGGTAGTAATTTTAGAGAATGTGAGTTGCATCAGCTGTTATATTGTGTTGCAGCTTTTATACATATATCTAAAGCCATTTTAATAGAACCGTTCTTGCCTTGGCAACAAAGCTTGCCAGTGTCTAAACAAATCCATCCACTATTCCGCTCATTTCCTGTTATGCATCTATCATAATTCTCAACACATCTCATGGCTATAATAAGGATTGCATTCCAGTTATGCATTTTATTTTAGGATAAGATAAAACACACTAATGTTTTATTTACAGTAGGAAATGAATGTAAAATATATTTCTATGGGCTATTTTTCATTTTCAATTGAATAGTCTCATATAAAATGTTTAAATATTAGATTTGTGAAGTAATTAGAATATTAAAATATTACTAGAGAGAGTTATCACATTTGATGGAAATTTATATAGTATTGGTAAATCTTGTTATGTGAAATAAAAATATATATATTTATTTGTATTTGGATAAAAGTATTTGCTATTCAATGATCCATGGTATTTATTTTATTATTATTATTATTATTATTATTATTATTATTATTATTATTGTTACTATTATTATCTAAAGATGAAAGAGCATATTAGATTAATGCCCAATTAAATTAGAATTTTGAATAATACTATCCATAATTAGTACTTGTTATTATTCATTGTTATTCGATTATAGATTTAAAACAAACATTATTAATGGAATCATTATTGTTGCAATTGTTTAAGGTGGATAAATGACAATAGATAAGAATATATATTAATATTGATGAAATTAAATTGATTTAGTTACGAGGGTTATGTAAGATTGGAATTTGTTTGATAGATTTGTATTGATTTAAAAATATTGATTTTGAAATTCAATTGAGAAGTTTTGTATTAGATAAATGGTTATTACGAGTCATAGGTAATTGGTTATTAGAAAATTGGTGTATTGTGAATTCAATTTGTGGGTCATGAACTAGTTCATATAGTCTTTTTTTGATTTTGTATCTACCTGCATGGTTAGTTTTCTAGAGGCATAGAATGTTGTGTCTTGATTTCATATGCTATGTTGTAATGTATCACAATGTGTTTATAAAGTCCTTCATAGATGTGGTTTATTTATTTTTAGTGGGGAGACATCGTTATCCATAGAGAAGAATTTTGTTTATGAGTTACTTCATTTCGAAGCTGTGGACAATGTTTTGTGAGATGTCCTGGTGATTAAGTTGATATGTAAGATGGTTAATGCCTTGCATTGTTATATATACATGCTGATATAATGATAATTGTTATGCAAGATGGTTAATGCCTTGCATGGTTCATGTATCCTCGTTGTCATGATGATGTTTGCTATGCTTGTTGAGTGGGATTTTCTAGTTGCGGGTAGGGGAGTGGCTCTCAATGGGGGCCGAAGCCCGAAGTGGTGTCCAGGACAACCCATGTGGGAGTTAGATAACTCAGTGATAACCTAAATAATGAATTAGGGGGTTGGGTAGTTAATCACACTAAATAAAGATAAGTGGATGCCTCACTCATGGCTCAAGTACTCATTTAGGCTTGAGATGAGATGAGAAGGCCTGGAATGGCAAGATCAACTACCTTGTCCTCATGAAAGGTATGTTGATTCCGCATGAGCTTTGTATGGGGGCCGGGAGTCAGGAGAGGCTACCAGGACAACCTAAGATGGGGGCCGGGCCCTAGGAAGGCGTACCAGGACAACCCATGACAAGCCATGTGATGAACTCCTTCCTACTGCATCCTAGTATTCCCTAGTTGTACTCTCCCCATTTGTTATGTGTTTGCCTCTGGAAGTGTTGTTAAGTTCCTTGTGATATGGACTTGTGTTGTTGGAGTCATGTGAGTCTTTGTTCTTATAGTCTACTGTCTACCTGACTGTATATTGAAGTGGAGACCTTATGTTAACTCCTAGCTCGGGGGGTGGACCTCAAGGTTCCACATGGTCGGGTGGAAGAGCTTTTATCCATTGGTTTTTTTTCCTTACCGATGTTCATGTACAAAGAGGATATAGCTTGTGTATCAGACATCAGATCTTGTACCTATTTATGGAGACAGTTATTATGCTCATGTACTGGCCTATGTATCAGATGATTCATTATGTATGTATTCGTATGTATTCAGAAGATGATAATGTAACAATACAATGTTGTATTCATATGTCAGGAGAAATTGTAACTATGTACTAGATCCTGATGATTACTTATATGATGTTATGTAGATGTAAAAGTTTATTGATTTAGTGCAATAGGCTTACAATGATTTACTGATGTTAATTCATGATGTGTGTTAGATTATGTAAATTGTTTTGTCAAGTAATGCAACCATGATATCTTAGAGGACAAGTCATTAATTTAATGATGTGTTTAGATATGTTAAACATTACTTTGTTACTTTATTCATTTAAAAAAAAAAAAACTATTCTATTTTGCATAGCATAGATGTGTTGTTCTCTAAGGTGCTCATGGCGGGGCATTACACATGTTCTAAAAAATGGAAGTGGTAATGGTGTTATTTTTATTTATCCTAGAAGGTGAGTTTCATCAATTTTATTTTCAACTATCATTTGATGCCATGAATAACATAAAAGTTTGAATCCCTCTTTCTAGGTCTTGAGAAAGTAGGTGAGATGAACATAAAGAAATTAGAATTTTTTGGTGACTTAGAGCTGATTGTAAGATAAGATAGAAATTTTTTTAAAACAAATTAGACAAGAATGCATAGATATACATAAAAAGTTTGATTTTTGATTGAGAGTTTTGATGCGAGTTTTGATGCTTTTAACATTTCCCACATGCTTCAAGGGTTTAATTCTAAAGAAAATAATTTCATTTTTTCTAAAAATATTAGACCCATGATTTTTTACTAATAAAATAATTGGCCCAATTTTTAGTGCAATGAGCATATTGATTTCTTTCTACAAAATAATTATTTTGATTCAAATGATTATGTGTTGAACTATGGACACTATTTATAGCTATCTATAAATAGGTTTCTTACAAGTTTGGTTAGTCTTATGTCCATGTTTTCACCTAATGATCATCCCAAAATTGCAAAAAATGAAGACTTTCCTAGGAGAGTAGTTGGATAAACCACCCTTATAAATTTGGGTACTAATGAAGACCATAAGTTTTATTTAGGTATTAACTATACTGAGAAAGAAAGTGTTTCTTGCACTAATGGTCTCAAAGAATTCATTAATTTTTTTCCTTGGTCTTACAAAGATCCTAAAGGTTATGGTTCCAAAATAATATGAAATGATATCCTCATAAAGCCTAGTATCCAACATGTGAGATAAAATCCTTGAAAGTTGAGCCCATTGTTGGATGATGCCACTGATAAAAAGCTCGATAAAATACTTGATGGTAGTGTCATTTTTCTTGTAAGATATTCAAATTAGGTAGTTAACTCGATGCCAAGCTATAAAAAGAATGATAGAATTCATTTGTGTGTCAAATTCCTTGATTTAAATAAAGCTAGCATGAAGGATAATTATCTATTACCTAACATTGATCAAATATTGTAGCAGGTCACTAGTTCAAAAATAATGTCACTATTAAACAATTTTTTTAGATACAACCATTTTTTGTCAATCCTAAAGATAGGCATAAAACAACTTTCACTAGACTTAGAGGCATCTTTGGTTTAAATCAAATGTATTTCAACATCATTAATACTAGTGCCACCCTTCAAAGAGCCATGCATGTTGCTTTTAATGAGTTTATTGGAAACATAACTTAAGTTTATCTCAATAAACTTGTCATTCATTAGAGGAAGTGGATAAGGCACATTGATCATGTTCATAAATTTTTGATCTACTACAAAAAAACATGTGATTTCTCGTAGTCCCAAGAAATCAAATTTTCAAGTAACTAAGAGTAGGTTATTGGCACACATCATATCAAAAGATGGTATTTCCATGTATCTTAAAAGATTTAAGGCAATTAGAGAATTTCCACCACCAAAAGATGAATAGAATTTATGATCCTTTTGGTAAAATCAACTTTGTGCATAAATTCATTACTATTTTTTGATAAGATTCCTCCTTTGTAGATTTTACTTAAAAAGGATAAAATTTCTCTTTGGGATCAAAATTGTAATGTGACTTTTTAAAACTCACAAGAAGCCTTAGCTAGTGCTCTAGTTTGGCTGATAGGCCATTCTATATGTGCACACATCTTGTAACTACTAAAAAAATTTGGTAGTCCTAATAAAAAATAATTTTATTGGTAGTCCTTCCCTAAAAATAGGACCAAAATTTTTGTGGTTTTAATTACCATGATTGATTTTGCAAATACACACTCAAAAAAATATATTTCTCTTGGTGGTTATTTTAGAATTCATGGTGTTTCATTTATTTCCTTTGCCCTTACATTTTCTAATTGTGGGTTTCATTTAGTATTATATAGTACATGCTACATATTGTTTTTATGGTGTTGCAATATGTGAGGTAAGGTGTAGGAGAGCCTGAACATAAACTAGTCGATCCAAGGCCGTGCAATATGTGTGCTTTCTAGTGTACATAACATAACGGGATCAACAAGAAGGAAAAATAAAATATAGAGGGTGTATATCTCAAATTAACCAAAAATTAGGATTGCACTTTAAGGAGTCACTTGCAACCACAAGAGCAAATAAGTGAATCACATTAGGCATGCATGTGAGGAGGATGTCTTCTTCTAGGTTAACATTTATTTCTTTTCTTCTTTAGATTTATTTTTTAACATCAATTTTTGATCTGATTACTAATAGACAATAATATATAAATTTTAAATTTTACTAGACCTTGCTTAAAATTTAATAATTTGATGCCACAAACAAATTGTGGAAGGATTATCTCATAAACCTAGCTCATTGTCTAGAGGATTTCTTCTTAGTGTCCTACATGTACCAGACAAAACCCAAACAAAAATTTCTCCCAAAATTTACTAATATTTTTAATTTACAACACAAAGGGATTGTAGGTAAGTATGCTAAGGAGGTGAGAAAACTCATTTTGAGGCTTCTAAGTGTGATTTATGAGGCTCTAGACAATAGTTTCATTATTTGGAAAGCATGGCTAGGTGATGGGTATAAATAATTTTACTCCATACCCAAATCCAGATCTTATGCTTGATATTCCACCCCATTCAAATTTGTGAGGCATCATTGTTCTAATACAAGGAGATTTAAATAGTATTATACTTCATATTTTGCTATAATTATTTCTTGTCTCTAAAATTTATGCTAACAAATTTTAAATAAAAAATTTATATATAAAAGTTGTTTTCTACTCCAAATTTTCATTTGTATTTTTCTTCAATATCCTTTCAAACTTGCAAATAAAATAGTATTCATTGCATGTAAAATAGATAAATATATATAAGTTATTTTCTGCTCCAAACTTTCATCTGTATTTTTCTTCAATGCCCTTTCAAATCTACACAATAAAATAGTATTCATTGCATGCAAAATAGATAAAAGGAAAATAGATAAAAAGCAAAAGAAAAAAAAGTGGGAATTTAGGAAAAAGCAAGAAAATCAAGAAAATAAAAAAGAGAATTACAAAACAAAACATGTAAAAGTTACAGATTTTCTAGTAAGTTTTAATACATTCTAAAATTGGCCCTCTACCACTCTTATCATTAATTGGTGCATTAACTTTTTAATGATGAGCAAGAAAATCAAGAAAATAAAAAAGAGAATTACAAACCAAAACATGTAAAAGTTAGAGATTTTCTAGTAAGTTTTAATACATTCTAAAATTAGCCCTCTACCACTCTTATCATTGATTGGTGCATTAACTTTTTCATGATGAGTTTTTAAATAGATATTTAATTAGTTTTTCTTAAAATAGAAGTTGATTATCTATTTTATGTAGAATTTCCAAGTTAATAAACTAAATTAAATAGATTTAAATATTTATTAATTTCATAGTTTTAGTTTTAAAGGACATGAACATTTAGGTTTAATATCTTATTTAATTATCTTGCAAGGTTGGTTGATTTTATTTAAATGATTAAATAACTTTAAAAAAGAAATAACTATTTAATTTAATTATTTTATTTTAAATCTATTAAAATCATTAAATAAATGTTTAGACTGTAAAGTTACTCCATTATAACCTAATAAATTTATTTGTCTTCATAATGTTGCTTACATATATTCACTATAGTTTAATTCCTACGATGTCAATTAATTTATGCCACATATTTTAAATAAAAACTATATATATATATATATATATATATATATATAGTATTCATTGCATATGCAAAATAGATTAGGAGAAAACAAAAAAAAAAAAAGAAAAACAAAAAGATAAAAAAAGTGTGATTTAGGAAAAAGCAAGAAAAAGAAAAAGAGAATTACAAAACAAAACATGTAAAAGTTAGAGATTCTCTTTGATTATATCATAATGGTATGTTTTATTACATTCTAAAATTAGCCCTCTACCAGTCTTATCATTGTTTGGTGCATTAGTTTTTATGATGAGTTTTTAAATAGATCCATTAGTGCTCAATATTCTTTATTAATTAGTTTTTCTTAAAATAGAACCTTTCTTTTAATAAAAGGGGTAAAAACTTTATTGAATCATAAAATCATTACAAAGCAGAAAGAAACACCCATAAGGGGCACAACTAAAAACAAGAATTAAGTAACACCCGAAAAGCTCCTCATATCTTCCATAACCCAATCTTCAAGAATAGGGGCCAAATCACCAGGAAGATTGCCCCAATCATGCACATTCCAAGTCTCCATCTGCTCAGACACCCATCTCGCCAAACCATCCGCCACCTTATTCCACTCTCATTGCACATGACAAAAAGTAATACAATCTAAAGCATTGCTCAGAGAAACAATTTGTTTGGCCACCACTACAAATTGCTAGTTCACCTCCTCAAACTGTCTCCTATTCAGCATATCAATGACCACCTAAGAATCTGATTCACAAATAATCTGCCTCCAGCCAAGGGTACAAGCACGCTCTAATGCCAGAAGGATAGCAAGAGCCTCCATGAGATTATTTGTATGCTGACCTTTATATATAGAGAAGAAAAAAATTACCACCCCTAAACTATCCCTACCAATGGCACCAACTCTAGCATGGCCAGGATTACCTCTGGAAGATCCATCAGTATTGATTTCAGCTCCCCCATAGTGGGAGGACACCAACGACTAGTACGACAGACCCTTGCTCTCCCACGCCCATGCTGAACCGTCCTCAAATGTTTTTGTCCACCCCCAGAGAGACCCAAGGCTTCAATAATATTACAGTCACTAGAAGCAACAAGCATAGATAGATCCCACTTAGCAGCCAAAGTTTCCTATAGACCCCCCAAAATCCTCAACCAGAGCTGACCAACAAGTAGCTTCTTGTCCAGAAAAATTCTACAATTGCGCTCCAACGAAATATGCCAAATTATCAAACTAGAGCCAATGATCCAAGCAATGAGGAGAAAAGAGGTCTTTATAGGGGGAGGCCTCAAACTCCTCCAAAAATCCTCTAAAGAAGAAGCATGTCTACACGGTATACGCTAGAGATTCCACCAGAAATGCCAAATAACTTTCACAAAGGAACACTGAAAGAAGAGATGGGGGATGCACTCCTCATGCCCACCACACAGAACACACTTAGAAGGCCCCCAAAACCCACGTTTCTAGAGGTTCTCCCAAGTAAGGCACCTCCCTTGAACAACTAACCATGAGAAGAAGTTACACTTAGGCCAAGCAAACTTATTCCAAACCTGTTTCCACCACGAGGCCTTTGAGCTCCCAAACATTTGCTTATCAAGAACTTGATAACCTGAGGCAACAGTAAATTTACCTTTTGGATTAGGACCCCAAGCCAACACATCTCTCCCAGGAAGAGAAGTGCAGACATGCCTCGATAGGATCCCATCAAGCTCTTGATAATCCCCAATTGCCCCATCAGGAGGCCACTCCTGCAGAACCTTCCATCTATACACACTAACTTGTCCCAAGTTATGAAGGGTTTCAAAATCAGCAACATGGCACCACCTAGCATCAATAAAATTCCTACTCAAATTCTGTAGGTGGAGGTGGGTAGACAAAATGGGAGGATAACCATTCCAAGAAGCATGCCAAAAGAGAGCATCCTGCCCCCCATTGCAAATCCAAAACAACCCCTGCTTGACTAACTTGGCACCTCTTTTGAGGGTACTCCAAATCATAGAACCCTTCCCCTCCAAACTGAAGCAGGCAACATCCACACTCTCAATTGCACCTAGATACTTTGAGGTAAGAATTTTTGCCCATGATTGATGTTGCTGCGAACACCACCGCCAATATAGCTTAGCTACTAAAGCTTGTCTATTCAAATCAGTTCTATGCAGACCCAGACCACCAGCCTACTTCTGCCTACAAATAGCTTCCCACTTAACCAAACTCCACTTCCTGTGAAGGAGGTTACCAGACCAAAGGAACTACCGAGACAAACTCTCAAAGTCTTTGATAAAGCCAAAAGGTGCAGAGAGAACAAAACATCTATACAAAGGAAGAGCCTGCACCACTAAATTTAGAAGAGTCATCCTACCCATAGAAGAGAGCCACCTATTAGTCCAATGACTAACCAGATTTATGAACTTATCCATAATCTCTTGCCAGAACAATTTAGGAAGCGAACGAATAGAAAGCGGAATACCAAGATACACAAAAGGGAGAGTGACAATCTAGAAACAAAGGATACCAACAATTCTCCTCTGAATAGCCCACGGAGTATGAAAGAATTAAATAAAAGATTTCCCCTCATTAATTTTCTAACCTAATGTAGCCAAATAACAATCCAGAATCCTGTGCCAACCAGAAGCCTCTTCAACCTTGGCTCTTCCCATCAGAGTCATGTCATCAACAAACTAAAAATGTGACTGAGGAGGAATATTATTTCCAAAACTCCATCCCTTAATCAAACTAGTCTCCACTTGGGATCTAATAAAGTTCCCCAAACCCTCTGCCAATAAGATGAAAAGATAGGGGGATAAAGGGTCCCCTTGTCTGAGCCCCCTAGAAGCACCAAACAACTCTATAAGATCACCATTAATCAGCACCAAAAACACAACTCTTGACCCACTCAATCCATTCACCAGCAAAATCGAATGCTCCTAGAATCTTAAATAAGATGGCCCATTTAACCCGATCATAAGCTTTAGCCATATCCAACTTAATAAACATAGCTTTCTCTTTAGAATGATCCATAGAATGAATTGTCTCAGCTGCAATGATGATACCATCCATAATCTACCTACCAGCCACAAAACTCCCTTGCTCTTCAGAAATTAGCCTACTTAGCCAGGGTTTCAGCCGCTCATCATTTAACTTAGTAATAATCTTATAAACCACATTACATAAGGCAATGGGCCTAAAAAGATCCAGAGAATTAGCCCCATCATTCTTTGGGATGAGAGAAAGGAAGGTAGCATTCATGGATTTTAGCAGTTGTTTATTCATGAAAGATTCCTAAATGACCTCCAACAAATCCAACTTAATCACTTCCCAGAACTCCTAGTAAAACTCAACCAGGAAACCATCAGGCCCTGGAGCTTTTCCCTTTTTCATCTGGAACACAATAGTTTCAAGCTCTGACAAAGAAATAGGATGAAACAAAGAAGCATTCATTTCACTGGTGAGTAAGGGCGGAATACTATTCAAAATATTAGCTTCATCCTCCTCCAGAGGAAGGGAATCCTTAGATAGTAGAATAGAAAAGAAACAAATAGCCTTATCAGAAATAGAAGTAGAGGAGGAGAGAATCTCCCCATTTGAAGACCTGAGAGAAGAAATGACATTACCTTGTCTCCTATCTTTTACTGAATTGTGGAAGAAAGAAGTATTCCTATCTCCTGCCTGAAGCCACTCGATTCGGGACTTTTGTTTCCAAAAAAATTCCTCATGTAATTCCCATTCCTCAACTTCCTTTATAGCAGCAACTTCCAGAAAACCCAGATCCTCAGTGAGGCCCTGATCACAAATCTTCCTAGTGATCGAGTCCAAATGAGCTTGAGCAGACTGTTTTGCATGGAAAACATTACCAAAGTGTTGCCTATCCAATTGTTTCAACCTATATTTCACATATTGGAGCCTCTTGGAGAAGGAGTACATAGCGGTCCCATGTGACGGCTTCCCCAAATTCCACCAACCAGAAAGAAGATCATGGAGGGAGTCATCTCTTAACCACATGAGCTAAAACTTAAAAGATTGGTTTACACAACATCGGGAAAGCTTAGGAATAAGTTTGATTGTCCAATGATCAAAGCCCCACCCATCCAAAATCTCAGAGCTAGTCAACCACCTGTCCCCCAGCAAGAAACTAGACACCAAGAATCTATCTAGACATTCAGAAATAGTAGTGTCCCCACATCTCCTATTATTCCAAGTAAAGATCCCATTAATAGGATTGATGTCAACCAAATTCAAGAGAGCCACATTAACCTGCAAGAGATCAGAAGAAGGCTCCAAGCGAGCAATTCCTCCCCTCTTCTCTTCCAGAGAAACAATGACATTAAAATCCCCGACTAAAATCCATGGGAGATAAGGATCCAAAGTCCTCACATATCTGACAAAACCCCACAACTTTACCTTGCCATGAAGGTCAGTCGGAGCATAGATGTTAGAAAAGAGTATTCTCTCTCCAGACTCAAGATGAGAAGCAACATAAGAAATCAAACCTCTGCAAGAGTACCACCAAATTGGCCTGACTCTATGTGGGTCCCATAAGCATGGAACCCCACCAGATCTACCAAGAGCACCAACACATTGACACTGACCACGACTCCAAATCTTCGAAGCCACACTCATCATGCTATCAACTGATAACTTAGTTTTATGAAGGAACACCACATCAGGAGAATGAATACGAACCAAATCCTGAATAGCCTTTTGTCTAGGGATGTTATTCATACCCCTCACATTCCAAGAGAGCACAATCATTGTTGGGGTTGGGAGAAGTGAGCATCAATATCTTAAAAAAGAACCTAATTATCTATTTTATGTAAAATTTCCATGCAACTTAATAGCTAAATTAAATAGATTTAAATATTTATTAATTTCATAGTTTTAGTTTTAAAGACATGAAAATTTAGATTTAATTTCTTATTTAATTATCTTGGAAGGTTTATTTTATTTAAATGGTTAAATAACTTTAAAAAAGAAATAACTATTTAATTTAATTATTTTATTAAATCTATTAAAATCATTAAATAAATGTTTAGACTCTAAAGTTACTCCATGATAACCTTAATAAATTTATTTATGTCTTTATAATGTTGGTTATGTATATTTTAAGAAGTCATTTATTCACCATAATTTAATTTCAATTAATTTATTAATTTATATCTATTCAATGCGTAGTTTGATAGTAATCATTTTAGTTAGAATCTTTTCTTATTTTTTAACTTTGGTAGTATCTTTTGGTTTAAAAGTAATTTAATTTAAATATCCTTAACAAAGTAAATGTATAAACTATATTAAAAAAATCATAATGACCTAAAACATTATTATTTAGAATATAAATTGTATCTTTATTTATGTTTGTGGTGTAGCACTCACCTATTTTGAGTGGGTTCAAGTGCAATTGCTTAAGAAACTTTTTTGACTTGGTCATGAAGATTGGAATGGGAATCTAAGATTGCTTTTTTTATTAAGGGTTTCTAAGTTGTTAGATTCAAATTTTTTTTAATTGTTTGAATTTTTTTGTGTAATTATCCAAATAAAAGTTGAATAGATTAAAAAATATATTTTTTTGAAATTGATTTTATGATTAAAAAAATTTAAAAAGTATATTTATATTTAAAAAATAATTTCAGATTGGTTGGAAGATGATGTAATAGAAGTGGTTGTTCTATTAATATAATAATTGATTGGTTGCATATGAAAATCTTATTTGTTGGGCTTTCCCTCTATTTTTATGTGGTTGAAAAATTAAAATGGCCGATAGGCACAAATATTTATAGGCCTATTTCTAAATAGTATATATTTATTACTAAAAAGTCATTGCATGTAGTAGTTGGTGGACAAGGCTATAAAACTATTAAAAATTCAATTATTTTTTTTACAAATAAAAATAATCTAGAATAATATCATAAACAAACCATCAAAGAACTATGGCCTCCCATTCAATGAAGAAGAAGTGGCATATTTACTAGTACCCCAAAGCTATCCACTAAATAAATTCTAAGCAATTAATACATTAGGTGAACCGTGTAGTACCTAAATAATGTAGGATAATACAAAATCCATGTAACTAATTTCCCTCTTGATAGACACATTTATAGCCATATTAAATAGTGTATTTTTATTCTTTGTCAAAGTTATTATATTTATAGCCATATTGTTAAATAGTCTTATGGTCCAATAATTGCACAAAATAACTTTTAAAAAACATATATGAAATTTATTTATGCAAATTGTTTCTATTAATATAGAAGTCAATTTGTAGGCCCTAATATCTTAGAAGAATTTCACCACCTTGAGAGCAAGCTGCCAGATTTTGATTTTGGTATTGATGACAGCTTCCATCCAACTTGATCCCATACAGACACGATGTTTTGCCACTATAGTCTTAGTTATAGGAGCGGTGTGGTTTGGTATTGTAGTGCTTTGAACACATTTCGCACACACAAAGTGAACATCAAAAACTCACTCAAATAATAAAGGGATGTCAAAGTTCAAATGCACACTTCACACAAATAATAAGTGGATGCCAAAGTTCAAACGCACACTTCACACAAATAATAAGTGGATGCCAAAGTTCAAACACATACAAAATGAATGCCAAAAGTTCAAACACACTTCAAACAAATAAAGTTCAAAGACACTTCAAACAAACATGGATATCAACATTCAAACAAACACACAATAATTGAGTTTATTATAGTATATATAGTCTTTTCCACCAACTACTACATGTAGTGACTTTCTAATAAAAAATAAATATAAACTATTTAGTGATAGGGCTATAAATATTTGTGCCTATCGGCCATTCGATAGCACCTTTGGTGCTTTTGCTAGTTTTAGTCAAGACATGTCTTAGTAAAGCCTTCCTTCTATATGTCAATACAACTAACAAATCCACAAGTGATGTGATCACTCAATACTTTGATCAATAAGAGAAACCCATTTGTTATTATATTCAAATCCTAAAACATGTTGTACCAAGGTTTCCTTTACTCAAAAAAAATTCTTTGTACTTAGCTTCAACACTTACCAAATACAAACATTTATTGATTGGTGACAAAGTGATTGTGCACTCAAATGTACCTCTCTTAGTTTACCTCATTAGGAAACCCATTATTGAAGTTTGAAACATGAAAAACTATCAAAGGTAATGATCTCAAAATATATTTAGTTAAAAATGCTAATTTTGATGTAAAACTAGTTGTCCTTGTTGTAGATGAAAATTTGTAGGCAAGACCCCATTTTTAGACTTCAAAAAGATTTTAAATCATCAAAAATCTTAACATCAAACTTTGCATGCAAGAATTTGGAGAATAATGATAACCAAGAGTCATGAAAGAAATTTTGTTCTTTCATTAGTCTAGGTTATTAGTATTCTCCAATTTTTTTGTAGGTTTATCTGGTGCCCCTAGCAATTACAAAGGCCTTTGTTTTCTAGTTTTTGAGACAAGTTAAAATGAAGTACAAGTACCTAGGTTTCCCATATGCCTCTATAACATAAAATAGTTTGGTGAAAGTTAGAGACTCTGATCTTGGGCACATAGATTTGGGTGATTTTCGGGTTAAAATGCAACATGACCCTAAGCCTTCCATTACAAAGAAGATTGTGAGTAGTGGATCATCTCATGCAGGGGGTTTTCCACCTACCATATCATGTCTAGACTTGGTCATTTCTTGTGCAAAGAATTATTATCCTGACTCTTAGGAGATACAAGCTTTTGATGGCTCTGTGATTACTAAGGTTGATGTTGAGGCTATTTCTCATGCACTGAGGTTACCTAACTGGGAAGAATTTGTTGAAATATCTATTACCACAAGGTGGGGCTATTTTTGGGAAAATAAAAATTGTTGCTTGAACAGTATTGCTAAAAACTGGTTAAAGATTGAAAAGAAAGGTAAATCTCAGATTCCCTCTAATTTGAAAAGGGGACATTTTAAGGAAGAAATTTTTGATATGATTACCTTGTTACATCATGTTGTTGGGAGTTATGAATTTGATTCATTTGAAAATTGGATGTGCGAGTTCATCTTAGTAATTTGTAGCGAATGCCAATAGATTGACTGGGATAAATTGATAAGTAAGCACATGAATGAACATTTAGTTAATTTTCATCAGAAGATATCCTTTCATATGTGCTCTTATATGATTTACATCTTAGCTAGTAAAGAGGTTGTCTGGGCTAGTTTGAAGACTCAAGGTTTCCTTACACTAAATACACCTGTGTATATTTATTTCCCACAGTTGCAAAAGGAAAATGGAATGAAATATTATCACTGTGTGAATGATGTCTCTCTGATGTTGTCTGTAAAAATAATTGAAGGTTCACCTCAAAGAAGAATTTCTCCTAAAGCAATGGCATTGATGATGAGATTCAAAAGCTTTTATATTTAATTTGATAGATTCACCTATCTGTGGATTGGGGGTTATGAAAATGCCTTGTTGAAATTGCCAAGGTACACCTAAGATTGTCTTATTCTTTTGCAGGTCTATCACCAAATGGCAACTGTGAATAGTAAATATCATAGTATGAAAAAGAAAGCGTATTCTTTCCCTATATCAATATCTTTCTTTGGTTGTAAGAGTAATGATAATGCTAAGAACATTTAGAAGATTTTAGCTGAATACAATCTCCACCCTTTATCTATGCTACCATCTTTTGACAGTAAAAATTTTGATAAAAGAAATTCCCATGGGGGAAGTCTTTATGAACATCAACCACAACTGGAGGACTATTGGGAGGACTATGCCGATGAAAGGGAAGTCTAGAGGAGAGATTGGATGAGGTTGACAATAGACTAGGTCTAGGCTTTCAATTTGTCCTTGTCAAGTCTAGATGATGTAGATGATCTCAAAAGCAATGGCACTATCTTGGAATTAGAGATGTTAGATGAGAGTGGAGAGAACTTGCTCAATATCAAACAGGTAAAGCAAAGATTCAAGAAAATTATTACCAAAAAGCTTGTTAGTACTGATACAATGATTGGTGAATCAGTGGAAAAACTAGGAAGTATAGCATTATATCTCAAGACTTTCAAAAATAAAATTGTAACTGTAAATTTCATCATAAAATAACAAACAACCACAACAATCGAGTAAATAAAATGAAATCAAAATACAACTATAAATATCACTAAAACATAAAATAAATTCATCTTAAACGTACTCCATTGCTCTCCTCTATTTTGCCTTGGGAGAAATTAGAGAAAATGAAGCTTGCTGTCAAAATTTTGATAGCACAATCATATAAAAATCAAGTATAGTTTCTCTACATCATCCAATGTGTTGAAATAGGAAAACAAAATGATAGGTTTATATAGATCTTTGTTGAAAGAGAAGCTAGGAAACTTTCCAAAATCATATTCAGTTAAGTGATAAAGGTTGGGGAAAGTTTCCAAGATGAAGAGGACATAGAAAATAGAAATGCTAAAAGGAGACAGAGAAGAGTGAGAGATTGACATGGTACTTGCATTTTTTTAATTAAAATAGTATTTAATTAATTTGTGGCATATGAATAATTAAATACATAAATTATTTAATTATAGAAGAAAAAGCTAAATAATTAAATAAATAAATAGATGTATTTGTTTAATTATAAGTGGGATTAAAAGCTAAACAATTAAATAAATATAAATATTTAATTAATTTGGAGGAAAAATTAAGACATGGATAATTAAATAAATATAACTATTTATTTAATTTGGAGGAAATTAAAACAATAATAATTAAATAAATATAAATATTTATTTAACTATGGAGGGAAATAAAACAATGATAATTAAATAAATATAAATATTTATTTAACTATGGATGAGATTACCCAAGGCAATTTTTAGTCTCTACATTTTGCCCCTCTTTGAGACAATGCATTTTATAGCATTGTTTCAAAGAAATTGTTGACATGCCCCAGTGAAATGAAGAGATGAATGAAGGATGCTCCCTCGAGAGTTTAGACAAAAGAATGAAATTGTAAGGAGAAACTCATGAAAGGAAGAAGAAAGATGGGATAGTGGTGGAGGAAGAAGAAAATGACAAATGTGGAACAAGAATAAAGTTAATATGGTGAGATATGGTGAGAAGATAGTGAATGTGTATTGATGTCAGAAAATGGAGAGATAGATGGATAGAGACTGACGCGCATGGATAGTGCTTGCTATTTTGTACTAATTTTTATCATCATAGAGCATTTATTGTTGGGAATTAAGGTGTCTCAACCTTTGCAAATTCCTAGCATTATTTATTTAATTGTATATTTATTTATTACCTAATATTATATTTACTTACACATTCAGTTTGGTCACTTAGTTGACGTGGCACGGTGACATGTGATCTTACTTGGAATGTGACTTGGATGGTCAAGTCAAACCTACATGGATTTGGGCTTCTCATTTGAGGTGGAAACAACATGCCATGTGTTAGCATCTTGTGGTATGTGGAAGAGGATATTCCATATGACAGAATCTATGATGCGTAAGAGCCAAGTTTGGAGATTCCTATGACAAGTGATGACAAGTGTCGGTGAGTATCTTTGCATGAGGGAAAGGCATCTTTGGGCACCCATGTTGAGCTATGACATGTTGTAAGAGGAATATGCTATATTTAGCATTGTATGACAGATTATCTTACAACATTAAAGGTTGTTATGTTGGGAAAATCTATGATAGTTGTAAGATGCATAAGAGCATATGTCATAGTCTATTTTTTAGCCTTAGAGCTCTCCATGTTGGGAAAGTCAAATCTACCATGTATGATAGATGTAAGGGATGTATTTGTAGCAAGGACAAGTTTGATTTGATGTGGGATAATGGCCATGTGGCCAAGGTGGATGCATATCCCAAGATGCTTCCAGAATATGCCTTGTAATATCTATATATTGCATAGTTTGGAGTTGTAGTTGCATAGTGTTTTTACAGGTACTGTTATGCTGCCAAAATAACTCTAGAATCAACATTTGAAGACTCTTGGAAAAACTTCCATTGCAAGTGTATTGTAAACTTTAATTGTTTCAGATAATACATTGAGCAGGTCTTAGAGTGTGGGGTTTTTCACTTGAAAAGGTTTTCCCCACGATACATCTTGTGTCTACTTCTCTCTGTCTACATTCTTGTATTGTGTTATGCTATTGTAATATCTCTTATATAAGTTTCATATTGCTGCAATTATAAGGGTTAAAATGAATTTGCATACCCCACCCCTTATTAGATTAGTTTAGGAAGCAATTTTCGCACACCTAGCTCCCTTTCAGTTGGTATCAGATCCTGGCCAGTTTTGGTCCTAGCTGCTGGGTAGGGGTTTTTGCTACTAATATTAGATTGAGTCAGAGTCCATGCAGAGTATTCTGTAATCTTGTTGCAGGAAGGAGATGGCAAACACATCTGGAAGAATAGAGGTGGAAAAGTTTAATGGCGGCTATTTTGAGTTGTGGAAACTCAAAATGGAAGGCATGCTCATTGATGGACACCTATGGGAAGAAATTTTTGATGTAAAACCAGCGACAATGTCACAAGATGATTGGGATCTCAAAGATCGTAAAGCCAAGGGTCATGTGAGACTCCGTTTGGCTGATTTTGTCCTGTTAAATGTTCATAAAGAGAAAACTGCAAAGGAGCTATGGAAGAAACTTGGTGATGTTTATCAAGCTAAGTCCTTGGTAAGCAAGTTATTCCTATGGAAGAAGCTATATTCTCTGAGGATGGAAGATGGAGGATCCGTTGCTGATCATATGAATGCTTTTAACATGTTAGTTGCATAATTGAAATCTATTGGATGGAGGAGGATTAGTGTATGAACCTACTTTGTTCTTTACTAGATTTGTGGGATCATCTTGTTATGGCTATTGGGAGTACCACATCCACTTTCAAAATGGATGAAGTGGTGTCTTCACTGTTATCTTAAGAGATGCGGAGAAAGTCATCTGAGTCGGCCAAAGAGGCTCTTGCGGTTTGTGGAAGACCCAAGGAGAAAGGGAAAGAGAAAGACAAGAAAGCTAAGAAGGGTAGATCTAAATCTTGTGGGAGATCCAAATCTCCTGGAAATTCCAAGGCACTATGTTGGAACTATGGGAAAACTAGGCATTTCTGAAAGGAATGCAAAGAGGAGAAGAAGAAGAAGAAGAAGAATGTCCCAGAGTTAGATTTTGACAAGTCACATGATGATGGTGATGCCTTCATTGCAGCCTTGGCCACCCATGCATCTAATGATGTGCGGCTAATTGATTCTGGTGCCTCTTTCCACATGACCTTGTATTAAGACTGGTTTACAAAATATGAAGAGTTCAATGGTAAAAGAGTGTACCTAGGTGACGATTCTCATCTAAAGATAGTTTTCCATGGAAGAGTCACAATCTGATTCTTTGATGGATGAGTGAAGGAGATCTCTGGGGTTATGTACATTCCAGTCTTGGCTCAGGACTTGCTTTCTATAAGTAAATTGAATGATGCAGGTGTGCGATTTGTCTTCTCGAAAGAAGAATGCAAGATGACTATAGGGGCTATGGTGCTTGCGAAGGGTACTCTATTTTAATTGGAGGCATGCATTTCACAATGCAATAGTTCTTCTGACTCAAAGAAAAGAGAAGCAGTCACTTCATCCCCACCATTGGAACCAGCAACTAAAAGATCTATTGTATCAAATTTTGATGGTAGTGCATTTTGGGTACCTAAGGCTGCTCATGCTTTGGAAGTTAAGCTTCCTACTGAAAAGACAATTTTATGGCATAAGAGACTTGGCCACATTGGTGAGAAGGGTCTTAGAACCCTGAAAAATAAAAACCTTGTTGAGGGGTTAGATGATTTTAATCTTGATTTCAACTTTTGTGAACATTGTATATATATGGAAAGCAAAACTGTGTTCAGTTTTACTCGAGTTCTCATAAGTCTTTTGGTGTATTGGATCATATTCATTCTAATGTGTTTGGTCCAGTTAATGTTCCTTCGATCTCTAAATATGTATATTTTTGTATCTTTCATATATGACTACAGTAGAAGGACATGGATTTATTTTCTTAGAAGCAAATCAGAAGTCTTTAGTTAGTTCAAGGAGTTTAAATCTTTTGTTGAGAATTAGACTAGTAAAAAGATTAAGTATTTGAGAACTAACAATGGTGGTGAGTTCTATTCCATAGAATTTGATAAGTTATAAAAAGAACAAGGGATTGAAAGACATAAGATAACTCCATACACTCCATAGCAAAATCGAGTTGCCGAGAGGATGAACTGGACACTGATGGAGAAGGCTAGGAGTATGCTTAGTGGAGCTAGCCTCGAATAGAAGTTTTGGGCTGAAGTTTTTGCCACTGCTTGCTACCTGGTAAACATGTCTCCTACATCAGCTCTTGTTGGTAAGACACCCATGGAGATGTGGCCTGGTATGAAGCCTTCAATAAGACATCTTCGTATTTTTGGTTGTGAGGCATATGCTCATGTGCCTAGGGAGAAGAGGTCAAAATTAGAGAACAAGGTTGTTAAGTGTATCTTCATTGGCTATGGTGTCGGTGTGAAAGGATACAAGCTTTGGGATCCTATGGCTGAAAAAGTGTTGTATAGAAGAAGTGTTATTTTCAGAGAGCTAACACCTTCTTCCACTGTTCTACAGCTAGAAGAGAAAGAAAAGAAAGAGGATGTGGTTTAATTTCCTTCTACCCTTAAGAAGACTGAACCAAAAGACCCTGTTGGACTTGATGGTGAGGAGAGCTCTAACAGCTCTAAAAGTTTAGAAGAAGAAGTAGAACCTCCACCTCAGCCTTTGAGGAGGTCCACATGAAATAGGAAGCAACCTGAGAGGTTTGGTTATACACTGCTTGATTCTAGTTGTGCTTTTTTTTTGTTTACTAATGCTGATGAGCCTAGAACTATGACAGAAGCTATGGGCATAAAAGATGCAAGTTCTTGGAAGGAGGCCATGGAAGATGAGATGGCTTCTATGGAAATGAATAAAACTTGGGACTTGGTGCCTTTTCTTGATGGTTGGAAACCTGTTGGATGTAAATAGGCTTTCAAGAAAAAATTTGGTGCAGATGGTAGTGTTGAGAAGTATAAGGCCAGATTGGTTGTAAAGGGGTACTCACAAGTGGAGGGAATTGATTATGGTGAAATTTTCTCTCCCATTGTAAAGCTGACATCTATTCGGTTCATGTTATCTCTTATAGCAGATTATGATTTAGAAGTGGAGTAGATGGATGTGAGGACAACATTCCTTCATGGTGACTTGGAGGAAGAGATTTATATGTCAAAACCAAAGCATTACATAGAAAAAGGAAAATAAAATTTGGTTTGCAAGATAAAGAAGTCTTTGTATGGATTGAAACAATCTCCTAGGATGTGGTACTTGAAGTTTGATGTCTTTGTGTTGTCTATTGGATTTATGAGATCGAAATCAGATCATTGTGTCTATTACAAGTTTGAAATGATTGTATTCTCATTATTGCACTATATGTTGATGATATATTGTTGATTGGGAATGGTAAGAATATGATTTCTGATTTGAAGTCTAAGTTGTTAGCACAGTTTGAGATGAAAAACCTAGGGGCATCCAAGTACATTATGGGAATAGAAATCAGAAGAGACAGAGAAAACATAAAACTTTGGTTAAGCTAGAGTAAGTATGTGAATATTGTGTTGGATAGATTCAACATGACATATTGTAGACCATTGTATGTTCCTATTTCTTTAGGGACAAAGTTATCTGTTAATGATTATCCAAAGTCTCCTTCTAAGATGAAGGAAATGAGCAGAGTACCCTATGGTAGTGTTGTTGGTAGCTTGATGTATGCTATGGTCTATACAAGACTAGACATTACTCAAGTAGTGGGAGTCCTTAGTCGGTTTATGGCTCATCTTGGATTGGTACATTTGGATGCAGTAAAGTGAGTCTTCAAATATTTGCGGAGTACTTCCAAGTATTCCCTATGTTATCATGGTCATCCTATAAGACCTCCACATTTTGTATGTATTTGTGGATTTGTGGATTCTGATTGAGCGGGTGACATTGACAATAGGAGATCCACTAGTGCTTATGTGTTTACTATTTTTGGTGGTGTAATTAGCTAGATGAGTAAGCGACAACTTGTGGTCTCTTTGTCCACGACAAAAGCTAAGTATATGGCAGCAACTCATGCTTGTAAGGAATCCATTTTGCTTAAGAGGTTGTGTTTATATATTGGTGTTGATGTAGGACATATTACTATCTTTTGTGACAGTCAGAGTGCAATTTACTTAGCAAAGAATCCAACTTTCCATGCCAAAACAAAGCATATTGATGTATAGTTTCATTTTGTAAGAGACATGGTAGAGGATAGGAAGGTGATATTGGAGAAAGTAGACACTTTGAAGAATGTTGCAGATGCTTTGATTAAACCAGTGGGCATAGAGAAGTTTAGATGGTGTTTGGAGTCTATGGGCCTCTTGGCCCCTAGCAGTTAAATCTTGTCATTTCTTTTAAATCTTGCAAGGTGTACAACAAGTGGGAGAATGTTGGGAATTAAGGTGTCTCAACCTTTGCAAATTCCTAGCATTGTTTATTTAATTGTATATTTATTTATTTCCTAATATTGTATTTACTTGCACATTCAGTTTGGTCACTTAGTTGAGGTGGCACGGTGTCATGTCATCTTACTTGGAATGTGACTTGGATGGTCAATTAAAACCTACATGGATTTGGGCATCCCATTTGAGGTGGCAACATTATGCCATGTGTTAGCATCTTGTGGTATGTGGAAGAGGATATTCCATATGATAGAATCTATAATGCGTAAGAGCCAAGTTTGGAGATTCCTATGACAAGTGTCGGTGAGTATCTTTGCATGAGGGAAAGGCATCTTTGGGTGCCCAAGTTGGGCTATGACATGTTGTAAGAGGAATATGCTATATTTAGCATTGTATGATGGTTTCTCTTATAGCATTAAAGGTTGTTATGTTGGGAAAATATATGACAGTTGTAAGATGTGTTTAAGTCATAGTCTATTTTTAGCCTTGGAGTGCTCCATTTTGGGAAAGTCAAATCTGCCATGTATGACAAATGTAAGGGATGTATTTGTAGTAAGGACAAGTGTCCTTTGATGTGAGATAATGGCCATGTGGCCAAGGTGGATGCCTATCCCAAGATGCTTCAAGAATATTCCTTGTAATCTCTATATATTGCATAGTTTGGAGTTGTAGTTGCATAGTGTTTTTACAGGTACTGTTATGCTGCCGGAATAACTCCAAAATAGACATTTGAAGACTCTTGGAAGAACTTGCATTGCAAGTGTATTGTAAACTGTAACTGTTCCAGATAATACATTGTGCAAGTTTTAGAGTGTGAGATTTTTCACCTGAAAAGGTTTTCCCTAGAATACATCTTGTGTCTACTTCTATCTATCTAGATTCTTGTATTGTGTTTTGCTTCTGTAATATCTCTAATATAAGTTTTATATTACTGCAACTGTAAGGGTTAAAATGAATTTACATACCTCTTCCCTCATCAGATTAGTTTAGGAAGCGATTTTGGCACACCTAGCTTCCTTTCATTTATTTTGTAAGATGGATATATTCATATTATGTATGAAGAACCATAGTAGCTTTAGTACCCATTGTATGAACTAATGACTTTGCAAAGAAGAAATATGCCCATGTATATTAAGATGTAGAGAACCTTGTTGGAACATGTGAAGAATTGTCATTCTAAACATGATAGTCCCAATGCCCTAAGATATTGTTTGATCTTGTAGGTACATAGACTATTAGAGAATGTTAGAATTAAATTCCACACATACAAGAAACATTTGTTGCCTCAGTGATGACATAGAAACACTCCACAAACATATCATATGAAAAGGACTTGCAATGCCCTATTCCACTATTTGCCACCTATTAAGATGTTGATCCTAGAGATTTTGAGTCCTTGCAGAAATGAGAGCTTAAGATAAATCAAGATAAAAGACACATATATGATAACAAACACAAGAAAGAAAACAAGAATGCACAAATGATTCAAAAACAAACAAGATATTGCCCATTTCAAGCTATAAACTAATGATTGATTGATCAAGGATTAATTGAATTTGTTGAGGATAATTTTGTGATTGTGGGGATAGATATATCCCTGGAACAACACAAGGATGCATGAATGATATATCTTGTTGATGATGACTAGATAAATGATCGATTGATTGGTTTGACAACAAGGTTGGAACAAAACCAAAGTATGCTTTTGGATGATTGGATAGATTACTCGATTGGATTGGTATGGATTAAAGATGATGTGCCTTTGGATTTAATGCTTGAATTTTTGGAATGATATGATATTTTTTGGATTTTTTGGATGTTGTGATTTTTTTTGGATTTTTTGGATGTTATGATATTTTTTGGATGTTATGATTTTTTTTTTTTGAATATTTTGGGATGACATTGGACTTTTAAATGATGCATAGTTCTTTTTTTTTTTTGAGTTAGTTGAGTCAGTGAATGCAATAGACTGTGATAGATGGATGAAGCGAGAGTTGGAAAATTTATTATGGATTGGGATGGAAGCTGGGTGTATCGTATGTGCCTATGTATTGAATACTTTCTTCATATTCCAGACTACCTACATACCCTGTATCCATGGGATCAAGGCACATTATGACGATGATGTTGATGATATGTAGTTCTTGTTTGTGATGATGATATGGGATGTTTATGATGTTGACGATTTTTGGGATTTTGTGGTTTTATAAGTGTTTTTTAGATTTTTGAGTTTTCTAAATGTTTTTTTTGGATTTTGTGATTTTCTGAATGTTTTTGGGGATTTTTGAGTTTTTTAAATATTTTTTTGGATTTTGAGGATATTTTATTTTTTTGAAGTTTTTAGACTTTCTAAATGTTTTTGGATTTTGAGTATGTTTTGATGTATTTGAATTTTTTAGTTTTTCTGCTTTCTATTGTGCAATGATCCCTTCCTAAACATAGGTTAATGAAACATGCCCCCATTCAAGTAAAAGTTTTATTATGGAGAGCAATGGATGAACTAACCATGGATGATACTAGAGGATGATCACTGATACCGACAATTTCTAAGCCATGATAGATGGGAAAGTGGAAATGCTAAGGTTAATTTTATTATGGGTGGATGGGGATTTTTTTATGGAATGAGATGGAATAAGATGGATGTAAGACTTATAAGATGGTGGATGCTGACTCTACACATAGCACCTGTTTGCCAGGTTTTCACTATGGTACTTATCCAAGGCACTTGTTTACTAGGTTTTCACCAGAGAACGAATGATTTTTCTATACTATTTTTTGTTTTTCACCTTTTTTTTTTTTTGTATTTTTGTATTTTTGTACTTTTTTTATTTTTCTATGAATACTCTAAGGATCAAGCATAGAACTTCTTGAGATGAACACTGTTGATTGGTTCATCTAAGGGAATTCCTTCAGGTGTTGACAAAGTCTAAGCTCTTGATCCATAGACTGTTGTGACAACAAAAGGACTCAACCAATTGGGCTCAAACTTGCCTTTCTTGTATCTATCTTGTTGGTTGCATTGATTTTATTTAAGGAAAATATCACTTATCTGAAACCTTCTTTCCTTGATCTTCTTGTTATAGTTACGACGAAGACAATTTTGATATATGTGACATTCTCTGGAAGGGTCAGCCACCATCCTCGATGTTCTCCTCACCCATTTAGGTTTAGGTGTTTCCTGTAGAAGCTTGGCCACAGTGTCGATGTTGGTGTCTATCATAAGAGTGTATTGTTTCTTTTTCTCAACTGCTTTCCTCAGCCAACTAGGGGAGGAAGAAGAGGCATTAGTATTATCAACCACATTCATCATTACCCTGTCTGAATGCATAAGTGGAGAATTGTACTCCAGAGGAATGTTCAAACTAAGGGAATTTGGATTACTCAACAAAGAATGAAGCATATTATCTTCTCCAAGTTGATTGAAAATCATAGAATCACCATCATTTACAAGGAGATTCAAAGGGAGCACATGGTCTGCTTGCAATGGTGAAGCAACCAATCTATTATTACTTACCATAGGTTGATTATCCTACTCATAGGTGCTCTTCAACTTCCTGACATCCTTGGGTTGCTCACCATCTCTACCTAATTGTGAGCCATTCTCTGAAGAGTTGAGTCTGAACTAGATGATCTCCTAGGAGCATGAGTTGTCTAAGACTTATTTTGTTCTTGAGCAAATGATTCTCTCAGAGTTGTAGAACCAACCTATTCTCTCAATTTTCCATTTAACCATTTTTCTATTCTCCTCAATACATGCAAAGAGTGAACCATATTACTTTTTCTGACCATCTTACCAGAGGCACAGGTTGTAGAGAGGCATTTTGATAACCTTCATCTAGAATACTTGAATTGTCATCGACCATTTCAGGAATCTACATTGGCAATTCAAAGGCATGAACTTGGTCAATAGTTAACTAGATCCATCTTCTCCTTCACACCTCTCTCTCATCCAAACAATCTTCCTAAAAATCCTCGAGTTGAGGCTTGTACAAGTAACAACCACCACCATGCATGTTCCTCTTCAAAAAAAATTTACTGTCTAAAGCTACTCGTGTAGGCAGCCTATGAAAATTATATTCTACCAATAGCTTTTCCACACTTTTTACACTATCATTACTTTTGCATGAATAAAATGAAAGAATCATAGGGAACGAATACCCCTTCTTTTTCATAGCATGGTATTTTGTATTTACAGCTACCATTTGATGGCACACTTCCAAAAACACAATGAAATTTGATGGGTGCCTCAATAGTTTTAATGGGGCATTTTCGTAACCCCCTATTCTCAGGTAAGAGAAACAATCAAATTGTATGTATAAGCTTTTGAAATTCATGACCATATCAACCACTTCTGTAGAAAACTTCCTTTCTAATGTACCTTCAATTTTGTTTTTAAGAAACATGAGGAAGGCATTATTTACCCTGTGGAAGTCCTTCATACCAACAGTTCTTTACAATTGAGGAAAAATTTGATACACAGGTGTATTTGGGGTAGGAGCTCCTTGAGCTCTTAAACCAGGCTAGAAAACCTCTTTGTAAGCCAACACATATATCAACAGAGAACACATATGAAAGCTCACTTTCTACATGAAATTCACCAATTTCTCATACATGTTTTCACTGATTAACTTTGCCCAATCTATATGATGATCCCCACAAATGAACAAAATGAATTGTCACATTCAGCATTTTTGATTCAGGGCTACCAGTGACGTGATGCAGTTAAGTAATCATATCAAAAATTTCTTCTTTAAAGTGGCTTCTTTTTAACTTAGTAGGAAGTCTAGATTTTCCTTTCTTCTCTACCTCCAACCAAGTCTTGGTGATATAGCTCTGCCACCAATCTTTCTTCTCATGGTAGAATTCACAACTGGAGGAAACAAAAACATCAGTAATTTCTTCATAATCATCTAATTTTAAGGCAAGAGCAATGGATTATGAATCAATCTTCACCACCACAAAGCCATCTATAGCTCATATTTCTTGTGAATCTGAAATATAATTATTTACATATGCAATCTCCAAATCAGGACAATGCATAGCATGTGGGAAACTCCCATCTTAGTCCAAAGCACTGCTCACAATCATTCCAGCCAAAGAAGTTTAGCCTTTAGGCTGCATTCTCCTCCATAAATCTTCTAAGTCAATGTGGCCAAGCTCTGTGTCTCTCACATTCGAAAAACCATTCTCAACTATGGGAACCATGTGAGCCCCTTGAAAATTAAATTTCATTTTAACTAACTTGAGAATCTGAAAATCTAAGGAATCAAAAACATTCAAGGACATAGCAGAGGTCCACAACACATTTCCAGGGCAAAAACTATACAGATTCATGAAAAAGAAGCTACCTTTCCACCCAGTAAATTTTGTACTTGCATAGTAAGAAAGAAAGAAAAAAATGAAAGAGGGGAGGCCAATTCAGCTAACATGTAAGCAAGAAATCTTGCAAATCCTTCATGAGGGGCAATCTGGTAGCTCTCTGCACTATATGTTCTTCTCAATATTATGATAGCTTTCTTCACAGGGTGGCCAATATACTTAAATTTCGTATTATACTTCATTAATTCTCTCATAAATTCCATTAATTACTAGCAGTGTATCATGCTTTGAAATTCATAATATCTCCCCTTTGTTTCCCTCCAACAATAGTGCTCATGTACTTGAATCATGCATTCCAAAATTAATATGACTTGACAGATGTCATTCCTCTGTACCAAATGCCAACTCAAAAGGAGGTGCCACGGGAGAAATAAACAGGTTTAGTCAACAAGTTAGGTATTTGAAGAACTTTTGAACCACAAGGCTTGAAGGTTCAGAAGTTCAAAGAACTTCCAACCTTTTGACCTTCCAACAATGAAGATTTCATATTAACAAAGGAACACGAATTGACATGACAAACTTGAAGACTCTATCTTTTGTGACAAGTTGGGAAATCAGGTAGTTCAAGAACTTTTGAACCCGCCGACTAAGGTTCAAAAACTTAAAGAATTTCTGACCTTGCATAAAAATGACTAAGTAAAGGTGCGGCTTTGGAAAAGATTATGAATAGTGACAAATAAAGAATGGTAACTATACAAAACATTAATGCTTTAGCAAATATAAAAAAATGGGGTGATAATAATAAAATTTGTATTGAAGTTACTAAACAATATTTATTTTGGTCTTGAGAAGGTTGCTTTGTAGTAACTGATACAAGTCTAAATCTAGCTATGATCTTCCAAAAGACAATGAAGATAACAACAAAAGTGTGTAGTTTTATTATTTTATTTACTACCAACCCACCACCATTGTCACCACCACCACTATTGTTGACCAATATATATATATTGGTCAACAATAGTGGTGGTGGTGATAGTGTGCAGTTTTATTAATTTATTTACTACCAACCCACCACCATTGTCACCACCACCACTATTGTTGACCAATATATATATAATGAGAACAAAATTTATAAACATTTCCTATGAAGATATAACTTCTTTTCATAATTTATCTTATTTATGTGGGATGCAACATCTAAAAATAAGATCCTTTAAACAAAAGATATTAAAAACTAAAAATTATTTTCTCACCATCATTTTTTTGAGCAAAGATCTTGGAAGAGAAGCCATGGAGATGTCTACACAACCACCTTGCCTTCCACATGCCAAGTTGTGGCTCATAAAAGGAATATCTCACACTAGTTAACCTATTTCCACTAAGAACAAATGTTATTTCTTATTGGACATTTTTCCCTTTAGTTAAAACTAAGAAAAGGTTACCTCAAATGGATTTGAGCAAATAGAAAAGGAAATTGTCTATTTAGTTCTCATTAAGCTAAATAATTTTTGTGGAGAGGAAGTTGTTGGTTGTTCTTCTGAATCAGCATTAGGGTTTGTCAGTTCTAATGCACGGGCATATTCAGCCAACTAATACAGGAGGTTGCGTGAGCTCCTCCCCTTAACTTTTGGTTTTACCACACCAAGGGGGGTGTCCCTATAACTAAAGATGTGACCTTGACTTGCTCAATGACTGATAGATTTAGCTTGACAGCAATAGGCAGAATACTCTCATGTCTGGACCAAGATCTGCATGGTAGATCACAAGGTTGGCAACATTCTCAGACATATTTGTCTGGTGGGTATGAGAGCATGCAGGGAGTTCCTAATCCTACTCCTACTACTAATAGGTTGGGATAATGGAAAGGTTGGGAGTGATGTTTGGATGCAAGACAAGGGGGATGTGGATCATAACTACTAATCCAGAAGCATACCGGTGCCTATGTCAGGGCAAGGAGTCAACTAGACGCATACAACAGATGGTTTGCAACTTTCACTCAAGTTTCAGGGGGTTGGATTTGATGCTTGCCTTACAAACATCACCCAAGGATGAGTATTTAGCTGCCTCTACTTACAGATATCCCTATTGACATGCAACCTTCCCCATGCTCAACCTAAAACAATTTTATCCACTCCTTGAATGGAAGTTAGAGATCAAACATGTGATACAGAAAACCATACCCTAGAACTTGAGAAACCCTTAGCAACCAGATTCAGAAGAAGGAGAATAACATGCAACAAATGGAGACAAGCAGATAAACACATGCAATGAAGCATTTCTCATATAAAATCAACATTGAAACTGAACATATGTGCAAAATACATTCATGTTGCAACTCATAAACTCCAAAATGGGATAGAACAACCAGGGTCGTGCCCTGTCTTTCGTTATTTACACAAAAAAATGCCCCAGGCCTTCAACAACCAACCTTGAATGAATAACACAGTCTGCATTATATAGCAGGAAGGTGTACCCATCATTCAGTACAATGGTACTTCAAAATATCTGCCAGATACAACGCGTCATGAGGAATTGGCGCTCAAACATTTAATGCAGCAGGTGGAGGAGGGGACAAGAAGAGATCTCGAGCCTTGCACCGCCGCCTAGGGATTCACAACTTCAGTTGGGTACTAGATCCGTCCACATCTTCGCCCATACCCTATAATATCTGCCATTAATGGTGTACCAACTCACGGCCTTGGGAAAAATATCATACTGTGCATTGCAACCGTTTCCCGCCAAGATTTATCATCCTGATATTTCAAATCATACAGGAACAAATTATCCCACATGCACCTCATGGCAACCTCCTCATCACCTTATAAGCTAGGTCGTGAGCATATACTATGTTGGTGCTTTTGCTCCCGATGGTACTAGCCTAGACTTCATCATCATCATCCTTCAGCATGATATCCAGATACTCAATATCACCCTGACGTCAGCATCATGATCTGCATGATAACCATACCTTCACATGAAATATCATCCTGATATTCACCTTCATCGGCACAACCTAATGATTCAGAGGAAGATCCTCCTGCTTTGCCGATACCACACGTCTGGCCGATGAACATCCTGCATGTCCACAAAATCCTAATGACATCATCATCATATCCGCATACCGTGCATCTCTACATATCCAGATGACGTCACCATCATATCGGCGCTGGGTTGATATTTGGGAGATCACCAGTTATTTTAGAATATCACCCCCTGCAGAAATATCAAGGTGCACTGTAGCTTCATTGTAAGATCGGGGTGATGCATGAATATGACTGATACTTGGAAATATCACCCCCTTCTTTGGAATATGATGAAGCCGATTAGACAAGTGGATATCACCCTGACATAAGAATGATCTCAGCAGCATCAGGGTGATCCAGCGAACATGAAGTGATAAAATAACATTGGGGTGATCTTAACCAAGATCACCCGATGTTCAAATATGATGACCCCGATGAATATCAGGTCATACTTAGAACCTTGCAACAACATCATCAAGATGATCTTAACTAAGATCACCCAATGTTAAAATATCACCCCGGAGCAAAAGATCAGGCCGGCAGAAAATATGATGATGACCCCCGCGAGAAACAAAAGGGTGATGACCGGAAATATGATGATGACAACCTCCTCCTCGAAGAAAAAATGATGCTAATG
This sequence comes from Cunninghamia lanceolata, assembly GCA_027924645.1. NCBI lineage: Eukaryota > Viridiplantae > Streptophyta > Pinopsida > Cupressales > Cupressaceae > Cunninghamia > Cunninghamia lanceolata. Next base: position 1,265,245 of record BSBN01001254.1, read on the forward strand.
TTGAAAAATGCTGAGGAGGCCCAGAGACTTAGAACCTTTTTTGGATTTTTTGGGAAGGTGCCTGCATGTTTATATGCTTGAAAACTAATTGATCATGCAGGCACCAACAGAAGTTTTAAGAAGTTTTATGCAAAAAAAGATTTTCTTTATAACGACAATGATGACAACTCAACAACATCAAGAGGGCAATCATAAATGCTTGCTCCATTCAAGTTGAGATTTCTATATGGGAGGGGAAAAAAAGTGAACAATATATGCTTGCACTATAAAAGACATAAAAACAATAAAAGAAAATTGAAAGGGAAGTTGGTCATGATCTCCTCCACCACTAATGGAAGAGTATCCTATCTATTGTATGTTCATTGCCACTTTCTTAATTTATTAATTATGCACTTTCTCTTGTCCTTTTCATTTCATTGATAGCTTCACTACTCACAATAAATTAAAGATTGTATACAAATATGTTTCATTTTTCTTATCCCTAGATTAATATTTTAAATATTATTAAAAAATATTATTAATTAATTATATCCATAGATAATACCAAGGCAATTTATAGTTTATTTATTTATTAAAAATACCAACAATTTATAGGATTTATAAAAGTACATAAATAATGCATAGGTATTATTAATGAGTCGAAAAGTGTCATTATCAATTAAAACTAAACAAGCTGCATGTAGTTTGTTATGTTGGGCTTTGACTATAAAATAATAAACATGCTAGTTGTTTAACCTTTTTATGGTAAATTTGGGAATTTATAGCCTAGCCCGAGCTAGAGAAGCCACAATTCAGAGATTTCTTCCCAAGTGATTATCACCTTTCCTTCTTTTAACAGCATAACAAAAGATTGACTTTCACATTATTATAATACTGGACGGCGCCCACGGTAAATCATGCTGACTGTTTATGGTTTTTTCAACCTCCTTTCCTGCAGACTTTTGCAGTCGGCATCCTCTTTCCAACTCCTTTCACAGTTGACATCCTCTTTCCAACTCCTTTTGCAGTCAACATCCTCATTACAATTCCTTCGACCTGTTCAGTCAATTAAATTGTGATCGATTTACTACAACCTGTTCAGTCGATCAGATTTTCGACCAACTGGCACTTTACAACGTGCCGGCTAGTTAACCCACAACCCATTGCTGCTAATATTGTTTAATTTAGCCTCCCACCCACCCCCTGCGAAATAGAAGTTGCCTCCCATAGTTAAGCTTTACCACTGGACAGTGTATATCCATTTGAAGCTCTCTCTCCATTTCTCGAATGAATCGAAGCCCCGTAATTTGAGCCCCTTTAGATATAGAAAGGGAGGACAAAACTAAGCAATAATTGATCGAGTGGACGGAGTAATCCACTACTCGTGGAGTTTTCAAAGAAGTTCACGTTCATCACCCGCAGACACAATACAGTTTATTTTAAGATATATTTTATTAGAATAGTTAAAGAATTTGGAAAAAGAAAAAAACATCAGCCTCAATTAAACCTTCACTTTATCGTATACAGACAGCAGAGAGAGTACATAACACAGCACTTGAAATTGAACAATAATACAGAAAAGGAATACAGACATGGCAAGCATCTCATCTCTGTTTTTCGTGTGCTCTTGTATTGCGTTTTCTGGTGTCGTCTTTGGAGCGCAAGCAGAAAGCCCCCACTTTAAATTTTCTCCTACAACCAATTTCAGCCTCAAAGGCATCGCCACATATGGGCATTTGAAATCGTTTCTGAATTTGACCTACATTCAACTCTCAAATGGAGACATAACCCAGGCGACATTTTCCTGGATTACTTACAACCAATCAATTTCTCTATGGGACGACAACTCTTCTTTTCTCACAAATTTTTCTTCTCATTTCCAATTTGTTACTCGTAGCAACGATATTGATTACCTCGCCCCTTTCGAGTATGAGCCGCCACTAAACTGTACAGGCCAATGGCTTGGTCTCTTTAACCAATCCACCAATGGAAATCCTTCCAATCAGATTGTTGCTGTGGAGTTCGACACATTCAGAAATGATCCATTTGACCCAGATGACAACCACATTGGAATCGATGTGAATACCATTGTTTCAAAGGTAGATTTGCAAATAAAAGGATTCCAATTATTTTGATTTCATATCAGTTTAGGATGTGTTATTATTTTTCGTCGTTTCTTTCTAGCAATCTTTTCTTCTTAAGTCTGGATGTTTTGTCTCTGCTACTATTTTATTCTTCAGGCAAACGTATCCCTGTGGAAAAAAAGTGGGAATCGAAATTCGAGCGGAGACCGACTGGACGCATGGGTGGAAATTCGAGCGGAGACCACCTGCGAACAAAAACCAGGAAGCCCCATTATATCGTATGGCATAGACCTCACAAATTTTCCGCCCCAGAAAATTTAGGTCGGCATTTCGGCTTCCACTGCATATTCATTGGAACAGCACAATGTTTACCTTTGGGAGTTTATATCTCACCACTCTCAGTCGCAGATGTTGACGACTCCAACGAATAAGAATCATGTTCCATTATTAGTCTTCATCTGCGTCTTCACAGTCACCGGATTTGCACTCTTAGCGGGGTTGAGGTATTTCAGAAATAGGAACCGTCAAAAGGAGGCCCAGCCGGAAACAGCTGGTGAGTTGTGGCTGACCGTCTGTACGGCTTTTTCCAACTGTACACCAGTCGATTAAACGTTTCGACTCAAATCTTTTCACGATGTCGTACGAATTTCGATCAGCCGGTCGTTTGCAACGCTGGTTAAGGGCGAAGGTCTGCGCAGGTTCTCTTATGTTGAGCTCAGCGCTGCAACTAAATTTTTTTGCCAAGAACAAAACCTTGGAGGGGGAGGCTTCGGCGATGTTTACAAAGGCATCTTGCCTAGTGCAAAGGAAGCTGTAGCGGTGAAAAGAATGTCCCAACGTTCCAAACAAGGCAAAAAGGAATACGTCTCGGAGATTACCATTATCAGTAAACTGAGACACGGGAACCTTGTGCAGCTCTTGGGATGGTCCCACTGCCATCAAAAGGGTGAATTACTTCTGGTCTACGAATTCCTGCCAAAGGGAAGTCTGGACAAGTATATTTTCGTGGGCATTTGTTTGGATGCGGATAGAAGGTATAATATTGTTTGTGATATCGCTGCAGCTCTTATTTATCTTCACGACGAGTGCAAAGAGTGTGTGGTGCACAGGGACGTGAAGGCCAGCAACATAATGTTGGATTGTGAGTACAGAGCAAAGCTCGAAGATTTTGGACTAGCAAGACTAGTTACATGTAATTTTGAAAATGCTCCATCAACTGTTATAGCCGGAACAATTGGATATATCACACCTGAATGTGTGTTATCCCGCAAGCCCAACACAGAATGGGATGTGTTCAGCTTTGGAGCAGTGTGTTTGGAAATTGCTTGTGAGAGGAGAGTGGTGGGCTCCCGCTTAGAGGAGCACGAACGGAGAGTGGTGGAATGGGTTTGGGATCTGCATGCCCATGGATCTGCCGCAGATGAGAGGTTGAATGGGGTTTTTGATGGAAAGGAAATGGAGAGGGTGCTCCTATTGGGGTGGTTGTGTTCTCATCCGGATCCCAAAGGAAGACCCACCATGAGAAAAGTGGTGAGTGTTTTAAGATCGGAGGCTGAAGTGCTCCATGTTCCTCTCACTTATCCAATAACAATGTATGATGGCACTCTAGGTCCTGTCGAAGTATCCCCATCTCCGATGCATAGTGAAATATCAACTCCAGCAAACTATTTTTTTTTTTTGGAAACTTATTGAATGTTGTAAAAATTATTGAGGACGTCTTATTGTCTCCTCAAGAATTTGCCTTGCATGGTTGAAGAATTATTATGAATTTTTAGGTCGCCTTAATACAAGGATGTAAGCATTAATATTACCAATTTTTAAGTTGAACTATACAAAGGAAAATGGCTTTCAAAGAGTATCTCAAATAACTGCAAAGAAAGAAAAGTAATCCTCTTTAATGTTGTAAATAGTCATTTCATATGAGTAACATATATTTTTGGACTTCACAATAGTACAGCTGGTATGCCTTGGTTTTTAGATTAATTATGTATTTATACTATTTTTAAATTTATTGGGAAAAAATATGTTGTGACACTATATTAAGAAGCAATTTCCTATGATCTATAAGATAGAATGATTTTATTTAAGAAATTTATTTAATCATTCAATATAAGATAGCATCTATTTATATAAATATGAATTTCTTAAACAAATGTATTTAATTAACTAAGTTCAAAGATAGAGCTTCAATTGGTATGTCCTTTGACAATAGTGAATTTTTAAATGTAGTCTAATCTTTAGGTAATGAGTTGGTCACTATTAGGAAGTAACTTAGTGATAAGATTTCTTCTACAAATAAATTCATACACTAAGGTAAATCAAATTTTGATTTACAATTACTGTATTGTATGATTAGTGAAAATGATCATGATCCTGGAAATTGCACTATTTATAAAAAAATATAATGATTGATTAAATAAAAATAATATGATCCTCCTAGTTCTTCATATAATAAAAACATGTGTTGTTCCAAGGAACCTTCGAGTAAAATTGGAGGAAAAAATGTTTATGTTGTCAATACTGTATAATCGAACCTCTGAAGACAATCCCAATGATTTAAGGAAAGTAAGGGGTCAACCTATTCGAACACAAGCTACTAGTGTCAATGATAAAACAACAAAGATTGCTATTCAAAGTATCCCAAATCAAATGGTATTTCAGATCCTGCTCCTAGTGGTTTCAATAATGCTCAATATCAGTGGTATAAATACAAAAATTATAATAAATCTGATGAATTCGTAAGAGCAATGAGAAAATTGATTAATGTGAGAGCAGCAAAAATATACAACATAAAGTGGTTATTCAAACCACTTAGTCAGGCATACCCAACCAACTACCAACCAACAATAACTATTAAATAATTATTAGTTGGGAAATACAATGATGTAATAATGAACATTACAAATGTTTTAACACCCCCCTTATTACATCATATGCCCAAGAGACGAAAGAATGAAACTCCAGAAAGCTTTGAACTTCACTGTTGCAAGTCATTTTGTAAATATGTCGGTACACTACTCTTGAGTTGAACAGAATTGGACTGAATATTGTGTTGTTGAACATGCTCAAGAATATAATGGCATTGAATCTCAATGTACTTAGTATTTTCATGAAAGACTAGATTGTGAACAAGCTTCAACACACTTTGATTTTCATAGAACAAAATGGTAGGACCTATATCAAGGACACCTATACCTATCAAAATGTGACGTAACCATATCACCTCATAGACAACCCCCCTGCAGCATGATATTCTACCTCTGTGGAAGAGCAAGCAATAGTGGTCTACTTTTTGCTCCTCCAAGAAATTGGACTAGATCTCAAAAAGAAAATGAAGCCTGAAGTAGACTTCCTATCATCCACTGAACCTGCATAGTCCTCATCCATGTATCCATACAATGAAAAATCTACATTCTACTTGTATTCCAGGCCATATGCCATTGTACCATGTATGTATCTCAAAACCCTCTTTGTTGCCTTCCAATGAACAACCTTAGGTTCATGCATGAACCTAGAAAGATAGTTGACAACATAGTTGATATCTGGCCTAGTATATGTCAGGTAGATGAAACTCCCAATCAACTGTCGATAAAGAGTAGCATTCACCTAATCAAATGGATCATGACGGGAAAGTCACAAACTTGTCTCCACAAGAGTCAACACCATTTTGCAATCTTCAATATGCAACCTCTCGAGCATTGTGTTGGCATACTTCATATGAGAAACATAAATCTGATTCTTCTATTGCCATACTTCAAGGCCAAGACAATAATGTAGGAGCCTGAGACCTATCATGTCAAATGATCATTTGAGATCATTCTTTATTGCATCAATCATCTATGGAGAACTCCTCGTGATGACTAGATCGTCAACATAAACAATCAATATGACAATGTCACCCCTTGTTCCTTGAGGTAGAGATTGGGATCATATGGATTCTTGGTGAATCCATGATTAAGGAGATGCTCATCGATCTTTATGTACCAATCCCGAGGAGCCTATTTAAGACCATAGAATTTGATGAGTTTGCATACTTTGTGTTGCTGCCTAGGTGCAGTGTGTCCCTCTAGTTGAGTCATATAGACTTCTTCCATGAGATCCCCATTAAGGAAGGTGCTCTTGACATCCATCTAGTGAACTTTCCACCTAAACTGCACTGCCATAGCCAATACCATACAAATAGTCTTGATCTTTGTTGTAGGGGCAAAAATCTCTTCATAATCAATGCCTTCCTCTTGTGCATAGCCCTTAGCCACAAGTCTAGCCTTATACTTGTCAATGCTACCATCTGCCTTATATTTGATCTAAAATTTAACCCATTTTCAACCAATAACCTTCTTCCCTAGTGGAAGATCAATAAGTTCCCATGTATTATTCCTTTGAAGTAATTGATATTCAGCATCCAAAGCATCTTTCCAAGGTGGTGATCAAAGAGCTTGCTACACTGTTTTAGTTTTTGAACTTTTCATAACTATACACATAAGGGCTATGTTCACTTCTTCACAAGACTTTCTGCAAGTCTTAGGCCCTTTGAAAGATGTGTCAACAACTGCATCATCTTTACAATCCTTTATGGTGAACTTATACCACTTAGGAGCTTATTGTGTACATGAGATGAAGATTAAGGTGATGATAAAGGAGGAAACTCACTAATGGAAACAAAACCTCACCAGGAGTCTCTTCATCAACTTCCTCATCTTTAGGATCAACAATTCTATGTGTTTGGGAACAAACAGGTGATGGAGAGGAAGAGGTGCTGCAACTAGAATTATCATCAAAGACAACATGCCTGCTAATGTACACCTTCTTTTTGACTATATCCATGAGCCTATATCCCTTACACTCTGAATTGTACCGAAGAAAAATACACTTCATAGACTTATCATCCAATTTTGCTCTCTGAACCTTGGGGACATGCATAAAGGAAGTACATCCAAACATTCTGAAATGAGAAATAGAGGGCTTCTTCCCAGTCCAGGCCTCTTTAGGTGTGATGTTATCTAGCACTTTGGTGGATGCTCTATTCAACAAATACATTGTTGTATGAACTGCTATAGCTTAAAATGCAAAATCAAGACCTACATCCTTCAACATGCATCACACCATTTCCACTATAGTATGATTTTGCCTCTCTGTCACACCATTTTTTTGAGGCGTATATCCAGTGGTCAACTATTGGTGAATTCCATATTTTTGCATGTAAGCTAGAAATTCCTTACTTGTGAATTGCACCCCTCAACCGAAGTGAAGAGCTCTTAGAGTCTAACCTGATGACCATTCTACAAGGGCTCTAAACTCCTTGAACTTCTCAAAGGATTCACTTTTGTGAGCCAATTAATAGACCCACATTCTTCTGGTGTAATAATCCACAAAGAGAAGGAAATACCAGGCATCTTGGTGGCTAAATGGCATAGGTCTACATAGATCAGTATACACCAATTCTAAAGGACTAGTGGCTCTATTTTCTACAGCAAGAAAAGGAGTCCTATGTTGTTTCCTGACAAGATAATATGTGTAAAGAACTTCTATTTTCTGAATGGGGGGAAGTCCTTTCACCATATTTTTTTTACTCAATGCTAGAAGATAATCAAAACTGAGGTGCTAAATCTCCTATGCCAAAGAGTTGTGGATTGATTCATTTTTACTACAAGGGCTTGATCTTCTTGTGAAACATCCATTAGTTGGAACATCTTTCCTACCCCTGATGCATGAGCTACAATTGCTCCATTGTGAGTTTTGTCTTTGATAAGACAAATTTTCTCACCATTGTGTTGATCAAATTCAACTTGCAAATTATGCTCAAGTAACTGACTTACTGAAAGTAGGTTCTTAGTGAGCCTAGATACATACAAAACCTTTGAAAGTCAACAATTGTGAGTTCTTAGTGGAAGGCAAATTTCACCAATTCTCTAAACTTCATAGGAGGTATCATCACCCAATGAAACATGCCCATAGGATGTAGATGGTGTGAGATCAATGAACCATTCTTGCTCCCCCATCATGTGTCTAGATGCGCCAGAATCAACATACTAGATTGAACTACTTGATGTGGAGGTCTTTGTTTCTGCAGCATACAGGTATTCTTCATCATTTGAATCACATGTTGAGGCAACATTTCCTTGTTGCTTATTTGTCTTTTTCTGCCAATGAAGTGGCTTCTTCTTGTCCCCTTGAGGTATTTTTTGTGGCTTCTTGTAATTAGACTCACCATTTACATAAGAGTTATACCAGCACTCTTTGAGTTCATGACTCTTTTTACTACAAATTCAATATTTCTTTTTCTTTTATGAAGAGTTGTCTTGATTTTGTTTAGACTGTCCTGATGGACCACTCCAATAGCCAGGTTGTTTTCTCTTTTGCTTTGCTACTAGGGATTGATTGTCTTGAGATTCAATCTCACCAAATATTGCTTCTTCTTGTTGAAGCAAGTTGACTAGTTCTTCAAATGAGGTGTTTTATGAGCCACATTTAAGCATGTGACAAACACTCCAAAGGTGGGGGGTAGTGCTCTCAGTACAATGGGTACTAGAGAAGCATCATTGACTTCCTCCCCTAACGCTTGTAGAGTGGTTCTTATTTGGGTAACTCTTCTGAAATAGGCTACTACCTTCTCACCATTTTGCATTTGGAGACAATAGAGTTGATGTTACAAGTCAAGGATTTGGTTTTGCTTTTTAGCCTCATACACTATATTGAAGTGATTCCAAGCATCTTTTGTAGAGGTGGTGGTATGAATGTAAGGTTAAACCTCATCAGTCACACCAAACAAAATGATCAATTTGGCCTTTTGATTGGCCTTGTCAAATTTATTCTAATCTTCACTTGCTTGTTGAGGTTTTGTGGTTGTTCCAGAGACAATATCCCAAAGGTCTTCAAATTCTAACTGGGTTTGAACCTTGGTTTTCCAAGCAACATAATTGTCACCTCTGAGAAGTTGAGAATCTGGTAGCATGATTTTGAGTGCACTAGGAGCCATTTCTATAGTTAGGATGTCCTTATATCTCCAATTTGAATTTTTAAGACTTAATTCAAATTTACAAACTATTTTTCTCCAAAAAAATATTGATTTTGATGCTTAAATCAATTAATTTACCCAATTTTGATTTTTCTAATGTTAAAACTATAGAAAAGAAAATGTATTTTAAAAATAATTTAATATTTTTCATTATCAATAAAATACTTTTCTATTACTAAATTTTACTTTGTAAAATATATTAGGGCTGTTTCAATGAGAAAATACTATGCACCTTTTGTTTACTCCAAAATGTAGAATTCTTCAATCTGATTGAATCTTCTTCTGAAGGCTTGGATTGAGCAATCACAAAGATTTTACAGATCAACCAACACCAAATCAGATCAGATCTCCATGTTTTCGCTGAGAAAACTGAAAAACAACACTTGCACGACCTCTTGTACGACAGATTTTTGGCAAAGATTTTCCACACAGGAATCAAACTATTTGAAACTCTTAAAATCCTCAATTCAGAATTACAAATGCAGATTTTAAAGTATGTAGTACTTTCAATGAAAAAAGTTGTAGCAAGAGGAGCGTACAGTCTATCCGTACGGTGGTACAGACGTGAGGTTTGTTTGCAGTAGTTTCGAAAAGATATTTAAATTGGATTTATTTATGTTGAGTCTGAATTTAAATGAAATTTGCAGAAACTATTACCATGCCTCCTTTTGATGTTTGAGACTTCAGCAACTTATTAGGCGTCATACAACCTGTACGGTCTACTAATACATTGGGCTTCAGGTAGCAAGTTCTTCAAATTGATATGAACCTTTGCCAGTTTGCTTTCAACCTTCAGACGCTCCAATTTTCTATCAACCTTTAGGCTCTCCGATTTTCTATCAACCTTCAGATAGGTTTGAGATTTATATTTACATGCACAAGATTATAATTGCTCTGATACCATGATGAATTTGTGAGAGTAATGAGCAAATTGATTAATGTGAGAGTAGCAAATATATACAACATAAAGTGGTTATTCAAACCACTTAGTCGGGCATACCCGGCCAACTACAAACCAACAATAACTATTAAATAGTTATTAGTTGGGAAATACAATGATGTAATAATAAACATTACAAATGTTTTAACAGCAAATCAAATTTTGATCTAAAATTATTTTATTGTATGATTAATGAAAATGATCATGATCCTGAAATTTGCACTACTTATAAAAAATATAAATGATTGATTAAATGAAAATAAAATGATCCTCCTAGTTCTTCATATAATATAAACATGTTTTGTTCCAAGGAACCTTCAAGTAAAATTGGAGGCAAAAATGTTTATGTTGTCAATACTATATATTCGAACCTCTGAAGACAATCCCAATGATTCAAGGAAAGTAAGGGGTCAACCTATTTGAACACAAGCTATTAGTGTCAATGATAAAACAACAAGGATTGCTATTCAAAGTATCCCAATGTCAAATGATATTTCAGATCCTGCTCCTAGTGGTTTCAATAATGCTTAATATTAGTAGTATAAATTCAAAAATTATAGTAGATCACCTATTTTTTTTGTTGGGTATGACTTGAATTTTTATTTAAAAAGCATTAGGAGAAACATGAACATCTAGGATGCCCTTGATCGACTTGGATAGTTTGAGAAGTTAAAAAAATCACACAAAAGTAAACATAATCCTAAAAATGCTATTGTTTTACAAGAATAAAATGATGAGGCACTTGCTTAATATGTTCAAATCCCCTATTGATTACACTCCTCCTTTTTATGTAACAATCAAAATAGTTAATAAATTATTTATAATTGTATTTTGGATACAAAAACAACAAAAAATCTAATGTCTAAATACATAGTAGATCAAATAGGGATTCCTCATGAACCTAATAATAGGATAAAATGACTCATTTTGACACTAGACATATTGAGTCTTGTGGGAAATATAGGGAAATTATCATAAATATAGTTCAAGATGACAGAGTTAGATGGATAAAAGATATTTAAATCCTTGAAATTCTTAACAATTACATGTTATTAGGAAGGGATTGGTCTAAAGAAATCAATGCCTTAGTTTGTAAAGACACTACTTGGGTTCCTTTAGGAAATGATATTGCCTTTATATGTAGAGAAGACTATTCTAGAACTACAATTGAACATGTTTCACATACCATTTTATATGTTGAGACTAGAATAGGAACTTATAGACTTTTGAACAATGATCAATAGACATAAATCATCTTGACAAGAGTTTTGAATAGCATGACATGTTTCTTTCTAAAAGAGACATATGGACCATATATTTTGATGGTGCATGTTCTCAAAAATGGAAGTGGTGATGATGTTATTTTAGTTTCTCTTAGAAGGTGAGTTTCATCAATTTCCTTTTCAACTATCATTTGATGCCATGAATAACATAGAAAAGTTTGAAGCCCTCTTTCTAGGTCTTGAGAAATTATGTGAGATGAACATAAAGAAATTAGAAGTTTTTGGTGACTTAGAGATGATTGTAAGATAAGATAGAAAATTTTATAGAACAAATTAGACAAGAATGCATAGATATACACAAAAAGCTTGATTTTTTATTGAGATTTTTATGCTTTTAACATTTCCCACATGCTTCAAGGGTTTAATTCTAAAAAAAGTAATTTCATTTTTTCTAAAAATATTAGACCCGTGATTTTTTACTTATAAAATAATTTGCCCATTTTTTAGTGCAATGAGCATATTGATTTCTTTCTACAAAACAATTATTTTGATTCAAATGATAATGTGTTGAACTATGGACACTATTTACAATTATCTATAAATAGATTTCTTACTAGTTTGGTTATTCTTATGTCCATGTTTTCCCCTAATTATCATCCCAAAATTGCCAAAAATGAAGACTTTCCTAGGAGAGTAGTTGGATAAACCACCCTTATAAATTTGGGTACTAATGAAGACCATAAGTTTTATTTAAGCATTAATTGTACTGAGAAAGAAAGGGGTTTCTTTCACTAATATTTTCAAAGAATTCATTAATTTTTTTCCTTGGTCTTACCAAGATCCTGTTGTCACTTCGATTTGCACCATATGTTGGAGCAATTTAGTGCTACAACAATCCATTGAAGCATTGGAGTGATTTCTAGGTGTGAGATCCTACAAAGGAAGTCAAACCTCTAGAGAAGGTTGGTTCCTCTTTCTGGATATGAGATTCAAAGCATACTAAGACTAAACTTAATCTATCACTAATAGGGAAAAGGGGAAGAAGGAAAAATTGGAAATGAAAAGGTGATACACTAGGTTTGAATGTTTAACCCTTAGATCAACCATGTATGCACAAAATAACAATAAATAATAGACCAGAATACATAAATCACAAATGAATTGGAGAGGTAAAAGAAACTAATTGAGATCCAGAAGGAAATAAGCATTCACAAATAGACACTCAACAAAAGTATTACACAGAGCAAAAGAATTCATGAAAAGGTAAAATCTCTTGTTTATTCGCAAAGACACATGGTTACAAATGATACAAGACGTGGTTTTTTTTACCAACAAATAACAATAATACATTGATTTCATGCATTTTATAGCATTTTATATTGAGGTGCCATCACCTACTGTATAAATTCACCCTATGGGCTTGTCATAAGATATTTTACAAAAGGAATGTCTGAAAATATCTATTTGTCTTTGACATAAATGCAAAAAATATCTTCCCAGAAGTAGCTAAACAAATATCTACATTGAAAACTTGCATCTTCTTCTACCAACAACAATAAATGCCCAACCACAGATTCCAACTAGAGATGTACATTTGGTTTTCAATCTAGCCTATATTTTGTCTTATTGGCAAGTTTTCATCATTATTAACCATGGTGCACCCTTGATTCTACTTCTTTTCCTTTCTCTTTGAAGATTGTAGAAGTCATCAGAGATTGGGCCTTGGGACTTCAACGTTTCTTTTTCCAAGAGAGGAGGAAGAAGGAAAGCCTAAGCCCTGAAAGTTTGAGGACTTAGCAGCTTTTAGAAAGTTCTAGTGGAGTTCAGGCCTTGGGCCTTCTATCTTCTACCTTTTATGAGAAGAAGGAAGAAGGAAGATCTGATCCCCGAAGTCTGAAACACTTGGAATATTTCCAATGAAAAGAAACGGAACCCAGACCCCAAGACTTCCTCCTTATCACTTATGTGTTGTCCACATGGTAGTTACTCATTATTCCGTAGTCTTCAATAAAGCATTGATGGAATACTCCATGAAATAGTGGAAGAGTCACAAATTATGCTGCATGGCCTCCTTTGGGTTTTTTAAATGTTGAGTTGTCGAAACCTACCACCTGTCTTCATTCCATGGTTTAACAAACCTATCATAGGCCCACCCAAAAGGCTCCATGAAATGGTGGAATGCCTTACACTTAGAATTATTTTCAAAGGGAAAGAGTCAGAGCTCAAACTTTGGACTTTCTACATTTCTCCTTCAAAAAGAAAAGGAAGGAAGAAACAAAAAGGGTCTAACCCCCGACACCTGAAGAACTTTTAACACTTAGGAGATTTTGCAAGGGAAACAAGTTAAAGTCTGGATCTAATTAGGATGGTATGAGAAAGGGTAGAACTCCAAACTCCAAAACTACAAAGTCATAAAAACATAAGGAAAACTCAAGATTTTTGGACTTAGTAAATTTTGGGGTGTTTCTCCTTAGATTCCAAAAGGGGAAAACACTTAGAAATTTTATAGGTTTGGGCTATATGGCTGGGGAGAAAAATAGGATAACATTTTGGTGACTTCTCAAGGATGTTTTCTTGCTAAACAAAAGGGAACTAGTGACCTTGAGTATTTATTAGGCATAGAGTTAAAAGGGCTGAAATATGTTGGTAACAACTGAAACTAGCCTCAAAACAACACCATAAAAGGGAACCAATGCATGCATTCTCCAAATGAGAGTGTATCTTGTGCAAGAGCAATTAGGGAAAAGGAAAACCTAAAGAAAAAACAAAACAAACAAGTATCTATAGAATCTAATACCTGTTTAGTGGGAAATTCAGATAGTTTGTTTAAGCTAGGTTAAGTACCACCATTTTCCTGCTAAGCATTGAGAGGACAAGGACTAAGCTTGTGAACAAGCTTCTAATCACTTTGTCTATCCCTTACACTCGCATGGTTATGAAACCTAAGGCCCTAATCAAGATTTTATCAAGTGTTTTCCTTTCAACGAAGTAAAACCCTAATTATGCCTTAAATCAGAAATATATAGAAACTAATGAAGCAACTAGAAAAACTGATCACAAGAGTGTAAAGATAGAGTTTAAAAGATAGTGTACCTAGATTTTGAGGACTACTTAGACTAGGAGACCTGCTCTAGTGTCTTGAAAGTTCCCACAAAGGAAAATCTTTTGTATAGGGTGTCTGAGACTGTTAAAAGGCTTCTAGATCCTAGAAATAACCCCTGGTTCGACTAGGGCACCCACCCCAATGTCTCGCAAGTCTCACAATCTAAAAATTTAAAAGTCTGTCATGACTGTATCGGCAATATCCTCCTTTCTATAGCTTCTTTCCGTCAGGACCTGCAAAACACAATATGTACCTACAAAAGAAGGAGAATGTTACTGTTATATAGGAGCTTGCCTCAATCAAGCCCTATCTTTAGTATTTCTACCTCAACAATAGACAAAGATAAAGATTTGTAGAAGTGTGTACAAACATAACAATGTGTGTATGCATAAAATCAAACCCTAGATGTCTCAATCAAGGGAAGTTCAACAACTTGCTTTACATCAATAAACAAATACAACTTCACCTCAAGGAGATGAGATAAATGAAGACTTGCATGAATATTTAGAGGCTTCAACCCTTCTCTCGATCATGCAAAGGGTGTACAAACCCTAGGAAGAGAAAGATAGACTCAAGATCTTGATTCCTAATCTTCATCCATTGTCTCCATGATAGCAAATACAAAAGACTTTCAAGAGCTTCAACAAGTCACTGATCTTCAATGGCAATTGTAGTAGAGTTTTAGCATCAATCTTGAATAAGAATTGTGTGTGATAAAATAATTTGCAAATGTCTTTTTATATCTAGCTTTAGGGAATTCAAATTTCAAAATAATGTCTCGATGTCACATGAAAACTAAGAATCTAAAAACAAAACCCCAAGGCCCACGACAGAAACTGACACCCTGCCAAAATTCAAAATCTCATGAAATAGGGGAGGACTAGGGTGTAGGCACCCAAGTCCTAGCCCCCAATTTTATCTCATATCTGTATTTTTGGGGGTCCTAGGGACCCAAATCTCAAATCCCCTTTCTGGGTTCTATCAACAAGTTACCTCAAAAGGTGAATAAATTGCTCCTAGACTTAGTCAATTAGGGTTTTGGGAAGGCTAGAAAAGAAAAGGTTGAGAGGTCACCAAGAGTGAGGAACTAAACCGGGGAAATTGTACCATTGCATACAGGAGGAAAATTTCTGATGTTACATTTAGCCCCCACTTTAGTGGCCATATGACACTATGTGCATATGCAACTAAAGGACAGTAAATACATCAATCATGAAAAGGATACCCAAAAGGATACTATAGAGGAAGCCAAAGTGTTGTCTCCGAGAAGGAAGGATCCCCCAAGTTTGCAATCCTGTAAGACCACAAAGTTAGGAACCACAACCTACAAAGGAACACTTATCAGAGAAATCAAAATCAAATAAACCTGCAACCACCACCAATGACTTAGTACAAAAATGCTAAGGGGGTTGAGTGATGAGGCCAAGAGGAAATCAAGGGAGATATATGCCCCCCTTGTTTCTGCTTGCTTAGTTCGAGAGTAGAAAAAAGGAGAGATCCACGCGCATTGATTTCAAGGGAAATATGTTGTGAGGGTCATTTGAAGAAATAACTCTCAAATGTAACACATTGGGGAAGAGAGAGTGGAAACTAGATTTCAATGCAACTAACAACATTGAAATTAGAGTTCAATAGCTCACGAAAAGGGCTCAAGAGTGAAAGAGCACACTTTTGCACCTAGTTAGGGATAGGAATTCTCACTCACTTACTTTATGTAAAAGGGAGTGTCACTTATCACTAACTCATTCTTGTTTCTTTTCATTTCAGAGAGAGAGAGAAGGAGAATAGGAGAAAGACCATGTTGAGCCGACATCTATATCATCCACCATGATTGGAGATGCTCCGAGCTTGAGTGGTAGAGAGATGCTTCAAGGGAGAAGTAGGGTCCTAATCCAAGACTTCTATCATCTTTCATTGTACCTTTTCTTTCACCTTTATTGATGTCTATGCCAAGAGGGAGAAGGTGGACAGGGTTCCCAGACAGGGGCACCTAAGTCCACCTATGGTATCAGAGTCTCTCTGGGGTGCCCTAGTCCCACAAGGGTACCAATGTCCCTCTAGGGCACCCTAGTCTTCCTAGGGTGCCCTAGTCCACAGAGGACATAGGCCCTAGGTGCAGGCACTCTATTCAATTTTTGATAGCTTATTTTGATTTTGAGAGGGGATTCTCATACTCTTGCTTGCTTTTCCATCTACAGGATGTCCCTGAGATGTGTGAGCACATAGGTGGTCATCTGATGGCACTTCTACGAGAGAATGCTAGCACCTTGACTATCATAGAGAGAGAGAGAGAATTTATAGACGGTGGGCCTATGGTGGGTGTTTGAGATGAACACAATCATCTTCCACTGCGCTATGCTCATGGTACTGATGGAGAGTTGGGATGCAGATACATCCACATTCCACTTACCGACTGGCAAGATTACCATCACACTGGAGGATGTATTTAGGATCCTTCAACTTCTGATCTGAGGAGAGACAGTAAGGGTTGTTGGACATCGCTTAAAGGAGTATACTCGTGAGATTCATCTATACTTCTTGGGTCACATTGTTTCACAGGCAAAGTGAGGACACATTTAGCTCTACTTGCTAGAGCAGGGATGTACAGACATTCCCTTACTATGGACTATCATGAATGTCATAGTCACACTAGCTATAGTGCCAAATGGACAAGGCACTCACCCTCATGGGGGTCTCATTCACACTATCAAAGTGATGGAGGAACATCAGACTATCTATGCATGGCAGCATAGTATGCTTGTGCACCTATATCATGATTTAGGGTGATATGTCCATTATGAGATGCAAAGTCTGATGGTCTACACATTACTATAGGTCAAGGCCTTTGAGCACATCAGGTGCACATGACAAGTGGGGTTTCCTACAGAGGCAGCATTCACCCATCTGTGTCTCTATGCCTATCCACTAGTTAGGTGTTGGAGGCATGGCAATTTATTATACTAGAGAGTAGTATTTGACATATTACAGCCTGGTGACATCATCTGGAGACCGTATCATGGATACATCAGATGGCTTGGTGAGCAAAGGCAATTATCTCATATGTAAAGGGATCATGTGATAGTTAGTCATCTTGATTATACTGTATCTTAGTTCTACTTTGATAGGGTGGCATGATAGTTTGAGCAGATATAGGATGTTCCTACAGTTCATTTGAGCTACGCACATACAACTTGAAGTGCAGTCAGAGCCAATATCATCCTATAACTGACTATAGTAGACGTACCACTTAGCTACGATGAGGGTCCTAGGGATACAGAGCTAGTGTCGAACACAAATGATGTTGGGTGTACCTAAGCATATCAGACCTAGTGGCACACGGCACGGTCTACACCTATCTTTCCACCTAGGCATCCTATAGGAGATGCCTAACCTTGGGCCAGTCACGTGAGTGACATGAGGGTGGAGGACGACGTTAGTGATTTTGCGGGATACTACGATCTCGAGAGGATGAGGAGGAGGATAAGGATGAGTCCGAGGAGGTCCCATCACAGTATGTCTTCAGAGAAAGATCACGAGAGAGTTAGTAGGAGGCAGACATTTACGAGGAGACCGAGTTGAGACCTCAATCAAAGGCTCGTGGTCCTATTCCAGTAGATGATGTGAGGCCTAGTCATAAAGAGTGAGGGGAGAGTAGTAGGTCTATGCCACTAGCTGCATATTAGATGGCAGAGCTCATCACACCATCAGTGATCCGAGATCCATCTTGGCGAGATGGAGATCTAGGTTAGGTTTGGTTTATTAGTTTATGTTTTGTATATTTTATTATTTGTGATATTTATATGGGAGTCTAACATCTATCTCATCCTCCATTTTCTAGTTGGTACTGATGAATGGTGAGACTTTATGAGTCACGTCATAGGAGACAGTACTAACAAATGCCTCAGAGCAGCGAGTGCGGGCAGGTTATTCACCAGGATCATCCACTAGATAGAATGCTGAGATATTTATGCCTATTGTGAGGTACAAGACTTCCATAGAGGCCATGCTAGAGTAGTCTGCACAAGAGAGAGAGGAGTTTGGACAGAGAGTTGTGCGTGCCGAGGCTGAGCTCAAGGCACAGCAAGAGCAGATGGTAGTGGTTCCTACATTAGAGGGAGGGTTGGCTATCAGTGAGTTCTTATTGCAGGAGGTCTAGTAGATAAGAGCTGACAGAGACAGGGCTTAGGTTGAGAGAGAGCGGTACCAGAGGATGTACCAGGAGGCACATGAGTAGATGATAGAGATGAGAGGTGAGATCAGGGGGTTATAATTGTGAAGCATCTCTAGGAGTCATTCATGATCTGTAGCAACACATGGTTAGGCTTCTGTCACTCGTACAGCACGAGGGCCTGAGGGTATAGGCGATTGAGGTTTAGCTATGTGATATATAGATTTTAGGCACTATGACATCCCATTTTGTTTTGAGGGATAGTCGACTTGGATGTATACATGAAACTGATATATATATATATATATATATATATTTCTTTTTATCTATGTGTAATGGCTTTTGATCTATCACATGTGATTTTTGCAAAAATGCAACTAGTGATGATGTCTAAATGCTATAATTAATGCTATTGTGATATACTAACAATTCTAAAAAGAATGTGTAGTAACACAAACAATGATTAATTATTTTACACAACTTTAATTTCCATGTTACATTCAGGTAATACAAACACGATACAACAATGATCAACTGAATAAAGATATAATGCCAAATGAATTAAGACAAAATAGTAATAGCTTGTCGAAATTGAAGCTAATCTATGTTCTAAATTAGCTTAGGAACATTTAACATTAAATCTTTTAAGCATAAAATCTTTTGAGTTGCACTACATTAATAGGTTCTTTAAGCAACATACCTTGCTCATCAGGTAATTTATACGCTCTGAATCCAAAGGTTTCAGTGATTATATATGGTCCAAGCCAATTAGGGCTGAACTTACACTTTCACCAGGCGGTACATCTACATCGCGTTGATTTTCATAAAGAACCAAGTCTCCAATGTTAAATCAACAATGTATGACTTGCGCATTATAGGCTCATTGTATTCCTTTTTGATAGGCCTTGAGATGTTCAAGAGCGTTAAAATGTCTTTCATAAAGCATCTCAAGTTCCTGTAATCTTTTCTCTCATTCGATGTCATCATTCATGATGTCTCTTAGGGAAATTTGTAAAGAAGGAATTTCTAACTCCAACGGCATTATCACATCTCTGCCATAGACAAGATTATATGGTGTGTTACCCGTGGCTATTCAAATACTTGTTCTGTAATCCCATAAGGCATAGGATAATTGTGTATGACAATCTTTTTGATGTTTATTAACAGTTTTCCCTAAAATCTATCCAATAACCTTGTTTGAAGCTTCTGCTTGGCCATTTGATTGAGGGTACTAAGGTGTAGAGAAGCGATGTTGTATATGATATTTTTCAAGGAACCTTTTCACATCCTTGTTCTTAAATGGAGTACCATTGTCCAAAACTAAGGAGGAAAGTATTCCAAATCAAGAAATTATGTTATCTTGTATGAATCAATAGATTACATCGGTGGTTGTGGATTGCAAAGGGACTGCTTCAACCCATTTTGTAAAATAATTAGTAGCATTAATGATAAACCTATGTCCTTGAGAGGAGGGTGGGGAAATTTTACCAATTAGATCCAAACCCCAGATAGAGAATGGCCATGGTGACACCTGGGCATGAAGCTCTTGAGCAGGAGCATGGATTAGGTGTTTATGTTGTTGGCATTGCGGGCATCTCTTGATGTAAGCAAATGAATCTTGTTCCATATGTTGCCAATAGTACCCCATACGTAACAATTTTTGTACCAACGATTTCCCACAAAATGCCCTCCACAAGCACCAGAGTGAGCTTTTTCTAAAGCTATTAGAATCTTTGAATTACTTAAACATCAGAGTAAAACACCATTATAACTTTGTCAATACAAGACATTTTATAATATGATGTATCACACTGCTAGTTTACATAAACAAAGTCAGGCATTCTTAGATGTTGAATCAGGAATGGTTCCATTGCATAGATAGTTGAATATGTAGGAGAACCATTCATCAGTGTATGTATTACCCCAAAGTTTTGAATCCACAACTATAGGGTCATTGATTATCGGTGTCTTAAGATTACGAACAACAAAGGTAAATTCCTTAAGAGAACCATCAGGGGACATAAGGGAAGCTGCACTTGCCATTGCATCTAGATGTCAGTTATCTTTCCTAGGAATAGTATTGATTGATTATGATTTGAATTGTTTTAAGAGAGATAAGGCCAACTCACGATACTAAGATAGCTTATCATGCTTAGTTTGATACAATCCTGTTACTTGTTTAACAATTAACTGAGAATCACCATATATTGTAATGTTTTCGATATTAAGAGCCAAGGCTACATGAAGTCCAATGATAAGAGCTTCATAATTAGCTATATTGTTTGTGTATGAGAAATCTAAGCGGTAAGATAAAGGGAATCATCTTACCAATGGGAGTTATCAATATAACACTAGCCCTAGAGCCAGTTTGACATTTTGATCTGTCAAAGTATAACTCCCATTTTTCATTCGTAGAGATTGTTTAGATCTGTTCATCAGGGAATGCATCAACATTTTGTATAGAACAAGGTGAGGGAGCGTCAGCTAACTAATTAGCTATCACTTGTCCTTTAATTTCTTTTTGTGAAATAAATTCGAGATTGAAGTCTATTAACAACATAACCCATTTAGCAAGATGACCTGATAAATTTGTTCTTGCGAAGAGATGTTTCAAAGGGTTGAATTTTACCATTACATGCACTTCAACATTTAAGAGATAGTGTCTAAGCTTTTTAGTGGAAAACATTAAAGCTAAACAATG
Organism: Cunninghamia lanceolata; assembly: GCA_027924645.1. Classification (NCBI taxonomy): domain Eukaryota; kingdom Viridiplantae; phylum Streptophyta; class Pinopsida; order Cupressales; family Cupressaceae; genus Cunninghamia; species Cunninghamia lanceolata. The sequence continues at coordinate 1,286,458 of BSBN01001254.1, forward strand.
CTTCTATATATCTGTGTATTGCACTTCATAATTGAGCAAAGTGCGACTGATGTAATAGACAACACATTCTTTTCCTTTAGCATTATGTTGTGCTAACAAAGCTGCTAGGGCATTGTTAGATGCTGAAATGTATAATAGGAATGGCTTTTCGGAAATAGCAGGTTACAAAATATGTAGATTAGCTAAGTAATCCTTTAAGTCATCGAAAGCTTTTGACATTTAGAATTCCATTGAAAGCGAGAATCTTTCTTTAGTAGTTGCATAAAGGGGTGAGTCCGATCCATGAGTTGTGAAACAAATCGGTGGATGGCCTATATCTTTCCCTGTAAACTCTGATGTTGAGATATGTTCTTGGGTATTGGCATATTAACAATTGCATCTATCTTTTTTGTATCGACTTCTATACCTCGATTTGAAACAATAAACCCAAGTAACTTTCCACTATCCACGCCAGAAACACACTTACGGGGATTCAATCGCATATTATATTTTCGTATGTGCTCAAATATTCATCAAAGATTTGTAACATGATCCTTACGATGGATAGACTTCTCTAAGATGTTTTCAACATAATCTTCTAGAATATTGTGCATATAATCATGGAATATAAGAGTCATTGTATGCTGGTAAGTAGCTCCTACATTCTTAAGTCCGAATGGCATGACTACCCAACAAAATGTACCCCAAGGTGTTATAAAGGCTATTTTATATTGATCAAGAGGATTTATAAGGATTTGATTATATCCTGAAAATCCATCCATAAACAATAGCAACTCATGTCCACTACGGAATCAACAATCATATCGATATTAGGGAGCAGAAAATCATCTTTCAAAGATGCCAAATTTAAATCTTAGAAATCTATGCACATTCTTATACGACCATCAGGGTTAGCGATGACAATAATATTTGAGATCTACAGAGAGTAATCAATAGGTTGAATAAAACCAGCTTATAAAAGTTTTTCTATTTTAGTTTTAACAAGCATAGCAATCTTAGGATTCATCTTGTAATGAATCTTTTGTTTGAATGGCTTAACATTTAATTTCAACATGATATTATGCGTTACAATATGAGGATCTATACCAGGCATATTTGAATAATTCTAAGCAAATAATTATGAGAACTCATTCAACAGTTTAGTCATTTCTTCTTTTGCTTCTGCATTTAAACAACCACCAATAGGGATAACTTTTTTAGGGTTATGCTTATCCATAGTGACATCAATAGTCTTTCCGTTAAGGAGAGTACTATTTTTTGGGGGATTGTAGGATTGTAATTGTTCTTCAAGTTCTTTACTATGCTCTACTATAGTAGTTATTGTACTAGTAGTCTTTCCAAAATATGCATCATTGTTTAAACAATAAGATAGGCCACATTTATGGTGATAACGAGGAATACCATCATAAGCACCTAAGAAGTCCATTATCACTTCATCCATCGTAACATATCAAATGGAAGTGATCCTGGAGGACAATTGATGTCAATCATCTTAGGGAATATCAGACAAAGTGTTGATATTGTATTCACATTTAGAGTAGGGCGTTTGTGGGCTTTGGATTTCTTAAAAGGATTATATCCAATGCCACTTGAGTAATGTTGTGAAGCAGATTCTTTAGGGACTTTGATTCCTTATTGATTTATGCCATAGCCGTTACCTACCTAGTCACAATTTTTGTAAAGGATTTGGAATCCTCTACCATAGAGAGAGACCATTTCTTTAGACGAAGGTGGAACTTCATAAGTCTCATAATCAGTAGTATAACTTAGAGTATTATCTTTATTTGTCATCAAAGAAGTCTTATGTTTATCATTCGAAGCATGTGACATGATCAATGCAATATTTGATGTTTCAGGGATGGAGTTTTTAAGTTGATACTCTCCTATAGAGGAAGATGCAAAATCTAACAAACCCCAGTCATCACTAATGAATGTATTTGATTTCTTGGACTCTTGCATAACATTCTAAGAGGTAAGAGGAGATGACAACTTAGCTTTCAAATTGTTCAAACTCTTAGGAAAAATAACATGCTTATGCACTTCCATTTGCATACAATTATCAAGTTTAGGATCCGAATGGATAGTATGTAGTTTACCTTTAAATATAAACTTAATTAAACAATGCAAAGTAGAAGGGACTGCTCCTAATGCATGTATCCAAGGTCTGCCAAGAATCATGTTATAAGATAGAGAATAAGGCATGACATGAATCAAGGTAGGCACCATCATAGGTCCAACTTGTATAGGTAGAGTTATAGTGCCCACAGATTGTCGTCCAACATTATCAAAGCCACGAATGCTTAATGATTCTAGTTTGATGGCTGACACATCAACTTAAACCTTATGCAATAAATCAATGCCACAAACATTAAGGGATAACCCATTATCAATCATAACTCTCTTAACCAATGTTTTGTTGATTGTAATAAAGATAACCAAAGGACCATTCTGATTCTGAACCTTGAGAGATGGTGATTCATGTTGTTGAAATAGAATAACTATTTTTGTTGCATGCATACAATCTAGTAAAGCAGCAACATCATTTGGTTTAATAGCGGTAGGAATAATCACCTTTTGTAAAGCTTCTTGTAGCATTCCATGGTAAGTAGGTGAAGTTTGTATAAGTTCACAAAGAGATATCTTTGCAAGAGTAGCGCAAAGCTGCTCTACAAGATCATAATCTTTACCATCTTTATGTGTTAAATGAGGTGCTTGAGGAAGCATAGGTTGAGAAGCTAGTAAAGATATCAGAACATTTGTTTGTTGTGTACTTTGTTTATTATTTCAAGTGTTATATGCATGAGAAACCACATTATGATTGGTTTGTTGTAAGTTTTTATTCACTATTTGTTTTGCACAATCATAAATGTGATCAAGATATTAAGAAGAGGATGAAAGACCTTTAACAACAAGCACAGGTTTAGAGGATGGTTGAACCACATTTGTGCATAAGTAACCACAATTTTTGGTTTTTTGATCTCTTCTTTAGATTTAGGAACATAAATTGTATTTACAAATCTTTGAAATAGTGACAGCTTAGAGGCCATAGTGGAATATTCAATCAAGATAATGTCCTCAAGGGTTTCATCTAACATATCAAAGCCATCACGACTAAACAACTCATCTTAAGCATGAAAATCTTGCAAAAAAGTAATCTGACATTTTAACATGCTCTAATTAAACCAAGATTTAAATGCACAATGATGGCCTTTGCAAATGAAATACAACTTCCAACAATAAATGATAATTTCCAACTCTTTTAGTGAAAAGATAAAGAGTGTAATCCACAATTTAACATATGCAATTTCACTAAAGAGGTTTTTCAATGCAATTTTTCTCTAGAACAACAAATTATTTCAAATCAAAAGTTTTACAAGGATGCAAATTATTCTAATCTAGAGTTCACCAAAATGTTTAGTGGGAAATTGATGCAGCACACAACATACACTCAATACAATTTTAGCATTAATCATGTAAGAGACAATGATTTGAATACTAGAACATTAAAAAACTTCTATTCATTAACTCTACTACTACAAGGAGAGAAAACTCTCTTATATCCAAGAAAATAAAAAAATCAAAAAATTACCTTTTTTGGCAGATTTTGACAATTGTCAGATTTTGCCATTTTATGTAATTTTACAATCATATCTTGATAATCTAATTTTTTCCCAAAAAAATCCTAAAGCTAACGTAGGGTGAAAAGCTAACTAACATCCTAAATTCGAAACATGAGTTTTGAGTTATTAAAAAAAGCAACTTTTAAAAAACTAGAAAAAAACACTAAATTGCCATTTTGAGGGCTAAGATGAAAGTTTCAAGCCCTGAAAAAGTACCAAGCCAAGGTCCAACCGACTAGGATGGGTTGGGAAACCACTGGCCACCTCATAACACATCCACCTGTAAAATTTCGTAGAAAACCCACATCTGAGTCAAAAGTTATGACCTCCAGAAGTCCCTGCATCATTCTCCTCTTGTTGAAAAGAACGCAGCTCCTGCAAGTGAGTGTCTTCAAACTGCTGCCATTTGACTAAATCTAACCTCTGCACTTCCCACTATGTAATCCACATGATTTCTATTGGTGGAAATCCTTCCCACTGTACTAAATACTTATTGTAATGCCCTTGCCGAGTGTAGATAGTTTTCTTATCAAGAACCTGTGCAATCTTTTCCTTCTTCTTATGGGTAATGTGGTGGTGCCATGCCACTTTTGGTTGACTATTTTCAGCATCATCCTCACCATGGAATGCATATAAATCATAAATATTAAACATAGGAGAAATATCAAGATCATTTGGTAAACTGACCTCATATTCATTATCCTTGAACTTCTTTGTAATTATGCAAGGACCAATTTTCCTGTACTTCAAGTTGTCATATGTTCTAGTAGGAAACTGCTCTTTTCTCAAATATACCATCACTAAGTCACCTTCAATGAATGTCTTATGTCACCTACTAGTATTCACTGTATTCTTGTACCTCTCATTATTGTCCTGCAACTTCTGTCTCACTTCTTTCTATAATTGTTGAAGGTGTTTTCCAAATGCTTCCCCATCATCACTGACCCTATCTTTCATTGGTAGTTGTACCAAATCTAGAACACCCTAAGGATTCCTACCATACACAATCTAGAAAGGGGACTTTCTCGCTGATCTATTAACATAACTATTATAGGGAAACTCAGCCTGGGGTAATGCCACGTCCAATTATTTTGGCTTTTCTCCAACAATACACCTCAACAAATTTCCCTGACTCTGATTGACTACCTCTGTTTACCCATTTGTTTCAGGATGATAAGCACTACTAAACTATAACTTAATCCCCATCTTCTTCCATAAATTCCTCCAGAACTGACCAAGGAATTTGGTATCCCTATCAGAGGTAATAGTCTTTGGAACACCATGTAGTCAAACAACTTCTAAAACAATTAACTCTGCTACCGTCATTGCATCATTAGTTTTCTTACAGGTAATAAAATGAACCATCTTGGAGAACCTATCAACAACTACAAAAATGGATTCATTATCTCGTTGAGTATGTGGAAGTCCCAACACAAAGTCCATGCTCAAATTTGTCCATGGTGCAGTTGGTATTGGTAATGGCATATACAACCCTGTATTCTGTTAATGTCCCTTAGCCACTTGGCAGATTCTACACCCTGTTACATGCTTAGTTATATCCCTTTTCATCTTTGGCCAGTAATATTTATCTTCTATCAAGGCTATTGCCTTGTCCTTTCCAAATGTCCAGCTAACCCACTACTATGAAATTCTCTGATAATGTTTTCCTTCATAGAGCCAGCTGGTATGCATAGTTGTTTTCCTTTAAATAGATACCCATGTTGCATAAAATATTCACCCCTAAAGTGATCCAAGTTACCAGATACTAGTTCCTTCAATTGTTCCACAATCTCCCAAAAATCATCATCAAACTCATACAAATTTTTTGTGGCATCAAAACCAATCACCTTAGTTTCCATTGTTGTCAAAAGTGGAACACAACTACTTAACACATCTACAACCTGATTTTTTTTCCTGACTTATGCTTCAACACAAAATTGTAACCCTGCAAGAAAGAGACCCACTTAGCATGCCTATTATTCAACTTTTTCTATGTGTTCATATATCTTAGTGCAATATGATCTATAAACAATACAAACTCATAGGGAACTAGATAATGTCGCCAATGTCTCAATGCTTGAACAATTGCATAAAATTCTAAATCATAAGTAGAATAATTCTTTCTCACATCATTCATCTTTTCACTAAAGAAAGCTATAGGTTTTCTAGCTTGGCTAAGCACAGCACCTATTCCCACATGGGAGGCATCACATTCTACTTCAAATACCTTATCAAAATTTGGCAATGCAAGTATAGGTGCTTCTGTTACCTTTTGCTTCAAGTACTTAAATCTCTCCTCAGCATCCTTGGTCCATACAAACTCCCTTCCTTTGGTACAATCTATTATAGGAGCTACAATACTACTAAAATTTTGAATGAACTTTCGATAGAAAGTGGCCAAGCCACGAAAACTTTTTACCTCTATGATGTTGCTTGGACTAGTCCATTCTAGAATTGCCCTGACCTTTTCTAGATCCATTCTAACACCATCTCTAGAAATGACAAAGCCTAAAAAAACCAAACTGTCTTGCATGAACCTACACTTCTTCAAATTGGCATAGAGTTTCTCCTTCCTTAACACACCAAAGATGAGCCTCAAGTGTTGTAGGTGCTCTTCTTTACTGTTACTAAATACCAAAATATCATCAAAATAAACTACAACAAACTTACTAATGTAAGGTCATAGTATAGCGGTCATCAATCTCATAAATGTGCTAGGCGAATTTGATAACCTGAATGGCATAACCATCAACTCATATAATCTGTCTCCAGTCTTAAAGGTTTTCTTCCACTCATCCCCTTCTTGGATCCAAATTTGGTGGTAGCCACTTCATAGGTCGATCTTGCTGAAATATTTGGCCCCTGCAAGGACATCCATCATGTCCTCCATACAAGGTATAGGAAACTGATACTTGATGGTAATCTTATTAATTGTTATTTTATCAGTGCACATCCTCCATGTTCCATCTTTTTTGGGGGTCAATAATGCAGGTATAGCACATGGGTTCATGCTCTCTCTCACCACACCTTTACTTATGAGTTTTGTTACTTGCTTATTCATCTCTGCATGTTGTGTTGGATTCATCCTAGAATCAAATCAATATGATGTTGAATATCTCTCTTTGGCAGTAGACCATCAGGCAATTCATCAAGCAAAACATCAACAAATTCTTCCAATAGCTCTACTACTTTTGGGGGAACTAAAATGTCTTCCTCTTCACCTTTTTTCACTACTAATGCATAGAAACACCCTATCACCTTCATTTCTTTAACAAGATCTCTTTTAGACAACATGGTCTCACCTTTTCCTTCATCCTTGAGAGGCAATAAAATCACCTTAGAGCCATCATTCCAAAAGGTGTATGTGTTTTTCTCTTTATCATGCATAACTTTTCTATCATACTACCATGGTCTTCCCAATAACACATCATAGGCATCCATTGGGACAACATCACACCATATCTCATCCCGATAGATCTTCCCTATGTTAAACTTAATTAGGCATCTTTTATCAATAGTGACTTCATTTCCCTTTTTAAACCATGCAATGTGGTATGGATGAGGATGTTTTTCATAGTGTAAATTCAAATTTTCTACCATTTCTTTAGAAATCATATTTTCACAACTACCTCCATCAATGATAATTTGACATACCTTACTACCCAAAGTGCATCTTGTTCTGAAGATATTAGGTTGAAGCCATGAACCATCAGAGATTTTGGCTTGTGTTTTCTCCTTCTCTGGAATCACCATCTCTCTTCTCATCATGAGACTTTCTCCCACATCTGGTGGAACCTCTAGTTCCATCCCTTCCACTTCATGTTGTGTTTGAATCAAGTTCACCCTAGGTTGTCCTCCTTGATTTATTTCTTGCATGTTATAATTTGAGCATTCAAATGCCCTATGATCTTCTCCACATCTCAAACAAGTGAAAGGCCTTCTCTAGTTTTCCCATCCTCTACTGCTACCATCACCTCTACCTCTTTGAAATCCCCTTCCTCGTTCTTGATTCGGAGGATCTTGTTGAGTGTCTACTTATTTTTCCAATCCATGGGATGACTCTCCCCTGCCATAATTCAAACCTCCTGAAAATGGGGTTGATGTACCCCTTCTTCCTCCTCTATTCCCCTGATGGTACTATCTATTTTGTTTTTCTTCAGCCTTTAGAGCCAATTGGTAAGCCTCTTCCATACTGTTGAGTCAATGCATGCTCAATTCATCTTGAATAGAGAATTTTAGGCTACTCACATATCTAGCAACCATCTGTTCATCAGTTTCTTGATGCTCTATACATATAGACAACATATAAAACTCATTTGTATAATCTTGCATAGAAGAGAGGTTCTGCTTTAAATTTTGAAACCTACGAAAAAGGGTTTGTGCATAATCTATGGGCAAATTTTTTTCTCTCAACTTCTCCACTTTATTCCATGTCTTGATCTTATCCTTGCCTTTCCTTGTTTGTTCCTTTTGAATATGATCCCACCAAATCATTGCATGACCCTTTAATTTGGTGCATGCAAATTTCACCTTCTTTTCCTCTGTCATGGATTTCCATTCAAAAAAATTTCTCATCTCATTCAACTAGTCTATCAACTCCTCTAGTTTAAGACTACCTACATAATCTAAAACATCTACTTTTATCCCTTAATTTTTCCCTTCTAAGGCCCTAAGCATCCTCTCTTCAAGACTCATGCCCTCTAATTCTTCTTCTTCATGTTCTGTATCTTGATTTGCACCTCCTCGACTTATCTCTTCATCAAATTTATCTCCTCCTCTACCCAGTCTTTGGTTTTCCATCCGTGTTGTAAGTTCTACTATTTGCCTTTACAGATTTTGCATTTCTCTATGCATTTGGGCAAGATTGCCTCTTCCTCTTCCTCTCCCAGCCATCTTCCTGCTCTAATACCAGATGATGCAACACACTACACTCTACAATTTTGCCATTAATCATGTGAGATATAAAGATTTGAAGACTAGAACATTAAAAAAACTTCTATTCATTAAATCTACTACTACAATGAGATAAAACTCTCTTATATCCAAGAAAACAAAAAAATCAAAAAAATACGTTTTTTGACAGATTTCAACAATTGTCAGATTTTGCCATTTTAGGTAATTTGACAATCATATCTTGAGAATCCAATTTTTTCCCAAAAACTTCCTAAAGCTAAGGTAGGACGAAAATCCAACTATCCTAAATTTGTAACATGAGTTTCAAGTTATTAAAAAAAACAACTTTAAAAGAACTAGAAAAAACACTAAATTGCCATTTTGAGGGCCAAGATAAAAGTTTCAATCCCTAAAGAAGTCTCAAGATGAGGTCTAACTGACTAGGGTGGGTTGGGAAACCACTGGCCACCTCATAATGCATCTACCTATAAAATTTCGTAGAAAACCCACATCCGAGTCAAAAGTTATGACCTCCGAAAGTCCCTGCATCAGAAATTTGGATAGTTTGTTTAAGCTAGGTTAAGTACCACCATTTTCCCACTAAGCATTGGGGAGACAAGGACTGATCTTGTGAACAAGATTCTAATCACTTTGTCTATCCCTTACGCTCGCGTGGTTATGAAACCTAAGGCCCTAATCAAGATTTTATCAAGTGTTTTCCTTTCAACCAAGTAACACCCTAATTATGCCTTAAATAAAAAATATATAGAAACTAATGAAGCAACTAGCAAAACTAATAATAGGAGTGCAGAGATAGTATACCTTGATTTTGAGAGCTACCTGGACTAGGGCGCCCACTTCAATGTCTTGAAAGTTCCCGCATAGGAAAATCTTTTGTATAGGGTGTCTGAGACTGCTAAAAGGCTTCCAGATCTCAAAAATAACCCCTGGTTGGACTAGGGTGCTCTCTCCAATGTCCTGCAAGTCTCAAAATCTAAAAATATGAAAGTCTATCGCAATTGTATCTGTAATATCCTCCTTTTTGTAGCTTCTTTTCAACAAAACCTGCAAAAAACGATCTATACCTACAAAAGGAGAATGTTGTGGCTATATAGGAGCTTACCTCAGTCAAGCCCCATCTTTAGTATTTCTACCTCAACAATAAGCAAAAATAAAAATTTGCAGAAGTGTGTACAAACCTAACAATGTGTGTATGCATAAAATCAAACCCTAGATGTCTCAATCAAGGGAAGATCAACAACTTATTTTGCATCAATAAACACATACAACTTCACCTCAAGGAGATGAGATAAATGAAGACTTGCATGAACAAGAAGGCGAATCAGCAATGTCTGTGGAGGATCTCTCAGCTTACTATTGGAGGCTTCAACCCTTCTCCCAATCATGTAAAGGGTTTAGAAACCCTAGGAATAGCAAGATAGACTCAAGATCTTGATTCCTAATCTTCATCCATTGTCTCCATGATAGCAAATACAAAAGACTTTCAAGAGCTTCAACAAGTTGCTGATCTTCAATGGCAATTGTAGAAGAGTTATGGCATCAAGCTTGCATAAAAATTGTGTGTGATAAAATGATTTACAAATGTCTTTTTATATCTAGCTTTAAGGAATTCAAATTTTGAAATAACGTCTCAATATCGCACAAAAACTAAAAATTTAAAAACAGAATCTCGAGGCACTCAGCGGGAACCGACACCCTACCAAAATTTAAAATCATGTGAAATAGGGAGGACTAGGGCATGGGCGTCCAAGTCCTAGCCCCCAATTTCAGCTTAGATCTACATTTTTGGGGGTCCTAGGGACCCAAATCTCAAATCCCCTTTTCGGGTTCTATCAACAAGTTACTTCAAAAGGTGAATAAACTACTCCTAGACTTAGTTAATCAGGGTTTCAGAAAGGCTAGAAAATAAAAGGTTGAGAGGTCACCAAGAGTGAGGAGCTAAACTGAGGGAAATTGTACCATTCCATTCAGGAGGACTATTTCCAATGTTATAATCCCAACCAACTAGAAATGACCTTAAACAAAGCCATTAACTAGTTTTTCAAAATAACTGCCCTTTCTCAACAATTTACAATGCTTTAGATGCTTGTGGGTAGTTAACAGGAGGTGGGGAAGGGATGGGCATACAACAAGGTAGTGAAATACTTCCCCAAGGACAAAGAAAAGATCATCTATCCACTTGCACTGATTGGAAATATCGTTGTCTAGAAGTGGATAAATGGACTGATCTAGCCCCTTTTGATGCTTAACCTTATGCTTTGAAGTAAGCATGATAGGTAAAGACTCCTTCTCATCTATCTCGAGCTAGGCCAGATGCTTGATAGGGCATCCCCTTGAAATGGTATGCAAACCATCAGAACTACATTCATGTTCATGCTTTGATTCTGCAACCTTTTGATGGTCTTAATGCTCTAGCTACTACACATAGTTTGGAAAGATGGCTATTTCCACCCTATGAATGAGATGCTCATGATTTTCTAAATTAGGCTTAGAAAATGAGCCCTACACATGCTCAATGATGAAATCTCTTTCACCAAGGAGTTGATATCGTTTCTAGATAATCAAGCACAAATCTTTAATTTGTTCTTGTCTATGCTCAATCTCCACATCGTCATTTTTAATAAAATATGGGAGCTCCTCAAAGAGGTTTGTATCATCAACCTCTCCACTTTTTAGTATAGCGTTGCCTATTTACTCCTTTTCATGAGCTAGAACCTCATGGTTATGCTTTTCTGTACATGCTAACAACTCACCATCATTTTCACTATCTTTGTGTCATTCCAGAATTGCAACCAATGTTGGCATTTGCATGCCATCTTTGTCTTCAATGCAACTAGGTAGTTCATGAAACCGGGTGGTGTCATCACCTTTTGGAGCCACTGCAACAATCTCCTCCTCAATGTCCTCAATCAACTACAAATCCACTAGATTTTGGTCAAGTTGTTTCTGCAACTGAAGGTTCTCCCAATGCAATCTTTGCATTTCATCCTTGTTTACTTGATCAAATGCTCGAGAAAAAAACCTCAAGAGAACAAAAATCTAAAGGACTCAACCCCTTATTTGAATTAACATTACTCACAACTATAAGAGGTCCAAACAATTCTACCTCTATGAGCATAAGAACTATTGGCACCTTCAAAATTTACAAATTTGAAGTGCCTATATCCTTTTGATATGTCGATAGAGGCTAGGTCGACATGTTGCTCAATCTACCCCAGAGCCCACCTTCGCCGATTAAAATATTGCAACTCAAAGATCATCTTGCAAATCCATATGGTGGGAAGTTTTTTGGTACATATGGTAACATGCCTATTCAGTTTCACGCTCCATGGATGAGTTTTGATGGGCTATTTAATTCTTTTCTGACTGCAACCAGGCTAGATTTGGTGTTCTGGAAAGTTTCAAATCTCGCAATTTTGAGGGTGACCCATTTCTTTCTTTGGTCCAAAACTTCTCCAGTTCTAATTTCATTAAAATTGGAGACCATATGATACATTATTTTAATTCATTTCATTGCAGCAAAGGCATCTGGCAAGCCAGTTTACAAAGGAAGTCCCTGAAATCATTCAATGATGTGAGTTATGAGGAAATGGGTTTGCTCTGAATAATTGATAATGGCCCTGTACAAATTTTCATGACTCGTTGACATCTTGTCTGTCTGCAGTGGAAATGCACCATTTACCTGAAGGTGGAAATTCAAAAATTAACATTTGATTAAAGTTAAAAATTACAATTTTCAAATCTTTATTTGGCAAATTTAATATTTTAAGAGGCAAATATTATAAATTAAATATTATAACTTTATGTTATAATGTTTAAAGAAGATGATAAAGCATTTTTATGGTATATCACACCATCGCACGGGTACTTTTCCTACACCCCTGAAGCCATGCAATGGTGCAATATGGGCCTTTCTCTACATCTTTGGGCCTTAAGTCTCCTCTACAACAAAAATTAATGCATTCTCTTCTCCTTGGAAGCATTTTGGAGGTCTTCTTGGCTGGATTTGAGGAGAATTTTTCTTGGTGCAACTATTGCTAACATTTTTGGCTTCTAGACACATTTTTGGAGGCTCTATTTGGCCCACAATTGATGATTCATGCTTCAAATTCATCCTTTGGCCACCCCTATTTCCTGGGCAAAGGTTTTAAATGTGATTATGATGATTTTTGGGTATCAATTACCATAAAAATGCCCCTACAACAACAAAAATGACCCAGAAATAAAAATGAATTAGGCAAGTATGAATTGAAGAATGCTGCAATGTTTTCTCTATGGCTAGGTACAGTTGAGGGGGCTTGAGATGATGTTACATGGCCTCATATTGCTGCATTACAGCAGGAAGAGGGACCCTCCAGTATGTAGCTGTGGTAGTGCAAAAAGGTAGACGTTTGAGGAAAACATTCGTGCCAGACACTTGCAAAAATCAAAGATGGACGAGTCGAAGGGAAAATAGTTTAGAATTTATTTACTTTGTCCTTTCCTCTTTTGTTTGTAATTTATTAAGGCTTCCAAGGCTCATTGGTGGTGACTTATGATGCAAAAGCTTACCAAACTATCGTATTGTAATTAATTCTTTGCGCTACATTCTGATGTCCATAAAAGAACAGCTGGTAATTCATTTCCATTGTTGTTGAATGACTGGGATTTGGAGGAGTGAATGAAATACAAGTTTTTCCTAGTTTTCCTATCTATGGTGTTGTATGTTTTTGTTTAATGTGTTGAATGTGTTTTTCATGAGCCACTTATCAGTTTCAGGTTGAAATATATGAATAATATTGTAGTGCATGTGTTTTTATTAACTGTCTCCTTTGTTATCTACAATCTTCTTTTAAACTAAGTAGCCAAGGGTTGTCTAAGTTCTTGAATGCACATTTGTTGTATTGCACATTTGGTTTTTTACTTCTGTTTAAGGAACATATTAAATGTTTTAAGTCAAATATGGAGGGGAATGTCTGATAACAGGGATATTTATAAGTAGAGTTAATGTAAATACTCAATCTTGGGAGTTATCTGTAAGGCAGATACAAAATCACCCTCTAAAATCTGTATGTTTGCTTGGCTTATGGAAAATTATTTTCATGTTTAAAGTTTGGCTCTGTACCCTAGGATAGGCATCGATCAAAGGCTTGGATTGAGTTTATGAATCAAACCCTTGTCTGGTAGCCAAATATTCATAAGAACAAAATCAAGTAATCATTTAATCTTTAAGATTATAGGAGTAGGATTTAGGTTCCAAAATCCTCTAATCCATAATTGAAGAGGATCCAAAGCTAGCCTCTTTGTACTTATCTCACGGTTTTGGTCTACATAATAAAGGATTCACCATATGGGTATTGAGTGAGGGACAACCCCTAGGTCTTGCAGAGCCTGAAGTGCAAAGGAGATAGAGAGTCAGTCTCATGTTCGTTGGCCACTTACCTAAGGTCCTTGTATATAAAATATGGCTACTTTTTAGGGGAACTCAAACAATCATTTGGGAACACCAACAGACTGGCAACTCTACTAGGGACAATGATAAATCTATGAGCAAAGAGTCAAAGAATTTAATGAGTCTAAACATTAGGTTCAGATATTGAGGTTTCAGACCTAGACAAGCTTTGTTGCAACAAATTTAAAAGAATTTATGTGTGGCTCTATTGTTTGAAGCATAGTTCTCTATGAAGAGAGGTGGCGACTCTGTCAAATGAACCTGATGAAGATGTAAAGAACATTTTAGAGTAACAAAGATTTCCAGTCAGGGAGGAGAATTCATAGCAGCCACAACATATCTAGGTATTTTTCATATTTTGGTTTTCAAGAAGGATAAGCTTGTGCTTGAAAACCATATTTTAAAGTGTTGAAAAAATTAGTTCCCTATTGAGTAAAACTAAGAACTAAGGAAGGGAAATAGTAGTGATGGGCTTGCATACTTTTGCATTATTGAGATAGTAGTATGTATTTTAAAAAGAATTATGCAATATTTTTGAAGAAGCTCATTTAGAGGATCTTAAGCAACCTGAAATAGAAATTTGCATTGTAAAGGGATTAAGATCATTGTTGTAAAAGGAGTTTGAGTTGCCCTATGATTGCAAAGTTGATGTGAGAAAGTTTGTTATGGTGTAAGAAAATGTATCACCAACCTATGCATCCCTATATGGACCCAAATGTAACAATGCATAATGTGCAGCCCCTGTCATGTCGTCAAAGAAGTTTTGGCACTAAAAGGTACAAAGCCATAAATTTTGATGGCATTTGCGGTTTCCCAAATGTCATACCATCTAAGATCATAGATAGATTACCAAAATTCAGTGGTACAAGGAGTGAATCAGAAGAAAAATACTTGCAGCAGTTCAGTGATTTAATGGATGATTACGAAGTTGACCCTGAGGATGTAATCATGAGATTGTTTGCCCAATCCTTGAAGGATGATGAAAGAGAGCGGTTCTTGAACTTGTTACCACATTCAATAAGATCTTGCCAAGAATTTAAATCAGCCTTCATTAAGCAGTTTGGTGAAAGAATATCTGAGTTTTCAGTTATCAGTGATTTCATGGATATCCATATTGAAAAAGATGAATTAATTCCAGCCTTTAACCTTAGATTCATAAATGCATTGAAAAGAATTCCTAAAAAAATTAGAGCTAATGATACTTTAGCTTTACTCATTTATTTGGGTGCATTTAACAAGAAAATGAGCTATAGATTGAGAAGTATGGAGCCTACAATGCTTCATCAGGCATATCAGATTGTAATGGACATTAAAACAACTGGAAGTATGGAATGCACAAGGGCTATTTCTCTACAAATGTTTGCTGCCCTAAGGCTCCCAATGTTGATGAAAGGTGTAATTCAAGTTTTAAAAATGAGTGTTAGAGCA
The DNA here is from genome assembly GCA_027924645.1 of Cunninghamia lanceolata. Classification (NCBI taxonomy): domain Eukaryota; kingdom Viridiplantae; phylum Streptophyta; class Pinopsida; order Cupressales; family Cupressaceae; genus Cunninghamia; species Cunninghamia lanceolata. The sequence goes on from BSBN01001254.1 coordinate 1,301,851, forward strand.
CTTACACCCCTATTGTCCCAGTTTATGCATCGGTCCATAATGCCAATCATGTAGAGCCCCAAACAAATTGCCAGCAAGCTGTATACAATTATGACCCTATGGTGTATGTTCAAGCTTTGTTTGACATAAGGAGACTCATGGGAGAGTCAGCATACTCTTTGTTTGCCAGATTCTTAGATGCCTTCTTGCAGATTCCTGATGGTTACAAGCCTGAAGAAGATACATGCATTGACTTGGTTATTGAAATATATGAATGAGGTTTGAGTTCATTGCCAAAGAAATTTAAGCCTCAAAACCTTGATCAAGTATGTGAATGGATTAGAATTATTGACAAGATCAAGTGTGATTATGTAAGGAATGATGAAATAATGGTAATGAATCAGCAAGAGCCTCACGTGAATATAGTTGGAGAGGAGACAAAGGTATTCTTCGACACTAAAAATAAATCAGAAAATTATATAGAATCGTATGATGAAAATAATTTAGAAGTATATCTATCAGATGAATTTGTCAATGGTTTGGGTGATAATGAGAGAAGTGAATCATACAGTGATCATGAAATTACTAAGTTTGCTCATATGCCTTTATTTTCTAAGATTAATCATGATGATCCTTATATTGTTGCTCATAACAATTTGAATGAAGTTGAGTTGGAAGAATTCACAATGTGTGAAAATGACATTGATATGCTAGTCTTTAACAAGGAATGTTCATGCTTGAATGATTTAGTTGTGCGTAGTTGTGATCATATAGATCAGGATTCAATATCAATTTCATCAAGAAGCATCAGAGAGCTAGAAAGTGATACAGATCATGCAGTTTCAGAGTGCATTGATGTGGCGGAAGTTTTGTATGTAATGTTGGGATAAGGTACCATTAACCTTGTAAATCCCAATATTGTATTTATTCCATTTATTATTTATAATTTTGTAATTACCCATAAGGGATGTACAAGTTTTACCAGTAGTTTGTTACAGAGTTACTTTTACTGCTCAAGTAATCTCGGTAAATAGTAAATGAGGTGAGGTGGAGAATCTTGGTGCCTATCATAGGGAAATGTATTTTTGGGTTGTTATGACATATGTCATAAGTTTGTAAGAGCATCTATGACAACTTACAATTGTCATAAGGTGTAAGAGATTCTATGACAACATATGACAATAATTATTGTCTTGTAAGTTCCTATTCTTGGTTCTAGGTGCCTATATTGGGAAGATGCCTATGACAGGTGTAAGGGAATCTGTAAGAAGATGATTTTGGAGTATCCTAAGATAGAAAAGTTGGATTTTGTTGATCTCTCACAAATTTCTTTGGTGGGTACTCATTTTTTATAATATGAGACTTGAGAGTGAAGTTTGGTAGAGTAACAGTGAGAGGAAAACTTGCTTGCAGGTAATAGGTTAAGTGAGAGATTTTCTGTACATAGGTGCTACTAGATTGAAGAATGAAGAGGAGATTGGAAGTGGATGTATTTTAATCTTGTTTTGAAGATAATACAACTTGGGCCTCTCTTCTTGGTGGAGTTTTTCCTGGCAAGGGTTTCTCCACGTAAACACTATGTTATGTGTTTATTCTTTTGTTCCATTGCTACCTTGTGTTGTGAGATCTTGCATTCTTATGTTGTTGATTTGTGCCTCTTTGTTGCTGCTATCTTATGGTGATGTTATTGTTGTTATAATTTCATCTAAGGTGGTTTTATCAAACATGTTAGTGTGGCTGATTTTAGCATCATAAAGAAGTTGAATTGGTTCATGGTATTTCAAGGATTAAGAAAACTTATTTTTATATTTGCATACAATTTTCAGATTTCTATATTGTAGTAGTCAAAGCCTTGTATCTCACCAATTGTTATCATATCTTGGTGATTTGATTATTAACAATTGGATTAGAGATTTTTCATTTATTCCAACATGTAAGACAATTGGATGATGAAGGTGAAGTCTATGATCAATTCATGGATGAGGTGTGTGATGAGGTGTGTTCTTTTCTTGATTCTAGATTTGGTAATGTTGAAGAAGAGTGGGACTGTCATGTAGAAGAAGTAGAGACCTCTGTAATAAGGGTGAATCTCCTTTATGACGAGCCTTCAAATACATTTGACATTGTCAGTCTATTCCTTATTGGTACATGATTAACCCTCTTTTTGCAAATGATGATGAGTGTGGGGAGCTTGAAGAAAATCAATATGAGGTACCAATGGACAACATTGAGGATGAATGTTTGAACTTGGCAAATGTTTTCATATGAATCATATTGATGATGTTGTGCAAAGGAATAAAAATCGTCTAATAGAGAATGAAGAAATATTTAGTAGCATCGGTAATAAAGAAAAGGTTGACTTGCTAATGTTTGAGAAGAGTGATAGCATGTCTTCTAATGATAAAAATGTTTGTAATCATGACATATATGGGGGTGTGTCTTTTAAACAACATTGTTACTAAAAAGGTAAAGGAATGTATAAACATCCAATATGAAGAATCAGTTTATGGAATGAATGTTAGAGCTGATGTTTTATTGCAACTCAATCATAGTGATGATGTTCTTCCTAAAGATTCTAAATATGAAAAGGGTATTGAAGGATTATATCCAGATAAGGAGCTATCAGAGGATAAAATTTGTGTGGATAAGAAGCAGATTTTTTTAATAATAAGATTGAATCAGAGATATCTATCCATGCATAAGATTGATTTTAGGGATATAAGACATTGTAAACATAAAAATGATATATTTGACCCATATTTTCTATACCTATTGTTTGAAGAGGGTTTTCAACTTTTCCAAAGTTACAAAGAGCATATTGATGAGAGTGTGGTTGAATATAACATAATCAGTAGTGTGGTGGTGTATTTGCAATTTAATATCAGTCAGGATGTAATTGATAATAATGGATTTAGTTTGAGTCAGAAGCAATCAAATGAAATCAGGTTATATGATAGAGAAGGGTACTGGTTTTTTTATTTTTGGGGGCCCGGGGCCACACAATCAAGTTTGAAGGTATCATTTTGATACAAGATGGAGTAGTTACTTAGTAGCCCAATGGGTTAGGCACCTAGTCTACATCCCGAAGATAACTGGAATCTCACCATGCTTGCAAGAGGCATGCATCTCTGAGCAAGAGCCACTATTGGCACCTTCAAAATTTGCAAATTTGAAGTGTATATATCATTTCGATATGTTGACAAAAGCTAGGTCCACATACTATGCAATCTACCTTGGAGCTAATGTAGAGAAGGTGTATAATGTTAACACAAGCATAATGAACCAACTTGGCAAGTTTTACAGCCTAACTTTGATGGTTTCTCACACAAACCTTCATTATGCCTTGTAGCCCTCAAAACCTAGTTTTTTCATCATATCTTTTGGAGAAGTCATGAAGCTAGAAACTATTCACCATTAAAAATACTCTTTTGGTTGTTTGACAACATATCTCGATTTGGGATAGGGTTACTTTGGAACAAAGGCCTCTAAAATTGATTGTTCCTCTGCAACTAGGTCTTATTAGGCCACTTTTACAAAGACACTATATGAAATCCAAAACCCGCAACACAAAACTCAACTTTAGGACTTTACTCAGGTCACATGGGGTCTAAAACTACCATTTTTATCAACTAGGACAATACTCACATTGTCTTTTCACAAAACCCTACTTCTAGCTACTCAAACAAGCCTAATACATAGGGATATCAGGCTAGGGTTGCTTGAAATCTTGCCTTATCACCATCCCATGCTCCTGGAAATGCTAAAAACACAAAGAACAACTTAAATTCTTCCATTCCACCAATTTTTATATTTTTCCACTTGTGGAATGACTCAAAATTTCATTTTTTCCTCTCAAACCCTAGCTAAATAGATTTTATCGATAGTTTTCACAAAATGAGCTCTAACTCACTCAAAAACTACTTTCAAAAGACCAAACCAAGCTCAAATGAAATTTAATTCATAGATGTACCACATGCAATCAGTTTAGGGTCATGGCCATATTGTACTAGGTTGTACAACTCATAGGAACAACAGAAAACACATAAAACATGTAGGAAAATAGAGATTTTTATTGTTATTTCACCAAAGAATGATTTCTCCACCTTGTTTCAACCTCCTTTAGGTGTATTTAAACATTTTTCATCCAACACCAATAGTTTCCATCGACTCTTCATGTCCTTGACTCTTCAACTTCCCTAAAACACACCAAAAATGCCACTTTTGTAGCCTTTTAACTTTCCTAAATTGAGCCCATGAAATAAAAACAAGTGGCATTGTCTAAATAGACCTTATTACAACAAAATTGGACTTAAAACACAAATCTTAATATTTGACCTTATTTACATGTAAACTAGGTGCCCCTCCACTAGGAGCCCACCTTCATCGATTAAAATCTTGTAACTCAGAGATCATCTTACAAATCCATATGGTGGGAAGTTTTTTGGTACATATGGTAACATACCTGTTCAGTTTCATGCTCCCTAGATGAGTTTTGATGGGCTATTTAATTCTTTTCCGACTGCGACTGGGCTAGATTTGGTGTTTTGAAAAGTTTCAAATCTTGCAATTCTGAGGGCGACCCATTTCTCTTGTTGGTCCAAAACTTCTCTAGCTCTAGTTTCATCAAAATTTGAGACCATGTGATGCATTATTTTAATAAATTTCAGTTGCGGTGAAGGTATCTGACAAACCAGTTTACAAAGGAAGTCCCTGAAATCATTCGATGATACGAGTTCTGAGGAAATGGGTTTTCTCTGAATAATTGATAACAACCCTGTGCAAATTTTCATGACTCCTCGACATCCCATCTGCCCACGATGGAAATGCACCATTTGCATGAAGGAGGGAATTCAAAAATTAACATTTGCCTAAAGTTAAAAATTTCAATTTTCAAATCTTTATTTGGCAAATTTAATATTTCAAGAGGCAAATATTATAAAGTAAATATTATAACTTTATGTTATAATGTTTAAAGGAGATGATAAAGCATTTTTTATGGTATATCGCACCATCACACGAGTACTTTGCCTGCACCCTTGAAGACATGAGATGGTGTGATATGGGCCTTTCTCTATAGATTTGGGCCTGCAGTCTCCTCTGCAACAAAAATTAAGGCATTTTCTTCTCATTGGAAACATTTTGGAGGTCTTCTAGGTTGAATTCAAGGATAATTTTTCTTGGTGCAGTTGCTACTCACGTTTTTGGCTTCCAGGCACATTTTTGGAGGCTCTATTTGGCCCAAAATTGATGATTCATGCTTCAAATTTGTCCTTTGGCAATCCCTATTGCCTGGGTAGAGGTTTTAAGCATGATTTTGATTATTTTTGGGTACCCATAGCCATAAAAATGCCCCTGCAATAGTAAAATGACCCAAAAATAAAAATGAATTGGGCAAGTAAGAATTGGAGAATGCTGCAATGTTTTCTCTATGGTTGGGTGCAGTCAAGGGGGCTTGAGATGAGGTTTTGTGGCCTCATATCACTACATCGTAGCAGGAAGAGGGACCCTCTAGTATGCAGCTGCAGCAATGCGAAAAGGTAGAGGTTGACGAAAAAGTTCATGCCCGACACTTGCAAAATCAAAGATGGATGAGTCAAAGGGAAAATAGTTCAGAATTTATTTACTTTGTCCACTCCTCTTTTTTTGTAATTTATTAAGGCTCCCAAGGCTGATTGGCAGTGACTTATGATGCAAAAGCTCACCAAACTGTCGTATTGTAATTAATTCTTGGTGCTACATTCTGATGTCCATAAAAGAACAACTGGTAATTCATTGTGGTTGTTGTTGAATGACTAGGATTTGGAGGAGTGAATGAAATACAAGTTTTGCCTGGTTGCCCTATCTATGGTGTTGTAAGTTTTTGTTTAATGTGTTGAATGTGTTTTTCATGAGTCATTTATCAGTTTCAGGTTTAAATATATGAATAATGATGTAGTGCATGTGTTTCTATTAACTGTCTCCATTGTTATCTGCAATCTTCTTTTGAACTAAGTAGCCAAGGGTTGTCCAAGTTCTTGAATAAACATTTGTTGTATTGCATGTTTGATTTTTTACTTCTATTTAAGGAACAAATTAAATGTTTTAAGTCAAATATGGAGGGGAATGTCTGATAATAGGGATTTTTATAAGTAGAGTTAATGGAAATACTCAATCTAGGGAGTTATCTGTAAGGTAGATACAAAATCACCCTCTAAAATCTATATGTTTGCTTGGCTTATGGAAAATTATTTGCATGTTTAAAGTTTGACTATGCACCCTAGGATAGGCACTGATCAAAGGCTTGGATTGAGTTTATGAATCAAACACTAGTCTAGCAACAAAATATATAAAAGAACAAAAACAAGTAATCATTTAATCTTTAGGATCATAGGAGTAGGATTTAGGTTCCAAAATCCTCTTATTCATAACTGAAGTAGGATCCAAAGCTAGCCTCTTTGTACTTATCTCACAGTTTTGGTCTGAATAATAGAGGATTCATCTGCTAAAATGTCAATACCTAGTTACAGTCAAGATTTGCCATATGGGTATTAAGTGAGGGGCACCCCCTAGGTCTTATAGAGCCTAAAGTGTAGAGGAGATAGAAAGTCAATCTCCTATTCGTTGGCCATTAATCTGAGGTCCTTGTAGATAAAAGATGGCTACTTTTTAGGGGAACTCAGACAATCAGCTAGTAACACCAATAGGAACAACAAACTATTCCTCATTGGTTTCTTTCTCTTTAACCTCTACCTTTGGCTCATCACCCCAACTGGCTCGATAGATGACAAATCCACCTTTTAAAAGTGAAATAGTGTCAGGGTAAGAGGCCTAAATGTTTTCTTGAATTTCTTGGATGCAATAAAGTTCTTGGGAAAAATGTTCCTAGGGAGTGATAAAGTGGGTTTGCATAGGAACAGGGTCTTGTGGAGGGAGAGAGCCTCTGAAACTTGGGATTTTAAAACTAGAAAGTGGTTTTGGAGGGTCAAAGGAATTTCCCTACCTAAAGCTTGGGATCTAGAATTTAGGGGTTACTTCTACAACCAGTTGAACTTGGGTAAAATGGAGGGGTTGCCTAAAGATGGGAAAGGATGGAACTGACTTGGCTAGATTTGCCTCATCTATTGTTCTTGAGCTGCAATCTACATAATAAGGTTTTCTTGAAAAGCTCTTTCTTGTGCCTCTTACTAATGTTGCTAGAGATGAGCCTGATAAGCAATCTCCTCTTGTTGCTAGTTATACTCTACCACTCCTTGAATTTCCTCCAACCTCCTTTGTAAGTCCATCATTATGTCCATGGGACTCATCTTATCAAAATCATAGTCCACTTCAGGAGAGTTAGGAGGGTAATCATATTAATCAAGGACAAAGTGATTTTCTTGGGGTTGAATATAGGCATGATTAGGCTACCGAGAAGACTAAGCAGGGGTGGGTCAGAGGCAAGCATTATAAGGATGTTGATATTCTGTTGAAACGGAGCCATACGACATAAAACCAAAGGTATCTTGGTTCTGAAATGGCTGATATGGAGGCCAACGATGAGGAATTTGACAAGATGGAGGGGAATAAGCATCATGTGGGTGCTAATATTCAGAGCTTCCATTATATTTTGACATAATATAGAATGAAGGGAAACATAAACCATTCAAACAATATGGGAAAAAGAGGAAATAGATCTACTCTTTTGAGAAATGGGCTCATACCAGTAGAGTTGCCAGAGGATTGAAATGCTTCTAGAAGTAATTAGACTAGGAGTATCATCAAATCTTTATTGTTGAAGCTCTTTAGGAACTTGGGCTTCTTTCTCCAATAGATTTGATCAGTAAAGGACTTACCATGGTGTTGGAGATACTACCCTGAAAGGCAATCTTGATGCACTGAAAAACACACTAGAACTCTTCAATGGATGATAAGAATAATCAAACGTGTCCCACTGGGCATGCCAGAAACTGTTGTCACTTGGATTTGTACCATGTGTTGGAGCGATTTGGTGCTGCAACAATCCAATGAAACATTAGAGTGATTTCTAGGTGTGGGACACTACAAATGAAATCAAACCTCTAGAGAAGGTTGCTTCCTCTATCTGGATATGAGATTCAAATCATATTAAGACTAAACGTAATCTATCATTAATGGGGAAAAAGGGAAGAAGGAGAAAGTAGAAATGAAAAGGTAATATACCAGGTTTGAATGTTCAACCCTTAGATCAACCATGTATGAACAGACTAATAATAAACAACAGACCAACATACGCAAATCACAAACAATTTGCAAAGGTAAAAGAAACTAATTGAGATCCAAAAGGAAAGAAGCATTCACAAATGGAGACACAACATAAGTATTACACAAAGTAAAAGAATTCATGAAAAGGTAAAATCTTTTCTTTATTCTCAAAGAGGCACGATTACAGTTGATACAAGACGTGGTTTTTAAAACCAACAACCAACACTAATACATTTGATTTCATGCATTTTATAGCATTTTACATTGATGTGCCATCACCTACTATAATAAATTCTCCCTATGGCCCCGTTAGAACATATTTTACAAAAGGAATGTCTAAATGTATCTATTTGTCTTTGACACAAATTCAAAAAATATCTTCCCAAAAGAAGCTAAAAAATATCTACATTGAAAACTTGCATCTTCCTCTGCCGGCAACAATAAATGCCCAACTAGGAATTCCATCTGGAGCTAGACATTTGGTTTTTAATCTAGCCTATATTTTGTCTTATCAACAAGATTTCATCATTATTAACCATGGCAAACCCTTGATTCTGCTTCTTTTCCTTTGTCTTTGAAGATCGCAGAAGCTGTCAGAGATCAGGCCTTAGACCTTCAACATTTTGCCTCCCAGGAGAGGAGGAAGAAGGAAGTTCAAGCCCTGAAAGTCTAAGGACTTAGCTAATTTTAGAAAGTTCTAGTGGAGTTTGGTCCTCAGGCCTTCCATCTTCTACCTTTTATGAGAAGGAGGAAGAAGGAAGGTCTGATCCCCAAAGTTTGAAACACTTAGAATATTTCCAAGGAAAAGAAATGGAACCTAGACCCTAAGACTTCCTCCCTATCGCTTATCTTTTGTCCATGTGGCAGTTTCCTGTTGTTTTGTGGTCTTCAATAAAGCATCAATGGAATACTTTGCTTAATAGTGGAAGGGTCACAGATTATGTTATGTAGCCTCCTTTGGGTTCTTTAAATGTTGAGTTTTTGAAACCTGCCACCTGCCTTCATTCCATGGTTTTGCAAACCTATCATGGGCCCACCCAAAAGGCTCCACAGGATAACAGAATATCTTACACATAGAATTATTTTCAAAGGGAAAGAGTCGAAGCTTGGACTTTGGGCCTTCCGCCTTTTCCCTTTGAAAAGAATAGGAAGGAAGAAAGAAAAAAGGTCTGAGCCCCAACACCCAAAGAAATTTTAACATTTAGAGGATTTTGCAATGGAAACAAGGCAAAGTTGGGAGCCAATTAGGATGCCATGATGAGTGTAGAACCTTGAACTCAAAAACTTTGAAAACATAAAAAACATAAAGAAACCTCAAGATTTTTGGACTTAGTTGATTTTGGGGTGTTTTTTCTTTCATTCCAAAATGGGAAAACACTTTAGAGATTTAATTAGTTTGGACTATTTGGCTGGCGAGAAAAATAGGACAATAGATCCTAAAGGTTATGGTTCCAAAATAAGATGATATGATATCCTCATAAATCCTGGTATCCAACATGTGAGACAAAATCCTTGAAAGTTGAGCCCATGGTTGGATGATGCCACCAATAAAAAGCTCAGTAAAATACTTGATGGTAGTGTCATTTTTCCTTTAAGACATTCAAATTAGGTAGTTAAATTAGTGCCAAGCTATAAAAAGAATGGTGGAATTCATTTGTGTGTCAATTTCCTTGATTTAAATAAAGCTAGCATGAAGGATAATTTTCTATTGCATAACATTGGTTAAATATTGTAGTAGGTCGCTAGTTCAAAAATAATATCACTATTAGACAAATTTTTTAGATACAACCATTTTTTGTCAATCCTAAAGATAGGAATAAAACCACTTTCCCCAGACATAGAGGTATGTTTGGCTTAAATTAGATGTATTTCAACATCATTAATACCGGTGTCATGCTTCAAAGAGCCATGCTTGTGTATTTTAATGAGTTTATTGGAAACATAATTTAATTTTATCTCAATGACCTTGTCATGCATTAGAGGAAGTGGAAAAGGTACATTGATCATGTTCATAAAATTTTGATTTACTACAAAAAAAATATGGGATTTCTCTTAATCCCAAGAAATCAATTTTTCAAGTAACTAAGAGTAGGTTATTGGGACACATCATATCAAAAGATGGTATTTCTATCGATCCTAAAAGATTTAAGGCAATTAGAGAATTTCCACCACCAAAAGATGAATATAAGTTATGATCTTTTTGGTAAAATCAAGTTTGTGCATAAGTTCATTACTATTTTTTTTATAAGATTCCTCCTTTGTAGATTTTACTTAAAAAGGATACAATTTCTCTTTGGGATCAAAATTGTAATATCACTTTTTAAAACTTAGAAGAAGCCTTGGTTAGTGCTCTAGTTTTAGTCAAGACATGTCTTAGTAAATCCTTCCTTCTATATGTCAATACAATTAACAAAGCCACAAGTGATGTGATCACTCAATACTTTGATCAAGAAGAGAAACCCATTTGTTATTATATTCAAATCATAAAAAATGTTGTACCAAGGTATCCTTTACTCAAAAAATTGCTTTGTACTTAGCTTCAACACTTACCAAATACAAACATCTATTGATTACTAACAAAGTGATTGTGCACTCAAATTTACCTATCTTAGTTTACCTCATTAGGCAACCCATTATTGATGGAAGATTGGATAAATCAATATTTAATATCCAAGAGTATTACTTGAACTTTGAAACATGCAAAACTATCAAAAGTAATGATCTCAAAAAATATTTAGTTACAAATGCTAATTTTGATGTAAAACTAGTTGTCCTTGTTGTAGATGAATATTTGTAGGCAAGAACCCATTTTTAGACTTTAAAAGGATTTTAAATTATCAAAAATCTTAACATCAAACTTTTCATGCAAGAATTAGATTTCTATCATTCCCAAGTTGACTACTTCCATGATATAATTTACTACTTCAAGAATCAAGTATATCTTGATAATCTTGATTTTAAAAGCAATGAAGAGATTTAAGATTCTAGGCACTTAAATTTGTTTCACTTGAAGATTTTTTTTTTTTTTTTGCAATAGAGACAATATTTTGTTAAGATGTCTGACCTATTCAAAATAATGTCATTTATGTTTGTTAAGTCTAAGTCCCCTTTATTATTTTTAAATGTTTCATCCTCTTTACAAGTTGTGGCTTTCACTTAGAAGTGTTTCACCTTTTAGTTGGAGATCTTATGCTTATTTGAACCCTTGGTCAACAAGTTCTTAAGTTTCAAAACCCCCCAACTCCTTGACTCCCCCACTCAGCCTTCAAAGTTAACATCTAAGTCTTTATTGGTCTTGTGTTAGCCCATTGTTAAGTGTAATGCCCTCCCCATAACTAAACTAAAAGATACAATAAAATTATTAAATTAGAGAAATGATTAATAAACTTAAGTAATTAAAGATGACTACTTACACTAAATGTAAAATTTTCTTTATAAAGTGGAAATATCAATACCAATGAAGACTTGTCTGTTATAACTAAATAATAAATTGTATGTGCAAGTTAGATATTTCAATCAATAATGGAATTTCCATGAGAATTTAACTTAATAAAAAATATAATCTTACTAACATTAATATACTAATCTACTAAAATAAATTTTATTATTAATTTACCATGATATAATTAAAAGTATAATCATGACAAAGATTGATTAAATAAGATTATTATATTGAAGAAAATTGTTTATTATTCAAGCAGCTATAGACAAGATTAAATATGTTCATTTTATAATGAACACAAATGTATACACATGAGTATATACTTATACACACACAAATATATATATATATATATAACCAGTTTACAACAGAGATCAGAAATTAAACTTAGTATAATAAACAGCTACTATAAATGTAACATGCAGCGAATAACACACAATATAGTTTGCAATCTTTAGTGGGCTGAGTAGTGGCTTAGGCCTGTGGCAACCATCAACTGACCATAGCTAGCCATGCCACATTTAATACATGGGGGTTGTGGCTCCCATGACTCCCACAACTTTGATGTGGTAGTCGTGGCAGTCATGACTACCCAAAATTAAAGCTAAGGTTTTCAATATAAAACTATACAGTCTTTAATCTGTGTTACTACTTCACTGAACAACAATATTATCATTTATTCTTTGCATTCCATGATTCTTTATACAAAAAGATTACCACTATTTTCAATAGCATAATTGAAATTAATTTGAAAATATAAGTGATATCTAAAAAAAATTACAATCAAATGATTTCTAAAGTAATAACAACTTCTACAGCATCATTCGCATCCTTTTGGATTTTACATATATTATTGTAAATAAACTATACTACCAATTACAAAATAATACATTTAATAACGAGATGGAATAAGAAGATTACTTGAATTGAGATCTGATCACTGATTTCCTTTAGTTACAAGAAGATAAATCTTTTCAATCTATAACTCTAGATTATTCAAATAACCATATTGGATCAGTGAAATGAAAAATATAATACAATAAGATTCTCATACACCCAATTTCCTTCAACAATAAACATTGTCTAGATCACTCTCCATAAACCTACATGCACCAAAATAGAGCAACCTAGTTCTACTCTCCTCCCAGCCACAAGATTGAAAAAATCTAGTCCACCCCAAATGAGAGACAATGAATCCAAATGCTCAACACAGATAAAAATCAAAAGTACTTAAAGAAAAACATATTACACTTACTCACAGACAAATAAATCATCTTTTGGAATTCTTGAAAAAGGGGAGAAGGGAGATTCCCTTCCCTCTAGGGGCATATAAATTCTCTTCCATCATTAACATTCAACTCCATTCTTTAGCATAGAAACACCACCATCTAACCAAAACTCAACCCTTCCATTCACACTCCACACCACCACACCAATACCACCCTTCCATTTTGAATTTTTCATACACAATCAAAATATATATATATATATATATATATATATATATATATATATATATATATATATATATATATATATATATATATATATATATATAACAAAGATCCCCAAGAGAGGCTCCACGTCTTCCTTAACTCGAAACAAATGAGAGGCTCTCAGCCCTTAGGCAAGTTCAGCTCCTTATTCACACCCAAAACCCCTATTACTCAAGCATGACTCCACACAAAATTGATTCAGGGGCATTTTCCCCAGCCTTGTTTTGTTTCGTTAATATTTAAGTGTTGTTAGAATCTCTCAAAAATTTAAATAATCTCTATCTATTTTAGAAATTGTTAACTCCTTAAGTAGTTGTCTCCTATCAATCTTCTAGAAGGAAGAAGTAGTTTATGCATTTGTCACCAACAGTTAGAGACAGTTACAACACCTCAATGATATGAAACTAGGAAGAAGTCAAAAAAATGAGAGAGAGAAAGTGAGTTTGGAGGGTAGAGGAAAATTTGGCAGAGAGAAGAAGGTTCAATTCATTGAATTGGGAGAAAACTAGAAAGGGCAAATAGTAGTACAGGTTGAAATGAAGAGAAAGGAGATTGAAGTGTGGATGTCTAAAAAGAGGGAAGAATAAAAAAATCAATTCGTGGTGACAGAGCGGCCCATGTTGTGGCAAATATCATCTAAGAACAGTTCTGTGAGAAGGATTTGGAGGGGGCTGTCATTAGATTGATGATTGTAATCAAGGAAAACATCATACACCATCAAGCATTTTGATACCAATAACCATCTCTATGGTGTCTCTGAATGTATGACCAATATGAATAAGTTTGAATAAATATCTCTTGTTGAATAAGGTTCTTGAAGTCTAATGAAAAGCAATTTCATTCAGCATTGTTCTATGAATTTGTTACTATTACTAAGTCAAGCCAAGTACTTAAATATCATTATGTAACTTATGTCTATTACTGCCATTCTCCTCTGTGTTCTTGTCTTTTCATCTGGAGCTAGTTGGGTTGCCATAAAAAATAGATACAACAACAATTTTACAATATATTATCATAGTCAATCAAAAGTTTGATAAAAACACTAAATTTTAAAGAAAATTCAAAGCATTCCTTGGCTATCCAAGTTAGGATCAGCCCAAATAACCTAACCAGATTATATGGTTCTTTTCCCAACCAACATTATCCTACAACCAATTCATTTCAGCCATCCCCATATAGCTCAATCTTCTCCATACAAATCTTCAAAAAAGAAGAAAATAGAAAATAGAAGAAGCAAGAAGCCAAGCTACAACACTCCCATTTCTAGCATGAGAAATGATTCTAATTTCCTCCTTAAAATAAAAATTACTCCCAACTCTTCAATTTCCCCTCAATATAAAATCCAAATAAAAAGATAATTCCAATAAAACATATTTCCCTCCATGTATAAATAAACATGAAAATCAAAATACTATCAAACATTAAACCCCCTTGACAAAATTATATAAAACCAATAAATAGCATTTAGCATTTGGATTTTTTTGCCCAGAAATATAGTTTTCAAAGATCTGCATGAATTTTCTTAACACTAAGATGAGCCACATAGGGTGCTTTGTGAGCCTCAGCTAGAATCAACCCTCTAAGGTCGCCAAAAGGAGGAACATAAATACGCCCATGATGTTAAATCAAACCAATAGAATCAATAGAATATACCTCATACTTGTCTTTCAAAGGACCATGAAACTAGATAATCTGGCTATACAATTCATCCTAGGGTAACAACTCCAAAATAAGCCCTCTAAGATCTATCTTAATTGTTAAAGTTAATGATTCATGCCTTCACCTACTAAGGGCATAAACTACAACATTCTCCTTCTCTTTAATATAATGAATCTCAAAATCATATTCACAAAGGAACTCCATCCATCTGCACTTTTGACCATTCAAATTAGGCTGAGGGAAGATATATTGTAGGCTTTGATAGTCTAAATGCAACTCAAATCTATGCCCAAGAAGGAAATGTAGCCATTTTGTTAAAGCATGAACTACTACAGACAACTCCAAATCATGTGTTGGGTAGTTAAGCTTATGATTCCTCAACTTGTGAGACTTGAAGGCTATCACATGACCCTCCTACATGAGAACAACTCCAATTCCATTGATCAATGCATCTGTACAAACAACAAAGTCACCTGGAGGATCTAGAATTGCTAAAATAGGTGCACTAGTGAGTTTCTCTTTTAAAATTTAAAAATCGCTTTTGCACTATTTAGACCAAACAAATCTCTTTCCTTTGCTTTGGAGAGAAGTAATCGGATGAGAAATCCTGGAAAATCCTTCTACGAACCTTCTGTAGTGACTAGCTAGACCCATGAAACTCCTTACCTCTTCTACATTAGTGGGAGCGGGCCATTACAAAATAGCCTATATCTTAGAGGGATCTACTAAAATTTCATCTCCTGATATAATGTTCCCTAAGTAATGGATCTCTATTTGAAAGAATTCACACTTAGAGAAATTAGCATACAATTGATTCTCTATTAGGAATTGCAACACTTGTCGCAAATGCACCTTATGCTCCTCCACTGTGTGAGAATAAATGAGAATATTGTCTAGAAAGATAACCCAAAATTGATCCAAAAAAGTATGGAAGACACCATTCATCAAGCTCATAAAGAGTGCTAGGGCATTAGTCAATCCAAAAGGAATGATGGTAAACTCATAATGACCATATCGTGTGCAAAACACTGTCTTCTAGATGTCATCTTCTGCAATCCTTAATTGATGATACCTGGATTTGAGATCTATTTTTGAGAAAATCTTTGCTCCCTAAATTTTTTTAAATAAATAATCTATCCTTGGCAATGGGTAAGGATTCTTTATTGTGAGCTTATTTAACTACATGTAATCTATGCATAGATGGACAATTCCATCCTTCTTCTTTATGAAAATAACAGGTGCACCCTAAGGAGATATACTAGGGTGAATATGACCTTTCACTAAAATCTCTTCCAATTGTAGCTTAAGCTCCTGAAGTTCTTGTGTTTTCATTCTATAAGTGGCCTTAGAAATAGTTTGTGCTCCTAGAAGCAAGTTGATATGAAAATCAATCTCCCTTCGAGGCAGCATCCTAGAAAGATCAGAGGGAAAAACATCAGCAAACTCTCGAAGGAAAGGATGATCATCCAAAGAAGTGTAAATCTTGTCCTTTGATCTATTACTAATGGAGATAGCAAAGAATTGGTATCCTTCCTCATACAACGCTTAAGTTGCATGGCTAAAATCATCCTAAGTGACACTGGTCTCTTAATCCCTAAGACTACCACCTTTTAACCCATATCATCTAAATACTCAATAGACTTGTGATGACAATCTAACTTGGCCTCATGAGCATTGAACCAGTCCATACCCAAAATTACATCATATGATCCTAATAGTATCACCCTAAACTCTACTTTAGTGGTAAAAGTACTCATTTCTAATGGGAAATCCCTAACCAAAGAGCTCATAGACATCCTAGCACCAAATGCTAGCTCCACATCCTAATTAACATATTGCTTAGCAGCCACCAACCCACACTTCTCCACTACAAATGGGGATATAAAAGAATCTATAGCCCCAGAATCAAAATGTACAAAGACATCAACCTTACCAAATTTAATAGGAACCTCAATGACTGATGCCTGATGATCTACTTGTCGATTATTAATTCCTGCAAAGACTCAATGCGACCTACCCACATCTCCAACTGTAGGTTTCAAAACTGCAGTATGTTGACCCCCTGCTGCTACATTGTTCTAAAAACATTCCTGAGTAATATGTCCCATACCTCTGCAATTATAATAGGGACCCTTAGGTGGTACTGGAGTTTGAAAACTAGTTTACTAGAACTAACTTGACTTCCACCAGAACTCTATTAAGAATGAAATGGCCCAACAAACTATGTCTGAAGTTTCTGATCTCCTCTTTGTGATGGAACTTGCCATGATCTAATCGATCCTCCCTAAACTGACTTAGCTTTCTGACCTTGCTATTGTTGTTGTGGTGCTGACCTAGAAGGAAAAGAATTTGCCCTAAATCCACAATTAGGAGGTACAAAAAAATGGGAATGATTACGATTTTGTTGAGGTGAATTTCAATGATGATCATGATGCTTTGGCTAGAACTCCTCAGGCATAAGAGATTTTCACTACCTGTTTCAAAGCATTTGGCTCAGACAACCATACAGGACCTGCAATACCATGATTGAGACCTCCGATAAAATGGTTTACCATTAGTTTTGAAGTTGAAGAGTCATTTTTCCATTCTTATGTCTCCAATTGGGACATTACAAGAAAGAAGAAGATGAAAGTTTGGATTTAAAAGGCTTTTGGAAAGAGGAAGAGAAGGATGATTATATCCTCCCTTAAGATATTCATGAATCATTTGGCTCAGTTGGAGGATCAAGGTAGGGCAATAGGATCTGGAGAAAAAGAGTTTATCATTTAATGCATAATCAGGATGGAAACTAGTATGTCACCTTGGTGTATGTCCTCCCACAATGGCATGCACTAGTCGATTGCATCTAGAGGTAAGTTTCTTATGTTTTATATATGTTGGCTCTATAAACATGTTCATTCAATGTTTGTTTCTGGAGGTATATATTTCTTTTAGTTGCAAGCAAGAGCAGTTATTACATTTAACAAGGTCTCTCCTTCGGTTACATGCTTGTTTGTAGATCCTGTAGATCTCACCTTAACTCAGACCTAGGAGAGATTAAGTGACGCTACTCTTTGTTATGAAATTCTCAAATGTTGTTCAACTATTTTCTCCCTGCCATCACCTATGTAATAGTTTGCAAATTTATATGACATTATAATGATAAAGAAACTAGTATCCACAAGTAGGTTGATCATGCAGTATAATAATCAACTGTAGAAAAAATGATATAAGGGTTACTCATGTGAATGAAGTATATATAAATATCTCTTTAAAATACTCTGTCAAACCTTTTTGGACAAATCCCTAGTATGCTTATCCTACTTAACTGGTCACCGTTGCACCAATCTGGGAGGTGCTGTTTGAAGCAGTGTGAAAATCAGCTTATAATCTTTTGTTTAACTATCATATCATGGCATTAAATCTTCTTTTAGTCTTAAGATAGAAATTGCCAGATCTAATAGCGACATAATCTGCATGAAACTTAAATTTCCTAAATTGGACTCAATTTGACAATTAATGAATTTTCTTTCTTTAGGCCCTTCTTTTTCCATTGTGGGCATATGGAATCTTACTGTTTTACTGTACCTAAATGCATTTCTTTAGACCTTTGTTCGTGAGCATTATAGTGCTCAAGAATTTTGTCTCACGCTAGAAATCTCTAAACTCGTCAGTTGTTCCTATCAATGTAATCGTTGAATCTGCCAATCGCATTTACTTGAAAGTGTCTAAAGTTTTATCAAATTCATTGATGCATAGCCTGAAACCATTGCGTTCCATGATAATGAAATTTCTTTTGTTATATTCAACAGTTCACTTGCCTTTCCAATGCTTAGCCATTTAGCATGCATGTCTATCGTAAACTTTCCAACTTCAATACCTAGTAAAAACCCCTTCCTTTATGCTATCGTTGCAAACCATAATTGATATCTCTTTGAGGCTTTCTATCAAATATATATTTTATATTTTATGCTGCCAACGTATCATACAATATGTTTCCTTATTAATCTGTCTGACGTATTTATGTTTCCCATGAAACATTCTATATTTTATCAAAAGTTTCATATATTTATGTTTCAGATATATATCTTTTAAACTAGATGAATTATTTATTACTTTTCATCTCTATTATTACTATGGACTTGATGTCGATATGTACTAACATATGTGCTATCCTTTTTGGATTTAAGCCAAGATATTTTTACGGTTCATGTGCCTTGTTTGTATGTCCATAAGAGAGCTTTTCCATCTATTTTTTTTTTTAATGATTCAAATAAGTTTCTAAATAAATTCCTTTTTATCTATTTTAAATTGATTCTTAAAATCCATCTAAATGGATTCTCTTTTCAAATTATTCTTTAGGCATTCAAATGGAATGCTTCTATTAAAGGATATTAATATCATTTATGTATTATTTGAAAGAATGATTAAGTGGTTAATAAATGATAGTTATTGTTATTATGATTTTATTATGTTCAATCTCCAACTTAGCAAAGACTTTCTTCTCTTAATACGTTTAATACGTTTAAAAGTAGTGTTTGGCTAAATCTAGCTTAGAAAATTGTTCTATAGAAGTAATGCAATTTAATCTAATCAACTTTATTATTCTTAAATGTTTCTCTCTAGATTTATAAATGAATCCTTCTTACTCTTAGAATTCTAAAATCAATCTTCTTTTAAAACATTCTAATCTTATCTTTTAAAACCTTTCTAAATTGATCTCCTCTATCCTGTAAAATGTATGTATGTATGTATGTATGTAATTGTTTTTTGGAAACTAAACTCTTTCTCTTTTAACCATAGCTTTTCTCTTTTATTTCTTATTTGATAATAATTGTATCTTTTTTTTTTTAAAGAAAAATATTTAATCAGTTTTGTAAATAAAGAAATAAATTAACTTTTTCTATATAGAATGATTTTATTAAAACATAATTATTATGGATGTATTAAAAGATACTTGTATAGATGAAATCGATCTTTTTGAAAATTAGCAATTTGGATTTCAAGTTGTGTCTAGAGTTTACAAGAGGTATAGATTATAATGGTTGTTAAGAGTCAGTAAATACTAAAACATAGAATTATGCTCAGTTTGATTATTAGAAAAGATATTATCTCATCTTTGGTGTGGAAAGTTTGTTTCCACTTATTGGATAATAATTTCAAAAAGCGGAAATGTATCTTAACTATTATCTAATTTAAGGTTAAAATGCTTAGATAAGTCACTAATGAACCTTTTTAAGGATAATTGTCATTAAATATATGATGTTATTTATCTACATAATTTTATTTAAATATTTAGATTAGAAGAGATACTTTGATAGTTAGAATACTTTTACTTGAATTTAATTAGTTATGTTTCTTTATGCTTTCTAATTACTCTTAATATGCTCTGAGATTTGTCTATACTCACCTAATTCTATTTATGGTTCCTTTCAATTGGATTTAGCAATGTATTAGAAATTCAAGAATAGAATGTAGAGTTACATGATAGAATATTTGTTATAGAATAAAACTTGCTAAATTGTTTATAGATGGCTATTGAGATTATATTATTCTTTTATAACTTAAAAATCTACGTGATTTCTTGAAGAACCTTGACTTAAAAATGTTTGATGAGCTTGGATTAGATTAACAGTTTAGACTATTCATGTTTTGTCTTTCCCTATTCTTTTATTATTAGTATTGTGATTAAGTATTGGAGTAAATATTTGAGCAACCAAGTTAATAATCTTAAGTTAGAAGTTAGTAATTATCACTAATAGTTTTATCTTGTTGCAAGCCTTAGTTGAGATAGTGTCAAATTGATGATTATGGTTGCAGAAGGTACCTCCCTACTTGTTAAGAAAGATATATGATTGGTATATTTAATATGTTTTCGACTTAGCATGGTATTGATTGAGGTGGAAAACCTTACTTATAATTTAGAGTGGATTGCTAATTTAATGATTTCTAGTTATGAATTTTGTCTAGTTGTGGTTAAGGATGTTTGACAATCCTTCGCACTTGTATGACAAGGATATCTATTTATTTGATTGTCTATTATCATTATTGTATGAAACCATTTTGTGGTTGCAAGCTTAAGTCCCTGAACTATGAAGTCTCTATGCTACATGTACGTAGGCAAGGCCATCAAGAGCCCCCAAGACATTAGGTCAGCCCCTCAAGGCCTTAGACTCATTATCTTATGCAATTTGATATCTCTTTTGTGTATTTAATGACTTTATAGAACTAATGTTTACATTTAGTGTGCAGATTCTGATCTGATAACCATGCAGGATACTAGAGTTAAGAAAGTATTTCCCACCTTGTGAAAGGATGATCATATGACATTTATTGTAAATGTGTATAATTGTATAAGAAATGTCATATCTTAAATTTTTGTTTGTGATGAATAAAATAAAACTTACGTTTAATAGGAAGTTTGTTAAGTAAGATTTCAATGAATTTCCTCCTATCATCATTTTTATTTCATTATTTCTTACTAAATTAATTATTTATTGTCATTTTTTATATTTTTAATGGGTAGGAATTGTTAGTATAAATAGTGGCATTATCTAACTAGTTTAGATATCACCTCTTTGAAGGTTTGACCTATTCACACATAGGCTTAAGTCTACTTAGTCTTTTAGGAGTTTGACTCATTTCAACATGTGTACACACACATGTGAGACACCTATTTTATTTTGCCTTGCCACTTGCCCTCACACATGTTATTTGAGTAGACAAGTGTTGCACCTTTCAAGGGTTTCTTAATCGTTGTGTACGACTTTCTCACCTCCACTTACTTGCCTATCTAAGCAAGGCTCTATGTACATAATATTCATCTATTGAATATCAAATATGGCTTTTTGTGTGCATGCTTTGTAGAAGTTTATCTTGTTTTCATTTGTTGATCTTTGCTAATTCCAATAGGAATTACAAAACTCATCAATTTTCTACTGCCAAAAATGTTCAGAGATATATTTTTTCTTAAATATGTCCAAGAAAATTTCCCAAGTAATATTATCTGGTGTCATATACCCCTTTCTCTCCTCCTGTAACCACCAAGTATTTGCATTATCCTTAATCAAATGAATCCACAGTCTAGCTTTGAGGTTACTTCCCTAAGTTTTGAGTGCAAAATATTTTTCAAGGCTAATCAACCAAGACTCCACCTCTGAACCATTAGTAGAACCAGAAAAGTGTTGAGGTTGAAGATGAAGGAAATCTCATATAAGTTTATCTATGTCAAAGGAAGCATCCTTCTCTACTCTAGTGTTATGAGGAGGGGGTATATAATGTCCTGATTCACCCATTATTTCCTCTGAATGCTTTGCTCCCTCTCTGATAGGGCTTCTACTACACTCTTCAAGAATAGAATGATGCTCATCTAAATGGTGTTGACCCTGATTATTGGGTGGAGGAAGTTTATCTTGTATGACATCCACCAAATGTTGCAAGGCTTGGAGTATTTGGGGCCCATGATCTACATGCTCCTCGGATTGTTCTGACCTAGACAACACGTAATGATTGTACCTTCATTGAGGAGGCATACTACACATGAAAAACAAGATTACATAATTACTACATTTTCCCCAAAGCTCCCAAAGTGTCGCAACCTGGTGCTCTGATACCTATGAAATGCACTCCCCAGAACTAGACTAAAAACATACAATAAAATTATTAAATTAGAGAAATGACTAATAAAATTAAGTAATTAAAGATGACAATGTGAAGCCTAGCTAGTATTATTCTAGAGACCTTGATTTGATACTATATATATGCATTCTTAGACATTTCCTTGGCTACAAAACAAATTATATGTTCATTAAATAAAATGATATGATCATGGGGTATTAATAATTATATGTTTAATTTTCTACAAAATAAGTATTTTAAATATTATTATAAATTTCATAATTATTTGATGTTAGAGATTTTTAATATCTATTACTTTGGCTATAATTTCCAAAATGTACTAATGTTTTTGAAAGGAAGCAAGGTACGCAGAACACACTTCTTATACCAATCTAATGAGGGGAATAGTATGAAAATTCTTTTAAATCCTTACAATTATAGTTATGTTATGGGATTAACACATAGATTGTAGGAGCAAACACAACACAAGAATGCAAGAGAGACACAAGATATATTGTGGGGAAAACTTTTTCAGGTGAAAAACCCCACACTCCAAAACATGCACAATGTATTGTCAAAACAAGATTGTTTACAACACACTTGCAATGCAAGTTCTTCTAGAAGTCTACAAATGTCATTTTTGGAGTAATTTTAGTAGCATAACAGTACCTGTACAAACACTATGCAACTACTACTCCAAAACACATCATTATATAGAGTTACAAGGAAAAATTGAGAACCTTCTAGAGATGGGCATCCATCTTGGCCACATGGTCCATTTCACACACCCAAGGACACTTGTCAAACATGCATACACCTCTCTTACATCTGTCATACATGGCAGATTTGACTTCCCAAGAATGGAGTGCTCCAGGGTAAAAATCAGCAACATAACAACACTTAATGTTGTAAGAGAAACTATCATACACAACTAAAAATAGTATATTCCTCTTACAACATGTCATAACCCAACTTGGGCACTCAAAGATGCCTTCTCCGCATGCAAAGATGTGCTTCAACACTTGTCTTCACTTGTCATAGGAAAATCTATACTTGGCTCTTATGTGTCATAGATTCTATCATATAAAATAACTCCTCTCTTATAACACAAGATGTTGACACATTGTATATTAGTGTCACCTCAAATAGGACACCTATATCCACATTGGATAAGTTGACCATCCTAGTCACCTTACAAGTTGAGTGACAACTCACCATGCCACTTCACACTAAATGACAAAACAAGATGTGCAACATAAATTACATCATAGGCAAATAAATAAATAAATGATCTAATAATCAATGCTAGGAATTGCAAGGTTGAGACACCTTAATTCCCAATAGTTTCAAATGTGATTTTACAGGTGGCAGTCCAGGTTCCTTAAGAATTGGAGACAAAATGCAAATGCTAAATTTTATTTATTTGTTTTATATAATTTTGTCAAGGGGGTTTAGTGTTTAAGAGTATTTTGATTTTCATGTCTATTTATACATGGAGGGAAATATGTTTTATTGGAATTATCTTTTTATTTGGATTTTACATTGAGGGGAAATTGAAGAGTTGAGAGTAAGGAGGAAATTAGAATCATTTATCATGCTGGGAATGGGAGTGTTATAGCTTGGCTTCTTGCATCTTCTATTTTCTATTTTCTTATTTTCTGAGGATTTGTGCAGAGAAGATTGAGCAATATGGGGATGGCTAAAATGAATTGGTTGTAGGAGAATGTTGGCTAAGAAAATAATCATATAATTTGGCCAGGTTATTTGCGTTGATCCTAACTTAGACAACCAAGCTATGTTTTGGATTTTCTTTGAAATTTAGTGTTTTTGTCAAACTTTTGATTGATTGTGATAATGTATTGTAAAATTGTTGTTGTATCTATCTTGTGGGGAGTCATGCTTGAGTAATAGGGGGTTTGGTTCTGAATAAGGAGTTGAACTTGCTTGAGGGCTAAGAGCCTCCTTTTGTTTGGGGTTGAGGAGGGCGTTGAGCCTGTCTTGGGGATCTTTGATATATATATATAGGAGTTGTGATTTGGATTGTGTATGAAAAATTTAGAATGGAAGGGTGCTATTGATGATGTGGTGTGGAGTGTGAATGGAAGGGTTGGGTTTTGGATGGATGGCTGTGTTTCTATGCTAAAGAATGGAGTTGAATGTTTATGATGGAAGAGAATGTTTGTACCCCAAGATAGAAGGGAATCCCCCTTCTCCCCCTTTTCAAAAATTTTGAAAGCGGATTTCTTTGTGTGTGATTTAGTGTATTATGTTTTTCTTTAAGTATTCTAATTTTTATCTGTGTTGAGCATTTGGATTCATTTTCTCCCACTCAGGGGTGGACTAGATTTCTTCATTCCTGTGGTTGGGAGGAGATCAGAACTAGGCTGCTCTATTTTGGTGCATGCAGGTTTATGGAGAGTGATCTGGACAATGTTTATTGTTGAAGGAAATTGGGTGTATGAGAATCTTATTGTATTATATTTTTCATTTCGTTGATCTAATATGGTTGTTTGAAAAATCCAAAGTTACAGATTGAAAAGATTTCTCTTCTTGTAAGTGAAGGAAATCAGTGATCAGATCTTAGTTCAAGTAATCTCTTATTCCATCTCGTTATTAAATGTATTATTTTGTAACAGGTAGTATAGTTTATTTACAATAATATATGTAAAATCTAGAAGCATGTGAATGATGCTGCAGAAGTTATTAATTTAGAAATCATTTGATTGCAATTATTTTTAGATATCAATTATATTTTTAAATTACTTTTGATTATGGTTTTGAAAATAGTGGTAATCATTCTGTATAAAGAATTATGGAATGCAAAGAATAAACGATAATATTGTTGTTCGACGAAGTAGTAAAAATGATTAAAGACTGTATAGTTTTATATTGAAAACCTTAGCTTTAATTCTAGGTAACTGTGACTACCATGGCTACCACAAAAAAGTTGTGGGAGCCATGGGAGCCATGGCTCCCATTTATTATGTGTGGTGTGGCCAGCTATGGTTGGTTGATGGCTGCCATAGGCCTAAGCCACTACTCAACCCACTAAAGATTGCAGACTGTATTCTGTATTATTCACTGCACATTACATTTATAGTAGATGTTTATTATACCAAGTTTAATTTCTATCTCTGTTGTAAAATAAATAATAGTGATATATATATATATATATATATATATATATATATATATATATATGATCCATAATAAAAAAATGGAGTTAGGGAATTTTGCAAAAAAATAGAGGTTACCCAAAGAGGAGAAAGGTGGTGAAGACAAAATAAACAAGGTTTGTAGGGAGAACAATATTTTGAGTTGTGCAATAGGAGCAAATGTGATCCCTCTCAAGGAGACAAGGATCTAACCTTTATAGACATGTTGAAGATTAGTGAAGGACAGACGGAGGATAGATTGGTGGAAATCAATGTTGTGAATGCAGTGGATGAGGATGCAACAACCTTAAAGTGCTCGGCATTGATTGGAAGAGTAATTGGGAGGCATAGAATGAAGGATCAAATCAAAAAATGGATTGAAGAAAACTAGGAATTAGTGATTCTTCAAGTGGTCCACTTTCTTCCAATGCAATTCTTCATGATGGATTGTCAAGGGGAATCCCAAAGAGATGAAATTGTGGAGAAAATCCCTTGGCGGATTGGATCAAATTTTGTGTTTGTGTAGAAGTAGAGGCCAAATTTCAACCCTAAAAACTTTAATCCATTTAAGAATTGGTTTCGATCAGATTTTATAATCTACCCTTCAAATATTGGTCTAGGAACTATGTTTATCAAATAGGTGACAAGCTGGAGAATACGATAGATTTGGACATGGGAGGAAGCGATTCCATTTTTTTTGCCAGGATCAAACTAATAGCAGTCAATCGGATCCATAGGAAGATCAAACTAATAACGATAGTGGGGGAATGGATACAGGACATTGAGATAGAGGAAAGAAAATTCTTCTTCCTTCACTGCAAGACCGGGAGACATAGAAGAAGATTATCAAAGGTAGCCTAGAAAGGATCAAAAGGACAAAATAGGGAGGATGGAGGTTAAGAAGAATGAGATCCCAATTGATAGGAACACAAGTGAATAAAGAGAGAAAAAGGAGGTGGAGATATCCAAGGAAGCACAACTGACGAAGAGGAACTTTTCTAAGGAGGAAAGGTTAGAATAAATTCTAGAAGAATCAACAATCAAGGATTGCCAGGAAGATAAGATCCCTAAGGAAGGTGCCTAGTCTAAAGTAGTGCAAGTCCAGGAAGCGCAAGAGGTGAATGACTATGAACATCAAGAGGAGTAGTGTAGGTTGGTAGAAAGCTTGGGGGTTGGTTCGGAGGAGTCGGTTAAGAAGGAAGTGGTTTAGGCTCAAGAGACAGCCTTTTCTGAAGTTGATCAAGATTTAGAAGGAGAAGGCAAGTCAGCCAGTGCTTGGTCAGAGGAAGAAGACATAGAAGAAAGGGAGGAAGTTGGAATAAGGGAGCCAAGGCATATCAGTCAATCGATGTCCAAAGTGATTAAGGGATTAGCATGGATGGGAAAGAATCTTGGGAGGAAAATAGACAAAGAAAAGAGGGAGGAATATGCCATGGAGAAAGGTATGACTAGCATCAAACACTATATGCTTAGATCCAAGGGAGGCAGTTCCTCCCTTGGGAAGCCATGAAGATCCTAACCTAGAATGTTAGGGGCCTTAATTCCCCTAACAAGAGGTGCCTAACCAAGCACCATCTAAACAAAGAATTGGTCGATATAGTGATGTTGCAAGAGAAGGCTAATTCAAGATGAAGCTGCAAGATTCCTAAAGCACTGTAAACCTCTAATTGGAGTTTTTAGCTAGCCTAGAGGGATGACTAGGGGAGTGGGATTAATGTGGAATCTGGTAAGAGCAAGGACTGAGAACATCAAAATTCATCAATTTTGGATCTCAAGTAAGGTTCATCCTATTCTCTTGAATAGTTATTTCTAGATTTTTTGTGTTTATGAGCCAGTGAAGATAGGGGACAAAAGAGAACTATGGAGGAATATCCTCAACAAGTGTTAGCAGATCATAAATGAAAGAATCCTCTTGGGAGGTGACTTTAATGCAGTGCTTGATTTGGATGAAAAGAGAGGAGGGCTAAGAACAAAATGTACAACTATGAGAGACTTCAGAGAATTCGTTGGGGAAGGAAAGTTTTGTAATATACCATCAAAAAATGGTAGCTTCACATGGAAAAATAGAAGGCAAGGATTCACAAACATAGTGGATAGGTTAGATAGGTTCATGTGCATAGTAGATTGGCTCGATGATGAGTTAGGGATACAATCAAACATTCTACCAATATCCATGTCAGACCATTTTTTAGTAAAGTTAGAAATCAATGCTTTTAATAAACCTAGGAAGTCTTACTTCAAATTCAAAAGGATGTGGTGGGGAAGAGAAGATTTAGTTGAATTAATAGGGAATTTGTGGAAAGAAGTACCAATGAATGGAGGTTTAGTTAGTTTTGTTTTCTGCAATAGGTTAGCCCATTTGAAGAAAAGATTGAAAGAGTGAAATGCAGAATCCTTCAAAGATATTTTCAGAGAAAAAGTCAAAGTGGAAGAAGAACTAGTGTAGCTAAATGAGAAGGTAATCAGGAATGGGATGTTCCAAGAGGACTTTGTTAAAGGAAAGAAATTGATATCAAAACATGAAGAGCTACTTTCTAGGGAGGAAGAATTTTGGAAGGCTAAAGAAAGAGAAGCATGGTTGGGAATCGGAGATCAGAACACCAAATTTTTTCACAACTCAGTAAAGGTTTGAAGAATGTTAAACAAAATCTCTAAACTAACAAATAAAGAAGGGAGAATTGTGACCAATTTAGTGGATATTAAGGAAGAAATAGTCAGCTATATTCATAATTTTCTGGCTTCAGAGGAGAGACAAGATTGGATCGACATTGGAGAAGCCTTGAATGGGAAGAAAAAGTGATAAGAGAGGAAGATAATGATGTGTTAAATGAAGCTTTTTTAGAGGAAGAAATGTAGACTGTGACCTTTTAGTTACACCCTAACAAGGTGTTGAGAAATTTCTCACTCCATTTCAAAAATTCTCATCTGCCTTTTTGATCTGTGTTAGGCTATTTTCAACTAAGAGGTAGAACACTATTTTGTTATTTAGATTCAACTATTTCTGGCACACGCAGTCTTAGATGAAAAGTATCAATAGGATTCAAGTATACAGGAAAGCTAGAAGATGATGGTCAGATTCAAAGACACCTACATCATTAAGTTGTAGTCTAGCATCTAGAAGGCATGTAGAAATATCATTAGTTACACAAGACAACATTGATGAAGAAAGAGAGAATGAAATGGATCTTGTAATGTTCTGTCATGAGTAATATCTTAAAAGAACAAAAGTGAAAGCTAGAAAATAATATCCCACATAGGGATATGTGAGGCCTACCCCTTTCACTCCCTTATTTTTATTATTTCATATTACTGTTGGAGATACATTTTAGAATTTTAGGGACTATTGATCCTAATTTGTAGAATTATTAGACTATATGCTTTTATTTTGATTAATTATGTTTAGCATATTGTTATGAGACTAGGTCTTGATTTGATTCACTGATGATGATTTGACATGCATTATACATTATGATGTTATTTGTGATATTACTGGTGAGATTATGTTATGGATTACTATGCGATTTTATTTTGAGATGCATTATAGAAATGCAAAAATTATGAATCTAATTATGATATGGTTTTTATGATGTTTTATATTATTATGCAATGGTGTGAGAGTTTGTTCCCTTGCTTCTGCTATAATATAGATGTTGGATTAATCTTTTGTTTAAGTGCACAGGTGTTCTAACCAAGCCACAGGTAATCAGAGATCATCCCACACTTTTTGTGAATTCCTATGTTAAGCTAATCTAGTTCTAAGAGGAACAAAGATCAACTGTGTAATGCATGATGAAACTTCGTAATGTTTATGTGTGGTGTCATTTGGGATAGGTCTACCCTTTTACAATTGATTGTATTTTGGTGTAGTAAAGGTGTAATGTTTAATTGATTTCTTTTTTTGAGTTTTTATTTTTGTGACCCCTTTTCATGTGATTTTACTCACCCTATAGTGCTCAAAATAGGTTAAAAGTGACCCTAGGTTGTATCCCTACGGTCTAGGGACCATTTGAGCTTGTCTAACCTTAGGAAAACTGCCATTTGGTCACTTAAACTTCACCCTGAAGTAAAGTGACGAAAATGGAAGTTTACGAAGGAGTGGAAGGTTGGGTCAGACACTCAACCTCATCCACACCTCATTCCAAGGCTTGGGGAGTCTCCAAGACCCATAAATTCTGGATGACTCAACTCCAAGGCTCTCTCACATTGGTGAGGGTACCTTGGGGTTTTATGGGCTTTCATTGGAGGATATGATTGGAGCACTTGTGTACCCATATCCTTCTTTGGCTCCACTTTTCTCTCCCACATGTGTGAGAGAGCACAAGTGGAGGGGGCAAGACTTGGTGGAATGGGAGGGTAACATGTGTCACCCCCAAATTCCATGAAGCTTGCAAGTAGATGTGAGGAGGAAGGAGAGTGTGACATGTGTCACCTTCTTATTCCTCAAGGCTCATGAGGAGAGCCTATTTTAATCTCTCTTGAAGAGAGGGAGAGGGTGGTTGCTTTTTTTTCAATTTTCATTGTTATTTGAAGAAACATGTGTGATATTGAGAATATATGTTCTAGATTGAGGCCTTATTTGAGTTAAGTTTGAGACATTTGGAGTGGCACTCTTGAGTTGAGTGATATCCACTCCTCTACCCCTTTAAACTCATTTCTATGAGTTTTGTTTTGTACAAGCCATGGGTGTTCTTCATGTTTATTTGTTTTGTGTGTTTTGTTGTGATGTGGATGACCTCCAAGCTCGGGGGTGACTCATGAGTGAGTCTATAGTAGGGAGGAGAGCGGTATTTCATGGCCTTTTCCCCCTTCCCATACTTGTTATTTGCAGGTTATTGAAGCTTTGGAGCTTGGAGGAAAGAGGCTATGAATCATTGAGTTTTGTTATTTGGGCCTTTGAGTGCCTTGGCCAAGTTTGGCCTTTGTGTATTTGTTTTCAAGCTAAGAGAGAAGATCTTTCTCTCTTGATATGTAAAGTTACATGTTCATAATTTTTGAGTTGCATTTAGCTTATTTTGAAGTTCGAAATAAAAATTTAGTTGCTGGTTTTATTTTCATGTGATTGAGAAAATGTACAATGAAAGAAAAATGTATGCTCATGTTGCCTTATTCTTAAATAGTTGTTTCAAAAAAAACATATATACATTGTTGTTTTCAATTAGTGGTATAAAAAAAATAGAGTATGGTTGTTGTTTTGTATCAAGGATTTACAAAAGAAAAGATTTAATAGTGTTGTTTATTTTCAAAAAAAATAGATATGTGCTTATGTGACTTGTTTTAAAAAAAAAGAATAGAAGAAATATACATTGTTCATGTTCTTGCTAGTTTTAAAAAAAATTAGTTGTCCTATTTATTTATGATTGTCAAATTTAGTTCTCTAATGATTTATTTGACATGTATTTTTGTTTCAAATATATATATGTATACATATATATATATATATGTATATATATATATATATACATATATATATATATGTATATATATGTATATATATATATGTACATATATATATATATGTACATATATATACATATATATGTATATATATATGTATATATATGTACATATATATATATGTATATATATATGTATATATATGTATATATATATATATATATGTACATATATATATATATACATATATATATACATATATATATATATGTGTATATATATATATACATATATATATACATATATATATATATGTATATGTATATATATATATATATGTATATACATATATATATATATATATGTATATATATGTATATATATATATATATATATATAACTTTTAAAAACAACCGAATGTCATCATTGACTGTGTTGACCATTCAAATCCTCTATGATAAATGAAATTTAGATCGCTTAAGGTAGGGCCAAAACCCTTATTAGATATTAGGGTCTATTTTTTTTTTTAAATTAAAAAAAAATGTTTTCTATTGTGGGAAGAATGGGGGAGCAAACACCCCCCCCCCCCCCCCCCACCTTCCCACCATTCAGTGGAAAGGTGGGGAGGTGTCCGCGCCGCCCCCCCCCCCCCCCCCCCCCCCTTTTCTCTTTAAAAACAAAGAGACTGTGGCTTGTGTAAAATGCATTACCTTTGCTTGACACTCTATCATTCCTCCTTCCGTCATTCAGCCTCCTTTATGTGACCTATAATGTATATTTAATATCAATAATATATATATGATGTATACTCACTCTAAAAATATAGAAAATATGTGTGTGTGTGTGTATATATATATATTTCTTTTAAAAGAGAAAGTGTTTTGAAATAGGTATATACCCAATGTATATACCTCTGTGAGACATTTGTCCATGGCTGCCTCTCTTTTCAACCTACAACAACAAAGAGAGAATGAGAGAAAATGGAGAAAAGAAAGCAAATAAGAGTTTTTAGGGTTAGGGCTTTCCTTATCTCATAATGAAATTGATTTTAAATTGTAGAGCTTTTAGGGTTTTATTTTAAATTTTATTTTGTTTGACTTGAGAAGGAATTATTTTGTCCTCTTTTATTTTGGATTTTAAATTGGTTATTATTTTGAGTTGGGGATTTGATTTTTATTTAATTTTTTATGTGTTTTACTTCATAGAATTATTTTGTTAAAACTATTAGTGGGGAAAATGAGATGCATATTTTTTTGGGAGCACTTTATTATCTTAGGCAAATTATTTGATTGTATTTTGGAGTGTAGTATTTTAATTTGATGTCATTTTATTTGTTTAGGGTTAGGAATAATTTATACTTTTTTATTTAATTGTATCAGCCCTATGGAGATTAATTTATTAACTAGAGGAAATTATTGATTTGATTTAATTATTTAGATGTGGGGTTTTATTATTCATATAAGTATCCTTCAAATTTAACTATTGTAACCTTATTTAATTTTAAATCAATTTATTTTAATTAATTATATGTGGAAATTAATCGAAGGAGGTTATTTTAATTTATTCAATTTAGTTGCTTTAATTAATTAATTAACTCAGTTAATCTTTTTTAGTGAGCTTAGGGAACCTTGGTTAAATTTTAATTATTAGAAATAATTCCTATTCTCACCCGAGAGGCGTTATGCTGCCGGATTTTCCTGGGATTTAGGGTTAGTTTTCTTAGACAATTTTATACCTTGCATAGAATAAAATTTTAAGGATTCTGCAACTAGTTGTTTGATTTAGTAGTTATTTACTTCTTTTAATATAATTAGAATTAAGGTTTTGATTTTGACTCATATAGAAATCCCATCACTCACCTAGGAAAACTTACGGTTTTGATCAATCGATCCTAACCCTAATGGTGACGCTCCTCGCATTGCATTGACCCCCTTAGTCGGCTATTATCACGCAGAGGATTGCACATGTGATCACATTACCCTAAATTTGATTGACATATTTATGCCTTATGCATATTGCCACTGAGCACGCTAATGCGTGCAAAGGGGTTTCTAGGGATGCATGGAAATTTTTTAATATTTCGTATTATGACCACATGACACGTGTGTTGCGTGTCATTACCGCATGGGAAATGTGAGCATGACATTTGGTATCAAAGCCCAAGTTTAAACACTAGGCTTGTTTGGGCACATTACTTATTCCACAAATTCTTCTGATTCGTGATAACCTTGTTCTTGTAGGATGCCATCTAGAATGAGGTGAGTGCATGCATGCACCACTGCATCTACGGAGGTACATAATGACTCATCAACCAAGGGTCAGGCACCATAAGAACCACCCACACCTGATATTAGACCACAGATCTTGCAAACATTATAGGTGATGTTAGAGAGGTTACCACCAGCTGTAGCAGAGCCTCATGTTGAGCCCCACATTGAGCTGCAAGAGGAGCCACGTGTAGAGCCTTATGTAGAGATACATGTCACCACTACAGAGGAGGTCAGTTAAGCTTACAAAGCTCATAATAGGAGCCCTCCGTATCATGAGAGTGGAGAGGAGGATATGAAGATAGAGCAAGTCTATCATGGGCCTTATGGTTATGGTGTGGATGAGCCTATAAGAGGACACATAGGCCGAGGAGACCCCATCAGAGATTTTCTTAGGCTGAACCCACCCACCTTCGCAGGTACCATAGAGGGAGCTGAGGTGGAGGCTTGGCTTATCAGTTTACACAGGTGCTTTGCATTGGATCCTTACAAGGGAAACACTAAGGCATGCATGGCGATTCACCTATTGAGAGCTGTGATTTGGTAGCGCACTTAGGAGTGAAAGCACCACTTATCTTTGGATACACTTTCATGGGACACTTTCATTGAGTACTTTAATGTGCGTTATCTATCAAACCATTACAGGTAGCATCGTATTAACGAGGTCCATGATTTACAGTAGCGAGGTTCTACTATAGCACAGTATCAGAGTAGTTTCACTGAGTTATCACGTTATACGGAGCATCTCCATGATGAAAAACTTTTGGTTCACAAGTTTATCAGAGGTTTGAATCAGGGGATATTAGGGCCAGTGCACATGGTAGACCCCCAGACCTCGAGCGAGGCTGCTAAGAAGGAATACATAGCAGAGCAGATTTAGGGACAAGGTCAGAGTTCATGTCCTCAGTTTTAGGATCATAGCCAGCTGCAACAGAATTTTCATAGACCACCAACACCACCACCTTAGAGAGGAGGGTTTAGTTCTACACCTTTACCTCCTAGGCCTCCATAGCAGTAGCAACAGTAGTATCAGCAGAGGTCCAGGCCCTAGCAGAGGGTATAGGGAGGACAAAAT
The DNA here is from genome assembly GCA_027924645.1 of Cunninghamia lanceolata. NCBI lineage: Eukaryota > Viridiplantae > Streptophyta > Pinopsida > Cupressales > Cupressaceae > Cunninghamia > Cunninghamia lanceolata. The sequence continues at coordinate 1,336,113 of BSBN01001254.1, forward strand.
CACAGTTGACAGTAGCAGGGCCCGCATAGGGATCAGAGATAGCAGGGACCACCTGTGGGACCCGCAAGTTCATAGCAGTCTTATAGGGGTTCTTAGGGGTCCACGAGTCAGACTGGACAATAGCAGAGTAGTAGGACACAAAATGGACATGTTTAGGCTCGAGGCCTGTGCTATGTTTGTGGTGGGGTAGGACATTTGGCTAGAGAGTGCCCACAGGGCTTTATGGTAGGCGGACAACCTTGTGTAGGAGGTTCAGAGTAGATAGTTGGTGATGTGGGTAGATCCCACTGTATGTTTGCAATAGTTGATAACCACTAGGCTGACTTCTAGGCCTCAATTATTGAGATAGTAGGTATGATTGGGGATGTCCCCATTGCTATTTTATTTGACTCTGGTGCTACTGATTCATTTATATCTCCATCGTTAGTGGAGCATTGTAGGCTGGTGGCCTCTAGGTAGGGTGATAGGTGGGAGGTTGAGTTGGCCATTGGGGATAAGATGTTAGTAGATGCTTTAGTTCAAGGTTGTGAGATATCCTACGGGCCCTTCACTACATTATGCGACCTTAGGGTTATGCCTCTAGGATCTTATGGTGTAGTTCTAGGCATAGATTGGCTTACAGATCATAGAGCCAAGCTAGATTGTCATCAAAAGGCAATTAGTTGTTTAAATGATCATGTTGGCAAGAGACACTATATGGATTCATGGTTGTTGTCATTGATGGCAACAAAGGTCATCCCACATATCCGCAAGTCATGATGTGTCTCTACCGGAAGTCAGAATAAAGAATGTTGTGGTCCGGTGAACAAGAACAGAGCATGTGGCAAGGTCTGACAGATTGGTCCGGATCTCTCAGAGGAAGTGTCTTGGTGCAGTGCAGATTTGGGGAAGCCAAGAGGACTACCTTGAGTGGTATATTCCAAGGATTTAGCCTCCGGTGATGGACAAGGAAAAAGATATGAACAGTTGAGTACCGGATTCCTGAGAGACAGTGAAAACAGAGGAAGAACTGACTGACAGAGTATCAGACTACTTTCCGGATGTGTTATTGTTGATGATAGAAGTTGTGAAGGCATGAATCATGTTTGGCCGACATGATTAATGATATCTACAAGTATATGCTTGATCCGCATTGCTTGGTGAGGAAGGATTCAGCCGACAGAACAAAAGTTTGTAAGAAACTAGACTGTTCCGGATGCCGACTAGAAAGGTGATGAAATTACTTGTGCGGATATATATAGAGGATGGATTTAGTTGTGAAGAAGTGTATGGTGTGAAAAAGATATGCGAATAAGTCCAGAACAGAGCAGAGGTAGCAAAAAGGATCCGGTATGTGAAAGATAGCAGAATAAAGAACAGAGGAAAGATGAAGTGCAGCAAATCAGTGTACTGAGCCTAACCGGAACTGAACTCCAGCATATGCAGATGCTTCCAATCAGTTCAAGACTGTGATTCTTATCACTTTGTAGACAGTGTGTCTTCTTGTAGGCAGTGGGCCTCTTGTGAGCAGTGTGCTCGGGCAGTGAGCCCTAATTGGCAAGTGCCATTTTTGTAATCTCCTATTCTTCTAATAGAGAATAATTTTGGGTTAATCACCCCGTGGTTTTCTCCCTTAACAGGGTTTCCACGTCAAAAATACTGTGTTATGTGTTTCTTATTTCATGTTAATGTTTTAGTGTTTGATTCAATGCTGCATCAATTAATAAGAAAGTTCAATAAGGGAAATAATTAGGATAACTGATTCACCCCCCCCCCTCTCAGTTATCAACAATTGGTATCAGAGCTAAGTTCCTCCTAATAAATCCTAACAGCTTGAGGAAGATCTGGGATTTCAAATGGATGCATATGGTTTAAGGGAGCAACTCAAGACTACTCTTGAGGATCTTGAACAGTCAAATTCTGAAGTCAGTGAATTAAAGGAAAGACTCAAACAGGCTGATGAATTCATGAGAGAATTAAAAGACAAATTAAGTCTCTCTATGAAAAAGAGAAAGGAGCTGCTCCAACAGTTGGCAAGACAAAGTGAAGAAAGCAATACAAATGAAGAATTGACTGAGCAAACCAAGTTATGTGAAAAGTTATCAAAAGAAGTCATTATGTTAAGACATGAAATGGAATCAGGAACTATAAAGTTTACTCAAGAGATTGAAGAAAAAAGAAAGGCTGAAGACAATCTAAGACAATCTCTTAAAGAAAAATCAGAAGAATGCCACCAGATGGACAGGATTATCAGACATCTTGAATCTGATCTTGAAGATGCCAAAGATAATGAAGAAAAACTTGAGGATCAAATTGCCTCTCTCAAAAGAGACCTTCAAACAGCAAATGAATATAAAGAGAAATTCAAGATAAGTTCTGCTCAACTTGAAGTTCTTCTTGGAAGTCAAAAGAGGACAGATGACAAGTATGGTTTGGGATATGAGAAAGGAGAAAGCTCCGGATCCGGTCAGAAGAATCTTGGATCAAAAAATCCAAGGAGCAGGCCTAGAAGACCTCCGGTAAGACAGCCAAATGCTCAAAGATATCCATCCTTCAATGGATACTGCCACAGCTGCAACCACTTTGGTCACAAAGCTAATCAGTGCAGAATGAGAATGAATCAGATTAATTCATCCTTCTCCGGACAGTGCTTCAACTGCAAAAGGTATGGACACAAATCCCATGAATGCAGAATTATGCAAGTAAACAAATCATTCAAAGGTAGATGCTTCACATGCAATAGAGTAGGTCATATGGCTAATCAATGCAGATCAAGAGGATATCAGTCAAATATGCAAAGAAATGTTATTTGCCAAATCTGCAATAGGTCCGGTCATAATGCTAAAGTCTGCAGAAACAAGTATCAGGACAAAAGAGGTCCGGTGTATAATCAGAATCAAGACAAGGGTAAACAAAAGATGAATGCGGATGAAGTTAGGAATTAGATGAGCAAGATTTGGGTGAAGAAAAGTTTAGAGAATGTAGAGGTTGAATCCGCACCAGACTCTGGTGCTGATATTTCTTCCAAAAATTAAAAAGTGAGCTCAGGCTCAGGGGGAGACTCAAAGAAAATCCTGTTCCCCCAGTCAAACAAGTGGTGCCGAATGTGGCACAAGATGCGGATTAAAGGGTTTGCAGATATGAGTCTTGAGATGCTTCAGTCAAGTTTTCAGAGGTCCGCATGGAGTCATGAAGAAGCTGTGATCGATCAAATAAGACATGTTCAGGGAGATGCTCCGGTATGATACAGGATTACAAAAGGTCCGGAGAGATCCGGAAGTGCACTATCTTGTTCTGCGGATTGGACAGAGTGTTTGGGATGTTCTTGTAATATGTTACCTCTATTTATTCATGATTGAAAGATCCGGATGATATTCACAGATTAGGACTAATCCGGGATACTCCAAGCTATCCAGACAAGGCGAACCAGAATAATGTAGGTGAAGCATTTATTGCAGACAGATATTAGGGTTCGCGGAGCAATATAAGGGATTTCTCAAAAGTCATTTGCTCATTCTGCACTCAAGAAGAAGCGAATAGTGGAGCTCTGCAACAAGATTCATCAAGCACACCAAGGATCTCCTGCCGAAGTCATTACATAAAGAAATCAATCCAATCACTCCGTGCAAGTCGAAGGCGCATAAGGTATTCTCCATTTTTCATTACCTCACTGCAAATCTTTGAAGAATGGCTACTCCAAACATAGTTAAGATCTCTGATAGACCTCGCCCCTCATTCAAGAAACATCCCTACAAATCATTGGAGGTAGATCCACTAGGAGCCTTCTCTAGTGTTCCTCACGGAGTTTTACATACTGAAGACATTAGGGTTTACATACATGCAAGCATTGAGGAATTTGGGGAATTCAAATTAAGAGACCTCTATCACAAGCAACTGATAGACAATGCTTTTGAGCTTAAACCAGAGTATAAGGATATCCAGAAGAAATAATTTGAGCAATTTATTCATTTCCCCTGCTTTGAAGAAGATGAATGGGTCCGGTATGTATTGAGCAGGATGCATGACAACTTTCTATGGCTGGATAGACCCTGCAAGATCACAAAAGAGGCAATTAGAGCAGTAACTGGTCTATACTCTTCCGGAGGGATACCTATCCTCAAATCTGTCAAGAACAACATTGTAACTGAGGCCACCGGATCAAAATTTGATAAGAGGGCAATGACCATTGAAGATATTTCAGATTCGGATATCAAATATGCATCCATGATAATAGGATACAAGATCTATCACTCCAGCAGGGAGAATTCTGTATCCGGAACTGCAGTATACACTGCCTATGAAATGCTAAGAAAGAATGCAGAATATGATCTCTGCGAACTACTGCTAAGCCAATTAATGGAAAATATACAGAAAATCAAGAAGGATAAGAAGAATTCCTTTAAGTATGGTACTCTTATTGTATGTCTATTCTTCTACTTCACGAATGAGCTACCTGGATCAAGTGGATGGGTATGGCAGAATGACAAACCTGTTGCAGTCCAGATAAGAGACTATTTGCATGGACTTGGGGATGCAAAAGCGAGAAATACAGCTCTATGGGGATACTTCAAAAACTTTCAGAGCATGATGCAAGCAAGAGAGAGAATTCCCCAGTCTCTTGTTGAAAAATACAAAGACTCAGTGTGCTTTATGGTTGACACTGATCAGTGCCTAATGGAGGCAGTGGAGCCAAGGACTATCTGGATCATGCCCATGGGGTATGAAGTGGATGAACAGATAGTGGAGCTGCATGTTCAACACATGCTAAGTCAGCCTAAAGATCCTAAGGCAGAAAGGTTTGGAACCTTTGAGGAGCTGAGTGTAAAAATACATGTAGAACTCAGGGAACCTGAGATTAAAAGAAAGGTGAGAAAAGAAGTAGAGCACATTGCTCAAGGCCTAGGCATCTCAAAAGAGGCACTTGATGCTAGCCGGGAAAAGAGGAGGAAGGCTGAGGAAGAAGAGAAAAGTAAAGAAAGTGCTCCCGTTGAAGCTCCCACCTGGACCAGATCATCAAAGAGATCTGCACCTCCCACAACCAAAAGTTCTAAACCGGAAGTCCAGGCATCCGGTAAGAGATCCAAGACAAAAGCCACAAGGGCTTATGGAAGCCAAAAGGATGAAGAGGAAACAGAGTCAGATGAGGGAGTAAGAGAAATAAAGAAACAGAAGAAGAAAGGATCCGGTAAACCCTCCACAGGCCAAGACAAGGATGAAATGGCGGAGGTATCTGTTGAAAAGCCCACTCTGTCTCTAGAGAATGTAATCAAGTCGGTCACGGTGGATGGAAACCTTCAACCAATGACTGAATCTTATGATGACTTCAGTGAGGCTGACCAAAAGACTCTGCAGGAAGCCACAGTCAAATATCATAACATATATAATAAGGCTTTCATTGAGATCATATCTCTTATTCCTAAAAGCCTAGAAAAGGAATTGGAAGTAAGAAAGAATAATGCTCATGCTAAAGATCTTGAGATCCGGGAGCAGATAGCTATTCAGCTATATCCTCAAATTGATCCCAAGACAATGAACATTATCTTCAAGGACTGCAAAGATGAGTTCAGAAGCAAAGCCAGGATGAATCAACTCATGCTTGGTGAGACTGACAAAGTGGCCCAAGAAACAGAAGAGATCCTCCGGAAGGCCTTCAAAAGGTTTAATCTTCCTGTTGTAGAGGACTTAGGTACAGAAACAGCTGAGGACTTGGGACCCTCTGCTCCAGAAGAAGTGGCCCATGAACAAGCTAGCATCTCTCCTCCGGTTTCCCCTACAGTCTCCGGATCCAAAGAAGAAGAGCAATTACAGGAGAAGGAAGCAGTGGTGAAAGACAAAGAGGTTGACAGTTCCAAGACTGCAGAAGAAAAGAAACATCTGTCTCCAGCAAGAGACACTGCACAAACTGTTCAACAATTTTTGAGCAAAGAAACTTTAGAGATTGATGAACCGGAGCTTCTAAAAGGCCCATTCGACTTTGACTCTCTCTCTCCAGTACAAACAATGAAGATAGCTTCATTTGCAAATGCCAAGGCAAATGAAAAACTTCTGAAGTCTCATATGGAAGACTGTGAGTTGATAGAGGACTTGTAAAGATTATGCCATCAATCCAGATAGATCCGACAGCCTCCACTTCCGGTAATCTAAAAACCTTAGTCAGCAGTGTTGATACACATTTTGATTCTCTAGAAAAATCAGCTGAAGAAAAGGTCCGGAAGGAATTTTTGGATAAGAGATTTTCAGAAATATTAGAATTAATCTCTAAAGATAGGAAGATTGTAAGCATTGGAATAAAGAGCTTAGAGAATGCTCTTAAGGATGGCGGTGACATCTACAAATTTTGTATATCCTGGTCAAAGGCAACAGCAGCAATTGATAAGAAAATAAAAGAGGAACAGGATGAGCTACAAAGCTTATCTCAAAGTTTTGATCCTCTCTCTTCCTCCATAATAAATCAAGAATGTCAGACTATTGCAGTCTTGAATGAAATAAAGAATCTTGAGAAGGAAAGGAAGAATATCACTAACCGGATGGGAGAACTTAGAAGGATTATAATCCCTAAGTTGGAAACTATGCATGAGGCCATCAGTGATGCTCAGACCACCGCCCAAACAAAAGATCCGACAGATCTCAAGCGGGCAGAAGCTTTTGCATTTTTGTTGAGTGGTCACATTTCAATTTTGGACAGAATGAAGCAAAGTTGGGCTACAGAAATGATTCAATTGCAGACATCCTTTGCAGACATTCTTCAGTATATGTGAGTATGTAAATATGCGGCTATGTATAGAAATTTTTTGAAAATTTTGGTGTGCGGACCCCACCCTTTGCCATTGATGTCAAAGGGGGAGTGAGGAGCAGTGAAAAATGAGGAATCCAACTAAGGGGGAGTTCCGGAAATTGTATATAAAGACAGAGCATCAGCAAAGGGGGAGCATAGTGAAAACACTTAGTCATTTTTCACTAAGTGTTGCCATCAATGCCAAAGGGGGAGATTGTTGGCAAGAGACACTATATGGATTCATGGTTGTTGTCATTGATGGCAACAAAGGTCATCCCACATATCCGCAAGTCATGATGTGTCTCTACCGGAAGTCAGAATAAAGAATGTTGTGGTCCGGTGAACAAGAACAGAGCATGTGGCAAGGTCCGACAGATTGGTCCAGATCTCTCAGAGGAAGTGTCTTGGTGCAGTGCGGATTTGGGGAAGCCAAGAGGACTACCTTGAGTGGTATATTCCAAGGATTTAGCCTCCGGTGATGGACAAGGAAAAAGATATGAACAGTTGAGTACCGGATTCCTGAGAGACAGTGAAAACAGAGGAAGAACTGACTGACAGAGTATCAGACTACTTTCCGGATGTGTTACTGTTGATGATAGAAGTTGTGAAGGCATGAATCATGTTTGGCCGACATGATTAATGATATCTACAAGTATATGCTTGATCCGCATTGCTTGGTGAGGAAGGATTCAGCCGACAGAACAAAAGTTTGTAAGAAACTAGACTGTTCCGGATGCCGACTAGAAAGGTGATGAAATTACTTGTGCGGATATATATAGAGGATGGATTTAGTTGTGAAGAAGTGTATGGTGTGAAAAAGATATGCGAATAAGTCCAGAACAGAGCAGAGGTAGCAAAAAGGATCCGGTATGTGAAAGATAGCAGAATAAAGAACAGAGGAAAGATGAAGTGCAGCAAATCAGTGTACTGAGCCTAACCGGAACTGAACTCCAGCATATGCAGATGCTTCCAATCAGTTCAAGACTGTGATTCTTATCACTTTGTAGACAGTGTGTCTTCTTGTAGGCAGTGGGCCTCTTGTGAGCAGTGTGCTCGGGCAGTGAGCCCTAATTGGCAAGTGCCATTTTTGTAATCTCCTATTCTTCTAACAGAGAATAATTTTGGGTTAATCACCCCGTGGTTTTCTCCCTTAACAGGGTTTCCACGTCAAAAATACTGTGTTATGTGTTTCTTATTTCATGTTAATGTTTTAGTGTTTGATTCAATGCTGCATCAATTAATAAGAAAGTTCAATAAGGGAAATAATTAGGATAACTGATTCACCCCCCCTCTCAGTTATCAACAGATCATGGCATGTTAGTTGAGGTAGTGGATATTCAGAATCCCATTGTAGTTCATATGATATCCACTCAGCAGCTTAAGTGCTACATGCAGAAGGGACGTTAGTTGTTTGCCATCACTATTAGTGACTATTACTAACAAATCAGAGGATGAGCCAGAGGCATCATTAGATGTTCATTTTATCTTGAAGGAGTTTGCAGATGTATTTCAACTAGAGGTACCAGGTATGCCACCTCACAGAGAGGTAGACTTCCACATCGATCTACTGCTGGGTGCTAAGCCAGTGTCTTGTGCACCCTATAGGATGACCACACATGAGCTCATGGAGCTCAAATTGCAGTTAGAGGAGTTGTTTGAGAAGGGGTACATCCAACCTAGTATTTCACCATAGGGCACACTGGTCATCTTCGTGAAGGAGAAGGATGGGTCTCTTTTTTGTGCATGGACTATAGGTAGCTTAATAAGGTGACAGTGAAGAACCGTTATCCTCTGCCTAGGATTGATGATCTCTTTGACCATATGTAGGGAGCCAGAGTGTTCTCTAAGATAGACTTGAAGTCTAGTTACCACTAGTTGTGCATAACAGAGGCAGACATCCATAAGACCACCTTCTGGACTAGATATGGCCACTATGAGTTCACTATGGTACCCTTTAGCTTGAAAAATGCCCTTGAAGTGTTCATGAGTATCATGAACGGGGTGTTCCATACTTGGATCAGTTCACGATAATTTTCCTTGACAATATTTTGATCTACTCACGAACCAAGGAGGAGCATGAGGAGAACTTACGTCAAGTTTTGCAATGCTTGAGAGAGAAATAGCTTTATGGCAACTTGGCAAAGTGTGCCTTTTTTAGGATCAAGGTGCAGTTTTTGGGGCACATCCTATCTGGTGATGGTATCTTCATAGATCCATCAAAGATCAGGGCTATTAGAGATTGGCTAGCACCCACTAGTGTGATAGTGGTCAAGAGTTTCATGGGGTTAGTTGGGTACTACCATAGATTCATAGAGGACTTCTCCAGGATAGCGCACCCCATCACTTCCCTTTAGCAGAAAGGGAAGAGTTTCACTTGGAATGAGTAGTGTGAGAGGGCCTTTGGGGTCCTCAAGCTATGTCTTAACAGTGCTCCCATTTTAATGGTTCCTAATTGAGCAGAGGATTTTGTGGTTTATACTGATGCATCACTTGAGGGTTTGGGAGTCGTGCTTATGCAAGGTGGTAGAGCGATCAGGTATGAGTCGCGAAAGCTCAAGACCCATGAGCAGAACTACCCCACTCATGATTTAGAGCTCATAATAGTGGTTCATGCTCTAGTTTGTTGGTGACACTTTCTATTGGGTCAGTGATTTGAGCTTCAGTTAGATCACCACAGCTTATAGTATATATTCACATAGTCAAACTTGAACACCTGCTAGCGGCATTGGATGGAGTTTCTTTGCAAGTACAACTTTGATGTCCACTAAATCAAAGGGAACGAGAATGTGGTTGCTAACGCATTAAGTCAGAGGTTCCACGAGATCTTGACCTTGACCTTGAGTGTGGAATTGAGAGGGCACATCATTCAACATCTTCCTAAGGATGAGTGGTTTCATGAGGTGCAATAGGAGATCCAATCATAGAGGGCCCTTGTGGGCAAGTTTGCAAGATATTCCCTTGAGGTAGATGGGTTACTTAGACATCGACATCACATCTATGTACCCTGTGCAGGCAACCTACATGTAGTAGTTCTTTCTGAGGCTCACAGAGCACCTTATGTAGCACACCCAGGGGTGAAGAAGATGCATGCCAACTTGAGATAGTTGTACCATTAGACAGGTACAAGATGAGATATTGTAGAGTATGTTGCTCATTTCCCTGAGTACCAGAGGATCAAGGCTAAGCATCAGTATCCAGTAAGTCTTTTATACCCTCACAAGATACCTAAGTGGAAATGGGACACCATTTCTATGGATTTCATTGCTGGTCTTCTTATGTCATCTCACCACCATGATGCCATCATGGTGATGGTAGACAAGTTGACCAAGGTGGCACATTTCTCACCTGTATGCATGACGTACAATGCTCCATCAGTGGTGAGAATATTCTTGGATGTGATTGTTAGATTACATGGAGTATCTCACCGTATCATTTCTGATAAGGACTCAGTGTTCACATCAACCTTTTGGAGGGCATTATAGTAAGCATTGGGCACACAGCTCAACTTCAGTTTAGCTTATCACCCTAAGACAGATGGACAAATAGGGAGGGTGAATCAAGTTCTAGAGGATATGCTCTATATGTATGTTATGGATCATTAGACTAGATGGAAGGAGTATCTATATCTAGTTGAGTTTGCCTACAATAATGGGCATCACAACTCGTTGGGTATGCCTCCCTTTCAGGCCTTGTATGGTAGACCTTGCAGGACACCATTGAGTTGGGACCATATTAAGGACAGGGTTGCGATAGGGCCATAGTTGGTGCAGGGTATGGAGTAGCAGGTGACCTTGATTAGACAGAGACTTTAGGAGGCACAAGATTGATAGAAGAAGTATGTCGATGCTAAGAGATTAGATCAAAGATTCTCAATTGGGGATAGAGTATTCTTGAGAGTGTGACTGCACAAGAGTCCAATCCATTATGGAAAGGGTTCTAAGCTCGCACCATGGTTTGTTAGGCCTTTTGAGATCTTGGAGTGGATAGGACCCATAGCCTACCATCTAGCCTTGCCACCTAGCTTGTCGTGCATCCATGATGTATTTCATGTTTCTATTTTTTAGCGTTACATATCTAATTTATCTCATGTATTGGATTAGAGTGCTCTATAGGTAGAGGAAGATAGATAGTTGGGTTTGGAGCCAAATCTCATATTTGTTCATCGGACGATGGGCCTTCGAGGTCGAGAGTTGGACTAGGTTAGGGTCCAGTGGGATAGATATGATGAGGTCACGGTGAAATGGAAGGATGCAGCTAGATTGAGGGTACTTTATCCTCACCTCTTTAATGACTTCCAAGAGGAAGTTTAGTCTTAGGGGGGGAAGGATGTGAGGCCTACCCTTTTCACTCCCTTATTTTGATCATTTCATATTACTGTTGGAGATACATTTTAGACATTTGGGGACTATTGATCCTGATTTGTAGAATTATTAGACTATATGCTTTTATTTTCATTAATAATGTTTAGAATGTTGTTATGAGACTAGGTCTTGCTTTGATTCACTGATGATGATTTGACATGTGATATACATTATGATGTTATTTGTGATATTAGTGGTGAGATTATGTTATCGATTACTATGCAATTTTATTTTGAGATGGATTATAGAAATGGAAAATTATGAATCTAGTTATGATGTGATTTTTATGATGTTTTATATTATTATGCAATGGTGTGAGTGTATGTTTCCCTTGCTTCAGCTATGATATACATGTTCGATTAATCTTTTGTTTAAGTGCAGAGGTATTCTAACCAAGCTACAAATAATCAGAGATGATCCCACAGTTTTTGTGAATTCCCGTGTTAAGCTGATCTAGTTCCAAGAGGAACCAAGATCAATTGTGTTCTGCATGATGAAACTTTATAATGTTTATGTGTGGTCTTGTTTTGGATAGGTCTACCCTTTTTCAATTGATTTTATTTTGGTGTAGTAAAGGTGTAATGTTTAATTGATTTCTTTTTTTGAGTTTTTATTTTTGTGACCCCTTTTCATGTTATTTTACTCACCCTATAGTGCTCAAAATAGGTTAAAAGTAGTCATGGGTTGTACCCCTAAGGTCTAGGAACCATTTGAGCTTGTCTAACCTTAGGAAAACTCCCATTTTGTCAGTTAAACTTCACCCTAAAGTAAAGTGACGAAAATAGAAGTTTGGGAAGGAGTCGAAGGTTGGGTCAAACACTCAATGTCATCCCCACCTCATTCCAAGGCTTGGGGAGTCTTCAAGACCCCTAAATTGTGGAGGACTCAGCTCCAAGGCTCTCTCTCATTGGTGAGGGTACCTTGGGGTTTTGTGGGCTTTCATGGGAGGATAGGATTGGGGCACTTGTGTACCCATATCCCTCTTTGGCTCCACTTTTCTCTACCACATGTGTGAGAGAGCACAAGTGGAGGGGCAAGACTTGGTGGAATAGGAGGGTGACATGTGTCACCCCCACATTCTATGAAGCTTACAAGTGGATGTGACAAGTAAGGAGAAGGTGACATGTGTCACCTTCTCATTCATCAAGGCTCATGAGGAGAGCCTATTTTAATCCCTCTTGAAGAGAGGGAGAGGGTGGTTGATTTGTTTTCAATTTTCAGTTTTATTTGAATTTGGCGAGAGAGTTAGAGGAATTTTTGGAGGCTCATTTGGAGGACTTGGAGGTGGAGTTGGAAGGGCTCTTCTTCAAATATCTTCCTTGTGGGCTATTTAAGGTAGGATTCAAGGCTTGATGCCTTTCCTTACGTATTTTAAATTTCTTGTGTGATGGCTTTGTGTGTGTGTATTTTGCATTTTGTGTTGTGGGGATTTTATGGGTGTTGTAAAAGCTTATCTATTTGAAGAAAATGTTCAACAATGTGTGGGGTGGGGGAGGAGTGAACCTCCTCGAGGTCACCTCCTAGTTTTTGGTATTTTAGCCTTGAGGGCAAGTTGTGAATATGAGCATTTTGAATGGCTTGAGAGCCATGGAGAAACATGTGTGATATTGAGTACATATGTTTTGGCTTGAGGCCTTATTTGAGTTAATTTTGAGACATTTGGAATGACACTCTTGAGTTGAGTGATGTCCACTCCCCTACCCCTTTAAACGTATTTCTATGAGCTTTTTTTGTACAAGCCATGGGTGTTCTTCATGTTTATTAGTTTTGAGTGTTTAGTTGTGATGTGGAGTGAATGTTCCTTGTGTGTGGATGACCTCCAAGCTTGGGGGTGACTCATGAGCAAGTCTATGGTAGGGAGGAGAGCGGTATTTCGTGGCTTTTTCCACTTCCCATACTTGTTATTTGTAGGTTATTGAAGCTTTGGAGCTTGGAGGAAAAAGGCTATGAATCTTTGAGTTTTGTCATTTGGGCCTTTGAGTTCCTTGGCCAAGTTTGTCCTTTGTGTATTTGTCTTCAAGCTAAGAGAGAAGATCTTTTTCTCTCTTGATATGTAAAGTTACATGTTCATAATTTTTGAGTTGTATTTATCTTATTTTGAAGTTGGAAATAAAAATTTAGTTGCTAGTTTTATTTTCATGTGATTTAGAAAATGTACAATGAAAGAAAAATGTATGCTCATGTTGTCTTATTCTTAAATAGTTGTTTCAAAAAATATATTTATACCTTGCTGTTTTCATTTACTGGTATAAAAAAAAAAATAGAGTATGGTTGTTGTTTTGTATCAAGGATTTATTAAAAAAAGGATTTAATAGTGTTGTTTATTTAAAAAAAATAGATATGTGCTTATGCGAATTGTTGTTTTAAAAAAAAAATAGAAGAAATATACATTGTTCATGTTTGTATTGTTTAAAAAAAAAAAATTAGTTGTCCTATTTATTTATTACTGTCAAATTTAGTTCTCTAATGATTTATTTGACATGTATTTTTGTTTCAAATATATATATATATATATATTATGCTAGTTGAATCTTGTTTGGATGTATATACATTGTATATATATATAAATAATTTTTACTGTTAAAAGTATTTAAACCTTTTTTTTATATATATATATCAAATAAAATAACTTTTAAAAACAACCGACTGTCATCATTGACTGTGTTGACCATTGAAATCCTATGTGATAAATGAAATTTAGATTGTTTAAGGTAGGGCCGAAACCCTTATCAGATATTATGGTCTGTTTTTTTTGATAAATAAATAAAAAAGAAATTTTGGGGGGACGGCATGACCACCACCCCCTATTTTGCTATTGTGGGAAGAATGGGGGGGCAAACACCCCCCCCAACTTCCCACCATTTGGTGGAAAGGTGGGGGGGTGTCCGCCCCCCATCCTCCCCTTTCTCTTTAAAAACAAAGAGATTATAGCCTTTGCTTGCCAGTCCACCGTTCGGCCTCCTTTATGTGACCTACAATGTATATATATATATATATATATATATATATATATATATATATATATATATATATATATATATATATATATTGCGAATACTCACTCTTGCTGCAAATAATAACATGTTTTATCTCTGGTAAAAATACAGAAAGTATATATATACATTTTTTTAAGAGAGAGGGTTTTGAAAGGGGTATATACCCAGTGTGTATACTTCTGTGAGAGATTTGTCCATGGCTGCCTCTCTTTTCAATAGGTAACAACAAAGAGAGAGAATGAGAGAAAATGGAGAAAAGAAAGAAAATGAGAGTTTTTAGGGTTAGGGCTTTCCTTATCTCATAAGGAAATTGATTTTAAATTGTAGAGATTTTAGGGTTTTATTTTAAATTTTATTTTGTTTGACTTGAGAGGGAATTATTTCATCCTCTTTTATTTTGGATTTTAAATTGGTTCTTATTTTCAGTTCGGGATTTGATTTTTATTTAAGTTTTAATGTGTTTTACTTCATATAATTATTTTGTTAAAACTATTAGTGGGGAAAATGAGATGCATATTTTTTTTGGGAGCACTTTATTATCATAGGTAAATTATTTGATTGTATTTCGAAGTGTAGTATTTTAATGATGTTATTTTATTTGTTTAGGGTTAGGAATTTATACTCTTTTATTTAATTGTATCAACCCTATAGAGATTAATTTATTAACTAGAGGAAATTATTGATTTGATTTAATTATTTAGATGTGGGGTTTTATTATTCATATAAGTATCCTTTGAATTTAACTATTGTAACCTTATTTAATTTTAAATCAATTTATTTTAATTAATTGTATGTGGAAATTAATCGAAGGAGGTTATTTTAATTTATTCAATTTAGTTGCTTTAATTAATTAATTAACTTAGTTAATCTTTGTAGTGAGCTTAGCGAACCTTGGTTAAATTTTAATTATTAGAAATAATTCCTATTCTCACCCGAGAGGCGTTATGCTGCCAGATTTTTTTGGGATTTAGGGTTAGTTTTCTTAGATGATTTTATACCTTGCATAGAATAAAATTTTAAGGATTCCTCCACTAGTTGTTTGATTTAGCAATTATTTACTTCTTTTAATATAATTAGAATTAAGGTTTTGATTTTGACTTATATCAAAATCCTGTCACTCACCTAGGAAAACTTAGGGTTTTGATCAATCGATCATAACCCTAATGGTGATGCTCCTCACCTCGCATTGATCCCCTTAGTCAGATATCATCAGGCAGTGGATTGCGCATGTGATTGTATTACCCTAAATTTGATTGACATGTTTACACCTTGTGTGTACTGTCACCGAGCACACTAACACGTGCGAGGGGGTTTCTAGGGATGCGTGGAATTTTTTTATATTTCATGTCATGACCACATGACAAATGTGGACATGACACGTGTGTTGCGTGTCGTGAACGCATGGGAAATGTAAGCATGACAAGATATAAGAAAGATTCTTATTGCATGTGTCAAAGCATGATTCAATCAACATTGACAATTGGTTGTAGAAATAAGGCAGATGGTATCAGTAAGTGGCCATCCAATATGAATATTGGGTGCATATATGGTAGAAGATCTTGTACCAAGGATGGCTTCATCTGGAGCAACAATTTACAAAGAAGTAAGGTGCAAAGAACCTACTAGTGTAGAGCTCCTATCATATATGCCAATCCTCTATGAGATTTGCCCTTATTTCAAACTTGGGGATCAATTTTGAGATCTTTTGCCAAGGAACACTAAAGTCAAGTATATGTCAAATGTTGGATCTTTTTTCTTGATACAAATGATGTTGGAGGAGGAAGTTATATAAGGTCTTACTCTAAAGACTTGGCTACACTTCAGGGATTAGTAAAGCACTTACCAGTTGCATACATATCTAATTAGAAACATTTTGGCACTGATCTATTAATCATGTCACCAAATTCAAATCATATTTAGCTCATAAATAGGCTCATCTTATATTCATAAATGAATAGCTATATATTTCATGGCACACTAGCTATACAAGAGGCTCAACCAAATGAATGAGGTAGTTAGGAGTGATATCAGATAGTTATATCAAAAAGAGAGTTGTAGATATACATAAATGCAACAGTGCCAACCAAAGATCCACCTTATGAAGCCCATACAACCATTTAAGAGGGGCAGCTATAGAATATGTCACCAGCTGGGAGTAACGTGCCGATCAACATTAAAGGCAGTCCTTAGTATATAATATAAACATAATAGAAGCATACAAGGATCGACAACCTCTAAGTGTCAAATGCCATTAGATGAATAGCGTGCAAATAATTATAAATAGTGTGCAACTATAAAAAAGAACACAACAAAGTGAAGGTGCGGCCATATACATAAGGTATTCCCTAAAGAGTCTCTTAAGCATAAGCTCAGCCTATTCATGGCATTTTCATACATAGAGGCTTGTGTAGCTAGAGAGTCAAGGCTCTATTATCATATCCAAAGGCTCAATATATTTTAATCATGGCATATAGAATGAAGCAGCCTCATACAATGGTAAACAAAGACATAGGATTTGCAATCAACAATCATTGCAAAATGAAAGGTGCTTCCTAGACAAATGATGCAAGATTCATTAAAATCAAATGTTATGGATCCAATAAGGAAGCACACTGCCTATAGGAGATTTGTAAGAAAACCACCACCAAAACTAGGTCAAGAATCATTGAAAAAAAGAGTTTGCAAGGAGAATCAACATGCTCTTTAAGCACAGGAGGCACTGCCAACATAAACATAAAGGTGTGCCATAGTTTTAAATCATAATGCAGCCAACCGATATATACAGTGGCGCACAAGCAAAGAGAGCACTAAGGGTCAGCTCGTCCTCTCTTGAGGAATACAATATCAATGCTTAGCCACTTAAAAGTCAAAGCATGTGTAAATCTAGGTGCCACTTTCAATCCAACCAGTTTATATGGCAATGCAGCAAGATGTATAGATGAGTCACTATCATATTCAAGGTGCGGCCTCCATTTAATGATGCAAAAAACATGGATTTATAACACAAATGAGATATGTCTATAAAGAATCATATGGCACCACCTCTCAGAAAAAAAAGATTTAAGATATAATCCACCAACGGATGGTTCGTAGCCATATTTGAATCAAAATCTCAACCTATGTGATGGCATGATTTCAATGAAAGCTCAACCAGACCAAGATAGAGTAGCCATCATAGGTGCCTTGCTACTGGTAACCCTAAGTCTCTGTAGCCATTAAAAGAGATAGGAAAGAATGAAGCAATGCATAACAACCTTTAGATCAGAAATAGATCAACGACATGTGGGGATTCAAGAAGAGGCACCCGAGGCCGCCAGATGTCACTTCTGTGGGAGTTTGAGAAGGAGGAGAGGGGAGTTTTATTTCAAGTACCTGCCAGGCTATCACATGGCTCAAGCAGGTGCGAGATGAGTGTTGGTTTCATTTTATGAAACTCATGGAGTGAAATAAAGGGTCACGTGAATGTCTAAGTGCCTAAATCATTTCATTTTTATATTAAAACATTATTATAATGTGGTGGGGCCCCTTTCATATAAAGCTAGATGCTTTATTTAAATTGCATAAGAGTCTTTTCACGGGGGAGTTTAAATTTAGTCATAAAGGTTTTAATGAGAATCAAACTTGGTGGGTCCCTCAATAAGAGGTAGAAGCTTTATAAATAAAGGTGACTCTCTTTTGTCTTTACAGGGGTGTTAAAGTAGATGCATCCCTATTTTATTCATAGCCTTCTTCATTTTCATGGTAACCAAAGAGATGAGCGGGAAATGAGAAACTCACACATAGGCCAAAGATGGAGAGAGATACATTTTTTCAGCCAACTAACAGCCAGTTTGAGTTCCAGTTGATAGAATCATAGCCAAATTTTGTGCCAAATTTTGTGGATTCCAGTTATAGAGATTTTCGGAGGCAGTTGCAAGGATATTTTCTTCAAGGATTTATTTTTCTTGGCTATAAAGGTAGATCTGACATAGAGCCTCAAGGAGTTCTTCATAGATGGATACACAGAGATTTTCAGAGTAGCAAATAAAGATATGTTTTTGCCTCAATAGTTGCTTGTTTTAGGAGGATTGTAATAGTTATCTTGTACAAACTTTGCCTCTATAATTTATTTTTGATTCAAATAAAGAAGTGGTGTTTTGTTCATATGGATGTGTCTCTCTCTTCTTTCTTTCTTTTTGTTTCTTTTGCCTCTGTTGAATCTATTTACAAACTGGGTAATCAATCATGCATCATGCTCTTTAGTTTTCAGTTAAATCATATAGGGTTTGACACTATGCAACTGGGTTATTTTCAAATCTAGCGCATCACCATAGGGTTAGATTTTATTTTATTATATCTATAATCTTGTTTCTTCTCCCTTTTTCCAAAACCCCCTTTGAAAATGGAAAAGCCAACTTCCCTAAAATCTGGAGGTAATTTTTGGGGTCAATCTCATATCTCTAAAACTTCCCATGTTGGTGCTAGAATACGTGAAATTTTATACATCAAAAGTTTTTGGCATGCCTGGTGGGACTAGATTGAAAGACTTGGGTCTTTGTTTTTATTGAATCTTTGCCTTGTATTTTGTGGTTTTGATGGAAAATCATAGAAATATTTGCTCATAGGAGCATGAAGCTTCCATCTAGTGACTCTATCAATGAACCTTTCTTAGAACTTTGCCTTGGTAGACCATGGCAGCCCTTGGTATCTATGTGCATCTAAATATTAAAGAAAAGGATCTACCCTTTGTGACTTGGGATTCAAGTCCTCTTGTCGTTCAGTAACAAGGTCAAGTTTCTGACACAGCATGGAAGACACTGCCTCACTTTCTTAGATATGGCTCAATTTCTCCTATAGATCACATTCAAGATGTTGCAAGTTTATGCTCCATTCACAACATTACAATCGAGAATCATGCCCTCTTATTGCTTTCATCTTCCCTCAAAGGAAAGGCAAAAGAATGGTACAGAGGATTGCATCCCAGTTCAATCACAAGATGGGATCAGCTAGGAGCACTCATCTATAGTTAGTTCAAAGACAGGAAAGATGTCAGTACTCTCACCCAGAATCTCATCACCATCAAGAGACATCATATGGAGCCCATACATGATTTCAATTTAAGATTTGATAAGGTATGGAAGAAATTCTCTTTTGATACCATGCCTCCTCCAATCTTTGCATTTCTTTATTATTTAAAGGCTTTAGACCATGATATCTCTATTATAATACAAGCCCTAGGAGGTGATACTCTACCCTAGTCATATGATCTTGCCATTAGGGCTGAAAACAATCTCATTGAGGCAAGTAAGTTGTCTCCTCTGCCATTAAAATCATTGATACCTCATACAAATTACATGTCTCAGACTCCTTGTAGCCAAATGCATATAGATTTTAATCCACCCACCCTCCCTACTAATTTGTCAAATCATGAGGAGATGAGTGTAGTAAAAATACTTATAAAAACCCTCTCCCATGAGATCAATG
This sequence comes from Cunninghamia lanceolata, assembly GCA_027924645.1. Lineage (NCBI taxonomy): Eukaryota > Viridiplantae > Streptophyta > Pinopsida > Cupressales > Cupressaceae > Cunninghamia > Cunninghamia lanceolata. The sequence continues at coordinate 1,355,687 of BSBN01001254.1, forward strand.
AGCTAAAAGATCAATCCTTGTATCAAGTTTATCCAAGTTTCATGCCTCAAGATCCTTATGAACAGCAATACCAATGTGATCAGTTTGTAGAAGAAACCCTCCCTCAGGCACAGAAGAGACCCCATTATCTTGATAATTATGCATTACAAGGTTCTGTCACTGCAAATCAGTGCATAGAGGTCATAGATTAGGTTCTTTACCACTTTGATGTTAAAGAAAATCTAATTCTCAAAGATCAAGATACAATCAAAAAAGTGACTCCTGTCTATTCAGTGTGTCCTTCTGGTTATTAGCATCAGGCATATGTGGCAAGGTGTGACTCAAAGATTCTATCAAGTCATGAAGAAGGTTTAGAACTTGATTATGAAGTGACACTTCTAGAAGCTGAAAAGCACTTCAAGAGGGGCTTTGAAGCTGAAAAGTACTGGGTCCAAATTGACACTACATCTATATCTCATTTTGAGGAGGAGGTTGCCAATGACATTATACCAGAATCTACAAAGGGTGATTGTCCTTATTTCAGTCATGAATTTTCACATCTGGAAGCAGATAGCACAGAGATGTATGAGCAACATTTGAATCATGAAGATGGGGATTTATTCTTGATCTTGCAACAAGGATATCATATTCTGGATGAAGGAGATCCTACCATTGAACATGTGCATGGTTTTTTTGCAAAGCCTATTGAAGGTGATCATGGAGAAAATTTTGAAATAGAGGTAGATCTAAGAGTTGATTTATTTTCATTTTTTGAAGATGGTTATTGTCTTCTTCTTGATGAAGATTCACAGATTTATGATGATGAGGTCCAAAGAGACATTTGCAAAAGTGAAGAGTCACATATGTCACATTCTACACCCTTCTTCTTGCATAAAGGAATCCCAATCAGGCTCAAGGTTGTAATTGGGAGCTATGTCACATGCGCACATGTTTTGATAGTATCATGGGTCATGAAACTATTAAAGAATCTACAAAAGAAGTCATTGATGAGGTCCAATCAATTGAAGTTTTCAAATGCAAACAAAAGAATGAGCTTCAGTGCTTTATTTTCCCTTCCCACCCTCCACTAAAGTATGAATAGCATGTCAATAAGCTTGACTGGTATTTTTGTGCAAAAGATGAGCCTCCAGAGTGCAGAGATGCCAAAAGGTACAAAATCTTGTTATATTTTTTCATGTATTTCATCTGGTCAATCATCAATTCCATGTGGATTTAGTGGAGAAGCATTATCTGATCCGGTAGTTACTTTACTATTCTGATTAATGGACATATTCCCTGTGTGTTTCAGTTGTCATTAATTTAGTTTCAATGTTCAAAATAGGCTATATAAGTGGCATTAGTTTTCAGTTTTAGTTAGGTTTTCTTTCAATAAATCTCAGTTGCATATAGAATGAAGTCAATTTCATGGTTCACTCATGTCTTAATTCAGAGGTCTGATTCAGTGCTTAGTTTCAGTTGGTTTTTGTTAAGCAATATGTTTGGTTCAGTAGTGTTACAACTTTAGATTCAATACATGATGATGGGAAGCTTGCATCAATTATGATGCCAATATGTTTTCAGAATAAATGGATGTTTCATTTTTAGCTTGTTTGACTCTATGCCTTGGATAAGGCACTAATTTTGTAAAACTAGAAATCCTAGAGTTCTCAATGAGCAGGCTCACTTTCCCAGCCAATCACCAAGAAATGTTGAGAAATTTCTCGCTCCATTTTGAAAATTCTTCTTTGCCTTTTCGATCTATGTCAGGCTATTTTCAAATAAGAGGTAGAAGAATATTCTGTTGTTTTGATTCAAATGTTTATAGCACACGCAGTCTCAGACCAAAAGTATCAGTAGGATTCAAGTATATATAGGAAAGCTAGAAGATGATGGTTAGATTCAAAGACACCTGCATCATTAAGTTGTAGTCTAGCATCTAGAAGGAATGTAGAAATATCATTAGTTACACAAGACAACATTGATGAAGAAAGAGAGAATGAAATGGATCTTGTAATGTCTTGTCATATGAGTAATATCTCAAAAGAACAAAAACAAAAGCTAGAAAATGATATCCCACATAGGGATATAAGAAAGCTCCTTATTGCATGTGTCAAAGCATGATTCAATCAACATTGAAAATTGGTTACAGAAATAAGGTAGATGGTATCAATAAGTGGCCATCCAATATGAATATTGGGTGCATATATGGTAGAAGGTCTTGTGCCAAGGATGGCTTCCTCCAGAACAACAATTTACAAAGCATTAAGGTGTAAAGAACCTGCTAGTGCAGAGCCCCTGTCATATATGCCCATCCTCTATGAGGTTTGCCCTTATTTCAAAGTTGGTGAGCAATTTTGAGATCTTCTGCCAAGGAGCACTAAAGTCAAGTGTATGTCAAATGGTGGATCTTTTTTCTTGATACAAATGATGTTGGAGGAGGAAGTTATATAAGGTCTTACTCTAAAGACTTGGCTACACTTCAGGGATTAGTAAACCACTTACCAGTTGCATACACATCTGATTAGAAACATCTTGGTGCTGATCTATGAATCATGTCACCAAATTCAAAGAATATTTGGCTCATAAATAGGCTCAACTTACATTCATAAAGGAATAGCTATATATTTCATGGCACACCGGCTATACAAGAGGCTCAACCAAATGAATGAGGCAGTCATGAACGATATCAAGCAATTATATCCAAAAGAGAGGTGTAGATATACATAAATGCAATGGTGCCAACCAAAGATCCAGCTCATGAAGCTCTTACAACCATTTAAGAGGGGTAGCTACAGAATATGTCACCAGCTGGGAATAATGCACAGGTCAACATTCAAGGTAGTCCTTAGTATATAATATAAACATAACAGAAGCATACAAGGATCGGCCACCTCTAAGTGTCAAATGCCATCAGATGAATAGCATGAAAATCATTTTAAATAGTGTGCGACTATAAAGAACACAACAAAGTGAAGGTGCATCCATATACATAAGGCATTCCCTAAAGAGTCTCTTAAGTACAAGCTTGACCTATTCATGACATTTTCATACATAGAGGCTCATGTAGCTGAGAGAGTCAAAGCTCTATTATCATATCCAAAGGCTTAGTATATTTTAATCATGGCATATAGAATGAAGTGACCTCTTATGATGGTAAATGAAGACATAGGCTTTGCAATCAATAATCATTGCAAAATGAAAGGTGCTTCCTGCACAAATGATGCAAGCTTCAGTAAAATAAAATGGCATTGATCCAATAAGGAAGTGTGCTGGCTATAGGAGATTTGTAAGAAAACCTCCATCAAAACAAGGTCAAGCATCATTCAAAGAAAGAGTTTGCAAGGAGAATCAACATGCTCTTTAAGCACAGAAGGCACTGTCATCATAAACATAAAGGGGTACCACAGTTTCAAATCATAATGCAGCCAACCAATATATATAGTGGCACACAAGTAGGGAGAGCACTAAGGGTTGTCTTGTCCTCTCTCCAAGAATACAATACTAATGCTTAGCCACTTAAAACTTAGAGCATGTGTAAATCTAGGTGCCATTTTGAATGCAACCAGTTTATATGGCAATGCAACAAGATGTATAGAAGAGTCACTATCATATTCAAGGTGCAGCCTCCATTTAATGATGCAAGAAATGTGGCTTTATAATACAAATGAGGTATGTCTATAAATAATCACATGGTACCACCTCTCAGAAATAGAAGCTTTAAGATATAAGCCACCAATGGATGGTTCGTAGCCACATTTGAATCAAAAGATCGACCTATGTGATGGCATGATTTCAATGAAAGGTTGACCTGACCAAGATAGAGCCATCGTCAAAGGTGCCTTGCTACTAGTAACCCTAAGTCTTGGTAGCCATTAAAAGAGATAGGAAAGAATGAAGCAACGTACAACAACCATCAGATTAGAAATAGATCAACAACACATGGGGATTCAAGAAGAGGCACCCGAGGCTGCCAGATGTCACTCTTCTGGGAGTTCTAGAAGGAGGTGAGGGGAGTTTTGTTCAATGTACCTGCCAGGCTAGCACATGGCTCAAGCGAGTGCAAGATGAGTGTTGGTTTCATTTTATGAAACTCATGGAGTCAAATAAAGGGTCACGTGAATGTCTAAGTGCTTGAATCATTTCATTCTTGTATTAAAACCTTATTATAATGTGGTGGGGCCCCTTTCATATAAAGCTAGATGCTTTATTTAAATTGCATAATAGTCTTTCCACGAGGGAGTTTAAATTTAGTTATAAAGGTTTTAATGAGAATCAAACTTGGTGGGTCCCTCAACAAGAGGTAGAAGCTTTATAAATAAAAGTGATTCTCATTTGTCTTTTCACGAGTGTTAAAGTAGATGCAACCCTATTTTATTCGCATCCTTTTTCATTTTCATGGCAACCAAAGAGATGAGTGGGAAATGAGAAACTCACACATAGGCCAAAGATGGAAAGAGATGCATTTTTTCAGCTAACTAACGGCCAATTTGAGTTGCAGTTGCTAGTTCAGTTGTCGAAATCATAGCCAGATTTTGTGGGTTCTAGTTACAGAGATTTTTGAAGGTAGTTGCAAGGATATTTTCTTCAGGGATTTATTTTTCTTGGCTATAAAGGAAGATTCAGCATAGAGCCTCAAGGAATTATTCATAGATGGATACACAGAGATTCTTAGAGCAACAGATAGAGATATGTTTTTGCCTCAATAGTTGCTTCTTTCAGGGGGATTGTAACAGTTATCTTGAGCAAACTTTATCTCTATAATTTGTTTCTGATTCAAATAAAGAAGTGGTGTTCTGTGCATATGGATGTGTCTCTTTCTTCTTTCTTTCTTTTTGTTTCTTTTTCCTTTGTTGAATCTGTTTACAAATTGGGTAATCAATCATGCATCATGCTCTTTGGTTTTCAGCTAAATCATATAGGGCTTGACACTATACAACTAGGTTATTTTCAAATCTAGCACATCGCCATAAGGTTAGATTTTATTTTATTGTATCTATAATCTTGTTTCTTCTCCCTTTTTCCAAAACCCCCTTTGGAAATAGAAGAGTCAGCTTCCCTAAAATCTGGATGTTGTTTCTAGGGTCAATCTCACATCTTTGAAACTTCCCATGTTGGTGCTGGAATCTGTGCAATTTTATACATCAACACAAGGCACTCAACCCAGATGGTTTCTTAGCCATGTTCTACCAAAAATGTTAGAGTATCATAGGGAAAGAGGTATGGCAGATAGAAGAACAATTAAGGAAGAAGAGCAAGTTTGTAAAATAAATAAACAACATGGTGATTACCCTCATCCCTAAGAAAATAGAATGTAAATTAGTAATAAACTATAGGCTGATCTCACTTTGTAATATGATTTACAAGATACTCACTAAGGCAATCGCAAATAGGCTAAAAAGGATCATGAGAAGAATCATATCTAAAAACCAAAATGGATTCATGTCAGGAAGAGAGATAGTGGATAGTATCATTTTTGTAAACGAAGCAATACATTGCATAAACCAATCCAAGCAAAGGAGCATGCTTATAATACTAGACATTAGCAAAGCCTATGATAGAGTAAAATGGAAAATCCTCATGAAAATCCTGAAAAAGATGGGGTTTAGCAAGACATGGTTAGAGAATATCTTCCAATGTATATCAATAGCTAGAATGTTGGTCACAGTTAATGGTTCCCTATGTGGTTATTTTGAGATGTCTCAAGGTCTGAGACAAGGGGATCCCTTATCTCCCTTTTTTTTTGTACTCATGGTAGAGGCTTTAGGGCTGCTCAATACGAAATGCCATAGAAGAGGAGCTTGGAAATGAGTTAGGGTAGCCATGAATTTGGACTTGATTACACACACCCAATTTGTAGATGATATGATGATTTTTGGGGAGGCTACTATAGTAGAAGCAGAGGTGATTAAAGAGGTTTTGGAAAGCTATAGTAAACTCTCAAGGACAATCATAAATAAGGAAAAGTCGAGGGTGTTCTTCTTAAATGTCTCCAAAAGGTAGCAGAACCAAATAGCCACGATCCTAGGATGTCGGATAGACAGAGTACCTACCAAATATTTAGGCACACCTATGTTTACTAGAGCTGTCAAAACAAAGTTATGAGAAGATGTAGTATCACAATCCAAGAATAAAGTACAAGTGTGGAAAGGTAGACGGCTAACTCTGGTAAGGCATATTACGATGTTAAAGGTAGTTTTAGGAGTTGTCCCCACATACATGATGTCATGCTTACCACTTTCAAAAAAAGCAATGTCATTACTTGAGGGGTCGTGGAAAAAATTTCTATGGGAAGGAGCACAAGAAGAAACAAGGATCCCCCTGGTCAGATGGAGGAAAGCCATATGCACATAGGAGAATGAAGGAATGGGAGTGAGAGAGATAAAACTTCAAAATGAGGTGCTAGGGGTGAAATTGATTTGGAAAATGTTTAAGTCACCAAATAAGATCTGGTGTAAAATTATGCAAAACAAATACCTAGATGAACCTAATTCGAATAGAGTGCTCACCATAGCTATTCCAGTAGGAGGTTTTGCAATTTGATAATTTATGAGAAAATGCAAGCTGATAATCCTGAATCACCTCATGTGGAGCATCAACAATGGCAAAAAAGTGAATTTCTAGGTGGACTCGTGGGAAGGATTTGAGCTGCTAGAACTTGATCAAGATTTTGAAGAACTGAAAACCCAGATGACTCAAGTAAGAGGTGATAAGGTAGTGGATTACATGAAGTCAATTAGCGAGCTAGGAAGACTGGAGTGGATGGACATGGAGGAGCACAATGTTGTAGAAGAGGTGAAGGTGAACTTTATAGAGTTGATGCGTAACAGAAGGGTACTAGCTAGCGGTGAGGAAAATGAGATTTAGTGGTGTGGTGTCAAATTAGGTCAGTACTCCATCAAAATTGGCTATCATCTCCTAAAGTTGGAAAGAAGTGACACCAAGGCAGAATCTTGGCCAAAGGATCTATGTTGGGCAAAGGGTGTTCTCTCGAAGGTAGGAGCCTTCACATGGATGGTACTTCATAGGGGCATTCTCACAGGAGACCAATTGCATAAGTTAGGAATCCAAGTCCCATGGAATTATTTCCTAAAGTGCCTAGAGTGGAAAGGACCAAAAAGAAACAACATACTAGATTTCCCAAAAGGATGGTTGAGGCTCAGCAGAAAAGGTTTCTGCAGGAGACTATGGATCTCGCTCCCTTCGATGATTATGTAGCATGTTTGGAGAGAAAGAAATCTTAGGACCTTTGAAGGAAAGGAAAATAGTGTCGAGATCATGAAGAGGAGGATAGGGCACGGGGTGGTGGAGATTATCAAATCTAGTGCTTCCCTAAATGGGGGGTCAAAATTTACTATGTGGGATGACTTCGTCACGAAGAAATGGCTGGATCTAAAACTGCTGAAAGGATTGATGCACAATTTAAGAAGGCAAGAGATACGATTAGATGGAAGGGACATCTAAGTGGAAGAATCAAGTTAAATTTGATGGGGCCAATAAGGGAAACCCTTGGAAAGTGAGCTTTGGATATGTCCTCAGAGGTGAAGCGGGGAGTTTAGTTTGGGCAGCTTCAAGTGTTCTAAGTGTAGTCACAAACAATGTGGCAGAATTGGAGGCATTGGTGCATGGGGTTTAGGAGTGTAGGGCTCGCAACTAGCAAGAAGTAGATGTTGAAGGGGACTCTTTGGTAATTGTTAATGCAGTGAAGAAAAAAGGTGCGTTAAATTAGATTCTCGATAAAGGGATAAAAAGAGTTTGGGAAATGTTAGAGGAAAAGGACTTCTCCATAAAACATATTTATAGAAAAGAAAATAGAGTAGTGGATGCTTTGGCTGATGCAGGAGCTAGAGGAAGTACAAAAGAGTTATGTGGGTCGACTCAAGTCAAATGGCTAGAATTGGATAAGCTATTCTAGTGGATCAAGGACTAGTAGAATAGGAGCTTTAGTAGAAGGTACTTGAGATGGGAGCTAAATCTAACGGTTCTGGCAGTCCAAAGGATAGGTAGGATCGTTAGGGAAGATCAAGCAATCTAAGAGAAGAAGGTTGCCATAATAGTAAAAATAGGTTTGAGTAGAACAGATGGATCATATGACTTTTTCACGGTCGCTTAGGAGGAGTTGTTGTGGCTATTTTAAGAAGCAGTTTGAAAGGAAGTATGCAAAGCAAGATGGATGAGAATAGGATAATGGGTGTAAGGTTCTCTTGTCTAGAGGAATGTAAAGAGAAGCAAGGGGGCCATTTATTTTTCCTTCTGGAGGAACCAACATGTGAGGCTATTTTGAAGGTGATCAGGGGTGGTTCCTAGAGTGGAGGCCATATTCACAATGGTAGGGTATACCAAATCTTTTTCACTAATATAGAACTGATAATGGAGGGTGACCATTGGGGAGTGGCATGGGGGGCTTGTCTTATGGCTCAAGAGAATATGAGGTAGTGATGAGCGTGATCCCTTCTATGGGGCTTGCCTTAGCAGAGATCACTGTGAAGGATGCATAGGCAAAGAAGGTGGGCTTGAACAAGGTAGAAAGAATGTTGGTAGCTTTCAAAGCTAGTATCGAATGCAGGAACCTAGAGGTCTTCTGTAAACAAGTTCAGGCATAGTGGGAGGTGTTTTCTGAGGCCCAAGTTGGTCGGCTAATTGAATGCACTAAGGGCATAATGTATATTATGCACAAGTTAATGTAATATGCAGGCTTTCCATAGCCGTGCTTTATATATTACTATATATATATATATATATATATATATATATATATATATATATATATATATATATATATATATATATATATATATATATATATATATATATATATATATATATATATATATATATATATATATATATATATACTCATGTGTATACATTTATGCTCATTATAAAGTCAATATATTTAATCTTGCCTACAACTACTTGAATAAGAAATAGTTTTGTTCATGTTTAGGGGAAAATTTGGATTGCTTAATGTCTTGGTTGTTAGATGTTTGAATCCTCCTTTCACCCTTAACATTCAAGGACCTAGGGTCGAGTGGCAACACATTATCATACCCTAGGTCAATGTGTGATGTAGGGAAACTTGGATTAGGGTGTTTAATTATAAAATTTTCTTCTCTTATGCTTAATTGACCATTATAACCCTAATTATACAAATACGGCAACAAATTGATGAATAAAGAAAAAAGCTATTGTAGACAGGAGTAAAATACCAAATCACAGAGTACCTATTTTTAGGGCTCCGAAGCGGAACAGTCGAGGACACTGGAGTAGGCACCCTAGTCCAAGGTACTAGTTTCTTTGTGGGATCTAGACCTCCTTCCGACACTTATTAGTCTTGTAACTTTTTTTCCTGAAACTTGGATGCGGAGGATACTACAGCGAGTGTCCAAGTCCTGAATTGCTCCTGTGTCCTACTTTTCTTCAAATCCTAAATCCTTAATGCCTACCAATCCTTCATGTAACTCCACTTTTCCTAAATACAACACCTATAACCTGCAATCACAAGACTTGCTTTGGGGGTTGTGGTGTTTAGAGTCTTGCCTTAGTCAAGCCCTAGAGGACACTTAAGTCTCCAAACACCATTTTCAGATAAAGAGTGTGTGCCCTTGTGAGATAGAGGCAAAAACCAAAGGAATCAATGATGAAATCACAATATAATGTCACCTTGTAGTGAAGATATCATAGGAGGAAGATGTCCTTCATTCCATGATGAAATGGATGCTCAAATATGCAAACAAACACATAAAACACACAAGTCTACTCTTGCAAAACAATGTAAGCCTTGAATCACATTGAGAACACTTGAACATCACAATTGCCATCTAGTTTAAAAATGAATGCCTAAACATGCTTTTATATGCAACTACAAGCACTCCTGCCAAGATTTCAAAAATCAAAACTTATCATGTTAGCAAAAGGACCAAATAATAGTCATAAACCAACACTTAAATTTTGGGCCTGACCCAAAATAGGGTAGGACTAGGGGGCGGGTACCCAAGTCCTTTCCCTATTTTGGGTAGGGTTAAGGTCAAGGGGTCCTCCTAGGCCCAATTTGCCATGGAACCTAGCCCTCATTCCATTAGGATGCCAAAATATGAACTAAGATGTCCTAAATGCATGCAAAAGACCCAGGAACTAAACCTTATGAGGGAAAAGCCCCTAAGGGGACATTTTTTGATGTTACATTTAGCCCCCACTTTAATGTATGTATAAACACAAGGCAAATACATGCATTAAAGTAAGGTCACAAACACAGCAAACACACCAAGCATGGAGAAGACATGCCAATCACATAGAAGACAGCAACAGGCAGGCAAAACATAGAGAAGACAGTTACAGTCATGCAAAACACAGAGAAGACAGTCAATGCATAGAAAACAAGTTAATGCATGGAAGATAGAAATGATATATTTTCTTTTCTTTTTCTCATATATATGAAATACAGAAGCAAGTACTAGGAAGTAAACAAACCTCCCATAATATAGGATGCACTCATCAAGAAAGTCTTTAGACTATATATATGGGGAAACACACACACAAGACACCCAAAACCTCCCAAAATGTAGGAAGCACTACCTAAGGGTGCTGGTCTCTGCATATGGGGCAACAAACATGCCACACAAAACAAGCACGCCAAAACACACACACTTGAAAGACAAAGAGAAAAAACCGTAAACAAACGATGGAGTGTACCTATTTCTAGGTCCAACACCATCTGAGGCACATTATAGGAACACACTGATGATTGGGCTTCTCCACAACAATCACCAAAGACATGCTTAAGGGTTGAGTTAGTCATAGAACTACTCCCCGCCTCCACAGAGGACTTTTGACAATGACAGGATGATGCAATCTTCTCTGAGAAATACACCATCCCCGTCTCCATAGAGGAATTAAGATAAAAAGGATATATGCGATATCATGCCTCCATAGAGGGCTTACATGATTGATTGATTGATTGCAAACAAACTCAAGATGCACGATGCACTACCCTGGGGTGCAAGTCTTTGCATCTAAGGTCAAACACATTGCTAACATCTATAATAGACAACTTACCTTATATATGCCCCAACCTTAAGGGGGTTGATATTAGATGTCGATATCAATCATGTTAAGGTAGGAATAAAACACATAAGGGAACACTAATTTTCACAAAGCCCATGCCCCCTAGAGGTGACATGTACTTTATGATCGCCAAATGTTCTCACAAACATATCCCTACAAGAAACATGTTAGTGTCTACAACATCATGATAAACAACAACATCAATGCATATGATTAACCACATAAAGAGCCAAGGTTATACAATGAATTGGGAGTTTGAGGATAACCATAGGGCTATATCACAAATCTCTCTGAATTGAGTACCACCAAGGCTAGATTCAAAGGAAATCAAAGGTACATAGAGCAGCAATATTGTTAATGTTTGTAAATGCGACAAAAACATCATCAAATTCACTATGTGGAAAGCATGAGTGCTTCCACTAGCCAAGAGTCAGATAAGATATACAACCCCATAGTCATATTAGGAACTAAGTCCATTTTTTTTATTTCTCTCAAAAGGAACACTACGTCTGCATCAATATAAATGTTTGTCATTATCCACCCGCTAGATGGAAACACTAGAGGAAGGGAAACAATATATAAGAGAGGAGAAACAAGTGTCTTAGGGACAGTCACATAGGAGGGTGCCCCCAGGTCACCAACTATGACGCTATGTCCATAAGACACAACACTCAACAATGAAATTAGAGAGAGACAATTTAGAAGAATGATGATACAAATAGAAGGTCACAAGAGGAGGTCTCCTAGTATCCCAAACCTTACAAGAGAATCAAGGGTCATCCAAGGAGGCCTAAACAACACATAACACATCATGGGAGAAGCACATCACAAGAGAGAGAGAAAGAGTTAGAGATACTTACTTGTAGGGTCTTCATGCTAAGTCTTATCATCAAGTAAATCATTGTCATCCTCCCACTCCCTAATGTTAGAGGAAGCCCAATTCATGTCTTTCTCATCATGTTGTTTATTTTTAGGATCATGTTTGTTTGGTTTAATGTTAGGATCAATGTTTTCTTGTTGAAGCTTACTAGCATACTTATTCTCTATCCTCTTAGTGACGTCCAAATGATTTGAATATTCAAACAAAGGAGGGACATTAAAGGTCTTCTCTTCCTTAGTGAAATCCAAGGTGTGTGAACAATCAACTAAAGGAAGAAGGTTGGTGGGATGATCCACAGAGGTAGGAATTTGATTATTGTTAAATCAATGCTCATTTTCTACCCATGGAATGTTCTTTGTTAAAGGGAGCTCCTCATTCACTAATACTTCATCTTGGCCAGGGAGAGTAGTGGAATTATTAAAGCTATCCCTAGTCTTCTCATTTGAGTATTCAGTTATAAGGGAAGTGGGATAACCTATGGGATCATCATTATCCTTTTCCTTTCTACTCATGGAGAAAAACTTAGTTAAGCTTTCTAATATCGTAGGATGTTCACTCATGAGGGTTAAAAATTGGTCAAAATCAAGATCTTTGATAAATGCATGCAAAGATACCATTGAGAAATGACATGAAGGTTCCATTCCAATGTAATATCATATTTTGAGAATCTTTTCAAATTGATTCAAAAGACAAGTGCAAAAGAATGTATGAAAATGACTTAAAATGCTTTATTTCTTTGTACTTTTTCAATGCAAATGAATGAAGCAAAGGGTGTTATAAGGATTTTGATTGAGGAAAGCAAGTTATATGTATGATATCCATCCAAAATAGCAATAAGATCACTCTCAACATACTCTTTATGCAAATCCAAGATAATGCCAAGTTGAAATATAGTGAAAATATGTCAAAATAGGCATTTTTTCACCAAAACTCAATGCAAAATAGCATAAAAAAGGGTGTTGTGATGAAAATGATGATGGAAAGAAAATAATATCAGTAATATCAGCCACTTAGCACCAAAATTCTCAACAAAACAGACTTTTAGTGCTTCTTAAGGTCAAACCCTAGTGAAATTATAGCAAAAATGGGCTATTTTTCACGGTTTTTCAATTCCAAGACTTAGAAAAGGGGGTGTTGTAATAAATTTTAGGATGTGAAGAAATTAACTTCAATTATATAAATCACCTCAATCCATAAAATTGATCACAACACACTTGGAGTGCAAACTAGGTCAAACCCTAGGGCAAAAATAGCCAAAATGTGTAGTTTTCCGCAAACTTTTCACTACAAGAGCCCAATAAAATGGTGTTGTGAAGACTTTTATGAGGGGAAGAAAATTATTACCCTGATAACAGAAAATTAATGCAAAAATAAATTTCACAACATACCTATGGTGCAAGTTTATAGAGTCAATAAGGCCAAATTTAGTGAAAATCATTGTTTTTGAAGCCCTAGGTTTGAGATCTTGGAACAAAATGCTATGTGAATGTTTTAAAGTCTGATTTATGATGGAAATTAATTACTCTCAGATTTGAAAATAATTTTCAAGCTCTAATATGCAAAACGCCAATGCAAATCTAATGAAAATGCATGAAAATTGCTAGTTTTTGTTGAAATTTTATATGCAAAAATGCAAATATTTTAAATTTAAATGCAAATTTACACTAAAATGCAAGAATACAGCCAAATGAAATTTTGAATGAGCCTATAAAATCAGTATAAAAATCTGAGAAAATATTTTGCCTACTAACCCTAGATTTTGGAATTACTAGGTTATATCAAAATTGTCAAAACTTCCACAAAACCTTAGCAATTAAATGATAAAAATGCAATGCAAATTTCTAAATTTTTGTGTTTTTATGTATTTTATATCAGATCTGATGTAAAAATCATGAATTAGGGAAATTTAGAAAGAATTGATGCAATTTAGTAAGCGAAACAGTGCATTTTTTTTTTTAATTTTTAAAATTTTTAATTTTTAAAATTTTCAATTTTTTTGAATTTTTCTCAATGCAATAAAATGAATGACTATATGAACGAATGAAGTCAATCCAAATATGAAGACACACACTCATAAATTTTTAATTTAATTCCAAAAACATGGGTTCACCAAAATGTTTAGGGGAAAATTGGATTTATTAATATTCTAGTGTTTTGATGTTTAAATCTGCCTCTCCACTATACATTCAAGGTCCTAGGGTTGAGTGGCAACACACTATCATACCCTAGGTCACTATGTGATGTAGGGAAAATTAGATTAGGGTGTTTAATTATAAAATTTACTTCTCTTATGCTTAATTGACCATTAAACCCTAATTATGCAAATACGATAATAAATTGAAGAATAATGAAAAAAGCTATTGCAGACAGGAGTAAAATACCAAATCATAGAGTACCTATTTTTAGGGCTCTAAAGCAGAATAGTCAGGGACACTAGAGCGGGAACCCTAGTCCAAGGTACCAGTTTCTTCGCGGGATCCAGACCTCCTTCCGACACTGATCAGACCTATAACTTTTGTTTCCCAAAACTTAGATGCGGAGGACACTAGAGTGAGCCCCCAAGTCCTAGAAGTGCTCCTGTGTCCTGCTTTTCTTTAGATCCTAAATCCTTGATGCCTACCAATCCTTCCTACAACTCCACTTTTCCTAAATACAACACTTGTAACTTGCAATCACAAGACTTGCTTTGGTAGTTGTGGTGTTTAGAGGCTTGCCTCAGTTAAGCCTCAGAGGACACTTAAGTCTCCAAACACTATTGTCAGATAAAGAGTGCATGCCCTTCTGAGGCAGAGGCAAAAACTAAAGGAATCAATGATGAAATCACAATATAATGTTACCTTGTAGTGAAGATATCATGGGAGGAAGATGCCCTTCATTCCATGATGAAATGGATGCTCAAATATGTAAACAAACACATGAAACACACAAGTCTACTCTTGCAACACAATGTAAGCCTTGAATCACCTTGAGAACACTTGAACATCATAATTTCCATCTAGTTTACAAATGAATACCTAAACATCCTTTTATATGCAACTATAAGCACTCCTGCCAAGATTTCAAAAATCAAAACTTACCGTTTTAGTAAAAGGACCAAATAACGGTCATAAACTGACACTTAAATTTTGGGCCTGACCCAAAATAGGGCAGGACTAGGGCATGGGTACCCAAGTCCTCCCCCCCTATTTTGGGCAGGGTTAAGGTCAAGGGGACCTCCTAGGTCCACTTTTCCATGGAACCTAGGCCTCATTCCATCGAGATGCCAAAATATGAACTAAGACGTCCTAAATGCATGCAAAAGACCTAGGAGCTAAACCTTATTGGGTAAAAGCCCCCAAGGGGACATTTTCTGACGTTACAGTTCAATATAATAATCTTATTTAATCAATCTTTGTCATGATTATACTTTTAATTGTATCATGGTAAATTAATAATAAAATTTATTTTAGTAGCATTAGTATAATACTGTTAGTAAGAGTATGTTTTTTTATTAAGTTAAATTCTCTTGGAAATTCTATTTATTTGATTGAAACATCTAACTTGCAAATACAATTTATTGTTCAGTTGTAACAGACTAGTCTTCATTAGTATTGATATTTCCTTTTTATAAAGAAGAATTTAAATTTAGTGTAAGTAGTCATCTTTAGTTACTTAGTTTTATTAATTATTTCTCTAATTCAATAATTTTATTGTATCTTTTTAGTCTAGTTCTCAAGAGGGCATTACATTAATTCTTTTGTAATTGGTGAGTCGAAAGTTCTTGAAACCTCCAAACTCCTGATTGAAGGTTCACGGTTTCAAAAAGATACCGACGCACGACTAAATGTGTAGTTCATTTTTCAAGGAGCTATCTTTTGTATTACGGATGTGCATGGAAGAGTGACACCTATCATTTTTCAATAAATTGGGAATGTATTAGAAGGTGTGTTTGTGCATTTTTTGAAGGGAATTAAGGTTTTTTATTACAAATCATATAGATGTACATGCCACCAAAATTTAATAGGAATTAATGAACTATTTTTATAAAGGCTACCACCTTGGCAAAAATGACATATTCTGCATTATGAAAGGTGTTTTTTGAAGGAGCTCCAGAACTCATTTCCTTCTGCAAATGAACAAAGATATTCATGACTAGGTTAGCTAATTGGATCCTTTTGTGCTTTATTGTTGCTATAGGTGATTCCATTGAATTTTTTGGTGAAGAAGAAAAAAATTTCTTTCATGAGTCTGGGTTATCAGTATTCTCCAAATGTTTTCCATGTTTATCTAGTGCCCCTAGAAATTACAGAGGCTCTTGTTTTGTAGTTTTTGAAACAAGTTAAAATGAAGTAAAGTACCTGGTGTAGACACCTAAAAATGTCTTCACAATTTAACTGATCTCTAACATCACTAATATCACCAATTCCCCTTCTAATTAATTAATTAAATTTTATTTAATTAATTATCCTCTTAAACATCTAATTATTCATCATTTGACCCCTGAAATTGAATTCATGTAATTAATTCAATGGTTCCATCTACTAACATTAGCCCAATTAATTAAATAAATGTATAAATATTTATTTGATTAATTCCCATATTTTCATTAAACCTAATTAATTAGATAAATTATGTTTATCTAGATAATTTATCCTATTAATCAACCTATCCCTACCCTAGTTAATTAAATACCTATTATTTAATTAGCTAGTCTAACCTACCTATCCTCTAGACCTAAGATTAATTAAAGGAATCCTCGTTTAATTAATCTTAACCCTTAATTAACTCACTCTCTAATTTACTACAACCATATTAATTAAACTAATCACCTTGATTAGTTTGGTCAAATCCTATTTAACACTCCTCCCCATATTTCCCAAATAAAAAAATTGATCTTTATCCCACATAAATCAATTTTTTATACACCCTTGTCATAAATCTCATTAATAACCTCTTGCAACACCTACCTTCATTTATGAGAACTCTTCCCCAAATGAATTTTAAATTCATTTTTAATCTCACCTCTTCTGCATATGAATTTAAAATTCATATTTAATCTAGCGCATCTAACCTCATTTAATGAACCTCTCTTCCCAAGATGAATTAAAAATTCATCTTTATTCTCATCCCTCCATTTTTGGTGATTGAATCTAAGATCTCCACCTCACATGCATTCTCATCCCTTGACCTCAACATCGAATGTCAATACTTGGATCAAACCCCCTCCAAAATGCCTATAAATATAACCTCTCCCAAGCCATTTGATCATCCACATTTTGAGAAAAGTTATTATGCTAAAATCTCCATCAATTCCATCATATTGAGCTAGGTTTTTTAGTGATTTGTAGTCTATTTGAGAACATTTCACATATCAAAACCATGGGTAAGGATAGAGTATTTGGATACAACACTCTCCACCTTATCTAGGAGGAGGAGATCACTTTGAAGGTATAAAACTTGTGTTTTCATGCATTCATTTTGTGTTTTTATCTTCATTTGTTTTCCTTGCTCTCATTTGGCATGCTCGGTGGGACCCCCTAGTCCCAAAGTACTAATCTTGCAAGAGTTTTTGGTGCAAGAGATCTATTTTGCAAGTTTTGGTGCTAAAGGCTCTTTGTTTGGCACCATTTGCTCTCGCAGTGGTGCCATTTGCTAGTATAGTGGCTCTATTTTAAGTTGTTTTGGTGCTATTTTGCATGATAACTACAATAACATCTATGCTTGAACTTCTAGTTTTTATGTTTTCTAATGTTTTTGCAGGATTTTAGGTCAGGGTTTCTCTCTGTTTTAACAAGAAAAACATATAAGCAAGGAGAGATAATGGAAAAATTCCTTTAGGAATACTTAGAATATCTCTTTTGTTTAACCCTCACACATTTGTCTTCTACTAACACTTTTGGGTGTTTGAATCTAATGAGGGGTGTTTAAAAACAAGACAAGAAGCCCTTTTATGTCCTTTTGAGTCAATATTTGCCATTAACAACTTCTTTTTGCAGCCCCTTTTGAGACTCTGCATTATTTGGGCACTATCTATGCCTAGTTCAATGCTATCACGTCAAGCAACAAGAGTAAGTGCAAGTGAAACTCTCTCTGGGACCATTGTCTTATTTATTAACACTATCCTTGTGTATTTTGGTGATAATTCTATATATTTTGGCACCATTCTGTTCTCTTGTGGTGCCATTTGTATGTCCTATGGTGTTGTATGTGTTTGTTTTGGCACTATTTATTGGGCTAACATTGGAATCTATGCAGGTATTTGATAGTGTTGTGCAGGTGAAAAGAATGTTTGTCCAAGATTAAAATCAAAACTAGTAACAATTTTTGTAGGGTTTTATTAACTTAGACACATTTCCTTTAGTGGACTAAAATGAACCTTGTTTTCTTAGCTTAGAAAAACATTTAAATTTGGTGCATTAAAATAAACCTTTTTTTTAAACAATTACAAGAACACTTCAATTTGGGCATTTAAAAATAAAATAACTTTTGTTTGAAGTGACTTGTGTGCTTGCATGCATGTTTCATTAGAACCTAAGGGATAGAATCAAAGTATCCTCTCCCCTTGCCTTTATAAGGATCTTGGGTGAAGAGAAATAGTTCTATGCTCTTCTTTTTCATTTTCTTAGAGGTGCCTACCTTGGTGGTAAAAGAGGTACCCACCCCAAGGGAACAACCTCAAGTGGTACTTTCATTCAGTCCGCTATACAAAATAGGATAAGGTGAAAGCCAAGTCCAAATTAGTATTAGGGCTTAATGTACAGTGCTAGTTTGAAAGGAGGCACACTTTGTGTATATGATACTCCTTATAGGACTAGTCACAAACCTTAAGTGGTTTACTAGACACTTGTAATGTGTCGATCCCCTAAATGTTCCACAACTAAACACCTTTGGTTAAAAGCCTACCCCTTTTTAACCTTGTGGTGGTTTGTTCACTGCGAGAGGACACATAATCCTCCCAAGATTCTCACCATGTGGCTCCCTTGAGATGAGATGGAAATCCTCAGCTTAGCATAAGCTATACATAGCTTTCTGAGGATAGGGTGATTGTGACATCCTTCTAGTGCAAGAGGCCCTTATCCAACCTCTCTCAAGAAAATAATATAATGGGACATGCCTATTAGTTAGTGTGTCTTGCATTTGAGTTGGAGATTCCAATTTGTGAGCTTGACAAGTCACCATTCACCTTAACCTTAGGTAGAATAAGATTTGTCTTCAAGTGATTATTGTGATTGTGTTACCCATCAAAATTTGGGCCTTGAGGGGCTTCTCAAACATACACAAAACATTGATGCTTCACGTCAAACCTTGGCCATTGTGTTCTCTTGTTTGAAGTGTTTGCATTGCTTGCCAAGAAACTACCATTGACATTTTCTAAAGCCACCCACATCATTAAACCATTGGAACATTTGACCTTCCAAACCCAAAATTTGGAGACCAAAACCCAAAAATTTGCCAAAATACCCAAGCAAAATCCAAACAACTGTCCCATTTTGGTGCCAAAACTTCTTTATTTGGCGGCTAAAAAATCATTTCTATCACCATTTTTTTGTGTCACCAAAGCTCATTATTTTGGCACTATTTACCTAATCCCTGGCATCATTACTCTCTGTTGTGGCACCTTATCTCTGTATTTTGGTGCCATTTGCAAATCAGACTACACACGTATCTAGTAAACTGTTTTAGAATCCTTGGGACTTGCCCAATCACAATCTGTAACCACCTTGTCAAAATCCACCAAAACTATAGTCTACCTTGGACCATTATCCATATTCATTTTCACCCATACTCCCATTTTAACCTTAGAGAATAATCACTTTCATTATTGAACCCTTCACTATCAATCAAATCACTAAGCCCAACCATAATCCCTCATTCCATAATCTAATCTCCATCCACAATCCCACATTTTTTATTTTCATCTTTGGACCCCTACTTTATTTCATTTCACGGCCAACATTTGTCAACCTCATCCAAACATTATCCAAAAAAACCTCAAAAAAATCAAAACCATCCAAACATCCAAAATCAGTCTCTCAATCAAATCCATAATGATATTCCAAATTAACCTTTGAGAAAAGAACTAAACCTAGATCTTGTCATCCTTTGTTATCCTATTTTTCTTGTTGGTCATTAGTCTACCTTCAAGTAGAATAATCATCTTTTTTTTCCTAAGGTCATTAGTCTACCTTATGTAAAAGAAAACATCCATCTATACAAAATCCTAAGATTTAGATCCATTCAAGGTCACTTTTGATTTGAATATCCTCCCAACATCATCAAAATTTTATCCAACATCCAACATCATCCAAACATCCAAATCACCTAAGGTTTTCTTAGTTGAGTAATCATTTACCCTAGTCATATAAGGTTTCCTTGGTTGATTATTATCCTTAATCACATCCTCTAAATCATCCCAAAAATCATTTTCCCATACATCCCAATCCATTTCTTCTTTCACTCCTTTTTGGTCCAAGATTTTTGAAAATCAATTCGCCCACTTCCATTAAGGTCTTAACCTCTAAGCTTGTTCTACAATCCTCATATTTTTAACATTTACCTTTCTTAGGTTTCAAACTATTGAGATTTTATTCTCTCAAAACTATGAACCTATCATATCCCCATCACTATTCACCCATTAGGTTTAAAATTTTGAGATTTCATTCTCTTAAGGATAAACCTCTATTTACCCCTCATCACATCACCATTTATCTTTGGGTTTGATAAATCAAACCTATTCTCTAAGGTCTCGATCCTCATCCATGAAATCAAATCAACACTGAAAACCATTACATGCCCATAACAAGATCCCAAGCCAAGAAGAAAAAAGAAATGGATCAATTTAGAAATAATTTTGGCATAGGGATGCCATCAACCAACCTAAACAATGTCCTTATAGTTCAACAAGTACCATTATTTGACACCAATGCTATGCTAAATGCCTTTCCTGCCCAACCAGAAGCACCCCCATCCAACACGAACCAAGTAGATCAAGAGGTCTTAGACGTCATGCAAGATTCTAATTCTATGGATATACTCGATAGAATTTTAAAATCAGACCCTAATAGATATCTTGATTTTCTCCTCAAAAATGGTGGTACCATACCTAGCATCACCACAACATCACAACCATTCACATCACATACCAACCCTAACACCTCCCAAACCTCATCTACAATCCCCACAAACTCAAATGTTGGCACATCCACAAATATATCAACCACACCAAATATATCAACCGTATCAACATCTAACGTCACCTCTTCTACACCACAAATCACCCTAAGCATTCCCAACAATGCTACACACACAAGTGTCTCCACTAGAACCCCTCAACTTGACACCAACACTATAGCTTGCATAAACCACTTATTTTTGCAACCACCCCCTAACACATCCAATGCCAATCCATGTAACAACCCATCATCTAACTTCACATATGTACAAAATCCCATCACCCAAGCACCTATTGTATCATCCATTCAAACCACACAACACAATCCTAACCAAAACCAACAAATTCCACCACACATCTTACAACAAATTCTTGCATACCAACAACATCTTGTGCTCCAAAATCAAATTGCCCAAAATCAAACATTACAACACCAAACTCCACCTCAAAATCAAATCCCACCCTTCCTCGAACAAATCATGCAAAATCAACCAAATCACATCCCATAACCACCTCCCAACCAAGATTTAGCTAGCTTCATCCAAACATTAATCCAAAAGGTTGACAAAATGCAACAAGGAAACAAGAGGAAGCAATATTCTTTTGAGGATATTTGCCCCTACCCATTTGATAGGGCACTATATATGCCTCCCTTTCCTAAGAACTTTGAAACCCCTGAATTTGACAAGTACAAGGGAAAGGGAGATCCTAGGGAACACCTTCAGGAGTTCTACATCACTTTCCTAAAGGTCTCATATGATGACACTTATTTCATGAGACTCTTTCCTCAAAGCCTCGGTGGCCAAGCTACTAAATGGTTTGTGCATCTTCCCCCCAGCATTAGAACATTCCATGAGCTTGCAAAGAAGTTTGTAAACCATTTCTCCTACAACTTTGAACATGAAATATTGATGACTAACTTATGAAACACAAGCAAAAGAGTGGAGAATCATTCGCCACCTTTTTACAAAGATGGAGAGGCTTAGCAAGCAAGCTCCCATGGCCTATCCCTAAAAAACAACTCATCACCATGTTTGTCACCAATCTTAACCAAGAAATGGGGTTCCACCTACAAATACAATGTGCATTGAAACCTTTGAGGAGGTTATCGACAAAGGGACCACCATTTAAAGATCCCTCATTGCCAAGGGCTTCATTAAAATTTACACTAACGACAAAAAAACCAACAATCACAACAACAAGGTTAATAACAACAACATAAACACCAATGCACCATCAAGTGACAAACCCCACTTTTGGGGAAAGAATAAAAACACTCTCAACAAAAGTGTCACTGACATGAAATCTATTCAAAATGTACAAAATCCAATGCCGCTAAGCACATCCACCACAAATAACATCAATGTCCCCAAAGGACTACCTAAACAAAATAATAACCCCAAAACATAATTCACACCCCTAGGGGAGCCTATTGAAAACATTTTGAACAACCTTGTAAAGGTAGATTCAATCACCTTGCCCCCTATTAAACCCTATAATGATAATCAATTCAAACCCTCTTGGTTTGATCAAAAAACCTTTTGTGAATATCATCAAGTAAAAGGACACAAGACATCTAATTGCATGAGGCTAAAACATTGCATACAAGATCTCATTGATAGGGGTGACATCACCATTGATGAACCACCTAAACAATCACCAAATGCTAACCTAGGAGCATATAAGGATCCCCTTCCTGATCACAACAAAGGAAAATCTTCTTCATCCAACCAAGCATACAACATTGTACCACCTCTCTCTTCTTTCAACTCTATTGTGGGATGAATCTAGAAGATTCCTCTAATCACATCAATACCATCACCATTTGAGCCAAGACCCCAAATTGCGTCATCACTACCCATCATGGCTATGTATCCAATTGTGGGGCACCCACCAATGACCAACCCTCCACATCTACATCTACCAAGCTATCATCCACCCACAAGTACAACCTCCTAGAGCATCTAGGCAAAACCCTTGCACAAATCTCCATTCTTGGGTTACTCCGCACATCTCCCCTCCATAAGGAAATTCTCAACACAGCCTTGATGGAGGCACAAGTCCCCACCAATTTGAATGTGTATCAATTCCAAGCTATGGTGGGCCACATTACCTCACCTCACAATCTCACCTTCTCTGAGAAGGATCTTCCTGCTTCCAAGGACCCACATAATGACACCTTACACATCGAAGTCTACATCCACAAACACACCATAAAATGAGTCTTAATAGATGGTGGCTTTGGCCTAAATTTGTGCACTCTAAAATTGTTAAAACATTTGGGATAATCTAATGAAGTTGTGGATACTTATGAATGCATAACTATTAAAGGATATGATGACACTGAGAGACTGTCTGAAGGCACTATCAAACTTCCCATCCATGTATGATAGAAATTCTTGGAAACCAAGCGTCAAGTGCTTGATCTTGATCTTCCCTATAATATTCTTCTCAGCTGACCATGGATCCATGCCATGCAAGCCGTCCCTTCCACTTTCCACCAATGCTTGAAGTTCCCCCACAATTGTATGGAAGTTACTATCTATTCTGACCCCCGTACTTTCCAATATTGTAGCTTCTTGGAAGTACACGATCATGCCTTCTGCCCATACAACAATGCCACCAATAAATCCACCCCACAAGTGAATCCTACATCATCCTCTTCATACATCAACCCTTCCAACATTGCAACTACATCACAAATAGTTCCTCCACCCAAAGTCAAGATCAAGCTAAGTGACATAGGCTGTGGTGAATATGATGTACACATTGGTACCTTTTGTGTGGGATTATTGCTCACTCCAAAAACATTTGGTATTCCTAGGGAAGAAGAAGTCTCCATGACAATCATCAAGTGCAATCCATCACCCACCTTCGAGAAGAAACACCTCCTTGACCAGGATGTTCTCAAAGATGTATCCTCATGGTTATATAGAGAAGAAGAAACAAAATAAGAAGTCCCTACTATCCCAGCTGAGACCTATGGAAAGGCTCTTGAGATTGTCTTTGAATACATGGTCTATAAAGGACAAGGTGGTATAGGCCTTCATGAGCATGGAATTGTGGAACCAATCCAAGCAACAAGAAACCCTCATCTTCATGGGTTGGGGTATGGAAAACAAGAGTCCATACTTGCAAATGGTGAATGTATCTTAAGTGAGGTCGCTAAGGCCCTCCCTATGGTTGATAACATCAATGAAGCAAACCATCAAGACTCCTTTAGCAATTTTTTTGAATTCTTCAAATCCTCCATATGTACCATCTATACCTTAACCACCACACCATCCACTTCCAATGACTTGCCTCTTGTTTACCCGCTACTTATAGATTGGGACCAACAAGGACCTCTCATCCTTGATGTTACACAAAATGATGAAGCAATAGATGAGATTATGGGGGTGAGGGATCACTTCCCCCTTGGTGACCACAAGGTTGGATACATCATGGAGCTCAACACATCTACCTACTTCGAGGAAAACAACCAGGCTCTTAGTCACAAAAATATAAAAATAAAAAATAACACACCCTAGTGAAAACCACTCTGTGGCACTTTTGGGTGAAAAAAAAATCAAAATAAAGGACATATCACCTAGTGAAAACCTCAATGAGGTGCTAGGAGATGAGAGCAACAGTCTTCCTGAAGTAGCTGAGCTATATCTAGAGAGATCACCGATCCTAGTAGAAGCATCGCAGGAAATGAATCTTGGAATAGAAGAAGCACTGAAAATCACATTCAGGGATGAATCCCTCACAACAAAGGCACAAGAGAATTTCTTAGCCTTTTTCAAGAAAAGGAGCCATAATTTCGTATGGACTTATGCCGATATGTTGGGACTAGATCCCGCCCTAGTTGTTCATCATCTCACAGTATATCCTAATGTGAAACAAGTGAAGCAAAAGCTAAGAAAGATGAATCCTCAAATTGTGCTCCTTGTCAAAGTTGAGCTTAAGAAACTCCTAGATATGGGGTTTATCCATCCAATAGATTACCTTGAGTGGGTATCTAATATTGTACCTGTAGCAAAAATCACTGGGGGCATTTGGTACTACACAAATTTTAGAGATCTCAATAAAGCTTGCCCTAAGGATGACTTTCTGCTACCAAACATTGACATCACAGTGGATCTCACAGTTAGTCATGAGATGTTGTCTTTAATGGACAATTTTTCACAGTATGATCAAATCAGGATCATAGAGGAAGATCAACATAAAACATCCTTCATATGCTGATGGGGAATATACTAATGGGTCATGACACCTTTTGGCTTGAAGAATGCAGGTGGTACATATCAAAGGGCCATAACAGTCATCTTCCATGATCTCTTCCATAGCATAATGGAAGATTACATCGATGATCTATTGGGAAAATCTAAAACTAGAGAAGAATACTTAAATGTGTTGGCCAAGATCTTTGATAGGCTAGAACAATATAATGTGTCACTGAATCCAAAAAAATTTGTCTTTGGGGTCACTTCTAGAAAGCTTCTAGGGTATATTGTGTTAAGAAGAGGAATTGAAGTGGATCCCACCAAGGTCAAAGATATAATGGAGATACCTCCACCCAAGACACTTAAGCAACTGCAAAGTCTACAAGGAAAGCTCCAATCTATTCGTCGGTTTATAGCACAACTTGCTGATAAGTGCCAGTCATTTCAGCATCTTTTCTGCAAGAATACAGCCTTTGTGTGCTAGTGTCAGAATGCTTTTGAGTAGCTAAAAGAATACTTCACTTACCCACCTATCCTTATTCCACCAAAACAAGGAGAACCCCTCCTTTTATACATTTCAAAAACAAAAATAGCTATAGGGGCCTTGTTCGCACAACACAATGAATAGGGAAAAGAAAGAGCCATATATTATATCAACTACACCTTGGTGACCTATGAGCTAAATTATACTCCAATTAAACGAGCATGCCTAGCTGTCATCTTCACTTCACAAAAATTGAGACACTACATGCCTAATCAAAAGACTAAGCTCATTGCCAAGATTGACCCGTTGAAGTATCTACTGACAAGAGTATCTCTTATGGGAAGAATGGCTAAATGGGTTATGATCCTAAGAGAGTTTGACATCAAATACATAGAGAGGAAAGCCATCAAAGGATAGGTAATTGTTGATCAATTAGTTGATGCACCAATCCCAATAGAACAACCACTACTTATAGAGTTTCCAGATGAATCTATATTGATAGTGGCACCAACAATGGAAACATGGAAGATGTATTTTGATGGATCCTATACACATCGAGGCTTGGGGGTAGGCATCTTTTTTCTTACCCCTCAAGGGGACACCATGCCTAAATCCTACAAGATCACATTTCCATGCACAAAATAATGTAGCGGATTACAAGGCTCTCATCATAGGACTCTGTATGGCAATATAGTGGAAAATTTAAAAGCTGACAGTTTATGGAGACTCCCAATTAGTCATCCAACAAGTAAACAATGAGTACAAGACCAAGGATGACAAGCTCCTACCCTATAAAAGAATGGTTGATGACTTCAAAGATTATTTTCATGACATCCATTTTAAATAGATCCCAAGATTGAATAACAAAGCAGTAGATGACATGGCCATAATAGGATCCTTGGTGGATATGAAGAAGGATAGCAAGAAGTGTGAGTTCCTCATTGAAGATCTCTCCATACTAGCTTATGATGTTCCACAATCAGAATTAGTGTGTCACATTGTTGGTCCTTTATCTCCCTGGTATCAAGAGACTTACATGTACCTCCATGACAACATCATCCCACAAAACCTATCATCCTAACAATGCAAAAGCTTTATCCACCAAGATTCCCACTTCACCCTCAGAGGAGACACCATTTATAAAAGAAGTCTTGATGGTACAGTTTTATTTCTTGACTCTAGGGAAGCTAAAGTGGCCTTACAAGAGGTACATGAAGGAATTTGTGGGGCACACTCTAGTGGACCTACCTTAGCCAAGAAGATTCTAAGGATAGGATATTACTGGCCAACCATGGAGTGAGACACTTATAGGTTTGTGAAGAAATGTTTACCATGTCAGCAACATGGAGATCTCATCCATGCACCATCATAGGAGCTACAGTCGATAACAACTTCGTGGCCTTTTTCACAATGCGGGCTTGACCTTGTAGGTAAGATTCACCCTCCATCATCCAATGGTCATAAGTTCATCATCACTATCACTAAATACTTCACTAAGTGGTTTGAAGCCATTCTGCTCACTTTCACCACAGGTATCCAAATAGCCAAATTCATCCTCCATTACATAATATGTTGCTATGGTATCCCACATTCCATTATCACAGATAACGGGAAACTATTTAAAAACTAGTAAGTCCACACTTTGTGTGAGAAATTCCATATCCAACATCACTTCACCATGAGCCCTACTACCCCAAAGGTAATGGTCAAGCTAAAGCTTCTAACAAAACCATCTTGTGCATTTTGAAGAAGATAGTTAATGAAGTTGGCCATGATTGGCACCTCCAACTCAACCCCACCCTATAGGCCTACTGCACAAGTATCTGCATAGCTACAAGAGCCACACCATATTCTCTAGAATTTAGTTTTGAAGCCATCTTACCTATTGAAGTCGAGGTCCCATCACTCATATGATCACTAATGAAGAGTATCGAGTTGGAAGGCTGCATGAGTTAGAATTATTAGATGAGAAACGCTTGGATGCTCTTAACCATCTTCAGGCCTACCAAAATCACCTATGAAGGAGCTATAATAATAAAATCAAGAACTGCAAGTTTGAAGTAGGTGACCTTGTCCTCATGGAAAACCAAGAAAAATTGCAGGAGTGCACCAAAAAGGGAAAATTTGAGCCCAATTGGTTGGGACCCTATGTTGTCACCACCAGCTATGGTTCAGGGGCATAACAGCTTGCAACACCTGAGGGGTAGCCTCTTGACGAACCTATGAACATTCTACATCTAAAAAGGTTATACGCATGACTCATTGAGTATCCCAAAGAAAAAATACAAAAAAAAAATAAATAGAAAAATCTAAAAAATTTGAAAAATCAAGAAAAAAACTAAGTGCAATAAAGCCGTCCAATGGTGAAAACCACTTTGGCAACCCCTTGGATAAGTACCATGGTGAAAACCTATCTCAGGTGCCATGTGTAGCAGCCAATTCCACCATCTAATAAGTCCTCTTCCCATAACAACATTCCATATTGTGCACACCCAATGGCTTGGAATTCTGAAACATCAAATCCTATCACCCACCCCACATTATCCCACCCAAAGCTAATCCATGGAATGAGGATCCTTGTATGCTTCTCTTGTACGGCTAAAAATCCAAAAAACCCAAAAACATTAGAAAATCCAAAAATACCCAAAGACATTAGAAAATCCAAAAAACCCAAAAATATTAGAAAATAAAAAAAAACCCAAAAACATTAGAAAATCCAAAAAAAAACCCAAAAACATTAGAAAATCCAAAAAACCCAAAAACATTAGAAAATCCAAAAATAACCCAAAAACATTATTAGAAAATCCATAAAACCCAAAAACATTAGAAAATCAAAAAAAGCCAAAAACATTAGAAAATCCAAAAAACCCAAAAACATTAGAAATTCCAAAAAACCCAAAAACAATAGAAAATCCAAAAACACCCAAAACATTAGAAAAAGGAAGAAAAATACAAAAACACTCTCACACCACCATCCCACACATCATCTCCATATCATCACATTCATCTTGAACCTTCCCACATAATCAAGTCAAACCAAAACTACATATTCATCTCACCTACATCTTAAAGTGCCTTGATCCCATGGACACAGGGTATGTAGGCAGTCTGGAATACGAAGGAACTATCCAGTACTTAGGTACATAAGATGCACCCATCTAATCCATTTGGATGGTTCCTATCTTTTGATCTTACTAGATTCACCAAGCAATGCACATACTAAACATACTCCAAAAACATCACATTTCACACAAAAGTCACCAATCCATAAACCAACTATAATCATCACACATGGCCTAATTATCCCTTTTGCCCACCTTTCAAAATTTATCCAACAATATTCAATTGATTCGCATCCTAGGATATATCATTCCTACAATGGATAGAATCCATCATCGTATCAACACATGTCTTGGCAAGAGAATACAATGGTTGTTTGTGTCATTTTGGTGGTCTTTTGATAATTGATTTTTATCTTTTTGTCTTGTTCTAGGTCATTTTCCAATGCTACCTTGATCTCAATATATCATGGTATGTGGCAAGCAACATCGAGAATAGACATGGTCATTGTTTCTATATGTTGTGCTTGTGGGTTGATTTCATTACTCCCAAAATAGTGTTCATACCCTGAAGATAGGGTCAGTTCTAGCAAAGTGCTTCCCATTTGCATATCAGGTTAATCATACCTTCTATGTATTATGATAAATTATGTTATGAGTCCCCTTCCCTCATCTAGGCAAAGTTATACTACCATAGGCATGAAACCAACTTATTGTTTGTGAGTCTAGTCCATGCACATGTGGATCATACCTTCATGAAAAGTATCCTACTTTATTATAATAAACCTAGAAATCTCTCAGTAAGTGTAATGCAAGTATTGAACCTAGCTCATATCATCTCCTTTTCTATCACTACCCATCCTACCATATTATCTGGGCTTAGAATTTTTTATCTTCTCTCCTACCTAATCCATTCACTCTGACCCCCCTCTTACCATCTAACATGCCCTCCCTCCCCCATCAATCCAATTTATAAACCTAAACCATCCCAAACCTAATTTTCCCCTCAATGATGTGGTGTTAGTAACCTAATATTCCTAAAACCATTCCTATTCCACAATCTCTTAACGCATCCTAAACCTATCTTGACCACTCCCCTCCCCAACCTATCCCCTATCACCTAGCCCCATCACGTAGGGTTTAACACACATAACATACATCATGACTTGACCATCTCATTAATCATTACATTGCTTCATTAATCATTTGTATTAATATAGTCACATACCATTATTACAATCATCAATCATTACATCATTCAACCATGCATCTTCATCATGACTTTTGGGATAACACATCGCTTGATAATTTCTATTTGCTTGTTCTCTTTCCAACTTTCCTGACAAAAACAAAACAATCAAAGAATTGATCATAGGGTAAGCTTTTCATTTATCTTACATACGTGTGAGGTGTCCTCAAGATTTAATAAGGATGATTTCATGCCTCTCAAAATAAAACTCTCACACAAGTGTAATCTAAACACATTCATATTACATCCATAAAATATGTTTATTAATCTGAGCATATATTTTCATTTCACATTCACATTGCATCTATAATATATGTTTATTAATATGAGCATATATTTTCATTTCACATTCATATTGCATCCATAATATATGTTTATTAATCTAAGCATATATTTTCATTTCAAATTCATTTTGCATCGAATATATATTAATCTAAACATATATTCCAATACATCTCATATATAATCCACATCATAATCCATAACATAAACCAAATACATATCATACATTAACATTATAACATCATTTGTATAAAGTGCATCCATAATCATAACGTGCATAATCAATGAACATCAACATCATAGATATCATTACATCATGTTCCATAACCATCCATGTACGTCATAAACATCATCATAACATCATACATAATGCATAAGTATCATATGAAAAGCATAAAATCATAGTAGTATACCACATCGTGATCCATCACATATCCATAACAATCACAAGCATATCATAAACATAGGGTACATCATCATAAAAATCATGTCCATAAAATCAAAATAAACAACCATAAGCATCATCAAATATATCGCCACAAAAATAATACATCGCTCAAAATCATGATACAAAAATGCCTATAAGGGCCAAAGTACATCAATACATATCAAACCATCAACCTTGGGCTAATGATCCCCTAGCAAAATCAGTGGGTGATCTTGGATGTCATTGTGGTTGCTGTTGCTGCTATGGTGGTGGCTGTTGTGGTGGAAATGGTGGAGGTGCCATGGGCTGCTAAACTAACTATATAGATTTGGATCTATGTGACCCAGACATCCTTGATCCAATCCTTAGACCATAGCTAGGAATCTGATGATCTGCTAGAACCGCACCACAATAGGCCCCATAGTAATACTTAGCCCATATGCTCTAGTCTAATAGCTCACTCTGTAGTTGTTGAATCTAACCCTACATCTGTGTAACCTAAGCCTATGATTGTGGAAATACCTAACCAATGGTAGTACCTGACACCATCCCTTGTAAGTGGCTCACCTCTGCATGCAAACTCCGCACCTGCACCTCAGCCTGTTGAGCCCTTGCCTCTACTACCTACCACCCAGCTCTCTCTCTATCCCACTCAGTCATAACTACAGCCACCTAGGCCTATAGCTATCCCTGTAGGTGCCCTATTTGAGCCTATAAAATGAGGATATGAGGATCCCCATCTCCACCACTAACCCCATCCATTGATGCTTGAACCCCCTATAACCACTGGAGCTCCTGCCTCTATTGTCTCACTGAGTCCTCCAGGATGGCAATCTGAGCTCGGAGAGTATCTATCTCCTCTTCAAGAGGGGAGGTACATATCAATGGTGTGGTCCCCTTGTCCCATCAAAATAATGTGGTTGAAATGTATATGGCATATGGATATGGTCATCAGGCCATTGCTCTACTCCAATGTATAGCTACCATGTAACCTAAATTAGGTCATCAAAATGTCACCACTAATAGCACAATTTCCCTCTGTGAGAATACTGAAGGGGCTACCTATATAAGAACACAAATGCCTCAAACTTTCATTGAAAGTATGCCCCCTGTGGCCTTGTAATCATGATATGCTGAAAGGCCCACACATGCAGCAGTGTGACACCAGCAGACAATGTCGAATCATAATGGTATACCACAGTGTACATCTCATAGTATAGAGATAATCTCATCTAGTAGCATATGCTCTATCACCTATCCCCAACCCATAGGAAAGCCTTGTCCTCGCTGATCTGGCATCACCACACCCCTGATCAATACACAAAGAAATAAAGTAAACTAATTAACTCCAGCTGCCAATGTCTACTCATAGCTCACCTCCCACTAATCCTACATCAACATTGGGTGGCCTAAGACAAATGCTCTATCCAGGGCCACTTGTCCTCTCCTCATATCATATATCACTCATGCTCTATGAATAGGTAACTTAAGGATGTGATAAACATCCTCTAGGGT
Source organism: Cunninghamia lanceolata (assembly GCA_027924645.1). NCBI lineage: Eukaryota > Viridiplantae > Streptophyta > Pinopsida > Cupressales > Cupressaceae > Cunninghamia > Cunninghamia lanceolata. The sequence goes on from BSBN01001254.1 coordinate 1,387,982, forward strand.
GATGGTGATCTCACCCGTTAGAAGGAGGAAGGAACATGTCTCTGGCTGCCACCGCTCAACTAGGACTGTCATCATTGCCCTGTGTACCCTTATGATGGGCATATCAACCACTGTCAACAAACCTAATCTCCCTAGTTGAGCCCATGTAGCAACATCAAATCAATCTAGTAACTACATCACATTAGGAACATGTCGTTCCCATGAACCCAAAATCCCCTCGTTTGCCTACATCAATCAAATGTAAGTTAAACCTTTCTTTTTCTACCAAAATAAGTCATCTAGTACTATTTTTCCTCATGTTCGAGACAAAATTCCTCATAGCGCTAGTTTTCTTTTCATAGTGCCAATCCTTGAGAAGGCACTATTATCCCTAGGGACCCCTTCTAAACAGACACCATTTTGGGGAATGGCATCATTTCTCTTGCATTTGGCACTAGAACAAACCCCATTTTCCTCACACCTGTGGGACCATTCTAAGGAATGGTGCCACACTGAGGAATGGCGCCATGCTACCCTTGGATGGCGCCATTCCAAGGAATGGTGTCACACCACCCTTCGGTGGTGCCATTCCGAGGAATGGCACCACATGGCCTTTGGGTGGTACCATTCTAAGGAATGGTACCATAGGCCCCTAGGGTGGTGTCATTCCAAGGAATGGTGCCATGTGGCCTTTCGGTGGCACAATTCCAAGGAATGGTGCCACAGGCCCTTAGGGTGGCACCATTCCAAGGAATGGTGCCACATGGCCTTGGAGTGGTGCCATTCTGAGGAATGGGCCACATCACCAGAAGGTGGCACCATTCTGAGAAATGATGCCATGATGCCCAAATGTGGCACCATTCCTAGGAATGGTGCCACACAATTTAGCTTAAGCACTGATCTGACCTAGTTTGGCGCCATTCGGCCCTCTGTTTGGCGTAAAATTCTAAATTTGCATTTCGCAATGCCCTAGATGCAAAAAAATGAAAAATTTGACAAGATTAGGGTTCAATCACATTCCCGCTCGCCAACTACTAGTGATCTCATGTAGGAATGAACATGCTCAAACAAATGCTTGAAACGTCGGAAGAGTGGGTTCACCATCTCGTCCCTTCTTCTCTCCTCCAAGTAGGCTCAATGAGTGCAAATGTGGCACTTTGGGCCCACTTTTTCTATTTATAAAGGGCCATGTCATCCTCCAACACACTTTTTCTTCCCCAGGGTGCAAATCTTAACCTTTTTCACCTATTTTTCTTCTTGTCAACCTATTTTTTCATCCACTATCCATTTCTCACCTCTGTTTCCTCCTTTCGAGAGCTCACCCAAATTTTATTTTATTTTTTCACCTGACCTCTTGAAGGGGCATCCCTCATCCATTCCATTCCTTCTCGGAAGCTAGGGAAAATTTCTTTGACTTGACACCATATCCCTACTAAGTCACGACTCCACATCAAAGAGGGGCAAATGTAGGCACCTAAAATTGTCTTCACCATTTAATCGACCTCTGACATCACTAATATCATCGATTCCCCTTCTAATTAATTAATTAAATCTTATTTAATTAATTATCCCCTTCAACACCTAATTATTCATTATTTCACCCCTAAAATTGAATTAATATAATTAATTGAATGGTTCCATCTTCTCTAGTGGTGGCTATTGTGGTGGCAATGGTGGAGGTGTCATGGCCTATTGAACAAACTGAATAGATCTAGATCTATGTGACCCAGACATCCTTGATCCACTCCTCACACTATAGTTGGGACCTGATGATCTATTGGAACTATATTGCAATAGGCCCCATAGTAATACTCAGCCAATCTACTCTGGTGTAGTAGCTGACTCTATAGCTATTGAATCTGACCATGCATCTATGTAACCTGAGCCTGTGACTATGCAAATATCTGACCAATGCCAGTACCTAACACCATCCCCTGCAAATGGCTCACCTCTGCCTATAGACTCCCCATCTGTGAATCAGCTTGTTGAGCCCTCGCCTCTATTGCCTACTACCTAGCTCTCTTTGTATCCCACTCAGCCGTAACTGCAGCCACCTGCACCTACAGCTATCCCTATAGCTACCATATCGAAGCCTATAAAATAAGGATATGAGGATCCTCGTCTCCACCACTAACCCCATCCAATAAGGGTTGAACCCCCTGTAACCACTGGAGCTCCTATCTTTTCTCTCTCATTAAGTCCTCCAGGTTGGTAATCTAAGCCTGGAGGGTATCTGTCTACTCAAGATTGACACAGATGGGCTGACACCTAGTCCTCTCACCTACTACATGAGCTAGCCCTATACCCAAAGTCTCAACACCTGAAGTCCCAGCAACGGGTGTCCCAGTTTGATGCTGTTTTCCCTACTACTATAACGGTGCCTAAGGAGGTGGCATCATTCCTCTCTATCCCCCATGCACCTATTGCTATGCCTGTTGTTGAGTCTGGACTCTACCCTGTGGTTGTTGTCCCTGTCTCTGTTGCTACTATCATGACCCTCATAGGGGTAACATCTACCCCCTCTGACCCTATTACTGGGGTGGTCCCTACCTCAGACCCTACTATTGTGGTGCCTGTGGTGGCAGCGTCTACCCTCTCCCCACCTACTACACGAGTAGTTGCTACACTAGCCTGCATCCTCTACCAACCACAACTTGCTCATAAGATACTACTACTAGCATCCTAATGGGATCATCTCCTCCTCCACCACCTCCTTTACAACTGTCTCCTCCTCTACCACATCTTCCTCCTCCCCCAGCTCCACTGTCATGTCTGGCTCTATAATGGGATCCGTCAAATGAATCGGCCTCCACATAGCCCACCACTGATCATATGCAGGAATAGTCCCTGCATCCACTACTCTTCTATCCCAATCCCACTACTAGGGCTGTAAAGCTACAAAATCATCTATTACCACCCTTGGTGCTATAGTTGGTGGCCATCTAAGATCCTAATGCATCCTAGAAAAAATAACCATCGCTTGTGGATGATCCTGACATAGCCCAAACTATCACATAATCCAAAAGGGGAGGTATATATCAATGGTGCGGTCCCCTCGTCCCATCAAAATAATGTGGCTGAAATGTATATGGCATATGGATATGGTCATCAGGCCACTACTCTACTCCAATGTATGGCCGCTATGTAAACCAAATTAGATCATCAAAAAGTTACCACCAATAGCGCAATCGCTCTGTATGAGAATACTGAAGGGGCCACCTATATAAGAGAAAAAATGCCTCAAACTATCGTCAGAAGTATGCCCCCTGTGGCCTTGTAATCACGATATGCTCAAAGGCCCACACATGTAGCAATGTGACCCCAGCAAATAATGTCGAATGATAATGGTATACCATGATATGCATCTCATGGTACAACTATCCTAGCATGCATGGGACCCCTTCTAGATAGGTGCCATTTTGGGGAATGGTGTTGTTTCTCTTACATTTGGCACTAGAACGGTGCAGCCCCTAAAACCCCATTTTTCTCCACACCTGTGGCACCATTTTGAGGAATGGCATGCCACAAGCCCCTTGGGTGGCTGCCACCGCTCAACTAGGGCCTTCATCATCACCCTGTGTGCCCGTATGATGGGCATATTAGACACTGTCAGTAAACCTAATCTTCCTTGTCAAGCCTATGTAGCGATATCGAATCCATCCAGTAACTACATCATGTTGAGAACATGTCACTGTCATGAACCCACAGTCCCCCAATCTACCTGCATGAGCCAAATGTTGGTTAAAACCTTTCTTTTTCTTCCAAAATTAGTCATCTAGCACTGATTTTCCTCATGTCTGAGCCAAAATTCCTCATAGCGCCAGTTTTCTTTTCATAGAACCAATCCTCAAGAAGGCACTGCTATCCCCAGAGACCCCTTCTAAACAGGCACCATTTTAGGGAATGGCGTCATTTCTTTTAAATTTTCCACCAGAACAGCGTGGCCCCTCAAACCCCATTTTCCTCCACATCCATGGCACCATGTAGTCCTTAGGTGGTGCCATTTTGAGGAATAGCACCATGCTGCCCTTGGATGGCACCATTCCAAGGAATGGCGCCATGAGCCCCCATGGTGGCACTATTCCAAGGAATGGTACAATGCAGCCTTTGGGTGGTGCCATTCTGAGGAATGGCACCATAGGCCCTTAGGGTGGCACCATTCTAAGGAATGGCACCACACATCCTTTGGGTGGTGCCATTCTGAGGAATGGAGCCATGAGCCCCTTGGGTGGCGCCATTCTGAGCAATGGTGCCACAGCACCCGAAGGTGGCACCATTCCAAGGAATGGTGCCACAATGCCCAAAGGTGGAATAATTCCAAGGAATGGTGCCACACCAGTTAGCTTAAGCACTAATCTGACCTAGTTTGGTGCCATTCAGCCCTCTGTTTGTTTCAAAACCCTAAATTCACATTTCCCAATGCCCTAGATGCAAAAAAAAATAAAAAATCATCAAGATTAGGGTTAAACTACAAACTCACTCATCAGCTACTTGTGATCTCATGTAGGAATGAACAAGCTTAGAAAAATACTCGAAATGTGGGAAGAGCGGGTTCACCATCTCGTCTCTTCTTCGCTCCTCCAAGTAGGCTCAATGATTGCAAATGTGGCACTATAGGCCCACTTTTTCTATTTATAGAGGGCCATGTCATCCTCCAACACACTTTTTCTTCCCTAGAGTGCAAATCTTAATCTTTTTCACCTATTTTTCTTCCTGTCAACCTATTTTTCCGTCCTCTATCCATTTCTCACCTCCGTTTACTCCTTTCAAGAGCTCACCCATTTTTTTTTTCCACCTAACCTCTCGAGGGGGCATCCCTCATCAATTCCATTCCTTCTCGGTAGCTAGGGTAAATTTCTTTGACTTGATGCCATATCCCTGCTAGGTCACAATGCCACATCAAAGAGGAGAAAATGTAGACATCTAAAAATGTTTTCACCATTTAATCAACATCTAACATCACTAATATCACCAATTCCCCTTCTAATTAATTAATTTGATTTTATTTAGTTAATTATCCCCTTCAACATTGTTGTTCCCAAAATCAGCTATGCTCATTTTTATAGACAACCCCTATGAAACTTGTCCATTTCATAGTCTACACTCTAAGTTTGCTTATCGAGGCAAGTCCTCTTGGCCTCGTGTGAAGTCTTCTAATAGCATTTAAATAGTTTGCGACATTCTCCTAGGTTGATTCCTTGAAAATCATGAAAACTGACTAGGTCGTAAGCTTGTCAAAATATCAGTTTTGATTATTTTGGGGTGTTAGAAAGTTTTTTTTTTTCACATGCAATAGCAGTCAAAATTACCACTCTTACATGTGTATTGTTGTGAAACATACAATGTCGACCAAAACTATCGCCAATGCATGTTTAATTGTCTTGTTTTTTTTTTTAAGTATGCATGAGTGGTTAAAACCGCCGCCCATGCATGTTTCAGGTTTGTTAGTAACATATGCAATAGCAGTTAAAATCTCTACTCGGACATATTTTTTCCTATGTTAGTTTCAAATGTAAAGGTAGTTGTATTCGCCACTTGAGCATGTTCCTAGTACATATGTAGTGGCGAGGTTTTTCGCCGCTCCAACATATCTTGCGAAATCCATGAACTTGAAGTTAGCATTAATGGCACTCATGCCATGTTTAATGCACAACTTTTAAAGCCTTTTTAAGTGGTTTATTTTCATTTTGATTTGCTTATCATTTATTTTCGAGACCTCCAATGAGCTATACCTCCTTTATACCAGTTTTCTTCATGAACTCACGTAGATTTCAGATCTAAGCATATATTGCCTCTGTCACTGCGTTTAGGGTTTCATTTTTTCAACCAGGTAAGTCTTTATTTTTTATTCTTGTTTTTGTTTTAAAGACTAGGTTTTTGGCATGTGGTAAACATCTTTGCTTTTGTTTTGATTTCTCTTTTATGGATTAGTAAAACTGTATCATCCATATATGTATTTTCTCCATTTTCTATAAACCCTAGTTTTCATTTTGTTTTGAATGCATTTGTTTCCATGGATCAGGGTTTTTACCGCCTATGTTAAACTTAGGTTTTTTCCCCATAGTTTCCTAATGGGTATAGGGATGGCAAAAATTGCCATCGATACACGTTCTTATCCTCACATTGTTGATAATTCATGTAAGGGCGGTGATTTTCGTCATCCCCGCATGAATTTGCATGTTTTCCCTTGGATATGTAATGTCAGGGGTTTTCCCCACCTTCACATCTCTTTCATGTGGTTTTCCCTTTATGTAAGGGCAGTTAAAACCACTGCCCTTACACAAACTTTGCATTACCTACCAATGTCCATTAGCGGCCGAAACTCCTGCTCTTGCGTATATAACTTGGCGTTTCTAAAACACCTGCATAAGCAGTCTTTCCGACCAACTATACATCAAAATTTTTACTTCAACATGCATTGGTAGACCTTTTCACTGCTTCTGCATGTGCCTCACTTGCAAATCTATCCTTGTATGTAGTCGGCAAAAATTGCTGCTCGGACATGAAATGTTTCCCCAATATGTAGGGTTGGCAAATTTTGTCACCTTAACACCTGCCAACTATCCCTCAAATGCAAGGGCGGAAAATTTTGCCACTCGTGCATTCACTCTCTCAATTTTCTCTAACTCTAAGATATTTTCAAATTATTTTCCCAAGCCCTCTTTCCACCATTTTTTAACCCGCTTGTGCTCTAGCCCTTTCAAGCTTATCCCCATAGTCGTGATCGTTGACATGCAATTTTCCTAGATTGCCAGTATTTCCCCTAATTGCATGACCATGGCTTTTTGTTGTAGTTTCTTCTATGGATTTGCTCTATTCATCAACATCCTTTTGGTGTTAGTTTTTCAGATGACTGAGTTGTCTCCAATGAAGTCGAAATCAATGAAGTATAAGTATAAGGGTGTTTTTCCAGTCACCTCGGTTACCTCCAATGTTGATGATATTTGGGATATGGAGATTGGCCATGTAGATATGGCTGAGTTTGTGGAAAGAACTAAGTCTGATAACCCTAGTTCTACGATGAAGAAGATTGCTGATAGTAATATTCACTTGGTGTCATCTTTCCCAATGACCGCTCATAATACAGAGTTTGTTCTTCAATGTGCTCATTTCTACAATAGAGACACTAGGGCACTGGTGTATGTGAATGGCAATGTGATCATTAGATTGGATCCAAAATTCATTGATAAAGTTTTCATGTGTCCTGCTGCTACATAGGTTGTGAAACTAGATTTTGTTGAGGCTCAAAAAGCATATGACAAGAATTCTGTGAAGGCTAAGAAGACAATTAATGCCAAATGGCTTAAGACTTCAAGGTCAAACTTATCTAGGTGGCCGAGGAGTTTTCCCAAAAGTGATTTTATTGAGGAGGTTGGTGATCTCATAACTCTTCTTAGTAGGATAAGGGGGTTGGCTTCTTCCTCTCTTTTCCATGAATGGATGTACCCTTTTATCAAGGTTATACTTCAAGGCAAGCAAGCCATCTTTTGGGGTAAAAAAATTAGCAATGCTCTACATGAGCAATTGACTAAGGTATCCACTACTTTCAAATTCTATATGACTTCTTACCTTGTATATATAGCAGCCTCAATGAGGATCTTTCTAGGTTTGACATCCAAAGGAGATAGGAGAGTGGTTCTTGTGTACTAATACTATCCTCAACTGACATTGAAAGGTTCTATTCACCACTTTAGGAGGGTAAACAATGCTTTCTTCACAGTGTTCTTGTGTCTTTTTGACCCTCAGTTAGAACAAAGAAGAGTTTCAGATGAAGCTTGGTTAGTGCTGAATGATTATGGGTGCATGCTCTTACAATTTTAGACTTTCTCATATTTAAGGGTTGGCTTTTTCTAAGGTTATCCTTATATGCCACCAAGGTTTCATTTAGATAAACTTGTTCTAATGGAGCTATGTAGACAAATTATTGTTTTACATAATAAGAAAATGGAACTCAAGAAACTAGGATTTAGATTTCTAGTTGAAATTGTCAAGTTTTTAGTGTCAACTACCGCAAAGGCTAGAGCCATGGAGACTGAAATGCAACTAGTGACCATGAAATAGTTCAAATGAAGACCAAGGTTTGATTACAGGGGTGTAAAAGACAAGATCAAAAGGAAGACCCAGTTTCATGAACCAATGGTTGAAGACATCTGGGTGGACTTGAGGAAAGAAGAGGATATTAGAAAATTGGACTATAGCAGATTATCTCTAAAATAGATTGAATATATAGGTTTGGCTAATATTCTTGAAGACCTAGTGGATGATGAATAGCTGATTGATCCTAGGTATAATACTAAACAGACTGCTAATTCTCCTCTTCCACCTATTCAATGGTCTCAAAAAGGATTAACTTCTTTAAGGAAAAGATTTGAACCTATATTGGCCAACACAAACAAGTGGTTAGAAAGTAAGGGAATTGCTTTAAAAGAATTCCTTACTGGATCAGAGACTAAAGTCCAAGAACAAATAGGCAATAAGGTGAAGAATAGGACAAAGAATAAGAGTGACATTCCCTCTTCTTCCAAGACACATAAACCCATGATCAAATTTGTGTTAAAGAAGTCAAAGGCTATAGAGAAAGAATCTGAGGTAGAAGAAATAGAAATTGAGAAACAGAATACTGATGAGCCAGCTACCGAAGAAATGGAGGTTGAAAATATATCAATAGAAGAGATGGGAGAAGAACAAGGAGATGAAGTTTTGTCTCTACAGAAGGATGTACCACAGGATATGGGAGTCTCTTCTCCTTTGACTAACATACCTGTTTCAGTTCCTCTATTTGTTTCACCTATCAACATCCCATCTTCTAAACCTCCATCACCCTCAAAAATAATTTTTGATAATCCTCAAACTATTTTTCATGATGTTCTTCATTCTTCTAGGTCCATTCCTAGTCTGTCCCCCTCATCTTTTGATATTAGAGATTCTTCAATATTTGACCACTTTGTATTAGGTTCTGAGCAAGCTTCAAATGTGAATGTGTCAGGTGCAGTGTTTACTAATACTCTACCTATTGTTTCTACTTCTAGTGCTAGTACAGTTCTCGTAACACCAACAATGGAACCGGATCTGAATGTGAGTACTTCTATGCTTCCTCCATGGTTGTCAGAATATACGCCTAAAAGAAAGAAACAAGCCATCTCTCCAGATGACTTTGATTTTGGTAAGTTGGTGCCTATTAAGGCTAAGACTCCAAAGAAGCCAAAAAATCTTTCAAGAGTGCTGGGAGACAAAGGACACAAATATGTGGAGATTGCAAGGCCCCCACATGATGCTACCATAGAAAATTTTAGTATGAGTGATTACTCTATTTCTAGAATTGAGCTGGGCAAAATAACACATGAGAGTGCAAAGACTAACATGCAATCAGCAATGGATATTTTGATTTAGAAGTTTGATAAAGAAAAAGAGATGAAAGATCACTATAAAGAAATGGTAGACCAATTGACTACAGTGGTAAGGAAGATTACTTTGAATTCAAAATCAATGACTCTTAAGGCCGTTTCTATTGAAGATGCTATCATCCAAAAAGTTGAAAAGACTCACCTTAAGGGAAAAGTGCTTGAAGAATATTTGGAAAGGATGCACACACATGGAATCTATCTTCTTATAGAGCTAGCTTAGAAAACAAGAAAAATGGAGAAAATCAGGAAAGAAATTGATGATTTGATTGGTGGGAATTAAGGTGTCTCAACCTTTGCAAGTTTCTAGCATTTATTATTTAATTGTATTTATTTTTTGCCTATTATTGTATTTTGGATGCAAATCCTATTTCGTCACTTTGTGGGAGTTGGCACGGTGATGTGTCATCCTACATGGAAGGTGACCACATGTATTTTTTGTCCTCATATGAGGAGATAGGCGTTCCACCTTGTGGTAAGAGAGTTTTGCCATGTGTCAGTATCTTTCGGGTGTTGTAAGAGGTTTATGCAATGTAAGAGTTATGACAGATTCCTATGATAGAATCTATGACAGGTAAGGGCCAGAAATGGAAGATTATATGATAGGTGAAGACAAGTGTCCAAAAGCATCTTACATGGGGAAGTATGCACCCAAGTTTGACTATGACAAGGTTGTAAGAGAATCTGCTATTAATAGACAGTTATGATAGATTCTCTTACAACTGTAAGAGTTGTCATATATGACAGATTTTATGACATTGTAAGAGCATCTGTCATACCTTAATTGGGTAAATTTGGGGTGCCCAAGTTGGGGGGTTGTAAGGGATGAAAGAGAATCACTTACAAGTGTCATACGCATGTTTTATGGCCTTGAAAATTGGGCCACATGGATTTGGACGAGTTCATGTGTGACTTTCTCTAGAAGCTACCTCCATTGTACTACTTCTCTATATATACAAGTGTTTGGAGATGGAGTTTGTATCATAGGTTTACAGGTACTGTTATGTTGCCGGATTAACTCCAGACACAAGTGTCAAAGACCACTAAAGCTTGCATTGCAAGTGTATTGTAAACATTCTTTCAGATTTGTTAATACATTGTACAAGTTTCTGAGCGTGGGGTTTTTCACCCGATAAGGGTTTTCCCCACTGTAAATCTTTGTCTCTCTTCTTCTGTCTTCTTTCTGGCTCTTGTCTTTTGCTGCAATATCTCATGTTAATGCTTTAACATTGCTATAATAGTTAGGATAGTTTTGAATTTGCATAGCCCTCTCCTCATTAGATTAGTGTAGGTAACATTTTCCGCACACCTAGCTTCCTTTTAGTTGGTATCAGAGCTTGATCACCTTTGGTCCCAGTTGTTGGGTAGGGGTTTTTTGAGCTAATCTTAGGTTGAGTGGGAGTTTGTGCAGAGTATTCTATATTTTATTGCAGCAAGGAGATGGCAGGCACATCAGGAAGGTTTGAAGTAGAGAAGTTCAACGGCAGTAATTTCAAGCTATGGAAGCTCAAGATGCAAGACATGTTAGTTGATCGAGACCTTTGGGAAAGTGTGAACAGAACTAAACCAGCTACAATGTCACAAGTTGACTATCAAAAGGATCGGAAGGCTAAGGGTCTCATAAGACTTAGTCTTACTGATTCTGTGTTGTTAAATGTCCATGAGGAGACTACTGCAAAACTGCTTTGGAAGAAGTTGGGGGATGTGTATCAAGCCAAATCCCTAGTCAATAAACTTTTCCTAAGAAAGAAGTTTTATTCTCTTCAAATGGAGGATGAAGGATCCGTAGCTGAGCATATGAATGCCTTTAACATGCTAGTTGTACAATTAACATCTACCGGTGTAAAGATGGAGGAGGAGGATCGGTGTATGACTCTACTTTGTTCTCTACTGGACTCATGGGATCATCTTGTCATGGCAATCAGAAGCACCACATTCACATTCAAAATGGAAGAGGTGGTTTCTTCACTGTTATCTAAAGAGATGTAGAGAAAGTCTTTTGAGGCAGCCAAAGAAGCCCTTGTAGTTTGTGGAAGACCCAAGGAGAAAGGGAAGAAGAAGGATAAGAAAGGTAAGAAGGGTAGATCCAAATCCCATGGGAGATCTAAATCTCCTAGAAAGTCCAAGGCTCTTTGTTGGAACTGTGGCAAGACCGGGCATTTCTGAAAGGAATGCAAAGAGGAGAAGAAAAAGAAGAAATCTCCTGATTCATATTCTGACAAGTCACAAGATGACGGTGATGCTTTCATCGCAGCCCTGGCAACCCATGCATCTGATGATGTGTGGCTAATCAACCCTGGTGCATCATTCCACATGACCTCACATCAAGACTAGTTCACTAAGTATGAGGAATTTGATGGTGGAAAGGTGTATCTAGGTGATGACTCTCATCTGAAGATCATTGGTCATGGAAGAGTCTCTATCTGATTCCCTGATGGTCGAGTGAAGGGGATCTGTGGGGTTATGCACATCTCATGCTTAGCATGGAACCTGCTTTTTGTAAGTAGTTTGAATGATGTATGTGTGCAGGTTGTCTTTTCGAAAGAAGGATTCAAGATGACTAGAGGATCTATGGTGCTTGCTAAGGGTACTTGGAGAGGTACTCTATTTCAGCTAGAGGTATGTATTTCACAATGCAATAGTTCTTGTGACTCAAGGAAGAGGGCAGCAGTCACTTCATCCCCACCATCTGATCGAGCAGTGAAGAAATCTGTTGTTTCTAATCTTGATGGTTGTAATCGTGCATTGGAAGTTAAACTTCATGCAGAAAAGACAATGTTATAGCATAAGAGATTTGGCCACATTGGTGAGAAGGGTCTGCATACCCTAAAAAATGAGAACCTCATTGAGGGGTTAGATGATTGTAATCTTGAGTTTGACTTTTATGAACATTGTATTTATGGAAAACAAAACCATGTTCAATTTTACTCGAGTTCTCATAAGTCTTCTGGTCTATTGGACCTCATTCATTTTGATGTGTTTGGTCCTGTTAGTGTTCCTTCGTTATCAAAATATATATACTTTGTATCTATTATAGATGATTATAGTAGGACATGGATTTATTTTCCTAGAAGCAAATCTGAAGTCTATAGCAAGTTTAAGGAGTTTAGAGCCTTTGCTGAAAATCAGACTGGTAAAAAGATTAAATGTTTGAGAACTGACAATGATGGTGAGTTATGTTCTACAGAATTTGATAAGTATTGCAAGGAACTTGGGATTGAAAGGCATAAGACAACTCCATACACCCCACAGAAAAATGGAGTTGCAGAGAGGATGAACAGGACACTGATGGAGAAGGCTAGGAGTATCCTTAGTGGAGCTAGTCTAGAACAAAAGTTTTGGGCTGAAGTTGTTGCCACTGCTTGCTATCTAGTAAATAGATCTCCTACATCAGTGCTTGTTGGAAAGACACCCATGGAGGTGTGGTCTAGTAGAAAGCCTTCAGTGAGGCATCTTCACATTTTTGGTTGTGAGGCATATGTACATGTGCCTAGGGAGAAGCAGTCAAAGTTGGAGAACAAAGCTGTTAAGTGTATCTTCATCGGCTATGGTGTTGGTGTGAAAGGATACAAGCTTTGGGATCCTGTGGCTGAAAAAGTGTTGTATAGAAGAAGTGTCATCTTCAAAGAGCTTACACCTTCTTCCACTATTTTGTAGCCAGAAGAAAAAGAAAAGAAAGAGGATGTTTTTCAGTTTCCTCTCACCCCTGAGAAGACTGAATAAAAAGACATGTTGGACCTGATGAGGAGAGATCTAGCAGCTCTGAAAGCTTAGAAGAAGAAGAGGCTGAACCTCAACCTCAGCTCTTGAGGAGGTCTACATGGATAAGGAAGCAACCTGAAAGGTTTAGCTTTACATTGCTTGATTCTAGTTGTGCTTATGCTTTAATCACTAATAGTGATGAACCTAGAACTGTATCAGAAGCTTTGGATATGAAGGATGTAGGTTCCTGGAAGGAGGCCATGGAGGAAGAGATGGCTTCTTTGGAAAAGAATCAAACTTGGGACTTGGTGCCTTTGCCTCCTAGATGGAAACCCGTTGGATGCAAATGGGTGTTCAAAAAGAAGATTGGTGCAGATGGCACTGTCGAGAAGTATAAGGCCAGATTGATTATGAAAGGGTATTCACAAGTGGAGGGTATAGATTATGGTGAGATCTTCTCTCCCATTGCAAAGCTGACATCCATTCGATTCCTATTGTCACTCGCAGTAGCTTATGACTTGGAGGTAGAACAGATGGATGTGAAGACAGCTTTCCTTCATGGTGACTTGGAGGAGGAAATCTACATGTCACAACCAAAGCATTACATGGTAAAAGGTAAAAAAAATTTGGTTTGCAAACTTAAGAAGTCTTTGTATAGTTTAAAGCAATCCCCTAGGAGATGGTATTTGAAGTTTGATGCCTTTGTATTGTCAATTGGATTTGTGAGATTGAAATCAAATCACTGTGTTTATTATAAGTTTGATGGTGATTGTATTCTCATTGTTGCACTGTATGTTGATGATATGTTACTCATTGGGAAGGGTAAGAATATGATTTCTGATTTTAAATCTTAGTTGTCAGCTCAGTTTGAAATAAAAGATTTAGGGGCAGCCAGGTACATTTTAGGAATGGAAATCAGAAGAGACAAAACCAACAGAAAACTTTGGTTAAGTCAGAGTATGTTAAGACCATGTTGGATAGATTCAGCATGGGAGATTGTAGACCATTGTGTGTTCCTGTTTCCTTGGGGACAAAGTTGTCTGTTGAGGATTGTCCAAAATCTCCTAGTGAGGTGGAGGACATGAGCAGAGTACCTTATGCTAGTGCTATTGGCAATTTGATGTATGCTATGGTCTGTATAAGACTAGACATTGCCCAAGTAGTGGGAGTCCTTAGTCGATTTATGGCTAATCCTAGACGGGTTCATTGGGATGTAGTTAAGCGAGTGTTCAGATATCTGAGGGGTACTTTCGAGTATTCCATTTGTTATCATGGTAATGTTTCAGGACCTCTGCATTTTGTTGATATTCATGGATTTGTGGATTCAGATTGGGCAAGTGACATTGACAGTAGGAGATCCACCAGTGCTTATGTTTTTACACTGTTTGGTGGTGCTATTAGTTGGATGAGTAAGAAACAACCTATTGTTTCTTTGTCCATGACAAAAGCTAAGTATATTGTAGCAACTCATGCTTGTAAGGAAGCCATTTGGCTTAAGAGATTGTGTTCTGATATTGGTGTTGATGCAGGTCAGATCACGATCAGTTGTGACAATTAGAGTGCAATTTGCCTTGCAAAGAATCCAACGATACATGCTAGAACCAAGCACATTGATGTTTAGTTTCACTTTGTGAGGGACATGGTTGAGGATGGAAAGGTAAATTTAGAGAAGGTAGATACTTTGAAGAATGTTGCAGATGCATTGATGAAACGAGTGAGCACAGAGAAGTTCAGATGGTGTTCAGAGTCTATGGGCCTCTCAGCCTATAGCAGTTAAACCCTGTTATTTCCATTGGCTCTTGAAAGGTGTTCGACAAGTGGGAGAATGTTGGGAATTAAGGCGTCTCAACCTTTGCAAGTTTCTAGCATTTATTATTTAATTGTATTTATTTTTTGCCTATTATTGTATTTTGGATGCAAATCCTATTTCATCACTTTGTGGGAGTTAGCACAGTGATGTGTCATCCTACATGGAAGGTGACCACATGTATTTTTTGTCCTCATATGAGGAGATAGGCATTCCACCTTGTGGTAAGAGAGTTTTACCATGTGTCGGCATCTTTCGAGTGTTGTAAAAGGTTTATGACGCATAAGAGTTATGATAGATTCCTATGACAGAATCTATGATATGTAAGGGATAGAAATGGAAGATTATATGACAGGTGAAGACAAGTGTTCGAAAGCATCTTGCATGGGGAAGTAAGCACCAAAGTTTGACTATGACAAGGTTGTAAGAGAATCTGCTATTAATAGACAATTATGGCAAATTCTCTTACAACTGTAAGAGTTGTCATATATGATAGATTTTATGACATTGTAAGAGCATCTGTCATACCTTAATTGGGTAAATTTGGGGTGCCCAAGTTGGGGGGTTGTAAGGGATGAAAGAGAATCACTTACAAGTGTCATACACATGTTTTATGGCCTTGAAAATTGGGCCACATGGATTTGGACGAGTTCCTTGTGTGACTTTCTCTAGAAGCTACCTCCATTGTACTACTCTATATATACAGGTGTTTGGAGATGGAGTTTGTATCACAGGTTTACAAGTACTGTTATGTTGCTGGATTGACTCCAGACATGAGTGTCGAAGACCATTGAAGCTTGTATTGCAAGTGTATTGTAAACATTCTTTCAGATTTGTTAATACATTGTGCAGGTTTCTGAGTGGGGTTTTTCACTCGATAAGGGTTTTCCCCACTATAAATCTTTGTCTCTCTTCTTCTGTCTTCTTTCTGGCTCTTGTTTTTTGCTGCAATATCTCATGTTAATGCTTTAACATTGCTGTAATAGTTAGGATAGTTTTGAATTTGCATAGCCCTCTCCTCATTAGATTAGTGTAGGAAGCGTTTTCCGCACACCTAGCTTCCTTTCATTGATTGATGCTATTTCTTAGGATATTGAGTGTTTAGAACAGAATCATGATAAGTGGGTAGAAATGAGGAAGTTGAAAATAAGTGCTTTGATATCAATTGGTGTATTCTAGATCGAGATTCATATACCGAGATTAAGGAGGTATTGACATATCGAAGCCATGTGCTGAAAGATCTCATCAATGACTTAGAAACTACAAGGAAGCTGAGTGACCAAAGTGACGTTAGCCTCTTACACAAGTTGGAGGAGCTGCCATGCAATTTGGTGTCAAAGGATAATCAATTTCTTTCTGTAGAGGAGATGATCCAGGAATTTGAGAATATGTTTTAGAAGGAGTTTGAGGACAAAACATTTTCAATAGCCTCCATGGATAATATTCTTGATAACCAGTTAACTTTGGATAATCTAAAGGCCAAGTTAACTAGCCATGCAAAATCAATTACCATAGTCAGAGATGCAATAGTCAGAGCTTGGATGATTTTCAGGAACACAGTCAGTCTGGATAGTTTGGAGATGCAAGCTACGTTTACTATGTATGATTGCCACATGAAGAAAGAAGGCAGTGCAAGTTGAAGCAGCTTTTTCATCACTTAGTTTATTTTCTAATTTTTAGATGTACTTTTGGAATAATTTTGGACATATTTACATGTACTTTTCTCATATGTAATTAGATGTAAAAATGTAGGAAGTCCCAAATCAAAAAGGACTCCTTTGTTGAATAAGTCATAGTTAGTTGTTCTTTTCCTATTTTTTCTCTCAGTTTCTCCTATAAATAAAGAGGACCCCCATTATAATTATCATCTTTTAGTTATTGAAGCAAAACTCTGCCAAATTGAAGAGCATTTTGAGACTTTGCGTTTAAATTGTAAATCATATTTTATCAAGTGAATAGAAAAGCAACTGATCTTTCAATCTTTGTATTGGAATAACTTGTGGTGTATTGGAAATTGTTCTTATGTCCTTTTCCTTATACTATCTTATCTACTTGATCAAATTGGAGTGTGAGTGTGAATAATCTAGGAGATGTTCTAAAGCTGATTTTGGAGACTTTGTGCTACAACAATTATCTTTAGCTTGTGATTTTATGTTTTGAAATAAAAGATATTGGAAAGGCTTTGAACTACTATTATCTTTTGTGATCGTATGTTTTGTCGTAGTATTCAGTGAAGACTTTGAGCTGCACCCTATCCTACTTGGTTCTAAACTGTAAATCAGTAAAAAGAGCAATGATAGACTTTGTGCTCTCATGGGTTTCTTGGTTATTTCAATTTGTATTGTAAAAGTGCTCTTTTTATATTGAAAACATCATTTTTGAAAAAAGAGAAATGGATGACATGGTTTCACCCTGAAATTAGTTTTTAGTGTAAATAAGTTTGTAATTGTTAATAGGGAACCTCCCCTTGCTGAGAGGAGAGATTTATCTCATTACACTGTGGTTGATATAACCATTTTGCCTTCAGCTAGTTGAAGATAAAATATTCACCCAACAAATACCTGATTACTTATCATTTCACCACTGAAATTGAATTAATATAATTAATTCAATGGTTACATCTACTAACATTAGCCCAATTAATTAAATAAATGTGCAAATATTTATTTGATTAATTCCCATATTTTCATTAAACCCATTTAATTAGATAAATTATGTTTATCTAGTTAATTTAGCCTATTAAGCAACCTATCCCTACCCTAGTTAATTAAATACCCATTATTTAATTAGCTAGTCTAACCTACATATCCTCTAGACCTAAGATTAATTAAAGGAATCATTGTTTAATTAATCTTAACCCCTAATTAACCCACTCTCTAATTTACTACTACCATATTAATTAAACTAATCACCTTGATTAGTTTGGTCAAATCCTATTTAACACTCCTCTCCATATCTCCCAAATAAAAAATTGATCTTTATGCCACATAAATCAATTTTTATACATTATTGTCATAAATCTCATTAATAACCTCTTATAACACCTGCCTTCATTTATGAGAACTCTTCCCCAAATGAATTTTAAATTTATTTTTAATCCTCACCTCTTCTCCATATGAATTTAAAATTCATATTTAATCCAACTCATCTAACCTCATCTAATGAACCCCTCTTCCCAAGATGAATTAAAAATTCATCTTTATTCTCATCCCTCCATTTTTGGTGATTGAATCTAAGCCCTCCACATCACATGCATTCTCATCCCTTGATCTCAACATCAAATCTCAACCCTTGGATCAAATCACCCTCCAAAATGTCTATAAATAGAGCCTCTCCCAAGCTATTTGATCATCCACAATTTGAGCAAAGTTATTATGCTAAAATCTCCATCAATTCCATCATATTGAGCTAGGTTTTTAGTGATTTGTAGTCTAGTTGAGAGTATTTCTCATATCAAAACCATGGGTAAAGCTAGGGTGTTTGGGTGCAACACTCTCCACCTTATCTAGGAGGAGGAGATTACTTTGAAGGTATAAAACTCATGTTTTCATGCATTCATTTTGTGTTTTTATTCTTCATTTGTTTTCCTTTCTCTCACCAGGGTTTCCCATATGCCTTTATAATAGAAATTTTTTTGGCCAAAATTAGAGACACTGATCTCAGGCATATAGATTTGGGTAATTTTTTGGTTAGAATGTAGAAAGACCCTAAGCTTTCCATTGTAGAGAAGATTGTGAGTAGTGGATTAGCTTGTACATAGGGTTGTCCACTCAAGCCATGTCATGTCTAGACTTGGTCATTTCCTGTGCAAAGAATTATTATCTTGACTCTTAGGAGATACGTGTTTTTGATGGCTCCATGATTACTAAGGTTGATGTTGAGGCTATTTCTCATGCAGTGAGGTTACCTAACCTAGAGGAATTTGTTGAAATGTCTGTTACCATAGGGTGGGTCTATTTCTGGGATAAGAAAAATTGTTGTTTGAACAATATTACTAAAAACTAGTTAAATATTGAAAAGAAAGGTAAATCTCAAATTTCCTCTAATTTGAAAAGGGGACGTTTTAAGGAAGACATTTTTGATATGATTTCCTTGTTGCATAATGTTGTTGGGAGTGTTGAATCTGATTCCTATGAAAATTGGATGTGCCAGTTCATCTTAGTAATTTGTACCGAATGTCAATAGATTAACTGAAATAAATTGATAAGTGAGAACATGAATGAACATTTAGCTAATTTTTATCAGAAGGTATCATTTCATATGTGCTCTTATCTGATTTACATCTTAGCTAGTAAAGAGGTTGTCTGGGCCGGTTTGAAGACTCAAGGTTCCCTTACACTAGACACACCTGTGTATAGTTATTCCCCACAATTGTAAAAGGAAAATGGAATGAAATATTATCTTCGTATGAATGATGCCTTTCTGATGTTGTCTATAAAACTAATTAAAGGCTCACATAAAAGAAGAATTTCTCCTAAAGGAGTAGTGTTGGTGATGAGGTTCAGAATCTTTTATATTCAACTTGAGAGATTCACCTATCTATGGATTCGAGGTTATGAAAATGCCCCATTGAAACTGCCAAGGTACACCTCAGATTATCTTGTTCTTTTGGAAGTCTGTCCCTATATGGCGATTGTGAATAGTAAATATCACAGTATAAAAAAGAAAGAGTATTCTTTCCCTATGTCACTATCTTTCTTCATTTGTAAGAGTAATGACAATGCTAAGAACATTGAGAAGATTTTAGATGAATACAATCTCCATCCTTTATCTATGCAACCATCTTTTGCCAGTAAAAATTTTGTCAAAAGAAATTTCCATGGGGGATGTCTCTATGAACATCAACCTCAATTGGAGGACTATTGGGAGGATTGTGCCAATGAAAGAGAAGTGTAGAGGAGAGATTGGATGATGTTAACAATAGACTAAGTCTGCGATTTCAATTTACCCTTGTAAAGTCTAGATGATGTAGATGATCTCAAAAGCAATGCCACTATCTTGGAATTAGAGATGATAGATGAGAGTGGAGAGAACTTGCTTGATATCAAATAGATAAAGAAAAGATTCAATAAAATGCTTACTGAAGATCTTGTTGGTACCGATGCAGTGGCTGGTGAATCAATGGGAAAACTAGGAAGTATAACATTATATCTCAAGACTTTCAAAAATGAAATCAATGAAGTTCATAAAAGAATGCCTGATGTGGATAGAATGATGAGTAAATGAAGAATTTGAGCTCAGATCACTAGTAACCGAAGTGGTAAAGTGTTAACCCCTAGTATCATCAGGTACAGGGTATACAAGGTGAAGTTACATGCATAAGCAACGCAGGCATACTCAACAGCAACTAGAGGACAAGACAGAGAGAATGAAGTGATATGAAGAGAAGACTTGACAATTGTCACATAATGACTTTTTGTATGCTTTTATGTTGTTTCTTTTAAAAATAATTGGCTCTGAAGAGCTATTATAATTAATGACTTATTAATTATCTTTTAATTGGTTGTCTTCAAGAAGTCATTATTATTTTTAAAGGTAGTTATGATTGGCAAGGCTATATTCTAAGCCTGTTGATGCATAAGGATCTTTTGGCAAACTTTGTCTTGTAGAAGAACAATTTTGGTGTTATAAGTTTGCTTTTAGTTACTCTCAATATATGAATGAAAGTTGGTGAAGTTGAATTCTGAAGTTGTAAATTTTGTGTTATGGTGGATGAATATTTATTCTTCTTATGTTGAATATGCTGTCAACTTATTAGCTTGTTGTTCTGTATTGAAGTGATTGGAGATTTATTCAAGCTCATTGTTGTGGATGATTTTTCTTTCGATGAATGATTTACAGTGGTGATTATATAATCAATGATATAAATTTATGGTTAAATGGTAGTTGGAGTCTTTGTGCTTCTTAGTTTTCTAAGTTTTATTGTGATTTATTGCCTTTACCGCTTTCTAGTTAAAAGAACCACCTTTTCTTCTTTTTGGTTAAAATCATATAGTGTTTTCATTCATTGTACATCATTAGAAGGTAGCCACGCCTTGTAAAATAAGAAAAGGGTTATTATAAAATATCATTGCAATTGACTCAACTATTGATTTGGTTGTCATTTGTATGTGCGAGAGAAGATAGAGCTAAGTGACAAATTTGTAGATAGAAAGATTTTTGGTGAAGCTACTGGGGACTTCTTTACATGTATTAAGTTGCTTTATCATTGATCTTTATGGTTCTTTGAGGAAGAATTACCCCAATCCTTTAGCCTAATGTAGATTCTCTCACCGATGAACAAGAGGATATTGTTACTGCTCTACAAAATTTAGCTTCAGAGAATAGAAGAACAAACTGATAGTTTCACCAAGTTAATGAAATTATTGAGGTTGAAGAAGAACTTGGAGATAGAATAAGATAAAATGCATAGCATTTTGGTTAAGCTAAAGAAATTTTTCTCATAAAAGACAGTTGCAGTGCCTCGAAGGGAGAGACCTTTCCAAATACATGTGGTTCCCAATAACAAACCAAGGAACCAAGCAAACAATTTGAGAAATCAAGTGAGCAATTGACAAAAGCATCCTCAAAATAACTGGTAAGTGGTTGGTGACTCTATTATTTGATAATATTTATTTGTAAAAATTGGCTTCAAAGAGATATTCTAGGGGTGGTATTAGGAAGGGTATTTCTGATTTAGATTTTGAATTGTTAAATCTTTAAATTTCTCTACTTTTCCTCCCACTCATAAAGTCAAGTCTTCAAGTAGACCATCTTCTCCTCCTCCCAGAAGGGTACTTCTAGTTCCTCTTGACAAGCCCTCATCCTTCATGGGACTGTCTTACCATTAAAAGTTAATATCCCAGTTCGTAACCCAATCAATATGGCTCATCAACTTCCTGTTCTATAGGAATCAACTATATGTCCTCTAAACTTGGGAGTACAATTGCATGAGTCACCTAGAGGATCAAGTAAGATAATACCCAAGTTTAGTGGGGATGGAAAGGTTACTCTAGATGAGCATATCAATGCTTTCTTTGCAACCTATTCTATTTTGGTTGTACAACAAGAGGACATATATGTTAGATTGTTTGTGGAGTCTTTGGATGATATTGCAGTTGATTAGAACTATCATTTAACCAATGCATCAATCAATAATTAGGAAACTTTGAGTACTAAGTTTCAAAGTATATTTAAAACAATAGAGAATGAACATACCCTCATGGCCCAATTATCCTCAATGAAGAAAGAAATGCACGAGCCAATGAGGGAATTTGTGGCCAAATTTTAATAAGGTGGTGGATCGGGTTCCTACAAACATGAGAATTGAGAATGCTCTTTAAAAATTCTTCTTTATCAACACCCTTCCTCTGGATGTCATTTTTTCTATCAAGAGGAAAGGTGCAGCTAATCTAATAGTAGCATAAGAAATGATAGTTTCTATAGAGGATGACTTAATAATTGTTGGCAAGTGGAAGAAGGAATTGAAAACAAGAAGACCTGATGTAGAAGCATCTGGGTCCATGAGCAATCAACATCAATCAAAAAAATTTAAGGTTTTCATTTTTAGTTTCAATTTAGTTTTTGTTGTGCTTTGTCTTCTTTTGTGTTGGTTTTTGGTGTATATGCCTAAAAATGACAGAACCCAGTCTAAATAAATATTTTTAATATTTATTCCATCCTAATTCTTCTATCAATAAATAAATAAAAATATTTATTTATTTGATTCATATTCCTCTAAGTAATTAAATATAAAAATATTTAATTACCTCTTCTAAAGTCAAAATTAAATAAAATCCTTTATTTAATTTAACTCTTCCAAATTCTTCCAAACAATTAAATAATTCTTAATTATTTAATTAATTCAATTCTTCTTCCAAATTTATATAAATCAATCAAATTTATTTAAATCCTCCCATTCTCTAAAAATAAAATATAATCAAATATTTTATTTATTCTTCCAAATCTTGCACAAACAATTAAATAAATTTATTTATTTAATTTGCTTTCTTCTAATATCTTCCAGAATCTTCTAAAAATAATTCTTCCTCTACACTCACTCAAAATTAAATAATTTACTATTTAATTCTTCTCAAAACATGTAAAAGCAAACCATGAGTCAACTAATTGATTCCAAAACTCCTAAAATAGAAAAAAGCTTTCTATTTTATGATAGCATATCTTGTCTTCAAAAAATAGAAAAAATAGTTAACTCAAAATAGTTTTTGTGTGACACTTGTCTTCTATCTATTCGCACACATTTTCTCATTCTTTCTCAACCGTTGATCTCCTCTCTCATGAGTCTATAAATTGATCCTTCTTCCACTTCCTTATCCAAGCTTGCAATATTGTTACTCTATAGAAATTCCATTAGCTTGCGATCAACTTGTTACCATATCACCATCACTATTGTTGTGAAGCTCCTCTTCATTACAATCAACTATCATGGCCATTCTCATTTGACATCTTGGAATAGCAAGGAGGTGCACCTTCTAAGGGCATATTCATACACAAAATCATTTGCGATAGGCCACCAATGGAAGCTATGAGGTAAAGAGGTTTGTTGAGGTATTGTTCATCATTTTAGATCTTCTTTATTTCTATATTCCATTGAGTTATGGGTATTATTGATGTCTTTTGATATTCAATCATAATTTCCCTTGACATTTGGTCTTTTTCTTCAGGAGGTAATTTCATATTAATTTAGCCAAGTTAAGGACATCATCCTATAGAAGAGCCAATTGGGTATCTCCAGTTCTAATTTGGTGAAGATTGGATGAAATTTGACTAAATTAGAGCCAATCAGCTAATTCTCCAGTTTGCAAACTGTTCAGTTCACCGATCAAATAGTTTACCAATCAGATAGTTCACTCGCAGTTAATAAAGAAAAGTTTGTACTTTCAAGTTTGTCAAAGGGAAGCTTTGTTGGAAAAACTCCTAGTTTGTGAACTCTTCAATTCACCGACATCTTAGCTCGCCAATGGGCTATTTCTTTGATTACACCTTAGTACAAGTTCGTATATTCTTTAAGTCATTGAAAGGAAGTCCTAAGTCATCCAAGTTTGAATTTGAGAACTTCATCAGAAAATGCTTAGGTTTGTGAACCTTTAGATTTTCTGGTAATTAACTTCGTCGATAAGAGTTTTGAAGGTTGGAGCCAAGATTTCTTTAGTTCGTGGGATTGGAATATTACCAATAAAAGAAAAATTTCTATGTCTTCTGTTAGTTCATGGGTTCTAAAAGTTGATGGTTTGCCGACAATCATATGAATGTGGATTTTGAGAAGAAGAAAAAAAGTACGTAAAAGACAAGTTTCACTGATAAAGAGGGTTGATGACTTAAGACTTTATATCAGCAAACTTTCTTTTTTGTGAACTAGTTTGTGGTTTTCAAAATTTTCCAATATGTTGATAATGGTTCAGGAAAAGCATGTTTTTCCAATAAAGGCTTTAGGAATGGAGTTGTGGTTGCTTTAGTTCACTAACTGGTGATATTATGTTGATAATGTTGAAGTCAAACTATTGACCGATTCCAAGGTTTGGAAAAGTTAAATTTTGGTGACAAAGGGCATGGTTACTAAAGGGATTATACTGACAAGTCTTAGTTTGTGAAATCGCTATTTTTCTGATAACGAAGGAAATATGCTCAAGTTCATGAGAGAGGATTCTTGTAGATAAAGCATTCAAAGAGATGGTTCAAAAATGAACTAATTTGCTAATAAAGCATGTACCTGTGACCCCTTTAGTTCACAAAGTGGCACTTTTTCTGTTAACATTCTTATCTTGTTGTATTAAGCTTGAAAGAATGCCAAGGTAGACATGAATGGTTTTTGAAGAGATAAACTACCTATTGGACTCATAAATGTGGGTGTTTATTTTAGTAATAAAATAGTGCTATCATTAATCTATTTGGTAAATTTGAATGTCGAGTGGTTTTTTGGTTACCTGTTGATTCAATTTTTTAACTATTCAACTGCTTGGTAACTATTGGGATTTAGTTATGAAACTATCGACATTTCAATTTCTTTCCAATCTTTGTATAAATGGGAAACCATTGTATATTGTAGGGGTGATTTCCTTGGTGAAGGGGTTCCTCTCTAAACATATATAAGTCTATTATTAATTAGAGGTTCCTCTTAGAACAGAGGTGAAGTTGTTTGTATAGATTGGGATTCCTCATATATGTTTAAAAGATCCATTTGATACAGGAATGAAGTGTAAGGTTTGTTGAATGCACAAGATAACTGAGAGGGGGGGTGAATTAGTTCTATCAATAATTTTAAACCCTCACAAACATAATCACATCCACATCAGTTCACTTAAATCCTTAATCTGTTATGAAGATTAAACATAAAAAATAGATAACAAAAACTTAATCACATCAACACCATGCACAAGAGAATACCATATTTTTATATGGAAAACCATAAAAGGGAAAAACTGTGGTGAGGATTAGCTCACAATATAAAGTAGTAGCAATATCAAATTACAAGAGGCTCACTTCCCAAAAGAGAGAATGCTCACTGTCGGTGGACTCACTGTCCAAGTGGACTCACTGCCCATTGACAAAGAAAGAAAGAAGAGAAGAAGTGGCTCACTACCATGAACTAATATGATAGCATCTACCATAGCCTAAGTTTAGTTCAATTGAAGCACAACAAATATCACCTTTGTAGCCTCTCTAAAAATTGTTGAAAACTTCTACTTATTGCTTTAGGTCTTCTACCACATGAAAGTCCTTTTTGCCTCTGATTCAAATTCACAATGCAAACATCACCATCCTCACACATACACACAAATCTTTTACCCTTATTTATATCAACATCAACCTTGAAACATTCATGAAGGTCAGAAACATAGTCTACAACCTTTAAAACAATCTCCAAGGTCAACAAACATACAAAATTCAAATTAGGTCTAGACATAAACATTCTTGTGGAGAAAAGGAATGAAGGTAGACCACTTCAAAGCTTATCTTGGACCTAAAAATATCTTCACACACTTCAACACGCTTCCTCAAACCTTGAAGCACATCTGCAATTAGTGTTAACACCCAAGTCGGCTGAACTTGTGTAAACACCAAGAAAACTTAGGCACACACTTCCAAGAACACAACCATGACTTGTGGACCAAGAATAAGCCTTTAATATGATCTAGAAACATCCATGAACAACATGAAATCACTAGGGAGCCAACAAATCCAGTTACAATAAAGCTCACTTGAAGATAGTTCATAGACTGCTCACAACCAACACTACTAGGTTCTTCTACTCAAGAAAACTACATTCCAAAGCACCAAATCACAAGTGCTTTGGATAAAACATAGATATAGACTTTATGAACACTCATCTAGAATTGTAAGACCAAAAACCAAACTGCAGAGAAGTGCAGAGAAAAATACTTTCTCCCAGTCACACTGCAAACACTGTTAGGTAGAGTCTTCAAACTGGTGAACATAACTCTCAAACCACAACATTTTAGAGAACCAAATTATAGATTTAACATCTTCAAAAAATTCTCTAAAACATATCCAAACCTCACACTCTGGTCTTCAACACAAAATAAATGACGATCAAGAACTCAAATAGTATCCTATAAGCTAGAATACTTCTTCACAACAAGTTGTCTTCAGTATTTATCAATTTTTCTCAAAATCACTTGGAAATGTAGAAACAAGAACAATATACTAACATCATCAGCACTTCTACAATCCATTCAAATCACCTTAATGCAATAACTCAATAAACCAATAACAACAACATTAAAAGATACAGTTAACACCAATGACAACACAAACTTGTTGACATCAATGACAACACCGATTAGCACATACTTGTAACAATCTCCCCCTTTATCATTGATGGCAACATATGATGTGTAAAACCATTAGGACACAATTCTACACTAATCTCTCTCCCCCTTTCTTTTATACATCTTACTCTCCCTTTATTTTTCACATGAACTCTCTCCCCCTTTGACGTCAATGGCAAAGGGTGACACACCTTCTTCAATATTTCTCCCCCTAAATATGATATTGCACATACTTGCACTATTCTCAAATGCTCTGAATACTACACCTTAGGAGTACACACCATCCTTTACCATCTCTTACTCCCCCTGATTGCAACACTTTTCAATGCCACTACATGCTCCCCCCTGAGAGGTAGCCTCCATCATCAGTCCAAAAAAGAATGAATCCTAAATCATACTAGACTAATGCATTTCCTTATGCATCTAGTTCAAAGAAGGAGGGGAAATAACCCCTAACTTCTCCCAGAGATACTAAAATGTGTCATTAATAAGAGCCTTGGTGAATATGTCAGCAACCTGATCCTTTGTACGCACGTACTCAAGCTTCACTTCCTTCTCTACAACCTTCTCTCTCAAAAAGTGATACTTGATATAAATATGATTTATCCTTGAATGCATCGTTGGATTCTTAGAAATGTTAATGGCATTGGTATTATCACAAAAAATGTGAATTGGATCATCATACTCAACTTTGATAGCCTTCAGATTTTGTCTCATCCATAGCACCTATGTGCAACATGATGTTGCTGCAATTTACTATGATTCTATAGTAGATAAGGACACTGAATCCTACTTCTTACTTAGCCACGACAAAATTCTATCTCCAAGAAAGAACAAACCACCACTTGTACTTTTCTTATAATCTACACATCTAACCCTATCTGCATCTGTGTATGCACTTAGGGTGAAGTCATTGTTCTTAGGATACCACAAACCATGATCTAGAGTGTCTTTCAAATACTTGAATATCCTCTTCACTGCCATGACATGTGACTCTCTAGGATCTTCTTGAAATCTTACCACAAGATAGACTACATGCATGATATCTGGTCTTGTAGTAGTTAGGTATAGCAGTCCTCTAATCATTGACCTACATTTTCTCTAATCATCCTTAGGAGATTCATCATTCTTACTCAGCTTACAACCAGTTGTCATGGGGGTACAAACTAGTTTAGAATCTTCCATTCTAAACTTCAACAATTCCTTGAGATACTTTAATTGTGAAATGAAATTGCCTTTATTTGTTTGATTAATTTGTAGCCCAAGGAAGACGTTCTTCTCACCACACATTGACATCTCAAATTCTTTTTGCATGTTATCTACAAAGTTTTTACACATACTTTAATTTTCATTGAAGATTATATCATCCACATAGACCTCAATAATAAGGATTTGATCTTTTCTTACCTTGATGTATAAATTACTATCTATAGACCCTTTACTAAATCCCTGCTACAATAGATACATGTCTAACCTAGCATACCAAGCTCTAGGAGCTTGCTTCAGTCCATACAATGCCTTCTTCAATTTGTATACCATATCTAGTTTGTCTAATAACTGAAATCCATTTGGTTTATGTATGTATACTTCCTCTTCCAACTCACCATTTAGAAAAAATGACTTCACATCCATTTGATATACCTTGAAATCCTTATGTGCTACATAAGCCAAAAATAACCTAATAGCCTCTAGTCTTGCCACTAGAGCAAAATTTTCCTCATAGTCTATTCCTTCCACTTGTCAGTAGCCTTTACATACAAGTCTTGCTTTGTTCCTTACCGATTCTCTATTCTCATTCAATTTGTTCCTGAACACCCACTTAGTTCCAATCACATTCTTGTTCTTTGGTCTTGGAACAAGTTCTCAAGTTTATTCTTCTTAATCTGCATCAATTTTTCTTCCACAACCTTAACCTAGTACTCATCCTTGCATGCCTCAACCACTGTTTTAGGTTCAACTTTGGAAAGTAAACATAGATTTATATGTTCTTCAATAGATTTACTTCTTGATAGTACACCTTTGCTCTTATAACCAATGATCTGATCTTTAGTGTGTTGCCTCTGTACATACTTAGGAGTTTTATGAGCCCTTTCTAGGGCATCTTGTTCTTCAACTTGTACTTCCAATGTTACTTGAACTTCAACCTGCACTTGCTTCTCTTTGGTATTTTCCTCTTCTCCACAAGAGGACTTATCTGATTCATATCCATTAATCTCTAAGAACTTATACATATCTTCATCAACCTTGACATTAGCACTTTCAAAAATCTTTCTTACCCTCTTATTGTAGCATCGGTAAGCTTTTCTTTTGGTAGAGTATCCAAGAAAGATACCTTCATCACACCTTGAATCAAACTTTCCTAGTTCTTCATCCCTTCTGATATAACATTTTCTTCCAAAAACATTGAAGTATTTAGCAGTTAAAATCCTTCCATATTATAGTTCACAGGGAGTCTTTATATCATTCTCTTTCACCTATAGTCCATTTTGTATGTACCCAGCAGTATGAATTGCTTCTCTCCAATAAACTTCTAGTAGATTTGCTTCCTTTATTATTGTCCTTGTAGCTTCTTGAACAACCATGTTCTTCCTTTCAACCACTTCATGTTGGCAAGAGACACTATGTGGCTTCATGAATGTTGTCATTGATGGCAACAAAGTACCTTCCACACATCCACAGCACATGACATGTCTATACTAGAAGTCAGATTGAAGAGTATCTTGGTCTGGTGAGCAAGAATAGAGCATGTAGTAAGGTCCGACAATTAGGTCTGGATCTCTCAGAGGATGTATCCCAACAAAGTATGGACTTGGGGAAGTAAACAAGAGTATCATGACTACTACATTCCAGAGATTGAGCCTCCAATGGTGAAAGAGTGAAAATATATGAGCATCTAAGTGTTGGGTCCCTGACAGGCAAAGTAGAACTGACTGACAGAGCATCAGACCTTAATCCGGATGAGAAATTGATGGTGAACAAGTTTCTTGAGGGATTGTTCATGGTTGGCCAACATGATTGATGACTTCTATAACTATCCTTCTGATATGCATCACTTAGTAAGCATGGATTTAGCCGACAGACTAGATTTGAGAAATATCTTGTGTTTTTTAGATGTCAACTAGGAAGATGTTGAAATCCTTGATGCAGATATATATACCAAATTGATTTTGGTATGAAGGTGTGTGTGTGGTGTGGTGATATGCAAATAAAAGTAGAGAGTAGTGTGGAAGCAACAATACAAGCCTGGTATGTGACAAAACAGCAGCACTAAAGAAGAGGAAGAATGAAGTGTAGTAGATCAGTGTATTGGGCCTAACCAAAACTAAACCTTAGCATATATGGATGCTTCTCATTAGTTCAAACACCTAGTTACATTCTATATACCTTGTAGATGGTGAGTCTCTTGTAGGTAATGAGCCTCTTGTGAGCAGTGCGCTCAGGTAGTAAGCCCTAATTGGCAAGTGCCATTTTGTACTTCTTATTCTTTTAATAGAGAATACAATCTTGGGTTAGTCACCCCATGGTTTTTCCCTTAACCAAGTTTTCTAAATAAAAATCCTTGTGTTATGTGTGTTGATTTCTTTTCTACTCTCATGATTATGTATGGTTATTTGTTTTGATGCTGCTCTAATTGTTAAAGAAGAAAAGAAAGTTGAATATTTAAGATAACTAATTCATCCCCCCTCTCAGTTATCTACCTTATTTACAACAATTGGCATTAGATCCAAGTTTCTCCAAACATATCCTAATAGCTTGAGGAAGATCTAGGAATCTCAATGGATATGTATGGTATGAGGGAACAACTTTAGTCTGCCCTAGATGATCTTGAGCAATCTCATTCTGAAGTCAACAAATTGAAGGAAAGACTCAAACAAGCTAATGACTTCACAAATGAACTAAAAGAAAAATTGAGCATCTCTATGAAAAAGAGAAAGGAACTACTTCAGCAATTAGTAAGTCAAAGTGAAGCCAATAATACCAATGAAGATCTAAATGAGAAAAACAAGTTATGTGAAAAGATGTCAAAAGAGGTCATTATGGTAAGACATGAAATGGAATCAGGGGTTATGAAATTCACCCAAGAAATTGAAGAGAAAAGAAAAGTTGAAGATAATCTAAAACAATCTCTCAGGGAAAAGTTAGAAGACTGCCACAAAATGGATAGAATAATCAGGCATCTAGAATTTGATCTTAAAGAAGCTAGAGATAATGAAGAACAACTTGAGAATCAGATAGACACTCTTAAAAGGGATCTTCAAACAACAAATGAATACAAAGAGAAATTCAAGATAAGCTCTGCTCAACTTGAAGTTCTTCTTGAAAGCCAAAAGAGGGTAGATGACAAGCATGGCTTGAGATATGAAAAAGGTGAAAGCTCTGGATCTGGTCAGAAGTACTCTGGATCAAGAAATCCAAGGAACAAGTCTAGAAGACCTCTGGTAAGACAACCAAATGCTCAAAGATATCCATCCTTCAATGGATACTGCTACAATTGCAATAACTTCAGGCATAAAGCAAATCAGTGCAGAAGAAGAATGAATCAGACTAATTCATCCTTCTTTGGACAATGTTTCAACTACTATAGGTATGGTCATAAATCTCATGAATCTAGAAATATGCAAATAAACAAATCATTCAATGGTAGATGCTTTGCATGCAATAGAATGAGACATATGGCTAATCAATGTAGATCAAGAGGATACCAGTCAAATATGCAAAGAAATAATGTTTGCTACAATTGCAATAGATCCAGTCATATTGCCAAATTCTGTAGAAGTAAGAATCCAGACAAAAAGGGTCCAGTGGATAATAATCAAAGTCAAGACAAAGGAAAAAGAAAAGTGAATGCGGATGAAGTTCAAAAGGAGATGAACAAGATTTGGGTTAAAAGAAGTACAGAAAATGTTGGGGATGGATCCACACTAGAATCTGGTGTTGATATTCCTTTCAGAAACTAAATAGATGAGCTCTGGCTCAAGGAGAGTCACAAAGGAAAACAAATCCCCCCATCCAGTCAATTGGTGCCTGAAATCAGCACACAGAAAGTTGCGGATTAAAGGGTTCTTAGAGAAATATCTAAATAAGCCTTGGTAAAAATATGGAAGATCCGCAAGAAGTTTTGAAGATGTTAATCATCCAAGATTGATCCGGCTTAACTGTCATCTGGTAAAAGTAGGATTCTCACAGTTAGATCCGGTATGATTCAAAATTGAAATATTTGGATCTTCAGTTATATGGAATGATTGGAGAAAGGGAGATAGGTTGTCATTTACCACCAAGAACCATTCTAAGTGCATCTCAGTGATCCAGAAAGATCCCTCTTAGAACAAGGAGAGCAAGGCAACCGGAGTGACTTAAGTTATGCATTTATTGCAATGAGGAATTAGGGTTTTGCATAGAAATATAAGGGTTCTTTTGTTCATCATTTGCACATTTGCATTTAAGAAGAAGAAAGAAGGAGCTCTACATCAAGATTGCCTCAAACCTCTCAAAGATCAACTGTAGAAATCAATTCAACCAATAATCTTATCTAGCTCATATTGTGAACCCTAGAAGCGTAAAAAGGTATTTTTGCTCTTGAATATCTCTCTCTAAATCTTTTGAAAGATGGGTACTTTGAATATTGTCAAAATCATTGATAGGTCGTGCCCTAAGTTTAAGAAACATCCTTACAAATCTCTAGAAGTGG
The DNA here is from genome assembly GCA_027924645.1 of Cunninghamia lanceolata. NCBI lineage: Eukaryota > Viridiplantae > Streptophyta > Pinopsida > Cupressales > Cupressaceae > Cunninghamia > Cunninghamia lanceolata. The sequence continues at coordinate 1,420,349 of BSBN01001254.1, forward strand.
ATCCCTTAGGTGCCTTTTCAAGCATTCCACATGGGGTTTTGCATGTAGAAGATGTTAGGGCTTACATTCATGCAAACATTGAGGAATTTGGGGAATCCAAGCTAATGGAAATCTACCACAAGTAGTTAATAGATAAATCATTTGAACTCAAACCTTAGTACAAGGCTATCTGGGATAAGCATTTCAGACATTGCATCCATTTCCCCTATTTTGTAGAAGATGAATGGATCCGATATGTTCTAAGTAGAGTGCATGACAACTTCATGTGGTTCATGAGGCCATTTAAGATCACAAAAGATGCCATTAGGGCGTTAACTGGATTGCACTCATCCGGTGGGTTACCTACTCTCAAATTAGTCAAAAACCAAACTGTAAGTGAGGTTACCGGATCAAAATTTGACAAGAGGGAAATGACAATAGAAGACATCAGAGATCTGGATATCAAAATTGCCTCTATGATAACTGGTTACAAAATCTACCACTCCAGCAAGGAGAATCCAGTATCCAGAATTGCTATATATACTGCATATGAAATGCTAAGGAAAAATGTTGACTATGATCTTTGTGAGCTTCTCCTGAACCAACTATTAGAGAATCTACAGAAAATAAAGAAGGATAAGAAGAATTCATTTAAGTATGGTGGCTTGATTCTATGTTTATTTTTTTACTATATGAATGAGCTACCTGGATCCAGTGGTTGGGTATGACAAAATGACAAACCGGTTGCCATACAAATTAGAGATTACATGTATGGGCTTGGTGATGCCAAGGCTCAAAGTACAGCACTCTGGGGATACTTCAAGAACTTTCAAAGTATGATGCAAGCCAGAGAAAGAATCCCTTAATCTTTGGTTGAGAAATACAAGGATACATCATGCTTTATGGTAGACACTGATCAATGCCTAATGGAGGCAGTGGAGCCAAGGATAGTCTGGATCATGCCAATGGGATATGAGGAAGATGAGAAAATCCTAGAGCTACATATCCAACACCTGCTGAGTCAACCCAAGGACCTTGAGGCATAAAGGTTTGGAACCTTTCAAGAGTTGAGTGTGAAAATTCATGTTGAGCTAAGAAAACCAGAGATGAAAAGAAAAGTGAGAAGAGAAGTAGAGGAAGTTTCCAAAAGATTTGGCATTTCTAAAGAAGCAGTCGATGCAAATGGAGAGAAAATAGAAAGAGCAGAGAAAGAAAGACAAGATACAGAAAAAGAAAGTGATCCAGTGCAAGCCTCCTCCCAGACTAGATCGTCAAAGAGTTTTGCACCTGCCACCTCTAAGAACCAAAAGGCCTCAAAACTAGAAGCTAAGACATTTGGTAAGGGAGAAAAGAGAACAAAAACCAATGCCACAAGGACCTATACAAGTCAGAAGGATGATGAAGAAACTGAGATCAATGAGGAAATCAAGAAAATAAAGAAGAAGAAGAAAACATCCAGTGAACCCTCTACTGGTCATAGCAAGGAAGAAGAGGCAGAAGAATTTTTTGAAAGGCCTACTCTATCCATTGATGATGTAGTCAAGGCAGTTACTATGGATGGGAATCTACAACCAATGACAGAATTCTATGATGAGAATAGTGACACAGATAAAAGGATCTTGGAAGAAGCTACAATTAAGTACTTAAACATACATAATAAAGCATTGATTGAAATTATTTCTCTAATTCCCAAGATTTTAGAGAAAGTACTTGAACTCAAAAAAGATAATGCCAAGGAAAAGGATATGGAGACCCAGGAACAAATAGCTATTCAGCTCCATCCTTCCATCACTCCAAAATGAATGAACATGATCTTCAAGGATTGTAAGGATGAGTTCTGGAGCAAAGCCAGAATGAACAAGCTTATGATCGAAGAGACTGATCAAGTGGCCAAAGAGACTGAAGAAATCCTCTAGAATGCCTATAAAAGATTCAATCTTCCTATTATAGATAACATAAGTGATGAATCTTCTGCCATGGATGTAGAAGGATCAAGTGGATCTAAGGAAGATTCTATTGAGAAAGATGCAAAAAAGTCAAAGGAGATAAGGGAAGAGAAGACTAAGGACTTGGATTCCTCTATTTCAGAAGAGGAAGTCCATGAAGAAGTAAACATCTCCCTTTTGGATCCCCCTGTAGACTCTGGAATTGAAGGAGAAGAAAGAAAGGAGAGAAAATCAGTCAAGAAGAAGAGGTGAAGCAAAGAGAAAAAGATCAAACAAAGAAGACCCCAGATGATAGTCCTAAGGTTGTAGAAGGAGAGAAAACTCTATCTCTGGCAATACACATTGTAGAAGTAGTCAAAGACTTCCCGACAAAAGAAATGATGGAATTGGATGAACCAGAGCTGTTTCAAGGACCACTTAATTTTGACTCTCTCTCTTCGGTCCAGACAATGAAGGTACCATCTTTTGCTCAAGCTAAAGAAAAAGAAAAACTTCTAAAGTCTCACATGGAAGACTGTGAGCTAATAAAGATTGCATCCAGTGTGCTAGAGAAAATTATGCCATCCTTTCAAAAGCATCTTTCGGCCTCCTCATCCGGTAATCTGAAATCTCTTATTAATTCTGTTAGCACACATTTTGATTCTTTGGAGAAAGCAGTAGAAGAGAAAGTCCAGAAAGAGTTTTTGGGTAAGAGATTTTCTAAAGTACAGGGGTTCATAGCAAATGATAGGAGAAATCTGAATATTAGAATAAAGAGCTTAGAAAATGCTCTTAAAGATGGTGGAGATCTATACAAATTTTGTCTATCTTGATCCACCATGATAGCAGACATTACTAAGAAGGTGGAAGAGCGAGAGAGCAAACTATCAAGTTTATCTCAAAATTTTGTTCCTCTTACCTCTTCCATAATGAATCAAGAGAGTGTCAGACTATTGCAGCTATAAATGAAATAAAGAAGCTTGAGAAGGAGAAGAAAAATAGAATAAGCAAAATGAGTGAACTAAGAGGGATAATTATCCCTAAGTTAGAGGCAATGCATGAGGCCCTAACTGATGCTCAGACTACATCCCGGACCAATGATCTAGCAAACTTAAAGAGGGAAGAAGCTTTTGCATTTTTGTTAAGTGGTCATATCTCAATTTTGGATAGGATGAAGCAGAGTTGGGCAACTGAATTTGTCCAGTTGAAAACAACTTTTGTGGATATACTTAAGTATATGTAAGTATGACTTGTATATATACTTATGCGACTATGTATAGATTAAATTTTGCAAATTTTTGTGTGTGGATTCCACCCTTTGCCATTGATGTCAAAGGGGGAGTGAGGAGTAGTGAAAAATGTGGAATCTAGCTAAGGGGGAGCTCTGGAAAAAGTGTATATAAGAACAAAGCATCAGCCAAGGGGAGTGTACTATAACACTTAGTCATTTTTCACTAAGTGTTGCCATCAATGCCAAAGGGGGAGATTGTTGGCAAGAGACACTGTGTGGCTTCATGATTGTTGTCATTAATGGCAACAAAGTCCATTCCACACATCCACAGCACATGACATGTCTATACCAGAAGTCAGATTGAAGAGTATCTTGGTCCAGTGAGCAAGAATAGAGCATGCAACAAGGTCTAATAATCAAGTCTGGATCTCTCAGAGGATGTATCCCAGCAAAGTGCAGACTTGGGGAAGTCAACAAGAGTATCATGACTACTACATTCCAGAGATTGAGCCTCTGGTGGTGAAAGAGTGAAAAGATATGAGCATCTAAGTGTTGGGTCCCTGATAGGCAAAGTAGAACTGACCGGCAGAGCATCAGACCTTAATTCGGATGAGAAATTGATGTGAACAAGTTTCTTGAGGGATCATTCATGGTTAGCCAACATGATTGATGAGTTCTATAACTATCCTTCTGATATGCATCACTTAGTAAGCATGGATTCAACCGACAGACCAGAGTTTGGAAATATTTTGAGTTTTCCCAATGCCAACTAGGAAGATGTTGAAATCCTTGATGCAGATATATATACCAGATTGAGTTTGGTATGAAGGTGTGTGTGTGGTGTGGTGCTATGTGAAGAAAAGTAGAGAGTAGTGTGGAAGTAGCAATACAGGCCCGGTATGTGACAAAACAACAACACTAAAGACGAGGAAGAATGAAGTGTAGTAGATCAGTGTATTGAGCCTAACCAGAACTAAATCTTAGCATATTTGGATTCTTCTCATTAGTTGAAACACCTGGTTACATTCTATATACCTTGTAGATAGTGAGTCTCTTGTAGGCAATGAGCCTCTTGTGAGCAGTGTGCTCGGGCATTGAGCCCTAATTGGCAAGTGCCATTTTGTACTTCTTATTCTTTTAACAGAGAATATAATCTTGGGTTAGTCACCCCATGGTTTTTCCCTTAACCGAGTTTTCCACGTAAAAATCCTTATGTTATGTGCGTTGATTTCTTTTCTGCTCTCATGATTATGTATGGTTATTTGTTTTGATGCTTCTCTAATTGTTAAAGAAGAAAATAAAGTTGAATATTTAAGATAATTGATTCACCCCCCCTCTCAGTTATCTACGTTGTTTACAACACTTCATTCTATTGTGGAGTTCTAGGAGCATATAACTGCCTCATTATCCCATGATTCTCACATAACATATTAAACTCATTAGAAGTAAACTCTCCTCCTTTGTCAAACCTCAAATATTTGATCTTCACATCCATTTCATTTTCAACCATTGCTTTAAATTCTTTAAGCCTATCTAGGGCTTTTGATTTTTCTTTAAGAAAAGTAACCCAAGTCATTCTAGAGTAATCATCAATGAATAACATAAAATACCTGTCACCTTGGAAACTCCTTACTCTTGTAGGACCACAAAGGTCTGTATGACCCAATTCCATCAATCCAGTAGATGACTGATCCTTTCTTTTGAAGCTTCTTCTTGTAAACTTTCCAAATTGACATTCCTTGCATACAATAGTAATATGCTTTGTTAACTTTGGTAAATCTCTCATAGCTTGAACTGAACATATTCTTTTAAGACTATAAAAATTGATGTGACACAGTCTCCTATGCCATACCCAACTCTCACTGATCTAAGTCATAAGGCAGTAACTAACACCACCTTTGAGATTATAGACATTTCTACATGTCTTCTTTCTAGTAGCAATCACTGTTCTAGAGCTTTTTTTAATCTCACATCCATCATTCTAAAACATAAGATTGTAACCCTTGCTACACATCTTTCCAACACTTAAGAGATTATGCTATAAACCTTTGACATAAAAGACATCATCAGTGTTATGCTTTCCATCAAAGCTAATTGAACCTTTTCCACAAATCTTAGCAGCTTCCTCACCACCAAACCTTACTACTCCACCATCAAACTTTTCAAGTTTAGTAAACTTACTCTTATCACATTTTCATATGATTTGAGCATCCACTATCAATCACCTAGTTATCATTTTCACTCCTAGCATAAAAAGAAGATATAATAGTATCTTTAGGGTTAGTGCTTGCTTCTAGACTCTTTTCCTTCACACAGCTTCTAGGGTTAGCAAAACCAGTTTCATCTCTTATGGTAATAAATAAGCATTCATTATCCTTATCATCCTCAAAGTTAGAATCATCATAAAAAATACTTGCATAGTAATTTTTCCTAATTGATTTACTTTTTTCCTTGTTCTTGACTCTCAGAGCTCTATCTAGACACCTTGAAGCATAATGACCTATTTTTCCACAACTGAAACATTTAAAGGGTAACTTACTAGTACCCTTTTTCATCCTTCTTACAAAGTTAGCCGCCACTTCATCAAAGTGTTCCTAATTTGATTCAACCATCTTCTCAGTTTTACCATGCTTTAAAAGAAGTCTCATGTTTTGGAGTTCCACCATTTGTGTCAAATTCTCTTATTTCAAAAGTAGTTAAGGTGCCAAGCAATTGTTCTTTGGTAAACAGATTCAAATTTTGTAATTCTTCAATAGCAGACACCTTATGACTGTAAGATTTATGAATAGTTCTAAGTACCTTCAATATTACTTCTTAATCATCTATTTTCCCACCAAGTCCCTTGATGCCATTGACAACTTCATCTATCTTTTGTAAGTAGCTTGCAATGTTTTCATCTTTAGACATACACATGGTCTCATAAGTGAGCTTCAAATTCTGTATTTTAGCCCTTTTGACCTTCTCATCACCTTCATAAACACTTTCCAACCCTTTTCAAATCTCATTAGCAATTTTTAAATCCACAACTTTCACTAATTCAAAATTAGTAAGTCCACTTAAGAGAGTATTTTTTTCCTTACCATCTATTTCTGTAGCTTTGATTTCATCTTCGGTATTTACACCACTTGTAGGTATAGTATACCTTGAATTCACACATTTCCAAACATCATAACTAAGAGAAATTAGAAAATCTTCCATCCTTATCTTCTAGAGCACATAGTCTGATCCATCAAACAAGGGAGTATGCTTCTTGTGCACCATCCTAGCTCTAACTCAAGATTTTAAGATTTCTTCAAAGGAACCTTGCTCTGATACAAATTACTAAATGCAAAAGACAATTGAGAGGGGGGAGGTGAATCAATTGTACCAAAAATTTTAAACCCTCAAAAACATAATCACATCCACATCAGTTCACTTAAATCCTTAATCTATTATGAAGAATAAACATGAAAAATAGGTAACAAAAACTTAATCACATCAACACCATGCACAAGTGAACACCAATTTTTTATGTGGAAAACCCTAAAAGGGAAAAACCATGGTGAGGATTAGCTCACAATATAAAGTAGTAGCAATACCAAATTACAAGAGGCTTATTGCCCAAAAGAGAGAATGCTCATTGCAGATGGACTCACTATCCAAGTGGACTCACTACCTACTGAGAAAGAAAGAAAGAAGAGAAGAAGTGTCTCCACTCCATGAACTAATATGATATCATCCACCACATACCTGAGTTTAGTTCCAATGAAGCACATAAAATATCACCTTTGTAGCCTCTCTGAAAATTGTAGAAAACTTCTTCTCATTGCATTAGGTGTTCTACCACATGAAAGTCCTTACTGTCTCTAATTCAAATTCAAAATATAAACATCACCATCCTCACACACACATACACATGAATCTTGTACACTTATTTATATCAACATCAACCTTGAAACATTCACCAAGGTTGCTAACACACTCTACAACCATTGAAACAATCTCCAAGGTCGACAAACATATAGACTTCAAATTAGGTATGGACTTAAACATCTCTATAGAGAAAAAGAATGAAGGTATATCACTTCATAGTTTAGATCAGACCTAAAAATATCTTCACAAGATTCAACACGCTTCCTTAATCCACAAAGCACATCTGTAACTAGTGTTAAGACCCAAGTTGGCTAAACTTGTGTAAACACCAAGAACACTTAGGTACATGCTTCCAAGAACACAACCATAACTTATCAACCAAGAACAAGCCTTTAAAATGATTTGGAAACATCCAAGAACAACATGAAATCACCTGGGATCCAACAAATCCAGTTACAACAAATCTCACTTGAGGATAGTTCACATACTGCTCACAACCAACACTGCCAAGTTCTGCTACTCAAGAAAACTACATTCTGGAGCACCAAATCACTAGTCCTTTGGACAAAACATAGATATGAAACTTCTGAAAACTCATCTAGAACTATAAGACCAAAAATCAAACTACAGAGAAATGCAGAGAAAAATACTTTCTCCCAGTCACACTACAATTACTACTAGGCACAGTCTTCATATTGGCAAACATAACTCTCAAACCACAGTGTTCTGGAATAGCAAATTCTAGATTTAACATCTTCAACTACTTCTCTAAAACATATCCAAACCTCACACTCTAGTCTTCAACACAGAAGAAATGCAGGTCAAAACTCAGACAGTATCTTGTAAGCCAGAATACTTCTTCACAACACTATCTTCACTATTTTTCAAATTTTCTCAAAAGCACTTGGAAACCTAGCAACAAGAACAATATACTAACATCATCATAACTTCTACAAGACATTCAAATCACCTTAACACAATAACTTAATCAACCAACAACAACATCATTAAAAGATACAGTTGACACCAATGACAACACAAACATATTGACATTAATGACAACACCAATTAACACATACTTGCAACAGGGTTTGACAGGTGGAAGGAGATCATTGTATTTCTTTGGGAAATGATTTTTGTTGTAAGTACATAACTGATTATACATGTTGATAAATTTGTAATTGTTGGAGTAGAAGGTTTTTGACTTATTCAATAATTTTATTGTTAATAAAAGTACTTTCAACTTGTGTGATGATTTGACTATGTGATTGGGTTACTTGATAAGGTCCCCTGATCACAACTGCATCAAGTGGTATCAGATCAGGTTTTCTCATTGGGATGTGTTGAAGTAGAGATTGTGCAAAATGTTGTTTTCCTGGAAGGAATTTAAAAGCCAAAGAAAGGGCTTATTGAAGAGAGAATACAAGAGAAGTAAAAAAGGAAATGTTCACAGTGAAACATAAGAGAGGTGTTTATATTGTTGTTGGGTGAAAAAAAATGTAGTTGAAAAGAAGTTGAGAAGAGGTTATATCCTTGAAATATGGGAGGTGTCTCAAGAAAACCCTAAGTGATTTGTTGTAGAAGAGGAGATTCTATAATTGTAGAGAGCTAGATGCTCTGAGAAATTTTTTGCAAGTGAGAAGAGGCCTGTAAATGTAGAGGACTTGAGTCCTAGAGAATTTTTTTGCAAGTGTGAGAAGGAGCCTGTAATTGTATAGGGTAGAGAAGGAGGCACGAGAAACCAAAAAAGCTTTGTTTTATTCGATTGAGGATAGAGAAATATTTTTTTAGGTAAATCCCTATGACTACAGAGGGTTAATACACTAGAGATTCTAGAACTTCTTTCAAGCGGGATCTTGTAACAGAAGTAGTTGAGAAGATGTCTTCAAAAAGGAGGACTAGAAGGGTCATGAGGAGATCTATGAGAATGACGTTTGTGGAAGAGCCGGCATAAAGAAGGTTTACAAACTTTGTATTTGAAGAGTTAATAAAAATATAGGCTAGAATGATTGCATTGGAAATGAAGCAAGGGAGAGGAAACATGGTAGATGAGAGAAGATATGAGGAAGAATTTCATGAAATTGACATAGTAGAAAAGGATAAAGAAAATTTTGATGTCGAATGTTAAGCAGAAAGAATAGATTGGTATTCTGAGGAAGGAGAAGATTTGGAATAAGGTGATGAGATTGAAGAGTTTAGTTGAAAGGAAATCATACTGGAAGAGAATGTTGAAAGAATAAATAATAAACTAATTTTTAAATTAGTTGTTAATGTTGTCAAGGATATAGTTGAAAAAGGAGATTAGGCTATAAGATCTCTTGAGGCATTAGATAAAACTATGTTTAAGTTGGAAGCACCAGAGGATGAATAGAATGAAGTTTTTGTACATAGGAGAGGTTGTGAAGTCAAATGCCAGATAAATGGCAGGGAAAAAGGGTAAAATGTATTGGTGACCGAAGAGAGGAGAAATTGATGAAATTGAAATTCATGTTTTGTCTGAAATTGATTTATTGGTAGGTGACCTTGAAGGAAGGGAGAAATAAATGTTCATGAGGAAGCATAAGGAAAAGGATAATAAGACCATAAAGATGATTTACAAAGTGACAAAACAATAGGTTGTAGAAAGAGGAAAGAGTAAAGGATCTAATTTGGAAAACGTAGAACTTACAGTGGAAATGGACGAAGTGAAAGAGAAATAGTTCAGCGGGATTTTAAATTTTGTGTTCAGTTGCAAATAGTGAAATAGATAAAATAGATGGAGTAAAAATAAAGGTCATTGAGGGCCCTATTTTTTATGAACTCGATGAAAATGAAGAAGATTTTCTATTGAAAGAGGAGATGAGAAAGATAGATAGCCTATTTGTAAGGAAAATGATATATGAATATGATAAAGTGATGAAGAAGATGTAGGTCAGAGAAGATTAATCATATGATTATGCTAGCCCTATTTTGTTTGTAGGTATTAAGAAAGATGCAGTAGAAGGTCATGTATGTGACATTGAAGGATAAATCCTCATACAAGAGGATGACAAGGAAAAGAATGCAAGTATAGCAGAATCATGTCTTAGCAGAGGCATGAAGAGGAAGATAACAGAGAATGAGCATAGAATGATTATTGTAGTAGTAGATGAGTAGAAGGAGATAGAGGTAAAAGTTAATAATTTTCATTTATATGATGAAGGAAATAATGTTTAGTTGTATAGATATGAGATTCTAAATATGGAAGAAGAAATGAAAGGAGGAATGGATGATTTTGTTAATAAATATTTGAGTGGAGCTTGTGTAGAGAAGGTGAGTGTAGAAGGATAAATTACAGTAGTGGGTGGTCCTTTAAAGGACACTATAATGCTAGAGAAAATGATACAATCCTATGTGAAGGAATGAGATAGACAAGATCATGATAAAGATGAAAGAGAGGAATGGGAGATTGCAGTAAGATCATATCTTATGGGAGGCATGAAACAATTGATAAAAATTAACAGTAGTGAAGAAGTAAGAAAAGATGATAAGATTATGTTTGGAAATTTTAATTTCCTTAAAACCTATGGAATTGATGTGTGTACAAGTATGATGGAGCTTGAGAAGAATAGAAATGCAGAGGAAGTATGCATGATGAGATTTAGAATTGCAGAGTAACAAGGTATGACTGAGATGGTGAGGATGGAAATCTTTAATTTCCATAAAGTTGATTATTTTGACTCGCATACAAATGAAATGGAATGGAAAGTAGAAGTTTTGTGGAGGTGGTTAGATTATGGTGGGTGGAATCCCATGAGAAGAGGAAGTGAAATGGAGAGTGGTAAAATGAGGAGTGATGAGTGGTGTGGTATTTAGTGTTGCAAGTGATTTTATATGTTGTCTTTTCATTGATGACAAAAGCGTTGTTGTTGGTTTCATGATTAGATCTTTTCAGTGATTATTCTTGAACAAAGGATGCAAATTCAATGTTCTTCATATTCAAATCTTTAAGAATTTCTCCAAGGTTGGTGTTCTTATTGGTGTTCTTGCTTCTATCTTCATCATGGTTTTAGAGGTGTTATAACTTCATCTTGCAGAGGTTGAATTTATATGTTATTACAGAAGAAATGCTATGTTGGGAGAAATCTAAGGTTTTAATATTTTTGTCTTAAGAGATACTAAGTTTAAACTCCAAGACTAAGTCCTTTGTCATATGTTTAAACCCACATGCCTTTATTTTTACATTTAACCAATGACATTAGTCATCATTTGAGAGCCTATTATTATGTCCTTGGTTTTGAACAATTATATTCTATGAGCATGTTTTTATAAAAATATTAAAAAGGCCTATACTATGAGCATGTTTTATAAAAATATTAAAAAGGCCTATATACTATGAACATGTTTTATAGAAATATTAAAAAAAAAAAAAAAAAAAACCATTTGAAAAAATGATAAAAATCACATTCCTTATATATCCCTACTCCTCCTCATATGGATCGTGCTTTTCTTAGTTATTAAGACTTAGTCTTAATATTAATATCTTTATTGTTTTAGTCTCCCACTTTCTTGGTTGCTTTTTAAAGCAAGTTTTTTTATAAAGTTTTTTTTTTTTTTCCTTTTAAAAAAAAAACAAAATCTGAAATCAGATTTATTTTTCTATGGCAACAAATACTAAGTGATGGAAGGTAGAAAGTTTTTTTTGAAGATAGAAAAGTTTTTTTTGAAGGTAGAAAGGAAGTGGAAGATGGAAAGTTTTTTTGGTGCATGAAGTGTTTTAAAAAATGGAAATATTTTTGTGGTGTGAGAGATATAAATATTTTTTGAAAGAAAGACTTCTTCTTCTAGTTTTTGAAAAATGTTCAAAGAGGAATTAATGTGAATGAAGAGTTTTTGTTCAGAGAGGAAAATTATCAGATTTCAGAGGATGTTCATATCAGATTGATGGAGAGAAAAGTTGTGTAGAGAAATGAAGAGCTTTCAGATATAATCAGATAATCAATTGTTTGAAAAGGTAACAAGGTGTTTTGTAGGGATGATTACAGAGACGGACTAGAATTGAAGAAGAAAAATTGTAGAGATATGATTGATGATAGAGATTGCAGAATTTTTGTTGATTAATATATGAAATTGATTTGAAGATTCAATAATTTTTTTTAGGAGTTTTTCACAAATTTTGCAGAGGTGATTTGGTTCAAAGGTGAATATTTTTGCAGGTTAAAATTTGACATTGCAGGATTTAATCATTATTTTGTAGAGAAAGATATATTTTTTGAAAAATTTGAATAGGGGAAATAAGATGTTGAGTTTGACTGAAACAGGGAAACCCCCTGATTTATATTGTTCATTGTTATTCTGGTGTTGAAAGTCAGTGAGGCTTGTGGTGAAAATCAATATGCCAGTGAGGCAAAATTGTATGTGTCAGTGAGACAGTTGTAAACCTGAAGTTTTTCATTTAAGCCAGTGAGGCAGTTTGAGTGGTTTGTATACCCCTGGAGGGTTTTCCACTCAGGAATATTTTGTGTCAAAAATCTTATGTGTTGATGTTCTGTTTATTTTCATATCTGTTTGAAAATTTTGTAATTGTGAAATCAAAGTTCATTAAAAGTTTGAAAGGTGACAAAAATTTTTAACAACACTAATTCACCCCCCTCTCAGTGTTGTGTGTACTCCCACAATTGGTATCAGAGCCTGGTGCCCTGTAAAGGCTTAATCATCTTGGGTAGATCATATATTTGGAGCACTTGTCATGGCAAGTCAAGAAGGTTATTCAAACTACAAAGCACCTATGTTTGATGGGTCTAACTATGCTTTTTGGAAGTTGAGGATGGAGTCACATTTGTCATCTTTGGGGTATGATGTGTATGCTGCCATTGAAACTGCATATACTGCTACAAATCCTCATGTAACAGCTGATGAGAAAAGAGCATATAAAAATAATGCTAAGGCTAAAAATGTAATATGTTATGGCTTAACCAATGATATACTTGTCAAAATCATGGAGTGTAAGACAGCTAAGGCAATATGGGACAAGCTATCCAATATTTATCAAGGAGATGATAAAATCAAAGAAGCCAAACTACAATCCTATAGAGCCAAGTTTGAAAGTCTCAAGATGAGTGATGATGAGAAAGTGGCAAAATGTCTTCTAAGAGTTCAAGAAATTGTAAATGCTATAAAGGATCGGGTGATACACTGGAAGAAAAGATAGTTGTTACAAAAGTCTTAAGGACTTTAAATTCAAAATATGAGTCCAAAGTGTCTGCAGTTGAGGAAAGAGATTTAAGAAAAGTAACCTTTGATGAACTTCATGGTACTTTCACAGCTTATGAGATGAGAATTAGTAATGATATACCTTCAAGCAAAGAAGCTGCCTTCAAATCAGTTAGAAAAGAAAAAGAGATTTCTGAATTAGAGGAGTTGGATGAAGATCAAGAAATATCTCTTGCAAGGAAATTAAAAAAGGGATATGTTGGTAAGTACAAAGGTAAGCTTCCATTCAAATGTTTTGAATGTGGAAAAATTGGACACTATGCAACTAAGTGTCCTTACAAGGACTTAGACAGTGATGAAGATGAAAACAAGAAGCAATTCAAAAAGAAACAGTTTGTTTCTAGAAGGAAAAACAATTTCAAAAAGAAAAGAAGTTTGTTCATTAAAAATGTTGATGTGACTGTGATTTAGATGATTTTCTTAAAGAAGATGTAGAGGCTTTGTTTATGGCTATTCTAAATGAAGTACAAAATGAAAAATGTGAAGAACAATCAAATAATTGTGAAGCTGTTATTGATTTTGAAGGAGAATTGAAGTGTGCATTAAGTCAAGTCAAGAAGCTTAAAAAGGAAATCATTGCACAGAGAAGTCAGTTTCAAAAGGATAATGAAATCATGAATAATAAATTAACTGATTATGAGAAGCAGATTACTGATCTAAAATTGTCTCTTGAAGAAAGTAAGAGAATCATTGATGTTAAGAGTAAAGAGTTGAATAACAAGGACAAGGAATGTCATACACTTGAAGATGAAATTGTAGATTTGAGAAGAAGACTTGATATGTGCAGAAGTAGTGATAAACTTGATGATCTTCTTGACAGACAAAAAGGATTCAAAGATAAATCAGGTCTTGGATTTGAAGAGGGACACAGTTCTCAAAAGGCTAATGCAAATGATAAATCAATCATAAGGACAACAAACTACAAAAGGAATGAAACTTTCAGGTATAATGTTCATTTTACTGGATATTATTTTTGTTGCAACAGGTTTGGACATAAAGCCAGTGAATGCAAATTTGGAGTCAAAAGAGGAATGAATTTATTTCCAAGAAACCCATTCATGTTTCTAAGAAGTTTGAAGTGTCACAATTGTAAAAATTTTGGGCATATTGCCATTTTGTAGACCTTCTTTGTAAATGCAGCAAACTACAAGGAATACTATTCCAGGATTGTCTTCTTTAAGTCCTAAAAAGAAGTTGTTTGTTTGGAAACCTAAGGTGATCAATAAGAGCTTTGATGTCATGATTGCACAAGCTGCTTTTCATGCCAAAAAGAAGGAATAGTGGGTGATTGATAGTGGTTGTTCTAACCACATGACAGGAGACAAAGATAAGTTTGTTAAATTTGAAGACATTGTTGAAGGATCTGTTATGTTTGGGAATAATGACTACATCATGATCAAAGGCAAAGGTACAATTCTTCTTGATGATGAAACACCACTACATGATGTGTATTTTGTTGAGGGACTTAAGCATAACTTGTTAAGTGTTAGTCAAATATGTGATAATGGCTTTAATGTTGTTTTTGATGCACATGGATGTGAGATAAAAAAGAAATTAGGTAAAGTTATTGTAGTAGGTCTAAGGACTAGTGGTAACATCTACAATCTTCATAAATTTGAAACTAAAAGTGTTGATAGCCATATTTGTTTCATGGGTCAAATTGAAGAAAGCTGGTTGTGGCATAGAAGACTTGGTCATGTGAATTTTGACAATCTTGTGAAAATCAGTAGGAATCACAATGTAAGAAACATGCCTCATATTTCAAAACCAAGCAATACTACATGCAAAGAGTGTCAGCTGGGTAAGTAAACCAAGGTTAGTTTCAAACCTAAGGAGTATTTCACTTCAAAACCTCTACAGCTTGTGCATTCAGATTTATGTGGTCCTATAAGGATTAAAGCATTGAGAGGTGAAAAATATTTTATGCTTTTCATTGATGATTTTTCAAGGATGACATGGGTAACATTGTTAAGGCATAAATCAGAGGCTTTTGATAGATTCAAAATCTTCAAGAAGATGGTTGAAAAGGAATCTAATTTCAAGCTAAAATGTTTAAGGTCAGACAATGGAGGAGAATATACTTCAAAGGAATTTGAGGAGTATTGTGAAAAACATGGGATAAGAAGGCAATTCTCCACTCCTAGAACTCCACAACAAAATGGAGTAGCTGAAACAAATAACAGGACTGTGAAAGAAATGGCAAGAACCTTCCTACATGATGTAAATCTGCCTAACATCTATTGGAGTGAAGTTGTTCATACAGCTGTATATACTTTAAATAGAGTTCAATTAAGCGTAAAGTCAAATTATACTCATGAACTTTGGTATGGTAAGTCAGCTAATGTTGGTTATTTTAAAATTTTTGGAAGTAAGTGTTACATCAAGAAAGATAATGATACCTTGAGTAGTTTTGAGTCTAGATGTGATGAAGGTATATTTTTGGGTTATTCTACACATAGCAAAGCATATAAATGCTTTAACAAAAGACTCAAAAGAATAATTGAAAGTACTAATGTTAAGGTGGATGAGAATTTGTAGCCTTGTATGCAGCTGATTCATGACAATGATGATGATCATCATTCACAAAAGGAAGAAGAAATTTAGGTAGAGGAAGAAGCTCCTAAAAAATCAGTTAAAATTAAGACAAAGACTCTTTCAAAGGCATATCAAAGAGATCATCCTCATGAGTTGATCATTGGAGACAAAGATAGTGGTGTGTTAACAAGAAGAAAATTTGCTGCTGTACATAATCAAGCACATGTGTGTTTGATATCAGAAATGGAACCAAAGAGTTATGTTGAGGCCAGCAAAGATGAAGCCTATATTAATGCCATGGAAGAGGAGATAAGTCAAATAGAAAAGAACAAAACATGGGAACTTGTGCCAAGACCAGAAGGTAAGAATGTCATTGGATCAAAATGGGTATTTAGAAATAAGCTTGATGACAAAGATAAAGTTGTTAGAAACAAAGCTAGATTGGTTTGCAAAGGGTATTCACAAATTGAAGGAATTGACTTTGATGAGAGTTTTGCACCAGTTGCTAGATTAGAAGCTATAAGGATGTTTTTAGCTTTTTCAGTTTATAAAAATTTCAAGGTATACCAAATGGATGTAAAATCAACTTTTTAAATGGTGATCTTGAAGAGGAGGTTTACATGGAACAGCTAGAAGGTTTTGTGAATAAAGGCAAATCAAATCATGTTTATAGGTTGAAAAAGGCTTTATATGGGTTAAAGCAAGCTCCAAGGGCTTGGTATTATAGACTGGATAAGTTTTTGCAAGAACAAGGGTTCACAAAAGGAGGTGTGGACAGTAATTTGTACTACCTAATCAAAGGTGAGGATATTCTAGTTGTTGAAATTTATGTTGATGATATCATTTTTGGTAGTAACAATGATGATATGAGTCATTCATTTCCTAACAATATGAAATCAGAATTTGAAATGTCTATGTTGGGAGAGTTGTCTTTCTTTCTTGGTCTTCAGTATCTCAACTTGAGAAAGGAATATTTATCTGACAAAATAAATATGCCAAAGAGATGTTGAAGAGATTTCAAATGGATGATTGTAAACCTTTGGGTACTCCTATGGAAATAGGGCATAAGCTAAGTAAAAATGATGAATCACCTAAAGTAGAACAATCTTTGTATAGATCTATGATTGGCAGTCTTTTATATCTCACAACTTCTAGGCTTGATATTATGCAGGTTGTTTGTTTGGTTGCAAGATTCCAAGCTTGTCCTAAACAATCACATTTGAATGCAGTTAAGAGAATCTTTAGATATGTTAAGGGTACACTTGATTTTGGTTTATGGTATCCTAGACACAATGATTTTACACTTCTTGCCTATACAGATGTAGATTGGGCTGGTTGTCTTGATGATAGAAAAAGCACAAGTGGGGCAGTTTTTATTCTTGGTGCTAGATTGGTTGCATGGCATAGTAAGAAACAAGATTGTGTTTCTCTATCTACAGCTGAAGCTGATTATATTGCTGTGTCTTCATGTTGTACTCAGGTACTTTGGATGGTACAATCTCTTCATGATATCAAGGTTGAGGTAACAAATCCTGTATCTATTCTTTGTGATAACACTAGTTCTATCAATATGTCAAAGAATCCTATAATGCATTCTAGAACTAAGCACATTTCTATTAGATATCATTTTCTAAGGGAGAAGGTGATTGAAAATGAAGTTGCTATAGAGATTAGGGGTTCTATCTTTTGCTTCTCTTCAATGATTTTCAAAAATGTTGGATTCAAGGGGAGTTGATGCTGATATTTTTTAAGCCCTAAACTCTATTTAATAGATGATAAGTTATAGGTTAGTTGAAGAAAATAATTGCTTCTATTGCGGTGCAATAATTTCTTCTATTGTGGTGTAGAGAGTGCAGTGATTAGATTTTTTGGATGATCAGTATTTTCTTGTTCATGTTTGCCTTTGACACTTAATGTCAAAAAGGGGGAGAAGATTATGATGTTTTAATTGGTTGTCTTGCATAGTTGTTTTGCCATCAATGTCAAAGACAAAGGGGGAGTTTTGTTGCAAGTGATTTTATATGTTGTCTTTTCATTGATGACAAAAGGGTTGTTGGTGGTTTCATGATCAAATCTTTTCAGTGATTATTCTTGAACAGAGGATGCAATTTCAATGTTCTTCATATTCAAATCTTTAAGAAATTCTCCAAGGTTGGTGCTCTTATTGGTGTTCTTGTTTCTATCTTCATCATGGTTTCAGAGGTGTTATAAGTTCATCTTGCAGAGGTTGACTTTATATGTTATTGCAAAAGAAATGTTATGTTGGGAGAAATCTAAGGTTTTAATATTTTTGTCTTATGAGATACTAAGTTTTAAGCTCCAAGACTAAGTCCTTTGTCATATGTTTAAACCCACATGCCTTTATTTTTACGTTTAACCAATGACATTAGTCATAATTTGAGAGCCTATTATTATGTCCTTGGTTTTGAATAATTATATTCTACGAGCATGTTTTTATAAAAATATTAAAAAGGCCTATACTATGAGCATGTTTTATAAAAATATTAGAAAGGCCTATATACTATGAACATGTTTTATAGAAATATTTTAAAAAAAAAAAAAAACCATTTGAAAAAATGATAAAAATCACATTCCTTATATATCCCTACTCCTCCTCATATGGATCGTGCTTTTCTTAGTTATTAAGACTTAGTCTTAATATTAATATCTTTATTGTTTTAGTCTCCCACTTTCTTGGTTGCTTTTTAAAGCAAGTTTTTTTTATAAAGTTTTTTTTTTTTGCCTTTTTTTAAAAAAACAAAATCTGAAATCAGATTTATTTTTCTATGGCAACGAATACTAAGTGATGGAAGTTAGAAAGTTTTTTTTGAAGATGGAAAAGTTTCTTTTTGAAGGTAGAAAGGAAGTGGAAGATGGAAAGTTTTTTTTGGTGCATGAAGTGTTTTAAAAAATGGAAATATTTTTGTGGTGTGAGAGATATAAATATTTTTTGAAAGAAAGACTTCTTCTTCTAGTTTTTGAAAAATGTTTAGAGAGGAATTAATGTGAATGAAGATTTTTTGTTCAGAGAGGAAAATTATTAGATTTCAGAGGATGTTCATATCAGATTGATAGAGAGAAAAGTTATGTGTAGAGAAATGAAGAGCTTTCAAATATAATCAGATAATCAATTGTTTGAAAAGGTAACAAGGTGTTTTGTAGGGATGATTACAGAGATGGAGTAGAATTGAAGAAGAAAAATTGCAGAGATATGATTGATGACAGAGATTGCAGAATTTTTGTTGATTAATATATGAAATTGATTTGAAGATTCAATAATTTTTTTCAGGAGTTTTTCACAAATTTTGCAGAGGTGATTTGGTTCAAGGGTGAATATTTTTGCAGGTTAAAATTTGACATTGTAGGATTTAATCATTATTTTGTAGAGAAAGATATATTTGTTGAAAAATTTGAATAGGGGAAATAAGGTGTTGAGTTTGATTGAAATAGGGAAACCCCCTGATTTATATTGTTCATTGTTATTTTGGTGTTGAAAGTTAGTGAGACTTGTGAAAATCAATATGCCAATGAGGCAAAATTGTATATGTCAGTGAGACAATTGTAAACCTAAAGTTTTTCATTTAAGCCAGTGAGGCAGTTTGAGTGGTTTTTATACCCCTAGAGGGTTTTCCACTCAGGAATATTTTGTGTCAAAAATCTTTTGTTGATGTTCTATTTATTTTCATATCTGTTTGAAAATTTTGTAATTGTGAAATCAAAGTTCATTAAAAGTTTGCAAGGTGATAAAAAATTTTAACAACACTAATTCACCCCCCTTTCTCAGTGTTGTGTGTACTCCTACATTTAGAAGAGGTCGGGTTATGGTGGACATAGGTCCACGAGAGGAAAGAGAAATGGTAACCATACTTGGTGGAGGTGGATGGTATTTGTCTCAGCCAAATGCTGGAATAGGTGAAAGAAAATATTTTCTGAGGTACATACTTCAGTGACGAAGTTCACTACAAGTTGTTTACAAATTCACTAGTCTTACTTATCATTCTTTTATTCAAAATTGATTTATTAACTAAATCAATTGTTATAGATCTGCGTGTTGCATTGATATTTTTAGATTGACTTTTTTTTTCCAATAGAATCAATAGCATTAGAAACACTAGATATAACTTCTTTCATTGATTCATATTTCATTTTAGGTTTTAAAAAAATGCCTAACTTTTTCATTACTTTTCATGTTTTCCACATTTTCATCAATTGCATCATGAGTTGACATTGAAATCCAAGACTTTTTCTATACAAAAATTGTAGGAGTCAAGGACAACACTGAGAGGGGGGGTGAATCAGTGTTGTGTGAATTTTTAAATCTTTTTCAATATTTAACTTGCAGAGCACAAAGAAGAGAAAGTTATCATTGAATTGTCAAACACATATGCACATAACTTTGTCAAACACATAAACAAAACTCATGAGTAAAACATACAATCATAGAGAGATGATTAAGACACAAGAATTGCACGAGTGGAAAACCCTCCAGGGGTAGAAAAACCACTCCAGAATTGCCTCACTGGCTTAACTGAAAAACATGCCTCACTGGCAATACAAATTGTATCTAGGAGCACCAACTCCTTATGGAGCACCAACTCCAATCCCAAACAGAAGCACCCACTTCCAACACTGATATACCTCACTGGTAATCCAATAGGTCTCATTGACCTACAAGCCTCACTGGCTAATACAATCACTATAAACAAAACATCAAACTTCGTGTGCAAGACAAGATTGCTGTTCAATCAGATTTGCACCATTGTATACAACCTTATACCTCCTGTTAGATTTTCAAATCAAAACAAGCTCCATATACAAATCTCTATAAACAATTTTCTCTGCAAATTAATCAGATCCATACTGCATATCAATCTTGTATTCTAATCCTCCATTCAACAACACTAAATATCAATCCTGTATTCCAATATGCACAACAACACTACTTTACTCTGTCTGTTTCATTTATGTCTTACAAGTCTCAATGTCTTGATCAATCGAATTCATGATTCATGCACCTGATTGTCATTTCAATTGCATATTGTCTTTTAATCACCTTGTCAATCTCTGTATTTGATCCCTGTCAGTTCATCATCAATCTGCACAACATCACTCACATCATCTTGTTAATACACAAGACTCTTAAATCAAAAGCATCTCAAGTATCATTAAATAAAGTCTGAATATACTTTCACAACCCATCACAATGCACTTTCAAAAACCCTTCATATTCTCTGCTCTATTTTTAAAACAAAATATCTTTCCGTCAATTCTATGCATTAAAAAAAATTTTGATCTTCCTCTTCTCTGTACATGATCCTTCACATTCTTTGACATTTCAATTTGGACAATAAGATTACCCCTGCAAATAAAATCTTCAATTTGATTTTCTCACAAGACAAAAACATCATTCAATCCTGTTGATCTTCCTCAGAAATATCTTCATGAAAACCTTTCATATTCTATATCTGTGAAGAAATTACTTTTCTCTTCATGTCTATGACTGTTCATTTTCTTCCTCTCTTCCTCTTTGCAAATTCCTGCAATCTTATTTCATCTTCAATAAAATCAAAAAATCAATTCATCTTTGAAAACCAATCTGCCTCAAAAACAATCTTCAATCTGTAAAGAATCTTTCTCATTGCATCATTGTTATCTCTACAATTTTTCACAAAAATCTTTTCTAAAATTCTTCAATAGTTTTCTAAAAAAATTGCTTTTAAAAGGCAATAGCAATCTCCTATAAAGGCTCCTTAATTCTATAATGAATCTTAAGCCATTTAATTAAAATTGGAAATTTAAAAGAAGTTTCCAAAAATCTTTTTTTATATAAAAAAAATATGCCCACTTATATCGGGCTCCCTCCTTATACCATACACCTTTTATTTCAATGTCATAAAAATATGACATATTAAAGTTTCTAAATTTAAACAAAAAAACAAACCTTCCAATTTAGAATATACCGCGGGCTCTTCAAAGCAATTTCATTTGTTTTAAAACTCAAAAAAAAACTTTAATGAAATTCGGGCTCCAAAAACATGTGAAGAGAGTCGTTTAAAAAGATTTCCCGCCCGAGACTTTTGAAAGGGACCGATGCTATCGGTTAGGAGTATGAGATGGGCCGGTCACCACCATGACTTGAGACCCCTCCAAAAGGTGGTATTTAAGTTGTTAACCTACTACAATAAGTCACCTCCTTGTTAAAACAAAAAGGCATTTGATGAGAGACTGTTATGTGAGTGTTTTTTAAAGACACCTAAACAACAAATAGGACCTTCATAAACACCATTGCTACTTAGCCATTTTTACTTTGCCATTGTAGTACTTCAAAACAGATCTGAGTTCTCTCCTACCATTCCAACACATGAACCTTGATAAAACTTGAGAGATTTATTATTTTGAATAACCATATGAAGTGCTCTGCCATCTGCCGTTTATAATACAAAACTTAACACATCTGCCATATGTAATACACAACAACTATCCTCTTGTGAAGATCCCTGATGATGATGACAACTTTAAGCAAGATCATTAGAACTTCTACGTAATATGAGACATTGGATTCTTGTATGATCAACATTTGAAGCACAAGACTGTCCTAAACACATCACTGATAATTATGACATCAAATAACATCAAGTATTGTTCAACTGAGATCCAATTGAGATTCTCTTATCTAACCTTTGATTTTTTTTCACATCATAACTTATATCAGAGCACATAGTACCTGACGACATCACCTTGAAGAAACTTGCATCACCTTGAAGAAACTTGCATGAAATCCAACTGATATCTGCATCTGTAAACTCAGTGGTATGATAACTCTTATGATCACTTCTATCAATCCTTGATATAGAGTATGCCACACAAAATGAAACCAATCCTTATTGTAGAGAAAGTCAGACAACATGATGAAGGCTACTGAGATCAAATTACACAGGATGATGTGAACTCTTTTCTCCTCCTGATCCTTTAACAAATATGTATCTCTACACAAAGAACATAAGGCCAAACCTGATCAACCAAATCCTGATGACATCAAACACACTGAGGACACCTTTTTGACATCAATGACAACCTGACTCCATCAATCTCCCCCTTTGTCAATGATGGCAAAACCACCTGATGCATATTTTTCTTTCTCCCCCTTTTTGACATCGGATGACAAAGACTATTATCTCCCCCTGAGAACAACTCCACAAAATCTTTGAAGCCATATGACAATACCACTTTGAAGATGAAGATGAATGACACATTCCTTCCTGAAAACATCACAAACTTTCAAAAACAAACAGTTCTTCTTCAATCAACAACCTTTTTGACCTGAAATAACAAGTCTCCAAGATCTTTCATGTATTAAAGATCACAAACAAATTACTACTCAAAAATATCATTGGTAAACACTGACAAGACTAACCAACATAACTCAACACTTATCCACTTCCTGAATTAGTCCTGAAACAACATATCAACCTGAAGTATACCATCCATTTACTGATAGTCAATCTTCTGAACACTTTTGCAAAGAAAATCATAAACATACCAATACTCTTTGATGAACAATTTTGCAGGCACAAAACATGTAGACCCCTCATCACACAACCTTTTTGAAAGCTCCAAGGTACATGTCATAAACATAACTCAACAAAGCAATAGATATAATCATCAAACTAATTTCCTGATATGAACTATCATCCTGCATATTCTGACACCTTTTCTTGATAGACCATCTTGCTGTTCCTGCACATATTATACTGTCAAATCTGATATACAATACTCTGGCAGAAACTGATATATACATAATCATATCTGAAACATACTGAAATCAACAAAAACTCTTGCCTCTTGACTTCATCATTCAAAACAAGATATTATTGCAACAACACTTTCCAAAACACTTTGGATTGCAATACCATGATAATTCAACCTGAACAATTTATGCATTTTGAACTCCTGAAACATTTTTCAATACCTTGAAATCATAATAAGCCAATGAACACCTGTATCACTGTCATACTCCATCAATTTTATAAGCAACTCTAGATGTCATGGCTTGACATACATACCTTACCACTTCAAAACAAGAGGCACACAATTTTCTCATACCTTTCTGCATCATTTTAATGAGGAAGAACATGTCAAATTATTATCCCAATGATCACTTCTAAATGAACATTCATTCTGCAACAAAGAGTGAGGATCATCCTCCTGCACAAGATACCTTTTGCAATCACAATGTCAAACCTGGTATAACCACATTACAAAATCAAATGCAGGTGAGAGTTCCTTGATGACAACTCAACCATTAATACACAAAATAGGATCAAGTCACAACATCACCAAACTCTTTGAGCATTAAATCCTTTAACAACTTATCAACACCTTGCATTCACTGAACATGTCATTGATCATGGACACCTGATACCACTTGAATCATACAATTTGTACATACTACCCTGAAACATATTACTGATAAAAAAATATCAAAGAACCATGTGAGATTATTACATCAAGAGCACTTCCATATGAGCATCCAGTCCATCAATTTTGCATACCAACTGCATTAATAAGCTCTTCCTGCATCACTGATATACACTAAAAATCAACTTAGTTAGCAGCATCTTCAACAACTATCTCACAAGATTGGAAAATATGATAAACAAGACAAGATCACCATTCAAATGATCTCCTTCCTGAAACTTCTTGGGGTCAAATGATAGCACATGAACAACTCCCCCTCACTTCATGTTATCTGTTATGCAACAGATGAAATGACTTGTGCAAGATGCACAAGCTTAGATTCTGACTTCTCTTTACCTTCTTTCTGCTTCCAAATTTTCACAGGTGCTTTCTTTCTCCAAACCTTTTCTGCCTCTTTGCATTTCCAACCTATCAAATTAGGTGATACTTTTCTGCAACTAAATGCTTTGTGACCAGGAGAATTGCAATTATAACAAATTATTCTGTAATCATAATCAAATGATTGAGTATTTATATTATGCTTCCAAGCAGTATCATACCTTCTATTCATTTTGCAGTTTCTTTGAATGTGACCAGCATTATTGCACTTGTAACAAATAATGTCAGTATTCCTTCTGCAAACAATTACTTTGTGTCCAAATTGATTACAAGTATAACAAAAACCATTAAATGAATAGTTATACCTGTACATGTATGCTTGTCTAACAGGAGCACTTCTTCTGAAATTTCTTCTTCTTTGATTATGCATTTTGTTTTCAGTGGCAGTATTCAAATCAATCATCTTTCTGGGAGTCTCTCTAGCTTTTGAACATTCCCCTTCTTCAAATCCTAATCCAGTTGTGTCATTATGCTGCTTCTGTTTGCCCAACAACACATGTAACTTGCTTGTGCTTTCTTCAAACTCCTGATACTTCTTAGATAAAGTCTTGAGACCATCATAATCTTTTCTGAGTTTGATAATTTCACCTTCCAGTTTTAGATTCTCAATCCTTCTAACTTCAAGGTCAAATATTGAAACATCTGCTATCCTCTTAGCTTCTTCAATTTCTGTCTTTAATCTAGCAACTAGTTTATTTGAATCATCAATATATGTCTTTAAACTAATAACTTGACATCTAGCCTCTTCAAGATCTGTAGATACAATTTCAAGTTCTGAATGTACATTATGTTTAGATTCTCTTTCTTGTTGCAGCAGCAAATTTAGTTTCTGATTCTCTCTCTTATACTTCTTGAGCTCACTCAAAGCATATATAAGCTCTCCTTCCATATCAATCTCACAATCTTCTTCATCATCATCAATTGTGATGCTGGCTTCTTCTAAATCAAATTGGGATTGAACATCAACTCCTTCATTTGAAAGTTTCCTTTCATGGTCACTCTTCTCAGATAATAAGTTGTTTTCTTCTTCAGGTGCACTACCTTGATAAATTTTTATCAACTTTTTCTAGACATCCTGAGCTGTTTCACACTGCACCACTTTACAAGAAATATCATTAGATAAACCAGATAAAATAACCTTCTTGGATATATGATTGCAATTAATAGCCTCTTTGTTATTTGTAGAGTTAGAATATCCATTCTCAACAGACATCCATATATCATATCCTAAAGAGGATAAATAGGCTTGCATTCTCATACACCAAACTGAAAAATCTAAACCATTAAACAAAGGAGCATCTGAAATCTTTTCTTCTAATACAATACCAGACTTAACATGGAGAACATCTTTATCAACTGAATTTATATCAACATTTGAATTTGATATGGATAATATCTTTTGTGTCTTCTGACCAGAATGATGCTTAAGATTTCTCATGTGCTTATTTCTCCTGCACTTACCCATTGAACTCCACACACAGGACCTACCCAAGCTGATTAAGCTATAGAAGGGAAACTGGCTCTGATACCAATTGTAGGAGTCAAGGACAACACTGAGAGGGGGGGTGAATCAGTGTTGTGTGAATTTTTAAATCTTTTTCAATATTTAACTTGCAGAGCACAAAGAAGAGAAAGTTATCATTGAATTGTCAAACACATATGCACATAACTTTGTCAAACACATAAACAAAACTCATGAGTAAAACATGCAATCATAGAGAGATGATTAAGACACAAGAATTGCACGAGTGGAAAACCCTCCAGGGGTAGAAAAACCACTCCAGAATTGCCTCACTGGCTTAACTGAAAAACATGCCTCACTGGCAATACAAATTGTATCTAGGAGCACCAACTCCTTATGGAGCACCAACTCCAATCCCAAACAGAAGCACCCACTTCCAACACTGATATACCTTACTGGTAATCCAATAGGTCTCACTGACCTACAAGCCTCACTGGCTAATACAATCACTATAAACAAAACATCAAACTTCGTGTGCAAGACAAGATTGTTGTTCAATCAGATTTGCACCATTGTATACAACCTTATACCTCCTGTTAGATTTTCAAATCAAAACAAGCTCCATATACAAATCTCTATAAACAATTTTCTCTGCAAATTAATCAGATCCATACTGCATATCAATCTTGTATTCTAATCCTCCATTCAACAACACTAAATATCAATCCTGTATTCCAATATGCACAACAACACTACTTTACTCTGTATGTTTCATTTATGTCTTACAAGTCTCAATGTCTTGATCAATCGAATTCATGATTCATGCACCTGATTGTCATTTCAATTGCATATTGTCTTTTAATCACCTTGTTAATCTCTGTATTTGATCCCTGTCAATTCATCATCAATCTGCACAACATCACTCACATCATCTTGTTAATACACAAGACTCTTAAATCAAAAGCATCTCAAGTATCATTAAATAAAGTCTGAATATACTTTCACAACCCATCACAATGCACTTTCAAAAACCCTTCATATTCTCTGCTCTATTTTTAAAACAAAATATCTTTCCGTCAATTCTATGCATTAAAAAAATTTTTGATCTTCCTCTTCTCTGTACATGATCCTTCACATTCTTTGACATTTCAATTTGGACAATAAGATTACCCCTGCAAATAAAATCTTCAATTTGATTTTCTCACAAGACAAAAACATCATTCAATCCTGTTGATCTTCCTCAGAAATATCTTCATGAAAACCTTTCATATTCTATATCTATGAAGAAATTACTTTTCTCTTCATGTCTATGACTGTTCATTTTCTTCCTCTCTTCCTCTTTGCAAATTCCTGCAATCTTATTTCATCTTCAATAAAATCAAAAAATCAATTCATCTTTGAAAACCAATCTGCCTCAAAAACAATCTTCAATCTGTAAAGAATCTTTCTCATTGCATCATTGTTATCTCTACAATTTTTCACAAAAATCTTTTCTAAAATTCTTCAATAGTTTTCTAAAAAAATTGCTTTTAAAAGGCAATAGCAATCTCCTATAAAGGCTCCTTAATTCTATAATGAATCTTAAGCCATTTAATTAAAATTGGAAATTTAAAAGAAGTTTCCAAAAATCTTTTTTTATATAAAAAAAATATGCCCACTTATATCGGGCTCCCTCCTTATACCATACACCTTTTATTTCAATGTCATAAAAATATGACATATTAAAGTTTCTAAATTTAAACAAAAAAACAAACCTTCCAATTTAGAATATACCGCGGGCTCTTCAAAGCAATTTCATTTGTTTTAAAACTCAAAAAAAAACTTTAATGAAATTCGGGCTCCAAAAACATGTGAAGAGAGTCGTTTAAAAAGATTTCCCGCCCGAGACTTTTGAAAGGGACCGATGCTATCGGTTAGGAGTATGAGATGGGCCGGTCACCACCATGACTTGAGACCCCTCCAAAAGGTGGTATTTAAGTTGTTAACCTACTACAATAAGTCACCTCCTTGTTAAAACAAAAAGGCATTTGATGAGAGACTGTTATGTGAGTGTTTTTTAAAGACACCTAAACAACAAATAGGACCTTCATAAACACCATTGCTACTTAGCCATTTTTACTTTGCCATTGTAGTACTTCAAAACAGATCTGAGTTCTCTCCTACCATTCCAACACATGAACCTTGATAAAACTTGAGAGATTTATTGTTTTGAATAACCATATGAAGTGCTCTGCCATCTGCCGTTTATAATACAAAACTTAACACATCTGCCATATGTAATACACAACAACTATCCTCTTGTGAAGATCCCTGATGATGATGACAACTTTAAGCAAGATCATTAGAACTTCTACGTAATATGAGACATTGGATTCTTGTATGATCAACATTTGAAGCACAAGACTATCCTCAACACATCACTGATAATTATGACATCAAATAACATCAAGTATTGTTCAACTGAGATCCAATTGAGATTCTCTTATCTAACCTTTGATTTTTTTTCACATCATAACTTATATCAGAGCACATAGTACCTGACGACATCACCTTGAAGAAACTTGCATCACCTTGAAGAAACTTGCATGAAATCCAACTGATATCTGCATTTGTAAACTCAGTGGTATGATAACTCTTATGATCACTTCTATCAATCCTTGATATAGAGTATGCCACACAAAATGAAACCAATCCTTATTGTAGAGAAAGTCAGACAACATGATGAAGGCTACTGAGATCAAATTACACAGGATGATGTGAACTCTTTGCTCCTCCTGATCCTTTAACAAATATGTATCTCTACACAAAGAACATAAGGCCAAACCTGATCAACCAAATCCTGATGACATCAAACACACTGAGGACACCTTTTTGACATCAATGACAACTTGACTCCATCAAAAATAGTTTATATAATCTATTTTCATGGGTTCTCATTTGTCTCCATGAAATCTTACCAGGAAGATTATCCAAGACATTTCTTTCAATCTTAAAAAAATTTCATTTTCACTCATATAAGGGGTTTCATTCTCATTTCCTCTTTTGGACATATTTTTAGTAGTACAATTGAGCTTGTCATTGGTATAATCAACTTCATTTAGATAACTAATATGATCAATATCATCGATAGGTGGGTTTGAAGACATACCTAAGTTTGTTTCTATAGTCACATTTTCCATATCATTCAAATTTGGGTTTTGAAGACATACATGCATTTGTTTCTATAGTCACATTTTCTTCCATATTTGCATCATCTACATTCATCCCATCCTTCATAGTCTCTTGAATGTTCTTCTCTTCAATAGTCATTGAACTAGATGCTTCAATATTCTTCATTTCTCAAATCTTTGTTCTTCTATCTCTTTGCCTTTTTGCCCCCTCTCTATTTTCTTCAATTTATTCAAGTGTCATGAGCTTCCTATGTTTTTTTTACGTTGATTTGATCCCATTATTACCAAACCCTCTTGATAAAAATAAAAAAATGATATTTTATCTATTTTCATATTGATGTACCTCTTTGAAACTTTGAAGTACAACTAGATGTAGATCCATTGTTCCATAAATTCTGAAGTAAAAGTAGATGTGAATAACAAAAACCCTCTTTCTTGATTCCTCTTGAAAATTATCCATGTACTTTATTCCAATTCAAAATTGTTCATATGATTGATTTCTTTTAAAATTTGAATAGAATATTTCATGCCAAGAGATTCCACAAGACACCTATGAATTCAAAAACACAGAAAATATCATTGTAAGGCCATACATCAGAAATGCAAGTTGCAAGTATACAATGGTAGTACATTTTTACTAAAAATGGGAAATAAAGAATATATCAAAAATGGGTACCCATTCTTAAAAGGAATGAGTACCCATTTTAAAATGAGTACCCGTTCTCAAAAGGATTGGGTACATGTTCTCAAAAATTTGAATTCCACAACCATGTTTTTGGTTTGGTTTTAGGCTCAAGAAAGGCTTGGTAAGCCGACCCCTAGCCTTGGACCTGCAAGTACAAGTCCATGTTTAGAGCAAGAGAAAAGACTAATTTTACCAATATGGCTAATGATGTTTTTTCCTAAATTTTTTACAACATTAAAACTCATTATAGACAGTGATGTGTAGTTTTCAAATATGTAATTTTTTTATTTGAATTAATTTTCTATTTATTAATTAATTTATGAGCAAACTGATCCAAATACTTGAAATGACAGGTTTTTATATTTTTTAATAACTTTTATTTTTTAAATTAAAAAAAAAACTATGTCATCAATCTACACATCATTCTTTACACAATGAAAGAAATTATTTTATGATTAGTGTTACCAAATTGTGCTTTGCACCCCAATTAGGTTAGGCCGTAATATCAATTTTCTTTGCTACTTGGAGAAGTAGATAAGTTCAAGTGGAAAGGAGAAGAAGGTTTAGGTTCTCAAACCAACCTAGAAGGCCTAATTTTCTGATGGAGGACCATTTTAGTGATCATGTTACCAAGATCATGTACCAGCTCAATTAGAGGTGCTACATGAGCCAGATAAGATGAAAGGTTACTCTAGCAGGGCAAGAGTTATCCTAGGACTAACAAGAGAAGTGAGGGCTAATCTATGCATTATATGTTGTGTTGTAGTCATTGTTATTGTTCATTCACTATAGTTTGATACATTTCAAAAAGGTACATACACTCGTTAAACTTATCTATGATTATAACAAATTTTAGAACATGCAATAGTATACATGTATATTTCATTATGTAATTAAGTGTTTTACAAATAAACAAGGTACAAATCATTGCATAAAAGTTGTTGTTTATATTCATCAGAAAAGATAGTTTCACATTTTGCCACACAAACCATAGGAATAACTGTACAAGTGAAATTAGAAATATTGAATAATAGCATATACATATGAAATAAAAGAAACATATAGAAAGGGAACAGGATCCATCATTGTTTGAACAATGAATCCCCATGGATGGTAGTCTTCCAGTTCTTCTCCCTCACTCCTAAAAGGATCCTACAAGATGAAGAAGGAAAGAGGGTTAGAGCTCAAGATGCCTTCAAAATCTATATGTACTAGTATCAGATATACATGCCATTATACATAAAGCATCAAAGGAGGAACAAAAAAAAGACAATGATTCACTCAGATGCAAGCATACAATCATCAGAAGGAGACATGAAAAGATGAAGAACATATAAGCACAAGAGAGGCTCCTTGCCTCTATACTATTTTCCTAATGTGTTTGTTCATTGTGCAGGTACATGTATGCCCAAAAGATCAATCAATGATGATACAGTCATCAAGGAGCAGCCATAAGGAATAATGTCATAACAATTATACAAAAGGATAGCTAAGAAGCCCATTATCATTCCATGCAGGACACTCTAGAATGTCACTAAAGGAATCCATTACACAAACAAATAAAAGACAAGTCATGCAAACTAAATAGATGGAGCAGTTAGGACTTTCCACAATGAAGAAAGTTATTGCAATAGTCAAGGTGTAGCAAAGAGTAGTCAAAGGGTTGTATATAGATCAAAGACAATAGGTATCTTAGAAGAATGATAGGAGAAGTCAATGGACAATAGGAACAAGTAAGTTAGTTTGACATCTGCATCTAATGGCATTGTAGAAAGTCAAATAATAGTTGAAGGAGGAAAAAACAAGTTGAAAGGAAAATAGACAGTGGGCAGAACAACATAAGAACATTTCTTTCACAATGATGACAATAGAAAATGACAGTGATATAAAATAATCAATATAGTATGAAAAAAAATTACATGCATTTGATATCATTTTTTCCTTTAAGGAGTAGATGTCTACACTCATGAAGATTGATAGAGACTATCATAGACAAAGGAGAGTGAAACATCTATCAATTTCAAGTGCTATCACAAAAGTACCAAAATCTTCAAAGTAATAGAATTAGTGCAGTGTTGTTATCATGTAAATGCTTGAGATAAAGGTTGACAACAACAGAGAAGGTTCAACATGGTTTGGTTGTCTTTAAACATTCTTTGCCTCCAAGGATAAAGCTAAAAATACAAAGAATCTATGAATGAGGGACAATGATAAATAATGTCAAACTATGAGGAGATAGCCTTTGCAATAGATTGAGGAGGCTTGTATAAATATAAGGTACCCCATGTAAGTACTTGGTGAGAGGGAGATAAATGTTGTTTTTCTTGCTTATTGGGAAGGACAATCAGGGTCATAGCTAAAATCATGTATCATACCCATGCCTGAAGAATCTGCATAGTCATATCATGATTTCAAGCTATCATATAGTAAGGAATAGCTACAATATGGCAGAAAAGGAAAATAACAGTCTCAAGGTGCCAAAGGAGTAGTAATGATAAAAGAACATGCTAGTTGTCAAAGGAAAGATAGGAACAACAAGTTTCTAACACTAGTTCATAGAGGCTTTCACAGTTTTCATAGAAAGAACCAATCATCAACATGCTATTATGAATATCTTGTAAACTACCTAAGAAAGACTTTGTAAAGACTTTTAAAGCTTACTCAACAAAGTAAACCTGCACTTAGACAAAGAGGGAATAGAGATCTCATGGTTCTTTCATTTTTTTCCCTTTAGAGCTTAACAATACAAACAATTATTTACAGATGGATTCAAAACATGTAGACAACCTGCAACAATAAAAGTTTCTCTCAAGATATTATGAGGCAGTCATAAAGCATTACAGATCAACCAAGGCATTGAAGTACAATCTATAGTTCAAGGTAACAACCAATACATTTTTAGGACAACCAAGTGTCTAGGAGAACAGAGCAGACTATGACAATGAATGTAATGCAATGCAAAGAATGTGAGATGCATGGTGTTTGTTAGATGATTAAGGTTTTTGTTAAAATATCCTGCAAGAAAAATTGAATAGATGAAAACTCTAGCTAAGAGTATTGAACAATCATAGTTTGCATAGAAAAAATGGAGGACATGTATTTTAAAATGCAAAGGAATGCTAAAAAATAGTCAAAGAATAGTCATGAAATAGTCTCAGAGCAGGTACAATGACTATGATAGTCACTACTAAATTTGCAAAAGAGATAACTATCATGGCAAGTTTTAGAGTAGTCAAGATATGACTCTCATAAAGAGAAACATAGATAACATAATCAGTTCCAAAGAGTAGCAATAGTCAGCCTAACATCTACCATAAGAGTGAAAGAGTAGTCATAATGTTAGTACCCTATAGAAAAGATATGACTGAAATACAGTAACAAAGAGACTAGTTCCCATTGAACATATTGAATCATGGATATATGAGCAGATCCTGAGTGTTTGGAAGCCCTTGAAGAGTTAGTTTTGGTGATGGCTTTTGTTGTTACATGGAGAATGCTTGTGGAGAGTTGTTTGTAGAGTGTCTTGTGCTAATAATGTGCCACAACTTGAAGGAAAAAGTGATTTTAGTTCTTCCAATGTAGGTTGAGTTAAGAATGAATTTATGAGAGATCTACAAGACCTCAGGATCTCAAGATAATCTAAAAAAGGCATATTTATTATGAAGATAGTCATAACATCAGCAAGGAGCAACCATACTGTGGGGGTTGGAATAGTCACAACCATGACATGTGGAGGTTGGAAGAGTCACATCTATGACATGTGGAGGCTAAAATAGTCACAACCATGACAACATGAATAGAATGTAGATATTTATGGTTGTAGTCATATATGAACACTATATCACTATCTTGAGACAGCTCCAAGGTCACAAAAGTTATCTAGATAGATTTTTAAGAACAAGAATTCTAGATTAAGTCATAGAAGTATTTTGATCTACATTTCTAAAAAAACACAAAGCAAGTTGTGAAGATTGTGAAGTTTCACCCAAGTAAATGAAAATATATGATTGCAGAGAGGCCAAGAACAATCATACTAATGTAGTTATAGTCAAAGAGCAATGTATCATCAAGGAAGGACTCATTTAGTAGAGCTTCATCATAAATGATCACAACAACAGTCCCAGAAAGTGTAGGTTTTCAAGAGGCAGAGATTGAAATAATATAATCATTTCTTACTTTCAGACAGGAGATTTACATGATCTTATCAAGTTTTCAAAACAAACATGAGTGTATTGCACATGCCAGAGCATAGAGAAACCCCACCAAAAGCCCTATTTTAGGACATGCAAAATTGATAAGTTGTAAGAAAATGAGGAAGGAAAGAAAAGAAGCTTAGGGTACCACTGAATCATGATGACTACTAAGAAGTTTGCAGGAAAGTGTATGTAGAAACACCATTATCTTTTGACAAACAGTTTACTAGTCAAGTCAAGAAAAACCACAGAGCTTATAGGTATTCACAGCTTGAAGCAAAAAGTGATTTTAGTTCTTCCATGCAAAGAAGCATCAAATTATTTCATAGTTTGTTAGACCCTAGCAAGGGTCATAGAGGGAGCAGAGCCATAAAGAAAAGCATGATCTTACCCTTATCATGCATCAAATGGATGCTTATAAGGATACAAAATAGCAGAGTATTTTCATTTACAAAAGGCACAACATAAGACCAAAGAGATAGAGTTTTCATCATGTGTAAATGAAGGAAGAGGTAATACAAAAGCATAGTGCATACTAGAGATAGAGTGTTCATTGTCTTGCCAAAGTAATAGTATACAAATGACAAGAAAGCATTTCTTTCATCGTGTATACCAGTATATGAAGAGGAAACATGAAAGGAGGGAAAAACTCATCAGATGACACAGTGGAAAGACACCTAGAAACTCAGATGCCTTCAATAGACCCTCCAAACACTCATGGCAGGTAGAAATAGCAAATGTAGAAATGTGAAACAAAAGAATGATATGTTTTCGGGTTTGGAAAAGTGTTTTGTCCATGAGATTGCCCTAGCCCGTGGGTTTTCATGCAAGTCATTTTTTAACTTTTATTTTGAAAGAATCATTTAACCCTCAATAGAGGCCGTGGTCAAGACATGAGGGTCATGAAGCCTAGTAGGAATGATGGAGACGTGGAGTTATAAGGAGATAATTATTTCCTTTTGACCTTTTCTAATATGATGAATATTGAGATGAAAGGGTTATGGTAACCTTTAAATTATTGTTTGCTTTGACTTTGGGGTTTTTGCATGAGGGCAAATTTGAGTATTTTTATTAGTCAAAGAGTAAATTGTAAATGCACAAATCTTGTAACCCTTCCTCTTTTTTCTTTTTGCATGCCTAAAGGATAGAAATAATGTAATTAAACACCTATTAAGTGCAATATCCTTATAAATTGCCTTAATATTTGTTATATAAAACCTAGAGGGAGAAAAAGGCATCACATAACACTTATTAAGGTAAATCACATTGATTGCCTTATTTGTTAAAATGGTTTATTTTTTCCCTCAAAGCATGTAGAAATAGAAGAGGAATTGAACTAAGGCTACAAACTCATTTTTGGAGGGGTTTCTATTTTTTATGTTTGACTTAAAGTCAAATTAAACTATTTTGGGCAGTTTTTGGGTAAAAAAACTTGGGAGGTAGAGTTCTGAGCTATTTATTCAAGCTTTTCTCTTTTGCTCACCCAACAACTAGGATTTTCTTTTTCAAACTTTCATGCATCAGTTGGAGGGGAGTTAGACAGGAGTTGACTCCCCTTTGCCTTTTTGGGACATAATTTGTATTATAGGGAAAAAAGATCATGCTTTTTTCTCAGTTCTTGCTTTTTCTCTTGCCTTTGCACATTGCAAAGAGAGAGATTCAATCTTGTAACTCAGTTTTATAGGTTTTATGTAGTAGCAGCAATTTATTTTCAGTAGTTTCAGTGTTATTTTGCATAGTTTTCCTACTATTATCAATAAAATCAGGTGTTCTTCTATTCAGATTCAAGTGTCTTGTCTCATTTTGAATGATTTGATAAAGATTATTGTGTTTTATATCAAAACCTTTAAGTTTTCTATCTCATTCGTTGAATGCAAGTATACAAAGTGCAATTTTATTATAGGTTACAAATTGTGCAAGTCATTTCATACCCTTTTGTGAAACATTTATGTGGTAAAGATTGTTCAATTTGAGTTGTATGAACAAGTGTATTGAGGATAGCTATGAATCAAATTGCAAGTTAGGATACTCAATATTTGGTGCATCACCCCTTAGAATAAGTTTCAGTTTAGTTTATTTAATCATTTCTCTATCTCTTTTCCACGAAATACATCATATCTAAGAGGCATTTAAAGGGAGCCAGGTCTTCTAGAGGTTCATTCTCATCATAGACAAACCCACAATCTGAAAATGTTTGCATGTTGCATGGGATTGCCAAGCTTTTAAAGGCTTAACATTTAGGGTGTGATCCTTCATGACAAAAATTTTTGGCATGCCCGGTGGGACTCTAAATAGAGTTTCAGGCTAGTTAAACATAATTTTTCTTTGTTATTTTGGTATACACAATAGAGTTTTAGCCTTTTTGAGGTAAAAAATAGCATTCTTGGTGACTCAATCTTTTGATTTTTTTGCAGATCCAGTGAATATAGCACATGAGAAGGATCCAAACAAGGGGACGTTCAACTCTGTTTGAGTATCTATAGCTATCACTCCCAAGAAGAAGAGGTACAACAACAATAAGAACACCCACTCCAACAAGGAGAACTAGATCTACTCCTCCAAATCTTAGGACTATAGAGTTTGATCAAAGCAATCTAGTAATAAACCTTCAAATACAAACTCCTCAAGCCCCTCAACCTCCACCAATGGCAAGACACTTGCCTTTTGTGAAATTTAATACTGGCAGCCCATTGTTGCTTGCAACACATGATGATATTATGGTGGTAGCCTTGAGATGCTTGCCTTTCTTCACCGATGAAGATCAAACTACTCCAATTGAGCATATCAAATATGTGGCTACATTGTGTTTAGTGCATCATGTAACACAAGAAAATGTCGCAGTGAGACTTTTGGGTACATCTCTGAAGGGTAAGCCACATCAATGGTTTAGAGGATTGGTTGTAGGTTTAATTACTTCATGGGATATGTTGGGAGAAGCATTGATTAAACAATTTGAGGACAAGTTAGATAACCAGTGATTGGTTGAATAGTTAAGTACAATAAAGAGAGCTCTGTAGGAGCACATGGTAGATTTTAACTTCCATTTTCAAAGGACTTGGGACCAGATACCAATGGTGGTAACGCCTACTGCCAATCATGCATTTCTATACTTTCTTAGAGTTTTAAATACTGATATTGTAGTAATGATTCAATCAATGGGTGGTACAACCCTACCAGATGCTTATGACCTAGCCATAAAGGTTGAAAACAGTCTAATTCAGGCTAGTAAAATAGCCCTAAGACCACCTATGCTCATATTTCCAGAGGTGCAGCCACCTGTCCCATTGCAAATTCTACCCATTGCTATTGTACCTACTGTACTAGCTATAAATTATCAAGTTCCAGCTCAAACAAATGCTATCCCAACCCCATCTCAAGAGTTTCAAGAGCTTAAAGGGGTGTTTCAAAAATAAACATAGTTGTTAAAAGGACAAGCAGAACTGTTCCAAACAATTGGCGAGGAGTTGGTAAACATAAAAAAGAAGCCAAATCAGATTTATAGGCCTTATTAGCCTCCATATTAGAACTAACAAAAAAATAACCAACAAAATAACTAGTAGAACAAACCTTCATATCAGCCTAAAAACCAAGGCCAAAGAAAGAATTTAACACAAGGCCTTATCATCCCTATAATTAGCATGCTACTAGCTCATCTAGAGAGTTAGTTCTAGTACAAAATAATATGGCACAAGAGTATGATTGGTGTTACCCATGTAACCACCCACACAACCAATCAACATGCTCAAATGGCATGATAAATCAAGCCTTAATGGTGCAAAATAATGTTGTTGTCCAGCAGAATACAGTACAAGAAAAATCAGAGTAGTAGATTTCTCATCCTGAATAGGAGCAGCCTGATGCAACATTTATGAATTGGCAAGGTGAAGAGTTTTGTGGGGTTAATCATACACAAGGTCAAAATCAATCAGCCTAGTCCATAGAAGATAACATGAGAGATAAAAAGAGAGCTATTGATATAGGAGAGCAAGTTGGAAGAGGCCAAAATCAAGGTCAAACAAGATGGCAAGGTGCTGCTGGTCCATCACGGAAGTCAAATGTTCATGTTTTACCAAGAGGACAAACTATCCCAAATCAAAATGAGCCAAGAGGACAACCACAACAAGTACAACAACAAGCAGACCCTATTGTTTCAAGGGGACAACCAAAGGCTAGTTCATTTTCTTTCATTATTATAGACTGTGTGAAGAAAGCAAATGTAAGCATGTCTATGTGGGATTCATTATCTCTTCCAGGCCAAAAAGACTTGTTATAAAAAGCCCTATCCAATGTCTCTTTGACCAATGAATCAAATCTAGACTAGCTTAGAGACCAACCTAGAGTTGTTCTTGCAAATGATCCACTAGTTCAAAAACAACAGCAAGCCAAAGATGTCAAACCAACACCATTTTATGTTTCACTAATTATTGGAAAGCACTTAGTTCATAATTGCATGATTGATTTAGGTGTTAGTACTTCAATGATGCCAAAACAAATAGTAGACAAGTTGGGATTGACTTATAAACCAATGTCCAAAGCTATAGTATAGTTAGATGGTTCATCCATCAATACCCTTGGAGTAATAAAAAACCTAGATCTTACCTTGCATGCTTACCCAAAATTTGTAATCCTGCAAGATATATATGTTATAGATCTATCCCCATACTTTGCCTTATGCCTTTCTAGGGATTTCACAACAAAGTTAGGAGGTTATTTGTCAGCTGATTGGTCACATATGTGTTTTAGGACGAGGTTGTTTGAACCCGGCCCCTATGCCATTAATTAATATGAACGCCCCAGATTCGAGAAGCTAAAGTTGCCCTTCGATCGGAGGAGTTGCCCTACTATTCTATGGCCAGGATCGATTGACTATCAAAAGGCCCCCATAGAATAGTAGGGCCCACCCCGATGAAGAGCGGGAAGGAAGGCTATAATTTGTCCTGAAGGAAGGGATTACCCTGGCCAGATCCAGGTACAAGAGTGACTGTGAAGTTTGAAACTATTTCCAAAGACCACATTGAGCCTTATGTTCCTAGTGTTGTCAATGCTAATTTAACCAATCATGAAGAGGAACAACCTGGTGTCCATGAAAGTAGCACCCCAATAGAACACATTGCTGATCTATTTTTAGATGAATGGGAATCTAAGAAGCATGAAGATGACCCTTACAAGAAATTGGAGAAGGTTGGATTAGGCATTTACATGATCCATGAGTAGAATCAGCCTGTTCCTAACCTTATGAAAGGAGAAAATCAGCAAGAACAACAAGAGGGATAGCAAGGAAATAATTTATGGCAGCTGTACTTTGATGGTGCAAGAAGCAAAGTAGGTGCCGGTGGTGGAGCTATGCTCATTTCACCTAAAAAGGAGAAGTACTATGCAACATTCATATT
Source organism: Cunninghamia lanceolata (assembly GCA_027924645.1). Classification (NCBI taxonomy): domain Eukaryota; kingdom Viridiplantae; phylum Streptophyta; class Pinopsida; order Cupressales; family Cupressaceae; genus Cunninghamia; species Cunninghamia lanceolata. The sequence continues at coordinate 1,459,858 of BSBN01001254.1, forward strand.
TGCATTCAGCTGTACTAACAATACAACAGAATATGAGGTACTCATTCATGGCTTGGAATGGGCTAGGAAGAAGAATATCAAGTGTTTGCAAGTATTTGGTGACAGTGAGTTAGTTGAAAATTAGGTAAGGAACATAAATGTCACCAAAAATGACTTGCTTAAGTCATATAAGAACATAATATGGAATTTAATTGAAGATTATGATGCTTTTAACCTGTTGTCCATGACTAGGAACCAAAACAAATAGGCTGATAAGCTTGCATCCATGGGGTTGAATTTGATATACCAAAAGAAATTAGAAATACTGATCAACAATAGTATGTGAAGGTGGATCTAAGACCATCAGTCCCTGATAACAACATACATTGGTAGGTGTTCGAAAGTGATGACCAAATAGTAAACTTTCTCATTGAAGATGCTAAGTTTTTAGCTGGTAATCAATAGAAATTATAGCAACAGTTTGAAGACCAGATTGTACAACTCAGGACCAACAAGCTACCAAAGGGTCTTGATACTTTGTAATTAATTTTTAATTCAGATGACCAACTGAGAAAAGAAAAAAGGTTAGTATACTAATCAAGGAGGGGCACTATGAATTAGTTGAGATTTTCAAATCCAAGCTTCTCAAGTTAGGAAAGGTATGTAAAGCAGAAGATAGGCATGTATTTGTGTTGTTATGTTAGGAATTTGATGATATTTTTGCCTAGGAGTACAAAGACCTCAAAGGTTTTAACCCTAAGCTAGCTCAACATACCATAGAGCTAGAACCGAGTGCAAAACTAGTGAGGCAGAAGCAAAGGCCTCTTAACCCCAAGCTAGAAATTCTGATGAAAACTTAACAAGTTGATTCAGAGCAGCATTATTTTTCCAATCAAACACACTTCATGGGTGTGTAATTTGGTTCCTTGAGAAAATGGTGAAATTAGGTTGTGTGTTGATTTTAGAGACTTGAATAGGGCATCATTGAAAGATCATTATCCGCTGCCCTCAATGGAGTAGATTTTGCAAGTTGTATCAAGTTCTGAAAGATTTTCATTGTTGGATGGTTTCTTAGGCTATAACTAGATTTTGGTTAAGGAGGAAGACTGGTATAAAACAACATTCACAACCAAATGGGGAACCATGGCTTATTAGAAGATGCCATTTGGGTTGTCAAATGTTGGAGCAACCTTTCAGAGGGCCATGTATATGGCATTTTAGGGCATCATGAACATGTTTGCATTGGTTTATCTAGATGATATTACTATTTTCTCACATGATGCAAAACATAACTTTTCTCATCTTATACAGGTCTTGAAAGATGTAGAGAATATGGAGTCTCACTTAACCCAAAGATGTGTATCTTTTTTGTCCATGAAGTTAAGCTACTGGGTCATATTGTTTCCAAACATGGGATTACAATTGATCCAGAAAGAGTAAGTGTTATTTCAGCCTTACCCTTACTAGCAATAAGAAGGGACTACAAAGTTTCCTAGGGGGAATCAATTTTGTTAGAAGGTTTATTCCAAATATTGCAAGTTTATTAAAACCTCTAATAGCTATGTTAAAAAAGAACATTGGTTTCAGCTAGAGTAAAGAGGGGAAAAATAGTTTTGAAGACATCAAAGTAGCTATAGCAGCAGCACCAACATTGAAAAACCCAAATTTCTCAAAGGATTTCATACTATATGCCTATGGAGGAATTGATACTATCTCTACTATGCTAACTTGGAAAAACAAAGAGGGCCAGGAGCAACCAATTGTCTTTTTCAGCCAAGGATTAGAGGGCTACAAACAAAGGTACTCATTTGTTGAAAAGCATGTACTTGCAGTTATTAGGAGCCTTAGAAAGTTAAGGCACATGCTCTCTAATAATAGAATTCAGCTGATGGTTGCCCATCTAAGTGTAAAAGAATTCTTGTTAAGCAAGGATTTGGGAGATAAAAGAGCTAGCTGGGTAACCAAGGTAATGGAGTATGATGTTGATATCAAAGTTACTAAGCTAGTTAGGAGTAAAGGATTGTGTGAGCAGCTTGCTAAAGGGGAAAAAAATGACTTACAAGTGTCAAAAGATGTTTTAATGACTGATAATGCTATTGTACTTGCTGTTCCAGCCAATAGCACTAGCTGGACACATGAGATGATTCATTACTTGTAGACTGAGGAGTGCCTAGTAGGGCTAAATGCTACAAAAAGATGGTATTATAGGCTTCAAGTCATTCCATATGCTATTGTGACTGATATCTTATTTAGAAAGGACTACAATGGATTACTCTTAAGATGTATTGAATTAGACCAGATTGAGAAAATCTTGCATGAGTTCCATGATGGACCAGCTGGTGGTCACTTTGCAGCCTGAACAATAGCCTTAAAGATCATGAAGGCTGGATACTATTGGCCATCTCTTTTCAAAGACATGCATTCATCAGTAAGAAGGTGTGTGAAATGTGTTGTATTTGCAAGCAAACCGAAGTTGGCAGCCTTTCCACTACAACCCATTTCAGTTGATCAGTCTTTTACCAAGTGGGGTCTTGATTTCATTGGAACCATTAACCCACTGTCAAGTTCTGGCCACAAGTGAATATTAATAGCTACAGATTATTTTACCAAGTGGACAGAAGTAGTAGCTTTGAAAGAAGCTAATGAGAGTATTGTATTAAATTTCTATGAAGAATTAGTATCCAGGTTTGGCATACCAGACTCCATCATTTTAGATAATTCCATGGCTTTTGTTGGCATTAAAATAACTGACTGGGCCATTAAACATGGTGTTTACCTAAGCACTTCTGCAAACTACTACCCTCAGGGGAATGGGCAGGTTGAATCCACTAACAAAAACCTTATCAGGATTATCAAAAGGACAATAGAAGATAATTAGAGAACCTAGCATTCAAAGTTGAAATTAGCCTTATGGGATGATAGAGTGACTCCTAAGAGGTCAACAGGTCAATCTCTATTTATGCTTGTGTACAAGAAAGAAGCCATGCTACCTATTTCAGCTGAGCTACCAACTCTAAGCCTCATAAAATAATTTTAATTCATGGAGGAAGGTCCTATGGAGGTATGGTTGGCTAAGTTATTAGAATTGGAGGAAAAAAGGAAACAAACATCACAACAATTGGAGATGTATCAGATGCAAATGAAGAGGACATTTGACAGGAGGGAAATTCAAAGTTTTCAAAGAGGGAAACATTGTCCTCAAGTGGGATGAGTTAAAAAGTAGACTCGATAAGCACAACAAGTTTGATGCTATGTGGAAAGGCCCATTTATGATTATTGAATGCAAACAACATCATGTTTTTCAGCTGGCCACTATGGAAGGAGAGGTGTTACCAATCCCGGTTAATGGGATTCACCTCAAACATTGTTTCTAAGAAGTAAAAGTTTGTAAATGTATCATAGTAGAGTATTTTTTCAGTTAATAAGTGTTGGTTGCATAGTAGTTTTAGTTTAGTTTTGTTTTTCCATGAAGTGTTGACACAGTTTGTTGGTCCTGTTTGGAGCTAGCATTGTTTTGTTTTCAGTTCTGGTTTGCTGCTATTGCTTTCTAGCAACTGGGTTTTCAATAAATTTTCTAAGTTGCAAAGGCTAAGGGAAGACTCTATTGCCCAATGGATATACTAGGCAACTAGCCATGAGAGTTTCAGTAGGCAAAACTAGTGTAGACGTTACCAAAAATGTTACCAAATTATCCTTTGCAGCCCAATTAGGCTAGGCTCTAACAACAATTTTCTTTGCTACTTTGGAGAAGCATATAAGTTCAAGGGGAAAGGAGAAGAAAGTTTAGGTTCTCAAACCAACCTAGAAGGCCTACTGTCCTGATGGAGGACCATTTCAGTGATCATGTTACCAAGATCATGTACCAGCTCAATTAGAGATACTACATGAACTAGATAAGATAAAAGGATACTCTAGCAGGGTAGGAGTTATCCTAGGATTGACAGGAGAAGTGAGGGCTAATGTATGCATTACAAGTTGTGTTACAGCCATTGTTATTATTCATTCATTACAATTTGATACATTTCAAAAAGGTACATACACTCGCTGAACTTATCTATGATTATAACAAATTTTAGAACATCCAATAGTACATAGGTGTATTTCATTATGCAATTAAGTGTTTTACACATGAACAAGGTACAAATTATTGCATAAAAGTTGTTTATATTCATAAGATAAGATAGGTTGACATTTTCCCACACAAGCGGTGGGAATAACTGTACAAGTGAAATTAGAAATATTGAATAATACCATATACATATGAAGTAAAAGAAACATATACAAAGGGAAGGGAATCTATCATTTACTGAATAATGAATCCCCCTGGATGGCAATCTTCCAGTTCTTCTCCATCTCACCCAAAAGGAACCTGCAAGATGAAGAAGGAAAGAGGGTTAGAGCTTAGGATGCCTTCAAAATCTATACGTACTAGTATCAGATATACATGCCATTGTCCATAAAGCATCAAACGAGAAACAACAAAAAGATAAAAAGTCACTCAGATGCAAGCATGCAATCATCAGAAGAGATAGGAAAATATGGAGAACATAGAAGCACAAGAGAGGCTCCTTGCCTCTATAATATTTTCTTAATGTGTTTGTTCACTGTGCATGTATAAGTATCCCCAAAAGATCAATCAATGATGATACAGTCATGAAGGAGTAGCCATAAGGAACAATGTCATAATAGTTACAAAAGGACAACTAAGAAGCCCATCATCATTCCATGTAGGGCACTCTAGAATGTCACTAAAGGAATCCATTACACAAAGAAATATAAGGCAAGTCATACAAACTAAACAGATGGAGTAGTTAGGACTTTCCACAATGAAGAAAGCTATAGCAACAGTCAAGGTGCAACAGAGAGTAGTCAAAGAGTTGTATACAGATCAAAGAGGATAGCCATCTTAGAAGAATGATAGGAATAGTCAAAGGATAGTAGGAACAAGTAAGTTGGTTTGAGATCTGCATCTAATAGCACTGTAGAAAGTCAAATAATAGTTGAAGGAGGACCAAACAAGTTAAGAGGAAAAGAGAGAGTTTGCATAACAACATAAGAACAATCCTTTCATAATGATGACAACACCAAATGACAGTGATATAAAATAGTCAATATAGTATGAAAACAATTTACATGTATTTGATATCATTTTTTCCTTTAAGGAGAAGAGGTCTACACTCATGAAGATTGATAGAGACTATCATTGACAAAGGAGAGTAAAACTTCTATCAAGTTCAAGTGCTATCACAAAAGTGCCAAAATCTTCAAAGCAATAGCACAAGTGCAGTGTTGTTATAATGTAAATGCTTGAGATAAAGGTTGACAACAATAGAGAAGGTTCAGCATGGTTTGGTTGTCTTTAAACACTCTTTGCCTCCAAGGATAAAGATAAAAATACAAAGAATCTATGAATGAGGGACAATGATAAATAATGTGAAACAATGAGGAGATAGCCTTCATAATAGATTGAGGAAGCTTGTATAAATCTAAGGTACCACATGTATGTATTCAATGAGAGGGAGACAAATGTTGTTCTGCTTGCTCATTGGGAAGGACAGTTGGGGTCATAGCTAAAATCATCATGTATCATACCCTTACCTAAAGAATCTACATAGTCATATCATGATATGTTGAAGCTATTAGATAGTAAGGAATAGATATAGTATGCCAGAAAAGGAAAATGACAGTCTCAAGGTGTCAAAGGAGCAATAATGATAAAAGAACATGCCAGTTGTCAAACAAATGATAGGAACAACAATTTTCTAACACTAGTTTATAGAGCCTTTCACAATTTTCATAGAAAGAACCAATCATCAACATGCTATTATGAAGATCTTGTAAACTACCTAAGAAGGACTCTGTAAAGATTTTTAAAGCTTACTCAACAAAGTAAACCTGCACTCAAACAAAGAGGGAACAGAGATCTCATGGTTCTTTCATTATTTTCCCTTCAGAGTTTAACAATACAAATAGTTATTTACAAATGGATTCAAAACATGTAGACAGACTACAACAATAAAAGTTTCTGTCAAGACATTATGAGGTAGTCATAAAGCATTACAGATTAACCAAGGCATTAAAGAATAGTCTATAGTTCAAGGGAACAACCAATGCATTTTTAGTACAACCAAGTGTCTAGGAGAAAAAAGAAGACTATGAAAATTAAGGTAATGCAAGGCAGTGAAGGTGAGATGCATGGTCTTTGTTAGAGGATTAGGGTTTTTGTTAAAATATCCTGTGCAAGTAAAATTGAATAGATGATAACCCTAGCTAAGAGTATTGAACAATCAAAGTTTGCATAGAAAAAATGGAGGACATGTATGAACTAAAATGTAGAGGAATGTTCAAAAATAGTCAAAGAACAGTCATGAAATAATCTCAGAGTAGGTACAATGATTGTGATAGTCACTACTAAATTGGCAAAAGAGATAATTATCATGGCAGGTTTCAGAGCAGTCAAGATATGACTCTCATAAAGAGAAAGGTAGATAACATAATAAGTGCCAGAGAACAACAACAGTCAACCTGACATCTGCCATAAGAGTAAAAGAGTAGTCATAATGTTAGCACCCTGTAGAAAAGATATGACTAAATACAATAACATAGAGACTAGTTCCCATTGAAGATATTGAATCATGGATATATGAGTACAGCATGAGTGTTTGGAAGCCATTGTAGAGTTGGTTGTGGTGATGGCTTTTCATTGCTACATGGAGGATGCTTATGTCGAGTTGTTTGTAGAGTGCCTTATGCTAACAATGTGCCACATCTTGAAGGAAAAAGTGATTTCCACTCTTCCAATGCAGGTTGAGTTAAGAATGAATTTATGAGAGATCTACAGGACCTCATGATCTTGAGATAATCTATAAAAGGTAGATTTAATGTGAAGATAGTCATAACATCAGCAAGGAACAACCATATTGTGGGGGTTAGAACAGTCACAACCATGACATCTGGAGGTTGGAACAGTCACAACCATGACATGTGGAGGCTGAAACAGTCATAGCCATGACAACATGAACATAATGTAGATATTTATGGTTGCAGACATATATGAACACTCTATGTCTGTCTTGAGACAGTGTTGGCAAGAGACACTGCGACACATGACTAGTGTTGTCATTGATGGCAACTAAGTCCGCATTACATAATTTGTTCATACCAAAAGTCAAAGTGAAGTTTTGTCTATGCCTGGGTAGTTAGAAATAGAGCATGCGATAGGGTCTAGTATCTTGGTCTGGATCTCTCTGGTGGTAAAGCATAGTGTGCTACAGATTTGAAGATAATAAAAGTACACTTTTGTTAATTTTTCTACTGCCACCCCCACCACCATTATCACCACCACCACCATTGTTGACTATATATATAATGAGAACAAAATTTATAAAAATTTCTTGTGAAGATGTAACTTCTTTTCACAATTTGTCTTATTTATGTGGGATACAACATCTAAAAAATAAGCTCCTTTGAACAAAAGATATTAAAAAATAAAAAATATTTTCTCAACCACTATTTTTCTTAGAAAAGATAAAAATCTTCAAATAGGAGGCCATGGAGATGTCTATACAACCACCTTGCCTTGCACAAGCCAAGATGTGGCTCATAAAAGGAATATCTTGCACTTGTTAACTTATTTCCACTAAGAATGAATGTTATTTCTTATTGGACATTTTTCACTTTAGTGAAAACTAAGCAAAGGTGGTACCTCAAATGGATTTGAGCAAATAGAAAAGGAAAATTTGTATTTAGTTCTTATTAAGCCAAACATTTTTTTATGGAGAGGAAATTTTAAGGAGTTTTGTGCAAAAAGTGCTTTCTTTCTAATGAGAATGATGACAACTCAACAACATTAAGAGGGCAATCATAAATTCTTGCCCCATTCAAGTCGATTTATATATGGAAGGGGAAATAAAGTGAACAATATATGCTTACACTATAAAAGATGAAGAAACAATACAACAAAATCGAAAGAGAAGTTGGTCATGATCTAACACAGAAGCTAACCACTCTTGCCTCCCAAAAACACACAATTTTACAAAACTCAATTACACAAAGTAATCAAGAAACATTTTGTTCAATTCAAAACAAAGATTGCAACAAGGAATCTATCCCAATTCTATTCAAATTCAAATCACCCAAACAAGTGTTCAGCAAATTACAACTCTGTAAACAATTATTTATATTATTGGCCTTCAATGGCCTCTTTCATAGGCATAGAAACATTCAGTTTCCTTCTCTGATGAATACTATCTCTTCACTCCCTTCAACCTACACTAAAGCTCTCCTACTGTCACCTCTATCCATTTCTTTTCATATAGAATGACTCCCCATAGTTGTGCCTTCATTCTCATTTCTCTTCCTGCATGGCAAAGTTGGAGCACTTGGATCTCAACTTCAATGTCATTTTGTAATGTTTTTTTAATTAGCCTCAAATGAGGCATCTCAACTTTTGGCATCCATCCAATTGCATTTCTTAGATGCTTTATCTACATACCCAGAAATGAATCAACTCACCCAAGTTATAAAGTGTTTTACCTGCTGTATGGGTGGTCTCTTACTCCTAAACTGGCCATGCTCACACTATACACTTCCTCTAAGCTGCAAAATATTGAATAGTCAACATCACATAGAGAGTCACTCGACATGATCATACATCTACTATCTTGCCATTATATTATTTTAAATTCCCAAGCCACTGTTTATGTAGAGAATAAAATCAATTTTATCACTTATGTCATATGTTTCAACATCTACATCTATATGGCTTATTAAGAAACCAAATCGACCTGTATGTGGTGTCAATTCTACAGCCTTGATTTTCTAATTCACCTTTTATCTTTCTTTTTACTAGGTTACCTCCTTCAAACTATTATCCTCTTGTTTTTGTATGAATATGGTCCTCATAAGGTGCACTTCCTTGCTATTTCTTCAAGATGTAATTGAGAACGGCTATGATATTCTTGCAATGAAGATGAACTTCACAACAATGGTAATGGTGATGGTAACAAGTTGATCGCAAGCAATGGAGGAACTTGGAGCTAAAGGCGCACTGTAATTCCTATAGAGTAAGGGTACTAAAAGCTTGGATGATAGAAATGGAGGAATTGGGTTCAATTTATAGACTCACGAGAGAGAAGATCAATGATATAGAAAGAATAAGAAGATCAACGGTATAGAAGACTTGAGAGGATGTGTGCGAATAGAAAGAAGACAAGTGTCACACAAAAAGTTGTTTTGTTTGAGTTAATTACTTTCTTTTATAAAGATAAGATTTGATTTCATAAATTAGAAAGATTTTTTCTAATTTAAGAGCTATTGATAAAAACAAGACTGAATAAATCAATGAACTCAACTTGTGATTTGTTTTTTGCATGATTTGAGAGAAATTAATTAATAAATTATTTAATTTTGTGTTCATGAAGAAGAAGAATATTTATTTTTAGAAGATTTGGAAGATTTTTGAGGAATTAGAAGATAAGAAAGCAAATTAAATAAATAAATTTATTTAATTGTTTGTGCATGATAGAAGAATAAATAAAATATTTGATTATATTTTATTTTTAGAGATTGAGAGAATTTAAATAAATTTGATTGATTTATTTAAATTTGAAGGAATAAGTTATTTAATTAAATAATGAAAATTATTTAATTGCTTGGAAGAATAAAGTTGACTTCGAAGAAATTAATTAAATAAAGGTAATTTATTCAATTGAAGGGAGGAATATGAACCAAATAAATAAATTGATTTATTTATTTATTGATAGGAATTAAATGGAATAAATATTAAGAATATTTATTTAGATAGAGTTGCCTCTTTTTAGGCGTATGCATTTTGCCTCCCTTTGATGCAATGTGTTTTATCACATTGTTTCAAAGAATAGATTTTTCTGATAATGATATATGTCTGAGTTTGCCTCTGGTATAGGTTTAACAACGGTAGGATGCCCCCTCAGGAGATTGGATGAGAAGAAGGTGAAAAACAGGTTAGGATGAAGCAAAAGCCGAAATGATATGTTATGCAAGATAAAATGATAACACACACAAGCAAGTAAGCAAGTATGCACAAATGATACAAGAACAAACAAGGTATTGCTAATGTTAAGTGGTAAACCAATGATTAATTGATATTGATTGACGATAGTGTTGTCATTGTAGGGAACGTTATATCCCTAGAGCAACACAAAGGATAGTGTTGTCATGGTGGGGAATGATATATCCCTAGAGCAACACAATAGGCATGGGAAAGATACATCCCATTGATAATTATGATTGATTGAGTTTGTTTACGACTAGATTAGGATCAAGACCATTGATTGCGATTGGATAATTTGAAAAGATTGATTAACTTGATTGGTATGGATTAAGGATGGACTTGCATTTGGATCATTGCTCAGATTTGATTGGATAATGATGAAAGACACTATTGGGATTGGAATTTCCAAGCTATTTTTTGCAAAGATTTTAGGGATTCATGTGTGAAGATTTATTTCAGTACTTGGAAATACACCTGAAGAACATGACTGAGGAGCCTATTTTGAGCAATTATATCTCGCACCTCAAGATGCATCTTTCTGAACCATTAGTTGCACTAATTTATTGGGTTGAAAATCTCTATGGTTGTGCGTTTTCATGGCTCCAAGAGATAGTTTGACCAGTTTTCTAGGGCAATCTTGAACACTACTTGACCAATTTAATCACTGTGTAAATATACCAAAAAAAGATTTTGATGACAACCCAGTTAAATTTTTTAGTTCAGATGCACATTAGAGTGGTACTCAGGGCATTCTTTTGGAGTTAGGAAAGATTATTAATGACAACTATATATATGTAAGGGTTGCAAAATTTGTGAAAAACCAATCTACTTTATCAGATGATGCATTAACTGAATTAGTTGATATAACTAGAGATTTCAGACAAGCGATTTTGATGCAACCTTCAAGATGTGTATGCCATAAACATTCTATATATAGACCTAGGATTACCACCCCTTATTGGATAGGTTCAAAGTGCAGGTGATCCTTGTGGTGACAATTGGCAGGGTGTTAAATGTGTGGGACCTAACATCACCGAAATAGCTCTTTCCAATTCAAATCTGAGAGGACAGTTGGGTTATGGGTTGCAAAATTTTACATCATTGATAATTTTAGATCTTCAAGATAACCATATAGGAGATGTCATTCCATTTTAGCTTCCACCTCACCTGCAAGGCCTGTTGCTTTCTGGCAATCAATTCACTGGGAGCATTCCATATTCTTTATCAACTTTAATGTTACTCTCTGATTCGTTATTGGGTAATAGCCTTTTATTAGGTGCAATTCTAGATATTTTTAAGGATCTAACAGAATAACCAGTTGAGTGGCACTATTGATACATTAGCCAATCTAAATCTAGCAGATTTAAACATAGCAAATAATCTATTCAGTGGACAAATTCCTCCAAAGTTATTGACTATTCCAAACTTCAAGTATATTGGTAATCAATTTAATACATCTCCAGCTTTTCCAACTTCTCCAGCATCTCGTTCTACACCCTCGTCGGGTTCCCCATTGTCCCCAAGTTGACATGGGAATAGTTCTTCACCGGCAAAGAATTCTCAGCATGACAAAAATAGAAAATATCTAACAAATGGAAGGATTGCTGCCATTGTAGTAGCAGGACTCTTAATTGCAATTGTAGGTGTGCTGGTGATTTTGTTCTTTGTAATGAGAAAGCATGATCAAAAGTCAGCTCCAGGAAAGAAATGCAAGGGATTCAAGTCTTTCAGCAGTCCATGCAAGCTCAAGAAGAAGCTCATGAAAGCAATGATATCAGTGAAGTTGTTGATAATAAATTCTCAAGCAAACGCATATGGAGGGAGTAAAACCAAAATCCAATACCTTCGCTAGGATTCTCACAGTTGTACCTAAAACCAAGTGAAAAATATAAAAACCTAAATACCATCGGAGGGACTAACACTATCAAAGCGAGATTTTCAAGCCCTTCCGATTTCATAGTCACTCTGATGAGGGAGACTTAATGACGTGGTAACTTCTCAGACCTGGGATAAGAAGAAAGTATGGGTAGTCAAAATTATTTACTATTAGCTATGTCAATAGATTCAACATGCTCTTGAAGCTCCTCCAAAACTCCTGTGAAAGCTAACTGTTCGGTGTAAATTACCCGCGGGTGCATAGCACATCAAAGATTAAATGAGATGCAACTTGAGATAAATCTAAGTGTTACTTTCCAAATTTGCAACTATGACATCTTGTGCCTCCAAAAATTCCTGAGGCATTTGCATGATGATAGTGAGCAAGATCTGGAAAGTTGTAAATCTCATTTGACTTCTAAAGAACGTGAAATGTTGAGTCCAAGTTCATTTAAGGTTCACTCAAGGCCTGTTGTTTTGCACTCTAGACAAACAAGTCTGGCACTGTGTAATCACCATAGAACATTCTCTGATAATAGCATCACAGATCACTATGAACATTCCTCACATCCTTCAGAGTGCAGATGCTGTGATCTAGATATTTGCAATACAAATGCATCGTTAGAAGATAAATCATTTTGATGAGGAGGTAACCAGTTGTAGTTGTTGTGGGAAGCATTTGAACCCAATGGTATTGAACACAAGAATTTGTAGGGACTCTCAAGAAGCTAGATGCGGATGAAATAGTGTTGGGCTTGGAAATTGTATTGAAGATTTGAGAGCTGAAGATAAACAGATTAATTACTCAAAAGTTCTAGTTTTTGATAATCTAGAGAAAGATGTGAGGCCTTCTGATGTGAAGACGATTATAGTTTCTATAACTTGTGTTGTTCAAGTCCATATTTTGCCAAGTACCAAATTTGAATAGTTCACAAGAGGGTTGTATGGTTCTGAGATCACGCAAGTTTGATAAAGGCTCTTGCCCTTTTTACTGAGTTGCATCACATTTGGCCAAACCCCTCATGATCAATGCATGAAGGTGGAGGTAGCTTTGAGAGACCTGATCCTGTCTATGTAAAGAAGAATAATATTAATACATCAGCATTAACTCAATTAAAAATTAGAGATATTATACTTGGAGCCGAAATGACCCCACCTTTTCAACAAAGCCAAGAAGATAGAGTGAAATTTGAAAACACACAGAAGAAACCCTAAAATTGAAAACTCATCGGTGAAAGAAATAAAATCAGAGTGAGATTTCTAAATCACATCGATCTTAGGAGTCTTGCCGATGGATGCTATTTTGGGCAGACATATACAATCGGGATAAACTTTCAAGATCTCTCCAATTATATGTGTTACGCCGATGGGGTGGGCCACCAAAAATACGTTTGAGAAACATTGTGTGAAAAATATGAAATTATACAGGACAATAAATGATATTTCAAAGTGGGCACTTTTCTATAATATTTTCCTCAAGGAATTACTTGAATGCTAAGTAAAAAATGAAGGCAGAAATATACATCTACAAGAGATGGATTATCGGCGAGCAAACTGTGTGTCCTCCCGACTTGTAAACGTCAGCCCGATGATAAAATGATGGTAATCAAAAGATACAATTAATTTGCCAAAAGAAATATTTAATAGTTAAAATTGAGATTAAACATTTTCACTAAGGGAGTTGTGAGAGATATTTTTCACTGAGGAGAGTAATAAATTGAAATGAGCATCCCGAAATATTTCAAAATGCAGATTTATTAAAATATAAATATTCTTTTGGGACGTGATGAAATAATATAAAATATTTCCATTAAAATGTGAGATATTTTACCAAAAGCCATTAATTGACAAATATAACTATTCTATGGGTGAGTGATTATTTCCTACTCAAAACGGATATAAGATGGTCTGCTATTTTACCCAAGAGAAGATTTTTTATGAGGAAGAGATGTTTTTTTTTAACCAAGAGGTGAATATTTTATGGAGTTGTAAAATACTTTCAACTAAACATGAAATATTTTCACTAGAGGGAATACAAGAATTCAGTTATGGGTTAAATGTCTCCAATTCGAAGGTAAATATGAGCATAGATATTGGGATTAATGGAAAAGTAATAATTATTGTTTTCAGAAAAATGTAAAGGACATGAGGACTAATGTTGGAAACAATTGATAAAATTGAATAAACCCTAAGGAGGAGTGTTACTCCAATAACTCAAAATATTTTCCCGATGAGTTAAGTAAACGGTCAGAAGAATACTTCATGAGTGAAATTATTGGAAGATACTTTATTAAGTGCAAAGAGAAAATTAATTTTTTGTGGAAGATAAACAAAAGGTTAATATCTTTATTAACCAAACTAATATCTCTTGGCAAGCAAAAAGACGCGCAGGATGAAAATGAAGGGTTGTAACCCTAGAATCCAAAGGATATTTATCAGGGAAGAAGAATCCAGCAAAAGGAGAACATGAGTAGATTAGGAAAAATAGCAGTTAGATAACTGGATGGATTGACCAGTTGCCAAAATAAAATATTATGTTGTACATTGTAAAATCTTTTGAAATTGTATAATGGAGAAAATGCATAAATTAATAATTTAATACCGGTGTCTATTGTTTGTTGAGCTAAGCAATTATTTAGTTGTCTCCACATTGTTATTTCTCTGTTATTTGAACCTGAGTTTCCAAGTTGATATTTCAGTTTCATCAAGACACACTTGCTATTTTTGTGTAATCAAATTAATTGGTTTCCATCAAAGATATAAAATCCTTTTAATTGATTATAGTAACTTGGAAGTAACATTTGGATAGGTAAGAACAACCCTATAATTGACAAGATTGCCATACTGTCTCCAACTCGATATTGTTTTGTTATTCAAATTGAGCATCAGCTCCATTTGTCAATACACATTTTCTGTCATTGTGTGATTCTGTTGATTGGTTCCTTCAAGGAAGGATTAACATCCTTTCAATAAGTCACAGTAACCTGGTAAGATTCGAGTGGATCAATAAGTAGAGTCTGTCAGTCACATTCTTGCATGTTTATACAAGGTATAAACAAACACAAATGCCAAATAATCAGAATTGTAACTTGTAAGTAAATCATATATCATTACACTTTGACTCCATTAGCCCAATAGAAACAGGCACTAGTCATACCAATTCCACTCTAGGATTCCATAAAATCTTATTCAAACAATTACATCTTAGATCTTAGTATTAGGAGTAGAAGTAGTTTATAAGCTTTTATCTATTCCACATTTTATGCCATTGTGAGTAGATACCTAAATCCAATCAAGTCATATAGTGTTAAGTCTGCTTTAGTTACAAAGGTATACCTGCCTAGGTTTGCAGGCCCTGAAGTGTAGGGAGCTAATAGCTCTGTCAATTGGTCCAAAAATGTTGTAAATCCAAACATAGAGTCTGGCATCCTCTTAGGGTTAGCAACCTGCATTTTTGGGAACCAACAGACACAATGATAGATAGAAAGTAGACTAATAGAAGAAATGTGAATAAAGGAAACACAAGCTTTTGTAAACTCTGACATTGCGAACAAGATCTTTATTGATGGATGGTATGCGAATGGTAAATTGATGTATTTATGGATGCGGATATGGATACGGATTTTGTCATCTAGATATTGCAAGTATTTTGAAGTGCATGTTTCATCATTGATCACTTTTAAAATGTTGTAAGAAAAATACAAGCATCTAGGTATAATTGAACTGAGATGACCTAAGTATCGCTTACATGGATTTTGATTTAGCAAGTTAATACAAGCATCTAGGTATAATTGAACTGAGATGACCTGAGTATTTCTTGCATATCAATAGACAAGGATTGCTCCTTTTCATCTTTAGACCTCTGAAGTCATCGATGATCTTTTATTGATCCTATCTTTAGACAAAAGTCATCATGCATTACTAAAGATTGATCCACAAATAGAAAACAAAGAAGATAATCATGCCCCCATCATAGCATATCTAGCTTTTGGCATCCTTGAGAAGCGTAGGAAACATGATAATAAAAATCAAGATGCTGTAACCCAACCTGATCACAAACACAAAACATTCTTGCATTAGATGTGTTTTCTTGCCATAATTTAGATAGAATCATTGAGAGTGCTTTAGGTACTTGTTTTTTCTTTTCTTTGGATAGGTTGATGTCTTGCATCAAAATTTTTGCTTTGGAAGCAGTCTTTGCTACGCTTGCATGCCTGGTGAAAGGTACCACAATCCTTATTGGTGTCCTCGGTGAACAATGTGGCACTGTAGAATCCAACTCCTTAACCAGGTTGATGGATGAACTGACAATGGATACAAAGAAACGAACCCTAAGGGACTGACCTAGTGCCTTGGGGGCTCATTGCTAAATGGCCTTGCCTACGTGATGACACAGAGGCAACATTGTTCAGGGTGAACCCTAATGGACCTAAGACCTAGGTGATAGGAAACGATGTGGACTCAGATAGATAGAAGGATAGATGACACATGATGGAATGGATGGGAAATGCAGCCTCGGGGGCGCATTGAAAATGGCCTTGCCTACGTGATGATGTAGAGGCAACATAGTTTGGGATGAACCCTAATACTGACGATGGACACTAAGATATGCTGACACTATGGATATGGTACTTTGACAACCCTAGGTATTAAGGTGACAATGGTTATAGAGTATCAAGCCATGATAGGTCATCGATTTGTTATGCAACGTGTTTATTGTGAAACTGACATGATTGCATAATGGATAACTGGTAGGAAGAATGGACACAAGGTGATTGGTTTCCCAAAGATGGAGGAAGAAGTTTGCATCGCAAAGAGCACTTGTTTGCCAGGTTTTCACTACTTTGCTTTTATTGTACAGGAGACAAAATACACATGATACTTGTTTGCTAGGTTTTCATCATGGTATCTATCCAAGGTGTATGTTTACCAGGTTTTCACCAGAGGATGATTTTTTTGTTATTTTTCCATTTTTTTAATTTTTTTCCTATTTATTTTTTATTTTTATGCCCCTCCTTACATTAGGGTTCTTTAGGTATAGAACTAACGAAGATGCATACTATTGATTGGGTCATCAAATAGCTCACCTTCTGAAGTAGCTAATTGATATGCTCATGATCCATAAGTAGCAGTGATTACATAAGGACCAAGCCAGTTGGGTTCAAACTTTCCTTTCTTTTCCCAATCTTGTTGATTGTGAGGATTTTCCTTAAGCACTAGATCACCAATATTGAATACCCTTGGATGGACTCTATGGTTGTAGCTTCATGACATCCTTTGTTGGTATGCCTTGAGATGGTTTAAGGCATTTTGTCATTTCTCCTCCAATAGTTCTAACTCTTGCAATCTAGACACTCTGTAGTTTTCATCAGTAATAAGACCTTTTAATGACACCCTTAGATATGGTAACTTGACCTCGATGGACAAAATGGATTCTAATCCATAGACAAGGGCATATGGGGTAGCACCTATGGGAGTACGTATACTAGTTCGATAGGCCTACAAAGCGAGATTGAGTTGTATGTGCCAATCACAGCTGGCATCGTTGACTATCTTCTTGAGGATTTTCAAGATTGTTTTATTAGATACCTCTGCCTAACCATTGCCTTGTGGGTAGTATGGGGTTGAGAAGCAGTGTTGGATTTTGAATTTGTCACAAATCTCTTAGACATCCTGGTTCTTGAAAGGTCTTCCATTATCTGTGACAATGGATGAGGGAATTTAGTATCTACAGATGAGGTAATTGAGGATGAATGAGGCAATCTGTTTGTCTGTAACATTGGTGAGTGGAATGGCTTCAATCCACTTGGTGAAATACTCAGTGGCAGTTATGATGAACTTGTGGCCATTGGATGAGGGAGGGTGGATTTTACCCACAAGGTCAAGTTCCCACTGACAAAAGGGCTAAGGTGTCATTAAAAGTCACAGTTCTTGAGTTGGTGCATGCATAAGGTTTCCATGTATCTGACATTGCTTGCACTTCTTGACAAAGTGATAGGAGTCCATCTCCATGTTTGGACAATAGTATCCCAAACACATGTGTTTCTTAGCTAAAGTAGGACCACTAGAGTGTGATCTGTATATTCCTTCATGCACTTATCGCAAGGTAGTTTGAGATTATTCACCTTCAAGACATCTGAGTAAAGTACCATCCAAACCTCGGTGGCATAGGGTATCGGCGATAATAGTGTAATGGGATGTTTGTTGAATGAAGGTTTGGTGTTGGTTATTTGATAGGTCAGGTGGTAAGGTGTTGTCCTTGAGGTAGGTGTAAATCTTACCATACAAGGGTGAATCGAATCCAACAAGAAGGAAAATGGATTGGGTTTTAGGGATGTCATAAGCTAGTTGTGTGACTTTTTCCACCAGGAACTCAAAATGTGACTCATTCTCTAGTATGTTGAGGAGTGAGGCAATGGTTGCCATGGCATCTACTACTTCATTTTCAATCCTTAGTATCTACTCAAAGGAGATTATCACAAAGTACTCTTTAAAATCATCTACCATACACTTATAGGGGATGAGCTTGTCATCTTTTGTCTAATAGTCATCATCGACCTGATTGATGACGAGTTGTGAATCACCGTAGACATGAAGTTCTTTTACTTTCCATTTTGCTGCTAGTTTAAGACCAATGACCAAAGCCTTATATTTTGTAGATGTTGTTTGTGCATGGAAAAAGAAGATGATAAGACTTAGGTATTGTAGCTCCCTGAGGAGTGACCAACAAGATCCCTGCCCCCAATCCATGATTTGTATAGGAGCTATCAAAATAGAGTGTCCATGAATGTGTTGTGATAGTGAAGATTGATTCATCTGGAAACTCGACCTTCATTGGAGTGGTATCCTATAATGGTGCCTTAGCCAACTAGTTGGTAATGACTTGACCTTTGATAGCTTTCCGTTCTACATACTCAATGTCATATTCACTTAGGAGCATTACCCACTTAGCTAGGTGACTTGTGAGAGCTGCTTTGCTTAATAAGTATTTCAAGGGATCTATATTTTCAATAATCTTGATGGAATGTGCAAGCATGTAATGTCGTAGTTTTTGGGAAGCAAAAACCACAGTAAGACAAGATCTTTTGATTTGAGAGTATTGTAGTTCATACCCCACCAAAGTGCGACTGATGTAGTATATGGCCCTTTCCTTGCCTTCATTGTCCTGTTGTGCTAGAAGAGCACCTAGAGTTGTCTGTGTAGATATGTAAAGTAATAATGGCTTGCCTTGTATAGGAGGCATCAAGATAGGTGGATTCATAAGATACTCCTTAAGTTTGCAAAATGCTTCTTCACACTTCTCATCCCATCTAAATGGAATGTTTTTGTGTAAGAGATGACTGAAAGGTTGGCACTTATCTGCTAGTTGAGAGATGAATCGGCGGATTGCTTGTAATTTGCCTTGCAATGACCATAGTTGGGTAATGTTCTTTAGTGGAGGCATCTCCATGATAGCCTTGACTTTTGCAAGATATACCTCAATCCCATTTGTTAATACTATGAATCCTAAGAGTTTGTTGGAGGTGACCCCAAACACACACTTTTTCATATTCAATCTGACTTTGAACTATTCTAGCCACTGAAAGACTTTCTCTAATACATCCAGATGAGACTCCCTTGTTAGTGATTTGGCAAAGATCTCATCCACATAGTCTTCCATTGTTACATGCATCATATATGGAAGATAGTAGTCATAGCACGTTGATATGTTGTTCCTGCATTCTTTAACCTGAAAGGCATGACGCACCAACAGAGAGTACCCCATGGACAAGTGAATGTTGTATTATGTTGATCCTCTAGTGCTATCTTGATCTGATTGTATCCTGAGAAACCATCCATAAGAGAAAGCATAGTATGACCAACTATTAAGTCTATGTTTGGCAATGTAAAATTATCCTTGTGGCAGGCCTTGTTAAGACCTTGGAAATCATTACAAATTCTGACTCTTCCATTTGGTTTGGCAATAGGTACAATATTTGAAATTCACTTGGGATAGTCTATTGGTCTGATAAACCCAACATCTAGCAGCTTCTTGAATTCATCTTTGACTAATAGTACAACATGAGGATGCATTTTTCTGAGTTTCTACTTTATAGGTTTTACTCTAGGATCGAGTGGCAAATGATGTAAGACCAAGTCTAGATCTAGACCATACATATTTGCATATGACCAAGCAAAGTTGATCTGTTTCCTCATAAAGAAGGGTACAAACTTTGTCTTTTCTAGTGGAGATAAAGACTTAGCAAAGCCTATGATCTTAGGATTACCCTCTGTGCCGATGTCCACTGGTTTTGTCAGTTCTACCACAATCTATGACTTCTCCTGATACATGTCATTGGGGAGAGTGTCAAGCCTTCCATCATCTAGTGCCTTAGAGAGGGTTTCACCATTTGATGTGTCATTTATTTTTATTTTTTGGGATCTGATACTACCATAGAGTAGTTTTCACCATCAAATCCATTTTTTATTTTTATGTTTTTGCGACTGGAAGGCTTGACACTCTCTCTGAAGTAAGTTACAGAATTGAGTTCTATGGCATAGCCAGTTTTATGATCTCCCATAGGTAAGTGGTCTCTTAGTTCCATGAAGTCAATATAGGCATCGTCATTTTGGAATATGTAAAGTTGAGGAGTGCCTCATAGATCCCAATCAATAAGCTTAGGATGTACTAAGGAGATGGGGTCGATATATTGATCTGATTTAGTGGGTGTTATGGTAAGGATGGATATGCCATTAGGATGGGGAGTTATAGGAACAAGGTCTGGTATGGTACTTTCCTCAAGATTGTTTATCTTGTGCGAACTTTGACCTTCCTTGTAAGTTGTGCTCTTAGGAATAGGCAAATCACACTCTATCGATCTATGTTTAGGCATTAATCCCTCACGGTAGGAGCTCTAGGTTTGAACGACATCAATTCCTTTGTCTTCATAGGAATGTTCTGAGAGTTTATCCCATTCATATTCATTAGAATTTGTGTCACTATCCTCTTGAAGGTTATGGATCATTTCTACAAAACAAGTGGTAGCCTTAGCTTTGCCTTTGCCTTTAGCTTTGTCTTGGTATCCTAGCCCTGTTGTGTTTTGAGTCGATGAGGATGAAAAGGTTGAATGGGTTTGATGATTCCTTCCTTTCTTAAGCTGATGGGGCCTTGTCCTTCATAACCCATTCTATTTACAATAGATTGTCCACGCCCATAGATTTTTGTTGGGAGCTTAGGTTGTTGGTCTTGTTGTGTGTCATTTTCATCAATGTAGAGCCATTGTAACAGATCTCTTTCATCACTTTCATCTGATAAGGTACCCCATTTGACAATGGGGGCAATAAGAGATTCAGGCATTGTAGATGGCTTTGGGTAGGGTGAAGGTCATCCAAAGGATTTTGGAGATAGAGGCATTTTGGATAGACAAAGGTTGTGCTCAATGGAGTATTCTCCTACCCTAGTTTCTTTGATCTTGACTTTTTGCTCATTGACCTTAGATGTGGAATCTTGGGAGCTATGGTCCCATTGGGAGATGGGAGAAGTGGAAGCTCTGTTGTTAGGGATGATGGTTTCAGGTCTTGAGTGAATGGTATTACAATGTTGGAAGGGATTGGGATCACCTTGGATGGTAATCTCTTGGCCATTGTAAGGGAATTTGATGCATTGGTGGTAGGTGGAAGGCACAACCTTCATGGTGTGGATCCAAGGTCTTCCTAGGAGAATATTATAGGTGAGGTTCCTATCAAGGAATTGACACATAACTTCTTTTGTAATTGGTCCAACTCTTAGTGGTAACATCACAGTTCCCTTGGTAGTCCATTCTTCCTTATCATAGGCTTTGATTGCCATCTTTTTCCTTGGATCTATTGTAGTTTCTGAGAACCCCAATGTAAGGACTAGTTTCAATGTGCAAATATTCAAACCTGCCCCTCCATCAATGAGGACCCTTTTGATGCAGTGTTTATGGATGAAAGATTCGATATGCAAGGATGTGTTATGAGGTTGTGAGATAGATAGATCATCCTACTTAGTGAATGAGAGGATGTTGGGTGAGATAAGGTGACCTACCATGGCTGAAAACTTCTCCTGGGCCAAATTGGTGGGGACGGTGATTTCCACTAAAGCTTTCTCAAGAATTTATTTGTGTGCTGGTGATAGATGCAACAACTCTAGTATGGAAATGTTGGCCAAAGTTTTCTGTAGTTGGTCTATGACATTGTATTGGTGGGGGGTAGACGATGAGTTTGATGACCTTAGAGGAAGTGTGTGCAAGGTAGTTTTTCCACTATAGATAATGATGGTGCAATTAGCTTTGGCATTGGGATCTGGTTGTTTGTTGAATGTGAGCACATTGATCTATGGGATATGCTCAGTTATGCTATTAGTAGTGTAATCTAATGGTACATTTGTGTAATTTACATCATTGTTTTTGTTATTGCGGTTATATCAATTGTTGTTGTTGTTATTATTGTTGTTGTTATGCTGTCTATCATGGTTATTGTTGTTGTGCTATCTATAGTGGTTAGGGAGTGGATCCTTGTATACCACATGTGATTTGTTATTTGGATGATCTCTTGTGCCAACACAGTTTTGGTCTAAGAAGTCTTGAACAACATTTTTGAGATGAATGAAGTCATTAGTTTTGTATCCTCTTCCCCTATGGTACTAACAATAGTGGGTCTCATTCCACCAAGGAGGTTTTACTTGGGGTTCATATTTGCTTGTGGAGGGAAGGGTGATCTTATTGTTTGCTATCAACATTCTCAAGGTAGGCTCAAGTGATTCTCCCAACGGTGTAAACTTTCATCTAGAACAAAAATCCAATGGTGATTGTCTCTGTTCATTTGATGGAGGTTTGTTGGATGTTGTGTTGCTTGAAGCACCCATGAGGTTGAGGATTAATTGTTTTGGGGCTGCTTCTTTGGCGTCAACCACTCCATCGTTGACTATGTTTTTGTTCTTGGTCCAAAATTTTGACTTGTCCATGGTGTAGTTAGAGTTAGGATTGTCTTTGAACAACATTATTTGCCCCTTTGCAATCATACATTTTTCAATAAATAATCCCATCTCAATCACTTTCGTGAGTGTGGTAGGACCTTGGATTTGTATTTGGTAGCTAAGATCAGGGTTGAGGTTGTGGACAAACATTTCTGTCATTTGTTTCTCTAGTATATGATGAGGGCATTTGCTTGCCAGTTGTCTCCACCTTTGTAGGAAAGTGGAAAAAAATTCACCACTTTTCTATTTCATGTTGCATAGGTCTAGCATAGATACCTTATGTTCAATGTTGTATGAGAAATGTATGAAGAACTTGTTTACTAACTCATCAAAAGTTTTGATACTCGGCGGTGGTCAAGAGAACCATTTCATGGCCTATCCTCCTAGTGATTGAGGAAAAGGTCTCATGAGGAAAGTTTCAATGTGGGCTACCTCTAGACATGAGACGCTAAATTCTTGGATATGGTCCTTGGGGTCACCCTTTCCTCTATATTTTTCAAACTTAGGAACTTCAAACCAAAAGGGGAAGGGTACCATGTTCAAGCTTCTCTCAAAGGGATATGGCAAGATATCCTCCAATGAATAAGTTTTAGTGGACATCTCTATTTGGAGGTCCTCAAATTTCTGTTGTAAGCTCTGAATTTTCTTTGTTAGCATGTCCATAGGTATGTTGGGGTCCGTTGTTTCCTTTCCATTGTCTTTGTTAGGGGTGCTTTCCTCGTTTGTGCTCTTTTCGTGAGTTCTTTCCTCTCCTAGTTCTTTTAACGCATTGACATCAAAGTTCACAGGGAGTTTAAGCTCTTGGTTTGTTAGGTAGAGGAAGAACTTTGAAGGGTCTTGGTTGATGACTTTGTCCATCCTACATTGGAATTTCCTATCTTGGATGGCTTGTTGTATGTCATTCTATGAGATTTCCTCATCACTATTGTGAGGGGATATAATTTTCTCTGATGTTCTGGCCATTTCAAGCTGCTATTTTTTTTTTCTGGGATCTAGTTAAGACCATGCGGTACAGTTTGGGATGGGATGATATGAGGTTGGATGCTTTGACAAGGTGAGTTTGAAGGTTACGATGAAGGGGATACTTGTGGTGAAAATATTTTGACAAGGGTTTTCTATGATCTATGATTTCAAACAAATCAGTCAATACAAAATGATAGCCACAAGTAATGATGTGAGGTATCCATTTACTTGAAAGGGACTAGTCTTGCACTAACATAACTAGTGAAAAGTTCTGCTAGAGAAGGATGATGTATCCTAATAGTGGAGACTTTACTAGAGATTGTTTGGGTTTGATAAGATCTAGAATTATCTTGTCGTAACCTACTTTGATACTTTTTGACTCAATTTCTAGGAAGATTTGGATGAGGTGGACGAGATGAGTGACAAAAAAGAGGGTATGCTATGGAAAATGGATAGGAGAAGTGACTGCAAACTAAATATGATCTCTGAAACTATAACAAGGTTGAAATGGGTACTAAGATAGGTTGAAAATTTTCTTTGAAAACACTGGGAAATGCTCACTATTATGGATGTGCAATAATAAATGCACTGAAACAAAAGATAAAAGCATAGCAAGTCGATGTACATGTGCAACTCTGGTGATTGTAGAAAAGTGCAGTAATAGATGACAAATGCACAAAAAGTCATAGTAAATGTGCAGCAGGTTGACATAGATGAATAGCTCTGCAGGATAAATGTGCAACTCTGGTTTCTTGAATCTTTTTGCAATTTTCTTGGCACATTTTTTGATGTTTTTGGTTTTTTTGGTTTGAAAGTTGGTCTTTTTGATCTGATTTCTCAATTATAGCAAGTAAGACACATCAAAAACAAAGATTTTTTTTTTGATCTTTTTTTGTAATTTTTGGACTCTTTTTGCCTAAAAAGCAAGTACAAATCCTTGGTTGGTTGGGACAATATAAACTAAATTCTCACTATTTCTAGTTGAGGCATCTTCAGGAGGTGATAATCGCCCTTCCTTGCACTAGCTTATAGGGGTTTTTGGCTTCTAAAAATAAAGGATGATTAGTAAGTGCAACCGTTCAAGTGGTTATATGTGCAGCAGCGCTACTCTCTGTTATGGAGTCTCCCAGCCTTCAAGGGTTACACCTTGGAGGGTTTTAGGGGAGGTTGGCTATTGGTATAACAAAACAACACTTGTTGCTTGAAGCTTTTGCTCCAAACACAATTTATTCATAGTGGCTAGGTAGAGCTTGGCTTTATCTTGTTACCACTTAAGGTCATTCCCACATGGATAGGCGGATATCCAAGGACATGCCTCTCTAAAGGAAAAACATGTGAAATGATATGTTTGGCATTTTGGTCACCCAAAAGAAGGGAGAGCATAGGCCTAGTATCATTCCAAAAACATGAAAGACAATGGTTCTTTTCCCCTAGTTAAAATGAAAAAGACTAAATGAGTTAGCTACTTGGGTACACACATGATTTGTTAACTTTGAAAGCAAGATAGCAATGGTTCAATTTTATCCTCCTAGCATTGGGACTATATTCAATTTATTGATGCAACAAGATCAAATTACCATCCTCCTAGTTAGAGCTAAATGAGATTTGCATGAGAATCCATTTACTTTTCTTTAGATCAAGAGATAAGTTAACAAATGCAGCTATATGACTAAACCAGACCCTAACCTACAACTAGATCAGAGAATATTCTTGCGAAAAGTGTTAGCGTTAGCAAAAACCACAAGAAAAAAGCCTAAAAATCACTGTCATAACATATGCATAGCTATAGAGCTTATATGTGCAGGTATAGAGTACAAATGTGTAGAATTACAAATGCACTGAGATAGAGCTTAAAAGCACAAAATCAGAGTATATGCATAGAAGTATCAGATGTGCCAATTCAGAGGTCAAATGCATTGAAACAGAGCATGGATGTGCCGATCTATAAGATGCATGGAAATAGATCTCAGATGTGTGTTAAAAATGATCAGATGTGTAGAATCCTCCTATGTACTAAACCTAAGAACAAATACTCAGTTTTTGGGTTAAATTGGGGCAAGGCCCCACAATGGGCACCAGAAATGTTATCAAAAATTTGGAATGATTATCAATAGTATCAAGGTAATCCAATAAACTCAATGGAAAAGGAAATAATCGAGATCAAACAAACAAAGACAAAACCTTGCAAGCCTCAATACCTCATAGCTTCCATTGGTCACCTATCTCAATCGATCTTGTGTATGAATATGGCCCTCAGAAGTTGCACTTCTTTGCTATTTCTTCAAGATGTCAATGGAGAATGGCTATGATATTCTTGCAAAGAAGATGAACTTCACAACAATGCTAATGGTGATGGTAACAAGTTGATCGCAAGCAATAGAGGAACTTGGTGCCAAAGGCATGCTGTAATTCCTACAGAGTAAGGGTACTAAAAGTTTGGATGATAGAAATGGAGGAATTGGGTTCAATTTATAGACTCACAAGAGAGAAGATCAACGATATAGAAAGAATAAGAAGATCAACAATATAGAAGACTTGAGAGGATGTGCATGAATAGAAAGAAGACAAGTGTCACACAAAAAGTTGTTTTGTTTGAGTTAACTGCTTTCTTTTATAAAGATAAGATTTGATTTCATAAATTAGAAAGATTTTTTCTAATTTAAGAGTTGATAAAAACAAGATTGAATAAATCAATTAACTCAACTTGTGATTTGCTTTTTGCATGATTTGAGAGAACTTAAATAATAAATTATTTAATTTTGTGTGCATGAAGAAGAAGAATATTTATTTTTAGAAGATTTGGAAGATTTTTGAGGAATTAGAAGATAAGAAAGCAAATTAAATAAATAAATTTATTTAATTGTTTGTGCATGATAGAAGAATAAATAAAATATTTGATTATATTTTATTTTTAGAGATTGAGAGAATTTAAATAAATTTGATTTATTTATTTAAATTTGGAGGAATAAGTGATTTAATTAAATAATGAAAATTATTTAATTGCTTGGAAGAATAAAGTTGACTTTGATGAAATTAATTAAATAAAGGCAATTTAGTCAATTAATGCGAGGAATATGAACCAAATAAATAAATTGATTTATTTATTTATTGATAGAGGAATTAAATGGAATAAATATTAAGAATATTTATTTAGACAGAGTCGCGTCATTTTTAGGTGTATACAAGCCTTAGTTGATGATAATGCAATAGTAGTTTGCTTCTTGCAAGACCAAGCAACTGAACCAGAACCAAGACAAAAGACAAATCTAGAAGTGGACTTTTGATCACTAACATCATGAGCCCAATCTAAGTCAGTGAAGCCCACAATCTTAGTAGCTCCTGATGTGTAGTGAATGCCAAACTATGTAGTTCCCTGAATGTACCGCAAGATATGTTTGGGTGTGTTCCAATGACTCTCATGAGGATCTTGAGAGAAATGGGAGACAATACCAAGTGCAAAGGAAATATCAGGATGACTATGTGTCAAGTATAGAAGGTTGCCAACCAATTGTTGATATGAGGTAGCATCAACTAATGGAGTAGTGCAAGTGGTAGACAACACAATACCTAACTGAAAAGGAGTAGGGGCTGGCTTGCATTCAGCCATCCCAAATCTTTGAAGTAAATCAAGAGCATACTTCTACTAAAAGATAGAAATACCAATAGAAGCCCTGAAGACCAAGGAAGTAATGCAATAGACCAAGGTCAGTCATATCAAAATGCTCTATCAAAGCTCTCTAAATATCCTTAATCAAGGCAGAAGAACTCCTTGTGAGAATTAGGTCATCCACATAAAGAACAAGAATGAGAAGATCCCCCCATGCTTCTAAATATAAATTGTAGGATCAGAGTGACATCTAGTGAATCTAGAAGCAAGTAGAAAACTATCCATCTTCTCATACCAAGCCCGAGGAGCTTGTTTGAGACCATACAATGAATGTCATACCCTACAAATAAGTGAAGGGTCCTACACAAAGCCTGGTGACTACTCCATGTAGATCTCCTCCTGAAAATCACCATGAAAGAAAGCACTCTTCACATCCATTTGATACACTGACCAAACCTCAAATGCAACAATAGAAAGTACAAGGCAAATAGAATCCATCTTGGCTACAGAAGCAAAAGCCTTAGAATAGTCAATACCTTCAACCTGAGAAAAGTCCTTAGCCACTAGATGATCCTTATACTTATTAATAGAACCACCAGCTGCAAACTTGGTGTTAGAATTAGCGCAAACAACTAAGAAGGGGGGTGAATCAGTTGTCCAAACTTTCTTCTCTTTTCAACACTTGCATTTCTTTAACATTATAACAATAAATCAATCATGAAAACTTAATGCAATTAACTAAGAGTAGAAACACATCAACACATGAGACACCAAGATTTTGACGTGGAAAACCTGGTTAAGGGAAAAACCATGGGGTGACTAACCCAAGATATTATTCTCTGTTAGAAGAATAGAAAGAATAAGATGGCACATGCCAATTAGGGCTCACTGCCCAAGCACACTACTCACAAGAGGCTCACTGCCTACAAGAGACACACTATCTACAATAAATAAGTATTACATACTTGAACTAGTAAATAGCATTTTCACCATGCTTGATTCGGTTCCATTTAAGCCCAAACCTTCTGCTCTGTCTTTCGCTCTTCTCCTTGCTACCACACACTCATCTCCATAAGTCACACCTTGAAATGACTTCACAATCCCTTATTTATACATGACATCAACTTAGGAACAAACATCTAAGTCGGTACACATCCACAAGAACATCTGTAAGATGAATAACTCATCCAGTCGGCCAGCCTAAGTAAGAACACCTTCATCCGGAAGTATTTCTTCAATTTTGGGCTCTAACTCTAATGTAGACCAACAACACAACCTCAACATGATCCAAGAACCTTCACAAGCTTGCCTGAATGACCAGGTACATCCGCACTTCTTCTACTTACTCAAATCTCTTCTCTCCTGCATCTGGTGCCTCAAGAACACAGTCTGTCATGACTGTCACAAAGGAGTAGATTTTTTCAGACCTTCAAACCATGAAAAAATCAAGATGACACATCACAAGGACTCCCCCAACACTCCTTCTAATCTATAGAATAGGACAATGCACTTCTAGATCTCACCGGACCTTTCTGTAACACTCTGTCACTCTTGAGCATCTCCCAGAACCAGTTCTACTTGATCGATCACAACTTCTTCATATCTTCATGCAGACCTCTAAAATCTTAACTAGAACCTCCTAAGACTCATGTCCACAAACCCTTTAATCTGCATCGTCTGATCCTCAACCTATCTTGAGCTATTTCCTTACTGTCATCATTGTTCTTCACTGTCCCTGATTGAGACTGACTTTCTCAGTATCCTCAACAAATAACTCATCCAATCCTTATCACTGATGTAATAGAAGTATGTTGACATCAATGACAACACCGGTTAGGCCCATACTTGCAACACTTGGTACAATACACCCACTTGCATCGAACCAACTTTCTTCCCTTAGGAGGGCAAACTAAATCCCAAGTATGATTCTTCATTAAAGAAGAATGCTCCTCAATCATAGCACTTTTCCATTTCAGAACACCTAAAGCATCTGAAAACTTCTAAGGATCAATAGAAACTGCATGACTCAAAAGACTGATACTTGAAGTTCAAGAACAAGTGTAGCGTGTAGATGTGGGATCACCTACAAGAGAACCATCATCCTCAAGAAGTGTATGAGCCCGTAATGGTCTTGTGGTTGCAGGTGGAGGAGGAGATGTAGAAATGTCAACAACAAGATCAATACCATCATCAAGAAAATCATCATCATCATCATCTAAAGTAAGCAAAACATCATTTGAAGAATAACTGGGAAGAATAGAGGAAGGGGCCTATGATAGAGAATATTTTGGAGTGAAAGACTCATCAAAATGAACATCATGGCAAAAATGTACCTCTCAAGTGATAGGATCAAACAAACGATAACCCTTCACATCCTCACAATAGCCAACAAAAATGAACCGCCAACTTTTATTCTCCATTGCTTTGTACCTCCCATCTAGAATGAATGTCCATGCATCATTGCCAAATACTCTAAAGAAGGACACCTTGGGCTTGACATGATGCCAAGCCTCCTCAAGAGTCATATTATGCACTGCCTTGTGAGGACACCTTGGGATTGACATGATGCCAAGCCTCCTCAAGAGTCATATTATGCACTGCAACTCTTGAATAGTCACATCAGTGGGAGAAAACTCAACTACCTTCCCATCACCATGATGATAAATCTAGTAGATGGAAAGCATATTCTATGAAATATCTGGAACAAGAAGAACATCATCAATGCAACCATCTTGCATTTGAACTAGGCCTAATCCTACAACTAAAATCTATGAAGTGTTCCCAACCACAATATGAGAAGTACTACAAGAGGAAATAGAATCAAGAAGATCCTTGGCATGAGTCATATGATGTGAAGCATCAGAATCAAGAATCCAACTAATACTAGTAGAGGACAAAGCCCTTGCTATGAGAGCTTGCCATTTTCCTAAGGAATAAGACTTAGGCATGGTAATATTATGCTTCTTCATATCTTCCTCCAATGTTGCAAACCTCTCAAAACAATGTGTGCCATTATGCCCTAAGTTTCCACAAAAGAAACAATTTTCCTTCTTCTTAGACTTAGCTCGGATGACTCCTTGGAGTTAGGAGGAGGAGGTGGAGGATTTGTCTTCTGATCATTCTTCACCTTATGTTTAGAGGGAGGGTCCCCACCTATAGATGAATTTGACTTGGGCTTCTTCTTGTTCTTACCCTTGCCCTTGAAAGATTGAACCATCAAAGCATGACTCTTAGGAAGAGGATCCATCTGAATCAACTTGGCTTGCTCCCTAGTCATTCGATCACAAAATTCCTCAAATGAAGGCATCTTATGATCTTCTCCCATAACATCCATAGTAGAATAGAAGGTAGAGGCAAACACTTGAAAAGGACCTCTTAGCTTAGACAAGATCAAAAAAATACACTCCTTATCATTTTTGGCATGACCACATCATTTCAATTGCGACAAAATCAACTTGAACTAGGCAAGGAAATCATGAATACTAGGGAAGGCATCTGGAGAGAGAGAGAGAGAGAGAGAGAGATTGGCTTCAAGTTGCAATATCTTGAACTTGTTGACCTTACCATACAACTCGACAAGCTTATTCCACACGTCTTTAGGTGTCTTACACTCCGCAATGTGAAACAACAAATTACCAGACACATGGAGACTAAAGAGTCCTCTAGTTTCATTCATTTTCTTTCTATAAAAAAATTGCTCAAATGGTTTAGTGAACTCAGGTTGATCAACATCTAACAATTTCCAAAGATCCCTAGATTACAACAATGGGGACATCTTGAACTTCCATGTGTGATAGCTGTGTGGAGTGAGAAATTCAATCCTTGGGTCTGACATGATAAACAAGGGAACACAAAGGAACCAAAATGCAATATACACCCCCTAGAATGAATGAAAACTGAATTTGCAACTTCCAATACCAAATTTGCCAAATAACACTAATAGAAGTAACTGAAACAACTTCAACTTCAATCTACTTAAACTGTCAAAAAATAGCAAATTTTTTGGAAAATACCTCATCCACAGTGAAGTTTGTTATAGTAGCTTTCTACAAAATATGTCCGCAAAATATGAAGAGGCAAAAAAAATAGGCCCCCTTGGGCCAAGAATCTTGATAGACAAGAGGTGGCGGATGACTCGTACAACATAGATGCCACATCACCACAAATCTAAGTGCCAAATCATCAGTTGAACAACTAGCACACAAGTCACCACATGTATACAAATTACCATGCAAGCATGTTGTGTAACACTTCACATGCGAGAGAATGCTCCAATCCGCATGAGCCTTGCTCATAGTTAACAAGGGAGAGAATGGCTATTTCAATAGCCCAAATCTACCATTCGCCACCAATGTGGGACTAAAGTCCCTATTGAAATGAAAAATCTGAATGCTGGGCCCACTTCCAAATGATTTGCAGGGTAGTGAAAACCCTAAACAAATATTTTTACCAGACTTTGGAATATATAAATTCTTCTCAAAATAATATATCCTCCAAAAGGAAACAAATCAATGCACAAAAGAAAATGCATGCGCCAACAATCAAAGAAACAATAATATCGGCCAAAAGAAAAAAAAGATCCACGTGATTCTCCCATGTGAGCTATCAATGCAAATCTCGGATGGAAAAGGCAATTCCTGATCGCACTAGCTAGCAATGAAAAAATTCTTGCACACAAAACTACCTCCAGAACTCCTCTCTGGGTGTTGCCACAATAATGGGTGTAGAGTCATGTCATTTTTAGGTGTATACATTTTGCCCCTCTTTGATGCAATGTGTTTTATCACGTTGTTTCAAAGAATAAGTTTGTCTAAAAATGATACATGCCCCAGTTTGCCCTTGGTACAAGTTTAACAACAGGATGAATGTTAAGGGAAAATTGCATTCAAATGAATAATCAATAATAATCAATATCAAGATAACCAAAACTCAACAAAATACAGAAACAAAGAGATTCAATAAAAAAATGAACAATACAATAACCTTTGTAAACCTTAAAGCTTCATAGCTTCTGTTGGTCGCCTATCTCAGTCGATCTTGCATGTATGAATAAGGCCCTCAAAGAGTGCAGTTCCTTGCTATGCTTGAAGAATGCCAATTGGGAATGGCAGTGATAGTTTATTGCAATGAAGAGGAGCTTCACAACAATGGTAGTAGTGTGTAGTAATGAGCATGATCACAAGCAATGAAGGAATTGGTGCCAAAGGCATGCTGTAATTCCTACAGAGTAACAATACTTAAAGCTTGAATGAATGAAATGGAGGAATAGGGTTCAATTTATACCTAGATGCTTGTATTAACTTGCTAAATCAAAATCCATGTAAGCGATACTCAGGTCATCTTAGTTTAATTATACCTAGATGCTTGTATTTTCTTACAACATTTTAAAAGCCCAATGATGAAACAAAGCACTTCAAAATACTTGCAATATCAAGATGACAAATATCCATATCCATAATGTATCCAATTGCATTTCATATCCATATCCATATCCATAACCATATCCCATGCAATAAAATTCTATGCAGAGAATCAATGTTTACAAATAAAAGCTTGTGATTTCTTCTATCGAATCATTCTTCTATTGATCAAATTTCTGTCTGTCTTCATATCTCTCGTCAACAGTTCTAGCTATCAATCTGAGCAGTGATAAAAAATGCAAGTCTATCATTAAATCCATACCAATCAAGTCAATATTGTCAAATGATCCAATCACAATCAGTGGTCTTAATCCTTGTCTAGTCATAAACCAACTTGATTAGTTATAATCAAACATTTCTCTTATATAGCATATAGCATTGTCAAAATCAGACCAATACACACGTCTTACATGACATGCTTCATTTCCTAAAACTAGACACTATCCTTCGTGTTGCTCTAAGGATCTATTGTTCCCCACCATGACAACACTAATATATATTGTTATTAGTATATCATTAGTTTACCGCTTCACAGGGGCAATACCTTGTTTGTTCTTGTATCATTTGTGCATACTTGCTTGTGTGTGTTATCATTTTATCTTGCATCGCATATCATTCACCTCTTTCTTCTACATCTAACCATTTCTTCTCTTGTCAACCTATCTTCTTCATGAGATTGTCCATCTCACTCCTTCTGCCTTCTTCCCATCCAATCTCCCATGGGGGCATCCTGTCGTTAAACTTGTACCAGGGGCAAACTAGAACATGTATCATTTTTAAACAAAATTATTCTTTGAAAGAATGTGATAAAACACATTACATCAAAGAGGGGCAAAATGTATACACCTAAAAATGACATGACTCTACATAAAAAAATATTTTAAATATTTATTTCTTCTTAATATTCCTCTATCAATAAATAAATAAATAAATTAATTTATTTATTTGATTCATTTCCTCCCATTTAATTAAATAAATTACATATTTTTAAGTAATTCCATCTATATCAACTTTATTCTTCTAAATCAATAAGAAAACCCAAAACATCAATGGAATTTGAAGATAAAAAGGCTTTAAAATAAGAGAAAGATACTTACAACCTTTTACCTTGTGACTTCCATTGCTCACCTATTCTTTCTCGATCTTTCGGTGATGAAGATGGTCCTTAGGAAGCTTGCTTCCACGCTTCAATTCCTCAAGATGACAAGGAGAAACAACTCAGATACTTGTGTTGAAGATGAGCTTCAACACAAATATGAGGTGGATGATAGATGAAGTGATGGTAGGGGTGCCAATGGCATGCTATGGTTTCTATAGCATAAGTTTACTCAAAAGATGGATATATGAGAATGGAAGAATAGAAGGGTATTTATAGACTTGTGAGAGAGGATCAATGGTGTAGAAGAAATAAGAAGATTAATGGTAGAGGATGTTTGAGGGAACGTGCGCGAATAGGAGGACATGTGTCATTCAAAAAGGAAGCTTTATTGAGTTATATGCTTTCTTGATGAGGATGAGCTTTTACTTTCTTAAATTAGAATATTGTAAGGACCTAACTCATTCTAAACCAAATAATACTAAACTCTAAATTCAAAAATATCGAGGAATAAATTTTTTGATCTAATAGATGCAAGAAATGAGAAATTTTTCTAAGAAGTGCTAAATGCATGTTACAGAGATGGGACGAATTGAATTTAGTTTTCTAAAACCATCAAGTCCTAAAGGATCACCAATTTTAAACATAGTGAAGAGGGAGTACATTATGCAAGATAACCTAGAAGAACAATGGATCACACATACCTTAAGTTCTTTGTTACGCTCTACATTCACTTCTGACAACTTTCTTTTTTCCCATTGACCATATCCTTATCATCTACACAAAATTAACTGAACAATCTCATGTTAACACAACTCAGTAATTGCTACTCAGAGAATTATGATCACGATGCTAATTGTAGGACACCCTACATCTAGGGGACCTGAGTACTGGGGGCATCCTTCACCGTCCAGACTGCCTACATACCCTGTATCCACGGGATCAAGGCCCCCTCCTTTGGATGTGACTAATGCGGGGAATGCAAACATGTAGTTCTATTTTGCATTATGTTTGGTGTAACTGTGAGCGGGTACCTAGCCCTTTCTAGGGTTATTCCCTACCCTAGATAGTTTTTTGTCAGCTGCCACCCACTCGGTGAAACAGGGATGGAAGTTAGTCCACTACCACAAACACCTAAATGGGTGTTTGTCAGTTAGTCCTAGTGTGGAGGAATCCCTATAAGGTGTTTACCCATGAAAACTAATTTACTCCCTCAAGCCAAATTAGGTAATTTTTGTGACTAAGTCTGTTCCCGATCTCCTAGTACTTTCACCACAATCTACGAGGGCAAGGTGAGAGAATATGATAGATAGCATTTTTGGATCAGCCTAGTTACCCTATCTAACATTTCACATGTCCTCATGTGTCAATAAGCCTCATTTTCTATTAGTATATTGAAGTGTTGTCCAAATGAGCATCATGCTAATCATTATTTCAATAGACTCATCCTTTCTTTTTAGTTAATCTTCTTAATGAGATATCCGAGGAGATTTTCCCTTCCTGCGGATTTAACTTCGACATGTTCCTTATTACTCCCTGACAATTTAGAGGGACGGTGCCCAGATGTCATTGTTGCAGCTATGTTAGGCACGAGGTACTTGGTTCAACGCGATGGCATTACTCGTAAACGTAACACAGAGGTACCGTAAAAATTGAACACTACGATTTGTTTTAGTTTTGACGTTTATTTACAAAGTTTACCTAACTAGTTGAAAAGAAAAACTTGCATAATCACTGATAAAGGAATTGACAAAAGAGGGGTACTTCTTTAAAACATAATGCAAGTAAAAATGCTTGATCATTTTGCTTATACATAATGAATACTATTAGAGAAGTTACTTAATCAATTTAATCAATTCATAATTTTGCGTAACATAACTAGAAAAGATATTCTATCAATAATGTATATAAAGATTCGGTCTTGGTGAAAAACAAAGAAATCTTGATAACTTTCTTCCATTCAACAATAGACTTTATTCCAAAGGTAAAGAATTGATATGATTACTTACATGATCATTACAAGCTTACCTTTAAATTAAAACCAATAAGGACTTAATAAAAGTTGTAAATTAAGATAGAAATCTCAACAAGAGGTTTACTTAAAACTTTGTAATTGGATTAGTACTTTAATAAAACTAATTAACCTCCAATGTTAATAAACTTGCACCAATAAATAAGTGCAATATATTATAACATTATTATCATAAATATCATTGAACTATTGAACTGCTAAACCATGAACTCATAATAATACTTTTCTTTAACTTAATCAATTTGAAAAGCATTAGACTTGAAAGATACTTAATCAATAAGGTACATAATGATCTAGCCTAGTACAATACTAGGAATTATTGAAAATTGAATTGTTGAACATAAACATTGTTCACTAGTATAGTACAAGGATCAATTCCTTGCAAAATCATTCAACTTACCTATATTTGAAAATGGATGAGAATTTACGATATTTGAATCTCAACAAGTTTCTCAACTAAAAATTTTCTAAATGTTAACACACAAGCTGTACTTCTTTCCATAAGTCATATTGGATGAGTCCTTGAAGTTGTTCTAAATCACTATATTTTCAATCTGTACCCATAAGGTTTGACAATTACTTATGTATTTCCAGTTATGATTCTTACTTCAATCCTATAACAAGGATAATTGTGATATAACATCACTTACTATGCTAGTTGAAAACTATAGCTTAACGTATTTATACACAATGTCATATACTTGTAATTACTTAATCAATATATTTAGATTAGTTACCATTCACACTTTGTTATTACATGCTATATAATATCATTCAAGAGGATGATATAGAAGGTAGAACAAGACCATAGTCACATTACTATCTAGCAAGATAAGGTGTTACAATAGTTCTTAATTTCTTCTATATTCGTATTCCTTCAATACATTTTTATAATATCATAGGTCTAACTTCCTTATGTGTTATTAGTCTTTATATAGAGTTCCTTTTTCCCCAATATTATGACAAAGTTGTAGTTGAACATGTTGATTCATTGGTCATCAAAGTGAACTTTGATTATAAAGTTTATTAACTTAAGCTTAAGTCCAGTAACTATATAATTTTTACCCAATTAACATCTTTGTAACTAAGTTTGATGAACATCGTTAATTATTTCAAAACCAATAACCATCCATCTAGTTTACTCAAATTTGGATATCTTGATCTTATTCTTTTAATTATCTTCGATGCATCCCTTATGTTAAACAACAAATGCAAACCTTCAAGTTGGTTCATCCCAGTTACTATGTGTATGGAATACATCCACCATTTTGCACATTTGACACCATGAAATTTGAAATTACATACATATATATTTGTTAAAATTGGTCATTTGAAATTACATATATATATATTTGTTAAAATTGGTCATGAGTCACTTAAGTTCATGATGAATCTAATTTTCAGTTAATATTCCTATTATATCTATGATTAACATAACATCTTACTATCCTTACTAATCCCTTGCAGTACATTAATTTTTATCTTGACTAATGTATTTGTACGTGATCGTGGTTATAAATTTTCTAATAGATCTTAAGGCATGGCTTAGTAGTTCTAATTTTAATTAATTATAGGGTTATCATTCAAGTATGTTTATCCAAGGATCTTTAAACGTATTACATTCTCTATGAAATGTCTCTAAAGGGAAGTCAACTAGTTAATGTTATCTACAGAAGGCAATATAACATAATGTACTATATAATCCATAAGAAAACTAAGGGGTATTAGACAGGGCAAGTGAACTGTAAAAAAATAAAAATTAAAATTAAAAAACAAATAATTGTAAGAAACAAGGATGGAGTTATTGAAAAGGCGTTAAAAACTTTCTTACTATGCTAAACGAAATTTCAAAACCCGTCTCAGTAAAACGCCCATAAGTTTTTCATTTCTTATAAAAATTAAGAATTTTAAAATGTTCCAGAAAGATTGGAATGTATAGTATAAAACCCAAAAATCATTTTGGGAAAAACATCTTAGTGAATGAGCAGTTATATGTAGAAGTATGATAGGTTTTAGAAGTGAAAATAGCAAAATCTGTAGATGTTTTTATTTTTCTTTGATAAAACACTTCACTAACACAATCTGAATTCTACTTTTCATACTCTATAGAGATGTTTGTTACTCATAATGCAATGATCTATAGATTTATTTATAAAAAAAAAATACAAAATATGGAATTGAAGACAAGGCACGGGAACTGTTTGACAAAATCCCTCAAAGAAATGTCATATTGTGGAATTCTATGATTATAGGTTCTACACAAAATAGATTTGTGGAAAATATTTTAGGAAATTTCAAGAAAATGCAATTGGTAGGCGCAGGGCCAAATTTCACAACCTTTGTTAACGTCCTCCCTGGCTGTGCCAAAATGGATGCTATTGAATAGGGCATAGACATACATCAAAGCATAAAGGAGTGACGACTTCATTAGATGTTGTAGTTACAAATGCCCCAGGAAGCATGTACAACACGCATGAGCTATTTGTCAGAATCACCAATATCTAAAACCTTTGCCAAAGACCTCCTTGTCTGTGCCCAATGGCAATTACGAACAGGGTATGTAAATTCTTTTCAGATATTAGAATTGGAATTGCTCTGGTGGACCAGTATGCAAATCGTGGGAGTATAGATAGAGTACATGGACTACAGGCTATGCACAAAATGGATTTAATGAAAAGGCTTTAGAAATGTTCAAGCCAATATAACTGGTAGGCATGAAGCTTAGAAATAGGGTATGGACATCCGTGTGTGCGTGTATTCAAGCAAATACAATTGACAGGTGTAAAGATAAATTCTAAAACCTTTGTCAGTCATCAAAACTTATACACAGTTTGTAAATTGCAATTATCTAAACATATCACCAAAATAAATTTCAAATCTAAAAATTTATCTACAAACATTCAAGAACCAAACTTTTGAAAGAAAACAAAATGAGGGGAGGAGAACTCTTACAGTTTTCTCCAACACTCCCAAACTAGAGATGATGAGTCTCTTCTTCATCAAATCCTTACAATTTATAGAAAACTTGACCCCTTTGGAGGAAACTCCAAGTCTTGAGTCAAGTCTTCCAATTAATTGCTTTCTCCCTCTTTTCCAATTTGCCATTTAATTCTTGTGGAAAATGACTCTCCAATTTTCCACTAGTCATAAATTTAAGGAGAAAAATGACTCATCTCATAAATTGGAGTCTTGACTTAAGAATGAGGGGGAAAGTTCCTCATTTATTGCCCCTTCTAGAAGTGTCCTCATTTTTAGAATTTTAAATTGGGACTATATTTTATTTTTTTTTATTTTTTTATTTTATTGGCTTTTATATTATTTCAATAGTATTCCAATTTCAATTCAAAATTGACATGTGGGTTGTGACAAATATATTTTTCTAATTTAAAAACAAAGTTGCTTTAACTCAGTTTTTGCTTTTGCATGACAAGAAGAATTTGTTTTTAGAAGATATTGAAGATTTTTTAGAAGATAAGAAAGCATAATTAAATAAATAAATTTATTTAATTACTTGTAGATAATTTGGAAGAATAAATTAAATATTTAAATAAATTTGCATTTTATTTAAATTTGGAAGAATGAAAGATTTAAAAATAATTGAAATTATTTAATTATTTAGAAGAATAAAGTTGATATAGATGGAATTAATTAAATAAATGTAATTTATTTAATTAAATGGGAGGAAATTAATCAAATAAATAAATAAATTTATTTATTTATTGATAGAGGAATATTAAGATGAAATAAATATTTAAAATATATATTTATGTAGAGTCATGTCATTTTTAGGTGTATACAACGGGTTACACTTTCTGGGACATCCTGATTTTTGTTGAAATCACATATTTTTAGAAAATATAATGATTTAAGCCATGAAAGGTTCCATTTAAAAGATTTTAATTGAAGAGTGTTTGATCAAACCCGCTTAGATTCAAACCCCCTTAGATAGAACCCAACTAGTTTTAATCCATACCTATAAAGGAGTCTCCTCTACACCTATCAAAACATTGATAAAAAACCACTTTTGATTTACCTTTTGGGGGATCAAATGAAGTCATTTAAAATTTATGTTTTGTAATTATGTAGTCCTTATTATAAGCTTCCCAAAAAGTATAATTTTAAATATATTTAATTTGAATATTATATTTATTTTTTATTTCTTGTGAATGTAGGTTTTTCACTGAACATCAAGTTCTATGTTCTACACAGATGGAAAATTAGTAAATTAGGGGGAAAAAATTCTGAAAAATATCTATGCCCTAGGTATTGATGTCCTTGTTTTAACAAAAAAAAAAAATGAATTTCGATACATACAGAAAAAGTTATATTTTATGGAATATGCCTATGTCTAAATTATAATTGGTTTGACTTCAAAACTTAATTAAAAAGATATATTCAACAAAACATTATGAAACCAAATGCATGCCCTATATATTGGTGTTACCAATATAAATTCAAAAGAATCATAATTTTATCCTTTGTAGAAAAAAGTTATGTGCTACAGAATACACATCACTTTAAAGAAATGTTGTTTACTATTAAAAACTAGTTATCAAAGGAGACGCAAAAAATTTACAATTTAACTCCAATTTTTTTTAAAAATATATTTAGAATCTACAAATAAAATCTCACAAATCACTAGTTCACATCATTTTCAAATTCCTAACGGTTTAGTGGCTATAGGTGTTAGAAAGTGAAGATTTAGTTCAAAATGTTGATTTCAATGTCAAGTTTTGCCAAAAAGTGTAACCCATTATTGTGGGATGACCCCTTTGCCCATCTGTTTCATCAAGCAGCCAACAATAAAGATGCCTCCAAGGAATATGGCTAATGAAGGAGGTATGTCAACCTCACCTGCAAGGAACGTGATGAATGTGGCCTGTGGATGAGAGGCTAAATGTGGCCTGTGTTGCCACGAACAGGGGAATCTACCAAGATTCTCCTCTCTATGCACCCACAATACACAAACTCACCACTCCACTTCATCCCAGATTGCTATGTTGGTGCAAATACATGAGTTCTCTAATATTTTTGCACAAATAAATTTAACCTCCTCCGCATAGAAAGAAACCAAAAATCCAAAATTCAAACCAATCTCAAACCGAGTGAAAACTTAATGAGCAGGAAGGGGCTATAGTCACAATTTCTCTAATACCATGTTGATGTGTCCTAGTGCAAATACACGAGTTCTCCAATGTCTTTGCATAAATAAATTTACTCTCCTCCACACAGAAAGAAACTAGAAATCCAAAACTCAAACTGATCTCAAACCTGGTGAAAACTCAATGAGCAGGAAGGGGCAGGAGTCACAATTGCTTTGATACCATGTTGACGCACCTAGGAGTCTATACAACAAACCAAAACAACCTTCAACAAACACTAAGAAGCAACACAACAGAAGCTATTTCACCAACAGTGAATAAAATACATTGAGATAAGATATATTACAATGTACAACTTAGAAATAAATAGTTAGGTAAAATAAAGTACAAGAATACCAACCTCCAACTACCTTAACAGAAAAAGAAATAAATGCACCTAAAAATTATTAATCTAATAATGTAACTTTCAAGTAGCCTAATGGAACTTAAGCTTACTCCAACACAAATTGTGACAACTCTAATAAAACTGAAATATCATCTATTTTGTTAACGCAGGGTTGCATATTCGCCCGATATGCTCCTGCATCATTAACTCCTCCATAACTAATGGAGGAGTATCCTAACTATTGTATGTTCATTGCCACTTTCTCAATTTAGTAATTTGTACTTTCTCTAGTCCTTTCGATTTCATTGATATCTTCACTACTCACAATAAATTAAAGATCATTACAAATGTCTTTCATTTTTCTTATCCCTATTTTACTATTTTAAAAATTATTAAAAAAATATTATTATTTATTTTTTAAGAATAGGCGAACATATCTATATTAATAAAATATAAAAATACACATATTCACAAAAAAAGGGTGTGTGGTAAGAAGGCATACCTTGAGAGTCATATGGGTAGAGCCTAGAAAGTCATAGAGTCTTGGGCCAAGCCCAGAATTTAGAAAACACTACAAAAAATAGTAATAAAAAGGCCATTAAGTGACTAAAGCAGTGCCATAGGATGGTGGATCCCTATCATCTAGGTTTCCCCATATAGCTGCAGAGTCTATAATGATGTCAGGAGGAGCCCAACCATCGTCATCGTTCTTAGTTTCTATATTTTTATCTTCACGGCGAGGTGAAATTGCCAAGTCCAAATGTGGGACCCATTTAGAAGTATCAATGGGCCAGCCAGAGCTACCTCAAGGAGTGGAGCCACTAGAAGGCCACCCAAAATCTCTGCTTCCACCCCCTGACACTCCACTAGAAGGCCAACCCAAGCTAGCCCATGGAGAGGGAGAGGACGATTGCCTGCGAGGGCAATAACTGTGACGAGGAAAAGCCTGAGCATAAGGGAAAAAATCCCTAGCAGAGCCACTTTGCCACCGGCCCTGTGAAGGCGACCGCCCTAGGAGGAAGTGGGAGAGAGAGGCACATGAGCCATAGTGCAAGGGGCATTGCTCCAGTGGTCCAAAAGCTCCTAAAGGTGAGAAACTTCAAGTGCAACTTTGTTTACTTACACTTGAATCTACAGGAGAACATTAGAGCAAATAATAACTTTAGAATATAAAGAAGCAAATGTATCAATCTAGTTGTGAGAAAATATGTAGAAATTTCTATCTTTCCAAATATTGAAGAGGATTTTCACCCTGAAAGTGTGTCAAATCTGAGTATACTTTGTGGGGAACTAGGGAGAATCTCCCAACAAAACCATATGCCAAGAGAAGGGTCTAGCCAAAATGGATGAACGAAATCATGAATCCAATTCCATAGTTGTTGAGCTCTAGTATAAAACCAGAAGAGATGCTTAAACTACTTGGCCTGCCCACAAAAAGGGCAATGAGGGTTGTGAACCCCCAAGTGAAAATGCTAAGAACCCACTGGTAAGCCTTGGAAAAGAATACACCAAACAAAGTGGGCGAGCTTTGGCTCAACAATTGTAGACCACAAAGCAAAAAATCTTTTGCGGAAAATAGACACTGAGGACTAGAGGTGCCATCACTAATTCAAGGTGTCGATCATAGGAAAATGAGGTGAAAGCCATTGATAATCAAGTCAAGGCTTGTAATTTCTGAAAGGGGTTTTCTTGATACCACTCCAGTCCTTCCACCAAGGTTTGGTGGAGCAAATACCCACCTTATGAAGCATATCAGCTAGAATGGCACTCACCAGTTTGTCGTAGGTGTCACAGTCATGGTTTTGAAAATCAAACTGGGCACGGAAAGCTTCCCACGACATAATACTCATGGTGGGTCTATGAAATATATCTTGTAGGGTCTAGATACCCTTCTTGTGGAATCTAAGATCCTTAAGCTAAGAAAGCTTGGCCAATGGTCCACCAGCACTAGAAAAAAGAGGAGACCACCAAATAATCTACTAATTGAATGAGAGCCCATCACGAAATCCAGTCCTTGACCAATGGAGCCAAGGTTTGACCACCTCCCAAGCATGCCAAATGCTTTTGGTGACAAAGGTACCCAAAATCTAGATGGGCTCCCTCATAACAAGAAGCATTGGAAGGCCAATTCCCTTCTAAGAAGGTTTGTGGGCGAGATAGCCCAATTCAATACTATGTCGGAGGAGGGTTTTCTAGGCATCATTACCAGTAAGAGCATGTATGTTCCATTTGACACAAAGAGCAATCCCTTGCCACTGATTAGAAAGAAGGCCAAGCCCACCAGAATCTCTAAGGAGGCAGAAAAACTCCTAAGTAACGTAGTGAAAGCCTCAGTGGGTCTTAGAAGATGCCCAAAGAAAATCTCTAAGCAATTTTTCTATCTTAGCGTAAGATGTCTTGGAAGGGACCCAACATGAAGAGTAATACACGAGTTGCTGCTAAGACTTTGGAGCATACCTGAAATTTCCCAGCTAGGGAGTGCAGCTTGGTAACCCAAAAAGCTAATTTCTACTCAATTCAAGATAGAACCACTTGCCAGAGATCAACAGAAGAAGCCTAAAAGGTGAAAGGGATACCAAGAAATCGAAAGATTTCACCAGGAGCAATCCACTTCCACCCATATTGTTGAATCCAGAGAGGACTAGGAATAACTGAATGTCTATAACAAAAGGTTTTGTACCACTAAATGGCAGAACCAGAGGCCAAGCAAAAGGTCTCAAGACAATCAAGAGCATCTTTGACAGTATTTTCTTCTTCTAGTAAGGGAAGGAAGGAATCATCAAAAAAGTGGCCATTGACAAGCTGAGCTGATGAATTAGGCAAGGAGATCCCTCGAACAAGCCCCTGGGAAATGGAATGAACAAGAAGATAGTGAAACCCTTTAGCAGCTAGTACATAAAGTGAGAGGGCAAGCGAGAAGACTTGATGAATGAAACAGAACAAACCAAAGGATTGGGATTGGCAGACATTAATGGTGATGCAAGTTGAAGCTTGAGAGAACATGTTCATAGAATGAATGAAATTTGGGCCAAATCCCAATGCAAAAAGCATAGCTAAAATAAAGGGCCATTCTATGCAGTCATAAGCTTTAGCAAAATCAATTTTGAGGAAAATTACCTTTTGATTAGAGTGTCTTGCCCACTCCATGCCTTCCCATAC
Organism: Cunninghamia lanceolata; assembly: GCA_027924645.1. NCBI lineage: Eukaryota > Viridiplantae > Streptophyta > Pinopsida > Cupressales > Cupressaceae > Cunninghamia > Cunninghamia lanceolata. The sequence goes on from BSBN01001254.1 coordinate 1,504,487, forward strand.
AACAATGATGTTGTCTAAGATGAACCCAGATTTGATAAAACCAGTCTATTTAGGGTACACAACCTGAGGCAAAAGATGGCAGATTTTTAAAGCAAGGGCTTTGGAAATTATTTTGGTGGAAACATTGAGGAGTCTAATGGGCCACCAGTTATAGATATCCTTGGGATCACCAAATTTAGGTATGAATTTTATATTGCCTTTATTGATAAGATTACCTATGGAACTAGAATGAAGGGCTTGAAGGTAAACTTTAGGTAGATCCTTCCCTACACAATCCCAAAGAGCTTTGTAAAATTCACAGGAAAACCCATCAATTCCCAGAGCCTTGGCATCGGCCATAGTATAGACGGCTTCTTTGGGGTCTTTAATTGTGAGCAATTCTTCACATAAATATTTCTGGATTGAGGAAAGCCTATTTGGCAGAACAACAAGGCAATTTTGGAGTGCATTCTTCCACTCAGGAGTATAGTCTTGGGCTGTGAAAACTTGCTCATAGTGCTTAACAAATGCCTAAAGAATATCAAGTAGTTTTGAAAGAAAAATATTGTCCTCTTTGATATGATTGATCCCAGGAGATGAATGTCTGACTCGAAGAGCCAAAAACAATTCTTTTGAGGCACGATCTTGAATCTTGAGCCAGTGTAATATGGCCTTGAGTTGTGCCCCTCTTGATGCATAATTATCAGCAACTTGCTTTTGATGTCTTAGCTTTGCAACCCTGACTTGCAGAGAAGGTGAGAAAGGATTAGCCATCAAGGTCTCAGTGGCGACACAGAGATCAGACGTTGTTGCTTCATAAGACTATCTGCAAAAAATAGTCAACTAGAACCCATAGATGCGAAGAAACCTCGCAGTCTAGGTGATAGCATTATTCCACCACTTGATCCATCTAGTTGAGTGGGGCAGTCTGTATTCAAGATTCCAGATGTTGTTGATGTGGGCTAGCATGGGCTAGTGACTCAGCAGAGAGGTATTAAAAAAAATGGGTTCTACTAGCATGGAGTTGTCTTACATGCCATTCATTGCAAAACAAAATAGGAAAGTGGTTTGACAACATCACACCCACTAATGGCTTAACTGGAAGTAGGGAAGAGCTAGCAAAAGAGAAAAAAGATTAAGCCAAGATCATAGCACGATCAATGCATTTAAATATCCTTTCAGACCTAGCTTGATAATTGTACCAAGTGTGCCAAAGAGAATGAGAATGGCGGCAACTAATGTTTGTATAAAAAAACCCAATTTATTACGCATGTAAAACCATGCCTCTCTTTCACTAGTTGCCCATCGAAATGGCAGAATACCATCCTTGTCATACACCATCTCAACCATATTGAAGTCCCCATAGAGCAACCAGGTGGAAACTGACAATGATTCAACAATCCAACGCTAGAGAATAGATCTTTCAACAACATTATTCAAGGCATAAACATTAATAATCGCAAAGGAATGATTATCAATGTTCAGAAGAACCCAGACAAGTGAATGTGTGGGGTCAGACCCATGAGAAACCATCTAAGTGTGCCACCATGGGGACAAAAGAGTGACTGCACCACCATGCTTGGCTTCATGATCAGTACAAAACATTTTACTAGCTGGCCAAATAGAGAGGCAAGTCGAAGAAACCAAAAAACCAGCAACTTTCACTTCCTAAAGACACAAAACATCAATACTAGCATATTCTGAAGAGTATCCCTAACATAATACTTCCTAGAGAGGTCGGTAAGACCTCGAACATTCCAAGAAAGAAAATTCATGTTAGATTCTCCACCATTTCATCAGAGTTTGGCTCTTCCAGAGAGGAATTATAACGATTCTACAAAAATTCTAGTGGGACTATCCCAATCTAATTGGGAGGAGATGAATGTCTTCATTTCTCCTGAACATATTCTCCTTCAAGAGGTCAAGAAGGACTGCGAGAGTCCCTATGATTTCCTAACACGGGAGGAGACTCAGTCAGCTGAGTTATCATTATTGAGATAGGCTAGGGCATACTCGAAGGCAATGGCTGAGCTAAAATGCTAGTAAAGACCTTGTGGGTTTCCTTCCCCTTCACAAAAGGGTTTGAAATTTCTTTTGTTGGTGTAGGGGATTTGGTAATTGCCCCAAAGCCATTGGACTTATTTTTTTGGTTGGTAACCATTGACAATTTTTCCTCTGATTTGGCAGCAACACCTTCTACCTGACGGGGCTTGTTAGCTTCCTGTGGTGAAGACTGAGTATGGGGGATTGCAAGAGGGCAATCCTTAATCTTATGTTCAGTGGACTGACACTGATAACAAGTGTTCCTCAGATTAAAATAAGTGACCTTCTAGGTATGTCAAAGAGTACCAATTTGAATACCAATGGACTCTTTCAAATCTTATAAAAGTTCCACTTCGACACAAACTCGCTTTTGAGGGCGAACTTGAAAGAACCTATCGAGTTCAACAGATATAACTCTCCCCAAGGATGAAGTAGTTGTTGATAACTGAGAGGGGGGGTGAATCAGTTATCTTAATTGTTTGACTTTCAGTCCTTCTTTAATAATTAGTGCAGAAACAAATCATACAAGCATGCATAACTATGAAAGCAAAAATAACTTCAATACACATGACACAATGATTTTGATGTGGAAAACCTGGTTAAGGGAAAAACCATGGGGTGATTAACCCAATATTGTATTCTCTGTTAAAAGAATAGGATAGTACAAAATGGCACTTGCCAATTAGGGATCACTGCCCAGCACACTGCTCACAAAAGGCTCACTGCCTACAAGAGACTCACTGTCTACAAGATACAAGAAGGTAACACAATTCTTGAACTAATGAGAAGCATCTACATATGCAGAGGTTTAGTTCCGGTTAGGCTCAATAAACTGATCTACTACACTTCATTCTTACTCTCCTTAGGTGCTGCTATCCTGTTACATTCCAGACCTGTCTTACTACCTTTTACACTATTCTTCTACTTTTTGGTGCAGGAGCACCTACCTGACAGCTGGCCTTCATGAGGCAGTTAGTTGTTTTAGGTCTTGTTTATGTTTTCAAGAAGGTCTGATAAGACCAAATGCATGTAATAAGGTCACGCTGATCATGATAAGATCATGCTGACCAGGCTTTTACTATTTTTAGTTAAGTTTGTTAGAACAGCTGTCATGCTGTAGGGTCCGGTTGGATCTCCCAGCCGCCTGGAGAGTTCCCAGCCGCTTGGAGTCGGGTCAGTAGTACTCGTAGGAAAATCTATTTAAACATGAGGATCGGTCGATATTGCATACAGATAGACATCATCGATCAAGCTAGGTTGCAGAGAGTGAGACTGAGAGAGAGATTGATCATTGTATTGCATCTTTTGAAATCAAATAAAGTGATCCTGTTTGTGTTCTTTCTCTGGTTGGATTCCATTGTTAAATCGATTTGCTGGTTTGAGAGGTTTCATGGATTTACTGATCCATTCCACCAGTTGATCTGTCTGATCGGTGGAATGGCGATGTACAGTAGGTTAGGTTGTAGTTTGTTTGTTTGCATGCAGGTGTGCAGGACCACCGTCGAAAGGTGTTGAAGACCCTAGCATGGGTATGTGCTAGGTCGAGCTGATAAGATAGAGTGTGGAAGATCACCCTAAGAGTGGATCGGGTCGTCCCTGGAGGATCGGCGAAGTGAAATTTCGCTAAGTGAAGAAGTTCGTTAAAACGGCATCATCAGGATATTTCTGCAAATATCCTGCAGTCAGTTCGGATATCGTCATCCGGATAAGTGAAGATGAGCATGATGCTTTCGAGTTCATGAAGTGCAAGTGCGTCGGGGTGATCATCATCAGGAGGGCCGAGGAGGAGCGTATCAGCATCAGGTTGAAGATCGGGTTGATCAAGTTGATCGCGGGCCGAAAAAAACTAAGTTTGGCCAACAGCAGGATATGACGTCATCATCATCATGATATACGTCATCAGGATATTTCGGAGCGGCAGGATATTGAGCAGCTGCGGGTGACGTCATCGTCATCAGGATCTACGTCATCAGGATATCGGGGTGACGCAAGCATCGAGGAAAGGTGCGAGGAGTTCAGGTGTTGTCATCATCAGGATAAATGGAAGGAATCGGATGTTCTTTATCCTGTTGAATATCATGATGTTGAATATCATGATGCTGAAGGAAGAGAAGACGGAAGTTGTCGCTGAAATGAACAGTGGACGTCAGGAGGATGTTCGCGCTGGTTAAACATGATGATGCTGCCGAACATGATGATGCTGTCGATAATCGAGTAAGGTGATGCTGTTGATAGGCGAAAGTGCGAAGGCTTGTCTACAGGAGGATATCGATCGGCAGGTGAAATATGATGGTGATGCTGACAGTGAAATCAAATATGATGATGATGAGGATGAATATGATGATGATGATGGGCTGCAGACGTCCATGCTATATGCGAAGGTTATAGTGTGGATGCCTCTGCATCATAGTGGTATCAGAGCTCAGCAAAACATCTGGGCTGTTGTGTGTTGATTCTGTCACCGAAAGGGCAGAGGTAGATTTGATTGTGTGTTGTGTGTTGATTGAGAGGTTGACAAAATGCCTCCGAAAGGTAGTGGTACTGCAAGGGAATTGCAGGAAATGAAGGAGAAACATGCTAGAGAGATGAGGAAGATGAAGGAGCTTGCTGAAGCACTTCAAGCCAGGCTTACAGCCCTGGAAAAGAACAAAAAGAGGGAAGTGGAAGACAGTGAGTCTGAAGAAGATGAAGATACTGTTGAAGAGTATGAAGAGGTAGCTGAAGATCTGGATGCTGAAGACCAGAGATTGGCAAAACTGTTAAAGGCAGTGCAGAATGATAAACCTAAGGTAAAGGTTGATGTTTCCAAGTATACTGGAAGCTTGAATGAAGATGAGTTGTTAGATTGGATTGCTGCACTTGATAATCACTTTGAATGTGAAGATGTTGCTGAGGATCAGAAGGTAAAGATTGCAAAGACCAAGTTAGGAGGTCATGCTTTGGTATGGTGGGATTATGTACAATCTGAGAGGAGGAAACAAGGGAAGTCAAAGATCACTTCATGGGATAAGATGGTAGCAAGGATAAAAGGTAAATTCTTGCCAAGGGATTATGAAATCCAGATGTTTAAGAAGCTGTAATTTTTAAAGCAGAAGGAAAAGGATGTGAAGACATATACTGAGGAGTTTTATAAGTTGAGTATGAGATCTGGTCATCATGAGAATGAGGTAGAAAAGGTGGCTAGGTACTTGGCTGGTTTGAGATTTAACATACAGGATGAGTTAGTTTTAGCTAACCCTAAGAATGTGGAGGATTGTTATCAAATGGCAATCAGGATTGAAGAAAAGATGAATAGAGGACATGATAAGTCCATGAGAGGAAGAGGAAACCATAGGGGAAGAGGAGCAGCCCCTACACAAAAACAAACCAATGAGGGTCAAGAAGACAGTGGTAAAGGACAAGGATAGTCTGATTTCAGAGGTGGATGGAAAGGTAATAGAGGAAGATTTGGAGGTGGTAGAGGTTCTACTACATTTTCAGGAAAATGTTACACCTGTGGTGAGTTTGGTCATCCATCTTTCAAATGTCCAGAAAACAAAGGTTCATCATCCAGAAATGATAGAACTAGTGACAAGAGGGTACAACTGGTACAAGAAGAGAAAGTAGAAGAAAGTGCGCAGAGTTCAAACAGAGAGCCTGATAATTGTGGATATCCAGAAAGTGGAGAGTCTCTGCTGATGAGAAGAACAGCACCTACCATGAAGGTACATGACAAAGAATCCCCACAAAGAAGAGCTCTTTTCAAGACCACATGCAAGAGTAAAGGTAAAGTATGTAAGGTTGTCATTGATACTGGTTCAACAGACAACATGGTATCTTAGGAGATGGTGGATAAACTGAATTTGGAAAGGATTCCACATCCACACCCTTACAAGGCATCTTGGGTGAGTGATAGTCAATCACTTTTTGTCTCTGAACAGGCATATGTGGATTTCCAGATTGGAGCATATCAGGATAGAATTTTGTGTGACATATTGCCTATGGAATGTTGTCACCTACTGTTGGGTAGACCATGGCAATTTGATAGGAGGGTACTGTATGATGGGTATTCTAATACCTATACCATCAAGAAAGATGGGAAGATTATTAAGTTGATGCCATTGCAGGCAGATGCTGCAGCACAGGGGGCAGCCAAAATCATTTTGATGGGAAAGAAGGAGTATGTGCAGATGCCTAGAGGAGCAGGCATAAAGGCAGTTGAAGACACTGCAGGAAAAGAAGTTGTTCAGGACAACAGATTGAAGAAAGTTTTAGTTTTGACTGACAGAGGTCAGCAGCAGGTGCAGAAACAGGTTTGCACACAGCAATCAGTTTAGAAGAATGACAAGGATGTTGTCATCGTTGGGACTATTGCTTGTCCTATAAAGGTTGAAAGGAAGATAGGGTTGAACATTGTAGAAGTTCAAGAGGCAGTTCAGACAGAGGTTCTGATCAGACAACCTGGCAAACACAGGGTATGTGAGAGAAAGGCCTACATTAACAGGCATGAGGATTTACTTGCCAGAAAGCAAGTTACAGTTCAGAAGTCTTGGAGCAGCCAAGAGCCAGCAGAGGATACAGCTGGAACAGGTCAGAAAACTGACAAAGCCAAGTGTACAGGTGGAGGACTTCCACATACTAAACTCATGGGACATGAGTTCTTTTCTGTTGGGGAGTATGGTGCAGGAGCACCTACCTGACAGCTGGCCTTCATGAGGCAGTTAGTTGTTTTAGGTCTTGTTTATGTTTTCAAGAAGGTCTGATAAGACCAAATGCATGTAATAAGGTCACGCTGATCATGATAAGATCATACTGACCAGGCTTTTACTATTTTTAGTTAAGTTTGTTAGAATAGCTGTCATGCTGTAGGGTCCGGTTGGATCTCCCAGCCGCCTGGAGAGTTCCCAGCCGATTGGAGTCGGGTCAGTAGTACTCGTAGGAAAATCTATTTAAACATGAGGATCGGTCGATATTGCATACAGATAGACATCATCGATCAAGCTAGGTTGCAGAGAGTGAGACTGAGAGAGAGATTGATCATTGTATTGCATCTTTTGAAATCAAATAAAGTGATCCTATTTGTGTTCTTTCTCTGGTTCGATTCCATTGTTAAATCGATTTGCTGGTTTGAGAGGTTTCATTAATTTACTGATCCATTCCACCGGTTGATCCGTCTGATCGGTGGAATGGCGATGTACAGTAGGTTAGGTTGTAGTTTGTCTGTTTGCATGCAGGTGTGCAGGACCGCCGTCGAAAGGTGTTGAAGACCCTAGCATGGGTATGTGCTAGGTCGAGCTGATAAGATAGAGTGTGGAAGATCACCCTAAGAGTGGATCGGGTCGTCCCTGGAGGATCGGCGAAGTGAAATTTCGCTAAGTGAAGAAGTTCGTTAAAACGGCATCATCAGGATATTTCTGCAAATATCCTACAGTCAGTTCAGATATCGTCATCCGAATAAGTGAAGATGAGCATGATGCTTTCGAGTGCATGAAGTGCAAGTGCGTCGGGGTGATCATCATCAGGAGGGCCGAGGAGGAGCGTATCGGCATCAGGTTGAAGATCGGGTTGATCAAGTTGATCGCGGGCCGAAAAAAACTAAGTTTGGCCAACAGCAGGATATGACGTCATCATCATCATGATATACGTCATCAGGATATTTCGGAGCGGCAGGATATTGAGCAGCTACGGGTGACGTCATCGTCATCAGGATCTACGTCATCAGGATATCGGGGTGATGCAAGCATCGAGGAAAGGTGCGAGGAGTTCAGGTGTTGTCATCATCAGGATAAATGGAAGGAACCGGATGTTATTTATCCTGTTGAATATCATGATGTTGAATATCATGATGCTGAAGGAAGAGAAGACGGAAGTTGTCGCTGAAATGAACAGTGGACGTCAGGAGGATGTTCGCGCTGGTCGAACATGATGATGCTGCCGAACATGATGATGCTGTCGATAATCGAGTAAGGTGATGCTGTTGACAGGCGAAAGTGCGAAGGCTTGTCTACAGGAGGATATCGGTCGGCAGGTGAAATATGATGGTGATGCTGATAGTGAAATCAAATATGATGATGATGAGGATGAATATGATGATGATGATGGGCTGCAGACGTCCATGCTGTATGCGAAGGTTATAGTGTGGATGCCTCTGCATCACTTTTCTTCACACAATTCACATTTCCAACACATGCCTTGACATCTAAATCCATCTGGTATATATATCTGCACAAGTGATTTCAACACCTTTTTAGTTGGCATCCAGAATAGTCAATATTTTCCCAAACTTTGATCTATTGGCCGAATCCTTGCATAACAAGTGATACGGATTAAGGAGATACTTATAGAAGTCATTAATCATGTCAGCCAATCATGAATGATACCTCAAGGAACTTAATCACCATCAATATCTCATCCAGATTTAGGTCTGATGCTCTGGCAGTCAGTTCTTCCTCTATCTACTCTGTCAAATAGGAACCCAATACTCAGGTGCTTATATCTTTTCGCTCTTCTATCACCGGAGGCTAAATCCTTGGAATCTATCAGTCAAGGTACTCCTCTTGACTTTCCCAGATCCATACTTTACTAAGATACCTCCTCTGAGAGATCCTGACATGATTGTCGGACCTTGCTGCCTGCTTTGTTCTTAGTTACCAGACCACAACACTTCTTCAATCTAACTTCTGATAAAGACACACCATGTCCTGCAGATGGGAGGGATGAACTTTGTTGCCATCAATGACAACAATGATGAAGCCAAACGGTGTCTCTTACCAATAATCTCCCCCTTTGGCATTGATGGCAACACTTAGTGAAAAATAACTGTCACACTATACTCCCCCTTGGCTGATGCTCTGTCCTTATGTACATTTTTCAGAGCTCCCTCTTAGTTGGATTCCTCATTTTTCACTGCTCCTCACTCCCCCTTTGACATCAATGGCAAAGGGTGGGGTCCGCACACCAAAATTTACAAAAATTAATCTGTACTTAGCCGCATAAGTATATAAACAGGTTATACTTACATATACTTAAGTATATTTGTAAAAGTGCTTTTCAATTGTACAAGTTCTGTTGCCCAACTCAACTTCATCCTATCCAAAATTGAGATGTGACCACTCAACAGGAATGCAAAAGCTTCTGCCTTCTTGAGATCTGTCGGATCACTGGTCCGGGTTGTGGCCTGAGCATTAGTTAGGGCTTCATGCATGGCCTCTAACTTAGGGATAATAATCCCTCTGAGTTCACCCATCCAATTTATTATGTTCTTCCTTTCCTTCTCTAGTTTCTTTATTGAATTTATCACTGCAATGGTCTGACACTCTTGATTTACTATGGAAGAGGAGAGAGAATCAAAATTTTGAGACAAACTTATCAGTTTATCCTCTTGCTCTTTTATTTTCTTCTCAATATCCTTGGTTACTGTAGACCAAGATGAACAAATTTATATAAATCTTTGCCATCTTTGAGAGCATTTTCTAGGCTCTTTATTCTGATATCCATGACTCTCCTATCATTGGTTATCAGCCCTTGTAACTCGAAGAATTTCTTATCCAAAAACTCTTTCCAGACCTTCACCTCAGCTGATTTCTCTAAAGATTCAAAATGAGTGCTGATAGAACTAACAAGAGACTTGAGATTACCAGATGAAGAAGCTAAGGAATCCTTTTGAAAGGATGGCATGATCTTTTCAAGCACATCAGATGCAACTTCTATAAGCTCACAGTCTTCCATGTGAGACTTCAGGAGTTTTTCTTTCACCTTTGCTTGAGTGAAGGATGCTAGCTTCATGGTCTGAACCGGGGAGAGGGAATCAAAATTGAATGGACCTTGAAGAAGTTCTGGTTCATCAAATTCCATTATCTCTTTGGTCAAGAAATATTTTACTACTTTTGTTGTGTTCTTGTCAGAGACTGAGTTATCTCCCCTTCTGCATCCTTGCCACTGTCATCTTCTTTTTCCTTCTCCTCTGTTCCTTGATTGATCTTCTCTTCTACTCTTTCTTCTTTTTTGGATCCAGAGTCTATAGGGGAAACCAGAGGAATGATGTTTGCTTGTTCATGGGCCTCTTGTTCTAGAGCAGAGGATTCAAAGTCCTTATCTTTCTCTTCCCTTGTCTCCTTAACCTCTTCTGCTACTGTCTCAGTAGATTCTTCTTCAACATCTATAGCCGAGGGATCATCACCTAAGTCCTCTATAATAGGAATATTGAATCTTTTGTATGCATTTCAAAGGATGTCTTCTATTTCTTTTGCTACGTTGTCACTCTCTCTGAGCATAAGCTAATTCATTCTAGCTTTGCTCCGGAACTCATCCTTGCAATCTTTGAAGATCATATCCATTTGCTTTAGAGTGATTGAAGGAAAGAGATGAATGGCTATCTGTTCACAGATCTCAAGATCCTTTTCCCTAGTATTATTCTTTCTTATCTCTAATTCCTTTTCTAGGCTTTTGGGAATGAGAGATATGATTTCAATAAAAGCCTTATTGTATATGTTCAAGTACTTAACTGTGGCTTCCTCCAAGATCTTTCTATCTGCATCATTATATGCATCATAGAATTCTGTTATTGGTTGTAGGTTCCCATCCATAGTAACTGCTTTAACAACATCATCTAAAGATAGAGTGGACCTTTCAACAAATTCTTCTGCCATTTCTTCCTTGTCTTGACTTGTAGAAGATTCACTGGATCCTTTCTTCTTCTTCTTCTTCATTTTCTTTATCTCCTCATCTGACTCAGTTTCTTCATCATCCTTCTAACTGATGTAAGACCTTTTGGCCTTTGTCTTAGTTCTTTTCTCTACTTTACCAGATGATTTGTCTTCTAGTTTAGATGCCTTTGAGCTTTTAGCAATTGCAGGTGCAGAGCTCTTAGAATATCTAGTCCGAGAGGGGGCTTTTACCGGAGCACTTTCTTTTTCTACTTCTTCCTTTTTTTTCTATTCTTTCCATCTTTTCTCTGTGGGCATCAAGTGTCTCTTTTGAGATTCCATGCCTCTTGGCAACTTCTTCAACTTCCCTTCTCACTTTCTTCTTGATTTCAAGTTGTCTAAGTTCCACATGAACTTTTACACTTAGCTCTTGAAAGGTTCCAAACCTTTCTGCCTTAAGGTCATTGGGCTGGCTCAGTAGATGTTGGATATGCAGCTCTACAATTTTCTCATCTGCTTCATACCCCATTGGCATGATCCAGACTGTCCTTGGCTCCACTACCTCCATTAGGCATTGATCCGTGTCTACCATGAAACACATTGTATCTTTATACTTCTCAACCAATGATTGGGGAATTCTTTCTCTAGTTTGCATCATATTTTGAAAATTCTTGAAGTAACCCCATAGAGTAGTATTTCTTGCCTTAGCATCCCCAAGCCCATGTAAGTAATCTTTGATTTGAATTGCAACAGGTCTGTCATTCTGCCATACCCAGCCACTAGATCCAGGCAGCTCATTCGTAAAGTAGAAAAACAAACACAATATCAGTCCACCATATTTAAAAGAGTTCTTTTTGTCCCTTTTTATCTTCTGTAAGTTTTCCATTAGTTGACTTAGAAGGAGTTCATAGAGATCATAATCTACATTCTTTCTCAGCATCTCATAAGTAGTATACACAGCAATTCCGGATACTGAATTCTCCCTACTGGAGTGATATATCTTATAGCCAATTATCATAGATGCAAACTTGATATCCGGATCAGTGATATCTTCTATGGTCATTGCTCTCTTATCAAATTTTGATCCGGTGGCCTCAGTCACAGTTTGGTTTTTGACAGATTTGAGAACAGGTAACCCTCCGGAAGAGTGTAAACCGATTACTGCCCTAATTGCATCCTTGGTGATCTTGAATGGTCTATTCAACCATAAAAAGTTATCATACACTCTGCTCAACACATACCGGACCCACTCATCTTCTTCAAAACAGGGGAAATGGATGTACTGATCGAAATGTTTATCCTGGATGGTCTTATACTGAGGTTTTAGTTCAAATGAATCATCTATCAGTTCCTTGTGGTAGATGTCCATTAGCTTGGATTCACCAAAGTCTTCAATGTTTGCATGAATGTAAACCCTAACGTCTTCTACGTGCAAAACCCCATGCAGAATGCTGGAAAATGCCCTTAAGGGATCCACTTCTAGAGATTTGTAGGGATGTTTCTTAAATTTGGGGTGAGGCCTATCATAGATCTTTACAACATTCGGAGTAGTCATCTTAAAGATTCACAAAAAGTTTGATCAAGAGTGAAAAATACCTTTTTACGCTTCTAGGTTTCATGGGATGAGCTGGATCGGGTTGCTGGAAGAATTGTTTTCTATGATTGATCTTTGGGAGACTTGAGACAATTTGTTTGCAGAGTTCTTTTTCTCTTCTTCTTGAGTGCGAATGTGTAAATGACGATCAATTGAACCCTTTTATCTTTGAGCAAACCCTACTTCCACATTGCAATAAATGTGTAACTTAAGTCATTCCGGTTGCTCTATTCTCCTTGTTCAGAGAGGGAGAAACTTATCCGGATCATTGTGATGCACTTAGGACTGATGTTAGAGATGAATCATAATGACCACCTTTTCCTCAGATTGTCCCATTTGTCAGCAGATCAAGATGTTTTAATTTAGAATCACACCGGACCAAACTGTGAAAAACCTATCTTTATCAGAAGACTGTTAAACCAGATCAATCTAGAAGGATTAGACTCTTCAAATTTTCTTGTGGATCTTCCAAATCTTAACCAAGCCTTCTTTTAATGTTTCTCTGAGAACTCTTTAATCCGCAACCTTTCGTGTGCCAAATTTAGGCACCAATTGACTGGCTGGGGGAATTTGTTTTTCTTAGTGACTCCCCCTAAGCCAGAACTCATCTATTTAATTTTTGGAAGGAATATCAACACCAGATTTTGGTGCAAATCCATCCCCTACATTCTCTATACTTCTCTTCACCCAAATCTTATTCATCTCACTTTTAACTTTATCTGTATTCACTTTTCCTTTTCCTTTGTCTTGATTCAGATTATGATGCACTGGACCCCTTTTGTCCTGATTCTTGTTTCTACAGAATTTGGCAATATGACCAGATCTATTGCAATTGTGGCAAACAACATTTCTTTGCATATTTGAATGATATCCTCTTGATCTGCATTGATTAGCCATATGTCCCATTCTATTGCATGCAAAGCATCTACCATTGAATGAATTATTTATTTGTATATTTCTGCATTCATGAGATTTGTGACCATACCTTTTGCAGTTGAAACACTGTCTAGAGAAGGCTGTATTAGTCTGATTTATTCTCTTTCTACACTAATTAGCTTTATGACCAAAGTTATTACAGTTGTGGCAGTATCCATTGAAGGATGGATATCTTTGAGCATTTGGTTGCCTTACTAGAGGTCTTCTAGGCCTGTTTCTTAGATTTTTTGGTCTAGAGTTCTTTTGACTGGATTCGAAGCTTTCACCTTTTTCATACCCCAAGCCTTGTTTGTCATCTACCCTCTTTTGACTTGCAAGAAGAACTTCAAGTTGAGCAAAGCTTATCTTGAATTTCTCTATGTATTCATTTGCTGTTTGAAGGTCCCTTTTGAGAGTGTCAATCTGATTCTCAAGTTGTTCTTCATTATCTTTAGCTTCTTCAAGATTAGATTCTAGATGCCTGATTATTTTGTCCATACTGTGGCATTCTTCTGACTTCTCCTTGAGAGATTGTCTTAGATTATCTTCAATTCTTCTTTTCTCTTCAATTTCTTGCGTGAATTTCAGAACTCCTGATTCCATTTCATGTCTTACCATAATGAGCTCTTTTGATAGCTTCTCGCATAACTTGTTCTTCTCATTCAGATCATCATCAGTGTTATTGGCTTCACTTTGACTTGCTAATTGTTGAAGTAGTTCCTTTCTCTTTTTCATAGAGATACTCAGTTTCTCTTTTAGTTCCTTGATGAAATCATCAGCGTGTCTGAGTCTTTCTTTTAGGTCATGGACTTCAGAATGAGACTGCTCAAGATCATCTAAGGTAGACTGAAGTTGTTCCCTCATACCATACATATCCATTAAGATTCCTAGATCTTCCTCAAGCTATTAGGCTCAGTTTGGAGGAACTTAGCTCTGATACCAATTGTTGATAACTAAGAGGGGGGGTGAATTAGTTATCTTAATTGTTTGACTTTCAATCCTTCTTTAATAATTAGTGTAGAATCAAATCATACAAGCATGCATAACTATGAAAGCAGAAATTACTTCAATACAATGACACAATGATTTTGATGTGGAAAACTCGATTCAGAGAAAAACCATGGGGTGATTAACCCTAGATTGTATTCTCTATTAAAAGAATAGGATAGTACAAAATGGCACTTGCCAATTAGGGCTCACTGCCTGAGCACACTACTCACAAGAGGCTCACTGCCTACAAGAGACTCACTATCTACAAGATACAAGAAGGTAACACAATTCTTGAACTGATGAGAAGCATCTACATATGCAGAGGTTCAGTTCTGGTTAGGCTCAATAAACTGATCTGCTACACTTCATTCTTACTCTCCTTAGGTGGTGCTGTCCTGTTACATTCTAGACCTGTCTTACTGCCTTTACACTGTTCTTCTACTTTTCTTCACACAATTCACATTTCCAACACACGCCTTCACATCTAAATCCATCTGGTATATATATCTGCACAAGTGATTTCAACACCTTTCTAGTCAGCATCCGGACTAGTCAATATTTTCCCAAACTCTAATCTATCGGCTGAATCCTTGCATACTAAGTGATGCGGATCAAGGAGATACTTATAGAAGTCATTAATCATGTCAACCAATCATGAATGATACCTCAAGGAACTTAATCACCATCAATATCTCATCCGGATTTAGGTCTGATGCTCTGTCGGTCAGTTCTTCCTCTGTCTACTCTGTCAAACAGGAACCCAACACTCAGGTGCTTATATCTTTTCACTCTTCTATCACTAGAGGCTAAATCCTTGGAATCTATCAATCAAAGTGCTCCTCTTGACTTCCCCAGATCCATACTTTATTGAGATACCTCCTCTAAGAGATCCAGACCTGACTGTCAGACCTTGCTGCCTGCTCTGTTCTTACTTACCAAACCACAACACTTCTTCAATCTGACTTTCGGTAAAGACACACCATGTCCTGCGGATGGAAGGGATGAACTTTGTTGCCATCAATGACAACAATGATGAAGCCAAACGGTGTCTCTTGCCAACAATAGTAGCCTACAAAAAATGCAAGCAAGGCAAGGGTAGATCGGGAAACTCAATCCAGACTGGAAACCGTAACTTGGTGTCATCTAAAATAGTGAAGTTCTAGGTCCAGGGCTGGAATACTAGCAAAAAGGATCAGATGTACCAAGGACCATGATTCAAGATTGCTTGAACATGACTGACCTCCACAAAGTGAAAAAGGAAAAAGCCCTTTGTCAAATTTTAAACCATATCAAGGCAGATCCCATGAGGGACCCAAGACTTTTCAACCCAATATTTAAGCACATTTTTAGGGGGAGTCCTCCCAACAAAATAACCAACAAGAGTATGTTGCTCTAACCATTGACATGCAGAATCAAAATCTTGGGTGGGTAACAATACATCAATAGGAGAATCAAAAGACTTACCTCATAGAATACTTTCAGAACAAATTTTTGGGAATGCTTGTTCAGGGGAGGAGCCAGTGAGCAAAGTTGTCGAACCACCAACACTAGCAAGAACTGTTGGGTTAGAGTCTGTTGGAGGCATTGTAAAACCACAAAACTGTAGTAAATGTGGTCATACAACACAAAGTAAATGAAAAATCTTGCATCTAAGGCACGGTATGATGCAAGAGGAGCTAATGGAAACCATATAAACAAGAAACCGTAGCAGAATATTCATAGATAATACCAAAACAATTTATAGTTTATTTATTTATTAAAAATACCAACAATTTATAGGATTTATAAAAGTACATAAATAATACATAGGTAATATTAATGGGTCCAAAATTGTATCATTATCAATTAAAACTAAATAAGCTGCATATACTTTGTTATGTTGGGCTTTGACTCTAAAATAATAAACAACATACTAGTTGTTTAACCTTTTTTATAGTAAATTTGGGAATTGTGAGCCTAACCAAAACTAGAAAAGCCACAATCGAGGAACCTCTTACCAAATGATTATCACCTCTCCTTCTCTTAATAGCTCAACAAAAGATTGAGTTTCATATTATTATACATACTCGACAATGTATATCCATTTGAAGCTCTCTCGAATGAATCGAAGCCCCATGATTTGAGCCACTTTAGATATAGAAAGGGAGGACAAAACTAAGCAATAGTTGATCGAGTGGATGGAGTAGTCCACTACTCGTGGAGTTTTCATCATGCGCAGACACAATACAGTTTATTTTAAGATATATTTTATAAGAATAGTTAAAGAATTAAGAAAAAAAAATTATCCTCAATGAAACCGTCACTTTATCGTAGACAGACAGCAAAGAGAGTACATAACACAGCAGTTGAAATAGGACAATAATATAGACATGAAAAACATCTCATCTCTATTTTTTGTGTGCTCTTGTATTGCATTTACTAGTGTCATCTTTGGAGCGCAAGCAGAAATCCCCCACTTTACATTTCCTCCTATAACCAATTTCAAAGGGAGTGCCACATGTAGATAGTCTCTGAATTCGAGCTACATGCAACTTTCAAATGGAGACATAACCCAAGCAACATTCTCTGGGATGACTTACAACCTATCAGTTTCTCTATGGGATGACAACTCTGACTTTCTCGCAAAATTTTCTTCTCATTTTCAAATTTTTACTTATAACAATGATATTAATTCACCCCATTACGACGATGGGTTTGCCTTCTTCCTCGCCCCTTTGGAGTATGAGTTGCCACTAAACTGTACAGGCCAATGGCTTGGTCTCTTTAACCAATCTACCAATGGAAATTGTTCCAATCAGATTGTTGTCGTGGAGTTTGACACATTCAAAAATGATTCATTTGACCCAGATGACAACCACGTGGGAATTGATTTGAATAGCATTTTTAAAAGGTATATTTTCTAATAAAAGGATTCCAATTATTTTGATTTCATATCAGTTTAGGATGTGTTATTATTTTTCCTAGTTTCTTTCCAGTAATCTTATCTTCTTTACTTTTGTTGTTTTTGCCTCTGCTATTATTTTATTCTTTAGACAACTGTATCCCTGTTGGATTATGGAATCAGTATTCGAAACGAACTACTACTAGAAACATGGGTGGATTATGACAGCTTAGCAAAGAGGCTTCACATTTTTCTTATGATGCAACATGGCAACCCTCACGAACAAAAACTAGGAAGCCCCATTTTATCGTATAACATAGACCTCACAATGTTTCTTCCCCCAAAAATTAAGGTCGGTATTTCAGCTTCCACTACATTTTGGTGTTTTTCATCTTAGATCTAGACCTATCTCATCGATTAGTAAGAAAAAAAATTTGTTTCTCTCTCATCCACTCAGGTTGAATATCGTACTGTACAAGGAGCTTTGTGTGAAGTGATTTGGTTATGTCGTATTATGGCTGACAAGGACATTCCTAAAAAGTAGCCACCTATTCTTTATTGCGACAACCATGGTGTGTTGAAGCTTGTGAAGAATCTAATTTTTCATGAATGAACCAAGCATATTGAGATCGAGTGTCATTACATTTGGGACCAAGTCTTGAACAACTACATCCAACTCTAGTACTACCTCACAAATTCTTAGGTAGAAAATATACTCACGAAGTCTCTTGGTAAGGTTAAATTTGATCTATTTAGGGTGTACATTTGTAAAAATAGTGTAATAAGGGGAGAAATGTTAGCATAGAATATTATGTATTACATTGTCAGTTACTGTCGATTAGTTTTGTCAGTTATGCAGACTAGATTGTAGATACAGTTACAAGATAATTGTATACCAATCTATATTTCATTGCTTGATATACTTTGCAATGTCATTGAATAAATCTTAAAATACTTCATTCACCTATCTTCTTCTTGCTCTCTCCATTAGGAACAATCAAACCTAAAGCTTGTGTAGTTATGTAGCATTAAGGGTTAGGAAAGATCATGATCTTTACAATTTCTTATGTTAAAGATTGTACCTAAAACATATTTAGTTTGGTTTGTCCTTGTTTGTTGGGAGCAAAATTATGTTATAATAGGGGTAAATATTCTTATGTAAAGGTATCGCACAAACTCTATCTAAAATGACTTCGTGTAAGATTAATACTCCTTGCAGTTGGAATTAAGTGAATAAGACTTGAAGTTACTTGTAGAGCTCCTCATACCTATTGCAAATATGTGCCTAAGTGGTGTTGTCATTGATGTCAACATATTCTTGTTGTCATTGGTGTAAACTATGCCTTATTTTATTGCCTGTTTAGGAGATTGGAATGTTGAGGATATTGAGAAAATTAAGGAAGACTCAATGTTTGCAGACCTTATGGCTATGCAAAGGTTTGTCAAAGGTTGCTCCAGTTAAAAATTGAGAAGTCTGCATGAAGATTTGAAGAAGTTATGGCCATCTAAGTAGAACCGGATCTTACAGTATTCAGAAGAGACAGAGTGATAGTAAGTTGGTCTGGATTGCTCCATAGTGAAATATTATGATCTATGGATCTAAAGGCATGTTTGGGAAGTTAGTGTGTATCATCAACTCCAGTGGTTTATGGTTTGGAGGTCCGCAAGCCATCCTTCTAGTTTGATAATCATGGTAGACAGTGTTCTTGAGGTTTCGAAGGAAGATACAAATGATTCTGGTAATTTGTTTTAGAGTGGATGTCATTGGTGAATTCAATGTGCTTGTGGAAGTCTCTGGATCATGTGGCTACTATGTTGAAGGTTCGTATTGGAGTTTGAGCTTGTTATTGAAGATTTCCTCTTTGAAGTTGATGTTCTTCCTAGTCTTGGCCGATCGGATGTTCTGCTACACATGTTTGGAGTAAGGGCTTAAACTAGAACTATGGCCTCATAGAGCCCTTACTTCAACCATGTTCTTCCCAGTCTTGGCCAATGAGGGCATAGGTAGGAGGAATGCAATACTCTTATAACATAGTTGTTTTGCTCTTTCCATGGTGATCACCCATATTGTAAATCCTATGACCCACATCTAAGATAAGATTATCGACGCTCCATCTTGATAGTAGTTAGGGAGAATACTCTGTAGGTAAAGTGACTCAGTTATATCCAAAGATAGTAGGATATCACCCAAGTATATCGATGAAGTATGCAAGGAAGTTCTCAATCTTGGATTGCTTTCACCTTGATAGCATGTAAGTTCTAGAGCCAATGACATGCAGGTGATGGATGCAATGATTTACTATTCAATAGCTTTTGAAGATAGTGGAAAAGTCATACTAGTGATGATCGAAATTAAATAGGAGAGCAAGTGCTTTTAGGTACAAGTCCTTAGCTATACATTACTTTCTATGGTTGTTTCTCTAAATGTGCTAATCTAGTGATAAGAAGCCTATTAGAGAGCTAATTATAGTGGGTTAGTATTTATCTGATTCTTTAAAGCATTGGGATCGAGCATCTCTCTCTGTAGATCCTAGAGTTGACTTAGTGGGGTGGATAGGGAATTCTCATCCATATGGTTGGATTCACAATGCACCCTAGATACCAAAGCATGACTAAATCTATGTTCAGAATAACCACCACCTTGCAACTTTCTCAATATAGGTAATATACTAGCAAATATTGTTTATTACTTTACTTTTCTAGACTGTTGCTATAGAAATTGATGTGTACTTATCTTAAGATATGCTTGTTTCTATTTACATTGGAAAGATGATTCTATCCAAATAAATAGGAGGGGTGAAGTATGGCTAAGATAGAAAAGTATGTTTAATTAGTTTTCTAGCTATTATAATGTAAAGTAGGCTTGTGGTTCCAATTGGAGAATAATGGAGTTACATGGTAATTGAGTAATACCTCATATTGCAGGATATTTGATAACATAAATGGATTATTGGGATTTCTTTATTGATATTATAAAGATTTTAGTTAAAAAAAATTGGGGCAACTCGGTGGGGTTACTACACTGGTATCAGAGCCTAGTTTCCAACTTGAGGACCATGGAGCTTACTTTTTCTACATGTGATAAACTATTTTCTTTTAGTTATACAATCATGAATCATGGAAAAAATGGAAAGAAGAGAGGCTTAGGAAAAGAACACTCCCAACCTAAGACCCCAACAAGTTATAAAGAACATATTATGACACTACCCAAGGTAGAAGCTAAGATGATATCTAATTCTAAAACCTTGGCAACAACAATTAAATGCCTTAAAATTCTAAAGGGTAAGGAGGTGGCTAGGGCATCTAAAAATGCAAAACCACCAAATCAAAACCCACTGTCTATATACAAGCCTAAGCCATTAGCAAAAATATATTTTCTTTATGGTTATGAGTGCAATGCACCAACTCTTTCTAAAGAAATAATCATAGAACATGAGTGTGTACACCCCAAACTATCTACAATTGTTGAAACCTCTAAGGAAGAAGAAATTGAGAAAGAGGAACTTCTTGTTGTATAAGAAATCTATCTGTAATGATGATATATTACTAAATAACTATCATCGCATCTATGTAATTAATATCTATTAATGGAAAAATATGGATGTGATTATGCCTTATCATGGTTGAAAATGGGAACTCTAGTTTGATTCTTGGATACTTGAAATGTTTCAAAATGAGGAATTAAATTATGAAATTCTTGCAATATGTAAGTTTTAAACAATTTGATGAAAGATTTGTAATAAATGTTGAATTGGGTATTAATTTTCTTGTTGTTGAGATAAGCACCTAGAAAGTGAAGAGGATGTCAAGGAGGAGATTGATTCCTAGTTTGCCCAAAATTTTTAGAGCTCACAAACATGCAACATCCCCACTATAGACAACTAAAATTGGTCATGACCACCTTCTATCATCACCCTCACAATAAATCAATCCAAATCAAATAAGTTCCACTATTCTATGTAACACAAATGTTAATTAAATAATTCTTGATTATTTAATTAAAATTTTCTCATCTCTTCCTATCACGAAAAAATCACTTTATCCTACTATAGTCAAAAAATCAAATATCCATTTAAAAGGCTATAGTTCACATTCATCTCCAAAAAGTTATATATATATATATATATATATTTATTTATTTATTTATTTATTTATTTATTTATTTAATCACCTTATTTGTCCACTTTTTATTACTTTTGCAATCAATCATTAATTCCTCATAAGTATTTTCACATGGGTTAGTTAACCTAAACCTAGATTACCCCTTTCCCCCCATGCTTCTAGATGGACACTTGTCATCTCTTGTACATGACAAGTGATGCCTTAGAAGTATGGGAAAATCTTCTTTTTGATACTTGTCCTTCTTTTCACTATTCCTCCAATTTTAAATTACATGTGGCATTATTGGATGGAATTTAAAATTACATTTGTCCTCTTTTCCCAATTTTAAAATCCTCACAAACTCTAAACCATGCATTTTCATAAATGAGGCCTTACATGTCATGCACCTACCCAATCCTAGTTATTCATCCATTCAACCATTCAATCCCATCCCTTGACCTCTCATTGAATCTTGGATCATCTCCCTCATGCAATCTCTTCATTCCATTTGTCCAATTCTCCATGCTTGATGATACTCAAACAATTTGAGCCATTGGTCTTCAAAATTGATCCTAGCCCTCCATCCTCACCTCCAAAAGTCTATAAATTGAGCCCTTCCCCTCCGTTACTAACAAGCAATTTGAATGTAATGAAATTCTGCCTCATTGAGCACTTGACATAATATTATCATTAGCAATTAACATATAGTTTAGCATATCATAGGGCAGATCAAGAGTATTGCATACAGATAGGGTGTAATCTAGTTAGTTTATGCATCACTCTCTAGCCTAGTCTTGAGGTGACTTAGATTGGTGAATTAGGGTGAATTAGGCTTGTATAACCATCCCTTTTTGGTTCATCTCTTTAGTGTTCACATTTTTTGCATGCTCGGTGGGACCCCCACCTCCCAATTCTATGTTTTCTATCAAATGTGTAGAATCTTTGATGTGTAGGTCATAGTAGCACTTACACCTCACCTTTTAGCACCTATGACTATCTATTTAGCACCTAGGTATTTCTACCTATAGGGTCATGTCACCACCTTTCCATACCTATTTTTTGGGAATAAGCAACAAAATTCTATGATTTACTTGCCTATGTTACAAGAATTAGCACCTACATTTAGGGAAGTTTTACTTATTGATTTGGGTATGTATTTAATGTCTAACTAAATTGGAGTTGTTTTCATGCCCCTTTTATACCTCTTAACATTTTGTTTGCAAGATTTGGTATTTTGTTTTGCAGGTGTAAGTGAATTCACAAGCCACCACTCTTCCAACAATGGTTTAGCGCCTAAACAACAACCTTCAATTCCTAGACAATAGAAATTAATGCCCATCGTCCATGGTTTAACGCCTAGTTTATTTGACCTTTAGTTAACACAAAATATTTTATGTGTAAGGGTTCAAATTGATTTGTAGTTTTCACCTAATAGGCCTAAAAATATTTTACAGGATTATAGCATTCGTTTTTGTAGATTTTATCAAAATTTCAAGCCATTACTATCTCAGGGTTGGATCAACACCTACACAGAACTATTTAGCACTCATTTAGTCAAGTATAAATCTCTATGTTTACCACTTTTGACTTGCATTTTAGCACATAGTTGTTTGTTTTAGTGCCTAAAATCTTTGTTTTAGTGCTTATGTTCTCTATTGTAGCACTTTCATTATTTGTTGTAGTGCCTACTTATGTCAATGTCAGAATAGACTGTCTCAATGCCTATTTATGTTTTGATTTAAATTGACAACTTGCCATCAATTTGTTAGACTAATCCTTATTTTTGAGGCATATTTTGATTATCCATAACCTCTTATGAAGCAACTAACAATTTGTGCTTGTAGCCCCGTATGTCAAAGGCCTATTTTTCCATTAGCATTAGGCACTAAATTAGTTAGTGGTTAAATTAACTTGTTTGGTACCATGTTTGTTGAGTTATAGGAAGGTGTATGTTCTCCCCTCACACCCTTATGTGATCTTGGGGATCAAAAACCTTCCTTGAGCTCTTTTTTGTTATTTTGTTAATCCTAGGGTGTTGCTCCTATATGTTCTCCCCTTGCGCTTTGCATGATCTTGGGGATCTCAAAAGTGATCAACATTCCTTCTCTTTAGGGGGCCTACCTTGGATTTCATGACCAAGGGGATGACCTAAACTGCATGTTCTCAAAGGAAGGACCCCATTCAGTCTATGGAAAAGCACCAAGACCCTTAGTCTGCCAAGACTTGCTTTGGTTGACACTCTTCATTGGATGCCTAGGACAACCCCATTCACAAATTCATCCCCTATACCTAGCGTATATTGGGACATCCCCTAGCAACTTGTATATCATAGATAAGACCTTTAGTCATCATACCTTGTGGTGTACTACTACAATAGGAGGAGAAGAAGCTCACATGTACCCTTATTCTTGAGATAGGGGCTAATTTGGGCAACACGAAAGTTTCCAAGTTAAGGGGTATATAGTGGTACATGACCATATATTCTCTATCTATCCAAGCTATAGCATTATGGTATTAATGGGGGTGGGAATCATTTCTCTATTTTGAGTTGAGATTAACCCATGACCATTTCATGAGATCCACAAGGTATGTCACTGCCAATTGAATAATTTAGGATTGTGATCAAGTGCTTGGTGTGTCTTTTTGTATGATACCCATGAAATCCATATCAGCCTTATTCCCAAAAGTTGTCAAATTAGCCATTGTGATTGTTTGTTTGAATGTCTCTTGCCAAGTCAACCCAAACAATATCTTGAAAACCAAAACAAATTCTATCAGCACCTACACTTATCTCTCAGCACCTAAAACCTAATTATTAGCATCAATAATATCAATTAGTAACTAGATCTCCAATTGAAACAAACTGCCTATCAATGCCTATCCATCATCTGCCAATACCCAGATTCATTTGTCAGCTTGTTTATACCCACAGAGTAGCACCTAAACCTTCTTTTGTAGTGCCCATCCATCATCTATTGACATGCATTTGTCATCTTTTTGTGCCTATCCATTATTTGTCAACACCTAGTTTTGTCTATCAACACTTATACCTCCTATCTTAGCACCTATTTTAGAAACCACACAAATCTAAGGGTATTCACTATTTCAAACATTGATTCAAATCCACCACCTCATTCAACTACCCCTTACATCCTCACAATCACAAAACCATCCACATTTTTGATAAATATACTCCCCATTGGAATATCTCCACCTTCTAAAGATATCACCCACTACATTCATTTGAACTTTAGCTTGTGACGCATCAACCATTTTCTCTTCATCATCATACCTTAACCTCCACCTAAAACCAACCTTGATCAAATCATCCCATTTATCCATGTCCAAGATAGTTCTCCTACCTTGGTGAAGTCAAATCAAACAAGTCATCCAAATCCAATCAATCCTAACAAAATCAAAACACATCATCCAAAGATCAAACAAATCCAATCCATCACACACCAAGGTTAGAATCTAGATCTACATATCCTTTTCTAGTTCGCATTAGGCTTAATAATTTGTCTATATTAAGATTAGTGCAAATTAGATATCATACCACTTGGATAAGCTAGCTTAGGAGCTTAGACTACTCCTAAGTTGGTCACCTTCAAGAATCTTATTTTTCTTGGTGCATCTTGTCTATCCCAAGTAAGGAAAGCATGTTATCTCCTTTCTTAGGATCTTTGTCCACCCTAAGTAAGTAAAGGTAAAATCTTGTTAAAGCTAACAAAAGGATCTAGAACTAATCTTAAGCTCCCCTTGGTAGCACCACCATCCACAAACCATCATCAATACTATAGAAACCTATCCACATCATCCGACATCAACTCAAACAAACCTCCACTAGAAGTTCACCATTTTATGCCTCCCATCACATGATCACAAGCTAGAAGAAAAATGGATTCTCTCTATTAGCCCCTCTCTCCACATGGCTCTACCACAAGTAATATGGAGGAATATGTTAACCAACCTGAGATAGGTGAGACCTCCATACCCACTCACATATACTCACCCACCTTCATCTATTTCAATAATGAAAGAGGATTACATGACAAATTTGATAAATTCCTTGACAATCACAAAGATGAATTCCTCAAATGATTCACTAAACATGGGGCACAACTCCGCCACCCATTTGACCAAGAAAAGATCAATACAATTGTTGGTTTTTTCCCAGACTGGATGCTTATCATTGATCAATAGGATATCTGGGCCAAGGGCCAACAGTATAGGAGATAGACTCTATAGATATCTCCTCTCCTTCTTCAGGCTCTACAAAACCTAGGGGGGTATTCCCTATTCAACATCCATAAGATATGCTTGTGAACTAGGGGATGTTGACACTAAGCAGATAAATCCTCCTTTATGTAGACCAAAACTATGAGATAAGTGCAAAGGGGCTAGCTTTGGGCCTATGTTCAGTTGTGAGATAGAGGATTTTGATCCTAAAACTACTTCTAAGGTACTAATGGTTTGGTTTTGAAGTTTTAAGTTTGATTTTGATATTTGGATGGGACCTTGGGTCATGATCTCAACACAAAACCAGACTAGTGCCTATCAAGGGCTTAGAGTCAATAGACATATATATGTGAATGTTTATCATAGGCTTGAAACAATACTCAGATTTCAAGGGGATTCTTGTAGTTTCTACCTTACAAAGACTTCCCAAGATCAAGTATTTAGTTATCTCTACTTACAACATCCTCACTGCAATGTACCTTTCCCAACACTTAATCCAAAACATTCAATCTACTCTTTGAGCAAAAGTAAAGAATCAAGCATTCAGTATGGCAAGTCTATACTCTAGAATCTTAAACAGCCCTTAGTTGTTTAAATTCATAAGAAGAACACATGCAATTTGGAGACAAATAACAAAGCACATACAATAAAGCATTAGTCATCCATATCAACATGAAACTGATACATGCTATGCATAAAACATTTAGTCATACAACTCATAAACTCACAAGATACTAGAACAGAGCCACCAGCATGATTGTATCTTCACACAACACCCAAAGTTTTTCTAGTTTCCAACCCTTACAAATGAGTAACATAGCCTCCTAAATACAGGAGGAAGGTGTACTCAACTATTAATTACATGGCAGTCTTCAAGATTTTACCAGATACAATGCCTCATCAGGAGGGCACCGAAAACATTCAATACATCCATGCAGAGGAAAGGGAAAGGGTAGACAGGTTCAGGAAGAGAGCTACTGACTGAAGACTTTCATCATGAAAATGGCAATTGACCTATCCTCTCAACCCATGCTTCTGTAAACTTTGCCAGTAATGGCATACTTTCCTACTTCGGGACGCAACAGTAGTTCGCATGCCCCTGAAGTTTCTTCCCACCAAGATCACTATCACAGACATGAAGAAATCCTTCCCCTTGAACAATTAAATCAGGACTGTCGGTCTCCACCTTTCCCACTGAGATTTACAGTGTTGGTCACGCTGAAAAATTGCCAGCTGATGATATCATGCCCCATGGGTATATCCTACTGACCTCTAACTTTTTAAATTACGTGAGAACTGATTATCCCACATTCACCCCATGGCGACCTCCTCAATACTTTATAAACTAGGCCTTGAGCATATATGATGTCGCTGATTTTGCTCTCGATGACGCTAGCTTAGTCCTTCATCATCATCATCCTGCATGATATCCCCATCACCTTGATGACCACATCACCTGATATTTCACATCACCCTGATGCAAAACATCACCCCACGGGAAATATCACCCTGCGGGAAAGTATCATCCTGACCGCATCACACGCAGTTCAAAATATCACCCTGATATTCACCCATGCAACTTGATGCATCGGAGGAAGATCCTCCTCACCATGGTCATTCCACACACTTCTTCATATCCAGATGACGTCATCATCATATTGCAATATCAGGGGATCTTCGTAAGATGGCCAATGTTAGAAATATGACCCCCTCAGACCTTGATGACGTCACCATCACATTGGCGCAAGGTGATATTCAGCGGCAGGGGTGATATTTGTAAGATGACCCAATATTTGGAATATCACCCCCTGCAAAACATCAGGGTGATGGACAAGTAGATATCACCCCTCACAAGAATATCAGGGTGCATTGTAGCTTCGTTGTGATATCGGGGTGATCTCATAATATGACTGATGTTTGGAATATCACCCCTTCCTCTGGAATATGATGAAGCCATTAGATAGACACATATCACCCCCCATATAAAACCTATGTCTACAACATTGGGGTCATAAAACAAGACGGGGGTGATCCTCACTAAGATCACCTGATATTTGAAACATGACCCCCCCTTTCAAAATATCAGGTCACATTGAAACTTCGCAGCAGCATTGGGGTGATATTAACAAGATGACTAATATTCGGAATATCACCCCCTAGGCAGAAGATCAGGTCATATATAAAATATGACCCCCTACACGAATATCAGGGTGATAGAAAACCTGACTTGGGAAATTTTTTGGATTTTTGGGAAGGTGCCTGCAAAATTAAAAGCTTGAAACCTGACTGTTCAAATGTAGGCACCAACATTGGCTCTGACTGGGGACATGCAGGCACAAGGCTACAGCGAGAACAAGATCTCCTCTGGGCAGACCAGGTAAAACACAAAATGCAAAACAACACTGACTATACAGAGCATTTACAGGCAATTTACATAATTTACAATTGTGCACCGAAGAAGGTTACTTATGAAAAATAAAACTAAAGGAATTGGTCATGCACAGGCAATTCCCATATTTCACCATCTAGGGCCTGGAGAAAGTAGGAGTCCTCTCCATGAGTACTACTAATCTGATATGGGCCCACCCATAAGGGCTCAAACTTACCATGCATACATTTATCCTGACTCCTTGCATTCCAAATAAGGACTAAATCGTTGATCTAAAACTTTCTTTCTACAGTCCTTTTATCAAACAGATATTTTACACTTTGTTGTTTCTTGATGTTTGTCTTGTGTGCCTCCCTTCTAATTTCATCCAATGCAACCAGCTGATTTATCCTTTCAGTCATTGAATCTTCAATTTCTTCATCATTCTCCTATATGAACTTATAAATTGGCAAGAGATTATTTATAGGCAGCCTGGCTACTGTGCCATACACTAGTTCAAAAGGTGATTTCCCAATTGATTTCTTTACAGTTACTCTATCAGCCCATAGTGCCATCCTCATCTTTGAATCCCAGGCTTTTTTGTTCTTGTCCACCATCCTTTTGATGATTTTCATGAGGCTCTTGTTACTTGACTCTACTTGATCATTTCCTTGTGGATGATATAGTGATGCATATGACAAATTTATCTCATATTTTTTGCAAAAATCAACAAATTCACCAGATCTGAAGCACATGGCATTATCTGTGACCACTTTGAATGGTACTCCAAACCTGATAATAATGTTTTCTAGAATAAAATCCATCACCACCTTGCTTGTAGATTTTTTAGTTGGAATGGCATCAATCCATTTGGTGAAGTAATCAGTAGCAACCAAAATCCAACTATGCCCTCCACTTGATTTTTCTGAGATTTCCCCTATAAAGTCAATCCTAAAACGGAGCCTCCACCATTATAGTTCTAAGGGCTAATGCACCTTCATACTTTAACTTTCCTGAGAACCTTTGGCAAGGATCACATCTCCTTACCAACTTTTGTGTATCTGAAAAAAGAGTTGGCCACCAATAGCCTGCTCTAAGAATTTTGTGAGCTGTTGTCTTGGCAGTATAGTGTCCACCACACACTTCTTTGTGCATGTCATTTAAAACATTCTTAGCCTCATTTTCATTCACACACCTGAGTAGCACACCATCAGGATTTTTTCAATACAACTCTCCTTGAATAATAATGTGCCTGATTGCACATAGCTTCAAGGTCCTTTTCTGACTATCACTGAAATGGGAGGGACAATTCAAATTTTGTAAGTAATATACAATGTCCCTATACCATTTAGACTCTAACACATTTACAATTCCATTCTGAACCACATTCACTTGGCATGCCTCCAGATTTGATTGTGTCATCATTTTAGCTAAACCTTGTCCCCTTACCAATTTGGTGATTCGTATCTCTATGTTGAATTCTTGTAATTTTTTTATCCACCTGCATCTTCTTCCAGTTACCTCCTTCTGAGTAAAAATATCCTTGACTACTACATGGAGTACATATGCAACTATCTGAGACCCTACCAGATATGGTCTAAAACTTTTGACTGCTCTAACTAGTGCATATGCCTACTTTTCCATGATATCATACTTTAATTCAGCAACCTACAATGACATACTGAAGAAAGCAATAGGCTTCTCAAAACCCTCTTCATTCTTTTGTAGTAAACATGCAGCAATAGTATGGAAAGAAGCAAATAAAAATAATTGAAATGGCTTAGAAAAGTCAGGAGATTTTAGCACAGGAGCCATCTTTATTGCCTCTTTGATGTTCTAAAAAGATTTAAGTGCTTCACCTTCCCAACTGACAGTCTCACCCTTCTTCAGCATCTTAGAAATGTTTCTTGTAGTCTCTGCAAAGTTAGGAACAAATCTTCTAACAAAATTAATCTATCCAAAGAAGGACTGAATCCCCTTCACCATTTTGAGAATTTGGATCCTATCAATTGCAACAACCCTTTCAGGATCAATCCTAACTCCATCCTTGGAAACAATGTGTCCCAAGAGCTTTCCTTCCACTACCCCAAAAGCACATTTCTTTGGGTTGAGTGAAATGCCATATTCCAGTGCTCTAATAAAAATTTGTTCTAAGTGCATGTAATTTTGCTCTTCCTTTTTTGAATAGGTAGTCAGATCATCCTAATATACAGCCAAGATTGAGTCAATCAATCTTGCAAAAGCAACATCCATGGCCCTTTGAAATGTAGCACCTGCATTTGTCAGTCCAAATGGCATTCTTACATACACATAGGTTCCCCATGGAGTAGTGAAGGCAGTCTTGAATTGTTCAGATTCCTTTACCTTCACCTAATTGTACCTTGAAAATCCATCCATCATGGATAAAAGTTCACAGCTAGTCACCTTTTGTAGCATAGCCTCCATGTTGGGCAGTGGATAATTATCCTTCAAGGAAGATTCATTCAAATTTCTAAAGTCAACACAGAGTCTTATATCACCATTCTTTTTTCTAACTGGGACAAGATTAGATACCCAAGTTGAATGTCTAATGGGCACAATTATTCCAGCCTCCCTAAGCTTCTTGAGTTCTTCCTGCATTTTTGGAGCTAAGGTAAGATTAATAGGTCTTTGCTTCTGCCTGAATGGCTTAGCTTTAGGCTTCAATGGGATCTCATTCTAGAATAGGTCTTCTCTATAAGACTTTAGGTCCTCATATGACTAGGCAAAGACATGCTTATACTTCTTCAACAATACAATCAGCATGTTCCTGATGTGTGGTTTGAGCTGTTTGCCAATATATACCTTTTAGGGGGCATGAGATGTCCCCAAGTTTATCTCCTCCAAGTCATCCTTGTTTGTGGGAGATGTCTTTGTAATAAATTGGTCCCTATTGTCAAAAGATCTTTCTAGAGAAACTAACCCTTTGGGGATTTTATTTGTTTTGAGTTGAATTACCTCCTTTCCCAAAAGAGTCTCTTTTCCATCTACAACCTCTACAAAATTTTGAAAATCAATTTCTTGGTTCTCATATTCATCAATGCAATGTAAAAATCTCAGTAAATCTTTATCATCATCAAACACCTACTAGCTACATACATTATTTGGTACTGTAGGTCTAGGGTTGACTTCAACATTTGTGACATCTGATAGAGTGATATCATTTGGCCTTATGGCTACATTGGCTAGAAAATCTACCATGACATTTTTTGACCTCTCTATCCAGTGTATTGAAAATGCATCAAATAATTCAATTGTATCCCAGACAACATGTTTATACTATTTTAACCTCTTGTTTTTTGAAGCATACTTATCTCTAACCTGGGAAACAATTAACTCTGAGTCTCCAAACATTCTTAACATTTTAATTCCATGCTTCAGAGCCATATTTAATACTAGCAACAAAGCTTCATACTATGCAATATTGTTTATGCAGGCAAACTTCAACAAGAAAGAGAATTTAAGAAGCTTACCAGCTAGAGACAAAAACACAACTCCAGCTCCAGAGCCTTCCTTTGAGCAAGCTCCATCAAAATACATCATCCACAGATCTTGTTGGTCAAGATCCTGAATTTAAATAGCTCCCCCTTTACCTACCTGATCATTAGAGACAACTTTGAAATTTTCACAGTCAGTGTCTACAAAATAGATGTGCTCTTCAGAGTCTTGATCTTCAACTGTCTCTTGTGATATTTCTTCTCTAACCAGCTTGACATCTTTTCCATTCATTGGGATCATGGCATATGATAGGTCTAGATGCATACTTCCACCAATGAGTGCCGCCCATCTTCTTGATAACAGCATACCATATTGTGGTTTTATATCAACCACTGTTATGTTCATTCTATATGCCTTTTCTGGATATGCTGCTAACTTGAAATCCACATCTTTCATGATTCCAATGACTGGTACCTCCCAAGCATCCATAGCATAGCACTTCCCACATGCCTTGTCTATTTTTAATCCAGGTTGTTGCATAATAGCCAAAGGCATGATATTTCTTGATGCTCCAGAATCAAGCATACAATTTCTAATGGTTTTCCCATTAATAACAAGGGAGACATAAAATGGCTCAACTTGTGAAGGGCATTTTATCATGGTCACTCCCAGATAAACTTTAGGGACCTCATCCTCTTCAACACACAAGGCCTGTTTCTTACCTTAAATCTCAACATTCTGATCAGCCTGACAAGCTACCCCTGAAATTAAGGACACTGCCTTATTCCTAATTTCTTCAACCTTCATGAGTTCCATCAATGGAACAGAGACTTTTACCTGGGACAAGACTTGAGTCATATCAAAAGGAGCATAATTTTGTATGACAGTTGTAGCCTGAGCTGCGGTTTTGCTCCTATTTTGAGATGATCCAGCTTTAATCTTAGTGGTGTGCTGATTGCCATCTATGACTTGAGGATCCTTACTTCGGCCTTCATCTTGGGGGACTTCATTTTCTGATCTTTAAAAATCATGACCCGCCTTTTGCTTAAATTTTTTCTTATTGTTGTTCTATTGTGTCCCTTGTGGTTCAGCTATTTTATGGTTTTACACTGGTTGATTCACCAAGGTACTTTATGGATGACGTGGATCGCCTACCTGAGCTTTACCTTTGAGATTGTAATTGCTCTTGACTTGGACCACTGCCGTGGCTATGAAAGCCCTAATTTCTTCATCAGAAGGTCTCC
The DNA here is from genome assembly GCA_027924645.1 of Cunninghamia lanceolata. NCBI lineage: Eukaryota > Viridiplantae > Streptophyta > Pinopsida > Cupressales > Cupressaceae > Cunninghamia > Cunninghamia lanceolata. Next base: position 1,536,921 of record BSBN01001254.1, read on the forward strand.
TCAGGTTATTCAAAAATATATGTGAGTCTTGAGCATACACATAACTGTCTTTATCATCATCATCTTGGGGAACCTTCTAGCAAACCTGAGTCCCATAACTTGTACCCTCATCTGCATCATAGGAAGAATACTCCCTATTCATGGATAGCATATTGACATTATCATCTTCCACACGATGTGGCTCATTGCACTCATCACAGGCAACAACATTATTATATAAAGACTGAGCAATCATACATTACGACTGTGAGTGAGGCATCTGACATATTATGCACCATGGGGTGTCATCAACAATATTAATAGCCCTCTTGAAAGGATCAGGAGTTTCCTTAACATTTTGAGCTCTTTGATTAGGGTTGTTATTTTGAAAAACTGGTTTACCATTATGCCAATTTGTGTGATATGGCATGTCATGCAATGATGGTCTTTTTTCCTGTCTCTGATAAACTTGCCTATTAGGACCTATCCCTTTTTCGTTTCTAGCAAATCTATAACTTAGATCATTAACAACATTTGTTAATTTATCTATTTTATCTTCAGGGGTAGATGCATTACCTCGGGTACTTTGAAGTTTATTTGGATTTTGCAAAATCTTTACATCATCCCTTCCGTTTGCCTTACCTGATGCTTTCCTATTATTTTCAATATTTGTTGCAATCTTGAAAGCCTCCCTGAGGCTATTTGGACCCTTATCTCTTAATCCATATGTTGTTTTGGCATCAAAAGTATTTATATAGAGCACCACACACATTGGCTCATTAGGTCTCATGTGATGTGGCAATTTGTTCAGCACTTTAGTGAATCTAGCATTAAAATCTATAACTTGCTCATTTGACCCCTTAGTGATACTAGTAAATTCATTTACAAAAAAGCTTGGGTCAGTTTTGTCACCATACTGCTCCTTAAAAACCCTTTTGAAATCATCCCATGATGAGATACTCCGGTCAGGCAGACCTTTATACCATTCTCTAGCTTCATCAATCAAGGACTACATAAACAACTTCATAAAAACATCTTCATGCTCAACCTCAAAGTTGTCCATGACATTCTGAAAAGCCTTCAAGTGGTCTTCACCTGATACAACATTATTTCCTAAAAATTTTGGTAACTGTGGCCTCACATGTTTGTCAATGGGATTTGGGTAACCAGGAATACCATCAAAAACTAACTGTCTAAACCTATCCAACTACATAGGTCATCTACCAAACTGGTTAATATTGACATTCCTATCAGCATTTTGATTTCTAACATTATTTAATGGTACTCTAGAATTGTTTACATTCTGTCTTTGGTCATCTTATTGATGATGGGCTTCATCTCTGTGCTGGTTTCTCAAGACATTTGCATTGTTAAGGGTGGGGACTGCATCATGCTGAGCAGTTCTCAAAGCTTGCACTTTCTCCCTCATATCATCTCTAATCTTCACAGCTTGCAGATATTCAAATTTAGCTCTTAAACTTCTGATTTCTTCAGCTAATTGTTCATCTTTGGGCATAGAAGAGGATGGTTTCGTTCCATTTTGGTCATCATCATCATCATCCCTTAGAGATTCAACCTCTTCAAATCTATCACTGGGATCTAAGAAAGGGCATTCTTGAAACACTTTTGACCTCATTCTTAGACTACCACCTTGTTGTCTTTCATACATATCTTGAATCTCAGCCTCTGTATTTGAAAAATAGGATGGCTACAGCCTTGAAGACCTAGGATTATCTTGGACATTATCATTATTCCTAGGAGAACCCTCATGACTAGCTGGGACAGTCCCCTTTTTCCTGTACATCATCTTTCTGGGTAATTCTTCAAAATAGAGGATTACGCAGGGATCTTCTCCCTTGCATACAAATTTTACTTTACCGGCCGGGAGATTGTTCGGAGTCGCCACCCACAACTAGGAATTATTTTCTTTTAAAATCAGGGTCCTTACACAAAGATCCCCAGATGAGTCGCCAAATCTATTAGTTTTTTCTCAGACTCGATGCTTATTCCCAGCTATCCCTACAAGGTAGCCATCATTGACCAACAGGATATCTGGGCCAGGGGCCAATAGTACAAGAGATAGACTCTATAGATATCTCCTCTCCTTCTTCAGGCTCTGCAAAACCTAGTGGGGTATTCCCTATTTAACATCCATAAGATATGCTTGTGAACTGGGGGATGCTAAGCAGATAAATCCTCCTTTATGTAGACCAAAACTGTGAGATAAGTGCAAAGGGGCTAGCTTTGGGCCTATGTTCAGTTGTGAGACAGAGGATTTTGATCCTAAAACTACTTATAATGTCCTAATGGTTTGGTTTTGAGTTTTAAGTTTGATTTTGATATTTGGATGCAAGACTGGGACCTTAGGTCATGATCTCAACACAAAACCAGACTGGTGCCTATCCAGGGCTTAGAGTCAATAGACATATATATGTGAATGTTTATCATAGGCTTGAAACAATACTTAGATTTCAAGGGGATTCTTGTAGTTTCTACCTTACAGAGACTTCCAAAGATCAAGTATTCAGTTATCTCTACTTACAACATCCTCACTGCAATGTATCTTTCCCAACACTTAATCCAAAACATTCAATCTATTCCTTGAGCAAAAGTAAAGAATCAAGCATTCAATATGGCAAGCCTATACTCTAGAATCTTAAACACCCCTTAGTTGTTTAAATTCATAAGAAGAACACATGCAATAAAGCATTACTCATCTATATCAACATGAAACTGATACATGCTATGCATAAAACATTTAGTCATATAACTTATAAACTCAAAAGATACTAGAACAGAGCCACCAACATGATTGTATCTTCACATAGCACCCAGAGTTTTTCCAGTTTCCAACCCATACAAATGAGTAATGCAGCCTCCTAAATACAGCAGGAAGGTGTACTTAATTATTAATTACATGGCAATCTTCAATATTTTACAAGATACAATGCCTCATCAGGAGGGCACTGAAAACATTCAATACAGCCGCCCAGAGGAAAGGGAAAGGGCAAGTAGGTTCGGGAAGAGAGCTGTTGACTGAAGACTTTCATCATGAAAATGGTAATTGACCTATCCTCTTGACCCATGCTTCTGTAAACTTTGCCAATAATGGCATACTTTCCTGCTTCGGGATGCAACAACAGTTCGCGTGCCCTTAAAGTTTCTTCCAGCCAAGATCGCTATCACGGACATGAAGAAATCCTTCCCCTTGAACAATTAAATCAGGATTGCTGATCTCCACCTTTCCCGCTGAGATTTGTGGCATTGGTCATGCTAAAAAATTGCCAGCTGATGATATCATGCCACGCGGGTATATCCTGCTGACCTCTGAATTTTTAAATTATGTGAGAACTGATTATCCCACATTCACCCCGCGGCGACCTCCTCAATACTTTATAAACTAGGCCATGAGCATATATGAAGTCAGTGATTTTTCTCCTGATGACACCAACTTAGTCCTTCATCATCATCATCCTGCATGATATCCCGATATGAAATATCAGGCTGATATTTCATATCGCCCTAATGACCACATCACCCAATATTTTGCATCATCCTGATGCGAAACATCACCACGCAGGAAATATCACCCCGCAGGAAAGTATCATCCTGACTGCATCACATGCAGTTCAAAATATCACCCTCATATTCACCTGTGCAACCTAATGCATCGAAGGAAGATCCTCCTCATCATGGTCGTTCCACACACTTCTTCATATCTGGATGATGTCATCGTCATATTGCAATATCAGGGGATCTTCGTAAGATGACCGATGTTGGAAATATGACCCCCTCGGACCTTGATGACGTCACCATCACATTGGCACAAGGTGATATTCAGCGGCAGGGGTGATATTCGTAAGATGACCCAATATTTGGAATATCACCCCATGCAAAACATCAGGGTGATGGACAAGTAGATATCACCCCTCACAAGAATATCAGGGCACACTGTAGCTTCATTGTGATATCGGGGTGATCTCTGAATATGACTGATGGTCGGAATATCACCCCCTCCTCTGGAATATGATGAAGCCATTAGACAGGCACATATCACCCCCCATATAAAACCTACGTCTGCAACATCAGGGTGATAAAACAAGACGGGGGTGATCCTCACTAAGATCACCCAATATTTGAAACATGACCCCCCCTTTCAGAATATCGGGTCACATTGAAACTTCGCAGCAGCATCGAGGTGATATTAACAAGATGATTAATATTCAGAATATCACCGCTCGGGTGGAAGATCAGGTCATATATAAAATATGACCCCCTGCACGAATATCAGGGTGACAAAAACACTGACTTGGAAATTTTTTGGATTTTTGGGAAGGTGCCTGCAAAATTAAAAGCTTGAAACCTGACTGTTCAAATGTAGGCACCAACAACAATCATGCATGACAAACTACCATCACCTATTCATGATCAACCATGGGGTTGTGTCCCTAATCACAACAACTTGGTCTATGATAATCCATGGGATCACTTCACTACAACCACTAACATTATTCATATAATTGTTCAACATTTAGGGGGTAATACCACCTCACAAACACAAGTATCGAACCCCCCTTATGGCATGCCACCACATATGATGCCATCTAACCCTCCAACTTCCACCAAAATACCTACTAATGCAAGTATCCTTTCTGTACCACCTATTAACGCAAACATGTCCAACATTTCCTAAAACATTTCTAATACCATTCTACAAACACTTCCCCCTTTATTTATCCCACAAAGGATGACTATAACCCAAACAACATTACCCCTATCATACATTCACAAATACCTCTCCAATCTTAAGATCCACCCACATCACAACCACCACATCAATACCAAAATCCATTAATGAGCTATATGCATCCCACACATACACAAACTCAACAAACGTATTATTCCACTACCCGTCAACAACCCCCTAATGTTGCATCCATGCAACACCTAAACATCATCCAACAACAACAACCACAACTTCAATCACAACACACATATCACTCTTCCACTTACACTCAACCACAACATCCAACATACGGATCCCCTATCCATTCACAAGCCATGGGCCCACCAACACATAATCCTCAACAACAATATGTCATCCCATAATACTCATAATAATTATCACAACCACCATTACAACACATACCACAAGCCCCCCTTGCCAATCCTTTCGATCAAGAATGGAAAGAAATGAAAATTACCCTCAAGAACCTTCAACTAGGGACCCAAAAGAAAGATTATAAGTTTGAAGACTTATGTCCCTACCCCTTTGATAGAAACATGACAACCATACCTTTTCCTCAACATTTTGAGATCCCTCAATTTGATAACTACAAAGGGAAAAGATACCCCCACGACCATATTAAGGAATTCTTCATGGCTTGCTAAGAAGTATCCTATGACAACTAATTCCTCCTTCATCTTTTCCCATGAAGCCTAGGAGGACAAGCTTTAGAATGTTTTATGCACTTGCCTTATAACACCATCTCCACCTTCACTAACTTGTATAAAAAATTTATTGCTCATTTTTCATACAATGTGGAACATGAGATCACCATGCTTGACCTTTGTAATACTAAACAATGAAATGGCAGAATTTTTGCCACATATTTACAAAGATGGAAATCACTCGCTAGTAGACTACCTTGGACCACACCTAAAAAACAACTTGTCCATATTTTCATTCAAAATTTAAACCAATAAATGGCATTCCACTTACAAGTACATTGTGTGACAACCTTCGATGAGATCATAGAAAAAGGGGTCACTATTGAAAAAGACCTCATAGCAAGAGGTTTAGTCAAAATCTATAACAAAAAGGTTAAAGACAAATCGTCAAATGACAAACCAAAGTTTTGGGCCAAGAACAAGAATGTTGTAGGTGATGGAGCCATTGATTCCAAACACATTCAAGTAGCCATGCACCTAAAATAAAAGAAACACAGGTGGTGTAAAATGTTTCAAACAATGTCTCAGTACCATATGGACAACTAAAATGATACCCTCCCAACAATCTAAAATGCAAATAGAATTACTTAGGGGAACCTGTTGAAGTTGTGTTTCAAAAACTAGTACAAGCCAATATGGTTGAATTTCCCACAACAAAACCTTTTGATAAAAACTAACCTAAGCCCGCATGGTACAAAGACCATGAGTATTGTGAGTAGCATTGTATCAAAGGACACTCCATTGGAAAGCGTATGAAATTAAAGAACTATATCCAAGACCTCATTGATTGAGGTGATATCTAAGTGGAAGGAACCAACGATACCTCACCAAATGATGGCTTCAGAGTTTACCAAGATCCCCTTCCCAACCTCACTAATACTTATTCATCCAATCCATCATCCTCCAACACCAACCACAATAATCAAACCAATAACATCAACTACAACAATGTTCCACCTCCCTATGACAATGTAGAGGGTCAAATCTATTTCGACTCCACTCGTGTCACCACCATCAAAATCAAAGGCAATACCCCCAAATGTGTTGTCACTACATGGTGTGGATGGGTAACCATCAAAGGGCCCTCTTCATCCTCCACCAGAATACCTTCTAAATACAAGCTCCTCGACCATATTGGGAAGACGTCAGCCCAAATTTTTATTTTAGAACTTCTCAAGACATCGCCATCCATAGTTACATCCTTGAAAAAACTCTCCAAGAGTCCCATGTCCCCACCAACATTCCACCCACACAATTCCAAAACTTGGTAAACCAATTGTCTTCTTCTCACCATATCAATTTTAACCAATCCAACATGCTATTGGAAACAAGGAAGATAACTGAAAGGGGGGGTGAATCAATTATCTCAAATTTTCCTTAAGTTTCTTTTCTTTTTGTTATCTTAATAATCAGTGTTGCATCAAAACATGAAAGCATATGTAATCATAAGAACATAAATAAAATCAACACACATAACACAAGGATTTTTACGTGGAAACCCTGTTAAGGGAAAAACCATGGGGTGACTAACCCAAGATTGTATTCTCTGTTAAAAGAATAAAGGAGTACAAAATGGCACTTGCCAATTAGGGCTCACTACCTGAGAACACTACTCACAAGAGGCCCACTGCCTACAAGAGATACACTGTCTATAGAGCTTACAGAAGATAATCAAGTGTTTGAACTGATTAGAAGAATCTACAAATGCAAGGGTTTAGTTCCGGTTAGGCACAATTTACTGATCTGATGCACTTCATTCTTCCTCTATTTTAATGTTGTTGCTCTGTCACATACCGAACTTGAATTACTGCTCTCCTACTTTTCTTCACACTTTATTTCATCACTTGTTCACCACACATACCTATATACTGGAATCCATCTGGTATATATATCCACATCAAGGATTTCATCAACTTTCTAAGCGGCAACAAGAACACTCAAGATATTTGCAAGTTACTAATCCGTCGGTTGAATCCATGCTTGATTTCTGATGCGTATCAAAAACATAGGCATAGAAGTCATTAATCATGTCGGCCAACAATGTATAATCCCACAAATTGCTTGATCAACACCTTTTACTCATCTAGATTGAAGTCTGATACTCTGCCAGTCAATTCTTCCTCTATCTGCTTTGTTTGATTGGAACCCAACACTTATATGCTCATATCTTTTTCATTCTTTATCACCAGAGGGTAAATCTCTGGAATACAATAGTCATGATACACCTCTTGACTTGTCCAAGTCTGCAACTTACTGAGTTATACTATCTGAGAGATCCAGACTTGATTGTCGGACCTTGTTACATACTATGTTCTTGTTCACTGGACCAAAACATTCTTCAATCTGACTTCCAGTGAAGGCATATTATGTACTACGGATGTGTGGGATAGACTTTGTTGCCATCAATGACAACACTTATGAAGCCACATAGTGTCTCTTGCCAACACATGCCTCCCATTGACACTGTGCACAATAAAGCCCTCCATATAGAGGTTCAAATCACCAATCACAAAGTTAAAAGAGTCCTCCTAGATAAGTGATTCGCTTTGAATATATGTACATTAAAATTCATAAAACTATTGGGGTATTCAACAAGCAATATAGAACCCTTGTTAATCTCCATCAAATCATATGATAACACAAAACAAGAATTGGAGGGCACCATATGTCTTCCTATCAAAGCAGGTCCTCTAACACTACCCACCCTATGTCACGTAGTTGATCTTGACCTACCATACAATCTTCTCCTCGGCCAACCATCGGTGCATGCCATACACTTTGTCCCTTCCACCTATCACTAGTGTCTAAAGTTTCCTTATAATAGTGTTAATGTCACTATCCCTGCCAATCAACAACCCTTTGAATATTGTAAAGCTTTGGAAGTTTTCTATGATAGGCAATTCCATTGTCCTAGCACTTACGAGGAAAACCTTAAAGATGCTTCATCCACTCCATCTGTTGCATTTAATCCTTCGCACACATCCACCTCATCATTCACCCTGATCCCTCAAGAATCTGAGGTCAAGATCATAGATAAAGGGTGTGGTAAATATGAGGTTCATAACATCTTTCATGTGGGACAGTTGCCTTTGTCCCCCAACTCCCATGGTCTTCAATTATAGAAAAGAATTCAAGAACAAAAATGAAGGATCAATGACAAGATCCCGTTTGTTCTAACAAAGGTCTCCTAAGAACAAGAAGAGGTTGAAGAATCCTTGAATGATTGGTTATATCGTAATGAGACCGACGTAGCAAAAGAAGACCTTGAATAGTTCAAAGAGAAATATTTTGTACTATACCAAATGTGCACTAAAATGCCCTACCATAGAAAGGGTCTGGGCATCAATGAGCAAGGGCCCACTGAACCGATTCTAGTTGATCCCACATCTCCCAAAAACTATTCCAAGTGTTTTGGCTTAGGATATGCTTCATCCACTTTGGAAATCCAAGGTCTTGCTAAAACCTTGGTAGATGTGGTCGAATCACGTGCAAACACAATACAATTTATTTTAAGATATATTTTATAAGAATAGTTAAAGAATTAAAAAAAATAGCCTCAATTAAACCGTCACTTTATCGTAGATAGACAGCAGAGAGAGTACATAACAAAGTAGTTGAAATAGAACAATAATACATACATGGCAAACATCTCATATCTATTTTTTCACGTGCTCTTGTATTGCAATTGCTGGTGTCATCTTTGGAGAGAAAGAGGAAAGCCCCACTTAAAATTTCCTCCTATAACCAATGTCACCCTCAAAGGGAGTGCTACATGTGAAATTATATACACATGGATCACTTCTGGATGTATTTCAAGTCTCACATGGACACATAACCCAGATGACATTATAAGTCTTCGCCTGTGTCTTCACAGTCGCCAGATTTGCATTCTTAGCGGGGTTGTGGCATTTCAGAAATAAGAGCCGTCAGAAGGAGGGCATTGAAATGGAAAAACGGCTTGGTGAAGGCCCGCGCAAGTTCTCTTATGCTGAGCTTAGCATTGCAACTAAAATTTTTAGCCAAGAACAAAAGGTTAGAGGGGGAGGCTTCGACGATGTTTACAAAGGCATCTTGCCTGGCGCAAAGGAAGCTGTAGCAGTGAAAAGAATGTCCCAACGTTCCAAACAAGGCAAAAAGGAATACGTTTCAAAGGTTACCATTATCAGTAAACTGAGACACGGGAACCTTGTGTAGCTCTTGGAATGGTCCCACTACCATCGAAAGGGCGAATTGCTTTTGGTCTATGGACAAGTATATTTTTGGGGGCATTGTTTAGGATTGGGATAGAAGGTATAGTATTGTTTGTGACATCGCTGCAACTCTTATTTATCTTCACAAGGAGTGCAAAGAGCATGTGGTGCATAGGGACGTGAAGGCCAGCAACATAATGTTAGATTCTTAGTACAAAGCAAAGCTCAGAGATTTTGGACTAGCAATACTAGTTACATTTAATTTCTAAAATGCTGCATCAACTGTTATAGCCGGTTGGATATATTGCACCTTAATGTGTGCTATCCCACAAGCCCAGCGCAGAATGGGATGTGTTCATCTTTTGAGTGGTTTGTTTGGAAATTGCTTGTATGAGGAGGGTGGTGGAGTACCGCTTAGAAGAGCACAGATGGAGAGTGGTGGAATGGGTTTGGGATCTACATTCCCAGGGAAAGCTTTTGACTTTTGCATATGAGAGGTTGAATGGGGTTTTTGATGGAAAGGAAATGGAGAGGGTGCTCCTATTTTGGGGGTTGTGTTCTTATTCGGATCCCAAAGGAAGACCCACCATGCGAAAAGTGGTGAGTATTTTAAGATTAGAGTCTGAGGTGCCCCATGTTCCTCTCACTTATCCAGTAATAATGTATGGTGGCACTCTAGGTCCTGTTGAAATATCCCCATCTCCAATGCATAGTAAAATATCAACTCTAGCAAAATAAAAATAAATCTTTTAAAAACTTTAAAAATTATTGAATGTTGTAAAAATTACTAAACTTGCCTTGCATGGTTAAAGAATTATTATGGATTTTTAGGTTACCTTAATGCAACAATGTAAGCATCAATATTACCAATTTGTAAGTTTAACCAACACAAAGGAAAATGGCTTTCACAAAAGTCCCTCAAATAACTACAAACAAAGAAAAGTAAGCCTCTTTAATGTTGTGGTAAATAGTCATTTCATGTGAGTAACATTTATTTTCATGTGAATAAAAATCATGTGTAGAAAGAGCATGTCCTTTCCCTGTAGAGGAGGGCTTGGAGATAGAAATATTGTGCCACTTCATGGCTTCCTCCAAAGCCTATAACCTCTTAAATAAGTGAGACTCATTATGGATTGGATTGCCACAAAAAAGAGCGAATGTCACCTTTCCTCTTCTTTGTGTTGGAGGTAGATTCACTAGAATTGGAAGAAGTAGTAGAAGGAGTGGACTTCTAATTGTTTTTCTACTTTGGTTTGAAGGGAGGCTCACTACCAAAAGGAGATTCTATCTTGGGTTTCTTCTTATTCTTCCCTTTACCCTTAGGGGATGAAGCCATCAAGGCTTAACTCTTAGAACTTAGATTTGCATCCATCTGATGTAACTTGGCCTGTTCCCTAGTAAAATGCTCATGAAACAACTCAAAGATAGGCATATTAATGTCTTTCCCCAAGGCATCCATAGTAGAATACAACGTAGATGAAAACACCTAAAATGGACCCTTCAATTTTGATAGAATCGAGAAGATACATTCCTTAGCAATTTTATCATGTCCACATCCTTTTAATTGTGACAAGAGCAACTTGAATTTTGCTAGAAAATCTTGAATGGGAGGAAAATTATCTAGAGAGAGTGATGTCAGTTCTGCCTCTAGTTGCAAGATTTAAATTCATTAATTGTACCATATAATTCTTCAAGTTTATTACATACATGCTTAGGTGTTTTACACTCTACAATATAAAACAACAAATTATGTAATACATGCAATCCTATGATCCCCATATCTTCATCTAATTTATTCTTATAACAAAATATTTTAAATTACTTAATAAAACCTTGTGGATTATCTCCTAACATTTTCCAAAGCCCCTTAGATTGTAGTAGTTGTTTCATTTTTAACTTCCATGTGTGATAGTTATGTGGAGTGAGTGATTGAATAGACCCACTTTCTGCCATGTGTAGCAGAAAACACCAAGAGAGAAAAGATAAAAGGGTACTTAAATCATGTCTTACACCCCCCTACACTATATTAGCAATGTAATTTTAATCCCCAAGAAAATTACAATGATAAGATTTTACAATTTGTAAATTGACAAGCTTAAATCATCTATTTATAACACAGTGATTTTTTTGAAAATTACAATTTTTGAAAAAATGCTTGTCAAAAGAGAAAATAGAGGTTACAATCATATTATTTTCAATTTTTTGAGCAATTTCAAAAAAAAATTATGAGATTTTAACTTTGTATGAAAAAATTATGCCACTTGCAAAAGAACACAAGTTGTACCTTCAAGGTAGAAAATTTGGCAAAACCAGTGAAATCTAAAAAAATCATCTACACCATAGTGAAGTATGCTGAACCACTTTTTTATTTACTATAAGAAGTAAAAAAATGGCTCCAGAGCCTAGCAATTCTGGCTATGGATTCATGATTTCTTTCGCCCTTTCACACCAGAGCCTTTATCATGGCAAATTATCCTTCTGGCTTATTCTCCCAGGTTTCCTGCAAGATTTACTCAGATTTGGCATATACTCAGGGTGGAGATTCTTTTTACATTATAAAAGGATTGTAATTCTTGTATATTTTTACACAGTCACGTTGGAACATCAATTTCTCTTTACATTAAAACTATTATCTATTCTAATGTTCTTTTGCATATACAAATTTAAGAAAATAAGGTTGCCTTAGAAGTGGCTCACTTACAGGAATTACTAGATCATTGGGGAAATGGCCCTTGTACTGTGGCATGGGTTCCTCCCTCTCCTTCCCAGGGCCACAGATGAAGAAGTGGATCGGCCAAAGACTCTCGAGCTCACTCCCATCTTGCTCCATACTGTGGACCTCACCATCGCAGATGCTCGCCCTCTCCACATAATCATGGATGGACTTCAAGCCATCCTGCCAATGCTATAGGGGATAATCTAGGTTGGCCTTCAAGTGATAATGTAGGATGGCTTGCTCCTAGTCCTTCCAATCCAACCAACACTGGTTGGGACAATACTAAAGTTTTTCCATGGTTGAATTTGGCTATCTCACCTCGACACAAGAAGTCAAATGCACAGGATGAAAACTAGGAGAATGATGATGTTTGGACACCACCAGATGTCACCTCGGAGCCCGCAACAATTTGAGGGAACCTGGATGACAAGGATCCACCATCTGCAGGCGTGGCCTTAGCATCTTAATTATGCTTTCTATTATGTTTTCATAATTTTTGTTATGCTTTTATCGGTGTGTACCCTATGATACTTTGATACTCTAGACATTTCTGGGCTAGGCCCATTTGACATTTGGGGTATGCCTTTATACCGCCCATCTATTTTTTGTGAAGATGTTTTTATTTACCTATAATAGATAGATTGGCATTTTCATAAAAAAAAATGCCTCCTAGTTTGCAAGATATCACCAAAAAAATCCCCCTCCTGTAGCACTTTGAATGGCCAAGGTGGCCTAGGCAAATAAGTTGTTTAATTTTGGGACAAACTATCCCATTTTGGTACAATATGTCCTAGGGTGGATAAGGAGGATAGCTGGGATAGACAAGGAGTCTACGTTATAGATGGGGTGGTTGATTCCGGGGCATAGGGGCTAGTCTAGGTGGACAAGTCTTATGTGGACTAGTAGGCTGAGACACTGAGTGGGTTGAGTCTTGATATGAGCTAAGTCCTCAACTAAAGCAGACACGATAAGCAAATGAGACAATGCTGAGGTGGACTAGAGTATCTCAGGCCAAAATTAGAGTACAAAGGTCTTAATGGATACAATTTGGGTGACAAAAAAAGTGTAGAGGACCATGTAGTCCATGGATCGGTGAATCTCATTGTGAAAACCCAAAATGGGTTATGAAATGGGCTGAGGAGCTTCCTGAGACATAGAAGCTAATAGGATCTAGAGAATGATATGGTGCAGACCAAATAATATTAGGATGATGTGATATAGGACCGAACAACAAGACCTATGATGGCCTCTATGTCCAAATAGGATGCATTTGACTAGATCTAATCATTCAAAGGGCCTATGAGGTTGACAGGGATGTGGAGAGCATGAATGGGCTAAGGTGTGGATAAAGGACCCAATCAAGGCTGAGTCTAAGCCCAATGTAAAGCAAGGGTCTAAAAAGAACTAGCTAGGGCAACATAGCCAAGCAAAGGCCAAATGAACTAAACACCAAGGTGGCCTTCAAGCCTAATGGAGCCTAATCTATAAAGAGGAGGCTGAAATAGGGCCAGAACACGTGGTCAAGGGAAGCCCTGTATCAAGGGCTAAAAAATTATAGGTGTCCTAAGAGGCCAAAACTAGAACTCAGGGGCCAAAAATGGGCCTGAGGATCGAATCCTAGATCATGGGTCGAGTCATCCTAAAATAGGATAGGCTATCCCAAAACTGGCCTAGGTATCCTGAAATAGGATAGAGTGTCTTGGAATTGGACAATCTATCCCAAAACGGGATAGGGTGTTCTAAAACCTAATCAAGTCCAATAAGGCTTGCTAAACCTGAAAAAAAGGAGATTGATCCCCAAAATGGAGCAAAAATTTACAGGGGCAATATTGCCCTCTACTAAAAAACTACTTTTTTGACAAAACATTTCATACTATGCAAACATAGGCTCAAAAATTTAGAAAAGTTACCTATGTCTAAAATTAATATTGTTGGCAAGAGACATTGCTTTGGTATGGATCTGTATGTTGTCATTGATGGAAACAAGGTTCAGAGATCCTATCACCATGACAAGAGGAGATATCTCCAGAACAATATATGAGATTTGTTGGGAATTAAGGTCTCTCAACCTTGGTAATTCCTTGCATTATTTATGATTGTATTTATTAATTAATTGCCTATGTTGTAAATATTTGTAAATTACATATTGTCATGTTGTGGGATGTGGCACGGTGATGTGTCATCCTACATGGAAGATGACAATGTGTAATTTTGTCCTCACATGAGGAGATAGGCATCCCACTTAGTGGTAGGAGAATTTTGCCATGTGTCAGCATCTTAGATTTTGTGTAAGCGAATCTTGACCAAAACGGTTATGATGGATTCCTATGATGAAGCTATGACATGTAAGAGTCAGAAATAGAAGCTTGTAAGACAGGTGAAGACATGTGTCATGAAGCATATTTGAAAAAAGGCATATTTGGGCGTCCCAAGGTGGACTATGACATGTTGTAAGAGAATATGCTATTTATAGCCTGTGTATGATAGATTCTCTTATAGGTGTAAGTTGTAACCACTATGATAGATTCTATGATGGTCGTAAGTGTCATAAGAGCATTTGTCATAGCCCATTTTGGAAATAGGTGAGCTCTTTGGGATGGGAGCTGTGGACAAGTGTCAGACACATTCTACAATGTTGACCAAGTGTTCTTAGGTGTGGGTTTTGGGCCATGAGGCCAAGTTGGACACCCATCTCAACATAGGACCAATTCTGCCTTATATATTCTATATAAATAGGTGCTTGGAGGAGGAGATTATTATAGGTTTTACAGGTATTATTATGCTACCAGATTGACTCTAGACATGAGTGTTGAAGACTATTGAAGCTTGCATTTCAAGTGTATTGTAAACCTTATTCATTTTTGATAATACATTGTGCAGGTTTCTGAGTGTGGGGTTTTTCACCCAATAAGGGTTTTCCCCACTGTATATCTTTGTCTCTCTTCTTCTGTCTTCTTTCTAATTCATGTGTGTTTCTGAAATATCTTTGTTAGATGTTCTATGTTGCTATTATTGTAAGGATTAATTTGAATTTGTATAGCTTTCTCCTCATTAGATTAGTGTAGGAATCAATTTCCGCACACGTAGCTTCCTTTCAGTTGGTATCAGAGCTTGATCACCTTTGGTCCTAGTTGTTGGCTAGGGGTTTTTTGAACTGATCTTAAGTTGAGTGGGAGTCTGTACAGAGTATTCTGAATCTTATTGCAGTAAGGATATGGCAAGCACATTCAGAAGGATAGAGGTGGAGAAATTCAGTGGCACTAATTTCAAGCTGTGGAAGCTCAAGATGGAAGACATGCTTGTAGATCAAGACCTCTAGGAAACTATTAGTGGAACTAAACTAGTTGCAATGTCACAAGATGATTGGGATCTCAAAGATCGGAAGGCTAAGGGTCACATAAGACTTAGTCTTGCTAATTCTGTTATGTTAAATGTCCATGAGGAGGCTACTACAAACTTGATTTGGAAGAAGTTGGGAGATGTGTATCAATACAAATCCATGGTTAACAAACTTTTTTTGAGAAAGAAGTTGTATTCTCTTTGATTGGAGGATGGAGGATCCATTACCAAACATATGAATGCTTTTAACATGCTGGTTGCACAATTAACATCAATTGGTGTGAAGATGGAGGAGGAGGATCGATGTATGACCTTGCTTTCTTCTTTGTCGGACTCATTGGATCATCTTGTCATGGCTATTGGAAGCACCACATCCACATTCAAAATGGATGAAGTGGTTTCTTCGCTATTGTCTGAAGAGATGCAGAGAAAGTCTTCTGAGGCAGCCAAAGAGGCTCTTACGATTCGTGGAAGACCCAAGAAGAAAGGGAAAAGAAGGACAAGAAAGATGAGAAGGATAGATCCAAATCCTGTGGGAGATCCAAATCTCCTAGAAAGTCCAAGGCTATCTATTGGAAATATGGTAAATCTAGGCATTTCTAAAAGGAATGTAAAGAGCAAAAGAAAAAGAAGAAGAACCTAGATTCAGATTCTAACAAGTCACAAGATGATGGTGATGCTTTCATCGCAGCCCTGGCAACCCATGCATTTGATGATGTGTGGTTGATTGACTCTGGTGCATCATTCCACATGACCTCACATCAAGACTCATTTACCAAGTATGAGGAGTTCGATGGTGGAAAGGTGTATCTGGGTGATGACTCTCATCTAAAGATTGTTGGTTGTGGAAAAGTCTCTATCCGATTCCTTGATGGATGAGTGAAGGGGATCTCTGGGGTTATGCACATCCCAGGCTTAGCACGGAACCTACTTTTTGTAAGTATGTTGAATGATGCAGGTGTGCAGGTTGTCTTTTCAAAAGAAGGATGCAAAATGACTAGAGGAACTATGGTGCTCGCCAAGGATACTAGAAGAGGTACTCTAATTCAGCTGGAGGCATGCATTTCATAATGTAATAGTTCTTCTAACTCAAGGAAAAGGGCAGTAGTCACTTCATCCCCACCATCTGAATGAGTAGTGAAGAAATCTGTTGTATCTAGTCCTAATGGTTGTAATCGTGCATTGGAAATTAAGCTTCCTGCTGAAAAGACAATGTTATGGCATAAGAGATTTGGCCACATTGGTGAGAAGGATCTACATACCCTAAAAAATAAAAACCTCATTGAGGGGTTAGATTATTGTAATCTTGAGTTCAACTTTTGCGAAAATTGCATATATGGTAAACAAAACCGTGTTTAGTTTTATTTGAGTTCTTACTATAAGTCTTCTAGTGTATTGGACCTTGTTCATTCTGATGTATTTGGTCTTGTTAATGTTCCTTCATTATCAAAATCTATATATTTTGTATCTTTCATAGATGATTACAATAGAAGGACATGGATTTATTTTCTTAGAAGCAAATCTGAAGTCTATAGTAAGTTTAAGGAGTTCAAGGCCTTTGCTAAAAATTAGACTAGTAAAAAGATTAAGTGTTTGAGAACTGACAACGGTGGTGAGTTCTGTTCTACAAAATTTGATAAATATTGCAAGGAAATTGGGATTGAAAGACATAAGATAACTCCATACACCTCACAGCAAAATGGAGTTGCAGAGAGGATGAACATGACACTGATGGAGAAGGCTAGGAGTATGCTTAGTGGAGTTGGCCTAGAACAAAAGTTTTGGGTTGAAGCTATTGCCACTACTTGCTATCTTGTAAATAGATCTCCTACATCAACTCTTGTTGGAAAGACACCCATGGAGGTGTGGTCTAGTAGAAAGACTTCATTAAGGTAGCTTCGTGTTTTTGGTTGTGAGGCATATGCACATGTGCTTAGGGAGAAGAGGTCAAAATTGGAGAACAAGGTTGTTAAGTGTAGCTTCATTGGCTATGGTGTCGGTGTGAAAGGATACAAGCTTTGGGATCCTATGGCTAAAAAAGTGTTGTATAGAAAAAGTGTCATCTTCAGAGAGCTTACACCTTCTTCCACTATTTTACAGCAGAAAGAAGATGTTGTTCAGTTTTATGCTACCCCTAAGAAGACTGAACAGAAAGACAATGTTGGACCTAATGATGAGGAGAGCTCTTGCAGCTCTGAAATCTTAGATGAAGAAGCTGAACCTTAACCTCAGCTCTTGAGGAGGTCTACATGAATAAGAAAGCAACCTGAAAGGTTTGGTTTACATTGCTTGATTCTAGTTGTTCTTATTCTTTGCTTACTAACAGTGATGAACCTAGAACTGTATCAGAGGCTATGGACATGAAAGATGCAGGTTCCTAGAAGGAGGCTATGGAGGATGAAATGGCTTCTTTGGAAAAAAATCAAACTTTTGACTTGGTGCCTTTGCCTCCTGGATAAAAACCTGTTGGATGCAAATGGGTGTTCAAGAAGAAATTTGGTGCAGATGGCAGTGTTGAGAAGTATAAGGCCAGATTGGTTGTGAAAGGGTATTCACAAGTGTAGGGTATAGATTATGGTGAGATCTTCTCTCCCATTGAAAAGATGACATCCATTAGATTCCTATTGTCTCTTGCAGCAACTTATGACTTCGAGGTAGAACAGATGGATGTGAAGACAACTTTCCTTCATGGTGACTTGGAGGAAGAAATCTACATGTCACAGCTAGAGCATTACATGGTGAAAGGTAAAGAAAATTTGGTTTGCAAATTAAAGAAGTCTTTGTATGGTTTGAAGCAGTCTCCTAGGAGGTGGTATTTGAAGTTTGATGCCTTTGTGTTGTCAATTAGATTTGTGAGATCAAAATTGGATCACTGTGTGTATTTTAATTTTGATGGTGATCATATTCTCATTGTTGCATTATATGTTGATGATATGTTGCTCATTGGGAAGGGAAATAATATGATTTCTGATTTTAAATCTCAGTTGTCAGCACAGTTTGAAATGAAAGATTTAGGGGTAGCCATGTACATTCTAGGAATAGAAATTAGAAGAGATAGAGCCAACAAAAAACTTTGGTTAAGCCAGAGTAAGTATGTAAAGACCCTATTCGATAGGTTCAACATGGCAAATTGTAGACCATTGTGTGTTCCTATTTTTTTGGGGACAAAGTTGTCTATTGAGGATTGTCCAAAATCTCCTAGTGAGGTGGAGGACATGAGCAGAGTACCTTATGCTAGTGTTGTTGGCAGTTTGATGTATGCTATGGTCTACACAAGACTAGACATTGCCCAAGAAGTGGGAATCCTTAGTCAATTTATGGCTAGTCCTGGACGGGTTCATTGGGATGCAGTTAAGCGAGTGTTTATATATTTGAGGGGTACTTCCAAGTATTCCATATGCTATCATGGTAATGTTACAGGACCTCTGCATTCTATTGATATTCATGAATTTGTGGATTCAGATTGGGTAGGTGACATTAAAAGCAAGAGATCCACCAGTGCTTATGTGTTTACACTATTTGGTGGTGCTATTAGTTGGATGAGTAAGCGACAACCTGTGGTTTCTTTGTCCATGATAGAAGCTGAGTATATGGCAGCAACTCATGCTTGTAAGGAAGCCATTTGGCTTAAGAGACTATGTTCAGATATTGGTGTTGATGTAAGTCAGATTACGATCAGTTGTGATAGTCAGAGTGCGATTTGCCTTGCAAAGAATCCAACTTTCCATGCCAGAACAAAGCATATTGATGTTCAGTTTCGTTTGGTGTGACACATGGTAGAGGATGGGAAGGTAAATTTGGAGAAGGTAGATACTTTGAAGAATGTTGTAGATGCATTGACAAAGCCAGTGAGCACAGAGAAGTTCAAATGGTGTTTGGAGTCTATGGGCCTCTCAACCTATAGTAGTTAAATCATGTTATTCTATTGGCTCTTACAAGATGTTCAACAAGTGGGAGAATGTTAGGAATTAAGGTGTCTCAACCTTGGTAACTCCTTGCATTATTTATTATTGTATTTATTAATTAATTGCCTATGTTGTAAATATTTGTAAATTCCATATTGTCATGTTATGGGATGTGGCATGGTGATGTGTCATCCTACATGGAAGATGACAACTTGTAATTTTGTCCTCACATGAGGAGATAGGTGTCCCACTTAGTGGTAGGAGAATTTTTCCATGTGTCGGCATCTTGGATGTTGTGTAAGGGAATCTTGACCAAAATGGTTATGATGGATTCCTTTGACGAAGTTATGACATGTAAGAGTCGGAAATAGAAGCTTGTAAGATAGGTGAAGACATGTGTCATGAAGTATCTTTGAAAAAAGGCATATTTGGGTGCCCCAAGGTGGAATATGACATGTTGTAAGAGAATATGCTATTTATAGCCTGTGTATGATAGATTCTCTTACAGGTGTAAGTTGTAACCACTATGACAGATTCTATGATGGTCATAAGTGTCGTAAGAGCATCTGTCATAGCCCATTTTAGAAATAGGTGACCTCTTTGGGATGGGATCTATAGAAAAGTGTCAGGCACATTCTACAATGTTGACTAAGTGTCCTTAGGCATGGATTTTGGCCCATGAGGCCAAGTTGGACACCCATCTCAAGATACAACCAATTTTACCGTGTATATTCTATATAAACAGGTGCTTGGAGGAGGAGATTATTACAGGTTTTATAGGTACTGTTATGCTACCAGATTGACTCCAGACATGAGTGTCGAAGACCATTGAAGCTTGCATTGCAAGTGTATTGTAAACCTTATTCAATTTTGATAATACATTGTGCAAGTTTCTGAGTGTGGGGTTTTTCACCTGATAAGGGTTTTCCCAACTGTATATCTTTGTCTCTCTTCTTTTGTCTTCTTTTTGGTTCATGTGTGTTATTGCAATATCTCCGTTAGATGTTCTATGTTTCTGTTATTGTAAGGTTTGATTTGAATTTGTAGAGCTCTCCCCTAATTAGATTAGTGTAAGAAGCGATTTCTGCACACCTAGCTTCCTTTCAAGATTCTAGGCCCGGTTGACAGAAAATGGCTAAGTATGGGAAGTATGCAGAGTAGAGGATAGTAAGCTAGACAATATGCCTCTGCAGATAATGATCTAGTAATGTGGTTTAGGTATGATGTCAGTTGGTGTTTTATAGTGTATATCCTTATAGATTAAGTCTTGATCCTCTCTGGTAGTCATCTTGAAGAAATGTCTAAGTCTGGGCAAGCAAAGGTATAGCAGGAATAGTGAATAGGGTCTAGTGTAGTGGTCCACATTCCTCTATAGACAAGTATTTCATTATGTGGTATTGACATGTTGTAAACACTTATATGAAGTGTCTTATTCTAGAGTTAGGAGATTTAATGTTTATCAGAAGGATAGCTACAAGCTACTAAGTACCGGCATAGTGTTTGATAGAGTTTGACAAAGACAGAGTTTGAGTTCTAATCATCTACATTTCTCTGCAAGATTATATGATGCCTTGTGGTTCCAAGGGAAAGATTGGGAGTGTGTAAAGAGTCCTTGACATGATTTTAGAAGTGTTTTATGATCAGCAGTAGAAGTTGTAAGTTAGTAGATGAACCTGTTAAGCATGCTCTTGAGGAACAGGTCGACTAGTGAGATAAATTGTTGTGTGGAGAAGAGTAAATGTTTGGAGGATCTATGTAAGTAATTGAATGATTAGAGCTAACCTATATGAATATGCTTGGGAGAAGATTTGGGTCCACCCGACACATAGTGCATTGGATTGAGCGACAAGGTACATCTTTTTATGTACACCTTTCACTTCTTGGATGCCGATTTGATTATTGAGTAAATCATGATGCGGATAAATAAAGGCAATGAAATTTTGTTGATTGGTGTGTGGTGTGATATGTAAGTGATGTGAAGATGCAAATAGTGGAGCAGAGTTAGAGGATCAGTAGCAATGAAGACTTGTGATTTAGAATACAGTTGTTAAATGACTGCGCCCTAGCATAGTGGCAGATGCTAAAGCAATATTCAATTACCATGTGTGATTTGTTTGGAAGCAAGTTTTTCTCATCAAGATAGTAAGTCAAAAATGAGCCATCAATAGGGTTTAATAGCCCTCATGGTTTAATAGCCCTTATTGTAATCTTGCTAGGTTTAGGGTTGAGGCAGTGAGCCTACTAAACTTAGTTTTACATCATGGTTGTAAGCCAACATGTTCTAGGCCTATGGAGTGACCAAGCTTGAACATCATTTTTGTAAAGATTGCAATATATATTTGAAAGCTAATCCTCTCCATGGTTTTCCCTCTTTGGGTTTTCCACATAAAATCTTGGTGTTATGTGTCATGCTTTTGTGGATGTTATTCAGTTGTATATTTTGCTTCTATTGGATTATTCTTTTGAAATGGTTATAAGTAAAAGTACATGAAAAGATTTATAGAACACTGATTCACCCCCCCCCCTTAGTGTTCCTAACAATTAACAAATATTTGGACAATCAATCTTTATAGATTTGGGCCTTAACGGTGAGGTTCGATTTGAGCCAAGATGCTCCAACTAAAATTTGATGGTGGGATCTCTCCAAATCGAGAAGGGGCTTGCAAGATTAGGGCTCTGATACCATGTTAAATCAATCAACCACCAAGATCAAATCTACAACACCAAATAACCTTCCATACAAAAGAGACAAGAAATAAGAATGTTATTATACCAATAACACAAGCATACAAATGGATGCAAGATAATGATACAGGATACATAATGTACAAGAGAGAACTTACTTATAATTTTTTTATTAATTTTTTAACTACCATCCCCACCACCATTGTTGACCAATAAATATTCAATGAGAACAAAATTTATAGGCATTTCCCATTAAGATATAATTTCTTTCCACAATTTATCATATTTATGTGGGATGCAACATCTAAAAAATACACCTTTAAACAAAAGATATTAAAAACTAAAAAAATATTTTCTCAACTACCATTGTTTTAGCAAAAATAAAAAGATTGGAAGAGGAGGCCATGGAGATGTCTATACAAACACCTTGCCTCGCACAAGCCAAGTTGTGGCTCATAAAAGGAATATCTCACACTTGTTAACTTATTTCCACTAAGAACAAATCTTTTTGCTTATTGGACATTTTTCATTTTAATGCAAACTAAGCAAAGGTTACCTCAAATACTACCCTTGGATGTGCTACTTCAAGTTATCCATCATGGATGCGAAGAAGATTGATTAAGGAACCATCATTCTAATTCATCAGTGACAACCAACATACACAATTGAAACAGGTGCAAGAAATTAATAAAATTTCTATGACCTCCTACTTTGTCTATCTACTAGCTAGAAGGGTAGGTTTCCCTAGCTTGACTAATGTAGGTAGGATGCAACTAGATGGAGCCTTGGTGAACACTACCATCAACTAGAACTCAAGGAGAGATGGAGAAACTATAACAATTTTGTAAAATAGTATTTAGTTTCAACTATGTTATAGATTTTATCATCGACATTTTGGATCATATGTATCATGATCCATCTTTAGGCTATAACAATGAGAAGAGAATAATTAAAATTGCAAACACAAGTCAAATATGTTATAACAAGGTTAATGATAGATTTGTATTCTCCATCATTAAGTTCTTGGAGAATGATTATGCAAAGAGGTTATCTCTAAAGTTAACCCAAAAGTTGGTAGATTTGGGGATTCGGTTCATCTAGTTTTAAAAATTCACCTATATCAAGGTTGGGATTTTACACAAAGTCCCATACAAAATCCCCATATGCTCTAGTGATTAAATAATGTTATTTGAGGTATGTAGGTAGGTTATGGAAGTGCAAAGGATGATTACAAGGAAACACAAAGTAGGACTAAACTTCCCAATCTTTGTGGGAGCATACTCATGCTCTAGCATTCATGATACCAAAGTGGAAGGATAAGAGATGGAACTAATCTTCATGGACCTCAATGACATCAAAAGAATGTTTGACCCAATAGGCAAGATAGGGCCTATGATTTGGACATTCTACAAACATAAGGCAAATCTAGAAGAGTATTGAGAAGATTTTCTAGATGAGTATGATGTGCTGATCAAGGATTACTATCACATGATCATTCCATAGTTCAATAACTTCAATTTAGAGAGAATCTCAAAAGGAGTAAAAGAAAATGTGAAAATAATGAGACCCAAAGATGCACATTGTAACCTTTTGTCATTTTATCTAAGATGACTAAATTTGAACATGTGGTTATGTTGTATCTACATGATCCCACTACCCTATGCTTTCAAGATTAACATTAAAACTTGACTCATTAATGACTCGAATCAATTTTTCTTAAAGATCAATGTTACTAAAATAATGAAAAACCATCAAGATGGAGGGTAAACCAATCTATCATAACTAATTTTTTTCCATATCCAATCACATTTTGCTAAGTGCATCCTTTGACCATTATAGTATATTGGTAGATGGTTTATGAACTCATCAAGATAGTCAATTACAATGAATCGAACTAGATTTTGATTATCGAAGAGACATGATAAAATCACTAAAGTGATTATTAACTACCTATAACTATTTAATGTGCAAATAAAACAAAAGTAGATGTGCTAAGGCAAGCAACAAAGGCATTCACATAATCTTGAACCCAAACACTTGAACTAATATACCATGGATGAAAATAGAGAGCTCAACTCAAACACACAAGGAAACCTTTGTATGCTAGCCTAGTTATAACCATGAAGGGGCACAAGGTGATATAAAATGGATCCATAAAAAGCTAATCTTAAATTACATGTCAATGGGTCAAACCTACCAATTAATAGTATTTCATAGTTGTGTTGATGACTACAATATACAGCCTTCTGGCCCTCCTTCTAGCGCCAGAAAACTATTGATGACTGTTTTGATGCAATCATAACAATAAGTTAAAATTCACATAAAATGAACTGAAACTATACTTGAAAGACAAGAAGGAATCATTTGGTGATTCAACTAATCCCAAGTCTACAATGGTTCGGTTGGTCAAGTTCAGTTGGTCAATGTGAAGCTGTAATGTTCAAGGGGCCTTACGTAGTTTAGGTTTATTTTGTGGTTTACTAGACTAAGAATATGCAAAGAGGTCATAGATTTCAACAAGTATTCTGTTCATTTTGCATACAAGTGTTACTGGGCTGCAAGTTTTAGATGGTTTTCTTGGATTTTTTGCAGCTTTCTTCTTTATCTATTTATGAAAACTGTCTACTTATAGCTCTGTTATGCATGCTTCTTCAAATTTGAGACAATTTCCTTTGGATTTCTACGTTTTCAGCTAAATATTTCAGATGGGTTGGGAAAAGTTAGAAAGATCTAATCTATACCTCACTTAATCTACCGAAGGATCTAAGTGTTTCTGTTATGCACTATGTAAATACCACAGTAGTTTGATCAAATCCACAGTAAAAACCCTAAATGTAAGTTCTGAGCATTTTCACAAACATACATTTAAAATTGCAAGCTCTCAAAGAAGATATTTCAAAACACAAAGAAGAGCAGGAGAACACTCAGAAGATAGATGCAGAACTCCAGATTCTATTGTATTAGAAACGAATAGCCATACATGATTTACAATGTAAGAATGACTCTTAGTTTCATTGATCATACTACAGAGAACTTACAAGCTTTACAGATACAGTAAGGCAGCCAGACATTCCACGCGCACCTTACTGCAGACAAACAGGCAACGTCCTTCCTCTACTTCTAAACTATGCTAAGCTATCTTGCTGTGTTTTCCTAGAATCTCTGTTGTAGGCCCTAAAATCCCTATTGTAAAGTATTACAGTGTAGAGAGGAACAATATAAAGACATTCTGATTGTCCTCACTACAGCAAAAAACCTAACTGAACCCCTGGTTCAAACCCCTAGTTACAGCAATAAATGCAGGTGAACCAGTTCTCAAAAATATCTCAGAGCAGTGTCAAATCTGGGCGAAATATTGCCCCTTCTGAGAAGTTCCGGCAGCTGGGCAATAACTTCTGCTTGTCTGTTGTGATAATACCTCCAGCTGCGACCTTCCTCTTCACTTGAATGGCTTTGACTTTTAGCACTTCATCCTTATCTTCTTGCTCCTGAGATCAGATCTTCTTCCTCCATGAGGTCACTGTATTGACTTTCCAGCTGCTTCCTCAACTGCAAGCCTGCAAGACAAGACAAGCAATAAGTTTCACATTTATCATAAAAACAGCATGAAATTAAAATAACCGTTTAAATCCAGGTGACAGCGCAAGATTGAGAAAATCGGATCCAGAATCCTCTCAAAAGGCGTCCAAAATGCGCTCAGACTGCTCAAAATTGATCAGGTCAACCATCGCTGACTGAAAAAATGCCAGAGGCACCAAAAAAAACACTTTAAAATGTCCACCGCCTCATTTCCCGCCCATCGGCATGACTATCCCTGTCGGTGCGTCAAAAAAATAGGTTAGTCGATATACCTCATCATCATGATATTCTGGAAATATGATGCATTCCCTCCTGAAGGTCCAGATGAATGTCATCATGATGTTTCGCTTCTGCATATCGAGGAAAAGAACAACATCATCATCATCATATTGTTGAAGAAGAATAGGAGGATGCGAATATGATCATGCTGCCGAGGAGAGGAAAATGATGGTGACGTCATCATGATACTCGGGCTTCATTGAAATGCTAAGGATGACGTCATCGTCATTTCCAGTTAAGATCAGGGGGCTAACTGTGATATCGGGTCACCCAAGGAGCATGATCAAGATGATGAACATAATATGATCCTTTTGCGGCCAAGGCAACCCTCTCGAAAGATCAGGATGATGATGATCATCATCATAATTCGCGAACCAGATCGTGCTTCAGAAAATATCCTGTTGAAGGGAAAAAATGATGATGATGATGATCATCAGGATATTTACTTCTTCGTTTATCAGATCGGGATGACGTCATCATGATATTCGGAGCCTTCGTTAAACTTGAACATGACGTCATCATGATATTTCGCCAACCGGATCATGTTTGGGAAAAAATCCTGCCGAAGGGAAAATGTGATGATGATGATCATCAGGATATGTGCAAAAGGTTGTATTTCATCGGCAGGAGGACTTTGCGAAATATCAGGTGGACAAACAAGATCATGATGATCTTGACTACAGGACAGGATAAAACATATGATGATGATGACCCTCATCGATTTATCATGATGACGTCATCATCATAATTTGTCTTCGGAGCACAAGGATGAGTTAAGGTCATCATGATATTTGCGCTAGGGTGATATTGTGAAATATGATCATGCTGTTGAGAAATGCAATATCGACCCCCCCTGAATAGATAGGGTGATCATCATGATATTCGCTAACCGGAGATCAGGAGGATATGAAGATGATGATCCTCTTTCTCGAATTATCATGATGATGATTCCAGCACTTAGCGAATTTCAGCGAATGATCCTCGTGAAAGATCAGGGTGATATGAAGTCGTCATCATCATCTTCGTGAAGTTCAGCAAATATCATGATGATGACCCTGCGATAGGATTATAACACGCGCACGCAAATATGCCGAAGGTGGATTTTTCTAAGTCTGGGTGATCAGCATGATAATATAAGATCAGGTAATGTTGAATTATCATGATGATGCTTGCGATACAAAAGACCACTTCGACGGGGAACTTACCTTGACTGAAAGTTGATGTCATCATGATATTTGAACCTCAGGATATTATCGGGGGGGGGTTCAAATATGATGATGATGTCCTCATACGGCAAAACCAAGTTTATAAAATATGACGCTCCTAAGAAAATCATGATGCTGATGATGCGCCTGAGGCCATTTGATGGGTAAAGGGAACTACCACCTAAAATTGACGTCCGGATGTTGCGACTGCATGATTTTTATCAGGTGATAGACCAAGATCATGATGATCCTGACAACATGACTTAGGATAAAAAATGATGATGATCCTCCTGCGAATATCAGGTTTGACCGAGACTTTGACCGTGCATAACTTCCACATATGGACGAATTTTCAAGTGAAGTAAAAGGCAAACCTGCATGGAATTTCAAGCTCTTTTAAAATATGAGGTCACAGAAACAAAATATGAACTTTGACAAACAGACCTCATGATGATGACCTACCCCATGCAATATCATGATGATGATGCACCTGACCTTCATTTTTACCAGACCGCCAGAAAGCAGAAAAAACACAAGCAGAAGCAAAAAGCAAACATCAGCGGGGGTCCCCATTTTGCTAAGGAGCATAATGGGGCGTGTTGTGAACATCACAACAACTAGCAACCAAAACAAAACAATTAAATTCAGAGTGTTCAAGGAAACTAGATGAAATGAACTCATAACTTCCAACTATCTTTCCTGCAAATTACTATTCAGCTTGAGACTCAAAGTATTCAATAAAGATGCATGAATTTCCATTTTCAGTTTAGTTGTGTGAATGTGATTAATTATCCTCATCTTGAAGATCGGTTGAACAAACCAGTGACTGACATTAGCCTACGTAGGTGAGGATATTCCCTCATAGCCGACCGGATAGAGCCTTGCTGCCAGCGAGCGTCCATAGCCCCGGCAAGGTTATCGTTACAATTCTCCTAAGTAGAGCCCCACTGCCAGCGAGCGTCCATAGCCCCGGTAGAGTTACTTAGATGGCTTAATCTAGATTTTCAGTATAATCCGCTTTATTCATTTATTTATTTATTTGATTGTTTTCTAATTTTGAAAGATTTCATAAGATATAGCAATTTGTAACTTCATGATGCAAGGAGTGGGCACTTTCTGAAATTAAGCTAAGAATTGTAATGGTAGCAAGGGTGACCTCTGATTTTTCACCTAATATCTACACTGGTAGGTTCAACAAACCCAAGGATTTTAGGTGTGTCATCGTGAGAAACCTGCTTCGAATTCTCAATCACGTTTATTGAATACAAAACTTCAGAAGATGAACAACTCTCTACATTCATGACAGTGACAGGTTATGTGTAAATTGCAAATGGTTAACCTGAATATCCTAAATTATATACTGTTTTGAAAGGTTGCTAGTTTTGCTCCTTAATACTCTACAGTAAAATAAAGATCCTTGCTGAGGAGACAACAAACAGACCAAACAAACAGGCTGTACAAACAACAAAACAACAGAAAAAAACTGTACAAACAGACAGAAACAAAAAGCAAAAACAAACAGAGGACAAGCTATACAAACAGCCAACCCAAGAAGAAAACAGCAAAAGAAGAACTGTACATTATCTACAGCACTTTACATTTAAGAAAGAAAGGACTGCCTCATCTTGACCTTCAAGCCTGGAAGTAGTGTTTCAAATGCTGGCCATTAACTGGTAATGGCACATCTTCTCCAGTCAAGGTCTTAAGTCTAAAGGTGTTATCTCCTATTATTTCTGAGACTTGTAATGGACCCAGCCATAATTTATCGAATTTTCCATGGCTTCCTTTCTTTTCATGTGCTTTGTCCCAGCACAACACTAAGTCTGATATCCTAAATGTCTTGACTCTTGCCCTTTTGTCAAACCACCTCTTAACAACTGCTTGGTGTTTGGCAAACTTCTCGAGGGCTTGACCTCTTTTCTCCTCTAGTTGCAACATTTGCACTATTCTGGCTTCCCTATGGTTATCAAAGCCTAGATATTCATTGGCAAACTTCCAGGTTGGTATTCTTAGATTAACCGGAAGTATGGGATCAGTCCCATAAAATAAGTGATAAGGTGTGCTACCTAAAGCTGTTTTGAACTTGGTCCTGTCTACCCATAATGCATATCTTAATAGGGTATTCCACTCTCTAGGACTTTTGGCAATTAACCTCTTGATGATGTCTAATAAGATTTTGTTTGTTGATTCAGCCAGTCCATTACCTTGAGGGTAATAATTCGAAGAAAACCTTAGAATGATCCCATATTCAAATGCCCATTTAGAAAATTTTAAAGAAGAAAAAGCAGGGCCGTTATCACATACCAATGAATAGGGCGTTCCAAACCTGGTGATAATGTTTTCTTCAAGGAACTTGATAACTACCTCAGTTGTGGAAAATTTGCAGCAAGTGGCCTCAGTCCACCTTGTACAATAGTCCGTTACCGTCAATATAAACTTGTGTCCTACAGAAGATGGGGGATTGATGACTCCGATAAAATCCAAGCCCCGTTGTGCAAACGGTCTGGACTCGATCACAGGCTGCAGTGGATTGGCCAGATTTCTTCCTTTGTCTGCTGCAGTCTGACAGGTGTGGCAGCTTCTGATGTGACTCTTAGTATCTTTGAATATAGTGGGCCAATAATAGCCTGCTCTCAGTATTTTGTGTGCTGTAGCTAAATGGGAACCATGGCCGGTTCCGTACTTGTCATGTAGTTCTGTCAACACTTTATCAGCTTCAGTTCTGTTTATGCATCTCAAATAAATTCCATCATGGTTCTTCCTGAATAGAAGACCTCCTTGCACCATATAATGTTGTACCTTAATCTTCAAAGCTCTCCTCTGAGAAGCCTTCATCTTGCCTGGGTACTTTCCAGCTATCAAGAAGGTGCTTAAATCATCGTACCAGCCTGATGCGTCTTGGGAATTCAACACGTATTGCTGTTTTATCAGATTTGGATCCATGTTTGCTATTGTCTGCACCAGCGCCTGCCCTCTAACCAGCTTTACGGGAATGATCTCCATGTCAAATTCTTGCAGCGTGGTGATCCATTTGGCTCTTTTTTCTCCAGGCTCGTTCTGCATCAGCAACATCTTTACTGCTGTGTCTGGTACTATGACTTTAATCTGGCTGCGCAGAATGTAGTGTCTAATTTTTTTTACAACCTTTACTAATGCGAATGCCTGTCTTTCGATATCTAGATATCTCAGCTGTGCATCCTTCAGAGGCGCACTCATAAATGCTATGGGCCTCTCGTCATTATTTTCACCTTTCTGTGTCAAGGCAGCAGCGACAGAATGAAAAGATGCAAAGGAGTAGATGTAAAACGGGCATGTGTAGTCTGGACTTGCCAATACAGGGGCATTAGAAATTGCCTCCTTGATATCTTCAAATGCGGCTTTGGCTACTGGCGTCCATTCCATCTGTGCATCTTTCTTTAACATGGCATTCAACGGCTGCACAATCTCTGCAAAACCTATTATAAACTTCCGAACAAAGTTAATTTTACCAAAAAATGATTTCAATTCTTTCCTACTGTTTGGCATTTGCAAATTTTTTATGGATTCTATTCTATCCGGATCAATTGAAATTCCATTTTCAGAAATGACATGGCCTAATAATTTACCTTCAGTTACGCCAAATATACATTTCTTAGGATTAAGGGAAATCCCATACCTTTCACATCGCTGGAGTACTTTTCTGAGGTCCTCAGCGTGGGTGGATGCATCCTTGGAATACACAGTCAAATCATCCATATACACAACAATGCATTTACCTGATAATCCACGGAATGCAACGTCCATGGCCCTCTGAAAAGTGGCACCTGCATTAATCAGACCAAAAGGCATTCTTCTATACGCATAATTTCCCCATTTGCAAGTGAAGGTGGTTTTTAGTCTATCCTCTCTGTCAATTAAAACCTGGTTATAACCTGAAAAACCATCTAAAAAAGACATCATCTTTGCGCCATTTACTGCTTGCAGTACTTCATCTATTGGGGGCAAAGGATAATTATCCTTTTCAGAAGCCTTGTTTAAATTTCTAAAGTCTACACACAACCTGATGTCTCCGTTTTTCTTCCTCACTGGTACTAAGTTAGCTACCCAGACAGAATGTCTGACTGGAAAAATTATTCCAGCGGACAGTAGTTTTTTAACTTCCTCAAAGATTAAAGGCTCTAGAATGGCGTTTACAGGCCTCTGTTTCTGCCTAAATGGTTTGACTTCTTTTCTTAAAGGTATGACGTGAGTTATGATGGACTCATCAAATGTATTCAAGTCTTCATAAGTCCATGCTATGACATGTTTATATTCTTTCAGAACATCCAGAACCTCTTTTCTGATTTTCTTAGAGCAAGCTTTCCCAATTAGTACATTTTGCGGATTTAGCTCAGTCCCTAAGTTATGTAAATCACACTTACCCCCTTCTGTTTTGGGTAAGTCTTTCTGTCTTATTATTCCGTCGAAGTCAAAGATGTGTTCTAATTCAATTACTCCTTTTGGCAAGAAGTTGCTCTTTAAGTTGATCATATCTTCTTCGTCCCATGTTACTTCAGGCCTTTCTTGTTCATCAATAATTTGGGCCTCAAATGCCTCATTACAAGTCAGAAAATCAATAATTTGCTGATCCTCTCCAAATACCTGAAAGTGTGTAACGTTGTCTGGTATACTGGGCACGTTAACTAGCTCAATAGCAAATCGTCTTAATCCTGACAGTGTCAATGGTTCTAATGTACTAGCAGCAACTGCTAACGCATCAGGCCTGTGGTTTAGTTCTCTAGGAATATGCTCTATGTTAAAAGCATCAAATGAATCCATTAAACCCCAAACTCTATGTCTGTAACTGATCATCTTCTTATAATTGCAGGCATATAGTTTCCTCACTTGTCTGACTACTAATTTAGAGTCTGAAAATACTCTGATGGCTTTTACCCCTTTCTTGATGGCCATGACAAGTCCTAAAATTAGGGCCTCATATTCAGCAATATTGTTAGTGCAGGAAAATTGTAATCTATATGCTGCCAAATGTGATTTACCTTGAGGATTTATGAGTTCAATACCTGCACCTGCGCCCTGTTTTGATTTGGACCCATCACATTTTAACGTCCACATGCCATCCTTACTTTTTTGATCTTTTACCTTGGCATACTTTGTCTCTTTTATTGCCTGTGGGGTGTTGTCTTGTTTATTCATGGGTTTTTCCATTTGGTTATCTTGCATATGTGCGTTTGTAGTTTGCAGCTCAGAAAGATGACTACCCTTGTCCTCTATTTCTTTCCCTAAATCTGGGGTCAGGGCATCTATATTATCCTGAACATATCTCTGTGTTGGATCAGGATGCTCATTTTTCTCTTGTGACTCTACCTTCCTTATGCACTTCTTGTATTCATATTCAATGATGTCTTTGCATATTTCACAATTCTCCTCAGAATGCTGCCTATCATGGACTCTACACCTATTTTTATATAACTTACATTGGACTGGGAGATTGTGTGTAACGCACTCTTCCACCTCTTGTCTAATGGCATGACCAAATTTGTCTATTGCATTGTTTTCCTCATCTGAAGAATTTCCGTCAGACTCAATGAATAGTGCTGTTCTATTGCTGACACACTTCTTTCTAATGTTTAACATCATAATCTCTTCAATCTGCATCCCATTGTTGGTAATTCTGTAGACACCTGGTTCAACAGCAGCATATAATATTTCATTAGTTCGATTATACTCTGTTATCATATGTTTCATTCTGGGCTCTGCCCCTATTCTGATCTGGTTTGGGATGCCTCTCCATGGTAACCACATGTGTGAAAAGTCAGTAGCCATATATCCGTTTAATGTCTTGGACCAATCCCTACTTAGCAACATTCCATAATTTACGGGTATATCCACTACTTGGATGTCAATGATTTGGCTCACCCTAGGGTCTGAAGCTAATTGCACTTGTATGTTCATGAGTTCTCCTATCACGCTAACCTCGGTCTTATCTAATTGCGTGACAACCTTGGCAGATTTGGTGGGAGTCAGCCCGAGAGTTTTACATATTCCTAAGGGCATTACGTTGGCTGAAGCACCAGAATCTACCATGCAATTGTGTATATTCTTCCCACACAACCTAACAGTTAACAAGAAAGGTTGAGTATCCCTCTTATCCGCATGTATTACTACATTTGTGTTGGAAGGCTGCTCAACTTTCTTACCTTTCTCCTTAGGTGGTGAATCACTACTAGGAACAGTTATATCAGCAGACACCATGTTTGTCATGGATGTATCCAGGGATTTTAAAAAAGCATTTCTGATCCCTGGGGTCTTCAATAATTCATTTAGAGGTATGCTGACCTTCATTTTCTTTATTTCCTCTGATAAGTAATTCATTAGTCTTGTTGTCTCTACTGCTTCTGTCTTACTTGTTTGATCCTTTTGCACTGCTATTCCGTTATTTGTGTGCTGACTAGCTTTAAGTATGGCAGGATTGTTGCTAGCATTCTGATCTGGGGGTGTATTGATGTTATTCGGGGGAGTGGAAGTGGTGAAAGGTCCTCCCGGCCTAGGGTTGTTCCTCAAATTGTAGGTGTGGCTTTTATTTGTCTGTTGAAAGGCCTGCACCTCCTCTGTTTCATTTAATATCTCGTTTTCAAATTCAAAAGGAAACTGAAAAGCATTTAACACAAAGGCTGATTCGGGATAAAGACTTTCACAACAGTATGGTTCATCCTCTAGCAATTCATCCTCCTTCTCTTCTGCAGTTGCAAAGGTAAACGTTTCTAAGACTAATGCTGTGTCATATTCTGAGGGTACTACCTCATTACCCTTAGGAATGAGAAATTCAGAGGTAGGAGGCTGTACATCTACGTTGAAAATACTAGCTGCCAAGTGGAACTGTGGACAGTCATGCTCAGCATGGGCATTAGTATTATGAAATCTGCACCAATTTTTGGGTGCTGCATTGGCCATTTGTATGTTAGTTATTTGTTTTGCACCATGATTATCTGTATTCTCAAAAGGAGAAGCCAGAGTACCGTTGTTGGGGCCAGTGTTCCATGTCTTGGGTGGCCTAGGTTGATTCTGATTTTTGTTATTATTGCCCCAGGTCCTATTATCTATCACTGGCCCCCTATTTTGCATTGGTTGCCCCTGACTGGGGCCTTGATGCTGATTGTAGTTTTGGTTCTGATTGTACTGCTGATTTTGGTTGAGACTATAATTCTGATTTTGGCCTTGGTTGTGATTTTGATGTGGATTGTAGTTTTGCTTGCTTCTGCCATAGAGATTCTCATTTCTTAGCTGTGTCACTTCGGTTGTTAATCTTTTCAAATGTGCAGTAATCTCTTTGATTTCTTCCCTATCCTCTTGTGCTTTTGCCATAGTTACATCCCTAGGAAGTTGGAAGAAAGGCTAACCATTATTTTGACTGTTATTGGAAGTACTAGCCGTGTAAGGAGTTACAGCCTGGATTGGAGTAGGGTTATACACAGGTGTGTAAGAAGGAACCGGATTTATTAGTGGAGCATGCTGCACAGGGACTCCATTCCATGGGTGTGCCTGATTCTGCACCCCAAAATTTCCTCCAAATGGACTGTAAGTTGTATGTCTCATTTCTTGGTTCACTGAGGTTGCCTCTTTATAGGCTTTGGATATTGAATCTATATCAGGTTTCCTTTTGACAAACATGGCAGTTAAAGGATCCAAAGCAGCATAGTACATAGCCAACAAGGGAGCATCATCTATGGTATAAGGGGCTACTAGCCTAGAATAGGCCTTTTGAAATCTGTCATTGAAATTATCAATTAGCTCTCCCTCACCTCGTTTTATAGCAGCCAGTTTATGATACAAAGCACAAGGGTCAATGGGTCCTCTAAATCTTGACAGAAGTGCTTCTTCCATAAGTGCCCAGGAAGAAATGTAACCATTGGGTAAGTTTACGTACCAGCTAGAGGCCTGCTCATTAAAGGTGTAAGGAAACAACCTACACACAACATCCTCGTGCTCTAACATAGCCCTAAAACATGCTTCCTTAAATATTCTAATATGATCTTCTGGGTCTTGATGCAACTGGTATTTGGGACATATCTTTTCCAGATTTTTTGGCATGTCATGATAATCATTGAAGAATATGGGAGAATTGACATCGAAATAAGCCATTGCAGGTGTTTGAGCTTGACTCGAACTTGTAGAAATACCTGGATTGATTGGTGGATTAGGATTTAGAGGAGGATTGAGACCTCCAGGAGTGCCTAATCCAAGATTTAAAGATCTGAACAGTGATCTATCAGGACTTACAATACTACGGATGTTAAAAGGTGACCCAGGAGGCGTTCCAGATGAACTTCCTGCTTGCGATATCTTTGGATTCCAAATTAAAGGGCTTTTACTTTGCCTTGTATCAGGTAGTTGCACAAATATATCTCCTGAACTGGACCTAGACCTAGTCACTCTGTTACTGTCGTTAGCCAGTTTGAAATGAAACCTAACTCAGGCAGGCCCTCCTTCTAGCACCAGAAAACTATTGATGACTACAATATACAGCCTTCTGGCCCTCCTTCTAGCGCCAGAAAACTGTTGATGACTGTTTTGATACAATCATAACAATAAGTTAAAATTCACATAAAATGAACTGAAACTATACTTGAAAGACAAGAAGGAATCATTTGGTGATTCAACTAATCCCAAGTCTACAATGGTTCGGTTGGTCAAGTTCAGTTGGTCAATGTGAAGCTGTAATGTTCAAGGGGCCTTACGTAGTTTAGGTTTATTTTGTGGTTTACTGGACTAAGAATATGCAAAGAGGTCATAGATTTCAACAAGTATTCTGTTCATTTTGCATACAAGTGTTACTGGGCTGCAAGTTTTAGATGGTTTTCTTGGATTTTTTGCAGCTTTCTTCTTTATCTATTTATGAAAACTGTCTACTTATAGCTCTGTTATGCATGCTTCTTCAAATTTGAGACAATTTCCTTTGGATTTCTATGTTTTCAGCTAAATATTTCAGATGGGTTGGGAAAAGTTAGAAAGATCTAATCTATACCTCACTTAATCTACCAAAGGATCTAAGTGTTTCTGTTATGCACTATGTAAATACCACAGTAGTTTGATCAAATCCACAGTAAAAACCCTAAATGTAAGTTCTGAGCATTTTCACAAACATACATTTAAAATTGCAAGCTCTCAAAGAAGATATTTCAAAACACAAAGAAGAGCAGGAGAACACTCAGAAGATAGATGCAGAACTCCAGATTCTATTGTATTAGAAACGAATAGCCATACATGATTTACAATGTAAGAATGACTCTTAGTTTCATTGATCATACTACAGAGAACTTACAAGCTTTACAGATACAGTAAGGCAGCCAGACATTCCACGCGCACCTTACTGCAGACAAACAGGCGACCTCCTTCCTCTACTTCTAAACTATGCTAAGCTATCTTGCTGTGTTTTCCTAGAATCTCTGTTGTAGGCCCTAAAATCCCTGTTGTAAAGTATTACAGTGTAGAGAGGCATAATATAAAGACATTCTGATTGTCCTCACTACAGCAAAAAACCTAACTGAACCCCTGGTTCAAACCCCTAGTTACAGCAATAAATGCAGGTGAACCAGTTCTCAAAAATATCTCAGAGCAGTGTCAAATCTGGGCGAAATATTGCCCCTTCTGAGAAGTTCCGGCAGCTGGGCAATAACTTCTGCTTGTCTGTTGTGATAATACCTCCAGCTGCGACCTTCCTCTTCACTTGAATGGCTTTGACTTTTAGCACTTCATCCTTATCTTCTTGCTCCTGAGATCAGATCTTCTTCCTCCATGAGGTCACTGTATTGACTTTCCAGCTGCTTCCTCAACTGCAAGCCTGCAAGACAAGACAAGCAATAAGTTTCACATTTATCATAAAAATAGCATGAAATTAAAATAACCATTTAAATCCAGGTGACAGCGCAAGATTGAGAAAATCGGATCCAGAATCCTCTCAAAACGCGTCCAAAATGCGCTCAGACTGCTCAAAATTGATCAGGTCAACCATCGCTGACTGAAAAAATGCCAGAGGCGCCAAAAAAAACACTTTAAAATGTCCACCGCCTCATTTCCCGCCCATCGGCATGACTATCCCTATCGGTGCGTCAAAAAAATAGGTTAGTCGATATACCTCATCATCATGATATTCTGGAAATATGATGCATTCCCTCCTGAAGGTCCAGATGAATGTCATCATGATGTTTCGCTTCTGCATATCGGGGAAAAGAACAACATCATTATCATCATATTGTTGAAGAAGAATAGGAGGATGCGAATATGATCATGCTGCCGAGGAGAGGAAAATGATGGTGACGTCATCATGATACTCGGGCTTCATTGAAATGCTAAGGATGACGTCATCGTCATTTCCGGTTAAGATCAAGGGGCTAACTGTGATATTGGGTCACCCAAGGAGCATGATCAGGATGATGAACATAATATGATCCTTTTGCGGCCAAGGCAACCCTCTCGAAAGATCAGGATGATGATGATCATCATCATAATTCGCGAACCAGATCGTGCTTCGGAAAATATCCTGTTGAAGGGAAAAAATGATGATGATGATGATCATCAGGATATTTACTTCTTCGTTTATCAGATCGGGATGACGTCATCATGATATTCGGAGCCTTCGTTAAACTTGAACATGACGTCATCATGATATTTCGCCAACCGGATCATGTTTGGGAAAAAATCCTGCGAAGGGAAAATGTGATGATGATGATCATCAGGATATGTGCAAAAGGTTGTATTTCATCGGCAGGAGGACTTTGCGAAATATTAGGTGGACAAACAAGATCATGATGATCTTGACTACAGGACAGGATAAAACATATGATGATGATGACCCTCATCGATTTATCATGATGACGTCATCATCATAATTTGTCTTCGGAGCACAAGGATGAGTTAAGGTCATCATGATATTTGCGCTAGGGTGATATTGTGAAATATGATCATGCTGTTGAGAAATGCAATATCGACCCCCCCTGAATAGATAGGGTGATCATCATGATATTCGCTAACCGGAGATCAGGAGGATATGAAGATGATGATCCTCTTTCTCAAATTATCATGATGATGATTCCAGCACTTAGCAAATTTCAGCGAATGATCCTCGTGAAAGATCAGGGTGATATGAAGTCGTCATCATCATCTTCGTGAAGTTTAGCAAATATCATGATGATGACCCTGCGATAGGATTATAACACGCGCATGCAAATATGCCGAAGGTGGATTTTTCTAAGTCTGGGTGATCAGCATGATAATATAAGATCAGGTAATGTTGAATTATCATGATGATGCTTGCGATACAAAAGACCACTTCGACGGGGAACTTACCTTGACTGAAAGTTGATGTCATCATGATATTTGAACCTCAGGATATTATCGGGGGGGGGGTTCAAATATGATGATGATGTCCTCATACGGCAAAACCAAGTTTATAAAATATGACGCTCCTAAGAAAATCATGATGCTGATGATGTGCCTGAGGCCATTTGACGGGTAAAGGGAACTACCACCTAAAATTGACATCCGGATGTTGCGACTGCATGATTTTTATCGGGTGATAGACCAAGATCATGATGATCCTGACAACATGACTTAGGATAAAAAATGATGATGATCCTCCTGCGAATATCAGGTTTGACCGAGACTTTGACCGTGCATAACTTCCACATATGGACGAATTTTCAAGTGAAGTAAAAGGCAAACCTACATGGAATTTCAAGCTCTTTTAAAATATGAGGTCACAGAAACAAAATATGAACTTTGACAAACAGACCTCATGATGATGACCTACCCCATGCAATATCATGATGATGATGCACCTGACCTTCATTTTTACCAGACCGCCAGAAAGCAGAAAAAACACAAGCAGAAGCAAAAAGCAAACATCAGCAGGGGTCCCCATTTTGCCAAGGAGCATAATGGGGCGTGTTGTGAACATCACAACAAGTTGAATAGCCAATAAATTGATATTTTAATAAAATCTAAATAATATGACATCTACTAGTAAAAAAAGTCATGTCTATGCATGTTGATGTGATCTAAGTCACTTTCTAATTTTGTAGGGATCTAAATACTAATGAAGAAAGCCAATATTCTATGGATTTAAATTGCTTGGATCAATAAGTGTTTTATACAAATTAAAAAACTATGTACATAGAATATAATAAACAAATGCTATTGAAATTAACCCTCATATCATCATAGTGAAATTTTGTTCATATAACACTTCTAAAATGTACACAACAAAAATAAAAGGTTATACTAAATAAAATATTATATTACAAAACAAACATTTGTACATTTTTATTTGAATCTTCCACACCAAAATCTAACCTATCTAAA
The DNA here is from genome assembly GCA_027924645.1 of Cunninghamia lanceolata. Lineage (NCBI taxonomy): Eukaryota > Viridiplantae > Streptophyta > Pinopsida > Cupressales > Cupressaceae > Cunninghamia > Cunninghamia lanceolata. The sequence continues at coordinate 1,576,585 of BSBN01001254.1, forward strand.
AACTACATATTGCTAGAATTAAAGTGCCATCGACCTTGTAAATCCTATGTAAATAATTACTCATAATGTTGTTTGTAAATTTACTTAAGGGAAGATGTATTCACCAAGTAGCGATCTTGTTTCAGCTGTATTTTGGATCCTAGTACCCGATGGGGGGTGTGGGGGGCTTGTGCCCCCATTACTGTCACTGGGGGGTCCAAGGGAGCAGAAATAGCTTCCTATCCCCCTGGAAAGGGTTTGGAGGCAGCTCTCCCAAAGAGAATTTTTTAGAAAATTGCCTTGTAAAATATTGTAATTTTGTAGTCGATATGGACTATTCACCATTAGGTCATAGATATGATGGTAGAAGCTATGTTAGGCTTTTCCCCCTAGAAGAAAACACCTTTTTAAGAGATCTTTATATTATGGTTGTGTTGTTGTAGAGAGTTGAGATTGAAAAATAGGTACTGCTAGATTGAAGACTAAAGAGGAGGTTGTTAGTAATGTATTGTAAACTCTATCGAAGTTAATATAGACTGGTGCATCTCTTCTTGTCTAGAGTTTTTTCCCAAAAGGGTTTGTCCATCTAAACACTATGTTGTGTCATCTTTTCTATTTCATTATTTCTTTGTGTTACTGATTTGATTTCCTATAATCTCCATTTGGTTTTGCACTGGATTAATATTTATAACAGTATAAATCAATTTTCCATTCTATAGTTGTTCACCTTCATTTCTAACATTTGGTATCAAAGCTTGGTTGGTTCTGTGTCTTGGGTGGAAGTGTGAAGGTTTTTGGAGTTGTAGTGGGAGTTTTGGTTGAAACATATTTTGCAGATTTGTGTAGAAGCCATGGTTTCATCCTCATACCAATTGGACATCAAACAATTTCATGGAATGATTTATGAGATGTGGAAGTTGAAAATGAAATATCTACTTGAAGAAAGAGATCAATGGTTGGCTGTGAAAAAAGAAAATAAACTTGATGTAATCAATAAAGATGAGTGGAACAAGATGGACAAAAAGGCATGGGGTGCAATCTGGTTGTGTCTTGTAGATTATGTCTTAAGACTGGATGTCTTTGAAGAAAATACCATATTTGCATTACAGAAATTGTTGGGTGAGATCTACAAAACCAAATGTTTGGTAAAGAAACTTTATCTGAAGAAAATTATTTTCACTTAAAATGGAGGGTGATTTGATAGTAGAGCATTTGAATACATTTAATTTGATTTTGAGTTAGTTGGCTTTTTTTGATGTTAAGATAGATAAATAAAATAAATGTATCATGTTACATTGTTCTTTGCCTAAGTCATGGGAAAATTTTGTCCTTTCTAATCTCAAAGATCCAAAATTCAATGCTCTTGTTGCAACTCTGTTGGCATGGGAATTGAGAAAGAAGGCTATGGATAATTCAAAATATGCACTCCATGTTAGGGGAAGGCCTAGTGAAAGAAGACAAAAAGGAGAGTGGAAGGGACCCAAGGATAGTTCTAAGGGTAGATCTAAGACTCCTAGGAAAAATAACAAAGTGAAGTCCTGGAACTGTGGAAAGAGGGGACATGCGAAGAAGGAATGTCAGAATAAAAAGAAGTTTGATTCCTCCACAAAGAAGTCCTTAGATTTAGTTGTTGATGTTTTGATTTCTTCTTGCCATGTTGTGTCTAACAAACAGTGGTTGATTGACTTAGGTTTCTCATATCATATGATTCATCATAGAGAATTGTTTTCCACATATGAGAAGTATGATGGAGGTGAAGTATACCTTGGTGACAATAATTCATATCCTATCATTTGTCAGGGTAACGTACAATTGTGTTTTAGTGATGAGAGGATTAAAACCCTCCCTGGTGTTTTGTATATTCCATGTTTAGCTAGGAATTTGATTTCAATTTCTAATTTGAATGATACTAAAATGAATGTAACATGATGAAGGGGGTAAATCATAAAACATACAACAACAGAAATAGGATATAGAAAATAGAATATTTATTTATTGATTTGGGCAACTCATTACATTACATAAACTCAATTACATTTAGAGGATGAATCCCCTACTGGCTGCAACACATTATAGCTTTCCCAACCTCTAGACTCTAGAACCTTCAGCCTTCTGTAACCCCAAATCAGCTAGGGTTTTTGTTTTCCTGCCTATTCCTAACTCCACAATGGTCCCCTTAACTCTACTACCGCCCAGGGTTCCCAAAATAGTCATAAATAGCACTTTTGGCAGCCTCCCACTAAATTTCAAATTTTGCAACTCCCTCCAAAAGTAGGTCAACTTCCGGGAAGCATAACTTTTAATCTGGGCGTCTGATTGACAAACCATTTTAAGCGCTGAAAAGCTCGCAATGTGAAATATCATCCCAAAAATTTATAAACAGATTTCCATCAACTTTTTGAGACATTATGGGATGTTTTAGTGCCTCATATCTTGTTCCAAAAATTTTTAGGGGCTTTTTAGAAAACAAAAAACTTTAATATCTTTCATCTCACAAATGATCTTTGCCTGATTCCTTCACCAAAGGTCTTATATTTATGTTATGTAACTTTCTAGAAGCTTTTGCTTCATTATGTACCCAAATGCAAACTTTCCTAAAATAGCAGGTACACTTTCTAAAATAGGTAGGTTGCTATTTTTAGCAGTTTTGGAAAAACTGAAAGTCCTACATCATTATTTTGGATATTATGGAAACAAAAACACTAATTATGGAAAGAAATGAAAACAACTACAATGATTTTGAATTATCTTCTTTTTGGGTGATGCAAGATTGCCCTTACACCACTGGATGCTCCTGCATCAGACACCCAGGGTAATTTGAGAAGTGACCCTATCACATCTTAGGTGTTTGTGTGAGGAAAACCCAAACGGTCACCCTTTGCCTTAGACAACCAAGAAGAATCTTCAATAGGCCTTCCTTTCCATTTCAGTAGATATTCTTCATATTGCCTATTTCGAGTACTCCTTCCCACACGACTATCCAAGATCTCTTCTATCTCCTCTGTTGAAGTAGATGCCGGAATACTCCACTGTTCCTTTGTTGGTCCATCATTTGTTCCACCTTCATGATATTCTGATAAATCAACAATGTTGAAAACAAGGGAAATGTTGATCCCACTCAGCAACTCCACCTCATATGCATTTCCTGAATCATGTTTCTTCAAGATTTTGCATGGTCCAAATTTCTTCATTTTTAGCTTATTATATGTTCCAATTGGGAACCTTTCTTTTCTCAAGTGAACCATGACTTCATCTCCTACTTGGAATTCATTATATCTCCTCTTCTGATTTGCTTTAGCCTTGTACTGAATGTTCATCTTATTAATGTGCTTTCTCACCTCTTCATGCAAATTCTTTAGATGTTCTACAAAGTCTTCAGCTTCAACACTTGTCTTTTCTCCTTTTTCCAGCTTCCTTAACTTAGAAGCATTTCTTAGGCTATTGCCATATACAATCTAGAATGGTGATTTGCCAGTACTCCTATTGACAAAATTGTTGTAAGCAAATTTTGCATGTGGTAAAATCAAATCCCATCCCTTGGGCTTATCTCCTACTAAGCATCATAGCAGGTTACCCAAACTCCTATTCACCACTTCTGTCTATCCATCAGTCTGTGGATGGTGTGTAGAACTAAACTTCAAATATATCTTCAACTTCTTCCACAGTGTCCTCCAAAAATAATGAACAAACTTGGTATCTCGATCTGAAACTATGCTCTTTGGTAGACCGTGTAATCTCACCACCTCTTTAAAAAATAATTTAGAAATATAAAAAGCATCATTAGTCTTCCTGCAAGGAATAAAATGTGCCATCTTCGAGAATCTGTCCACCACCACAAAAATGGAATCATGTCCTCTCTGTGTCCTTGGTAAACCAGGAACAAAATCCATACTGATATCATCCCATGGCTTCTCCAGTACAGGTAATGGCTGATATAGACCTATGTTCTGACTTGCTCCTTTTTCCATTTGACATACTCTGCAACTCTGCACAAATTTCCTCACATCCTGCTGCAACTATGGCCAATAATAATTTTCACCTACAATAGCAACAGTCTTATCTTGACCAAAGTGTTTGGCCAATCCTCCACTATGCTTCTCCTTAATTAGGTTCTCTCTCATGGAACTCCTTGGAATGCACAACTGGCTTCCTCTAAACAACATGCCATCTGGGATTATGAAATCCAACCATTTTGTTCTGTCCAAAGTAACAGGTTCCAAACAAGCTTTCCAGGCCTCTACAAAATCTGGATCCTCAGGATACAAACTTTTGAGCTCATCGAACCCAACAATCTCTATCTTCATTTCTGTCAACAAATTTTGCCTTTTGCTCAAGGCATCTGCAATTCCGTTAGACTTCCCACTCCTGTGCTTCAAAACAAAAGTATAGCTCTGCAAAAACTCAACCCATTTTAAGTGCATTTGGTTCAACTTCCCTTAACTATTAAGATACCTCAAAACCTGATGATCAATATATAAAACAAACTCTTTTGGCAACAAATAATGTCTCCATTTCTTTAAAGCCTAAACAATTGCATAAAATTCCTAATCAGAAACATAATACTTTTTCTTGGCATCATTAAGCTTCTCACTAAAATAGGCAATGGGCTTACCTTCTTGGCTCAAAACAACTCCTATATCACTACCACTAGCATCACAATCTACCTGAAATACCTTATTGAAATCTGAAAGTGCCAAAATAGGTTGTTCTACAACTTTCTATTTTAGTGTATCAAAGCTCTTGTCTGCTCCTTTAGTCCATCTAAACTCTTTTCTATCCCCTCTCATTGTCTCAGTTAGGGGTGCACAAATGCTACTAAAATTCCTAATAAACTTTCTATAAAAACTTGCCAAACCATGAAAATATCTTACCTCTGTTGCACTCGTTGGTGTAGGCCATTCAATGATAGCCCTTACTTTTTCTAGGTCCATCTTAAGACCTTCCTCTAAGACAACAAATCCCAGGTATACCAACTCCTTATTGGCAAAACTAGATTTCTTTAGATTAATCAACATCTCCTCCCTCAGGTTCTCTGGAACTCTTCTAATATGCATTAGATGCGCATCCCAAGTCTTACTGAAAATCAAAATATCATCCAAATAAAAAATAAAAAAACTTTCCAAAAATTCTTTCAGTACCTCGTTCATGAGCCGCATGAATGTGCTCAGTGCATTGGTTAGCCCAAATGACATGACTAACCACTCATACAAACCTTTCTTTGTCTTGAAGGCTGTCTTCCATTCATCTCCTTCTCTGATACAAATCTGGTGATACCCACTCTTCAGGTCAATTTTTGTGAAGTACTTGGCTCTACTCAAACAATCCATTATGTCATCAATTCTGAGCAATGGAAATCTATACTTAATCATGATCTTATTGATGGCTCAAGAGTCTATAGATATCCTCCATTCTCCATCCTTCTTTGGTGCTAGCACTGCAAGTATTGCACATGGACTTAGGCTCTCCCTTATCAGTCCCTTCCTCAACAACTCCTGAACTTGTCTGTTCAGCTATTCATTCTCTGCAGGGGTCATTCTGTGGGCTACCTTGTTGGCAAACTGGCTCCTAGTATCAAATCCATTTGATGACTTATCTTCCTTACCGGTGGTAAACCTTCTGGTACACTATCAAAGATAATGTCTTGGAACTCTTCCAACATATTTGAAACTTCTGCTGGTCCATCTTCACAGTTCTCTTAACTAATCTTAAGAATCAATGCAAAGCAATAACACTCATGCTTCATACCCTCCAAAAATTTCCTACCATCTACTAGGCAAATTATGGCAGTACTACATACCTTTTCTTCCACCTCCTTCAAGGGCTTCAACTTATGATGAACTCCATCCTTTGTTAGGGAATATGTGTTTGCACGGCCATCATGGATAGTGCTCCTATCATACTACCACGGCCTCCCCAATAGCATATGACATTCATCCATTGGTATTATATCACACAACACCTCATCATGGTAGTCTCCAATCTTGAACTTCACTAAACACTGCTCATTGACCAAAGCTCTATGGTCCTTCTGCAACCATGCAATCTGATATGGATGTGGATGCTTTCTTCTTGTCAACTTCAATTTGTCAACCATCTCCTCTAAAACAAGATTATCAATGCTTCCACTATCAATAATAATATCACAACACTTACCTTCACATTTGTACCTTGTGCGGAATAAATGCTTCCTCTAATTGGGTTCTTTCTCCTCATTCAGCAAGGTTCTTCTGACAACTAGGGTTTCTCCCCTTTCAGCATCTTTAGAATGCTCAGAATGTGCATCTTCATCTACATGTGTAACTCATGCATTGCCTTCAGGTCTTCTATTTGCCCTTCCTTGATGTTGTAGACACTCATATGCTTGATGCCCTTCTTCTCCACATTGGAAACAGGTTCCCTTGAAACCTCCTCTTCCAGGTCCTTGCCCAGGTCTACCTCTTCCTCTTCCTCTTTGCTCACCATTGTTCTGGTCATGAGGGCAGTAGGTATTATCTCCTCTCTGATTTTGACTGGTGCTGGCTTCTTCACTTTTCTTTGAATCTTCATTTTGGCCCCCATAGGGTCTTCCACCAGTCCTTCCGCCTTGACCTCTTCCCCTTTGCTTGTCGTCAAATCTTTTATTCAGCTTCTCTTCCACCTTTAGGGAAAACTGGTATGCATCTTCTATGGTGGTCATTCTAACTAGGCTCAACTCCTCTTGAATACTTGGCCTCAACCCATTAATGTAACGGGCTACCTTCTCCCTTTTTGGCTCTGCATGGCCTATCCTAATAGTAATCTTATAAAACTCTTTTGTATAATCCTTGACAGACTTGTTACCTTGCTTCAATCCTTGCAACTTCTTCAATAGCTCCATCTTATAGTCCACAGGAATGTACTACTTCTTCAATTTCTCCACCACCTAATCCCATCTAGTGATCTTTCCTTTTCCTCTTCTATTCTTCTCTAATTGGACGTCTTTCCACCAAATATTTGCATGGCCCTTCAACTTTATTTTTGCAAACTTGACCCAATCTGGGTCCTCCACATCTTCATACTCGAAATACTCTTCCATGTCATTGATCCAATCAATGAGCTATTCCAGATTCAAATCTCCAAAATATGTAGAAACTTTGATCTTGGGCCTCTTTCCAATCTTAGAAATGGCCCTCAACAACCTAAATTCTATAGGATCTCCTGCAGCTTCTTGTTCTTCATCAGATAGCTCTTCTTCAGCTTCATCTTCGCTTTCTTCTCTTGTTCTCGGCTCAAACCCTCTTCACAGCTCCTCTTGCAAGCATCGATTTGCCTTTACAGGGCTCTAAAACCCTCTTCTGTCATAGTATTCCTCCCAACATGATTCCTTCGTGGAGGCATCTTCGTCTCCACAGTAAACGCACAACCTCAAGTCGTGGTGCAACCTACCTCATGGTCGGTGATCTATCTACACACTCAGGAAACTTGGCTCTGATACCACTTGATGAAGGGGTAAACCATAAAACGCACAACAACATAAATAGGATATAGAAAATAGAATATTTCTTTATTGATCTGGGCAACTCATTACATTACAGAAACTCAATTACATTTAGAGGATGAATCCCGTACTGGCTGCAACACATTACAGTGTTCCCAACCTCTAGACTTTAGAACCTTCAGCCTTCTGTAACCCCAAATTAGCTAGGGTTTCTATTTTCCTTCCTATATACTAACTCCACACTGGCCCCCTTAACTCTACTACCACCCAGGGTTCCCAAAATAGTCATAAATAGCACTTTTTCTGATCTGGGTATCCGATTGACAAACCGTTTTTAAGCACCGAAAAGCTCGCGATGTGAACTATCATGCTAGAAATTCGTAAATGAATTTTCGTCAATTTTTTGGGATGTTATGGGATGTTTTAGTGCCTCATATCTCATTCCAAAAATTTTTAGGGGCTTTTCAGAAAACAAAAACTTTAATATCTTTCAGTTCACAAATGATCTTTGCCTGATTCCTTTGCCAAAGGTCTTATAATTCTATTATGTAACATTCTGGAAGTGTTTTCTTCATTATGTGCCCAAATGCAAACTTTCCTAAAATAGCAGGTTGCTATTTTTAGTAGTTTTGGAAAAACTGAAAGTCCTACATCATTATTCTGGATATTATGGAACCAAAAACACTAATTATGGAAAGAAATGAAAACAACTACAATGATTTTGAATTATCTTCTTTTTGGGTGATGCAAGATTGCCTTTACACCACTGGATGCTCCTACATCAGACACCCAGGGTAATTTGAGAAGCGACCCTATCACATCGTAGGTGTTTGTGTGAGGAAAACCCAAACAGTCAACCTCTGCCTTAGACAACCAAGAAGAATCTTCAACAGGCCTTCCTTTCAATTTCACTAGATATTCTTCATATTGCCTGTTTCAAATACTCCTTCCCACACAGCTATCCAAGATCTCTTCTATCTCCTTTGTTGAAGTAGATGCCGGAATACTCCACTGTTCCTTTGTTGGTCCATCCTTTGTTCCACCTTCATGATATTCTGATAAATCAGCAATGTTGAAAACAGGGGAAATGTTGATCCCACTTGGCAACTCCACCTCATATGCATTTCCTAAATCATGTTTCTTCAAGATTTTGCATGGTCCAAATTTCTTCATTTTTAGCTTATTGTATGTTCCAATTGGGAACCTTTCTTTTCTCGAGTGAACCATGACTTCATCTCCTACCTAGAATTCATTATATCTCCTCTTCTGATCTACCTTAGCCTTGTACTGAATGTTCATCTTATTAATGTGCTTTCTCACCTCTTCATGCAAATTCTTTAGATGCTCTGCAAAGTCTTCAGCTTCAACACTTGTCTTTTCTCCTTTGTCTAGCTTTCTTAACTTAGAAGTGTTTCTTGGGCTATTGCCATATACAATTTGGAATGGTGATTTACCAGTACTCCTGTTGACAGAATTGTTGTAAGCAATTTTTTTTTGTGGTAAAATCAAATCCCATCCCTTGGGCTTATCTCCTACTAAGCATCGTAGTAGGTTACCCAAACTCCTATTCAACACTTATGTCTGTCCATCAGTCTGTGGATGGTGTGTAGAACTAAACTTCAAATCTGTCTTCAACTTCTTCCACAATGTCCTCCAAAAATAACCAACAAACTTGGTATCTCGATCTGAAACTATGCTCTTTGGTAGACCGTGTAATCTCACCACCTCTCTAAAAAATAATTTAGCAGCATGAACAACATCATTAGTCTTCTTGCAAGGAATAAAATGTGCCATCTTTGAGAATCTTTCCACCACCACAAAATGGAATCATGTACTCTCTGTGTCCTAGGTAAACCAAGAACAAAATCCATACTGATATCATCCCATGGCTTCTTCGGTATAGGTAATGGCTGATATAGACCTATGTTCTAACTTGCTCCTTTTTCTATTTGACATAATCTGCAACTCTAAACAAATTTCCTCACATCCTACTACAACTATGGCCAATAATATTTTTCACCAACAATAGCAATGGTCTTGTCTTGACCAAAGTGTCCGGCCAATCCTCCACTATGCTTCTCCTTAATCAGGTTCTCTCTCATGGAACTTCTTGGAATGCACAACTGGCTTCCTCTAAACAACATGACATCTTGGATTATGAAATCCAACCATTTTGTTCTATCCAAAGTAACAAGTTCCAAACAAGCTTTCCAGGCATCTGCAAAATTTGGATCGTCAGGATACAAACTTTTGAGCTCATTGAACCCAACAACTTTTATCTTCATTTCTGTCAACAAATTTTGCCTTCTGCTCAAGGCATCTGTAACTCTATTGGACTTCCCACTCCTGTGCTTCAAAACAAAAGTATAGCTCTACAAAAACTCAACCCATTTTAAGTGCCTTTGGTTCAACTTCCCTTGACTATTAAGATACTACAAACCCTGATGATCAGTATATAAAACAAACTCTTTTGGCAACAAAAAATGTCTCCATTTCTTTAAAGCCTTAACAATTGCATAAAATTCCTTATCATAAACAGAATACTTTTTCTTGGCATCATTAAGCTTCTCACTAGAATAGGAAATGGGCTTACTTTCTTGGCTCAAAAAAACTCCTATACCACTACCACTAGCATCACAATCTACCTGAAATACCTTATTGAAATCTAGAAGTGCCAAAACAGGTTGTTCTACGAATTTCTGCTTCAATGTATCAAAGCTCTTGTCTGCTCCTTTAGTCCATCTAAACTCTTTTCTATCCCTTGTCATTGTCTCAGTTAGGGGTTTACAAATGCTACTAAAATTCCTACTAAACTTTCTATAAAAACTTGCCAAACCATGAAAAGATCTTACCTCCATTGCACTCCTTGGCATAGGCCATTCAATGATAGCCCTTACTTTTTCTGGGTCCATCTTAAGACCTTCCTCTAAGACAACAAATCCCAGATATACCAACTCCTTCTTGGCAAAACTACATTTAGATTAATCGGCAACTTCTCCTCCCTTAGCTTCTCTAGAACTCTTCTGATATGCATTAGATGCTCATCCCAAGTCTTATTGAAAATCAAAATATCATCCAAATAAACAATAACAAAACTTCCCAAAAATTCTTTTAGTACCTCATTCACGAGCTGCATGAAGATGCTTGGTGCATTGGTTAGCCCAAATGGCATGACTAACCACTCATACAAACCTTCCTTTGTCTTGAAGGCTATTTTCCATTCATCTCCTTCTCTGATACGGATCTGGTGATACCCACTCTTCAGGTCAATTTTTGTGAAGTACTTGGCTCCGCTCAAACAATCCATGATGTCATCCATTCTAAGCAATGGAAATCTGTACTTAATCGTGATCTTATTGATGGCTCAAGCATATGTACACATCCTCCATTCTCCATCCTTCTTTGGTGCTAGTATTATAGGTACCGCACATGGACTCAAGCTCTCCCTTATCAATCCCTTCCTCAACAACTCCTGAACTTGTCTATTCAGCTCTTCATTCTCTGTAGGGGTTATTTTGTGGGCTTCCTTGTTTGGCAAACTAGCTCCTAGTATCAAATCCATTTGATGACTTATCTTCCTTACTAATGGTAAACCTTCTGGTACATTATCAGAGATAATGTCCTAGAACTCTTCCAACATATTTGAAACTTCTGCTGGTACATCTTCACAGTTCTCTTGACCAATCTTAGGAATCAATGTAAAGCAATGATACTCATGCTTCATACCCTCCAAAAATTTCCTACCATCTACTAGGCAAATTCTGGGAGTACCACATACCTTTTCTTCCACCTCCTTCAAGGGCTTCAACTTATGACGAACTCCATCCTTTGTTAGGGAATATTTGTTTGCACGACCATCATGGACAGCGCTCCTATCATACTACCACGACCTCCCCAATAGCATATGACATGCATCCATTGGTATTATATCACACAACACCTCATCATGGTTGTCTCCAATCTTGAACTTCACTAAACACTGCTCATTGACCAAAGCTCTATGGTCCTTCTGCAACCATGCAATCCGATATGGATGTGGATGCTTTCTTCTTGTCAACTTCAATTTGTTAACCATCTCCTTTGAAACAAGATTATCAGTGCTTGCACTATCAATAATAATATCACAAAACTTACCTTCACATTTGCACCTTGTGCGGAATAAACTCTTCCTCTGATTGGGTTCTTTCTCCTCATTAAGTAAGGTTCTTCTAACAATTAGGTTTTCTCCCCTTTCAGTATCTTCAGAATGCTCAGAATGTGCATCTTCATCTACATGTGCAACTCGTGCATTGCCTTTAGGTCTTCTATTTGTCCTTCCTTGATGTTGCAGACACCGTATACTCAATGCCCTTCTTCCCCACATTGGAAATAGGTTCCTCTAAAACCTCCTCTTCTGGGTGCTTGCCCATGTCTACCTCTTCCTCTTCCTCTTCGCTCACCATTGTTCTAGTCATGAGGGTGGTAGTTATTATCTCCTCTCTGATTTCGATGGTGCCAGCTTCTTCACTTTTCTTTGAATCTTCATTTCGGCCCCCTTAGGGTCTTCCACCAATCCTTCTGTCTTGACCTCTTTCCCTTTGCTTGTCGTCAAATCTTTTATTCAGATTCTCTTCCACCTTTAGGGAAAACTGGTATGTGTCTTCTATGGTGGTCATTCTGACCAGGCTCAACTCCTCTTGAATACTTGGCCTCAACCTATTAATGTAATAGGCTACCTTCTCCTTATTTTGCTCTGCATGGCCTATCCTAATAGTAATCTTATAAAACTCTTCTGTATACTCCTTGACAAACTAGTTACCTTGCTTCAATCCTTGCAACTTCTTCAATAGCTCCATCTCATAGTCCACAGGAATGAACTGCTTCTTCAGTTTCTCCACCATCTAATCCCATCTGGTGATCTTTCCTTTTCCTCTTCTATTCCTCTCTAACTGGACCTCCTTCCACCAAATATTTGCATGGCCCTTCAACTTTTTTTTGCAAACTTGACCTGATCTAGGTCCTCCACATCTTCATACTCGAAATACTCTTCCATATCATTGATCCAATCAATGAGCTATTCTGGATTCAAATCTCTAGAATGTGTAGAAACTTTGATCCTGGGCCTCTTTCCAATCTTAGAAATGGCCTCAACAACCTAACTTCTGCAGGATCTCCTGCAGCTTCTTGTTCTTGATCAGATAGCTCTTCTTCAGCTTCATCTTCACTTTCTTCTCTTGTTCTCAGCTCAAACCCTCTTCGCAGCTCCTCTTGCAATGCATCAATTTGCCTTTGTAGGGCTCTAAAACCCTGTTCTATCAAAGTATTCCTCCCAACATGATTTCTTCATGGAGGCATCTTGGTCTCCATAGTAAACCCAAAACCTCAGGTCCTGGTGCAAACTGCATCATGGTCAGCAATCTGTCTACACACTCAGGAAACTTGGCTCTGATACCACTTGATGAAGGGGGTAAACCATAAAACACACAACAACAGAAATAGGATATAGAAAATAGAATATTTATTTATTGATCTAGGCAACTCATAACATTACAAAAACTTAATTACATTTAGAGGATGAATCCCCTATTGTCTGCAACACATTACAGCTTTCCCAACCTCCAGACTCTAGAACCTTCAGCTTTCTGTAACCCCAAATTAGCTAGGGTTTCTATTTTCCTACCTATTTCTAACTCCACACTGGCCCCCTTAACTGTACTACCACCTAGGGTTCCCAAAATAGTCATCAATAGCACTTTTGGTGGCCTCCCGCTAAATTTTAAATTTTGCAACTCCCTCCAAAAGTAGGTCAACTTTTGGGAAGCATAACTTTTAATCCGGGCATCTGATTGACCAACCGTTTTAAGCACTGGAAAGCTCGTGATGTGAACTATCATGCAGGAAATTCATAAATGGATTTCTGTCAACTTTTTAGGACATTATGGGATGTTTTAGTGCCTCATATCTCGTTCCAAAAATTTTGAGGCTTTTCAGAAAATAAAAATATTAATATCTTTTAGCTCACAAATGATCTTTGCCTGATTCCTTTGCCAAAGGTCTTATATTTCTGTTATGTAACTTTCTGGAAGTTTTTGCTTCATTACGTGCCTAAATGCAAACTTTCCTGAAATAGCAGGTACACTTTCTAAAATAGGCAGGTTGTTGTTTTTAGCAGTTTTGGAAAAACTGAAAGTCCTACATCATTATTCTAGATATTATGGAACCAAAAACACTAATTATGGAAAGAAATAAAAACAAATACAATGATTTTGAATTATCTTCTTTTTGGGTGATGCAAGATTTCCCTTACACCACTGGATGCTCCTACATAATAACATTTGATAAGAATGGTTGCATATTGGTAAGAGGGAGTTTGGTGATAGTGAGAGGGACAAGGAAGGGGACTCTGTTTAAGCTAGAAGCCACTACTATTTATAACTCTACTAATGTAACTAAAAAATTTAAAAATACTTGTATGTTGTGGTACCGTAGATCAAGCCACAAAAGTGAAACTAGTTTAGAAACCATTTTGAATTAAAAATTGTTAGATGATTTATCTTATTCTGATGAGAGTTTTGATTTTTGTGGACATTGTGTGTTTGGAAAATAGAATAGAAATCTATTTCCTTTAGGTAGTTATAAATCTAAGAATAAGTTGGAACTTATTCATTTGGATGTATTTGGTCCAATGAGTATTGAATCAATTGGAAATTTTAGATACTTTATTTCTGTCATTGATAATGTCTCAAGGTTTCCCTAGATTTATTTTATGTGACACAAGTCTGAAGTATTCACAAAGTTTAAGGAATTTAAATCCTTAGTTGAAAAAAATTAGATTGTAAAATAAAGCTTTCGAGATTTGACAATGGAGGGGAATATTATTCTGGAGACTTTGATGAACTCTACAAGCATGCAGAAATTGTTAGATAGAAGACTACTCCATATACTCGATAGCATAATGGAGTGGCAGAAAGGATGAATCAGACAATTATGGAAAGAGCCAGAAGTTATATTATTCACAGTTTAATAGATGCATTTGGGAAGAAGATTTGAGTACTACTTGTTACTTGTTGAACAAATCTCCTTGCAAGGCTCTTCAAAAAACTCCTTATGAAGTGTCGACAGGTAAGAAACTTTTTGTTTCACATTTAAGGGCATTTGGCTAGGAGGCTTATGTTCATGTGCCAAAAGAAAAATGATCTAAGTTGGACCCAAAAGTTGAAAAGTACATTTCTATTGGATATGGTGATAATGTTAAAGGGTATAAGCTTTGGAATCCACTAACCCATAAGATTATCTATTATAGAGATGTCATTTTCAGGGAACTTAGTGTTATTTTAGATTCTAAATAGCCAAGAGAAAAAGATAAGGAAAGAAGAGTGCACTTTGAGATTAAGTAGGAAGATGCACCTTTGAAAGAACATCGAGATTGATTTGAGGATAAGGAGGATGAAGATGAAGAAGAAGAGGGTTTAGGTGAGGTTACCAAGAAAACTAAAGAGGTTGGGGAATATAACCAAGAAAAATTTAAGCAATCTGAAGAACAAGCAAAGCCCCTTATTTCTATTCTCATAAGATCCACAAGACAACAAAATCCAATTGACAAGTATTACCCACCAAATTTCCATTGTATATTTGCTTTGTTAAGTACTGATAATGGACCTAGATCTTACATGGATGCTATAGATTTAGTTGATAGTGTCTTGGAAACAAACCATGTTAAATGAGATGATGGCATTAGGCTCAAGTGACACCTAGGATCTTGTGTGTTTTCCCAAAGGTAGAAAGGACATTAGATGTAAGTGGGTCTTTAAGAAGTTTGGAGCACATGATTCATTGGAGAAGTACAATGATAGAATAGTGGCCAAGGGATACTCCTAGAGAGGGAGTTGATTTTGGTTAAATATTCTCTCTTGTTGCTAAATTATCCTAAATTAGATTTTGTTATCTATCGTTGCTTCTAATGAATTTAAAATTGAGCAAATGGATATTAAAACAACCTTTTTGCACGGAGACTTGGAATAGGAAATTTACATGCAACATCGTACAAGGTTTGAGGTAAAAGGGAAAGACTACTAGGTATGTAGATTAAAATAATCTCTTTATGGTTTAAAACAATCTCCCTAATGTGGTATCAAAAGTTTGAATCTTTTGTTTTAAAATTGGGTTTTGTTAGAAGCGAATATAATAATTGTATTTACATTCAATGTATTGATGATCATATATTGATTATTACCTCAAGTATGTTGATGATGTGTTATTTTTTAGCAACACTAAGTGTATGATTAGTGAGTTGAAAGCCCAACTTTCAGGTGCATTTGACATGAAGGATCTGGGAGAAACCAGGTATATTTTGGGGATGGAGATCAAAAGAGATTGGGAAAATACAAAGCTTTGGTTATCGCAAAGTATGTTGATACTATTCTGAATAGATTTAGTATGCAAGATTGCAATATAGTTAGAATTCCTTTGTTAGTTGGTACTAAGCTTTCAATATATGTGTCCTAAGAATGAAGATGATTTAGAGGATATGTCTAAGGTTCTATATGCTAGTGTTGTAAGAAGTTTGATGTATGCAATGGTTTGCACTAGACCATATATTGTCCAAGTAGTGGGATTTTGAGAAAGTTTATGTCTAACCCTGGTAGATAGTATTGGAATTTTACAGAGAGGGTATTTAGATATTTGGCTAGTACTTTCGATTACTCTCTGGTTTATTTTAGTACTAATAATATGGAGAATACATTGAATATACATGGTTATGTTGATACAGATTGGGCATGTGATGTAGACAGTCGAAGATCTACAAGTGGGTATGTATTTACATTGTTTGGAGGAGCAGTGAGTTGGATGAGTAAGAGGCAACATACAGTTTCATTGTTAACCACTGAAGCAGAGTACATGGCAAATGCCCATGTATCTAAGGAGGTGGTTTGATTATAGAGACTATGTGTAGGTATTGGTTTTGATTGCAGGACTATTTAGATTAGCTATGATAGCTAGAGTGTGATATGTTTGGCCAAGAATCCAATGTATCATGCACAAATGAAGCATGTGGATGTTGAATACCATTTTCTTCATGAATTGATTGCTAATGGACAAATTGAGCTTTAGAAGATTAATACTCAAGAGAATGTTGCAGATTCACTTACTAAACTAGTGAGCAAAAAGAAGTTTACTTGGCATAGGGAGGCCATGGGCCTTGTTCCTAGTGTTTAATTGTTTTATGTTTTCATATGGATGAATTTACCATGTATGATGTCAAGTGGGAGAATATTATGATTAAGGTTCCATCAACCTTGTAAATCCTATGTAATTAATTACTCTTAATGTTGTTTGTAAATTTCCTTAAGGGAAGATGTCTTCACCTGGCAACAGTCTTGTTTCAGCCAAATTTTAGATCCTAGTACCTGACAGAGGCTATGGGGGGCTTCCCCTCCTGATGCAGAGGTAGGAGGACCAAAACTATCCTCAATAACATTAACAAATCAAAGAACTAATCCAATTGATTTGGTCAGGTTGAAGAGAACATTAATACATATTTTTCCTCCAATTTTCATGAAGATCCAATGGTAGGAGAGAAAGTTATGACTCTTTTGCCAAAACTACAAACCCTAGGCAGCGTTCAGACCTGCCCTCACCAAAATTGCAATATCTCTCACAAAACATAATGAAATTATACCAAACCAAAAGAATTGTAAACTAGAAACACATATATTTCCATCCATCTATTATATACATCAATGTGAGGCCGTACCGGTTCGTACCATGCATATTTTCAGACTGCATTTTTAGAAAATTAAACTCTGCAGACCTACCCTTAATAAAAATGCCATAACTTATTCAAATCTTAATGAAATTTGATGCAATAAGAAGAAATAGAAATTAGACTCAAGAATCGTTCCAACCATATATGGCTTTCCCATGTATCGTTCTGTAAAAAACCGTACCAAATGCTGTAATAGGACTGTTATAGGAGAATTCTAGAAATTGTAGTCACTAAAACGGTCATAACTTCCTCAATATTGCACCAAATTCGATGAGACAAAAAGGAAAGGGAGGGTGATTGAATATACTTTCATTTGAAATCAAAAATAAATGTCCTCCTACCCTTACTAGGCCATACCATGCAAGAAAACAGCAAATTTTTGAAGTATAATACAGAAAACATTGCTTTTTACCGTTCCATTCTCAATCTTCAATCACCTCTAGGTTTTCAAAGGTATACAAGGCCTTTTTAAAGGTATTACAAATGACCTTTCAGTTTCCAACTACTTGGAACAAACCAAGAGCCAAATGACTCTTCACCTTCCCTCATTCTTCATCTTTTTTCCAACTTTACATTGACAACCTTTACATGGTTTGCAATATTTTGCATATTTGAACTTCCTAGTGACCTCTAATACATAACAATGACTTGATTAACCTTATACAATGATGAATCATTACAATATTGGATCATTTTAATCAAACTCCTATGGAAGTCAAGGTGCTCCTGCATCACCTCCCCCCTACTATCATCGGGGGTTCCAAGGGGGCTGGTGACAACTTCTTATCCCCCTTGGAAAGGGTTCAGGGGAAATGCCCTAGAAGAGAAAATTTTAGAAAATTACCTTGTAAAATATTGTAATTTCATAGTCAATCTAGATCGTTCATCATTAGGTTACAAATGTGATGATAGAATTTATGTTGGGGTTTTCTTCCCTAGAAGTAAATACTTTTAAGGGAGCTTTGTATTATGGCAGTGTTGTTGTAGAGTTGAGTCTGCAAAATAGGTGCTACTAGATTGAAGACTGAAGATGAGGTTGTTAGTGACATATTGTAAACTCTATTGAAGTTAATAGAGACTAGTGCATCTCTTCTTGTGTGGATTTTTTTCCCGAAATGTTTTCTCCACATAAACACTTTGTTATGTGTTTAGTTTTTTATTGCATTATTTCTTTGTATTACTGATTTGATTTCCTATAATATGTTGAACACCTAGAATACTGAGAGGGGAGTGAATCAGTATTCTAGAAAACCATTCAGATAGAAAACATCTTAAACCATTTAGCATATTCAATTGTAGTAAAGTAAGTTATGTATGAGATCATGAAGTAAAGAAACCATAACACATGAATACTAGGATTTTTACATAGAAAACCCAAAAGGGAAAAACCACGGTGAGTGTTAGCTCAAAATATATTATAACCAGTTAAGGTAATATAGAATTACTCACTACAAGTGGACTCACTATCCAAGTGAACTCACTTCCCACTGAGTAAGAAAGAGAGAAGAAATACAGAAGTTCTCACTACAAGTGGACTCACTGTCTAGTGAATAAGAAAGAAAGAAGAAGAAAAGAAACTATTATATTTGCATCTAAACATGCATGAATAAACTATTCTCTACTCTACACTTCAAATACACACTCTATTATGTTCTTTCTCATTCACACATTCAAAACTTGATCATCACACATTTGCATCTATTCACATTACATTCGCACACCCCCACATATCAAGATCACTTTTCATCAAAATCAAATCACTACTTTTATATATGTTTCACCTTCGACATTAGGTAGGTCATCCCAAAAACATGCCTCTAACTTAACCACAAACTTTACACCAAAATTCAAATGGAAATATAGGTTGGGTGGACCTAAAATAGATCTTACTTAATTTGACACATCACTTTTACCTTCCTTTTAGGACCACTTTACTTATATCACCAAATAGGTCAGCATGTTAGAGTGTAGCATGTACAATGACATAGGTCAACCTCAAATTCCAATGTGGACTCAACAAAACAAGAAATATAATCTCTTAGGTTGGATTCACCTATAGAAACACCTTAGGTAACACCACACCCTTTGAAATGCACCACATCAAGTGATCTTCATCAAGTCAGCTTCAGGAGTAGAGAAACTTAAATGTATTCTAACTGTCAGACTTGAACTCATCAATTGAAACTCCAAATCACCTCAGCCTTAGAACTAGCACACTTTAGACATTCACAAACACATCCCCAAATCTGCAAAACAAAATACTTATATGTGGTAAAATGAGGAGCACTGGAAGATACTCACTATCGCAATCATTCACTATCTATCTAAGTAGCGATATTAAGATCAACTTAACTCACACACTAGAGGTCTTCAAGCATTGAATCTTTGGATTTAGAAACTTCATACATATGTCTTCGATCCTTCAGAAGTGCAAAAGATAATAAGTCACAGTGGAGATATGTAGACCAAAACAAAATAATATTCTACACTACATGAGTTTGCATATTGTCATACCAAATTTAGCTAATATATATACAACCTTTTGGACCACATAGGAACCTAAAGTCTTGGATTTAGATGCATCTAACAATACTTGACAACTTCCAAAAACCACAACACAAAATATTCAATTTGTAGAAAATGTGGACCAAAACATTGTACCTCTGTGCACTGAAGGAGACAGTCCAACACTTAGCCAAATTTCCATTAATTTATCTTCCAGATCAAAACACTTTGTATAAGTAACAATATGAGTATCATAGCTACCCTAAACATTATTTCCATCAACTAAGCATTGTTGCCATCAATGAAAACACACAACACTTCTTAACTTCTTATGACAACACATGTAGACTGTCATGAACCTTAGTAAACTAGCAGTGTCTCTATCCAACAATCTCCCCCTTTGGCATTGATGGCAACACTATTGGCAACTTGGCAAACATCATTGATGAAGACACTACTGGTATGACTTAGATTGACTAAGTATGATGTTTGGATGATGTTGTCTTTGATGGCAACAAGCAACAAGGATTCAGAAGGATTGTGAGGTTATATTAATCCTCATGGAGTAATGTGTATGGAGAATTCTGGTCTGAAAAGAAGACTTAGGTATGGAGAATGTTGGCAGAGCACAAAGAACACTACAGAGCTACAATGTTATGATCCACATTAGTCGATATTTGAAGATCAGGTCTTGTGGTTATAGTATGATGTTGGTGATACTTATATGTTTCTAAGTCAAAGTTTTTATCTTCTGATGAGCTCCAAAATTACATCTTCAAGTTTGATAAGTTCGACATAGTAAAGTACAGTGTTAAACAAGGCAGAACACATGTTTGGTTTGGTCTGCATTTCTCTGGTATTTGATATTTTCTCCAACAGTTTTGAGGTGTTGTAAACACATGTTTGAAGTCTCTAAATCAAAAGTTTCCAACTCTAAAGTCCTCTAGTAAGGAAGTTATGAGTACCTGAGTATCACTACATGCATTGATAATGTTTGACAAAGACAGAGTCTAGTTTTTGATACTTTACATTTTGTCGCATGTTAATATTTTGTTATGTGGTTTTAAAGTTATGTTTTGGGATATCTAAGGAGTCTTAGTTGTGAATTAAAGGAGTATTGTGGTCCACATTGAAAGTTGTGATTTGACAGTTGGACTGAACATATGCTATTCTATGTATGAGGCTGACCTAATAGTATAATCTCTATGCAGAAGAATCTTCTGATTAGAATCATGTTCTAAATGATTCTATAGTTGGAGTCAACATATGAGAATGTGTTTCAAGTTTTTTTTTGGTTCACAAAGTATTTTGGTGATTGCATTAGGCTGACAAGCTACACGTTGCATCCTAGCAGGCCAACCTGATTTAAAGTTTGTAAGTGTTGCAAATATATATATGAGATTCACTTTGGTGTTTTTGTGGAGTGATGTGAACATGAAGGAGTATGCGTGACATGTATGAAGTTTTGTGATCCGATCAGTGTGACAAGTGTGTGAGAAGAAGCTTTATGAAGAGTAGAGTAGTGTGACAAAGTAGGTCGGGATGAAGAGTTTTGAGATAGTATTTTGAGCTTCATTGGAGTTGTATCCCATGCATAATGTAGATGCAATTGTAATAGTTTATTCTTGGTAGTGAGCCATCTATTTTATTTCTTTATGGCAGTGAGCCTGTATGCAGTGAGTATCCTTCTAGACATGGAGTCCTTAGAGTAGTGAGCCCTGGTTAGTAAGCCTCTTTGTAATTCAGTATTGTTACTAACACTCACCTTGGTTTTTACCTTTTTGGGTTTTCCACATAATAGTTTATTCTTGCAATAGTTTATTTTTGGGTTTTCCACGTATTAGTTTATTTTTGGGTTTTCCACATAATAGTATCCTTCTTGGTAGTTTATGTTTATCATTGCAATTGTAATAGTTTATTCTTGGTAGTGAGCCATCTATTTTATTTCTTTATGGCAGTGAGCCTGTATGCAGTGAGTATCCTTCTAGACATGGAGTCCTTAAAGTAGTGAGCCCTGGTTAGTGAGCCTCTTTGTAATTCAGTATTGTTACTAACACTCACCTTGGTTTTTACCTTTTTGGGTTTTCCACGTAATAGTTTATTCTTGTAATAGTTTATTTTTGGGTTTTCCATGTAATAGTTTATTTTTGGGTTTTCCACATAATAGTATCCTTCTTGGTAGTTTATGTTTATCATTGCAATTGTAATAGTTTATTCTTGGTAGTGAGTCATCTATTTTATTTCTTTATGGAAGTGAGCCTGTATGCAGTGAGTATCCTTCTGGACATGGAGTCCTTAGAGTAGTGAGCCCTGGTTAGTGAGCCTCTTTGTAATTCTGTATTATTACTAACACTCACCTTGGTTTTTACCTTTTTGGGTTTTCCACGTAAAAATCCTTGTGTTCATGTGTTATGGTTTATGGTTGTGCTTACTATGCTTGATTTTCTTTATTGTTATTAAATGTGGCAAATGGATTAATGGTTTAATAAGGGAATGGTTTAATAGAATACTGATTCACCCCCCCTCTCAATATTCTGGGTGTTCAATAAACACATGATGTGAAAACCATAGATCCAAATCTTTGCAACTCCTTCTGAGATGGGTATTCTCCACAACTACATCACTTCAGCAAAATTGCCTTTTTCACATCTTCTTCTCCCCCCTTTAACATCAATGGAAAAGGATATGTTTTTCTTACTAGATCTTATTTTGTCTAGAGAGCATAAGTATACACATACAAAAAAATTCTCCCCCTAAGTAACTGACTTCTATATACACCAAAATTCCAAGAAGTTGACTTATAATCTTTCGCATATGTATAGAGAAATCAAAATTTACTGATCTTTAGGTAGGATTTCCTTGTAGATTTTCTTGAGTAGCACCACATCTAGATCCTATCTAGCCTTGGCATACTTCAAGAATTGTACATGCCCATTGATTTGGGTTAACATATATTATACCTTCTCAATTGTATCAAGAACATTAGTCATCTTCCTAACCTTATCAGTCTCATTTATCAAACCCATCATAGTTGCAATTTTAAAACTTACTATTTCTCTGAGTTGGCTCATCTGATCCTTGATAGAATCCTTTTCAATATGCAATTGTTTTATGTCTACATGATCCTTTTCAATCTTAGATCTCAAATCTCCACTCGAATCTTTCCAAGGGTCATATACGATGGAAATACTTAAAAGCTTGTTCTCTAGATTCTCTATTTTCTCCTTCATTTCCTTTGTGGTTAATGGCTAGGTTAAATAGAATTGATACAAAATATTTATAGTATTTACTACAGATTATACATATTGAATACTATTATCTAGCAAAACTTTTGTCTTAGAGCACTTATCATTCAATTCAACTAACCCTTTGTTGTCATACTCTTCTTGAACCTTCTTCTCTGTCACAGCTTCAAGTGACTCAAACCTGCTATTTACAGACTCCAAGATTTTCTTCATTTGTAGATTTAGAGTTAATGAGGTATCCTTTTCAATAGCCAACAAACTTTTTTCAAAAATTGTAACAACTTCTTCAATCAACTTGCTATCTTCAATGTGAGACTCCATAATTTCCTCTTGGGCTATTGTCTAGAAAATTGTTGCCAACTTCAATTTCTGAAAAGGAGACATAATTTCCAAATTCAATTGGCCATCAGTGGATAATATTGGCAATAGTTCAAAGATAGATAAAGCTTGTAATTCTTTCTGCTTAATCAAAAACTCTCTTAATGAGCTCAATGATGAAGTTGTTGGGCTTTCACCAGTAGTGTCTCTCCTTTCAACATATTCAGTAGTCAAATTTGTAGTTGGGGCTTTCAGAGGCCTTTCACTAGTAGGAACTTGTTGTTTAGAACTAATCTCTAGACCAAAGGAGTTGTCAACTTGTTCTAGAATATCCTATTTCTACTCATCCTCTTTCTCTGCAGTGTTCTCCTCAGTAGGCTCTCTAACCTCTTCATCATTTCTAGTGTTCTCCAGATGAGGAGACATATTTTGATCATGTGAAGGTGAAGGAATTTGTGTATTTTGGCCATTGTCCACATCCAGAATGACACTTAAGGTTCCCACATTCAGATTCTACTGCCCTTCAATTGTATCAGTAGTAACTAGAAGCTATAGCTCATTTAGCACCTTCAAGGTGATGTCCTTAGTCTCTTTTAGTAAATTCTCAATTTCCTTCTTATCACCAGACATCAATGTGTTAACCCTTGTCTTTGTCCTAAAGTCCTTGCTCAACCTTTTTGTGATTTGAACTTTTTCTCATCCAGAAAGGTTTGGACAGAATTTATTCAACACTATTTCTTTTATCTCAGTGTCTTTCGCCATAGCTTCATCCTTTCTAGCGGTTAGAATGCTAGCTAGGCTGTCAGGCAAGTCAGGCACAACTTCAATTAATGATTTATTAAACATATCCAAGAACCTTACCACAGTGGCTTTAATTATATCCTTGTCAATGTCAGAGATCTCATCATAGAGGTCTTCAATAGGATTCAAATTTCCATGCATAGCCATTGCATTGATCAAGTGGCTTCTAGTGTCATGGTGATATCACTTTTCTTTTCCTTATTCTTCTTCTTCCCTTTTCCTTTTCCTTTTCCCTTACTGGAGAGCTCTCCTTCTTTGGAGGTGTTATCTTTCTTCTCAAAGATATACCTTCTTCTTTAATGGAAATATCAATTTTGGTCCTTTTGGATGATTGTTCTTCAGAAGGGGGTGGTTTATTTTTGTTCCTAACCAATCTTTCTTCTTTTTCTTCTTGTTCTTCCTCCTCTTCCACATTTATTCCATGAATTTAACATAGGTTCTTCTTATTACTTTACCTTTAACTCTTCCTTTCTTTGCAAGTGTGGCTATGGGAGCTTTAGAGGAGATAGCAGACCTTGTCCTTGGTCTCACTAGAGAGGATTCCTCTTTCACTATAGTATCTTTTCATGTTGTCTTAGTAGAGGGAATAGTTTTGGAGGACTTCTAAGGAGTAGTAACAGTTTCCCTACCACACCTGGAGGCACTAGAGCTTTTAGTAGTACTTATTTTCCCTTGTCTTTGTGCTTTTGCTTGTTGAACTTGCTCTTTCAATATTCCCATTCTTTTTTCTATCTCATCAACTATTTTGTTGACTTTTCTCTTTATTTCTAGTTTCTTGTGTTGCATACCTCAACTAATTTCTCCTCATAAGTACCAAATCTCACTTGTGCAACATCTTTTGTACTCTTTAGCAAAATATCACCCAAGCCCTCAATTTCTTGCATACCTAGCTCATATCCCAAAGGTGGGACCCAAACAGTCCTTGGTTCTATAGCTTCCATTATGCATTCATCAGTGAAGACCAAAAATGTGATGTCCTTTTGGTACTTCTCCACCATTTTTCTTGAAATTTTCTCTCTTTCTTGGATTCTCTTCTGAAATACAACAAAGTACATAGTAAATGCATCATCTTGAACTTTTGGATTACCAATTTTGTTCATATAATCTGCAATTTGATGTACCACAGGCCTTCTCCAAATCCATGTGATTCTTTGAGTGATGGGAAGCTCTCTCAGGAAGTAAAATAGGATGCACACAGCAAGGGTTCCAAATTTGAAGGGGTATTTCTTCTCCTTTGTCAATTTTAGGTTTTCCAAGAACTATTGTCTAAGTAACTCATACAGATCATAGTATGTGCCCTTTTCCACCATCTCATAAGCTACATTGATAGCTATAGTAGATGCTAAGTTTTCTCTATTAGAGAAATATATCTTATAGCCGATCACCATAGCAGCATATTTGACTTCTGAATTCTTGATAGGGTTTATTGTTAATGCTCTCTTGTCATAGGTGGCACTGGTTAACTCCATCACCACTTCATTCTTGATAGATTTAAAAACAAGAATAGGTCTAGAGGAACACAGTCTAGTGACCTCCCTCATTACATCCTTTGTAATCATACCAAGCATATCCAACCACATTAATTGATAATGAAATCTAATCAACACTAATCTAACCCATTTTTCATCATAATAGAAACTTGGGAACCATTGCCAAACATCAATTTTCTTATCAGTTAGGTTTTTACATTCTAGGTTAAGTGCATAGTCATCTCCTATGAGCTCATTTACCCAAATATCCCCAAACATTTTGTGATCAAACTCTTCTATTTTGCCATGAATATATATCCTTGTATCTTCCATCAGCAAAACCTCATAAGGAATGGAGGAAAATGCCCCCGTCAAATCATCCTTTAAACACTTATCCAAAAATTTCTTAAATCTAGATCTTGGTCTCTCAGATAGTTCAACAACTTTTAGAGTATCCATTTGGAAGCACTATCAAACTTATCACGAATAGATATCTTTGAAAAACTAGGGAAAAATAGATAAATACCTTTTATTCACTTTAACTGGGTTAGAGTTTTGAAACATGGAACACAAACTTGCCTTGAATTCTTCTTTTACTCAAATTTGTTCTCAAATTCGCTTGAATGTTTGAGTGCAATGTGAGCTTCCTTAAGTCATAATCACTTATAAAATTTTCATCAATCAAACTTAATTCACCATTAATTCTTTGTTCAAAAAGCTAATTAACCCTTTCTTTGTATTACATAGCCGATGCAAATCACTTTGCAATCCTCTGCAATTGAATATTTTCTGCCAAAGTTTTCTTTAAAGGGTTAAACACATCAATCTTCATCTTATATCCATGTGCTAGCTCTAGCACTACACATTTGGCCAAGGGAGGAAAGATTTTCAATAATGCTCCCCCTGAGCCAAAGCTCCTAGTTTAGTTTCTAGAGAAATCATCTATTCCAAGAGGTGGCACAAACACACCATTGACTATAGTTACTTCCTTCTTAATCCAAATCTTGTGCATCTCCTTCTTGATTTCTTCTAGATCAACTGGTATGATTTTTTTTGCTGGCATGTGTTACCTCATACTTTTGTTTCTATAGAACTTTACAAAATGTCCAGGCTTATTGCAATTGTAGCACACAATAATCCTCTAACCATTATTCCTTCCATTCACTCTAGATCTAAATTGGTTAGCTTTATGCCCAAATCTATTGCATGTAAAATATTGACCATTGAAAGATTGAATCATTCTCCTATTGTCATAACCATTCATCCTTTGACTTTTGCACTCATTAGCTTTATGACCAACCCTTTTGCATGAAAAGCATTGACCAGAGCAGGATGGAACATTTTGATTCATCCTACTTCTACATTGTGTTGCCTTATGACCAAATTTATTGCAAGAATGACAGTAACCATTGAAAGATGGGTACCTTTAAGCATTAGGTTGTCTAATCAGTTGTTTAATTAGTGGACTTTTGACTCTTCTCTTCTGATTCCATTTTTGCCTTTCATTATTCTTCTTGTATTCATCTTTTGATTCTTGACCAAACTTTAAACTTTCACCTTTCTCAAACCCTAAGCCTTCTTTATCATTAGGATCTTTCAGAATTGCAATCATCTCATCAAGCCTTGGAGAACTTATTCTAAATTTTTGTTCATAGCTCTTTTCCTTCTTTAGATCTAATTTCATCTTTACAACTTCTTGCTCCAACCTTATACAATATTTAGTTTTTCCTTTCACCAAAGAGTTTAGATCTTCTTTAGTTCTTTCTTATTTCAGATCAGTTTTCAGATCCACAACCTCTTGCTCAAGTCTTTTGCATTCTTCAGATTTCTTTTTCACAACTTCATTGAGGCATTCCTCAATTCTTTTCTTTTCTTCAACTTGCACTTTTAGATTATTCATAGATTCATTTGCTAATATCAATTATTCACTAGCCTCCTTATGCTTTTCTTTAAATTTCTTGACTTGCTCTTTTAGATTTTTAATGCATTCATTTTCTTCCTTAACATTCTCCTTCAAATCAATGATTTTTTCTTTAGATCTCTTTAGGTCTTCAAGGGTAATCTTAAGTTCTTCACTGCTGGTAAACATGGCTTAACCTTCTAAAAATTTAACTGTAGGAATCTCATCAAGAGGAGTAGGATATTTTCTAGGTGCCATGAGTTCAACCTCCAAGATCTCCTTTGAGTTGTTAAGATTCTTCCTAAGGACGAAGATCTAATACCAATTGTTGAACACCTAGAATACTGAGAGGGGGGTGAATCAATATTCTATAAAACCATTTAGATATAAAACATCTTAAACCATTTAGCATATTCAATTGTAGTAAAGTAATTTATGCATGAGATCATGAAGTAAAGAAACCATAACACATGAACACCAGGATTTTTATGTGGAAAACCCCAAAGGGAAAAACCACAATGAGCATTAGCGCACAATATATTATAACTAGTTAAGTAATACATAATTACTCATTGCCAGTGGACTCACTATCCAAGTGAACTCACTACCCACTGAGTAAGAAAGAGAGAATAAATACTAAAGTGTTCACTGCAAGTAGACTCACTGTTTAAGTGGACTCACTGTTTAAGTGGACTCGCTGCCCACTGAATAAGAAAGAAAGAAGAAGAAAAGAGACTATTATATTTGCATCTACACATGCATGAATTATAGTTTCATTGATGTACAAACTATTATTTGTTCTGTACTTCAAGTACACACTCTTCTCTTTTCTTTCTCAATTCACACATTCAAAACTTGATCATCACACATTCGCATCTCTTCACATTACATTTGCACACTCCCACATATCAAGATCACTTTTCATCAAAATCAAATCACTACTTTTATATCTTCTTCACCTTCGACATTAGCTAGGTCATCATAAAAACATGCCTCAAACTTAACCACAAACTCCACACCAAAATTCAAACTAAAATATAGGACAGGGTGGACCTAAAATAGATCTTACTTAATTCAACACATCACTTTTTCCTTCTCTTTAAGACCACTTTACTTATATATCACCAAATAGGTCAACCTCCTAGAGTGTAGCATTTACAATGACACAGGCCAGCCTCAAATTCCAATGCAAACTGAACAAAACAAGAAAAACAATCTCTTAGGTAACACCACACCCTTTGGAATGCACTGCATCAAGTGATATTCATCAAGTTGGCTTCAGGAGTAGAGCAACTCAAACATATTCTAACTGTCAAACCTAGACTCATCAATCGAAACTCCAAATCACCTCAGCCTTGGAACTAGCACACTTCATACATTCACAAACACATCCCCAAATCTGCAAAACAAAATACTTCTATGTAGTGAAATGCAGAGCACTGGAAGATACTCACTATCTCAATCATCACTATCTATCCAAGTACCGATATTTAGATCAAATTAACTCACACTGGAGGTCTTCAAGCATTGAATCTTTGGATTTAGAAAATTAATACATATGTCTTCACTCCCTTAGAACCACAAAAGATAATAAGTCATAGTGGAGATATGGAGACCAAAAAACCAAATATTTTGCACTACTTGAGTTTGCATACTATCATGCCAAACTTAGCTAATATATAGACAACCTTCCAGACTATGTAGGAACCAAAATTCTTGGATTTAGATGCATCTGACAATACTTGATAGCTTCCCAAAATTGCAACACAAAATATTCAATCTGTAGCAAATGCAGACCAAAACACTGTACCTCTATGCACTGAAGGAGATAGTCCAACACTTAGCTAAATTTCCATTAAGTTATCTTCCAAATCAAAACTCTTTGCATGAGTAACAATATGAGTATCATACCTACTCTAAATATTGTTTCCATCAACTAAACATTGTTGCCATCAATGACAACACACAACACTTCTTAACTTCTTATGACTACACATATAGACTATCATGAACCTTATCAGACTAATAGTGTCTCTATCCAACATAATCTCATTTGGTTCTACACTGGATTAATAGTTACAAAAATTTAAATCAGTTTTCCATTCTATAGTTTTTCACCTTCATTTCTAACACATATTACATGCATGGGTATGTGCACAAAGATGGGACATCAAAATGTGGCCAAATTTTCATTTTAATCCATAGGGTACTCACATTCCAAAATAAATCATGTGCTCATAGTAAGGAATATGCATGTTTTTGGTAACATGAATGCGTTATAACACACTCATGTTAACCTATGAAATTTCTCACTTAGACTCTAAACATGTTTGAATTTACCACTTGCCTAAGGGTTGGGTGTCCAAATCTATGTTTTATAAAAACATACAAACTTTAGTCATGCTCTCTATCAAATTTGTGTATTTTAGGACAAGATCCCATAAAAACACCCATATAATGCCAGTCCCCATCTTAGGTTTCTAGCCATATTTCTTTTTCTAACATCCAAATATATTAAGGCTTTGATGTTTAATTATTCTTAGTATTTTCTTTATTTGATACAAAAACACATGTATTTCTTTTTCTACTTAATTTTTGGCCCACTCATCCAAGTTCCAAAAAAATAGATCTTCACACCATATGCTTCAATTTATAGACATTACAAATTGTTAATTTTTAATTTAAAATTACTAAAATTTAAAGGTGGATGTTGACACTAATTCTTGTGTGGCTTGAAATTAGCTCTTTGTAGTCTTTTGTAGCCCTCTCTATTAATAATCAACCTAAAAAAATTTAATTTAATGCTTCATTATTTGTTTATGTCAAGCTTTTTATGTTGTACCCCTTTTTCTTTCCATGTACTTGTTATTTTTTATTTTCTCCATGTCTTGGTCAAGCTCTTATGTTGTAGTTATAGTAACCTTTCATAATGTCCAAGTCCTTTATCTTAACCTCTGTTATTATTTCTAATTCATTGATGACCTATTGTAATCAATCACCCTTTTAACATAAGTTAAAATTTCTATTTACATAGTGATCAAAAGCCAATAATCGAGACAATCAAAACAAACTTAATGTTAGGAATTGCATGCAGAAGATATCAATTAAATGCAAATAATAATTAAATAGAGGAATGAAAATTACACAGAAATAATAACAGCGAGAGACAAGTTTTAACGTGGTTCACACAAACTCAGGCTACATCCACCAACAGAGAGTCCAATATTATTATCCAGTAAATAAAACCAATTACAACCAACAATCCTTGTAACTCAATACCATTGCAAATGCTACAATACAATATCTCAATGGAAACCCTAACCCTTAGCCGCTTTTATCAAGCCTTATGTCAGTTACAAAATTAGGGTTTTTTTAATGTCGGCCAATAGAAAAATAACTCCTGACGCCTTTATAAAATAATAAAAATCATTTGAGGTTTCGAGGGTGCTACCCCTTGACCCCACCTTGTATCGCGACAGGGAGCGTGCCAAGGGTGCTATCCCTGGACCCTGTAAGGGGCGCTGTCTCTTGACCCTGTCTTGGGGGCACTGTCCCCAAACCCCCATTTAAATAATTTGGGGGAAAAATTGCACTGATAAAAGTGGGGAAAATTTAACTTCTGAGTCTAATTAGGCTCCATATAACAATAATCTCCCACTTGGAGACTGATCATAACACCGCTGACCCTATAGCTCCCACTGGAAATAAGCACCCTAGACCTTGTTGTTCTAATTTTTTGTTTTCAATCTTGAAGACCAACCAAAGCTAAAGAAGAGCTCAGATTCTCCCTTGTCACTACCTTTGTAAACATATCTGCTAGAATTTCATCTCTATGTATCTTTTCTAGCCTTAACTATCCATCATCCAACACCGACCGAATGAAGTGATACCTCAACTGTATGTGTTTGGTTTTTGAATGCAAGGCAAAATTCTTTGCAAGATGTATGGCACTCTGACTATTTGTAAACAAATAACGGTTAGCCTATTATTTTCCCAATTCTTCCATGAAAGATTGTAGCCATATCATCTCCTTTCTTGCCTCTATTACAACTACATACTCTACATCTGTGGTGGATAAAGCAACGACCTTTTGCAACCATGAGATCCAACTCACTGCTATCCCACCTATAGTAAAGACATAACCTATTGTACTCCACCTGGTATTAATATCCCCTACCAAATCTGAGTCTACATAACCTGTTAAATTAGTATTAGAGCCCCCAAAACATAAGTGTTTATTGGATGTACCTCTCAAATATCTGAGAATCCATTTTACCGCATTCCAATGCTCCAATCTAAGATTACTCATATATGTGCTTATGACTCCTACAACATGTGCAATATCTGGTCTTGTGCATACCATGGCATACATTAAGATTCCTACAATTGAAGCATATGATACCTTGGACAGTTTGTCTTCCTCCTCTTGTGTCTTTGGACACATCTCCTTAGTCAATTTCAAATGACTAGGCAAAGGTGTACTGACAGCTTTTGCATTCTCCATATGGAATCTCTGCAACACTTTTTCAACATAATCAACCTAAGATAGAGTCAAGTTTTTGTTTTTCCTATCTCTGCAAATTTTCATACCAAGGATTTTTTTTTCTACTCCCAAATCCTTCATAGCAAATGATTGTGCTAACTATTGTTTTAACTCTCTTATGTGATCCATGTTAGACCCTACTACAAGCATGTCATCAAGATATAAACATAAAATAATGTAGTTGTCATTATCCAACGTCTTAAAATAAACACAATGGTCAAAATTACATTGGCTGTAGCCTTGCTTAGCCATAAAACTATCAAATTTCAAATACCATTGCTGAGGTGCTTGTTTCAGGCCATATAAACTTGTAACATCCATATTTGATTTAACTTGAAAACTAGGTTTTACCATAGGTATTTTTTTTTTGGTGTTCAAACATAAAAGATATCACTACTAACAAATAAAACATTCTTCGACTAAACAATAAACATGATTTCATCATTCGTAAAACTGAAAGAAATGATAAACCATAACATTTAGTTTTCTTAATAATTTGAAAATACTTAAAGAAAATTCAATATTAGGAACATACCATTATCACCACATCTCGATTATTGACCATTCACATTCAAGTCTCAGAATTCCTCAATAATTGGAAGAGAAAGTATCTTCAAGGAGCTTAACCTCCAACCACAAACCATCGGTCTCCCGCACTCCTTCCTAACTGGAAGTGGCCCTACCCTACTCAAGAGGATATACTTAGGATAACCATTGGTGTTTGCCATCTGAGCTCTAGTGTTGCGACCAATGCAACTTGTTATCATGCAATCCCCTAGATACACTCTAGTCATGCATGACCACTCCACAAGCTACGCCATCTAGTCACAGTGAACATTCAATGCACTTGAGGATCATGCATTACCTTGGCCAAAGGATTTGAATTTAATTAGCATTGCATCAACACTTAGATTAAGTTCACCCACCATACTTGACTCGAATTAATCGCAATCCTACAATTTTCCTATTAGTTAGTTTTTTATATATATATTAACCTTGATGACCTCAAGGTATTAAAATTTCATCATGCATTAGCGCATGGCACAAAGGTTTACTCTATCCCTGAGCTTATGGAAACCTATTTACCTAAAGGTTACATATACGGTTTCTTTGCATAATAATGTTTCAATTAATGCTATACGTTGCTATAACAAACACAAAATTAATCCCATTACATATTTCATCCATTCATGAATGGGCACTAATCCCATCCTGGTTGTTTTCAGAAAGAGATTACGACAAAACCAATTTTAATGAAAAAGGAGATTAGAATTCCCTGAGTATAAAATTAACATAATAAAGAATCTTCTTGGACTGTCGATTCTTCGACATAACTCTATCTAGTTGATTTGGAAGGCTTCTCTAAAAGACAAAACAAGAACACAGTGCTCGAAACCCTGCATTGACAAACTCATAACATACTGCTTCGACATGTCAAAATCATTGATGTAATATAATCTTGTTGAACTATTCATTTGATAGCCTTGACATAATGTTTCTTCTAACAACAACAATTTGAATGTATGTCTATACTTAAGACATGATGAAAGGCACACTATTTGTTTGTAAAGACTTCATAATAACAATTAGATAAAGAATATGGTATTTTCTTAAAAAAAAAACCATAGTTTAAATGCTTCAACCGCATATGTATTACCTTCAAGGTATATAAACTAAACCTTTCTATTGTTCTCAACTAGAAGATAATTTTTGTCGTGGTCAAACCAAATAGTTTTATCTCTGAAATAGAGGTTGTTTGCATCGACTTGCATGCTAAGTCTTACACATCTAACCAGTAACAAACCCCTAGTAATTGTTTGACAAAATAAGTTTTTCACTCTTTTTTTTCTATTCTCTAGAGTCACGATTTTTTTTTGGTGACTGTCGACAGAGATCTTATTCTCTGTCGACAAGTGTTATGCCATTACAAATTGCATGGCTGTGAGATGTTTTTAAATTCAAATCCTTTACACAGATTGTTCCCTATATTTACTACAACTTTTTAAAGAAACACCAAAGGCTTCTTCAACAATCTCAACCTATGTTATATTATAAATAAAAACTATGATTTATGCACCATCCACGGGGGCGTAGTGCAGGGTAGAAGGTGGATACAATACTATCATTTTAATGGTACCAACTTACTCAAACAACGTTTATTAAATAAAACTACTTTGTATCTTCAAATGAAGTCGAAGTTAATTGCAAAAACTCGTGACAACATCACTCATAACCAGTAATCTAAGACTACGCAGCAGGGTGAGAGAATGAACCTGTTGTTACCCTCTGTAGTTCGCCTCCACTAATCCAGTAATTGTTGTACTCTCCACGTAGCTCTCCCAGCTCCTTGCTCTAACTCCTCCCAATTCTTCACACTCCCAACTAACTCCCCAAAAATGCCTACAAATGCCTCTGCACGGCGAAGGAATCACCGGCTCTCCACAAAGCCGACCATGCCTATCAAGTAGGAAATCCTTTTCGGCATGCAGTCACGACCCCTATCCTTAAGTGACCACTCCACAATATGGAGCTCCTCATGGTGTTGTGACAATTGGAAGACATAACTACCCATCCACTACTCAAACAAGAAGGCTTCATTACCACGAAATTTGCAACTACACCGAATAGTGGAGTTTTAACTCTAGCAAGGTGGTAGACTTTAGATGAATAAAATGTTTCTCTACTCAAAGCTGATCAAGAGAAATAAATGATAGCCAACATTAAAAAAAAATAAAGGTTAGATCAATAACAACTCAAGGTCTTAAGCTAGAAGGAAAAAGACTTATTTGAAATGGAAGTCATCATAAAAAGAGCTTGAACGTGTCCTTACTCGAGCTTCAACAAGAATACAGACAACTATCAAGAATAAAGGAATACCACAACGACTACATACTTATTACTTTTATAATTTTAGAATATTCCTTTATAATTTGACCAAAGTTATTACCTACCTTGGTCTCTAATTCAACATCCGTCGAATTTCACAAAAAGAGTTTGCGACATACGCTCATAGCAAATTACAACAATAACGACGGATTGGGCGTAAATGCAAAACAAGACTTGAGATCGATTTACGCATGAAATCGACTGTTGTGCCAATCGACGACAAGATGTGACTTACAACTTAGCCAAAAACATGACTTAATTCAAGGCATCAAGGTTTATTTACCTAATTTGCATTTTCAGTAACAAACACCCATGGTTAATTCCAGAGTCTATTCTCTTTCTCAAAGATACTTTCTCTTCCTGTCAAACATAGTCCATCTACTCCTGCAATGACAATCTCACATACAAATTTTGTGGTCAAAGCACCTATATTCTAATCAATGCACAATATATCTAATCATTACATTTCCATAACAAAAAGACATTCTAGTTCATAATATCATATTGATCATAATCAAATAGATTCCAAGATTTCATTAGATTAACTCTCTCTATCCACATCATCAGTTCCTATGATAGTAACAACATATTTACATAACTATAACATTCAGGAAAAAGTAAATAGTAATATTGATTCCAAAAATAGGGTTGTAACATATCCCTCCCCTAAAGAATCATTGTCCCCGATGATTGAGTTTACCAAGCAAAAATTAAACATAAAACAAACTTTTTATAGTTTAACATTAATGTTTTTGAAAATATTAGGAAATATTTGGTAAATGTCTTTATAGTCTTCCTAAGTGGCACTATCCTCGCCATATTGGTCCCACTAAATTTTGCATTGCAAAACTTCTCAATTACATAAATGAAGTCTACGCATTTCAAGCACTTTGAGTGGCTCGATCACAACCACCCCTAGTTCTTGCATCTGTAAAGAATTCCAGTTAAGGATGTGGTCATTACCTACAAAATATTTCTTTAGATATGAAACATGAAAATATTATGCATTTTGGACAAGACTAGAGGTAGAGCAACTTTGTAGGAAATTAGATTGATAATCTCAAGAACTTTAAAAGGTCTAACATATCGAGGAGCCAATTTTGATGATTTACCAAATTTAATTGAACTTTTATGGGGTTTCACTCACAAAAGAACTGTCTCACCAATAGAGAAATGTCTAGGCACCCATTTGCGATCTGCATAACTTTATTGCCTATCATTGGCTTCTGCCAACCTCTTCCTAATCATTTTCACTTTTTCTTCCATATCCACAAGCATTTCAAGTCCAATGCTTATCCGATATTCTACCTTATCCCAGCTTATAGGAGTTTTGCATTTCCTTCCATATAATGCTTCAAATGGTGCCATCTTAATGGCAGAATGATAGGAATTGTTATAGGTAAATTCAACAAGAGGTAAATATTCCTCCCATCTATATTGTTGATCCATGCAATACATTCTTAAAAGGTCTTCTAAGACTTGATTCACTCTTTCTGTTTGTCCATCTGTTTCAGGATAATAAGCAGTGCTCACATTGAGTTTAGTCCCTAATGCAAAAAATAAGGTTTGCCAAAACTGAGAGGTTATCTGAGCATCTCTATCAGATATAATCTTTTTAGGTACCCCATGCAATCTGAATATTTCCTGCACAAATTTTCAAGCCAAAATATGTGCTCCATCTGTCAAATTTATCGGTATGAAATGTGCTACCTTGGTTAGTTTATCTACAACAACCAATATTGCATCATGCCTATACTTAGACATTGGTAACCCCTAAACAAAATCCATACTAACAACTTGCCATTTCCATTCTAGAATATCATGCAGGTATAACAATCCAGCAAGATGTTGGTGTTCCGCCTTAACTCTCTGACACTCCAAACAACTTGCTACAAACCTTGCAGCGTCACTTTTCATTCCCTTCCAGAAATATAGCGGCTTGACATCAGCTAAAAGTTTTGTTACTCCTGGGTGTCCAGAGTATGGTGCACAATGAACTTCCTTCCAAACAAGGTTTCTAAGTTCTACTGAATCAGGAACGTAGATTCTTCCCTTGAATCTCATCATTCAAAACTGAATCCATCATATCTTGGGTCCTTAGGGTTTAAGCGCAGAGCCTATTTCAACTTCTCATAATATTCATCTCCAGATAAACTTTGCAATACTAAATCTTTAAAATTAGCATGAATAGAGATTATAGAAGCTATGTGTCTTCTTCTGCTTAAAGAATCAGCTACTTGGTTTTCTTTGCCTTTGATATATGAAATCTCAAAGTCATAATCTAATATTAATTCCAACCATCTCCTCTATCTTGCAATTAGATGAGGCTGTGTAAATATGTAGCAAAGACTTTGATGATCTGATTTTAGTATAAAAGTCTTCCCCAACAAATAATGTCGCCACATCTGAAGGGCATGAATCACTGCTGCCAGTTCTAAGTCATGAGGAGCGTAGTTTTGCTCATAGTTTTTCAACTTTCTTGATTCATAGGCTACTACCCGGCCATCTTGCATAAGCATACCTCCTAACCCTTCCCCTGAGGCATCAGTAATAACCTCAAATTGTCCTTCAGGATTAGGAACTTTCAAGATTGGAGCGGTTGTTAATTTTTCCTTCAACAAGTCAAAAGCCTTTTGACATTCTTCCGTCCAAACAAGCCTTTTTCCTTTTCTTTGCAAGGAAGTAATTGGGCTGGAAATGCTTAAGAAATTCAAAACAAATTTCCTGTAATATTCTGCTAACTCCATAAAACTTCATACCTCTGAAACATTGGAAGGTACAGGCCATTCCATAATAGCCTTTACTTTGGCTGGGTCAACTTATATCCCTTTATTTGATATAATATGACCCAAATATTGCACTTCTTTCTGAAAGAAGGTGCACTTCGAGAGTTTCGTATACAATTTGTGTTCTCTTAATCATTGCAAAACTATTTGAAGATGTTGTCTATGCTCCTCTTCATTTTTGGAATAAATCAAAATATCATCTATGAAAACTATGACAAATTTATCAAGATAATCTCTAATAACACTATTCATGAGATTCATGAAAGCGACAGGTGCATTGGTCAATCCAAATGGCAACACAATAAACTCATAATGACCATATCTCATTCTAAAAGCCGTCTTATGAATATCCTCATCTTTCAACCTTAACTGATGGTATCCAGATCTCAAATCTATCTTAGAAAAGACTGATGCACCATGCATTTGGTCAAATAGATCATCAATACGTGGCAATGGATACTTATTCTTTATTGTCGCCTTATTAAGCATCCTATAATCTATACACAGTCTAAGAGTTCTGTCTTTCTTCTTGACGAATATAACCGAGGCTCCCCATGGTGATACACTTGGCCTAATTAGATTCTTAGACAATAGCTCCTGCAATTGAGCCTTTAATTCCATAAGTTCAGTGGTGGTCATACGATATGGAGCTTTAGATACCGTCTCCGATCCTGGTTTAATATCTATGCCAAAATCAAATGTTCTTTTTGGAGGCAAGCGTGGTAGCTCCTCAGGGAATACATCACTGAAATTCCAAAGATATCGATATTTTTCCTCAAATGTTTGCTTCTCCAAGGTTTCTTCTACTAAGTCCATTTTGACTGCAAAAAGTTGACATCCCTTTCGCCTAGCCTGTTTTAATTGTTTTGAAGAAATGGATCTAATCTTATTTCCCTTTGAATTCCTTGAATATTTACTGAATTTCCCTTATCATCCAGACACTCAATTGTTTTATGAAAACAATCTACCTTGGCCCTATGTTTCCACAACCAATTCATTCCTAAAATGACATCGTAGGTCCCTAAAGGTGCTACGTATAAATTTACCTTAGTGGTGAAGTTAGAAATATCAATCTTAGCTTCGAACAAACATTGCTCTACCTGAGCCTTTGAGTTATTTGCATACTCAACTGTCCACAGTTTTGACATAAAACTAGCTTTTCTTGAAAATTTACTTAAGACTCTAGGTGACACAAAATTTTCTGTTGCACCAGTATCAAATAGAATAGAAACAGGAACTCCAAATAAGGTACCTGTCGTCTCAATGGGGGTGATCTGATACTCCGCTTGTCGATTGTCAAGAGTAGCATGAATCCTTTGTTGAAATGCTTCCTGCTGTGAAGGAAGTACCATATTCCTAGGCTGCCCATTCTACTTCTTATTAGGACAATGGTTAGCATAATGATCTCCTCCACAAGAAAAACACCCTCCAATAGGTCCTCGCTTCTCAGATGGCCTATTCATAGAATCATCATTCTTCTTAAAATTGTCATTTCTCTTATAATCTTCATTTCTAAATCTGCCTTTGTTCTTTCAATTTCCTTTATCAAACCTCTTGTTTCCATATCCCTTTCAATCCTTCCTATTATATGGCTGAACATTGAATTTCTTATCATACTTCTTAGGTTTCTTTTCATGATAAGCAGAAATAGATTTGATTTTTTGTTCCTGCTTAATTGCTTTCTCATACACTTGGTCCATTGTGCTTGGAACATGCACTTCCACCTCGCCGCCAATTTGAGGATTGAGTCGCATGATAAATTTTCTGATCTGAAATCTTTCATCCTTTTGGTATTGAGGAACATACTTCAACAATCTAGTAAATTTTTCTACATACTCAACTACAGATAGATCACCTTGCCTGAGGTTTTGGAAATCTGTTAAGTTTTGATCAAAATATAACTGAGGTAACCACCTCTTTCGAAATAGTTCCGCAAACTCATTCCATGTCACCTTCAAGGACTTAATTCCAACTCCATTTTCTTATTCATCCACCAAGTGGATGCTTCCCCAAATAGCTGATACGCTCCCCACACTACTTTTGTAACCTCAGAGTAATTTTTTATTTCAAAATTTTTCTCCATTTCTATTAACCATGCTTCTGCTGTATCTCCAGTTTTCATTCCATCGAACTTAGGAGGGATAATCATTTTCATCTCTTTGGATAATTCTAGTGCAAGTTTATCTTTGGTCTCCCTTTGAACTTCACTATCATCTTGGTTTTCACTTGCCATGTCATGATCCCGTTGTTTACTTTTACTAGCATTATGGGAAATCTCATTTTCACCCTCCATGTTCCCAGTTTCATCCATTTTCTTTTCCAGGTTGCTCAACCTTTCCTTGGTTTCAGTAAGCATATTAAGAATCCTATCCAACTTATCAGTGGAGTTTTCCCAAGAGTTATGACCTTCCTGATCTTCCCCCTCATTAAACTCTGATTGATCCATGATTGTTTATTTTCTCACCTGATTAAACATATACTAATCAGTTTTATGCTTTATCATTTTATATATCACCAAAATACAACAATTGATTATAATCATAATTGTTCTCAAACCAAAAATTTGTCTTTATTCAACTTTGCAAAATTGTTTATACATTCAATAAAGATAGACGTATCTCAAGTTTTTACTCAGTATTGACAAGTGGGGTGTAACCTTCAGATTCATTATCTGACACATAATCATGAGGTGTATACCCCTCAAACTCGCTATCAGATGACAGTACAATGATTTCAGCTCCAGGTGCTATACGGGGATCCCTAGTGATCATTGGTACACTAATAGGTACACTCGCAGGTGCACTAGTAGGTACAGTCATAGGTACACTAATAGGTACAATCATAGGTATAGTAATAGGACAACAATTGACCATGATTCGAGCCGCCATCCTAGCTGTCTCTAAGAGTTCTCTTTCAACTCGTTTAAGTCGTGACAAATCATTGGCAAAAGTTTCCACATCATCAAGCCAAATGTCATTTTCATCATTAGTTTTCTCAATGGTCTTGATCATTGCAAGTCGTTTCTGCTTAGCTTACAGATAACGTTCCTTACCCGCGAAGGACTTTCTTGTAGTTTTCTTGATGCGTACCATCCTGGCATAGTAAATCAATTCATTAGCTACCTGCTTAATGTTGATTCTCTAATCAGGTTAGTGGACTCATCAGCCCTAGTGCTGAACCTAGTTAGCTCTGATACCATATGTAACATCCATATCTAATTTAACTTGAAAACTAGGTTTTACCATAGGTTTTTTTTTGGTGTTCAAACATAAAAGATATCACTACTAACAAATAAAACATTCTTCGACTAAACAATAAACATGATTTCATCATTCATAAAACTGAAAGAAATGATAAACCATAACATTTAGTTTTCTTAATAATTTGAAAATACTTAAAGCAAATTCAATATTAGGAACATACCATTATTACCGCGTCTCGAATGTCGACCATTCACATTCAAGTCTCAGCATTCCTCAATAATTAGAAGAGAAAGTATCTTCAAGGAGCTTAACCTCCAACCACAGACCGTCAGTCTCCCGCACTCCTTCCTAACTAGAAGTGGCCCTACCCTACTCAAGAGGATAGACTTAGGATAACCATTGGTGTTTGCCATCTGAGCTCTAGTGTTGCAACCTACGCGACTTGTTATCATGCAATCCCCTAGATACCTTCTAGTCCTGCATGACCACTCCACAATCTACGCCATCCAGTAATAGTGAACATTCAATGCACTTGAGGATCATGCATTACCTTGGCCAAAGGATTTGAATTTAATTAGTGTTGCATCAATGCTTAGATTAAGTTCACCCACCCTACTCGACTCGAATTAATCGCAATCTTATAGTTTTCCTATTAGTTAGTTATTTATATATATATATATATATATATATATATATATATATATATATATAAACCTTGATGACCTCAAGGTATTAAAATTTCATCATGCATTAGCGCATGGTGCAAAGGTTTACTCTATCCTTGAGCTTATGGAAACCTCTTTACCTAAAGGTTACATATACGGTTTCTTTGCATAACAATGTTTCAATTAATGCTATACGTTGCTATAACAAACACAAAATTAATCCCATTGCATATTTCATCCATTCGTGAATGGGCACTAATCCCATCCTAGTTGTTTTCAGAAAGAGATTATGACCAAACCAA
Source organism: Cunninghamia lanceolata (assembly GCA_027924645.1). NCBI lineage: Eukaryota > Viridiplantae > Streptophyta > Pinopsida > Cupressales > Cupressaceae > Cunninghamia > Cunninghamia lanceolata. The sequence continues at coordinate 1,618,388 of BSBN01001254.1, forward strand.
TTTTAATGAAAAAGGAGATTAGAATTCCCTGAGTATAAAATTAACATACTAAAGAATCTTCTTCGACTGTCGATTCTTTGACATAACTCTATCTAGTCGATTTGGAAGGCTTCTCTAAAAGACAAAACAAGAACACAATGTTTGAAACCCTACATTAAAAAACTCACAACATACTGCTTCGACGTGTCAAAATCATTGACATAATATAATCTTGTTGAACTATTCATTTGATAGCCTTGACATAATGTTTCTTCTACCAACAACAATTTGAATGTATGTCTATACTTAAGACTTGATGAAAGGCACACTATTTATTTGTAAAGACTTCATAATAACAATTAGATTAAGAATATGGTCTTTTCTTAAAAAGAAAACCATAGTTTAAAAGCTTCAACCGCACATGTATTACCTTCAAGGTATATAAACTAAACCTTGCTATTGTTCTCAACTAGAAGATAATTTTTGCCATGGTCAAACCAAATAGTTTTATCTCTGAAATAGAGGTTGTTTGCATCGACTTGCATGCTAAGTCTTACACATCTAACTAGTAACAAACCCCTGGTAATTGTTTGATAAAAATAAGTTTTTCACTCTGTTATTTTCTATTCTCTAGAGTCACGGTTTTTTTTTGGTGACTGTCGACAGAGATCTTATTCTCTGTCGACAAGTGTCATGCCGTTACAAATTGCATGTCTATGAGACATTTTTAAATTCCAATCCTTTACATAGATTGTTCCCTATATTTACTACAAATTTTTAAAGAAACACCAAAGTCTTCTTCAACAATCTCAACCTAGGTTATATTATAAATAAAAACTATGATTTATGCACCATCCGCAGGGGCGTAGTGCAGGGAAGAAGGTGGATACAATACTATCATTTTAATGGTACCAACTTACTAAGACAATGTTTATTAAATAAAACTACTTTGTATCTTCAAACGTAGTTGAAGTTTATTGCAAAAACTCGTGACAACATCATCATAACCAGTAATCTAAGATTACACAGCAAGGTGAGAGAATGAACCTATCATTACCCTCTGCAACTCACCTCCACTAATCCAGTAATTGTTGTGCTCTCCACGTAACTCTCCCAGTTCCTTGCTCTGACTCCTCCCAATTCTTCACACTCCCAATTGACTCCCCAAAAACTTCTACAAATGCCTCCGCACAGTGAAGGAATCACCGGCTCTCCACAATGCCGACCATGCCTATCAAGTAGGAAATCCTTTTTGGCATGTAGTCATGACCCCTATCCTTAAGCGACCACTCCACAATATGGAGCTCCTCACGGTGTTGTGACAGTTGGTAGACATAACTACCCGTCCACTACTCAAACAAGAAGGCTTCATTACCATGAAATTTGCAACTACACCGAATAGTGGAGTTTTAACTCTAGCAAGGTGGTAGACTTTAGATGAAAAAAATGTTTCTCTACTCAAAGCCGATCAAGAGAAATAAATGATAGCCAACATTAAAAAAAAAATAAAGGTTAGATCAATAACAACTTGAGGTCTTAAGCTAGAAGGAAAAAGACTTATTTGAAATGGAAGTCATCATAAAAAGAGCTTGAACATGTCCTTACTCGAGCTTCAACAAGAATACCGACAACTATCAAGAATAAAGGAATACCACAATGACTACATACTTATTACTTTTATAATTTTAGAATATTCCTTTATAATTCAACCAAAGTTATTACCTACCTCGGTCTCTAATTCAACATCCGTCAAATTTCACAAAAAGAGTTTGTGACATACGCTTATAACATATTATGACAATAATGACGTATTGGGCGTAAACGCAAAACAAGACTTGAGATCAATTTATGCATGAAATTGACTCTTGCACCAATCGATGACAAGACACGACTTACAACTTAGCCAAAAACATGACTTAATTCAAGGCATCAAGGTTTATTACCTAATTTGCATTTTCAATAACAAACACCCATGGTTAATTCCAGAGTCTATTCTCTTTCTCAAAGATACTTCTCTTCTTGTCGAACATAGTCCATCTACTCCTGCAATGACAATCTAACATACAAATTTTGTGGTCAAAGCACCTATATTCTAATCAATGCACAATATATCTAATCATTACATTTCCATAACAAAAAGACATTCCAGTTCATAATATCATATTGATCATAATCAAATAGATTCCAAGATTTCATTAGATTAACTCTCTCTATCCACATCATCAGTTCCTATGATGTTAACAACATATTTACATAACAGTAACATTCAGGAAAAAGTTAATAGTAATATTGATTCCAAAAATAGGGATGTAACAAAGCTCTTCTTCAATCTGTACACCAATTTCTCCTTACCTTTGACCTCAAATCCTTGTGGTTGTTCCATATATATCTCCTCCTCCAAATAACCATGGAGAAGGGTGGTTTTCACATCTAGCTATTCCAAATGCAAATCTTCAACAACCACAATACTTAAAACAGTACAAATAGAACTCATCTTAACAACCATAGAGAAAATCCCATCAAAATCAATACCTTTTTCTGTACAAATCCTTGTACAACTAACTTGGATTTAAATATTTTCTTACCTCCATCTTCCTCTTTTAGCCTATAAACCCATTTATTTGGTAACACCTTTTTACCTACAGGCAACTTACATAATTCTCAATTCTAATTTTTCAGCAAGGAGTCCATTTCTTCTTTCATTGCAAGCTCCCACTGAACCTTTGTATCCACCTGCATAGCTTCATCATACCCTTTTGATTCACCAACATCTGTTAACAAAATAGAATACAAAGAGGGAGAAAACCTTTCAGGAGGTCTACTTAGCCTTGTTGGCCGTCTAACATTCACTAGAGTTTGTGGTATTTCTTGTTGCTATTGCGGAGCATGAGGAACCACTTGAACATCACTATCTGGAGTATCATCCAGCAACACATAATCTTTTTCTTTATTCTCATGCTACTGCAACTAATCTTTGTATAGCACCTTCTCATTGAATACAACTTCCCTGCTTCTCACAATTTTAAGATTTTTAACATCCCAAAGCCTATAACCAAATTCATCAATGCCATATCTAATGAAGATATAGTTTTTGAATTTTGCATCCAACTTGATTCTATTTTCCAAATCTACATGTGCAAATGCTTCACATCTAAAGGTTTTGAGAAAAGAATAACTCACCTTCTTACCTATCCGTGCTTCCTCTAGAATACAATAGCCCAAAGGAACTAAAGGACCTCTATTAATTAAATATACAATGGTATTGACAACCTCTACCCACATGTTTAAAGGCAATAAAACATGCAATCTCATGCTGCTTTCATGCTCCATTATTGTCCTATTCATGCGCTCAGCCACTCCATTTTATTGTGGATTCCCTAGAACTATTTTCTGCATATGAATTCCATTAAAGGAACAATAATCCTCAAATTCTTTGCTACAATACTCACCACCATTATAAAATCTGATACATTTTAATCTTTTACCCATCTCATTCTCAACCAAGCTTCTCTATTTCTTAAATGTTTCAAATATATCAGATTTATGCCTAAGGAAATAAATCCAAACCTTCCTAGTTGCATCATCTATGAATGTAACATAATAATGAGAGCCACCGAGAGAAGATACCTGAGCTGGTCCCCATACATCTATATGCACAAGCTCTAACTTTTCATCTTTCTTTTGCTTCCCATCCTTTAGAAAACTAACTCTCTTCTGTTTTCCATACACACAACTTTTACAGAAATCCATATTAATACATTTCAGACCTTGTAAAACCTTCTTAGAATGAAGTACCTTCATACCTTTTTCACTCATATGCCCAAGTCTGTTATGTCACAGTGTTGTCTCAAAACCTGCAGCAATTATTTCAATCTCTTCCTATGAACCCGCAGCAACTATTCTTGAACCAATTTTATTTTTCTCTGCAACAAGTAAAGTAGAAGGAATAATATGACCTATATAAATATATAATGTGCCTACTTTAACACCTTTTTCTACTATTAAGGCACCTCTTGAAACCTTCTAATTTTTATCACTGAAAGTAACTATGCAACCTTCATCAGCTAGCTGCCCTGCTGACATTAAATTTGCCTTGGATCGTGCCTTACCTCTTATAGTAACCAGTGATTCCCATTCTACAACTTAATCTTGATTCTTCCCTTTCCAACAATCTGACAAGGTTTGTTATCTCCCAAATAAACCAGCCCAAAATCCCCTTAGACATAATCAAGAAAATTATTTCTATGGGGTGTAGCATGAAATGAGGCCCCTAAATCTAAAACCCATGAATCATCAGCATTATCTAGGGAAAGAATCAATGCATCATCTTCAAATTTATTACTTACCACATTTGTCTGCTTATTTCCTTCTTGTTTGTCTACTTCTTTATTCTTTCGAGACCAGTAATCTTTCTTCAGATGACCTAGTATTCCACAGTACCAGTAATCCTTCTGTCCTCTGGATTGGGACCTCTTGTCCTTTGATTTTCCTCATGACTTCCCATGACCTCCAGAATCTTTTCCTCTCTCCTTTGATTTGCCCCTTCTTTTTGCATTCAAAACACTACCTGATGTGGACCCTCCTAACCATTTATGTCGCATTTCCTCACTAAGGATAACACCAACAACATCATCAAATTTCAAATTATTTGAACTAGAGACAGAGTTACTTACAACCATTACCAAGCTATTTCAGCTCTCTAGCAAATAACATAAAACCAAGAGATCCCCCACCTCTTCATCAAATTTCACTTTTATAGAAGTTAACTAACTGGTAATTGCATTAAACTCATTTAAATGATCTGTCATAGATCCAGCTTGAATCATTTTTAGATTAAACAAATGCTTCATTAGAAATACCTTATTTGAGGTTGAGGGTTTTTCATACAATTTAGCCAATGTTTTCATCAATTCATCTGTTGTATTCACTTCTATTATATTGAACACCACAGATGGTGCTAGGCACAACCAAGTGGTTCCCAGTGCCTTTCTGTCTAGAAGATTCTAATCCTCATTAGTCATTGCTACCAATTTCTTGGCTATTCCTTCCAACGGCCTCCATAAATCCTTCTGATAGAGATAATCCTCCATCTGCATCTTCCATAACTAATAGTTCTTCCCATTGAATTTATTTACCTTCAATTTACCCTTGTCTGCCATTGGTCCCACTCAAGCATGAGACCTTCCTACAAACGATAATAAAAAACAATCCACTCTAATACTACTTGTTAGGAATTACATGCAAAAGATATCAACTAAATGCAAATAAAGATTAAATAGAGGAATGAAAATACATAGAAATAATAACAACGAGAGACAAGTTTTAACGTGATTCACCCAAACTTGGGCTACATCCACCAAAAAAGAGTCTAATATTATTATCCATTAAATCAAACTAATTACAACTGGCAATCCTTACAACTCAATATGGCTACAAATGCTACAATACAATATCTCAACGGAAACCCTAACCCTTAGCTACTTTTATCAAGCCTTATGTCGGTTACAAAAATAGGGTTTTTTATGTCAGCTAATAGAAAAATAACTCCCAACACCTTTATAAAATAATAAAAATTGTTTGGAGTTTCAAGGGCACTGCCCCTGAGCCCCTACAAGGGCGCTACCCCTAGACCCTGCAAGGAGCGCTGCCCCTTGACCCCGTCTTGGGGGCGCTGCCCCCAAATCCCTATTTAAATAATTTGGGGGGAAACCGCACCAATAAAAGTGGGGAAAATTTAACTTCTGAGTCTAATTAGGCTCCATATAACAACACTTAAGTGGTAAACATTTGGATTAATTTAATGGATCGATGTAGTCCAAATTAGTTGATTGGGGAAGTGGACAGAATGGTTGGTATATTTGTTAAGGTGTTACATGGTTATCGGTTAGAGTAGTATATGGTGGGCCCTCATAGTTTATTTGGCATGGGTTCACATATGCAAGGATAAACTTGCTAAGATATAAAGACATGATAGTCAAAGGAAAGCCACACTATAAGGTGAGATGGTCCTAGGATGAGAATGATGAGTCACATATGAAACATAGGTGTAGAGGAGCCATGAAAATGTCCATATTATGAATAATATTCATGCCATAAGAGGAACACACTAATGCAATTATGTAAAATAATAGATAATTTTTTCTTAGAGATTCAAGATTAGTAAGTGCATTAATAAGTAATTGTCTCATAACAAAAAGTTCTTTCTTAGCAACATATACCTCATGATCATAGTATTTTTGTTTTACATGTTTCACGTTATGATTCTCAACATGAGAATTATTAGCAATCATATCAAAGAAGATATTATTATAATGAGAGTGGCTAGCCATACCAGGTTTAGATAAGCACTCATTTATAAAAGAAGATTAGGATTTTTAGTAGCTAATGGAATAAAGTATTCCTAACTTAACAATATGACGAAGAGAGATAAAAATATTTTTACACCAATATCAAAATGTTTAATGTAAAAAGAGGGAATGATGATGGTTGATAGTTTTTTTTCAAGGGTTTATAATGATCCTCCTTTCACCACTAAACATTCAAGGACATTCAACCAAGTAGAGAACTCTACTATAGATCTCTTGTCACTTGGAACATAGGGGAAGATTGGAATTGTGTGAATTTTTTGTTCAATTAAATCCAATTATGCTCAAAACCCTAATTTCATAAAATCATAAACAAACAAACAAATTATAGAAAATGATTGCACATGGAGATGTCAAATGACAACCAAATACATACCAGATTTTGAAGTTCAGTGTGAAAAAAAAGTTGGGGACTAATGGCAAGCACCCTAGTCCACTGTACTTGCTTTTGTCAAGATCTCTGAAGAATCTCTATAACCTGTTCCTGCTGTCATAGAGATTTCACTATCTCAGAGTCCAGAGGACTAATAAGAAGGTGCCCAAGTCCAAGCCATAGTTTTTTCTTAGATCTGCAATTCTGACAGCCTGCACTACTCTTCGACAACTCCACTTCTTTCACTTCTAAAACTTGTAACCTGAAATCACAAAAAAGTGGGTTGGGTGTTGTGGTGTTTAAAGGCTTTTCTCGGTCAAGCCCCGGAGAGTCATTCAAGTCTTTTGAACACTGTTGTCAGATAAAGAGTGCATATCCCTATGGGATAGAGGTAAAATCCAAATGATAAATGATTGAAAACATAATAGATATCACCTTGTAGTGTAGATCTCATGGAAGGAAGATGCTCTTCAGTCCATGAAGAAATGGAATCAAATCTATAACAAACAAGCACAATAACAACACAATACTGCTCTACAACATAATGAAACCCTTGGGTCACTTTAACATAAGCTCATAGATAAAAAAAAATGCCATCTCCTTTACAAATGAATGCCTAAACATGATTATATATGCAACTACAAACATTCCCGCTAAGAAATTCATAATTCAAACTTGAGGTGTCTACATAGGACCTAATAACGGTCATATGACTGACATACAAAAATAGGTCCTGACCTAAAATAGGGCAGGACTAGGGCATGGGTGCCTAAGTCCTCCCCCCTATTTCAAGTATGATTCATGATAAACATATCCCTTAGGTCCCATTTACCATGAAACTTCAAGTTTTTCTCATCAAGAGTCACCATTAACATGCAAGATGACCTAAATGCATTCTAAAAGACCTGGAAGCTAAACCTTAGGAGGGAAAATCCCCCAAGGGGACATTTTTTGACGTAACATTTAGCCCCCACTTTAGTGTATGCATGAACACAAGGTCCATACATGCATTAAAGTATGGTCAACAAACACAGCAAACATGCTAAGCATAGAGAAGACACGCCAATCACATTGAAGACAGTAACAGACATGCAATACATGAAGAAGATAGTTACAGTCACACAAAACATGGGGAAGATAGCATTGAAGACATGTAAAACATAGTGAATGCGGTGATTATTTCTTTTTTTAAAATTTTTTCTGTATATATGAAATACAAATGCAAGTGCAAGGAAAGTAAACACACAACCCAAATGCAGGAGGAGCTCATCTCCACTAGTCTTGAAACTGAATAAGGGGCAATAGACACACCAAACAAATCTCAAAGTGTAGGAGGAGCTCATCACCACCAGTCTTGAAACTACACTTGACAACAAACATGCCATACAAATCCCAAAGCATAGGAGGAGCTCATCACCACCGGTCTTGAAACTATGCTTGGGAATAAACATGCCATACGCACACACACATGGAAGACATAGAGAAAATATAGCAAACAAATGATGAAAGAAACCTATTGTTAGGTTTGCAACCATCTCCGGCACATTATAGACACACTGATTATTGGACTTCACCACAACAATCACCAAAAACACATTTAAGGGTTAGGATAGTCTCAGATCCACCTTGCCTTCTCGAAGGACTTTTTGAAAATGATAGGATTGTGAAATCTCCTTGAGAAATACACCATCTCCACCTTGCATGGAGGGCTTAAAATAAAAAAGGATGTGCATCGTATCCTGCCTCTGCAAAGGGCTTAAATGATTGCAATAGATTTCAAGATTCACAAACACACTTTGCTAGCATCTAAATCAGACAACTTAACTTATATGCCCCCACCTTAAGGTGGTTGATATCATGTACCAGTGTCAAGCATGTTAAGATAGAGAGAAAACACACAAGGGAACACGAGCTCTCGCAAAGACCATGCCCCCCAAAGGTGACATGTACTTTACGATCGCCAAATGTTCCCACAAACACACAATTTCCTACAAGAAAAGGTGTTAGAATCCATATAATCATGATAAACATCAATGCATGTAATTATTCACATAGAGAGTTAAAGAAAGCAAGATCCAAGATAAACAAAGTGCACAGAGTAGTAGTATTGTTAGTTTTTGTAAGTGCGATAGGACATCATCAAGATATCACACGGAGTGATTCTACTAGCCAAGCATCGGATAATATAGAATAACCCCATCGTCATGTATGGACTTGGTCCATTTTTTTATTTATCACTGAAGGGACACTAGGTCCATATAAGTATAATATGTTTTTCATCATTCACCTAGTAGATAGAACCACTAGAAGAAGGTAAACAATAAATCAAGATAGGAGAAACAAGTGCCTTAGGGACAATCATGTAGAAGGGTGCCCCCACGTACCACAATTCTATGTCCATAAGACACAACACATAACAATGAAAATAGAGGAGAAGCAATATAGAAGAATGATGATACAAATAGAAGAAGGATCACAATAGAGGCGATCTCCCGATATGCTTGACCTTACAAGAGTATCATGGGTCATCCTAGGAGACCTAAACAACACATAACACATCACGAGGGAAACATAACAAGAGAGGGGAGGTCACATAAATGAGCCAATGATGCTACGACATAGGTGACCACCAAGGTTAGAAATACTTACCTTATAGAACCTAATGTTAAGAACATACATATGTACTAAGAGGCCACCCTTGAGAGAAAATATAATATTTGCTACAACAAGTGTGGCTTATTGGCTTAGGATATCTTGCATGTTGATTTGGTTTTGTTGAAATTGCATTAACATTGAGTTTAGGATGACGAGAGGCTTTCTTTTCTTTAAAAGGATTATATCTGATGCGGCTTGAGTAATGTCTTGAAGCGGATTCTATAGGTAATGGAATCCCTTGTTGATTTACACCACATCCCTTACCTACATAGTCACAATTGTTATAAAGGATTTTAAATCCTCGACCGTAGAGGGATGCCATTTCCTTAGAAGATGGTGAAGCCTCATAGGTCTCGTAATTTGTAGTATAAGAGAGTATTTTATTTATTTTCTACCAAGGAGACTTTAGGTTTGTTGGGTGCTTTAAAAGATTTCTTAGATGGGATTCATACTACTTTTGATGTGTCATGGCTATTAAATTTATATTCCCCCATACTGCAAAGATTAAAATCTAATGAACCCAAATCGTCACTAAAAAGTGCATTCAATGGTGTAGAGTCTTGCACAACATTATCTGTGGCAAGAGGCATTGATGAATCAACTCGTAAATTATTTAAGCTCATATGATTGTAAACTTGTTTGTACATTTAAATATGTAAACAATTATCTGGTTCAGGATCAGCGTGTATGGTGTAGAGCTTGTCTTGATAAGTAAACTTTATTGATCTATGAAGGGTAGATGGAACTGCCCCCATGGCATGAATCCACGGTCTACCGAGAATCATATTATATGAAAGCGAACCAAGTATGACATGACAAATGGTAGATGAAGTCATAGGACCCACATTTATAGGTAAGGTTATAGTACCTACTAATTGTCTACTATGATTATCAAATCCATGAGTGTTAAGTTTATTTGTTTTGATTTCTGATGTGTCATCCTTTATTTTGTGTAGTAAGTCCATGCCACAAACATTTGGAGCTGATCCATTGTCAATCATAACTCACTTTACCAACTTTGTATTTATCGTGACAAGGATTCTAAGAGGATCATATTGGTTTTGAACTTCAATTGATGGTAATTCATGTGGTTAAAAGAGAACATCCATTTTTTTGCATGCGTACTATCCAATACAACTGCTACATCATTAGGCTTAGTAGTAGGTGGGACAATCACCTTTTGCAAAACTTCTTGGAGCATTCCATGTTATGTAGGAGATGTTTGTATTAAATCCCAAAGAGAGATCTTAGCCAGAGTAGCATGAAGTTGCTCAACAAGATCATATTCTTGACCACTTTTATGGGTAAGATGAGGTGGTGGAGGGAGCATAGCTTGAGAACATGGAAGAGAGATGGAAGCATGAGATGCTTACTTACTTTGCTTGTTATTATGAGTATTATATGTGTGATCAATCATAGGATGGTGTGGTTGTTGCGACACATTTTAAACACCTTGATTTATTTGAGTGATTTGTCTTGCATAGTTTAAAAAGTAATCTGGGGGTCGAGGTGGTTTTCGGTCTCCTTGAACTGTAATCACTGGTTTTAAGCAAGATGATGCACTAGGTGCCCCCCGCACAATCATCTTAGGAATATTGTTACAAAGTTTATTAGTGAAGGTCAAATTAACATTGTTTTCCTCTCGATTATACCCAACATCTATCCCTAAAGGATGTAATGTGAGAAACCTTTTCTCATCCACTAATGCTACATCTTGACTAGGGAGAGCATTAGAATGAGGGCAAAGTAAGGCATTGTTAGGAAGGTTAGGTGTTGTAACATTAATAGAGCTATCAATAGTCTTCTCATCTGAGGTTCTTGGACATTCAACTATAGGAGAATTAGGATAATTTATGGAATCATCATCATCCTCATCATTATCATCATATGTTTTAGCTATTAATTCCAAAGCATTAAGAGAAATTTCACACTCATCATGCTCAATGTGTTTTGTTAAATATTCTACTACCCAAGGGTATGTATTCATGAAAGATGTGAAGTTTTCAAAATTAGAATCATAGTCAAGGATTTCAAATGAAGAGCATTTAATGATAATCTTGTGATACATAGCTTGTAGGTAAGTGAGAACATGAGGATTCATATTAAGAAATTTGTAGAAATTCTCAAAGTTTTTGATATATGCATGTAAAGATACCAAAGAATGATGAGATGAAGATGCCATAATGAAATGTCTTGTAACATCAATGTCCAATAAGATCTAGTAATATAAGACATGCAAAGTTTTATGTTACTCGATACACCCTAGATGTGTGACTATTTCACTCCTAAGCACTTGTTTTAAGGAAAGGGCTAAAAGGACACATGAAGTTCAAAACAAACACAATGGATAGGACGAATAGAGTACAACACAGAAATACCCAATTTATTATTGTATTTTTTTAGATTGAATGCAATGAAACAACACAAAATATGCCCGATTATGCACCTAAAATGTTCACTTTTTTCAACTTTATCCATAATTTTTCAATGCAAATGAGTGAAAGAAAAGGTGTTGTAAGGAATTTTAAAAGGAACAAAAAATAATATGTCTAATATCAGTACAATAATCCAACAATATCCTTCACAACACACCTTTTATGCAATCCTATAATGATGACAAGTCAAAACCTAGTGAAAATACAACAAAACATGCAATTTTTCACCAATTTTCAATGCAAAGGTCCAATAAAAAGGGTGTTGTAAATAATTTGAGGAGGGGCCAAAGATAATAACCCTAATAATATCCAATTCATGCATACAAATCCTTAACAACATGCCTATGATACAATTCTAGAGAGACGATAAGGCCAAATCTAGTGAAAATGCATGGTTTTCAAACCCTAGACATGAAATTTTGGAAGAAAGCCACTATGATGAAACACTACAGTTAGAAATAAGTCTTAATGAGTGTTTTGAAAGGGTATTAAAATCTGAAACAATATTTTGACCACCAACCCTAGCTAATGCAAAACTAGGTTATATAAAAAAATGCACAATTTCAAGCATGTTTTAACAATTTAACCATGAAAATGCAATATAAATGAATGATGAATGATGAATATCTGTAAATTAAATCATAACTAATGATAATGATACAAATTCAATGAAATTAAATGCAAAGTAATTAAAATTATTTGAAAATGCAAGCTAAAAATACCATTTTTTTCAAATTTTTCCAATTTTTCTTTTTTTTTTTTGTAATTTTTCAAATGCAATAAGATGAAAATGAAGTGAATGAATGAAAATATGAATAAAAACAATCAGTAAAGTGTAAAATCATTAAAAAAATAGGTTCACCAAAATGTTTAATGTAAAAAGAGGGAATGATGATGGTTGATAGTTTTGTTTCAAGGGTTTCTCATGATCCTCCTTCCACCACTAAACATTCAAGGACATTCAACTGAGTAGAGAACTCTACTATAGATCTCATGTAACTTGGACCAGAGGGGAAGATTGGAATTGTGTGAATTTGTTGTTCAATTAAGTCTAATTATGCTCAAAACCCTAATTTCGTAAAATATAAACAAACGGACAAATTATGGAAAATGATCACACAGACAGATATCAAATGACAACCAAATACATACTAGATTTCAAAGTATGGTGTGTGGAAAAGTTGGGGACTAATGAGTGGGCACTTGAGTCCATTGTACCTTCTTTTGTCTGGATCTCTAAAGAATGTATGTAACCTGTTCCTACTGTCACGGAGATTTCACCACCTTGAAATCCAAAGGAATAATAAGCAGGCACCCAAGTCCAAGCCCTAGTTTTCTTCTTAGATCTACAATTCCAACATCTAGCACTACTCTCCTACAACTCCACTTCTTTCGCTTCTGAAACCTATAACCTGCAATCACAAAAAAGTGGGTTGGGGGTTGTAGTGTTTAGAGGCTTGCCTTGGTCATGCCCCAGAGAGACATTCAAGTCTTCTGAACACCGTTGTTAGATAACGAGTGCATATCCCTATGGGATAGAGGCAAAATCCAAATGATAAATAATTTAAAACATAATAGATGTCAACTTGTAGTGTAGATCTCATTGAAGGAAGATGCTCTTCATGCCATGAGGAGATGGAATCAAATCTGCAACAAAAAAGCACAATAACAACTCAATATTGCTCTGCAACACAATGAAAGCCTTGGATCACTTTAATATAAGCTCATAGATCAAAAATGACATCTCCTTTACAAATGAATGCCTAAACATGCTTATATATGCAACTACAAACATTACCGCTAAGAAATTTGTAATTCAAACTTGAGGTGTCGGTATAGAACCTAATAATGGTCATACAAATGACATAAAAAAATAGGTCTAGGGCATGGGTGCCCAAGTTCTCCCCCCTATTTCAGGAAGGATTCATGATAAACACATCCCCTAGGTCCCATTTGCCATGAAACTTCAGGGTTTTCTCATTAGGAGTCACCATTAACATGCAAAATGACCTAAGTGAATTCTAAAAGACCCGAGAGCTAAACATTAGGAGGGAAAAGCCCCAAGGGGACATTTTTCAACATACACAAACATTCTCAAATATATAACATCAAACAATATAAGATAAAACCCTAAAGATGGAAATCCTAAGGGTGTGTAAGAGAAATGTTTCACCAAAATAGAAAGGAAAATAAATATCTCTCATCTAAATGAGAGGGATAAATAAAATCCCTTTTACGTAAATCTAGAGTAAATTAGTAAACAAAATTAATATTAAGAATCTATTCTAGATGCGAGGATCTAAGAATGATATATAGATAAATATGTTGAAGTAAATAAATGCTTCAAAAAATGAATATGCAAATTAAAGTACTTAGCTAGAAAACAATGATAGATTGTTAGATGTTGATTTGTCAATGATGCAAAAATATCATTGATGATCAAATAAATGTTATAGAATTAGTGAATGTTTTATCTATCAAACTAGTTTATTTCAATGACTATGAATTTCATCCCATAAGTGTGGATATGGTTTGATGCATGGAACTGATCTATGGTTACATATCCAATCTCTAGCAATTTTTGGAATGTTATTTTTAACATGCCTTGATGTTCTCAAACTATTCCTACATAGAAAATGGTTCTTGTAATTGTTGGTTTGTACATGGAAAGGATAAATACTTCCTTATTACAAACCATGTAAGGATATTGACTCAATGATTAAACAAAATGCCAAGGACAACACTCTCAAACATGTAAGATGCCCTAGATCATTGTGCAATGTAGATAATCTAAAAAGTTATTTTGATATTGCATGAACATAATAATTCTAAGCATGTATATATTTATCATTAGGATACGACTAGTGACAATTAACGTTTCTGAAATGCAGATGTTGCAAGTTCCTATGGAGGCTAGGGATTTTCCCTATGATCAGGATAGGTGGTGACCTGATAAGATATGCACAGGGGGAATCCATAATAATGCAGATTGTTCAAGATGTGGAGACAAACCTTTGTTTGGGCTAATGGGCAAGTTTGCAGACTAGACACAGAAAGAGGGCACTGGTGAGATGGCCTCTATGGCTTGACCTCTCCAATGTGCTAGATCTTCTCCTTATGTGATTTTTAGAGAGGAAATCTATAGAGAAGTGGTAGAGAATGAAGTGTATTTCATGAAGATGGGTCTGGTTGGGAGATTCAAATGATTTTAGCTGAGTCTATTGAAGTTGCATCAATGGATTAAAGTCAACTAGGACCCCCTTTTAGAGGAGGATACTCAAATATATCCTTATGTGCAAGGGTTTTTTGTGGTGGCATTCGATAATGCTTGGGATATAAATCAATTTCTTTGTGACTATCAATGGTTTTGTGACAATTTTCCTCTCATACTAAAATCATGGCACCCTTCTTTCAACCCTACCACCGAATCTTTCGATGCTACTCCAATCTGGGTAAAACTCCTAAATCTTCCATTACAATTTTGGTTTGATTCTTATTTTGAAGCAATAGGTAACTCATTGGGGAAGTTTTTGGGTGTAGACAAGGGATCTTCCAACTATTTTCACCACTTATTCTTGTATCCTGGTGGAGATGGTTATTACCAAAGATCTTCTAACAAATATCTCCCTAAAAATTACAAATGGGTGTTGGAGCCAGATGTTAGATTATGAGGGTTTACACTTTCACTATCATACATGCTTTAGTACTGGTCATATTTCTTCTCATTGCTCAAATCATAAAATGGATAGTCGGGCTGCCCAGTGGAAAAACATCTCCCCATCAGTATTCAGTGGAAAAAGAAGATTCTCACTAAATTGATCAAACCCTTGCAGCTACCCCAACTAATAGGGTTGGCAATAATAGGAACACACCAAGTGATTCATGACACACCAAGAGCCACTAATGGATCACCTCCTAATGGGAGGGATAGTGTTAAAGCTACTTTGGATCCCAAATGAGGAGTTGGTAGTTCAGATGGAGAGCTCAAATATTTTGTCTCTTGGGGGTAAGGAAAATCTCCTAGATAAATTAGATGAGGCTGAGGGAGTTGGGGCATCAAAGGGAAAGTGGACAGTGGTGCAAAGTAAAAGAAAGAAACATGAGCTATTGTTCAACATGTACCTTCGCTCCCACACCAAATGTGGAGCTAATTCCTTCATAGACTCTTATGAAGATACAGTAAATAATAGGAGTTATCCTTTGGCTTCTTTGAAAGCCTTGTGATTGGTTGTTATTAATTATTTGCACCCTTGTTTGTGGGCCTAATGCACTATCATATTCAATAGGCATAGATAGTATAATTCCACATTTTTGTTAGCTACCTGGTCAATGTAAAGCTCCAACATTTTTAGCTGAGACTGAAATGCATTAAATATGTATGTTAAACTATGGTTATTTTAATTCAAAGGGAGGAGTATCCAAGATTGCAATTTAGCAATCTAAAAAAAAATAATTCTAAGCATGTATTGATCAAATCTTGAATGAAATTACATGCCTAAAATAAATTATAGCTACTCCTTTAAATAAAACACCAAGAGTTACAAATGAAATGCTTTTATGCCCTGAGTTAGTACATAATGGCATGAAGTATAGGTCAGGTAAGCCCCAAACTAGAATTCAAATTTTCAATACAAAGGGATCATTTATGTGAGTGAGGATCTGATGAGGATAATAAAGGAGTAAACCAAAAAATCAAGAGCAATACCTAGGAATGAATGTCAATAGGAATAGATAAGGCTCAATTTGTGCACCCAATCTTAATTAAAAACTGTCAGAAATGAGGATCGAATGGAAGGATGCAAGTACCAGCATGAGTCATGAGAGCTTAACAATCACACACTCCTACAATACCAAAACAAAGCAATAATGAGATTATCTATTAGCTCACATTAACAAGTACATATAGGCACAAGTCTCCTAAGAATAGATGTGTTGAAAATAGGAGAGAAAGCTTGAGAATAGTAGTGGCCTAAAGATACGCATGCAACTACTTAACTCAAGATAAGTGACCATAGACACCTGTTCTAAACATAGACATTGGTGCAGGAGCACCAAGGAGATCATATATGTCTTGTTTTCATGTTTGTCTTCATGTGGTTCATGTTGTTTTGCTTCAATAAGGTCTTAGAAGACCATTCACTTGATTGTAATAAGGACTATGTCCAAATTTTCCTCATATTGTTGTCATGTAGGAGGCAGTCACATTTGTAAGCTTTTCTAAGGCATGTAGGAGGCAGTCTTCATGATTGTAAGCCTTGCTAAGGCATGTAAGGTAGTGTCAAGGAGTCTAATGTCTAGTCCAAGGCTTAATTGCATTGTAAACCTATTTGAAGTGTCAAGCCCAAACAACCGATGCAACTCTGTTAACAACATGTAATTAGTTGTTGCAGTTAAAAAATAAGGCAGTTCGATGGTTATTACATAGTCCCATTGACCCCAAATGCCCTCTAACTACTCCAAGATGTTGTGGTAGGCTTCTTAAAGCCCTTCCCATGATCATTATACATAGAGAAGTCATTTTTGGTGAAGGAAATAACAGCAAACCACAATTTTCTACCCTTTTTCTGTGGTATTCGATGCTACAGGTCGTACCCTGTCACTATATGGAAACGTAATAAGGCACGAGTATGGGGAATGAAGGAGGTATGAGTTAAATTTACATTGTAAGTGGTCAGAAGATTTGACACTTATTTGTGTTTGATTTCTTTGCATCTTTCTAAAACTAGTTTGTGAAACCCTCCCATAGGGTTTTGACTATAATTCATACATTTTCCTCCATTCCACTAATGTAGAACCACATAGATCAGTTGGATGGACTGTTGTGATGTTGTTTCAATATATTTTGAAAGAGTTTTGGGTAGAGTAGAGGATTTGTTGTAATTTATGTGAAAGACCCTAGCAAAACCATGTGCTAGGAGTGTGAAAAGAGCAATAACATAGGACCAATCAGTTGTAGTCCATTTTGGGACCCCAAAACCTAAAGAATCCTTAGTTTTTCCATACCATAGAGGTTTGCAAATGATTCATTTAGTTATGTGAGTCTCTGAAAGGGTGGTTCCTTCACAAATTTGGCCTAATTAGGGCTCTAGGTCACTAGGAGGGGTTATACGTTGGACCATACTGTCCAAAACAACCCATACCCATTTTAAAATATGTCATGGAAAATCGAAATGGGTATCTCCTAATTGTCCAAGTTCTGAGTTTGTAGGTATGTATAAGAAGATATTGTTGATTGTTCATGTTTGGAGGGCTACAAGGGATTTGGAGGCCTAAAGAAGGAAGTATTAAACCCATGTTTGTTCTGCCTTTGCCAATGGTTTGGATGGTCCCATGGCATGCCAAATCAACTTTTCCATGAAAATTTCAGGGCCACTAACTGTTGTTCCCATTTTTGTAAATTGATCCTTTAATTTGGGCTTTAGAGCATAAGAAAACCTTGTCATCTTGTGAAATCCTTCTACCTATCCTAGTGCCTCTACATCATAGTGGTATTAGAGCCATAAAAGGTTTTGATTTTGGTTGTGTAAGGCCTAGTATATGTCAACAGAGGAGAGTGAAGGAGAGGCTAGTAATATGCCTCCAAACAGGATGACCACTGAGGTGGTTAAGAAGTTCAAGGAGATGGAAGAGAAGATCAAAAGTGGAGTCAAGGAAGCACTCCAAGCAAAGTTGAAGGCATTGAGGGTAAGGAAGAGGATAGATAAAGGTTTTGATGAAGAAGAAGAAGATCAAGAAGAGGTAGAGGTACCTGCAGATCAAAAACATTTCCTTGAAGCCATCAAGGCAATTGGCAAGGATCCTTCAGAGGCTCGGATGGAGATTCCCATGTTTAGTGGCAAGATGAATGTTGATGAAGTCATGGAGTGGATTGAGGCCCTAAACATCTACTTTGAATACAAAGAAGTTCCTAAGAACAAAAGGGTGAAGTTTGAAAAAACTAAACTCAAAGGTGCTGCCCTTACATGGTGGAATTACACCCAAGGTGAGAGGGTAAAGAATGGGAAGAGCATGATCTCTTCATGGAGTAGAATGTTGGAGAGGGTCAAGTCCCAATTCCTTCCATCAGAGTATGAGGTGTAGACCTACAAGAAGATACAAAATCCCAAGCAAAGAGATTTGGATGTGGCAACCTACACTAAGGAGTTTCACAAGTTCTCTCTTCATTGTGGATACATGGACGATGAAAAAGGTAAAGTGGTAAGGTATTTAAATGGTTTGAGGTTTAATATTCAAGATGAAATCAGCCTATTAACCCTTGAAACCGTGGATAAATTCTTTCAAGTGGCATTAAGGGCTAAAGAGAAGTTGAAGAGGAAAGGTGAGCAACAAAATAGAGGAAGAGGTGGCAGAAATTTCAAAGGTAGGGGGAGTTTTGGAGGCATAAATCAGTTCCAAAGAAGTCAAGGGGAATCTAGTTCCCAAGAGCAAAGTGGAGAATCAAGTTCTAGAGGAGGCTTTAGAGGAAGGAGGCCCAATGGAAGGGGTAGATTTGGTGGACCAGGGAGAGGTCCTAATGTCTTCACAAGAAGGTGCTACAATTGCAACCAAGTGGGACATCCAGTATGTTGCAAATATGGGCCTAACCGGTATTGTCATTGATGTCAACATACTCCTGTTGCATTGATGACAAGGATTGGATGAGCTATATGCTGAGGATATTGAGAAAATTAGTCCTATGAGGAATATAGAAGAACAGTGAAGATAGTGACGTAAAGATCCCAGTTAGGATAAAGATCAGAGGATGCGCATCAAAGGGTTTGTAGATATGTGTATTAAGATGACCTAGTAAACATTTTAGAGGTCCGCATGAAGATCTGAAGAAGTAATGGCCACTTAAGTAAAACTAGTTTTGGAAAATGTTTAGAGGTGACAGAGTGACATAGATAGGTCTGGTGAGATCCAGAAATACAATATCTTGTTCTGCATATTTTGTGGAGTGTTTAGGAAGACAATGTGAATTGACAAATCAATTGGTTCATGGTCTGGAGGTCTGCAAGCATCTGTTCCAATATGACAGTAATGACAAACTATGTTCTTGAGGTTTCAGATGGAGGAGAGGACGATATTAGTAGGCAGAAGTAGTGTGGATGTTCTTGGTGATTTAGGCAAACTTGTGAAGGTCTCTAGATTGTGTCCAGTTCATGTTGGTGGTCTGCATTAAAGATTAAGCTCATAATTAAAGAATTACTTCTGGATGATGATGTTCTTCCTAAGTATGGCCGACCGGATGAGTTACACATCCTACGAATGATCTTGAAGATGTTCTATGGAGAATGGCATGTTCCTAAAGGAAGATTGAAGTCTCAGATCTATGTGGCCAACAGTGTGTTGATCCACATGAAGTCTTTTTGTAATTAGTCATGTTGTATTTGTGTATTTGCTCTGTAATGAATGCCAACTTGGATGATTATCCCTAAGTCAATATTTTGTATAAATAAGGAGTTGTAAAGTCATTTCAAAAGTATCTGGGGGAGATGAGAGTGTGGTAGAAAGGAGTAGAGCAAAAGGCAGAGTAGAAGTATTGGGCTTAAATGGAACTAACTTAACCATGGTGAAGATGCTATTCTTTAGTTCAAGTATGTAATACTTATTATTCTGTAGACAATGTGTCTCTTGTAGGCAGTGGGCCTCTTGTGAGAAGTGTGCTCAGGCAGTGAGCCCTAATTTTCATGTGCCATTTTTTTCTTTCTATTTTGTTAATAGAGAATACAATCTTGGGTTAGTCACCACGTGGTTTTACCCTTAACCAGGTTTTCCACATTAAAAATCTTGATGTCATATATGTTAATGTGTTTCTGCTCTTGAATTGTTGTATTATATTTCTATGATTGATTTATTATTATTCTACTGAATTAAGAAAGGATTTAAGTGATTAATTGAACTAAAGTTTTGGACAACTGATTCACCCCCCATCTTAGTTGTCTGTCCTAAATCTAACAATTGGTATCAGAGCCAAATTCCTTTAAAAGGAGCTTGATCACTTGAGGAGATCCAAGATGTCATCCTACAAGAAGGATAGTTTGAGGTTTGATGGAACCAATTTCACTCTTTGGAAAAGTTGCATGGAATGCCACTTGCAATGCATGGGAATGCAGTATTGGATCATGGCTTCAAAGAAGTATGTTCCTCCATAGAATGGTTTGAGTATCGTAGATGAAATCGGGGATGTTGAAAATAATCTATGGACTAAAGAAGCTCTTCTAAGTGCCTTATCTGATTCAGAGTTGACAAATGTTATTGATCTAAAAACTACATATGAGATTTGGCAAAAACTGGAACTTCTGCATGAAGGAGACAAGTATGTTAAATGTGCCAAGCTACAGAGTCTGAAAGGAAAATTTGAAAACCTGAAGATGAGAGAAGATGAAAATATCAATACATTTATGCCTAGAGTAAATGAGCTTGTTTGTGGCATTAGATGTGCTGGTGGAATCTTGGATGAAGATGAGATTGTTGGCAAAGTTCTTAGATCCCTTCCTGAAGTTCTCAGATCCCTTCTTGATTCTTACAAATACAAGGTTGTTGCTATTGAAGAATTTAGATCATATTTAGGTATCACAAGAGATCAATTGGTTGGTAAATTGGTTGCATTTGAATTGACCGAGTTTGGAGATGTACCCCCCAAGACTGAATCTACATTCAAAGATAGTGCCTCTGTAAAAGGAAAACAAAAGTTTGATCTGGGAGAGAACTCTTTAAAGAAACTATCATGGTATGAAAAACAAAGAAAAGACCTGGAAGAAGATGAAGCAGAAGCTAATCAACTTGAAGCCCTTATTGCAAAAAGACTACCAAGAGGATCCGGTAAGTATGAGGGGAAATTGTTTTTTAAATGTTTTAATTGCAATAAGATTGGTCATTTTGCCTCAAGGTGTCTGGAAAGATTTTCAAGGCCAAATCCTAATAGATCAAGGTTCCAAAAGAAATGTTACTATGTTCATGAAGATGGTGATGATGAATGAGTAACAGATGATGAATCAGAGACAGGAAATAAATCTGGAAGTGACTGGGTATTTATTGCCATTAGGGAAGAAGATCCAATGCCCTCTGAATCTATCAATCATAATATTGTAGAAAGAGCTCTGATTGCCCAAGTTGAAGAAAATGATGATTGGGTCATTGACAGTGGATGCTCCCACCATATGACAGGTGACAAAAATAAGTTCATAGATTTGGAAAGGTACAAAGGAGGCGTGGTAAAATTTGTTGATAATTTAGCTTGCAGAATAGAGGTAGAGGAACCATTTCTTTTGATGGAAAGAACAAAACTAGTAATGTACTGTATGTTGAAGGTCTGAAGCACAATCCTCTCAATGTTGGACAGTTGGTGGACAAAGTCTATGATCTCTAATTCAAAAATGGAAAATACAAGATCTTTGAAAGTTCCAAAATAGAGATTGCATCCAGTACTCAAACAAAAGGTAATATCTTCCACTTGGTTGGTACTGGTAAAAGTTGTTTATTTGTTCAAATTGATCAAAATTGGTTGTGGCATAGAAGAATGTGTCATGTGAATTTTGATAATATCATCAAGATAAGCAACATCCAGGCTGTGAGAGATCTTTCAAGATTGGTGAAACCTACTAACAGTTTATGCAAAGAATGTCAGTTGGGTAAGCAGAGCAGAGTCACATTCAAAAGTAAGGAACAGTCTTCTACCAGATTATTAGACTCAGTTCATACTGATCTATGTGGTCTGGCAAGAATCAGGAGTGTGCAAGGTGATAGATACTTCATGCTATTAATTGATGACTCTCCTGTATGATGTGGGTGACTTTTCTAAAAGAGAAATTAGAGGCTCTTGAGAAATTCAAAATATTCAAGGCTATGGTAGAGAATGAAACTAGATTGAACATAAAATGTCTGAGGTCTGATAGAGGTGGAGAATTCAAATTTGGTGAGTTCATAGAATTCTGTGAGAAACATGGAATAAAAAGACAGTTGTCTACTACAAGGACTCCATAGCAGAATGGAATAGTGGAGAGAAAGAACTGGACCATCCAGGAAGCAAAGGTTCCTCAAATCTACTAGAGAGAAGCTGTAAGCACTGCATTCTATACTCTTAATCAAGTACAAATAAGAAGCAATACTGGTAAGACTCCTTATGAACTTTGGTTTGGCATCACTCCCACTATGAAGTATTTCAGAGTCTTTAGTAGCAAATGTTATATTAAAAGAGATGAAGATCTAGGAAAATTTGATGCTAGAAATGATGAAGGAATACTCTTGTGTTATTCTACTCAAAGCAAAGCATACCGGTGTTATAACAAGAGATTGAGAAAGATTATAGAAAGTACAAATGTGAAGGTTGATGAAGGTATTGAAAAACCCTCAAGGTTTTATGAATATGATGAAGATGATCAAAATAATGTTTTGATCTAAGGAGTCCAAGCCCCTTCTGAAATTTAGATTCAGACTGATCTGGTGAATCAAGAAGAAGAGATGAGTTTGAATGAACCCATTCAAGAAATAGAAGTGTAAGAAAGTCCCAAAATTCCCAGGTATGTAAGACTAAATCACTCTGAAGATCAAATCATAGGTGATAAAAGAAAAGGTGTTCAAACAAGAAAAAAGATTGCTCAAGATTCCAAAAAGTATTGTCTAATTTCAAAGATTGAACCAAAGTCAGTAAATGAAGCATGCAATGATAAAAGCTGGACTAAAGCAATGGAGGAAGAGCTGATGCAAATTGAGAAAAATCACACTTGGGATCTTGTTCCCAGACCTAGAAACAAGAATGTGATTGGAACCAAATAGGTATTCCAGAACAAACTGAATGAAGTTGGTGAAGTAGTCAGAAACAAAGCCAGATTGGTCTGCAAGGGTTACTCTCAAGTCAAAGGAGTTGATTTTGAAGAAACTTTTTCTCTGGTGGCAAGAATTGAAGTAGTCGAGTTATTTCTTGCCTTTGCTGCCTTCAAAGACTTCAAAGTATATCAGATGGATGTCAAGTCTACCTTCCTAAATGGAGACTTGGAAGAAGAAGTATACATTGAGAAACCAGATGGATTTCAATTGTCTGATCATGATGATATGGTTTGCAAGTTGAAGAAATCACTGTACAGACTTAAACAAGCCCCAAGAGCTTGGTATGAAAGACTAGATAAGCATCTGTTGAAGATTGGTTTCAACAAAGGTACTACTGATAGTAACTTGTACTTCAAAATTGATCATGAAAATATCTTGATTGTTGAAGTGTTTGTTGATGATATTATTTTTGGAGGAAGAGATAGTATGTGTAAAACTTTTGCAAATCAAATGAAAAGTGAATTTGAGATGTCCATGTTTGGGGAAATAAATTTCTTTTTGGGTCTACAAATCATTCAAACAAAGAAAGGAATCTTCATTTCTCAGACCAAATATGTGAAAGAATTGTTGAAGAAATTTGGGATAGAAGACTCAAAACCAATGAGTACTCCCATGGCAACTAGATGTAAATTGAGCAAAGATGATGACTCTCCTAAGGCTGATCAAAAAAAGTATAGGTCAATGATTGGAGGATTATTGTATCTCACTCAAACTAAACCTGACATTATGAATGTTGTTGGTCTTTTTGCTAGATTCCAAGCCGATCCTAGAGAATCTCATGTCATGGCAATCAAGAGGAATTTTAGATACCTAAAAGGGATAGTTGAGTATGGTTTGTGGTATCCTAGAGATTATGATTTCTCTCTTCATGCATATACAGATGCAGATTGGGCAGGAGATGTGGATGACCGGAAGAGTACCAGTGGTGGAGCACTCTTTTTGGGGAAGAGATTGATTTATTGGTTGAGCAAGAAACAAGAGGTAATATATCTATCCACTACAGAAGCAGAATATATTGCAGCAGTAGGAAGTTGCACTCAAGTATTATGGATGAAGCAAATGCTAAGAGATATCAAAGTGAAGTATGAAGAGCCTATCACAATCTTCTATGATAATTCAAGTGCAATTAACATATCAAGAAATCCAGTGTTGCATTCAAAGACTAAATATATATCCATCAAGTTTCACTTTTTGCGAGAGCAAGTGAACAAGAATAAAGTTAGATTGGAGTTTGTGCCTTCCAAGGATCAGAGTGCAAATATTTTTACTAAACCTCTACCTAAGGACTCTTTTGTGTATCTCAAGGAGAAGTTAGGGGTTACTACCACTCCGGTTTTGAATTAATGTGCATTGATGTGCATCAGTCTGGTGGATCTCACAGTCATATTGTGTGGTTCAGATTGATGATGGGAAGCTGCTACTTAGAGGGAGCAGCTAGTATGATTCTGAAGTAATGCAAGTATGTGCCCTTTGCCATTGATGTCAAAGGGGGAGAGAAGACATGTGAAAAACAAGTAGTTACTGATCAAAGGGGGAGCAGTAAAGGAAGAGAAGACATGTGAATGGTTGTTGTTGATAGGGGGAGTTATGTTAGTGAGGAGAAGTTCTTGCCTTGATGGTTAAAATAGTTTTTCACATCATATGTTGCCATCAATGACAAAGGGGGAGATTGTTGCAAGTATGGGCCTAAATGGTGTTGTCATTGATGTCAACATACTCATGTTGCATTGATGATAAGGATTGGATGAGTTGTATGCTGAGGATATTAAGAAAATTAGTCCTATCAAGAACAGAGAAGAACAGTGAAGATAGTGAGATAAAGATCCTAGCTAAGATGAAGATCAGAGGATGAGCATCAAAGGGTTTGTAGATATGTGTCTTAAGATGACCTAGTAATGATTTTAGATGTCCACATGAAGATCTAAAGAAGTAATGGCCACTTAAGTAAAACTAGTTCTGGCAAATGTTTAGAGGTGACAAAGTGACATAGATAGGTCCAGTGAGATCTAGAAATGCAATATCTTGTTCTACAAATTTGGTGGAGTGTTTAGGAAGTCAATGTAAATTGACAACTCAATTAGTTCATGGTCTACAAGTCTGCAAGCATCTGTTCCAATATGACAGTAATGACAGACTATGTTCTTGAGGTTCCGGATGAAGGAGAGGATGATTTCAGTAAGCAGAAGTAGTGTGAATGTTCTTGGTGATTCAGGAAAGCTTGTGAAGATCTCTAGATTGTGTCCAGTTTGTGTTGGTGGTCCGCATTGAAGATTGAGCTCGTAATTGAAGAATTACTTTTGGATGATGATGTTCTTCCTAAGTCTAGCTGATGGGATGAGTTACACATCCTGCGAATGATCTTGAAGATGTTCTATGGAGAATGGTGTGTTCTTAAAGGAAGATTGAAGTCTTAGATCTATGTGGCCGATAGTGTGTTGATCTGTGTGAAGTCTTTTTGTAATTAGTCATGTTGTATTTGTGTATTTTCTCTGTAATGAATGTCGACTTGGATGATTATCCCTAAGTTGATGTCTTGTGTAAATAAGGAGTTGTAAAGTCATTTCAAAAGTATCTGGTAGAGATGAGAGTGTGGTAGAAAGGAGCAAAGAAAAAGGCAGAGCAGAAGAATTGGGATTAAATCAAACTGACTCAAGCATGGTGAAGATGCTATTCTTCAGTTCAAGTATGTAATACTTATTATTTTGTAGACAGTGTGTCTCCTGTAGGCAGTGGGCCTCTTTTGAGCAGTGTGCTTGGGCAGTGAGCCCTAATTGGCATGTGCCATTTTGTTCTTTCTATTCTTTTAATAGAGAATACAATCTTGGGTTAGTCACCTCGTGGTTTTACCCTTAACCAGGTTTTCCATGTTAAAAATCTTGGTGTCATATATGTTAATGTGTTTCTGCTTTTGAATTGTTGCATTATGTTTCCATGATTGATTTATTATTATGTTGCTAAATTAAGAAAGGATTTAAGTGATTAATTGCAAGAAGGTTTTGGACAACTGATTCACCCCCCTCTCAATTGTCTATCCTAAATCTAACACAGCCTTCAAATGTCCTGAAAATCAAGCCTCAAGCTCTCATGGAGGAGAGAGAAGGAACCAATTGATCCAAGAGGAAGATTGCCAAAGTGTTAACTCTCTAATTGGAAGTGCAGCCCCAGTCCATTAAGGAGAAAGTTTGATGATGAGAAGAACCATGTTGAAGGTGCCTCAAACACAAGAACCCCCTCAAAGGAAGACATTGTTCAAGACAACATGCAAGGTCTATGGTAAGATTTGCACGGTAATTGTTAATTCAGGCTCAACTAAAAATTTGGTTTCCATTGAAATGGTAGACAAGTTGAAATTAAAAAGACTTCCTCATGTTAGTCCTTATAAAGTATCATGGTTGAATAAGGGGCAACAAGTTTTGGTAGATGAACAATCATGGGTAGAACTTTAGATAGGGGAATATAAGGACAAGATTTTGTGTGATATAATTCCCATGGATGCTTGTCATTTGCTGTTAGGATGCCCATGGCAATATGATGTTCAATCCCAACATGATGGTAAAACTAATTCTTTCATCATAACCAAGAATGGTAGGAAGTATAGAATGGATCCATTGCCTGATGAGAATGTAGAGAAGAGTGTTGGGTCAAGTGTCATGATTGTGATTGGTAAAGAGTTTCTAGACACCCTTAAGGAGGAAGGAACCCAAGGGTATGCTCTAATTTTGAAGCCTAAAAACAATCCTAATTTGCATGATCCTAGTAAGGAAGAGGTTCCTAAGGAGGTGCAGCAATTGTTAGAGAGGTATAAAGGGATTATGGTAGAAGAAATGCCTAATGAGTTGCCACCTATTAGGGACATAAGCCATCAAATTGACTTCATACCGGGATCTACTTTGCCAAACAAAGCAGCCTACAAGATGACACCTTCTCAAAATGAAGAGATTGCCAAGAAAGTGCAAGAATTGTTGGATAAGGGATTAGTAAGAAAGAGCCTTAGCCTATGTGCTGTCCCAACAGTCCTAGCGCCTAAAAAGGATGGTAAATGGAGGTTGTGTATGGATTCTAGAGCCATTAACAAGATTACCATAAGATATATGTTCCCTATGCCAAGTATTAAGGACCTAATGGACTGTTTGGGAGGGGCTAGATACTTTTCTAAGATTGATCTTAAAAGTGGGTATCATCAAATTAGGATAAAGCAAGGGGATGAATGGAAGATAGCATTCAAAAAAAAGAGGGTCTTTATAAGTTGTTGGTCATGCCATTTGGTCTATCTAATGCCCCAAGTACTTTTATGCATCTCATGAATGAAGTATTGAAGGATTTCATTGGCAAATTTATTGTGGTATACTTGGATGACATTCTTGATTTCAGCAGAACTAAGGAAGAGTATTTGCAACATTTGGATCAGGTTTTGAAGAAGTTACATGATGAACAATTGATTATTAATATGGAAAAGAGTGTCTTCATGAAGGAAGAACTCACCTATCTCAGTTTTGTCATTTCCCAACGTAGTTTGAAGATGGATCCAACAAAGGTAGAGGCCATTTTGTCATGGCCAACTCCAAAAACAATAGGTGATGTGAAAAGTTTTCATGGTTTGGCAACATTTTATAGAAAGTTCATAAGGGATTTTAGTCATATTTGTGCACCAATTTTGGATACCATCAAAGGGGGGCAGAAATGTAAGTTTTTTTGGACAAAGGTAGCCAATGATTCTATTGAAATTCTGAAACAAAAAGTAGCACAACAGCCCATTCTTGTTTTGCCCAACTTTAACAAGTTGTTTGTGGTGGAATGTGATGCAAGTAACCTTGCTATAGGGGCTATCCTAAGTCAAGAAGACAAGCCTGTTGCTTTCTTTAGTGAAAAATTTAATGATACTAAGAGAAAGTACTCTACTTATGACTTGGAATTGTATGCAATGGTACAAGCTTTGAAAAAATGGAGGCACTATCTTTTGCCTAAAGAGTTTATTGTTTATATTGACAACCATGCACTTAGTTTTCTGAATTCATAGGAGAAACTCAACCATAGGAATATGAAATGGGTTGAACGACTCCAAGCATATACTTTTTCAATCAAACACAAGAAGGGGTAGAACAACAAAGTGGCAGATGCATTGAGTAGAAGGGTGTGTATGGTTCAAGAAATTCAGTTGCAAAGTGTAGGGGTTGATGCTCTCAAACATATGTATCAGGATGATGAACATTTCAAGGAGGTATATGAAGTTTGTTCATAGTTTTCAAATTCTTATCATTCTAATTTTTCTGAGTTTTTGTTGCAGCAGGGGTTGTTGTTCAAAGGTAGCCAATTATGTGTTCCTAGGCATTCCATGAGGGAGAACATCATAAAGGAAAAGTATTGTGGTGGAATATGAGGTCACTTTGGGCTGGATAAAACATTCGATCAGGTGAAGAGGTTTTCTTTTTGGCCTAAAATGCAATCAGATATCAGAAAATTTGTTGAATGTTGTAGTATTTGTCAAAGTGCAAAGGGTACTTCATCTAATGCTAGTCTATATCAGCCACTTCCTATTCCTAATAGGCCATGGGAAAGTATTAGCATAGATTTTGTCTTGCGTCTTCCGAGGAGTCAAAGAGGCTTTGATAGCATATTTGTGGTGGTGGATAGATTTAGTAAGATGCCTCATTTCTTTCCATGTAAAAGCACTAATGATGCTTCACACATTGCTGGTTTGTTCTTCAAAGAAATTGTTAGAATCCATGGTTTGCCTCTTAACATTGTGACTGACAGGGATCCAAATTTTTTAGGTCACTTTTGGCACACTTTGTGGAAGAAGTTGGGCACTCAATTGTCATTCACTTCAGCCTATCACCCTCATACTGATAGCCAAACTGAGGTGGTGAATAGGTCTTTGGGAAATCTTCTCATGTGTCTTACAAAGCAACATGGAGAGGCATGGGATATGATCATCCCTCAAGCAGAATTTGCTTATAATGACTCCACCAATAGAAGCACAGGAAGGAGTCCATTTGAGGTTGTCTATGGTGTTCACCCAAGAGGTACTCTTAAATTGAGAGATCTCCATGGATTGGAAAAGAAGAGTGCTCAAGGTGAAGAATTTGCATTGGCCATGAAGGATATCCATGAAAATGTAAGAGAAACTCTTCAAAGGAATAATTAAAAGTACAAGAAGAAAGCCAATGAGAGAAGGAGAGATGCACAATACAAGGTTGGGGATTTGGTCATGGCACATTTGAAGAAGGAGAGACTTCTAAAGGGGCAGCCAACCAAACTCCTCATGAAAAAGATAGGACCATGCAGGATTGTGCACAAGTTTGGGCCTAATGCCTATGAGATTGAGCTTCCTCAAGGCTTGGTCATATCTCCTATCTTTAATGTTTCAGACTTGTTTCCTTTCAAAGGTGATCATAATGTAGATTCAAAGGTAGATATGATAGTAATAGGAGATGAAGAATGGGCTAAGGGTCTTCCACCCACTCAACCCTTGAAGCTGGAATGTATTTTGGATACCAAGGTCTTGAAAAAGACTACAAAGAAGATATACAAATAGTTCCTTGTCAAGTGGAGTGGATTACCTATTGAAGATGCCACTTGGATGAGTGAAGAAGACATCTTGAAGCATGGTGTCATAGTTGTTGATCTACTTCCTCAAGAGACTTGAGTTTTTTCCCACCCGGGGAGTATGGTGTAGGAGCACGAAGGAGATCATATATGTCTTGTTTTCATGTTTGTCTTCATGTGGTTCATGTTGTTTTTCTTCAATAAGGTATTAGAAGACCATTCACTTGATTGTAATAAGGACTATGTCTAAATTTTCCTCATATTGATGTCATGTAGGAGGCAGTCACATTCGTAAGCTTTTCTAAGGCATGTAGGAGGTAGTCTTCATGATTATAAGCCTTGCTAAGGCATGTAAGGTAGTGTCAAGGAGTCTAATGCCTAGTCCAAGGCTTAATTGCATTGTAAACCTGTTTGAAGGTAGTGTCAAGCCCAAACAACTAATGCAACTATGTTAACAACATGTAATTAGTTGCTCTAGTTAGAAAATAGGGCAGTTCGATGGTTATTACACAGTCCCATCGACCCCAAATGCCCTCTAACTACTCTAAGATGTTGTGGTAGGATTCTTAAAGCCCTGCCCATGATCATTGTACATAGAGAAGTCATTTTTGGTGAAGGAAATTATAGCAAACCATAGTTTTCTATCATTTTTCTATGTTATTCGCTGCTACAGGCCGTACCCTGTCACTGTACAAAAATGTCATAAAGCAAGAGTCTGGGGAATGAAGGAGGTATGGGTTAACTTTACATTGCAAGTTTTTGGAATCTTTGACACTTATTTTTGTTTGATTTCTTTGCATCTTTCTAAAACTAGTTTGTGAAACCCTCCCATAGGGTTCTGACTGTAATTCATACATTTTCCTCCATTCCACTGATGTAGAACCACATAGATTAGTGGGATGGACTATTGTGATGTTTTTTCAATGTATTTTGCAAGATTTTTGGGTAGAGTAGAGGATTTGTTGCAGTTTATGTGAAAGACCCTAGCAAAACCATGTGCTAAGAGTGTGAAAAGAGCAATATCCTAGACCAATCAGTTGCAGTCCATTTTGGGATCCCAAAACCTAAAGAATCCTTAGTTTTTCCATACTATAGATGTGTCCAAATGATTGGTTTAGTTCTATGAGTCTCTGAAAGGGTAGTTACTTCACAAATTTGGCCTGATTGGGGCTCTAGGTCACTAGGAGGGGTTATAGGTTGGACCATACTATCCAAAACAATCCATACCCATTTTGAAATATGTCATGGGGAATCCAAATGGGTATCTCCTGATTATCCAAGTTCTGAGTTTGTAGGTCTATATAAGAAGATATTGTTGACTGTTCATGTTTGGAGGGCTACAAGGGATTTGGAGGCCTAAAGAAGGAAGTACTAAACCCATGTTTGTTCTGCCTTTACCAATGTTTTGAATGGGTCCCATGGCATGCCAAATCAACTTTTCCATGAAGAATTTAGGTCCACTAACTGTTGTTCCCACTTTTGCAAATTGATCCTTGAATTTGGGCTTTAGAGCATAAACAAACCTTGTCATCTTGTCAAATCCTTTTACCTATCCTAGTGCCTCTACATCAGACATGCTAATTAAAGCACTAAGACTCCTAGTCATGGCATGTGCTAAAATAGAAAAGCACAAAAGCCAAAAGACTAAGAATAGCCCTATCCGAAGTGAGCTTAATATACACTAACACCCCCCCTTAAGCAAAGCTTATGTGAGGAAATGAAGATGGGTATTGTCAACTAGGTCTGATCAGGTACCCATGTACAATGTAATACAATGCAATCTCTCATAAAGAGGAGAAAGGAAGAAAAACCCTATGGGAAAAATCTTCCCTCCAAAAAGAGAGAAAAAGATAAAAGAAGAGGATTGAGAAGCCTCCTTGAAGATGATAACTCTACATGAAGCCTGAAACCATGTCGCTTTGATTGTGATGATGTAGATATGACCCCCATAGGAAAGTAAAAGAGGCTATGTAGGACCCCACAATGAAGCCCCTATGCCAAAAGAGAATGCCCATGTATGAATGCTGAAAGTGATCCATTTGTGGCAAATGATGCTTCTCCCCTTAGGAAGAAACAACTCCAATGGTAAATGCTCAAAGAAGCAAGGTGAGGTTGTAAGTCTCATGAAGTACCCTATGTCAAAATACTGCTCAAATATCATCATGTTGATGTTGAAATGAGTCAATCAAATCAGGAGGCTCATGCCTAACTGAAATAAGTGACATCTCAATATCATGTGAAGGCTTATGAAGAACAAGATCCAAAGAACTGATGTATGCATGTGGATTATCAATAAATGCCATGTGGCTACAAATCAAATCTCATGAGATGTCCTACAAAGAATCACTGGAATCCCTCAATGACGGCTCTCTAAACTCTGTAGTAGTAGAAGGTGTATGTGTATTGTCATCAAATAGTAAGATGACATCCTCCAAGGTGTCATCAAGATCTGATATGTGAGACTCTACAAACAACCGAGAGATGTCTAGAAGAAGTGTGTCTTGATGAAGTGAATCCTAAATATGACCTTGTTGTAATGAATCACTAGAAACTCTCGAAGGAGAAACACTGAACTCAAAAGTGAAGGTCTTGAAAGCATGTGCCATGTAATGTGACAATGTAACTTAGCCACCAACTGGATTCTATACCCTAGTACCTACACTCTAAAGTGGTTGTCTAGCCTAAAGAGAGCTGAATGTGGGTGACTCAGATGATGAATCCTCATCCTCCAAAATGAGTCTTGAGATGGATGGAGATGGTACCCCATCACTGTCCTCACTATTAGAACTAGAAGAAGAAGAAAACTCTACCTCAGGAATCTGTTGTGGATGGTTGGAAGGATAAATAGATGAATTTTGAATGTCTTGCTGCAAAGAGTCACTGGAGGATCTCAAAGGAATGACACTGAACTCTATCAAAGCAACAGGTGTAGAAGCATGAAGAAAAGTATGTATGTCATCTAACCATCTAAGAATGGCAATATACTCAAACTCCTCTGAAGTATCGTCATCAAAGGGTATGTTGTCTACTTTAGGAAGAGGAAGAAGACAATCTATAGTAGGATCATCTAGGAATGAAGAGATATGAGGATCTCCATGAATTCCTAGATTCTAATCCAAAGTGTGTGAGGACACTCAATGTCTAATACATCATTGAGAGTGTCAGGATCAACACTAAGACAAATCAAACCTACTACATGGTCAATGATATTTCCCCAAGCTAATTTTCTCCCTGATGTGTCTGGTTCAGGCATGAGTCCATAGAGATAAGGCAAAATATTAAGCCATATGAGGTGTGTCAAGATGTCATTTTGCCAAGACTCGTAATTGACCTTCTCTAGGATTACCGCAAAAGGATGACCAGTGAAACCCATAATGAAATAGAGACCAATAATATCAATGCAAAAGGTGAGAAAGTAGGAAGTGTTCAAAGACATGACACACAAGATCCACCCTTGATTTGATTTTTGAGACCCCCCTGAATACTCCATGTTGCAAACAATCTATAAAAGAAGGAGACAACACAACCAAATAAGACGCCCTATGATTGTTTTGAATACCCCCAGTTTTGGCTCTTTATAAGTAGTGCATAGGCAAAAAAATTGCCTATTACACAATTTAAATGCACTTTTGGTTTAATTTGCCAAAAAATATTTGGACAAAATAAATTTTACAAAGAGGAGAAAAATGCCTTTCAACTATTTAAAAAGGAGATTTATCTTTGGTTTTAGCAAAAAAGCTTTTTTAAACCAAATTTAAATATAGCTTTTTGTAAAAAATAAAAAACCCCAAGTTTAAAAAGGCATAATTATGGGTAAATTAGGCAGAAAATGTACCCTAACTGGGTGAAATTTGCAACGGAGAGTAAAAAAACTAGGTAGAGAAGGTTGATTCACTATGTTAACATCAAAATTTGTAGTTTGGAAGGTCGATTTACCTCTAAAAATCCTTTTATGAGTAGATGCAAGGGTGATTTTCTTGATTGGAGGGTCGATTGAATATTTATAGGTGACTTTGAAGGGGCAACATTTGATTTAAGGTCTTAGGCCTCTTCTGCAAACAAAAATGAACCTCTTTTGATGCCTTTCGATGCCCTATGATGATTAGCAGGGATCTCGTGGCCTGTGTTGAGGGCCACGGCCTGTCAAAACTGTAAAAAAAATAATAAAAAATGCCTTCTTCAAGAAAAAACACCTTCAAGTTAGTTGCAGAAGAAACACCTCAGAGCAGGATAAATGCCTCCAAAGCAGAAAAATGCCTCCAGAGTAGAACAAAACCCCTCTAGATGCAGAAATTAGGCAAAAACCTCTGTGTGTAAGTCCTACATGAGGGCACAGGTAGGGCACCCTTGACCGATGAGGGTTTTGTGTGGGCCATGTTTGTCACAGCAAGAATCCAATGAACCAAAAAAGAGAAGCCCTCCAAATTGACTTTTGAAACTCACAAATTTAAGTGTTATGCTCAAAAGATTTGATAATACAAATTACCAGATTCACAATCTTACTAAACATGCCTTGATACCATGTCCGAAATGAGGATCGAATGGAAGGATGCAAGTACCAGTGTGAATCACAAGAGCTTAACAATCGTACACTCTTGCAATACCAAAACAAAGCAATATGCAAAGCAATAATGAGATTATCTATTAGCTCACATAAACAGGTACATATAGGTACAAGTCTCCTAAGAATAGCCAGAAATATGAAAGCAAGATTGAGAATAGTAGTGGCCTAAAGATAGGCATGCAACTACTTAAGTCAAGATAAATGAACCTAGACACCTATTCTAAACATAGGCGTGCTAATTAAAGCACTCAGACTCCTAGTCCTACCATGTCCCGAAATAGAAAGGAACAAAAGCCGAAAGACTAAAAATAACCCTATCCTAAGTGAGCTTAATATACTTTTATTTTTATTTCATGAGTTATTTGAATGTCATTTTTAATCTATCCTAAACAATGTTTACTTCACAAGTTGCATGTAAATGATAATTATATTAGACTTATTTTTATTCAAGAACAAAGAGATTTTTTTTTTACTTAAAATTTATTTTTAGAATTATTTTATTAACTTAGATTTATTTTCTATTTAGTTTATTTACTTAAGAGTTATTTTATTTTATTTCTTGAGATTTTTTTAAATTTTATTTTATTTTACTTTATTTACATTGTATATTAAAGAACTATATTTATTTACTTAGTTATTAGGTTATAAAAGTAAAACATAATATCCATAGAAAGGGAACTGGACATACTACATGACAATGCAAATCTTGAGGAACAGTTGGAAAACCTAATAAACTTAGAGAAAGCATCTTAAGCAATAGATAGGACTCAATCAAAAGATGCGCCGATTTAGAAATAGACAGTGGAAACACAAGCGTGGGCTATGGTAGAATTATTTCATTTCGACGACTGAAGTACCAAAACAAAAAGGTGGCAAAGATATAAATCTAAATTTCTTGAACAAATGTATTTAATTAACTAGGTTCAAAGATAGAGCTTCAATTGATATGTCTTTTGACAATAGTGAAATTTTAAATGTAGTCAAATCTTTAGGTAATGAGTTGGTCACTATTAAGAAGCAACTTAGTGATAAGATTTCTTCTACAAATAAATTCATACACTAAGGCAAATCAAATTTTGATTTAAAATTATTGTATTGTATAATATAAACATGTGTTGTTCCAAGGAATCTCTGAGTAAAATTGGAGGAAAAAATGTTTATGTTGTCAATACTGTATAATCGAACCTCTAAAGACAATCCCAATGATTCAAGGAAAGTAAGGGGTCAACCTATTCAAACACAAGCTACTAGTGTCAATGATAAAACAACAAGGATTGATATTCAAAGTATCCCAACATCAAATGATATTTCGGATCCTGCTCCTAGTGGTTTTAGTAATGCTCAATATCAATGGTATAAATTCAAAACTTATAATAGATAACCTTTTTTTTTGTTGGGTATGACTTGAATTTTTATTTAAAAAGCATTAGGAGAAACATGAACATCTAAGATGCCTTTGATCAACTTGGATAGTTTGGGAAGTTAAAAAACTCACATAAAAGTAAACATGATCCTAAAAATGCTATTGTTTTACAAGAAGAAAATGATGAGGCACTTGCTTAATATGAAGATCCCCTATGTTGCAAGTATGGGCCTAAATGGTGTTGTCATTGATGTCAACATACTCCTGTTGCACTAATGATAAGGATTGGATGAGCTGTGTGTTGAGGATATTGAGAAAATTAGTCTCAATCAAGATTAGTGAAGAATAGTGATGATAGTAAGGTAATAGTCGAAGTTAAGATGAGTATCAGAAGATACAGATTAAAGGGTTTGTAGATATGTGTCTTAAGGTGATTCAATAAAGATTTTGAAGGTCCGTATGAATATCTGAAGAAGCTGTGGCTGCTCAAGTAAAACTGGTTCTGGCAGGTGTTCAGAGGTGATAGAGTGATACAAATAGGTCTGGTGAGATCTGGAAATGAAAGATCCTATTCTGCGAATTTAATGGAGCCTTAAGGAAGTCTTTTAGAAGTGTCAACTCAATTGGTTTGTGGTCTGGAGGTCCGGAAGCATCTATTCCGTTGTGACAGTAATGACAGACTATGTCCATTAGGTTTCAGATTAAGGAGAGAAGGATTTCTATAAGTAGATGAAGTGTGGATGTTCATGGTGATTCATGCAAGCTTGTGGAGGCCTTTGGATTGTGTCCAGTTTGTGTTGGTGGTCTGCATTAGAGTTGGAGTTTGCAATTGAAGAATAACTTTTAGATGATGATGTTCTTCCTGAGACTGGCCAAACGGATGAATTACACATCCTGCGGATGTTCTTATTGATGTTTACCGACTTAGATGATCATTCCTAAGTTGATGTCTTGTATAAATAAGGGATTGCAAAGTCATTTGAAAGGTGTCCTTGTGCAGATGAGAGTGTGGTAGCGAGGAGAAGAGCGAAAGGCAGAGCAGAAGTATTGGGCTTAAATGGAACTGACTCAAGCATGGTGAAGATGCTATTTACCAGTTCATGTATGTGATACTTATTCTTTTGTAGACAGTGTGTCTCTTGTAGGTAGTGAGCCTCTTGTGAGCAGTGTGCTTGGGCAGTGAGCCCTAATTGGCATGTGCCATTTTATTCTTTCTATTCTTCTAACAGAGAATACAATCTTGGGTTAGTCACCCCGTGGTTTTTCCCATAACCAAGTTTTCCACGTTAAAATCTTGGTGTACTATGTGTGAATGTGTTTCTGCTCTTGGTTCAATGCTTTGTGTTTCCATGATTGAATTATTATTATGCGAAGTTAATTTAAGTGTGTAAAGTGCAAGAAGTTTTGGACAACTGATTCACCCCCCCTCTCAGTTGTTTGCCCTGAATCTAACAATTGGTATCAGAGCCAAGTTCCTTTAAAAAGAGATTAACCACTTGAAGAGATCCAGGATGTCATCCTACAAGAAGGATAGTCCAAAGTTTGATGGAACCAATTTCAATCTTTCAAAAAGTCGCATGACATGTCACTTGAAATGTATGGGAATGCAGTGCTGGAACATGGTTTCAACAAAGTATACCCCTCAACTAGGTGGCCCGAAAGCTCCAAACGAAATCACAGATGCTAAAAATAATCTGTGGACTATAGAGGCTCTTCTAAGCGCATTATCTGATTCAAAGCTTTCAAGTGTTGTTGATCTCCCAACTGCTTTTAAGATTCGGGAAAAACTAGAACTTCTACATGAAGGAGACAAGTATGTTAAATGTGCAAGATTACAGAGTCTGAAAGGGAAATTTAAAAATCTAAAGATGAGAGGTGATGAAACAATTACTACTTTTATGCCAAGAGTAAATGAGATTGTTTGTGGAATTAGAAATGCTGGTGGAGTCTTGAATGAAGATGAGATTGTTGGCAAAGTTCTGAGATCTCTTCCTGCTTCTTATAAAATCAAGACTGCTGCAATTGAAGAATTCAGAGCCCACACAACCATCACAAGAGATCAATTGGTTGGTAAATTAGCTACATTTGAAATGGCCGAGTTTGGAGATGAACCCCCAAAGACTGAATCTGCATTCAAATCCAGTCCATCTGTAAAAGGTAAACAAAGGTTTGATCCAGGAGAGAACTCTTCAAGGAAACTTTCATGGTATCGAAAAGTAAGAAAAGACCTGGAAGAAGACGAAGCTGAAACTGCTCACCTTGAATCTTTTATTGCAAAAAGACTGCCAAGAGGAACCATTAAGTATGAAGGAAAATTGCCTTTTAAGTGTTTTAAGATTGGTCATTTTACCTCAAGGTGTCTGAAAAGATTTTCAAGGCCAAATTCTAACAGACCAAGATTCCAAAAGAATTCTTACTATGCTCATGAAGGAGATGATGAAGGAGTAACAAATGATGAATCAGAGACAGGAGACAAATCTGGAAGTGATGGGGTCTTCATTGCCATCAAGGAAGAAGATCCAATGCCCTCTGAATCTGTCAATCATAAAGTTGTAGAAAGAGCTCTGGCTGCCAAAGTTGAAGAAAAGGATGATTGGGTCATTGGCAGTGGATGCTCTCACCATATGTTAGGTGACAAAAATAAGTTCATAGATTTGGAAAGGTATGAAGGAGGAGTGGTAAAGTTTGGTGATAATTCTGCTGGCAGAATCAGAGGTAGACAAACTATTTCTTTTGATGGAAAGAACAAAACTGATAATATAGTGTATGTTGAAGGATTGAAGCACAATCTTCTTAGTGTTGGACAGTTGGTGGACAAAGGCTATGATCTCATATTCAAGAATGGAAAATGCAAGATCTTTGAGAGTTCCAAAATAGAGATTGCATCTAGGACCCAAACAAAAGGTAATATCTTCCATTTAGTTGGTACTGGTAAAAGTTGTCTATTTGTGCAAGTTGATCAGAGTTGGTTATGGCATAGGAGAATGTGTCATGTGAATTTTGATAATATCATCAAGATAAGTAATACTTAGGCTATAAGAGATCTTCCAAAACTGGTGAAACCTACAAATAGTTTATGCAAAGAATGTCAGTTGGGAAAACAAAGCAGAGTCTCATTTAAAAAAAAGGAACAATCTTCTACCGGATTATTAGACTTAGTTCATACTGATTTATGTGGTCTGGCATGAATCAGGAGTGTGCAAGGTGATAGATACTTCATGTTGCTAATTGATGGCTATTCCCAGATGATGTGGTTAACTTTTCTGAAAGAGAAATCAGAAGCTCTGGAGAAATTCAAAATATTCAAGGCTATGGTAGAAAATGAAATCAGATTAAAATTGAAATGTCTGAGGTCTGACAGAGGTGGAGAATTCACATCCAAAGAGTTCATAGAATTCTGTGAAAAACATGGAATAAAGACAGTTGTCTACTCCTAGGACTCCACAGCTGAATCGAGTAGTTGAGAGAAAGAACAGGACCATCCAGGAAGCATCTAGGACAATGATGATGTGAGCAAATGTCCCTCAGATCTATTGGAGAGAAGTTGTCAGCACTATAGTCTATACTCTCAATCGAGTGCAAATCAGAAGCAATACTGGTAAGACTCCTTATGAACTTTGGTTTGGTATCACTCCTACTGTAAGATATGTCAAAGTCTTTGGTAGCAAGTGTTACATTAAAAGAGATGAAGATCAAGACAAGTTTGATGCTAGAAGTGATGAAGGAATATTCTTGGGTTACTCTACTCAAAGCAAAGCTTATCGGTGTTATAACAAGAGACTGAGAAAGATTATAGAAAGTACAAATGTGAAGGTTGATGAAGGAATTGAAAAACCCTCAAGGTTTTATAAATATAATGAAGATGATCAGAATGGTGTTATGATTTAAGGAGCCCAAGCCTCTTCTAAAATTTAGATTCAAACTGATCCGGCAAATTAGGAAGAAGAGATGAGCTTTAATGAGCCTAATCAAGAATCAAAAGTGCATGAAACTCCAAAAGTTCCAAGGTATGTAAGACTGAATCACTCTGAAGATCAGATCATATGTGATAAAAGCAAAGGTGTACAAACTAGAAGAAGAATTGCTCAAGATTCAGATGAGTATTGTTTGATTTCAAAGATTGAACCTAAGACGGTTAATAAAGCTTGCAATGATGAAAACTGGACTAAAGCAAAGGAGGAAGAGCTGATGTAAATTGAGAAAAATCACACATTGGATCTTGTTCCCAAACCTAGAAATAAGAATGTGATTGGAACCAAATGGATCTTCTGGAACAAACTAAATGAAGTTGGTGAAGTAATTAGAAATAAAGCCAGATTGGTCTGCAAGGGTTATTCTCAAATAGAGGGAGTTGACTTTGAAGAAACTTTTGCTCCAGTGGCAAGAATTGAAGCAATCAAATTATTTCTTTCTTTTGCTACCTTCAAGGATTTCAAAGAGTATCAGATGGATGTCAAGTCTACTTTCCTAAATGGTGACTTGGAAGAAGAAGTTTACATTGAGCAACCGGATGGATTTCAATTGTCTGATCATGGTGATATGGTCTACAAATTGAAGAAAGCACTATATGGACTCAAGCAAGCCTTAAGAGCCTAGTATGAAAGATTGGATAAGCATCTTTTGAAGATTGGTTTCAACAAAGGTACTGCTGACAGTAATCTGTATTTCAAAATTGATCATGAAAATATCCTGATTGTTGAAGTGTTTGTTGATGATATCATTTTTAGAGGAAGAGATAGTATTTACAAAACCTTTGCAAATCAAATGAAAAGTGAATTTGAGATGTCCATGCTTGGAGAAATGAATTTCTTTTTGGGTCTACAAATCACTCAAACAAAGAAAGGAATCCTCATTTCTCAGTCAAAATATGTGAAAGATTTGTTGAAGAAGTTTGGGATGGAAGACTCAAAGCCAATGAAAACTCCCATGGCAACTGGATGTGAGTTGAGAAAAGATGATGAATCTCCCAAGGCCGATTAGACAAAGTATAGATCAATAATTGGAGGATTGTTGTATCTCACTCAAACTAGACCAGACATTATGCAGGATGTTGGTCTTGTTGCTAGATTCCAAGCTGATCCTAGAGAATCTCATGTCATGGCAGTCAAGAGGATTTTTAGATATCTATAAGGGACAATTGAGTATGGTCT
This sequence comes from Cunninghamia lanceolata, assembly GCA_027924645.1. Taxonomy (NCBI): domain Eukaryota; kingdom Viridiplantae; phylum Streptophyta; class Pinopsida; order Cupressales; family Cupressaceae; genus Cunninghamia; species Cunninghamia lanceolata. The sequence continues at coordinate 1,659,626 of BSBN01001254.1, forward strand.
ATGGTATCCTAGAGATCATGATTTCTCTCTTCATGTATATACAGATACTGATTGGGTAGGAGATGTCGATGACCGGAAGAGTACCAGTGGTGGAGCATTCTTTTCAGGGAAAAGATTAGTTTCTTGGCTAAGTAAAAAATAAGAGGCAATATCTTTGTCCACTGCAGAAGTAGAATATATTGCAGCAGCAGGTAGTTGCAGTCAAGTTTTGTGGATGAAGCAGATGCTAAGAGACATCAGAGTGGAGTATGAGGAGCCCATCACAATTTTCTGTGATAATTCAAGTGCAATAAACATATTTAAGAATCCGGTGTTGCATTCAAAGAATAAACACATATCTATCAAGTTTCGCTTTTTGAGAGAGCAAGTGAACAAAAATGAAGTTAGATTGGAGTTTGTGCCTTCCAAGGATCAGATTGCAGATAGCTTTACTAAACCTCTACCTAAGGACTCTTTTGAGTATCTCAGGGAGATGTTAGGGGTTATTGCTCCTCCAGTGATGAACTAAGGTGTACTGATGTGCATTAGTCCAGTGGATATCACAGTCATATCTTATGGTCTAGATTAATGAATGGGGAGCTACTACTCAAGGCAAGCAGCAGGTATGATTCTGAAGTGGTGAAATTGCAAGTATGTGCCCTTTTCCATTGATGTCAAAGGGGGAGAGAAGTCATGTGAAAAAAAAAGTGGTTGTCGATCAAAGGGGGAGCAGTAAAGGGAGAGAAGACATGTGAATGGTTGTTGCTGATAGGGGGAGCTGTGACAGTGAGGAAAACTTTTTGTAAATGATGGTTAAAACAATTTTTCACATCATATGTTGCCATTAATGACAAAGGGGGAGATTGTTGCAAGTATGGGCCTAAATGGTGTTGTCATTGATGTCAACATACTCCTATTGTATTAATGATAATGATTGGATGAGCTATGTGCTGAGGATATTGAGAAAATTAGTCTCAACTAGGATTAGTGAAGAATAGTGATGACAGTAAGGTAATAGTCCAAGTTAAGATCAGTATCAGAGGATGCACATTAAAGGGTTTGTAGATATGTGTCTTAAGGTGATTCAATAGAGATTTCAAAGGTCTGCATGAATATCTAAAGAAGTTGTGGCTACCCAAATAAAACTGGTTCCAACAAGTGTTCAAAGCTGACAGAGTGATACAGATAGGTCTGGTGAGATCCAGAAATGAAAGATCCTATTCTACAGATTTGGTTGAGTATTAAGGAAGTATTTTAGAAGTATCAACTCAATTGGTTTGTGTTCTGGAGGTTCAGAAGCATCTATTCCGTTGTGATAGTAATGACAGACTGTGTCCGTGAGGTTCCAGATGGAGAGAAGGATTTTTGTAAGCAGATGAAGTGCAGATGTTCATGGTGATTCATGCAAGCTTGTGGAGGCCTTTGGATCATGTTCGGTTCATGTTGGTGGTCCGCATTAGAGTTGGAATTCGCAATTGAAGAATAACTTCCGGATGATGATGTTCTTCTTGAGACTAGCCGACCAGATGACTTACACATCCTGCGGATGTTCTTTTTGATGTTTGCTGACTTAGATGATCATTCCTAAGTTGATGTCTTGTATATATAAGGGATTACGAAGTCATTTCAAAGGTGTCCTTGCAGAGATGAGAATGTGGTAGCGAGGAGAATAGTGAAAGGCAAAGCAGAAGTATTCAGCTTAAATGGAACTAACTCAAGCATGGTGAAGATGCTATTTACTAATTCATGTATGTGATACTTATTCTTTTGTAGATAGTGTGTCTCTTGTAGGCAGTGAGCCTCTTGTAAGTAGTGTGCTCGGGCAGTGAGCCCTAATTGGCATGTGTCATTTTATTCTATCTATTCTTCTAACAAAGAATACAATCTTGGGATAGTCACCCCATGGTTTTTCCCTTGACCAAGTTTTCCACTTTAAAATCTTGGTGTACTGTGTGTGAATGTGTTTCTGCTCTTGGTTCAATGCTTTGTGTTTCCATGATTGAATTATTATAATGCTAAGTTAATTTAAGTGTGGAAAGTGCAAGAAGTTCTAGACACCTGATTCACCCCCCCTCTCAGTTGTCTACCCTGAATCTAACAATTGGTATCAAAGCCAAGTTCCTCTAAAAAGAGCTTAACCACTTGAGGAGATCTAAGATGTCATCCTACAAGAAGGATAGTCCAAAGTTTGACGGAACAAATTTCAATCTTTGGAAAAGTCACATGACATGTCACTTGAAATGTATGGGAATGCAGTACTGGAACATGGTTTCAACAAAGTATACCCCTCCACAAGGTGGCCCGAAAGCTCCAAACAAAATCACAGGTGCTGAAAACAATCTGCGGACTATAGAGGCTCTTCTAAGCGCATTATCTGATTCAGAGCTTTTAAATGTTGTTGATCTACCAACTACTTTTGAGATTTGGAAAAAACTAGAACTTCTGCATGAAGGAGACAAGTATGTTAAATGTGCAAGATTACAGAGTCTGAAAGGGAAATTTGAAAAATCTAAAGATGAGAGATGATGAAACTATTACTACTTTTATGCCAAGAGTAAATGAGATTGTTTGTGGAATTAGAAATGCTGGTGTAGTCTTGAATGAAGATGAGATTGTTGGCAAAGTTGTGAGATCTCTTCCTGCTTCTTATAAAATCAAGGCTGCTGCAATTGAAGAATTCAGAGCCCACACAACCGTCACAAGAGATCAATTGGTTGGTAAATTGACTGCATTTGAAATGGTCGAGTTTGGAGATGAACCCCCAAAGACTGAATCTGCATTCAAAGCCAATGCATCTGTAAAAGGTAAACAAAGGTTTGATCTGGGAAAGAACTCTTCAAGGAAACTTTCATAGTATCAAAAAGCAAGAAAAGACCTGGAAGAAGAAGAAGCTAAAACTGCTGACCTTGAAGCTCTTATTGTAAGAAGACTACCAAGAGGATCCAGTAAGTATGGAGGGAAATTGCCTTTTAAGTGTTTTAACTGCAATAACATTGGTCATTTTGCCTCAAGGTGTCCGAAAAGATTTTGAAGGCCAAATTTTAATAGACCAAGATTCTAAAAGAATTGTTACTATGCTCATGAAGGAGATGATGGAGTAACAGATGATGAATCAGAGACAGGAGACAAATCTGGAAGTGACTGGGTGTTTATCTCCATCAAGGAATAAGATCCAATGCCCTCTGAATATGTCAATCATAAAGTTGTAGAAAGAGCTTTGGCTGCCCAAGTTGAAGAAAAGGATGATTGGGTCATTGGCAGTGGATGCTCTCACCATATGATAGGTGACAAAAATAAGTTCATAGATTTGGAAAGGTATGAAGGAGGAGTGGTAAAGTTTGGTGAGAATTCTACTGGCCCAATCAGAGGTAGAGGAACTATTTCTTTTGATAGAAAGAACAAAACTAGTAATGTACTGTATGTTGAAGGATTGAAGCAAAATATTCTTAGTGTCGGATAGTTGGTCGACAAAGGCTACGATCTCAGATTGAAGAATGGAAAATGCAAGATCTTTGAGAGTTCCAGAACAGAGATTGCATCCAGTACCCAAACAAAAGGTAATATCTTCCATTTAGTTCGTACTGGTAAAAGTTGTCTATTTGTGCAAGTTGATTAGAGTTGGTTATGGCATAGGAGAATGTGTCATGTGAATTTTGATAATATCATCAAGATAAGTAATACTCAGGCTGTAAGAGATCTTCTAAAATTGGTGAAACCTACAAATAGTTTATGCAAAGAATGTCAGTTTGGAAAACAAAGCAGAGTCTCATTTAAAAGAAAGGAACAATCTTCTACCAGATTATTAGACTTAGTTCATACTGATTTATGTGGTCCAGCAAGAATCAGGAGTGTGCAAGGTGATAGATACTTCATGTTGCTAATTGATGGGTATTCCTGGATGATGTGGGTATCTTTTCTATAAGAGAAATCAGAAGCTCTTGAAAAATTCAAAATATTCAAGGCTATGGTAGAAAGTGAAACCAGATTAAAATTGAAATGTCTAAGGTCTGACAGAGGTGGAGAATTCACATACAGAGAGTTCATAGAATTCTGTGAAAAACATGGAATAAAGAGATAGTTGTCTGCTCCTAGGACTCCACAGTAGAATGGATTAGTTGAGAGAAAGAACCAGACCATCCAGGAAGCATCTAGGATAATGATGATGGAAGCAAATGTCCCTTAGATCTATTGGAGAGAAGTTGTCAGCACTGCAATCTATACTCTCAATCGAGTGCAAATCAAAAGCAATACTGGTAAGACTCTTCATGAACTTTGGTTTGGTATCACTCCTATTGTAAGATATTTCAGAGTCTTTGGTAGCAAGTGTTACATTAAAAGAGATGTAGATCTAGGCAAGTTTGATGCTAGAAGTGATGAAAGAATATTCTTGGGTTACTCTACTCAAAGCAGAGCTTACCAGTGTTATAACAAGAGACTGAGAAAGATTATAGAAAGTACAAATGTGAAGGTTGATGAAGGAATTGAAAAACCCTCAAGGTTTTATGAATATGATGAAGATGATCAGAATCGTGTTATGATTCAAGGAGACCAAGCCGCTTCTAAAATTCAGATTCAAACTGATCTGACAAATCAAGAAGAAGAGTTGAGCTTTAATGAGACTAATCAAGAATCAGAAGTGCATGAAACTTCAAAAGTTCCAAGGTATTAAGACTGAATCACTCTGAAGATCAGATCATAGGTGATAAAAGAAAAGGTGTACAAACTAGAAGAAGAATTGCTCAAGATTCAGATGAGTATTGTTTGATTTCAAAGATTGAACCTAAGATAGTTAATGAAGCTTGCAATGATGAAAACTAGACTAAAGCAATGGAGGAAGAGTTGATACAAATTGAGAAAAATCACACATGGGATCTTGTTCCCAGACCTAGAAACAAGAATGTGATTGGAACCAAATGGGTCTTCCGGAACAAACTGAATGAAGTTGGTGAAGTAATCAGAAATAAAGCTAGATTGGTCTACAAGGGTTATTCTCAAATAGAGGGAGTTGATTTTGAAAAAACTTTTGCTCCGGTGGTAAGAATTGAAGCAGTCAGATTATTTCTTACTTTTGTTGCCTTCAAGGATTTCAAATTGTATCATATGGATGTCAAGTCTGCTTTCCTGAATGGTGACTTGGAAGAAGAAGTTTACATTGAGCAACTAGATGGATTTCAATTGTCTTATCATGGTGATATGGTCTGCAAATTGAAGAAAGCACAGTATGGACTCAAGCAAGCCCCAAGATCCTGGTATGAAAGATTGGATAAGCATCTTTTGAAGATTAGTTTCAATAAAGGTACTGCTGATAGTAATCTATATTTCAAAATTGATCATGAAAATATCTTGATTGTTGAAATGTTTGTTGATGATATAATTTTTGGAGGAAGAGATAGTATGTGCAAGACCTTTGCAAATCAAATGAAAAGTGAATTTGAGATGTCCATGTTTGAGAAATGAATTTCTTTTGGGTCTACAAATCACTCAAACAAAGATAGGAATCTTCATTTCTCAGTCAAAATATGTGAAAGAATTGTTGAAGAAGTTTGGGATGGAAGACTCAAAGCCAATGAACACTCCCATGGCAACTGAATGTGAGTTGAGCAAAGATGACAACTCTCCCAAGGCTAATCAGACAAAGTACAGATCAATGATTGGAGGATTGTTGTATCTCACTCAAACTAGACTAGACATTATGCAGGTTGTTGGTCTTGTTGCCAAATTCCAAACTGATCCTAAAGAATCTCATGTCATGGCAGTCAAGAGGATTTTTTTATATCTAAAAAGGACAGTTGAGTATGGTCTGTGGTATCCTAAAGATCATGATTTCTCTCTTCATGCATATACAGATGTTGATTGGGCAGAGATGTCGATGACTGGAAGAGTACTGGTGGTGGAGCAATCTTTTTGGGGAAGAGATTGGTTTCTTGGCTAAGAAAGAAACAAGAGGCAATATCTCTATCCACTGTAGCAGTAGAATATATTGTAGCAGCAAGCAATTGCACTCAAGTTTTGTGGATGAAGCAGATGCTAAGAGACATCAGAGTGGAGTATGAGGAGCCCATCACAATTTTCTGTGATAATTCAAGCGCAATAAACATATCTAAGAATCTGGTGTTGCATTCAAAGACTAAACATATATCCATCAAGTTTCACTTTTTGAGAGAGCAAGTGAACAAGAATGAAGTCAGATCTAAGTTTGTGCCTTCCAAGGATTAGATTGCAGACATCTTTACTAAACCTCTACCTAAGGACTCTTTTGAGTATCTCAAGGAGAAGTTAGGGGTTATTGCCCCACCGGTGATGAACTAAGGTGCACTGATGTGCATCAGTCTGGTGGATATCACAGTCATATTTTATGGTCCGGATTGATGAATGGGGAGCTGCTACTCAGGGGGAGCAGCAGGTATGATTCTGAAGTGGTGAATTACAAGTATGTGCCCTTTGCCATTGATGTCAAAGGGGGAGAGAAGTCATGTGAAAAACAAAGTGGTTGTTGATCAAAGGGGGAGCAGTAAAGGGAGAGAAGACATGTGAATGGTTGTTGCTGATAGGGGGAGCTGTGACAATGAGGAAAACTTTTTGTCTTGATGGTTAAAATAGTTTTTCACATCATATGTTGCCATCAATGACAAAGGGGGAGATTGTTGCAAGTATTGGCCTAAATGGTGATGTCATTGATGTCAAAATACTCCTATTGCATTAATGATAAGGATTGGATGAGCTGTGTGTTGAGGATATTGAGAAAATTAGTCTCAATCAGGATTACTGAAGAATAGTGATGACAGTAAGGTAATAGTCCAAGTTAAGATGAGTATCAGAGGATGCAGATTAAAGGGTTTGTAGATATGTCTCTTAAGGTGATTTAGTAAATATTTCAGAGGTCTGCATGAATATCTGAAGAAGTTGTGGCCGCTCAAGTGAAACTGGTTCCGGCAGGTGTTTAGAGGTGACAAAGTGATACAGATAGGTCTGGTGAGATCTAGAAATGAAAGATCCTATTCTACATATTTGGTGGAGTATTAAGGAAGTCTTTTAGAAGTGTCAACTCAATTGGTTTGTGGTTTGGAGGTCTGGAAGCATCTATTCCATTGTGACAGTAATGATAGACTGTGTCGTTGAGGTTCCGGATGAAGGAGAGAAGGATTTCTGTAAGCAGATGAAGTGCGGATGTTCATGGTGATTCATACAAGCTTGTGGAGGCCTTTGGATCATGTCCAGTTCATGTTGGTGGTCCGCATTAGAGTTGGAGTTCGTAATTGAAGAATAACTTCTTGGTGATGATGTTCTTCCTAAGACTGGCCGACCGGATGAGTTACACATCCTGCGGATGTTCTTTTTGATGTTTGCCAACTTAGATGATCATTCCTAAGTTGATGTCTTGTATAAATAAGGGATTGCGAAGTCATTTCAAAGGTGTCCTTATGGAGATGAGAGCATGGTAGTGAGGAGAAGAGAGAAAGGCAGAGTAGAAGTATTGGGCTTAAATGGAACTGACTCAAGCATAGTGAAGATGCTATTTACTAGTTCATGTATGTGATACTTATTCTTTTGTAGACATTGTGTCTCTTGTAGGTAGTGAGCCTCTTGTGAGCAGTGTTCTCGAGTAGTGAGCCCTAATTGGCATATGCCATTTTATTCTTTTTATTCTTCTAACAAAGAATACAATCTTCGGTTAGTCACCCCGTGGTTTTTCCCTTAACTGGGTTTTCCACATTAAAATCTTGGTGTATTGTGTGTGAATGTGTTTCTACTCTTGGTTCAATGCTTTGTGTTTCCATGATTGAATTATTATTATGCTAAGTTAATTTAAGTGTGTAAAGTGCAAGAAGTTTTGGACAACTGATTCACCCCCCCTCTCAGTTGTTTTCCCTAAATTTAACACACTGTTGATTACACTCCTTTTTATGTGACTATCAAAATAGTTAATAAATTATTCATAATTTTATTTTGGATACAAAAACAACAAAAAATGTAATGTCTAAATACATAGTAGACCAAATAGGGATTCCTCATGAACCTAATAATAGGATAAAATGACTAGTTTTGACACTAGACATATTTCAAGTCTTGAGGGAAATATAGGGAAATTATCATAAAAATAGTTCAAGATGAGAGAGTTAGATGGATGAAAAATATTCAAATCCTTGAAATTATTACCAATTACAACATGTTATTAGGAAGGGATTGGTCTAAAGAAATCAATGCCTTCATTTGTAAAGACACTACTTGGTTCCCTTTAGGGAATGATATTGCCTTTGTATGTAGAGAAGACTATTCTAGAACTACAATTGAACATGGTTCACCTACCATTTTATATGTTGAGACTAGAATAGGAACTTATAGGCTTTTGAACAATGATCAATAGACATAAATCATCTTGACACCTATATTATGACTTTGACTGTAAGCACTATTCTCCGTGTCTACTCTATGTCTGATGTGAGTGTTGGCAATCTTGTATCCCCTTGTTGTTGTTCATCCATTTGGGCCTTGTGACTATCTCCGAGCACGGTGGGGTGGTCTCTTAGGAGTCCACATGGTTGGGAGGCGATGCCACCACCATTGGGGACTAGCGAACAGGTTTTGGAGCACCAGTTTGAGATGATCTCTCTCTCTATCACTTCATTCAGTTATTGTACCTATTCAATCTTTGTATCATACTCAAGACTATGTTATGTACTTGTATCATATTTTGGAATATATCATTGTAATTGTATATGTAGTTATGTAATTGAACTCTCTTAGAAGAGAAGTTGTAATCATTGTATTTAATGAGAAGAAATGTGATGTTCCTTTATTACTTTATGGATTCTGGTGTGGATATCAGATCCGCCTTTATTTTATGCTTATGGATTCAGGTTTTTTATCAGATAGGATTAGGAACATTTGCTTTGGTGTTTAAAATAAATGGTATCAATCTATCAATTTGACAGCTGAACTTGTGTATGTTGTTTACTTATGTCAAAAAAAAATTATCTTGCCCCCTTTTGGCTCTTACCCTTCGAGGTTACGTAGCGGGATGTTACAAGCAAATCTTCCGATCAAACTCATCCCCAGAAAAATACTACCCATATCTTTTTTCCTCTCCTAAATACAACTTTTAGTTTTGTTTATAAAGATGCCTAGTAGGCGTAACTACCCAACAATTTCACCACCACTCTTCATATGAAACTGCTTAATAATAATCTCAAACTATTGTAGTTGTCAACTAGATTGAATTCATGCATAACTGTTGGAGGAGCGGGGTCGTTAGAAATTGAAGTAAATGTGGGATTATAATTGCTCCCTCTTAGATGAGATCCCTTGAAGAAGGGAATGAAGACAACTACTAATGGTAGGGAGTTATGTCTATGCAACTACCATCGACTGGCATAACCAACAACTGCTCCTCATTAATCAGAATAATCCTTAAGATGGTTAATTAAATGAGACACTATTGGAGTTGCTACATAGCTACGATAGAAATCTAACTACCATCAGGAATAATGATGACCACCTTTGATAAGGACACACCATATTCACATTTTAGATTTTTAATTTTGTCTTTCAATAGGGAAATTGGTTTACCTCATTCTCCCCTTCTTTAAAAGTTTTGAACCTCCTAGTTCAAAGCCTAAAAAAAAAGTTAAACACACTAAATAGCTTAAAGACTCATTTATTACATTTTTTCTAATGTAGGATTGCTTATTCCCCAGGATGCTACTGCATCAAACATCCAAGTAAGAGTTTGAGTGAGATGGTAGAACCACCCTTTTGACTTGAAGAACCAAGCCACGACGTTCCCTTCCACCAAATAAGATACCCATGCAAATCATCATAATTTTTCTTATTTTGCTTCCAACCTCTTGTTGGATTCGAATTCGTCCTCCTTGGCCAATTGGAACTCTTTTTATTTTCCCAACTCCTTGATGGTTTAGTGGTCTTCTGGCATTGAAAACCATCATGGCTCTTTGCACCACTCATACCACCTTTTGTTGCACCTACACAAAAACTAGTAAAAATAGAAATAAAGTTAAAGGAATGAAATTTTCCCATAAGTGCTTCCTCCGTTGCATTATGCCATTTAAGCATTCTTTTCAATTCATCTTTTGAGAGGTGGTCTTCGTTTCCTAGCTCTGTGTGATGTTGTTCACAAAACAACTCCTTTGTATTGTCCTCCTTTATTGTATATTCTACATTGTCCTCATTTGTACCACAATTGAACATATTTCTATTTCTTCCGTTAGTCACTCTCATTCCTTCTCCAAGAAAGTGATGATCTTCTACTCATCTTTTCAACAATGATGTGATTCTCTATATGTTCCTCTAACTGCTTTTGGTTACTTTTCTTCTCTAAAATCAATAAGATTTCATCACATTTGGGGCTCCCAAAGATCTCCATCTCTATTGTAGCTTCCTCTCTAATGTGGACTGCAACCACTGAGCTACAACATTTTGGGCCTCCCCTTGTGATAGGCTGCATTTCTCTTCATTGCAGTATTCAAACTTTTCTCCTCTTGTATTGTAATATTCAATACTTTCCCCTTCTTTGGGGTAACACAACTCAACATCTCCATCGAACTTATTATCTTGATCTTCATCCCATTCATCCTCTATCTCAAACTCTTTGCAAATCTCATTTATTGGCCTCTTATCTAATAACAATCTTGCTAACTCATCTAGGGACTTAAGCTTTCCCTATTCTAGGAGTTCTATCCCTTGTCTAATCCTTGCCTCTATGGCTCTCCTCTTTGAATATAACTCTTGCTCACAAATTGGGTATTTCTACTCACCATTATTCGTTACCTTCTCACAGCTCTTCAAAGCCTTTGTTGTAGATTTCTTCATCTTTATCTTCTTATTGCTACATTGTTCATTCTCTTCCAACATCCACTCTAACTCCTCCAAGTAATACTCTAACTTCTACAACTCCTATTGTTGGTCCTTTGTTTGTTTCTAGTTTTGTGTTTGCCTTATTCTTTCTTCTAACTTGGCTATCCTCTTTCTCACGTCATGATATAAATTGATTTTTTACTTCACAGCCAAAACCCAAATACTATAGCCACAACTTCTTATTATTTCCTCACAACTTTCACCTTTTGCACATAGTTGTTCATCACACACAACCTTCATCAATCTTTTAGACTGGTGTCTTCTACCCTTACTCCATAGCATGTTTGCATAGTCTTGGCTCTATCACAACCCATCTTTTTAATTTTGAATTTAAAAACTAAATGATATCAATATAGTTTTATTCAAAAAAAAAAGTTTAAATGACAAATGGGTAAGGACACTTCTAGAATGAGCATTAAATAAGAAACTTTCCCTCTCATCCTCAAGTCAAGACTCCAATTTATGAGATGAGTCCTTTTTCTCCTCAAATTTATGACCATTTACAAGTCCTTTTCCACAAAATTTAATAGCAATCTGGAAAATGGAAAGGAGCATTTAAGATGAAGACTTGATTGAAGACTTGGAGTTTCTTCCATGAGGGTCAAGTTTTTCTATAAATTGCTTGGATTGTGAGGAAGAAGCCACTGATCTCTGGGTTAGGAGTACTAGAGAAATTTGTAAGAGTTCTCCTCCCCTCATTTTGTTTTATTTCTTTTAAAAGTGTGGCTCTTGAATATTTGTTAATAAATTTTAGATTTGAATTCATTTTGATGGTATGTCTTAGAATAAAATTGTAAATTGTGTATATGTTTTTGTGAAAGTCTTGGTGAATGGAAATGGTATATGTAAACCCCTTTCCTTTATGCCAGGATGGATGTCCATGCTCTGTCCCTGAATTTCATTGTCCAAAATTTTCTAAAGCCTTTTCCTCAAATCCATTTCTCGCATATCTTGCAAACTGCTCATGTGTGTTGTGTATGTTCCTACTAGGCATTTGTACTACCACATCTGATGTAGTTTGTCATTCCTTATGCCTTTATTTATGTTGATGCCCTGTTTTAAAGCTCCATGTAGAAGGGAAGCTGGCAAAGATCCATTTGTGCACATCCTGCAATCATTGCAAGCTTGAGACAACATTTCTTTGAGGGAGTTTATCAAACTATTCAAGCGCCTGTCTGGATGTCCACAGTTAGCATACATGTCTATCGGAGTATTTCCAAATATAATCTCTGTCAAAAATTCCCCTTCCGATTTGTTTATACCCTATTCCTCAACTTCATTTGCCTGAAAGATTCCTGACATATTTATTTTGTACAAAGTCTGCAATTAGTGTATGCCATGAGATGCTATTTCTTTGAGGAATTTTTGTCAAACAATTCTTGTGGCTGGTCTGCACTCCCACAATTTGCTCTTATGACTGCTAGGTAGGGGGGAAGACGTTGACTCAGGCTATGAATTGGCTTCACGCTTGCCAATTTCATTTTCTTGAAAGTTTCTAAAGCCTTTTCAATAATTCCATTTTGTGTGACCCTACTATCAGGGCATTCTGTAAGATCACATATCCTTGAGTCATTTTGTCAAATAGCTCACTTGCCTTGTCTATGCTTCCACATTCTGCATATGTGCATGTCAGAGCATTTCCAATTATAATACCTAACTTGATTTCCCTATTGATTGTGTGAAGAATGTCCATATACTTTGTTCCAAAGTTCCCAATTGGTGTAGGCAAGGGAAATGGTAATCAAGGTTTTAAAATTTGACTTCATGCCTGCCAAATTTGCAAGAAATAGCATACAGTTCTAAGTGTTCCAAAATCACTGACGAAGCTAGTTAAATGTGAAGAAAATTTTTAGATAGTTAAGATAGAAGATTCACATGATACTCAACTACATTAGAATCATAAATTTACCCAATTCCATTAGGCTAAAATTAAATGAACAATTTATAAAATTTAACTTAGTTTTTTTTATCAATTGTAGAGGAATCAAGTCACAGAGTTTTGTATATAATCTATATTACTAGGGTGAGTGTTTAAGTACTCACCAAATACATGACCAATTAAATCTTTGTATCTTATAAAGCATTGGCCATCTATGATATACAAATTTGCAAGCAGCTAATTGGCATAGAGTGAAACTTGTGCATTATAGAGGAAATTTTAGTCTGTTTTGAAATATATCTGTATTTCACCACTATAATAAATGATGACACCAATATAACAAAAACTATTTATCTAGGGTAGATAATGAAGTCAACTTCATGTTGGATCAGATGATGTTCAAGTACCTATACAGGGTTAGTGCAAAACATAATAACCCTACTGTCAAAACATGGGTAGCATATTTATGATTCTAATCGCAACGCCATTGTTTAGTTGAGATAAATTTATGTTTGTATTATTGAATACCTAATAAAAAAACATATCTTATTCACATCAAGGATGTGGTGGGGTTGAATCCTTCCACAATTCCTTCTCATAAATTTTAGCACAAAAGAACAATATCTTGCTGGTACATGGGCCACAGAGATTATATTACTGGGAGGCTAGAAGTGATTAATCATAGTGACTAGAAGTGTGTTAGAAGTAAGATAATAAATAAAATTATTATGTGTGAGTGTGTGACATGTAGTATATTGTGGAGGAGTTAGGAAGTAGAAAGTGATATATGGAGATAAAAGTGATAGATGATTTGTAGTGTGTAGGATTAGTAAATGCGAGTGGAATGAAATTGTTATATGATGAAAAGTAGGTAACAAGGAAAAAGAGTTAAAGGAGTGAAGATGAATATGGAAGTGATAAATAAGTGTTAGAATAGAAGTGTAGTGATGGAAGAAAAAGTAAGTGAGATATGGTGGTAGATGAAGTGTTACAAGATGTAAAATAAATCATTGTTGTAGCAGAGAGTAAATGTTATGTGAGTGGAATATGAGTTGTGTAGTTATTCAAGGAATAAGATTGGAAATATAGATGAAGAGTACATAAGGAGTGAGGTGAGGAGTAGGAATGTTATTAGGTGTAAAAGGTCGTTGATTGAAATAAGATAGATAAATGAGTGCATAAATTGAAAAATGTAATAAGTGTAATTAATAAAGAATGAATTGAAAAGTGACATACAATATAATGGTAATAATAATAAGGTGAAATGAGTATATAAGATGTGAATAAGAGTTTCTAAGTGATAAACAAAGAAAATGAAGTGTAAACGAAGATGTATGATGAATGAGGAATATAAACATTGCAACATCATGCACACATTAGTCACAGACTCTAAACATGTTAGAATAAATTGATGCGTACTTTGGTTAGTGTAAATCAAGCCAACATTGTTGCTCATCACCATAAATAACTTTCAACCAACTATTGTCAAGTGATCTACAACATGGAAAATGTGAAGTGTAAACTATACTCATGCACTTGATTTTAAAGCCTTAGAGAAACTATTGAATAGTTTTGGGTAATAAGAACCTTTGTCAAATTTTATTCACAATTTTATTGATAATAGAATTTAAGTATAAATTTCATTTAGTAAGTTTAATTTAAACCTCTTGTTAAGACATCTTTCATATTTTACAACTTTTTTTTTTGTTTCAATTTGAAAGTAATGAAAGAACTTGATGTATGATAAAATAGTTATCCAGAATTCCTCGTTGTTTTTATGAAAACTAAATCCTTTACTGATAGAATATCTTTTCTCTCTATGTTAAGTAAAATTATGAATTGACAAAATGGATTAAGTATTTTCTCTAAGTAAATTGATCAAGCATCTTTATTGTACTTTACTTCATTATGCCTTAGAGAAGTATCTTTCTTTGATAAATTCCTTATTAGATATTATGCAAGATTTTATTTTCTAATAGATAGGTAAACCTTGTAAATAAATGTCCAAACTCAAAAGCAAATCATAGTGTTCGGTAGTTACGGTACCTCTAGGTCACATTTACGGTAATGCCGTCACATTGAACCAAGTACCTCGCACCTAACATAGCTGCAACAATGACGTCTGGACACCGTCCCTCTAAATCATCAGGTAGTAATAAGGAACATGTCAAAGTTAAATCTGTAGGAAGGGAAAATCTTCTCGGATACCTCACTAAAAAGATTAACTAAAAAGAAAGGACGAGACTATCAAAAATAGTTGTAGAATGATTACCACGATAGGAAACCCCTTTTAACTATCAACGGAAAACCTCATCAGACAATTACATGCTCTAGGAAAACTTAAACGCCAAACACTCCTAGAAGGTGTGTTTGCAAACTAGTGTCTTAGGAAATTCTGTCACTATATCACTCGAGTAGGTGGACAATTGGTGAAGAACTGTGTACCCACTCATAGTTACATCAAACATAGTGCAAGACAGAACTACATGTTCACATTCGTCATGTAGATTGTATCCAAAGAGGGCCTTAATCCCGTGGATACAGGGTATGTAGGCAGTCTGGATGGTGAAGGATGCCCCTAGTACTCAGGTCCCTCAGATATAGTATACTCTTTTATAATCAACTTTGTAATCTTGATCCCTAGGTAACTTACGAATCCCTAGGGTGGATTACTTATACCTAACTTTTTCGTAAACTGAGGTGAGTACAAGTTGATGTTATGTATTCCCTGGTTGACATCTTCAGTACAGTGTCTGGGCAGACTGTGGTCCTTAGGAAGTGACTCATTAACCCATATTGGTCCCGAGGGAGTCAAAAGTCTCTGGCCAAAGCATAATGATTCGTGTCTGATTTAGCCCAGTTGGCTACTGTGTTTACTTATCCCAGATTGGATAGAGTCTAGGTCTGTTTGACCCACTAGGCCTTTTGTCCACTAGTTGTTCTACCCGTTTCAGGTAGCGATAAGGTCTGTTAGACCTGGTTCTGTATGAACCTATTTGCCCAAAGGATAGAAGAGCTTAGGTTGGCTTAAGAATGTTCTATTTGAACATATGGCCCGTATTGGCTAAAGTTTTTCCTAAGTACTCAATCAAAGTCTTGATATATCTCATAAGAACTTGTCAATAAAGTAAATTTTTTGAAAATTCAAGTTTGGACCAAGTGGGTCCTTACAGGCTCTTCTCCTTGTTATAATCTTTTGTCTCTTACTATTTGGCTACTCTGAGTCTCCTCCAACTCTGCACAAACTGATGAAGAGACTTTAAATACCCGCAAGTTATTACTCTTTAACATACATCAAAATCATATATTCTGTTAGAAATCAACCTCATGCGAGCGGACTGACAATTATATCCCAGCGTATAAACTTCTATAAATCTCCACATAAAGACCTCACTTAGAATATGGACAAAAACTAAAGATAACCAAAGTTAATTGTAACATATGTTGATCTTCTCCTTTATAATAGATCCTACAGAATTAGAGAGTGGGGGATTTAACATTATTCTTAACCTCCTTATCAAATGCCTTGCAAGCTTTTAGGAATTCTTGGCCATGACTCTTTAGGTGTTCTGATACCAAACTAATGTAGATGATCCTCTAACTCTGTAGTTAACACACAAACTTCTCTTATATTTACAGAGGAAGCAAAGCTTCCCATCAGAGTCATCCCTAGAAAACTAACTAATACCTGTATCCTTTTTCCTCTACTAAATACAACTTTCAGTTTTGTTTATAAAGATGCCCAGCAGGGGTAACTACCCAACAATTTTGCCACCACTCTTCATATCAAACCGCTTAATAATAATCTCAAACTATTGTAGCTATCAACTAGAGTAAATTCATGCATAACTATTAGAGGAGTGGGGTCGCTAGAACTTGAAGTAAATGTGGGATTATAATTGCTCCATCTTAAATGAGATTCCTTGAAGAAGGGAATGAAGACAACTACTAATGGTAGGGAATTATGTCTACGCAACTACCATCAACCAACATAACCATCAACTGCTCCTCATTAATCAGAATAATCCTTAAGCTGGTTAATTAAATGAGACACTATCGGAACTACTACATAGCCGCCAGTGAAATCTAACTACCATCAAGAATAATGATGACTGCCTTTGATAAGGAGACACCATATTCACATTTTAGATTTGTAATTTTGTTCTTTTATTAAACAGAAAAGGGGAGAGGGCACCCATAGATTTATAAAATTAAACACAGTACAGAGAAAAAGGCTTAACGCCAGTCCAGAAACAATGAAAATGGGAACAAACCAGTGTCCCACGACAGCACTAGACATGCCCATGAAAACATATAAAAAGCAAGAGCAGGTGATAAAACCCGAGCACCATCCGCTATGCCTACCTCCGCGCAGGGAGGTCAACGGAAACAACATAGGGAAAATAAACAAAAACACCCGCAGGCGCTGGCAAAACAGGAACCAAAAAAACAAAACAACCACCTACCCCAACACTGATCTGCTAGAAGCCATCTACTGACACCCTGAAAACAAGACCACCGTTCCCCACCGCCCTCGCATCACGCTGCAGCTGGAGCTTCCGAGAGACTAGGCACATCCAACTCTGTTGCCGCAGCCTCCTAGTTTCCTTCATCAGGTTCCACAAATGCATATCT
The DNA here is from genome assembly GCA_027924645.1 of Cunninghamia lanceolata. Taxonomy (NCBI): domain Eukaryota; kingdom Viridiplantae; phylum Streptophyta; class Pinopsida; order Cupressales; family Cupressaceae; genus Cunninghamia; species Cunninghamia lanceolata. The sequence continues at coordinate 1,676,991 of BSBN01001254.1, forward strand.
AGGCATGCTTGGGGCGAGATCAGCAGCGTGTATTCGAAGGAATCGGATGGCAGTAAAGACATCCATAATTCTTTCAGTTTTTTTCTTTGTTAGTAGAAATCAATGAGACCTCAACATGGCTTCTATATCTCCACTACTCAGGGATAGAATGCCTGTTTGTAGAGCCTTGTAGATTGTTTGTTGTGGGGGGGAAGTACGCAGTGCTGCTAAATTGAACAAGCCACCAATGAGAGCGTCCCCATGCTCCATACAATAAGCAGATACCGCCGTTTCCCATCTATCCATGGTATAAATATTTTTGAAGAACAGTCCAACTGCCAGGGCATGAACAAAATCGCCATCCATCACCAGACCCATGATGTTGGAAAGGAGCTATGATACTACATCTAAAAAATTAAGCACCCGCCCCTCGTATCCTCTTATCCAAGCATGTCCCAAAAATGTTACAGACAGCGATCTGGGTGAAGGTGCAGTCCTTGTCAAGCAAGGTCATCAGGTCCAATGCCTTTACCCGCCCTCTTATTTCTAGTTCCCACTCCAATGCTGGAAAAAACATTCGTTTTCAACAGGGAAATTGGTTTACATCATTATTGGACATTTTTCACTTTATTTAAAAATGAGCAAAGGTTACCTCAAATGGATTTGATCAAATAGAAAAGGAAAATTTGTATTTAGTTCTCATTGAGACAAATATTTTTTATGGAGTTGAAATTTTAAGAAGTTTCAAGGATTAGTTACAACCAATCAATTTCTCTATGGCACAACAACTCTTCTTTTCTCATTAATTTTTCTTCTCATTTCCAATTTATTACTCGTATCAATGATAAAAGAATAAAACAATGTGGAAAGAGAAGTTTTTCACGATCTCCTCTACAACTGATGGAAGAGTATCTGTTATCACTTTTTTAATTTAATAATTATGCATTTTCTCTTGTCCTTTTCATTTCATTGATAGTTTCACTGCTCACAATAAATTAAAGATTGTATACAAATGTCTTTCGTTTTTCTGATCTCTATGCTAATATTTAAAAATTATTAAAAAATATTATTAATTAATTATATCCATAGATAATACCAAAAAGATTTATGATTTTTTTATTTATTAAAAATACCAACAATTTATAAGATTTATAAAAGTACATAAATAGTGCATAATATCCCAAATTGTATCATTATAAATTAAAACTAAAAAGATGCATGCACATAATTTGTTATTTTGAGCTTGTGACTCTAAAATAATTAACAACATTTTTATGGTAAATTTGAGAATTTTAACCTAACCCTAGCTAGAGAAACCATAATCCAGGGACCTCTTCCCAACTGATTATCACCTTTCCTTCTTTTTAGAGCTCAACAAAAGATTTACTTTCATATTATTATACGTACTGGACGGTGTATATCCATTTGAAGCTCTCTCGAATGAATCGAAGCCCCATAATTTGAGACTCTTTAGATATAGAAAGGGAGGACAAAACTAAGTAATAATTGATCGAGTAGACGGAGTAGTCCACTACTCGTGGAGTTTTCATCACGCGCAGACACAATACAGATTTTTTTAAGATATATTTTATTAGAATGGTTAAAGAATAAAAAATAAAAATTATAAAAAAATAATAATCAGCCTTAATTAAACCGTCACTTTATCGTATACAGAGAGCAGAGAGACTACATAACACAGCAGTTGAAGGAGAACAATAATACAGAAAAGGAATACAGACATGGCAAACATCTCATCTCTGTTTTTCGTGTGCTCTTGTATTGCATTTGCTGCTGTCGTCTTTGGAGCGCAAGCAGAAAGCCCCCACTTTACTTTTCCTCCTATAACCAACTTCAGCCTCAAAGGGAGCGCCAGATGTAGAATTGTACAGTTTCAGTTTGTGAATTCGAGCTACATGCAACTCTCAAATGGAGACATAACCCAGGCGACATTCTCCTGGATTACTTACAACCAATCAATTTCTCTATGGGACGACGACTCTTCTTTTCTCACCAATTTTTCTTCTCATTTCCAATTTATTAATTCTGAGACTGATATTCAATCATCCCATCACGGCGATGGGTTTGCCTTCTTCCTCGCCCCTTTCGAGTATGAGCCGCCACTAAACTGTACAGGCCAATGGCTTGGCCTCTTTAACCAATCCACCGATGGAAATTCTTCCAATCAGATTGTTGCCGTGGAGTTCGATACATTCAAAAATGATCCGTTTGACCCAGATGGCAACCACGTGGGAATCGATGTGAATAGCATTGTTTCAAAGGTATATTTGCTAATAAAAGGATTCCAATCATTTTGATTTCAAATCAGTTACGGATGTGTTATTATTTTCCTAGTTTCTTTCCACCAATCTTTTCTTCATTATTCTTGATGTTTTTGTCTCTGTTATTAATTTATTCTTCAGACAAATGTATCGCTGTTCGATTATGGAATCAGAATTCGGGACGGACTACTAATGGACGCATGGGTGGATTATGACGGCTTAGCAAAGAGGCTTCACGTGTTTCTTGCGACGTACTCTGGCGGCTCCCACGAACAAAAACCAGGAAGCCCCATTTTATCGTATGGCATAGACCTCACAAAGATTCTTCCCCAGAAAATCAAGCTCGGCATTTCGGCTTCCACTGCATATTCATTGGAACAGCACAATGTTTACAGTTGGGAGTTTATATCTCACCACTCACAGTCACATAACAATAATAATCATGTTCTATTATTAGCCTTCGCCTGTGTTTTCACAGTCGCCGGATTTGCACTCTTAGCGGGGTTGAGGTATTTCAGAAATAAGAGCCGTCAGAAGGAGGACATTGAAATGGACAAACGGCTTGGCGAAGGTCCGCGTAAGTTCTCTTATTCTGAGCTCAGCGCTGCAACTAAAAATTTTAGCCAAGAACAAAAGCTTGGAGGGGGAGGCTTCGGTGATGTTTACAAAGGCATCTTGCCTGGCGCAAAGGAAGCTGTAGCGGTGAAAAGAATGTCCCAACGTTCCAAACAAGGCAAAAAAGAATACATCTCGGAGGTTACCATTATCGGTAAATTGAGACACAGGAACCTTGTGCAGCTCTTGGGATGGTCCCACTGCCATCAAAAGGGCGAATTGCTTCTGGTCTATGAATTCCTGCCACAGGGAAGTCTCGACAAGTATATTTTCGGGGGCATTTGTTTGGATTGGGATAGAAGGTATAGTATTGTTTGTGACATCGCTGCAGCTCTTATTTATCTTCACGAGGAGTGCAAAGAGCGTGTGGTGCACAGGGATGTGAAGGCCAGCAACATAATGTTGGATTGTGAGTATAGAGCAAAGCTCGGAGATTTTGGGCTAGCAAGACTAATTACATGTAATTTTGAAAATGCTCCATCAACTGTTATAGCCGGAACAGTTGGATATATCGCACCTGAATGTGTGGTATCCCGCAAGCCCAGCGCAGAATGGGATGTGTTCAGCTTTGGAGCGGTGTGTTTGGAAATTGCTTGTGGGAGGAGGGTGGTGGACTCCTGCTTAGAAGGGCATGGATGGAGAGTGGTGGAATGGGTTTGGGATTTGCATGCCCAGGGCAAGCTTTTGACCGCCGCAGATGACAGGTTGAATGGGGTTTTTGATGGAAAGGAAATAGAGAGGGTGCTTCTGTTGGGGTTGTTGTGTTCTCATCCGGATCCTAAAGGAAGACCCACCATGAGAAAAGTGGTGAGTGTTTTAAGAGCGGAGGCTGAAGTGCTCCATGTTCCTCTCACTTATCCAGTAACAATGCATGGTGGCACTCTAGGTCCTGTCGAAGTATCTCCATCTCCGATGCATAGTGAAATATCAACTAAAACAAACTTTAAAACTTATTGAATGTCGTAAAAATTATTGAGGAAGTTTTATTGTCTCCTCAAGAACTTGCCTTGCATGATTGAAGAATTATTATGTATTTTTAGGTCGCTTTAATGTAAGGATGTAAGCATCGATATTACCAATTCTCAATATTACAATTGAAGGCCAGATCTGACGGATAGGGATTTTGTGTCATTGTGTTACGTTGAAGTGTTTTCTCTTTTCTTGTCTAAGATCTGGGCTTCATTTGTAAAATCAGAGACTATTAAACCTTATGCAAACTAAATGATTATGTGTTTATCACTTTTCCTTCATTGTATTTGTGTTTATCTTGTTTTTGTTTTCAAATCTTCTGCACATTTAATCCTCTACGAGTTGGAGTTTATAATTGGTGAATCGTCATGTTAGATTTAATTTCAAGTTTTCTTCTTCTCTTTTCTCTCAAAATCTTAAAACGAGTCTATTGAAGATTCTACGAAGAGCCAGCTTCTAAAATTCTAGAGGTTATCTTGATCGCAAAGTCCCACATTTTGAGATTTCCCATTGTTGAACTAGTGAAAAGCAAAATTTACCATCAACAGTTTTTGGCACGCATGGTGGGACCTGAATCAGAGAGTTCTGTCTTTGTTTTATTGAATCTTTGTTCAACATTTTGTGATTTTGGTAGAAAATCACAAAAATATTTGCTCATAAGAGGATGCATGTTCCATCTGGCGACTCTATTGGTGAACTTATCTTAGATCTTCACTACTGCAGATCATGGCAGCCTAAAATATTCATGCGCATCTCAATATTCCATCAAGAGACTTACCATTTGTAACTTGGGATTCAAATCCTCTTCTACTTCAATAACAGGGTCACGTTCCTGAAGTAGTGTGGACAACATTGTCCCACTTTTATGGAGATGGCTCAGTTCACCCCACGGATCACATTCAAGATGTTGCAAATATGTGCACTATTCATCATATCACAAATGAAAATGTAGCTCTTCTGTTACTGGCATTAATTTGCAACCATTTTCAATCACTGCATGGGATCAACTTAGAGAGCTCGTTTCTAATCAATTCTGAGAGAAGGTGGATGTTATCTCCCTCACTCAAAATCTTGTCACAATCAAGAGGCATCCCGCAAAGTGCATGCATGATTTCAATGCGAGGTTTGAGAAGGTATGGAAAACTTTTTTAGTAAATACGAGACCTCCTCTAGGTTTTGCATTTTTATATTCTTTGAAGGCTTTAGATCCTGAGATTTCAGTTATGATACAAAATTTAGAAGGTGAGACTTTTCCTCAATCTTGAAATGAACCTCATAGAAGATGGTAAATTACCTCCTTTGCCTTTAAAACCACTGATGCCTCATGCATATATCCCATCCCAAGCTCTCACATATAGCCAAATGTAGATATGTTCTAATCCACCCACTCTCCCTGTTGATTTGACAAATAATAAGGAGATAAGTGAAATGAAAAAGCTTATAGAATCCTTTTCCCATGAGCTCAATGAGCTAAGAGATCAAAGCATGTATCAGGCTGATCCAAATTTTTTTCCTAGAAGCCCTCATGAACAACCATATGAATGCAATCAGTTTGCAGAAGAGATCCTTCCTCATGCACAAAAGATACCCAATTATTTTGAAAGTTGTATTTTTCAAGCTTCTGTGATTTCAAAGCCAAAATTTTAGCCTATGGAAATGATAGAGCAAGTGTTTTGTCACTTTGATATCAAAGAAGAATGCAATCAAAATGCAAGAAAAGAGGTTGTTCTTGTTTATCCAGTATTTTCACCTGATTCTAAACATCATGCACATATGGAAACTTTTGATTCAGAGATACAATCAAGTGATGAAGAGGATTCAAATGATGATGATGATGACTTGGCTCATTTTGAAGCTGGAAAGTACTTGCATAAGGGTTTTGAAGATAAAAAGTACTGGGCAAAGAATGATGCACAGTCTTTACCTCATCTTGAAGAAGAAGTTGTAAATGAAATATTTGTAGAATCCATGAAGAGTGAGTGCATTTATGTATGTAACGAGTTTTCATATCTTGCAGGAGATAGTGTTGAGATGATTCAACATGATGAAGAGCAAATTGAGGATTTTTAAAAACCTATCAATGACAGTTGTGTTCTTTGTTAGGTTCGTGTATTTTAGGACAAGATCCCACAAAAATGCTCCTACAATGCCAAACTTCATCTTAGGTTTCTAGCCATATTTTTTTCTAATACCCAAACATATTATGACTTTGATAATTAATTATTCTTATTATTTCCTTTATTTTTTACAAAAACACATATTAATTTTTCTACCTATTTTTTGAACCATTCATCTATATTTGAAAAAATAGATTTTCACACCCTATGCATCATTTTATAGACATCAAAAAAATTATTTTTTAATTAATTGCTAAAAATTAAGGGGGGTGTTGACATTAATTCTTTTGTGGCTTAAATTGGCTCTTTGTGTTGTTATATGGAGCCTAATCAGACTCGGAGGTAAAATTTTCCCCACTTTTATTGGCACGGTTTCGCCCCCTGGCCCAATTAATAGACATTTTATAAAGGTGTCGGGAGTTATTTTTCTATTGGCCGACATAAAAAAAATCTTATTTTGTAACTGACATAAGTCTTGATAAGATGGCTAATGGTTAGGGTTTCCATTGATATTGTATTGTAGCATTTATAGCAGTATTGAGTTACAAGGATTGTGGGTTGTAATCAGTTTGATTTGCTGGATAATAATATTGGACTCTCTGTTGGTGGATGTAGCCCAAGTTTGGGTGAACCACATTAAAAATTGTCTCTCACTGTTATTATTTCTGTGTATTTTGTATTCCTCTATTTAATCTTTATTTGCATGTAATTGATATCTTCTACATGTAGTTCCTAACACTTTGTAGTCGTTTGTAGCCCTCTCTACTAATAATCAACCTAAAAATAAATAAATTTAAGTCTTCGTTATTTTTTTATGTCAAGTTATCTATGTTGTACCCCTATTTCTTTCCATCCCCTTTCTATTTTCTCCTTTTGCCATGTCTTGGTCAAGCTCTTATATTGTAGTTATGGTAACATTTCATAATGCCCAAGTCCTTTACCATAACCTTTGTAATCAATCACCCTTTTACATAAGTTAAAATTTCTATCAACATAGTGATCAAGAACCAACAATCAAGACAATGGAAACAAATTTTTAAATAGTAAACATTTGTCTCAATTTAATGAATTGATGTAGTCTAAATTAGTTGATTAGGGAAGTGGATGGAATGGTTAGTGCATCTATTGAGGTGTTACATGGTTAGTGTTAGAGTAGTATTTGGTGGGCCCTCATAGTTTATTTGGCACGGGTTCACATTTGGGAGAATGAACTTGCTAAGAGCTAAAGACATGATAGTCAAAGGAAAATCCACACTATAAAGCGAGATGGTCGTATGTTGATAATGAGGAGTCATATAAGAAACATAGGTGTAGAGGAGCCATAAGAGTGTCCATATTGTGAAGAATATTCATACCACAAAGAGAATACACTAATGTAATTATGTAAAATAGCAGATAATTGTTGCTTGGAGATTCCACATTAGTAAGTGCATTAATAAGTAATTGTTTCATAAGGAAAATGTCTTTCTTAGAAACATATGCCTCATGATCATAGTCTTGTTGTTCTACATGTTTGTCATTATGATTCTCAACATGAGCATGTTATTAAAAATCATATCAGAGAAGATATTGTTATCATGGGAGTGACTAGCCAAACCAAGGTTTAGACAAGCACACATTTGTAAAGGAAGATTAAGAATTTTAGTAGCTAATGGCATAAAGTATCCCTAAAGAAATATGATGAAGGGAGATAAAAATATTTTTATACCAGTTGAAGACAAGAAAAGATTAAAGGTAACAACATGGAAGATAATGCAATACAAACACAATACATGCACCTAAAACCCATCTCCAATGGCTATGCTCTTGATAATGATTGATAATGATAGACTATTTAGATATATTGATTTCTCATTCTAGCAACATAACTTTGCATAACATGGAGTCTTGATAGAGTTTTGATTTATATATTCTTGAATGATAGGATGGAGGGCTAGGATTAAGAGGTGCAATGGATGGTTGAGATATGATGAGAGAACATTAGGGAAAGAATGGAGGCTTCTAGGGCATATCCTTATGTGAATGGTTGAGATTTGGAGATGTAGTATGAAATGGATGGTTGAGATGTAAAGCTACTTTGACTTGTGTGCAAGTGTCCAGGTTCAATGAATCTGGCTAACTAACTTTAGCTAGACATATGACTCAATAATTAATCTAATGATAGAATTATTTATTTAATTATTGGAGAAGGGTGATGATGTGTGATATTTGAATTAAATTAAATAAATAAAATTTATTTAATTAATTTGGCTAAAGGGGAAAATGGATTAATTAAATAATATGATTTATTTAAGTAATTGGGTGATGGAGGAAACAAAATTAAATTACTTAAATAAAGATAATTTATTTAATTAATTTGGACAATGGGATAATCCTAATTAATTAAATAAATATAATTTATTTAATTATGTAGAAGGGTATATGAAAGGATCCTTTAAGATGAATGATGTTAAAAAGTGTCAAAACTAGGGTTAGGAGGTGTCGTAAGATGAATAACTAGGTGATGGTCAATTTCATGTGTCTACATTTTTCCCCTCTTTGATATGATATTGTAACCAAGAGAAGTAACATCATTTCAAAGAAGATGAGGTATGTGAAAGGAAGCAAGGTATGCGGAAACGCTTCCTACACTGATCTACTAATGAAAGATTTATATAAATTTTAACTTTTATAGTTACAGATTAAGATGCAAATTAACAAAAAGTTAATAACAATATTCAAATGTAAATACAAAACTCACAACACAAGATATATGTGGGGAAAACCCTTTTGGGTAAAAAACTCCACACTCCAAAACCTGCATAATGTATTATCAAATCAAAAGATGATTACAACACACTTGCAATGTAAGCTCTTTTGGGAGTACACAATGTCGATTCTCATTCATATCCCATGACCTTTCACATTCTCCATTTGCTTATTTATCAAGCCTCTTTGGTAGTTATCCAATGTCAGTTTATACATGTCAGCCACTAACAAACTAACTACTGACACATTTATTACATATAGGGCATTTTTTGCTTCAGGGGAACTACCTCCAAGCCCCTAGCCAGGGGTGCTACACCTAGCAACTCCTGTTGGAGGTGTTGCCCCCAAACCCTTACCATGGGCTCTGCCCTGAGGTCTTCGCTAGGGAGATAAGCCCTTTGGACCTTGCAAAATGGGCTCTTCCCCCCTACAACCCCCCATAAATTATTTTGGGGGGGAGACTGCAGTTGACAAAGACACCAAAATTTATCTTGCTGCATGTACACAAGGTGCTGACACATGGTAAATCTATGCCAAGTCAACATGGGATCCTACAACATGATGTTGAATAAATAAATACAAAATTAGGAACTTGCAAAGGTTGGGACACCTTAATTCCCAATAATATGTGTGTTTAGAAATGGTTGCTCCAACCACTTGAAGGAGTAACGAGGAAGAAAGATGGAGGGATGTGATGCAGGTTGCCTCCTTGAGGAGATATGCAGGTTAGAAGAACATGGGTATGCTCTCTAAATAGATGAGATGAATTGGTTAAGGAGACAGAGGAAAGATAAGGGATGGATGAAATGGAAGAATGATACATTCTGTTGCATTGGGTGAGCAACAATAAAGTTTGATATCTAGCACTAGACATTATGCACCAAGGTATAAATACCAATGTGACAATGTGTCTCATGCATAAAGGACTGACTCAAAAAAGATAAAGGTCACAAGAAAACATGTTATTGGGTGCGATGATATGGAAGACCATGATTTCGTTGTGACAATATGCTACAAGGACTAATACAAATGTATTTAAAATGATACGACACACAAGCAAGCAAGAAAGAATGCACAAATGATTCAAAAATAAGCAAGTTTGTTGCCCCTATCAAGTTGAAAACACTTGATTGATTGATTGATAAGGATAGTGTTGTTGGCCATGCAAATCAACACCAAGATGGATAAATAGATCTCTATACTTAAGATAGGATTACATTCTTAAGAAAGAGTTAATTGGATTTGATTTCTATACTTAAGATAGGCTTACAATCTTAAGCAACAATTGATTGATTGGATTGATGATAATGAACAGGTTTGTAGCAAGGCTAGGAACAAAACCATTGGATAGTTTTGGATGATTGGCTAGATTTCTTGTCTAGATTGGCATGAATTAGGGAGATCTACATTTAGCTTTATTGCTTAGATTATTTGATAAATGGGAGGGTTGCATTAAAGTACATTTGGATAGCCTTTTTTGTTAGATACCAATGACAAGGGAATACCAAGTCTACGGACAAGGATGAAGGTAGGAATTGGATGGATGCATAAAAGGATTGCAAAGAATGGATGGAAAGGATGGAAGATTCATGGTGGATAGATGAGGGGTTAAAGATGTGGTCTCCAAGAACTATGTTGCATAGGAATAACATTCCCCACTCTAGATATTATGCTTAGGACTTTGCATGACAATGCTTGTAATGATAAGAGTGTAATAGGATTGGTTGGATAATATTGGGTATATCAAAAAATGTCCAAAGAATTTTTCAACATTTTACCCATGTCGTTATCAAGATCAAAGGTAGGAGGGAAGGATAGGCTGGTTTAATGGGATAGGTATGTAGATATAATGGATGAATATGATAATATAGGAGGGTAAATGCAAGGAGACGAGGGACCAAAAAGTCACTACCATCTCCAAAATTAAAATAAAATGCGAGCGCATTATAACGCGCACGGGTTTTAAAATGCATGCATGTTATAACATGCTCACATTGTGCTTTTAATAAAAGCAAAAAAAAACCATTTTCTACTCATTCACCACATGGCTTTTCTCCTCATAGTAGCAAAGAAACCAAGAAAAAATGTGATCGCGTTGAAAAATAGGACATTGAATCAAGTGCACTTGAGAAAACAAAAAACTCACAATGCCACCTCGCTGCCAAAGACATTGTCATGCAAATTTGGAGGCTCTAGCACAGGAAGAAGGTAGGGTTTGTCTGATTTTATTAGTTTTAGAACATTTTTTTGGTTTTGCAATATTTGATTTATTTTTATAATGTATTTTTTAAAAGCAGAAAACCTAAATCCAGTTGAGAAGGGTGAAAACAAACCCCAAAACCCTCAAAACCCACCTTCACCTCCTTTTCATGTAAGGGATAATCAAGACCACTACTTAGGGATAATAAAAGAAAACAAGAAACATCTTGAAACTATTATTCAAACCCTAAACAATCCAGGTGGAACCACTTAGTATAGGAGGGCACTTGCAAAGTCACTACAGGAGATTGTTTCCCACACGAATTTGGTGATGAAACAAATCACCAAATTCCAAGACTATAGGGAGAGTAGTCAGAAATATTATGCCGACAAGTTGTCATATAAATAAGTCAAGAAGAAAAAAAATTACAAAATCTCAATTATGTGCACAATTTATTAATCCCAAAACTGGCCAAACATTAGAGGAAAGTTGCAAATGGTTTCCTATACATTGGTGTAGGAATGAAGACATATCCCGAAACTTTTGGGATAGATGGTACATGGTCTTCGATGAGCGGACATGCAACAATGATGAGGTACCACAATATTTTTTTGAGGAAACTCTATTGCGAGTTTGTCCTCAACAAGATTATGAATTATTTTGACATTCGTGAGTTTCAAGGTAGAGGTAGTGGCTCTGCCCAAGAAAGACTTGGGGCTCAACGAGATGAATAGCATGTGCCTATACCCCGAGCAAGGCCAGAACGTAGGTCACTCCCTTTGGCTTTGAAGGAGAGTGTTGAGTTGGAGAATTTACATTCATTGACTACTCTCACCCAAACTCTCTCACAACATGCGGATGATTTTACCCAGGGTGATGAGGGTGAGAATAGTAGGCGTCATGTGTCCCCACATTTGTGCAGTAAATGTGGGAACCTATGTGATTATGGGACGCAGGAGGCACGATAGGAGTCTCGAACATAGGGGCAGCATGCTGCGACACATGGGCAACATGATGCGACATAAGGGCAGGACATATTGGATGATCTTGTTCTCAATGATGATCTCTTACAACATACATTTGGTATTGACTCTCAGGTAATTTGTTACAAGTTTCATCTTGATTTAGTATATTGTTATTTGAAATTTGTAATTAATTTTATATGATTATCTATATTAGAAGTCAAAAATAATGTATGTAATTATTTTCGCAATGAAGTTCTAGGGTCAGAGTCTTCATGCTACCTCCGTTAGCCGTCCATTCATGGGTTATGAGATGAGGTCAAGTCAGCAGGTATATAATTTATCACATATTCATAATTATTGTAGATATGTCAATGGTAATATTATTTTGTGTCAATTTGATGATTTCAATAGTCAACAGCACGTCCACGGTTTCCTTGGTCCCCTGGATGCCAAACCACCACTTTTATGGAGGTAAATTTATCCATATCTAATCATTATGCATTTTTAAAATAATATTATGTATTTATTTTGTTTGAATAATCTTGAACTTGATTTTCAAATGCTGAATACAATAGAGACTCCTCCTCATCTTCGTGAGTTAGCACAGATAGGCATTGATGCAGCCATGATGTCTACAAATCCTTTGATTAAGGTATTGTTGATGCATAAATTTGTGGGTCATATCTAGCAACAACATGGGAAACTTCAGAGACATGGGATTGACCCCTAAAGTGACTTCCAGATTTTAAGGAAGATGGCTCTTCCATTTTTAGAGGGGGTTTGGAAAGAGGATAGGAGAAAATAAGATTACAGATACAATATGAAACTAACTCTATGGCGATGCGTTGGATTAAAATAACTACCCAGTTGCACAATGATTAAACCTTATATGATTTAACTGAAATCAAAGAGCAAAGTGCATGATTGATACCTAGTTTGTGAGCAGATTTAACAAAAGGCTAAAGAAATAGAAACTTAAAGAAATGAGAAACAAAAATTGACTCAGATATGCACAGAACAGTATTTCTCATTATTTGAACAGTAACAAATTACAGAGGCAGAAATGGCTGCACAAAATAACATATTATATTCTCATGAAAGAGAGACTACTAAGGTAAAAGAAAACATCTGCTTGCTTCTCTAAAAATCTGATCTATGTGTGGAACTGTCTATGAATAACTTTGTAGCATCTTCTATTTCTGACCCGAATCTGCATTTTATAGCCAAAACCCTAAAGGAAAATATCTCAACTGCCCAAGAAATCTCAACTGAAAACTCATGAAATCCGGCACTGATTCCTAATTTTCCAACTAAACTAGTAGTGAATTATTGTTGCTTAACCTCCATGGCTAGAAATATCTATGTTTCTATCTCTACCTGCAGCATGAAAATTTTCCCACCGCTCATCTTTCCTTACTTGTCGTTAAAAGATGAAAGTGACTGTGTATAAAATTAGGGCTTTATCTTTATCTAATTTCCCGTGAGATAAGAGTCACAAAATTTAATACAACATTGCTTTATTAAGCTGGGGACCCACGTCACAATGAGAGGCTCTTAATATTTCTTAAATCATTTAAATTCATTAAAGGGAGGGGGACCCACTATTTGATAAGAAACTTATAAAATCATAACTCAACTCCTTATGACTCTCATGTCCCCTTTAATCATTTATGAGTTTATAATAAAATAAAACCAAATGAATCCTGCCCTCCACTTGAGCCACGTGGTGGCATCTGTGCTTTCCTTTGCCTCTCTCTTTATCACAGCTGCCATTTGTCAAGCTCCACATCATTCTTGAGCTTCTCTCTTTCCACCCGCAGCTTGCACATCGATCACTCGGCTTGCTGCTTTTGCTTCTCCGTGCAAGCCGTTGATCTTCATTTAATCCAATGGTTCCTATGTTGTTGTGCCTTGTTGCATTCATTCACTGTCTCTTATAGTAATACTTGCCGTGCCTCTATGTTTGAATCTGCTTTTGATTTTGTACCTGTGGCCTATTTCACCTCTACATAACAGCTTATCTATGGCCACCATGATCTTGAAGGGCCTATGTCACACTTAGTGAATGAGCTGTGATTTTATCTTTGATAAGTCTCTTTTGATGGACACAGTGTGCCTCTGATCTTAATGATGTACCTTCTAATTTTCTGATGGCGGATTCATTTATTATGGCCTGAGTGTATGAGCTCGACGATCTTAGCATTGTATCTTCACTTCACATAGCGTGCATTCACCAATGACTCAAACCTTCTGCATAACCTAAAGCCACTTATCTTTATACTATACTGTGATGCCTCCATCTGACTGTAAAAGGTGACGCCATACCATGAACGAGTCGCTCTTCATTGTAGCAACGTATCCATTTAAAAATGACTGTGTCACTTTGTTATCAGCGGGCCTTTATATATTATTTGGCTGAGCGTCCCAATCCATGTCAAATGCTTTCAATGGCTAATACTTGTATTGAGCCATGCCTTTATATGAAGCGTTTCACTTTGAGACTGCTTCGAAGGCTATGAAGCATGGCCTGATCCCACATTAAGCACTTTACCATATGGCTCAAAATGCCTTTCAAGGTCCCTAATCCTCGTATTAGCTGAGTTAAAATTTATCACAGACAATGTCTTCACTGGTTTTGGACTCGGTAAAGCTGTGCCGTCTTCATTTTGGGTTGATCCATGTTAATGATTGAGCTGCGGCTTCTTTAGGAGTGTGCCATTTCCATTTTGAAGATGCATGTTTTTATTTCATGTGGCAAGCTTCTCATCTGCATTGCTCCAACTTCATTAGACTGTGCCATTTATTACTGGCAACATTTCTCTGAATCTTGTTGATGCTCATGCTTCGTGGCATCTTGTATCTAACTGAGTGACTCGATCTAATAATCCATCCCACTTTGAGACATCATTTGCTTGCAGAGGCCGTGCTTAAGATTATGAAAGTTGAACCATATTTTATCAAATGCCGCCTTCTCACGCCACTATGGAGGCCATCATCACTTGTGCGAATCGCATCTCTCTCATATGGATTGTGCCTTTACTATGTATGATGGCCGAAGCCTATTATAAGGTTGTGTCTTTGATCTCATTAATAATTCCATCTTAAGCACATCACAGCGGTGTCATCATGAGTTTATCTAGCGCCATACTTAGATAGGTTGAGCCGTGAAGTTCAACGCTGCACCATCTATTATCATGGCTACATTCAATGGCTGCATTCCCTTTTGCTGACGCCATTACCATGACCGAGCCTTCATGAGAATTCACCATTCTTCTATATATCGGGACTCAGTGTATAATCCTGACCTTCTATGAAAGCCGCTCCTCACTCATTTATCCAAGCCCCTATCCTCATGGAGATGTCGCTCCATCATAGTAGTTATGGCTTTTATTTGACGGTTGCACCTCATTCTAGCAGTGGTTTCATAGTGTAAACTGACGCTTGAGTCTCTAGGCTTGTAAGCTATTATTTTGAAACTGGCTCACTTGTAAAGCAAGGCAATGCCTTCACATATATGGATGAACCTCTTTGAACTTGGCATTTGTGCGTCTTTATAGAGGCAGTTTCCGTTTGATGTTGTGCTTTGTATGGCTGCGTGCAATATGCCTTGATTCTTGCATATCGATGTGGCTTAGAAACCTTGGCAACCTGAATCCATTTCATAGTGGCTTGCCATCATTCCTATCTACCTTACCTTTGAATATGACCATGAACCCCATTGAAACTTGAAACATGTTGAAATTCTGAAATGGAGTGCAAAAATTTGCACAACAAGTATGTGCCAATAACATGAAAATATCATAATTTTGTATTTCTTTTTTATCTCATGTCATTTGATGTATATAAATGATATTTATGTTTAGTCAATTTTGCTTCTTGATGCTTCTCACAAGAGGTCACAACTCCAGTCCGTCCAACGATAGAGAGAGAGAGACAAAATGATGGAGAGTGATCATCCTTTGGCAGTAAGTGATCAATTACATATGTGATGTTATATATTTCATACATTTTCTATACTAATACACATATTGTTTGTTTGTATTAATAGGTGCAGCTAGATGAACTTTATTTGAAGAGGTCTACTCGATGGCAAAAAGAGGATGTGTCGTTGACTGGCTCTCCATCTTCACAGTCAAAGAAGGGCCGCCGATTATTTCCTAAAAGTCCATAGGAAACTAGTTTTTGAGAACTTTTTGTATGCCTAGATGGCTTTGTATACATACTTTTGTATGTTAATCCGATGTATATTTTTGTATATTTGCCTGTATGGGTTTGTTTGGACACGCCTATATGGTTATTTATATAAACTAGATGTTATGTTCATGACATTATATATATGATAGTTTATATTAAATATTTAATATGATAATCAATTATTGTTATAGGAATTTGGTTTTACAAGTGCCAATTGCATTTGCCTAAAAGTTTAAGAATCATTTTCAAATAATCCATTTTATGCATATCTTGCAATCATTGAATTTTGTGGGATTGTCATTTCTCGGAGGCATCATTTCAAATAGTTCACGTGCCTTATCTATGCTTCCATACTTTCCATACATGTCTACAAGGGCAACTTTACAAATACAATACATGTGACAAGATTCCTATATCATTTATGCTTTGATGGTTGTCCACACCATGTTCTCTAGATCCCATTATAGCATAGGTAAGGACGAAGTTGGTTAAAGTTGTACAATTTGGTTTTAGATGTGCCAAAATTTGTGTAAATGGTTGAAATTTATTTTTGTGCATTTGCTTGAGAGTTTTTAAAGCCTTATGAAAAATCTATTTCGTGCATATCTTGCAATCATTGCATTCCATTAGACAACATTTCTTTGAGGTATCATGTCAAACAGTTCATGTTCATTATATATACTTCCACACAAGTTGCATACATGTCTTGCAGGGTACTTACAACTATGACATTTGACAAAATTCCTATATCTTTTATGCTTTGATGGATGTCTATACCGTGCTCCAAACATACGATTTCTAAGGTTTTAGAATTTGGCTTTACACTTGCTAATTGCATTTTCTTGAAACTTTCTAAAGGTTTATCAATAAATCTATTTTGTTCATATCTTTCAATCATTGTATTCCATGAAATGACATTTCTTTGAGGCATCATGCCAAATAGTTCATGTGCCTTGTCTATGTTTCTACACTTTGCATACATATCTCTTAGGGTAGTTGCAACTACAACATCTAACAAAATTCCCATATGTTTAATCCTTTTGATGGATGTCCATTTTGGCATAGGCAAGGAGGATATTGGCTAAGGTTGTGGAATTTTTCTTTACACCCACCAATCACATTTGCTTAAAAGTTTCCAATGCCTTATCAAAAAATCTATTTTGTTCATATCTTGCAATCATTTCATTCAATGAGGTGACATTTCTTTGGGGCATCATGCCAAACAGTTCACGTGCCTTGTCTATGCTTCCACACTTTGCATACATGTCTACAAGGGTGATGTAGTAGGTAAGGAGGATGACTCAACACCATGGACACATATTTCATGGTGCAGAAGCACCTTATCCATAGCCAATCTTGGCTAGGAGCATGTCATAACAAGGTCCTAGGACATCATAGGACAAGTTGATGGTCTTGTGTCATCATTTTGCATGTAATAACGTCAAATGACCAATGTCATTTGTGTTTGGAGTCATGTTTTATGTTGTTGTCAAACAAAAAGTCTAATAATGCAAGTAGTGGTAAGAAGTTGCTTTGTCAACATAACAAATCATGTAATAAGGAGGTTACCCAATGATCATACAGGTTGAAAGTCAGTTATGATCGATTGGAACTGTTGTAAACATGTATAAAAACCTTCACACACACTGAGGAGGGGTTGATAAAGAAGGTTTTGAAGGGCAAAGTTGAATAAAACTGATTTTTTTGCTACTTTTCTTGAAATTTGACTGTTCTAAGACATACTTCTCATCTGTACAGTATTGTCATGGTCTAAAACCACCTAAATTGTGAAGGGGAGGGAATGACCTTTCATTTGCATCTTGTTTGAGGCATTTTCATTGAATTTGGAGGAAGAAAATCACATTTTTCTAGAAACTGTCATAAAACCCTAAACTAGGGTTTTGAGGCTAAAAATTATGTATTTCTTTGCCATTCCACGAAGTTAATCACTCTAGATTGGTGGAATGGGATGGAATAAGGTAGGATCACTGTTCCCAATAAGCCCTAGGTTAGGAAACAAGAATATAGCTGAGTATGATGATGCAATGGCCTAATATGACCATGTATTAGGCAAAAATAGGGTGCAGTCCATACAATAGTGCCTTAACAAGTGTTTCAAAGGCCAAAACTAGTGAAATTGGTTCCTTTTTCATGCATGCTAGGGTTCCCAAGGGGTTTGTTGTGGTGGGTTTGCATTGGCATATTAGTTGCCTTGTAAAGGAGGCCTAATTAGGCCTAGTCTCAAACTGAACTGTCATGAATTTGGAGCCTCCTATCCAAAATAATCCATTTTGTGCATATCTTGTAGTCATTGCATTCCATGAGATAACATTTCTTTGAGGCATCATGTCAAGCAATTCATGTTTGTCAAGTATATGCTTCCATACTTTGCATACATGTCTGAAAGGATACTTACAACTACAACATTTGACAAATTCCTATATGCTTTATGCTTTGATGAATGTCTATACTATGTTCCAAAGATACTATTTCAAAGGTTTTGGAATTTGGCTTTTGGTGCAAGAGCACCAAAACCATCTTTTACAAAATTGTGTCATTTAAAGGTCTTGATAGGTTAAGTCTAGGATGTTTTGAAGTAATTTGAGTCTTTTTGCATCAAATAAGGTCATTGTAGACCATGATACACGTAATAAGGTCAATATGACCAATTTTCTATGTTTTGAAGTCATGTTTAGTCAAATAAAAGCCATGTAATGCAAAGGTTTCTAAGGGTTGTTTTGAAAATGCAATGTATACATGTATTGGAAAGTTAGAAAATGACCATGTGGTTGTTTGTGGTAGTTGTAGGTCATTTGAAACTACTTAAAACATGTATTAAAGCCCTTCCATACCCTAAGGAGAGAAGGGAGATGAGTTTTGTATTACAAAATTTGAATAACATTTTTTTTTTAATTTTTCTACAAAAATGTTGTTCCAGGCTGTACCACGACCATGTATGGCCCAACCATGTGCTAAAATCTATTGGAAGTGATAGTGGTATGTCTTAACTTTCAAATGCAGTTGGTTTGAGGAGAAACCATTGAGTTTTGAGTGATATATCTTAATTTTTCTGAAACTAAGTGTCTAACCCTCAAAACAAGGGTTTGAGTGTGTAAAGGGATGTTTCAGACCATTCCACTTGATGTATGACCCTATAACTCAGTGGAATGGTTTGGTTTGTATGTGTTTTAGATGCCCATGAAGTTAGGGAAGTAGGAGATGGAGTTTGACCAAACTATGGTGTTGTCTTAGGCAAGTTTTGCCTTGTTTCCAAGCAAGAAAAGCTAGTTTTAGGCTAGGGTTTGTTAAAATAAGGTTGGAAAGTATTGGGAGATGGTTCCTAAAGCATATGCAGACCATTTTTTAAGTGTTCCAAGTGTTGGCAAAGTCTAAGAGTGTGTGGAAGGTAGAGTTTCAATAAACCCTCCTCAAATTGGCCTAGATTGAGGATTTTTGGGGTTTGGTATGTTATTGAGGGTTTCTCCTAAAACTAATTGTGGTTTTGAAAGTTTGGACACATGGGAGATTCTGCCCCATCAAATCTAGGGGGTTGTTGGATGTTTAGAGGTATGTTTCTTCACAAACTAGGCCTAATTAACCTATTTTAGACAACAAAAAATGCCATTTTTTAGGTACATGGTCCAAAGGAGTCATTATTGGTTTTGATATATATTATGTAACTTGGAAATGTATATCTAAATCAGTATTTATTTTGGGAGGTCTTTTGGAAAGTTTGAGAGAAAAACCCCAAAAATAGGGCCTGCTGTCCTACTAGATTAGGCCTGATTGAAACATGAAAAGTATGAAGGTTGAGACTAGCCACTTTGAAGGTTGTTTGATTCGCATGTAATTGAGTTTTTTTTGGTTTAATAAGGTCATAATAGACCATGTGTAAGGTCAATAGATTCATTTAGAGTTTATTTTACAAAAGTTGTCAACATGTATACAGTGGAAAGGTGCTAGGAGTGACATATTGCATTCCATACTTCATGGGGCCGAACGAACTTTGCCAAAACATCGAGGTGGGTGGATAAATGCTAAGGGAGGTTTTGTTTCATGTTCCAAGCGCCGCAGTCATTCGGGGCAACAGGCTACTAGCAAAGTCCCTTAAGATCCCTAAGATGAAAAAACTGCCAAGCTTTAACAGAGCAGTTCCTAGAATTTTTGGCATTTGGGAATGTTTCATTTGGATGTATAGGTTCACATGGGGTCTGTCCACAATAACCACTCTTAGTTTTGGTCAACTCCAGTCCGTTTGACCGTGCCGAAATCAAAGGCATTCTTGCAAAATGCTTTAGTTTCATGTAGTGGAAAGGTGCTAGGAGTGACATTTTACATTCCATAGCTCATGGAGCCAAACGGACTTCGTCAACACATCGAGGTGGGTGGGTAAATTCTAGGGGAGGTCTTGTTTCATGTTCCAAGCGTCGTAGTCATTTGGGGCAGTAGGCTACCAGCAAAGTCCCTTAAGCTCCCTAAGATGAAAAAACTACCAAACATTGACACGACAGTTCTCAGAATTCGTGGCAGATGGGAACATTCTATTTAGTCCTATAGGTGCATGTGGATTCTTTCTACAATAACCTCTCTCAATTTCATTCAACTCCTTTCTGTTTGACCGTGCTAGAATCAAATGCATTCTTGCAAAATGCTTCAGTTTTATGTAGTGGAAAGGTGCTAGGAGTGACATTTTGCATTCCATAGCTTGTGGGGCTGAATGAACTTTGCCAACGTGTCTGGGTGGGTGAGTAAATGCCAGGGCATGTCTCATTTTGTGTGCCAAGCGTCGCAGTCGTTCAGGGCAACAACCTACCGGCAAAGTCCCTTAAACTCCCTAAGACGAAAAAATGCCAAACTTTGACAAGACAGTTCTTGGAATTCATGGTAGCTGGGAATGTTCACAATAACCTCTCTTGTTTCATTCAACTTCTGTTCATTTTACTGTGCCAAAATCAAATGCATTCTTGTAAAATGCTCCAGTTTCATGCAATGGAAAGGTTGCCAGGTGCCATATTTTTTGTTTTGCTCATCGTGGGGCTGAAATGACTGTACCAACACATCGGGGGTGGGTGGATAAATTATAAGGGAGGTCTCATTTCGTGCGCCAAGTGTCTCAGTCGTTCCAGGCTATAAGCTATCGACAAACTTGAAAAGTGCTAGGTCTCGGTACCTTACAGGCTAGAAGGATTGAGACACTTGGCACACGAAACGAGACCTTCCCTGTCATTTACCCACCCACCCTGATGTTCTAGCATAGTCCATTCAGCCACACGATGAGTAGAACAAAAAATATGGCACCTGGCAACCTTTCCATTGCATGAAACTGAAGCATTTTGCAAGAATGTGTTTGATTCTGGCGCGGTCAAATAGATAGGATTTGAATGAAACTGAGAGAGATTATTGTAGACAGACTCCACATGCACCTGTAGCTCCAAACAGAACATTTCTAGCTACCACAAATTCTAAGAATTGTCCCATCAAAGTTTGGTAGTTTTTTCGTCTTAGGGAGCTTAAGGGATTTTACTGGTAGCCTGCTACCCTAAATGACTGCGACACTTGGCACATGAAAGAAGACCTCCCTTGGCATTTACCCACCCACCCAAACATGTTTGCAAAGTTCGTTCAGCCCCATGAGCTATGGAATGCAAAATGTCACTCCTAGCATCTTTCTACTGCATGAAACTGAAGCATTTTGCAAGAATGCGTTTGATTTTGACACAGTTAAATGGATAGGAGTTGAATGAAACCAAGAAAGGTTATTGTGGATGGACCCACATGCATCTGTAGGTCCAAATAGAACATTCCCAACTACCATGAATTCCAAGAATTGTCACGTCAAAGTTTGGCAATTTTTTCATCTTAGGGAGCTTAAGGGACTTTGCTGGTAGTTTGCTACCCTGAATGACTGTGATGCTTGGCACATGAAACGAGACCACCCTTAGCATTTACCTACCCACCCTGATGCGTTGGTAAAATCTGTTCAGTCCCACGAGCTATGGAATGCAAAATGTCACTCCTAGAACCTTTCCACTACATGAAACTAAAGTATTTTACAAGAATTCGTTTGCTTTCGGCACGGTCAAATGGACTGGAGTTGACCAAAACTGAGAGAGGTTATTGTGGATGGACTCCACATGCACTTGTAGGTCCAAATGAAACATTTCCAAATGCCATGAATTCTAAGAACTGCTTCATCAAGGTTTGGTAGTTTTTTCATCTTAGGGATCTTAAGGGACTTTACCGGTAGAAGGGTGTGTATGGTTTAAGAAATTTAGTTGCAAAGTGTAGGGGTTGATGCTCTCAAACATATGTATCATGATGATGAAGATTTCAAGGACGTATATGAAGTTTGTTCATAGTTTTCAAATTCTTATCATTCTAATTTTTCTAAGTTTTTGTTGCAGCACGGGTTGTTGTTCAAAGGCAGCCAATTATGTGTTCCTAAGCGTTCCATGAGGGAGAACATCATAAAGGAAAAGTATTGTGGTGGAACAGGAGGTCACTTTGGGCTAGATAAAACATTGGATCAGGTGAAGAGGTTTTATTTTTGGCCTAAAATGCAATCAGATATCAGAAAATTTGTTGAATATTGTAGTATTTGTCAAAGTACACAGGGTACTTCATCTAATGCTAGTCTATATTAGCCACTTCCTATTCCTAATAGGCCATGGGAAAGTATTAGCATGGATTTTGTCTTGGGTCTTCCTAGGAGTCAAAGAGGCTTTGATAGCATATTTGTGGTGGTGGATAGATTCAGTAAGATGGCTTATTTCTTGCCATGTAAAAGCACTAATAATGCTTCACACATTGCTGGTTTGTTCTTCAAAGAAATTGTTAGAATCCATGGTTTGCCTCTTAACATTGTGACTGACAGGGATCCAAAGTTTGTAGGTCACTTTTGGCACACTTTGTGGAAGAAGTTGGGCACTCAATTGTCATTCACTTCAGCCTATCACCTCATACTGATAGCCAAACTGAGGTGGTGAATAGGTCTGTGGGAAATCTTCTCATGTGTCTTACAAAGCAACATGGAGAGGCATGGGATATGATCATCCCTCAAGCAGAATTTGCTTATAATGAATCCACCAATAAAAGCACAAGAAGGAGTCCATTTGAGGTTGTCTATGGTGTTCACCTAAGAGGTACTCTTGAATTGAGAGATCTCCATGGATTAGAAAAGAAGAGTGCTCAAGGTGAAGACTTTGCATTAGCCATGAAGGACATCCATGAAAATGTAAGAGAAACTCTTCAAAGGAATAATAAAAAGTACAAGGAGAAAGCCAATGAGAGAAGGAGAGATGTACAATACAAGGTTAGGGATTTGGTCATGGCACATTTGAAGAAGGAGAGATTTCCAAAGGGGTAGCCAACCAAACTCCTCATGAAAAAGATAGGACAATGCCAGATTGTGCACAAGTTTGGGCCCAATGCCTATGAGATTGAGCTTCCTCAAGGCTTGGCCATATCTCCTATCTTTAATGTTTCAGACTTGTTTCCTTTCAAAGGTGATCATAATGTAGATTCAGAGGCAGATATGACAGTAGTAGGAGATGAAGAATGGGCTAAGGGTCTTCCACCCACTCAACCCTTGAAGCTGGAATGTATTTTGGACACCAAGATGTTGAAAAAGACTAGAAAGAAGACATACAAACAGTTCCTTGTCAAGTGGAGTGGCTTACCTATTGAAGATGCCACTTGGATGAGTGAAGAAGACATCTTGAAGCATGGTGTCATAGTTGTCGATCTACTTCCTCAAGAGACTTGAGTTTTTTCCCACCCAGGGAGTATGGTGCAGGAGCACGAAGGAGATCATATATGTCTTGTTTTCATGTTTGTCTTCATGTGGTTCATGTTGTTTTGCTTCAATAAGGTATTAGAAGACCATTCACTTGATTGTAATAAGGACTATGTCCAAACTTTCCTCATATTAATGTCATGTATGAGGCAATCACATTCGTAAGCTTTTCTAAGGCATGTAGGAGGCAGTCTTCATGATTGTAAGCCTTGCTAAGGCATGTAAGGTAGTGTCAAGGAGTATAATGCCTAGTCCAAGGCTTAATTGCGTTGTAAACCTGTTTGAAGGTAGTGTCAATCCCAAACAACTGATGCAACTATGTTAACAACATGTAATTAGTTGCTCCAGTTAAAAAACAGGGCAGTTCTATGGTTATTACACAGTCCCATCGACCCCAAATGCCCTCTAACTACTCCAAGATGTTGTGGTAGGCTCCTTAAAGTCCTGTCCATGATCATTGTACATAGAGAAGTCATTTTTGGTGAAGGAAATAATAGCAAACTACAGTTTTCTGTCCTTTTTCTATGTTATTCGCTACTACAGGCTGTACCCTGTCACTGTACCAAAACGTCATAATGCAAGAGTCTGGGGAATGAAGGAGGTATGGGTTAACTTTACATTGGAATTTGTTGGAATCTTTGACACTTAGTTGTGTTTGATTTCTTTGCATCTTTCTAAAACTAGTTTGTGAAACCCTCCCATATGGCTTTGACTGTAATCATACATTTTCCTCCATTCCACAAATGTAGAACCACATAGATTAGTGGGATGGACTGTTGTGATGTTGTTTCAATGTATTTTGCAATATTTTTGGGTAGAGTAGAGGATTTGCTGCAGTTTATGTGAAATACCCTAGCAAAACCATGTGCTAAGAGTGTGAAAAGAGCAATATCATAGGACCAATTAGTTGCAGTCCATTTTGGGACCCCAAAACCTAAAGAATCCTTAGTTTTTCCATACCATAGAGGTGTCCAAATGATTGGTTTAGTTCTATGAGTCTCTGAAAGGGTAGTTACTTCACAAATTTGGCCTAACTGGGGCTCTAGGTCACTAGGAGGGGTTATAGTTTGGACCATACTATCCAAAACAATCCATACCCATTTTGAAATATGTCATGGGGAATCCAAATGGGTATCTCCTAATTGTCCAAGTTCTGAGTTTGCAGGTCTATATAAGAAGATATTGTTGACTATTCATGATTGGAGGGCTACAAGGGATTTGGAGGCCTAAACAAGGAGGTACTAAACCCATGTTTGTTCTGCCTTTGCCAATGGTTTGAATGGGTCCCATGGCATGCCAAATCAACTTATCCATGAAGATTTTAGGGCCACTAACTGTTGTTCCCACTTTTGCAAATTGATCCTTGAATTTGGGCTTTAGAGCATAAGAAAACCTTGTCATATTGTCAAATCCTTCTATCTATCCTAGTGCCTCTACATTAGACATGCTAATTAAAGCACTGAGACTCCTAGTCTTGGCATGTGCCGAAATAGAAAAGCACAAAAGCCAAAAGACTAAGAATAGCCCTATCGTAAGTGAGCTTAATATACACTAACACCCCCCCCTTAAGCAAAGCTTATGTGAGGAAATGAAGACGAGTACTGTCAACTAGGTCTGATCAAATACCCATGTACAATGTAATACAATGCAATCTCTCATAAAGAGGAGAAAGGAAGAAAAACCCTATGGGAAAAATCTTCCCTCCAAAAAGAGAGAAAAAGATAAAAGAAGAGGACTAAGAAGCCTCCTTGAAGATGATAACTCTACATGAAGCCTGAAACCATGTCGCTTTGATTGTGATGATGCAGATATGACCCCCATAGGAAAGTAAAAGAGGCTATGTAGGACCCCAAAATGAAGACCCTATGCCAAAAGAGAATGCCCATGTATGAATGCTGAAAATGATCTATTTGTGGCAAATGATGCTTCTCCCCTTAGGAAGAAACAACTCCAATGGTAAATTCTCAAAGAAGCAAGGTGAGGTTGTAAGTCTCATGAAGTACCCTATGTCAAAATACTACTCAAATATCATCATGTTGATGTTGAAATGAGTCACAATCAAATCAGGAGGCTCATGCCTAACTGAAATAAGTGACCTCTCAATATCATGTGAAGGCTTATGAAGAACAAGATCCAAAGAACTGATGTATGGATGTGGATTATCAATAAATACCATGTGGCTACAAATCAAATCTCATGAGATGTCCTACAAAGAATCACTGGAATCCCTCAATGAAGGCTCTCTAAACTCTGTAGTAGTAGAAGGTGTATGTGTACTGTCATCAAATAGTAAGACGACATCCTCCAAGGTGTCATCAAGATCTGATATGTGAGACTTTACAAACAACCAAGAGATGTATAGAAGAAGTGTGTCTTGATGAATTGAATCCTAAATATGACCTTGTTGTAATGAATCACTAGAAACTCTCAAAGGAGAAACACTGAACTCAAAAGCGAAGGCATTGAAAGCATGTGCCATGTAATGTGACAATGTAACTTAGCCACCAACTGGATTCTATACCCTAGTACCTACACTCTAAAGTGGTTATCTAGCCTAAAGAGAGCTGAATGTGGGTGACTCAGATGATGAATCCTCATCCTCCAAAATGAGTCTTGAGATGGATGGAGATGGTACCTCATCACTGTCCTCACTATCAGAACTAGAAGAAGAAGAAAACTCTACCTCAGGAATCTGTTGTGGATGGTTGGAAGGATAAATCGATGAATTCTGAATGTCTTGCTGCAAAGAGTCACTGGAGGATCTCAAAGGAATGACACTGAACTCTATCAAAGCAATAGGTGCAGAAGCATAAAGAAAAGTATGTATGTCATCTAACCATCTAAGAATGGAAATATACTCAAACTCCTCTGAAGTATCATCATCAAAGGGTATGTTGTCTGCTTTAGGAAGAGGAAGAAGACAATCTATAGTAGGATCATCTAGGAATGAAGATATATGAGGATCTCCATGAATCTCCTAGATTCTAATCTAAAGTGTGTGAGGACACTCAATGTCTAATACATCATTGAGAGTTTCAGGATTAACACTAAGACAAATCAAACCTACTACATGGTCAATGATATTTCCCCAAGCTAATTTTCTCCCCGGTGTGTCTGGTTTAGGCATGAGTCCATAGAGATAAGGAAAAATATTAAGCCATATGAGGTGTGTCAAGATGTCATTTTGTCAAGACTCATAATTGACCTTCTCCAGGATTACCACAAAAGGATGACTAGTGAAACCCATAATGAAATAGAGACCAATAATATCAATGCAAAAGGTGAGAAAGTAGGAAGTGTTCATAGACATGACACACAAGATCCACCCTTGATTTGATTTTTGAGACCCCCCCTGAATACTCCACGTTGCAAACAATCTATAAAAGAAGGAGACAAGACAACCCAATAAGATGCCCTATGATTATTTTGAATACCTCTAGTTTTGGCTCTTTATAAGTAGTGCATGGGCAAAAAAATTGCCTATTACACAATTTAAATGCACTTTTAATTTAATTTGCCAAAAAATATTTGGACAAAATAAATTTTACAAAGAGGAGAAAAAGGTCTTTCAACTATTTAAAAGGGAGATTTATCTTTGGTTTTAGCAAAAAAGCTTTTTTAAACCAAATTTAACTATAGCGTTTTTAAAAAAATAAAAAACCCCAAGTTTAAAAAGCATAATTATGGGCGAATTAGGCAGAAAATGCACCCTAACTGGGTGAAATTTGCAAGGGAGAGTAAAAAACTAGGTAGAGAAGGTTGATTCACTATGTGAATATCAAAATTTGTAGTTTGGAAGGTCGATTTACCTCTAAAAATCCTTTTATGAGTAGATGCAAGGGTGATTTTCTTGATTGGAGAGTCGATTGAAGATTTATAGGTGACTTTGAAGGGGTGACATTTGATTTAAGGTCTTAGGCCTCTTCTACAAACAAAAATGAACCTCTTTTGATGTCTTCTGATGCCCTATGATGATTAGCAGGGATCTCGTGGCCTATGTTGAGGCCCACGACCTGTCAAAACTACAAAAAAAATAAAATAAAATGCCTTCTTCAAGAAAAAACACCTTCAGGTTAGTTGCAGAAGAAACACCTCAAAGAAGGATAAATGCCTCCAAAGCAAAAAAAATGCCTCCAGAGCAGAACAAAACCCCTCCAGATGCAGAAATTAGGGAAAAACCTCTATGTGTAAGTCCTACGTGAGGGCACAGGTAGGGCGCCCTTAACCGATGAGGGTTTTGTGTGGGCCATGTTTGTCACAGCAAGAATCCAATGAACCAAAAAAGAGAAGCCCTCCAAATTGACTTTTGAAACTCACAAATTTGAGTGTTATGCTCAAAAGATTTGATAATACAAATTACCAGATTCACAATCTTATTAAACGTGCCTTGATACCATGTCCGAAATGAGGATCGAATGGAAGGATGCAAGTACTAGTGTGAATCACAAGAGCTTAACAATCGTACACTCTTGCAATACCAAAACAAAATAATATGCAAAGCAATAATGAGATTATCTATTAGCTCACATAAACAGGTACATATAGGTACAAGTCTCCTAAGAATAGCCAGAAATATGAAAGCAAGATTGAGAATAGTAGTGGCCTAAACATAGGCATGCAACTACTTAAGTCAAGATAAATGACCCTAGACACCTATTCTAAACATAGGCGTGCTAATTAAAGCACTCAGACTCCTAGTCCTGGCATGACCCGAAATAGAAAGGTACAAAAGCCGAAAGACTAAAAATAACCCTATCCTAAGTGAGCTTAATATACACTAACAAAAACATGTCATTTGTATGCTTGTTATTGGATATCAATTAGTTTAATTAAAGTGGGTCCAAAACATAGGGGAAAAGGGCATGAGCATACAATTTTCACCATTACAAGTCCAAAACTAGCTCCAAGAGACAATGCAAATAAATCATATAACTACATATTTATTATTTAGACTATGTGTTCAATAACATATTGGATTATTTTATGAGTATTATAATAAAATTTGTATTGAAGTTACTAAACAATATTTATTTTGGCCTTGAGAAGGTTTCTTTGTAGTAACTGATACAAGTCTAAATCTAGCTACAATCTTCTAAAAGACAATCAAGATAACAACAAAAGTGTGCACTTTTATTAATTTATCTACTGCCACCCCACCACTATTGTTTTCCAATATATATATAATGAGAACAAAATTTATAGACATTTCCTATGAAGATATAACTTCTTTTCATAATTTATCTTATTTATGTGGGATGCAACATCTAAAAATAAGCTCCTTTGAACAAAAGATTAAAAAATAAAAAATATTTTCTCACCACCATTTTTTTGAGCAAAGATAGAAAGCTTGGAAGAGGAGGCCATGGAGATGTCTATACAACCACCTTGCCTTCCAAAAGCCATGTTGTGGCTCATAAAAGGAATATCTCACATTAGTTAACCTATTTCCACTAAGAACAAATGTTATTTCTTATTTGACAACTCAACAACATTAAGAGGGCAATCATAAATGCTTGCCCCATTAAGGTTGAGATTTCTATACGGGAGGGGAAATAAAGTGAACAATATATGCTTGCACTATAAAAGATGAAGAAACAATAAAAGAAAATTGAAAGAGAAGTTGGTCATGATCTCCTCCGCAACAAATGGAGGAGTATCCTAACTATTGTATGTTCATTGCCACTTTTTTAATTTAGCAATTATGCACTTTCTCTTGTCTTTTTCATTTCATTGATATCTTCACTACTCACAATAAATTAAAGATTGTATACAAATGTCTTTCATTTTTCTTATCCCTATGTTAATATTTTAAAAATTATTAAAAATATTATTGATTAATTATATCCATAGATAATACCAAGGAAATTTATAGTTTATTTATTTATTAAAAATGCTTTATAGTTTATTTATTTATTAAAAATGCCAACAATTTATAGGATTTATAAAAGTACATAAATAATGCATAGGTAATATTAATGAGTCCAAAATTATATCATTATCAATTAAAACTAAACAAGCTGCATATACTTTATTATGTTGGGCATTAACTCTAAAATAATAAACAACATGCTAGTAGTTTGTTTTGTTTTTTTTAAGGTAAATTTGGAAATTTTTAACCTAGCGTCACAGTGGAGAGACCTCTTCCCAAGTGATTATCACCTTTCCTTTTTTAACAGCTCAACAAAAGATTGACTTTCATATTATTATACCTGCCGGACAGTCTATATCCATTTGAAGCTCCCTCGAATGAATCGAAGCCCCATAATTTGAGCCTCTTTAGATATAGAAAGGGAGGACAAAACTAAGCAATAATTGATCGAGTGGACGGAGTAGTCCACTACTCGTGGAGTTTTCAAAGATATATTGTATTAGAATAGTTAAAGAATTTTTGTTTAAAAAAAAACCAGCCTCAATTAAACCGTCACTTTATTGTGGACAGACAGTCTCAGATAGAGTACATAACACAGCAGTTGAAATAGAACAATAATACAAGAAAAGGAATACAGACATGGCAAACATCTCATCTCTGTTTTTCGTGTGCTCTTGTATTGCATTTTCTGGTGTCGTCTTTGGAGCGCAAGCAGAAAGCCCCCACTTTACATTTCCTCCTATAACCAATTTCACCCTCAAAGGGAGCGCCACATTTGAAATTGTACCGTTTTTTATTGATGTGAGCTACGTCCAACTCTCAAATGGAGACATAACCGAGGCGACATTCTCCTGGATTACTTACAACCAATCAATTTCTCTATGGGACGATAACTCTTCTTTTCTCGCCAATTTTTCTTCTCATTTCCAATATATTACAGAAAACATTGATTCATCCCATCACGGCGATGGGTTTGCCTTCTTCCTCGCCCCTTTCGACTTTGAGCCGCCACTAAACTGCACAGGCCAATGGCTTGGTCTCTTTAACCAATCTACCGATGGAAATTCTTCCAATCAGATTGTTGCCGTGGAGTTCGACGCATTCAAAAATGATCCGTTTGACCCAGATGACAACCACGTGGGAATCGATGTGAATAGCATTGTTTCAAAGGTATATTTGCTAATAAAAGGATTCCAATCATTCTGATTTCAAATCAGTTTAGGATGTGTTATTAATTTTCCTCGTTTCTTTCCAGCAATATTTTCTTCTTTATTCTTGATGTTTTTGTCTTTGCTATTATTTGATTCTTCAGGCAAATGTATCCGTGTGGGATTTTGGAATCGAACTTCGTAGCGAAAAGTTACTGGACATATGGCTGGATTATGACGGCTTAGCAAAGAGGCTTCATGTGTTTGTTTCGCCGCACAAACCCCTATTTTATCGTATGGCATAGACCTCACAAAGTTTCTTCCCCAGAAAATTAAGGTCGGCATTTCGGCTTCCACTGCATATTCATCGGAACTGCACAGTGTTAACTTTTGGGAGTTTATATCTCACCACTCTCAATCGCAGATGTTGACGACTCCAACGAATAAGAATCATGTTCTATTGTTAGTCTTCACCTGCGTCTTCACAGTCGCCGGATTTGCACTCTTAGCGGGGTTGATGCATTTCAGAAATAAGAGCCGTCAGAAGGAGAACATTGAACTGGACAAACGGCTTTGCGAAGTTCCACGCAGGTTCTCTTATGCTGAGCTCAGCGCTGCAACTAAAATTTTTTGTCCTTGATGGTTAAAACAGAGTTTCACATCATATGTTGCCATCAATGATAAAGGGGTGAATTGTTGTAAGTATGGGCCTAAATGGTGTTGTTTATTGATGTCAACATACTCCTGTTGTATTAATGATAAGGATTGAATGAGCTGTGTGCTGAGGATATTGAGAAAATTAGTCTCAATCAGGATTAGTGAAGAATAGTGATGACAGTAAGGTAATAGTCCAAGTTAAGATGAGTATCAAAGGATGCAGATTAAAGGGTTTGTAGATATGTGTCTTAAGGTAATTCAGTAAAGATTTCAGAGGTCCGCATGAATATCTGAAGAAGTTGTGGCTACCCAAGTAAAACCGATTCCGGCAGGTGTTTAGAGGTGATAGAGTGATACAGATAGGTCTAGTGAGATCCGGAAATGAAAGATCTTATTCTACGGATTTGATGGAGTATTAAGGAAGTCTTTTAGAAGTGTCAAATCGATTGGTTTGTGGTCTGGAGGTCCGGAAGCATCTATTCGATTGTGACAGTAATGACAGACTGTGTCCTTGAGGTTCCAGATGAAGGAGAGAAGGATTTCTGTAAGCAGATGAAGTGCGGATGTTCGTGGTGATTCATGCAAGCTTGTGGAGGCCTTTGGATCATGTTCAGTTCGTGTTAGTGGTCCACATTAGAGTTGGAGTTCACAATTGAAGAATAACTTCCGGATGATGATGTTCTTCCTGAGACTAGCCAACCAGATGACTTACACATCTTGCGGATGTTCTTATTGATGTTTGCCGACCTAAATGATCAGTCCTAAGTTGATGTCTTGTATAAATAAGGGATTGCGAAGTCATTTCAAAGGTGTCCTTGCAGAGATGAGAGCATGGTAGCGAGGAGAAGAGCGAAAGACAGAGCAGAAGTATTGGGCTTAAATGGAACTGAATCAAGCATGGTGAAGATGCTATTTACCAGTTCATGTATGTGATACTTATTCTTTTGTAGACAGTGTGTCTCTTGTAGGCAGTGAGCCTCTTGTGAGAAGTGTGCTCGGGCAGTAGCCCTAATTGGCATGTGCCATTTTATTCTTTCTATTCTTCTAATAGAAAATACAATCTTGGGTTAGTCACCTCATGGTTTTTTCCTTAACTGGGTTTTCCACGTTAAAATCTTGGTGTACTGTGTGTGAATGTGTTTCTATTCTTGGTTCAATACTTTATGTTTCTATGATTGAATTATTATTATGCTAAGTTAATTTAAGTGTGTAAAGTGCAAGAAGTTTTGGACACCTGATTCATCCCCCTCTAAGTTGTCTGCCCTAAATCTAACAATTGGTATCAGAGCCAAGTTCCTGTAAAAAGAGCTTAACCGCTTGAGGAGATCTAGGATATCTTCCTACAAGAAGGATAGTCCGAAGTTTGATGGAACCAATTTCAATATTTAGAAAAGTCGTATGACATGTCACTTGAAATGTATGGGAATGCAGTACTAGAACATGGTTTCAACAAAGTATACCCCTCCACAAGGTGGCCTGAAAGCTCCAAATGAAATCACAGATGCTGAAAACAATTTGCAGACTATAAAGGCTATTCTAAGCGCATTATCTGATTCAGAGCTTTCAAATGTTGTTTATCTACAAACTGCTTTTGAGATTTAGAAAAAACTGGAACTTCTACATGAAGGAGACAAGTATGTTAAATGTGCAAGATTATAGAGTCTGAAAGGAAAATTTGAAAATCTAAAGATGAGAGATGATAAAACTATTACTACTTTTATGCCAAGAGTAAATGAGATTGTTTGTGGAATTAGAAATGCTAGTGGAGTCTTGAATGAAGATGAGATTGTTGGCAAAGTTCTAAGATCTCTTCCTGCTTCTTATAAAATCAAGGTTGCTGCAATTGAAGAATTCAGAGCCCACACAACCGTCACAAGAGATCAATTGGTTGGTAAATTGGCTGCATTTGAAATGGCTGAGTTTGGAGATGAACCCCCAAAGACTGAATCTGCATTCAAAGCCAGTGCATCTGTAAAAGGTAAACAAAGGTTTGATCTGGGAGACAACTCTTCAAAGAAACATTCATGGTATCAAAAAGCAAGAAAAACTGTGGAAGAAGAAGAAGCTAAAGCTGCTCACCTTGAAGCTCTTATTGCAAAAAGACTGCTAAGAGGATCCGGTAAGTATGAAGGAAAATTGCCTTTTAAGTGTTTTAACTGCAATAAGATTGGTCATTTTGCCTCAAGGTGTCTAGAAAGATTTTCAAGGCCAAATTCTAATAGACTAAGATTCCAAAAGAATTGTTACTATGCTCATGAAGGAGATGATGAAGGAGTAACAGATGATGAATAAGAGACAGGAGACAAATCTGGAAGTGACTGGGTGTTCATTCCCATCAAGGAAGAAGATCCAATGCCCTCTGAATCTGTCAATCATAAAGTTGTAGAAAGAGCTCTGGCTGCCCAAGTTGAAAAAAAGGATGATTGGGTCATTGGCAGTGGATGCTCTCACCATATGATAGGTGACAAAAATAAGTTCATAGATTTGGAAAGGTATGAAGGAGGAGTGGTAAAATTTGGTGATAATTCTGCTAGCAGAATCAGAGGTAGAGGAACTATTTCTTTTGATAGAAAGAACAAAACCGGTAATGTACTGTATGTTAAAGGATTGAAGCAAAATCTTCTCAGTGTTGGACAGTTTGTGGACAAAGGCTATGATCTCAGATTCAAGAATGGAAAATGCAAGATCTTTGAGAGTTTCAGAATAGAGATTGCATCCGGTACCCAAACAAAAGGTAATATCTTCCATTTAGTTAGTACTGGTAAAAGTTGTCTATTTGTGCAAGTTGATCAAAGTTGCTTATGGCATAGGAGAATGTGTCATGTGAATTTTGATAATATCATCAAGATAAGTAATACTCAGGCTGTAAGAGATCTTCCAAAACTGGTGAAACCTACAAATAGTTTATGCAAAGAATGTCAGTTGGAAAAATAAAGCAGAGTCTCATTTAAAAGAAAGGAACAATCTTCTACTGGATTATTAGACTTGGTTCATACTGATTTATGTGGTCTGGCAAGAATCAGGAGTGTGCAAGGTGATACATACTTCATGTTGCTAATTGATGGCTATTCCCGGATGATGTGGGTAACTTTTCTGAAAGAGAAATCAGAAGCTCTTGAGAAATTCAAAATATTCAAGGCTATGGTAGAAAATGAAACCGGATTAAAATTGAAATGTCTAAGGTCTGACAGAGGTGGATAATTCACATCCGGAAAGTTCATAGAATTCTGTGAAAAACATGGAATAAAGAGACAGTTGTCTACTCCTAGGACTCCACAGCAGAATGGAGTAGTTAAGAGAAAGAACCAGACCATCCAAGAAGCATCTAGGACAATGATGATGGAAGAAAATGTCTTTCAGATCTATTGGAGAGAAGTTGTCAGCACTGCAGTTTAT
This sequence comes from Cunninghamia lanceolata, assembly GCA_027924645.1. NCBI lineage: Eukaryota > Viridiplantae > Streptophyta > Pinopsida > Cupressales > Cupressaceae > Cunninghamia > Cunninghamia lanceolata. The sequence continues at coordinate 1,711,922 of BSBN01001254.1, forward strand.
ACTCTCAATCGAGTGCAAATCAAAAGCAATACTGGTAAGATTCCTTATGAACTTTAGTTTGGTATCACTCCTACTGTAAGATATTTCAAAGTCTTTAGTAGCAAGTGTTATATTAAAAGAGATGAAGATCTAGGCAAGTTTGATGCTAGAAGTGATGAAAGAATATTCTTGGGTTACTCTACTCAAAGTAAAGCTTACCAGTGTTATAACAAGAGACTGAGAAAGATTATAGAAAGTACAAATGTGAAGGTTGATGAAGGAATTGAAAAACCCTCAAGGTTTTATGAATATTATGAAGATGATCAAAATGGTGTTATGATTCAAGGAGCCCAAGCCTCTTCTGAAATTTAGATTCAAACTGATCCGGTAAATCAGGAAGAAGAGTTGAGTTTTAATGAGACTAATCAAGAATCAGAAGTGCATGAAACTCTAAAACTTCAAAGGTATGTAAGACTGAATCACTCTAAAGATCAGATCATAGGTGATAAAAGGAAAGGTGTACAAACTAGAAGAAGAATTGCTCAAGATTCAGATGAGTATTGTTTGATTTCAAAGATTGAACCTAAGACAGTTAATGAAGCTTGCAATGATGAAAACTGGACTAAAGCAATGGAGGAAGAGCTGATGCAAATTGAGAAAAATCACACATGGGATCTTGTTCCGAGACCTAGAAACAAGAATGTGATTGGAACCAAATGGGTCTTCTGGAACAAACTGAATGAAGTTGGTGAAGTAATCAGAAATAAAGCTAGATTGGTCTGCAAGGGTTATTCTCAAATAGAGGGAGTTGATTTTGAAGAAACTTTTGCCCCGGTGGCAAGAATTGAAGCAGTCAGATTATTTCTTGCTTTTGGTGCCTTCAAGGATTTCAAAGTGTATCAGATGGATGTCAAGTCTACTTTCCTAAATGGTGACTTGGAAGAAGAAGTTTACATTGAGCAACCGGATGGATTTCAATTGTCTGATCATGGTGATATGGTCCGTAAATTGAAGAAAGCGCTATATGGACTCAAGCAAGCCCCAAGAACCTGGTATGAAATATTAGATAAGCATCTTTTGAAGATTGGTTTCAACAAAGGTACTGCTGACAATAATCTATATTTCAAAATTGATCATGAAAATATCTTGATTGTTGAAGTGATTGTTGATGATATCATTTTTGGAGGAAGAGATAGTATGTGAAAAACCTTTTCAAATCAAATGAAAAGTGAATTTGAGATGTCCATATTTGGAGAAATGAATTTCTTTTTAGGTCTACAATTCACTCAAACAAAGAAAGGAATCTTTATTTCTCAGTCAAAATATGTGAAAGAATTGTTGAAGAAGTTTAGGATGGAAGACTCAAAGACAATGAACACTCCCATGGCAACCGGATGTGAGTTGAGCAAAGATGACAACTCTACCAAGGCTGATCAGACAAAGTACAGATCAATGATTGGAGGATTGTTGTATCTCACTCAAACTAGACCAAACATTATGCAGGTTGTTGGTCTTGTTGCTAGATTCCAAGCTGATCCTAGAGAATCTCATGTCATGGCAGTCAAGAGGATTTTTAGATATCTAAAAGAGACAGTTGAGTATGGTCTCTGGTATCCTAGATATCATGATTTCTCTCTTCATGCATATACAGATGTTGATTGGGCAGGAGATGTGGATGATCGGAAGAGTACTAGTGGTGGAGCAATCTTTTTGGGGAAGAGATTGGTTTCTTGGCTAAGCAAGAACCAAGAGGCAATATCTCTGTCCACTGCAGAAGCATAATATATTGCAGCAACAGGTAGTTGCACTCAAGTTTTGTGGATGAAGCAGATGCTAAGACACATCAGAGTGGAGTATGAGGAGCCCATCACAATTTTCAGTAATAATTCAAGTGTAATAAACATATCTAAGAATCCGGTGTTGCATTCAAAGACTAAACATATATCCATCAAGTTTCACTTTTTGAGAGAGCAAGTGAACAAGAATGAAGTCAGATTGGAGTTTGTACCTTCCAAGGATCAGATTGCAGACATCTTTACTAAACCTCTACCTAACGACTCTTTTGAGTATCTCAGGGAGAAGTTAGGGGTTATTGCCCCTCCGATGATGAACTAAGGTGCACTGATGTGCATCAGTCTGGTGGATATCACAGTCATATCTTATGGTCTGGATTGATGAATGGGGAGCTGCTACTCAAGGGGAGCAACAGGTATGATTCTAAAGTGGTGAAATTGTAAGTATGTGCCCTTTGCCATTGATGTCAAAGGGGGAGAGAAGTCATGTGAAAAACAAAGTGGTTGTTGATCAAAGGGGGAGCAGTAAAGGGAGAGAAGACATGTGAATGGTTGTTGCTGATAGGGGGAGCTGTGACAGCGGGGAAATTTTTGTGTCTTGATGGTTAAAATAGTTTTTCACATCATATGTTGCCATCAATGACAAAGGGGGAGATTGTTGCAAGTATGGGCCTAAATGGTGTTGTCATTGATGTCAACATACTCCTATTGCATTAATAATAAGGATTGGATGAGATGTGTGCTGAGGATATTGCAAAAATTTGTCTCAATCAGGATTACTGAAAAATAGTGATGACAGTAAGGTAATAGTCCAAGTTAAGATGAGTATCAGAGGATGCAGATTAAAGGGTTTGTAGATATGTGTCTTAAGGTGATTCAATAAATATTTCAGAGGTCTACATGAATATCTGAAGAAGTTGTGACCGCTCAAGTAAAACCAGTTCTGGCAGGTGTTTAGAGGTGATAGAGTGATACAGATAGGTCCAGTGAGATACAGAAATAAAAGATCCTATTCTATAGATTTGGTGGAGTATTAAGGAAGTCTTTTAGAAGTGTCAACTCAATTGGTTTTTGGTCTAGAGGTCCAGAAGCATCTATTCCATTGTGACAATAATGACAAACTGTGTCCTTGAGGTTCCAGATGAAGGAGAGAAGGATTTCTGTAAACAGATGAAGTGTGGATGTTCATGGTGATTCATGCAAGCTTGTGGAGGCCTTTGGATCATGTCCAGTTCATGTTGGTGGTCTGCATTAGATTTAGAGTTCGCAATTGAAGAATAACTTCTGGATGATGATGTTCTTCCTGAGACTAGCTGACCCGATGAGTTACACATCCTGCGGATGTTCTTATTGACGTTTGCCAACTTAGATGATCATTCCTAAGTTGATATCTTGTATAAATAAGGGATTGCAAAGTCATTTCAAAGGTGTCCTTACAGAGATGAGAGCGTGGTAGTGAGGAGAAGAGAGAAAGGAAGAGCAGAAGTATTGGGCTTAAATGGAACTGACTCAAGCATGGTGAAGATGCTATTTACCAGTTCATATATGTGATACTTATTCTTTTGTAGACAGTGTGTCTCTTGGAGGCAGTGAGCCTCTTGTGAGCAGTGTGCTCGAGCAGTAAGCCCTAATTGGCATGTGCCATTTTATTCTTTCTATTCTTCTAATAAAGAATACAATCTTGGGTTAGTCACCCTGTGGTTTTTCCCTTAATCGGGTTTTCCACGTTAAAATCTTGGTGTACTATGTGTGAATGTGTTTCTTCTCTTGGTTCAATGCTTTGTGTTTCCATGATTGAATTATTATTATGCTAAGTTAATTTAAGTGTGTAAAGTGCAAGAAGTTTTGGACAACTGATTCACCCCCCCTCTCAGTTGTTTGCCTTGAATCTAACACCCTGTTGATTACACTCCTTTTTATGTGACTATCGAAATAGTTAATAAATTATTCATAATTGTATTTTGGATACAAAAACAACAAAAAATGTAATGTCTAAATACATAGTAGACCAAATAGGGATTCCTCATGAACCTAATAATAGGATAAATGACTAGGTTTGACACTAGACATATTTCAAGTCTTGTGGGAAATATAGGGAAATTATCATAAAAATAGTTCAAGATGAGAGAGTTAGATGGATGAAAAATATTCAAATCCTTGAAATTCTTACCAATTACAACATGTTATTAGGAAGGGATTGGTCTAAAGAAATCAATGCCTTCATTTGTAAAGACACTACTTGGTTCCCTTTAGGGAATGATATTGCCTTTATATGTAGAGAAGACAATTCTAGAACTACAATTGAACATGGTTCACCTAACATTTTATATGTTGAGACTAGAATAGGAACTTATAGACTTTTGAACAATGATCAATAGACATAAATCATCTTGACAAGAGTTTTGAATAGCATGATATGTTTCTTTCTAAAGGAGACATGGACCATGTATTTTGATGGTGCATGTTCTCAAAAATAGAAGTGGTGATGGTGTTATTTTTATTTCTCCTAGAAGGTGAGTTTAATCAATTTTCTTTTCAACTATCATTTGATACCAGAATAACATAGAAAAGTTTGAAGCCCTCTTTCTAGGTCTTGAGAAAGTATGTGGGATGAACATAAAGAAATTAGAAGTTTTTGGTGACTTAGAACTGATTGTAAGATAAGATAGAAAAATTTATAAAACAAATTAGAAAAGAATACATAGATATGCACAAAAAGTTTGATTTTTTTATTGAGAGTTTTTATACTTTTAAAATTTCCTACATGCTTCAATGGTTTAATTCTAAAGAAAATAATTTCATTTTATTCTAAAAATATTAGACCCGTGATTTTTTTTTTATTCATAAGCCAGAGATCACAAGGGGGATCTCCTCCCCATCAACATACTCAACTTAGAATCCACTTAGTCAGCTCAACCAACTTAGAAGCCACATACATGTTACTTGGGGGATTCTAACTTGGATCTCCATCTTGAGAACCTTATGGCCTTGTCATTAAAGCATAACCTTGTTCACATGATTTTTTACTTATAAAATAATTGACCCATTTTTTAGTGCAATGAGCATATTGATTTCTTTCCACAAAGAAATTATTTTGATTCAAATGATTATGTGTTGAACTATGGACACTATTTACAATTATCTATAAATAGGTTCCTTACTAGTTTGGTTAGTCTTATGTCCATGTTTTCACCTAATGATCATCCCAAAATTGCCAAAAATGAAGACTTGCCTAGGAGAGTAATTGGATAAACCACCCTTATAAATTTGGGTACTAATGAAGACCAAAAGTTTTATTTAGACATTAATTGTACTGAGAAAGAAAGGGTTTCTTTCACTAATATTTTCAAATAATTCATTAATTTTTTTCCTTGCTCTTACAAAGATCCTAAAGGTTATGGTTCCAAAATAAGATGATATGATATCCTCATAAACCCTGGTATCCAACATGTGAGACAAAATCCTTGAAATTTGGGCCCATTATTGGATGATGCCACCAATAAAAAGCTTGACAAAATACTTGATGGTAGTGTCATTTTTCCTATAAGATATTCAAATTAGGTAGTTAACTTAGTACCAATCTGTAAAAAGAATGCTAGAATTCATTTGTGTGTCAATTTCCTTGATTTAAATAAAGCTAGCATGAAGGATAATTTTCTATTGCTTAACCTCAATCAAATATTGTAGTAGGTCGCTAGTTCAAAAATAATGCCACTATTAGACAATTTTTTTACATACAACCATTTTTTTGTCAATCCTAAAGATAGGCATAAAACCACTTTCACCAGACATAGAGGCATCTTTGGCTTAAATCAAATGTATTTCAACATCATTAATATTGGTGCCACCCTTCAAAGGCCATGCATGTGTATTTTTATGAGTTTATATTGGAAACATAATTTAAGCTTATCTCAATGACCTTGTCATTCATTAGCGGAAGTGGAAAAGGCACATTAATCATGTTCATAAAATTCTGATCTACTAAAAAAACATGGGATTTCTCTTAATCCCAAGAAATCAATTTTTCAAGTAACTAAGAGTGGGTTATTGGGACACATCATATCAAAAGATGGTATTTCCATTGATCCTAAAAGATTTAAGGAAATTAGAGAATTTCCACCAGCAAAAGATGAATATAATTTATGATCTTTTTGGTAAAATCAATTTTGTGCATAAATTCATTACTATTTTTTTTGATAAGATTCCTCCTTTGTAGATTTTACTTAAAAAGGATAAAATTTCTCTTTGGGATCAAAATTGTAATGTCACTTTTTAAAACTCACAAGAAACATTAGCTAGTGCTCTAGTTTTAGTCTAGACATGTCTTAGTAAAGCCTTCCTTCTATACGCTAGTACAACTAACAAAGCAACAAGTGATGTGATCACTCAATACTTTAATCAAGAAGAGAAACCCATTTTTTATTATATTCAAATCCTAAAAAATGTTCTACCAATGTATCCTTTACTCAAAAAAATTGCTTTGTACTTAGCTTCAACACTTACCAGATACAACCATCTATTGATTGGTAACAAAGTGATTGTGCACTCAAATGGACCTATCTTAGTTTACCTCATTAGGAAACCCATTATTGATGGAAGATTGGATAAATCAATATTTAATATCCAAGAGTATTACTTGAAGTTTGAAACATGAAAAACTATCAAAAGTAATGATCTCAAAAAATATTTAGTTAGAAATGCTAATTTTGATGTAAAACTAGTTGTCCTTGTTGTAGATGAAAATTTGTAGGCAAGACCCCATTTTTAGACTTTAAAAGGATTTTAAATTATCAAAAATATTAACATCAAACTTTGCATGCAAGAATTGGATTGCTATCTTTCCCAAGATGACTAGTACCATGATCTAATTTACTACTTCAAGAATCAGGTATGTCTTGATAATCTTGATTTTAAAAGCAATGAAGAGATTTAAGATTCTAGGCACTTAAATTTGTGTAAGTTAAAGATTTTCTCTTTTTTTGAAATAGAGGAAATATTTTGTTAAGGTGTCTGACTTATTCAAAATATTTGTCATTTATGTTTGTTAAGTCTAAGCCCCCTTTCTTATTTTTAAGTGTTTCGTCCTCTTTGCAAGTCATGGCTTTCACTTAGAAGTGTTTCACCTTTTAGTCAGAGGTCTTATGCTTTTTCCAAAACTTGGTCAACAAGTTCTTAAGTATCGAAACCCCCCAACTCCCTGACTCCGGGTCATCCCACAATAATAGGTTACACTTTTTAGCCAAACTTGACATTGAAATCAACATTTTGAACTAAATCTTCACTTTCTCACACCTATAGCCCCTAAACCGTTAGGAATTTGAAGATGATGCGAACTAGTGATTTGTGAGATTTTGTTTGTAGATTCTTTTTTTTTTTAAATTGGAGTTAAATTGTTATTTTTTTTGCATCTCCTTTGATAACTAATTTTTAATAATAAACAACATTTTTTTAAAGTGATATGTATTATGTAGCACATAACTTTTTTTCTACAAAGGATAAAATTTTGATTCTTTTAAATTTAGATTGGTAACACCAATATATAGGGCATGCATTTGGTTTCATAATGTTTTGTTGAATATTTTTTTAATTAAGTTTTGAAGTCAAACCAATTATAATTTAAACATAGGCATATTCCATAAAACATAACTTTTTCTGTATGTATCAAAATTCAATTATTATTTTTTTGTTGAAACAAGGACATCAATACCTAGGGCATAGATATTTTTTAGAATTTTAAGTTGTGGCTCATAAAAGGAATATCTCACACTTGTTAACTTATTCCCACTAAGAACAAATGTTATTTTTTATTGGGCAAAAATAAGCAAAGGTTACGTTAAATGGATTTGAGCAAATAGGAAAGGAAAACTTGTATTTAGTTCTCATTGAGCCAGACATTTTTTATGGAGATGAAATTTTAAGAAGTTTCAAGTAAGAAAGGCTTTTCTTTTTAATGGTGATGATGACAACTCAGACAACATTAAGAGGGCAATCAAATGTTTGCCCCATTCAAGTTGATTTCTATATGGGAGGGGAAATAAAGTGAACAATATATGCTTGCACTATAAAGATGAAGAAACAATAAAACAAAATTGAAAGAGAAGTTGGTCATGATCTCCTCCACAACTAATGGAGGAGTGTCCTAACTATTGTATGTTCATTGCCACTTTCTTAATTTAGCAATTATGCACTTTCTCTTGTCCTTTTCATTTTATTGATATCTTTACTACTCACAATAAATTAAAGATTGTATACAAATATCTTTCATTTTTCTTATCCCTATGTTAATATTTTAAAAATAATTAAAAATATTATTAATTAATTATATCCATAAATAATACCAAAGCACTTTATAGTTTATTTATTTATTAAAAATACCAACAATTTATAAGATTTATAAAAATACACAGGTAATGGTAATATAAATGAGTCCCAAATTGTATTATTATCAATTAAAACTAAAGAAGCTCCATATACTAAGTACTTTATTATTTTGAGCTTTGCCTGTAAAATAGTAAACAACATTGTAATTGCTTAACTTTTTTATGATAAATTTGGGAATTTTTAACCTAGCCCGAACTAGAAATGCCACAATCGAGAGATCTATTTCCAAGTGATTATCACCTTTCCTTTTTTAACAGCTCAACAAAAGATTGAGTTTCATATTATTATACGTACTGGACGGTGTATATCCCTTTGAAGGTCTCTCGAATGAATCGAAGCCCCATAATTTGAGCGTCTTTAGATGTAGAAAGGGAGGACAAAACTAAGCAATAATTGATCGAGCGGACGGAGTATTCCACTACTCGTGGAGTTTTCAAAGTTGTTCACGTTCATCACGCGCAGACACAATACAGTTTATTTTAAGATATATATTTTATTACAAGGGTTGAAGAATTTTTTCATTTTTTAAAAATCAGCCTCAATTAAACCGTCAGACAGACAGCAAAGAGAGTACATAACACAGCAGTTGAAATAGAACAATAATACAGACATGGCAAACATCTCATCTCTGTTTTTCGTGTGCTCTTGTATTGCATTTGCTGCTGTCGTCTTTGGAGCGCAAGCAGAAAGTCCCCACTTTACATTTCCTCCTATAACCAATTTCACCCTCAAAGGGAGCGCCACATTTGAAATTGTACAGTTTCTGAATTCGAGCTACAGGCAACTCTCAAATGGACACATAGCGCAGGCGACATTCTCCTGGATTACTTACAACCAATCAATTTCTCTATGGGACGATAACTCTTCTTTTCTCGCAAATTTTTCTTCTCATTTCCAATTTATTGCTCCTAGCAAGGATATTAATTCACCCCATAACGGCGATGGGTTTGCCTTCTTCCTCGCCCCTTTCGAGTATGAGCCGCCACTAAACTGTACAGGCCAATGGCTTGGTCTCTTTAACCAATCCACCGATGGAAATTCTTCCAATCAGATTGTTGCCGTGGAGTTCGACACATTCAAAAATTATCCGTTTGACCCAGATAACAACCACGTGGGAATCGATGTGAATAGCATTGTTTCAAAGGTATATTTGCTAGTAAAAGGATTCCAATTATTTTGGTTTCAAATCAGTTTAGGATGTGTTATTATTTTTCCTAGTTTCTTTCCAGCAATATTTTCTTCTTTATTCTTGTTCTTCATGTTTTTGTCTCTGCTATTATTTTATTCTTCAGAAAAATGTATCCCTGTCGGATTATGGAATCAGAATTGGGAACGGACTACTGGTGGACGCATGGGTGAATTATGACGGCTTAGCAAAGAAGCTTGACGTTTTTCTTGACGATAATGCCATCGTTCCTCAAAAACCAGAAACACCAATTTTATCGTATGAGATAGACCTCGCAAAGTTTCTTCCCCAGAAAATCAAGGTCGGCATTTCAGCTTCTACTGCATATTCATTGGAACGGCACAATGTCTACTTTTGGGATTTTAAATCTCACCATTCACCAACTCCAACGAATAAGAATCATGTATTAATATTAGTCATTGCCTGCCTCTTCATAGTTGCCGGATTTGCGCTCTTAGCGGGGTTGTGGCATTTCAGAAATAAGAGCCGTCAGAAGGAGGACATTGAAATGGACAAACGGCTTGGCAAAGGTCCGCACAGGTTTTCTTATGCTGAGCTCAGTGCTGCAACTAAAGATTTTAGCCAAGAACAAAAGCTTGGAGGGGGAGGCTTCGGCGATGTTCACAAAGGCATCTTGCCTGGTGCAAAGGAAGTTGTAGCGGTGGAAAGAATGTCCCAACGTTACAAACAAGGCGAGAAGGAATACGTCTCGGAGGTTACCATTATCAATAAACTGAGACACAAGAACCTTGTGCAGCTCTTGGGGTGGTCCCACTGCCATCAAAAGGGTGAATTGCTTCTGGTCTACGAATTCCTGCCAAAGGGAAGTCTGGACAAATATATTTTCGGGGGCATTTGTTTGGATTGGGATAGAAGGTATAGTATTGTTTGTGACATCGCTGCAGCTCTTATTTATCTTCACGAGGAGTGCAAAGAGCGTGTGGTGCACAGGGACGTGAAGGCCAGCAACATAATGTTGGATTGTGAGTACAGAGCAAAGCTTGGAGATTTTGGACTAGCAAGACTAATTGAATGTAATTTTGGAAATGCTGCATCAACTGTTATAGCCGGAACAGTTGGATATATCGCACCTGAATGTGTGGTATCCCGCAAGCCCAGCGCAGAATGGGATGTGTTCAGCTTTGGAGCGGTGTGTTTGGAAATTGCTTGCAGGAGGAGGATGGTGGACTCCCGCTTAGAAGAGCATGGATGGAGAGTGGTGGAATGGGTTTGGGATCTGCATGCCCAGGGCAAGCTTTTGACCACCTCAGATGACAGGTTGAATGGGGTTTTTGATGGAAAGGAAATGGAGAGGGTGATTGTTGAGTTGTTTGTAGCTTCGATCAGGTAACGTATTCATTATGATGATAATAAATATGAATATATAAGTAATATTAAATATTACTTATATATTCATACTTAATATATAAGGTATATTAAATAAATATCAATATAGCATGATCGAATGACATATTACCAAAGTATAAACACCGAGCATTCTAATGGTAATTGGAAATTGTTAAAGTCGATGATTCAAACGGTGATTGCTAAAGAAAGGGTGACGAAGTCACACCTGTGATAGGCGTGACTCCTTGAGGAGTCACGTCTATCACAAATGTGACTCCTACCGTAAATTGCATATATATCGAACGTCTTTACCCTGCAATACCATGGATCAACACAAAAATTGGAAGTGTATGAGAAGTGGAAATTGCATCCGAAATACAAAAGAAAGTAATAAGTTAAGTCTACACTATAAATATCCAACTTTCAGAAAATATCCAAGTCAGAGATTATAAGTTCGATTTGAATTTACATGGTATTAGAGCCAAGTTAAGCAGAATCTGGGCAGAAAATTGAACTTGAGAAATTCAGATTTAATAATCTCATTTCTCAAACTGGGATGAGTTCAAGGCTGCACTGAAGGAACAGTTCCGTCCAGGGAATTCAACTTGGGTCACAAAGAACCAAGTCATGGAGCTAAGGCATTGGTGGGGTGTTAATTTCATTAGAGAGGGAGAGCTTGCCCTTCACCTGCTAATTTGCTTCTAGGTGGGAATTCCTTTCGCATGAATTTTGGTGCATACCAGACGATGACGGTGATTCTCTCTCAGCTTTCATTTCTTCTGAGACCTATTATTTAGTAACCAAATGATTCTACTATTTGTCATTGCAGTAGTTTGATTGTGCTGGACAATGCTTAAATGGTCTAGTGGTGTTTCAGATGGGTGTGATGGCGAGGATCATAAGGGAGATGAATGTAAATGGTGAAATGTTGAGAACGATTCTGAGACTAAGCAGACTTCCTAGCGTGGTACGAGAGTGGCTGCATATACCGGAAAGATATTGGAGTAAGCCAGTTTTCCAAGAAGCTCTGGCATTTAGTAACAACAAAGAATGCATTATTTTAACGCCACCATTGATAGAAAATCAAGAACAAGAGGAGGAAGCTATTGAGATTTATAACCAAATGCATACTGCAGATATGGTGCTTGATAACATGACTTTTCAATTGTTCTCAAGGTGTGTACCAGCCCATTGGCTCTGCAAGAGGGAAAGAAAATTCAAAGTCATATAGTAAAGAGAAAGGGATTAGAGTTTGGAATAGTTGTTGCAACTAGGCCTGTAGACATGTACATTAAATGTGGAAGTATAGAGGATGCACGGCAAGTGTTTGTCAAGATGCCTAAAAGAAATGTAGTCTCGTGGACTACCATGCTCAGAGGGTATGTATAGAGCTGGCAAGGCATAAAAGCCTTGAAGATATTTAAGATGCAATTGGGAAAAGAGATCCCCAATTCTTTTACCATAGTGAATGTGCTCGTTGCATGCACCCAGTTAGGATATCTGCATCAAGAATGGTTACGCACATGAAGCATTGCCAATCTTCAAAGACATGCAATTGGAAGACATTAATCCTAGTTCAGTTACTCTCTTGAATGTGATTGTGGCTCGTGCAAATCTAGGAAATCTGCCACATGGGAGGTGTGTCCATAGTTATGTACTTAGACATGGATTTCAAGAAGATGAATCTATGGGGAATTCTCTCTTGTCGATATGTATGCCAAATGTGGAAGCATAACCGATGCACACATGTGTTTCAGAAAATACCAAAGAGAAATATAGTATCATGGAATGCAATGATTACAGGGTATGCCCAACATGGGTTTGGGAAAGATGCAGTCCAATTGTCTGAAGAAATGCTACTAATAGGAATGAGGCCAAATAGAGTCACTTTTCTCAGCGTACTCTATGTATGCAGCCATGCTCGCCTTGTTGACAAAGGATGGCTATATCTTGAATCCATGTGCCGAGATTATTGCATTATACCAAGACCTGAACACTATGCCTATATGGTTGATCTTTTAGTAGGGCAACACATCTAGATGATGCACAAGACTTCATTAACAAAATGTCATTTGAGCCCAATGTGATAATCTAGGGTGCATTACTTGGTGCTTGCAAAATGCATGGAAATATAAAGCTCGAGGAATGAGCAGCCAAAAAGATACTGGAATTAGAACCACATCATATTGGGGCTTTTGTTCTTCTTTCAAACATTTATGCTGCAATAGGCTGGTGGGCTGATGTTGAAAGGGCGAGAACAATTATGAATGATAAAGGGATAAAGAAGAAACCAGGTTGTAGTTGGACTAAGGTCAAGAACTTGCAACATGGATTTCTTGTGGGGGACAAATCACATCCACAAACCAAAGAGATCTATGCAGCTTTGGCCAGGTTGGAAGTGCAAATGAAGGCTATAGAATATGCACTAGACACCGATGTTGTGCTGCATGATCTATTTCTCACTGGAAAAGAGAACCTCATTGTCAAATGTAAGAAAGAGTTAACTTCCAAGTTTGAGATGAAGGACCTTGGCCTCATGCATTACTTCCTGGGACTAGAAGTATGGCAAAGACCTAATCAAATTAGGTTAAGTCAAGGCAAGGATCTTGCAAAGGGTTGTGAAGTCTGGGACTCACAACTAAGAGGGAGTCTAACAAACCAACAAAGGCAACCTTGGACGAGGAGGTCAAGAGGTTGATGCTAGTACTTGGAGCTTCAGAGGGAGTCACATCATCATGAAGATTCCTTGTCAATGCATTTTTCTTTGAGACGGAGAAATTTGAGGTGAAAGCCCTTGTTAATGCATTTTTCTCTGAGACGGAGAAATTTGAGGTGAAAGCCCTTATTAATGCATTTTTCTCTGAGATGAAGAAATTTGAGGTGAAAGCCCTTGTCCATCTCTGAGATGGAGATGTGGTTCTTTCCACCCTCTAGGAGTAGCCATGGTGGACGTCATGTTGAGTGACTCCATGATGATGTATTTTTCCACTAATGGGAGTAGCCATTGTGGACATCACGTTGAGAGACTCTGTGATGATTCTCTTGTACTTGTGTTTAACCACCCTCTGGGAGTAGCCATGGTGGACGTCATGTTGAGAGACTCCACAATGACATCACATTGAGTGACTCCGTGCTGGGCATTTGTGCACTTGTTTTCTTCCACTCATGGGAGTAGCCATGGTGGACATAATATTGACTGACTCCATGATGATATCACATTGAAAGACTCCATGATAAATTCTTCCCAACCTTTTGGAGTAGCCATGGTGGACGTCATGTTGAGAGAATCCATGACAAGACATGATACCCTTGAGTAGGACTCAAGGAAGACTTTGATCTGGACTTAAACAGGCCCCCAAAGCCTGGTATGAAAGAATTGACAGTTACCTCTTGAGATTAGGCTTCTCAAAGAATGATGCAGATCCAAATCTCTACTTCAAACAAAGCAAAGGTGATATGTTAATATTGATATTATATGTTGATGATCAATTGATTATAGGAGAAGATCACCTTATTGATCAGTGTAAGAAACATCTATCTTCAGAATTTGACATGAAGGACTTAGGTCTATTACACTACTTCCTTAGACTAGAAGTATGGTAGAAATCAGACTGTATTATTCTAAACCAAGGGAAGTACACAATTGATATATTAAAAAGGTTTGGTATGATGGAATGTAGACCTATGTCTTCTCCCATGGAAACAAATCTTCATAAATTGAAGGAAGCAACAGCAGATTCACCGTTGGCAGATCCCACTCTGTACAGATAGATAATTGGATCCTTGATGTATTTGGTCAATACCGGACCTGATATCTGCTATGCTGTAAATGCCTTAAGTCAGTTTATGTGTGAGCCCAAGGAGATACATCTTGTGGCTATGAAGCATATAATGAGATACCTTCAAGGTACTCTAGATTATGGATTAAAATATGAAAAGGTTGACTTAGATCTACATGGATTCACAAATTTAGATTGGGCTGGAAGTGTAAGGGACCGGAAGAGCACCTCCGGATGTTGTTTCAGTTTAGGGTCAGTAATGATATTGTGGATCAACAAAAAACAGTCTTTAGTTGCTCAGAGCTCTACAAAAGCTGAATATATTGCAGCTTCTATGGCTGCTAGAGAGGTAGTATGGCTTAGAAAACTGCTTGTGGGATTATTTGGTAAACCTCTAAAACCAACTATCATCCACTGCGACAATCAAAGTTGTATTAAGCTATCCGTGAATCCAGTATTCCATGATAGATCTAAACATATTGATATTCCTCATCACTATGTGTGTGATATGGTGGAAAGGAATGTGATTCAGTTGGATACAGGAGATCAAACTGCAGATATTCTTACCAAACCACTCCTCAAGGTGAAAGTTGAATACTTCAGGAAAAATCTTGGTATAATTGAATTGTAAAATTCTAATTGATTTGTACTAATATACTAAAGATGTTTAATGTGTAAACATCTTGTGTCATATGTGTGACTCTATGACATTATGGGCCTACCCATTCTATGTTTATTTCTAAAAGGTGATGATCTTTTGGATAATCTACACTTGTGCCTAACATTATAAGGTGACAATCTTATAATGTTTATTAGACTGATATCATGTGACTTGATATTTGTATAAATCATGGAGTTATCATGATTAAGTTATGGTAGACATTATGTGACTTAATGTCAGTACACATACCATAACTAGGATATATAAGGAGAATGTAATGTTCTCAAGTATAGTATATCCTTTAGTATCACGAGGTAGGTGATGCTACGTATCACGAGATAGGTGATACTATATATCATGAGTTATGTGATATTAAATTACTTTGTGAAATTCATTACAGATCAGATAATTGATATTCACAGAGATTATTGTGATATTGTTATCTTCCAGAGCTAAGAGGGAGTGTTGGGTTGTTTGTAGCTTTGATCAGATAATGTATTCATTATGATCATAATAAATATGAATATATAAGTAATAATAAATATTACTTATATATTCATACTTAATATATAAGGTATGTTAAATAAATATCAATATAGCATGATTGAATGACATATTACCAAAGTATAAACACCGACTGCATTCTAATGGTAATTGGAAATTGTTAAAGTCGATGATTCAAACGGTGATTGCTAAAGAAAGGGTGATGAAGTCACACCTGTGATAGGCGTGACTCCTTGAGGAGTCACGTCTATCACAGATGTGACTCCTACCGTAAATTGCATATATATCAAACGTCTTTACCCTGCAATAACATGGATCAACACAAAAATTGGAAGTGTATGAGAAGTGGAAATTGCATCTGAAATACAAAAGAAAGTAATAAGTTAAGTCTGCAATATAAATATCCAACTTTTAGAAAATATCCAAGTCAGAGATTATAAGTTTGATTTGAATTTATAGTGCTCCTGTTGGGTTTGTTGTGTTCTCATCCAAATGCTAAAGGAAGACCCACCATGAGAAAAGTAGTGAGTGTTTTAAGATCGGAGGCTGAAGTGCCCCATTTCCTCTCATTTATCTAGTAACAATGTATAGTGGCACTCTAGGTCCTGTCGAAGTATCCCCATCTCTGATGCATAGTGAAATATCAACTCTAGCAAAATAAAAAAAATTAAAACTTATTGAATGTTGTAAAAATTATTGAGGAGGGTTTATTGTGTCCTCAAGAATTTGCCTTGCATGGTTGAAGAATTATTATGAATTTTTAGGTCGCTTTAATGCAAGGATGTAAGCATCAATATTACCAATTTTTAAGTTGAACTATACAAAGGAAAATGGCTTTCACAAAAGTATCAAAAGAAAAGTAAGCCTCTTTAATGTTGTAATAAATATTCATTTCATGTGAGTAACATTTATTTTTGGACTTCATAATAGTGTAATTGGTATGCCTTGGTTTTTAGATTAATTATGTATTTATACTATTTTTAAATTTATTGGGAAAAAATATGTTATAATACTATACTAAGAAGCAATTTCCTATGATCTATAAGATAAAATGATTTTATTTAAGAAATTTATTTAATAATTCAATATAAGATAGCATCTATTTATATAAATCTAAGTTTCTTAATCAAATGTATTTAATTTACTAGGTTCAAAGATAGAGCTTCAATTGATATGTCTTCTGACAATATTGAAATTTTAAATGTAGTCAAATCTTTAGGTAATGAGTTGGTCACTATTAAGCAACAACTTAATGATAAGATTTCTTCTACAAATAAATTTATACACTAGGCAAATCAAATATCAAGTTAAAATTATCAGAATTTTTTTTTATATCAATAAGAGATAGTATTTTTTTTTTTTAATCAAGAAGAGAGGGGAGCCCTCGGACTTATATTAATAAAAATATAGTAATTACATCAAAAAGATGGGGATCCCATACCAAAAGACCATAATTATAGTTAAGCCGGTAAGAACACGGAAGTTACTACATCATCCCAAACCAGAAAACCAAAAAAATATTATAGGCCAGTAAAAGCACGGCTAGTATTACATCGTGGTAGGAAACAACAGTAGGGTAGCAAAAAACTGACGATCCCAGGCAAACAGAAACCTTAATCAGCACCCATATCCCATGGACCATCCACCGCGCTCGCCTCAACCATGGTCTCATTTGCATCATTCATCTTCTGCTCCTCATCTGAATTCAGCTCAGAATCAAGGGCCACTGGGTTTCTTGTCAGGTGAGGGGCCTGATCAGCTGCATGGAAGCGAAGGAACCTGATAACCACAAACAAATCCTTTCACCTGACTCTCATCCTTTTTGAAACTGTAAAAGAGTGGCCTATGATGGCCCTCTCAAGCTCATTAATAGAGCCACATACCAAACCTCGTTGCATTGTCCTATATACACATTTGAATGCCTTGTTAGAAGTTGATGGACTAGAAAAAGCCCTCCAACCTACGCATCACCGACAAGAATGTCATAGTCTTGCAAGGCATCACTGAGAACGACTTCTTGTTCACCATCCCCATGGCGATTGGCAATACATAGCTGACGTCTAGTGTGATGTCCATCAAATTGGACAAGAAAATGAAAACCATGTCAGACCATCTCAGTTCTCAGTCCCATCTAGCCACCTTTGATTACACACATTGATAACAGCGAATTGAGAAATTGTGTAATCTATTTGAAAGATCTGGTTCAGGTCTAGAACTGAAACACTGCCCCTTATGACTAGCTCCCAAGCAAATGGTTGAAAGAGAAACTGGTAATTAGACACTTCTCCCTCCATGAAACTTGAGATCCTGCACAAAGAAACACAAAATACAACTACTG
This sequence comes from Cunninghamia lanceolata, assembly GCA_027924645.1. Taxonomy (NCBI): domain Eukaryota; kingdom Viridiplantae; phylum Streptophyta; class Pinopsida; order Cupressales; family Cupressaceae; genus Cunninghamia; species Cunninghamia lanceolata. The sequence goes on from BSBN01001254.1 coordinate 1,729,890, forward strand.
AGAGGCAGGAAAATGGAAAATGTAGGAATAGTTGAGAGTGGAGAGGAATGTGTGAAGGCCAGATAACCGAAGCCCCTATAAAGAGGCAAGCAGACAATGGCTATTAAATGTGCTTACGAAAGATATGCCACCTGCCACCTTATGCTAGCGGACATGTCAATTCCAAACCCTACAATTGCAGTGAAAATCAAGAGGGGGAGTATGGGTCAGGTTAAGAACAATTGAGTGGTCTAAGACAAGACAAGAGAGAACAAGTCCTGCACATATCAAGGGGTTGGCTACCTAACCTATGGAAATCGCTCCAGGATCCAAAGAGGTGAAACATTAAATGAAGAGTGCATCTGTTATTTAATGCTTACTCCTTACAAGTCACGAATGTGAAAATTTTATTGCAGCTACTAATTATTAATTTCCTATCTTATATAGATTATTTGACTGCCAAAAATTAATTCACAGCAAATATTAAAAAACAATACAGCTGCAACTTCACAAATAATCATGGAGATAGAAAAACAAAATATACACCACAATTTTTTTAGACAAATTGTCCCTAGAAAAACCCCGAAGGGAAAACCAATCAGCACATAAGAATTTTATTCAACTGCAGAAAATTAAGAGATACAAAATTGCTTGCCTCTTACTGGCAGAGCTCCATCAATATTCTTTCTGGTAATTTTCCTTCCCTCAATTGCTCCTGCTGAAATTGCTCCGACAATATTTTATTATCCAGAAATATTTTCCTTGTCCGAAAATAATTTTCTTCTCCGACAATTCCACTGTTGCTCTCCAACGCTATCACTGTGCCCTTGCTCTCATTGCAAATTTATTTGCTATCGCTACAAATGTTTTTCAGATCTGTGTTCTCCAAATACCCATTAATCCTCTTTTATAATCTTCTCATTGAAAACCAATGGCCATGATTTAATCTCAATCAATGGCTAAGATTAATTAGACTCTAACAAACCCTAATGTCTAGAAGTCTCTTGAGAAATCAATTTTCTAGGTATGGAGATAATTATTCCAATTGTGTTTCTAGAATCGTAATCACCACCCGAGACTAGAACACCTGTCTGAGCTACATTAAAATTAACACTCCCTCTTAGCGAGGAAGGTGTTTTGGATAACACCCAACTTATCTCTGAAGAAGATAAATTTTGCCTTCCCCAATGCCTTTGTCAAAATGTCTGCTACCTACTGATCTGTAGGTATATACTGTAGCTGAACAATCCTCCGCTGTATACAATCCCTGATGAAATGATACCTGATGTCTATATGCTTAGACCTATCATGAAACACTAGATTCTCAGATAATCTGATGCAACTCTGATTATCACAGTGTATCACCGTAGTCTCAACCCTCTGACCAAACAAGGCTACCAGCAACTTCCGAAGCCATATAGCCTCACACATTGCCATGCTAGCTACTATGTATTCTACTTCTGCAGAACTCGGAGCCATGGATTTTTGCTTCCTGCTGTACCAAGAGACAACTCCTGATCCCAACTAAAGTAGCACCCTGAAGTGCTTTTCCTGTCCACTATACTACCTGCCTAATCTGCATCAGTATAGCCTATTAACCTGATACCATCACCTCGAGCATATCTGATCCCATACTCGATTGTACCATGCAAATACTGCAACACATGCTTTACCACTATCTAATGCACTCTCTTCGGCTCAACCATAAACTGACTAAGAGAGTTTACTGCAAAGGATATTTCTGGCCTAGTGTTGACCAAATACATGAGAGATCCAATCAACTTCCTGTATAAGGTGGGGTCTACATCATTTTCCTTGGATGAGTCTACCTTCTTCCAATTCATGATCATAGCTGAAGACATGGCTCTACAATCTTTCATCTCAAACCTCTTTAAGATTTCTATGCAGTATTTCCCTTGTCCAAGGAAAATCTCTCCATCTGTCTACCACACTTCCATGCCTAGAAAGTAGTGCATAAGCCCCAAATCCTTCATCTCGAACTCTGTTGCAAGGTCCCTCTTGCACTCCTCTATGAGCCCTAGTGAACCTGTTAAAAACAAGTCGTCCACATATAGAACAAGAATGAGAACTTCACCCCTAACCACCAAGTAGTAGAGGTCAGCATCTACCTCACTCTTCACAAAGCCTATTCGCTGCAAGTATCTATCAATGTGCTCATAGCACACCCTAGGAGCCTACTTGAGTCCATACAAAGCTCTCTTCAATCTACACATGTGGGTTTCATTGTTGTGTGCTATAAAGCCCTGTGGTTGTTCTATGTATACCTCCTCTACCAATTCACCATTAAGAAATGTCGTCTTGACATCCGTTTGATGGATCTACCATCCCATATGTGTTGCAAGTGAGATTACGGCTCGTATAGAAGTATACCTGGCCACTGGAGCGAATGTCTCATCATAGTCTATTCCCTCCTTTTGAGAGAACCCCTTGGCCACGAACCTTGCCTTGTATTTCTCGATGCTACCATCTGTACCATGCATAATCTTATAGATCCAGCGTGATCCAACCACTGCCCTATCTGTCGGTCTAGGCATAACCTCCCACACATCATTCTGCACTATTGAGGTATATTCCTCAACCATCGCATCTTGCCACACCTGTTGCTATGCAGCCTCTTGATAGCTGGAAGGCTCGCTATCTACCAGCTGACTAACCAATGCGACATAGTCATTATACCTAGCTAGTTGTTTCCGTTGTCTACTACTCATCCTAAGAGCTCCCACAAACTCTTGAGTATCCCTATGTGTCTGTTGAACCTCACGGTTCCTCCTATCAACTATAGAGGATGAAATATCAAACTCCATATCTTCTTGATGCATCTCTTGGATTTGTTGTATCTATTGCTCCATACTCTGCAAACTCTCAACACCTGAGCCTGTGCTTGTACTAGTAACTGTACTCATGCTTCGTTGCCCCTGTTATGGTTGAACAATCCTTGGAGCTTCTATTGGCTGCTCATTCTGATCATTTGCCGGCAAATCTCTGGACCTCTTATATGCCTTTTCCTCCATGAATTTGACATAATACCTAACTATAATCCTCCTAGTCCCTAGAATAAATATCTAATATGCCTTTGAGGTCTCGTTGTACCCCACAAAGTACCCTCTCTCTGCAATCTGATCTAACTTGGAACGTGTAGGCCCTGGAATGTGACAAAATGCCAAACTCCCAAATATCTTGAAGTGACTGACATCTAGCTTCTTCCTTAAGAATGCCTCCTCTGGTGTCATCTTTCCCAATACCTTATGTGGAACCCTATTCTATATGTATACTATTGTACTGCATGCCTCTGCCCATAAGTAACATGGCATATCTTGGTCATACAACATAGCCCTTACTGCCTCCGATATAGAATGATTCTTCCTCTCAGCAACCCTATTCTACTGCAGTTTGTAAGGAACAATCTAGTCTCTCTTGATTCCTTCCCTGGTACAGAACTCCTAGAACTCTTTCCCTTTGTACTCACCTGCATTGTCTGACCAAAGAACCTTTACCTTCCTACCTGTTGAATTCTCCACAAGAGCTTTAAACTCCTGGAAGTGACTGAAGACCTCATCCTTGGTCTTCAAGAAGTATATCTAGGTCTTCCTGGAGAAATCATTAATAAAAGTAACAAAATACTCGTATCCTCTGAGAGACTTCATTGACATTGGTCCACATATATCTAAATATACTAGATCAAAAATCCCCTTGGATCTGGTGTCGCTCCTTGGAAAAGCTGCTTTCACAAACTTCCCCAACACACATCCCTTACATACATCATCATGCTCTGTGCTCACCTCTGGAACACCTGTCACTATCTCACGAAGCAATTTAAGTGCTCCATGATGTATATGGCCCATCCTCTTATGCCATAGATCTCCTTGATCTCTAGGATTACTGCTGCTCACTAGTGCCTTAGAACTATCAAACTACAACCTATAAAGTTAGCCGCTCCTAACTCCAATAGCTATGGGTGATTTCCAATCCTTATGCTTCATTAAAACGTGCGCCCCTCTAAAGAGTGCATTGTAGCCTTTATCCTAAATGACATATATGGAAATTAGATTCATGCCCAAGCCTGGCACATGCAACATATCATGAATGGAAATAGGCTTGCCATTCTCCCTCTGAAATAGAACAGTCCCTCTCCCAACTAGATTGCACTTGGACTTGTTCCCCATCTGAATCTGGAATTTGATGTCCTCCTCCTTGTAGCTGGAGAAGTACTCCCTAACTCCTGTCATATGAAATGATGCCCCACTGTCTATATACCAAACACCCTATGAGGTTGAGCTAGTTAGGCAAGCTATGAGTGCAAACTCATCCTCCATTCTACTAGAAAGCTCATCTACACTTGCTGAAGCTGTCGTCTGCTTCTTACCTTTCTTTTTATTTTTCTTCCTTTGTGGGCAATCACTGACATAGTGGCCAAACTCGTGATAGCCATAGCATTTGATCTTAGACAAGTCCTTCTTATCACTTTTTGGATTTGATCCTATGCCAGAACCCTTCTTCACTTTCCCTTTTCCTGCTAGGGTAATATTTTCCTGTTCCACCTCACTTTTCTAACTATTACTGCTGGTTCCATCGACAAGACTTAGTCTAAGCTCCTCCTGAGTGAAGTCACTCCATAGTCAATCCTAACTCGGTAAGGTGTTCCATCCATTAATAACTTGAACAAAGACATCCCACTACTTAGTAAACCCGTTTAGGGCTATTCGTACTAGCTCGTCATCATTTGGTTTGTCTCCAACAGCTGCCAACTCATTCTTAACAAGTCTAAGCCTGGTGATGTAACTTGTAATGTCTTCTCCCTTGTTCATCCGGGTATTCCTCAACTTTTCTCTAAGAATCAGCTTTCCATTAGTGGTAGCATTCTGGTACAGATTCAGAATGGCATCCCACGTCGTCTTCGTTGTATCTAACTCTGCAATATGCGGAACAATATGATCCTTAACACCGTCAAGAATCAGCCTCCTCGCCTTGGCATCTTCCTTCTGATATGCTTAGAGTTGTGTTGCATCTGTAGGTATAGGTACAACAGTGGTTACATAATCCTTGATACCATTCTCTTCCAGCAATAAAGAAATTCTGGGTTTTCAGACACCAAAATTTGAGGCTCCATCCAATCTGTCCTGATCTCTTAAACCTGTTGAAGCCATCTCAAAAGAAAATAATAATAATAATTTTGAAGAGGTCAAACTGGGTTTTATAAACCCTAGATTTTTATATTTTTTTTCCTTTCTCCCTTTGCCTTTTCTGCCCTCACATCTACTCTGATACCATGTGAAAATTCTATTGTAGCTACTGATTATTAATTTCCTATATTATATAGATTATTTGACTACCAAAAATTAATTCACAGTAAATATTAAAAAACAATATAGCTGCAACTTCACAAATAATCACGGAGATAGAAAAACAAAATATGCAACACAATTTTTTTGGACAAATTGTCCCCGAAAAAACCCCAAAGGGAAAACCAATCAGCACATAAGAATTTTATTCAACTGCAAAAAATTAAGAGATACAAAATTGCTTGCCTCTTACTAGTAAAGAATCGGCAATATTCTTTCTGGTAATTTTCCTTCCCTCAATTGCTCCTGCTGAAATTGCTCCGGCAATATTTTATTATCCAGAAATATTTTCCTTGTCTGGAAATAATTTTCTTCTCTGGTAATTCCATTGCTACTCTCCAACGCTATCACTGTAACCTTGCTCTCACTGCAAATTTATTTTCTATCACTGCAAATATTTTTCAGATCTATGTTCTCCAAATGCCCATTAATCCTCTTTTATAATCTTCTCATTGAAAACCAATGGCCATGATTTAATCTCAATCAATGGCTAAGATTAATTAGACTCTAACAAACCCTAATGTCTAGAAGTCTTGAGAAATCAATTTTCTAGGTATGGAGATAATTATTCCAGTTGTGTTTCTAGCCTCGTAATCACCACCCGAGACTAGAACACCTGTTCGAGCCACATTAAAATTAATAACAGAAATTTAGGGGACATATGCCATCTAGGATGAAAAAGTGGTTTTTAATCCTATGCGTATAATACAGTGTATATCCATTTGAAGCTCTCTCAAATGAATCAAAACCCCATAATTTGAGCCTCTTTAGATATAGAAAGGGGGGACAAAACTAAGTAATAATTGATCGAGTAGATGGAGTAGTCAACTAATTGTGGAGTTTTCATTAGCACAAACACAATACAATTTATTTTAAGATATATTTTATTAGAATGGTTAAATTTTTGAAAAATAATAATAATAAATCAGCCTCAATTTAACCATCACTTTATCATAGACAGACAGCAGAGAGAGTACATAACACAACAATTGAAATAGAACAATAATACAGAAAAGGAATACAGACATGGCAAACATCTCATCTCTATTTTTCGTGTGCTCTTGTATTGCATTTGCTGGTGTCATTTTTGGAGCACCACTTTACATTTCCTCCTATAACCAATTATAGCTACATGCAACTCTCAAACGTCCCCCCATCAAGACTGTGCAGGAATTTGATAGATCGAAAGACCTACAAGTGATCCTCCTTGGTGGGGAAGAAACAGCATAGATGGTTACAACGATCGAGTCACATGTTCAGAAGAGACAGAAAACCTGGATCTTGAATATTACCCTCTATCAGAAGCATCACATTTTTCAGACAATTCTAAGAGAGCAATGCTTGATGATGTTTTGTTTAATGAAGGGGAGGAAATCCCTTCTAGACAAGAGATGGAGGATAGGACTTCACAAGAAATATTCTTGAAAGTTGATCTTCATACTGAAGAGGAATTTCCCTTAGATTCTAGAGGAGAAGAAACTTCAAAGGAGTAGATAGAGATTCAAAATGCTCCACATTTTTTGACATAAGAAGCAGCTCTTGATCTGGTAGATGAAATCTAGAAAATCATGGGAGAAGAAATTTTTGGTTCTTTATTAGATGCAACCTTTCAAGATGATTTTGATGATGAATTTATAGAACTATTTTCCATGGTCCATTCAGAGATTGGAGAAGATTCAGACTTTGAAGAGGAAGAGCCTCAGGAAGACATGGTGTTTGGAGAAGATTTTGATTTTGATAAGGAGGTGCCTCAAGATGACATGGCAAGTGAAAAATCTCCAATGTTAGGCATCTGCCAAATAGATCTGAACAAGTCCAATAGACATATGAATGTCTTTGTTGCAGAGGCCCTAACTAAAGTCTATCAAAACACAATAGAAAAAATTCTAAGAGTGAGGAGAGTGGTGTGCTCTCCTTGAATCATTTTTTAATGTCTTTATCTCAAATGGTTAGGAGAGAGAATGCTCCTGACAATTACCATCTCACCAGGGACAAGGAAGAAAGTCAGGGGAGGCTTTCTCTTGCTTGGTCATTTTAGTGATTACAGTGTCCTGTGTGGTAGGGAGGGAGACATCTTTAGGATGACATAGGTTAGCTAGAAAAATATGATAGATTTTTAGATTATAAACATGATATTTCCATAGTCCATGATATAAGAATGTATGAGCTTCTGGAAGAGACTGCGTATTTCCTTTTTTGGATCGACATTTTAAATCACACTCTATGATCCATCATCAAGATGAAAAGAAGAGAATGAGTCACTCATTCTCTTCTTTTCATCCTGATGATGGATCACAGAGTGTAATTCGAAACATCGATCCAAAAAAAGCAACACGCAGTCTCTTCTAGAAGCTCATACAATCTTTGATTTTTAGATGTTGATTTGTCAATGATGCAAAAATAGTAGTGATGATCAAACAAATGTTATAGAATTAGTGAATTCTTTATTTATCACACAAGTTCATTTCAATGACTAGGGATTTCATCCCAAAAGTGTGGATATGGTTTGATGCATGGAGATAATATATGCTTACATATCTGATCTGTAGTAATTTTTGGAATGCTACTTTTAACATGCCTTGATGTTCTCAAATTAATCTTGCATAGAAAATGGGTCTTGTACTTGTCTATTTGTACATGGAAAGGATAAATACTTGCTTATTCCAAACCATGCAAGGATATTGACTCAATGACTAGACAAAAGATCAAGGACAACACTCTCAAACATGCAAGATGCCCTAGATTATTGTGCAATGTATGTAATAAAAAAAGTTCTTTCGATATTGCATGAACATAATAATTCTAAGAATGCATTGACCAAATATAGCATGAAATTATATACCTAAAATAAATTTTAGTTACTCCTTTAAATACAGCACTAGGGGTTACAAATGAAATGCTTTTATGCCTTGAGTTAGTACATAATGGCTAGAAGGATAGGTTGAGTAAGCCCCAAACTAGAATTCAAAATTTTAAAACAAAGGTCCGATCATTTATGTGAGCAAGGATATAATCGAGGACAAAAAAGGAGTAAACCAAAAATTCCTCTCAATTGAAAACATTTCATTTGCATGCTTCTTATTAGATATCAATCAATCTAATTGAAGTGGGTCCAAAACATAGGGGAAAATGGCATGAGTGGCAATTTTCACCATTAGAAGTCCAAAACTAGCTCTAAGAGACATTGAAGATAAATCATATAATTTATTGTTTAGACTATGGGTATAATAACATATTGGATTATTTTATAAATATTATAACAAAATTTGCATTGAAATTACTAAACAATTTTTATTTTGGCCTTGATAAGGTTTCTTTGTAATAATTGATAGAAATCTAAATCTAGCTACAATATTATAAGAGACAATGAAGATAACAATAAAAGTGCACTTTTGTTAATTTTTTTACTGCCATCCCCACCACCATTATCACCACCACTACTATTTTTCTTTTAATGAGAAACGGTGCAAAGCACCCATACGATTTAAATTAAAGTCCAAAATGGATAGTACAAGAGGGACCACAATGGACAAAGAAGCACAACAACAACAAATGAAAGAAGGCAACTGACGAGGAGAAATAAAGAAAAGACTCGAGAATTGGGCGATATGCCATAAAATGTACCATAGGAGAAGGTACACCCAAAGTGGCTAACACTGAGAAGCCACACATGTTTTTAATATGAAAACATTAATAAGCCTCCCCAAAAAACCATCCACAAATTAATAGTGAGAAATTCTAGCAAGATCCAAAGATCTACCAATTCGGGTTAGAAGAGGATGAGATATAATCACCAAAGTGACCATCCAAACAAAGGCATATGCTAGATTCATAAATGTAAAATTTAAAATATCTCCACCACTAAACCTTCCAACAATCATAGCCAGCACCACCAATCCACCACACTACACCCTACTACCCCAGGACCACCACAAAAGACACAATCACCTCCCAAACCACCACCAAGGATTCCATCACCTACCTAGCCATCACTCGCATCCCTGCCATATCACCTCTCATCCACCACTAAGGTCACCTCCACTCGCATCCCTATCATAGCACCTCTCATCCACCACCCAAGGCCACCTCCTACTCTATGAACAACAAATCTGACTAGAGCTCCACCAACCAAACCACTAGTTCCAAACATCCACCTAAGCACCATCACCAAAATCTAGTCTTCTGACAAAACCCCAACCGATAGCAATGCCAGAGATAAAATCTATTCCACCACCAGAACTATGGCCCCTAGTACCATCACCAAGATAAGCACCACAATATCAAGCACCCCTCGGCCTTGGACCGCCACCCTATCCATCAATGACTTTTAAGGGCCAACATCACCGCCAACGACCCAACCATATCCCCCTACCAGTTCTCTGCCCATGCCTACTTCATCCCACCCACTAGTGTTACTAACATAACATCTCCCTTACTATCTTCAACTAGAACACTGTCTGTACTTCCAACAGAGTAACCACCACACTATGGCATTTCAACGAGCCTCCTAGCTCGACAACATTGGAGATCACCCAGCTCTGGGATACCAACCCTCCTTACAGGGTTCCAACACCTTCCTTCTTCACCAGTGTTATATCCCCTTCACCCTTTATCACCACCAAATCCTCCTCCAAATCTACCACCCTTAGCACTATCCCTAAGGTCATCCGTTGAGCCTCCTATCTCAGCAAGATACCATCTCTAGTTCTGCACCTCAATTACTTCGATGTTTAACTTCCTACTTCACCAAAAAGGTATCCGAGGCATCTACCTTAGCACCAATGCCATTCCATCGACCTCAACACTAGTGCCATTCCATTAGCCTCAACACCAACCTCTAGGTTTCATCTACTCCTACTTAAAACCAACACCTATAGGGCCTCCCCTGGCACCTCCTTCCTCGGCCAGCCTAAAAGTACAACACCTTCCAATAGCTATGCTTCATCCAAATCTTGATCAAAATCTTGACTAACTCCTCCTTCCTCCACCAAAACGGGGTGTGGTACCAACCTGTCATAGCGCCATTACACCAAGGCTCCCAAACTTCTCTAATCCTTCACACCTCATGCCTTTTCCTCCCACGTCAGCATCACCAATGAGATCTCTCAATAGACCACATTCAACACCCCCAGGCTACTGCACAAACCACCTCCACCTCCTTGATCATCGATGTAAAAAAATCCAACCACCTAGCCAACAATATCTTCAACTATCTCTCCAAAACTTGCATCCAAATATCTTAGAACCTGGTCAGAGCCATCTCCTTTCGAGCCCCCCAACGTCTCCTTACTTTCCAAGGTGGTGACCCGATCTTCTAAATTGTCCTCATCACCTGCCTCCAAGCTCCCGCTCATCCTCATGTTGCTTACTATGGGCATTGTATACGACCACCACCATTATTAACCAATATATATATATATATGAGAACAAAATTTACAAACATTTCCCACAAAGATGTAACTTCTTTTCACAATTTATCTTATTTATGTGGGATGCAACATGTAGGGATACACAGGAAGCCATCATGAAGCTGCAAACTTTAGGGATCAAACCAAGAAATGAACAACCACTAGAGAATGCTCGAGAAAGAGTTATCATAAAGAGAGAGATAAAATGATTGAAGAAGATGCTTCAATTTATATGCAATTGATACTTTACAATGAATGAATATTTTACAAATGTATTATATTTGCTTATATAGCCTTACATTTCCCATAAATAAACTACTCTAACTTGTTACGGGAATAACTTCCTAAAACCTAACTATGAATTATAATGTGCCTAAGTAAACTTAAGAAAACTTAAATAGATAAAATCCTATTTACTAACACCCCCCGCTAAAGTGTAACTTAGGGAGAAGAATTATTATACAAGACTAATATGTAGAATGCAATATATGGGTCCTGGTAACTAGACCATGTTAGGTACCCATGCACAACTAATGATACAACTAAATCTCATCCAAATGGAGAAAATGAGAAAACCTTGTGGGATAAAACTCCTTGCCAAAAAAGAGATAATGCAAGTGACGTATCATGTGATGTATGGAGGTCTCTACAATACTCCCCAAGAAGTATATCCATCACAAGAATCCAATCAATAGCCCCCAAAAAGGAGGAAAAGAGAGAGACTATATAGCTCCCCCATAATAAACAATATCCTACAAGAATGGTAAGTGTTTGAAGGCAAAACATAATCTGATGCTTACAAACCACTTGTCTCCCCTTAGGAAGAAACAAAACCATGTATAGATGCAAGTATGCTTCCCATTCAGGATATGCTTTGAAAGATGGAAGCATGAAGAATGATGATGATGTCTTTGAAAACTAATCATGTGTCTACTTGTCCAAGTAGAATGATGATGCCACAATCCAATCAGGTACATCCCTAATCAAGAAAGAAGTTGACAAACTAGAACTATGTGGAAACTGATATAGAACAAACTCCAAAGATGAAAATACAGAAATGTGTCCTCCAACCAAATCTGAAAGGCAATGATGGTCCTGTTGATCAGGAATGATGGAAGTCTCAATCAATGACTCTAGACAAGAAGCCAATAGAAGTGAAGTTGGGTCAACTATCTTTGAAGAAGAATTAAGAACCTCTGAAACAACCTCAATGAAAGTGTCAAAAGACTCCAAAGTATCATAATCATGGGTTATCTTCTCTGAAGAAGGAAGAGGCACAATAGGATCATCTAAGAATGGTTAAATATTAGGATCTCCATATAATTCCCAAATGTGAGTCCAAAGAGCATAAGGACACTCAAAATCAGCAATAGATTCCAAAATGCTATCATCAACATGCATAATAATGGCTCTCAAGACACGATGCCTATTTCTTTTCCAAGAAAATTTGTGACAAGGAGTTCCAAGTTTAGGAACAAGATTACACAAATATGGAAACAAATGAATCCCTCTAAGATGAGTAATGATGCCATCTCTCCATTTTTCATAGTCCCCCCTCTTCAAGATGATCAAAGAAGAATAAAATATAAAACCCATAGCTAATTATGAAAATTCTTAAAATCTCAAAAATAGAACCATCACATGAATGTAAAAACTTCCAAATAAGATATGCAACTGAAAATGAAGTCTCCCCATGTAAAATGTACCTCTCCAAGTGTCAAGATATCCAAGTTATCAAGAAAATGCCCAAAAAGAATGAAACTTAATAGATAGAACCTAGTGTTGAACTAGAAAAAGTGCATGGATTGGATGAAAGGGATACTCAATACCTTTCTGATGCCAAAAGAATGACAAAAATCAGAGATTGAGGCACCAAGTTATGAGCTCAAGAGTCCAAAAACAAGTTTGACTTCAAGCAGCAATAAATATTGATAAACAATGAAATTAGGTAGATTGATGAAATTAGCTTTCCAATGATATATGGAACTCAAAATCCTGACTCCTAATGCCCAAAATATCCTCCATCAAAAAATCACTGATATGGAGCCCACTGAATAAAAGAGGTCCAGATTGAGCCCTAGGGCAGATTGACCCTTGGTCACCCACGTGACCACCTGCTAATAATGGGCAAAAAAATAGCCTACGAGGCTAAAATTGGAGCACTGTGATTGGGTACAAAATAGGTGGGGCCCACTAATTAGGCTAGAAATAGTAGATATATTGGCAGGATACCCGCGCCAACCAATAAGTCACCACAAGTCTGAGAGAGTCAAATGTCTCCAAGTCACCAATGGAGCACACAAACAGTACATGCACATAACAGAAGCCACAAAGTGCATGGGTGCGAGCCTCTTTCAAGAGCTCACAATAGAATGGGAGAGTGGTAGTCTATGAAAAGGCCAAAATATCCCTTTGCACCACGTATATGGGACTAAAGTTCCTTTACAACTTTTAAACAACACTATGTACGACCCTACCTCCATTTTCCTCTACGTAAACTCTAAAATGGCAGAATTTATTCATAGAATATGGATTCTTTCTGAGATGTATTTCTCAACCAATTCTAGAGAATCATCCATAAACATACCTTTGCCCTTATTCGTTGCCCTTGTTCTGCTGTAGAGGTGGTTGAATAACAAATTATGGGATGTGAGAGCTGGGTAGGAGGGCACATGACAATTTTCTAGGAGAGAGGGCCTGCTTGCATAAGTCCTAAGAAGCTATCTGCCTTCTCTAGCAAGCATCTATGTCTATGCCTTTAATCAACCTGATTTCACCTGTCTATGCAAGGTTCCCAAATGTCAGATTTCACAAGGCCAATTTCAAAATAAATTTATACAATCTAAGTAAATTACTCCATCTAGATCAGAATTAATGGCCAAGGGCCCACACAATGGAAATATATGACTGTTTACATAGAAATATTGCCTAACAGCACAAGCAGTCAATATAGAATACAAATTTTGATGCAGGAGGATCCCTGGTTCAAGAGCAATCTTGCATAAACCAAAAACATTTGCATTTCAGTTTGTTTGTAGTTCAATTTGTTTCTTTTCTAGTTCAGTTCAAGAAGTTTAGTCAGTAGTAATTTCTGTATCTTGGTCCGCATTCTACCATAGTTGCATTTCAAACCTTGTAGAACTGGACTTAGCATCTAGATTCATTCATCTACATCATATCTAGAATTCAGAGCATTTGGACCAACTACCGGAAAAATATCGCTATCAGAAGATTGACTATTTTCTCAGAATAGAGCATCCTAACAGTCTCAGACAATCAGCTAAAGGAGAAGACTTGCGAAGCATTTCTTTGACTTGTGGAGCCTAATGACACATCATTCAATGATTTTTTGTTTGTGACTGACCTTCCCTGAGATTCGTACATCATTTCATTCATTTGCAGAGGAGTTCTATTCATTTAGGTCTGACCTACCCGTGTACACACGTTATAGCTCTTCATTAGAGTTTGTGATCTTCCTTGGCTGACGTGAAGGAATCTTCTATTCCGAAGATGATATATATTGATGTAATAGATGCCTAAGAAAGTAGTGAAAAATACCAAAAACAAGTAGAATTAGGTTCACAGTGGATAGTCTAGATTTGTGCGAAAGAGCTTCAAAGCTATATCTTGTGAATATTCTGATATGCTATAATCAGGCATGTGAGCCCTATTGTAAGCTTGCATGTTGTTGGCTGATTTGTATTTGAATTCATTGATATACTGAATGAATGAATATGCATTTGTTCCATATTTTTGAGTTGTTTCCGTTGTGTTTACTCTTGTTGCATGGTCTAGATAGTTCATTCTGTGAACCCTCCTACTGTGAGTGCACCAAGTGGTATCAGAGTGAAAGTTCAAATATTTGGGAGTGAAGTGAGCAAAATTGAGTGAAGTTGGCGAGGGAATTCTATAAGATCTTGCTATGGATAGATTTCCAAATTGAGGCAGGTTACTTGTGTCAACACCGATCACCGATTGTGAGGCAGTTGTCACCTTGTAGCCTGATCACCGAACTTGAGGCAGTTTGCACTTGATCCTAGGAAGATGCTGCTGAGGAGAGTTGCTACTGTTGGGACAATGGCTAGTAGAATGGATGAGATGATGGAAATGATGAGAACAATGAGAATTTGATTGGATGTTGTTGAGGGAGATAGGCAAAGAGGATTAACACCGAGACCTAATGTCGAAAGTGATGATGAAGATGAATTTCAATCTATTGAACAAATTGTGAAACCCTAAGAGGTGATGAAGAAGAAGAATGAGATCAAGTGAAGATGTTACAAGCTATTTCAAAGATTGGGAAAAGACCTAGAGTTAATGTACTGAATTACACTGGCAATTTGAACCCTAAAGAGTTGATTGACTGGATAAATGACATGGAAGAATACTTTGAATATGTGGAAGTTGAAGATCTGGAGAAGGTGAATTTTGCAAAGACAAAATTGAAGGGACATGCTTCTATATGGTGGAAAGAAGTTCAGTTGGATAGGAATAGAAGAGGAAAAGAAAAGATTATAAAATGGGATAGGATGGTGACAAAATTGAATAATCAATTCATACCTGCTAACTATGAGTTGGAGCTACTAAAAGGATTGCAAAACCTGAGACAAAAGGAGAAATCTATGGAGTATACTGAAGAATTTCATAAGATGATCATAAGAATAGGACATGGTGAAGCAAGCAAGGAGAAAGTGGCTAGATACATCAATGGACTGAGATTGAACGTTCAAGAAGAACTAAGCCTAGTAAGGATGACATCTTTGGAGGAAGCATATCAATTTGCCCTAAAAGTTGAAGAGAAACTAAATAAGAGGCATTCAATCAGAGACAGAGAGGAAGACAAGGTAAATTTCAGAGAAGTGGAACATCTTTCGAAGGAGACAGATCACATCCAGAATAGAACAGGCCTGACAACCCATTCAAGGAGGACAGAGATAGCAATACCTACCAGAGCAATGATAGAAATTTTCATCACAGAGGCAATTATAATTCATATCGGAATGAAGGATACAAAAGAGAAGGAAGAGAACTTGATAGGAGAATGTTCAGAGGCACTTGTTTCAAGTGTGGAGGTGAAGGACATAGAGCATTTGAATGTAATCAGGGTAGTACAAACAAGTGGTTAGAGAACAGTGGAAGAGCAGCCTATGTGGAAGAAGAACCTGTTGGATCACCTAGTTTAGTTGGTAAACTAGAGAAAGGAGAATCACTTGTAATGAGGAGAGAATTATTCCAAGTAGAGACAAATGAGGAACCACCGCAAAGGAAGAGTTTGTTCAAAACCAGATGCAAATCAGGAGGTAAGTGTTGTAAAGTTGTGATTGCTAGTGGTAGTTCTGATAATCTAGTTTCAGAGGAGATGGCGACTAAGCTGAAGTTGGAAAGATTGAAACACCCTAAGCCCTATCAGATAGCATGGATTCAGGATGATAAGAAGGTACTGGTGAGTGAATAATGCTTGGTGAAATTTTATATTGGATCTTATCATGATGAAGTATTGTGTGATATTATGCCTATGGATATTTGTCATATCCTATTGGGTAGACCTTGGCAGTATGATAGAAAAGCTATACATGATGGGAGAAAGAATACATACACTATAACATCTAATGGAAAGAGAATTACTTGGATTCCTTTGGAGGATGATCTTAAGAGTGAAGTATGTGGGAATGCTAGAATCTATTTGGTAGATGGAAGAAACTTTCTGGATGGTTTGAGACATGAGAATATGTGTTATGCTTTGATTCCTAAGACACCTGAATCACTAAGGAAGGAGACTAAAGAATCACAACCGGAGGAAATAAAGGAGTTGCTCATAGAGTATGAAGATATCATATCAGACAATGTACCTAAAGGATTACCACCAATCAAGAGTATCAGTCATCACATGGATCTTATATAGGGAGAAAGTTTGCCTAACAAAACAGCACACATAATGACATCGGCAAAGAATGAAGAACTGAATAGACAGATACAAGAGTTGTTGAGAAAGGGTTTGATCAAAGAAAGTTTGAGTCCTTGTGCAGTACCTGCAGTGTTAGTACCAAAGAAAGATGGAGAATGGAGAATGTGTACTGATTCTAAAGCAATCAATAAGATCACAGTTAAGTATAGATTTCCTTTACCTAGGATGGATGATATCATGGATTGTTTGAGTGGAGCAAGAGATTTCAAAAAGATAGATTTGAAGAGTGGATACCAACAGATCAGAATCAGAGAAGGGGATGAATGGAAAACTACTTTCAAGACAAATGAAGGATTGTATGAGTGGTTAGTGATGCATTTTGGATTGACAAATGTACCGAGTACTTTCATGAGGTTGATGAATGAAGTTCTAAAGAAATTCTTGGGTAAGTTTGTTATTGTATGTTTGGATGACATTCTAATCTTCTGTAAGACAAAAGAAGAACATTTGTAGCACTTGAGACAAGTTTTGCAGAGGCTGAGAGAGCAGAAATTGTTGATAAACATCAAGAAATGTAGTTTCATGAAGGAAGAATTGGTTTACTTGGGATTTGTGATTTCTATGAAAGGATTCAAGATGGATCTTGAGAAAGTAAGAGCAATTGTTGAATGGCCTACACTAGAAATCATTGGAGAAGTTAGATCATTTCATGGATTGGCTAGTTTCTACCAAAAGTTCATCAGGATTTTCAGTTCAGTTTGTAACCCAATGACAGAGACAATGAGGGGTAACAGAAAAGATTTCAAGTGGGCATTAGGAGCAGACATAAGTTTTGAATTGTTGAAGCAAAAAGTGAGAGCAACTTGTTTTGGCATTACCGGATTTCAATAAGGTATTTCAAGTTGATTGTGATGCAAGTGGAAATGTAATTGGAGCAGTATTAAGTCAAGAAGGTAGACCTATAACATATTTCAGTGAGAATTTGAATGATGCAAGGAGAATATATTCAATTTATGATCAAGAGTTCTATGTCATAATTCAAGCCTTGAAGAAGTGGAGACATTACTTGTTGCCAAAGGAGTTTGTGTTGTATACAGATCATCAATCTTTACAATATTTGAATAGTTAAGGTAAGTTGAATCAGAGACATATGAGATGGGTAGAGTTCATGCAGAGTTATACTTTTGTGTTGAAGCATAGGAGTGGTAAATCAAACAAAGTTGTTGATGCCTTGAGTAGGAGAAGGAATTTGCTGATAGAAATGAGAGTTGAAGTATTGGGATTTGATGAGTTAGAGAACATGTATGAGAGAGACACTAATTTTGTAGAACCTTGGAGAGCATGTAAGGAATCTGTTGTGACATATAGGAGTAAGTGGTTGGATTATTTCATTTAGGAAGATATGTTGTTCAGAGGAAATTAGGTGTGCATACCTAAAAGTTCAATGAGAACTAACTTGATCAAGGAGAAACATAGTGGTGGATTAGCAAGACATTTTGGCATTGATAAGACAGTGGCTTTGGTAAGTGAAAACTACTTTTGGCCTTAGATACATAAGGATGTTAGAAAATTTGTGCAGAGTTGTAGAGTTTGTCAAGTAGCAAAGGGGAATAGTCAGAACACTAGATTGTATAAACCTTTGACAGTACCAAAGAGACCTTGGGTAGACATAAGTATGGATTTTGTAATGGGATTACCTACGACACAGAGAGGACATGATTCAATATTTGTAGTGGTGGACGGACTTTCAAAGATGGCTCATTTCATACCTTGTAAGAAGACAACTGATGCAGTGCATGTAGCTAACCTATTTTTCAAGGAGATTGTGAGATTGCATGGATTACCTAAGAGCATACTTTCAGATAGAGACACCAGATTTCTTGGATACTTTTGGAAGACACTTTGGAAAAAGATGAAGACAGATTTAAAATTTGATTCGGCATTTCATCCATGGACTGATGGATAGATAGAGTTAGTGAATAGGAGTTTGGGAAACTTGTTGAGATGTTTGGTTGGAGAGAAGGTAGGAAGTTGGGATTTGATTCTTTCACAAGTAGAGTTTACATATAATAATTCAGTGAATAGGAGTACCGAAAGAACAACTTTTGAGATTGTTACCAGAGTGAACCCTAAGGGAATTATAAAACTAAGAGAGATCAGTTTGGAAGAAAAGAGAAGTGCAAAAGTAGAAGAATTTGCAGATCACATGAAGACAATGCATGATCAGGTTAAGAAGCATTTGGAGGACACAAACAGTAAGTGTAAGGAGAAAGTAGATAAGAAGAGAAGACATAGGAATTTGCAGTTGGGGATGAAGTGATGGTATACTTGAGAAAAGAAAGATTTCCAGTTGGAACATATAACAAGTTGAAGATGAAAAAGTTTGGACCTTGCAAGATACTCAAAAAATTTGATTTAGGAAATGCCTATGAAGTGGAATTACTGGAGACATTGGGCATATCACCTATTTTTAAAATTGCAGACCTATATTAGTATCATGAAGCATCTAGTTCAGTGACAACATTGAAGAAGACTTGAAGAAGCAGTTACCACAACAAGCACTGGAGTAGATTGAAGACATCTTGGATAGTAGAGTTGGGTACAACACCAGAGGAAGACAATACAAAGAATATCTTGTGAAGTAGAAGGGCAGACCAAAAGAACTTTCATCATGGATTTCTTAGGCTAAGGTGGACCGTCTTGATTCTCCCCTAGCCCCAGTAAAGTGAGGGACTCACATTTTTTCACTAACCCCAGATGTCTGATGCAGGAGCATCCCTGGTTCAAGAGCAATATTGCATCAACCAAAAATATTTGCATTTCAGTTTGTTTGTAGTTCAATATGTTTCTTTTCCAATTCAGTTCAGGAAGTTCAGTCAGTAGCAGTTTCTGTATTTTGGTCTGCATTCTACTACAGTTGTACTTCAGACCTTGTGGAGCTGGACTTAGTATCCAGATTCATTCATCTACATCATATCCAGAATTCAGAGCATTTGGACCAACTACCGGAAAGATATCGCTATCAGAAGATTGACTATTTTCTCATAACAGAGCATCCTGACAATCTCAGACAATCAGCCAAAAGAGAAGACCTATGGAGCATTTCTTCAACTTGTGGAGCTTAATGACACATTATTCAATGATCTTTTGTTTGTGGCCAACCTTTCCTAAGATCCATACATCATTCCATTCATTTGCGAATGAGTTCTATTCATTTAGGTCCGACCTACCTGTGTACACACATTACATCTCTTCATTAGAGTTTGTGATCTTCGTTGGCCGACGTAGAGGAATCTTATGTTCTAGAGATGATATATATTGATGTAATAGTTGCCTAGGAAAGTAGTGAAAAAGAACAAAAATAATTAGAATTGGGTTCATAGTGGATAGTCTAGATTTGTGCGGAGGAGCTTCAAAGCTATATCTTGTGAATATTCTGATATGCTGTAATCAAGCCTATGAACCCTATTGTAAGCCCGCATGTTGCTGACTGATCTATATTTGAATTCATTGATATACTGAATGACTGAATCTCCATTTCTTCCATATTTTTAAGTTGTTTCCGTTGTGTTACTCTTGTTGCACGATCTGGACAGTTCATTCTATTAACCCTCCTACCATGACTGCACCAAATTTCTAGTCACAACATATCTCCATTGTATGCGATGACCTTTGTCTGAGATGTGAAGCTACAAGCTCAAGGTATTAATGGATCAATCTGAGTATGCCTCAAACCAGAATTCATGAAGGCACATATTGATGCCTCTTTGATCTGATTCAGGCACAGATTGATGCTTGTGTAATAAATTTCTTCTCCATTAACTCAATTATCCAATACGGGTAGAAAACTCCTTGGTTTAGGCTCTAATTCCATGCAGGGATACACAAGAAGTCATCATGAAGCTGCAGAGTTCAAGGATCAAAGCAAGAAAGGAACAACCACCAAAGAATGCTCAAGCAGGAGTTTGCATAAAGTGAAAAAGAGATAAAATGATTGAAGAAGATGCTTCAATTTATATGCAATTGATACTTTACAATGAATGACTATTTTACAAATGTATTATATTGGTTACATAGACTTACATTTCCCATAAATAAACTACTCTAACTTGTTACATGAATAACTTCCCAAAACCTAACTATGAATTATTATGTGCCTAAGTAAACTTAAGCAAACGTAAATAGCTAAAATCCTATTTACTCTAACACAACATCTAAAAAAAAAGCTCCTTTAAACAAAAGATATTAAAAATAAAAAAATATTTTCTCAACCACCATTTTTTTAGCAAAGATAAAAAGTTTGGAAGAGGAGGCCAGGGAGATGTCTATACAACCACCTTGCCTTGCACAAGCCAAGTTGTGGCTTATAAAAGGAATATCTCACACTTGTTAACTTATTTCCACTAAGAACAAATGTTATTTCTTATTGAACATAAGTAATATTAATGCATAAGTAATATTAATGAATCCAAAATTGTATCATTATCAATTAAAACTATACAAGCTGCATATACTTTGTTATGTTGGACTTTAACTAAAATAATAAACAACATGCTAATTGTTTAATCTTTTTTAATGATACATTCAAGAATTTTTAACCTAAACTGGACCAGAGATGCCACAATCTAGGGACCTCTTCCCAAGTGATTATCATCTTTCCTTCTTTTAACAGCTCAACAAAAGATTGACTTTCATATTCTTATACGTACTGGACGGCGTATATCTATTTGAAGCTCTCTCGAATGAATCGAAGCCCCATAATTTGAGCCTCTTTAGATATAGAAAGGGAGCACAAAACTAAGCAATAATTGATCGAGTGGACGGAGTATTCCACTACTCGTGGAGTTTTCAAAGAAGTTCACGTTCATCACGCGTAGACACAATACAGTTTATTTTAAGATATATTTTATTGGAATGGTTAAAGAATTTTTTCATTTTTTAAAAATCAGCCTCAATTAAACCGTCAGACAGACAGCAGAGAGAGTACATAACACAGCAGTTGAAATAGAACAATAATACAGAAAAGGAATACAGACATGGCAAACATCTCATCTCTGTTTTTCGTGTGCTCTTGTATTGCATTTGCTGGTGTCGTCTTTGAAGCGCAAGCAGAAAGCCCCAACTTTACATTTCCTCCTATAACCAATTTCACCCTCAAAGGGAGCGCCACATTTGAAATTGTACCGTTTTTTATTGATGTGAGCTACGTCCAACTCTCAAATGGAGACATAACCCAGGCGACATTCTCCTGGATGACTTACAACCAATCAATTTCTCTATGGAACGACAACTCTTCTTTTCTCGCAAATTTTTCTTCTCATTTAGAATTTAGTATTTATATCAACAACACTAATTCATCCCAATATGGCGATGGGCTTGCCTTCTTCCTCGCCCCTTTCGACTCTGAGCCGCCACTAAACTGTACAGGCCAATGGCTTGGTCTCTTTAACCAATCCACCGATGGAAATCCTTCCAATCAAATTGTTGCCGTGGAGTTCGACACATTCAAAAATGATCCATTTGACCCAGATGACAACCACGTGGGAATCGATGTGAATAGCATTATTTCGAAGGTAAATTTGCTAGTAAAAGGATTCCAATTATTTTGATTTCAAATCAGTTTAGGATGTGTTATTATTTTTCCTAGTTTCTTTCCACCAATCTTTTCTTCATTATTCTTGATGTTTTTGTCTCTGCTATTATTTTATTCTTCAGAGAAATGTATCCCTGTTCGATTATGGAATCGGAATTCGGGACGGACTACTAGTGGACGCATGGGTGGATTATGACGGCTTAGCAAAGAGGCTTCACGTGTTTCTTGAGGATAATGCCATCGTTCCTCGAAAACCAGAAACACCAATTTTATCGTATGAGATAGACCTCGCAAAGTTTCTTCCCCAGAAAATCAAGGTCGGCATTTCAGCTTCTACTGCATATTCATTGGAACGGCACAATGTCTACTTTTGGGATTTTAAATCTCACCATTCACCAACTCCAACGAATAAGAATCATGTTTTAATATTAGTCATCGCCTGCCTCTTCATAGTTGCCGGATTTGCGCTCTTAGCGGGGTTGTGGTATTTCAGAAATAAGAGCCGTCAGAAAGAGGACATTGAAATGGACAAACGGCTTGGCGAAGGTCCGCGCAGGTTCTCTTATGCTGAGCTCAGTGCTGCAACTAAAAATTTTAGCCAAGAACAAAAGCTTGGAGGGGGAGGCTTCGGCGAAGTTTACAAAGGCATCTTGCCTAGTGCAAAGGAAGTTGTAGCGGTGAAAAGAATGTCCCAACGTTCCAAACAAGGCGAGAAGAAATACATCTCGGAGGTTACCATTATCAGTAAACTAAGACACAGGAACCTTGTGCAGCTCTTGGGGTGGTCCCACTGCCATCAAAAGGGTGAATTGCTTCTGGTCTACGAATTCCTGTCAAAGGGAAGTCTGGACAAATATATTTTCGGGGGCATTTGTTTGGATTGGGATAGAAAGTATAGTATTGTTTGTGACATCGCTGCAGCTCTTATTTCTCTTCACGAGGAGTGCAAAGAGCGTGTGGTGCACAGGGACGTGAAGGCCAGCAACATAACGTTGGATTGTGAGTACAGAGCAAAGCTTGGAGATTTTGGACTAGCAAGACTAATTGAATGTAATTTTGGAAATGCTGCATCAACTGTTACAGCCGGAACAGTTGGATATATCGCACTTGAATGTGTGGTATCCCGCAAGCCCAGCGCAGAATGGGATGTGTTCAGCTTTGGAGCGGTGTGTTTGGAAATTGCTTGCGGGAGGAGGGCGGTGGACTCCCGCTTAGAAGAGCATGGATGGAGAGTGGTGGAATGGGTTTGGGATCTGCATGCCCAAGGCAAGCTTTTGACCGCCGCGGATGAGAGGTTGAATGGGGTTTTTGATGGAAAGGAAATGGAGAGGGTGCTACTGTTGGGGTTGTTGTGTTCTCATCCAGATCCTAAAGGAAGACCCGCCATGAGAAAAGTGGTGAATATTTTAAGATCGGAGGCTGAAATGCCCCATGTTCCTCTCACTTATCCAGTAACAATCTATGGTGGCACTCTAGGTCCTGTTGAAGTATCCCCATCTCTGATGCATAGTGAAATATCAACTCCAACAAACTAAAAAAACTTTAAAAATTATTGAATGTTGTAAAAATTATTGAGGAGGTTTTATTGTCTCCCCAAGAACTTGTCTTGCATGGTTGAAGAATTATTATGAATTTTTAGGTCACCTTAATGCAAGGATGTAAGCATCACTGTTACCAATTTTTAAGTTTAACTATACAAAGGAAAATGGCTTTCACAAAAGTATCTCAAATAACTGCAAACAAAGAAAAGTAAGCCTTTTTAATGTTGTGATAAATAGTCATTTCATGTGAGTAATATTTATTTTTTCATGTGAATGAAGATCATGTGTAGAAAGAGCATGTGCTTTACCTGTAGAGAAGGGCTTGACGATAAAAACATTGTGCCACTTCATGGCTTCCTCTAAAGCCTATAACCTCTTAAAGAAATGAGACTCATTATGGCTAGGTTCGCCACAAAAAAGAGCAAGTGTCACCTTTCTTCTTCTTCGTCTTGGAGGTAGATTCACTAGAATTGGAAAAAGTAATAGGAGTGGACTTCTGATTATTTTTCTACTTTGGTTTGAAGGGAGGCTCACTACCAAAAGGAGATTCTATCTTGGGTTTCTTCTTATTCTCCCCTTTACCCTTGGAGGATTAAGCCATCAAGGCTTGACTCTTAGAACTCGGAAGTGCATCCATTTGAAGTAACTTCACCTACTCCCTAGTAAACTGCTCACAAAACAACTCAAAGCTAGGCATCTTGAAGTCTTTCCCCAAGGCATCCATAGTAGAATATAAGGTAGATGAAAACACGTGAAATGGACCCTTCAATTTAAACAGAATCAAGAAGATACATTCCTTATCAGTTTATCATGTCCACATCCTTTCAATTATGACAAGAGCAACTTGAATTTTGCTAGAAAATCTTTGATGGGAGGAAAGTTATCTAGAGAGAGTGATGTCAATTCTGCCTCTAGTTGCAAGATTCAAAATTCATTGATTGTACCATACAATTCTTCAAGTTTATTCCATACATGCTTAGGTGTTTTACACTGCATTATAAAACAACAAATTATCTAATACATGCAATCATATGATCCTCATAGATTCATTTAATTTGTTCTTATAAAAAAATCTTTCAAACTACTTAGTGAAACCTGGTGGATTATCTTCTAAGATTTGCCAAAGCTCCTTAGATTGTAGTAGTTGTTTCATTTTTAATTTCCATGTGTGATAGTTATGTGGAGTGAGTGGTTGAATAGACCCACTTTCCGCCATCTGTAGCAGAAAAGCACCAAGAGAGAAAAGATAAAAGGGCACTTGAATCATGCCTTACAATCCCCCAAACTATCTTAACAATGTAATTGTAACCCCCAAGAAAATTACAATGATAAAATTTTGCAATTTGTACAATTGACAAGCTTAAATCATCTATTTATAACACAGTGATTTTTACAATTTTCAAAAAAATATTTGTCAAAAGAGAAAATAGAGGTTACAATCATACTCTTTTCAAATTTCTAAGAATTTTCATAAAAAGTTTACCAGATTTTGACTTCATATGAAAAAGTTATGCCACTTGCAAAAGAACACGGGTTGTACCTTCAGGCTGGAAAATCTAGCAAAAAGCGGTGAAATCTAGAAAAATCATATACACCATAGTGAAGTATGTTGAACCACCTTTCTGTTTACTATAAGAAGTCAAAAAAATGCCTCCTAATTTACAAGATATCACAAAAAAAAATGCTTCTCTCTTGGGCTATTCTTAAATATCATCCACTTCAATAGTCAATCGTTAATTTGGACAAATAAAAATAGGACAAATATTTACCACTTTTGGTTGTGAATGAGGTGTAAAATTGCTATTGAGTGTTTGACCATTGAAATGGATGATATTTAAGTAGAGTGCTCTTGTAGCACTTTGAATGGTCAAGGTGGCCTAGGAAAACAAGTTGTTCAGTGTTTGGATAGACTGTCACATTTCGGGACAATATGTCCTAAGCGTATAAGGAGGCCAACCGGGACAGACAGGGAGTCTGCATCATAGACAGGGTGGCTGATTCCGGGGCGTAGAGGCCGATCTGGGTGGACAAGTCTTATGTGGACTGGCAGGCCGAGACACTGAGTAGGTCAAGTCTTGATATGGGCTAAGTCCTGAACTGAAGCAGACACGGCGAGCAAAGGAGACAAGGCTAAGGTGGACTAGATTGGCTCAGGCCAAAATTGGATTGCAAAGGTCTGAATGGATAGAGATCAGGGTGACAAAAAAAAACTAGTATGCCTAGAACTAGGGCCAAGTGGAAAGAGATCGGGGCCAAGTCTAGAGGGAAGGATAAAGTGCAGAGGGCCATGTAGTCCACGGATCGGTGAATGTCACTGTGAGAACCCAAAATGGGCCGTGAAATGGGTTGAGGAGCTGCCTAAGATATAGAGGCTAACTGGATCTAGAGAATGATATGGTGCAGACCAAAGAAGATTAGGATGAAGCAATATAGCACCGAAGGGAGCTGAGACCAAGCTGAAAGCCCAAATAACAGTAACTAAGATGGCCTCTACGTCCAAACAGGATGCATTCAACCGGATCTGATTGTTCAAAGGGCCTATGTGGTTGACAGCGTTGTAGAGAGCACGAACGGGCTGAGGCGGGGATAAAGGACCCGATTGGGGCCGAGTCTAAGCCCAATGAATGCAAGGGTCTAAAAAAAGAACTAGCTGGGGCAACATGGCCAAGCAAGGGCCAAATGAATTGAACACTAAAGTGGCCTTCAAGCCTGATGGAGCCTAATCCATAAAGAGGAGGTTGAAATAGGGTCAGAACACATGGTCGAGGGAAGCCCTAGATCAAGGCCTAAAAAATTATAGGTGGCCTGAGAGGCCAAAACTAGAACTCAGGGGCCAAAAATGGGCCTGAGGACTGAATCTTGGATCATGGGTTGAGTCATCCTAAAATAGGACAGGCTATCCTGAAACCGGCCTAGCTGTCCCAAAACAGGAAAGAGTGTCTTGGAACCAGACAGAGTCTATCCCAAAATGGGATAGAGTGTCCTAAAACCTGGATCAGGTCCAATAGCGCTTGCTAAGCCTAAAAAAAGGAATTTGACCCAAAATGGAGCAAAAATTTGTAGAGGCAATATTGCCCTCTATTAAAAATTTGCTTTTTTTTACAAAAAATTTGGTACTATGCAAACACAGGGTCAAAAATTTAGAAATGTTACCTATGTCCAATATTAACTTTTGGACAATCAATCTTTATACATATTTTGAAGCTACTAAACAATATTTATTTTGGCCTTGAGAAGGTTGCTATGTAATAATTGATACAAATCTAAATTTAGCTACAATCTTCTAAGAGATAATGAAGATAATAAAAGTGCACTTTTGCTAATTTTTCTACTTCCACCCCCACCACCATTACCACCACCACCACCATTGTTGACTAATATAATATAATGAGAACAAAATTTATAAACATTTCCCATGAAGATGTAACTTCTTTTCACAATTTGTCTTTTTTTTTATTCGTAAGGAGGGACTATTTAGGTTGGCCCCACACCAGTAGAGATCACAAGGGGATGTCCTGTTTGTTCCACTTAAGAGCCACTAGAAGACTAAGAGTCACCACCAACAGAGCCACCACAAAAGTCCAAGAGCCACGAATCCACTTGAGAGCCACTGGAAGACCAAGAGTCACCACATAGAACCACACTAGAAACCACCATGGAATTCCAAGAGCCACATCTTGAACTTCCAACTATAGATGTTACTTGGGGTTTTGAACTTGGATCTCCATCTTGAGAACCTTATGGCCTTGCCATTAAGCCCAACCCCTTTCACTTTTCACAATTTGTCTTATTTATGTGGGATGCAACATCTAAAAAATAAGCTCCTTAAACAAAAGATATCAAAAAATAAAAAAATATTTTCTCAACCACCATTTTTTTTAAGCAAAGATAAAAAGCTTGGAAGAGGAGGCCATGAAGATGTCTATACAACCACCTTGCCTTGCACAAGCCAATTTGTGGCTCATAAAAGGAATATCTCACACTTGTTAATTTATTTCCACTAAGAACAAATGTTATTGATGTAGACAATCCTCTAATCCTGCAGTTAACACACAAACTTCTCTTATATTTATAGATAAAGCAAAGCTTCCCATCAGACTCATCCCCAGAAAACTACTACCCGTATCTTTTTTCCTCTCCTAAATACAACTTTCAATTTTGTTTATAAAGATGCCCAACAGGGGTAACTAACTAGCAATTTTGCCACCACTCTTCATATGAATACACTTAATAATAATCTCAAACTATTGTAGCTATCAACTAGAGTAAATTCATGCATAACTATTGGAGGAGTGTGGTCATTAGAACTAGAAATAAATATGGGATTATAATTGCTCCCTCTTAAATGAGATCCCTTGAAGAAGGGAATGAAGACAACTACTAACAATAGGGAATT
Source organism: Cunninghamia lanceolata (assembly GCA_027924645.1). Lineage (NCBI taxonomy): Eukaryota > Viridiplantae > Streptophyta > Pinopsida > Cupressales > Cupressaceae > Cunninghamia > Cunninghamia lanceolata. Next base: position 1,758,072 of record BSBN01001254.1, read on the forward strand.
ATGTCTACACAACTACCATCGACTGACATAACCAACAACTACTCCTCATTAATCAAAATAATCCTTAAGCTAGTTAATTAAATGAGACACTATTGGAACTGCTACATAGCTACGACAAAAATCCAACTACCATCAGGAATAATGATGATCGTCTTTGATAAGGAGACACCATATTCACATTTTAGATTTTTAATTTTGTCTTTCAACAAGGAAATTGGTTTACATCATTCTCCCCTTCTTTTAAAAGTTTTGAACCTCCTAGTTCAAAGCCTAAAAAAAAGTCAAACACACTAAACAACTTAAAGACTCATTTATTACATTTTTTTGATGCAGGATTGCTTATTCCCCAGGATGCGACTACATCAAACATCCAAGTAAGAGTATGAGTGAAATGGTAGAACCACTCTCTTGACTTGAAGAAGCAAGCCACAGCATTCCCTTCCACCAAATTAGATACCCGTGCAAATCATCAAACTTTTTCTTATTTTGCTTCCAACCTCCTTTTGGATTCGAATTCATCCTCCTTGGCCAATTGGCACTCTTTCTCTTTTCCCAACTCCTTGATGGCTTAGTGGTCTTCCACCATTGAAAACTATCATGGCTCTTTGCACCACTCATACCACCTTTTGTTACACCTACACAAAAACTAGTAAAAATAGAAATAAAGTTAAAGGAATCAAATTTTCCCATAAGTGCTTCCTCCCTTGCATTATGCCATTTAGGCATGCTTTTCAATTCATCTTTTGAGAGGTGGTCTTCATTTCCTAGCTCTGTGTGATGTTGTTCACAAAACAACTCTTTTATATTGTCCTCCTTTATTGCATATTCTACATTGTCCTCATTTGTACCACAATTGAACATATTTCTATTTCTTCCCTTAGACACTCTCATTCCTTCTCCAAGAAAGTGATGATCTTCTACTCTCTTTTCAATAATGATGGGATTCTCTATATGTTCCTCTAGCTGCTTTTGGGTAAATGCACAAAGATGAGTCCACTTAAGGTGGAAGTTTTGGACTTAGAAAAAAACCTAAAATCAGGTAAACCAAAATAGGATCTTGCTTTTTATGAAACAGGATCCCGTTGTGTTTCAGGATCCCAAGCCAAAAGGAGGATCTCATTTTCTAGAAATAGGATCCCATTTTGAAATGAGATTTAAAACGGGATCATGTTTCAAAACGGGATCTTGTTTTGTAGAAATGGGATCTCGTTTCTAGAACGGGGTCTCGTTTCATAAAATTTGAATTTTTAATCTAATTTTTGCTATGCATTTTGGGTTGGAAAAAGGCTTGGGAACCCGACCCTTGGCTTTGGACCTGGTTTTCCCTGCAAGTTGAAGGTCTTGTCAATGTCACAACAAAATAGTGACTTTGGGCATATGTTTGAAGGCCTTTTTTGCAAATTTTTTTGATGAAATTAAAACCCATTATAGATGAGATAGTGTAGATTCTAAATATATAATTTTTTTACAATTGGATTATTTTTTCTATTTTTCAATTAATTTCTGATGAAATAGGTCAATAAACTTGAATTATCAGGGTTTTTTAGTATTTTAATAACTTTTTATTAAAATTATTTTTTGTTAAAAAATTGTACGAAAACGTACTTCAAACAATTCTTTTTGATTTGAAAAAAAAATTAAAAAAATGATAAGTTTAGGTCATCTTATGCGTGACGTACATGACGATTTTTTAAAACACCAAAAATGGCCAATAAAAAATTAAAAAATATATATTCAATAAAAAATTACAAAAAAATATGAAAAACGTGCTTCAGTGAGTTACAAATATTTTTCAAAAAGGATTTAGAAAAATATGATTATTTAGGTCAAAATATGGATGACGTACATGTGCATGGTATAGTAAAAAAAAGTAACTTTTAAACTGTGGTTTTTAGAAACGCATATTAAAAATCAATTTGTATCATCTGGATATTAAAAAAAATTATATATTTGGAAATTAGACTCTAAGTACTACATTTCATATTTACTAACTTTTTTCAAGATTCCACCTTTAACTGCTTCAAATTTTTAGATCAAATGTAACAAATTCTAAAAATCAGGGAAAACTCTTCCACTTTTTGGCCAAAAAGTGGACTCAACTTCTTGCACACACCCTTTTGGTTGGTTTTCTTCTCTAAAAGCAATAGGATTTCATCATATTTGGGGCTCGCAAAGATTTCCATCTCTATTGCAACTTCCTCTCTAATGTGGATTGCTACCACTGAGCTACAACATTTTGGGCCTCCTCTTATGATAGGCTGCATTTCTCTTCATTAGTCTTCAAACTCTTCTCCTCTTGTATTGTAATATTCAATACTTTCCCCTTCTTTAGAGTAACACAACTCAACATCTCCATCAAACTTATTATCTTGATCTTCATCCCATTCATCCTCTATCTCAAACTCTTTGCAAATCTCATTTATTGGCATCTTATCCAATAACAATCTTGCCAACTCATCTAGGGATTTAAGCTTTCCCTATTCTAGGAGTTCTATCCCTTGTCTAATCCTTGTCTCTATGGCTCTCCTCTTTGAATATAACTCTTTCTCACAAATTGGGTATTTATTCTCACCATTATTTTTTTACCTTCTCACAACTCTTCAAAGCCTTTGTTGTAGATTTCTTCTTCTTTATTTTCTTATTTCTACATGATTCATTCTCCTCCAACATCCACTTTAACTCCTCCAATTCATACTTTAACTTCTACAACTCCTTTTGTTGGTCCTTTGTTTGTTTCTACTTTTGCCTTTGCCTTATTCTTTCTTCTAACTTGGCTATCCTCTTTCTCACGTCATGATATAAATCCATTTTTTACTTCACAGCCAAAACCCAAATACTATAGCTGCAACTTCTTATTATTTCCTCACGACTTTCACCTTTTGCACATAATTGTTCATCACACACAACCTTCATCAATCTTTTAGACTAGTGTCTTCTGCCCTTACTCCATAGCATGTTTGCATAGTCTTTGCTCTTCTCCTTGTTATGATCTTTTGTTTCTTACTATTTGGCTACTCTGAGTCTCCTCTAGCTCTACACAAACTGACGAAGACACTTTAAATACCCACAAGTTATTACTCTTAAACATACATCAAAATCATATATTCTATTAGAAATCAACCTCATGCGGGCGGACCGGCAGTTATATCCCAGCGTATAAACTTCTATAAATCTCTGCGTAAAGTCCTCACTCAGAATATGGACAAAAACCAAAGATAACAAAAGTTAATTGTAACATATGTTGATCTTCTCCTTTATAATAGATCCTACATAATTAGAAAGTGGAGGATTTAACATTATTCTTAACCTTCTTATCAAATGCCCTGCGATCTTTCAGGAATGCTTAGCCAGGACTCTTTAGGTGCTCTGATACCAAACTGATGTAGATGATCCTCTAATTTTGCAATTAACACACAAACTTCTCTTATATTTACAAAGGAAGCAAATCTTCCCATCAGACTCATCCCTAGAAAACTAACTACTACCTGTATCTTTTTTCCTCTCCTAAATACAACTTTCAATTTTTTTTATAAAGATGCCCAGCAGGGGTAACTACCCAACAATTTTGCCACCACTCTTCATATGAAACTGCTTAATAATAATCTCAAACTATTGTAGCTGTCAACTAGAGTAAATTCATGTGTAACTGTTGGAGGAGTGGGGTCGCTAGAACTTGAAGTAAATGTGGGATTATAATTGCTCCCTCTTAAATGTGGGAAATTGGTTTACATCATTATTGGACATTTTGAGCAAAGGTTACCTCAAATGGATCTGAGAAAATAGAAAAGGAAAATTTGTATTTAGTTCTCATTGAGAAAAACATTTTTTATGGAGATGAAATTTTAAGAAGTTTCAAGGATTACTTACAACCAATCAATTTCTCTATAGGATGACAACCCTTCTTTTCTTGCCAATTTTTCTTCTCATTTCTAATTTATTATTCGTATCAACGATAAAACAATAAAACAATGTGAAAAGAGAAGTTGTTCATGATCTCCTCTACAACTGATGGAAGAGTATCTATTATCACTTTTTAATTTAGTAATTATGCACTTTCTCTTTTCCTTTTCATTTCATTGATAGCTTCACTGCTCACAACAAATTAAAGATTGTATACAAATGTCTTTCGTTTTTCTGATCTCTACGTTAATATTTAAAAATTATTAAAAAATATCATTAATTAATTATATCCATAGATAATACCAAAGAGATTTATATTTTTTTTATTTATTAAAAATGCCAACCATTTATAGGATTTATAAAAGTACATAAATAACGCATACATAATATTAATGAATCATAAATTTTATCATTATCAATTAAAACTAAAAAAGCTGCATATAATTGGTTTTGTTTAATCTTTTTATGGTAAATTTGAGAATTTTAACCTAATCCAAGCTAGAGAAACCACAATCCAAGGACCTCTTCCCAAGTGATTATCACCTTTCCTTCTTTTAAGAGCTGAACAAAAGATTGGCTTCATATTATTATACGTACTGGACGGTGTACATCCATTTGAAGCTATCTCGAATGAATTGAAGCCCCATAATTTGAGCCTCTTTAGATATAGAAAGGGAGGACAAAACTAAGCAATAATTGACCGAGTGGACGGAGTAGTCCACTACTCGTGGAGTTTTCAAAATTCACGTTCATCACGCGCAGACACAATACGGTTTATATTAAGATATATTTTATTAGAATAGTTAAAGAATTTTAAAAAATAATAATAATAAATTAACCTCAATTAAACCGTCACTTTATCGTAGACAGACAGCAGAGAGAGTACATAACACAGTAGTTGAAATAGAACAATAATACAGAAAAGGAATACAGTCATGGCAAACAACTCATCTCTATTTTTCATGTGCTCTTGTATTGCATTTGTTGGTGTCGTCTTTGGAGCGCAAGCAGAAAGCCCCCACTTTACATTTCCTCCTATAACCAATTTTAGCCTCAAAGGGAGCGCCACATTTGGTCTACCATTTCTGGGGTGGAACTTTTCAACCACGAACAATTTCATGAAACTCTCAAATGGAGACATAACCCAGGCGATATTCTCCTGGATTACTTACTACCAATCAATTTCTCTATGGGACGATAACTCTTCTTTTCTCGCCATTTTTTCTTCTCATTTTCAACTTGCTAGTTATAGCAACGATCTTGATTCACGCCATTACGGTGATGAGTTTGCCTTCTTCCTCACCCCTTTCGAGTATGAGCCACCACTAAACTGTACAGGCCAATGGCTTGGTCTCTTTAACCAATCCACCGATGGAAATCCTTCCAATCAAATTGTTGTCGTGGATTTAGATACATTCATAAATGATCCGTTTGACCCAGATGACAACCATGTGGGAATTGATGTGAATAGCATTGTTTCAAAGGTATATTTGCTAATAAAAGGATTCCAATTATTTTGATTTCAAATCAGTTTAGGGTGTGTTATTATTTTTCCTAGTTTCTTTCCAGCAATCTTTTCTTCTTTATTCTTGATGTTTTTGTCTCTGCTATTGTTTTACTCTTCAGACAAATGTATCTGTGTCAGATTATGGAATCAAAGCGGAGACATACTGGATGCATGGGTGGATTATGACAGATTAGCAAAGAGGCTTCACGTGTTTCTTTTGGTGCAGCCCGTCGGCTACCTCGAACAAAAACCAGGAACCCCCATTTTATCATATGGCATAGACCTCACAAAGATTCTTCCCTAGAAAATTAAGGTCGGCATTTTGGCTTCCACTGCATATTCAATGGAACACCACTATGTTTAGTGGTGTTAGAAAAGATTAAACTAAAAACAAATGCCAATACACAATGAATAAACTAGAAAATATAATACTCAACAATAAAACTGTGATTAAAATTACAAGAGGCAGAGAACATAAAACTGTTATAATTTTTACTCACAAAAATGCAACAAAATGTCTTCTAAACTTTATTTGGAGAAAACTGAATTATATATAAATAAAACAACAACTACTGAAAAGTTTCTAACAGCCATGTTGGGAAACTTTCCCAACTAGAAATAGTAACACAAAAAATGTTGGGAAACATTCCCAATAGACAACAAACAAATGCTTCTCATCCCTAAAAGATTCTTCAGTCCATTGAAATCTTATTCCTTCAGAGGTTTTGTCAAAATGTCAGTAACCTGATCTTTGATCTGCAATAAGAAAGTTTAATTTCATTATTTTTAACGAGCTCTCTGATGAAATAAAATTTGATGTCTATGTGCTTGCTTCTTCCATGAAAGACTGGATTTTTAGAAAGTGCAATCGCTGATTGATTATCACAAAATATAATTGCTTCTTCCATTTGGGGTTGCATCAATGCTTCAATCATCCTTCATAACCAAACTGCTTGACAACCTGCTGAAGTGGCTGCCACATATTCTGCTTCTACTGAGGACAATGCAATAATGGGTTGTTTCTTTGAAGACCATGAAATTACACCTGACCCAAGATTAAAAGCATACCCAAAAGTACTTTTCCTATCATCTTGATTTCTAGCCCAATCACTATCTGTATAACCAGTTAACCTCAAAACACCCTTCTTTTCATAAAAAAATCCATGATTTGCAGTCCCTTTCACATACCTTAGTATTCTTTTACCTGCTTGTAGATGAGTATCATGTGGATCCTCCATGAACCTGCTTACCAAGCTTACTGTATACATGATATCTGGTCTCATTGCAATTAAGTACATTAAACTTCCAACTAAACTTTTATACAAAGTAGAATCTACCTTTTTGCTTTCATCTTTTTTGCTCAACTTCACACCCATGGCAATGGGTGTAATTGTTGGTTTGCTATTTTCCATCTTGAACCTTTTCAAAATATCATTTGCATATTTTTCTTGTGAAATAGAAATCCCATCACTATTTTGAGTTACTTCAAGACCAAGATAATAGTGCAACAAACCAATTTCAATCATCTCAAATTCACTCTTCATTGCCACTGAAAATTCTCTAAGCATGTTTTCATTATTCCCAGTATAAAGCAAATCATCAACATAAATGCATATTATCATAACATCTCCTTGTTGATTTTGTTTTATGAATAAGGTGGGGTCATAAGGACATTTTTCAAAACCATTTTTTTAAAAATATGATTCAATCCTTCATACCAAACTCTAGGTGCTTGCTTTAAACCAACAAAGCTTTCTTTAATTTGAGCACCTTACCTTCTTGACCTTTAATCTGAAAACCAGGTGGTTTCTCAATGTAAATTCCTTCCTCCAATACACCATTCAAAAATGCTATTTTACATCCATATGAAAGAGTTTCTGACCCTTTTGTGTTGAAAGAGCTAAAATCACGTGAATAGTATCCATTCTAGCAGCAGGTGTAAAAACTTCATTATAATCAATACCTTATTTTTGTTTGTAGCCCTTCACTACCAACTTGGCCTTATATTTATTCACTTTACCTTGTTTATTGTACTTTGTTTTATACACCCACTTTACTCCAATTGGCTTCTTATGCTCAGGGAGATCTATAATTTCCCAAGTTTAATTCTTTTCTATGGCTGCAATTTCTTCATTCATAGACTTAACCCATTTATCATCTTTTATTGCTTCTTCAAATGTAATAGGATCACAATCAACCAAAAAAATAAAATGACAAATATCTTCATTTACCTTTGTTGTTTCTTGATATATGTCAGACAAACTCCTTGATTTCTACCACCTTTTTGGAGATTCTGAGGTGGATGATGAAGAACTACTTGATGAAACATGTCTATGACTTGGTGGAGAAAGACTGCCTTCTGATGAAGAAGAGCTTCTTCTTAGTGCAGATTGTTGAATGCTACAACTACTGACTCCTATGTTAACAATTGAATTTTTTTGTTGATTTGCAGCTTCATCTTCAATGTTAACTTGTTGATATTTCTCTTCCAGTTTCTAACACCACTCCTGATCTTCAAGAAACTTTGCATCTCTACTTATCACAAACTTTTTTATCTTTGGATTGTATAACCTGTATGCCTTGGATTCTTCACTGTATCCAACAAAGATACATTTTTCTGCCTTATCATCCAATTTCTTTCCAAGTACATCTGGAACATGAGAATAAGCAATACAACCAAAAATTCTTAAATGATCTACCTGGGGTTTGTATCCTCCCCATGCTTTTTCTGGTGTCATGCCCCAAACTAAGTTTGTAGGCCATCTATTCAAAATATAACCTGCACAACAAACTGCTTCTGCCCAAAAAACTTTGGGTAAATTCTTAACATTAAGCATACTCCTTACCATATCTAAAATTGTTCTATTTTTTCTCTCAGCTACACCATTTTTCTGAGGTGTATATCTTGTTGTCATCTACCTTTTTATGCCCCCTTTTCAATACAAAAATTATGAAAATCATGTGAAATATACTCTCCACCCCTATCAATCCTTAAAATTTTGAGAAAATAACCACTTTGCTTCTCAACTAATTCTTTAAATTCTCTGAATTTCTTGAAAGTATCAGATTTATTTTTCAAAGGGTACACCCAGAGTTTCCTACTATAGTCATCAATAAATGTCAAAAAATATCTCATACTAGATAATGAAGCAACCTTAATTGGTCCACATAGATCTAAGTGAACTGGCTCTAATGGCTCTGAAGCTCTCCAAGATTCCCTTACTGGAAAGGGTTCTCTATGGTGCTTTCCAACAATACAACCTTCACATTCTTCATTTGGTTTTTGGAAAAATGGTAAACCTGTTACCATGTTCTTTTTATGCAAAAGATTTAGTCCACCAAAATTCAAATGACCAAACCTAAGATGCCATAACCACTGTGAGTCTTTTACAAGAGCACTGAAACTCAAATGCATATTGTTTCTGATACTAAGGGAAAACATCTTATTAGCAGTCATGGGTGTTTTGGTTATTAGCTTGTTTTTACCATCAACAATAATGCAAGTACCATTTTCAAATTTGATAGTGTGGCTTTTTTGCACAAGTTGACCTACACTTAACAAGTTATGCTTTAAGCCTGGTACATAAAATACATCACCAATATATTTTTTCTCACCTTGCTTTGTTGTGATTAATATCCTCCCTTTCCCCATGACCGATGCAATTGTATTATTTCCCATCTTGACTTCAAATTTGATGGACTCATCCAAATTCTGAAATATCTCTTTGCATCCTATCATATGATTACTGCACCTGCTATCAACATACCATTTGTCATCATTTACTTCCTCCTTTGTGCTGCATGTTAGCAAGACATATCCTTCCTATCATTCACCTTCATTTGCATATTGGGCTTCTTGTTTACTTTCATCTACAATCTTTTTCCTACATTCAACTGCAAAATGTCCATACTTTTGACAGTAATAACATTGTATAGATGATTTATCATACCTCTGAAAACATCTACGTCTTTGCTAAAAATTTTCTCTGCCTCTACCTTTTGCTTGAGTATAACTACAATTTTCTTCATCACTTCTATTGCCTCTTTGACCTCTGCCTCTTTGTTGAAAATGTCCTCCTCTTCCTCTTGAATTTCTACCTCTTCCTCTTTGTGCTGAAGATGATTCTGGTGTCATTTCTTTTTCTTTCAAGGATACCTTGCTCTTTAAAGCTTTCTCAAGTGGCTCCTTTGTTGATTTATTTATTCTATGCTCATGTGTGTACAATGAACCCATAAGCTCATCTACAGATAAAGATGTTAGATCTTTTGATTCTTTAATAGCTATAAATATAAGATCATATTTTACAAGCAAACTTCTTAAAAAAATTTCAACAATTTTTTGATTAGTCACAACCTCACCATTTGATTTCATCTGATTAACTATAACCATTGTACAAGTAAAGAAATCTCCTAAACTTTCTGAATCTAACATTTGTAAAATTTCAAAATCTTTTCTAAGCATTTGAAGGTGAATTGTTCTTACTTTTTCTGTACCTTGAAATGATTGTGCAAGGAGATCCCATGCTTCTTTGGCCTTCGAAGTGCTTGTAACTCTTAGAAGGAGAGTTTCATCAAGACCCTGCACTATGAACAATAAGGCTTTCTGATCTTTTTTCTGATTATCCCGCAGTAAATCCCTTTCATTTTGTGTGAGGGCTGGTAATGCTGCTGCATCTACTAGTTCTGAATACCCATTTTGCACAAGATCCCATAGCTCCTGTGACCTAAACAAAATCTTCATCTGAAAACTCTAAAAATTATAATTTTTCCAATTAAATTTAGGAATTTGTAGCTGTGAACTATTAACATTTGTTGTCATTTCAAACCTACTCTGATACCATATGATAGAAAAGATTAAACTAAAAAACAAAAGCCAATACACAACGAATAAACTAGAAAATATAATCCTCAACAATGAAACTGTGATTAAAATCATGAGAGACAGAGAACATAAAACTGTTATAATTTTTACTCAAAAAAATGCAGCAAAATGTCTTCTAAACTTTATTTGGAGAAAACTAAAATATATATACATAAAATGGCAACTACTGAAAAGTTTCTAACAGCGACGTTGAGAAACTTTCCCAACTAGAAATAGTAACACAGAAAATGTTGGGAAACATTCCCAACAGACAACAAACAAATCTATTTTTTCTTATTTTAACATATAGTTGGGAGTTTATATCTCACCACTCAGTCGCATTAGAATAAGAATCATGTTCTAATATTAGCCTTTTCCTGCGTCTTCATAGTCACTGGATTTACACTCTTAGCGAGGTTGAGGTATTTCAGAAATAAGATCCGTCAGAAGGAGGACATTGAAATGGACAAACGGCTTGGTGAAGGTTTGCGTAGGTTCTCTTATGCTGAGCTGAGCACTGCAACTAAAAATTTTAGCCAAGAACAAAAGCTTGGAGGGGGAGGCTTCGGCGATGTTTACAAAGGCATCTTGTCTGGTGCAAAGGAAGCTCTAGCGGTGAAAATAATATCCCAACGTTCTAAACAAGGCAAAAAAGAATATGTCTTGAAGGTTACCATTAGTAGTAAACTGAGACACAGGAACCTTGTGTAGCTCTTGGGGTGGTCCCACTGCCATCATAAGGGCGAATTGCTTCTAGTCTACGAATTCCTGCCAAAGGGACGTCTGGACAAGTATATATTCAAGGGCATTTGTTTGGATTGGGATAGAAGGTATAGTATTATTTGTGACATCACTGCAACTCTTATTTATCTTCTCGAGGAGTGCAAAGAGCATGTGGTGCATAGGGATGTGAAGGCCTGTTGGATTGTGAATACAGAGCAAAGCTTGGAGATTTTGGACTAGCAGGACTAATTGAATGTAATTTTGGAAATGCTGCATCAACTGTTATAACCAAAACAGTTGGATATGGGTATGTGCAGGATCATGATGGGCGAAACTATACCTCTAAGTGGCAATGAAAATACAAAAAATTAGACTTTATCAAGTTCATGTGAAAATTTGAATGGATTATCTACACAATTTGGAAAAGATGTAAGAACAAAATTTGTAGAGAATTGAATCTAGTTTATAGGCTACTATTCTTTTTTTTTAAAACTAAATTTACTTAGTGAAAATTAAATATTTCAATGAACAACTATTAAAAATTTTTTAAAAAAATAAAAAGTGGGTGTCTGTCTAGCCAACCTAACTATGAGTAAATTTTTATTTTTTTTTGTAAACTTTCAAAATAAATAGAGGACTCATGTCCGGATGTGATGCATATTTATTTGAAATGTTTTTCCAATAAAATAATTAGTTATGATTTTTTTACTGTGACTTTTTTAAAAAACTAAAAAGTAATTTTCCAGCCAAACTAACTCGATAAAAAAAATCAAAATTCATTTTTTTTTAAAACCTATAGCCAGAAAAGCATAGAGTGTGACGCAGGTTTCGAATCTCAAAAAGGTGAAATGGTTTAAAAGTTATGGATGTTTTTCAATCAGTGTGTCCATCAGGATTTCAAAGACATGGTATATAGAAAATTATTAATAATTATTTAATAAAATGATAACCAAACAAATCTTATATTTTTAGAAAGCTAACAATTTTTTCTATAAACCCTTTTCATTTTATCAATTTTGCATAAAAAAAAGTCGTCAGCACGAAGGGTCAAGTTCGAAGAAGAGACTGAAACATGAAAACACGTTAGAATCCATGAAAATTCAACAACCAAAATGGATATCTGTCTTGCTTTGGTAAAAGCAACTCAAAATGGATATCTGTTTTGGAAATGGATATTCATTTCGTTGATCTATGAAAAATTTTGTACCATTGGTTTTGGATGAAGAGAAGCAACATATTTGAAACATCGAGGCAATAATACAAGAAGTTAAAGTTAGTTGGTCATTTATAGGTGTATCTATTGTTTCATATCACATTACACATAGAATTCTAATTAACAATCTAGTTTCCTCATTTGGGGAACATTTTTTTATCCGTTTCTAATGGAAATATTTAGTTAAAAATTGGTGGCTCCTCGTGAAAAGTATGGGCTCTTATTAAGCACGCATAACCAAGAAGGTTGATATCCATTTTTCTTACATGTTTGTTGATCATATCTTATGAAATGGATGTTGCTTGGTGATAGTTCTAGGTTTAGTGAACAATATTCTCAAGCTTATTGCAATTTTTACACCTGTGACCAAATATGGTACCAAAACCTTTCACCTTTTCAATTAATCCTGATAGTGTCATCTCACTCCATTCAAATCAAACCAACATTAGGACCATGTGAATGAGATTAAGGATAGCCTTGAAATATGAATCTTTGTACTATTGACTATCCTTTTAGCATGACAATCCTTTAGGATCATTGTGCCCAGGTGCAACAATCCTTCAATCTTCATTTATTTATATTTCTTTCCTCTTCATACACAAGATTCTCATGCCTTGTAGTCATCAGCTAACTGTCCTTAGTGAGACTATATCTTATTTTGACAGTGATAGTCATCGTCCATTCACAACTCTCCTCTTTAACATAGATACCCTTTGCACATGTTTTGACTTCATGATTTTCCTTTTGTATGTTGTATTATGGTATGAAAATACTATGGCCCCTTCTTCATCCTCTTGTATAATGAAATTGAAGGTCGACACTTATGGTTACTCTTCTTTATTACTTGGTGATAATGAATCCCTAAGCTCATTTTTTATTGTCTTGAAGCCAAATTTACCACTGTTGAGACAGTCAGAGTTGATTCTTGATCATGAATATTGCGAATTACTTCAAATATCCATGGACAATTTCAATTGTGTTTCTTAAGATGTGCCCATGCCTTATGCCTTAACTATCCCTTGATGTTGGTCATGATTGTGCTTGGATGGCACAATAGTTCATAGTTAGATTTTTTCCACTAAAGTTTTCCTTTGACAAAGTTGTATTTGTAGTCCACCTTTTGATGATGTTCAAACAATATAAATACTTATTCTTAACATAAGCAATACATTTCTCACAAATACCAATGCATTTTACTCATAAGGTTCATGGCACCATGCCTAAAGGTATGATAGTCAGTAGTGTACTATTATGGCAGCCTATGGTTGGTTTGACAATCTATAATAGTGATAGCATTCATGCCTAACAATCCTTATCGTTATTGTCATAATATATTTTACATTTGAGGCCTTGTCTACAACATACAAAGTTTACCTTTCTCACCCATACCTTCAGTATATAAAGGACATTAATAGGGAATTTTTAATTTCCACTCAGTCAGTGCAATCTAGGAGAGGATAGATTGTCTAAAGTTGTAATCTATTTCCATTTACACTTGCCATAACTACAAATGCTTAGTGTTTATTCTCAAGCCTAGTATATGAATAAAATGTGACCTATTATTCTAATAGGCCTATAGGGACAAAGAGGTGTTAAAGCCTTTAATTTTAAACATGACATGGTTTTGATAACTTCCCATATTGGTAAGGTCCTGGATGACAATCCTTTGATGCACCTAATTGTAATAGGTGTTATGATAGTCCTTGGTATCTTTTCATTTCTTTCTTGAATGGCCTACAAATAAGACATAAGACCTATTAGATCCTTCATAAATAAGAATTCTCATACATTACATTTAAACTTAAACTCCCTAAACATCCATCAATCCATCCATTATTATCAAAATCCCATGAATATCCTATGATCAACCATTCTAATTCCTAGGATAGTCATATATTGCAATTTTGCTTCTCTATACTAAAATAGCCCAAGGAATATCCACCCTTGAATTTGTATTTTAACAATCTAATGTCTTTACAAATAACATTGAGCCTTCTTTTGGGACAACATTTTTGCCTTTAGAAGCTCCTCATTTCATGATAGCCTAAAATAGAATAAGTGGATATTCATAACATTTTAGCATAATGGGAAAACCCTAAAGTGTGATAAAGTCTATACATTATCTATTCCCATCTATGTCACGAAGCAACTATTCAAATGCTAGGCCAACATGATTTAAACAATCATAAGGGCCAACAATCCACTCCAAATGCATGGGAAAAGGACAACTCTTGGATCCCATATTAATCATGTTCAAGTGAGTCAATACAAAAATTGAAAGCCTCAAACTCATACACTTCAAAAAAATATACCTAATTATAAATTTGATATGCATGAATAAGGAAGTCCTCATGCAATACAAACTAAAATGTGTCATATTTAGACATGTCATCAAGTTGAACTACATCATGTTGAGACCCGTGTTTACTTAAGCATTACAAGTCACTTGCCTCTTTGCATGCTTCAAAGTTCCAAACAAAGGACTCAACTTTAGGTGTAGCAGAGTCCTCATCAATGACTGATTTACATGGCCTTCAACAAACTAAAATTATATATCATCTTTATGCTTATATGGAGGCTATATCATCTTTACAATTGTATGTCTAGGCTCTTTAGGAGTCTTCACAAATGTGTCCAAGGTAAGATTACTCAAATCAAATAATGGCTTATATCCATAGCTTTATTAAGTTGATACCTAGGTGGATTAGTGTGTAAACATTCAAATTAGATGGTAATTCACAAGTTTATAGAATAATAAAATGAATCCCTAGTCTAGAATCCAAATGTACATAATAAAACAAATATCTATTTTGTAGTAGCGATATGGAAGTTGCAGAGTGTCCGTTGGCAAAGAATTGGGATTTAAGAAATGGATATCCGTTTTGAAAATGGATATTCATTTTGAAAATGGATATCCATTTTGTAAATGCAGAAAAAAGACAAAAGGAATATTGTTGGGCCCGACATCTGCAACCAGAGACCCTCTGCTGTCGAAATACTTGTGATTTCTGGCTATGACAGTGAAACGAATATTTTTATTAACTTTTGGAGACACAATTTTCTTGTTACAATCATAAGGGTGATATTTTTATTCCCCTAATGGAGAGCAACAGTCATCGTAAAGCAAAAAGGAGGAGGAAAGTTACATTGGAGGAAATTGAAGCAATTAGGGAAAAAGATAGGGAAAGGAAGAGGATTGGAAGAGTGGGTTTGGCAGATGCTCATCAAGGTGAATCTTCTTCTTTACCATCTAATGACATGCAAATTGAAGAAGTTAATTTTGATTATAATGAAATGCTAGATAGGAATGAAATTCACCATGATATTGCAAATGAAAATATTGAAAAATGTTATGAAACACATATTCATAATAGCAATACCATGGACAAAGAAGAAGAAGAAAAACGAAGACGTGCACTTGAAGAAAGTGGATATGAACATCATGATGTTGAAATTGCACTCCATAATCCATTTGTTGATAAAATTGATGAGGTTGATAACATGGATGAAACAAGAACAACAATGTGTCTCCAAATTTCATAAGAAGAGAGGACATTTGTCAAGAAGAGAATAACCGTGATGAAATTGGAAAACACCCAAGAACCCCAAAATGGTTATTGTAATTGATGAGAACATAATGGAAAAACTTGAAGGCAAGAGGTCATCACAAACAGTTCGGTTGTGGGCTACAAAACTCTTCAATGAATACTTTGAGAAGAAAATATTAACCAAACAATGCCAACTTTTTGTGCAATTATTAAAGATGTACAAAATGAGACCTTTACTAAAGAAATTAAAGATTTGGTTAAACAAAGTGTCTGATCGGAATAAAATTATTGTTAGAAGCCTTTTCAATGCACTCAAATCTATTGGAAAGACTAGCAAGGAGAAAGATAAAAGAGCTGCTCATAGAGTAATAACAACCTCAATAGTAAGCAAACAATTAAGAAATGATCGATTAATGAGGCAAACTTGTGTTGACTTAAGATTGAATTGTAAAACAATGTCAAAAACACTAGCATTAAGATCAAGGCTAGATAGTCCTCTTGCCAATGATACTTGGGCTTTCAGTGGTAAGCTTCCATGAGTTGACAAGAAGCTAATTGATAGCACAAAGGAAGAAATTGAACAATTTTGGCACACTAACTCTAGGGTATCACCAAATGCAAAAGATGTTGTAAAGTT
This sequence comes from Cunninghamia lanceolata, assembly GCA_027924645.1. NCBI lineage: Eukaryota > Viridiplantae > Streptophyta > Pinopsida > Cupressales > Cupressaceae > Cunninghamia > Cunninghamia lanceolata. The sequence goes on from BSBN01001254.1 coordinate 1,774,461, forward strand.
AAGAATTGGCGATAAAGACTGCACACCACATCCTAAACATTACTTGGAATGTAGCCAAATGACATTGTACAAACAATATTGTGAAACTCACCCAAGTATGACAATCTCACAAAGAGCATTTGAATCTCTTAAGCCATTTTATTGTGTTCCTCTTAAAGTTCGTAATACATGTTGTAAATACCATGTAGAATTTTCTATGTACCATGAATTATTATGAAATATTTGTTCTACTTTGTACACTAACGAAATGTTATAGGAGTGTGTTGCAATTCAACTACCAAAGTCATCTAGGGACTTATTGGATTTATTTCTATGTATTAGATATGATGGTTGCATGTTCTACAAGAATGATTGTTTAAATGAAAAGTGTTTACAATGTGGTGGGTTATCAAAGTTTGTATCATGTTTTCATGAGGGCCACGAGCATGATTTTGGAAAGAAAATGGTTGAGAAAAAGAGATATGAGACAGTGAAATACAATTTGAAAAATGGAGGTGAAGGTTCTAGATGTGAGTTTATTGTAAGAGAGGTAAGTATTGCTGATTTTATTGATGATTTTAAGAAAAATATTTTATACAAGTATGTCAGACAGCCACAAGTCTCGATGATTAGATCAATAGGTCAGGATGTGTAAAGACTCTTTCCTGATTGGAACTATTGTCTCTGTAGTTGATTTTGTGGAAAACTATACATTGCAACCCCAAAATGAAGTTCAATCCTAGTACTACAATTCTATTCAGATTGCTATTTTTCTTCACATCACATACAAACATGCCCCCGAGAGTACAGAAGAGAATAGGAAGATTGTTAGAGAATACCATTTTTACATGAGTGATGATCGATCTCATTCAGCAGAGTTTATGCAATATTGTTTTCAACAATTTTATGGGTTCTTGCAAGAAAAAGATATTAGAATGGATCAACAATCAGATAACTGCACTGGTCAATTCAAGAATGCGCGTAATTTCTATTGGTTGAGAAAAATGCATGTAGAGAAGGGTATACCTCATATTTGGAATTTTTTTGAAGCCAGGCATGGAAAAGGTGAACATGATGGAGCAGGTGCATGTGTGAAGAGAGCTCTTTTTAAAGAACAACTAAAGATTAGAGGTGGTGCTACATTCAGTGATGCAGATTCCATTATTAAGTGGTGTAACTATGCATTGTCACGAGGAGTGGCTCTTGATTCTGAAGTGCACAGGTTCTTTTGGTTGGTTGATGATGGAATAGTGATAGAGAAATTAGAATGTTAGAGAATCAGTGAATCATCAAAGATGCATTCATTTCAAAGCTCAGATGCAAGTACATGGACTATTTGGACACGAGAATTCGCTTGTTTTTGTCAGAGTTGTATTAAATGTGATTGGAACAATTGTGAGTCAAGTGAGTGGGTAGATGCATGGATTCCACAATATTTAATCCCTTTATATGAAGGTCAATCATCTTCCGTCAATGACATGGAGAGCTCATTTGACTATGAACATCTTTCAGACCTTATACAGCCAGGTCATGTTTATGCAATTGTTGCACCGCATGGAAATGAAGAGAGGTCAGACTATTGGTTGGCACGATGTGTACAGGGAAAATAAAAGCTAACACAACCTATGACAGATGATGATGGGTTCACATATCCTACAGGATCAGTTGTTATTGCTAGGACTTGGTTACGAACATAGAAAATATATGATTAAAAAGAATGGCATCCCGGCCTTTGAAGACTTTGAGAAGCATAAAGCCATATTGATGTATTCTCACCTAGTTGTAGCAACAAATGTCAAGTTACTAAAGCATCGTGGAAAACCAAAATCAAAAGAACTATGGACAATTAGTAATGCTGATCATGAAGCAATATTGGATACTTTGAAGGTGAGAGATGACCCCTCAGGTACGCTTGACTAGCATTTAAACTTCCAGATGGACAGGTATGACATTTTTTATCTTAACTTGTTCTTGTTTTTTCTATTTTTTAAAATTGTTTCATTAAAAATCTTGTTTCTTTAACTATAATGCATGCATTTGACTATACAGGACTGCGAATAAAGTTATTTTACATGGCATCATAGATTATTTTGCATGGCATCGTAAATTATTTTGTATGGCATCATAGGTTATTTTGACTATACTCGAGGTATGATTTTTAGTTCTCATTTGTATTTCTTAATATTGCACATTTGTACCTTTTTCTACATAAGGCATTCCATGAGATGACATGTATTTGATGTCTTTTGTCGAATAGTTCATATGCCTTGTCTATGCTTTCACATATTGCATACATGTGTCACATGGCAAGTGCAACTACTGATGCAAGTATGGGTCTAACCGGTCTTGTCATTGATGTCAACATACTTATGTTGCATTAATGAGGAGGATTGGATAAGCTGTGTGCTGAGGATATTGAGAAAATTAGTCTCAATCAGGAACAATGAAGAATAGTGATGACAACAAGGTAAAAGTCCAAGATAGGTTGAGGATAAGAGGATGCGGTTTAAAGGGTTTGTAGATATAAGTCTTGAGATACTCCAGTCAAGTTTTCAGGGGTCCATGTGAAAATCTGAAGAAGTTATGGTCACTCAAATAAAACCGGCTCTGGCAGGTGTCCAGAGGTGACAGAGTGACATAGATAGGTCCGATGAGGTCCGGTAATGCATTATCCCATTCTTTGGATTGGAGGAAGTGTTGGGGACATCCTTGTGAAGTGTCAAGTAGATTGGTTTGTGGCTTGAAGGTCTGGAAGAACCTATTCCTTTATGACAGTGATGACAAACTGTGTTCTTGAGGTTTCGGATGAAGGAGAGAAGGATTCTAGTAAGCAGATGAAGTGCGGATGTTGTTGGTGATTCAGGAAAGCTTGTAGTGATCTGTGGATCGGTTCCAGTTCATGTTGGTGGTCCACATTGAAGTTAAAGTTCATATTTGAAGAATAACCACTGGATGTTGGTGTTCTTCCTAAGACTGGCTGACCAGATGTATTACACATCTTGCGGATGTTCTTGTAGGTGTTTGCAGACTGAGATGATTGTTCCTAAAGTCAATGTAGTGTATAAATAAGGGATTGAGAAGTCATTTCAAAGTGTGTCATGTGGAGGTGAGAGTGTGGTAGCGAAAAGCAGAGTGAAAGGTAGAGCAGGTGTATTGAGCTTAATGGAACTAATTCAAGCATAGTTAAGATGCTATTCTCCAGTTCATGTATGTAATATTTATTTCTTTGTAGACAGTATGTCTCTTGTAGGCAATGAGCCTCTTGTAAGTAGTGTGCTCGGGCAGTGAGACCTAATTGGCATGTGCCATTTTGATCTTTCTATTCTTCTAACAGAGAATACATTCTTGGGTTAATCACCCCGTGGTTTTTCCCTTAACTGGGTTTTCCACATCAAAATCTTGGTGCCTTATTTGTTGATAAGTTTCTATTTTTGATTTGAATGCATTATGTTTCATGTTTAATATACTGCTAATCACCAAGAAGATTTAAGTGTGGAAATTAGAGAAAGTTTTTGCACAACTGATTCACCCCCCTCTTAGTTGTGTGCCCTAAGTCTAACAATCGGTATCAGAGCTAAGTTCCTCTAAAAGGAGCTTAATCGCTTGAGGAGATCCAGGATGTCGTCTTACAAGAAGATAGTCTGAAGTTTGATGGAACCAACTTTGCTCTATGGAAAGGTCGCATGAAATGTCACTTGCAGTGTATGGGATTTGCATACTGGTCCATGGTTACAAAAGCATATGTACCTCCACAGGGTGGTCCGACAACCCTAAATGAAATCACAGATGCTGAAAACAATCTGCAGACCAAAGAGGCTCTTTTAAGCGCATTAGCTAACTCAGAACTCTCAAATGTTATTGACCTGCCAACTGCCTTTGAGATTTGGAATAAACTAGAACTTTTGCATGAAGGAGACCAGTATGTTAAATGTGCAAGGTTACAGAGCCTAAAAGAAAAATTTGAAAAACTGAATATGAGAGATGATGAAAATATTACCACTTTTATGCCAAGAGTGAATGAGCTGGTTTGTGGAATTAGAAATGTTGGTGGTGTCTTGGATGAAAATGAGATTGTTGGCAAAATTCTCAGATCCCTTCCTGCTTCTTACAAAATCAAGGCTGCTACCATTGAAGAATTTAGACCTCATACAACTGTCATAAGAGATCAATTGGCTGAGAAATTGGCTGCATTTGAAATGACAAAGTTTGGAGACGACCCCCCAAGACTAAATCTACATTCAAAGCCAGTGCCTCTGTCAAAGGTAAACAAAGGCTTGATCCAGGAGAGAATTCTTTAAAGAAATTATCTTGGTATGAAAAAGCAAGAAAAGATTTCGAAGAAGAAGAAGTAGAAACTTCTCAACTTGAAGCCCTTATTGCAAAGAGGTTGCCAAGAGGATTCGGTAAGTATGAAGGAAAATTATCTTTTAAGTGTTTTAACTGCAATAAGATTGGTCATTTTGCCTCAAGGTGTCTGGAAAGATTTTCAAGGCAAAATCTTAACAAGCTGAGGTTCCAAAAGAACTGTTACTATGTACATGAAGATGATGATAATAAAGGAGTAACAGATAATGAATCAGAGATAGGAAACAAATCCATAAATGAATGGGTGTTCATTGCCATCAAGGAAGAAGATCCAATGTCCTCTGTATCTGTCAATCTTAAGACTGTGGAAAGAGCTTTGGCTGCCCAAATTGAAGAGAAGGATGATTGGGTCATTGACAGTGGTTGCTCTCACCATATGACAGGTGACAAAAATAAGTTTGTAGATTTGGAAAGATATGAAGGAGGAGTGGTAAAATTTGGTGACAATTCTGCTGGTAGAATCAGAGGAAGAGGAACTATTTCTTTTAATAGAAGAAACAAAACTGGTAATGTACTGTATGTTGAAGGTTTGAAGCATAATCTTCTCAGTGTTGGATAGTTGGTAGACAAAGGCTATGATCTCCAATTCAAGGATGGAAAATGCAAAATCTTTGAAAGTTCCGAAACAAAGATTGCATCCGGTACTCAAACTAAAGGTAATATCTTCCATTTGGTTGGTACTGGCAAAAGTTGCTTATTTATTCAAGTTGATCAGAGTTGGTTATGGCATAGAAGGATGTGTCATGTGAATTTTGATAATATCATCAAGATAAGCAATACTCAGGCTGTAAGAGATCTTCCAAAATTGGTGAAACCTACTAACAGCTTGTGCAAGGAATGTCAGTTGGGCAAGATGAGCAGAGTCACTTTCAAAAGCAAGGAACTGTCTTCTACCAGATTATTGGACCTAGTTCACACTGATCTTTGTGGTCCAGCAAGAACCAGGAGTATTCAAGGTGATAGATACTTCATGCTGCTAATTGATGACTATTCCCGAATGATGTGGGTAACCTTTCTAAAGGAGAAATCAGAAGCTCTTGAAAAATTCAAAATATTCAAGGCTATGGTGGAGAATGAAATAGGACTAAAGTTGAAATGTCTAAGGTCTGATAGGGGTGGAGAATTCACATCTGGTGAGTTCATTGAGTTCTGTGAGAAACATGGGATTAGGAGACAGTTGTCTGCTCCTAGGACTCCTCAGTAGAATGGAGTAGTGGAGAGGAAGAACCGGACCATCCAGGAAGCATCTAGGACCATGATGATGGAAGCAAATGTTCCTCAGATCTATTAGAGAGAAGTTGTCAGCACTGCAATCTATGCTCTCAATCAAATTCAAATCAGAAGCAATACCGGTAAAACCCCTTATGAACTATGGTTTGGCATTACTCCTACTGTAAGACATTTTAGAGTCTTTGGTAGCAAATGTTACATCAAAAGAGATGAAGATCTAGGCAAGTTTGATGCTAAAAGTGATGAAGGGATATTCTTGGGTTACTCTACTCAAAGCAAAGCATACTGGTGTTATAACAAGAGACTGAGAAAGATGATAGAAAGTGCAAATGTGAAGGTTGATGAGGAAATGGAGATACCCTCAAGGTTTTATGAATATGTTGAAGATGATCAGAATGGTGTTTTGGTTCAAGGAGTTCAATCCTCTTCTGAAAATCAGATTCAAACTGATCTGGTAAATTAGGAAGAAGAGACAGGTTTGAATGAGCCTGATCAAGAAGCAGAAGTGCAAGAAACTCCCAAAGTTCCAAGGTATGTAAGACTGAACCACTCTAAAGATCAAATCATTGGTGACAAAAGCAAAGGTGTGCAAACAAGAAGGAAAATTGCTCAAAATTTAGATGAATATTGTCTAATTTCAAAGATTGAACCTAAGACAATAAATGAAGCCTGTAATGACGAAAACTAGACCAAAGCAATGGAGGAAGAATTGATGCAAATTGAGAAAAATCACACTTGGGATCTTGTTCCCAAACCTAGAAACAAGAATGTGATTGGAACCAAATGGGTCTTCCAGAACAAACTAAATGAAGTTGGTGAAGTAATTAGAAATAAAGCCAGATTGGTCTGCAAGGGCTACTCACAAATAGAAGGAATTGATTTTGGAGAAACTTTTGCTCTGGTGGCAAGAATTGAAGCAGTTAGATTATTTCTTGCATTTGTTGCCTTCAAGGATTTCAAGGTGTATCAGATGGATGTCAAGTCTGCTTTCTTGAATGGTGACTTAGAAGAAGAAGTGTACATTGAACAACCGGATAGATTTCAATTATCTGAGCATGGTGATATGGTCTGCAAGTTGAAGAAGGCACTGTATGGACTAAAGCAAGCCCCAAGAGCATGGTATGAAAGATTGGATAAACATCTTTTGAATATTGGTTTCAACAAAGGTATTGCTGATAGTAACTTACATTTTAAAATTGATCATGAAAACATCTTGATTGTTGAAGTATTTGTTAATGATATCATCTTTGGAGGAAGAGACAGTATGTGTAGAACTTTTGTAAATCAAATGAAAAGTGAGTTTGAGATGTCAATGCTTGGTGAAATGAATTTCTTCTTGGGTCTACAAATTACTCAAACAAAAAAAGGCATCTTTATTTCTCAGACCAAATATGTGAAAGAATTGTTAAGGAAATTTAGAATGGAGGATTCAAAGCCAATGAATACTCCCATGGCAACCGAATGTAAGTTGAGCAAAGATGATGACTCTCCTAAGGCAAACCAGAGAAAGTACAGATCAATGATTGGAGGATTGTTGTACCTCACTCAAACTAGACCAGATATAATGCAGGTTGTTGGTCTTGTTGCGAGATTCCAGGCTGATCCTAGGGAATCTCATGTCATGGCAATCAAAAGGATCGTTAGATACTTAAAAGGGATGGTTGAGTATGTGGTATCCTAGAGATCATGACTTCTCTCTTCATGCATATACAAATGTTGATTGGGTAGGAGATGTGGATGACCAAAAGAGTACCATTGTGGAGCTAACTTTTTGGGAAAGAGATTGGTTTCTTGGCTAAACAAGAAATAAGAGGCAATATCCATGTCTACAACTGAAGCAGAATACATTGTAGCAGTAGGTAGTTGCACTCAAGTTTTGTGGATGAAGCAGATGCTAAGAGATATTAAAGTAGATTATGAGGAGCCTATCACAATTTTCTGTGATAATTCAAGTGCAATAAATATTTCTAAGAATCTGGTGTTGCATTCTAAGACTAAGCATATATCTATCAAGTTTCACTTTCTGAGAGAGCAAGTGAACAAGGATGAAGTCAGACTGGAGTTTGTGCCCTCTGATGAAACCATAAAGTGTCTCATATTTAGTCAAATAAAAGCATATATTTTCTCTTCATTAAATCAGTTTTTGAAGTGCACTTAAGTATGGGTTTGAAGATTTGTAGCTCAATATCAATTAAACTTGTCTAAATGCAATGATCAATGCCATGCATGAGTTTATCTTGATATTACATGTTCACTTTGAGATCAACATTTATTTTATCAATAAAGTGAAGAGAAAGTCTATTTTATGTTAAGTTGCAAAGTTTCAAAATTACAGAGCACCGGAGATGGACAGAGCTCCGGAGATGCACAGATCTTCAAAGATGGACAGAGCTTCAAAGATGCACAGAGCTCTGGAGATGGACAAAGCTCCAGAGATGGACAGAGCTCCAGAGATGCACAGAGCACCAGAGATGGACAGAGCTCCAGAGATGCACAGAGCTCCGGAGATGCACAAAGCGCCGGAGATGGACAAAGCACCGGAGATGGACAGAGCTCCGGAGATGCACAGAATGCCAGAGATGGATAGAGCTCCAGAGATGGACAGAGCTATGAATATGGATAGAGCACCAAAGATGGACAGAGCTCAGGAGATGTACAGAGCGCCGGAGATGCAAAAGTCAAAAATACAGTTTCAGTAAAACTGCAATATCTCACTCATTTCTTAACGAAAATCAGAATTTTAAAATGATCCAGAAAGCTTAAAGAGAGGAACAAATCTATGAAGGTGTTTTGAAGAGATTCATTAAAATGAATAAATGGTTGATGATATAAGTTGACTATTGTAGAACGTAAAGATGTAGAACAGAAAAGTCAAGAAAACCAATTTTAGTAAAACTACGATATCACTCTCATTTCTTAACAAAATTTAGAAATTTAAAATGATCTAGAAAGATGAAAGTTAGGGGAACAAAACCAAGAAATCATTTGAGGAGATCTTGTAAATTAAATGAGCAGTTTATGATGGAAGTTGACTGTTCCACAAGCTCTGAAGATGTTCCAGAAATACTTTATGAAGTTGTTGCGAATTCTTCCAATCTACCAACACACACTCCAAGATTTTCTGAAGGATAGATTGACTTTAATTACTCCTAAATTAATGGATCTAATTATGAATAATTATTCCATGCAAAGAATACACACTTAATGTCATTGCATGTCTTTCTAAAAGACTGCATGTTTTGCCTTGTAATCAGCAATTGTATAATCAGTTAACTAAATGAATAAGTTTAGTTAACTAGATAAATAAGTTTAGTTAGCTGCATGAATAAGTTTTCTACTCTAGAGAGACTCTCAATTAGAATTTAATAACCATAGTTATATATAAAGAACTATGGCGTAGAATAGAGAGAAAAGGGAAGTTGTAAAAGAATTATTTTTGAAGGAAAGAAGAACTCTGTTATTTTACAGTAACATGTAATTTGGATCTTGAAGGTTTTTGAATAAAGAAAGTTGTTCTACCCATTTGTTGATTACTGGAATTGATTAGTCTCTCTAGAGGAAGGAGCAAGGGCCCACTCCAACCGAAGGGTAGAGACTACATTTGTTAGTTTGTTTAGTTGCTTTGCTGCTATGCAATTTGTTTATTCAAAATTCCTTTATCTGTTCCTTTATTCCAGAATTAGATCAGCTGTTCAAGTTATTGCTTTCCTTAAATTAGGTTGTCTTTTTCAGCAGATTTTAAACCCAGTTTGTTTCATGCAATTGTCAAATCCCTTATGTAGAAAAGACTGCCATGCAAGTTATTCCTTCTCCCTTTTGCATACAGCCATGGACACCACCTTGGATTGATATTATTAAAATTAAATGATGAGGACTGCAATGACCCTCGTCATTTTTGGCACTGTTGCCAAGGATAGGTGTCATTAGGGAGTTGCTGTTGATTTGGTGCCAGCAGGTCAAAAAGAGGGGAAAATTGGTTTGGTAGTCTTTTTAGATTTATTGTTTTGAAGTCTAGGTAGATAAAAGAAGTTCCTCAAAAGAGATCTATATGCCAAAGACCTCCCTAAACAATAGATCCAAATCATAAGGTTCTTGCATGCAAAAAAGGTGAAAAATCTTGTTGTTCTATAATTTCAACTCTTGTGCAACCTCTTCAACTAGATGACCATGACTCCAATGTCCAGCAAGGAAAAATGCATTTTAGAAGGAGACATTAATGCCCTATTGCTTGCAATAGGTAACGAGTATAATGAAGAAATCTTGTCTCCACTGGAGGAGCTTGTATGGCAGAGTATTATTTGGATGCCTTCAAAGTCCAAGGAGGGCTGCCCGATCAGATATTTGAAGAACAACAAGGAGCTACCTCTAATCATGCATGTACCAGAATATGAGGAAGGGTTTCAAGATCTCTCCAATCAGCCCATGAATAACAAGGAGCTGTCTCTAATCATGCATGCATCAAAATATAAGGAAGGGTTGCAGGATCTCTCTAATCAGCCCATGCATGTACTAGAGTCAAAAATTATGGAGGAGGGTGTTATTTCAGAGGAAGGTGAAGCATCAAAGTTCAAATTTTTAGTCATCTTCTTCTCATGGTTTTCCTTTTCTTTTAGAAAGTTAAATGCATGGATCCATCATTTGAGAAAATGAAGTTATTTTCCCCAACCAGTTAATGGTTTTGTGTAACCTATCTCTACATCACTAAGTAGAGTAGGTTAGGGTAGGTTTCTTTTTTGCAAATAAGTGCTTTGCACATGCTTTTTCTATACAATTTGCTGCTTCCAAGAACTCTTGCAGATATTTTGGCATTTGAAGGAGTTAAAAACCTCTTTGCATGCATCATGCAAAACATGGGCTAAAAGATGGAGAACCAATTAGTGCATGATGGTCACATGGAAGACTAAGATGGATAGCAAGGTATCAGCTCTGGAGATCAACAGAATAATAGCTCTAAAAATCAGCAGAGTATTAGCTCCGGAGATCAGCAAAGTAATAGCTCCAGAGATGAACAACAAGCACCAACTCCAGGGATCAACATGGTATCAGATTTGCAGATGCACAATAGGGTATGAGTTCCAGAGATTATCATAATGGTAAATCCAAAGATCATTAGAACAGCTGCTCTAGAGAACACCAAAACAACAACTATAAGGCATCTCCAGAGCAACTGCAATAAAAGCAAAGAGGTTACCTCAAAAAGATGATTATGAAGTGTAGGAGGACCTGCAACCTCTTAAGTGTGGGGGAGATGATGAAACCATAAAGTGTCTCATATTTAGTCAAATAAAAGCATATATTTTTTCTTCATTAAATTAGTTTTTGAAGTGCACTTGAGTATGGGTTTGAAGATTTGTAGCTAAATATCAAATAAACTTGTCTAAATGCAACGATCAATGCCATGCATGAGTTTATCTTGATATTACATGTTCACTTTAAGATCAGCATTTATTTTATCAATAAAGTGAAGAGAAAGTCTATTTTATGTTAAGTTATAGAGTTTCAGAATTACAGAGCGTCGGAGATGGACAGAGCTCCGAAGATGCATAGAGCGCCAGAGATGGATAGAGCACCAGAGATGGACAAAGCTCCGAAGATGGACAGAGCTCTGGAGATGGACAGAGCTCCAGAGATGCACAAAGCACCTGAGATGGACAGAGCTCCGGAGATGGAGAGAGCTCCGGAGATGGAGAGAGCTCTGGAGATGCACAGAGCGTCAGAGATGCACAGAGCTCCAGAGATGGACAGAGCTCTAAAGATGGACAGAACGTCAGAGATGGACAGAGCTCCAGAGATGTATAGAGCATCAGAGATGCACAGAGCGCCGGAGATGCAGAAGTCAAAAATGCAGTTTCAGTAAAACTGTAATATCTCACTCATTTCTTAACAAAAATTAGAATTTCAAAATGATCCAGAAAGCTTAAAGAGAGAGGAACAAATCTATGAAGGTTTTTTGAAGAGATTCATTAAAATGAATAAATGGTTGATGATATAAGTTGACTATTGCAGAACGCGAAGATGCAGAACAAAAAAGTCAAGAAAACCAGTTTTAGTAAAACTATGATATCTCTCTTGTTTCTTAACAAAATTTATAAATTCAAAATGATCTAGAAAGATGAAAGTTAGGGGAACAAAACTCAGAAATTATTTGAGGAGATCTTGTAAATTAAATGAGCAGTTTATGACGGAAGTTGACTGTTCCACAAGCTCTGAAGATGTTCCAGAAATACTTTATGAAGTTGCTGCAAATTTTTCCAATCTACCAACACACACTCCAAGATTTTCTAAAGGATAGATTGACTATAATTACTCCTAAATTAATGGATCTAATTATGAGTAACTATTCTATGCAAAGAATGCACACTTAGTGTCATTGCATGTCTTTCTAAAAGGCTGCATGTTTTGCCTTGTAATCAGTAATTGTATAATCAGTTAACTAAATGAATAAGTTTAGTTAACTAGATAAATAAGTTTAGTTAGCTGCATGAATAAGTTCTCTACTCTAGAGAGACTCTCAATTAGAATTTAATAACCATAGTTATATATAAAGAACTATGGCGTAGAATAGAGAGAAAAGGGAAGTTGTAAAAGAATTATTTTTGAAGGAAAGAAGAACTCTATTATTTTACAGCAACATGTAATTTGGATCTTGAAGGTTTTTGAATAAAGAAAGCTGTTTAAGTTATTGCTTTCCTTAAATTAGGTTATCTTTTTTAGCAGATTTTAAACCCAGTTTGTTTCATGCAATTGTCAAATCCCTTCTGTAGAAAAGACTGCCATGCAAGTTATTCCCTCTCTCTTTTGCATACAACCATGGACACCGCCTTGGATTGATATTATTAAAATTAAATGATGAGGACTGCAACAACCCTCGTCACCCTCCAAGGATCAGATTGCAGATATTTTTACTAAACCTCTTCCCAAGGACTCTTTTGAGTATCTCAGGGAGAAGTTAGGGGTTATTGCCCCTCTGGTGATGAACTAGGATGCACTGATGTGCATCAATCTGATGGATATCACAGTCATATCTTTTGATCTGCATTGATGATGGGGAGCTGCTACTCAGGGGGAGCAGCAGGTATGATTCTTAAGTATTGGAGTTGCAAGTATGAGCCCTTTGCCATTGATGTCAAAGGGGGAGAGAAGACATGTGAAAAATAAGTGGTTGATGATCAAAGGGGGAGCAGACATGTGAATAGTTGTTATTGATAGGGGGAGTTGTGACAGTAAGAAGAAGTTCTTGTCTTGATGGTTTTTCACATCATATGTTGCCATCAATGACAACGGGGGAGAATGTTGCAAGTATGGGTCTAATCAGTCTTGTCATTGATGTCAACATACTTATGTTTCATTAATGAGGAGGATTGGATGAGTTGTGTGCTGAAGATATTGAGAAAATTAGTCTCAATCAGGAACAGTGAAGAACAGTGATGACAACAAGGTAAAAGTCCAAGATAGGTTGAGGATAAGAGGATGCGGTTTAAAGGGTTTGTAAATATAAGTCTTGAGATACTCCAGTCAAGTTTTCAGGGGTCCGCATGAAGATCTGAAGAAGTTATGGTCGCTCAAGTAGAACAGGCTCCGACAGGTGTCCAGAGGTGACAAAGTGACACAGATAGGTCCGGTGAGGTCCGGTAATGCATTATCCCATTCTACGAATTGGAGGAAGTGTTGGGGACGTCCTTGTGAAGTGTCAAGTAGATTGGTTTGTTGATTAAAGGTTCGAAAGAACCTATTCCTTTGTGATAGTGATGACAGACTATGTTCTTGAGGTTCTGGATGAAGGAGAGAAGGATTCCAGTAAGCAGATGAAATGTGGATGTTGTTGGTGATTCAGGAAAGCTTGTGGTGATCTGTGGATTAGTTCCAGTTCATGTTGGTGTTCTGCATTGAAGTTAAAGTTCGTATTTAAAGAATAACCACCAGATGTTGGTGTTCTTCCTAAGACTGGCCAACCGGATGTATTACACGTCTTGTCGATGTTCTTGTAGGTGTTTGCTAACTTAGATGATTGTTCCTAAGTCAATGTAGTGTATAAATAAGGGATTGAGAAGTTATTTCAAAGTGTGTCATGTGGAGATGAGAGTGTGGTAGCGAAAAGCAGAGCGAAAGGCAGAGCAGGTGTATTGAGCTTAATGGACTGATTCAAGCATAATGAAGATGCTATTCTCTAGTTCATGTATGTAATACTTATTTCTTTGTAGACAGTGTGTCTCTTGTAGGTAGTGAGCCTCTTATGAGCAGTGTGCTGAGGCAGTGAGCCCTAATTGGCATGTGTCATTTTGATCTTTCTATTCTTCTAATAGAGAATGCATTCTTGGGTTAATCACCCCATGGTTTTTCCCTTAACCGGGTTTTCCACGTCAAAATCTTGGTGTGTTATGTGTTGATGAGTTTCTATTTTTTATTTGAATGCATTATGTTTCATGTTTAATATATTGCTAATCACCAAGAAGATTTAAGTGTGGAAATTAGAGAAAGTTTTTGCACAACTGATTCACCCCCCCTCTCAGTTGTGTGCCCTAAGTCTAACAACTACAACATCTGACAAAATTCTCATTTCTTTGAGGTATTCCACTAAACAGTTCATGTGCCTTGCTTATGCTTCCTTACTTTGCATTCTTATAAAAGTCCTATAACAGTCATAATTAATCTTCATACTAATCTTGATAGTAATCTTGCCATCATTGTATTCCATGAGATGACAGTCCTATACATGTCTACTAGGATAGTTTTAACTACAACAGTCCTAAAATAGTCCTAGAATAGTCCTATAATAAGCACAGCATTTAATGTACATATTTATGATATTCATATTTACTTAAATTTACTTGTTCATGCTTCTCACAGGACGTCACCTCCCCTACCCATCCAGCTCTACAGAAGAAAAGAGACAACAAATGATCAAGAGGGATCACCAATTGGTGGTAAGTGATTGATTACTTATGTCATGTTATATATTTTGAATATTAATTCCTATGTTAATGTGCACATTGTTTGATTGTATTAATAGGTAGAAATTCAAAAATCTCTATCGAGGAGGTCTAGTTGATGAGCGATAGAGGATGAGTCATTGACTGGTTCACCATCTTCATGGCCTAGCTAGAGCCATAAATTATTTGATAGCAATCCATAGGAGATTTGATTTTGGGACATATTGTTACATATGCCTATTTGGCTTTGTAAACATACTTTTGTATGTTATCGATGTATATCATTGTATATACCCATATGGTTTTATTTGTACATGCCTATATGGCTTGATATATACACTATACATTATTTTCATGACATTATGCATATATGTATATATAAGATCCTAATTTGGCACTAGGAGGGAGAATGTTTTCAAAGGTTATGGAATTTGGTTTTAAACGTTCCAATTGTATTTGCTTCAAAGTTTTTAAGCCTTTTCAAAAAATCCATTTTGTGCATATCTTGCAATCATTGCATTCCATGAGATAGCATCTCTTTGAGGTGTCATGCCAAACTGTTCACATGCCTTGTCTATGCTTCCACACTTTGGATTTACACCCGCCAATTGCATTTTCTTAACATTTCCTTTCAATCCTTATCAAAAATTCCATTTTGTGCACATATTGCAATCATTGCATTCCTTCATTTACAACACATGATTAAATAAGAAGATGCATATTTACAACACTTAAGAATATGTAGTAGTGTTTCTCATGTCACCAATACTATGTTTACATCTTCACATACATGGCTTACAACATGTGACAATATGAATGATAGAGAATGTTTGCATCAACATGATGGCACAACATGAACAAATTGCATGTTTGTAGCAATTTCATTGGGTCAATGATTGAGAATGTGTCAACTTCAACAATATTTTTTGTTCTTCTCATCAAGACCTTCATGAAATGATACATCAGTTTCTTGATATTCAATCATGCATTAGAGATCTTCAAAGTGTTAAAGATGTTTGAAGTGATGAAGAAACTTGTTATTTTGATGTATTTCAACTCCAAACTTGTGCCTAGAAGTGAAGGCACTAATCCTTGATCAAACTAACCTAAAAGTGTGCCTTGTTACTTAGGGTGCTAGATTATGATTGATCAACCTAAAATGTGCACCTAAGGCTAGATAGTGAATTAGAAGGATAAAATACATCATCAAAGGATTTTATAGTTATTGAAGGCATCAAATGATGACTTGGGCGCACATCTACCTCTCTACACCATCAAATGTGCACCTAGATTAGTGAGGTGCCACTTCATATCTCTATGACTTTGGGTATGGACCTTGATAATGAATACAAGGCGCCAATTATTGAATAAATAACCTATAATGAGTACCTTACTATTTGAGGTGCTAGTTCATGCTTCTAGAACACCCAAAGTGCACCTAGATGTTGAGGCGCTAGCTCTTGCTCAAGCAACCTTGAAAGTGTGCTTTCACAAGGAGGTTAAAATGTATTATCAAAGGATTAAGTTGAATCAAGGAATCATCATTGAAGACAAGTAAAACATTATTATGAATGAGTCACACTTTTCATCATCTCTAACCTCATAATTGTGCCTTCCATTGGAAGCTCATATTGTGCCTAAAGGAATGGTACTAAGATATCATCCATGTCAATGATTGAGAATGTGTCAACTGGAACAATATTTTTTGTTCTGCTCATCGTGGGGCCGAACGGACTGCGCCAAAACATCGGGATGGGTAGGTAAATGCCAAGGGAGGTCTCATTTTGTGTGCCAACCGTCCCAGTCATTTCAGGCAAGAGGCTACCGACAAAGTCCCTTAAGATCCCTGAGACCAAAAAACTGCCAAACTTTGACGGAGCAATTCTCAGAATTCGTGACAGCTGGGAATGTTGTGTTTGGACCTAAAGGTGCACGTGGGGTCCATCCACAATAATCTCTCTCATTTTTGGTCAACTCCATTCTGTTTGACCGTGCCAAAATCAAATGCATTGTTGCAAAATGCTTCAATTTGATGCAATGGAAAGGTGCTAGGTGTGACATTTTTCATTCCATAGCTCGTGGGGTTGAACGGACTGCCCCAACGCATTAGGGTGGGCAGGTAAATGCTAGTGGAGGTCTAATTTTGTGCTCCAAGTGTCCCAATCATTCCAGGAAAGAGGCTACCGACAAAGTCCCTTAAGATCCCTAAGACCAAAAAACTGCCAAACTTTGACGAAGCAGTTCTCAGAATTTGTGACGGTTAGGAATGTTCTGTTTGGACCTACAGGTGCACATAGAGTCCATCCACAATAACTTATCTTGTTTTTGGTCAACTCCATTCCATTTGACCATGCCAAAATCAAACCCATTGTTGCAAAATGATTCAATTTGATGCAGTGGAAAGGTGCTAGGTGTGACATTTTTCAGTCCATAGCTCATGGGGTCCAATGGACTGCGCCAACATGTCGGGTTGGGCTGATAAATGCCATTAAAGGTCTCATTTTGTGCCCCAAGCATCCCAATCATTCTGGGCAAGAGGCTACCGGCAAAGTCCCTTAAGATCCCTGAGACCAAAAAACTGCCAAACTTTGACGGAGAAGTTCTCAGAATTCCTGATAGCTGGGAATGTTCTATTTGGACCTATAGGTGCATGTGGGGTCCATCTACAATAACCTTTCTCATTTTTGGTCAACTCCATTCTGTTTGACCATGCCGAAATCAAACGCATTGTTGCAAAATGCTTCAATTTGATGCAGTGGAAAGGTGTTATGTGTGACATTTTTCATTCCATAGCTTGTGGGGTCGAATGGACTATGCCAACATGTTAGGGTGGACAGTTTAATGCCATTGGAGGTCTCGTTTCATGCGCTAAGCGTCCCAGTCGTTTCGAGCTGTAAGCTACCAACAAAGTCAAAAGTTGCTAGGATTGAAATTTTGCATTCTACAGGTCCTGGGGCTGAACAGATTGCACCAACACATCGGGGTAGGTGATTAAATACTAGGGGACATCTTGTTTTATGTGCAAAGCATCCCAGTACTTCCGAGCTGTAAGCTATCGGCAAAGTGACTTTACTGGTAGCTTGTAGCTTGGAACGACTCAGATGTTTTGCACACAAAATGAGGCATCCCCTAGCATTTACCCACCCACCTTGATGTGTTGGCATAATTTGTTCAGTCCCAGGACCTATGGAATGCAAAATTTCAATCCTAGCAACTTTTGACTTTGTCGGTAGCTTACAGCTCAAATGACTGGGACGCTTGGTGCATCAAACGAGACCTCCAATGGCATTTACCCATCTACCCCAATGCGTTGGCACAGTCTGTTCGACCCCACGAGCTATGGAATGAAAAATGTCACACCTAGCACCTTTCCACTGCATCAAATTGAAGCATTTTGTAATAATGTGTTTGATTTCGGCACGATCAAATAGAATGGAGTTGACCAAAAATGAGAGAGCTTATTGTGGACCCATGTGCACCTGTAGGTCCAAAAAAAATTCCTAGCTATCACAAATTCTAAGAATTGCTCCGTCAAAGTTTGGTAGTTTTTTGGTCTCAGGGATCTTAAGGGACTTTATCGATAGCCTCTTGCCCAGAATGACTGGGATGCTTGATGCACAAAATGAGACCTCTAATGGCATTTACCCACCCACCCCAATGCGTTGGCGTAGTCCGTTTGACTCCACGAGCTATGGAATGAAAAATGTCACACCTAGCACTTTCCACTACATCAAATTGAAGCATTTTGCAACAATGCATTTGATTTCGACATGGTCAAACAGAATGGAGTTGACCAAAAATGAGAGAAGTTATTGTGGATGGACCCCACATGCACATGTAGGTCTAAACAAAACATTTCCAGTTGTTACGAATTCTAAAAACTACTCCGTCAAAGTTTGGCAATTTTTTGGTCTCAGGGATCTTAAGGGACTTTATTGGTAGCCTCTTGCCCGGAATGACTGGGACGCTTGGCGCACAAAATGAGACCTCCACTAGTATTTACTTGCCCACCCTGATGTGTTGATACAATCCATTTGACCCCACGAGCTATGGAATGAAAAATGTCACACCTAGCACCTTTCCACTGCATCAAATTGAAGCATTTTGCAATAATTCGTTTGATTTCGGCACGGTCAAACAGAATGGAGTTGACCAAAAATGAGAGAGGTTATTGTGGATGGACCCCACATGCACCTGTAGTTCTAAATGAAACATTCCCAACTATCACAAATTCTGAGAACTACTCCATCAAAGTTTGATAGTTTTTGGTAATAGGGATCTTAAGGGACTTTGCCAGTAGCCTCTTGCTTGGAATGACTGGGACACTTGAGACCTCCAGTAGCATTTACCTACCCACCCTGACACGTTGGCATAGTTTGTTCGACCCCACGAGCTATGGAATGAAAAATGTCACACCTAGCACCTTTCCACTGCATCAAATTGAAGCATTTTGCAACAATGTGTTTGATTTCGGTACGGTCAAATGGAATGGAGTTGACCAAAAATGAGAGAGGTTATTGTGGGTGGACCCCACATGCACTTGTAGGTACAAACACAACATTCCCAGTTGTCACGAATTCTGAGAACTGCTCTGTCAAAGTTTGGCAATTTTTTGGTCTCAGGGATCTTAAGGGACTTTGCCGGTAGCCTCTTGCCTGGAATGACTGGGATGCATGGCACAAAAATGAGACCTTCCCTGGCATTTACCCACCCACCCCAACGTGTTGGCGCAGTCCATTTGGCCCCATGATGAGCAAAACAAAAAATATGGCACCTGGCAAGGTTTTTTCTCTTAGGATCTTAAGTGACTTTGCTCTTACGGAACAATGTATCAGCAAAGACCCTAGTTTTCATAAGGGGAGACATGTGATTTTAAGAGGTTTTTGGGAATGTGACTTTATCCTTCAACTCCTTATCCAATGATGAGTTTATTCTCAGAGTTTGATGGCTTTTATGAGCATATACACGATGTTGTTTTAGGATAGTCATAAAGGGCAGTTTTTGGACAGCCATGTGTATCTTTTTAACAATCATAAAGGGCAAGTTGTACATGGACTGTGACAGTCCCAAAACTCATATAAATCATCCATTTTGGTGTTTTACAACCTTATAAATCCATTAGATCATTTATACAAACCCTAATGCAACTTATAAACCCTCTTTACATAGTAATTTCATGAATGATTGTCTTGTATGATTGTTTTGTGTATTTTAACAGACCAGTGAGGATTGTATGGTGTTGTGATCTTCATGATTTTAACTTGATGCAGAGATAGGATCCAACTCAACATGATAGAGGCATCATTACAAATGGATTGAATTGCAATAGTCGGAGAGCCAACCTCCTATCAATGAGAGTTCAATGATAGTAAATAGAGAGCTACTTGACCATAAATAGGATTTACATACATACATATATATATATATATATATATATATATATATATATATATGATCTCGTAGGCATCTAGGTTTCATACACAAATTGCAATAGTTGTAGAGCTAACCTCCTATCAATGAGAGTTGAATAATAGTAAATAAAGAGCTTCTCGGCCATAAATGGGATTTGCATACACACACACCCAACTAAAAAAGTATCCTTATTGGCCTTATTGGCACCTCCCCCCAAGATGTAAATTTTTTATGTTTATATTGTGCCCTCAGTGTCCTTATTGGCCTTATTGGCACCTAAAACATAAGAAAGTAGATTCCACCCCAGCTTTCAATTACAATTGCTCTCAGGCCCTAACACATCCATACAGTGTTGTACTAAACAAAGAAATAGTAGGAAAATAGTAAAATCTACAAAAATAGAGTTTCTTGACATTAATTTCATTCAAACTTGTCTTCAATTCATCTTCAAAATATTTTCAATACATCTCCAATGCCTTTTCCATGAAGGTTTATGCATAATTATACATGATTTGAGGGAAAGCAATAGTCTCCAACTGACTTTTGAGTACTTGATTGTTCATCTTCCATACTTTTGCATTTTTTTTACATTTTTCATATGACAACTTTGACATATTTACAAAATTTGACAAGATGAAGACTAAATACATGATGAAATGGTTTATCATGACCTTATTAGATTTCAAGCTACTA
Organism: Cunninghamia lanceolata; assembly: GCA_027924645.1. Taxonomy (NCBI): domain Eukaryota; kingdom Viridiplantae; phylum Streptophyta; class Pinopsida; order Cupressales; family Cupressaceae; genus Cunninghamia; species Cunninghamia lanceolata. Next base: position 1,795,070 of record BSBN01001254.1, read on the forward strand.
TGCTTGATTAGGGCATATAAGGAATTTTGTCATATTGATTCTATTGATTCTATTGATCTAAAACCATTCTTAATGCTAAACATATCATCAATGGACTAAAGAACTATCATCATAATGTATGGCATCATGGGAAGTATCATGACATGCACATAAGGAATTTAAATTATATTGTATATCAAGGTGGGGTAAGTGCAGGAAGATGGGGGGCCAAAAAGGGGTCTTAAGCGGCCACGTTTTTTCTGAAATCAGGAAATACTAGCCTTGGATGAGAAATTGAGCATAGTTACACTCAAAATTTGGAGATGCAACCAAAACAATGTTCGTAGTGCTCTGAGTCTAAACTACTATTTTGTTTTGAAAATGGCATAGATTAAGGGGTTCAAAAGAGGGAGCCACAGAAATTGGTGTTGTTTCTGTCAAAAAAACATAACATAGCATGTTTTGTGGCTCCCTCATAAGGTCAACTTTTTTTGGTATTTTTAAAATTGCTTCAGTAAGTAATTAGCTAATAGCATGTAGTTTATGCCTGATTTTTCTGATAATTTTTTGATGAATATTTGATTTTTTACTAATTTTCAAAGTGGACACATCCTAAAAAACAAAATTTTGGCCGTGCTACCCCTATAAATTTTGAAAAATAATTGAAAATCATTTTTTTATTTTTTTAATATTTGTAGAATGGAGTCTAGTTTCTAAATATGTAATTTTTTTGAAATTTGAATGAATAGTTATTTTACAATGAAAAAAAGACCAAACAGTGGTTTTTGCCTAAAAACGGACACACAAACAAAAGAAATTAAAGATGAAAGGCTTAACATTGTTAAAATGTGAAAAAAATCACATCATCAAATAGCTAAGAGAAAGCCTAACATTACCCATGTGTTTAATTTGTTCAACCTTGAAACACGTGCAAATCTGAGGGTTAGCACGAACAAAATTATGTGAAATTTTGAAGAATATAGAAAAACACGTCTGTGACTGTTCATAAGGCACTCCAAGCCTTTGGGTTGGAAATCCAAAGCAAATCCCAAGCCCAAGGCTTGGGATTCCCAAAGCAAGACATAACGCGAGCACGTTATAACGCACTCGCGTTATGTTTTGCCTTGCATTTTTCCTTTCCCGCAAGTTTATTGTTTGTCATGTTTGACATAACGCGAGCGTGTTATAACGTGCTCGCGTTATGTTCCCCTCAAATTTTTTTACGTTCAAGGCTATTAATCATGAGGGTTAAGGGATAAGGGATAGAGTTGGAGGGTTTAGGGATATGGGATTAGCATTTAAGGTATAGTATCGAGCCCGTTGAGGGTCTAGGAATAGGGATAGCGTTTAGGGTTTAGGGATGAGGGATGACAGATTAGGGTTGAGGGTTTAGGGTTTAGGGATAGGGTTGAGGGTCAAGGGATCAGAGTTAAGCGTTGAGGGATTAGGGTTTGACATTGAGGGTTGAGGGTTGAGGTTCAAGGGTCAAGGGTTTAGGGATAGGGTTTAGGGTCGAGGGATTAGGGTTAAAGTAGAGTGTGGAGGGTGTAAGGATTAGGGATAAGGTTGGAGGGTTTAGGGATAAGGGATTACGGTTTAAGGTATAGTATCGAGTCTGTTGAGGGTTTAGGAATAGGGATAGCATTTAGGGTTTAGGGATGAGGGATTAGAGTTGAGGGATGATGGATTAGGATTGAGGGTTGAGGGATTAGGGTTTAGGGATAAGGTTTAAGGTTGAGGGTTGAGGGATTAGGGTTTAAGGTATAGTGTTGAGGGTTGAGGGTTGAGGGTTTAGGATTGGGGTTTAGGGTTGACGGATTAGCATTTAATGTCGAGGTTAGGGTTAGAGTGTCGAGGGTAGAGGGATTAGGGATAGGGTTTAGGGTTGAAGGTTTAAGGATTGAGGGTTGAGGCTTTAGGGATGAGGGTTTAAGGCTTAAGATATAGTGTCAAGTGTTGAGGGTGTAGGGATAGGGTTTAAGTTTTAAGGGTTAAGGGTTGAGGGATAGGGATTAGGGTTTAAGGTATAGTGTTGAGGGTCGAGGGATCAGAGTTAAGGGTTGAGGGATTAGGGTTTGACATTGAGGGTTGAGGGTTGAGGTTCTAGGGTCAAGGGTTTAGGGATAGGGTTGAGGGTCGAGGAATTAGGGTTAAAGTAGAGTGTGGAGGGTATAAGGATTAGGGATAGGGTTGGAGGGTTTAGGGATAAGGGATTAGGGTTTAAGGTATAGTATCGATTCTGTTGAGGGTGTAGGAATAGAGATAACATTTAGGGTTTAGGGATGAGGGATTAGAGTTGAGGGATGACGGATTAGGGTTGAAGGTTGAGGGATTAGGGTTTAGGGATAAGGTTTAGGGTTGAGGGCTGAGGGATTAGGGTTTAAGGTATAGTGTTGAGGGTTTAGGGATAGGGTTTAGGGTTGAGGGATTAGAGTGAAGGGTTGAGGGATTAGGATTTGACGTTGAGGGTTGAGGGTTTAGGGTTAGGGTTGAGAGATGAGGGATCAGAGTTAAGGGTTGAGGGATTAGGGTTTGACGTCGAGGGTTGAGGGTTGAGGTTTGAGGGTCAAGGGTTTAGGGATAGGGTTGAGGTTGAAGGGATTAGGGTTAAAGTAGAGTGTGGAGGGTGTAAGGATTAGGGATAGGGTTGGAGGGTTTAGGGATAAGGGATTAGAGTTTAAGGTATAGTATTGAGTCTATTGAGGGTTTAGGAATAGGGATAGCATTTAGGGTTTAGGGATGAGGGATTAGATTTGAGGGATGAGGGATTAGGGTTGAGGGTTGAGGGTTGAGGGATTAGGGTTTAGGGATAAGGTTTAGGGTTGAGGGTTGAGGGATTAGGGTTTAAGGTATAGTGTTGAGGGTTGATGGTTTAGGGATAGGGTTTAGGTTTGAGGGATTAGGGTTTAGGGTTGATGAATTAGGGTTTAATGTTGAGAGTTAAGGATTGAGGGTTGAGGGTTGAGGTTGAGGGATAGGGTTAATGGTCAAGGGATTAGGGTTAAATAAGAGTGTCGAGGGTAGAGGGATTAGGGTTTAAGGTATAGTATCGAGCCTATTGAGGGTCTAGGAATAGGGATAGGAATAGGGATAGTGTTTAGAGTTTAGGAATGAGGGATTAGAGTTGAGGGATGACGGATGACAGATTAGGGTTGAGGGTTGAGGGATTAGGGTTTAGGGACAAGGTTTAGGGTTAGGGTTGAGGGATTAGGGTTTAAGGTATAGTGTTGAGGGTTTAGGGATAGGGTTTAGGGTTGAGGGATTAGAGTGAAGGCTTGAGGGATTAGAATTTGACGTTGAGGGTTAAGGGTTTAGGGATAGGGTTGAAGGTCAAGGGATCAGAGTTAAGAGTTGAGGGATTAGGGTTTGATGTTGAGGGTTGAGGGTTGAGGTTCAAGGGTCAAGGGTTTAGGGATAGGGTTGAGGGTCAAGGAATTAGGGTTAAAGTAGAGTGTGGAGGGTATAAGGATTAGGGATAGGGTTGGAGAGTTTAGGGATAAGGGATTAGAGTTTAAGGTATAGTATTGAGTCTGTTGAGGGTTTAGGAATAGGGATAGCATTTAGGGTTTAGGGATGAGGGATTAGAGTTGAAGGATGAGGGATTAGGGTTGAGGGTTGAGGGATTAGGGTTTAGGGATAACGTTTAGGGTTGAAGGTTGAGGGATTAGGGTTTAAGGTATAGGATTGAGGGTTGAGGCTTTAGGGATGAGGGTTTAAGGCTTAAGATATAGTGTCAAGTGTTGAGGGTGTAGAGATAGGGTTTAAATTTTAAGGGTTAAGGGTTGAGGGATAGGGATTAGGGTTTAAGGTATAGTGTTGAGGCTTGATGGATTAGAGTTAAGGGTTGAGGGATTAGGGTTTGACGTTGAGGGTTGAGGGTTGAGGTTCAAGGGTTAAGGGTTTAGGGATAGGGTCGAGGGTCGAGGAATTAGGGTTAAAGTAGAGTGTGGAGGGTATAAGGATTAGGGATAGGGTTGGAAGGTTTAGGGATAAGGGATTAGGGTTTAAGGTATAGTATCGATTCTGTTGAGGGTGTAGGAATAGGGTTAGCATTTAGGGTTTAGGGATGAGGGATTAGAGTTGAGGGATGACGGATTAGGGTTGAGGGTTGAGGGATTAGGGTTTAGGGATAAGGTTTAGGGTTGAGGGCTGAGGGATTAGGGTTTAAGGTATATTGTTGAGGGTTTAGGGATAGGGTTTAGGGTTGAGGGATTAGAGTGAAGGGTTGAGGGATTAGGATTTGACATTGAGGGTTGAGGGTTTAGGGTTTAGGGTTAGGGTTGAGAGATGAGGGATCAGAGTTAAGGGTTGAGGGATTAGGGTTTGACGTCGAGGGTTGAGGGTTGAGGTTTGAGGGTCAAGGGTTTAGGGATAGGGTTGAGGTTGAAGGGATTAGGGTTTAAGGTATAGTGTTGAGGGTTGATGGATCAGAGTTAAGGGTTGAGGGATTAGGGTTTGACATTGAGGGTTGAGGGATTAGGGTTTGACGTTGAGGGTTGAGGGTTGAGGTTCGAGGGTCAAGGGTTTAGGGATAGGGTTTAGGGTTGAGGTTCGAGGGTCAAGGGTTTAGGGATAGGGTTGAGGTTGAAGGGATTAGGGTTTAAGGTATAGTGTTGAGGGTTGATGGATCAGAGTTAAGGGATGAGGGATTAGAGTTGAGGGATGACTTATTAGGGTTGAGGCTTGAGGGATTAGGGTTTAGGGATAAGGTTTAGGGTTGAGGGATGAGGGATTAGGGTTTAAGGTATAGTGTTGAGGGTTTAGGGATAGGGTTTAGGGTTGACGGATTAGAGTGAAGGGTTGAGGGATTAGGATTTGACGTTGAGGGTTGAGGGTTTAGGGCTTAGGGTTAGGGTTGAGAGATGAGGGATCAGAGTTAAGGGTTGAGGGATTAGGGTTTGATGTCGAGGGTTGAGGTTTGAGGTTCGAGGGTCAAGGGTTTAGAGATGGGGTTGAGGTTGAATGGATTAGGGTTTAAGGTATAGTGTTGAGGGTTGATGGAGCAGAGTTAAGGGATGAGGGATTAGAGTTGAGGGATGACGGATTAGGGTTGAGGATTGAGGGATTAGGGTTTAGGGATAAGGTTTAGGGTTGAGAGTTGAGGGATTAGGGTTTAAGGTATAGTGTTGAGGGTTTAGGGATAGGGTTTAGGGTTGAGGGATTAGGATTTGACATTGAGGGTTGAGGGTTTAGGGTTTAGGGTTAGGGTTGAGAGATGAGGGATCAGAGTTAAGGGTTGAGGGATTAGGGTTTGATGTCGAGGGTTGAGGGTTAAGGTTCAAGGGTCAAGGGTTTAGGGATAGGGTTGAGGTTGAAGGGATTAGGGTTTACGGTATAGTGTTGAGGGTTGATGGATCAGAGTTAAGGGTTAAGGGATTAGGGTTTGACATTGAGGGTTGAGGGATTAGGGTTTGACATTAAGGGTTGAGGGTTGAGGTTTGAGAGTCAAGGGTTTAGGGATAGGTTTGAGGGTTGAGGTTCAAGGGTCAAAGGTTTAAGGATAGGGTTGAGGTTGAAGGGATTAGGGTTTAAGGTATAGTGTTGAGGGTTGATGGATCAGAGTTAAGGGATGAGGAATTAGAGTTGAGGGATGACGGATTAGGGTTGAGGGTTGAGGGATTAGGGTTTAGGGTTGAGGGCTGAGGGATTAGGGTTTAAGGTATAGTGTTGAGGGTTTAGGGATAGGGTTTAGGGTTGAGGGATTAGGATTTGACGTTGAGGGTTGAGGGTTTAGGGTTTAGGGTTAGGGTTGAGAGATGAGGGATCAGAGTTAAGGGTTGAGGGATTAGGGTTTGACATCAGGGGTTGAGGGTTGAGGTTCAAGGGTCAAGGGTTTAGGGATAGGGTTGAGGTTGAAGGGATTAGGGTTTAAGGTGTAGTGTTGAGGGTTGATGGATTAGAGTTAAGGGCTGAGGGATTAGGGTTTGACATTGAGGGTTGAGGGTTGAGGTTTGAGGGTCAAGGGTTTAGGGATAGGGTTGAGGGTTGAGGTTCGAGGGTCAAGGGTTTAGGGATAGGGTTGAGGTTGAAGGGATTAGGGTTTAAGGTATAGTGTTGAGGGTTGATGGATCAGAGTTAAGGGATGAGGGATTAGAGTTGAGGGATGACAGATTAGGGTTGAGGGTTGAGGGATTAGGGTTTAGGGATAAGGTTTAGGGTTGAGGGCTGAGGGATTAGGGTTTAAGGTATTGTGTTGAGGGTTTAGGGATAGGGTTTAGGGTTGATGGATTAGGATTTGACATTGAGGGTTGAGGGTTTAGGGTTTAGGGTTAGGGTTGAGAGATGAGGGATCAAAGTTAAGGGTTGAGGGATTAGGGTTTGACATCAAGGGTTAAGGGTTGAGGTTTGAGGGTCAAGGGTTTAGGGATAGGGTTGAGGTTGAAGGGATTAGGGTTTAAGGTATAGTGTTGAGGGTTGATGGATCAAAGTTAAGGGTTGAGGGATTAGGGTTTGACGTTGAGGGTTGAGGGATTAGGGTTTGATGTTGAGGGTTGAGGGTTGAGGTTCGAGGGTCAAGGGTTTAGGGATAGGGTTGAGGTTGAAGGGATTAGGGTTTAAGGTATAGTGTTGAGGGTTGATGGATTAGAGTTAAGGGTTGAGGGATTAGGGTTTGACGTTGAGGTTTGAGGGTTGAGGGTTGAGGTTCGAGGGTCAAGGGTTTAGGGATAGGGTTGAGGTTCAAGGGATTAGGGTTAAAGTAGAGTGTGGAGGGTGTAAGGATTAGGGATAGGGTTGGAGGGTTTAGGGATAAGGGATTAGAGTTTAAGGTATAGTATCGAGTCTGTTGAGGGTGTGGGATTAGGGATAGCATTTAGGGTTTCGGGATGAGGGATTAGAGTTGAGGGATGACGGATTAGGGTTGAGGGTTTAGGGATAGGGTTGAGGGTTGAGGGATTAGGATTTGACATTGAGGGTTGAGGGTCGAGGGTCAAGGGATCAGAGTTAAGGGTTGAGGGATTAGGGTTTGTCGTTGAGGGTTGAGGGCATTTTCTATCAAGAACTTGATTATGAGGGCTTGCCCCTTCATTGTTATGCCTATCATATGGCAGAGAATCTGGCAAGCCCTTGCAGGAAAAAGATGTGATCAATGCAAAGGATGTGATGAATATATAGCAGGACAAAACACGAGCGCGTTATAATGTGCTCGTGTTTTGTATTTCTATTGAAATGGTAAAAAAGTGGTTACCCCCGTGATCCAGGCCCACATGCTCTATTTTCTTACTGATTCTATGTGTGCTCTGACAAAAAAGAAGTGCTTTCATGCTATTGGGAAGTTCACATGCACATTTGACACATTGTACCACCTTTGCATGATCTTTCCACCACCTTTTCTGCTTTGCCAACTTGAGAAGGAGGAAATAACATAGTTTTCACACCAAGTTTGATATATATCTATTCAAATTTCAATTTTTGTAGTGTTGCAATGTTAATTGTGATTCAATTTTAGGAATTTAACATTGAAAAGGAAGCAAGTGGTGAAAAACTCAAATTGTTGAGGAGTTTGATGCAAGAAGATAAAAACACTACATAATTGGGTACTCTCTCCATTCAAATCTTCATTTTTTAGGTATGTCAAGTCTTTACATGCATGTTCTTTACATTTTCCTTATTTCGAATTGAATTACTTTATCATGCTTTATCATACATGTTTAAAATAGACACATTCCCAATCAAGAAAGTAGCCTACAATCTCACATGATGCCATGTATATTTTCTACACTTGGGCTCTTTAATAATTATGTGTAATAAACAAACCTTAACATACCATGATGCCAAACTATACAAGAATAAATCCTTACAACATAAAAAAAATACAATCCCACTACTATCTTGTATTCATTTCTTAGGAACTAATATTGGTCTCTTTATCATGCTACAGACAAATTCTCCGTCATGCCGAGGAAACGATCAAGAATTAAACCAACACAGGAAGAGATAGAAGCTAAGAATGCAAAGAAAGCAGTGGCTATGAGGGAACTTCGTGAGAAGAGGAAATTGGCCACGATAAATGAAGACATACCAATTGAAGAGGAACCACAACCATCACAAAGAGATATGGTATTGGCAGCACAAAGAGAACGAATGCAAAAACTTTGTGGTACGAGAGATTTGAATACCATAGTTGGAGACACGTCCTTTACCACAAGTCAACATGTAGGGACACCATCTACCACATCTCAAGTTGAGAGTACATCATCACTCACATGTGATGAAGGAGGTACGCCATTGTTCCCACCTCAACCTCAAGGTATGTCATCTATTCCATCTTCGATCGAAGGTATGCCATCTAACCCATCTCATTTAAATATTGATGAAATTCCTAATGTTGAGATGAATTTACCTAACTTGACACCACCTACAATTTTGCATAGAAAGCCAAAGTATTTGATTGATATTGATGAGAATATTTTGCAGCTAATGGAAGGTAAGATTCCAAAACGCACTTGTAGAAGATATGCTAATAAGATTTGGAGATTGTTCTTTGAAAAGTTAAATGAGACTGCAAGATGTCAACTATTCGTTGAAATGATGCGAAGTATAAAGTATAGGTCTATCATGAAGATTCTTAGGTTGAGAACATCAGAGGCTTCAAGTGAAAAATCTATTGTCAAGAATCTAATGAGTGCTATGAGAGTGTGGGTAACACCTCACGCACAAAAGATAGTAATGCAACATGGAGTGTGATTACATCAACTATAGTAAGTAGTCAAACGAGGAAAGCTCATCTCATTAGAAAGACAAGTCAAGAATTGAGAATTAATAGGAAAACTTTATCGAGAGCCGTTGGAAGACGCCAAAGAATTGAGGACACTAATGCCAATGAATTATGGGTGTTCTCGGGGAGACTACCATGAAAAGATAAACCAATTGTTGAAGCATTGAGATCACTAATTGAAGACTTTTGGAAGAATTACACAAGGGTATCTCTGAATCAAAGGGATGTGGTAAGAAGGAGAATCAGTAGTCAGAATCGCGAGCCACATCCAAAGCATTTTTTGGATGAGACTCAAACACAGTTTTATGGTAAATTTCTAGAGAAGTATCCTCAAATTAAAATTTGTCAAAGATATTTTGAATTGCTAAAACCTTTCAATGTTAAGATAAATCACACACGCACTACTTGTTGTTGTAGATTACATATTGAATTTTCTAACCATTTTGATGCTTATAGGTCTATATGTTTAGATATGCATACTAACAATGATTTGCAGGGTTGTGCCATATGTGCCCCACCAACATCTTCAAGAGACTTCATATCAAGAATTTTATGTGAAAGAGAGGAAGGTCAAATATTCTACAAGAAATTATGCTTGGATGGCACATGTCATCGTTGCGGTGGCTTGCAACATTTGCCAATATGTGAACATATGGAAATAACACATGTGGTTGGAAACGAACTAGTAGAGTTTGGCAAGTATAAAATAGTGGCATACAATACAAAAGATGGTAAAGAAGCAAAGAGGTGTGAATTAGTTATTGAAAAGATTCCAGTGTATCAGTTTATGCCTATATTTCGTGACAGCATAGTGTATGAGTATGCAAGACATGCCCATAGAGCTTGATGGTTGGACTTGCAATTCAAGTTATGCAAGGACACATTTCCAGTTGGTAGCATTGTTTCAGTAGTCGACTTTGCAGAGAACTACAGTCTACAGCCACAGCGTGAGGTGCAATCACAATATTACAACTCCACAGGTTTCTATATTTGTGCACATCGCATTCATTCATGCGAATGATAGTACAGAGGATGACAGAAAGATCATAAGGGAGTATAATTTCTATATTAGTGATGATCGCACGCATTCTACGGAGTTCGTGCAAGGTTGCTTTCAGGTGTTCTACAATGATTTGGCTAGAAGGGGCATATCGTTCAGTTAACATATCATATGGTCAGATAATTATGCGTCACAATTCAAGAACTCATGGAATTTCTATTGGCTGAGTAGGAGGCATAATTTTACAGGTATTCAACATATGTGGAACTTTTGTGAGGTCGGGCATGGAAAGGGGGAGCATGATGGTGCAGGAGCATGTATCAAAAGAGCCATAGCACGAGAAGAGTTAAAGTATAAAGACAATGCAAAGTTGACAGATGCAAAATCGATTGTCGAGTGGTGTAATGCTTCCATGGGTCTAGGTAATGAAGGTAAGTCTTCAATTCATAGATTTTTTTGGTTGATAGATGATACTAACATTGCACCATATGAGGATTGTTGTACATTGATAGGATCAAATGAGATGCACTCTTTTAGAAGCTCAATTGCAGGTTCATGGAGTATCCATACACAAAAGATGTCATGCTTTTGTTCTTCCTATACAATTCAAGTTTGGGATGAGTGCGAGTCAAAGGAGTGGGTTGACGAATGGCAGTTAAGTTATCTTAGCCCACTTGACACATATCGACCCCCGACGACACTGGAACTAACACAAATGGAATCGTCAGTTGACTTTGACCACATATCAGATTTAGTTCAACCAGGTAATATAGGGTACGTATATGCATCTAATTTCATTTAGTTCAACCAGGTAATGTCATCTTACTTTGTAGTGTTTTTGTAATGTTGACTAATTTCATCTAATTTGCTACACATATCAATGTAGGGCACGTATATGCAGTAATTGCAGATGAAGATAATGAAGAGGGAACATATTATTACTTATCTCGTTGTGTTGAGGCCAAAAAGAAATTGGAGGCCCCTGTTACAGATGGAGAAAACATCTAATAGCCTACAAGATCAGTGGTTATTACTGGAACATGGCTTAGAAGGTACCCACATAAGAGTGTTAATATTTGGCTATTTCAAGACTTTGACATGCATCGGAAGATTCTTCATTACTCGAACCTTGTCGTGGCATCCAGTGTTCATTTGATAAAGTATCAGGGTAGACCTTTGAATAAAATATTGTGGAAGGTGCGTGAGTCTGACCATGAAGCAATACTTGACACAATAAAGAGTAGAGCACACTCGGATGGTTCATTGGATTAATTTGTAAGTATTCACATTGATTTTGTAAAGTTATGTTACATTGTATTATAAGTATGCACATTAATTTGTAAGGTTTGTCTTTTTTTATTTCCTCCTACATTTTTACACATATGTACACATTTTTACATCATCATGTTATGTATTTTTGGTGTCCTGCTCCTGATACGACCAAACTCATAACTCACCCTACTTCCTCTAGACACCATTTGATGATCTCTCCAACACTCTGGATCTAGGGCACCCAATCATGATGATGACTTATATACCATTCTCCCAAGGTGCTCATAATGAATGAAAAGAAGACCAAGGGCGCCCAAGCTTAATAGACTTATTTCTTTCAATTTTGATGATCCAAACTCTTGCAATATGACATCCACTTTCATGCCTTTAGATCTTCCTTCACATATAAGGCACCAAATCAAGTTAAAAAATCTACATAAGGGCGCCAAACTGAATGAAAGGAGACATGAAATGCACCTTTGGACTCCATGCTAAGGTTTGAGCCATTAAAGTCTCTTGATATTAGGTGCTCATGATGATGACAGTTAGAGCTTTTTCCTTTCCTATGCACTCATCTAAGATGTTTGAATGATAAGGAGCACCTCAACCTCTATAATATACATTGGGCACCAAAATCAAGGTGATTTTAAGTCACTTTGAGTCATTTGGGGTCAGTTTGAGTCTTTGAGTCATGTTGCAAAAAAGTGTCAATGTTGTCAAGTTGCACAAAGCAACTTTTACATTTTTGGTATCCTGCTCGTGATGTGACCAAACTGACTATTCCAACACATCTGGATGGGTACATTTATGCTAGGCATGGTCCTTTTTTTCACCCAAACATGTCAAAATAGTCTGACCTACATTGTACCGATGATATCCCTGAAGAGTCCAAAGTGCAAAAAGGCAGCAATCTTTGACGAGATGTTACTCAAAAACCGTGTCACTTAGAAACATTCTGTCTAAGGCAACGCAATCATGTAAAGTACCTCTACAATAACCTCTCTCAGTTTTTTATATCTCTGAGGCATTTGCCCGTGGTGAAAGGTTTTCTGCTGCCCCAAAAATCGTCAGAAGGAGGCAGTGTAAAGTTGCAAAGGGGTGTAACTTTCATCCTGCTCCTAATGCAACCAAACTGACTATTCTAACGTGTCTGAATGGGTACATTTACGTTAGGCATGGTCCTATTTTTCACCCAAACATGTCGAAACAGTCTGAGCTACATTGTACTGACGATATCCCTGAAGAGTCCAAAGTGCAAAAAGGTAGCAATCTTTGATGAGATGTTACTCAAAAACTGTGTCACTTAGAAACATTCCGTCTAAGGAAACGCAATCATGTAGAGTGCCTCTACAATAACCTCTCTCAGTTTTTTATATCTCTGAGGCATTTGCCCATGGTGAAAGGTTTTCTACTACCCCAAAAATTATCAGAAGGAGGCAGTATAAAGTTGCAAAGGGGTTTAACTTTCGTCCTGCTCCTGATGCAACCAAACTGACTGTTCCAACACATCTGAATGGGTACATTTACGCTAGGCATGGTCCTATTTTTCACCCAAACATGTCGAAACAGTCTGAGCTACATTGTACCGACGATATCCCTGAAGAGTCCAAAGTGTAAAAAGGTAGCAATCTTTGACGAGATGTTACTCAAAAAATGTGTCACTTAGAAACATTCTATCTTAGGCAACATGATCATGTAGAGTGCCTCTACAATAACCTCTCTCAGTTTTTTATATCTCTGAGGCATTTGCCCGTGGTGAAAGGTTTTCTACTGCCCCAAAAATCATCAAAAGGAGGCAGTGTAAAGTTGCAAAGGGGTGTAACTTTCATCCTGCTCTTGATGCAACCAAACTAACTATTCCAACACATCTGAATGGGTACCTTTACATTAGGCATGGTCCTATTTTTCACCCAAACATGTCGAAACAGTCTGAGCTACATTGTACCGACGATATCCCTGAAGAGTCCAAAGTGCAAAAAGGCAGCAATCTTTGATGAGATGTTACTCAAAAACTGTGTCACTTAGAAATATTTTGTCTGAGGCAATGTGATCATGTAGAGTGCCTCTACAATAACCTCTCTCAGTTTTTTATATCTCTGACACATTTGCCCGTGGTGAAAGGTTTTCTGCTGCCCCAAAAATCATCAGAAGGAGGTAGTGTAAAGTTGCAAAGGGGTGTAACTTTTGTCCTGCTCCTGATGCAACCAAACTGACTATTCCAACGTGTCTGAATGGGTACATTTACGTTAGGCATGGTCCTATTTTTCACCCAAACATGTCGAAACAGTCTGAGCTACATTGTACCGACGATATCCCTGAAGAGTCCAAAGTGTAAAAAGGTAGCAATCTTTGACGAGATGTTACTCGAAAACCATGTCACTTACAAACATTTCGTCTGAGGCAACGCGATCATGTAGAGTGCCTCTACAATAACCTCTCTCAATTTTTTATATCTTTGAGACATTTTTCCATGGTGAAAGGTTTTCTGCTGCCCCAAAAATCGTTAGAAGGAGGCAGTGTATTAAGTCAAGATGAAAGCCTATTCACTCTAGGCACCTGTTGTGACCAAATCACACATCACGCCAGAGAATCCCAAACATGCGCCTTGAACAAGTGATGCTACAAGTGGTGAACAAAATGGGCACCTTGAAGAATTGAGCCCTCCAAGACATCTTGCAATTGCCTAAAAGTCCAAAATTTACATAAGTGAGTTAAGGCGCCATTTTCCATCTCCAGAGCCTCTTTTAAGCACCTTAACATGGAGTGAATGTTTTAGTCTATGAAAGATTGTGCCTAAAGAATATAACAACCCCTTGAGTCACTAGGATGAATTAAGTTAACAAAATGAACTTCATTGAGGGAGGCGCACTTGTGCATCTAGACAACTCCAATTTAGCGCCTGAGAAAAAGCATGTTTAGAGACACACCTCAAATGAACCCTCTAGAACCAATAACCATAGCTCAAGATCCATAACCATGAGAAGATAAAGCATTAAAAAAATTCATCTAAAGGATGGGAAATACCTCTTAGATGATAGTCTGCCGAGTAGACCAAGAGTGGGGAATGAGAATGCTCCTCGAAGATACACCAAGCCACAATGACTCTCTCCAATAACAATCTTCTCTAGGTCCATAATTAACTCACGCCCATATCCAAGTGAAAGTCTCCTTGGTCTTCCTGCTAAAACCTCTAAAGGGTAACCATCTCAACAAGTGTCTCTAATCCCAAGAACTCTAGCCTCACCCAAGTCTCGAAGTATGTATGAGAACCTACAACCAATCAATCCATGTTAAGCTCCAAATGCAACACCACATTATCATGAAGCTCCCAAGCACATGACCAATGTACTCAATACCAAGAGAACCAACAAGACCATTGTCAAAACTCCAACTACAAAATTAGGTATCCAAACATGACATCATGATCTAACATCTCCTCCTAGAAGATCACATGCACCAATACAGAGAATTCTAGGGTATTATCTGACCAAAAACATTGATGGGTTCATGCAATGTGTATCATTGATATTTTGTACTCATATTTATTATTAATCCATGAAAATTATATGGGTGTCCCTCAATCACAATCATGTCATCATAAACACAAACACAAAGATTTTTTGGAGGATATTTTAATTTTATTAACATAGTAGTAGAAAGCCTTAATACATTACAGAATATCAATTACATGACACACTTCCAACAGATTTCCATTGTCTAGGGTCTCTAGGGGTTCCAAGTCCTCCAAATATTGCTCCAAGAGATCTACATGTTAAAAATAGCCCCTCTCCTACACAATCTTCTTCTAGCAAATTCCCTAAATCTTTTCCATTAGTGTAGAAAAAGAAAAGGATGGGAAACTATAGAGCAAAGTGTGGGAGGACAAGGTTATGATCGAAGGCCTTGTAAGCAACTTTAACAACCTCATTAACTTCTCTAGTAGCTTCTACTACACTTTTTATCACATAGCCATCACATTGTAAAATTGTAACCCCTTCTATATGATAAGACTACAAATATTTAAAATCATCATTTACCACCAAACTTGTTGTTGAACTATAAGCCTTTCTATATAATAAGACTACATAAACTTAAAATTGTAATATACCACCACACTTGTTGGAGGATTCTAGGTGTAAAGAGAAAATAACAATATTTGCAAAAACTATAAAATACCACCACACTTGTTGAAAATTTAAATTTCCTTCAATATGCTAAGGATAGAGATATCAATTGAAAAATTACCATGCTGCAAAATTGGAACTCCTAAATGCTAAGACTACATAAATTTAAAATTTTTGTTTAGCACCACACTTGCCATGGAATTACAATCCCTTTTATATGCTAAGACTACAATGAATTAAAGATGTAATAATCGTTACGATTTTTTATGATCAACAAACCTACCCAAGACCAAATGCCTACAAGCTGATCACAAAACCAAATGAACAAAATAATTGCTATTCTATTTTCAATATTATGAGGCAAAGTTACAATCAGAAACATACATATATAGGCCTCTTGGATGCATGAATCAAGGAGATGACATGCACAAGAGGTATGGGTTAACTCTCAATCACTGTCAATCAAGAGGTGAGTTAACTCAACCTAACTGAGAAGTTAAGAGTTGAACTGCTAATCAATGGATTAGTTCACTCAACTTGACTAAGAAAGAAGTGGCCTTGACTAAATATAGGTGGCACCTAAATATCATCAATCAAGAGTTGATGAGGTAGTGGTGGCACTCGTGTACCTCAAGTCAAAGTGTACCCATGCATTTATTATCTACTTAGGTGAGAATACTTAAAAGTTCATATTATCCTAAGTAAACTTATTAAATAGGTGTAATATCACACTTAGGATATATAATATATCCAAGGTGAATAAAATATTACACCATCACCCCCCATAAGTGCAACTTAGGAGAAATGAGAAATGATAAATGGGTTTTGGCTACTAGGCCATGTTGATGCTGAGATATGCCACAATCAAATCAAGAGTCCTAGGCCTAACTGAAGAATGTGACTATCCAAAACCTAGGGGAAATGGATGTAGAACATGATCCAAAGACAAAGATGATACAACAATAGTGATGGAACTATCATAAAAGAGGATATGATGTCCTCAATGACATCCTCCAAGTATAAAAGATGGGACTCACAGAACAAACATGCAATGTCTATCAAGTACTCATCCCAAGTAGTTGTATCTAGAAGATGATGAAGGTCCTACTACACTGAATCACTAGAAGCTCCATTCAAAACAACACTAAACTCTGAAGAAGCAATAGGATATGGAGGAGATGGAATGTCAACACATGTATCTAGAACCCCATTTGATAAAAGAATACCAAGATTCAAATGACTATACTGTATCTTCTCAAAGGTGTCCACACTAGATGCTTGAGTGTGAACATCAACCAAAGGAACATCAATAGAAAAATGTGAGAAGGTGTACAATCTAGATCAATCATTTACCTCCCCAACTGCAACAATAATATCTCCACTTTGCAAATCTTGAATGAGCATAACATCTAGTGTGAACTCAACACTCTTCCTTGTCCCACTATGTGTGATTTGATAGATAAAAAAGAGATTAGTTGACAATGAAGGTATGAAAAGGACATCATTGAAGGATCTCTTAGTCATGTCAATAGACCCTCACCCATGAAAATGCATATATGTGTTATTACCCATCAAGATATGTGGTGTTAAACAAGTCTCAAATGAAGAAAACATACTCTGTAATGAAGCCATATGATGTGAGGCTCCAAAATCAAGGATCCATCATTTTGATGTAGAATTTGCAATTACAACAAGTGCTTGCTCCTTTTATTTCTCTAACTTTGAATGAGAAGAAGATGATGAATTTGTTGAAGGTAAATTTGTCTTTTTTAGAATATCCTTTTTAGATTTCCTCCAAGGACTTCTAGTGGAGGAAAAATCTCAAACTAGAAATCACAAATTCAATTAGTGTACCTCTCCCAAGCCTATCCAAAAGTCACATAGTACCATGCCTATCCATCAAACACCACAATGCAATCAAAATCCTAACAACATGCCCATGATCCAAGATCAAGTGCAATCATGCAAAGATATTATCAATCACAAGCCTATTAAGAATGAACTAGAGTCTTTTAGTACCATACTTTTCCATCAAACACCATCATTTAATCCATGGCCTATCAAGCCTATCAAAGAAAATGCAAACATCCTATGTAATACAATCAGACTTCAAATATTTGAAGTAGCCATCTCCAAATATCCATTCAAACGTGGATTTATAATGCAAGTATGGACGCCATCAATAAAAAAGATTTGTATTAACCAAATATCCATATAGGCATACATCAATATCTGTCGATATAAGTATAACATATATACAAAATAGCCATATAGGCTTACAAGAATGCCATATAGGCATACAATGTCAGCTATGTACAATACAAAATATATGTCCACAAATGCCATATAGGCATACAACAAAGGAACACAATAAAAAGTCATTCCCCTCTGGCTGGTGAAGAGAATAAATCATGAGCAGCCTTTGATCTTCTAGGGGATGGAGACGTGCATGTGGGTGGTCTACTACGAACCCGAGGGCTACTCCTCCTATTTAGGTCTTCCTGAATCTTTACCTGTTACAATAAAAAGTATAGACATTAATATATAGAAATTACATGTTATAAAAACTGAAATATTTAAAAAAATAATCACTTACCACTAACATATAATCTGTCTCCTTGCTTGCCTCAGTAGCAGGAATAGGCCCTGGTGATGTCATGTCCTATAGAAACCATCCAGATAGAAATTAAACTTCAAATCAATAATCTTTTAATTTTTCAAAAATAGACAACTATAACAATAAATGTAAATTGAAATTTACTAATCTGCCTCATACCCCTGTCAATGCCATGAGCTATGAATCGCAGAGGCCACACCCTACTCCATTGCCCTATGAACATGGGGAGGTGTCTCCGCAGCTTGCATCATCTGGAAAAAAAATAACATTATTCAATTACGAAAACTATAATAGTGATGCAAATCATGGCTCCTAACATACACACACGTTCATCTAAACATGGAAGTACACACAATAAAGCACACAAATCACATAGTAAAATTTAGTAAGTATAATTCATTCATTAAATTATTTATTTTATTACCTCCGTAAAGCTTTGAAGTCCACCACTGCTGGCAGGTGTTGCCATGAAATCTACAGTATTAACCTATTCAACATCCAAAATTAGAAATTAGAATACCATTCATATAACGATGCTATTCACATGTAATATTTATAATTGTTTACTAGTTACATACCTCGATAGTAGATGATCTAGTGAAAAATGTAGGTGGAGAACCACTGAAAACTGCATCGACGCTATGACCCTAAAATTTCATTAAAATCATCAATTTAAATTAGTTAATCTTGTATTTCAAAAATAAAATTTAATAAATTAAATTCAATAAACTTGCTAATATTTACCTGAGTATCAAGGCCGAAAGTCTCACTCAGGAGGGTATCTGTCATCACCATCTACTCAGCTACAGATGTAGCCTGTGCACCTGCATCCTGACTGTCCATGGGGTCATAACCATAGGTTGACCCACAAGCCTGGCAAGTATGCGGTGGGACCCTACTCCTCGCACTATCTCCCAACCCACTCTGTGTTGCAGGACCGGCATACTCTATGATACTCTGGGTCAAGGCACTAATCGACCTCAGTGTATCGACCTCAACACTCTCCTTCACAATGGAAGGGATAGAGACATGCTCGTGGGCTGGTCTGTTGATTACTCGTCTCACTACCCGCTGTGGGTCAAGACGTGCCCCTGGTCTATTCTGTGCTAAGCCCCCACCTCTACCCTGGAAGTCCCGCATATCAAAATAGTTTGGCACTTTATTGAGGACAAACTCGCAGTAGAGTTTCCTCAAAAAGTATTGCGGGACCTCATTATTATTGCATGGAGGATGGTCAAAAACCATCCACCACCTCTGCCTGAAATTGTCCCTTATCACTTGGTTGTTGCACCAATGGATAGGGAACCTCTTGCATGTAATGGGTGGAGGTTGATTTGTTTGTGGGTTTGTGAAAATTGAACACAAGTCTAATTTTGTAATTTGTGATTTTTTGACATCTTGGTATGACAACTTGTCTACATAGTAATCTCTAAACTCTCTCTTTTTATCGGTCCAACTAGTTATTTTCTTGCTAATTGAATTTACATTTGATAACATAGACTCAAGAGATTCGGCAAGCGTGGACCTATGCAAGGTTGAAGTGGAAGGATCTTTCAACCTTGCAATTATATCTTCAATTTTCTTTTTGTTGTTTTCAATTTGCCCCATTATATTATCTTGTGTTCCAGGGGCATGTCGAGGAATGAATGGAGGAGGTTGTTGTTCTGCAGGTATTTCCTCCTCAGGATTTTGTGGATTTTGAGGAGGAGGAGGAGGAAGAGAAGGTGCATTAACATTTCCTGACAATTAACAAAATATACATCAAAAATCAACAAAAACCTACCTATTTAGAAAGAAATTCAAACAAAAAAATAAAGATAACTCACCCCTTTGGCGTGCTTGACATCGCAGCGGCATTTTGGCGACGAATCGATAAGCTTTTTGTGTTGATTGGTGTTTTACAGAATGCGAGCACATTTTTGAGGGTTTGGAAGCCGCAGGCAGAGGAGAAAATCAGAATGAAATGAAATTTGATTGCTTTTTTTATTTATACTAGGTCATAACGCGAGCACGTTATAACGCGCTCACATTATGGCTTGGTAATGATTAGCCTAAGGCTTGTCATTACCAAGCCATAACGCGAGCGCATTATGACTTAAATTTTTTTGAAATTATTTTAGCCACTTTTTGGCCCCCCATCTTCTTGCACTTACCCGGTGTATATATATTAAAATCTAGTCCATAATGTAGACATATACAAAAATTTGGCAAATATGCCAACTCAAAACATTTTTTACAAAATGCGGTATATGCCATGTCTCAAAATCTATATACAATCTACATACCAAATAGCTACATCAAATTCTACAAGTCCACTTGACCCTCAATCTGTGATGGATCCTCAATCTGTGATGGATCCTGAAAAAGTGTCCTCTTTGTACCAAAATGTCTAGTAATTGATGGAGGTGCAGTTTCCTGCATTAACAAGTCAAAACACAAATTTGATTAATCTCTTCAATGGTAAATAAAAATAAGTTAAAGTTACTAAACAGATTCTTATCTACTACAATTAAGAACTTTCATTTATTAACATACATCTAAATCACTACAATCAACTATAGGACCGCTAGATAAACTATCAATTATTTAGAAAAAATAAATTCAATTACCTCAACTCTATGTTGTTGTTCGGACAATCGTTCTGCAAATGATTTTCTCTTAAGATGATCAGGTGTCCTAGTGAAGCACGATGGAAAAGGTGGCACATCACTCACATTCTCAAGAGACTACATAAAAGCAAAGTAACATTGAAATAAATTAATATATAATTATTAAACAAAATAGGAAATTCATACATTTAAAAAGGTTAGATGTGTTACACACAAACAATCTGGAGTGCACTACACAAAAACGTATCTACTAGAAAACAAGCACATACCACCATCGAGGCCTCCTGCATCAATTGAGAAGGACTCTGAATTATCAAAATGACAAGAATGTAAGACTCTAAATGACTATAATCAAATATTTAAGTTTTCTAAATTATCAATTAAAGTACAATTCAATCAAATTACCTCCACCCTCTGTTGGCATTGAGAAAGTTGTTCTGCAAATGATAGTCCCTTGGGTCAATCAGGAGTTCAAGAAAAGACTATTGGCAAAGATGCCACATCATTCACATTTTTGATTGACTATAAAATAAAATTAACATCAAGATATAAATTAATATATAATTACTCACAAAGAAATAAATGCATAAAAAAATTTGATGTGTAGAACAAATTATACTAGCAAGTCCAAGCCAAATTGGATGGCAGACAAAGTTCCATGATGAACTTTTGTCAACTCCTCCTCTGTCATCAACTATTATCCCACTTAGATACATTAGTACTAATAAATTTGTTTATATATTCAAATGGAATAGACCATAAAATTGAACTTTAAATTTTACCTGCATAAAAGATTGCTCATGCATTTCTCCTTCTCTATGGTTCACTAATCCGATAGCTTCTACTCTTGTCCCTGACCCCTCAGCTTGAGGTCTGGACCCCATTGCCTCATCTCATGAATGGACATCGTACTTTGATGTGTTCAATGATGGCTCACTACTCTCCATAATAGGACCTAAGCATAAATGATTTCAAGAAATGTAATGATGGGGCACACATACATGTGTGGACAACGACGGTCTAGTAGAACCAGGTGATCCAATATCATCACCTTCATCATGTGCTTGTGCAAATTGAGATGTCTGTATAATCAAATCTCAATCAAAGAGTGTATGGCACTAAGGCCCTGTTGTGTTGCATTTGCAACAACGTCTGGGTGCTGCATTGGGGGTGGAGAAGGGATAGCAGGAGGGGGAATACAGGGACCTTGTACTTATCTAATTGCCCCAGGTGTATCTTGAGGCATTCCCTTACCCACTCCTTGAAACTCTCTAAAATTAAAATAATTAACATGTTGACCCATGACGAATGCTGCATAGAGTTTACGAAGGAAATACAAAGGTACATCTAAATTGTTGTTGGGTGGTTTATCAAAAACCATCCACTAACGATCCCAAAAGTTCTAACTAATTCCCTCATGAATACACCATTTGATTGAAAACTTGGGCTTACGAGCATCAACATGCAATCCAATTTTAGGATTGACAAAGTGTTGGGCTAACATAGTTTTTGTAATCTCTAATTCTTTGACTTCATCATATGACAAACCGTTAGCATATTCAGCCTTCTTGGCTTCTCACCATTGCCTAAATGATTC
Organism: Cunninghamia lanceolata; assembly: GCA_027924645.1. Lineage (NCBI taxonomy): Eukaryota > Viridiplantae > Streptophyta > Pinopsida > Cupressales > Cupressaceae > Cunninghamia > Cunninghamia lanceolata. The sequence goes on from BSBN01001254.1 coordinate 1,816,984, forward strand.
GTGTTGGGTTGACAAGGTTTGAACATGATTAATGATTCCCTCTAAATTTGATGTCATTGTAGACAATCAAGGGTGGCGGCGATACATTTCTATGATCCTACTTATTTAATCAATATTTCTTTGAATATTCTCTTCTATTGTTAGAGGGGGAGGGTTTGGTGGTGGAGGGTTTGGGTTTTCATTTTGTGCATCCATTTTACCTAATTAAAATATAAAACATACCCACTTAGCATAAAAAACCAAAAAAAATGCTTGAATATACAAAACAAACAAAAAAAATGTGAAAGATCTTACCTTTTTGGATCGGATATCTATTCTTCACCTCTGATATCCGTTCTTCAAAGATGACACTGCATTTTGCAAGCCGCAGGTTTGCAAAAACGCGACCCTTTTTCGCTTTTTATGTTTTTCAAAATAGATATTCGTTATCAAAACAGATATCCGTTTTCTTTTTCTCAATTATTTTCATTGTTTTTTATTTTAGCATTTTAGCATTTTAGTATTTAGGCATTTTAGCTATAAAATACAATCCAAATTTTAGAAAGACTGTATCATATGAAAGGAGAGATTTTGGACAAACTATCAAAATTTATATAGGATTATGATATATATATTTGATTTTTATATGATTTACTTATACTAAGGTATCTCATAGTATTTGAAAGGCACTTTTGAATAGATAATTGTCATAAAAAAATTGTAAAAGCAAGTAGTTTTGGTGTAAATTCTAACAAATCATTTCATGTTTAACTTACATATTAGATGATATTTGTGTCAACAATTGAGATCAAACTTGTGAGACTCGAGATCGACCTCTCATTTTTCTATACCTATTCAAATTCCAAGACAATCATTGGATTGATGTCATTTATTTTCTAAAGGTGACAAATCAATTTAGCACATCCTCAACATCATTGGATTGATGTTGATAGAGAGAGCAAGATAGAGAGAGGGAGATATCTATAGAGAGGTAGATATAGGAGAGAGGTAGATACGAGTTAGGGGTTAGGGATTAGGGCCATTATTTAGGGTTTACAGATTTAGAGAGAGAGAGAGACTACTTTTGACATGCAACCGTAAACCCTAAATAATGCCCCTAAACCCTAAACCCAAGTAACCCTAAATAATTCCCCCAAATCCTAAACCCTAAATAATTCCCCTAAGCCCTAAACCTGAGAAAGGGAGTCCTAGTTTTCTTGTTTCCATTTCCTTCGTTGATAAGGGAGAGAGAAAGATAGAGGGGATAGATAGGATATATATGAATGATAGGGGGAGAGAGGCAAGAGATATAGAGATTGGGAGAGATAGAGGAGATGAAGGGGAGAGATAGGGAGATTGAGAGTTAGAGAGATGTCCAGAGAGACAAGGAGATAGAGGAATGATAGGGGAGAGAGGCGAGAGATAGGGAGAGATAGATATAGGTAGAGAGAGAGAGAGAGGAGATATATTGGGAGAGATAGAGGAGACAAAGGGAGAGATAGGGAGATAGAGAGTGAGTGAGATGTCTAGAGAGATAGGGATAGAGATTGAGACCTGTAGAGGGATGATAGAGAGAGAGGGAGATAAGGGAGAGATAGGGATATAGAGGTGGAGGGATATTAATTTTAATGACCTCCAAATTTTCCATAAATTCTTCTCCACTAAACCCTAGACCATCACCCAAATCCTTACTTTCCTAATAAAAGCCCTTCCCCAAACATCATTTGATCATGTGACTCCTTCCATCACTAGACAGGTGCCCAGGTACTTTCCATTATTCATCTAATACTGTAATCCCAATGTCATAGCTCACATTCCCACACCTACATTCATAGACTCCATTCCCCCTATTGACACCATCATTGATAATCATTATATAAGGACACTCCATTGAATAATAATTAAACCATGGATTGTCCCATATCCCCATCTTACACTTTCCTCACCTTTGAACCCTTAGAAGATGACATTTAGCTATCCCCACCATTACCAATCACACTTTCTAGCAATCCCACATAAGACACCTTACCCATCACTTCACCTAGGTCATCACCAATTAAATCACCTCATTACTCCATTCAACCATACCCATACCACCCCTTTCTCACTCCACAACCTATATTAACACATGATTAAACCTAACACCTAACCCCTAACCCCTATTTCCTAACCCCTAAACCCTAAACTTGAGAAACCATAAACCCCTAAATCCTAAACACTAAACCCAAGAAACCCTAAACCTCTATCTCTCTATCTCCCTATCTCACTATCTCCCCATCACTATCATTCCTCTACCTCTCAATCTCTCTCCCTATGCTTTGGCCATGTCCCTCACTCTATATTTCCCTATTGGTCCTCTCTCTCTAATCACTAAACCCTAAACCTCTAAACCTTAACCCCTAAACCATAAACCCTAAACCCTAAATAATGCCCCTAAACCTTAACCCCTAACCCCTAAACCCTAAACCCTAAACGTGAGAAACCCTATCTCCTATCTCTCCCTTATCCCCCTATCTCTATCATCCCTCTACCTCTCAATCCTTCTCCCTATTTCTCTGGACATCTCGCTCACTCTCTATCTCCCTATCTCTTCCCTTTGTCACCTTTATCTCTCCCTATCTGTCTCCTCTCTCTTTCTATCTAGCTATCTCCAAAACTGAGAAACCCTAAACCCAGGTACACCCTAAATCCAATCAACTCTAAACCTATATCTCCTTATCTCTCCCCTATCTCTCTATCTTTATCATCCATCTACCTCTCTTGATCTCTCTCCCTATGTCCCTGGCCATGTGCCTCACTCTCTATCTCCTTATCTCTCTCCTCGATCTCCTCTCTCTATCTCCCTATCATTCCTCTCTCTCTATAAATCCTAAATCCAAAACCCTAAACCTCTAAACCTAACCCCTAACCCCTAAACAATTTAAATCCTAAACCCTAAATAATGCCCCTAAACCCTAACCCCTAACCCCTAAACCTGAGAAACCCTAAACCCCTAAACCCTAAACCCCAAACCCCTAAACCCTAAACCCAAGTAACCCTAAACCATTTTCTCCCTATCTCTCCCCTATCTCCCTACCACCTTTGCCCCTCTACCTCTCAATCTCTCTCCCTATGTCTCTGGCCATGTCCCTCACTCTTTATCTCCCTATCTCTCCCCTCAGATTCCTCTCTCTCTATAAACCCTAAATCCAAAACCCTAAACCTCTAAACCTAACCCCTAACCCCTAAACAATAAATCCTAAACCCTAAATTATAATGCCCCTAAACCCTAACCCCTAACCCCTAAACCTGAGAAACCCTAAACCCCTAAACCCTAAACCTAAGTAACCATAAACCACTATCTCCCTATCTCTCCCCTATCTCCCTATCACCTTTGTCCATCTACCTCTCAATCTCTCTCGCTATGTCTCTTGCCATGTCCCACACTCTTTATCTCCCTATCTCTCCCCTCAAACTCCTCTATATCTCCCTATTGGACATGTCTCTCACTCTCTATCTCCCTATCTCTCCCCTCTGTCTCCTCTATCTCTTCCAAACTCTATCAGTCCCCTCTCTCTATCTCTCTTTGAACTGTAAACCCTAAACCCCTAAACCTAAGCAACCCTAAACCTCTAAACCCTAAATAATTCCCCTAACCAACCTCTAAACCACTTCTCTATATAGGTGCAACTAATACCACTTTTTCATTATTTTCCACATTTAATTATATTCTTTTCCATTTTCCAAGTCCTACATGTGTCCAAGTTGTATTGTTTGTCAAGTTTTTAGTCTAATTGTTAGTCCCAGCTCTCGTGGTTATTAAAATGTTAGTATAGTTAGATTTATCCTTAGGTAACATTAATTTACACATTGTTGCGCAAACAACCACAATGAAACATAACCTTACCTAATTAATGTTAACCTTTAAGGTTCTTTCATAAATGGCGAGCTTAACAGATCCAACTAGTTCAATGTTCTTATAGTCCATGCTTACCCTTTCAAGAGAGTTCATGCCATGTTGACTTTTCATTATGTCCTAACATATCACATGAAGGACATCATCATCACAAGGAATAACAATGTCATGAAGGATTAACGAAGGTGTAGCTTCACCACATAAAGTATCATTCATGATTTTATCACTAGAGGGTAAGGGAATATCATGTGTATCCTTCTCAAACCATGTATCATGAATCAAATCATATGAAGGATTGGGTAAAGCAATTTAGGGCATGAAATCCAAAATGGATATCCATTTTTTATTTCTAGAAACGGATATTCATTTCAAAGTCAAACTTTGCCAAGTCGTGAATTTGGCTAGGTAAAAACACAATTTTTTTCCTATTGCCACTGTTTGGCCCACGATGATCCTGCACATAACCATATATCGCACCTGAATGTGTGGTATCCTGCAAGCCCAGTGCAGAATGGGATGTGTTCAACTTTGGAATGGTGTGTTTGGAAATTGCTTGTGGGAGGAGGGTAGTGGACTCGCACTTAGAAGAGCACAGATGGAGAGTGGTGGAATGGGTTTGGGATCTACATTCCCAAGGAAATCTTTTGACCGCCGCAGATGAGAGGTTAAATGGGGTTTTTGATGGAAAGGAAATGGAGAGGGTGCTCCTATTGGGGTGGTTGTGTTCTCATCTAGATCCTAAAGGAAGACCCACCATGAGAAAAGTGGTGAATATTTTAAGATCAGAGGCTGAAGTGCCCCATGTTCCTCACTTATCCAATAACAATGTATGATGGCACTCTAGGTTCTGTCGAAGTATCCCCATCTCTGATGCATGGTGAAATATGAACTCCAGCAAACTGAAAAAAACTTCAAAAATTATTTTTTAATAAATAAAAATTATTGAGGAGGTTTTATGGTCTCCTCGAGAACTTGCCTGGTATGGTTGAAGAATTATTATGAATTTTTATATCGGCTTAATTCAAGATGTTACCAATTTTTAAGTTTAACTATACAAAAGAAAATGGCTTTCTCAAAAGTATCTCAAATAATTACAAACAAAGAAAAGTAAACCTCTTTAGTGTTGTGGTAAATAGTCATTTCATGCGAGTAACATTTATTTTTGGACTTCACAATAGTGGAGCTGGTATGCTTTGGTTTTTAGATTAATTATATATTTATACTATTTTTAAATTTATTGGGAAAAAAAATATTGTGGCACTATATTAAGAAGTAATTTCCTATGATCTATAAGATAGAATGATTTTGCCTAATAATGGGCTAGTGCATTAGGCAATTACTTGTTTTGATGATTCCCAAGATCGAGAAGTGTGTGTTAGTTGGCGAAGGGGATGGTTGGCAGGTTGGTCATCATTGCAAGAGGTGGCGTGTGGTAGTTTGATAGAGTTAATTCTCTTAATGCTCTTGATGGCATGCATTCATTAGGTTGCGGTGTCTCTTTTCCATTCTCCTTCTCTGGTTTTCTTGGCTATCTCATGGCTTTCACTAGAGATGGAGGTGGTCTGGAAGGAGAGTGTGAAGGTAAGGTTGTGAGGAATACTAACAAGGGCAAGAAGTGGTGATGGAGATGCCACAAAGGAAAACCAGGAGAAGGGTAAGTAGCGTGATGATAGGTGGTAGGATGAAGCAGAAGTACTCCGCTAGGAAAAGGCTAAAGAAACTTGAGAGAAGGTTATGGTGGGCTTTATCAACAGTCTGGAAGGAGAGATTAAAAACCCAATTCTAAGAGAATGGTTGGGCATGCTCCTTAAAATGTCTAAGGAAGTTGATGAAAAGGAGACATCAATGTGAGGGAGGTGATGGCCAATATTCTGCTTGATCCTAGTAGCACAAGGGAGAGATGGAACATGTTTGGAGCAGCACAGTCACTCATGGTTGCAATGATGTTGTCCATTGTTGTAGCCTCTATATTAACTCATGAAGATATGATTGAATCAGCAAAGCAAAATGAGGAGAACCAGGAGACATGGTGTTAGGCCATTTGCATGATGTTTTGTTGGGGGTAGTGGAAACCAGAAAATGGTGGAAGGAATTGCAGAGAAACTCGGTGTCCCGATCGTGGAGCGAGCTTGACCTGCTTATTCATGTGCCTATGACAATGACTATGATGGAGTAGCATTGTTCAATGAAGGAGATAAGTAGTTTTGATAGGGTTTAAGCTAGTTTTTTGATATGTTATGTATTATTTAAGACTGCTGAGAGTAGGTCATTGTAATTTGCCCCTCTCATAACTATTATGTCAAGCGGTTTTTTTCTGTAGCCTAGATGGTTGTCAGTAGATGTATAGTTAGCTAGGGTTAATGATATATGGTTTTATGAATGACTTTTGGGCTATGCCCATTTTTGATTGGGTCCCTAGTCCCTTAACCAAGGTTTTATAATAAAAAAAAGATAGAATGATTTTATTTAAAAAATTTATTTAATCATTCAATATAAGATAGGATCTATTTAGATAAATCTGAATTTCTTAAACAAATATATTTAATTAACTAGGTTCAAAGATAGAGCTTCTTGATTGGTATGTCTTTTGACAATATTGAAATTTTAAATGTAGTAAAATCTTTAGGTAATGAGTTGGCCACTATTAAGAATCAACTTAGTGATAATATTTCTTCTACAAATAGATTCATACACTAAGGCAAAACAAATTTTGAGTTGAAATTATTGTATTATATGATTAGTGAAAATGATCATGATACAGAAACTTGCACTACTTATAAAAAATATAAATGATTGATTAAATGAAAATAAAATGATCCTCCTAGTTCTTCATATAATATAAACATGTGTTGTTCCAAGGAACCTTCAAGTAAAATTGGAGGCAAAAATGTATATGTTGTCAATACTATATAATCAAACCTCTAAAGACAATCCCAATGATTCAAGGAAAGTAAAGGGTCAACCTATTCAAACATAATCTATTAGTGGCAATGATAAAACAACAAGGATTTCTATTCAAATTATCCCAACATCAAATGATATTTCAAATCTTGTTCCTATTAGTTTCAATAATGCTCAATATCAGTGGATAAATTTAAAAAAATTAATAGATCACCTAATTTTTTTGTTGGGTATGACTTGAATTTTTATTTAAAAGGCATTAGGAGAAACATGAACATCTAGGATGTCCTTGATCAACTTGGATAGTTTGAGAAGTTAAAAAAATCACACAAAAGTAAACATGATCCTAAAAATGTTATAGTTAAATACAAGAAGAAAATGATGATGCACTTGCTTAATATGAAGATCCCCTCTTGATTACACTCCTTTTTATATGACTATCAAAATAGTTAATAAATTATTTATAATTATATTTTGGATACAAAAACAACAAAAAATGTAATGTCTAAATACATAGTAGACCAAATAGGCATTCCTCATGAACCTAATAACAGGATAAAATGACTAGTTTTGGCACTAGACAAATTGAGTCTTGTAAGGAAATTGTCATAAAAATAGTTCAAGATGAGAGAGTTATATGGATGACAAATATTCAAATCCTTGAGATTCCTACCAATTACAACATGTTATTAGGAAGGGATTGGTCTAAATAAATCAATGCCTTTGTTTGTAAAGACACTACTTGGGGAACAATGTTGTCTTTACATGTAGAGAAGACTAGAACTCCAATTGAACATGTTTTACCTACCATTTTATATGTTGAAACTAGAATAGGAACTTATAGACATTTGAATAGTGATCAATAGACATAAATCATCTTGACAAGAGTTTTGAATAGCATGATACGTTTCTTTCTAAAGGAAACATATGGACCATGTATTTTGATGGTGCATGTTCTCAAAAATAGAAGTGGTGATGGTGTTATTTTTATTTCTCCTAGAAGGTGAGTTTCATCAATTTTCTTTCCAACTATCATTTCATGCCATGAATAACACAGAAAAGTTTTAAGCCCTCTTTATAGGTCTTGAGAAAGTATGTGAGATGAATGTAAAGAAATTAGAAGTTTTTGGTGACTTAGAGCTAATTGTAAGATAAAATAGAAAAATTTATAAAACAAATTAAACAAGAATGCATATATATACACAAAAATTTTGATTTTTTATTGAGAGTTTTGATGTTTTTAACATTTCCCACATGCTTCAAGGGTTTAATTCTAAAGAAAATAAGCTTTCTCATTTATCTCCTAATCCTCTAATGTTTAATTTTGAGCCTAATAATTTCATTTTTTCTAAAAAAATTAGACCCGTGATTTTTTACTTATAAAATAATTCCAGCCCATTTTTTAGTGCAATGAGCATATCGATTTCTTTCTACAAAACAATTATTTTGATTTAAATAATTATGTGTTGAACTATGGACACTATTTACATTATCTATAACTAGGTTGCTTACTAGTTTTGTTAGTCTTATGTCCATGTTTTCACCTAATGATCATCCTAGAATTGCCAAAAATAAAGACTTGCCTAGGAGAGTAGTTGGATAAACCACCCTTATAAATTTGGGTACAGATGAAGACCCTAAGTTTTATTTAGGCATTAACTATACTGAGAAAGAAAGGGTTTCTTTCACTAATATTTTCAAAGAATTCATTAATTTTTTTCATCGGTCTTACAAAGATCCTAAAGGTTATGGCTCCAAAATAATATGATATGATATCCCCATAAAGCTTGGTATCCAACATGTGAGGCAAAATCCTTGAAAGTTGAGCCCCTTGTTGGAAGATGTCACCAATAAAAAGCTCAATAAAATACTTGATGGTAGTGTCATTTTTCCTATGAGATATTCAAATTAGGTAGATAACTTAGTGCCAAGTTGTAAAAAAAATGGTGGAATACATTTTTGTGTCAATTTCCTTGATTTTAATAAATCTAGCATGAAGGGTAATTTTCTATTGCCTAACATTGATCAAATATTGTATTAGATCGCTATTTCAAAAATATCACTATTAGACAATTTTTTAAGATACAACCATTTTTTTTCAATCCTAAAGATAGGCATAAAACCACTTTCACCAGACATAGAGGCATCTTCAGCTTCAATCAAATGTATTTCAACATCATTAATTTTGGTGCCACCCTTCAAAGAGCCATGCATGTGGATTTTGATGAGTTTGTTGGAAAGATAAATTAAGTTTATCTCAATGACCTTGTCATTCATTATAGGAAGTGGAAAAGGCACATTGATCATGTTCATAAAATTATGATCTACTACAAAAAAACATGGGATTTCTCTTAATCCCAAGAAATCAATGTTTCAAAAGATGGTACTACAAAGTAACTAAGAGTAGGTTATTGGCACACATAGTATCAAAAGATGGTATTTACATCGATCATAAAAGATTTATAGCGGTTAGAGAATTTCCACCACCAAAAGATGAATATACTTCATGATCTTTTTGGTAAAATCAACTTTGTGAATAAATTCATTACTATTTTTTTTATAAGATTCCTCCTTTGTAGATTTTATTTAAAAAGGATAAAATTGTTAGAAATAGGACAGACAACTGAGAGGGGGGGTGAATCAGCTGTCACAAAACTTTGTATCTTTTGTAGTTAATTCTTTCTTTTGCTCCTTAATAACAATTCAATGATTTAATCATGCATGGTAGCCCTTCCCTATGCAGTAAGAAGAAAAGGGGAACCTTGAAAGACAGTTTTGACACTGCTACTGAGATTAAGACCACTAAAACTATCATGGTGGTTGAGGAAGTCAGTATTGATGAAGATAATGGGGATTTGGACAGTGCTAAGGATGAGGTGTACACCCCTACTAAAGGCAAGACTCGTATCCCTACTACCAGGAGGTCATCTAAACTTGTCGCTAAACTGGCCTCTATGCCTAAAGGAAAAGTGGCTATGTCTGAGAAGGATGGTGTGGAAGAAATGCAGGAAGAGGACCATCAGGAAGAGAATAATACTGAGGTTGTGGAGAATACTCAGGAAGAAGAAGACTTCAAGGATGGCAATACGAATGGGGTCTACCGATCTTCAAGGGTTGGGGTCTGGGGCCATTGTCAAGACTGACACGGTGGTGGAGGAGACTAAATAGATGGGTGGTGATGTGTCAGTTAATAAGGGTAACAAGATTAAGGAGATGGAAGCTAGTGAAGAAGGCCCCAGCAATTTCCCAGACTTTAATGTGTAGGATTCAGATACTGATAGCTTTGAGGAAAAGATAACTGAGACTGGTAAGAAAAAGAAAGGTGCTAAAAACAAAAAGGGTAAGACTAAAGATTCATTGGAGTCTAGGATGAAGCATCCAAAGTAGAAGTTTAAAACCCTGGCCAAATTCTCAGCCAGAGTTATGCACAGGTCCACCATGACTCTGATGGCTCTCCAGCAGATGGTTCCTAAAGGTCAAGAGAAGATAGACAAAAAGATGAAAAAGTATGAGGACGTGCTCTAGTTCCTGGTTGATGATTGGGACAAGATGTTCGAGTAGCCTCTAGGGCTTGTTGTTGTCCGCTGTCGGTCCGTGGTCGTACTACTATTTCTATGGCATCCAAAATCTTTAGTCTTTTGCTTAGTTACTGGTTCTATTGTCTTTTTGTTTTAATGCATAAACTTTAATGGTTTGATCTAAATTGATCAAGTTTTGGTGAGCTTCTATTGGATGTTTTGTTATGGGATCGGCACCCTTTTTTGCCGCTTATCATATCAAAAATAATTCAATGATTTAATCATGAAAACAATCAATCATAAGAGTAAGAGAAGTAACACAATAACACAATTGACACCAAGATTTTTGACGTGGAAACCCGGTTAAGAGAAAAACCATGGTGGGGGTTAACCCATAAAAATTAATACCCTGTTAAAAGTATTTTACAAATGAGACTACACATGCATTCGAGCTCATTACTCAAATGGAGACTCACTGCCTATGAAAATATTACAATAAAATAATAGAGATTTGAATTGACTTATAGATCTGCCTATGCATGAGTTTCAGTTCCAATTAAGTACAAAAACTAATCTTACACATTTCATCTTTGCTCTGCTCTTCTTATTTTTCGGCCTTCATTTGTACTTTGGATTTCTTCTCTTCTCACATACACCTTCTTCACATTTCCACACACACTAAATCATCCAATTTTATCAGCTATATATATCCGCAATATGATCTACAATCATTCTGTGAGTCAACTTCATCAACACTTAGAACTTTTATGAAAGCTCTACTCTTGTCGGCTAAATCTATACAAAACTTGAGGTGCAGATCAAAAATTGCTCTTGGAAATCATCACTCATGTCATCCATTATCACTAATCATTGTAGGAATACACACAACACTGAGAGGGGGGGGTGAATCAGTGTCGTTAACAATTTTAACACTTTTTACTCCTTTTCTTAATTTAATTTCACAATTTTAGAATTCTTCAGATAGAACAAAGAAAATATGCAGAGTATCAACACAAAACTTGACACAAGAAATTTCCCAAGTGGAAAACCCTCCTGGGGTATAAAAACCACTCAACTGTCTCACTGGCTTAACACAAATTTTAGATTACAACTGTCTCACTGACATTACAATTCTGCCTCATTGGCATATTGTACTTCTCTGCATGTCTCACTGACATTACAACATCAACATTCAATGAAAAATATAACTCAGGGGATTTCCCTATTTCAATAAAAACAAAACCTTATTTCTCCCTTTTTAAAAACAAACAAAATATATTCTTAGCAATCAACCTTCAACTGTCTTCAACATCTACAATCATTCAATTTTGATCTTCAAAATTCTTCATACCTCTGCAAAATAATCTCAAACTAATTCACCATTTCTTGAACTTTCTCTCTATGCAAAACTAAACAATTGACCCTCTCTAAAAAATTATTGTCTTTCATCACTTTCACTTTCTCTGAACAAACATTAATCCATCTTGATCATTGAAGGACTCCATTCATTTATTGAACCAAAATCCTCAACATAATTCCCTGAAAAAAATGTTTTTTCATACCTGCAAAATACATTTCAAAACAAAAATACCATTCTCAAAAACTTCTTACAACTTTCAATGTCATCTCTTATCTGCAACTCTTATACACCTACCATTTAAAAAATCAATACTTATACAAGATGAGATTCCATCATATAATCTCTTCAAAATCGGTTCAACTTCATCATCATGTTTTATCTCAATCTTATCATATTCTCTTATAAAAATCAAACAACAAAACAAGAAAAAATAAATCCCCTTCGAAGAACTCTACCTTTTCATATTCTTCTCAATTAGAAACATTCTAAATCTCACTCTTTCCTTCACACAAAAATCAACTTCAATGCCCCTTGAACTTCGGTGAGAAAAGTCAAGAATAACATGTTTTATTGCCTTTTGAACAACAGTGAACGTCAACTTTAATCGAATGAACTAACCATTTGTAGAAACTTTCTATTTAAATCACAACCCTCCGATCTGCAGTGCCCGCCACAAGATATTTAAACAGTGATCGTTGGACTTGATGCCTTTAAGAACAACATATGATCATCGACTGTGCTAGGAGATCGGGCTTAGAGTGACTTACCACTCAATGACTAACGATGCCTCCAACCGGTCATCACTTGGAACTAACCTGCTGTCACCGGTCACTTTAAAAATATAACATAAAGTGCAAAGTATGATGACGGGTAGTATGGTTAAGAAGGATAAATGTTGAGCACAATGTTTAAGACTAGTCAAGTATTAAGAAAACACACTTACCACTTCAAATACTATAAACCTTAACATACTTCACATACTTCATATACTTCAAATATTATAGCACTGAATTGAACACCATACTTCATCAGATCTGCCACTGTCATGAAGCCAATATAGATGAAGTTAATATAGTGCAAGCCCTTGTCCTGATTCAAAATTGATAATATGCAATGAATGCCACTGATCAATATGACTAAGTCAGAACAACTTCACACAAGACACAAGATCAAAACTGAGAGATCTAAAAACCATGAAGATCATGTCACTGATGAAGACCATGTCACTGATGTCATTACCATGAAGATCATGTCACTGATGAAGACAATGTCACTGATGTCACTACCATTTTGGCATCAATGAAAAGACAATATACTCAACTGTGAAATGTGCTACAATCATCACCATTTGTCCAACAAACAACTTCCATACATCCAGAATCAAGATTTTCTACAAGGTCGGCATGTTCTTCTTCTGTCTACTTTGACAAACTGGAACCCGGTACTCAGAGGCTAATATCTTTTGAATCCTTCATCACCAAAGGACAAAAATCTAGATTTAGATTGTCTTGACAATAGATATAACTCCCTTAGATCTACAGCTAATCATGACTTTTAACCAGAGAGATCCAGACCAAAATACCAGACTCTATTACTACTCTATCCTTTACTGCCCGGACTTAGACAAATTCTTATTTTGGCTTCCGATATGAACAACTTGTGTTATGTGGATGTTTGGGATGATCTTAGTTTCCATCAATGACAACACCTATCAATTCAAAGTAGTGTCTCTTGCCAACAATCTCCCCCTTTGGCATTGATGGCAACACTTAGTGAAAAATGACTAAGTGTTTTTTGCAACTCCCCTTTTGTCTGTACATTCATGCACTTCACTTGTTCTATTGCTCCCCCTTTGTTGAATACCTCATTTTTCATTGCCCTTCACTCCCTCTTTGACATCAATGGCAAAGGGTGGGGTCCGCAAGCCAAAACTCTCCAAAAATTTTGTATACACTGCCGTATATGTACAAATAATCATTAAGTCTTAATTACATGAACTTGAGAATGTCTGCAAAACTGGCTTTTATTTGCACAAGTTTGGAGGCCCAAGTACTCTTCATCCCATCCAAAATTGAGATGTGCCCACTCAACAGAAATGCATAAGCTTCTGCCTTTGCTAGATCTAGAGGATCACTTGTTTGAAGTGCATTATGGCCTTCGAATAAGGCATTATGCATGGATTCCAACTTGGGAGCAATCAATCCACAGAGTTCACACATCCTCTTCATTGTATTGCCTTTCTCTTTTACTAGGCCCTTTATTTCATCTATCAAGATAATACCTTGACATTCCTGGATTATAGGAGAGGCGTTAGAGGATCAAAATTTTGAGATAGAACTGATATTTTCTATTTTGTTCCTTTATCTTTTCTCAATATCCTCATTGACTTTACACCATGATAGACAAAACTTATATATATCTCCTCCATCTCTTAGAGCATTTTGAATGCTCTTTATGCTAATGCCTAGTATCAACCTATCATTCCTTATTAGATTCTTGACTTGATTGAATTTCTTGTTCAAGAACTCTTTCTGAACTTTTACCTCCGTAGACTTTTCAAAAGACTCAAAATGTGAGTTTACTAAACTTACAAGATTTTTTAGATGTCCAGAGGGGGAATCATTTTGATTCTTCTAATAGGTTGGCATTAATTTCTTCAGAATTTGGTTGCAAGCCTCAATAGCTCATTGTCCTCCATGTGGGATTTTAACATCTTTTCTCTGGCTTTTACTTGGTTGAATGATGCTATTTTCATCAATTGAATTGGGGAGAGAGCATCTGGATTGGCTAGACCTTGGAGTAGCTCAGGCTCATCAAGTTCAATCATTTCTTTTTCAAGAAGACCTTTTACTGCATCTGCAGTGTCTCTTGCAACCATTTCATAACCATCCTTTTGTTCATCTGATTTCTCAACATCTACTTTAGGTGCTTCAGCGTTTGCACTATCTTCTTCTGCCTTATCTTCCTTTCCTTTTTCTTCCTCTTTCTTTGTTTTACTCTTTTCTGTGTTCTCTTCTGAGGGACTCTTTCCTATTTTCTCACCACTTGCTAGTTGATCCAGAGGACTCTATGTGGTAGCAATATCCTCTTCTTTTCCAGAGTGATCAAGTGGTGGAGTAACCCCTACATCAACTATTATGTCTACCATATCTATATCCTCCTGATTGACTTGTTCCTTTTCTTGAACTTCTCCAATCTTTGGATCAAGTCCATCATCAGTCTCCTCGTGGATTACTTCTAGAGGATCTAGAGTAGTATTTTGGTCATCAATTTTCTTGTTAGCTTCTTCTTCAGGAGCTTCTTGTTCCGGAGAAGGAGGATTGTCTTATTCCACTTGTTTTTTCTAAAACAATATAGTAATTATTTTTGTCCAAATCCTTTCTCAGAATTTCCTCTATTTCCTTTGCAATTTCCTCAGTCTCACCAAGCATTAACTTGTTCATCCAGACCTTGCTTCTGAATTTATCTTTAACTTCTCTAAGGATTTTATCTACTTCTTTTCTGATCATTACAAGGCACAAGGAGGAGAGAATATACTCTCTGAGTTCTATGTCTTTATCCTTGGCTACTTCTTTTCTCATTTCCATCACTTTCCTCAAACTTTTAGGAAGTTCTTGTAATATTTCCAATAAGGCTCTATTTAATTTATTCAAATATATGATAACGACATCTTCTAAAATTTTCTTGTTTGCTTGATCAAGGTTATCATAGTAAACTCTGATATGTTTTAAATTTCCATGAACAGTGATTGTTTTTACAATTTCATCAATAGTCATGGCGACCTTACCGGTTGATTGCCTTTTACTGGCCTTATTGCTTGCGGAAGGCTAGTCTTCAGAAGTCTTTGAAGTTTTGACCTTCTTGGATCTTATTTCTTTCACTTCATCCGTCTTTGTCTCCTCATCATCTTGTGTTCTCTTCTGGGTTCTTGTTGCCTTGGTTCTCTTTCTTTTCCCTCCTTCACTGAATGGAGTGGCTTCCAACTTCTTAATGGAAGTGGACTTGAGTGGCTCAGTAGGAGTTGTGGAACTCCTTGTTTTCCTTGGGGCTTCTGGGGGGACTACAGACTCACTTTTTGTCTGCTCAGTGCTCTTCTTTATCTTTTCAATCCTTTGTCTATTTTCTCTCACTACTTCTTTTGTAATCCCAATGCTTTCTGCATACATCTCTACTTGCTTGTGTACCTTTCTTTTTGTTTCTGGTTGTCTGAGTTCCACATGCAACTTTAAGCTTAGTTCCTTGTATGTTCCAAACCTTTCAACAGAGGTGTCTCTAAGTTTGCTCAGGAGATGTTGAGCATACATGTCAAGAAGTTCTTCATCCACTTCATAACCCATTGGCATTATCCAAACTATTCTTAGTTCTACAGCTTCCATCAAACATTGATCTGTGTCTACCATAAAACATATTTCATTTTCATACTTTTCTACAACTGAACTAGGGATTCTTTCCCTTGCATGCATAAGACTCTGAAAGTTTTTGAAATATCCCTAGATTGCAGTCTTTTGTGCACCTGAATCTCCAAGATTATGTAAAAGGTCTCTTTTCTGGATTGCCACTGGTCTATCATTTGTCCAGTGCACATCTTGAACTCCAGGCACTTCATTCATAAAATAGAAAAATAGGCATATGATCAAGGAACCATGTTTGAAGAAGTTTTTCTTATCTCTTCTGATTTTGTTGACATTCGCTATTAGTTGATTTTGTCGTAATTCACACAGATCATAATCTACATTTTCCTTTAACATCTTATAAGATGTATATATTGCAGTCCCAGAAACTGAATTTTCCCTGCTGGAGTGATAAATCTTGTACCCGATCACCATAGAGGCAAATTTAACATCCGGTTCTATGATATCATTGATGGTCATTGCCCTTTTGTCAAACTTGGCACCGGTAGCATCAGTTACTATCTAGTTTTTAATGGCTTTCAACATGGGTAATCCACCGAAGGAGTTTAACCCAGTTATAGTTTTGATAACATCCTTTGTGATCTTAAATGGTTTCATTAGCCACAAGAATTCATCATGTATTCAGCTTAGGATGTAACGAACCCATTCATTTTCATCAAAAGACGAAAATTCAATCATTTGCATAAGTGTTTGCTTTCAAGGGCTTCAAATTCAGGTCTCAGTTGGTGTTTATCATCTTTTAGATGGTTCCTAAACAACTCTATCAATTTCAAATTCCTAAATTCTTCTAGATTGCAATGAATGTATGCCCTAATGTCTTCAATATGTACAACCCCATAAGGAACACTCGAGAAGGCACCTAACGGCTTGACTTCAATAGATTTATAGGGATGCTTCTTGAATTTAGGACGGGGCCTCTTAGTGACATCAACGAGTAAGGGTGTAACCATTTGGAGAGAATGAGAATTCAAGAGGTTTCGTAGAAAATAGAAATACCTTGTTCTGCAGATTAGGGTTTTGCTTGGAGATCCTCTTCGTACTTCAATTCTTGGGAATTCTCAGCTCTGAACTCGTTGACTTCTCCTCTTCTTGATTTCTTCTGATGCAAAGTGATCTAAATGAGGAATGAATGATCCTTTTATGTTCTGCAACACCTAATTTGTCTTTGTAATAAATGCTCTGCCCTAATACATCCAGTTACTCTATTTGTTGAACAATTTCACATAAGTTACTCTGCAATTTGCCATCTCCACTTTTTTCTTCCAGAAATCCTTCCAACAATTCTGATTCAATTCAAGGTACCTTTTCTTATTGTGCCAGATCCAGGTGCTCACTTATTGGTCGGGGAAATTTTATTTATAATGTTGCTCCCCCTTAGCCAAGACTCTCAAATTAATTCCAGGAGGAATTTTCAACACCGGATTCCAATGCGGATTCATTACTGTCATTCATAATTGTTTTCTTGACCCATATCTTGTTTGATTCATTCTAAGTCTCATTCATATCAATTTTTTCTTTACCTTTGTCTTGTCTATGATCATCTAGTTTTCTGTTTACCAGATCACTTCTTCCATTGTTCCTATTTCTGCAGAATCTTGCAATGTGACCAGATTTATTGTAGTTAAAGCACACAATATTTCTTTTCTTTTAAACCTGATTTTCTTTTGATCTGCACTAATTAGCCATGTGTCCAAACCCATTGCAAACAAAGTAGTAACCATTGAAAGAATTGCTAATTCTTCTATTTTTTGCAATATTGATTTTCATACTTCTACATTCATTTAATCTATGACCATGCCTCTTACACTTGAAGCATTGACCAGTGAAGGATGGATCATTTTGATTTACTCTACTTCTACATTGAGTATCTCTATGACCAAATTTGTTGCAGTTAAAACAATTTCCATTGAATGATGGATATCTTTGAGCATTTGGTTGTCTTACCAAAGTTTTTCTAGTTCTGTTTCTCCCATTCCTAGGTTGAAAATTTCTTTGTCCAGATCCAGAGCTTTCTCCTTTCTCATATCCAAGACCATGCTTGTCATCAGCACTTTTCTGTCCTTTGAGTAGTGCTTCAAGCTTTGTTGACCTTATCTTGAACATTTCCTTATATTCATTTGCAACATCTAGGTTGCGTCTGAGAATGATAATTTTTCTTTCAAGTTCTCTCTCATTGTCTCTACTTTCTTGTAGATCAAACTCTAGATGGCTAGCTATTCCATCCAATTTGCAACATTCTTCAGTTGTTTCTTTCAGTTTTTGATTTAGATCTTCTTCAATTTTCTTCTTATCTTCACTTTCTTTGGTTTTCCTCATCACCCCAGATTCCATTTCAATTTTTAGAACAACTTCTTTTGATAGTTTTTCACATTCCTTTGTCTTTTCTTCCAAAGCTTCATTCATGCCATTTTCTTCAAGTAAATTAGATAGCTGTAGAAGTAGCTCCTTTTTCCTTTGCATATGTTTCTTTAATTTATCTTTTAACATTTCATTGGTATCATCAGCATCTTTAAGTTCACTTCTCAGATTACTGATTTCTGTTTTAGACTGAACAAGCTCTTCTAGGGCCAACTAAAGTTGATCCTTGAGTGAACCCATTTTAAAACTTCTTCCAAGATCTTTTCTTCAAGATGTTAGGCTTCTCCAAGGAACCTTCCTCTAATGCCAATTGTTGGAAATAGGACAGACAACTGAGAGGGGGGGTGAATCAGTTGTCACAAAACTTTGTATCTTTTGCAGTTAATTCTTTCTTTTGTTCCTTAATAATAATTCAATGATTTAATCATGAAAATAATCAATCATAAGAGTAAGAATAGTAAATAATAACACACTTGACACCAAGATTTTTGACATGGAAACCCAATTAAGGGAAAAACCACGGTGGGGGTTAACCCACAAAAATTAATACCCTGTTAAAAGTATTTTACAAATAAGAATGCACATGCATTTAGGCTCACTGCCCAAAGCTCACTGCTCAAATGGAGGCTCACTACCTATGAAAATATTACAATAAAATAATAGAGATCTGAACTGACTTATAGCATCTGCCTATGCATGAGTTTCAGTTCCAATTAAGTACAAAAACTAATCTTACACATTTCATCTTTGCTCTACTCTTCTTATTGTTCTGCCTTCATTCGTACTTTGGATTTTTGCTCTTCTCACATATACCTTCTTCATATTTCCACACACACTAAATCATCCAATTTTATCGGCTATATATATCCGCAATATGATCTACAGTCATTCTATCAGTCGACTTCATCAACACTTAGAACTTTTATGAAAGCTCTGCTCTTGTCGACTAAATCTATGCAAAACTTGAGGTGCGGATCAAAACTTGCTCTTGGAAATCATCACTCATGTCAGCCATTATCACTAATCATCACCATTTGTCCAACAAACAACTTCCATACATCTGGAATCAAGATTTTCTGCAAGGTTGGCCTGTTCTTCTTTTGTCTACTCTGACAAACTGGAACCTGGTAGTCAGAGGCTAATATCTTTTGAATCCTTCATCACCGTAGGACAAAAATCTAGATTTAGACTGTCTTGACAATGCATATAACTCCCCTAGATCTGCAGCTAATCATGACTTTTAACCAGAGAGATCTAGACCAAAATACTGAACTCTATTACTGCTCTGTTCTTTACTGCCCAAACTTAGACAAATTCTGATTCTGGCTTCCGGTATGAACAACTTGTGTTATGCAAATGTTTGGGATGATCTTAGTTGCCATCAATGACAACGCCTATTAACTCGAAGTAGTGTCTCTTGCCAACAAAAATTTCTCTTTGGTATCAAAATTGTAATGTCACTTTTAAAAATTTAAAAGAAGCCTTAGCTAGTGCTCTAGTTTTAGTCAAGACATGTCTTAATAAATCCTTCCTTCTATATGTCAATACAACTAACAAAGCCAAAAGTGGTGTGATCACTCAATACTTTGATCAAGAAGAGAAACCCATTTGTTATTATAGTCAAATCCTAAATATGTTGAAACAATGTATCCTTAACTCAAAAAAATTGCTTTGTACTTAGCTTCAACACTTACCAAATGCAAACATCTATTGATGGGTAACAAAGTGATTGTGCACTCAAATGTACCTATCTTAGTTTACCTCATTGGGCAACCCATTATTGATGGAAGATTGGCTAAATCAATATTCAATATCCAAGAGTATTACTTGAAGATGGAAACATGCAAAACTATCAAATGTAATGATCTCACAAAATATTTAGCTAAAAATGCTAATTTTGATGTAAAACTAATTGTCCATGTTGTAGATGAAAATTTGTAGGCAAGACCCCATTTTTAGACTTTAAAAGGATTTTAAATTATTAGAAAGATTAACATCAAACTTTGCATGCAAGAATTGGATTTCTATCTTTCCCAAGATGACTAGTACCATGATCTAATTTACTACTTCAAGAATCAGGTATGTCTCTATAATCTTGATTTTAAAATCAATGAAGAGATTTAAGATTCTAGGCACTTAAATTTGTTTCACTTGAAGATTTTCTCTTTTTTTGCAATAGAGACAATATTTTGTTAAGATGTTTGACCTATGAAAAAACCCAATATTTTCTTAGGATCTATCATGAAGGGATTTGTGGTGGCCATTATGTTTCCAAAACAATAGCTCATAAAGTTCTAAGAGCTGGTTATTATTGGTCAACTCTATTCAAAGACACATATCATTTGGTTCACTCATGTGTGCCTTGTCAACTATTTACTAGGAGATATTTTTTAGTAGCTATGCCTCTAAATCATATAATAACTAAAATAAACTTTTTAAATGGGGTGTTAATTTCATTTCAAACATGCACCCACCATACTTAGCAAGTTATAATATATAGTAACTACAAATGATTATTTTGTTAAATGGTCTAAAGAAATTTCACTCATAAGTTAAACAAGTACTAAGGTGGTCCTTTTTAAAAAAAATGATATATTTTCTATGCTTGGCATGAACCTTATGAAATCATTTCTGATGATGGACGTTAATTTATTTCTCACAAATATTTATAATTTATGGCTCATTAGTTGATTATTTTCAATTCTTCATCCAAGTATTACCCATAGGGTAATGGCTAAGCTAAGTCTACTAAAAATTACTTAAGTATTATCATGAAAAGATTAAATCTGTAATAACAAATGATTTGCATTTAGAGATATATGAAGCCTTATATGTTGATATAACTACTATTAAAGATAGCATGGAGTTTTTTTCTTTCATGCTTGCTTATGGTTTTTACACAACAATGCATATTGAGTTAAAAATTGTTGTTGTCAAAACAACCTTAGAACACAGTTCAAAAGACTTATATGTGTTACAATAAAGGTTAAATGATTTGTTGGCTTTGTATGAAATTAGGGTTACAACTTTGCAAAAGTTAGAAAATTTCAAACAAAGGATAAATAAATTCTTTGATAAGAAGGTCTGAAACAAGACCTTTAAGGTTGGTGACCATTTCCTATTATGGGACAAAGTGAGAGAGGGCCTTGGAAAACATCATGAAAAAGATAAAATCTATAATAGAAAATGAAATTTTGCATTTAAAGATATATGAAACCTTATAGGTTGATAGAACTACTATTAAAGATAGCATAGGTTTTTCTCCTTTCATGCTTGCTTATGGTTTTTACACAACAATTCCTATTGAGTTAAAAATTATTGTTGCCAAAACAACCTTAGAACACAGTTCAAAAGACTTAGATGTGTTACAATAAAGGTTAAATGATTTGTTGGGGTTGGATGGAATGAGGGTTACAACTTTGCAAAAGTTAGAAAATTTCAAACAAAGGATAAATAAATTCTTTGATAAGAAGGTTCAAACAAGACCTTTAAGGTTGGTGGCCTTGGCCTATTATGGGACAAAGTAAGAGAGGGCCTTGGAAAACATCACAAGTTTGATTATTTATGGTTAGGTCCATAGAAAATTGCCACTATTGTTCAATGAAATGCATTTTACTTGCAATATTTACAAGGGATATGTTTGCATCATATAGTCAATGGAAATAATCTTAAATCTTTCCACAATTAGTTTGTATAGTTTTATTTCTTGTTTTGGTGTGTTCTTTTTCTTTTATGGCTTCTTTTTTCACTGTTTCATTTTTCTTTCCTTCTTTCATTTTTGTTTTGGATCTGAATCTATTTACCTTGCTAAAAAAAAATTCATACAACACTTGGTATTCATTGCTTACAAGGAAGTTAGAATCAAAGAATATAATCCTTATAAGTATATTTATGATTAGAAAAAGTTGTCTTGAAATTATTAATTAGAGATTAGAATGATAAATTATTGGAAATTGCCTAATATTTTGATCAAACATGTGGTTTTCAATTGATGTGAAGTGGTTGAACTTGACTAATATCCATCTAGCCCTTAATTTCCTTGAATTTTTTGAACTTGACTAATATCCATCTAGCTCTTAATTTCCTTGTCTTCCTATTTCCCTTCCTCCTCTAATAGATATTCTAGATACTCTGTCAGGCCACCTATTTTTTCCTAGTGACTCTATTATCTAGACTTGTATATGATAGATATTCATAGATGATGTTTATGTTTAGATTTTAATATTTTGAGATGACTACTTAAAATAAATAATTTAGCTAGTTTACAATTATTATTTGTATACATTGATTTTATGCCTAATTTTGAAAGGGATATGTTGCTTATTATCATAAATGGATTTGGCTATATGAGACATTATTGTATGGATATATTTGATGAATTTAAATTATGTTAATTATTATCTCTTTATGATGATTATGTCTTTGATTAAGTTTAGTTGGGAATGAGGGTCCAAATCCCATACAGTCAAAATATTAGAACCAACAATCCCTCAAATATAACAGTTTAAAACCAAAAAGCCTTGATAATAACCCTAAATGGGCTAGGGAGAACACAGTGAAAACATAGATAGAGAACAACAAGCAACAAAACACAACAAAAAACCAAAAAATAGATTAACAACCAAATTAAGGAGTTGTTTTATCCCAATCCTTTCTCATTTGAATCATCATCTGCTCCTAAGTAGAAACTCCAATCTAATGCTCCTTTCTCTATTTTTTGTTAGAACCTTGCATTTTATCTTGTTGTGCCTTTCATTTATCCATCTTTGCTCAAATTTCCATCACATCTAAAGCTATTTTATTCATAATATCATTGGTGAATTGGGCAAGATCTTATAGACCCTTCTCAAGTTTAACAACCCATTGCTGATACATATGCATCATATCAAACATATTTTTTTATGATTATTATGTTGATAATGGTGTTAACAAATATTTTCAAGTAGGTAGGTAATATAATAGCTAATGAAGATATGAGAGGTTCTTAGGAAAATCTATATTGTGTTATCCCAATGATACCTAGAACTAGGCCTTTGAGGGACTAAGGTTTTCTATGTCTAATGTGTTTTTAAATAAGATATATCATTTTTTAATTAATAATTTCAAGTGGTTTGAATGTCATTTTTCATGTTGTTTTTGTGAAATTTTACACCTTAGGTATATACCTATAGGTTGGGTGTTTATTTATGGATTTAATTAATGTTTTAATTGAGCTTTAAATCTTCTCAAGATCCTTAGGAAAATAGTACCAAAATTCCTTGGAAGGAAGAGTCACCTCCTCTTTGGAAGAGGAAGGGTCATATCAATTTCTTTTTTTTTGGAAAGAGGGTATGACTTTTGGAGAATAGAAAAATTATGATCTTATTTTGTTTTAGATTTGGGTTTTTTTCATAATTTGGGGAAAAATTTTAGAAAGAAAATTGGAGTACTATCTATATGGGAAAAACCTTGGGAAGGAATTGTTTGAATTGTTGATTGAGAAGGATTGACTGTCAGAGGATTCAAAGGAAGTCTTCAAGGTTTGGAATCTATTTTGGGGTAGGGTTTTATTTCCATTTTTTTGGATTTTATCTTGTTTGTTAAGAAATCTAAAAGTTGAAAGGAATTGATGCTATGATTATGTTTAAATTTTCTATTGTTTTTTTGGTTAAATTTATGGTTGTATTTTAGGCGGGAGTTTTGTGTTGGTGTAGCTCTCTAAATTTGATTGAGAGTGGCACATGTGTGGGGTTGAGGGAGTAGTAAGCCCTCCTTTGGGATATAATTTTTTATTTCCTTGCAAAGGGAATTTTGGCATGAGTGTCATATATGCTCTAATTTTTGGTTATGGTGGTGATTTTGAGTGAGGTGTGAGGCCTCTTTCGAGTAAATTGTATTTTCATGTAAAAGAAAATTTGGCATAGGTTTAGTGAAATATTACATTTTGATGTGCATCGTGTATGGGTGTGGATTTGTATTGGAAGGATTTAGAAATTGTTGGTGGAGTTTTTGGTGATTTGTTCATTATCAAGAATGGTTTATGTGATGGTTGTTGGTGTATTATGGAGAAGGATGATTATATTTTTGAAGTTATTTTTATGCTGAAAATTATGGAGATAAATTATGTTAATTGATTTACCCCATTGGACTGTATCCCCTTTTCTTCCCCTCTTTATGGATCCAATGGTGATTCATATGTGTTGTTCATAACCATGGGGTTTTGTGTGTAATGCAATATGTTGAGATTTCTATCTTGTGTTTCTTTATAATGTTTTAAGTGCAACCAAATTTTCTTTATAGTCTCCTAGTTTGATAGTGTGTTTGCATTTGAACCTTATGGATGGGAGGAGAGTAATTCCTCCATTGGTTATATGTGTGCATGAAATTGAAATAGGAAAATAAATAATAGTTGTATAGAAAATAAAATTAAGAAGAAGAAAGAAATGGAAAGAAGAATATTTCTTGAGAGAAGAATTAATTTTGTAAATGTATTAGATTAATTTTTATTAAACTAAAATTTATGTATGTAAAGTAAAAAAATCCTGATACAAATTATATTGATTCAATAAAAATAAAAATAAGAATTCATTTCTCTATTATTCTAGTGTTGTACAATGTGTATAATGAATTAAGTACATTCTTCTCTCTTCTAATGCCAAATGATATTCCTCTAGACTTGATTTGGAATTCTAGAAAAACTATCCCTCCTCTTTGCTTATATGTAAACTTTTGTAGTTGGCAAATTTAATAATATTTCATATTGAATGGTTTTCCTTTACTTTATTTTGGTATATCTATAGAAAAACTATAACATTTGAAAAATGTTTTCTATTGTACATTATATATAACTCATTGTTCTTAATTATTTGTGAAACCATAGCAAGCTACAGATAAAGAATTCAAGAAATCTCTTTAACTCATATATGCAATTATATGTATACACATATGCAGTTGTATAGATATACAATTAGAAAATATTAATGTAGGCTGGGGACAATTATAATACATCTAATATGCAATATGCATATTATGTATATCTAGTTATATTGCAAACCAAGCAAGGATTCAAATAAATACTTTATTATAAAGTTCAAAACATAACTAAAATATTCCTGAACACTATAAAAGTGTTTAAGTGTTCTAGAAAACACAACTCAAATATTGGAAACACTATATATAGTTCTATTGCATACCAGGCAAGGATTCAAAAAAATACTTTATTATGAAGTTCAAAACACAACTAAAATATTGGAAACACCACACACACACACACACACACACACACACACACACACACACATATACATATATACACATACACATATATACATATACATATACACATATACACATATATACATATATATACATACATACATATATATATATATATATATATATCCATATACATATATACATATACATATATGTATATACATATACATAGATGTATATGTGTGTGTGTGTGTGTGTGTGTGTATATATTGCATTTGGTAGTTGCAATTATTTTTGGTAAGCAGCCAATCACTGTCAAGTATTTAAAGTTTGAAATGGAAAGGCTAAAGTCCAAAACTAATTCTTTTTTGCTGGCATTTAACAACTCTTTCCCTATTCGTGGATTAACTAGTGATGTGAATAGTAAATGTGAAAATGAATTAAATGGATTAAATTTTAGCAGAATTCAAAATGAATGGAAAGTGACAATTTATCTTCGACAAGAAAATGCCTATGCCAATGGGGTGTGCCAGTGCTCAGGGTAAAATGCTGTAGTTTTATATATTTTTGTTATGTTTACTTATTTAGGTTTTGATTTTTTTTTAGAGAACTAGATACAAAGTTTTCTCTACATTTAGGTGAAATTCATAGATGCCAATGGGATGTACCAGTACCCCAGGAAAAATGTTGCAATTTAAAGCCAATTGGTATTGTACATTTAAAGTTCAAGACAATAATGCTAAAGTCTATAGTCATTGCTTTTATGCTATGATTTAAAGAGAAATTTGTTGTTTTCCAATTGGTTGTTGTTAAAAATGGGTGTGGAAATGAACTCAATGGTTTAATTATTTTCCAAGATGAAAAGAGTTTATTGGTTGTTAAATTAGTTTCATTTCAACAAGCAAACAAATCTAATTAATTCATTTGGTGATGGCAGCAACCATTTGCCACCCATGATGTGCCTTTGCATGAAGGCTTGTGAATTAAAGCAATAACCAATAATTTAATGTAGAAAACTCCTCTTGCCCAGCTACTCTCAAAACACACAATTCAAAAATTTGCACAAATAAAAGATTGCAAAGACATGAATTTCTTCAATTTTTATAACACAAATAAATCTACAAGTTATCAATTCATAATCACTAAAATCTACAACAGTAATTACAAAATTTTGGCCTTTCAATGGCCTCTCCCTAGATGCACACACTTCACACCAATTTGCCCTCTCTCTGGGTTGAGATCCCTCTTCAATTTTAGTTGAGAAATCTTCCTCTCATCTGTAACATTAACTTATTTAAATGTCTTCAAGAGGTGCCTTTTTAACTTCCTGCGACTCTCACACTCACTCCGATGGGCAGCAAACTCTATTTATTTATTTTTCTTTTGCTCTCGAGTCAAGTCTATTCTTCATTCTAGAAATGGACCTCTCCACATTATGCCTCTGTAGATTTAATATATCTTCTTCATGGAGGATTATGGATAGTTATATGTCCCTTTCTTGGCGTTGAAATGCCAAATGATATGTTGCTTTCTATTGCTAATTTAGTCACTTTAAAAAATAGCAAAATCTACCTTTAAAAGAAGGCGTTACACACCACTTTTAGCACTTTGTTTTCACATGCTATGCAGGTATGAAGATATAATTAAAAGTCTACATTGAAATCATAAAGGGAAGCCTTTAGATAAGGTGCCACACTTCATTTTTTTTCCTTTAAAATATGCAATATGCAACACTTCAATTCCTCCATTATCCTTAGAGTCGATCCCTTGAAAATGAAAAGGAAATCTACCTTTTTAGAACATGAGGCGATGCCTCTTTGTTCTCATTTCAATATATATTGGATTTTAATAAAAATAATGAAATCTACAACCTCCAACTATGGCCCCCACACAACAAAGTCTGATCGCTCAATAGGAAGGAAATGTCTTTTGGATGTTAAATGTTTGCCAACATATTTAATCACCCCAATCAGCCATCAAGTTATATAGTTATAGCCTTTACAAATATTAGAAATCTAGAGGAAGTCCATGTAGTCTTCTTGTACTATGTAGGTGAAAAAATTATACTAATCACCTCATTAAGATTTGACATGATTTAATATTTCCAAGTCATTTCAAAAACAAATGAAGACGTGTAGCTCATAATCTTCATTCCCAAGAAGGAGAATAAACATCATATGGGACACATAGTCCTTCTATCCATTCAGCCTCCAAAAAAACACACTAAATATTGTTCGGATTTGACTCAGTACATCCCATTAAGCCCACACCAACTGAAGACATTATCACTAAAAACATTATCAATAGCAAACATCAATACATCTACAATTAATCTACAAATGGAATAAAGTCTTGCATAAGGTTTCCCACATCTTGCGATATTCACCCAATAGGTAATAACATCCTGTGACATTTTAGCAAACATGGCAATAAAGTTACCAATAACTTTGAACTATGAACTGCAACAACAAACCACATCAAAATCAAGCAAAACTAGAATCGCATATTTTTGTTTGACGCAAGATAGCTCATGCACTTAGGTGCTCCTGCATCAAACACACCAGGTAAAAATTTTGTGAGCATGGGCTAACAAAGTGGAGTGGAGTGATAGAATCACCCTTTTAGGTTGCAACTAACCTGCAGCAAACTCCATCATTGTGGAATGTGCACAAGATCAATTCTTTTTCCTCCTCTTCCAGCACCATGCCAGAACAACTATCATCATCCTCCCACAACTCCATTCACCACTCTTCTCTCCTCTCATGGATTCACATCCACCATGTACCATCCCCTCTGCCAAATTATTTCTCCTCTCCTCTCCTTTGTGGGATATGGCCCACCAGTAACTGACCTCCTCCACCAAACTCTTATGTCACTCATATCATAGCTTGCAACATATAAATCTTCATCAAATACCTTATAGAAATTGAACATTTCCATAGGTTCTTTTCCACACTCTTCAACCCTAGCTACTTCAAAGGAAAGTACAAAAGCATCATCCAAATATGCAACAAGGGTTGCCTCTTCATTCACTGCTATGAATTCACCATTAGTTGCATCATTAACTTTTACTTCCTTCACTGTGATGTTGTTCTTCTCATCATCAATCATTGCAATCTTCTCCATCCATTCATTCTCCATTGCCAAAATCTGTGACAACAAGTTATCTTCTTCCTCATCCTTCCCTATAACCTCTTCATATTCCATTGTTGCATCTTCATTTTTCTCCTCTTCCACTACATCTGCTATAGGCTCTTCGTTGTTCACTCCATCCTCATATTCGTTTCTCATGTCTTTTTGTTCACTCAGTTGTGCCTCTAATTTTTCCAGCTTATCCAAATGCTTTTTTATATTTTCGATCATCCTCCATGTCTTATTTTCTTCATACCATCTCTACGCTTCCCAAATCATGGGCTTTTCCATTATGACTATACCCATCTCATCTCACTGCTACAATCTTTCACATACACATCCCATGCTCTGCAATCTACAAAACACTTTCTTTCACAGCTTCAAGCTCTCTCACTGCTCAAAACTTCTCCTACCTACAACAGCCCTCACACGAGCTTCTTCTCTATTGTACTTCTCACCTCTACTTGAAGGTCTCAGTGCATACTCTACACACTCAGGGTCTTCTAGCTCTGATACCATATAATGCAAAAAACACCTCTTGTCCAACTACTCTCAAAACACACAATTCACAAATTTGCACAAATAAAAGATTGAAACCACACAAACTTCTCCAATTTTGTTAATAGAAATAAATCTACAACTTATCAATTAATATTCACTAAATCCAAAACAATAATTTTAAAATTTTGGCCTTTCAATGGCCTCTCTCTGCATGCACACAATTCACACCAATTTGCCCTCTCTCCGGGTTGAGATACCTCTTCAATTATACTTGAGAAATTTATCACTCATGTGCAACATTAACTAATTTAAATGTCTTCAAGAGGTGCCTTTTCAAATTCTTGTGACTCATAATCACTCTGATGGGCAGCGAACTCTATTATTTATTTTTATTTTGCTCTCCGGCCAAGCCCATTCTTCATTTTGGCAATCGACCACTCCACATTATGCCTCTATAGATTTAATATATCTTCTTCATGGAGGATTATGGATAGTTATATATCCCTTTCTTGGCATTAAAATTCCAAAAGATATGGTGCTTTCTGTTGCTAATTTAGTCACTTTAAAAATAGCAAAATCTATCTTTAAAAGGTAGTGTTACACACCACTTTCAATGCTTTGTTTTCACATGCTATGCAAGTATGAAGATATAATTAAAAGTATGTGTTGAAATCATAAAGGGTAACCTTTAGATAAGGCAACACACTTCATTTTTTCCTTTAAAATATGCAATATGCAATGCTTCAATTCCTCCTTTATTCCTCAGAGCTGATCCATTTAAAATGAAAAGAAAATCTACATCTTTAGAACATGAGGCAACGTCTCTTTGTTCTCATTTCAATATATATTAGATTTTATTAAAAATAATGAAATCTACAACTTCTAACTACGGCCCGCACACAGCAAAGTCTAATCGCTCAGTAAGAACTAAATGTCTTTTGGATGTTAAATTTTTGCCAACATATTTAATCACCCCAGCCAACCATCAAGTTATATAGTTATAGATTTTACAAAGATTAGCAATCTAGAGGAAGTCCACATAGTCTTGTTGTACAATGTAGGTGAAAACATTATACTAATCACCTCATTAAGATTTGATGTGATTTAATATTTCCAAGTCATTTCAAAAATAGATGAAGACTTGTAGCTCATAAACCTGACACCCAAGAAGGAAAATAACCATCAAATGAGACACATAGTCCTTCTATCTAGTTGACCACCAAAAACATAAACTCAATATTATCTAGATTTGACTTAGTACATCTCATTTAGCCCACACCAACTGAATACATTATCACTTAAAACATTATCAATAGAAGACAACAATACATCTGTAATCAATCTACAAATGGAGGTAAAGTCTTGCATAAGGTGTCCCACATCTTGCGACATTCACCTAACAAGTAATAGCATCCTGTGACATTTCAGAAAACATGGTGATAAAGCTACCAATAACTCTGAACTACGAATTGTAACAACAAACCACATCAAAATCAATCAAAACTAGAATCTCATCTTTTTGTTTGACGGAGGATTTCTCGTGTGCCCAAGTGCTCCTGCATCAAACATGCCAGGTAAAAAGTTTGTGAGCATGGGCTTACAAAGTGGAGTGAAGTGATAGAATCACCCTTTCAAGTTGCAACCAACCTGTAGTGAACTCCATCATTGTGGAATATGCACAAGATCAATTTTTTTCCTCCTCTTCTAGCACCATGCCGGAACAACTATCATCTTCCTCCCACAACTCCATACACCACTCTTCTCTCCTCTCATGGATTCACATCCACCATGTACCATCCCCCTCTGCCAAATTTTTTCTCCTCTCTCTCCTTTGTGGGATCCAGCCCACTAGTAACTGACCTCCTCCACCAAACTCTTATGTCACTCATATCATAGCCTGTGGTATATAAATCTTCATTGAATACCTTATGGAAATTGAATATTTCCATAGGTTCCTCACCACACTCTTCAACCCTAGATACCTCAAATGGAAGTACAAAAGCATCATCCAAATATGCAACAAGGTTTACCTCTTCATTCAATGTTGTGAATTCACCCTCGACTGCATCATTAACTTTTACTTCCTTCGCTGTGATGTTGGTCTTCTCCTGATCATTCACTACAATCTTCTCCATCCATTCATTCTCCACTGCCAAAATCTGTGACAACAAATTATCTTCTTCCTCATCCTTTGCTACAACCTCTTCGTATTCCATCGTTGCATCTTTATTTTTCTCCTCTTCAACTACTTTAGTTGTAGGCTCTTCATTGTTCACTCCATCCTCATCTTTTTTCTCATGTCTTTTTGTTCACTCAGTTGTGCCTCTAATTTTTGCATCTTATCCAATCACTTGTTTATATTTTCAATCATCCTCTGTGTCTTATTTTCTTTATACCATCTCCACGCTTCCCAAATCATGGGCTTTTTCCTTATGACTATACTCATCTCATCTCACTGCCACAATCTTTCACATACACATCCCACGCTCTGCAATCTACAAAACACTTTCCTTCATGGCTTCAAGATCTCTCACTGCTCAGGACTTCTTCTGCCTACAACAACCCTCACACAAGCTTCTTCTCTACTGCACCTCTCACCTCTACCCATAGGTCTCAGTGCGTACTTTGCACACTTAGGTTCTTCAAGCTCTGATACCATATAATTTAGAAAACCCCTCTTACCCAACTACTTTCAAAACACACAATTCACAAATTTGCACAAATAAAAGATTGCAACCACATGAATTTCTTCAATTTTATTAACACAAATAAATCTACAACTTATCAATTCACAATCACTAAAATCTACAATAGTAATTACAAAATTTTGGCCTTTCAATGGCCTCTCTCTGCATGCACACGCTTCACACCAATTTTCCCTCTCTCTAGGTTGAGATCCCTCTTCAATTCTACCTGAGAAATCTACCTCTCATCTACAACATTAACTAATTTAAATGTCTTCAAGAGGTGCCTTTTCAATTTCTTGCTACTCTCACACTCACTCTGATGGGCAGCGAACTCTATTTATTTATTTTTATTTTGTTCTCCGGCTGAGCCCATTCTTCATTCTAGCAATTAACCTATCCACATTATGCCTTTGTAGATTTAACATATCTTCTTCATGGAGGATTATGGGCAGTTATATGTCCCCTTCTTGGTGTTGAAATGCCAAAAGATATGATGCTTTATGTTGCTAATTTAGTCACTTTAAAAAAATAGCAAAATATGCCTTTAAAAGAAGGCGTTACACACCACTTTCGGTGCTCTATTTTCATATGCTACGTAGGTATGAAGATATAATTAAAATACTGCATTGAAATCATAAAGGGTAGCCTTTAGATAAGGTGCCACACTTCATTTTTTCCTTTAAAATATGCAATATGCAACGCTTCAATTCCTCCTTTTTTCCTCAGAGTCAATCCCTTGAAAATGAAGAGGAAATCTACCTTTTTAGAACATGAAGCGACGCCTCTTTGTTCTCCTTTTGATATATATTGGATTTTAATAAAAATAATGAAATCTGTAACCTCCAACCACGGCCCCCACACAACAAAGTTTGATCGCTCAGTAAGAAGTCCAAATGTCTTTTGGATGTTAAATGTTTGCCAACATATTTAATCACCCCAGCTAGCCATTAAGTTATATAGTTATAGCTTTTATAAAGATTAGAAATCTGGAAGAAGTCTACGTAGTGTTCTTGTACTATGTAGGTGAAAACATTATACTAATCACATCATTAAGATTTAATGTGATTTAATATTTCCATGTCATTTCAAAAATAGATGAAGACTTGTAGCTCATAAACCTGACGCCCAAGAAGGAGAATAAACATCAAATGAGACACATAGTCCTTCTATCTAGTCAACCTCCAAAATGACACACTAAATACTGTTCGGATTTGACTCAGTACATCCCATTTAGCCCACACCAACTGAAGACATTATCACTAAAAAGATTATCAATAGCAGAAAACAATACATCTGTAATCAATCTACAAATGGAAGTAAAGTCTTGCATAAAGTGTCCCACATCTTGTGACATTCACCCAACAAGTAATAACATCCTATGACATTTCAGCAAACATGGTGATAAAGCTACCAATAACTCTGAACTATAGACTGCAACAACAAACCACATCAAAATCAAGCAAAACTAGAATCTCATCTTTTTGTTTGATGTAGGATTGCTCATGCACCCGGCTGCTCTTGCATTATAATTTGTTGAATGCAGGACCAATAATTCAATTTTTCTAAAGTCAATTTAATTAAGTTTGGTTTTTATTAGCATGTTTAGATGATCAAAATTTAATTAAGTTTGGTTATTTGTTTACCATGTTTAGATGATCAAAAAGTAATTAAGAGAGCAAGTGACATGTGCCTTCAAGAGGAATGTGTCTATGAGTTGTGTGTTTAGACATATGAAAATGGCATAACCCATACTACCATTTCCTGACACACACTAATTTATCTCCTTCCCTAATTAATTAAATAAAATCCTAGCAATTCCCCATAGTCCATTGTCCATAATTGATTAAATAAATATTATAATTTATTTAATTAATTATCTTATCCTTTGCCACTAACCTAAATCAATTAAATAAATTCCACTTATTTAATTAATCCACCTAGCCCATGACTAAACCTAGGCTAATTAAATAAATATCATTTATTTAATTAGCTACCATACCCTACCTAGCCCCTAGACCCAAATTAATTAAGTAAACCCTTAATTTATGCCACTAATTAACCCATCTCTTAATTTCCAACATCCATATTAATTAAATTAGTAGCTTAATTAATTATCTTAACCCCTCATTATCCCATCTTCCCACACTTAATTAAAAAAATTAACATATTTTAATTAAGGGGAGTCACATGTGTTTCCACCTCATATTTCCTCATTCATGCAAAAGCATTGTTTAATCAATAAAGCTCACACATGTCTCCACCTCACCTTTCCAAATCCATGCATTGGTCAATTCTCATCCCATTCATCCATAAAATCCAATTTTTAAATACACCGTCTCCCACACAAATAAATTTTTAATTTATTCATAAGTCATTATCTTAATTAATGCAAAGCCTTCCCAAGGTGAAATTTAATATTTCAAAATATTGTGAGCCCTCAATATTGATGATGCGACCTTAGCCCTTGATTTCACTATGAAATCTCCACCCTTGGATCTCCATTTCAAACCTTTGCTATTGATCAAAAACCCTCCAAAAATCTATAAATACAAGACCTCTCCAAGAATTTTCATAACAAATCTTCAAGCATCCAATTTATGCCAAAATCTTAGTCAATTTCCCTCATCTCATTGCCAAATCTTTACCTCCATTTTTGCTAGTTAGAATAGAGCAATCCACATTCATTTTACATTGGGTATAGCTAGGAATTGCTTCTTGGGTGCATGCATTCCTCCACCTTATCAAGGAAAATGGATTGTTTGAAGATTTCAGGTAAAATCATTAGTTTTATGCTTTCCTTTTGTTTTAATATCTTCTAAATTTCCTTCATCTTCATTTGGCATGCCCGGTGGGACCTCAAGTCCTTGGAACTAACAAAAAATTTGCAAGTTTTTCAAAGTTTTGTCGTGCAGGTCATATCAGTGCTTTGGGATTTGGATTAGTGCTTCCAATAGCTAGGGTAGTACTTTTGGTTCCTTTGTTGAATTCTTTTGACTATATTTTAATGTTAGTTTTGTAGGATCTCTTAGCGTATATGTTGCCTATGTTACTGCTCAGGATCCATGTTATAGCACTTAAGTTATCTATGTTTGCACTTTAGTTCTCTGTTTTAGCGCTTACGGTCCTCACAGAGACACTTCCATTGATTGTCTTAGTGCATCCATCCTGTTTTATTGCAGAGTAATATCTTCTTGTTACAAAGTACTAACAGTACATTGTGGTGACTTATCTGATCTTTGTAGTAGGTTTAACATTTTGTTTGTAATAAAAACTAAGGGTTTACATAGTCTCTTTCATAATACTTGCAAAGATCATTGTTTTAACCTTGTATTAACACTCTAATGGCCTATTTTGAGAGCTAATATCTTTTTTGGCTTGATTTATCAACTGACCTTGTTGTAGGGGTAAGTGTGTGATAGTTAGAGTGCATTCAAACTGATCTTTGGTTGCATAATTTGTCCTCCGTTTCAAAACAATGCCTCTATATTTTAAATTAGTGCCTTCGCTTGTAGACGTAATGCCTTTATCTTCTGGGTTAGTGCATTTGGTTGCAGGTAAAGCAGGTATAATATTAAGTTTAAGTCTCTATTTGGTGCATTGGTCCTTTATTTTAGTGCATTAGTGGTTTGTTTTAGCACATTAGTGCTCTATTTTAGTACATGTGTTATCTATTTTGGTGCATTAGTTTATTGTTTTAGTGCATTAGCTTACTGTTTTAACGCATTAGCTTATTGTTTTAGCACTTTTGTTGGTCTTGCCAGCTCTTCTATGAGCTCTGTCAGCACCTATGAAGCCTCTATTAGCACTTTGGTCTATTCTATTATTGCCAGTGTTATAAGAGAGTTGAATTTAATCTTTTGAGCACTAATCTACTTTCTTGTAGCTATCAAACATTGGTCAAAGACATCTAATCAAACTACTAATACTTTTCTGCAGCCCCGCAATCAAAGTTTTCTTTTTTTCTTACTAGTCTTAGTTGCACTTTACTTAAAGTATTGGGAATTAATTGTTTGCTATGTCTTCATTAGCATTAGGATGTATGTTCTCCCCTCACACCCTTGGGTGATCTTGGGGATCAGGGATCCTAGTATTAATCTTTTGTTGTGTTTATCCTTAAGGAGTACTACTTCATGTATGCTCTCCCCTTGCACTTCACATGATCTTGGGGATCAAAAGTGTGTACTATCTTCTTCCTCTAGGGATCCTGCCTTGGATTTTGTCACCAAGGGGACAACCTCAACTATGTGTTCTTGTGTGGCATATAAATGTTGTGAGAATCGAAAGACTCGCTTCAAAAGGACCCCTTCCACCTAAGCAAAAGCTTTGATACCTTCAATCTGTTGAGACTTGTGTGGTTGGAACTTGGTTGGATGATTAGGACACCCCCATTCATAGATCATCTCCCATACCTTGCATATATTGGGACACTCCCTAGAAAATTGTGAAGCCTAGTTAAGACCTTCGATAGTCATATCCTGTAGTGTATCACTACAACAAGGGAAGAAGAGCTCATGCTATTACCTCCATTGGTTGAGACAAAATAGGCCTTGGTCAAGGCTTTAGTCTCCAAGGTAAGGGGTGCAAGTTGGTACATGACATTACATTCCCTATTTATCCAAGCAATGGAAAATGGTATTAAGGGAATGGAAATCACCATTATCTAATAGTGGAGATTGAAGTCGTACCTAAGTGAGTCCATGGGATAAGACACTCCTACTTGAATAAATCTAGGTTATTCATGTATTTGATGTGTCTTGTTTGTTCAAAACCTATATAAGCCATTATTAGCTGCGAAGTGATTCACACCAAATTCCTTGTTGAGTCAAATAGCCATTATGTCTTTTGTTTCTAAAGTCTCTTGCCAAGAAAAATAAGTCAACACAAAAATATCATTCAAACTCATGGATCAGACAACTTTAGTGCCTTAGTCAAACTTGTTAGCACCTTCATCTTGTTTGTCAGTGCTTTCAGCCTACCTATCAATGCCTCTAGTCTCTATCTCAGCACTTCTTTCACCTATCATATCACTTCAATATGACCTATCAGTGCTCCTAGAAATCAACTGAGTGCTTATGTTACTAGGATTAGCACCTCCATCTGACTACACACTGTTACCATAGTTTGACCATTTTCCCAAAATAATGAACAAAATAGACCTATTAGACCATAGATCTAGATCTGGTAGCCTACAATATTTCCATTTTTGGCACCCTGTCAGATCACACTAATCAAAATCATTTATTTTGCCAAATTTGGCCATTTCAATCTATTTCTATCCTTGTTAGTCCTATTAGCACCTCTAGCCTATCTGTTGGAATCTTCAGCCTGCCTCTCAGCACCTCTGGTCTTTGTCTCAATGCTTGTGGTACCTGTCATAGCACTTTAGTTTGACATGTCAATGCTTTCGTCTAACTTTTCAATGCATGTTGCAACTGTCAATTCTTTCATCTGATATGTCACCACCTACGTCATATCTATCAACACCTATGTCTACACCATTAGACAATTGAACCTATCTACCTCTTAATTACAAATATGACTATCTTTAAGATTGTGGCAAACTCACTCATCTTCCACTTCACCCATGTTGTCCCTTTTCAAAATCACCCAAATTCCATCATCATCCATTTTCAATTTGACCTTAGGAAATATTTGATTTAACAATCCCATTTTGGACCTTCACACTTACCACATCAATTTCACCCATAATCCCATTCTTATCAAATCCATATCAAATTCCCAAACCACCAAAATAGACCTCATCATCTCAAACCAAATTTGAATCAAATCAAATCCAATCATCCTTCAAATCAAAATTTCTCTAAAGTAAATCTAAATCTTATCTTTATCCCGTAATTTATATTAATCTTATGAACTTATCTGTCTTAAGTTTGTATGAATTATCCTTATCAATCTTGGATAGATTAGCTTAGGATCTTAGACTACTCCAAAGTTAGTGGAATCTAAGAATACCATTTTTCTTGGTGTGTCTTGTCTACCCCAAGTAAAATAATCTTGTATCTCTCTTTTTCTTAGGCTCTTATCTACCCTAAGTAAGAGAAGATAAATCCTTTGTATCCCACAAGATCTAGACTTTTCTAAGCTTCTTTTGATTTTATATCCAAACTATCCTTTGATCAACCTTACCTAAGGTATTATCAAAATCATATCTTGATCATCAATTTTTATCTAAAATCACTCCTTTTACCGTCCCAGATCATTCTTTATCCATCAATTCCATTTGGTCCAAACTTCTTAAAAACTAAGGTCCTAAGGTCCAACATCCCTCATCCATATCTTTCAGGCAACCCATCCAGTCCAATGTCAACTCAAAGTCTCATTTTTGTATGCCACAAACAAGGTCAAAAGCTAGGAGAAACCAAGAGATAGAACCAAATAGGCCATTTGGGATGCCTCATACCGATGAAAACAATATCATAATTGATCACCTTGGAAATCAACAAAAACCATCCAATGATCACAATCAAAGCCCCGATCAAGAAGTCATGAACTTTACGCAAGATCTAGGTGCTATGGATTTATTGGATCAAGTCCTAAAATCTGATCCTAATAGATATTTGGACTTCTTTCTTTAAAATGGTGTCATGGTATCAACCAATCCACCCACTAACACATCACAACCATCTATGTCGAACAATGTACCCAACACATCTACACAATCCACTTCTACATCAACATCAATGCGCATGTCAACACCTACGTCAACCATATCCATGTCCATTCCACAAATCACCCTTAATATACCAAACAATGCCACCTACACTAGTACTTCCACTAGTGTCCCCCAACTTAATCCAAACACCATCACTTTCATATCTCAATTTCTTTCTCAATGACCAAATAACATGTTTAACAACCCCAACAATAATTTACAAACTTCTGCATTCCTTCCCAAATTACTTCCACATACACACAACCCCCATCTCACAACCACCAACATCATCTTCCACTCAAAACACTAACCACACATTTCTCCAACAACTTCAATAGCTCCAACTCCAACAACAACAACAAATATCACCCAACTTTTTTCAACAACTCATCACCCAATAACAACAAAACCAACAACAACCACCTACCATAGACATCTCACAACTCGTCCAATGCTTGATGCAAAGAATGGATGGCATACAACAAGGGCACAAAAGGAAACAATATTCCTTCACAGATTTTTGTCCATATCCTTTTGACCACTCTATCAACATGCCACCCTTTCCCAAGAACTTTGAAACACCTAAATTTGACAAATAAAAAGAGAAAGGAGAGCCTCAAAACACCTCAGGGAATCCTATATCACTTTCTTAGAATTCTCTTATGATGACGCATATCTCATGAGGCTTTTCCCTTGGAGATTAGGAGGACAAGCTACCAAATGTTTTTCACACCTTCCCCCCAGAATCAAAACATTTCATGAACTTGTAGAAAAAATTGTTAATCACTTCTCTTATAACTTTGAACATGAAGTTTTAATGATGGACCTTTGCAACATAAAAAAAAAGAATGGGGAAACCTTCACTTCCTTTTTGCAATGATGGAGAAGCCTCACAAGCAAGTTGCCATGGCCCATCCCTAAGAAAAAACTAGTCAATATGTTTGTAACCAATCTAAACAAAGAAATGGGCTTTCATCTTCAAATATAATGTGCCTCAACATTTGAAGAAGTCATTGACAAAGGCACTACCATTGAAAGAGCCCTTATTGCAAAATGGGCTATCGAAATTTATAGAGAGAACAATGACAATAAAAGCAACAACAAAGTTAAAAATAGCACCAATAACTCCAATAACAATAGCAATAATCAACCCTACGAGAAACCCCATTTTTACGGAAAAAACAAAAATACTCTCAATGATGGTGTAACTAACATTTAAAATGTTAAAAACATAAAAACCCCCACACCATCTAATCCATCCACAAGCAACAATAACTTTAGCATCCCTAAAAGGGAACCGAAAAAAATAACTCACCTAAACAAAAATTTACACCTTTGGGGGAACCCATTGAAAGTGTTTTGCGCAACATGGTTAAGGCCGAATTGATCCAATTACCTACCATTAGACCATATGACACCAATCAATTCAAACCCTCTTGGTTTAACGAAAATGCCTATTGTGAATACCATAGAGTGAAAGGGTATAAAACATCTGATTGTATGCAGATAAAGAATTGCATACAAGATCTTGTAGACTGTAGCGACATAACAATTAATGACCCTCCCAAAAGGTTGCCTAATGAAAATTTAGGAGCATAAAAAGATCCACTTCCTAACCACAACAAGGGAAAGGCCTCTAGTTTGAACCAAACATACAACATCATTGCTCCTCCCTCCTCTTTCAATTCTATTTTGGGTCGAATAGAAGAATGTCCTAATCGCATAGCCAATATCACCATAAAAGTTAAAACTTTAGATTGTGATGTCACCACTCACCGTGGCCACATCACTATTTGAGGAACCTCATCCGAAGATCCACCAACCACTACCACATCCACAAGTAACACATCCACCAATAAATGTAACCTTCTTGACCACCTTGGAAAGACTTGTTCTTAAATATTTATCTTAGAGTTTCTCCATACATCACCCCTCCATAAGGAAGTCCTTGATGAAGCATTGTTGGAAACTCGAGTCCTTAATGACCTTAATGTGAACCAATCTAAAGCCATGGTTGGACACTTATCTTCGCCTGACCACCTAACCTTTTCTAAACAAGACTTATCCACATCAATCCATCACATAATGAAGCTTTACATATCAAAGTTTGTATCCATAATCATATCATTAAATGATTCTTAACAGATGGTGGCTCTGGCCTGAAACTTTGCACTCTAAAATTAATAAAACACTTGGGATATTCTGATGAAGTCATGGATTCACATAAAAGAATAATTATCAAAGGCTACATATGATGACATAGAGAGACAATCTAAAGGAACCATCAAGCTCCCAATCCATGTTGGACAAAAGATTTTGGAAACAACATGCCAAGTGCTTGATCTTGATCTCCCCTATAACATTCTCCTCGATCATCCATGGATCCACACCATGCAAGCCATTCCATCCACTTTCCACCAATGCCTAAAGTTTCCACATAATGGGACTGAAGTTACCATAAATGTAAACCCTCATTCTTTCCAATATTATAGCTTCTTGAAAGGACACGACAAGACCTTTTGTCCCTACAATAATGCCACAAAACCATCCACATCCTACATTGATCCATCTAACATTGCATCCACTTCCAAATCACCACCCACTATCCCTTAGATCAAGATCAAAGTAAGTGACATGGGGTGTGGAGAATACAACCTACATGGTGCATTTTGTGTAGGGAAAATTCCACTATCCCCTAAAGCATTTGGCAAATCAAAATATGATGCAGTATCCATGGTGGTCATCAAATGTAAATTATCACCAACCTTTGAATGAAGACACTTAATAGAGCAAGATGTTCTTGAAGACATATCCTCGTGGCTATACAAAGAACAAGGAAAAGAAGACAAAGCTCCTTTCCTACCTATATAAAAATATGGAAAAGGTCTTAGCATTGTGAAAGGCATGGGCTATAAAGGACTAGGCAGTCTAGGCCTTCATGAACAAGGAATCATTGAGCCTATCTAACCAACAAAGAATCCCTGACACCAAGGTATAGGATATGGAAAACATGATCCTATATCCCAAAACTAGAATATATCTTAAGTGATGTGGCTAAGGCA
The DNA here is from genome assembly GCA_027924645.1 of Cunninghamia lanceolata. Classification (NCBI taxonomy): domain Eukaryota; kingdom Viridiplantae; phylum Streptophyta; class Pinopsida; order Cupressales; family Cupressaceae; genus Cunninghamia; species Cunninghamia lanceolata. Next base: position 1,858,656 of record BSBN01001254.1, read on the forward strand.
TTTCCTACTATTGACAATACTAACGAAGGATACTATCAAGACTCTTTTGAAGATTTCGTCGAACTCTTCAAATCATCTATTTAGACCATATACGATCTTTCAACCACGCCATCATCATCCAATGACATTCCACTTATCTATCCCCAGCTCATAGATTGGGGCCAAAAAGAACCTCTAGTACTTGATGTTGTGCAAAATGATGAGGCCATAACAAAACTAATCAGGGTAAGAGAGAACATACCCTTGGGAGACTATAAAGTAGGATATATTATAGAGATCAACGCATCTTCTTAACTCAGGGAGACCACTGTATCTCTTAATCACAAAAACATAAAAATAAATAATGCATCCCCTAGTGAAAACCACAATGTGGCACTTTTGGATGATAAAAAAGTAAACATAAAGATGTATCTCATAGTGAAAAACTCCTCGAGGCACCAAAAGATGAGAGAATGGACCTCCCCAAAGTACCAACACTATATCAAGAAAGGTCTCCCATCCTAGTGGAAGAATCACAAGAGATGAACCTCGAGATAGATGAGTCACCTAGAATCACCTTTCCAAAAAATTCACTCACCCCTACAGAGAAAGAAGAATTTTTAGCATTCTTCAAACAAAGAAGCAAGAATTTTGCATGGACATATGTTGATATGCTTAGTTTGGATCCTACACTAGCAGTACATAACTTGGAAGAATATCCTGAGGCAAAACTAGTCAAGTAGAAATTTAGGAAAGTGAATTGACAAATAGCACTTCTAGTCAAAGTTGAGCTCAAGAAACTCCTAGATGTTAGTTTCATTTGACCCATAGATTATCTTGAATGGGTCTCAAATATTGTACCAGTAGCAAAATTCATTGGGGCCATCCGCATATGTATAGAGTTTAGAGATCTAGACAAAACATGTCCTAAGGATGACTTTCCCCTTCCCAATATCAACATCATAGTATATTTGATAGTTGGACATGAGATGCTATCTCTCATGGATGGTTTTTCAGGATATAATAAAATAAGAATAGCCGAAGAAGTTCAACATAAAAATGCATTCATTTTTGCATGGGACACCTACTTCTAGGTAGTCATGCCCTTCGGGCTTAAAAATGCAAGAGCTATATATCAAAGGGAAATTATCATAATATTCCACGATATGTTTCACAAGATCATGGAAGACTATGTGGATGACTTACTACGAAAGTCGAAGACAAGAGAAGAGCACCTAGGTGTCTTAGCTATAATCTTTGATCAACTAGAAGAATATAAGGTGTGTCTCAATCCAAAAATGTATCTTTGGGGTTACTTCAGGAAAACTCCTAGGCTACATTGTATCTCAACAAGGCATAGAAGTTGATCCAGTGAAGGTGAAAAATATAGTTGAAATTCCCCCTCCAAAAAATTTAAAGTAGCTCCATAGCCTACAAGGAAAGATCCAATCCATTAGACTCTTCATCGCATAGCTAGTAGACAAATACCACCCATTCCAACATCTCCTCCGAAAAGATGTGGCATTCACATGGGATACAAATTGTCAAAAATCCTTTGAACAACTGAAGGAATACCTTGCAACATTGCCAATTCTCATGCTGCCAAAACTAGGGCAACCCCTATTATTATACATCTTAGCAACAAAAACACCATTAGGGGCCTTGCTAGCACAGCATGATGATAACAGGAAAGAAAGAGACATATATTACATCAATCATACCTTAGTAGGATATGAGCTTAATTATACACCAATTGAAAAGGCATGCCTTATGGTCATCTTTTCATCTTAGAAACTACGACACTACATACTTAACCACAAAATGAAGCTCATTATAAAAATAGACCCATTAAAGTACCTTTTGTCAAAAGTAGCTCTCACAGGTCGTATGGCTAAGTGGGTAATGATTCTTAGTAAAGTTGACATACAAGTCATATTAGATTAGCTTGTAGATGTGCCAATCCCAATAGAACGTCCACTTCTTTCTAAATTCTTGGATGAATCCATCTTCATAGTCACACCTACACCAGGATGGAAAATATACTTTGATGGATCATTTACCATTGATCAAGGGTAGGGATCCTATTTGTCACTCCTCAAGAAGATTGCATTCATAAGTCCTACAAGATAACATTCCCTTGCACTAATATTGTAGCAAAATATGAAGCACTCATCACCAAACTCTGCATGGCCATCCAATGGAGAATAGAGAAACTAATAGTCTATAGTGACTCCCAACTGGTGATAAAAAAAGGTAAAACATGAGTACAAAACAAAAGATGATAATCGTTTTCCCTATAAGAAGATGGTATTTAAGACTTTAAGGAATACTTCTCTAAAATCTAGTTTGAGCAATTTCCTAGACTTAACAACAAAGTAGCAGATGTGATGGTTACCATAGGTTCTCTTGTGGACATGCAAAAAAATAGTCACCATTATGAATTTCTCATTTAAGAATTAGTAATGCCAACATATGATCTCCCACAATCTGAGCTAGTTTGCAACATTGTTGGTCCCCTATCCCCTTGGTACAAGGACATCTACTTCTATATCCATGATGACATCATTCCACTAGACCTATCATCCACACAATGTCAAACATTCATCCATCGAACCGTCCATTTCACCATCATCGGCAATAATATATATCGAAATAGTCTTGATGGTACTCCTTTTAAGGTGTCTTGATTCAAGAGAAGCCCAAACTTCCTTATAAGAGGTACATGAGGGTATCTGTGGGGCACACTCTAGTGGACCTACCCTAGCAAAGAAAATCTTAATAATAGGATATTATTGGCCAACTCTAGAACAAGATGCTCACCAATTTGTTAAGAAATGCTTCCCTTTTAGCAACATGGTGACTTAAGTCATGCTCCATCTCAAGAATTGCAAACCATCACTACACCATGGTCCTTTTCACAATGGGGGCTTGGCCTCATCAAAAAAATCCTTCTACCCTCTTCTAATGGCCCTAAATTCATTATCACCACTACTGAATACTTTACAAAATGGGTTGAAGCCATTCCACTTACATATACTATAGGCATGCAAATATCCAAATTCATACTCCATTATATCATATGCCACTATGGTATCCCCCTCTCTATAATTACTAACAATGGAAACCTTTTAAAAATCAAGAAGTTTGTACCCTTTGTCATAAATTCCATATCCAACGTCACTTTTCCACCCCCTACTGCCCTCAAGAGAACGGTCAAGTTGAAGCTTCAAACAAAACCATCTTGAGAATTTTAAAGAAAATAGTTAATGAAGCCAACTGTGATTGACACCTACAACTTAACCCCACCCTTGAATCCATACCTCCATAAGAGCCACTCCATATTCCCTAATCTTTGGATCTAAAGTCATATTACCCATCGAGGTCAATCTCCCCTCTCTAAGAATATTACTATAAAATCTCATTAATGAGGAGGAGTATTGGGTTGCATGACTCCATGAGTTGAAACTCTTAGATGAAAAGTGCCTCAATGCTCTCAACCACTTGCAAGCATATCAAAATCACCTCCGCAGAAGCTATAATAAGAAAATCAAGACTCGTCGCTTTGAAATAGCTGATCTTGTATTAATGGAAAACCAGAGGAACTTGCAAGATCATAACAAAAAAGGCAAGTTTGAACCAAATTGGTTGGGACATTTTTTTATAACAGCTAGTTATGGATCAGGAGCATATCATCTAGAAACACTTGAGGCACAGCCTCTGGATGAGCCTATGAACATTATGCATCTCTAGAAATTTTACACCTGACCCATCAATATCCCAAGAAAAATATCAAAAAATAAAAAAAACCAAAAAAATCAAAAATTGAGTGCAATAAAGTCTTCCAATGGCAAAAACCACTTCTGTGGCACCTTGTATAAGTATCATGGTGAAAACATGTCTCATGCGCCATGCATAGTGGCCACATCCACCATCTACTAAGTTGTTTGCATAGCCAATCCATACTTCACCCTCTATCACTCCATACCTAACACATCATGGCTTGATATTGTAAACATTAAGTGTCACAATCCCTCCCATCATGATGCACCCACTATTATCCATGCCAAAGCCAAATCCCTAAAGAATTGGATCTTTGTATCCATACTATCCACCCCTTGTACAAACTAAATATCCATAAAAACATAAAAACATTTGAATATCTAGAAAAGAACATCTAAATATCCAAAAAAACACAAAAACATCCAAGTATGCAGAAAAAACAAAAAAAACATCCAAAAAAACATAAAAACAACAAAAAAATCCTCAAAACACCAAAAATATTTGGGACAAAAATTCTATTTTGTTAAGGCAATTAAAAAATCCCCAAGAACAACTTAAATACACTTTCTTTCTACTAAGTAGGGCAAGTAATTAAATCCCTTACAACTATTAAAAACCCATCAAAAACACAAAAAATCACAAAAATTATCAAAAACACAATAAAATAAAAATATCTCAAAAATCCCAAAGCAATAAATATGGGGACAACATGTCAGAGAGATTGAGCATACACAAAGTTGAGAAAAGAAACAACATACTTGATCAACCATTGCAAATCTCCATACAACCATTGGGTCTTAAGCATGTCTTTCAATAATCTATCATCACAACCCATGCCTTAGGATATATCATTCCCACAATAGGCATGGTCCAAACACATCTATCCATACTCTTGGCAAGAGACTCAATGGTTATTTATTCATCTATCGGTTGATCTTTTGTTTTTGATTTATCTTTTATACCTCTTCTACCCTTATCCAAAACACCACCTAGATCTTCCATATCTTGGTGTGTAAATGGATGGTATAGAATGAGGTAAGAGTCATTTGTTGTTGTATGTCATGTTTGTTCGATGTTCTTATTACTCCAGTTAGTATTCATATCTTGTATGTGAAGGGATATCTTTTTGCATACCATCACTCCTTTGCATCTAAGGCTTATACCTTCTATGCATTAGGACTTTAAATGCTCTAAGTTTTCTCCCCCACATCTAGACAAGATTGTACTATGTCAAAGGATGCCCTTTCGTTTGAGCATCAAGTCCATGCAAAAATTGGATATACATCATCACCTTGGTCCTTTATACCTTGGTGAAAATATCCTCTTTGTTATAATAAACTTTAGGATTGTTCTAAAACATACCAGCACAATGCCAACCCCTAGCCAATCTATCCAACCTATCCTATACACAAATCAAACATTCATCCCCTACCTGCATCTTCAAAAACATAAGGGTTCACAATATAACCCCCCACTTATCCACCTAACTACCCAGTAAACTTCCCCACTAAACCTACATCCACCAAATCATGTTCTTTTTATATAACTGATGTGACATTTCCCACCACATAACCATCCAAAATACATCATATCAAGAATATAGCCATCCATAAATCCATCAACCCCAAGTAACCACCCAATGGCCCTCTTACACCTATACACACATATCACGCTCTTTTTAATAGAATTGATGTGACATTTTCTGCCACTAACACCCAATCATACATCACTACCCTACCAAGGCCCATATCTCCCCATAACACACCTGCCTATGGCTTTGCATTAATAAGGATAATGACTGAATCCCACTCTAACATCCCCTAACCAACATACCCATAACCTCTACCAACTGGAGTGCCCACCCTTGTGTAACTCCTTTATGCTCTAACATGCTATTGGTTCAAGATTAAAGCATTTAATGATTTGATTATTCTATGATGTAAATTTAGGATGGATATATGTTGTGTTGGTTTACACATCTACATTGTTCTTTAAATGTTGCTTCATCTATGATTACTTTGTTGGATTTAATGTTTTTCCTGAAGTGTACAGGATATTATTATACAGGTGTGTGGCCAATGGATGGATGTGGAGGAGGAGACATGGGACCACTTGACAATCTCACCTTACCTAGTTCAATGGTTGAGATAATGACCCTATGTTTATGCGGTATGTCAACCGCTTAACCCATCCTATTTGTTTGTGAATGAAGGTTTATTTTCCAGTGTTTGCCCATTTACCTTAACTGAAATCCCTACGAGTTGGATTCCTATGTTGTGTGTAAACTTGTAAAGTGTTTATGTCTTGGCATGAGTATGGTTCACATGAAGTCTCTTTCTCTTCTTTTATTTTCTTTTATGCTTTCTAAGAAGTGTTTTCCATTATCCTTCATGCTTTTCATGTGAGGTCGAAATAGTTTAACGACCATAGTGGGATGGTCCCTTGCATTTTTATGTTATGTTATGACTTTTCGAAAGGCTTGAGAGTTAAAATATGGTTTGAGTTTTGAGAAAATAGTTAGATTAGTTTAATCTAGTGATAATTTAACTCAAATGTGATATGCATATTTTCATTAATTTTAGTAATGCTTTAAGGATAGCATTGAGTTGATAGTCAACCTTGCTTGTCACACAATTTATTTTATAATTGTCTATTCATTGTTGCCCTTAAAATACTATGGCATATCTTAGTATAAGTAAATTATATAAAAACTAGATACATATTATATCATCATGTTCCTATATAATTTTTGACTATTTCTCTAAAATCTCTTCTTTGATATAATACGGTCCATTTAAGATTTTGATTGTATTTGTTTTGTCATATGATACATTTTTTTAAGATTTCAATTGTAATTCTTTTGTCATATGATAAGGTACATTTCGATGGTATTTGTTTTTGACAAGGTTTTATTTTCTAGGTTAAGATTGGGGTACCCATTTATGTTGAGTGGAAGCTGTTTATTTTTTTAATAACTTTGTTTTAGAAAATTTTGGAGGGTAATAGAGTTTTTTTTTTTCCTGAAAAGAAGAAAAGTAATTTTTCTTATTTTTTTTAGGTGTGGATATAAGGGCTTTAGGGTTTCTTGGAGAGGGAATAAAAAGGCACTCTGGTTTGAAAAAAAAAGCAAAAGAGAGGTGGGGGATGCCTGGGAGGGGGCAGAAAAATAAATCAAAAGAAAGAGAGGTAAAATGGGAGGGGCAGTCTCTATTTTGGGGAGGGAGACTGCCTCTTTTGTAGAAGGTTTTGGGAGGGCATAAGGAGAGCTGAAAGGAGTGTTGGTGCAACAAAAATCTCCAAGAACAAAAATCTCCAAGAAATACCACCTTTATCTGTTAATGGATTTTGGGGAAGGTATTTCTCTATATATTTGTATCTAGGTAAGTCTTTGATCATAACTCTCTACTCTGGTAACATATTTTGTTAGACCTGGTCTTCACCTGAGAGTGATACTTATCTCCCATGCCATGAGTAATATTTTCAAATGGGAGGAGGAGGTAAACATTACTCTATTTGTTCTTTGTGTTTCAGTGTAAGAAAAATAATCAAAATGGGGTGCATCTATAGAAGGAGGCACAAAAAATCAGATACAAGCAAAACAAAAAAAAAATAGAAAATAAAACCTACAAACATAATGGGTGCACTAGTAAAAGTGGGCATCATAAACATATTTAGGCACAGCAACATGAATCATGAAATTAAATTATAGTGAAGTAAAGATTTTTAGATTTTACCTGGGGGATGTAGATGTTGCAAGTATGGACCTAATCGGTGTTGTCATTGATGTCAACATACTCCTGTTGCATTAATGATAAGGATTGGATGAGCTGTGTGCTGAGGATATCAAGAAAATTAGTCTCAATCAAGAACAAAGAAGAACAGGAAAGACAGTAAGGTAAAAGTCCAAGATAAGATGAGGATCATAGGATGCAGTTTAAAGGTTTGTAGATATGTGTCTCAAGGAGGTCCAGTAGAGATTTTAGAGGTCCGCATGAAGATCTAAAGAAGTTGTGGTTGTTCAAGTAAGACCAGTTCCAGCAGGTGTTCAATGGTGACAGAGTGAGACAGATAGGTCCGGTGAGATCCAGAAATGCAGTATCATGTTCTGCGGATTTGAGGGAGCGTTGAGGGAGTCTTTGTGGAGTATCAACTGGATTGGTTCATGGTCAAAAGGTCCACAAGCATAAATTCCTTTGTGACAGTAATGACAGACTATGTTCTTAAGGTTCCAGACGAAGGAGAGAAGGATTTCAGTAAGCAGATGAAGTGTGGATGTTATTGGTGATTCAGGCAAGCTTGTGGTGGTCTTTGGATCATGTCCAGATCTTGTTGGTGGTCTGCATTGAAGTTGGAGTTCGCATTTGAAGAACAACTTCCGTATGATGGTGTTCTTCCTGAGACAGGCCGACCAGATAAGTTATGCATCATGTGGATGTTATTGTGGATGCTTTCCAACTTAGATGATCATTCCTAAGTTGATGTCTTGTATAAATAAGGGATTGTGAAGTCATTTGTAAAGTGTGCATGTGGAGATGAGTGTGTGGTAGTGAAGAGGAGAGCGAAAGGCAAAATAGAAGTATTGAGCTTAATGGAACTAATTCAAGCATGGTGAAGATGCTATTTTCTAGTTCAAGTAGGTGATACTTATTTCTTTGTAGACAGTGTGCCTCATGTGAGCCTCTTGTGAGTAGTGTGCTTGGGCAGTGAGCCCTAATTGGCATGTGCCATTTTTTTCTTTCTATTCTTCTAACAGAGAATACATTCTTGGGTTAATCACCCCGTGGTTTTTCCCTTAACCAGATTTTCCACGTCAAAATCTTGGTGTCTTATGTGTTGATGAGTTTATGCTTTTGATTTGAATGCATTATGTTTCATGTTTAATATACTGCTAATCACAAAGAGGATTTAAGTGTGTAAATGGAGAAAGTTTTGCACAACTAATTCACCCCCCCTCTCAGTTGTGTGCCCTAAGTCTAACAATTGGTATCAAAGCCAAGTTCCTCTAAAAAGAGCTTAACCGCTTGAGGAGATCCAGGATGACGTCTTACAAGAAGGATAGTCTGAAGTTTGATGGAACCAACTTTGCTCTTTGGAAAGGTCGCATGAAATGTCACCTACAGTGTATGGGAATGGCGTACTAGTCCATGGTTACAAAATAGTATGTACCTCCACAGGGTGGTCCAATAACACTAAATGAAATCACAGATGCTGAAAATAATCTACGGACCAAAGAGGCTCTTTTAAGTGCATTATCTAACTCAAAGCTCTCAAATGTTATTGACCTACCAACTGCCTTTGAGATTTGGAATAAATTGGAACTTTTGCATGAAGGAGACCAGTACGTTAAATGTGCAAGGTTATAGAGTCTAAAAGGGAAATTTGAAAAACTAAAGATGAGAGATGATGAAAATATTACTACTTTTATGCCAAGAGTGAATGAGCTAGTTTGTGGAATTAGAAATGCTGGTGGAGTCTTGGATGAAAATGAGATTGTTGGTAAAATTCTCAAATCCCTTCCCGCTTCTTACAAAATCAAGGCTGCTACCATTGAAGAATTCAAAGCCCATACAACTGTCACAAGAGATCAATTGGCTGAGAAATTGGCTACATTTGAAATGACAGAGTTTGGAGATGAGCCCCCAAGACTGAATCTGCATTCAAAGCCAGTGCCTCTGTTAAAGGTAAACAAAGGTTTGATCTGGGAGAGAATTCTTCAAGGAAATTGTCATGGTATGAAAAAGCAAGAAAAGATCTGGAAGAAGAGGAAGTAGAAACTGCTCAACTTGAAGCTCTTATTGCAAAGAGGCTGCCAAGAGGATCTGGTAAGTATGAAGGAAACTTACCTTTTAAGTGTTTTAACTGCAATAAGTTTGGTCATTTTGCCTCAAGGTGTCCGGAAAGATTTTCAAGGCAAAATCCTAACAAGCCAAGGTTCCAAAAGAACTGTTACTATGTACATGAAGATGATGATAATGAAGGAGTAACAGATGATGAATCAGAGATAGGAAACAAATCTAGAAATGAATAGGTATTCATTGCCATTAAGGAAGAAGATCCAGTGTCCTCTATATCTGTCAATCTTAAGAGTATGGAAAGAGCTCTAGCTTCCCAAGTTGAAGAGAAGAATGATTGGGTCATTGACAGTGAATGCTCTCACCATATGACAGGTGACAAAAATAAGTTTGTAGATTTGGAAAGGTATGAAGGAGGAGTGGTAAAGTTTGGTGACAATTCTGCTAGTAGAATCAGAGGAAGAGGAACTATTTCTTTTGATGGAAGATACAAAACTGGTAATGTACTATATGTTGAAGGTTTGAAGCACAATCTTCTCAGTGTTGGACAGTTGGTGAACAAAGGCTATGATCTCTGATTCAAGGATGGAAAATGCAAAATCTTTGAAAGTTCCAGAATAGAGATTGCATCTGGTACTCAGACTAAAGGTAATATCTTCCACTTGGTTGGTACTAGTAAAAGCTACTTATTTGTTCAAGTTGATTAGAGTTGGTTATGGCATAGAAGGATGTGTCATGTGAATTTTGATAATATCATCAAGATAAGCAATACTCAGGTTGTGAGAGATCTTCCAAAATTGGTGAAACCTACTAACAGCTTGTGCAAGGAATGTCAGTTGGGTAAGCTGAGCAGAGTCACATTCAAAAGCAAGGAACTATCTTCTACCGGATTATTGAACTTAGTTCACACTGATCTTTGTGGTCCAGCAAGAATCAGGAGTCTTCAAGGTGATAGATGCTGCTAATTGATGACTATTCTTAGATGATGTGGGTAACCTTTCTAAAGGAAAAATTAGAAGCTCTTGAGAAGTTCAAAATATTCAAGGCTATGGTAGAGAATGAAACAGGATTAAAGTTGAAATGTTTGAGGTCTGATAGAGGTGGAGAATTCACATCCCGTGAGTTCATAGAGTTATGTGAGAAACATGGAATTAAGAGACAGTTGTTTGCTCCTATGACTCCATAGAAGAATCGAGTAGTGGAGAGAAAGAACCGGACCATCCAGGAAGCATCTAGGACCATGATGATGGAAGCAAATGTTCCTCAGATCTATTAGAGAGAAGCTGTCAGCACTGTAGTCTATACTCTCAATCAAGTTCAAATTAGAAGCAATACTGGTAAGAACCCTTATGAACTTTGGTTTGGCATTACTCCTACTGTAAAATATTTCAGAGTCTTTGGTAGCAAATGTTACATCAAAAGAGATGAAGATCTAAGAAAGTTTGATGCTAGAAGTGATGAAGGAATATTCTTGGGATACTCTACTCAATGTAAAGCCTATCGATGTTACAACAAGAGATTGAGGAAGATGATAGAAAGTACAAATGTGAAGGTTGATGAGGGAATTGAAAAACCTTCAAGATTTTATGAATGTGATGAAGATGATCAAAATGGTGTTCTGAATCAAGGAGCTCAAGCCTCTTCTGAAAGTCAAACTCAAATTGATCCTGTAAATCAGGAAGAAGAGATAAATCTCAATGAGTCTGATCAAGAATCGGAAGTACAAGAAATTCCCAAAGTTCCCAGGTATGTAAGATTGAATCACTCTGAAGATCAGATCATAGGTGATAAAAGCAAAGGAGTACAAACAAGAAGGAGAATTACTCAAGATCTAGAAGAGTGTTGTTTGATTTCCAAGATTGAACCTAAGACAGTAAATGAAGCTTGCAGTGATGAAAACTAGACTAAAGCAATGGAGAAAGAGCTTGTCCAAATAGAGAAAAATCACACTTGGGATCTTGTTCCCAGACCTAGAAACAATAATGTGATTGGAACAAAATGGGTCCTCTAGAACAAACTAAATGAAGTTGGTGAAGTAATGAGAAATAAAGCCAGATTGGTCTGCAAGGGTTACTGTCAAATAGAAGGAATTGATTTTGAAGAAACTTTTGCTCTGGTAGCAAGAATTGAAGCAGTCAAATTATTTCTTGCATTTGCTGCTTTCAAAGATTTCAAAGTGTATCAGATGGATGTCAAGGCTGCCTTCCTGAATGGTGATATGGAAGAAGAAGTGTTCATTGAGCAACCGGATGGATTTCAGCTATCTGATCATGGTGATATGGTCTGCAAATTGAAGAAGGCATTATATGGATTGAAGCAAGCCCCTAGAGCCTGGTATGAAAGATTGGACAAGCATCTTTTGAAGATTGGTTTCAACAAAGGTACTACTGATAGTAACTTATATTTCAAAATTGATCATGAAAACATCCTGATTGTTGAAGTGTTTGTTGATGATATCATTTTTGGAGGAAGAGATACTATGTGTAAAACTTTTGCAAATCAAATGAAAAGTGAGTTTGAGATGTCCATGCTTGGTGAAATGAATTTCTTCCTGGGTCTACAAATCACTCAAACAAAGAAAGGAATCTTCATTTCTTAGACCAAATATGTGAAAGAATTGTTGAAGAAATTTGGGATGGAAGACTCAAAACCAATGAATACTCCAATGGCAACCGGATGTAAATTGAGCAAAGATGATGATTCTCCTAAGGTTGGTCAGACAAAGTATAGGTCAATGATTGGAGGACTATTGTATCTCACTCAAACTAGACCAGACATTATGCAAGTTGTTGGTCTTGTTTCTAGATTCCAAGCAGATCCTAGAGAATCTCATGTCATGGCAATCAAGAGGATTTTTAGATATCTGAAATGGATAGTTGAGTATGGTCTATGGTATCCTAGAGATTATGATTTCTCTCTTCATGCATATACAGATGCTGATTGGGCAAGAGATGTGGATGACCGAAAGAGTACTAATGGTGGAGCATTCTTTTTGGGGAAGAGATTAGTTTCATGGTTGAGCAAGAAACAAGAGGCCATATCTCTATCTACAACTGAAGCAGAATATATTACAGCAGCAGGCAGTTGCACTCAAGTTTTATGGATGAAGCAAATGCTAAGAGATATCAAAGTGGAGTATAAGGAACCTATCACAATCTTCTGTGATAATTCAAGTGCAATAAATATATCCAAGAATTTGGTGTTACACTCAAAGACTAAACACATATCCATCAAGTTTCACTTTTTGAGAGAGCAAGTAAATAAAAGAGAAGTCAGATTGGAGTTTGTGCCTTCCAAGGATCAGATTGCAAACATCTTTACTAAACCTCTTCCTAAGGAATCTTTTGAGTATCTCAGGGAGAAGCTAGGGGTTATTGCCCCTCCGGTGATGAACTAAGGTGCACTGTGGTGCATCAGTCCGGTGGATGTCACAATCATATCTTGTGATCTAGATTGATGATGGGGAGCTGCTACTCAGAAGGAGCAGCAAGTATGTTTCTAAAGTATTGGAATTGCAAGTATGTTCCCTTTGCCATTGATGTCAAAGGGGGAGAGAAGACATGTTAATGGTTGTTGCTGATAGGGGGAGTTGTGACAGTAAGGAGAAGTTCTTATCTTGATGGTTAAAATGAGTTTTTCACATCATATATTGCCATCAATGACAAAGGGGGAGATTGTTGCAAGTATGGACCTAATCGGTGTTGTCATTGATGTCAATATACTCCTATTGCATTAATGATAAGGATTGGATGAGCTGTGTGCTAAGGATATTGAGAAAATTAGTCTCAATCAGGAATAGAGAAGAATAGGGAAGACAGTAAGGTAAAAGTCTAAGATAGGATAAGGATCAGAGGATGCGGTTTAAAGGGTTTGTAGATATGTGTCTCAAGGAGGTCTAGTAGAGATTTCAGAGGTCCACATGAAGATCTGAAGAAGTTGTGGTTGTTCAAGTAAGACCGGTTCTGGCAGGTGTTTAGTGGTGACAAAGTGAGACAAATAGGTCCGGTGAGATCCAGAAATGCAGTATTATGTTCTACGGATTTGAGGGAGCACTGAGGGAGTCTTTGTGGAGTATCAGCTAGATTGGTTTGTGGTCAAAAGGTCTACAAGCATAAATTCCTTTGTGACAGTAATGACAGACTGTGTTCTTGAGGTTACGGATGAAGGAGAGAAGGATTTTAGTAAGCAAATGAAGTGTGGATGTTATTGGTGATTTAGGCAAGCTTGTGGTGGTCTTTGGATCATGTCTAGATCTTGTTGGTGGTCCGCATTGAAGTTGGAGTTTGCATTTGAAGAATAACTTCTGGATGATGGTGTTCTTCCTGAGACAGGCTGACCATATAAGTTATACATCATGTGGATGTTATTGTGGATGCTTGCCGACTTAGATGATCATTCCTAAGTTGATGTCTTGTATAAATAAGGGATTGCAAAGTCATTTGTAAAGTGTGCTTGTGGAGATGAGTGTGTGGTAGCAAAGAGGAGAGTGAAAGGCAGAGCAGAAGTATTGAGCTTAATGGAACTGATTCAAGCATGGTGAAGATGCTATTTTCCAGTTCAAGTAGGTGATACTTATTTCTTTGTAGATAGTGTGTCTCATGTAGGCAGTGAGCCTCTTGTGAGCAATGTGCTCAGGTAGTGAGCCCTAATTGGCATGTGCCATTTTGTTCTTTCTATTCTTCTAATAGAGAATACATTCTTGGGTTAATCACCCTATGGTTTTTCCCTTAACCAAGTTTTCCAAGTCAAAATCTTGGTGTCTTATGTGTTGATGAGTTTCTGCTTTTGATTTGAATGCATTATTTTCATGTTTAATATACTGCTAATCACAAAGAGGATTTAAGTGTGTAAATGGAGAAAGTTTTGCACAATTGATTCACCCCCCCTCTTAGTTGTGTGCCCTAAGTCTAACAGTAGCATCAGGTAGGAAGATGCATCTGAGTTAAAAAGAAGAAAACAATAGATAATTTTAGGCACATCATATTGTGGTGTTAAACTATTTTCTTTGGTTGTGGTGGCTCATGACCTATTAAAGATGTTGCCCCAGTAGTAGTTGTGACCTTTAGAGGCCGACCCTTCACAACAGGTTGCTTTCTCTATGGGAGAGTAGAGCCTATGACCACTCACACTCTCCCATGTGTCTCCTCTATCATAAAATGAAAACAATAGAAATATCAAGGAGGATGTCATAAGAGTTTAGGTAGTCGTGAGATCTATTAGAACAAAGTTTGATAATCCAATATTATATGATAAGCTAAGGACTTTCCCCATTGTTTTCCACTTATTTTTTTCTAAGGTCCTCTAGATAGTTGAGGTTATGCATAGTTTTTTTGTTTAAGTTTTTGGCAAACAAATTTTGTTGGGTTCCTCTCTTAGATACCCACAAGTTGTGGGAGGGTAATAGGGTTGTTGGGAAAATAATAATTTTGTTCTTAGATGATTTTAAAAAAAAATTGAAAAGGGAGTGTAGGTTTAATTCAAAAGTTTTTTTTTGAGTTTGAGCTCTTTTCTTTTAATAAGTTGCATGCTAAAAAATATATATAAATAAATGAACCTTTCTTTGTAAGGTGGTGTGTAGGGAAGATTTAATTGAGTTAATAAGAGAATTGGTGTACTCGTTAGGATCCTAATGGGCCTTCTTGCTTCCTTAGATTCTGGTTGAGGGTTGTAGCCCCAATGTATTATTATATCATTTTAATTATTTTATGAATGTACATATGGCACACTAATGTATTACCTTGTTAATTTTAGTACTATCTCCTTGTATCAAAAATGTTAGTTTAGCATGCATTAATAGGTGAAATGCTTTTCGACTTGGGAGTTTCCTTTTGGAACATAAAGTTTAGTGTCTTTGTAAAGAAAAGATTTTTGTATGAAAAATTAAGTGTTCTGATGCTCCTTTTGTTACTCTTATCCTTCCCTTGCTTGTTTTGGCCATGAACATCCTTATGGTAAATTATTTATTGGGATTGTGTTATGTGTGTATTATATTGGGTGGTCATGCATTGAGTTCCTCTAGTGGTGTTGTTTTCCCCCTTAGAGATGTGATGGGTGTGCATGTGATTTGTGTTAAACATTATGTGGATAAACTTGGTATTCTATTTGAGACCCCTGTAGTGTGAGTTTTGGCTATGTTGGAAGTGGTTATGTGATCTCCTCTTTCTGTATCTCGGGGGTTACCTAGAGTGGCAATAAGCATCTATTGTGCTCGATGATGGAAATACGGTATGGAGGTGGGAAACATCCTCCATTGGTCCCCATTCTAACATGATCTCTTGGAGACTTGGCCAGATCCATGTACAGTATCATAATGTTGTACTCATGTTGTTCCCTATGCCATTGGAGCACCTTGGTGGTTGTTTATTTATTGTTGTATTATTATTCGTTGTGATTTTATAATTGGAACATGATGCTTCCATGTTGGAAAGCTAGCCTTCGCCTTGTAATTGTATTATATTATCATTAGATTTAAGATCAACTCTTGCTTTATAAAGGAAATCAATTATTGGGTATGTCTTTAATTATGCTTAATTATTTATTTTGGACATTGGAATCCTCGTTCTTTTAATATTTGATCTATGCTATGTTTTAGAGTTGGAGTATTTTGTCTAGAAATTCTCATAATATTCTTGCATGTTAGCATGATTGAAAAGGTACCTCTTAGATAGTACAAATGTGTTATCTTAGCAAATGATGAATGGTTGTTTTATTTACTTCTTTATGAAATGGGTGATATTTCTTTGCTATATGTTTGGATTTCCCTATGTATGCTTTTCACTGGCAAGGTTTCGTAGTTATCTCCTCCTGGAGTCTATTGGACTTGTTATCATTTTGTCTCAAGCATTAGTTGTTAATTAATTTACTTAGTTATTAAGCTTCTCACTTTAATTTGTGCGGTTAGATGTTTTTATAAAGGCTTTAAACTTTAACTATTCTCTTTGTTGTAATTTTAAAGGTTGAAGTAGATTTATCTATCCTTAGCATGTTTGTTTTTTCCACATTTCTAATTTTATTAAATTAATAGTTTAATTCTAGGGTTAGGGTTTCGAATTAGGTCAGAACCGGTTGACACCTTCACCCAAGAAACCCTAGGGATGGAGACTACCCCTCTTAACGACACTTACTATGACGTATACCCTCCTTAGTTGATGTCATTATCATAGGGATGGAAAAAAGAGTTTCACATCACCCCACACTAGGTTTGGCATCCCTGCCTTTATGCGACATTCCTAATGTGTGTTGTGAATACAACCACATTACGTACGTGTCACCGAGCGCACATGTTGCAAAGAGGGGGTTTTAGGGTCAGGTGGGAAATTGTTTTGGTATTTCGTGTCATGACCACATGACAAATGTGGGCATGACATGTGGTATTCATGTCATGACCACATGGCAAATGTGGGCATGACACCAACTAACTACCATCCATCCCCCAGCAAGCATGTATCTTCCCCACCCATCTACTCATCCCCCCATCAAGAACATTTTGTATCATGACCAGGATCATCCAGTCTCATTGCACCCACATCACACCTGCATCCACATACATCATTAACATCATAATCACTGCATTACCATATCATGATCATAATCATCGTATTACCATCATCATTACATTAATACAACATCACAATCATTGCATAATCATAATCATCATCATTAAAATCATTGCATCATCCACATATTTTGATAATCATAATAACAATCATCATATTACAATATCATAGCCATAACATCATTAACATCATAATCATTGCATCATTCACATACTATCATAATCATCATATTACAATATCATAGCCTATACATCATCAACTAATAATTGCATACAAAATCATAATCATTCTTATAATTTCATTTCCAAATCATAAACATAACATTATATAATTTCTAACTAGGCATACATATCCATAGAACATATAATCCACATCATACATCCACATCATAATCCATAAATCAAAATGCATCTATCCATCTACATCATATATACATATCATACACCCATAAATCAAAATGCATCCATATCCACAGAACATATAATCCACATCATAATCCATAAATCAAAATGCATCCATCCATCTACATCATAAACCATAACTAAAACATAAATCAAAGTGCATCCATGAAGCATCCATAAACCATCATAACATCATCTCATATACATAAATATATATATCCATATATACACATGTCCATCTCATATATACATCAATGGTCATGATACAAAAATAGGCCTAAAAGACTAAATCCATCAAATGTCTAAAATAAATAAGCCCGCAAGCATATACAAAATGTTGCAAGTATGTGCCTAACTAGTGTTGTCATTGATGTCAACATATCTGTGTTGTCATTGGTGTCAACTGTGCTCTTGTCTTGATGATTGCTTGTAATAAGTTAGATGTTGAAGATAATGAATAAGTATTCCTAATACTGAATTTCCAAGTGCTTTTGAGAAAATTTGCCCCTCCAATGGAAATAGTGTATTGAAGAGTATCTTTGTTTACAGCAGAACAGTCTAGTAGATTGCTCCGCATTTCTTGTAGAATGAATATCTTTGTCTGTGGATTGAAATTTAGTTAGACATGTCTAAAGTTGCTATGTTCCATGTTTGAGCCTCTAGTATGAAGATTTGAGTGAGTTATATTCACTAAAGTGAAAACTATTTTTTCTGTATGACAGAGAGAATTTATTATGTTCAGCATTTCTCTGCATTTAAATATTTTGGTCTGTGGTTCTAGAATTAAGTTTGTAATGGTTTTGTGTGCCTTCAATTCTAATGGTTTGAATGATTTTGTGGTCTGCAAGTGATCTTTTTCTTAAAATAGTGGCTGACAGTTATGTTTTAATGTGCTTTGGTTTGAAGTCTTATGAATAAAGTGATTAGAGGTTGTGGATGTTCTTGGTGATTACAATGTGCTTGTGGATGTCTCCTAATCATGTTCCTACCTTGAGATTGGTTTGCAGAGAGAAATTTGGATCGTAGAGGAAGACTCTTCCTAGAAGACTCAGTGCTAACACCAGTCTTGGATGACTTGGTTGTTTTCACTACTTGTGGAGATGTATTGAAGATTGAGGAAGCATGTTATGGTGTGGAAGATTGCATTTGAGTCCCAGCTAAGGCATAACGTGATCCGCATACATTTTAACCTTAGCAAATTTAGTTTAGGTCTAGACCTATTTCTATGTATGTTTGTAATGTTGACCTGGGAGATTGTTCCAATGGTTGATGAATGTAATGCCGACCTTGATGTACATTCCAAGGTTGATGAATTGTATAAAAATATGTAATGTAGTTGCGAAAAAGAAGTCCTTGTGCAAAAATGTGAAGATAAGTGAAAAAGTGTAAGAAGAACAAAGCAGAGGAGTTATAATGTGCTTCAATGGAATTAAACTCAGGCATGGAGTAGATGCTATCAAATCAGTTCACCAACCCTTGGTAGTGAGCCCCAACATTTGCAATGAGCATTTTAGGCAATGAGCCTCTATTTTTTGGTATTGTAATAACATATTTATTTCTGTAGGCTAACACCCACCATGGTTTTTCCCTTTTAGGGTTTTCCACATAAAAAATCTGGTGGCTCATGTGTTGGATGTGTTATTGTGTTGACTTCTTGTTTCTTACTTTCATGGTTCAATCATAATAAAAGTGATTGAAAATTTGATGTGGTGATATTCATAAGTAGCTAAAGTTTTTGAGACAGCTGATTCACCCCCCTCTTAGTTGTCTTGTGCATTTCAACACAAAATCACTGAGCTGCTTGCTCTCCTGATGAGAGGGAGTGGGAGAATGACTAGGTGATCTCCACAATGTTGTGGAAGGCCCTACCCCTATATCCCCTAGTGTCACAACTAGAGGAGGCATCGTCAAAGGAGGATGTCTCACTAGCCTTGTTGCCGATGGTGTCCAGGTCCTCACAAACATACTCACCCCTGATCGGCTCCGCTAGATATAGATAGCCTCCCTCTGATCTATCGGCACCAGTGAATGATAAAGGGCATGATAATACTCTTCCTTCTCTATAGCCATGGCCAACTCTACCTGAACATGGGTGTAATCACCCTACATCTGCACCATCCCACTACCATCCACTAGTCCCTGCAACTACCTCACCTACTATTACAACTAAGACATCTAGGTCTCAGCCCTTTGCCTCATAGTCTCAGTACTCTTTTGTAATTCCCTCTCTCCATCCTGCTTAGTTGTTACTCTTGCTAGCTCAACCCCATCACCAATACCACCCACCAAACCCTGTAATTGATCCACCTCTAACAGTCCACTATCTCTCTCCTTCCATAGGGAGTCTCACTCTCAATGTAGTTACCTCACCTCCTCCTCCAAAATTTCCACCCAAGCCATTAAACTACCCATATCTTCTCCATCCCAATCCCCTCCTTCTTGCACATCCACCCTAGGGCATACTTGATGCCCCCTACCTGGTCTCCTGCTACAACAGCTACGAAAATCTACATCTAATCCCCATCATGACCACCACCACCAACACCACCACTAGGTAACCCTCTGAAATGGTTAGCCATAGAATCCTAAACCTCTCCCACTAGGCATCATACTCTAGATTTGTGCCAGCATTAGCCATGGTTGATCACTAGTCCCAAGCCACTGCAACCAAGTACTAGAACTCCACAATCACCATAGCTACATCTAGTCCAGCTTCCCACCACCCAGTCTCCCACCTCACCTAAGAAAAAATCACCTCTACCTGAGGCACATCCTACTATAAACCAAACTATCGAAGCACCTACTCAGGGATGTATTGATCAAGAATATGCTTAGTCCTACCAATCAGGTATTGAAGATGTCAAGTAAATAGTAGATTCACATCATCATCAATCCACATCTCATATCCTATCCATGGTTTCCATACCACCATAGTCAAATCATCTAGAGCACTTCTCCAATATCACTACCCTCTTAGCAATCAATGATGTAATATACCCCTGTAAGCATAGACCTATCGCGTGACCTGTGGCCGTACATGTGCACACACTGGCCTGGTAATCACAATATGCTCCAAAGCCCAAATATGATGGAGTAAAACTTCACAACCATCACTCATCCTGAATTGATACACTATCATGTGCATATCATGGTATAACTAGGCCAATAGACATGGCCCCTAAGCATATACAAGACTGTGCACCATCATCTGCTCCAAAACATCCCCCCACCCCATAGGGAATCCACGCAATCATCGATTTGGTAGCAATAATCTAGTTATCACTCCATAAGTGTATAGCTCTAGACCTCCCAATCTCCCCATAGCATCATCCCATAACATCTCCTTCCCTACCTAGACTGTAGGGACCTGGGCAAGGGCAAACACATGGTGCAATGTCGCTAATCCACTAGCTTGATCATAAACCACCTACTCACCATGGATAAGAATTCATAGAATCCTCCATACATCCTCAAGGGTGATCATAATATCCCTTGTCAGTAGTACAAATGTACAACTCTCGTTGTGCCATTGCTCTATCAAAGCCATCATCATGGCTCAAATATCCTGAATCTCTAGCATCTCCACAATGTACAACAAGTCAATCACCCTCAATCAGCCATGCTCTACCTGTGATAATCCTAGCCGCAATGCTAGCACCGGTGATCGACACTCCCTCTACTAAACTAAAGGACGGTCATCCTACATACACCAAGCCATCAAGTTAATCCTTTTTCTACAAATTGCACGGAAGCACTAAGATATCTTGCTAAAGCGCCAACAGGTGTGGAAGTGCTAACAGTCTTCACCAAAGCACTAAACTATGCGAAGGCACTAATAGACCAACCTTAAGCACCATTTGGCTTGCTAGCACTAACAAACTAACCCCTAGAGCCTTTCTACACAGAAATGCTACCTTCCTCGTGCTTGTGCTATTTGGGATGCAAGTGCTACCATATTTTGCGCTATCATCATTCAGGCCGTAAGTGCTACCCTATTTCGTGCTAGCACCTTTTGTGCTACCACCATTTGACATGAAAGCACTACTATCTATCCCACTAGCACCATTCTAGATGTAAGCACTACATCCTTTAGCACTAGCACTGAACTAGCCGTAAGTGCTACAAAACACAATGCTTGCACTAATATAGCCACAAGTACTATTTCACCTACCCTAAGCGCTAAAATAGTGTTGACTCTTTTGATTGTGCCTAAAGCACCTAATGAGACACAAGCACTAATCACTAGACCTCTAGCACTACATGCTTACATGAAAGCGCTATGACACCTAAACCTACCTGCATTTAATGCCCAAAGTGACCTGAAACCCAAAAATGATAAAGTCAAGGATAGGTGACATTCCATCTTGCCATCCTATGGAGGTCACTGGTACTCTTGTCCACCCTCTCAGCTCAGTGTGCCCTACATGGAATCCCTCTCTACACCTTCGTTATCTCTCTTCTATCTCTCCTAGTCAGCAAGCTTAGGTGTGCAAATGTGGCATGATGGCCCCCCATAGCCTATCTATGCTTGCCACATCAGTCCTAACCCTACCTTTCCATCCCCAGACGACACAATGTATCTATTTTCACCTATTTTTCTCTTGTTGACCCTGTTTTTCATCCTAAACCCCTTTTATCACCATTATTTTTGAGAGTTTGCTTGGAAAAATCTTTTTTGCTCAATCTCTCAAGGGAGCATCACACATCCATTCTTTATCTACCCTTTAGCTAGGGCAAAAATTTAAATTTATTTGATCTAATGCCACTCCCACTTGGTCATGATGCCACATCAAAGAGGGGCAAAATGTAGACATTTGAAAATGGCATAACCCATGCTACCATTTCCTGACACACTTGCGTTAATTTATCCCCATCCCTAATTAATTAAATAAAATCAATTTATTTAATTAATTTAAGAATTCCCCATAGTCCATTGTCCATAATTGATTAAATAAATATTACATTTTATTTAATTAATTATCCTATCCATTGTCACTAACCTAAATTAATTAAATAGATCCCACTTATTTAATTAATCCACCTAGCACGTGACTAAACCTAGGCTAATTAAATAAATATCATTTATTTAATTAGCTACCATACCCTACCTAGCCCAGGCTAGACCCAAATTAATTAAGTAAACCCTTACATAATTAATTTATGCCACTAATTAACCCATCTCTTAATTTCCAACAACCATATTAATTAAGTTAATCACTTAATTAATTAGTTTAACCCCTCATTATCCCATCTCCCCACACTTGATTAAAAAGATTAACATTTTTTTAATTAAAGGGAGTCACATGTGTCTCCACCTCATATTTCCTCATTCATGCAAGAGCATTATTTAATCAATAAAGCTCACACATATCTGCACCTCACCTTTCCAAATCTATGCATTGGTCAATTGTCATCCCATTCATCCATAAAACCTAATTTTAAATACACCCTCTCCCACACAAATGATTTTTTTATTCATTCATAAGTCATTATCTTAATTAGTGCAAAGCCTTCCTAAGGTGGAATTTAAAATGATATAATATTGTGAGCCCTCCAATATTGATGATACAACCCTAGCCCTTGATTTCACTTTGAAATCTCCACCCTTGGATCTCCATTTCAAACCTCAACCACTAATAAAATATCCTCCAAAAATCTATAAATACAAGCCCTCTCCAAACATTTTCATAACAAGTCAAGCATCCAATTTACGCTAAAATCTTAGCCAATTTCCTTCATCTAATTGCCAAATCTTTACCTCCATTTGTGTTAGTTAGAATAGAGCAATCCACATTCATTTTAGATTGGCTATAGCTAGGAATTGCTTCTTGCATTCATCCACCTTATCAAGGAAAATGGATTGTTTGAAGATTTGAGGTAAAATCATTAGTTTTATGATTTCCTTGTGTTTTAATGTCTTTTAACTTTCCTTCATCTTTAGTGTGGTTATTGGTAAGTTCATTTTGAGAAATGAGCATAATTAATTTGTTGTAATAGCAATAGCCATTTGTCATGTGTGGCACACATTTATTGATTATTTGGCACTTGTCACAGTTAATTTAAAAAGAAAAATAGACTCTTTTTATGTTGACTAGTTGGTTGGTATTGTCAACAAGTGTGAAATTTTACTGGTCCTTTAATTAGTGTCATGTCAACAAGGAAACAAATTTAATGGACTAATTTGGTGATGACGTCGGTCATTTTCCATGTGTGTTATATTTTTAGTGGTAGGTAAAGTAAGGATAGCATTTGAAGTCTCGCTCAAGGGAATTTCTATGAGTACAAGTTCAACATTGCATGTTAATTTAGTTCTACAAACACAGAGATCAATTCCACGAGAATGAATTTGAACTAGAACACATTGCAAGACACTCATTTGTATGTAAGGCCCTAATTTTTAGTGCATAAATCAAATCCATGAAATAGAAATGGTGTCTTTCAATTAGTAATTAAATCACTCTATCAAGTTGAACCATTATTCTTGAATGCATGTGTCAAGTGCAGTTTCACTATCCTTGTATTTTTCAAATATGCTAGATTGACAAGTGCTAGATAAGTAATAAAGGTCAAAACTATGTGTAAAATAACAAGTGCTATTAGGAAATCAATGAATACAATGCATTTTTATGAAACCAAAGCAAGTTTAATGTATTTATTTTGTCTGGTTGTTGAAACGACAATAATTTTATCTACTGATAAATTCATGTGCATCTTGATGCATTATTGCAAGTTCTTGTGTTTTAGTTTATGCCTAGATGAAATTGCATTGTCTGTTGTTGTTTGAATTGTTTTAGGATACTATTTTTGTTTAATCACAACCAATGTATTTGTCTACGATTGCCTTGTATGGGAAAATATAATAATATGTAGCAAAAGTTAGATGCACAGAAGAAGCACCCTCAATATTGACACAAGTTAATCTCTTCCCTGAACATAAAGACAAATTAATAGGGTGTTGCGTAGCAATGAAATTTATTTTGCAACAAGTATAATTAAATGATAGCAATTTGAATAGGCTTGCTCTTAAATTTAATTGCATCAATACTGAGGGTGTCTCTTTGATGCAGGCTCTATTGCAAGAGAACTATTTATGTTCGACCAAAATGATGTTTCCATGAAGATAATTTTTGCAATGCAAGAATCAAATCATTGTTTGAAAAGGTACAATGATTTGCTACTTCATGGTTCTTTGTTTATAAAAACTGTGTCAAACAAATTAATTTTCTTGCTAGAGATGTATTATTTCTTGAAAATGCATCCTTTGCATAGTTTTCGATTTGGATATTTAGAAAAATTATTTTGTGGTGTATGTGACAATTGTGTCATGTTGTAGATTTTTCCCCGCACATGCCTTTTCTGATATTGTTTTTGCCATAGGGTTTTGCAGGTGGTTGTTTGTAGATTCTGTGTGTGAAATCTACCTATTGTAGATGCTTAATGCAATTACGATGAGCTCAACTATAATGGCTTGTGCATATACATTTTCAGTAATCCCCTGCCTCTAGTCCCTATGTGTGTTTGCTTCTACCAGGTGTCTATCAGGCTTTAGCATTGAATTAAAATGCCTTATCATATCTTGACCAAATAGAGGAAGAAAAATTAGGAAGAGCTTGTTGATTTACAAATGCATTTGACATGTGACCTAGATCTTGGTCCAAATTTTCATTTGTTAGCTTGTTGTTCAAGTGTCTCAGCCAAGAAAAAATTGCTCAACAAACTTACTTTTTATTCTAGGGCTTTTGTCCTAGCTTGGTTCATTTTTTAAAATCACTAATAGCATTAGTGAAGCAAAAGTCTCATCACCTTAATGATATCAAGTTTCTCCTACCCATAATGCATAGAAGCTCATTGTGTGCATTTCAATTGTGTCAGTGATTCTCAAAATAGAGTTGTTAAGCTATAAATTATGTTACAAGTTTCCCCTATAGCATAATTGCAGTTGCATGATATAGTATTGCATATTTCAAGTTTTGATTGTTGAGTTTCCTATGTTGAACTAGAGCCTTTAGTCAGTAATTGAAAGATAATATTCATATTATGTATGCTTTATTTCCATGTAATTGTGCTATTGTAAAAGTGTCTGTGTTACTGAATATGTTGCTTCTTCACTAATGTGAATTAGAGATTACAATTTGCAGATGCAATTGAAATAATTATACGAAACATGGTAACAAGTTCTCTGTGCAAACACAAAAGAATTTTAAATTAGAATATAAGTTAACATGAACTAAAATAATCAATTTTGTCTCTGTTTAGGTGGAAAATTGGATTTATTAATGTTTTAGTGTTTTGATGTTTAAATCTGCCTTTCCACTTAACATTCAAGGATCTAGGGTCGAGTGGCAAGAACTATCATACCCTAGGTCGCTGTGAGATGTAGGGAAACTTGGATTAGGTAATTTAATTATCAATTTTCCTTCTCCTATGCTCAGTTGACCATTAAAACCCTAATTATGCAAATCCACCAACAAATTGACAAATAACAGAAAAAGCTCTTGCAGACAGGAGTAAAATACTAAAATCATAGAGTACCTATTTTTCGGGTTCCAAAGAGGAACAGTCGGGGACACTAGAGCGGGTGCCCAAGTCCAAGGTACTAGTTTCTTCATGAAATCTAGACCTCCTTCCGACACTGTTTAGCCTTGTAACTTCTATTTCCTGAAACTTAGCTGCGGAGGACACTAGAGCGAGTGCTCAAGTCCTGGAAATGCTCTTGTGTCCTGCTTTACTTTAGATCCCAGATCCTTGATGCCTACCAATCCTCCCTACAACTTTATTTCTCCCAAATACGACACATGTAACCTGTAATCATAAGACTTGGTTTGGGGGTTGTGGTGTTTAGAGGCTTGCCTTAGTCAAGCTCTGGAGGACACTTAAGTCTCTGAACACCGTTGTCAGATAAAGAGTGCATACCCTTGTGAGGCAAAGGCAAAAACCAAAGGAATCAATGATGCAAACACAATACTATGTCACCTTGTAGTGAAAGATATCATGGGAGGAAGATGCTCTTCATTCCATGATGAAATGGATGCTCAAATCTATAAACAAACACATAAACCACACAAGTCTGCTCTTGCAACATAATGAAAGCCTTGAATCACCTTGAGAATGCCTAAAGTTCACAATGGTCATCTAATTAAAATCTAGTTTACAAATGAATGCCTAAACATGCTTTTATATGCAACTACAAACACTCCCGCCAAGATTTTCATAATTCAAACTTACTGTACAGGGCACGGGCGCCCCAAAATAGGGCAGGACTAGGGAATGGGCGCCCAAGTTCTCCCCTCTATTTTGGGTAGGGTACAGCTCAAGGGGTCCTCCTAGGTCCAATTTGTCATGAAACCTAGGCCTCATTCCATCGGGATGCCAAAATATGAACTAAGATGTCCTAAATGCATGCTAAAGACCTAGGAGATAAACCTTATGAAGGAAAAGCCCCCAAGGGGACATTTTCTGAAGTTACATTTAGCCCCCACTTTAATGTATGTATAAATGCAAGGCCAATACATGCATTAAAGCAAGGTCACAAACACAACAAACACATCAAGCACGGAGAAGACACGCCAATCACATAGAAGACAATAACAGGCACGCAAAACACAGAGAAGACAACTACAGTCATGTAGAACACGAAGAAGACAGTCAATGCATAGAAGACACATTCATGCATGGAAGACAGAAATGATATCTTTTCTTTTCTTTTTCTCATATATATGAAATGCAAATGCAAGTATTGGAAAGTAAACAAACCTCCCATAATATAGGATGCACTACCCTAGGGTGCATGTCTCTGTATATATGGGGCAACACATGTGCAAGACACACAAACCTCCTAAAATGCAGGAAGCACTACCCAAAGGTGCTGGTCTCTGCATATGGGGCAACAAACACGCAACACAAAACAAGCACACCAAAACACACTCACTTGAAGACACAGAGAAAACATGGCAGACAAGCGATGGGGTGTACCTATTTCTAGGTCCAACATCATCTCAGGCACATTACAGGCACACACCGATGATTGGGCTTTGCCACAAGAATCATCGAAAACACACTTAAGGGTTGAGTTAGTCACATAACCACTCCCTACCTCCGTAGAGGACTTTTAAAAATGACAGGATGATGCAATCTACTTTGAGAAGTACATCATCCCTACCTCCACAGAGGGCTTAAGAAAAAGGATATACGTGATATCTCGCCTCCACAGAGGGCTTGCATGATTGATTGATTGATTGTAAACAAGCTCAGGATGCACGATGCACTACCCTGGGGCGCAAGTCTCTGCATCTGAGGTCAAACACATTGCTAACATCTAAAACAAACAGCTTACCTTATATATGCCCCCACCTTAAGGTGGTTGATATCATTTATAGATATCAAGCACGTTAAGGTAGGAAGAAAACACACAAGGGAATACCGACTTTCACAAAGCCCATGCCCCCCAGAGGTGACATGTACTTTACGATCGCCAAATCTTCCCACAAACACATCCCTGCAAGAAACATGTTAATGGCTATAAGAATATGATAAACAACAACATTAATGCATATGATTAACCACACATAGAGCCAAGGTTATACAATGAATCCGGAGTTCGGGGATAACCATGGGGCTATATCATGAAGCTCTCTGAATTGAGTACCACCAAGGCCAGATTCAAAGGAAAACAAAGGTACACAGAGCAGCAGTATTGTTAAGGTTTGTAAATGTGATAGAACATCATGAAATTTACTATGCAGAAAGCATGAGTGCTTCCACTAGCCAAGTGTTAGATAAAATATATGACCCCATCATCATATTAGGAACTAAGTCCATTTTTTTATTGCTCTTGAAAGGGACACTAGGTCTGCATCAGTATAAATGTTTGTCATCATCTGCCCGCTAGGTGGAAACACTAGACGAAGGGAAACAATAAATAAGAGAGGGGAAACAAGTGTCTTAGGGACAGTCATGTAGGAGGGTGCCCCCAGGTCACCAACTGTGATGCTATGTCTGTGAGACATCACACACAACAATGAAATTAGAGAAAGAGGCAATATAGAAGAATGATGATACAAATAGATGAAGGTCACAACAGAGGCGGTCTCCTGGTATCCTAGACCTTACAGGAGAATCTAAGGTCATCCCAGGACACCTAAACAACATATAACACATCACGGGGGAAGCACATCATGAGAGAGATAAAGGGTTAGAGATACTTACCTGTAGGGCCCTGGTAGGCTAGCGGGTATCACGAATCTTGATCTTTATCTTAATGGTTAAGGAGTTATCACTTCTTCTCTCTTCCATATGTTCATGAGTTTGTGAGGGTAACCATGTAGGAAAGGTTTCTCTTAATGATGGTTGAGAGGGGATGTTGTCATTGTCCGTGTGAGCTATAGGAGCATTTGAAATGCCATTTAAATGAGCTTGTGGAGGCATCCAAAAGATACCCATTTCAATCCCTATATAGGGTGTTGGAATGGCTTGAATCAGAGGGATAGCTTGTTCTTCCACAGCATGTAGGATTTTATTGCTTTCCACAGTATGAGACAGTTCATGATCGATTCTTTTGTTTAGAATGTAATTGAGAAGTTCTTGAACATCAGGTGGCAAGTTATCATTAGATTCAAGCAAATGGTCACAAAGAGAATCTGCATCATCCAAAGATTCATCCTGTTTAGGGAGAGCAGGAAGGGATGGCAGAGTAGTGTGGAGAAATGTATCAATGATGTCTTTTTCTTGTGCCAATATATCCTCACCAAGTGGGGTTATGTTGGGACAAGTCTCTTTGTTTGATAAATCACCCATTGCTATGTCATTCTCATAGGTCTCAAAGAGGATTTGCATTATATCATCATGAAACAAAGGGGGAGTGGGAGTAACATTATCATCACTACTTTCCCCGTGATTGTATTTAGCTATAAAAATTTTGAGATTCTCCATGATTGAAGGGAAAACATCCACAGTATCACGAAAGTTATCAAAGTAGGCTATTAATCGAAGAATATCACATGTAGCACTATTAGTTATGTCAATGCCATAGATGTATGCGATTTGATGCAAGACTTGAGGATATTTGTTAGTGAATTTGAAAAATTATCATAGTTCACAATGTACTCATATAAGTCTTCTAAAGATGTACCTTTAGGAGAATCCATGAATGCCAAATATATGAAAGAATGCTTGATTTTTTGTACTCTTTTCAATGCAAATGAATGAAACAAAGGATGTTGTAAGGATTTTGATCAAGGGTAGAAATTATATGTCTAATATCAGTCCAAAACAGCAAAATTATCTTTCTCAACACACTCTTTATGTGATTTTAAGTTAATGCCAAGTCGAAATACAGCGAAAATGTGTCAAAATAGGCACTTTTTTCACCAAAATTCAACGCAAGCGAGCATAACAAAGGGTGTTGTGAGGAAAGTGATGATGTAAAGAAAATAATATCTGTAATAACAGCCACTTGGTGCCAAAATACCCAACACAACACGCTTTTAGTGCCACTTAAGATCAAACCCTAGTGAAAATATAGCAAAAATAGGCTATTTTTCACGGTTTTTCAATTCCAAGACCTAGCAAAGGAGGTGTTGTAATAAATATCAGGATTTACAAAAAATAATATCAATAATATCAGTCACATCAATCCATAAAATTGATCACAACACGCTTGGAGTGCAAACTAGGTCAAACCTAGGGCAAAAATAGCTAAAATGTGTAGTTTTTCACCAAATTTTCACTACAAGAGCCCGATAAAAGGGTGTTGTGAAGATTTTTATTAGGGGAAGAAAATTATTACCCTAATAAAAGAAGACTAATTAAAAAATACTCCTCACAACATGCCTATGGTGCACGTTTATAGAGTTGATAAGGCCAATTTTAGTGAAAATCGTTGTTTTTGAAGCCCTAGGTTTGAGATCTTGGGACAAAATGCTATGAGAATGTTTTAAAGTCTAATTTATGATGAAATTAAATAATCTCAAATCTGAAAATGATTTTCAAGCTTGAATATGCAAAATGCCCATGCAAATTTAATGAAAATGCATCAAAATTGCTAGTTTTTGTTGGAAGTTTCTATGCAAAATTGCAAATATTTTAAATCTAAATGCAAATTTACACTAAAATGAAAGACTATAGCCAAATTTTAATTTGAATGAGCCTCTAAAATCAGTAGAAAAATCTCAAAAAATATTTTTGCCTACTAACCCTAGATTTTGGAATTACTAGGTTATATAAAATTGTCAAAATTTCCACAAAAACCTAGCAAATTAATAATGAAGATGCAATGCAAGTTTCTGCATTTTTGTATTTTTCTATAGTTTATATCAGATCTGATGTAAAAATCATGAATTAGGAAAATTAAGGAAGAATTGATGCAATTTAGTAAGCCAAACAATGCAATTTTTTTGAATTTTTCCATTTTTTTCAATTTTTTTGAATTTTTCTCAATGCAATAAAATTAATGACTATATGAATGAATGAAATGAATCCAAATTTGAAGACACACACTTAGAAAGTTGCAATTGAAGTCCAAAAAAATGGGTTCACCAAAATGTTTAGGTGGAAAATTGGATTTATTAATGTTTTAGTGTTTTGATGTTTAAATCCGCCTTTCCACTTAACATTCAAGAATCTAGGGTTTGAGTGGCGAGCACTATCATACCCTAGGTCACTATGAGATGTAGGGAAACTTGGATTAGGGAATTTAATTATCAATTTTCCTTCTCCTATGCTCAATTGACCATTAAAACCCTAAATATGCAAATACGGCAACAAATTGATGAATAACAGAAAAAGCTCTTATAAACAGGAGTAAAATACCAAATCACATAGTACCTATTTTCAGGGTTCTGAAGCAGAATAGTCGGGGACACTAGAGCGGACACCCAAGTCCAAGGTACTAGTTTCTTCGTAGGATCTAGATCTCCTTCCGACACTGATCAGCCCTGTAACTTTTGTTTCCTGAAACTCAGCTACAGAGGACACTAGAGCGAGTGCCCAAGTCCTGGAAATGCTCTTGTGTCATGCTTTCCTTCAGATCCCAAATCTTTGATGCCTACCAATCATGCCTACAACTTCACTTCTCCCAAATACAACACCTGTAACTTGCAATCACAAGACTTGGTTTAGGAGTTGTGGTGTTTAGAGGCTTGCCTTAGTCAAGCCCCAGAGAACACTTAAGTCTCTAAACATCGTTTTCAGATAAAGAGTGTGTACCCTTGTGAGGAAGAGGCAAAAACCAAAGGAATCAATAATGAAAACACAATACTTTGTCACCTTGTAGTGAAAGATATCATGGGAGGAAGATGCTCTTCATTCCATGATGAATTAGATGCTCAAATCTGCAAACAAACACATAAACCACACAAGTCTGCTCTTGCAACACAATGAAAGCCTTGAATCACCTTGAGAATGCCTAAAGTTCACAATGATCATCTAATTGAAATCTAGTTTACAAATGAATTCCTAAACATGCTTTTATATGCAACTACAAACACTCCTACCAAGATTTTTGTAATTCAAACTTACCGTGTCCTCAAAGGACCCAAATAACGGTCATAAACCAACACCCAGAAATTAGGGCTGCCCCAAAATAGGGTAGGACTAGGGCGTGGACGCCCAAGTCCTCCCCCCTATTTTGGGTAGGGTACAGCTCAAGGGGTCCTAGGCCTCATTCCATTAGGATGCCAAAATATGAACTAAGATGTCATAAATGCATGCTAAAGACCCGAGAGCTAAACCTTACGAGGGAAAAGCCCCCAAGGGGACATTTTCTGACGTTACAGTCTCATGTTGTATGAAAATTGTGTGGAGTGGAACATAAGTCAACTTAGTACTTGTAACCATGTTTTTTATGAAAATTAGAAATAGATATAATGGGGAAAAAAATTCCTATTGCATATCTGGTTTACTAGTCACCCTATAAACTACAAACAAGATATAATGAGGAAAAATTTTCCTATTACATATTTGGTTTACTAATCACCCTATAAAATACAAACAAGATATGATGGGGAAAAATTTTCCTATTACATATCTAGTTTACTAATCACCCTATAAACTACAAACAAGATATCGAACACTAAGAATGAAAACCACACATAGTCAACATGAAATAAAAGCATCATAGATATTACAACACGGTTATCCTAAACATGCAAAGAAAAAACTATGATGGAGAACAAAATTTCATGTTATATACCTACTTTACAATTCAACATAGAGACTGCGAACAATTACCAAAAACCACGCAGAGTCAATACAAAAAATGCATTCTAAATATTGCAAAACAATTTCCTTGAAAATGCAAACCAAAAACCATGCAAGCAATTTGTCATTGCACACCTTGTTTTTATTTTTGCCCACAAGTAGAGATTGCAAACAAAACATACAACATAAGAAATGCAAACTATGTCTAGTTGATGCATCAACTACATTCATAACAAATCAATACAAAATAAATGCATTGAATTCGCTCATTCCTTGAAATGATAATAATTCATTGTCTCCATTTGTACATTGGTATGTTGCCACAAGTGGCTAGATGCCATCACCTCTGAAAACAAACTCTATCATTTTTAGATCTACTAGAATTTAAACCATTTATTTCATTCTACCATTCGTTATTCACAATATCAAGCAACACGCCAATTCAAAATTGACATACAATGAACTATAACATAAGACAGATAATTTTTAAGTTTAACATTCTTTTTAATATAATAATATTTTATTAATTAACTATTGTTACCCCAAGCCCCACTAATCCTAGGATTTCAAACACATAATAAAATTATCATGTCTATTTACCTAGTAAATTCCAATGCGTATTGGTACCTTATCACCAACGTCATCAATTGCCACTTTGCATTCATTTGAAATCTGAAAAAAAAAATCACTTTAGTTCATTTTCACACATACTATGCACAATGCTAGCCAATCCATGAATATAAAAAGTGCTTTTTTAATCCCAACAAAAAATCATTGATTTTGGACTTTAGCATTGTATTGATTCATAGCTATGGTTTGACTAGCAGGTGACAATTCATTTGAATCCTTACTTGCTTTGCAATAGAGCTAGATGGACAAGTATCTATGTGTGTCTTTTTTTGTGGGGTTGGCTTCAATGGCTTTTGGTTGGATTTGAGTTGCATGTTGATGTGTCTAAAATTTAAAAATGTAGATGGAGAAATTATCTTGAGGGGTTTCTCTAAACCCAAGGTTTTGGGTTAGTGAATTTGTATATAATATAGAAGTTTGTCTATTGATATCCATACTTCCACAGCTCTAGCTATCCATGGCAGCAAGTGTCAAGAGCATTTGTTAAGTGTTATAATTCTTTGAAATTAATTATTTTCTAGTGCCATAATTTTTTTAAAAATGGAAAATAGAGTATTTCAGTTGCAAAGAGACTATAGGAGGATCTTTTGTATCATATTCAAAAACAAGTTTTAATAAGCATGACAAGAAAGAATAGGGGCTTCTCACACTTTGCCCTAAAATTGAAAAATATTAGTGTATGGCATAGAGTACAAACAAAGTATTTCTCTTGAACAATGGCTTGAAGCAGAAATGATACAAGGATCAATATTCTCTACTAGAAAATATGTCAAGGTCAACAAGCAACATAGATTATAGTTAGACCAAGTAAAACTAGGATTTGATCTCTTGCTCAAGAGAATAGCTACTTTTCTAGGGTGTATGTTATAGTGCAAAAAGGACACTAACAAGTTTACTCGGTTAAGAGTCCTTGGACTTCATCTCTTCTTAGTTTCTTTCTTTATTCCAATTTTCAAATCTACTTCTTGTTGTCTTCAATGAGGTTGTTTTATTGTGCCAGATAAGCTTAATGACATAAAAATGTTATATCTATGAGGTCCCTTGGTGTGAGTATTTGAATCTAGAATGATTTGGGATTGTATTCATAGAAATATAATATTGATCCTTTTATACTTACTACTTCAAGCTACTATTCAAGAGAAACACATTGCATTTGGAATTATTGGCACTACTTTCCACAAATTATTGGTATTATTTTTATCTTTTATTTACAAGCTTTCATGTAAAGTCAATAACTACCTAATGAAACAAGTGCAAAAGAGAATCTTGTCAGAATGAGCTCACTTGTTCTTTTAGGGGGGTAAAGAATAACAACATAAGAAAAAATTAAATCTATTGTGATCGAATAGTGACGAATAAATCATGTATCCTATTTAAAGTTTGACAAGGGATAAGTAAATATGTATTTGACTTATGATTAAAAACATAGTTATAATATCTATGATGCATTTTTTGTCTTAGTTATGTGTGGTTTCATTCTCAGCATTTGTTATCTTGTTTGCAGTCTATAGGGTGAATAGTAAATCAAGTATGTAACAGGAAATTTTTCTACTTGTAAATTGAACCTTCTTTTTAGTTTTTCCTGGATAATCGAGATAGAGGCACTATTATCATAGGTTTAAGCATTTTCTAGCTTGTTTTTGTTGCAAACTAGCTCCATGCAAATAGGGTGCTCAAAAAAATAAAATGAGCACAACACTTACTTGCAACTGACACCTTAGCTATGAATCAATACCATGCCCACCCTTTATTTTAAACATTTATTTAAATAGCACATGGCTTTTCAACCAGTGAAAACAACATTTAAAACAAGTGCAAAATAAGAAATAGAAAGGTAGCACATGTGACAAATGTTGATTGTCATCACACAGTCCATGCAAAATTAAAAGAAATTGACACCTAAACAACTCAACATTGTAAAGATAATTTAAAGTGCAGGGTTTTGCCTAGACCATTGCTACATGTCATTGCCACCTCCAACCTTCACCCAAATGCTTTTCCCATCCATTCCTTCATATCCACATAAATTAATTATGTTGGTTTCTCTGAAGGAAGTTACCAAAAAACACAACCCGTAGACACACTCCTCTTGAAGGCATGTGTCAATCACTCTCTTGATCCCTTGTCCATCATCTAAATATGTTAAACAAATAACCAAAGTTAATTAAATTGACTTTGACAAGATCAGATTCTTGGTGCTGCCTCCCATAGATTTTTGGTATTGTTTTTATTTTTATTTACAATAAATTCTAAAGTTAATTAAATTTACTTTATCAAGATTGAATTATTGGTGCTACCTTCCACAGATTATTGGAACTATTCTTATTTTCTATTTACGATAAAAACCACTATATATTTGGTACCTTACTACTACCATCATCAATTTCCCTTTGTATTCATTTGTAATCTGGTAAAATTTAATCCCTTTAATCCATTTTCATACTAATTGTTCACAACTCCAGCTAATTTGTGAATAGAATTTAAATAATGGGACAAAAAAATTGACTTTGCACTTTAGCCTTGTCGTGTCAAACTTTAAATACTCATTAGTTATTGGCTGCTCACCAAAAAGAATTGTATCAACAACTTGGATTATTGGAAAAACACCAATTTGCCCCTAGTCAGAGTTCTTGGGGTCATGTATAAATAATCCAAGATAGTACAATAGTGTAAAACAATTTCCATGAATACCCAAAACAAAAAACTATGAGCAAAGCACACCATTGCATACCTTGTTTTTTTTTGTAGCAAAGCAAACACAATAACCAAAAGACATAACAAAAGGAATTGAAACTATGCTCAGTTAAAGTATACAGTGCATTCATAACAAATGAATGCAAAATCAATACATTGAATTCACTCGGTCCTTGGACCTTCGCCCAAATGCTTTTCTCCTCCATTGCTTCATATCCACCTAAATTATTTATTCTCATTGCTTCGAAGGAAATTACTCCAAAGCAAGTTACCAAAAAACACAACTCATAGACACAGTCCTCTCAAACATATGTGTCAACCACTCTCTTAATCCCTTGTCCATCATCCAAATATGCTAAACAAAGAACCAAACTTAGTTAAACTGACTTCACCAAAATTGAATTATTGGTGTTGCCTTCCATATATTATTAACTCATTTTTTATTTATAAGTGTTCATGCAAACTCAACAACTACCAAATAACCAATAAAGACCTAGCACATGTGGCAAGTCACCGTGTCATCAACAAATCAATCCATTTTAAATTTGTTCACTTGTTGACATGATACTAATTAAACATGTAATAAACTAAACTGTGAATTGGTATGTTATTTCCAATGTCATCATTGGCCACTTTGAATTCATTTGAAATCCAAAAAAATAATCCCTATAATTCATTTTCCCACTTACTGTTCACAATGCTAGCCAATCCATGATTAGAAAAAGAGCTTTTATTAAATCCCAAAAAAAATTAATTGATTTTGGACTCTAGCGGTTGCTATTTCAAACTTTAAATACTTGACACTAATTGGATGCTGACAAAAAACAATTGCATCTAGTGTTTAATTACTCTCCCACAAAACAACAAAAACATTAGAAATGCTATATGTATGTATGTATGTATGTATGTAAAATCGATCAACAAAGCAATTGACACATGCCTTTGACAAAAGTGTGCCTATGAGTTGTGTGGTTTTCAATTTACTTTCTTGGGACACATAGCGAACTTGAATAGGACCAATAAGTATAAAAGTAGCTAAAGCAAAGACAACTAGACAAGGGGTAGTGAAATAAGAAACAGAGACATGACACGCATGAAAAATGCCCTCTGTTTGAAAGGAAGCATGGTATGCAAATATAGCTTCCTACACTGATCTAATGAGGAAAGTTATGCAAATTCCAATCTTTACTAGTTACAGGTTATTAGGTGTACATTAACAGAAAGGTAATAACACATCAAAAATAACTACAATGCTCACAACACAAGATATATGTGGGGAAAACCCTTTCGGGTAAAAATCCCCACACTCCAAAACCTGTACAATGTATTATCAAATCAAAAGATGATTACAACACACTTACAATGCAAGCTCTTTCTGGAGTACACAAATGTTGATTCTCATTCACATCCCATGACTTTTCACATTCTCCAACTACTTATTTATCAAGCCTCTTTGGCGGTTATCCAATGTCATTTTTTCCATGTCAACCAATAACCAACTAACAGTCAACACCTTTATTAAATATAGGGTGTTTTTTGCTTCAGGGGCACTACCCCCAGCAACCCTCATTGGGGGAATTTCCCACATACCCCTACCATGGGCTCTGCTCTTGGGCACCCACCTGGGGGACGGTCCCCTCGGGCCCTGCAAGAAGGGCTTCACCCCCCCCCCCCCCCCGCACTCGCCCATTAATTATTTGGGGGGGAAACTACGACTAACAAAGTCACCAAAATTTTTCTTGCTACATGTACCCACAAGGTGCCGACATATGGCAAAGTTATGCCAAGTCAACATGGGATGTCTACCTCTTCATATGAGGACAAAATTTACATAGAAAATTATAATAGTAGGAAAGAATAAATAAATACAACATTAGGAACTTGCAAAGGTTGAGACACCTTAATTCCCAACACTATCCTCACACAATCCATGCAAACTGAACCTTCCTTTTAGTTTTCCCTGTATGATTGAGATAGGCATAGTATTTTTGCAGATTTAAGCATTCTCTAGCTTGTTTTCATTGCAAATCAATTGCCATAAAAATGGGCCCCTCAAAAAACTGCAGGCAACATAGTACAAATTTTCTTGAAAACTAAAAAAATTCACAGCCTAGGTAAGGATTCAAATAAATTCTTGCTTGCAACTCACACTGCAGTTGTGATTGTTGAACACTATATCATTGTTTATATATATATATATATATATGGAAAATCAATTAACAAAGTAGTTAACACGTAGCTTTGGCAAGAGTGTGCCTATGAGTTGTGTACTTTTTCAATTTGCCTACTTGGTACATAGCCAACTTGAATAGGACCCATAAGTGTTAAGTTGGGTCAAACTGGTACAAGTAGCCAAGTGATGCGATCTTTTCTACAGCACTTGATCTCTGATGCATAGTACACATGACAAATGCAACCTATCATCCCACAGTCTATGCAAACCAAGAAAAAGATAGAGGAGAGGTACAAGTGACAAATGCCCGCTGTCATTACCCAGTCCATATAAATTTAAAAAAATTAAATCCTAAATGAATGAACACTATAAACATAAATTAAAGTGTAGGGTTTTACCTGAGGCACTTCTAGATGCTATAGCTACCTCTAATCTTTGCCCAAATGTATTTCCCCTTCATTTCTTCATATTCATATAAATTAATTATGCTAGTTGTTCCCAAGGAATTTACCAAAATAACACACAACTCAAAGACACATTGTTCTTAAAGACAAATGTCAATGGCTCTCTTAATTCCTTGTCCAACATGTAAACTGCTAAACAGATAACCAAACTTAATTAAATTGACTTCAGAAAAATTGAATTATTAGCACTAGCTTCCACAAGTTATTGCTATTATTTTTTATCTTTTATTTACAAGCCTTTATCAAATCAATAATAACTTTCATGTTATATGTGGATACAAGTAGTCCTGAACACATTTGCATAGTTTAAGTATTCTACCAGAAAACAACTAAAATATTGTTTATGTGTATGTGAGCATGTGTGTGACACGTGCCTTCAACAAGAGCGTGCCTATGAGTTGTGTGGTTTGTTTTCAAAAAAATCCTTGCAAATCAACTGCCATGCAAATAGGGTGTTCAAAAAAATGCAAGGAGCACAACACAACTAAGTATTCAAATAAATTCTTATCTGCAGCTACGAATCAATATCATTCCCACATATCGACAGAGTGGATAGTCACCATGCGCATCCCTTTATTTTCATAAAAAAAGTTTTTTTAACAACACACAACTCTAGAGGTGGCACAGGTGAAAAATGCCCATCGTATTCACATAGTCCATGCAATAAATTCCACTGCATATTGGTACCTTCTTGCAAATCAATTACCATCCAAATGGATGTTCAATAAAATGGAAGCAGCACAACATAGATTTACTTGAAAATTAAAAAACTTTGATGGAGTACATACAAAATTGCAGAAGGCAATAATCTATGAAACCAAAAGGAGTAGATAAGTGGTTCGTGCCAATTATAAATCTATGACCAATTATAGAGTCTTCTAGATCATTTCAATGTTTATGTCACTGTAAGCAGAAGACCAGTAGATAATTAAAAGAGTTAGGGAATAGAGTGAAGTGACTAAAAATAGACATCGCTTTGGTTATTAGAATAACAATGGCATGTGAGCAGGCACAAGTATTAGTATAGTACAACTCATAACAATGCAAAAGAGTATAAAAATAGAAGACTATACCCACCAAACTCTGTTAAGACAAATCCTATTTCTGAATTAGCAATAAAAGGTTGCAGTTCAATATAGCAAATGAGAAATACATTTTTGACAATCATTGATGCATAAGAGTATAAAATAGTAGAATACTACAAGAATAAAAATATGTAAAAATACATGTATGCATCTGAAATGCAACCGAAGGCCATTGAAACCAAACTCGTAAAAATAGAGACACAGAGACACTACTCTATGTAGCCTTAGCTCCCACTCACACCATGGCTGTGAATCAATACAATGCCAACACAGTGAAGATATGTATCTATAGCATCTAGCTCCAATACATCCAAACAAAGCAGTTTCAAGCATCAAACACATACGCAAGTTTCTTTGTATCTTTGTTTTTTTGTAATTTTGTCTACAATGGATTTTGATTATATGTAATTTGTAAATAATATACATGTATAACTACTAGTATCCATACTATCAAACTTGCAGCTGACCATACTACTAAGAGTAAAGAGCATTTTTCAAATGTTACAATTATGTTAATGTAATTGTTTTTTAGTGCCATAAGTTGATTGGAATAAAAAAATAGAGCATTTCAGACTAACTAAAAAATTATGGTTGTTAGTGGACATGTTACTCCTTTGCCTATGTAAATTAGGAATTGCATTTCTCACATCAAATAAAGATGACCACAACATACTTTATGTGCATGCACTAATGTTTATACCATTATGTTTCTGTCAATGAACATATTCCTTGCAATTAGAACAATATACACAAATATCATAGCTGTATATATGCAAATTCTCCATTTCTTCAGATATAGATTTGACCAGTGCTTTAGCATTTCCAAATTTGTCTATTTATCAAATAACCCTTGGATTCACATTACACTTGTCTATGCAGATTTTATTATTGTATATCTAAATTCTCAAATACATTAGCAATTGATTAATGTTATCCTCTTATGTTAGATAGACTAGGTTCACTTGTGTGTACATTGCATGATGATCATATACCTGTCACAGTAATGAACATACACTAAACAAGAATGTATTGTGTGATTATCATAGTCATGACATTAGTATACCTAGCAATGATATAAAACACAAGTCAATGAAGCATTGTTCTACCTGTCCATAAGAAGTAGTGACTATTCTGTAGTGCAAAATTTTGCATTGATAATAGCATTGTTTTAGGTGAGTGTAAATTGGTCGTCCCTCTTTGATTCCTAGAGAACAAAGAGGATCTGTTGAATCTCAAGTATGTTATTTAACCAGACGAATTAAAAGACTTACTGAGCATTTAGACCTGCATGGAAGAGACTACTCATCCCAAAGAGGTTTGTGTAAAATTGTGGGTAAACGTAAGCGACTTCTAATTTATCTGTTCAAGAAAGATAGACTTCATTACAAAAATTTAATTGGTCAATTAGTTATTCGTTGGCCGCGTTAATTTCGAACAAAATTTTCAAATCTATGGTTTATTAAATTCTGGACCCTCCCTAATGAGTCATTCTTTCTTTTGTTCTCATTGATTTATAAAAAACCAGGGAAGAATTATGATTATGGTTGCTACAAAGAAGGACCCCATGATGGTAAGTATGGGTCCTCATCATCCATCAATGCATGGTGTTCTTCAACTTATTGTTACTCTAGATGGTGAAGATGTTATTGACTGTGAACCTATATTAGGTTATTTGCATAGAGGGATGGAAAAAATTATTGAGAACTGAACAATTGTTCAATATCTCCCCTATGTAACACGATGGGATTATTTAGCTACTATGTTCATAGAGGCAATAACGGTGAATGTGTTAGAAAAATTGGAAAATATTCAAGTACCTAAAAGGGCTAGCTATATCAGAGTGATTATGCTAGAATTAAGTCATATAGCTTCTCATTTGTTATGGCTTGGACCTTTCATGGCTGATATTGGTGTGCAAACTCCTTTCTTTTATATTTTAAGAGAGGGAAATGATATATGATTTATTTGAAGCTACCACGGGCATGCAAATGATGCATAATTATTTCTGTATTGAAGGAGTAGCTGTAGATTTACCCTATGGTTGGATAGATAAATGCTTAGATTTTTTCTATTATTTCCTCCCAAAAGTGATAGAATATGAAAGGCTTATTACACGCAATCCTATCTTTTTAAAACAAGTTGAGGGAGTAGGCATTACTAGTAGAGAAGAAGCAATAGATTGGAGTTTATCAGGGCCCATGCTACGAGCTTCCAAAATCCAATGGGATCTTCATAAAGTGGATCATTATGAATGTTATGATGAATTGGACTGGGAAATCCAATGGCAAAAAGAAGGAGATTCGTTAGCTCGTTATTTGCTTCAAATCAGGGAAATGAAAGAATCTATAAAAATAATTAGACAGGCCCTAGAAGTAATTCTGGGAGGTCCCTATGAGAATTTAGAGATCCGACATTTAAATAAGGGAAAAGATTCATAGTGGAATGATTTTGAATCTCGATTTATTAGTAAAAAACCTTCCCCTACGTTTGAATTATCAAAACAAGAACATTACATGAGAGTAGAAGCTCCCAAAGGGGAATTAGGAATTTTTTTAATAGGAGATGATAATATTTTTCCCTGGAGATGGAAAATCCAACCACCTAGTCTTATTAATTTGCAGATTCCTCCTCAACTGGTTAAAAGGATGAAATTAGCCGATATTATGATGATTTTGGGTAGTATAGATATAATTATGGGAGAGGTTGATCGTTAAAATGGTGATTAATATAGCACATCTCGAAGAACAAGCTATCAATTTATTTTCTTGACTGGGATTTCCAAAAGAAATTTCTAGTCTTATATGGATTCTAATTGACATAATTACCCTTCTATTAGGAATTACGATAGGATTATTAGTTATTGTATGGCTCGAAAGAAAAATATTTGCGGGAATACAACAACGTATTGGACCTGAATACGTCGATCCTTTGGGAATTATTCAAGCTTTGACGGATGGAATCAAACTACTGCTAAAAGAGGATATTCTTCCATCTAGGGGGGATATTTGGTTATTTAGTATTAGACCAGCGGTAGTGGTCATACCTATTTTTTTAGGTTATTTAGTAATTCCCTTTGGTCGCCACATTGTTTTAATTGATCTTAGTATAGGTGTT
Source organism: Cunninghamia lanceolata (assembly GCA_027924645.1). Lineage (NCBI taxonomy): Eukaryota > Viridiplantae > Streptophyta > Pinopsida > Cupressales > Cupressaceae > Cunninghamia > Cunninghamia lanceolata. Next base: position 1,901,519 of record BSBN01001254.1, read on the forward strand.
TTTTTTGGATTACCATTTCAAGTATTTCTCCCCTTGGACTTCTTATAGCAGGATATGGATCAAATAATAAATATTATTTTTCAGGTGGTCTCTGAGCTGCTGCTCAAGCTATTAGTTATGAAATTCCTTTAGCTTTATGTGTGTTATCTATATCTCTACGTGTGATTCGTTGGAATATGAGATTTATTTTTCCCTCTTTTTATTTAGACTAAAAAGAGGGAAAAATAGAAGTGAATGGAATGAATATTGATTCTCCATTCCAATCAAAAAACTAGATGGCCATATGGGTGAAATTAAATAGTTTGCAAATCTTGCAGTAAGATGATTGAGTCCCATCCCCCATGTACAAGAGTGATAGCATGCACAATCAGTGAAAATTGTGTACCCCAGTTCATATATTAGTCATTGGGGCCCAACAGCGGGGAGGCAAAGTAAAAAAGTATGAAGTTACTATCATACATACCAAAAATGAAGCAAAGGTAGATGGCAAGAAACACCAAGATATAAAAAAGACTAGTGAAAAAAAAAAACTGATATCTAGACCACAGATGTCTCCATAGAAATGGGATAACAATAAGGACTTGATATTGGTAGGGATGATCAAATAGTACTTCCCCAGAACCCCGATCTAGAATATGTTTCTATCTACTTAAAAAAATGGCTATCCAGAATGAAGTAATCCTTTACATAGTTTTCTCTCTCCCATAAAAAAATAGTGAAGGTTGAGATAGGTTCAAAAGCTCCTATTATTTGTAGCAAACAGAATCTCATTGGTTCAATTTATGAACATTCTGGTGCTTTTTTATTGTGTTCTTTATTTATTAATAGCCATTGAGAAGCCGTATGAAGTGAAAGTTTCACGTACGGTTTTGGAATAGAGATGAAAACAGTGATGTTTCTGTTGACTATAATTATCCAACAGTTCAAGTACAATTGATATAGTTGCAGCACAGTGTAGATATGGTTTTTTCGGATGGAATTTGTGGTGCCAACCTATAGGGTTTCTAGCTTTTTTAATCTCATCTCTAGCAGAATGTGAGAGATTGCCGTTTGATTTACCATAAGTGGAAGAAGAATTGGTAGCGGGCTATCAAACTAAATATTCAGGTATCAAACTTGGTTTATTTTACATTGCTTCTTACCTAAATCTATTAGCTTCTTCATTCTTTGTAACAGTTCTTTACTTGGGCGGATGGAACTTATCAATTCCATTCATACCATTCTGGAACATTTTGAATGGGATTCTATTTCTGGAATTAGCGGGGTCATTAATATAACGATTGGGATCCTAATTTTATTAGCTAAAGCTTATATGTTCTTATTTATTTCTATCACAGCAAGATGGACCTTGCCTAGGATAAGAATGGACCAATTATTGGGTCTTGGGTGGAAATTTATTTTACCTATTGCTTTGGGTAATCTATTACTAACAGCTTCTTTCCAACTTATTTTATTGTGACTAACTCTCTTTTCTTCTTCGTGAAGAAGTACTATATTCTCAATTCTGCAATATATCCAAATTTGATAGATCAAATCTATGAAGAGAAAGAAATTTCTATGAAACTATTATTCAAGGAGATTTGACACATGTTCTCCATGGTGACTGGGTTTATGAATTATAGTGAACAAGCAATACAGGCTGCGAGATACATTAGTCAAGGTTTTATGGTTACCTTATATCACATGAATCGTTTACCTATTACTATTCACTATCCCTATGAAAAATTGATCTCATCAGAACGATTTCGTGGACGGATCCACTTTGAATTTGATAAATGTATTGCTTGTGAAGTATGCGTTCGTGTATGCCCGATCAATCTACCTGTTGTGGATTGGAAAGTCAAAATAGATATTGGGAAAAAATGATTGGAAAATTATAGTATTGATTTTGGAATTTGTATCTTTTGTGGGAATTGTGTTGAATATTGTCCCACAAATTGTCTGGCGATGACTAAAGAATATGAACTTTCGACTTATGATCGTAATGAATTAAATTATGATCATATTGCTTTAGGACGTTTACCAATATCGGTTGTTGAAGATTTAACAATTCAAACAATTATGAGCTTAACATATTAACTTTTTATGTCTGAAGAAACTACGGACAAATTTTCTGATTCAATAACTTCTTTATTCAAATTGAGTTTCGATCAAAGAGTATCTGATAAATAAGATACTTTTTTTATCGGTTAATTAATAATTCCTATTGACATTACATTAATAATGTCACATGTATGATTGATCAGAATCCATTTTTGACCTATAGATTAATGAATCAGTGCCCATATCAAATTATAGCATATAGGTAAATAGGGGTCACTTTTTATTTAGTGAATGGGATGAAATAATATTAAAACTTATTGTGCACATAATGAATCGACCTGAATCGATATATGATATTCTTTTGGCTCTTCTAATGCTAAGTCTCATATTAGGAGGTATAGGAGTAGTATTACTTGCTAATATAATTTATTCTGCTCTTTCATTGGGGCTAGTTCTTATTTGTATATCCCTTTTTTATATTCTATTGATCGTAGATTTTGTAGTTGTTGCACAAATCCTGATCTACATAGGAGTTGTTAATATTTTGATTCTATTTGCCGTGATGTTGATGAATAATCCAAAATATCCCAATTATGCCCCTCCCTGGATCGTCAGAGATAGCATCACTTCAATAGTTTGTACAAGTCTTTTTTGTTCCTTAATTACTATTATCTTGAACATATCATGGTTCGGAATATCTCTGACTCAAAAATCAGATAAAACATTACAACGAGATTTAACAAACAATATTCATTTATCCACTGATTTTTTCCTCCCATTCGAAATTATTTCTATAATTCTTCTAGTTGCTCTTATAGGAGCTATTACTATAGCTCGGCAAGAAGAAATAGTTTGAAAAGTTGCAAATGAAAGCTCTTGTGCTTATTAGTAGCATAAATATGTTGTTTTATCTTCATAGATCGTGAAGGAATCATTTTCTTCTTTCGATAATGGAAAATTAGAAACTTATTATAACTTTTGTTTGTATCTGAAGAGGTTAAGGTATTAGGAGGTCCTCTATTATGCTCGAACATGCACTTATTTTAGGTGCTTATTTATTCTCGATCAGTATTTATGGACTAGTAACAAGTCGAAACATGGTTAAATCACTTATGTGTCTTGAGCTAATACTAAATGCGGTTAATTTAAATCTAGTTACATTCTCAGATTATTTTGATAGTAGGCAAGTAAAGGGAGATATCTTCTCAATCTTTGTTATAGCTATTGTTGTTGTTGAAGCAACTATTGGATTAGCTATTGTTCTGGCAATATATCGTAATAGAAAATCAACTCATATTGATCAATTTAATTTGTCAAAATGGTAATGGAGTCTATTAAGATCTCCATATGAGGAATTTTTATACCTATTCCTATTAAAATAGATACTAGGCCTGTCAAAAATAGATCTAGATCTCTCTTTTATCTTTATTTTATAGAGATTTATTTACGATCAATCAAGAGCATAATTCATATTTAACTCATTATCCAAATGATCTGTCTAACACAATTAGACCAGATTCGGTAAAATCTGGAGAGGTGAAAGTTAGACAAATTTGTCTCTTTTATAAAACAAACAGATAGAATCCAAATCTATCCATTATATCACTTATAATACAATTATTGATTTGCTTGATATTCATCATATATCGTCATTAACCATATATTGAAAAATCGTATTCAATTAAAAAAAAATTTATATAATAACTAATGGAGTTCTTAGATCCAATGGCACATTCAGTCAAAATTTATGATACATGTATTGGTTGTACCCAGTGTGTACGAGCGTGTCCCACAGATGTATTAGAAATGATACCTTGGGAAGGATGTAAAGTTAAGAAAATTGCTTCTGCTCCAAGAACAAAAGACTGAGTAGGTTGTAAGAGGTGTGAATCGGCTTGTCCAATAGATTTCTTAAGTGTACGTTTTTATTTATGGCATGAAACAACTCGCAGTATGGGTCTAGCTTACTGATCCATAAAAACAATAAAAATAGTTAGATCCATCCCATACATATTTTTCATTCTCATTTTCCTCTTTCATTGATCAAAACCCATACTCGACCCAAAATCGAAAGCATGGGTTTTGATATCGAAAGTCTCTTTTGTCTTCATTATGAGTAATTTACCTTGGTTAACAATAATTGTTATTTTACCCATATCTACGAGGTTATTAATCTCGTTATTTCCCCATAAAGGAAATAAAATGATTCGATGGTATACTCTAGGTATTTGCTTATTAGATCTCCTTTTAATGACCTATATATTCCATTATCATTATAATTTTGATAATTCATTAATCCAATTGGAAGAGGATTATAACTGGATAAATCTTATCCATTTTCATTGGAAACTGGGAATTGATGGATTTTCCATTGGACTTATTTTAGTAACGGGGTTTGTAACTACTTTAGCTGCTTGGTCAGTTACTCAAAATCCACGATTATTGCATTTCTTGATGTTGGCAATGTACAGTGGCCAATTGGGATTATTTGCTTCTCGAGATATTCTACTTTTCTTTCTCATGTGGGAGTTGGAACTAATTCCTATTTACCTACTTTTATCCATGTGGGGGGGAAAAGACGTCTATATTCGGCCACAAAATTTCTTTTATTTACTGCGGGTGGTTCCATTTTTATCTTAATGGGAGCTTTAAGTATGGGTCTCTATGGATCTCATGGACCAATATTCAATTTCAAACTATTAGCTAAAAAAAATTATCCCATCACACTTGAAATAATATTCTATTTAGGGTTTTTGATTGCTTATGCAATAAAATTGCCAATCTTCCCTTTACATACCTGGTTACCTGATACTCATGGGGAAGCACATTATAGTACATATATGCTTTTGGCCGGAGTTCTATTAAAAATGGGATGATATGGGTTGATTCGGATCAATATGGATTTGCTACCTCATGCTCATTCTTTGTTTTCACCGTGGTTGATAATAATAGTAGTGCAAATTATCTATGCAGTTCTAACTTCTATGGGTCAACGCAATTTGAAAAGAAGGATAGCCTATTCATCAATATCTCATATGGGTTTTGTAATTATAGGAATTGGTTCCATGACATATGCAGCTCTTAATGGAGCCATTTTGCAAATGATTTCTCATGGATTGATTGGTGCTGCACTTTTTTTCTTGGTAGGAACAAGTTATGATAGGATACGTACTCTTTTCCTTGATGAAATGGGAGGAATTGCTATACCAATACCTAAAATCTTTACTATGTTCAGTAGTTTTTCAATGGCTTCTCTTGCATTACCAGGAATGAGTGGTTTTGTAGTAGAATTTATGATATTTTTGGGAATAATTACTAGTCACAAATATTCTTTGAACTTTCGGATCATTATTACTGCAATAGTGGCAATTTGAATGATATTAACTCCCATTTATTTGTTATCTATGTTACGTCGAATGTTCTATGGATATAAGGTTTTGAATGCCCTGAATCCTTATTTTAAGGATTCGGGACTACGCAAAATTTTTATTTTGATCTGTCTTTTTCTACCAATCATAGGTATTGGTCTTTACCCTGATCTAGTTCTATTTTATATAATGCTAAGGTAGAAGCTATTTTATCTCAATCTTTCTATTAATCATTAATAGAATTAAATAGAGAAAATTGCTCTCTAGTTCAAGTTATTTCAAGTAGTGATTATCTATGACACCCTTTGAAATAACTTGGACGAACTCCCTGTTTATTTAATAGCATAGATGCACTGTATTGAATCTATTCTACAAAAATTCATCTTTTTTTTTCAATTTGTATCTACTAAATCAACCATCCATAGTTGTGTAACCCTATTCCTAATAGATCAACTCCCAAATAGCAAATCCAAACTAAAAAAAATCCTAGAGAAGCCACAATTGACGGTTTCTCCCCTTTCCAACCCCTGTTGATTCTAGTATGTAGATAAATTGCAAATATAATCCAACTAATTAATGCCCAAGTCTCTTTGGATCCTAGCTCCAATAAGATCCCCATGCTTCGTTGGCCCATACTACCCCAAAAAGTATACCTATAGTTAAAAGAGAAAATCCTAGACCAATGGCACGATAACTCCAATTATCTAATTGGTGAGTTAATTTCCATTTACGATAATTTGTAAATGGAAAGCAAAAAGTATGTTTCAATTCCTTTTTTTCTTGGTCGTGTGAATACCCATTTTTATTGAAAAGAAAGGAACGTAAAAAGGTCTTGTTCACACAAAGAATAATCTTTTGATTTATTTGGGACGTAATGACCAAAAAATCTATTGATGATAGGGGTCCACATAAAAGAGTTGCATAACTGAGCAATATCATACTTACATGCATCATTAACCACTGAGATTGTAAAGCAGGTACTAACATTACAGAATGTTGCATTTTATCTGGAAGACCTAAAGTAGCAAAACCATGAGTTAACATAGCACTTGGCATGGTGATTGCACCTAACCACCAAGCATCCTAGCCCCGTACTTCTATAACTATATGAATCATGGAGGAAGTCCATGAAAGGAACATGAATGACTCATACAAATTACTTAACGGTAAATGCCCCGAATAGAGTGAACGAGTAACTAATACTCCCATTATACAAAAACATGTTACTATCATGCCCTTTCCTCCCAAATTACTTAGTTCTTCACTTTGATAAATTAAGGTTCCCCAATAAATGAGAGTGACAACAAAAGTAAGAGAAAAAGAGACATGAGCTGATATATGTTCTAGAGTTATGAATATCATAATAAAGCCATTTATTAATTTGATTTTAAGTAGGATTCGTAAGAGAAAGATAAAATCGATTGATATGTCATCAATCATATTGACATAGATCGAACAATTATAGTAATTTACTTATATAGGTAATCCATAAGTAATCTATAGGTATTTTATATGGAAGGGATTGAATCCATAGTATCTTATTACCAAGAATGCCGCCACTCGGATTTGAACCGAGATGCTCTAGCATTGCTTCCTAAGAGCAGCATGTCTACCAATTTCACCATGGCAGCTTGGTATTGTTTTGTTACTTGTTTGTTACTATATTAGACTATTTTCCTGAGATTGTCAATGCGAATATTTAGAAAAGAGTATTTTCTAAATTCAATGCCCGAATGTAAATTTGAACATTGAATTTAGAAATGTGATGTTGGTCGTTATAATAGAGTATGGTGCAGTTTGGTAGCATGCCATCTTGGGGTGGTGGAGGTCGTGGGTTCAAATCTTGCTGCTCCGAAATGAATGGTAAACAAGATCGTGTAGATCTAAGATGTTCTATCATTGAACATTAATATATTCTTATTTGTTCTGAAGGTTTCTATGGGAGATGTATTATTTCTATATTCCCGTAGAAACAGCATTGCTAATAAGAACAAATTATGAAAAGCAACACAAGTATCTTCATAAATACCATCATAAAATAAACTAATGTTATAAAAAGGTGTATACGTATGAGTATTATAGACTTTATGAATCTAAATACTCCTATAAATACTTGTTTATAGTATTATAAACAATTTTCAAATTATTAAAAAGAATTTTAGAAATAATAAGAGGTTTACACAATTGAATCAGACCTTTAAAAATAATTTTAGAAGAGATAATAAAAGGTTTACACAATTGAATCAGATCTTTAAAAATAATTTTAGAAGAGATAATAAGAGATTTACACAATTGAATCAGATGTTTATTCGATTGAATCAGATGTTTCTTCAATTCAATCAGATGTTTCTTCAATTCAATCAGCTCTTCCCCAATTTGGCAAATTCTTTTGCCTTTTTGAGGTATTCTCTCGATGTTACCAAGTATTCACTTGTTCCTTTTGGGAACATCTCAATTATGGAATATGGACAGCGTTTTAATATCGAGTGCTCGACATAACGCAAAGTACTACAGAATTTGTTGTATACATAATGAAATGTATTACTAATTAAATTACGCGAAGAAGAATATACATAATAAAAAGGAAAACATACATAATAAAATGTAGACTTTATATATTTTTTCCACTTTTTAGATACATATTTTCCTGTTTTTTGCCAAAAAGTCAAACATTTACGTGAACGAAACAGAAACTTTTTTTTAAGTTTCTTTATAAGTTTCCTTATAAAATTGAGAACTTTTTTAATAACTTCATCCCATGGGGATGGAGATCAACGAGAAGAAAAAGAAATGCTACAAAAAGAGTCCATTTGAGACGAAGTTATGGAGTCCATTTTTGTATCCTTTGCCTCATTCATGCTACAAAAAGAGTCCATTTGAGACGAAGTTATGGAGTCCATTTTTGTATCCTTTACCTCATTCATAGTTTCATTTCATTCAAAAATCAACGAATGTTTTGTACCTTTTGTACCCAATAATAAACAGAACCTTTTTCCTAGATCTTGAAGAATCTCTGTTATTGAAGCAAAACTATGTTTTATAGGAAAAAATATATTTTGAATATGGTCCCAATGATCTATTTTGGGATACATGCATACCCTCAACATAACAGATCGACTACCATTATTGGTATTCCACCAATATCTATTCATGCAAATAAGATCTTCTAATCGATAATGAGGCCAAAGAAAATGTCTTATCTTTTGCCTTGTATCTATGATCAGATTTTCATCATTTTCCATGAAACCTTCGTCATTTTCTATTTCTTTACTATTCAACAATCCTCTATTTTTATCAAAATTGTTTTCCAGATTCAAAAGATTCAAAATTTGAAATTCTCTATGACGTCTTGGAAGAAAAATATCTTCGAAAAGGAGAGAACTTGAAATTTTTTCATTTACATCCTGAATAGCTTTTTGTCGTTCAGATCTATCAAAAAGATTTACATCAATCCCTTTCTTCTTTAATTTTAAGAGAAGACTTGCAATTTTATAGATCAAGAATCGGTCATTAAAGTACGCCGATAGAAGTGGCATAGACCATCTCTTTCATTCCCAAATATTCTAAAAAAATCGTGCTTCTTGAAGCAACTTTTCAGATACAAAATAATTTCAACTAATTCCAAGTATTAGTATTAGTATTGATCGGATTGCAAAATCTGTACAATTGCGACCTTATAATGCAATTGCGTTCTTTGCTCTGATTGCTATTTTCGTTTCCGTATTCTTGATCTATCCATTAGGCCAGTCTGGTTGGTTTTTTGCCCCTAGTTTTGGTGTAGCAGCTATTTTTTGATTTATCCTCTTTTTCCAAGGTTTTCATAATTAGACTGAGTCCATTTCATATGATGGGAGTTGCCGGAGTATTGGGTGCTGCTCTTCTATGTGCTATTCATAGTGCTACCGTGGAAAATACTTTATTTGAAGATGGTGATGGTGCAAATACATTCTGTGCTTTGAACCCAACTCAAGCCGAAGAGACTTATTCTATGGTCACTGCGAACTATTTCTGGTCCCAAATTTTTGGGGTTGCTTTTTCCAATAAACGTTGGTTACATTTCTTCATGTTATTTGTTCCGGTGACTAGTTTATGGATGAGTACCATTGGAGTAGTTGGCCTAGTTCTAAACTTACGTGCTTATGATTTTGTTTCCCAGGAGATTCATGCAGTAGAAGATCCTGAATTTGAGACTTTTTATACAAAAAATATTCTTTTAAATGAAGGTATTCATGCTTGGATGGTGGCTCAGGATCAGCCTCATGAAAACCTTATATTCCCTGAGGAGGTTCTACCCCATGGAAATGCTCTTTAATGGAACTCTAACTTTAGCTGTCATGACCAAGAAACCACTGGTTTCGCTTGGTGGGCTGGTAATGCCCGACTTATTAATTTGTCAAGCAAATTACTTTGGGCTCATGTGGCTCATGTCAAATTAATTGTATTCTAGGCTGAAGCAATGAATCTATTTTAAGTGGCTCATTTTGTACCAGAAAAACCTATGTATGAACAAGGATTGATTTTACTTCCCAATCTAGCTACTCTAGGATGGGGAGTCGGTCCTGGCGGGGAAATTGTGGACACTTTTCCCTATTTTGTATCTAGGGTACTTCACTTAATTTCTTCTGTAGTTTTAGGCTTCGGTGGTATTTATCACACATTAATGGGACCCAAAACTTTAGAAGAATCTTTTCCATTTTTTGGTTATGTATGGAAAGATAGGAACAAAATGACCACAATTTTAGGTATTCACCTAATCTTGCTAAGTGTTGGTGCTTTTCTCCTAGTGTTTAAGGCTTTGTCTTTTGGTGGCATATATGATACATGGGCTCCCAGCGGTGGAGATGTAAGAAAAATTACGAACCTTACTCTTAACCCAAGTACTATATTTGGTTATTTACTCAAATCCCCTTTTGGAGGGGAGGGATGGATTGTTAGCATGGACAATCTAGAAGATATAATTGGAGGACATGTGTGGTTAGGTTCCATTTGTATCTTCGGTGGTATCTGGCACATCTTAACAAAACCTTTTGCATGGGCTCATCGCGTGTTTGTATGGTCCGGAGAAGCTTACTTATCCTATAGTTTAGTAGCTCTCTCTGTCTTTGGTTTCATTGCTTGTTGTTTTGTTTGGTTTAACAATATAGCTTATCCTAGTGAATTCTATGGACCTAGCGGACTAGAGGCCTCTCAAGCTCAAGCATTTACTTTTTTAGTTAGAGATCATCGTCTTGGAGCTAGTGTGGGGTCTGCCCAAGGGCCTACTGGTTTAGGTAAATATCTTATGCGTTCTCCTACTAGAAAAATTATTTTTGGAGGGAAAACGATGCATTTTTGGAATCTTCGTGCTCCCTAGTTGGAACCTCTAAGGGGTCCTAATGGTTTGGACCTGAGTAAGTTGAAAAAAGACATACAACCCTGGCAAGAATGACGTTTAGCAGAATATATGACTCATGCTCCTTTAGGTTCTTTAAATTTTGTGGGTGGTGTAGCTACCGAGATTAGTGCAGTCAATTATGTCTCACCTTGAAGTTGGTTAGCCACCTCTCATTTTGTTCTAGGATTTTTCTTTTTCATAGGTCATTTGTGGCATGCAGGAAGGGCTCGTGCAGCTGCAGTAGGATTTGAGAAAGGAATTGATCGTGATTTTGAACCTGTTCTTTCCGTGACCCCTCTTAATTAAACTAGAGATAAAACTAGATAAAATAAGAATCTATCTAATTTAATCTCATTGGAAGGCGGGATAGTGATATCCTTTGCCATTAATCTTCCAAATGAATCCTTGTTGCTCGGCTATATTATAGCTGAGCATTTTTTTTGTATTGAACTAATAAATTAGTTTTATTGTTTGATGAATAAAAGGAGAGAGAGGGATTTGAACCCTCGATAGTTTTTGAACTATATCATTTTCAAGACCGGAGCCATCAACCACTCGGCCATCTCTCCTGAACAAGGATAACTCATCCTATCTTACCCCGACAGATAACACCTGACCATAGGGTTGATAGTCATATATGTATGATATTGATACATCATGATGATAAAAAGATATAAATTTCCTGATTCTTTTATACTAAAGTAAACATTTGAAAATTTTGATGAATTCATGATCAAATAAAATCCGTAGTGCTTTTCGCCTAGTGTGGTTAGGTTCCATTTGTATGAAGATGACTTCTAACTTGTCTTTGATGTACTATTCATAGCTAATAGTTTGCAAGCTTGGAAGCAATTGTTTAGTAATAGATTTGTCAATAGAATATTGTATTTTTTTCTTGGTTTTCAATAGTCGAGACAATCTTGATATAGAGACCTGGACATAGTTCACATTTTATTGCATTTTACACAATAAGCAATCTAGTCTTCCAATGCTCCATAGATATCAAATTTGTAAATACAATGAGGATAGAATACCTAGAAAAGGGTTGGAAAATACATTTGCTACTTTCAACATTCCATGGACCTGCAAAATATAACAAACAATATTTATTGTATATTTACACAAGAAATCAATTAATTATTTATTATTTTTACAAAAGTAGATATCTTTAAAAAATAGCATCGATTCAACTAGGTGCTCTTGGCATGCCCAACTTGCTTCTCACATTCTAGATGCCTCACAAATATCACATAGTACAATGCTAATGTTCATTCCGTGATTCTCAAATAGTGCAATTCCTTGCAATTGATAGAAACAACTTAGTTTTATTGTGAGTGCACATCATCTCTAGAACAATGTAAATTGTTGAGCAAATCACATTTTGTATACAACCTTGGCTCATTGACACAAGTGTTGAAGAGGAGCAAATGTACTACGTACAAGTTTGCAAACACAAATCCCTATATGCATTTGTGTTGTGTGTTGGATAATGGTAACAGGAGTTTGGCACATGTGTTGTGCACCTATTCTTTATTTTGCTCGTCTTTCAAATGGTATTTTTGCACCACAACACATATTCAAGACAAGCAACTATTATCTTGAGCAAGAGATGAAATCCTAGCTTTGTTTTGCCTACCAATAAGCCTTATATAGAACCTTGACCAAATTAGCATGTTTTGTATAAAACTTTGACTCATTGACATAGGCATTGGAAAGTAGCAAATGCACTACATACCAATTTGCACATTTTTCACCTATATTGTACCTCTGTTGTTTATTTTTCACTTGTAACTATTCTTTTTGCACCATAATCACTTATTCCCTTGAGAAATACTTGAAATACTAGATTTACTTTGCCTACCACTAAAAATGCAACACACATGGAAAATGGCAATTGTCATAACCAAATCAATGTACAAATTAAAATGTTCATGCACACATTTACTTCAAGTGATAAACCAAAGGTTTTTTTGCCATTTCATCCAAACATGATAATGAAAAATTGTATCAAAAGCAATGTTAAGATACCACCATACTCTTACTATATAGTGTTAGAATGTACAGGACAACTAGGAGGGGGAGTGAATCAATTGTATGTTAAAACTTTAAACCCTCAAAGCAATTTCAATCATAAACCTCTTAATATGCATTAGCAGAATGTTAACATATGAAGCAACAATGCAAACACATCCAAAAACATAAGAACACTAGATTAACATGGAAAACCCAATAAACCATGGTAAGGATTAGCTCACATATATGTATGAATAACAACACCGAAAATCAAAGGGCTCACTGCCCAGAAGAAAGGCTCACTGCTAGAGAAAGGCTCACTACCAAGGGCTCACTACCCAAAAGAAAGAAAAAAGAAGATCATTATAGAGAGATTCACTATCTCAAAGCAACATGAGAGATCCACCACTACTACTCCTTCCCATCCACAACCTTTGGCTCACTACCTCAAGCAACTTCTAGAACACTAAAATGTAGACACCTTCTACTCACTGTATTCCAGAGTCATAAGCATTTAAGTTCGCACACAACTTTATTGCCCTTGATTCACATTCGCATTCTCTTCTCTACATTTATCCACTCAACTTCATCTTGCATTTATACCATATACAACCAAGACCTATCCCAATTAGGTCAGTCCTAATGAAGCGTGTGCATTACACACATGCAACATTACTTAGGTCGGCACTAAACACTTCCGTGGTGGAAAGAAGTGAAAGTGGACCATGTCAAGGGATAACTAGGACTCAAATCTGTGTCACCAAGCTCATCACATTCACAATCCATGAGGTACCTCCTCAAATGGTGCTAGTAAGCTAGGTCAGCCAAACCTGAGCTAATGACCATATCCACACTTCTCCAAGTCCAAAAACATCATCCAGACTAGAGAGAGACACTCCAAAGCATTCACATATCTTCCTAGAATACTCATCATCATAATAAACTTCTACAACACTTCTGCAACCGTCTAAATCAAGGAATGTCTTTATTATGCACATCAAGACACACTGTTACTGATCACCAACACAAGAACTAAACTTGTGGAGCATCCCAACACTGGAAACTTCAAAGGAAGATGGATACAGATAGTATAAGCACTCTCCCAAATCCACAAGATAGGAAATCTCAATGAGGAGAAATGTGGAGCATTCTAATTTCTCCCAGATACCCTCTTTCACAGTCAAATATTCTGTTAAACACATCTTCTAATTCCACATGATCCAAAACCTAAAACTCTGGATATAACACCTCTGAATACCTCTAATCAATACTTTCAAACTACATAATCATATCTTCAATTAGGAAGAAATGTGGAGCAACACTGAGAGTACCTTTTTCACACTACACACCATTTTATCAATTTTTCTCAAAAGCACTTGGAAACCAATTGATCCATCTGCTGGGAGTTGACATCAACATTGACAACACCAGCAAATTTCCAACATATAGTACTTACATTATATGTTACTATTTAATAAAAGACAAACATTGACAAAACAAAACATGTCAATTGGTCTACACAATTACCAAAAACAACATATTTTTTGAAATAACAAATTGGCCTAAAATGCACACGGTTGTCAATGCTTAATTATGCTTAGAGATACAAACAAAGAAATCTCAATTACATGGTGTTTACTTATTTATTAAATTGAGTTCTTTATTCAAAACTTACAAATGATACGAATTGTCCTTCTTGCTTCATAACATTGACATCATGATACCAACAAATAACATTGGCTCCACTAGTAGAAAAATAGAAATAAATGACTAAATAAACTACCAAAAATTGGTCATGTGATCAATAGTTTGGTCACATGACCATTGGTAGTTTATTTCCGGTCATTTATCTCATGACCAAATTTATGACCAAACAAATTTTAGTCATTAATTTGGTAGTATATTTAGTCATTAATTTGGTAATATATTTAGTCATCAATTTAGTAGTATATTTGGTAATTTGGTAGTATATTTAGTCATCAATTTGGTAGTATATTTAGTCATTAATTTAGTCATTGATTGTTGTTTTTTATTAAGATAAGCTGCTAACCCAAGAGTAGAACCTGATAACAAAGCCAAGAGGCAGGAATAAAGGCACAGGGCCAGCAACAACTGACTAACAGTTCAACCAAAAACTATCAAAACATATATCAAGTCTTTTAAAACAAGTCTAAAAAGAGTATAAAGCATAAACAAGAAACCAACTAACTAAACAAGGCCTTCCAGTAATCAGTTAACAAATTAAGGAGGTTTTTATGCTCCTTCATCAGCACATCCACATTACTGGTCCTATCCACCTATAGAGTAGTGAAGGCATCAACAGCATTCAGAGAGGTTTTCAGCATCAATTGGGTCATCTTCTTCACCCTATCTTCCATGGCAGTTAATCGGGACTTAACATCAGCCAGTTTCGCTTCCAACTTCCTACAATCCATGTCCCTCCTGGCACTCATAACTTCTTTGTCTAGAGTCTCTTACACTTCAGTGTCCTCTTCATTAGTTTCATAGAAGGAATTATTCATAGATGCGAAATGACTCGCACCCTCCTACTCTTTCTCGGGGGTGATCTTCTTCTCTTTCATTTCCCCTCCTGCCCAGTTTCTTCCCCTTTAAACGTTGTATAGTACTCCACTAACTTAATTCCCTGATGAGGACCGGAAGCCAACCATGATGACCTCCGTAATGAAGGGCTTATGTGCCTACCTTCCTTGCCCAGAGCCACCCCTTTGACAATAACAACATTGCCATTAATTGTTGTTAACTGGTCATTTATTTAGTCATTGTAATCATTAATTACTGTCAATTGGTAGTATATTTAGTCATTTATTTAGTCACTAATTTCTATCCATTGGTAGTATATTTAGTCATTTGTATTAACTACTTTCCGTCCATTAGTAGTATATTTGGTCATTTTAATCATTATTTTTTTGTCAATTGGTCATATATAAACAACTAGTACATGATAAAAATCAACTATGCCATTTTTTGTTGATAAACTTCAACAAATCTGTTCAAAGGATTGAAACAACAATGCTAGAAAATAATTCATTGTACATTCAAACTATATATAAAATATGTTACGAAGAACTTGTTTATCAACACATCTGCTCAAAGGATTGAAAAATAATGCTGGAAAATAATTCACTGTATATTCAATCTGTATATAAAATATGTTACAAAGAACTCTATATATAGAGTTTTCAAGATAGAATCTTTCTGCAGTATGCAAACTATTGATTTATTATGCATTTAAAAATGAAAAAAACTAAAACTAAAGCTAAAAAGCCATCGGTGTGAATGCATGTCTTCAGTGATGCCATTGTTGCACATGGGGTGGGCTATAAATGCATCTAGAAGGCAATGGTTTTGCATTTTCTCCTTGCTCTATACCTATCCACAATAAAAAAAAATCAAAATTTGTTAATATTTTTAAAAGATTTATGAAACTTTGAAATATGAAAAACAAAGTGGGATGATAAGGAATTTTACAGCAATATAGGCATATATTATGAAAATATTCAAGAAGAAATGCATTTACATGTCTGATATTCAAGAAGAAATGCATATGCAGTGTTAAGCCCTGCGCATAGACCTCCCCATGTTACTATATAGGCACACACTTCATTCGGTTTAAAATAGACCTATTAAGAAAAATCAGCATCACATATTCAAGTTGGGCAAACTTGAAATTTTACTTTAAAATCTATTTTCATCAAAGAGACATGCCTTTTGTCCTGCACAATGAAAATGAGATCCTCTTGGACTATTTAGTTTGACAACAATCTGGAACTCAAGAAAAGTCACAAATTTAGATTTCAAACTAGACTGAAACCAAATAAGATGCACAAAGAAAATGCATTGAAATATTAAATGAACAAAGAACAAACACATGGATTGTAGTCTCAGATAAAAGACTTACATCTTTTGCAACTATACCATCTAGGTGAACAAAGGACTGCCTGCAAATGGCAAATTCAATATCTTACATTAAAATAAGACTAGACTCCAAAAAAACCTACTTCTTATTGTTGTGCGCTATGGATTCTTTCAAAACAAAATTTTCATAGATGTATATTAAAATAAAATGGATTGCAAAGAAAGTCCACTAAGATATTACAAAGAAACTACACCCTGCGATCTTTTTAATTCTTCTATCTTTCATCAATCTCCTTATCATTTGAACCTCACCCCAGCTGCCCACTTCTACATAGATATTTGAGAGAAGAACATAAGTCATAGAATTTTTAGGATCCAAATCAAAAAGCAGCATCGCTGTAAATTCCCCTAAGCTTATATTCATATGTAATCTACAGGCACCAAGAAAACACATCCACAGAACCATCACAGGTTTAACTGGCATCTTAATGATAAAGTTTAGGGTGTCCTCAAATAGCCAGCATAGGCAAGAAGGTCAACCATGCAAACATAATGATCAATTGTAGGTGTAACACAATAAGGGTTACTCATGTGATTGAAGTATGTACATCCCTCATCCACTAAACCCGCATGGATACATGCACATAGAACACAAGCAAAGCTTACAATGTCAAGATATGTTCCAAAGTGCTTCATTAATTCAAAGATATTAAGAGCATCCTTGCAAAATCCATTTTGTGCATATCCTATAATCATGGAATTCCATGGAGACCACATTTCTTTGAGGCATTCTATCAAATAGTTCACGTGCTATATCTATGCTTCCACAATTTGCATACATGTCTACTAGGGCAGTTGCAACTACAACATCTGATAGAATTTCTCTATCCTTAATGCTTTGATGGATGTCCATACCCTCTTCAAAAGCACACATTTTGGCACAGGCAGGAAGAATGCTGGCAAAGGTTGTGAAATCTGGCTTTACTTCTGCCAATTGCATTTGCTTGAAATTTTCTAAAGCCTTTTCAACAAATCCATTTTTTGCATATCCTGCAATCATTGCAATCCATGAGATGACATCTCTTTTAGGCATTTTTTTGAACAGTTCACATGCCTTATCTATGCTTCCACATTTTGCATACATGTCTATTAGAGCATTTCCAACTATAATATCCAATAAAATGCCCCCTTCCATTATGCTTTGATGGATGTCTATACCATGTTCCAAAGCTCCCATTTTGGCACAGGTAGGGAGGATGCTAGCAAAGGTTGTGGAATTTGGCTTAAAAGCTTCCAATTGCATTTTCTTGAAAGTTTCTAAAGCCTTTTCAATAAATCCATTTTGTGTATATCCTGCAATCATTACAGTCCATAAGACCACATCTCTTTGAGACATTCTGTCAAACACTTCATGTGTCTTGTCTATGCTTTGACATTTTGCATACATGTATACCATGCCAGTTTGATGCAGAGCAGGGGATGGACTTTATATTGTCTTCACTGATCCTTGGACTAATCTTGCATTGGGTTCATTGTTCTCTCACAATACAAGGTTTCAATGAGAGGAGGGAAAGGTAACTTAACATGGTTAAAATGCATAAGACTCATGCCCAACCTTTAAGGCACCTAACACCACACTAAAATGATGATCTAAAACTCATAAAACTCACCAAGAATCCTAATCTCAGTTCCTTCTTGTTGTTCCTTTACAACAGGCCTAAATTCCTTGTAGCCTTGTTCAAGAGGTTTTTCAATCATTCTTGCAGAATACTTGCTAAACCCATGAACAAATTAGTTTTCTAGATACCTATTAAGGAGTTACATAACATATCAGACATGCATGGTAGGTTGTTTTGGAACATATGCCCTAGAAAGTGACTGTACCTATTGTTCTAGAGGGCAATTAGCCTTATTTTGCAAAGGAGGTATGAGGAAAACTCTACCAAAGACTAAAAACCCACTTTTATGAACTTCCCCACATCCCATCTAGACTAATTTTGTAGTTTTTGACCTTTGCATGAATGGGTTTCTTACCAAACCAATAACTACCTATGCTACCTAGCCTCTTTTGCCTAATACATGAAGATATTAGGCTTTAATGGATTCAAACATTGTTCTTTCCCAATCCCCTGCTCCTGCAATACAAAAAACAAGTAAATATAATCTAATTAAACCCATTCCACCCAAATTTGGGCTTTGACATGGGTGAAATGGGTTAGAAGTCCATCGATTTTGTTAAAACCCTCAAAACTAGGGTATGGAAACTAGTTTCAAAAATTTGACTATAAAATGCTTTAAGATCAATGAAATTCCTCCTAATATGACTCAAATGAAAGATAACACCATCTATTTCATGATTTCAGACATTTTTGTTCTTGATAGTACAGTACAGGTGTGTGTGAGACGTCAGAAACAGCAAAAGATAGAAAATGCAGCAAAAAAGGGCAAAAATATGTATTTTCTTCTCTCCAAACTTACATACTCTACTCCCCTCGAGTAATGAAAGGTATAAAATATATGTTTACAAAGAAAATCCATGTTCTCCCTCACTCCCATCGTGGAAAATCCATAATTAAGGCAAAAAACTAATTGTCCACCACAAAAAGTTGACTGTCCACTATGAAACTAAAATTAGACTATCCTAAATTAGGCAAATATTAAAGATCCTACTCCTACAGGACCTCCACTCTATGAAAATTCTTCTAGTGGGCTTATTAAAATATTTTAAAACCCAAAATTTCACCTAGGCTCATGATGAGTACAAAAAACCAAAATTTGCTATGGTGGGATCTGCACCGTACACCCAAGGAGAAAGGATCTCAACTTCCACTTGAGATCCAATTAGGGACTGTTGTTCCATGATTTGCAATGTCTTCATCTGTCATTCATGTGGAATCTTCATGAGGAAGACCTTGCCACTTCACAAGGTATTCATTATAGACCTTATGTCTTGTTCTCTTAACCTCCTTGGTGTCTAGAATGGCTTCAAGCTTGACTAGTGCAGCAAGAGGAAGATCCTTGATCCAATCAACATCAACATCAGTAGTACCTTCATCAGCACCTGTACCTACATCCAAAGATCCATTGAAAGGATATAAGTTAGAAATGTTAAAGATTGGTTAAATGGCAACTCCAAGAGGGAGTTCTATCTCATATGCATTTTCACCAAACTTGTGGACCACCTTGCATGGCCCAATCTTCTTCATCAGCAACTTAGTGTATTTGTCCTTAGGTAACCTCTCTTTTCTGAGATGTGCAAGTAGTAGATCTCCAACTTTGAACTGAACATTCATCCTTTTCAAATTTGCATGCTTCTTGTAAGTGTCCACACTCTTCTTGAGTTGTTCTTTGACCTGATCATGTATCTCTTTCATGGCCATTGCAAACTCCTCTCCTTTAGCACTTCTCTTCTCCAACCCTCTTAAATCTCTTAGTTCAAATATACCTCTTGGGTTTAATCCATACACTACCTCAAAATGACTTTTCCCTATGCTCATGTTAATGAAATCATTATAAGAATACTCTGCCTATGGAATAACAAGATCCCATTACTATCCATGTTCTTTTGTAAGACATCTAAGTAGATTCCCCAATGATCTATCAACTACTTCAGTCTGCCCATATATTTGTGGGTGATATGCAGAGATAAAAGTCAAGTTGGTTCCAAGTTTCCTCCATAAGGTTCTCCAAAAGTGGCCTATAAACTTTGAATCTATTCTGAAATAATGGAGAGGGGTAGTCCATGGATTCGAACTATCTCCTTGAAGAATAGGCTTGCAATGTTAGATGCATCACTTGTGCATTTACAAGGAACAAAGTGTGCCATCTTGCTAAATTTGTCCACAACCACAGAAACACTATCAACTCCCCTCTAAGTTTTGGGTAGCCCTAACACAAAATCCATTCTAAGATGCTCCCAAGGTCTGCTAGGAATTGGAAGAGGCTGATATAGGCCTGCATTAGAACTAGAGCTCTTGGCTCTCTAGGAAACTCCACAAGACTCAACAATTTTTCTAATATCAGCATGCATCTTAGGCCAAAAGTAAAACCTTCTTACCTAATCAAGTGTCTTGTCTATGCCAAAGTGCCCTCCAAGACTTCCACAGTGCTTCTCTCTTATGAGATTTGTCCTCATAGAGCATCTAGGGATGCATAACTGAGCTCCCTTGAATAACAGTCCATCTTGTAGCAAAAAATTAGAAAATTGGTCATGGAAAGTACCTTGAAATTGTTGACAAAAGGAATATGCATCCTTGAAATCTGTATCAGCAGCATACATGTCCTTTAGTGCTTCCAAACCCACACTCTGAAGTTGTATTTCATGCACTAGGACTGATCTCCTACTCAATGCATCAGCTACCTTGTTATCTTGGCCCTTCTTATGCTTGATTGTGAAAGTATAACTTTTCAAATACTCCACCCACTTGATGTGCCTATGACTCAACTTGTCTTGGCTATTCAAGAAACTCAATGCATGATTGTCTATGAAGACTACAAATTTTTTGGGGAAGAGGTAATGTCTCCACTTCCTTAGGCACTGTACTAATGCATAAAGCTCCAAATCATATGAAGAGTACCTCCTCTTGGCCTCATTGAGCTTTTCACTAAAGAAAGCTACTGGCCTGCCTTCTTGGCTCATGACTGTACCTATGGCTACTCCACTGGCATCACATTCCACTGTAAAGACTTTGTCAAAGTCAGGCAAAGCAAGTATGGGTTGTTGTGCCACTCTCTTCTTCAGATATTCAAAGCTTTTTTCTACCTCCTCAATCCATTGAAACTTTCTTTTCTTATCTCCCTTAATGATGTCAAGAATAGGAGAACAAATATGACTAAAATTTTTGATAAATTTCCTATAAAATGTAGCCAAACCATGAAAACTTCTTACCTCTCCTATTGATTTTGGAGTTGGCCAACTCAGAATGGCTTCAACTTTGGAAGGGTCCATCTTCAACATGCCTTTAGAGATGACAAAACCAAGGTAGACTAGCTCTTCTTTCATAAACTCACACTTCTTGAGGTTTATCATCAGCTTCTCCTCATTCAACCTTTGTAAAACCATGTCAAGGTGTTGCAAGTGCTCCTCTTTTGTCTTGTTGAACACAAGAATATCATCTAGATAGACAACTACAAACTTCCCAACAAAAGGTTTCAAGACCTCATTCATTAACCTCATGAATGTACTAGGAGCATTTGAGAGTCCAATAGGCATTACCATCCATTCATAGAGTCCCTCATTGGTTTTGAAGGCAGTTGTCCATTCATCTCCTTCCCTTATCCTGATTTACTGATATCCACTCTTGTGATCAATCTTGGAGAAGTAGCATGCACCTCCCAAACAATCCATTAGGTCCTCCATTCTAGGTATTGGGAACCTATATCTGATTGTGATTTTGTTTATAGCCCTTGAGTCAGTACACATCCTCCAAGTTCTCCACATTTCTTAGGTGCTAGGACAGTAGGAACAGCACATGGACTTAAGCTCTCTCCGATGAGTCCTTTGTCTAACAATTCTTAGACTTGTGTTTTGATCTCTTCATTCTATTGTGGGGTTAGATTGTATGCATCCTTATTGGGCAAATTAGCTCTAGGGATCAGATCTATATGATGGTTGATGTCTCTCATGGGGGGCAATGAACTTGGTAGATCATCTACCACTATGTCTTTATACTTGTCCAACAAGGACTAAACTTCACTAGGTATGTCTTCCACCTTATTTGTTGTTGCATCAGACTTAGTCTTAGGTCTGATCACTACTGCAAATCCTTGTCCTTCATCTTTCATTGTTTGTAAAAACTCCTTCTCTCCTACCACCATGATGCTAGACCCAATCTGCTTATTAGGTTCTTCTTTTGGATGGGGTGTTAATGAGAATGAGACTCCATCCTTCTCTATCACATAAATATTCTTCTGACCATCATGCTTTCTATTTCTATCATGTTGCCAGGGTCTTCCTAGCAATAGGTGACAAACATCCATAGGGATGATGTCACAAAGGATCTTGTCCTTGTAACCACCAATGTTGAACTCCACCCATGCCTGTTCATTAACTAAGATTTGCTGCCCCTTATTGTAGGGTGTGGGGTGAGGAATCTTCTTCGAGTGCACCTTCTCTACCATTTCCAAAGAGACTAGATTCTCAATGGATCCTTAGTCAACAACTACTTTGCATACCTTTCCATGTGACTTGCATGTTGTCCTAAACAATGACTTCCTTTGTGAAGGCTCCTTTGCTGCTGGCACCTTGAGGAGTGTCCTCCTTATCATCAATGTATCACCTCTCTTAGGAGCAGTAGGTTGAAGTGGTGAATTGACACTTTCACTGTCCTCTTCATGCACTATTTGGGTTCTTCATTCACCTCCTTGAAAACCTGATGCTTGCTTGTCTGGGTACTTAAATGCAGGATGGCCAAACTAATTACAGTTGTAACATTTTCCTAAGAAAGTGTTTGATCCTCTACCTTGGCCACCAAACCTTCCTCTACTATTTGATCTTCTTCCTCTAAAGTTGCCTCTTTCACTTGATTCACCCCTTTGTTCTTGATTCTCCTTATTACTGCCACTTGATTCTCCTTGTTGTTTCTGTGATTGTCCTCTTGCACCAAAGTTACCTCTACCTCTGAAATTCCTTCCTCTGCCCATAATCTGTTGTTCTTGTCTCCTTTTTATCTTTTCTTCTACCCTTACTTCCAATTGGAAACATTCTTCCACATTTCTAGGAGTGGTAAGACTGAACTCATCTTGAATATTGAGCCTAAACCCATTGATATACCTAGCAATTTTCTCAACTTCATCTTCATTTTGCCCTGTCCTCATGGTCAACTTGTGGAATTCTTCAGTATAGGGTATAACATCCATGTCTTTTTGTTTTAAATTCTGCAATCTCCTGAAGGTTTGAATTGCATAATCCTTATGAAGAAATTGACTTTTCACTTTGGACACCATCTGGTCCCATGAACTATTTTTTTCTTTTCCTTTCCTTAACCTCTCTGATTAAACATAGTTCCACCATGTCAATGTTGGTCCCTTCAACTTGGTCTTAGCGAATTTGACCTTTTGCTCTTCTGGCATCTCCTTGTACTCAAAGTAGTTATCCAAGGCATCAATCCAATCTAATACCTCCTCACTATTCATTTTTCCTTCATACATGGGTACCTCCATTTTGACATCAGTGCCTTCTCCTTTCACAGTCTGCAGCATCTTCATAAACCTTCTATCATCTGGATCCATCTCTTCCACATTGGATCCCTCTTTAGGGCGTACATTCTCACCCTCATTCTCTTGGTCATTCTCTTCCTCAATGACCCCACCTCTTCTTAGGTTTGCTTTAATTGTTGCAAGTCAGGCTAGGACTCCCTCTTGAAATTCCTTCATCATTCTCACTCCTCTAGTGAGGATTGGACTGGCTCTTGGAGGCATCTTGCCCTATTCCTCCTTCACACTTTAACTTCCTCTTTCTTGCCAATTAGAACCTGAACCTAGGATCTAATAAAACTGGATGCAAAGCAGGGGATGGAATTTATATTGTCTTCACTGATCCTTGGACTAATCTTGCATTGGGTTGACTGTTCTCTCATAATACAAGGTTTCAATGAGAGGGAAAGGTAACTTAACATGGTTAAAATGCATAAGACTCATGCCCAACCTTTAAGGCACCTAAGACCACACTAAAATGATGATCTAAAACTGATAAAACTCACCAAGAATCCTGATCTCAAATCCTTCTTGTTGTTCCTTTACAATAGGCCTAGATTCCTTGTAGCCCTGTTCAGCAAGGTTTTTAGTCATATCTTGCAGAATACTTACTAAACCAATGAAAAAATTGGTTTTCTAGATACCCATTAAGGAGTTACATAACATATCATACATGCATGGTAGGTTGTTTTGGAACATATACCCTAGAAAGTGACTATACCTGTTGTTCTAGAGGGCAATTAGCCCTATTTTGCAAAGGAGGTATGAGGAAAACTCTATCCAAGACTGAAAACCCACTTTTATGAGCTTCCCCACATCCCAACTAGACTACTTTTGCATGTTTTGACCTTTGCATGAATGGGTTTCTTACCAAACCAGTAACCACCTATGCTACCTAGCCTCTTTTGCCTAATACATGAAGATATTAGGCTTTAATGGATTCAAACACTATTCTTTCCTAGTCCCCTGCTCTTGAAATACAACAAAAAAGTAAATATAATCTAATTAAACCCATTCCACCCAAATGTGGGCTTTGACATGGGTGAAATGGGTTAGAAGTCCATCGATTTTGTTAAAACCCTCAAAACTAGGGTATGGAAACTAGTTTCAGAAATCTGACTGTAAAATGCTTTAAGATCAATGAAATTCCTCCGAATATGACTCAAATGAAAGATAACACTATCTATTGCATAATTTTAGACATTTTTGTTCTTGACAGTATAGTACGGCTATGTGTGAGACATTAGAAATAACAAAAGATAGAAAATGCAGCAAAATAAGGCAAAAATCTATATTTTCTTCTCTCCAAACTTACATACTCTGCTCCCCTCGAGTAATGAAAGGTATAAAATATATGTTTATAAATAAAATCCATGTTCCCCCTCACTCCCATCGTGGAAAAACCATAATTAAGGCAAAAAACCTGACTATCCACCACAAAAATCTGAATGTCCACTATGAAACTAAAATTAGACTATCCTAAATTAAGCAAATATTAAAGATCCTACTCCTGCATGACCTCCACTCTATGAAAATGCCTCTAGTGGGCTTATTACAATATTTTAAAATCCAAATTTTCACCTAGGCTCATGATGAGTACAAAAAACCAAAATTTGCTATGGTAGGCTCTGCACCACAGTTGCAACTACATCTGACAGAATTCCTTTATCTTTTATGCTTTGATGGATCTCAACACCCTATTCCAAAGCTCCCATTTTGGCATAGGTGGGGAGGATTCTGGAAAAGGTTGTGGAATTTGGATTTATACCTCCCAATTGCATTTTCTTGAAATTTTCTAAAGCCTTTTCAACAAATTCATTTTGTGCATATCCTGCAATCATTGCATTCCATAAGATGACATCTCTTTTAGGCATTCTATCAAACAGTTCACATGCCTTGTCTATGTTTCCACATTTTGCATGTAATGTCTATTAGAGCATTTCCAGCTATAATATCTGATAAAATGCCCCCTTCCATTATGCTTTGATGGATGTCTATACCCTATTCCAAAGCTCCCATTTTGGCACAGGCAGGAAGGATGCTGGCAAAGGTTGTGGAATTTGGCTTAACACATGTCAATTGCATTTGCTTGATTTAAGTTTCTAAAGCCTTTTCAATAAATCCATTTTGTGTATATCCTACAATCATTGCAGTCCATGAGACCGCATCTCTTTGAGACATCATGTCAAACACTTCACGTGCCTTGTCTATGCTTCCACATTTTGCATACATGTCTACCATGGTAGTTGCAACTACAACATCTGAAAGAATTTTTTTATCTTTTATGCTTTGATGGATGTCAACACCCTGTTCCAAAGCTCCCATTTTGGCACAGGTAGGGAGGATGCTAAAAAAGGTTGTGGAATTTAGCTTTACACCTACCAATTGCATTTGATTGAAATTTTCTAAAGCCTTTTCAACAAATCCATTTTGTGCATATCCTATAATCATTGCATTCCATGAGATGACATCTCTTTTAGGCATTCTATCAAATAGTTCACATGTCTTGTCTATGCTTCCACATTTTGCATACATGTCTACCAGAGCATTTCCAACTATAATATATGTACATAGCATTGATTGATCCATTCTAGGATCTTAGAATTTGAGACTGGGGACAGTATAGCCATTGCCATAACTACAATTTGTTATATAGACAACATACAACTGACAAACAAACTAATATTTATCTATAGTTACGTCATTGATAGAAAATAGATAAAACTCATGTCGAAAGCATGAGCTGGACTAAAGCCAAGGATGCCAATGCAAATACAAGTGAAAAGAAACTAAGACTTAATTGTCTTCTTTGTTGCATTGTCACAATGTCCCTTACTGTCTCTCATACTGCAGGGTCTTTAAAGCAAGGATGGAGTCCAAAACTAAGGCATAGACCTTATAACACTATCCATTGTCCCTTTTTGCATGGTCTAAAACCTCTATCTCAGTGATCTTTGTCACTGTCCTCTTATGATATTTCTATAGGTTTGCCTAGAATGATTGTGAAAGACAAACAAATGACAAGACTTTAACATTTTAGCAGTCCTTCAAATGGTTCAAGTATTGATTACTAAGCGAGTAGAAAAGGGTTGCCAAAATCAAAGATCTGTAAATAGATTAGAGAGCAAGAAGAAGTCGTTGTAGTACTTGCCATAAAATCAAATCATCCTTTGGAAAATAAAGAAGTTAGACCTATAAATCCACCTACTACTCCATCTTAAACACATCCATTTTTTGTGACACCATATGTAGATGAAGACAACTCATCTCTTTCTCAAAAAAGAATAGAAGGTGTAAACACATTGGAAAGGTTATTTCGAAATGAGTAGTAGATCAGATCATTGGACACTGTATTTACACCAAGGAGATGTCATTCACACCTTGTTGGCCAAAGAAATAAAATAGGTAGATGATTTGTTGCAGCTTATTAGGGATTCATTGATCAAAATAGGGGCATCCCCCATTTTTTATGGATAGAAAGATGTAGCTAATGATCCAATGACTAATATGGTTGTAGTGTGCTCAAAAGAAGCAATGTTTTTGAAAGTCATTGATTGTGAAGAGGAGGTGAAGGAAGCACATTCATCATCAACGTCCTCATAAAGTCCATTGAGAAAGTGGGGACTCAATTCATGTCCAACTCATAATGGACAATGCTAAAAATTGCAAAGCCACGGGAATGTATATTTGAGGCAAGGTACAGATACATATTTTGGACACCTTATTCAATTCATTCCTTGCCTTTGCCTTGACTATAGAATACTACAAGGAGATCCTTTCTTGGCCTAGGAAGGCCCCACCATACAAGGATGTGAAGTTAGTGATGCATATAAGACAACATTCACTAGACTCTTCCCCGATCAAGATGTAGAAGACACGGTTGTGGGTGAGTTTGGGAATTTCATGGCCTCCACAGGTCACAGTGTTGGCACTCTTTGAGACAAGTGAAAGAAGGATGCTCATACATGTTGGTGAATCTATGGGCAAGGATCTACACACCTGCAGCTTTTTGAAACCTAAATCCCATTGTAGTTGTGATTTTTGAGTCTATAACATTCTTTTAGTTTTAATTTTGTAGGCATTTTGTTTTAATTTTCTTTTAAAATTTGTAAATTTTAATTTTGCATTGATTTTGAGTCTTGCCTCAATAGGTTGTGAATTCCTCTTCAACTTTGCAGAATTGGGGTCCATTCTCCTTTATCCACTCAAATAAGCACAACCTATTGGCAGCAAAGAAGGTGGAATTGATCTACATGCATTCCAACTTGTGCCTTCTATCACATGAGTAGGCTGAGTACGAAAAATAGGATTTATTGCAAGAGCATCATGTATTTAGATACTTCCATTGCCCATCTTTCATTACTCTATAGACAAGGAAAAGAGAGTCCTTCAAAGGACCCACATGGCACAATTAGCGGGACTGGAACTACTATTGCTTTTGGTTTAAATCAACCACATGATGATGTTGATGATCTCAACAAAAAGTAGTACAATGATTTATATTGAGTTTATATTTTATACTGTTAATTGTAGTTCTACCACTAACTATTAATTCATTTGGATTGATCATGATATTTGGCATTTAATTATTAATTATCAGTTATTATTTTAATCCATACCTGGACCCCATACCCATATTAGTACCAAGATCGGCAACTTAGGCCTTTTTACTGAAAACATAATTATGCTATAATAAATTATATAAACCTTAATACTTCTATTAGTACCTCAACCATAGAACCTCTAACCCACATAAGACAAACAGGAAATCGTTTCCTCACAAGGTGGCATCTGCAAAATCTTCTGATAATCTACACTAGCAGAGAAACATTCAGTTACAGGCATGAACTTCATAATACAAAACAAAAAATTGTTGCAAAAATGCAAGTTGTTCTGTGGAAGTAAAGAAACCTGTACATGATCTGCATTTGTGATAACGTCAAATTCTTTAGGTATCTTCTTTAAAGGGATATCTCTTATACAACCACCAACAAGATAGGCATCAAATCCTGCATTGTCAGATAAAATGTGACCAAATCAACCTTTTACACTATACACAAAACATAAAAAATGAACATAAAGAACATAAAAAATGAATTATACAAAGTTCTGACATCATCAAAATTTAAAGATGGTCAACTATTCATAAAAACACAGAAGAAAACAGAATAGATATGATTGGAACTTCCTTTGACAAAGAAAATCCATATTGAAAATGCCCTCCGTTCAAAACCATTTTAATCATAGAAACTAAATTGGGATCTTTCATTCTGCTTAATAGTGCACTCTATCATATTTACAAAAAATCCAGACTCAACAAATAGAAAATCCACAAATTTTTAGGCTCTTCATTTCATATTTATAGAAACATGAGAATCTAAAACCACTCCTAGCCACTAACCACATCCTGTTAGAAAGGGATATGCTTCCCAGTATCATGGAGGCACAACAAGATAGAAAATCCTAAGAAGAAACCAGCATCTGCATACACCTATCACACATGGGGATCACCTTGCAAATTTCAATCTGTAAATATGGATGTATCGTGCTTGGTAAGGCTTGCCAATTGGAAAGTGAAAAGAAATAAAAGATTTCTTTTAAAGTATCAAGGCAAATAAATGCAATCAAGCAATCACAATCAGATTACTCTAAATAACAGAGTTGAGTCTTGAAACACTACACAAATATGCTATGATTTGAATGTGATAAGTGAGTAATCTATTTTAATGCATACACTATGGTGAGTGCTATGATTAGATTCTAATTTTTTATATTAAAATTGTGACTCTGAAGCTTCAATAGACTAAGAAATGACATGACCTGCATTCTATTATGGTTCGAACCTGCCAGTCCTCCAAGTCGTGGACGAAACAGTTACAATGGCCTAATGATTTTCATGAGAACAGCAGAGATGTGAGAAGCAGCATCCTTGAATATTCACTACAACAAGACCAAACAAAAACAAGACACACACCCAATTCTTGCAAAGAGTCCCAATCCACTACAAAAACTAGGGCTTACAAATTTATGAGGATTTGCCTCCGCAAAAAGAGGAAACCAAAATCACTCCACTAATTCATGCAATTCTACCTCATTTATTTTACTTGAATGCAGATGAATAAATTGTGAATCTACTTGAGAAAAAGCATAGGCAAACCTTATAAGTTGTAACCGCAGCTCCTCAAAGATTTTATGGAGGGTTTCCTAAGTAATCCATTTCTTTCGAGATACTAACTGCAAGATCAAGATTAGGCTGACTTTCCAGAGGTTTCCAATTAGATGTCAATTGTCTTCAGTCCATTCTTCTCCTTTCACCCTGTCAAAGTTCATTAATGGCTTATTTTCAATCGATTTCCTCAAAGATATAAAAAAAAAAATTCAATTACAACAAGACCAAACAGATGAGGACTAAAACAGTCATAGAGAGGAAGGAGGTCCAAAATCCCCAATTTTTCCCTATTCCTGCTCACAGGTCTGCCACGCATTCCCAAGACTCCCTTACGGGCCTAGCACAACTGTTGGATCCTCTATCTTTGTAGATTGACTCTAATCTTGACACATGGCTCATGATCTGAAGTCTCCATGGACCCTTATTTTATCACCTAGTTGAAGAGACCCAGAAATGAGTCACTCCGATGCCTTGGAGTCACTTCAATATTCGTTTGTTATTATGTGCGATCGGCCCGTTAGGGAGACCCCAGAATGTGTCCCACCGAAAAGTTGACCTCCCACCGATGAAGCTTCATCTGCCACTATCTGCATAAGAAAATTTTGGAATTTCATGTGAAATTAGATTTGAAATATATATTATTTATTATGCACAACTATAGGATTCGCAATAAAATATGGGTCTCATATTGATAAAACATTTATAGAAGACCATATAGTGGTAAGATACATGAATTAATTTTAGATTAAATATATTCTTCTACTCTTTGTTCTCTCTCATTTCTATTTTTTCTCTTGGTTTAAATTAGGTATATATAACCTTTTTGGAAAGAATATAATATTATATTATTATATAATATTAAATATATTATAATATAATATTAATATATAATAATATATAATATTATAATATTATATTATATTATAATATAATATTATATTAAATATTATATTATATTATAATATTATATTATATTATAAATATTATGTAATATTATAATATAATATTATATAATATATAATATATATTATATTATATAATATATAATATATATTATATTATATAATCGTCCGATAAAGGGCTAGATCTTTAGGTTGACATGAGAGGTCACATGGAGGGGGTAGAGATAGGCCCTAGACATTTTATGCGGGTCGGCTCTGTTTTCTGATAGTCGGAAAGTGTGATTGAAGGCCTCGGTAGATGTTGGCAAGGTGGCAAGTAATGATGTTTTTGGCAGGTCGGGGCTGGACAGTCACTTCCCTAAGGCCTATGGATCATTAATGGGCATGTTGTGTTATGGCTAGTGCTTTGAGATAGATTGAAGAGCCAAGATAATCTAGCTCTGCTCGTGGGAAACATCTGAGCTTTCTCTCCCTTTATTCTTTGGTCTAAGCGGACATTTATTGCCTTGCCTTGTATTGTCTTTGAATTCATGGATTATGATCAAATTGGAAATAAAAAAAAATAGAGGAGTAATATTCATTTATTTAGTCATTTTTATTTGTTTGACCAATTATTTAGTTGTGTTTTTTGCCCGATGACCAAATTAGTCATTTATTTAGTCATTTCAACCGATGACCAAATTAGTCATTTATAGTTGTGTTACAAAAACATTTGGTCATGTGACTAAAATTTTTAGTCACCTGGTCATTTATTTACCATATTTCTACTAGTGCTCATTACAATTACTGCTTGGTATTGTAAAATGTAATATACAATACACAAGCTTCAACACACCTAGAGAGGGGGAAAAAAAAGAAAAATAGAGAGAAAAAAAACAAACAATGTTTAGGTCACCTCAATAATTTCTGATTTGCAATTATTATTAATAAATAATATACACCAAGCTATCCTTGTAGTCAACCATTGTTTTTTTTTCAACACTAAAAATATGAATAACTTAGCAATATATAACATTGATTATGTGATACACAAACATAACATGATAAACTTGCTATTGTAAAATTATATTGTTTAATATGCTCATAATTTAGTGCATATTATCAATATTTAGTTAATCAATATCATTGCATTTTATAATTAAAAATGCATGTTATTAATAATTACTATAAAATAACTGCTAACTTGCAATTTAGAAAACAAAACAAACTCATATACAAACATATATTAATTAATATATATATATATATATATATATATATATATATATATATATATATATATATATATATATATATATATATATATATATATATATATAATTAATTTATGATCATAAAATATTAAAATTTATATTATAAACAAATACTAAAATCTAAAATAATAATAATAATGCTTAAATTATGGAAATCAGGATGAATTGTGGAATATTGCGAGTACTAGCACAAGGAGTCATGACAGATCAAACAATCACACACCTAAAACTGTCGAAGACATAAGCAATATGCAAAGAAAAAATTGGATGAATGAATTAGCTCAATAATCAAGTACATATAGGTATCTAGTATCTAAGAATAGACATGCCTGGATAGGAAAAGCAAGCCTAAGAATAGTAGTGACCCAAAGATAGGCATGTAACTACTTAGGATAAGCTAACCTGGACACCTAGCTAATCATAGATGTGCTAATTAAATCACAAGAATACCTAATTTTAGCATGTTCCCAATTAAGGAAAGCACAGCTAAATATAGTCATACCTAAGTGAGCTTAATTTCTAACATCCCCTTAAGTAAAGCTTAGGTGAGTAAATGAAGATGGGTCCTGGCAGGTAGGCCTGATTGGTTACCCATGTAAAATACAATACAATGCAATCTCTCATAAAGCGGAAAAAGGGAGAAAACCTCATGGGAAAAAACTCCCCCCAAAAGAGAGAAAAAAGAAAGTTTAGAAGCTAGAAAGCCCCCCTAAGGATGATGTTGTTGATGAAGTGGACCGTACCCCCAAAAGAGCCTACAAATGAATGAGCTTGCTCTTAGTGAAGGGTTTGGTGAAGATGTTAGCAACCTTCTTCGAGGACTAGCAAAAGACTAAGTCAATGATCTCTGCATGAATAAGTTCTCGAATGAAATGCATATGAATCTTGATGTGCTTGGTCCGCTGATGCTAGACTAGATTCTTGCATATCTGAATGGTGCTCTAGTTGTCACAATAGATGATTGTGGGTTGTCGGAATGGAATGCCAAAATCAGTGAGAATGCCCTGAAGCCAAAGAGCCTCAGTAGCTATATTAACAGCTCCGCTATACTCTGCTTCTATGGATAATAAAGCAATAGCATTCTGCTTTTTCCTAGACCAATTGATAGGACCAGAACCAAGTAAGAAATTGTAACCAAAAGTGGACTTGTGATTCTAAGTATCAAAAAACCCAATCTGAATCCGTGTATCCAACTAATTTAACCTCATTTCCATATGTGTAATGAATCCCAAATTTGAGAGTCCCCTGAAGGTAGTGAAGGATCCTCTTAGCTTATTTCTAGTGTAGCTCATGAGGCTCCTACATGAATCTTGAAACCATGCCAACTGCATATGAAATATCTGGCCTAGTATGGGTCAAATAGATGAGACTACCAACTAGTTGTCGATACAAGGTAGCATCGACCAATGGTGTAGCTCAATCAGCCTCAAGCTTAACTCCAGATAGAAAAGGAGTAGTGAATGGCTTATAGTCAGTCATATGAAACTGATCAAGAAGATTAAGAGTGTACTTAGGCTGTGCTAAAGTGATCCCTAAGTATGTATGTGAAATCTCAATGCCAAGGAAGTAATATAGTAATCCTAAGTCTGTCATGTCAAACCTGTCCCAAAGAGCTGTCTTCACTACTTCAATAGCTGATGTAGAGCTCCCAGTGATCAAAAAATCAACAACATAAAGTACCAGTATCAGTTTTGAGTCATCCTGCCGCAAAAGATAAAGTTTGGGATCTAAGTGGCACCTAGTAAAACTTGAAGATAGGAGGAAGGAATCCATCTTGGCATACCAAACCTGAAGGCCTTTTTTGAGACCATAGATAGATTTCCTAAACTTCTACATACTAAGGAGGAATCCTAAAGATACCTTGGTGGCTATTCCATGTAGATCTCCTCCTCAAGTTCTCCATGAAGAAAAGCACTCTTCACATCCATCTAGTGCACTTCCCAACCATATGTTGCGGCAATAGCAAGTGTGAGTCGTATGGAAGTCATCTTGGCCACGGGTGTAAAGGTCTCTATGTAGTCAATGCCAACAACTTGTGAAAACCCCTTAGCTACCAAATGTGCCTTATACCTATCAACTGACCCATCTGTTGCATACTCAGTCTGATAGATCCATCATCTTTCTTCCCTTAGGAATAGGTGTCAAATCCCAAGTGTGATCTCTTATTAAGGAATCATATTCCTCATCCATAGTGTCATCCCACTCAGGTATACCTGAAGCCTCTCTGAAGGTATATGAATTAGAGGCTAAGGAAAAGTAAGCATGTGGCCCACTTTGATAGCCTGACCATGTATGTCTCCCGTCTATTGAATTCCTTGCCCATGTCCTTGCACTCTAAAGTGTCTGTCTTGCCCAAAGGGACTGTGATGTGGGTGAATTGGGTGTCAAGAGATCAACCTCCAAAGCAAGCACATAAGAAGATGAAGATGAACCCCATCATGGTCCTCACTGTCAGAACTGGAAGAAGGAATCCCTATCTCAAAAATTGGTTGTGGATGGTCTGAGTCATCAGAAGATGTATCATCAAATTTGAGTGAGTGGACAAAGGAAGGAGGAATGTCAAGTGAAGAGTCAATGGAACTTTGCTAGAACTTAA
Source organism: Cunninghamia lanceolata (assembly GCA_027924645.1). Classification (NCBI taxonomy): domain Eukaryota; kingdom Viridiplantae; phylum Streptophyta; class Pinopsida; order Cupressales; family Cupressaceae; genus Cunninghamia; species Cunninghamia lanceolata. The sequence goes on from BSBN01001254.1 coordinate 1,936,307, forward strand.
CACTCCTCTTGACGAACAACTCATGATTTGTTAGATGTAGGAGAAGATACCCTTTCACACGTTCTAGATACCCTAGACAAAGATGCAAGGTTTGGACTAAGGTTCCATTGCCTTATGATTCTAAGAAGGTATTTGTGCCATAGCTAGGGATCTAAAGACTCTAAAGTTCTCAACTGAAGGTTTCCTTCCTTTCCAAGCTTCAAAAGGTGTGATACCCTTCAAGTCTTTATGAGGAACTCTATTCTAAATGTAACATGCACAACTGATTGCTTCTTCCCAGTACTATGGTGTAAGGTTCTTGGAGTGTATCATGCAATTTGCCATCTCTTTCAAGGTTTTATCCTTACATTCTGCAACTCCATTTTATTGAGGACTATAAGAAACTATACACTACAAGTTTATTCCCTCTACAATGCAAAACTACTCAAACCTATTATTAACATACTCTCCTCCATTATCTATTTGAAGAACTTTGATGACCTTCCTAGATTGATCTCAACAAGAGCCTTGAAATCTCGAAAGTGATCAAAGACTTCAGACTTCTATTGAAGGAAGTAGACCCATGTGTACCTAGAGAAGTCATCTATGAAGGTGAGAACATATCTAGCCTCAGTGAAAGATAGATGGGGAAAAGCCCCAAATACATTGTTGTGAACAAGCTCCAAGATCTATGTCGCTCTCCATGATTTTCCTTTGTCAAATCTCTCTCCATGATGCTTCCCAAGGGCACATCCCTCACAAAGACCCTTGGAGAATCTGAATCTATGCCATCTTGTAACCATATCATGTTGTCTAAGCTACTCAAGATAGTGGTAGTTGATATGGACAAACCGCTCATGCCATAGTTTGCTAACCCCATCTAAATGAGTAAGAAATGTGGTGGGAGAAACATCAAGGGCAAAATGTGAGAAGGTATACAACCTGGCTTAGTGATATGCCCTTTCTAATGCCACTAAGCTGTTGTTGTCCAACTCTCTGATTTTAACTAAATCTGGTGTAAACTATACTCTTATGCCCTTGCCTATGTGAGTGATCTAGTACACATATAGGAGATTAGTTGAAAGTGAAGGTACACTAAGAAAATTAGTGAATGTCCCCCCAGCTTCAATAGACCCTCTCCCAACAACTCTTTCTCGAGTGTTATCACCTAGGGTAATGGTGTACATGTTGTGGGGTTCTAAGGTAGTGAACTCAATCTATGAAGAAGGCATATGACCATAGGTATGTGCAAGATCATCAAAAACCAAATGGTGGTAATAGAAAAAAAATCATGTTTTTACTTAGCGAAATTCGTGAGTTTCTCAACTTTAACTTTCATAGGCATGTTAAAAATATATATTTTGCAAAATGGATATCCATTTTTCAAAACATAAAAAGGGACAAAAGAGGTCACATTTTGCAAACCCGTGGCTTACAAAACATAGACCTCTCCCAAAATGAATATCAGAGCAGTTTTGGAATGGATATCTGATCCGAAGAGGTAAGTTCTTGCATTTTTTTGTTTGTTTTGTATGTTCAAGTAAGTTTTTTTGGTTTTATATGCTAAATGGGTATGTTTTATATTTTAAATAGGTAAAATGGATGAAAAAGATGAAAACCCAAACCCTCCACCACCAAACCTTCCCCCTCCAACAATCAAAGAGAAAATTGAAAGAAACATTGATCAAATAAGTAGGATTGTAGAAATGTATTGCTACCACCCTCGATTGTCTTCAATGACATCAAATTTAGAAGGAATTATTAGTCATGTTCAAACCCTCTCAAGACAACATGAATCATTTAGGCAATGGCGAGAAACCAAGAAGGTAGAATTGCTGATGATTTATCATATGATCAAGTGAAAGAGTTAAACATTACGAAAGCTATGTTAGCCCAATATTTTATCAATCCTAAAATTGGATTGCATGTTGATGTTTGTAAGTCTAAGTATTCAATCAAATGATGTACACATGATGGTATTAGTCAAAAAAATTGGAATCATTGGTGGATGGTTTTTGATAAAAACACCCAACAACAGTTTAGATGTACCTTTGTATTTCCTTTGTAAACTATATTCAGAGTTTGTAATGGGTCACCATGTGAATTATTTTGATTTTAGAGAGTTTCAGGGGGTAGGTAAAGGAATGCCTCAAGATAGCCCTGGGGCAATGAGACAAGTACAAGGTCCTTCTATTCCCCCTCCTTCTATCCCTTCTCCACCCCCAATTTAGCACCTAGACATTGTTACAAATGCGACACAATAGGGCCTCAGTGCCATACACTCTTTGACTAAGCACTTGATTATACAGACTTCTCAGTTTGCACAACCACATGATGTTGGCAGTGATATTGGATCACCCAATTTTACTAGACCCTTCTTGTCCACACATGTTTGTGTGCCCCATCATTGCATTTTTTGCAATCATTTGTGCTTAGGTCCTCCTATGGAGAGTAGTGAGCCACCCTTGAACACTTTAGACTACGATGTCTCTTCATGAGATGAGGGATTGGGGTCCAAAACTCAATTTGAGGGGTCAGGGACATGAGAAAAAGAACAAGCATCAGTGGACTATAGAGAAGGAGAAGAGCATGGCCAATGTAAGGGGTCAGGGACAAGATCAGAAGAACAAGCATCAGTGGACCGTAGAGAAGGAGAAGAGCATGGCCAATCTTTTATGTAGGTAAAATTTAAAGTTAAATTTCATGGTGTATTTCATTTGAGTAATATAAACAAATATTAGTACTAATGTATCTAAGGGGGATAACAATTGATGACAAAGGAGGAGTTGACAGAAGTTCATCATGGAACTTTGTCTGCCATCCAATTTGGCTTTGACTTGCTAGTATAATTTTTTCTACACATCAACTTTTTTTATTGTATGCATTTATTTCTTTGTGAGTAATTATATATTAATTTATATCTTGATGTTAATTTAATTTTATAGTCAATCCAAAATGTGAATGATGTGGCATCTTTGCCTATGGTCTTTCCTCAAACTCCTGATCGACCCAAAGGACTATCATTCATAAAATGGCTTTCTAAACGCCAACAAAGGGTGGAGGTAATTTGATTGAACTGTACTTTAATTGATAATTTAGAAAACTTAAATATTTGATTATAGTCATTTAGATAAATAATAAAATAGAGAATAGATAAATTGATCTATTAATTTAAAAATTATTATGATTATTTGTATACATAGAGTCTTACATTCTTGTCATTTTTCATATAGGAGATATTAGTTGGTTCATCCATGATGAGTCCTTCTCAATTGATGTAGGAGGCCTCGATGGTGGTATGTGCTTGTTTTCTAGTAGATAAGTTTTTGTGTAGTACACTCTAGATTTTTTATGTGTAACATATCTAAACTTTCTTAATGTATGCATGTCCTTTTTTGTTTAATAATTATATATTAATTTATTTCAATGTTACTTTACTTTACAGTCTCTGGAGAATGTGAGTGATATGCCACCTTTGCCATCATGCTTCAATAGGACACCTGGTCGTCTAAAGAGAAAATCATTTGCAAAACGATTGTCCGAACGACAAAAAAGAGTCGACGTAATTAAATTAAGTTTTTCTAAATAATTGATAGTTTGTAGAGGTCTTATAGTTGATTGTAGTGATTTAGATGTATGTTAATAAATGAAAGTTCTAAATTGTAGTAGTTAAGATTCTATTTTCTAACTCTAACTTATTTATATTTACCATTGAAGAGATTAATCAAATTTGCGGTTTGACTTGTTAATGCAATCAACTTTGCCTCCATCAACTACTAGACATCATGGTAGGAAGAGGACACTTTTTGAGGATCCATCACAGATTCAGGATTCACCAAAGACATAGGGTCAAGTGGACCTTTATTATTTGATGTAGCTATTTTGCATGTAGATTGTATATAGATTTTGATACAAGGCATATGCCACATTTTGTAAAAAATGTTTTGAGTTGGCATATTTGCCAAATTTTTGTATATGTCTACCATTATGGACTAGATTTTAATATATATACACCGTGATATACAATATAATTTAAATTCCTTATCTGCATGTATTCCTACTTTGAAACTTAAAAGTTTGATGTATAATCAGTTTACAATGGTTGAGTTATGATCAATAACATGTTATAGATTGATTTCTTGTTATATATGATTATTTTTCTTGGTAGAAATATGATATATGTAGTTACATACCTCAAGGTATAACTTGATCTTAATTGCCACGTGATTGTAGTTTTAGTTAGATATAGGATTTTCATGAAATAACAAATTTGAATGGTTCACACATGTGCAGAGCTATAGAAAACTTTTATCTCCTCCATATGTAGTTGTAGCTCTTCATTTTTCAATTACAAACATCAAAAAGTAGTTTTAGATAACTAATTTTACTATCAAAACCTCATTTCTAGCCTCATTTCTTCATGTTTTCTCCATTTTCAATCTTAATCAGGACATCCGCAATATAGAACATCAATTTGGTACCTCATGGAAGGCTGCAACAATCATATCTAAGGCTGTAATTCTGGTACATGATTATAAAGTTCATTTTCATTCATCTCCAAGACATTGATTCCTTCATCTTTAACCATTTCTAGCTACGATTGTGTAGGTAAAATAGTGATATAGGTATGAAAATCAAGTTGTTTCATAGCCGGAATAGCAAATTAGGAGCTTGAAATGTTGTCACAACAACACTTTGCAAAATAGTTTTCACAATTAGGTAAATGGGAAAATCCTGTTTCATTTCATCTCCTAGAGTTTGTCTTCAAACTCATTGACATCTTCTAGCTTTCATTTTGTAGGTAGAAAAGATCTTTCCATTTCATGAAGTTTCCACCATGTTTCTACCTTGTTTTTTTTCCATAATGTTTCCAACCTCACAAACCGTGTTGTCAAATTTGTTGTTGTGGGAAACTTCACAAATTTATCATTTTTCCTTGGCCTCCTGGATATTCACCATTTATGCATGACCAATCTTAACTTGTATAGCCTACCCTTGACTATAAATGACTTCTCTTGAACTATGACAATCATTCATTCAACCTATTGACAATCTTAACTTGTATAGCCTACCCCTACCATAGTGCAACAGACCTCCACAATCATGGATGTCCATCATTTATGACAACTCTTCATTGATATGACAATCATTCCTTCAATCATTTGACTATGTTAGGACCTCATACATTCAACTTCAAACCTTATGATAATGTCTTGTTATTATGACCAACTTTATGAGGCATAAGATGGGGATCCAAGGGTGTAGGTGACTTTCTCAAAGGATTGCAAGTAGCTTTATGGATTATGTTAGTAGGATAAAACTCTTTATGACTGTCCTATAAGGACACAAAAGCATTCACAAGATCCAAACCCTTTCAAAGTGTTGAATACAATCTAAGGATTTGTTGTTCTATGATATGAGACAACAAAAAACTATGTTTGGTGAGTCTATTGTGATGAGATATCAGGACAGTCAAAGACTATTTAGAAATCATATGATTATAAGAGTTTTATTTTTTAAATGAATTCTTTATCTCTCAATACCTTGGCAAAATAATTAATTCTTCTATAAACTATCCCAAGACCCTATTGATTGTCAAATTCCATAACTAGCTGCAATAATAGCAGAGCAACATGTTGATAGTCCACTTTATCTCATTTATGATAGTGCTCTTGCATAGAATAGTAGTGTATTAGACTCTTTAGTTGATCCTTGATGATAAGATATGATTGTAGTCTAATGTACCCATTCTGGCAATGGTCAACAGAGTAGAGTACATACAAGCGGTAGAGCATATATGAGTGCAATCATTTGAGAAGGTATTCTTAACTACTTTGAGCCTAGAAGACCTAGGGTTTATTCCCTAACTTTGAACAACAGCATTAGAATCTTTCTCCTATCATTTTGTAAGGTCTAACTGCTTTGTAATTGACATTATATATTCAGACTTATAGTAGCAAATATTTGTTTTACTTTTAGTCCATTATAGTTGCAAATTGAAATGGTTTTCCTTGTATAATTCATTTTGGATTAAAAATATATTGTTGGGAAGTGTATGGGTGATGCTTTTGCGATGTATTGAACATGTTTTTTGAGCTGAGATAAGTGTATGTTTAGGTCTGATATAAAAATTATAACTTCATAAAATTAGGGTTTGAGTAGAAAAATTAGAATTGTTGCATTTATCCCATTTGGGATATTACAATAGTCTCCTCACACCACCCACTCTCCTCACTCCACCAAGACCTAAGGTTTATGACACAAGTTCCAATGCTTTAAACCCACCTAATCATGACTATACAATCCCTTTTAACTATAACAATCTTTTTCAAACAATGTTTACATGGTTTCTAAAGAACATAATGGAAATCTCCTTACATATTTAGTGTATTCATCCCAATGTAGAAACTTATGATGTATATGATACCCCCAATGATCTTAACTAAATATGAATGTCATGACCTCATGTCTCTATGGTTACACTATTTGAGATGACAATTATATAATCATTGACAACATAATGACATGGATAGATTTTCAACTTATATAATGTCTAATTATGTAAAGATTGATTCAAGGAGATCCATGACTATTCTAGGGTTTAGGGAAAGATGATATGGTCATGGATCAAAGCATGACTATTCAAAACTAACCAAGATAACTTCCAAATTTCCTCATAGTTATATAATGGCAGTTAATAGTTTTGTGGCAGTTTTAGGGCTCTTTTGGTAGGATTGTTTTTCTTGGTAGAAAGATGCTATATGTAGTTTCATACCTCAATACATAAGTTGATCTTAATTGCCAGTGATTGTAGTTTTAGTCAGATATAGGATATTCTTAGAACATTTGACATGTGAGTTCTTTTCATTCAAGAACACTAGCTTTGACATGTTAGATTTTCTTAGAACACTACATTTGATATAGAAACTACTAGATTTGATATGATAATCATTGGTAATTTCTCATCTTACATGTTAAACATGCAAGATACATGTTAAAAATGATAAAACTTGTGATGTTTTTCATACAATCCAAGATAGTCATTTTTGTATTAATGAGCAAAAACATGTTTGTGTGTTTACCCATTTATAACGTATCCTCGTTTCACCTTCTACATGTATAACATATCCTCATTTCACCTTCTATATGTTTGACATTATTTTCTTAAGCTCATTTCACCTTCTATATGTTTAACATGGTTTTCCTATCATCATTTCATCATCTATATGTCTAGTATACCCTAATTTCACCTTCCATATGGGTTATGGTAAGAGCAGAATAAGGTAGAGAGGAAGAGAGATAGAGACATAGGCAGAGACATGTACATTTGGCATAATTTGCAATCCTCATTTCAACTTCTATATGGTCTACATACATTGCATATCCTCATTTTTATCACATCTATATAAGTTATAGAAAGACCAAAATGAGTTGTGCCCTCATTGCCTTCCAATGTTTGTGGGGGGGTGAACAATTTACCCTTGCAGACGACGAAGAGGACTACATAGGGAGAGAGATACATTTGGCATGATTCGTATTTCGAAGGAGCAGTTCTTGGAATTTGTGGTAGCTAAGAATGTTTCATTTGGACCTACAAATACATGTGGGGTCCATCCACAATAACCTCTCTTAGTTTTGATCAACTCTAATTTGTTTGACCATGCTAAAATCAAATGCATTCTTGCAAAATGCATCAATTTCATGCAGCACAACCTTGCCATGTGCCATATTTTTTGTTCTGCTCATCGTGGGGCCAAACTAACTAGACCAATGCATTGGGGTGGATAAGTAAATGCTAGGGCAGGTCTTGTTTCATGGGCCAAGCGTTCCAGTCGTTCAGGGTAGCAGACTACCGATAAAGTCACTTAAGATCCCTGAGACCAAAAAACTGTCAAACTTTGACGGAGTAGTTATTAGAATTCATGGTATCTCAGAATGTTTTGTTTAGAAATATAGGTGCATGTGGGGTCTGTCCACAATAACCTCTCTCAGTTTTGGTCAACTCCAGTCTATTTGACATGCCAAAATCAAATCCATTCTTTCAAAATGCTTCAATTTCATGCAATGGAAAAGTGCTAGGAGTGACATTTTGCATTCCACATCTCGTGGGGCCGAACGAACTAAGCAATGTGTTAGGGTGGGTGATTAAATGCCAAGGGAATTCTTGTTTTGTGTGCCAAGGGTCTTAGTTGTTCTGGGCAGCAGGCTACCGGTAAAGTCCCTTAAGATCCTTAAGCCCAAAAAATTACCAAACTTTGATGGAGCAATTCTTAGAATTTGTGGCATCTGGGAATGCTCTGTTTGGACCTATAGGTGCATGTGGAGTCGATCCACAATAATCTCTCTTAATTTTGGTCAACTCGAATCCATTTGATTATGCAGAAATCAAATACGTTATTGCAAAATGCTTCAGTTTCATGTAGTGGAAAGGTGTTAGGCGTGACATTTTGCATTTCATAGCTCATGGGGCCAAATGGACTATGCCAACATGTCAGGGTGGATAGGTAAATGCCAGGGGAGGTCTTGTTTCATGTTCCAAGGGTCTTAATCATTTGAGGCAGCAGGCTACCGGCAAAGTTACTTAAGATCCTAAGAGCAAAACTGCCAAACTTTGATAGAACAGTTCTCAGAATTTGTGGCAGCTGAGAAAGTTTCATTTAGACCTACAAGTACATGTGGGGTCTATCCATAAAAAATTCTCTTATTTTTGGTCAACTCAAATCTATTTGACCATGCCGAAATCAAATGCATTCTTGCAAAATGCATCAGTTTCATGTAGCACAACCTTTCTAGGTGTCATATCTTTTGTTCTGCTCGACGTAGGGCTAAAATGACTGCACCAATGCATCGGGATGGGAAGGTATATGCTAGGGGAGGTCTTTTTTTGTGTGACAAGCATTCCAGTCATTCCAGGCAATAGGCTACCGGTAAAGTCACTTAAGATCCCTAAGACCAAAAAACTACCACACTTTGACAGAGTAGTTCTCAGAATTTGTGGCAGCTGGGAATGTTCCATTTAGACCCACAGGTGCATGTGGGGTCTATCCACAATAACCTATCTTGGTTTTGGTCAACTCCAGTATGTTTGACCATGCCAAAAACAAATGCATTCTTGCAAAATGCTTTAGTTTCATGTAGTGGAAAAGTGCTAGGAGTGACATTTTGCATTCCATAGCTTGTGGGGATAAACGAACTATGCCAATGCATCGAGGTGGGTAGGTAAATACCAGGGGAGGTCTCATTTAATGGGCCAAGTGTCCCAGTCATTTAGAGCAGCAAGCTACTGGAAAAGTCCCTTAAGCTCCCTAAGACCAAAAAACTACCAAACTTTGATGGAGCAGTTCTTAGAATTCATGGTAGATGGGAATGTTTTGTTTAGACCTAAAGGTGCACGTGAGGTTTGTCCACAATAACCTCTCTTAGTTTTGGTCAACTCTAAATTGTTTGACCATTCTAAAATCAAATACATTCTTACAAAATGCTTCAGTTTCATGCAACACAATCTTACCATGTGCCATATTTTTCGTTTTGCTTGTTGTGGGGCTAAACTGACTCTACCAACATGTTGAGGTGAGCAAGTAAATGCTACGGGAGGTCTCATTTCATGTGCCAAGTGTCCCACTCGTTCCAGGCTGTAAGCTACCGATAAAGTTGAAAGTTGCTAGGACTAAAATTTTACATTTCATAGGCCATGGGGCTAAACCAACTATGCCAACACATCTAGGTGGGTAGGTAAATGCTAGGGGAGGTCTTGTTTTGTGTGCCAAGCATCCCAGTCATTCCATGTTGTAAACCACTGGAAAAGTGACTTTATTGGTAGCTTATAGCCTAGAATGACTGGGACCCTTGGCACACAAAATGAGACCTTCTTTGGCACTTACCCGCCCACCTCGACACGTTGGTGCAATCCATCCAGCCCCACGAGTTATGAAATGCAAAATTTCCCTCCTAGCACCTTTTAAATTTACTGGTAGCTTGCATCCCAGAGTGACTGAGACACTTGGCACAGGAAATGAGACCTCCCCTAGAATTTACCCACCCACTTAGATGTGTTGGCATAGTTAGTTCAACCCCACAACCTATGGAATGCAAAATTTTAGTCCTAGAAACTTTCAACTTTATCGGTAACTTATAGGTTGAAATGACTGGGACACTTGGCACATGAAATGAGACCTCCCCTAGCATTTATCTACCCACCTCGATGTGTTGGCGTTGTCAGTTCAACCCCATGATGAGAAGAACAAAAAATATGGCACCTGGCAAGGTTGTGCTGCATCAAATTGAAGCATTTTACAAGAATGCATTTGATTTTGGCATGGTCAAATGGATTGGAATTGATCAAAACTAAGAGGTTATTGTGGATGGACCCACATACACCTATAGGTCCAAATGGAATGTTCCCAGCTATCACAAATTCTAAGAACTGCTTTATCAAAGTTTGGTAGTTTTTTGGTCTTAGGGATTTTAAGGGACTTTGCTGGTAGCCTATTGCCTGGAATGACTGGGACCCTTGGCACATGAAATGAGACCTCCCCTAGCATTTAATTTCCCACCCCGATGCATTGGCACAATCTATTTAGCCCCATGGGCTGTGGAACACAAAATGTGACTTCTAGCACTTTTCCATTGCATGAAACTGAAGCATTTTGCAAGAATGCATTTGATTGCAGCATGGTCAAACAGACTGGAGTTGACCAAAACTGAGAGAGATTATTATGGATAGACTCCACATGCACTTGTAGGTCCAAACAGAACATTCCCAGCTACCATGAATTCCAAGAACTGCTCCGTCAAAGTTTGGCATTTTTTTGGTCTTAGGGATCTTAATTGACTTTGTTGTTAGCTTGCTTCTCAGAATGACTGGGACCCTTAGATCATGAAACAAGACATCCCTGGTATTTACCCACCCACCCCAACACATTGGTATAGTCCGTCTAGCCCCATGATGAGCAGAACAAAAGATATGGCACCTGGCAAGGTTGTGTTGCATGAAACTAATGCATTTTGCAAGAATGCATTTGATTTTAGCATAGTCAAACAGATTGGAGTTGATCAAAACCAAGAGAGGTTATTGTGGATGAGCCCCACATGCACCTATAGGTCTGAATGAAACATTCTCATCTTTCACAAATTCTGAGAACTATTCCATCAAAGTTTGGCAATTTTTGCTCTTAGGATTTTAAGTGACTTTAGAATAAAGCTTTTGAAGAAAACTATGTGTAGCCTATTGCCTTGAACGATTGGGACCCTTAGCACACAAAATGAGACCTCCCCTAGCATTTACCCACCCACCTTGATGCATTGGTATAGTCCATTTGGCCCCACATGCTATGAAATACAAAATCTCACTCCTAGCACCTTTCCACTGCATGAAATTGAAGCATTTTACAAGAATGCATTTGATTTCCACATGGTCAAACATATTAGAGTTGACCAAAACTAAGAGAGGTTATTGTGGACTGACCCCACATGCACCTGTAGGTCCAAACTAAATGTTTCCAGCTACCACAAATTTAGAGAACTACTCTGTCAAAGTTTGGCAGTTTTTTGGTCTCAGGGATCTTAAGGAAATTCGTTGGTAGTCTGCTACTCAGAATGATTAGGACCCTTGGCACACAAAATGAGACCTCACTTGGAATTTACCCACCCACCCCGACACATTGGTGTAGTCCACTCAGCCCCATGAGATGTAGAATGCAAAATGTCACTTCCTAGCACTTTTCCATTGCATGAAACTGAAGCATTTTGCAAGAATGCATTTGATTTCGACACAGTCAAATGGACTAGAGTTGACTGTTAAAAAAAGTGTCTCAACCTTGCAACTTTGAAAGATTACTATTCTTCCCAATTTTGGTCTTTTTGAATACCCTTTATCTTGGAGAATGGTCTGGAACCTTCGAAGTTTCCAAACGAGCTAAAAATAGCGAGACTTACTATTTTTAGTAATTCCTTCGATTGAGCTCAGATTGACCTAAAAAATTTTCCAGAAAGTGTGGAATAGCTAAGTGAACATCTCGGGTGAGTTTTGTCCCAAGATCATATTAAGATTGCGAGATATTAAGGGAAGAAAGGTATGCAGAAAATGCTTCCTACACTGATCTAATGAGGAAAGATTTATGCAAATTTTTCTTTTATAGTTACATATTAAGATGCACATTAATAGAAAGATAATAACAACTTCCAAATGCAAACAAAAAACTCACAATACAAGATATATGTGGGGAAAACCCTTTCAGGTAAAAAACCCCACACTCCAAAGCTGCCCAATATATTATTCAGGAATCACGAAGATTACAATTACTTGCAGAGCAAGCTTTTACAGGAGCATATCCAACCAGAGATCGAGGAGGTAATTCAACATCTATAAGATTCTTACATACAATCTCCATCTCAAGTTCCTGATATATAGGAGATACAATACAATACACCGCCAACGGTAATTACAAAACCATGAGCCAAAACCACCAAAAAATGGCACCCAAATTATCTCCAATCAAAGATGCCTTGTGATGTACCAAACCACACACCAACACGTGTAACTCTCCCCTTTACAACTCTTTTTATTTGTCCAACATGTTTTTACATTTCCCAAAATAGAAGGTCCAACTTCTAAAGGCCATAACTTTTAATCTTGGTGTCCGATTGACGAACTGTTTGATGCGTAAGAAAGCTCGTGAAGAGATCTATCACCCTATAACCTACTATGCTAGTTATGACAATTTTTCGGATGTTTAGAGAAGTTTCCATTCTGGTAATTGAGTTCAAAGACTTTTTTCGGTAGTTTCAAAAAATAGAAACTTTAATATCTCGCAATCCTGATATGATCTTGGGACAATTTTTCCTAGAAGGTGTAGAATAGCTAAGTGAACCTCTCTAAGAACTGCTCCGTCAAAGTTTGGCAGTTTTTTGGTCTCAAGGATCTTAAGGGACTTTGCCGGTAGCCTCTTGCCTGGAATGACTGGGACGCTTGGCGCAAAAATGAGACCTTCCCTAGCATTTACCCACCCACCCCGACGTGTTGGCGCAGTCCATTCGGCCCCACGATGAGCAGAACAAAAAAATATGGCACATGGCAAGGTTTTTGCCCTTAGGATCTTAAGTGACTTTGCTCTTAGGGAACAATGTACCGGCAAAGACCCTAGTTTTCATAGGGGGAGACATGTGATTTTAAGAGGTTTTGGGACTATTTTTAAGAGGTTTTTGGGACTATTTTTAAGAGGTTTTGGGATTGTTTTAAAGAGGTTTCTGGGATTGTTTTTAAGAGGTTTTGGGAACAATTTTTAAGAGGTTTTTGGGACTAATTTCAAGAGATATAATACTTTATTGTTTAAATATTCATGACATCAAATCCCTACATAGATAACTGTTGTCACATAGAATTGCACCTAGTTTGGAGAGAATCTAAGCATTCTAATGACACAAGGGAAATGATCTCAAGGTGTGGGACCTTGCAAGTTGAGATTGGACCTCCAGAGAAGGCTAGTTCCTCATTCTAAGCCTAATGCTTAGAGAAAACTAACTAAACCTAGTACTAATACTACAAGGGAAAAGGGTTAGAAGGAAATTGAATGGAAAAGGTGATGCATTAGATTTCATTAGTTTGGCTACAACTGAATTGATACAGTAATAATCTCACAACTACAAGGACTCACACAGACTAAATTGATTTCAACAGAGGCTAGGACAGATAAGTAGAGGAATGAAAGGGATTGTTTTATTCATAATACATAACTCAAACCAATCCAAAGAGTAGACACAATGCTAAAATCAAAAGAGATAGGAAAAATAACAACTTATATTGATTATAGAGGTCAAAAAACTATTACAAAAGAGAGAATGGTGCAAGCGATAGACACAGAAAAATCAATTACATTCATTGTTGAACAAGACTAGAGACATGAGAGGCTCAGCATAAGAGCACAGTCCATCAAATCTAGTTGTTCTTGCAATTGTAATACACAGGTTCGATTACAAAGATTCTCTATCCTATAGTAGCCCAGAAGAACAACCAACCCTGAATATATCCTTAAGACATGTATATATAGCATTTCAACACTTTACTATAGCAACCATGGCGGGAAAAAGAGAAGTTAATGAGAAAAGACATCAACCATGTTGCATTGAATTCTACTCAGAAAACCCCCTACAAATTAGGGCGGAGCCCATATCCTTTTCAGGCCTGCAAACCTGCAAATATATTGCTTGTGCAGAAGAATGGCAGGTGCATTGATGAGGAGATGCAAAAAGTATTTATATTTTACTGTTAAATCAGCCATGTATCTGTATCTGTACCATAGCATTAAAGGGTTCACCTTTTTATCTACCCCATTGACCTAAGCCGTAGAAATTGAAGGTTGAGTTGGTAGGGAGGGGCAAATTTTACAACACTTTAAGTTTTTAACCCCTTTGATTCTTTGCAAAACCCACCAACTTGATTGAATGCTTTGGTGCCACTCGGAAGTTTTGAAAATCTGGAGTTTGAATTGGGATCGTTGGATGAAGAAATGGCTCGAAGATTGGCGGTCCCATGAGCTTCACAGAATGCACTTACCTTTTACTTTGTCTATGCCTTAGGATATGTGGAAAGATCTTGTAGGCATGCAAAGAATCTACCCAACAGGCAAGATTCATCTGCAATAGTGTGCGACTGTCGGATGGAGTCAACGATTCAACACTATGGGCCACCCTTTTTATGCTTGACACGTGGCATGATTTCAAGGCCACATAGAAGGAAAAAAATCCAACTTCACATGAGCCCCATGGAAGGAAATGAAATACCACCATGTGTCACAATTTCACGGCAGCGCGGGGGATTTATGACATCCACTAGATTCTCTTGCGGGCTTGCGCTACCATTAGATCATTGGCCCCACCACAGCCCTTCCTTTAGAGGCCTCAATATACTTTACATGTGTCTTCATTTATCAATCCTGTAGAAGGAATATGACATTGGCCTTAGGTAGTCCATGAGCAAGCAATATCTGGATATGTACCTGTCAAATTTACCTTCACAGCATGGAGAAACCATCATCTGCGTGGATATTAACCTTTAATATCTTGGTGCTAACTTAATATCCAGATGCCTTTGAATATATTGATGATGTCATTAGCATAAGGAACTTCTTTGAAGGGAGGTTCTAGATGACATCATCAAGATATTAGCACTAGGGGATATACCAGAGGCATAATGTCCGGATGACATCATCATCATATGCATTTCTTTGGAGAGAGGGTCCAGATGATGTCATCAGGACATTTGCAAGGGGCATGGATATTAAGAAGGATCCAAACATTAGTTAAGATCCAAATGTTAAGAAAACATCTGAATACTAACCAAGGTCTGAATATTGGGAAGCATCCAAATATTAGGAAATATCTAGATAATGTCATCAGGATATCCATACAAAGAGACTAAGTATGAGGACAGGAAATCCCTACGAAGGAAGGCATTTGAAGATTAAGGGTTTATGGGTTTTTTGCAAGGATCCTCTGGATGAGATTTTAGGGATTTTTAGCAGGCAGAGCATGAGGAATGTTAGGAATCAAGGCCTATAGAGCTATCTTCCAAGGGATGTCCAAGAGATTTTTAAGGTGAACTATTGACTCTAGACAGAGGAAAATGGGTCAACATTTTGGTGGCCTCTCAGGGGTACTTGCCTACCTAAACACATGGAAACCAAAGGCCTTATCAATCCATTGGGCATGGGGTCAAAGGGTTGCAACAAGAACAGGGGAGATGAACAACTGGGTACACAAGGTAAAATAAAAAAACCAACAAGGATGTATCCTCCTAATGAGAATACAGTAGAGTGCAAGGGCACTTATTGAAAGTAGACACCTAACTTATTTACAAGATCTCACAACCATGATAAAAGCAAGGTTTTAGATGAATCCCATTGACTAGGATTGGCAGAACCTCTCCATTCAGCCTAGAAAGTTAGAATGCATTGGCCTACTTGCAACTAGTAATGATATAGGGGCCACTCCAAATGGCATCAAACTTTGAATGTCTTCCATCTTTGGCCCTATCTGCATCCCATTTCAACACTATGTCTCCTTCACTAAATGTTCTTTCAGTAGATTTCCTATCAAATGTTCTTTTGACCTGATCTTGGTGGTGCTCAAGGGTCTTCATAGCAGCATCTCTCTTCTCTTCAAGTTCCAATAGCTCTGCAAGCCTGATTGTCATGGCATCATTCTCTATTGTTTCTAGCTGTTGTTCCAACTCAAGAGAAGGTAATTCCAATGATAATGGAATCCATTGTTCCCTTCCATACACTAGCATGAAAGGGGAATTACCTATAGCTCTCTTGGGAGTGATTCTATCAGCCCAAAGAGTAGTCTTTAACTTGGAATGCCAAGTTCTTTGGTTATCCTCCACTATTTTCTTGATGATTCTGATTAGGTTTTTGTTGGTGGACTCAGCCAAACCATTGCCCTGAGGATAATAATTAGATGAGGTCTTCATGTATACCCCATAGTTCAAATCCCATTCACTGACTTTTGTGCCTACAAAGGCCTTGGCATTATTAGAAATGATGGTGAATGGCACACCAAACCTTGTGGCTATACCCTCGAGGAAATCCACAATAGATGCTTCTGTGGCATCCCTTAATTTTACTGCCTCTGTCCATATGGTAAAATAATCAGTGGCTGTGATAATCCACTTATGATCTGCACTAGAAGGCAGATTGATTACTCCAATGAAGTCTAGACCCCATTGAGAAAAAGGTTTATTTGTTTGCATTTTTTGATCCATATGTGTGCATCATTGAATAGACTAGGCCAATAATAACCAGCCCTCATGATTTTCATTACGATTGTTCTGGGAGAATAATGGCCACTAGCAGGGCCACTATGAAATTCTTCTAAGACTCTAGAAGTTTGATCTTGTGTTATGCATCTAAGAAGAAATCCATTGATGTCTCTTCTAAACAAGACACCATCAACAATAACATAAGGAATGGATTGGAGTCTCAAATATCTTCTTTTAGCTTGATCCAATCCATTAGGACATCTTCATAACTATAGAAATGTGAACATGTCATGATACCAGTCAGTTGGAGTATGAGACTCAACTGGTTGTGCCTATCCTTGAACACATACAACTTCACTTCTATCTTTGACATCTACTACCAATCGTTCACATAGGCCTTTGCCATGAACTAGTTTGGTAATGTTGATGTTGATGTCATATTCCATTACCCTAGTGATCCACTCAACCCTTTTCTCATTAATATCCTTTCTTAGGAGAAATTCTTTCATACTGGGGTGGCTCACCATCAACTAAATTTTTCTATTTGAAATCATGTGTCTAAACTTTTTTAGTGCCTTTACTACAACAAACAATTGTTTTTCTATAAAATCATAATTCAATTCATTTTCTTTGAGAGGTTGAATGAAAAAAGCAACTGGTTGTTCCATCTTATCTTCATTTTGTTGTGTCAGGATAGCGGATATGCCCTCTTTGCCTCCAAAGGCATACAGAATTAAATCTTTCTCATAACTAGGGTTTATCAATGTAGGAGCCTATGTGATAGCCTGCTTGACAGCTTCAAAATTGTCCCTGCCTTCTTTTGACCATGTGAAGGTAGTATTCTTCTTTAACATAGCTATGAGGGGTTTTGATATTGAAGCAAAATTAGGTACAAACCTCCTCACAAAGTTGATCTTTTCTAGGGAACTCTACAGACCTTTCTTATGATTAGGGAGAGGAAGAGCAAGAATGGCACTTGTTCTTTCTGGATCAATAGCCAATCCCTCTTTATAAACTACATGCCCTAATAATTTGCCTTCTGGAACAGAAAATACACATTTCTTAGGATTCAATGATATCCCAAATTCTCTACATCTTTCAAAGACTTTTCCCAAATGACCCAAATGGTCAACTGCATGCTTGGAATACACAGTCAAATCATTAAGATACACTAAAATAATATCATTGATTAGGCCTTTGAAGCCCAAATCCATTGCTCTCTGAAAAGTGGCTCCAGCATTTGCCAATCCAAAACGCATTTTTTGATAAGCCAAAGTACCCCACTTGGTGGTAAAGGCTATCTTGTATTGATCAGATTCTTTTACAAGAATCTAATTGTAGCCTGAGTAGCCATCTAGGAGTGAAAACCTTTCAACACCTGCTACTAATTGCAAAATCTACTCCATGGAAGGGAGTGGATAGTGATCTTTAAGGGAGGCTTTGATCAAATCCCTAAAGTCCACACATAATCTAATTTCTCCATTTTTCTTCCTAACTGTAACTAGGTTAGCTACCCAAGAGGAATGTTTGATGGGATAAATGATTTTGGCCTCTATGAGTTTGGATAGCTCTTTTATCATTAATGGCTCAATTTTGGGATTGATAGGCCTCTACTTTTGGCAGACAAGCTTGGCATTAGGATCTAGGTTAATAGTCTATTGGATTACACCAGGCTCAAAGCACTTTAAATCCCTATAATTCCAAGCTATTAGTTCATTAAATTCATTACAAAGCTCAATGAAACCTTGTTTCTCAGCTTGGCTACATACCTTACCATGTTTTAGAATTTTGCTCTGTGCAATCTCCAACTCTTCATAGTCTTGAATTTTGGCTATCATGTTCATTTTTTCTTTCTTTTGTTGATCATCAGCACCAAATATGCTCTCTAAAGTGATCAGCCCTTTGGGCAACTTATCGGTCTTTAGTTGGACCACCTGGTCACCATATTGTTCTTGTAACACTGAATAATTTTTGGCAGCAAACTCTACCTCATCTTGCAATAAATTCACAATTTGCTGGTCACTATCAAATATTTTCCATCTTATCACATTGTCAAGCATGGCAGGCCTAACCACAATCTTTACATGTTGAACTGAAACTTGTTTGACATTCTAAGGAATGTCAAACTAGGCACCAACCATAGCTAACCTATCAACACCCTTGTTTCTTTGTCTAGGAACTGCATGGACATTAAAGGCATCAAAGTCTTCAATCAATTCCTAGACTCTATGTTTGTATGACTTTAACAAGTCATTCTTTGAAGCACTTAGTTTTCTGATTTGGTGAACAACCAATTCACTGTCACCAAATACTTGTAAAAATTTTATTCCTCTTTTTTGAGCCAGTTGTATGCCCTGAATCAAGGCTTCATATTCAGCTACATTGTTAGTATAGTTGAACTACAATCTAAAAGAAGAGAAATAACTTTCCTTTTGGGGTGAAATGATTACAACCCCAGCACCTACTCCATTTTTACTTCTAGAGCCATCAAAATACATCTTCCATATCCCACCTGGATTTTATTTTTATTTTTCAAGATTGCGAATAGTAGCATCATCCTCATGGATACAATAACTACCCAACCCTGTTTCTTCTATGTAATCAGGAGTGTCAAACTAAAAACAATTAGCCCACTCATCTAACAGTATATCAGGTATCTCATCCACCGGTGTGGTAGCTTCATGCCTACTACTATCAACCTCTTCTAACTCATGTATTGTGCATTTCATGTTGTTTAGGTTAGGAGAGTAGGGTTCTATATGGTCATTGGTGATAGGCTCAGCCCTAATGGTAACTTTGGTTCCATATCTAGTTCTAAACAACATGTGGGACCAATCAGAAGATAAGTGCCCACCTATTTTAGCAATGAAATCCCTAGATAAGCATATGCCAAAGTATGCAGGGAGATCTATAATAGATATATCTTGTGAAATAGAGCAGCTACGGAATGCATGTAAGGTGAGTTCCAAACCTTTAATAATACCTAATGTCTGAACATCGGTGCCATCTAATTGAACTACACCCTTGTTCACAGGTTCATATTCTATACGCAACCTATCAGCAATATTTTTTGGCATATCAAAGGTACCCACCCCATAATCTATCATACAATTATGCAATAATTTATCACCTATGATTAGGGAAACATAAAATGGAGGGGGCTTACTATTTTTTCTTGTACTTACTTCCTCTAGCTGACATAGATTTGCTGGGGTAGTTGTTTTTTTCTTTTGTTGCTTCCACATCAAGCTGACTGAAATCAGTTAGGGCTTCTTGGAGAAGATTCCTTTGGGCTAAAATTAGCAACACATCCCACATAGAGACACATTTGTCTTCTTCATCTGGTCCACAATACTAAAAGGTATCTGATTACCCTTTGGAGGTGTTTAAGTGACAATTGGACCACCTTTTGGTTGTTGATTGGATTGGGGTTGCATTGTTGAAACTGTATCTGCCTTTTCAACTGTCTGATTTGTTTTCCCTGAAGGAACTTTAGGCACCTTCTCTTTAGTTGTATCTATTGGAGACACTTTGGGTATAGGTGTATGACCAGCTGTAGGTACTAAAGTATCTTCAATAGCTCTTCTCTTTGCCCTTGTATTGAATACTATAGGACCAGCACCTTGGTTGACACCACAATATTCATCAGGGGTCAGTTCATCAAGGTAGCATTGTCTTGCATCTGCCCTTGGCTCCCAACTTTCCCTTGGTTGGTATTAAGTTGTTGCTCTGAAATTGTTGGTTGCCCGTGCACTATCAAGGCATGACTGAAATGTCCATTTTGGCAAAAATTTTGGTCATGTGGATGGTTACAAGGGTAACACTGTTGAAATGTGAAGTCAATTTGACTTATTCCAGCAGTGACAAGTAGTCGACTAAGATCTCATCTAGTTTCATATTCCACGTGTTCACATGTTCATGTGAATATTGGTCATGTTCCATGTGTTCGCCATGCAAAATTGCATCTGGAAGTGTCACTCATGATTTTATGCATGGAAATCTATCTTTAGATTTGATCAGTTTTTGCATGTGCTTTTTCGTGAATATTTAGGGTTGTCGAGCTTGAATCCCAAGGAATGAGAAAAGTTTTTATAACTGCAAATTTTCTTTTGTGAATAAAATTGAGAGATCTTTGCCCATGTTTTTTCTTGGTACATTACCAGGTTTTCCATGTAAATATGTGTTGTCTATTTTGTGCTTTTATTACTAATTCATTGTTATTTCAATTCTGCACTGCTTATATTTCTAACAAACACCAGTCATTGTCTTGGGCTAGGTTCATCTGAATTGGGACAAGAGGCCCTAAAGTTCTTGTTGCATTAGGATTAACAATGTTCAAAGGTCTGACATAATTAGGTTGTCCCTTCCTGTTACCCTAGTATGGCAGCCTGTTTTGTTGATAGCCCTGATTGAAGGGTTGATATGTTTGGTTGGAGGGCTGATAAGACCTATTTGATTGTGTATTCTATCTCCTTTCCAATGCCAATTGGTTAGTCAACATCCTTACTTGGCATTTCTCTCTTCCAATTGTTCAAGTGTAGGTGAAACTAGAGAAGGGGAAGGGTTAACTATAGTGGGAATTGAAGTAATGGCAGCAGGTTGTATGACTAGAGTATCTGGAAACAAAGGCATTGGTGCTCTTGGAGCTATCTTACCTACCTGAATTAAACATTCTTCTACTCTTATGATTGTATCATAGTCATCAAGTAATACAGTCCCACCCATGGAATGAATCATGGCAGCAATATTTGGATTCAAGGACCTTTGGTAGTAGATAAATGATGTGTTTGGATAGGGCTTCACTAACAAGTAGATTATATCCCATGTCTTCTAAAATCTATAATTGAAATCCACCATGTATTCCTGTGGAGCTCTCTTGATGGTGGCTAATTGTTCCATGAGTGACATGTGGTCACTCCTATTTTCAAAGTGTTGGCACAATTTAGTGCCAAAATCATCCCAGTTGTGTATAGAGTTGGCTTGAAGACCCCTATACCACTGTAAGGCTTCTCCCTTGAATGAAGAAGCTAGTAGTCTCACAGCCACATTATCAGCAGTGACATTGTGGACAGAGCAAACACTAGCAACATCTTGGATGTGCTCAGCATGAGTAGTAGAGTCTTCGCCAGTAAAGAATCGGATGGCCTTTAAGGCTAAAGTAGGGATGTCATCATATTGTGCTAGGTCTAGTGAACTACCCCCATTAAAAGCAACAAATGGAAGGTTTCAAGCCATATTAGGGATATTCAGGTTAATGACTATAGGTATATGTAGGGTTCTAACTGAATGCTGAGACCTAACCTGAATATCCAATGGAGGAGGAGTAGACCGAGCTCTTAAATGGTATGAATTATTTCTATTTTCCATCATCGGGGACCTAGACGGACTTTTTCTTCTTCTTCTATTAGCAAATGAGAGTTCTATGAATTGGAAGTTACCTCTAGAAGAAGACCTTGTCTGCACTCTAGGCATGAAATGTTGAGTTGTGTAGGAACTGGACCAGCAAAGTCACCAGGTGCCTATTGAACATTTTCATAGTAGCAAATGAACCAAGGATAGCACCAAAATCCTTAGTTCAGATCTTACTCAGAGCATAGGGTCCCACTAGGCATGCCAGAAACTATTGTCACATAGAATTGCACCTAGCTTGGAGAGAGTCCAAGCATTCTAATGACACAATGGGAATGATCTCAAGGTGTGGGACCTTGCAAGTTGAGAGATCAGACCTCTGGAGAAGGCTGGTTCCTCATTCTAAGCCTAATGCTTAGAGAAAACTAACTAAACCTAGTGATAATACTGCAAGGGAAAAGGGTTAGAAGGAAACTGAATGGAAATAAAGGTGATGCACCAGATTTCATTGGTTTGGCTACAACTGAATCGACACAATAATAATCTCACAACTGCAAGGACTCACATAAACTAAATTGATTTCAACAGAGGCCAGGATAGATAAGTAGAGGAATAAAAGGGATCATTTTATCCACAATACATAACTCAAACCAATCCAAAGAGTAGACACAGTACTAAAATAAAAGGAGAGAGGTAAAAATAATAGCTTATATTGATTATAGAGGCCAAATAACTATTAAAAAAGAGAGAATGATGCAAGAAATAGACACTGAATAATCAATTACATTCATTGTTGAACAAGACTAGAGACATGAGAGGCTCAGCATAAGACCACAATCCATCAAATCTAGTTTTATTACAGAGGTCTTATTACAAAATTCTCTATCCTATAGTAGCCTAGAAGAATAGCCAACCCTGATTATGTCCTTAAGACATGTATATTAGCATTTCAGCACTTTACTATAGTAGCCATGGCGAGAAAAGGAGAAGTCAATGAGAAAAGACATCGACCATGTTGCATTGAATTCTTCTCAGAAAACCCTCTGCAAATTAGGGCAAAGCCCATATCCCTGTCAAGCCTGCAAACTTGCAAATAGATTGCTTGCATGGAAGAATGGTAGGCACATTGATGAGGAGATGCAAAAAGTCTTTATCTTTTACTACTGAATCAATCATGTATCTACATCTATCTAGTTGCAACCTTTTTGGTGGAGATTGTTAGGTTGTACAACTCTTAATCCTAGCTTACCTTTCACTAGTACCTAGCCATACCTCCTCATTAGGCTGTACTATTATATTTTGCATTTAAGATGATTGTTGCAATCTGTACTACTATTCTTGAGGGCATGCGAAGGGAGAAATTGATTCATTGGCCTTTTTGGTACCAAATCTATATTTTAAGGTCATACTATTTCTTCTTGTTGTCGTACCATTTTCTGAGTGAACCATATTATTTTGAGTTTGTTTGTAGCAGTCTGGAGATATTTGGGAGGGTTGTATAGTCTTATGTCAGGCCACCAACTTGGTTGAATTCTTTGGCGCCACTGGGAAGTTTTAAAAATATAGAGTTTGAATTAGGACCGTTGGATGAAGAAACAGCTCAAAGATCGATGGTCCCACGAGCTCTATAGCATGCACTTACCTTTTAATTTATGCTGACACCTTAAGATACATGGCAAGATCTTACAAGCATGCAAAGAATCTACCCAGCAAGTAAGATTCATCTGCGAAAACGCACAACCATCTGATGGAGTCAATGATTCAACACCGCGGGCCAGCCTTCTTATACTTGACACGTGCAACAATTTCAGGGCCGCATAAAAGGAAAAAAATCTAACTTCACATGAGCCTCATGGAAGGAAATCAAATACCACCATGCATCATGATCTCGCAACAGTGTGGAGGATTTATGGCATCTACTAGATTCTCTTGCGGGATTGCGCTACCATTAGATCAGCAGCACCACTGTAGCCCTTCCTTCTGAGGCCTCAATATACTTTACAAGTGTCTTCATTTCACAGCCTTGTAGAAGGAACATGACATCAGACTTAACAGTCCGTGGGCATGCAATATCTAGATATGCACCTGTCAAATTTACCTTCATAGCATGGAGAAACTGTCATCTGCATGGATATTAACCTTTAATATTCAGGTGCTAACTTAATATCTAGATGCCTTTGAATATCCTAATGATGTCATCAGCATAAGGAACTTATTTGAAGGGAGGATCTAGATGGCATCATTAGGATATTAGCAATGGGGGGATATATCAGAGGCAGAATGTCTGGATGATGTCATCGTCATATGCATTTCTTTAGAGGGTCCAAATGACATCATCAGGACATTCGCAAGGGGCATGGATATTAAGAAGGATCTAGACATTAGTTAAGATATGGATGTTAAGAAAACATCTAGATATTAACTAAGGTCTGCATATTGGGAAGCATCTAGATATTAGGAAATATCCGGATGACGTCATCAGGATATCCATACAAAGTGACTAAGTATGAAGATAGGAAATCCCTGCGAAGGAAGGCATTTGAAGATTAAGGGTTTCTAGGTTTTTGGGGGTTTTTTGCAAGGATCCTCCAGACAAAATTTTAGAGATTTTTGGTAGGTAGAGCATAAGGAATTGGAGGGATCAAGGCCTGCAGAGCTATCTTCCTAGGGATGTCCAAGAGATTTTCAAGGTAAACTATTGATTCTAGATAGAGGAAAATGGGTCAACAATAACCATCAAATTTAGCATTAAACATAATGAAAAAACATACCTATAAGAATGTACTACTAAAATCACATGAAATGGTTATCAATTATTAGCACCAGATGTGAAGAAACTCTAGGAGGATATGTAAGATGGAAACATTATTATATTATGGTCATAATCTGCTCATAGGATATACAAAATATACAATTATACAATTATGCAATTATAAAAAATATCTCCATGATGGAAGCTAAATGCTTTAACCATTGATCTCAATCCTTTGGATACAATAGCTTTATAGTCGAAAACACCTGCATTTATAAGTTAAAAATTTGTTAAGCAAAGGAAACACCATCAAGTACAACTAACTTAATATTTTTTATAAGAAGTTTGATGAAAGATGTCTTATATGTCACCTTAGGAATTATATCGAATATCTCCAAAATGAAAGTTAAATACCTTAACCAGAATCTCAATCCCTTGAATGTACAATTGCTCTATTCTCCAAAACACCTGCATTTGTATATTAAAATTTGTGAAGCAAAAAAATCTTAAAACACCTGCATTTATAACTCCCTTCGTATCGTCTCGTAGATACCCTCCTTCTTTGCATGGATTGTCTACTTCTCAAGTTTAAATTGTGAATGTTAACAATGTCCCCTTAGAATATGGTAGCCATGAATGATGCTAATTTGATACCCTACTAAGACCACAACCTAAATTTATAACATAAAATAATTTGACAAGCCATGTGAACTATTTGACAAAACAACTCAAAGAGATGTTGTCTAATGGAATGCAATGATTGCAAGATATGCACAAAATAGATTTCTTGCTTTAGAAAATTTTAATAAAATTAGTTAGAGGACTATTATAGGACTATTATACTAGTCCATATGAACATGGTCATGGTGGTGAATAGGACTATTAAACTAGTCCATATGAACATAGTTGTTGTTTTATAGAATGCAATGATTGCAAGATATGCATAAAATGGATTTGTTAATAAGGCTTTATAAACTTTCAAACAAATGCAATCGGTGGGTGTAAAGCCAAATTCCACAACCTTTTCCAACATCATCCCATCCTATGCTAAAATGTGATATTTGGAATAGTGTATGGACATCCATAAAAGCATAAAGGATATGGTAATTTTATCATATGTTGCAGTTGCAACTACCCTAGGAGAAATGTATGCAAAATGTGGAAGCATAGACAAGGGAAGTGAACTAGTTGACATGATGCCTCAAAGAAATGTGGTCTCATGGAATGCCATGATTGCAGGATATGCACAAAATGTATTTTGCAAGGATGCTCTCAAAATCTTTGAATTAATCAAGCACTTTGGAACATATCCTAATATTGTAATATTTTCTTGTGTTCTATTTGCATGTAGCCATGCAAGTTTAGTGGATGAGGGTTGTACATACTTCGATCACATGTGTAACTCTTGTCATAAATTAATGGTTAGTTATAGGACTATTATAGGATTGTTATAGGATTGTTATACTAGGACTGTTATATAGGACTGTTATAGGACTGTTATACTATGATTGCAAGATATGCACAAAATGGATTTATTTCTTTACAAAATTGCAAGCAAATGCAAGTGGTGGGTGTAAAGCAAACTGTGGAAACATAGACAAGTATGTAATTTGATTCCATTTATCATAAGGATAAGGAATTGTACCTTGCTAACTATCATACCTACTTGCTTGAACACGGTCAAGGTGTCATTGAAACCATTTGTCCAAAACCCAATGAAAGTAGAAGGGACTAACATTTCATGGAGACAGTTGATGGATTGTCAACAAAACTAAGTGTTGTCCTAAA
Organism: Cunninghamia lanceolata; assembly: GCA_027924645.1. Classification (NCBI taxonomy): domain Eukaryota; kingdom Viridiplantae; phylum Streptophyta; class Pinopsida; order Cupressales; family Cupressaceae; genus Cunninghamia; species Cunninghamia lanceolata. Next base: position 1,962,931 of record BSBN01001254.1, read on the forward strand.
ACTCTCACTAGCAGTTTTGGGTCTCAGTTGTCTCAAGGATGGAGGGTTTCAAATTCTTTCATTCTTTGAAAAGTTATCATGAGGGTATGAGGACAATGTTGTGGAAGGTAGTTATGAAATTTAATTTACTCTGCATGGTCATTTCCTAGAAAGTAACAGTCCCTAGCACAGTATAGTTTGTAGTCCATGATGATTGTCTTATATAGAAGGGTCACAATTTCAGTTTGATGTCATGTTTTTATGAATTTATCATTGTCAAATGTGGAGAATGGTGTAACAACTCTTGGAGAAGTCCATGAGAATGATAAGGTTATTTAAGTAGTTTAGAAGGGATATCCCATTCATGATGTGCAATGAAGACTTTCAAATTCAAAAAGAGATTGTTCTAACTAATTGTCATAATCCTAGGGTGGTTGTCATACATTTGGGACAACAGTGTTCATGAAATATACCATATGAGATTAGCATGAGCTTTTGAAATGGTTATCATTAGCATAGTGAAGAGGTTTTTCTTGATGAGTGCATGATGGAATTCCCTAGACAACTGTCATAGTCCAAACAATCTAATGTCACAGTCTGCAACCTCAAAGTAGTTCAAATACCATATGGGAGTAGTTTAGATTTGAGAGTATGATGTTGTATCTTGAGATAAGATATCTACCCTAACACCTAGTGGCAACATACAGGTAATTAGCATCATTTAAAAGGGGGATTCATAACCTAAAATTTGTCATTTGTATGAAGTATTGTTGCATGGACAAGAACACAAAATGGAGGCAAAGGGCCAATGCTATCCTAATTTTAAAAAAATAGTCATACTCTATTCTATGATAGTCATGAGGGTATGAGGGTAATGTTGTGGAAGGTAGTCCATGTGTCAAAAGGATTACTATCAATGATATCACCTCCAAGGTTCATCAAGAGAATGACCTAGCAATGAATTGAACCATCTATAAGAAGGAAACATAAGGTTTCAAGGAGGCTTTCAAATAAAAACAATTGTTGTTGATTATGGAGCATTTTCATTCCTTAGGAAAATCATAAAATAGATGATTACCATTATATTATGAAGGATGACCATGGAAAGGAGAAGCTAGGTGTTGTCTTAGGAAGTGTGAAGACCATCCAATGGGCAATCAAGATTGTCATGAGTATTGTCATAAAGGTAAATGGGGCTGCCAAGAGACTGTTACATGATCCTATAGCTAAGTGCAGCCTTTCTAAGTCTTCATATTTTTATACAATTGGTGGGTGTAAATCCAAATTCCACAACCTTTACCGGCATCCTCCTTGCATGTGCCAAAATGGGATCTTTGGAATGGGATATGCACATCCATCAAAGCATGAAGGATATGGGAAATCTGTCAAATGTTGTAGTTGCATCTAACAATAGAATTTGCATCACTGAATGTAGCACCACCTCTAATCTTTAGTTGTTCTTTAAAAAGAGCTCTCTTCACGCTTGCACCTACTCCATCATTTTCACCTTTTCCTTGCCCAGCTTCAAAAAAAATCCAAATATGAGGTATACCCTTCTCTACATGCATTATACTCAACCAATAGAACATACGAGCATTCTTGGATTGATCAGTGCAATTATCTAACCAAATGATATGTTGATCCATTCTAATATCTTTTTTCTTGCAAGAACCCATAAAATTGTTGAAAACAATATTGCACATACTCTGATGAATAACATCAATCATCACTTGTGTAAAAATGGTATTCTCTGACAATCTTCCTATTCTCTTCTATACTCTCAGGGGCATGTCTGTATGTGATGTGAACAAAAATAGCAATTTGAATAGAATTGAAGTACTGGGATTGCACTTCATTTTGGGGTTGCAACGTGTAGTTTTCTACAAAATCAACTACAAAGACAATAGTTCCAATCAAAAAGCCTTTACACATCCTAAACTATTGATCTAACCATCAAGACCTGTGGTTGTGTTTGGCATACTTGTAGAAAAGTTTTATTTCTTAAAATCATCAATAAAATCAAAAATACTTACCTCTCTTACAATCAACTAACATCTAGAACCTTCACCTCCACTTTTCAAATTGTATTTCACTATCTCATATCTCTTTTTTCTCAACCATTCTCTTTCCAAAATCATGCTCATTGCCCTCATGAAAACATGATACAAACTTTGATAACTCACCACATTGTAAACACTTTTCATTTAAACAATCATTCTTGTAGAAAATGCAACCATCATCTCTAATACATAGAAATAAATCCAATAAGTCCCTAGATGACTTTGGTAGTTGAATTGCACCACACTCCAATAATATTTAGTTAGTGTGCAAAGTAGAACGAATATTGCATAATAATTCATGATACATAGAAAATTGTACATGGTATTTGCAACATGTATTACAAATTTTAAGAGGAACACAATAAAATGGCGTAAGAGATTCAAATGCTCTTTGTGAGATTTTCATACCTGGGTGTGTTTCACAATATTGTTTGTACAATGTTGTTTGGCTACATTCCAAGTAATGTTTAGGATGTGGTGTGTGGTCTTTATCGCCAATTCTTAACTTTAAAACATCTTTTGCATTCGGTGATACCCTAGAGTTAGTGTGCCCAAATCCTCTAGTTTCTTCCTTTGTGCTATTGATTAGTTTCTTATCAACTCGTGGAAGCCTACCACTAAAAGCCCAAGTATCATTTCCAAGAGGACTATCTAGTCTTGATCTTAATGTTAGTGCTTTTGACAATGTTTTACGATTCAATCTTAAGTCAACACAAGTTTGCCTCATTAATCGAGCCTTTCTTAATTGTTTGCTTACTATTAAGGTTGTTATTACTCCATGAGCAACTCTTTTATCTTTCTCCTTGCTAGTCTTTCCGATAGAATTGAGTGCATTGAAAAGGTTTCTAACAATAATTTTATTCCGATCAGACACTTTGTTTAACCAAATCTTTAATTTCTTTAGTAAAGGTCTCATTTTGTACATCTTTAGTAATTACACAAAAAGTTGGCATTGTTTGGTTAATGTTTTATTCTCAAAGTATTCATTGAAGAGTTTTGAAGCCCACAACCAAACCTTTTGTGACGACCTCTTCCCTTCAAGTTTTTCCATTATGTTCTCATCAATTTCAAGTAACCATTTTGGGGTTCTTGGATGTTTTCCAATTTCATCATGCTTATTCTCTACTTGAAACACATCCTATCTTATTATGTAATTTGGAGATACATTGATTTTCATTGTTTCATCCATGTTATCAACCTCATCTATTTTATCAACAAATGGATTATGGAGTACAAATTCAACATCATGAGGTTCATATCCACATTCTTCAAGCAAACATTTTGTTTTTCTTCTTCTTTGTCCATGGTTGGTGCAGTCATGGTTAGGAGGCTCCACAAAGTGAACAGTCTAGACCATATAGCAAGAGTAAACACAACGGAAATAACTCAATTGTAGGGTGCAAATACAGACTCAATCATTTAGTATATCATAGATTCAAAATATAAACATATCAGCAACATGTGGGCTAACAAATGAGGGCTCACAGGCCTGATTCTCCAGTTACAATACATGCACAAGATATAGCTTTGAAGTGCTTTTACAAAATAATTTGAACTATCAAACTATGAAATAATTATGAACTACTTTCCTATGCATCTATTACCTGAATATATATCATCTCTAGATCACAAGATTCCTCTGCATCAATCAAATAGATTACAAACTCCAATGACAGAGATGTAACGTGTGTACACAGATAGGTCAGACCTAAACAGATGGAAATCCTCTATAAGTGAATGAAATAATGTGTGAATCTCAAGGAAGGTCAACCATGATCCAAAGTTCCTTGAATGATGTGTAATTTAGCTTCGTAAGTCATCTCCTTTAGCTGATTGTTTGAGACTATCAGGATGCTTTGTTCTGAGAAAATAGTTAATCTTTTGATAGCGATATCTTTCTAGAAACTGATCTAAATGATCTAAATTTTGGATATGTTATGTTCGAAGATGTCTAGATGATAAGTCTAGCTCCGCAAGGTCTGAAATAAAACTCTGGAAGAATGCAAACCAATCTACAGAAACTGCTACTGACTCAACTGACTGAACTGAACTAGGAAAATGAAAGAAAATGAAATGAAATGCAAATATTTTTGGTTGATGCGAGATTGCTCTTGAACCAGGGATGTTCCTACATCAGACACCTGGGTTTGTTGAAAAGGTGAGTCCCTCACTTTGCTAGTGCTAGAGGAGTACCAAGATAGTCCACATTAGCCTGAGAAATCCAAGATGAATCTTCTTCCAGTCTACCTTTCCACTTCACCAAATATTCCTTGTATTGCTTTCCTCTAGTGCTGCATCTAATTCTGATGTCCAGAATGTCTTCAATATGCTCCAGTTCTTATTGTGGTAACTACTTCTTCAAGTCTTCTTCAATGTTGTCACTAAACTCTACGTCATGATACTAATATAGGTCTACAATGTTGAAAATAGGTGAGATACCCAATGTCTCTAGTAGTTCCACTTCATATGCATTTCCTGAATCAAACTTTCTGAGTATCCTACATGGTCCAAACTTCTTCATCTTCACCTTGTTATATGTCCCAACTGGAAATCTTTCTTTTCTCAAGTATATCATTACTTCATCTCCAACTGCAAACTCTTTGTGTCTTATCTTCTCATCTGCTTGCTCATTATACTAATTGTTCATTTCCTCCAAGTGTTTCCTAACCTGATTATGCACTGTCTTCATATGTACTGCAAATTCTTCTGCTTCTGCACTCCTCTTTTCCTCCATACTGATATCTCTCAGCTCTGCTACTCCTCTAGGGTTAGTTCCTATCACAATCTAAAATGGTGTCCTTCTTGTTCTCCTATTCACTAAATTATTATATGCAAACTCTGCTTGTGATAGAATCAAATCCCAATTTCCTGCCTTCTCTCCAACCAAGCATCTCAACAAGTTTCCAAAACTCCTATTCACTACCTATATATGTCCATCAGTCTATGGATGAAATGTTGAACTGAACTTCAATTATGTCTTCATCTTCTTCCAAAGTATCTTCCAAAAATATCCAAGAAATCTTGTATCTCTATCTGAAATTATGCTCTTAGGTAATCCATGCAATCTCACAATCTCTTTGAAAAATAGGTCAGCGACATGAACTGCATCAGTTGTCTTCTTACAAGGTATGAAATGTGCCATCTTTGAAAATCTATCCACCACTACAAATATTGAATCATGTCCTCTCTGTGTCTTTGATAATCCCAATATGAAATACTTGCTTATGTCTTCCCAAGGTCTCTCCGGTACTGTCAAAGATTTGTACAATCTAGTATTCTGACTACTTCCTTTTGCAACTTGACATACTCTACAACTCTGCACAAACTTCCTTACATCCTTATATATTTGAGGCCAAAAGTAGTTTTCACTTACCAAAGCCACTATCTTATCAATTCCAAAATGTCCTGCCAATCTATCATTGTGCTTCTCCTTTATCAGATTATCTCTCATTGAACTCCTAGGTATACATAACTGGTTTCCTTTGAATAACATATCATCTTGAATGAAATAGTCCAACCACTTCTATCTGTCCCAATAGGTTCCTTACATGCTTTTGATGGTTCTACAAAATCAAGTTCTTCTTTATACATGTTCTTCAATTCTTTAAATCCTAACACTTCAATTCTCATCTATGTCAACAAATTCCTTCTCCTACTCAATGCATTTGTAACTTTGTTTGATTTTTCACTTCTATGTATCAGTACAAAAGTGTAAATCTACATGAACTCTACCCATCTCATATGTCTCTAATCTAACTTTCCTTGACTATTCAGGTACTGTAAAGCTTGATGATCTATATACAACACAAATGCCTTAGGTAACAAATAGTGTCTCCACTTCTTCAAGGCTTGAATTATGGCATAGAATGCCTAGTCATAAACTAAATATCTTCTTCTTGCACCATTCAACTTCTCACTGAAATATGCTACAAATCTACCTTCTTAACTTAACACTACTCCAATTACATTTCCACTTACATCACAATCTACTTGAAATACTTTGTTGAAATCCGGTAATGCCAAAACTAGTAGCTCTATCACTTTTTGCTTCAACAGCTCAAAACTTTTATCTACTCCTAATGTCCACTTAAAGTCCTTTCTGTCAGCTCTCATTATCTCTGTCATAGGGTTACATACTGAACTAAAATTTTTGATGAAATTCTGATAGAAACTAGCTAATCCATGAAATGATCTAACTTCTCCAATGCTCTCAGGTGTAGGCCATTCAACAATTGCTCTAACTTTCTTAGGATCCGTCTTCAATCCTTCTACAGAAATCACAAATCCCAAGTATACCAATGCCTCATTCATGAAACTACACTTCTTGATGTTTATCAACAATTTTTCTTCTCTCAACCTCTGTAATACTTGTCTCGGGTGCCACAAATGTTCTTCTTTTGTCTTACTAAAAATTAAAATATCATCCAAATATAAAATAACAAATTACCCAAGAATTTCTTCAAGACTTCATTCATCAATCTCATAAAAGTACTCGGTGCATTTGTCAATCCAAAAGGCATCACTAACCACTCATGCAATCCTTTATTTATCTTAAAAGCAGTCTTCCATTCATCTCCTTCTCTGATTCTGATCTGACGATATCCACTCTTCAAGTCTATCTTTGTAAAATATTTTGCTCCACTCAAACAATCCATAATATCATCCATCCTAGGAAAAGGAAATCTATACTTAACCATAATATGATCTTCTTGATTGCTCTAGAGTCTGTACACATCCTCCATTCTCCATCCTTCTTTGGTGCTAGCACTGCAGGTACTGCACAAGGGCTCAAAATTTCTCTGATTAAACCTTTCCTCAATAATTCATGTATCTGTCTACTCATTTCTTCATTCACTATCGGTGTCATTATGTGTGTTGCTTTGTTAGGCAAACTAGCTCCAGGTATAAGATCCATGTGATGATTGATACTCTTGATTGGTGGTAATCCTTTAAGTACATTATCTGATATGATGTCTCCATACTCTATCAGCAACTCAGTTATCTCCTCAGGTTGTGATTCTTCAGTCTCTATCTTCAAATTTTTAGGCTTCTTAGGAATCAAAGCATAACACATATTCTCATGTCTCAAGCCATCTAGAAATTTCCTTCCATCTATGTGAGCAGGAAAATTTAGGTTAGGATGATCAAACAATATAAATCAAACCTAATCCTACCACCTTCAAAGAATCCATCTAAATGACACAAAATGCAAATAAATTGAAAGCAAATCACCTAGATTATTGATTCCTTGGTTGGATTTGTGGATTGCTTCTCAATTGTAGATAATCATAAGTGCTAAAGTTGCCATGATGATGGATATAATTGCTCAAAATTCTCAATGGATGCTAATGGAAGTGCTATGCTTGAGATGATAATCTGGACGCTATATGAAGAGATATGAAAAATGAGAATGAATAGGTGTATATATAACACTCAATAAGAGTTGATCAACGGTGGAGATTAGGTGGCTATGTGAAAGGTTGAGATTAATTCATGATCATAGGTGAATGTGCATAGGACAAGTGTAAAGAAGAAGATAAAGCACGTGTAATTGTGTACACAAATACTTTTATTTAATAAGATTAAGTGTGATAGTGTACATAAAAAGTACTACATATGTGAATGTGTACATAAAAAAGTAGTACCACACATGTTTCAAATTGGAGATGGACAAATGTTGGCATGTGATGGAAGGTGAGGAAAATTAATTAATTAAATAAAATTGATTTAATTAATTGGGAGGATGATTAGGATAGGATTGGGATATGATGTGGAAATTAATTAAATAAATAAATTTTATTTAATTAATTAGAAAGTGGGATAAGGATGGGATTAAGATGAGATTTTAATTAAATAAATAAAACTTATTTAATTAAAATAGAGAGAATAGAAAGATAATTAAATAATTAAAGATTATTTAATTATAGATAGAAGAAATAGATAATGAATTAATTAAATAAATATAAATTTATTTAATTAATAGAGGAAATAGATGATTTAGAAGAAAATAGAGAAATTACTCAAATGTGTTAGACAAATGTAGATGATGGATAATGCACTATTTTGATACTAATGACTAGGTCAATTTTGGGTGTCTACACCATCAACTAAACAGATTCTAGCATTCCCACTCACTTCACTCTTAGGATCATCTTCCAAAAGAATCAAAGTAATTCTCTTTCCATTTGATGTTATAGTATATGTATTCTTTCTTCCATCATGTATAGCTTTCATATCATACTGATATGGTCTACCCAACAAAATATGACATACATCCATAGGCATAATATCACATAATACTTCATCATGATAAGATCCAATATGAAATTTCACCAAACATTGTTCACTCACCAGTACCTTATGATCATCCTGAATCCATACTATCTGATATGTCTTAGGGTGTTTCAATCTTTCCAAATTTAGCTTAGTCACCATCTCCTCTGAAACCAAATTATCTGAACTACCACTATCAATTACAACTTTACAACATTTACCTCCTAATTTGCATCTAGTCCTGAACAAACTTTTCCTCTATGGTGGTTCCTCATTCGTCTCTACTTGAAACGGTGTTCTCCTCATGACAAGTGATTCTCCTTTTTCAGGTTTACCAACTGACTAGGTGATCGTACATGTTCTTCTTCTTCATAGGTTGCTCTTCCATTGTTCTTTGTCTTCTTGTTTGTACTTTCTTGATTACATTCAAATGCTCTGTCATCCACCTCCACACTTAAAACTAGTTCCTCTGAATGTTCTCCTATCAAATCCTCTTCCTTCTCTTATGTATCCTTCACTTCGTTATGAATTAGGGTTTCCTCTGCAGTAGAAAGTTTCATCATCTCTCTAGCATGCATTATTTTTTCTATCTTCCTTCTTGAATATGCTATCTTGTCTGCTCTAATCCACATATGATCTTTCTCCTCTAGAAAATGTTCTACCTCTCTGAAATTAACCTCTACCTCTCTATCTTTTCTCATGCTTCTTGTTCAACTTTTCTTCAACTTTCAGGGCAAACTGATATGCTTCTTCCAATGTTGTCATTCTTACCAAACTTAGTTCTTCTTGAATGTTCAATCACAGTCCATTGATGTATCTAGCCACTTTCTCCTTGCTTGATTCACTCTTGTCCTTATGATCATCTAATTAAATTCTTCAGTATATTCCTTCACAGATTTTTCCTTTTGTCTCAAGTTATGCAATCTCTTCAATATTTCCAACTCATAGTCAGTAGGTATAAACTGATTCTTCAATTTTGTAACCATTCTATCCCACTTTGTAATCTTTTCTTTTCCTCTTATGTTTCTATCCAACTAAACTTCCACCAAATAGCAGCATGTCCTTTCAACTTAGTCTTTACAAATTTTACCTTCTCCAAATCTTCAATTTCTTTATATTCAAAGTATCCTTCTAGGTCATTTATCCAATCAATCAACTCTTAAGGATTCAAATTGCTAGTGTATTTTGGTACATCAACTCTACATCTTTTCTCAATCTTTGAAATAGATCGCAACATCTTCACTTGATCTGATTCTTCTTCTTCTCCTATGGTTTCTTCATTTTGATCAACAGATTGAAATTTTTCATCATCATCACTTTCAACATTAGGTCTAGGTGTAAGTCCTCTTCTTCGATCTTCTTCAACAGCATCCAAGAGAACTCGCATTGTCTTCACCATTTCCATCATTTCATCCATTCTTCTAGCCATAGTACCAACAACAGGTATTCTCTTCAGCGGCATCTCTTCCTAGGATCAAGTGCAACTGCCTCAAATTTGGTGATTGGACTACAAGGTGACAACTGCCTCACGTTCAGCGATCGATTGACAACACAAGTAGTCTTCCTTGGATTCAGTGATCTATTCGCAACAAGATCTTATGGAATGCCTTCACAAACTTCGCTCAATTCTCTCACTTCACTCCCAAACAATTCAAACTTCGCTCTGATACCACTTGGTGCAGTCACAATTAGGAGGGTCCACAAAGTGAACAGTCCAAATTGTGTAGCAAGAGTAAACACAATGGAAACAACTTAATTATAGGATGCAAATGCAGGCTTAGTCATTTAGTATATCATAGATTTAAAATACAAACATGTTGGCAACATGCGGGCTTACAGATTAGGGCTCACAGGCCTGATTCTCTAGTTACAATACATGTACAAGATATAGCTTTGAAGAACTTTTACAAAAGAATTCAAACTATCAAAATATGGACTAATCATGAACTACTTTCCTATGCATCTAACACATGAATATATATCATCTCCAGATCACAAGATTCCTCCACGTCGGCCAAATAGATTACAAACTCCAATGAGAAAGATGTAACATGTGTACACGGATAGGTCAGACCTAAACATATGGAAATCCTCGATAAGTGAATGAAATAACATGCGGATCTCAGGGAAGGTCAGCCATGATCCAAAGTTCTTTGAATGATGTGTAATTCAGCTCCACAAGTCGTCTCCTTTAGCTGATTGTCTAAGACTATCAGGATGCTCTGTTCTAAGAAAAAAGTTGATCTTATGATAGAAATATTTTTTCGGAAACTGATCCAAATGATCTGAATTTTGGATATGTTGTGCATGAAAATGTCTAGATGTTAAGTCCAACTCCGCAAGGTCTAAAATGAAACTGCGTTAGAATGCGGACCAATCTATAGAAACTACTATTGACTGAATTGACTATACTGAACTAGGAAAAAGAAAGAAAACAAAATGAAATGCAAATATTTTTGGTTGATGCAAGATTTCTCTTGAACCAGGGATGCTCCTGCATCAATGGTATTGCTCTTATCAATAGGTGTTTCATAATATTTTGCAAAATTTTCATTTGCAATATCATGGTCAATTTCATTCTTATCTAATATTTCTTTATAATCAAGATTAGCACCTTCAATTTGCATGTCATTAGATGGTAAAGAAAAGATTCACCTTGGTGAGCATCCACCAAACCTAGTCTTCCAATCCTCTTCCTTGCTCTATCCTTTTCCCTAATTTCTTCAATTTCCTCCAATGTAACTTTCCTTCTCCTTTTTAATTAACAATGACTATTCTTCCCATTAGGGGAACAAAAATATCACCCTTATGATTGAAACAAGCAAATTGTGTGTCTAAAAGTGCATAAAAGTGTTTTTTTTACTGTAATAGGCAGAGATCGTGGGTTTTTCAACAAAAAATGGTATGTGGGCATGATGGTCAAGCCCAACAACATTCTTTTTGTCTTTTTTTTGGCTTTTACATAATGGATATCCATTTTTGAAAAGGATATCCATTTCTAAAAATGGATATCCGTTACCTAAAGCCCAATTCTTTGGGCAATGGATATCAAGCAATGAATATCCCTTCTACAAAATGGATATTTGTTTTGTTTTCCTCTCAAAGCATGAAACATATGTAATCTATGAAGTATACACATAAATACATGTGAGGCATGAAGCATATAAGTACATACAATACACAAAGTATGAAGCATACTCATAGATACACGAAATACACAGAACGTGAAACATACACATAATACATGAAGTATACATGTAAATACACGTAATACATGAAGCATGAAGCATACACGTAATACAACAAGTATATACATAAGTACATGTAATATAAGAAGCATGAAGCTTACACATAATACACAAAGTATTCACATAAATACATGTAATACATGAAGCATGAAGCATACATGTAATACACAAAGTATACACATAAATACACATAAGATACGAGGCATGAAGCATACACATAAATACATGTAATATACACAAATTATGCACATGGATACACATAAGTCACGAAGCTTACACATGAATATATGTAAGTCGTGAAGTATACACATGAATACATGTACTTGTCATGAAGTATACACTTGAATACACATCAGTCATGAAGTATACACATGAATACACTATAAGTCATGAGGTATACACTTGAATACACATAAGACATGAAGCATATACATGAATGTACATAAGACATGAACCATACATGTAAATACATGTAATATACATGAAGTATGCACATCCAGATACACATAAGTCATGAAACATACACATGAATATATGTAAGTCACGAAGTATACACATGAATACATGTAGGTCATGAAGTATACACTTGAATACACATCAATCATGAAGTATACACATGAATACACTACAAGTCATGAGGTATACACTTTCATTAAACTCCTATATTCGAGTTATTATTTTATATTACTAGGTACTTGCATTGTGTCCTTGCCACCCAGGTCCTTCATTTCCTGTGTAAGTTTTATGATTTTTGGTACAAAGGACTACAAAACATTTAGATTTGAGTCTACTTGTGTTACATCTATGAAGTGCACTACAATTTCTAAATGCATATGCTTTCTAAGACCTCTAGATTCTAATGTCTTACTCTAGGTTTTTATTTCTATATCCACTTTCTAGATTTTATTACTATATTCTTACTTTTTCTATTTTCTCTTAGTTAAAAAGCAAAAAAACATAGTACTTTGTCTAGGGAATGAGCATAGTTTTGATTAGGTGAAATACATTTAGTTACATTTAAATCACTATGTTAGATTGTATATCAAAACTATAGTTTTATGTTTTAAGATCTCTATCTACAAGAAATTAGAGGGTTGAAATAAATAAAATTAATTTCCCCCATTACAATAGGAAGTGTGGATGATAGAGGAAAACAATCAAGAAGAAGGGAGCAAGTAGGTGTGGAGCAAAAGATGGTTGTAATGTCAATGTAGATTCCCCAGGGGGAAAAAGAGAGAAATGTCCCAAAGAGATGATAGAGTGAAAAAAATAATGAAAATAAACTAATATCAAAATAGGATCCGAACAAGTAAGACTATGCCCCGAGAAGTGTAATGGTCAGTGTGATGATAGAGTGGTAAATGGGATGAAAGAGAAGAAGGTGAAGTTTCAAATAAAGTTGATAGAAGATCAAAGATCAGAAAGTAACAAGAGATAATGTGATTATAAGTGATAAGTGAAATGATGTAGAAGTATAATATGGAGAATAGGTTGTAGGAAAATTAGGTATAGAGGCACAAGGAGTCACAACATATTCAAGTGAATTTCATAATGCCATCCTAATCTTATACACAAAGATGGTAATAAAATCTCTTTCAACTATAAAATAGAAGTATACCATGTACATATGGAAAAGTGGAAGTGTATAGGAGAAGTGTATAGTGTAAGTATGTGAAATGTAGGATATAGGAGATAATGTGAAAAGACAAGGGAGTAGCATAGAGATTTTCATGAATCATTTAATGGAGTAGTCAATGTGTAATCTTGAGTTTCAAGAGAATGAGGAAAGGCAAGTGGGGATTGTGGATGAAGGAAATGAAGTGATATGATAAAGTAGGGATCCAATTTTAGGTCATGTAGACCATAAGAAAGGGAAAAGAAAACATCTACAACTCAAGATTTCAATCCTAGACTTAAATTGAAGGATAGCCTATAGGTTGATTCAATATTAAAAGAATTAGAGAAATGGGACTACTTAATCAAGTGGAGTATTTTTCTTTAACTTGGTATGCTTTGATTTGCTTTAATTTTTTAGATATGGATTTGAATTGCTTTGATTAGCACATGTACTTTTTCTTTTTATTTTCATTTATTTTTCTATCTTTTTTGGAAGGGATGTTACCCCCATAGCCTAACCCCATGAAAATATGAGGATTTGTTCATCACCAAAGGCTAGACCCAATGAGTACAGACATCATTTTATTGTGCATGCAAATAAAAGATTGATTTATTTGAGAACTCCAAAATTGATGAGCTAGAAGAAGGGTGATCCACCTATGTGCCTCTAGGAATAACTAGTGACGTCATATATTGGGAAGGTAGAAGGGGGAAATAAGTATACATTAACCTAATCATGGAAAGGCTAGATAGCATAAGTTAAATGTAAATAAGCTAATAGTAAATTTAATAATGACATAGTAGAATGTGGATGGCTTGAAGATCTAAGTCTAGTATCACTATGTCAAAGAACTTATCATGGAAAGAGAGAGATAAGGAGTGCATGAGATTCATGATAGGGAGGAGGTAAGTAGCATGATAGAGTTTAATACACGTAAGATATCAAGCATATACATGAATGTACATAAGGCATGAACGATACATGTAAATACATGTAATATACACGAAGTATGCACATGGATACACATAAGTCATGAAGCATACACATGAATATATGTAAGTCATCAAGTATACACATGAATACACGTAAGTCATGAAGTATACACTTGAATACACGTCAATCATGAAGTATACACATGAATACACTACAAGGACCATGAGGAATGAAGCATAAACACACATACCACAAGGTTTTGGGCAGCTAGAAACAGATATCTGTTTCCCAGAAACTGATATCCATTTTACATTTATCGAAGCAAAACAGATATCCATTTTCCATTTACTGAAGCAAAATAGATATCTGTTTTCATAGTTGACTTTTCTTGAATTCTAACATTTTTGCAGGTTTCACTCTCTTCTTCAAGCTTCACCCTTCATGCTGGTGACCTTTTTTATGCAAAATTGATCAAACGAAAAGGGTTTATAGAAGAAATTGTCAAATTTCTAAAAATATAAGATTTGCTTGGTTATCATTTTATTAAATAAATTAATAATTTTCTATATAGTGTGTGTCTAAAATCCTGATGGACACACTTATTGAAAAACATCCAAAACTTTAAAACTGTTTCACCTTTTTGAAATCTGAAAGTTGCGTCACACTCTATGCTTTTCTAGCTATAGGTTAAAAAAAATATTTGAATTCCAATTTTTTTTATTGAGTTAGGCTGGTTGGAAAATTACTTTTTAGTTTTTTTAAAAAATCACAATAAAAAAATCATAACTAATTATTTTATTGGAAATTTTTTTAAAAAAATGTGTCACATCCGAGCATGAGTCCTCTACTTATTTTGAAAGATTCAAAAAAAAAAATTGCTCATAGTTAGGTTGGCTAGAATGACACCCACTTTTTTTTTTTTTTCTGAAAAATTTAATAGCTGTTCGTTGAAATAGTCATTTTTCACTAAGTAAATTTAATTTTTTAAAAAATAGTAGCCCATAAACTTAATTCAATCCTCTACAAATTTTGTTCTTACATCTTTTTAATTTGTGTATATAATCCATTCAAATTTTCACATGAACTTGATTAAGTCTGATTTTTAGTATTTTCATTGCCACTTAGAGGTATAGTTTGGCCCATCATGATCCTGCACATACCCTGGTGCGATGCACCAGAGTCAATGATCCATGAAGATGTTGAAGATCCAACTGTAACAAGAGCCTTGCCCTTAAATTTATCTTTACCTTTTGACTTAGAAGTTTCTTAGGTTGATGAGGACTCTTTGAAATATTTAGGTACACCTATGTTGCTCTTCTCTAAGAGATAAGTGAGGTGATCAACCTTCTTCTTCATACACTTGTACTCATCATACCCTGTCTTCTTATAGTAGGCACACTTTACTTTGTCCTTTTTAAGTTTCCCTTGTTTGGATGAAGTTTATGTGTGACTTTTAAATGTCTCAGGTTTTTGTTCTTTCTTTGTCTCTTGATGCTTCTGAGTGTTCTATTTCTTTCTTTTGATGCTTGAAGCCTATTGTTGTTTACCATTTCCAACTACTAGGGCTTGAAGTTTTGAGGACATCACAATGCCCATGTGGATTAACTTGTCTTTCTATCTAGTTATATTGGCAATGAAGTCATCTAGAGATGGCATTTTCCAAGTGGCTCCAAGAGCTCTCTTGGTGGAGTAGAAGGTAGACATGAATACAGAGTATTCAGGACCTAGTTTGGAGAGAACTGAGAGAACTAGTTGGTCATCTTTTTTATCAATTCCACATTCTTTTAAGTAGAACCTAATAGATTTCAACTTGGTAAAAAGTCTTCTAATGTGTTAAATGTACTCAAACTCAAATTGATTAACTCATTTTATAGTTCATGAGCTGTCATCTTGTCTACCTTCCCAAAGAGCTTCTCAAGGGTGAGCAATACCTTATTGGAAGTTGACAAAGATTCTACATGAAAGAGGACTTCTGGAGAGATGCTGAGACAGAGACAACCGAAGGCCTAATCAAACTTGTTAAACCATTTAACTTTAGCGTTGTCATCAGATGGTTCTATTTCAATGCCCATTGTAACCCTATATAACCCTTTTTTCTTTAACATGAGTTGAATTTTAGATTTCCAATCATGATAAGTAAATGGGGTTAATGGAGAAATAGGCTAATTAGACTCCGTGTTGCAAGCAATGTGAAAAAAAAAAGACAACACAACCCAATAAGACGCCCTGTGATTATTTTGAACACCCCCCTCAGTTTTGGCACTTTATAAGTAGTGCGATGGCAAAAACTTGCCTATTACACAATTTGTGTTTAATAGGAAAAAGAGGGAAAATGAGATTGATGGGCTAAATCATCCTTTCACTACAAACATTTAAGGACATTTCAACAGAGTTGAATCACACCTTTTGCAAGAGGATTCACCTACCGGTTGGGTGTCACTTGTAACACTGTGAAAATTTAGAAATTATCAATTAATATATTAATTTAATGCTCAAATATGCTCAAAACCCTAATTATGCAAAATCGTAATCAAACGGATAAATTACAACAAATGCTTGCAGACCAAGACAATAGATAGAGATTAGTTACTAACCATTTTTTGAAGTTCATGATGTGGAATACTTAGGGACATTGGAAATCACACCCTAGTCTAATGCAGTGTTTCCTTTAGGGATTTCAGGAATCCTTATGACACTAATGATCATTGTTATGTTTGTTCCTGTCACGGAAGATGCGGAGGACACTGGCACTAGCACCGTAGTCCAAGGCAAGATATTCCTCAGGATGTTAGGACTTCTTCATATGCTAATTATCACTGTCAAAGTGATTTTTGTGTCTATAACCTCATAGGACACTAGCACTAGCGCCCTTGTCCAGAAAGTGCTCTAGATAACTTATTTCCGTCGAATCTAGATTCCTTATCTTCTACAACCCTCCTCTATAACTCCACTTCATGAAATATGATACCTGCAACCTGCAATCACAAGGAGTGTGGTTGGGGGTTGTGGTGTTTAGGAGCTTGCCTCAGTCAAGCCCCGGAAGGACATTCAAGTCTTCCAACCACCGTTGTCAGCTAAAGAATGTGTATCCCTACAGGATAGAGGCAAAAACAAATTGATAAATGATTCAAACACAAATAGATATTACCTCAAAGGTGTAACTCACATGTAGATGAAAATCCTTCAACATATGAGAAGATGAAGCTAAATCTGCAATCACAAACACAACAACAATATTTTGCTCTGCAACAATGAATATCTTGAATGCTCTAAAATCATAAGTTCACCAAAATTTCATAATCATCTCCTAGTTTACAAATGAAACCCTAAACATGCTTCTTTATGCATTCTCGCTTTAAATTTCATAATTCAAACTTAAGATGTCAACAACGAAACCTTCTAACCGTCACATAACCAACATTCAAATTTGGGATTTGCCTAAAATAGGACAAGACAAGGGCGCAAGCGCCCATGTCCTTAGGTCCTATTTCAAGACAGGGTCAAATGCAACAATATCCCTCAAGCCTTATGTGACATGGGTTTTAGGCCATTTTCTTTTGGGAGTTAAAATGAACATGCAAGATGCAAAACAAGGGACTCGAGAGCTAAACTTAGGAGGTAAAAGTCCTAGGCCTAGATATTTTATGACATAACATTTAGCCCCCACTTTAATGTATGCATGAACGCAAGGCCCGTACATGCATTACAATACAGTCAAAACACAACAAACACGCTAGGCACTTGAAGCTAATGCATACACAAATATTGATGAACTATTTTTAGCCCCTAGTCTCAGGTAGACATTAGAAAAAACACATTACAGACATGCCAAACACAATGAATATAGTAACAGGCATGCAAAACATGGAGAAGATAGTAACAAGCATGCAAGACATGGAGAACATAGTATTAAAGACATGCAAAACACGATGAATATAGTGAATGCAGTGATTATTTATTTTTCATTTTCATCTATTTATGAATGAATGCAGATACATATGCATGGAAAGTAAAAATGCAACACAGAACCCACAATGTAGGAGGGGCATTTCTCCATACTCTTTGGACTACATATGGGGTAACAGACACACAATACAAATCTCAAAATGTAGGAGGGGCATTTCACCATGCTCTTTGGACTACACTTGAGAACAAACATGCCATACAAATCCCAAAGCATAGGAGGGGCATTTCGCCATGCTCTTTGGACTATACTTGGGAACAAACATGCAGAAGACACACAGAAAACATGAGCATCATATAGCATGCCAAAGACATACTATACATCTAAAACACCTCAAACAAGGCAATGGAAGGAACTTATTGCTAAACCCCCACCATCTTAGGCATTTTACAAGCACACCTGATGGTTGGGATTATGCCACAACAACCGCCAAAGACATGCTTAAGGGAGGATACACCAACCCAGCCTACTCGAAGCACTTTTAGAATAAAAAGGATGTGCACTAGCTCAAGAGATACACCATCCCCACCTCCACATAGGGCTTAAAATAAAAGGATACGCACTAGCTCAAGAGATACGATATCCTGCCTCCATAGATGGCTTAAAATAAAAGGATATGCACAATATCCTGCCTTCGCAGAGGGATTTCTCATTGCAATATAAAATAAAGATGTGAACTCACACATACAACATCCTTCCTCCGCATAGGGCTTACAAACAACACACTTTGTTAGTACCAAAATCATCAAACAACTTACCTTATATGCCCCCACCTTAAGGTGGTTGATATCATGTACCAATATCAAGCACTTTAAGGTAGAGAGAAAACACACAAGGGAACAAGGGTTCTCGCAAAGCCCATGCCCACAAAGGTGACATGTACTTTACGATCACTGAATGTTCCCACAAACACACAATTTCCTGCAAGAAGAGAGGTTAGAAATCTTTCTCTAAGATAATAACCACATCACATGATAAAACAATGCATGAAAGTAATCGCATCAAGAGCCAAGGTTATACTATGGATTCTAAAACTGAGTATAACCATGGGGCTATACTACAGAGATCTCAGAACCAAGTGTAACCAAGGTGAGACCCAAGATAAACAAAGTGCATGGAGCAGCTATATTGTTAGGGTTTGTTAGCAAATATTAGACATCATCAAAATATCACACGGAGTGATTCTACTAGCCAAGCGTCAAATAATATATATCAACCCCATCATCATGTATGGACTAGGTCCATTTTTGCTTACTTGCTGAAGGGACACATGGTTCGTATCAGTATTATTTATTTTTCATCATCCACCAGCTAGATAAAACCACTAGAAGGTAAACAATAAATCACGGGAGGAGAACAAGTGCCTTAGGGTCATCACGTAGGAAGGTACCCCCAGGTCACCAATCGTAATGATATGCCCCCAAGACACGACACACAACAATGAAAATAGAAAAGTAAGATAGAAGAATGATGATACAAATAGAAGAAGGGTCACAATAGAGGCAGTCTCTCGATATCCTTGACCTTACAAGAGTATCAAGGGTCATCCAAGGAGGCCTAAACAACACATAACACATCATAGGGGAAACAAAACACAGAGGTAAAGGTTTAGAAATACTTACCTGAAGAGACAACCAAACTAGCAGTCATCATCAAGCAAATCATCGTCTTCCCAATCTGGAATGTTAGAGGAAAGAGATACATAAGTACCATAGCCCAACTTTTGTTCTTGTTTTTAATTATTCATTCTTAAGCTCTTCTTGGTTTGATTCAATGTTAGGTGGAATGTTTTCTTGTTGGTGTGCATTTCATTGGGCAAAGGCTTGTCTTTTCCTCCTTTCTCTTGCTTGTCTATTTCTTCTTGTCTTATTGCTTATATCTTCAAAAGTATTGTCCTGTTGTTCTATTGGTATTTTTATGTTAGAAGAGGAAGCTTCTTCAACTCTCATTTGTCTTGATGAAGTGTCTTTTTCTCGATGAATACCCCCAATCCTTGTAAGGATGACGGAGGAGGAACCTCAGCATAGGGTCCTTTTCCTTTAGCTTTAGGAAGTTCTTCTAATGTAGGTTGTTCATCTCTTATTGTTTGCATAGGAGGCCCAACCACTCTAGATATAAGTTTTGTTTTGTATCATCTATATTATAGGAAAGAGTGATCTCTTCATGGCTTAGGGTCTCTACTAGGTTGTGGCCAAAAGTAATCAAGAGTAAAGTTGTTTTCCATTACCAAAGGTTGATATGTATTACATTGAATAGTATGCACTTGTCCATGTGAAGGGAATTTTATACAATTGTGAATGGTTGGGGGACAATGTTCATAGCTTTTAACCATGGGTGTCCTAGTTTTATGTGAAAGAGGTCGGATAGAGGGATAACCTCAAATACTTGATCCATGACTTTATCATAAACCATAACCAATAAAGTTATCTTCCCAAAGGTAGGCATAAAAGCTCCAGTATGTGTCGTAATCCTTAAATCCAAAGGTTCGTAAGAATCTTGAGTCAAATTATGTGTGACAAGGAACTCTTTTGTTACCACATTAATCATGCAATTATGATCTATAAGTCTACCATGCACCAGAATCTCCATTATTTTCACGGTGATGTAAAGAGGCCCTTCATTGTCTACAAATGTTTTGTCATGAGGTGTAAATGTAATTTCAGGTTCAGGGCTCCTTCTTTTCAAATAAGGCCTAAGAGGAATCCTAGCATTACTGTTACGATTATAAGCCATGTGTATATATGTTTTCAAATGAATGCAAGATCAGATTTTAAAAGATTTTCAATATTTATGCAAGGAACAAGTGCAAAACTATGTATGCTTATGATCTAAAATGCTTGATTTTTTACTTTTTTCAATGCAAATGCCTAAAAAAAGAAGTGTTGTGAATAAATTAATGAGGGGAAGCAAAAAATAAGCTCAATATCAATCCAATAATGCAGAAATATCCTTCACAACACACCTATAATGCAAATCTAGATCAATGACAAGGCAAAATCTAGTGAAAAAGCAAAACAAGGCAAAATCTAGTGAAAATGCAAGGTTTTCAAACCCTAGACATGATTTTTTGCAAAAAAAGACACTATAATGAAACACTACAATTAGAAATCAGTCCTAAATGAGTGTTTAAAAGAGTAGTAAAATTTGAAACAAGATTTTAACTACAAACCCTAGCTAATGCAAGAACTAGGTTATATGAAAAATGTGCAATATTAAGCAAAATCTAGCAATTTAAGCATGCAAATGTAATGAAAATGATTGATTAATGATGTACTATTGTAATTTATATCAGATCTAATAAAAATATTATAAATTGAATGAATTTCAATTAAATTATGTCAAAATGCAAGCCTAAAACGCCAATTTTTTCAAATTTTTTATTTTTTTCAATTTTTTGTATATTTTCAAATGCAATAAGATGAAAATTAAATGATGAATGCAAATCTAAAATACAATACTCAGCAAGGTGCAAAATTCAAATAAAAACATAGGTTCACCAAAATATTTAATGGGAAAAAGAGGGAAGATGGGATTGATGGGATAAATCCTCCTTTCACTACAAACATTCAAGGACTTTTCAACGGAGTTGAATCACACCTTTTGCAAGAGGATTCACCTACAAGTTGGGTGTCACTTATAACACTGTGGAAATTTAGAAATTATCAATTAATGTATTAATTTAATGCTCAAAACCCTAATTATGCAAAATCGTAAGCAAACGGATAAATTATGACAAATGCTCGCAGACCAAGATAGTAGACAGAGATTAGTTACTGACCATTTTTTGAAGTTCATGATGTGGAATACTCAGGGACATTGGCACTCACGCCCTAGTCCAATGCAGTGTTTTCTTCAGGGATTTCAGAACTCCTTACGATATTGATGATCATTGTTCTGTCCATTTCTGTCACAAATGATGTGGACACTGGCACTCACACCGTAGTCTAAGGTAGGATATTCCTTAGGATGTCGAGACTTATTCAGATGCTAATTATCACTGTCAAAGAGATTTCTATGTATGTAACCTCGGAGAACACTGGCACTAGCGCCCTTGTCCCGAAAGTGCTCTAGGTAGCTTCTTTCCATCGGATATGGAATCCTTATCTTATGCAACCCTCCTCTGCAACTCCACTCCACGAAATCCGATACCTGTAACCTGAAATCACAAAGAGTGTGATTGGGGTTTGTGGTGTTTAGGATCTTGCCTCAGTCAAGCCCTGGAAGGACATTTAAGTCTTTCAAACGCCATTATCAAATAATGAGTGTGTATCCCTGCGGGATAACGGCAAAAATAAATTGATAAATGATTCAAACACAAATAGATATTACCTCAGAGATGTGACTCGCATGTAGATGAAAATCCTTCAACACATGAGAAGATGAAGCTATATCTGCAATCACAAACACAACAACAATATTCTACTCTACAACAATGAATATCTTGAATGCTCTAAAATCATAAGTTCACCAAAAGTTCATAATCATCTCCTAGTTTACAAATGAAACCTTAAACATGCTTATATATGCATTCCCGCTTTAAATTTCGTAATTCAAATTTAAGACGCCAGCAACAGAACCTTCTAATAGTCACATAACCGGCATTCAAATTTGGGACCTACCTGAAATAGGGCAGGACAAGGGCACGAGCGCCCATGTCCTCAGGTCCTATTTCAGGGTAGGGTCAAATGCAACAATGTCCCTCAAATCCCATGTAACATGGGTTTCAGGCCATTTTCTTCTGGGAGTTAAAATGAACATGCAAGATCCAAAACAAAGGACTCGGGAGCTAAACTCAGGAGGTAAAAGTCCTAGGGGGACATTTTATGACATAACACTTTGTCGTTTAATTTGCCAAAAAAATATTTGGACAAAAATAAACTTACAAAGAGGAAAAAAGCTTTTTTAAATTAAATTTAAATAATAGCCTTTTTAGTAAAAAAAAAGAAAAGCCCAAAATAAAAAAGGATAATTCAGGGCGAATAGGGCAGAAATGTGCCCTAGATTAAAAAATATGCACTCACAAGAAAAAAAAAAACACATAAAAAATGATTTATGCACCTTTTTTTGGGGTGTTTGACCTGTTGCAGCAATCTGGGTATTTTTTAGCAAAGGCTACCAAAGAAAAAACTATCTGTAGTCAATTTTGCTAATGTGTAGGGTTGAATTTAGTGCATAGGCTGGCTCAAAGTAGAATAAAGGTGCAATAAATAGAGGTTGTGGGCTTTTGAAGGCCCTGCGTGCCTTGTAAACAAGTTACAAACTTTTTGAAGGCCTTGTTTGCCTTGTAAACATGTCATGGGCTTCTTGAAAGCCCTGCGTGCCTGTTAAATAGGTCACATGTTGCTATTAGGCCCTGCGTGCCTTTCAAATAGGTCGTGGGCTTCATTGAAGGCTCTGTGTGCCAAAAAAAAAAGTTGCCACCTTGCACAAGGTTTTACATGCCTTGAGCAGAAATCAGCCTTCTTAGTGGTGAAAAAAGCCCTCAATTGCTTCTATGATGCTACAAACAGCTTCTACAGCAAAAAAAATGCCTTCAACTACCTTAAAACAGAGATCCGCCACCAAACAAAGAAAAAATGCCTTCAACTGTTGCGCTCAAGATTTCAACAATGCAAATTTTACCAGACTTGGAACCTAACCCATTACCGCTCTGATACCATGTGGAAATCAGGATCAATTGTGGAAGATTACGAATACTGTAACAAGGAGTCACGAGAGATCAAATAATCGCACACTCAACACCATCAAAGACATAAGCAATATGCAAAGCAAAAATCGGATGAATGAATTAGCTCAATAATCAAGTACATATAGGCATCCAGTCTCTAAGAATAGACGTGTTTGAATAGGAAAAGCAAGCCTAAGAATAGTAGTGGCCCAAAGATAGGCATGTAACTACTTAACTTAGGATAAGATAACCTAGACACCTAGCTAATCATAGACGTGCTAATAAAAGCATAGCACCTAATTTTAGCATGTGCCCAATTAAGGAAGACACAGCGAAATATAGTCATACCCGTTGAAAATACCCGTTGAAATGCACCAGACAATTGAGAGGGGGGTGAATCAGTTGTCCCTAAAACTTTGAACACTTATGAACATCAACACATCAAACACTTATTTACTGTTATTCAGATTTAACTATGAAAGCATGAAATAAGAAGCTCAACACAATAACACAATCAACACATGAGACACCATATTTTTACGTGGAAAACCCTATAAGGGAAAAACCACTGTGGGTGTTAGCCCACAAAGATATATATGTTATAGCAATACTGAAAAATAGAGGCTCACTACCCAAAATGCTCACTGCAAAAGTTGAGGATCACTGCCAAGAATGACTCACTGCCAAGGGGTGGCTCACTACCAAATGATGGTGAACCAATTTGGTAGCATCTACTCCATGCCTTAGTTCAATTCCTTTGAAGCACAGTATAATTCCTCCGCTCTGCTCTTCTTACACTTCTTACCTTATCTTTTCATTTTTGCACAAGGACACATTTTTATGGCTACATTACATGTTTTTATACACTTCATCAGTCTTGGAATGTACATCAAGGTCAGCATTACATTCATCAACCATTGGAACAATCTCGAAGGTCGGCGTTACATACATAGAAATATGTCTGGACCTAAACAAGATTGGCTAAGGAAAATATGTATGCGGATCATGTTATGCCTTAGCTGGGACTCGAATGCAATCTTCCATGCCATGACACGCTTCCACAATCTTCAATGCATCTCCACAAGAAGTGAAAACAACCAAGTCAGCCAAGACTGGTGTTAACACTAGGTCTTCAAAGAACAGACTTCATCCACGATCCAAATTTCTCTTTGCGGACCAATCCAAAGGTAGGAACACAATCAGGAGACATCCACAAGCACATAGTAATCACCAAAAACAACTGCACAATCTCTAACCATTCTGCCAAGAAGATTCTTCAAATCGGAACACATAAACAACACTGTCAGCTACTGTCATAGAGAAAAGATAGCTTGCGGACCACCAAATCATAATCCATTGGAGTTAAAGATACTTATCAATACTAAAAACTTAATTCCAGAACCACATACCAAAATACTTCAATGCGGAGGAATGTAGAGCAAAATACTTTCTCCCTGTCACCACTGAATGCACAGAAAAATAATTTTTACTTTGGTGAACAGAACTCTCTCAAATCTTCATACTGGAGGCTCAAACTTGAGATATAGCATCTTTAGACATGCCTCTAAATAACTTCCAATCTACAAACAAAGATATTCATTCTACAGGAAATGCGGAGTAATCTACTGGACTATTCTTCAGTAAACAGAGATACTCTACAACACATTGTTTCCCCCGGAGGAACAAATTTTCTCAAAAGCACTTGGAAACTCAATTCAGGATCACTTACTCATTATCTCCAACACTAGCAAACATCAAAATCAAGAGCATAGTTGACACCAATGACAACACAGATATGTTGACATCAATGATAACACCAGTTAGGCACATACTTGCAACAATACCTAAGTGAGCTTAATTTACACTAACATAAATGACAATTTTATCTTCTAACTATAACATTTAACAATAACATCATATACTTTCAGCACCAATATAATGTCAATGTATTTACCATGTCATATATCATATCACATTATGTTACATTCCCCCTAAAGCACTTTATAATTTAAAATGCACGTTATCAATAATTACTATACAAAAACTTCTAACTTGCAATTTAAAAAACAAAACAAACTCATATATATATGATCCTAAAACATTAATATTTATATCATAAACAAATACTAATCTAAAAAAAGGAAAAAAAAAAAAATTATATATATATATGATCCTAAAACATTAAAATTTATATCATAAACAAATACTAATCTAAAAAATGAAAAAAAAAATAATAATAATAGTAAAATATTGCTTAAATCACAACTTTATCTTCCTAACTATAACATTTAACAAAAACATCATATCACATTATGTTTACATTCTTCCTAAATTCTAAATTGTTTCTAATAATCATTTTCTTTACCGACTCCAAGTTAACGCAATACCTGAATAGTGTGTCTATTGAACTATTAAAACATAAATGAACTAATAACATACAAAATTGATTATATCATACACAAACATAACATAATGATCTTGCTATAATAGAAACTATTCTATTTGAAACATAAATGAACTAATAACATGCAATATTGATTATATCATACACAAACATAGTGTAAGATCTTGCTATAATAGAAATTATATTGTTTAGCATGCTCATAATTTTGTGCACATTTTCAATATCTACTTAATTTATATCATGCTCAAGACACTTTAATATTTACAATGCACATTATCAAAAATTGCTTAATCAATATGGGAACCAAACCCAAGCGTCACTTGTTGTAATTGAAACTAATCTAAATAATAATACTTCTGTGTAGTACAGACATATTAGCTCTCTAAGAAAACAATTGATCCGCAAGGGAAAATACAAATTTGTATGAATCATTTGGTAGATGTATCTTAATCCCAAATGGAAGAACTGAAATGGTAGAGCTGACATAACCACGAGATGTTACAGTAATCCAGACATAAAACAACGAACATGATGAAGGTTGAAGTAAAAAATTATCAAGATATGTCGTCCTCATCGTGTCCAAGCATTGGATTGATTTTAAGCTCGTCTCTCCCATTTTGTTGCTGCCTGAACAGCTTTCCATTTCTTTATTTCGCATCTACCATCACCTCAAGCTTTTCATTCCATCGCGGTATAGGCTTCCTGTAAAATAATTCAATGTCATGACCCCTCTATAGTATTATAAAACGGGAGTTTGACAAATGCGCCGCCAGTATATCTAGGCAGTGATTCATAATTTCAATACATATTATTTCCTCTAGGCAATAATATAGCCTAGCTCTCTAAACAATTGAGAGCAACATATTTTAGAAACCAAGAGTAAAACCTGATTCCTCCTCTTTTTTTTGGATAACCAGAGGAAATCGGGATTTGGTCCAGCGTCTTGATGCTGTAGAGTTGGCAAACCTCCCTATAAACCTCTGGGCAGCATACACCGGACCCTCAACACATGCTGCAGGGTTCAAAACCCGATTCCTTCTTACCAAAGCAAGTTTGATACCATGCACCTTGTTATAGAGAAACCCTGTCTATCTAGCATGCTTCACTTAGCATCACTGATAATCTCCACAAGGACATTGTCCATGATCAAATCATGGAGCCAGTTCAATCCCTCGCAATAATTTTTGCAACAATCCTGGAGATAAAATAAAGCTGTCTGCAGGGTGGTAGTCGACATGGAAGAGCTTAACCAGCCAGCACGTTGTAAAACAGCTGGCTGGTCGAAATCTTTTCGACTTGTCGATTTATGTCCACGGTATCAGGAAATAGTGTGGTTCAAGTGGTCGACTGAAATACATTGAACAGATCATACCGGGCAGTCAAAATGAAGGGCATCAAAGATTTAGTAAACAGTAGGCACGACAACATGCCCGCTGTTTACGTGAGAGCAGTCAACACATGCATACTGGAAGGTTTTTGACAACTCTAATAGTTGTTCCTGGTGGTATGTTTAAAAAACTGTAAGCAATTGTCAACTTCTCACTATGATGGCAGTGTAATAATACCTTCTCCTCTTCCTCTACATCATTCATTCAGTATATGTCTTGAAACTGGAATCTATCAATCTTATTTCATCTTCCAGGACAATTTCTCCAAATTTGCATAGATCTCATGTTTGTGGGTGTGATCTGTCTCCGACAATAAACCCATGTACCACTTTATTTTCTTCAATCCAACCACACCCAGGTATTTTTTAAATTCATAAATCTTTCATCAATCTCCTTACCTTTTGAAGTTCACCCAAACTACCCACTTTAGATGTCTGACAGAAGAACATTCGGAGCTGCATTTTTCGGATCCAATTCAAAAAATGAGAGTTGCCAAAAACTCTCCTAACTCTATATTCTTATGTGATTTACAAGCACCAAGCAAACACATCCACATGACCACATCCGGTTTAATTGGCATTTTGATGATAAAGTTTAGAGCTTCCTCAAGATAGCCAGCACGGCCAAGAAGGTCAACCATGCATACATAATGATCTATTGTAGGCATGATGCAGTAAGAGTCGCTCATGCCACTGAAGTATTTACAGCCCTCATCCACTAAGCCTGCATGGCTGCATGCAAACAGAACACAAACAAAGCTTACATGGTCGGGGTACGTTCCGGAGTGCTTCATTAGTGTAAAGAGTTTGAGGGCATCCTTGCCATAGCCGTGCATTGCATATCCTGCAATCATCACAGTCCATGAAACCACATCGGGATAATCTATTTTGTCAAACAACTCATGTGCCTTCTGTATGCTTCCACATTTGGCATACATGTCTATCAGGGCATTTGCAACTATGACATTTGACAAAAACCCGCTTTTGATCATTCTTTGATGAAACTCCATACCCTGTTTCAAAGCTCCCATTTTGGCACAGGCTGGGAGGATGCTGGCAAAGGTGAACTGATCAGGCTGGACACCTGTTTGTTGCATTTGCTTGAAATGCTCCAAGGCTTTTTCAACAAGCCCATTTTGTGCATATCCAGCAATGATTGCATTCCATGAGACAACGTTTGGCCGAGGCATTTCATTAAAGAACCTTAAGGCCTCATCAAGAAGACCACTTTGTGCACATCCTGCAATCATCGCAGTCCATGAGATCATATCTGGATGATGCATTTTGTCAAATAACTTGTGTGCCTTCTGTATGCTCCCACATTTAGCATAGATATCTATCAGGGCATTT
Source organism: Cunninghamia lanceolata (assembly GCA_027924645.1). NCBI lineage: Eukaryota > Viridiplantae > Streptophyta > Pinopsida > Cupressales > Cupressaceae > Cunninghamia > Cunninghamia lanceolata. Next base: position 1,991,815 of record BSBN01001254.1, read on the forward strand.
GCAACTACAGCATTTGACAAAAATCCGTTTTCAATTGTCCTTTGATGGATCTCCATACCCTGTTTCATAGCTCCCATTTTAGCACAGGCTTGGAGAATGCTGGCAAATGTGAACTGATCCGCTTGGACACCTGTTTGTTGCATTTGTTTAAAAATCTCCAAAGCTTTTTCAACAAAGCCATTTTGTGCAAATCCAGCAATGATTGCATTCCATGAGACCACATTTGGCCGAGGCATTTCTTCGAAAAGCTTCAGAGCCTCATCAAGAACGTCATTTTGTGCATATCCCGTAATCATTGCAGTCCATGAAACGACAGTTGGATGATGCATTTTGTCAAACAAATTGCGTGCCTTCTGTATGCTTCCACATTTGGCTAACATGTCTAACAGGGCATTCACAACCATGACATTGGATGAAAATCGGCTTTCGATTATTCTTCGAAGAAACTCCATACCCAGTTTCAAAGATCCCATTTTGGCACAGGCTGATAGGATGCTGGCAAAGGTGAAATGATCAGGTTCAACCCCGGTTTGTTGCATTTGCCTATAAATTTCCAAGGCCTCTTCACTTAACCCATTTTGTACATACCCACCAATAACTGCATTCCATGACAAAAGATTTGGTTGAGGCATTTTTTTGAAAAGCCTTGAAGCCTCGTCAAGAGCACCATTTTGTGCATATCCTGCAATCATACCATTCCATGAAACCACATCTCGTTGAGGCATTTTGTCAAACAATTCTCTTGCCTTCTGTATGCTTCCACATTTTGCATACATATCTATGATGGCACTCCCAACTACAACATCTAATAAAAACCCATTTTCAATTATGCTTTCATGTATCTGCATACCCTCTTCCAAAGCTCCCAATTTGGCACAAGCTGGAAGAATGCTGGCAAATATGAAATGATCAGGCTTGGCAGCTGTTTGCTGCATTTGGCGAAACAGGGTCAATGCCTCCTGAGGAAATTCATGTCTTCTGTAAGCTGAAATTAACATATTCCACGAGAAAACGTCTGGTTCTCTCATGTGGTCGAAAACTCTACGAGCATCCATCAAACTTCCGCACTCGACATACATGTTGATCAGTTTGTTTTGAAAAAATGTGGTTGCAGGAAATGTCAATCCCCTTTCAGTGATGAAAGAGTGGACAAACTTACTCTCTGAGACGGCTTTCTTTGCAATGCAGGTATGCACTAGTTGGAGGTATGTGGAAGTGTCTACAGATGGGTTGTGTGTAGAAAAGAGATTATGTAGCGCCTCCTTTAATTGCCCTTCTCTACAGAGTGCTCTCAGATTGAGATTGAGGTTGAGGTTGGCAGTGAACAACATTTTACAACGAAAATTTTCAGAACGAAGACATTGACCAAAGCTTTTCTGGATAAGTTCATCCAGAAAAACGTTGGCAAATGGATCGCATTGTATAGGTGAATATTGAAGAATAAGAAAATGAGGAGTTCACTTGAATTCAAAACTCCTTACAATTTTGGGTTCTTCAGGCTAATTTGTAAGGTTTCAACTTCCATCTTTTTCATCTACTTCCACGGTCAAAGTTAATTTTCCTCAAGTAAAAAAAAGATATATAATAATTGAAATGGATGATATTTAAATGATCATTCCAATACCAAAAATATTCATCATAATAATATGGTTTTTATAAGGCCTTTCCTTTCCATTTCTTATTTAATCACTCTTCTAACTATTTTATACACTTTCTTTATCTTAATTCCCCTTCTTTTTCCTCTTTTTTCCTATTCACACATACATATGCATGCATGTATGTATATATATACATATATGTATGGATGTGTGTGTGTGTGTGTGAATATGTGTGTAATTATAACATTTACATATATGTATATATTATAATTATATAACATATGTTGTACACACACATATACATGTGTATATATTATAATTATATATATGTATATATGTACATATAGATATATGTATAAAAATACATATATATGTATACATATATACGTATACATGTATATAATTATATAGATATATGTATACATATATAATTATGCATATACATGTATATATATTTATGTGTGTATATATACATACATGCATACATATATGTATATATAATATATACATATTGTAAAGTAAGAAAAATTACTCCTCAATTGAATGTGTCAATCAAGGGAGTTTTTCACTAACATTATATTCGGGTTCTGTTTCGCTTGATGTTCTAAATGTACTCTAAGTTTTATAGAACCACTTTATGTTCTTAACAGAATGAAGCAAATAAACTAAATGCTTACAAGAAAGAACGAAACTAATAAATATTGGAAAATAGACTGCTATATATACAATTTTGGAAAATGAGTTGCAAGAGTAAAAAGAGGGATAAAAATGGACCCTGTCACTGAAAGGAGAAGCTCATTGCCTTGGACGATAGTGCGTTGTAAGGACATCTACACTAAGTGTTGGTGTCCTAAAAGTTACAAAAATAAAAATCTTCAAATCTATACAACTTCAAGATGTCTGAACACACAACAATAGACAATACAAGTACCCAACAGTCTCAAGGTAAAATAGATTCGAAAATGAAACTAGGTATGCTATTGAAGAAGAAATAAAATGAAATGGAAGAGAAGGGGAGGAGGAGTGATGAAACCTCCATGCGTTTGAAATGCTTCACTCAAGAGTACCTACAAGGAATAAAGAAAAAATGGTTATGATGCTAAGGAGCTTCCGTCAGTCAAGCCCTGGTTTCGGTATTTCTACCTCTCAAGTAGCAAATGATAAAGAATATAGAGATAAAGAGTGTGTGCTCCTATCCTACATGTGTCTAGAAACTAATAGCAGTGACAAATGAAAATAAAGTTAAGGTAGCTTCCCTAGTCTACAGGAAAGGATACCCAACAACACACAAATGTTAGTCTACACCATGAAGCATAAACAAATGATGGTCTACACCATGAAGCTTTCAAATAATATAACTAAACTATACGTGAATAGATATAAATATGGAATATTAAACTACAAAATAGGACAATGTTACTAGCTAGAGTGACAAGAAGAAGGTTGCAGTTCCTCACGGGATAGAATCCGATGCAAACACCTTCAAAACCCCAAGGAAGAACCTTCACGAATGATCAAGCTGCAACATATAAAATTCCCAAGAGCTAATAAAGATAATGCTACCAATCAATAGAGCACAGGAAATCCTCAATAGCTACCGATGGAGAGCCAAGAGAGCAATGCTTCAACCACCATTTCATAAAATTGCCAAGAGATAGATTAAGAGCCAAAAATATTGAAAGAGAATGAGAGATAGATTCAAAAATCCAACATCAAAGAGGAATAAACCTGAAATAAAAAGCAAGGGGATGTTCTGAGCTACGAAAGGGCATTACAAGAAAGTCTCATCATCATTGGAGGTGTTTGGTAACTATGAAGTATAAAAATTAGTCTTAATTAATCTACACATAATTAGACCAATCTTATACTTAACATTAGGATACGAATCACCAAAGATGTCTACCTTGTTGTTGTCTTGAAAGAAAGAGCAAGGTTGCCCGGATTCTATCCCTTTGTCGCTATTGAAATGGAAAAGATACGACTAAACTAACTTAAGTAAATACAAAAACTAAAGAATTATTTTATAGAGCAAAGTATAGAAATGAAAAAGTGGATCAGAGAGGAAATTGGCACCAAAGTACAGAAGTTTTTGTCCAGGACACCAGTGCTCAGTACAGATGTTAGCGCTCAGTGCAATCGTCTATATAGCATAGTATGATAGAAATCCTAATTCTTGATCTTTGTGTCAACCTTTTTAGTCTTTCTCAGGTCATCAAACTTCTAGAAGTGACCTACAAATGCACAAAACAAGGGAAAATGGTTGGGCTATATAGGGGTTTTCCTTAGTCAAACCCCATTTTTTATGTTTCCACCTCAACGATAGACATATTGATAAAATAATAAAAAAGTGTGTGCTCTCGTACTCTAAGTGTATCTAGAATAGCAGTGAGCGATGATAAGCAATAAATGCAATACACAAATGTATTAAATCCTACTCAGTGACTTAGAGCAGATTTACGTAATATCCCTATATGCAAGAGACAGAATGGGGATGTGTGTGTGTGTTCAACCCATGAGAGGTGTGCAATAAAACAAGTTTTTAAATAATAAAAGCACAAACAAAAATAACTATTGAAACTGTATCACCTCGCAGCGAGGAGGTAAAAGTTACTCGACGAGCAATGGTTCCAATGGGAATCCTTGAGATTCTATTGAGCTTCGATGGAAAGAGCGTAGAGCTTAATAATAAACCTCAACAATGTTGTAATCTCAATATTTGCAAAGTTTTGTTCATGAAAGTAAAATCAATTTCTATTTCAGCAAAGCCTCACTATAAAAAAGAATCGATACTTCGCAATGATAAATCTACTTGCTTTTAAAGAGAGAGCAAGGGCAAAAATCAATGCAAAGGATCATTTTGGCATGGATAAGAATGACAAAAATCATGGCAAATCACACAAGTGAAAAGACAACTTCTAAAATTGATATGAAGATTGCCAAAGGCTATTGGGACACTTGTGTGTGGCACAGATGTCCGCACTTAGTGTTGGAGTCTTAGTAAATATATTTCTTAAAAGGTCTGATCAACTCAGGGTCCTACACTAGGATTTAGGCATTTTACCATTTCTGGACATGGCAAACAAAAAGGATCAAAGCAGTGCAAAGCTACCTCTCATGGGTCGAGGGTAAGGCTTGTCGAAATTAGGGCAGACAACTGAGAGGGGGGGTGAATCAGTTGTCACAAAACTTTATCTTTTACTACATTTAATCTTCTTTACTACTTATTAACAGATTAATGATATAACCATGAAAGCATGAATCAACAACACATGAGCAGAAACACAATCAACACACATAACACCAGGATTTTTACATGGAAACTTGGTTAAGGGAGAAACCATGGTGGGGGTAAACCCACAAGATGTATTCTCTATTAAAGGAATAGAAAAATGGGAAGGCACCTGCCTTCAGGCACACTACCCAGAGCTCATTGTTCCAAGAGACTCACTGTCTACAAAAACATTCACATGGTTAACACTGAAAGTTTGGTTAAGGGAAAAACCATGGTGGGGGTAAACCCACAAGATGTATTCTCTATTAAAAGAATAGAAAAATAGGAAGGCACCTGCCTTCGGTCACACTGAGCTCATTGTTCCAAGAGACTCACTATCTACAAAAACATTCACATGGTTAACACTGAAAGTTTGAACTGAAAACATCATCTTCGCCATGCCAAGGTTCAGTTCCATTGAAGCTCACAACACCTATGCTTTGCCGCCAAACACTTCTTTGCTACCTCCATATCTTCACACACATGGGCACATTTACACAACTTCATTACACTTATTTATACATGACATCGACTTTGGAATGAACATCAAAGTCGGCCTTACAATCATCTATCTGGAAAATTCTCCAAGATAGGCATTACAAGCAATTACAATCACAAGACTTGACTTAATAAAAAATGCTACATGCGGACCACTACACTATCGGCCAAACATAGCTGGGACTCAAATCTTCCTCAAACAACATGTTGCACTCCATAGAACTTCTCCTAGATCATCCGCAACACATACGAAGCATCCAGTCAGCCAAGACTGGAAAGAACAACAACACCCAAGGAGAAATCTTCAACTACGAGCTCAATCCTTAATGCGGACCACCAACATAATAGGCACATGATCCAAAGACCTCCACAAGCACAATGAAATCAACAAGAACAATTACACCACCTCAAATCGCCATAATCACTTGCATCTTCATACAGGAACTTAAGAGCACTAACTGTCATGACTGTCACACTAGAAAGATTACTTGCGGACCTGCAAACCATGAACCACTTGAGTTGAGGATACACACCAACATCCCAAACATACCTCTAGAACTGCAGACCATAATATTCTAATGCGGAGCAATCCGGACCAAATTTATGTCACTCTGTTACCTCTTAACAACTATAAAACCCATTTCTACTCAGATGGCCATAACTTCACCAATCTTCCATGCGGACCTCTCAAATCTTAACTGGAGCAACTTCAGACAATCCTCTACAAAACCCTTTAATCCATAGACTTTGATCTTTATCTCACTGGGAATGTAGAGCAATCTACTTTACTGAACTAAACTATCTTTACTGTTTCTAATAAAGAGATATGTTGACATCAATGACAACACATCATAGGCACGTATTTGCAACAATCTCCCCCTTTGTCATTGATGGCAACATATGATGTGAAAAACTAATTCAACCATCAAGACAAGGACTTCTCCCCCTTTCTCTTATCACAACTACAACCACTTTCTTCACTGCTCCCCCTTTCACCAGTAACTACTTTTTTCTGAGTTTTTCACATGACTTCTCTCCCCCTTTGACATCAATGGCAAAGGGCACATATTTGCAATCATCTCTCCCCCTTTTTATTTCTTAGATAAAACTAAACTGAACTCCAGAATTAACATACTAACTACTCCCCCTAAGTAGCATCCCCTTAACACCAATCTGGATTACAAGATATGACTGTGAGTTCCACCAGACTTATGCACACTAGTGCACCTTAGTTTTGAACAGGAAGGGTAATAACCCCTAGCTTCACTCTGAGATACTCAAAAGTATTCTTAGGTAGAGACTTAGTGAAGATATCTGCAATCTAATCCTTAGAAGAAACAAACTCCAATCTGACTTCATTCTCATTTACCTTCTCTCTCAAAAAGTAAAACTTGATGGATATGTGCTTTGTCTTTGAATGCAACACCTGATTCTTTGAGATGTTTATTGCACTTGAATTATCACAGAAGATTGTAATAGGATCTTCAAACACAATTCTGATATCCTTCAATATTTGCTTCATCCACAAAACTTTAGTACAATTACTTGTTGTTATATACTCTACCTCTGCATTAGACAAAGATATTGCCTCCTGCTTTTTGCTCAACCAAGAAACCAATCTCTTTCCCAAGAAAAATGCACCACCACTAGTACTCTTCCTATCATCCACATCTCCTACCCAATCAGTATCTGTATATGCATGAAGAGTGAAATCATCATCCTTAGGATACCATAAGCCATATCAAATATCCCCTTCAGATATCTAAAAATTCTTTTGACTGCTACAACATGAGATTCTCTAGGATCAGCTTGAAATCTAGCAACAAGGCTAACTGCATTCATAATATCAGGTTTGGTTTGAGTCAGATAAAGCAGTCCTCTAATCATTGATCTATACCTTTTCTGATCTGCCATAGGGGAATCATCATCTTTACTCAACTTGTATCCGGTTATCATAGGAGTACTCACTAGTTTTGAATCCTCCATTCCAAACTTTTTCAACAACTCTTTCACATACTTAGACTGAGATATGAAGATGGCCTTATCTGACTGAATGATTTGCAGACCTAAGAAGAAATTTATTTCACCAAACATGGACATCTCAAATTCACTTTGCATCTGATCAGCAAATTTTTTACACATGCTCTCATTTCCACCAAAGATGGTATCATCAACAAATACCTCAACAATCAAGATGTGTTCATGATCAATTTTGAAATAAAGATTATTGTCAGTTGTGTCTTTGCTTAAACCTAACTTTAGCAGATACTTGTCTAATCTTGCATACTAGGCTCTTAGGGCTTGTTTAAGTCCATACAATGCTTTCCTCAACCTGTAGACCATATCTCCTTGATCAAACAACTAGAATCCTTCCAGTTGCCCAATATAGACTTCTTCCAACTCTCCATTCAGGAATGCTGACTTGACATCCATCTGGTAAACTTTGAAATCTTTGTAAGCAACAAAGACAAGAAATAATCTAACTGCTTCAATTCTTGCCATCGGAGCAAAAGTTTCTTCAAAATCAATTCCCTCTACCTGAGAATATCCTTTGCACACCAATCTTGCTTTGTTTCTCACAACTTCACCATCTTCATTCAATTTATTCTGGAAGACCCATTCAGTTCCAATTACATTTTTGTTTTCAAGTCTAGGAACAAGATCCCAAGTATGATTCTTTTCAATTTGCATTAATTCTTCTTCCATTGCTTTTACCCAACTTTCATCATTACAAGCTTCATTCACTGATTTTGGTTCAATCTTTGAAATCAAACAATACTCCACTTGTTCTTCAACAATTTTTCTTCTAGTTTGAACACCTTTATTTTTATCTCCTATGATCTGATCTTCAGAATGATTCAACCTTACATACCTGGGAGTTTTGGGATCTTCCTAAACTTATGATTCTTGAACTTGTTCCTCAACATTTGCACTAGCTTCTTGAGTCACTAGATTCTCCGAAGCAATCTGAATCTGAGTTTGAGTTTGAACTTGCTTTCCTTTATTTAGACTTTCATTTTGATCATCTAATTCATATCCACAAGACTTGGAAGGTCTCTCCTTGCTTTCATCAACCTTGGCATTAGCACTTTCAACAATCATTTTCAATCTCTTGTTAAAGCACTGGTATGCCTTACTTTGGTTAGAATAACCCAGAAATATTCCTTCATCACATCTTGCATCAAACTTGCCTAGATCTTCATCTCTCTTAATATAGCATTTACTACTGAAAACTCTAAAGTATTTCACAGTAGGAGCATTACCAAACCATAGTTCATAAGGTGTTTTACTAGTATTACCTTTGATCTGCACCCGGTTAAGAGTGTAGACAGTACTACTCACAGTCTCTCTCCAATAGACATGTGGAACATTTGCCTCCAACATCATTGTTCTAGTAGCCTCTTGAATAGTTCGGTTCTTCCTTTCCACAACTCCATTCTGCTGAGGAGTCCTAGGAGTAGATAACTATCTTCTTATTCCATGCTTTTCAAAAAATACATTAAACTCACCGGAGGTAAACTCTCCACCTCTATCAAATCTCAGACACTTTAGCTTCACACCAATCTCATTCTCCACGATAGCCTTGAACACCTTGAATCTGTCAAGAGCCTCTGATTTCTCTCTTAAGAAAGTGACCCACATCATCCGAGAGTAATCATCAATCAGCAACATAAATGCCAGATTCAAGCACCTACTTACTGGCAGGGGGAATTAGATTTTCAATGCAGCTCCCCCTGAGCCAGAGCTCCTATTTCAATTCCCAGAGGAATTACCAGCATCGGATTCCGGTGTGGACCCATCACCATCATTCATTACACCTTTCTTCACCCATGTTTTGTTCATTTCATTCTGGATCTCATTCACGTCTACTTTGCCCTTGCCTTTATCTTGTCTCTGCACATTCTAGTTTCTGTTTACTAGACCTTTTCTATCATCATTCCTACTTCTGCAGAATCTTGCAATATGACAGGATCTGTTGCAATTAAAGCATGCAACATTTCTTTGCTCATTTACTTGATTTCCTCTTAATCTGCACTGATTAGCCATGTGTCCAAATCTATTGCATGCAAAACATTTGCCATTGAAAGAATTTCCTCTGTTGTTAGAGTTATTCATCATCATAGTTTTGCATTCATTGGATTTATGACCATATCTTTTACAATTGAAGCATTGACCGGAGAAGGATGGGCCACTTTGATTCACTCTACTTCTGTATTAAGTAGCTCTATGACCAAATTTATTACAATTGAAACGATTTCCATTAAAGGATGGATACCTTTGAGCATTAGGTTATCTAACCGAAGGTCTTCTAGGTCTGTTTCTCTGATTCCTTGATTCAGAATTTCTTTGACTAGATCTAGAGCTTTCACCTTTCTCATATCCTAGACCATGCTTATCATCTGCATACTTTTGACTACCAAGCAGCACCTCAAGTTTAGTTGAGCTTATCTTGAACTTCTCTTTGTATTCATTTGCAACTTCTTGGTCATGTTTGAGAATGATAATTTGCCTTTGAAGTTGTTCCTCACTATACCTGGTTTCTTGTAGATCATACTCTAGATGGCCAATTATTATGTCCAATCTATAGCACTCTTATGTTCTTTCTTTCAAAGATTGATGTAGGTTTTCTTTAGTCTTCTTCCTTTCCTCAATTTCCTTGGTTAGCCTCATCACCCCAGATTCCATCTCATGTTTTAGGACAACAACTTCTTTTGCCAACTTCTCACATTCCTTTGTCTTCTCCTTCAGAGCCTCATCCATGTGATTGTCTTCCTTCTAATTTGCTAACTGTTGAATAGTTCCTTCCTCTTTTCCATAGATGTGCTTAGTTGCCCTTTTAAAGTCTGAATGAAATCCTCAGCATCTTTAAGGTTCTCTTGCATTTCTTTGACTTCTACCCTGGATTGATCAAGATCTTCTAAAGCAACTTGAAGTTGTTGATTGATGCCATTAGAATACCTGAATGAACCCATTGAAACACCTTCCCAAATCTTCCTCAAGTTGTTAAACTTCTTCCAAGGAACCTTGCTATGATACCAATTGTTGAAAGTAGGGTAGACAACTGAGAGGGAGGGTGAATCAGTTGTCACAAAACTTTATCTTTTGCTGCATTTAATCTTCTTTACTACTTATTAATAGATTAATGATATAACCATGAAAGCATGAATCAACAACACATGAGCAGAAACATGATCAACACACATAACACCTGGATTTTTATGTGGAAACCCGGTTAAGGGGAAAACCATGGTGGGGATTAACCCACAAGATTTATTATTTATTGAAAGAATAGAAAAATGGGAAGGCACCTGCCTTCAGGCACACTACCCAGAGCTCACTGCTCCAAGAGACTCACTGTCTACAAAAACATTCACATGGTTAACACTGAAAGGTTGAACTGAGAAACAACATCTTCTCCATGCCAAGGTTCAGTTCCATTGAAGCTCACAACACCTCTGCTCTGCCCTCAAACACTTCTTCGCTACCTCCGCATCTTCACACCAATGGGCACATTTACACGAATTCATTACACTTATTTATACATGACATCAACTTTGGAATGAACATCAAAGTTGGCCTTACAATCATCTATCTGGAATATTCTCCAAGATAGGCATTATAAGCAATTACAATCACAAGACTTGAGACTTAATACAAAATGCTACATGTGAACCACTACATTGTCAGCCAAACATAGCTAGGACTCAAATCTTCCTCGAACAACATGCCACGCTCCATAGAACTTCTCTTAGATCATCTGCAACACGCACGAAGCATCCGGTCGGCCAAGACTGGAAAGAACAACAACACCCAAGGAGAAATCTTCAACTACGAGCTCAATCCTCAATGCAGATCACCAACATAATAAGCATACAATCCAAAGACCTCCACAAGTACAATGAAATCAACAAGAACAACCGCACCACCTCAAATCACCAGAATCACTTGCATCTTAATACAGGAACTTAAGAGCACTAACTGTCATGACTATCACACTAGAAAGATTGTTTGCGGACCACCAAACCACAAACCACTTGATTTGAGGATACATACCAACATCCCAAACATACCTCTAGAACCGCAGACCATAATATTCCAATGCGGAGCAATCCGGACCAAATTCTTGTCACTCTATTACCTCTAAACAACTGCAAAACCCGGTTCTACTCAAATGGCCATAACTTCACCAATCCTTAATGTGGACCTCTCAAATCTTAACTGGAGCAACTTCAAACAATCCTCTACAAAACCCTTTAATCCACAAACTCTGATCTTTGTCTCACTAGGAATGTGGAGCAATCTACTTTACTGAACTGCACTGTCTTCACTATTTCTGACAAAGAGATATGTTGACATCAATGACAACACATCATAGGCACATATTTGCAACAAGGATAAGGCTATAAATGGTCCTAAAACATGCCAGAGGTGTGGACACTAAAGCGAGTATCAAACATAGCATGAAATTTTGGGTGAACACAATTTACAATGTTACATTTAGCCCCCACTTTAGCGAGTGTATGATACCACGTGCATATGCATGCTAAAGTATAAGAAATAAATTACGGAAAGCAAATAAGCATGAGAGATACCCAAAAGGATACTATAGAGGACATTGATTGTCTCCAAGTGAGAGTTTGAAGCTCCTAGCTTAGGAATTTGCAACACATAGTGTTAGTTACCACATCCTACAAAACCACTTGTCAGATAAACAATATCATCCTGTAGGGCAAAAAGAAAAATGTCACTTAAAAAATTTCTAAGGGGAATGAGATGGGAAAGTGATCTAGAGTGAAAAATGAGGGTAGATGTGTGCCCCGTATTTTTGCTTGCTCATTTGAATGTAGAAACAGGGTATAAATCTACTGCGTCGATTTTTCTAAAAACTGATGAAAAGGCCTTCAATATGGTCATTAATTAAAATAACACTAAGCTAAAAAGAATACCATGATATGGAGATGAGAACCAAGTTTCCAACATAATGAGTGACATGAACATCAGAGTTTGTAGGCCCAAGTTATGAGAGTTTTTGTGATGGGTGCTTTAGAAAATGGTGAAATTTTTAAAAATTTCGTATAAATAGTAAGTTTGGTTTTCACTTTTACTATTTATTTGTAATTTGATTTTAGAAAATTTAAAGGATTTTTCAGCATCCCTAAGCACAAACATGCCTTGTAAATGAGCTTATCGAGCACCTCGGTTGGACGTGTTGAGGACACACGTAGAGCAGGGCGTCGCTATTCACGAGGTAATTTCAAAATTTAATTCCACATTCATTTATTACCTCATTTTTCATGTCAAAGGGGACATCTAAGCACTGGTGTCCATCAAGCATGCCAATGTCCTAGGGACACACTGGTGTCTTTAGGACGTGCCAACATCTTGGAAATTTGTTGGGGTCTAAGAAAGGTGTTGACATCCTGGGCACTGGTGTCCAACAACTTTTGCACAAAATTCAAGTTTTTGAATGTAATTAATTTTTTTATTTCAAATGACAAGGAATTGATGGATTTCTATTGGTGGAATCACAAATTTTTCTGATGATGCGGGAGCATGCTTGTGGGCACTTGTTCGCATTTTTGTGGAGTTGTGCCGACACACTTTCACTAGCGGAGGTCAAGTTACTGTGGTATGTCGAGTGTTTACCACGCTCATGATGAGATTCCATGACAGCATGTTAATGACGCTCATGGAGTGTTGGGACTCAGACACCTCTACCTTCCATCTGCCAATGGGAGAGATAACCGTCACGTTGGAGGATGTGTACCGTCGAATCCTTTAGCTACCTTTCCCTAGTCATGCAGTTATGATCATAGACAAGAGGCCTCTAGCTTATGTCTAGGTGAGACAGATGCGCTGCTTGGGGTGGACCATGTTGATGGATGTCACAAGACATATCTACATTAGTTGGTTGGAGCAGGGCACCATTGTCATGCCATTGATTCATTGCATCATGACCATGACCATCACCCTGCAAGTTATGTAGGATGGACAAGGCACACACCTGCATGGGGGCCTTGTCCATACTATTCAAGTGATGTAGATTTAGATGATAGTGTTCGCATGCAGATGAAGCATGCTAGCACATCTATATCATAATTTGGGCCACTATGTGCACTACAAGGCCTATAGCTTAATGACCTGCATGCTTCTTCAAGTGTGGGCTTTCGAGCACATTACATTCATGCAGCTAATGAGTGCTAGGTAGCACCCATGAAATACACCTTTTTACCCCTCTTTTTCTTTCCTTCTTATTCCATTGTCATGATGACTGCACCAAAGTAGATTAACAAGATTATTCTAATTATGATTAATGAGAGATGAATTACTTAAAATCATGATTTTTGATTGAGGGACTAATGTGCATTGAATTGATGGAAATATGCAGAAATTCTCTCTTTTTGAATCTACAGGTGTAGATGTTTGGGCAAAGTCAATTTTGGTCATCTCCAGAGGTGGTCCTAATAATCTCCAGAGCTGACATATGGATACCGCACCAGTCTCCAATATTTTTCCAATATGATTGGAGAGATTTTGAGATAAGGGGGTGAATCATCTCCAGAGTTGGACTGAAGTCATGAGCATATCTCTGGAGCTACAAACAGAAGCATACACCTCTAAAGCCTGCTCAACACAAGTGTAGATTTCTAGCGCCGCTACCAGTCAACACTTCCAGTGGTGATTGGGGTGCTCCAGATATTACTCAATCAGCACCTAAGTAATTGAATGAAGACCCTAGTTAACTGCTAGAAGTTTTATTTCTCTTTTTGATTTTGCATGAGTTCTTGACAAACTGATTAAGTACCTATATTTCAGGGCCTCGTTGTCCAGTTGTATTTGAAACTAAGACTCAAATTTAGTGAGAATGTTGTTCCACTAAATCTGTTTTAATTGCATGACTTTTTACTCTGTAGTTAAATAGTTAGTAGAATATGAGATTGGTACTGTCTCATAGATGAACTAGTAGTTAGGGTAAGTGATATCTCATCACTGGATTAGATATAAACTTACAAAGTAGCAGCAAAAGAAGACAGCGGATGAATTATTATTATTGTGATCTCATTTTGATATAGATACTTTTCTAAATATAAAAGGATACTGATGGAATTGGACTAAAAGTGAATTGTGATATTCTTGTGCCGATTCATTGCTTTAGTCTTCATCCCTAAGGGTGTGGAGCAAGGGCCCACTCCCACCACCAAGGCAGAAGGCTAGTATTGTTTGTTTGTTATTCTATTTCAGATTCTGTTGTTTGCTATTCTATTTCAGATTCTGTTTAGAAAGATAGTTATTGTTTTCTCATAGATAAATGTATGTTTCAATTGTATGGATTAGTATAGATCTAAATTAGCAATTCATTGTTTCAGCTCTGTTTCCAGCATTTCTAGAATTTATTTTCATAGCAGATAGATCAGTAACATTAGTTTCTTCAATCAGTAGAGATCATTAGAGTTAGTTAAATGAACTGGCAACTATAGGATTCCTAATTGTAAATAGCCAAGGACACAGCCTTGGATTTGACACATGACAATATGATTAAATGCCGAGGACCAACGACCCTTGTCAGCAGCCAGCAGGATTTCCATTTGCCATCATTTGGTCAGATTCCTGAGTACATGCCTACCTTCTGAGGAGGCCATGGCAGTTTGGTGACTTGTTACATTGGAAAGTGACCCTCGATAAGATGTGTTAGTAGGTTACTTGGCATAGAACAAAGCCGACTAGAGGATACTACACATTATGCGGAGGTCAGAAGTTGATAGAAGACACATCCCTACCTATATTAGAATAGTATATATAGAGATAGGAGATATTAGAATGTAAGAAAGCATGATAGGAGAATATGATATATTCTGATGTAACAATGAAATAGAAGTCATGTATGTAACTGGTGAGGCAAAGACTTAGACCTGCCAGAGGATGTGTACATTTGGTTGATGTTAATATATATATGGAGATTTATCGGTACCAGGTAACTATGTGTGTTATCTTATGTTGATGTATATGTGATGCTCTGTTTGGTTATTCTTTGTGTTTTGTTGTCAATCTCTAGCTACTTGACTGGGGTATAAACTACAAAGACTTGACTGAGGACCGGATCTCCAGACTAGTATCTCCTCTACATTTCTTTCTAACATTTGGTTCCATTGTCGGGACCCTGGAAGAGGGTAGTTAAAGATTGGAAGGGAAAAACATCTGAATAAGTAGCGCAAAGTTCCAGAAAAGAGAAAAGGTGAGGTTGATGGGAAAAAATTCAAATTACGGAAGAATTCAAATCTCCTTAAGTTTCTACCTCTATGAGAGGGGGCAAGCACTTAAGGGGATGGCAAGTGGGAAGGGGGTAGGGTCTGAAAGGACCTTACAAATGATGTGAATCTTTAAATAAGGATTCCATGGGGTATAAGAGAACTAATGGAACACCAAATCCAACAAACCCATGGTGAAAGGGGAGTAGTGGAAGAAAAAGAAGATCGGTGAAGAAATCACGACCGGAATGGAGATAAGTAGAGAAGAGAGATTAAAGCAGATTCAGGAGTGAAAAGAACATTACCGTAGAAGAATGGAAAGTGCATAAATGATGGAGGAAGGAGGGATAATAGAAGGTGCGGAAGAAAAGATAGAAGAATTTGAAGAGCGCACCACTGAGGGTGCTGCCAGAAGGAAGGAATAAGACAAGTGCGTCATGAAGGATGTTGCTAAGCACGCCAAGGAGGGTGCTACCAGAGGAAGAAGTCAGGTGAAGAAGACATAGATAATGTTATGGAGAATGCTGAGTAGCATACCATTATGGGTGATGCCGAAGAAGAATATGGAAGGGAAAGAGAAAAAAAATAGATGAATTAGGGTTTATGCCACTAATTGTTGAAACATATGAGTTAACACCAGAGATTTGGAAGATGGATGAGGAATATATAGAGGAGTTAATTTGCTAAAGCATAAAGGATATAAGAGAAGGAGGAGGAGATGCGGTAAACATTGAGAGGAGTTTTGAGGGTTTTGGAAGGCTATTTGAATCATCATTGGATGTTAACATGATGTCGTTCACAAATGGAAGAGTATCCCCTAATTTGAAGAGACACTATGAAGAGACACAACCCCTGGACCATGAGCCACCCCGAGTGCCATATAAAGTCAAGAGAATTTTAGTTGAGAGGGAAGACATTCAAGCAAACAAAGAAATGGATAGAATAGCAGAGATCTAGAGCAATTTTGCAAAAATTTTAGGAGAGGAGTACTTTGAGATCCAACTACAAAGAGATAAGGGAAGAGAAGGAAAGTAAATTGAGAGAAGACAACATAACTGAAGGAGCAGACTGGAAGAAATTACCGCAGAGACCAGAGGTTATGAGAAGATCAATCATGGATACACCTATTAAGTTACATGTATTTGAGAAAGATACTACCAAGGTAGCCGAACACATTTTTGTACTGGAGTCAATTTGGAACCTGAAGGGAGTAAAAAGAAATGAAATCAAGCTATTTGACTTCATAGGCACCTTGCGGAATGAAGCATTGAAGTGGTATAGGAAGACATACCGAAACAGTGACAAGGAGTAGGATAGATCAAGAAGGCATTTTTGGAGAACTTTGGAGTTTCAGATGTTTCGATAGAAGGGGTAAGCAAGATGAGAGATTTGATGCAATTGGAGAAAGAATCAATAAAAGATTTTGATAAAAGATTCATGGAGACAACTAGGAGATTGGAGGAACCACTGACTGAAAAATAAAAGATAGAATGGTTTTTTTTCTAGAATAAGCCGTGAAATAAGATCAACCCTAGATGGAAGGATCTTTGAGACATATGCAGAAGCGGTGACACTAGCCTACCAAATAGAGTCTCAATCCTGGCGTAGACAAGATAAGATGAAAGAAAACTTAAAATTAGAAAAGCTAAAGTTGGTATTGGAGCAATTGGAGCTGAGGCAGGAGATATTGGTTAAGTAGGAGGAGAATACACAGAAGCAAAGACCTAATATTTGGTGCTTATGTTGTATAAGAGAATGCCACTTGAGAAATGAATGTCCTAGGATGAAAGGGGAAAGAAAAGTTGCTGCAATAAAAGAAGACACCAAAGCAACAATGAAAATAATCGATTCAATATATTATGGATTATGTGGAGAATGGGATGAACATGAAACATCGGATTGCCCTTCACAAAACTTCCAGAGGAAAAGAGACTTTGTTGATGACAAAGATGAAGCATGGTATGGTGGAAACACTACAAACTATGCAGAGAGTAGCAACATGACATATATGAAAGAAAGAAACTCAAATGATCATGACTACAAGCAACCAAGTTGGAGAAATCAAAGGAATGTCAATGCCATACAAAATTCAAATTCTAGCGGTCCATCATATGGAAATAGCTATAATAATGATGACAAAGAATGGTGTGGAGTCTATAGAGGAGGCAAAGGTCATGGAAGAATTCAAAGAAGATGTTCACTCTCTAAAACTAATAAACATGGCTACAAGATCTGATTTCACTCTGTATTTGTTCTTCATCCCCATAAAAGTCTCCCCCAGAACCGCACTGATGGCATTCAAACCAATCAGAGACTTTGTGTTGAACACCTTCATCAACCTCTGGTTAGAAATGGGCCCTAAGAAGGCGATCTATCATTTCCCAGCCAATAGAGGCACTATTGATTTCATGCTCTCGAAGCTTTCTCATAGTGTAGACAAGCATGAGTAGGGGAAGAAATAAAATCTACCCCACCCCTATCTCCAAAAATCCACCTTTCCACACACCAGCACCAACCAAGCTTACACGCTCCATAATACCAATTTTGATTTCCCTTGATTTGGAGAGCTTCAATAATAAAGAGAATTAAATTCTTTTGGCTACGGTTCAATAATGGAAAGCATGTGAAGCATCAAACCACCACCACCAGTGACACACTCTTTGTCAAACCACTCTCCATTGGCCTCCATAGTGGTCAGTAAAGCCACCTCAACTGCCACTTCAGTGCTAACTCCTTGCCACACCTTCACGAGTCTACTTGGCCTCTTTGACAATAAGGGCTTCTAAGTTGGGAGATATATTTTTCACCTCCTCCAATGAATATTTGATTTGGAAGTCCTCGATCATATCAAAGGCTAAATTAGCCAAATTATCAACCACCTTATTCTCCTCTTGAAATATATGGTTTACCTTGTAGACCCTAAAGTTAGCCAGTAGTTCCAAGCCTCTTACCAGTGAATTGTTCAATTTCCAATTTTGAGTCTGGTTATTTTGTATGGCACTGACTGTGATCTGAGAATCCCCCTCTATGTGAATTCTTCTAACCCCTAATGATAGACCCAGTTGTAGACCCAAGATGAAAGCCTAAATTTTTTCTTCATTGTTAGTAAGGATTCCAATCTTCCTCGATGCGGCACCAATCAGCCCACCAAGCTCATTTCTAATTATACATCCAATGGAGGCTTGTCCCAGGTACCCCCTGGAGGCCTCATCAAATTTAAGTGTGGCCCATCCTTCATCCGGGGCCTACCATCTTACCATAGCTCTACTTGCATCCAGATTATCCTAAGAAACCCCTTTAACGGGGGGAATAACTAGCCCTTGCTAGTTTTTCCGCATGAGGCCATCCCAAGCCATAAAGGATCTACCTTTTGTTTTCTAGCTTCTAAGCACATTGTTAGCCACCTCTACATTTGCTCCTTAAATATTTCTCCACAGGAGGTCCATCTCCATTTCCTTGCCTTCAAAGATTCTTCTATTTCTTTCCTTCCATATTTCCCAAATCAGGATCGAAGGGCTGATGATCCAGAGGCATGAGAACATCGCCTTCCAATATAAAATCAGCCAAGAGTTGAACAAATCTAATAGACTTCTTAGAAAGGCACTTTCCCAATTCAATTTCTTCAATAGTCTCAGCCAGCACTATTCTGTGAATCTACATCCCTGAAGGAGATGGTATGTCTCCTCTTCATGTTCCTTGCACAAACAACATCTAAAAGGCCCATAATGGTCGAATTTCTTCAATATTTCATATTAGAATTCTACCTTGTAGAGATGCCCAAGAAAACATTCTTGCCTTTGGGAGACACCGGTTATCCCATATGAGATGGGTAGGCCAATTCTCCTTAGCTCTATCTACCTCCTTGACAATGTAGCCTATTTTCACATTGTATTTACCTAATTTGGAACCACACCAAATTAATCTATCCTCTCCATTTTGAAACTACTATGCTTCTCCCATCCAACTCTTATTTCAAAAGGTCCGATTGGGCCTAAGGGATCCCCAAATCCTCTAAGTATTTCCATCTCCATTCCATGATACCTTCCTGCTCATGAAAAACACATAGTTTTCAACCTTTACTCCCCATACTAATGTCAACATGTTTCTGCATTCCTCCAACCCTTCAATGGTTTTAAGGGATTTATGCCCATTCCATGAATCCTTCTAGAAAAGGGCCTTGCTACCACTCCTTACCTCCTAAGAAAGGTGGTTGGTGACTAATTATCTACATTCCAAAATGAAATTCCAAATTGTTGAACCTGCAAGGGGTTTTCCATTGTTAAGATCCTATCAGGGTTGTCTGAATCTAGGTATTTACTTTGAAGTATCCTAGCCCACTTTGAGTGCAGATTGCTATACATTTGCCAAACCAATTTGGCTCCTATAGCTTTATTAAAGGATGACCATTTCCTTAATCCACCCCCCCATCTTTTTTGATTTGCAAATTTTGTCCCAAGATACTAAGTGGTATTTTCAACCATTCAAATCTCCACTCCAAAAGAAGTTTTTCATGCTTTTGTTCAAATCTTCCTCCACCTTTTTAGGCATTTTCAAACAATGCATAGAAAAAATGGGGATAGTTGAGACCACTGATTTAAGCATCTAGACCCTTCCTGCTACCGACAGCCACCTGCCTTTCCATGATTCCATCTTGTTTTTGCAATTGGTCACTATTTGGTTCCAAATATTAGATCTAATTGCTCCTTGGAATAACGGAGCCCCTAGATATTTCCTAGGCAAAGCTTTGATTCTCAACCCCAACTTCTTGGCTAACAACCTTTGTTTTCTAAGGTCCGTGTTAAAGAAATATGCCTCAGATTTATTCTAATTAACACTCTATCCTTATGTGAAGTAGAAATTATCAATAGAATCCTTCATTACTTTTGTCTCCCTTCTACTGGCCACTCCAAACAGCAGTGTGTCATCCACAAATTGGTGGTGTGTGACCGCTTTTGTATTTGGAGCAAGTGAAATGCCTTTCCACTTGCCCAACCTTGATTCTTCCTTAATATATCTCCCAAGTGCTTCTACCATTATAATGAATAGAGAGGGTGAAAGGGGATCTCCCTACCTTACACCATTATCTGAATCCAAGAAACCTTTTGGACTCCCATTCACTAGGGCCAAGAATTTGGATGTTTCTATGCAGCTTTTGATCCACTAGATCCATTCATCACAAAGACCAAACTTTTCCAAAACTACCAACATAAATCCTCTATTGACCTGGTCATAAGCCTTTCTAATATCTAACTTCACTAGCATCCTTTCTGCCTTACTTCTTCTCACCATATGAATAGCCTCATGCAAGCGATAATGATTCCATTAGAGATAGATCTCCTCAGTGTAAACCCACTTTGCTCCTTAGAGACAAGAAGGGGGAGAAGCAATTTGATTCTATTGGCCATTGATTTAGAAATAATTGTATACACTGTGTTACAGAGGGAGATAGGCTTATAATCATCCATGGTCTCAACTTTATTGTTTTTGGGGATTAAGGCAATGAAAGTAGTATTCGTTGCTTTTAGCATTGTGTTATTCCTTCTAGCCTCCTCTAGTGCCTTTACCAAGTCTTTCCCAATGATATCCTAGAAATGTTGGAAAAAAAAAGGGCTGGAAAGCCATCTGGACCCAAGGTCTTGTCAAGGGCCAACTGAAAGGTAGCCGTCCTAACCTTTGCCTCTGAAAAGGCCTTATTTAGTTCTACATTTCATTCCTGATCTAATAGGCAAAGGATTCTTCTCAGGACTTTCCCTCTAAAGACCTCATTGGTATTATCCCCTTTGTTTAACAAATCCTTAAAGTAAGCCACTGCCACCTTCCCTATTTCTTCATGATTAAAGACTACCACACCCTCACCATCCTTAATAGATGGGATTCTATTGATGCTTCTCTTAACCTTGGTCGAATTATGGAAGAACTTAGTATTCCTATCCCCTACCTTTAGTCAAGTCTCTCTTGATTTTTGCTACCAAAAAATTTCCTCTCTAGCCAATAGTTCCTCAAGATGCTATTTTAAAGCCTTTTCTTTGTCAAAGCTCTCATTATCCATTCCCTTCCTCAAGAATTTTCGTTTAGATCTTACAGTTATTTTTCCATTATCACTTTTTCTTCAAATATATCCTTAAAATGACTCTTATTCCATTCTTTGAGCTTGAGTTTCACATAAACCAACTTTTTCCACAACTTAAAGAGCCTTAACCCCAACACCCTTGGGGTTTGGGACCATTACTCCTTAATTCTATCTCCAATGCTTGGACCCCTCAACCACATCTTTTTGAACTTAAAGGAGCTTCCCAAGGGTCTCACATCCTTATCAAACTTGAGTTGCACTCGATAGTGATCAGAGCCTGAGAAGGGGACCATATCCCAATTTCCTCCAACTAGGAATCGATCCAAGTGCTCTGCTATATTGGTGAAATGCTGATGCCTATTTTTCTAATTGTATGATCCATTTTTTGGCAATATATCTTGCAAGAAATTATGATTTATAAAGTCCTGGAAGCCTTTCTGCCCTGGTTTCGGGAAGAATTCCCACCCCTCTTCTCATTGCCATCCTTTTAGCATTGAAATCCCCACCATCTATAACTTTCTCATCCCTTATTACCTGTAAGTCTGTAATAATTTAATTACAGACTAATATTTTATGTTTTGTCTTAGTTGGACCATAGATATTCATAATGACGAAGCTTTCTACAGTTGTCAAGGGCCTGCATCTACAAATATGCCAATGGTCAGAATGTTGAATTGCCTCCACATCCAAGCTATAGGTGATGAGTGTCAGGTAACACCCATGAAATATATCTTTTTACCTCTCTTTTTCTCCCTTCTTATTCCATTGTCCTAATGAATGCACCAAAATAGGCTAACAAGATTGTTCTAATGATGATTAATAAGAGATGAATTACTTAAGATCATGATTTCTGATTAAAGGACTAATGTGCATTGAATTGATGGAAATATGCAAAAATCTTCTCTTTTTGAATCAACAGGTGTAGGTGTTCAAGTAGACAATTTTGTGCATCTCTGGAGGTAGTCCTAATGATCTCTAGAGCCGACATCAGCCTGCCATGACTGGTCTCCAATGTTTCAAATTTGATTGGAAAGGTTTTTGGGATAAGAAGAAGAAGCATCTCCGGAGCTGGATTGAAGTCTTAAGCATCTCCAGAGCTGAACGAGAAGGTCACAAACATATCTTCGAAGCTACAGACAGAAACATATGTCTCCGGCGCCTCTTTAGAACAGTGCAGATTTCTACCACAGCTGTCGGTCAGACACTTCCAAGTGGTGATCGGGATGCTCCTAATATTACTCAAATCATCACCTAATTAATTAAGGGCAGTCTATAGTTAACTGCTAGAAGTTTTTATCTCTTTTTGGTTTTTGCACGAGTTACTGATAAACTGATTTAATACCTATATTTCAAGGCCTCACTACCCATTTGTATTTAAAACTAAAACTCAGATTTAGTGTGGACTTTTGTTCCACTCAATCTATTTTTTATTGCATGGGTATTTATTCTGTAGTTAGACTGTTAGTAGAATAAAGAGATTGATGTTATCTCTTAGATGAACTAGTAGAATAGGGTGAGTGATCTCTCATCATAGATTTAGATATAAACTTACAGAAGTAGCAGCAAAAAAAGGACAGTGATTATTTTTCTAATTTTTGTAATCTCATTTTGATATCAATATTTTTTTGAATACAAGGCGGATGGAATTGGACGGAATTGATTTGTGATATTATTCTCTTGTGCTGATTCTTTACTTTAGTCTTCAACCCTAAGAGTGTGGAGCAAGGGCCCACTCTCACCACCAAGACAGAAGGCTAGTACTGTTGTTTGGTTGTTTCAAATTCTGTTTAAAGATAGTTATTGTTTTCATGGGTAAATGCATGTTTCAGTTGAAACGAATAATCTAGATTTACTTTAAAGCAATTCATTGTTCAGTTTTGTTTTTAGCATTCTTGGAATTCATTTCATAGCAGACTGATTAATAATATTAGTTTCTTTAAAGCAGTAAAGGTCATTAGAGTTAGTTAGATAAAACTGGCAACTATAGGATTCCTAATTATAGATAGCCAAGGACACAGCCTTGGATTTGACAAAAGAAATATGATTAAATGATGAGGTACAATGACCCTTGTCATTTTTGGCACCGTTGCCAGCGATGTATTGTGTTAATTAGGAAAACTTAGCTAAACAGTTTTAGGATAGATATGTATGGTCAGAGCTAGAGATTCAAAAGGAAGATACATAAAACAGACACCCCATCAACAAACTATAGGAGAAAGCAATGGGGTGGCACACGATCTTATTGAAGAGAGACATCTAGAACCTACCTTGGAAGATGCATCTGAAACTAATAATCCTTTCAATCCTCCAAATCTTCCACTCGCTGACTATATCCAAGAATTACAACAAAAATTTCAGGCAGATCCTTTGATAGAACCTAATTTCCTAGAACCTCAAGGAGAAGAACCAGTACTAGAAATGGATGATAATCATGGAGATGAGGAAAATTAAGCTCCAAGAACCTTCTCATATCCCATTGTTCTGGCTGCTGGAGATAATGCCCCTATGAAAAATATTTCACTTGCACATTTGCCAAATTTTAGGGGTCTTGCTTCTGAGGATCCAGATCAGTTTTTGTTTGAATTCAAAGTGGTATGCCAAACTTATGATTATGGATCAGATAATCAAAAACTCAAACTGTTTCCCTCAACCCTAAAGGATTCTGCAATGAGATGGTTTATGGGCCTCCCCCAAAATTCCATCCATTCCTAGGATTAGATGGAGACAGAATTCTTGGGAAAATACTAGGACTATTGTAGAGTCAGTGATAAGAATGAGGAATTATTCAAAATTAAACAAAGAGAGGAAGAGACATTAGAGGATTATGTGGATAGGTTCAACTTCGCTTTGAGAAGGTATGGCAACCCAGTAAATCACTCTTTGGCCAGAACCCTATTTGTAAAGGGATTAGATAAAGAATCAAAACAAGCACTGGATTTGATGGGAAAAGGGAATATCAACAAAATGATTATGCTTGTTATAGAAGAATTCTGTAGGAACTATTTCAGAACCCAAGATGGAGTGAGAACTCCCAAATTTTTCAAAAGGAAGAATGAAATAGGACAGTTAATGGAAGAGATTGCAAATCTGAAAACACATATTCTGGTCCAACTAAAAACCACATTGGATGGGATTCAGGCAAAAACTAGAAAAACTGATCAAGGTAGAACAATTGAACCACTCTCCATTTATTGTCCTAGGTGTAGAAACAAGCATCTGTTGAGAGAATGCCCTTTAGACAAGTCAGAGATCTATCAGATATGTGACAAGGAACATCCTACCAGTCAATGTAGTCAACTTCCAGCCCTAAAAAGGCTGAGTAAGAAGAATGCCATTATGGAAGAAGAGTTTAACTATGTAGGACAAAAACAAGCTGAGAATTTCCATTATAATCAGTGTCCAAACCAGCCTTCTTACAGAGGACCTTCTACTTGGGGAAATAATCAATGGAATCCAACTTGGCATGAGCCTCAAAATAATCCTCCTTGGGGACAACAGGATTGGCCAAATCAACAATGGCAAAACCAATATTGGCAAAATCAACCCTGAGGAAATCAACAATGGCCACCACAGTTCAGATCACAAAACATGCAGCCTCAATGGGGTCCTCAATAGGGTTATAATCAACAATACCAAGGACAACCTAGATGTTTCCAACCTCAACAACAAGCATTACTAATTGGACCCCCAACACACAAGGTTGGTCACAAAATGAACCAGTTAGCCAACCACCCTTACCAGATCAACTTATACCAAATCTATGAAATAAACAGGGAGCAATTGTTTACATGACAGAACAAGAAAACATGGCTAGTATTAACGCTATATATCCCAATAATCTATAGTTGCATTTTGGGAAGGCATTCCCAAGACCTTCTCCTCCAACTATAGTTGAAGTAACCAATGATGTGGAACCTGAAAATTCATCCACTCAACTTCCAGAGGAGATTACTACTGAAATAGTGTAGAAAGAATCATCCTTGGATAACTCTGGAGTTCCTCCTAAAACGCTGACTCCGGAGAACATTCCTGGAAACATTTCTGATAAGAGCTCCGAAGATGCTCCGGAGACGAAAAAACTAGCACCATACCCAAAACGACTCAAACAAGATGTTCCCCAGAAAAAAGATCTCACAAAAACAAGTCCAATCTACCCTGGAATCAGAACTGTTACAAGAAATTAGATAACTAAACATTGAAATTCCACTCCTCCAAGCAATCAGAGATGTGCCATAACTGAACCAATTCATCAAACAATATTTTGTCAAAACACAGGGCAGGAATAAAAACTTTCCTTCTACAATCCAGGTGGAAGGGAAAGTAGTAGATCTACTGATGGGAGAAATGCTCCTCCCAAAATATGGAGACCCTAGAAATCTTGTCATAACTATTTACATCTCAGGGGTAGAAATTTCAAATGTTTTGGTTGATTTGGGAGCAGCAATAAATGTGATGACAGTTCATACAATGGATAAATTAGCCCTCACAGGTATCCAATCCACATCTACAATCCTTCAACTTGCTGACCAGTCAGTAGCGATTCTGAAAGGGGTGATTACTGATGTTCCAGTTGTGATAGAATCATAGGAATTCCCAGTGGACTTCCTGATATTGAAACCAAGAAACTAGAGAAATGCTTATCCATTGATATTAGGAAGACCATGGCTGGCTATAGCGGCAACATCTATTGATTGTCGAACTGAGGATATGGTCATTTCTAATGGGATAGATTTGAAGAAAATATCTCTGTATCCTCCAGCTAAACCATCAATACATTATACAGGAAGAGTATGGGTGGATGAGCTAGATAACATGGAAAACAATACCTTAGTAGCTATGGTCACCATCAAGGAACATATGGGTGAGTTGGAAGAAGAAATCTACTATGATACAATAGAAGATATTACCCGCATCCTAATCAATGAGGATGTAATGAAGCTTGCCCAAGATTCTAGGAGAGAACTTCTCACTTCTGCTCATTGTACCCTAGCAAATATCATTCCTTGTGGAAAGACCTTTTACAGAGACTTAGCCACATTCCACATGTTGCTTCCACATTCTTGTCCCCTCAATACCATGATTCCAGTATATGAATTGACTACATCCATGGATCAAATCACAAAATAGGTCATGATTTTACCAGGAAAGACACTTAATATCAACACTCAGTTAGCAGCAAATCAGGAAGAAAAACTTATCCAACTCCTGATTTCCCATTCAGCAGCTTTTGCTTGGTAATACCAAGATATGAAGGGCATCCCTTCTGAGATATGTACCCATCATATATATACTGAAGATATCAAACCTGTCAGACAACCCTAGAGAAGATTGAATCCTCCTTTAAAAGACATTATTAAGACTGAAATAGAAAAATTGCTGCAAGTATGGCTTATATATCCAATCTTAGATAGTTAATGGGTTTCACCCCTAGTCATAGTGCCTAAAAAGAATGGGAAATGGAGAGTGTGTATTGACTATAGGGAGATAAACAAGGCTACAAAAAAGGACTACTTTCCCTTACCATTCATTGACCAAGTGTTGGACAACCTTGCTGAGAGAAAGTATTTTCTTTCCTAGATGGGTTAGTTGGGTATAACCAAATCTAAGTAGCACCTGAAGATCAGGACAAAACCACTTTCACCTGTTCTTGGGGAACCTTTGCCTACAAAGTTCTTCCATTTGGACTATGTAATGCTCTAGCTACATTTCAAAGGCTTGTTTTAGCCATTTTTGTTGAATTAGCTAATGAGTGCATGGAGGTCTATATGGATGACTTTATTGTGTATGGGGACAACTTTGAGGAAGCTCACATAAACCTTGAGAAAGTACTAAAATGTTGTGAGAAGAATCAATTATCCCTGAGCCATGAAAAGTGCTTCATGATGGTAGAGGAAGGAATTGTATTGGGACACCACATTTCAGCAAATGGGATCAAAGTGGACCAAAACAAAATAGAAGTAATCAAACAATTACCTTCACCCAAAAATCAGATAGATGTTAGAAGTTTTCTGGGTCATGTAGGCTACTATAGGAAAATTATAGAAAATTTTAGCAAAACAACTACCCCCCTATTTACACTGCTTAACAAAGACACATAATTCTTATGGACAGAAGACTGTCAATCAACATTTGAAACCTTAAAAGACAAGCTTGTTGTCACACCTATTTTGAGAGGACCTAATTGGACTTTACCATTCCACATACAAACTGATGCTTCAAATGAGTCCATTGGGGCGATCTTAGGACAGAAGGAGGAAGGAGAAAGTATGCATGCTATCTATTACATCAACAAAAACCTTACCTCTACAGAAAGGAATTACACAACTGAAAAAAATTCTTGGCATTCATCTATGCTATAAACAAATTTAGGCATTATATCACTGGATATAAAATATTTGTTCATATCGATCATGTAGCCATCAAATACTTAATGAATAACCCAGTAGTGGGTGCAAGGATCATTAGGTGGTTATTGCTATTGCAGGAATTTGATATTACCATAGTTGATAATCTAGGCAAGTTTAATTTGGTTGCTGACTTTTTGTCAAGATTGCATATAGGAGGAGAGAAGCAGCTAGTGGAGGACAGGTTTTCAGATGAACATCTTTTTGCTATCTCCTCTACTGCACCTTGGTTTGCTGACATAGCCGATCTCTTAGCTACAGGCTTGTATCCATCCCATTTTACCTCAAAACAAAGGAAATGCTTAATTAAGGAAAGCTTATCTTATAAATGGTTAAATGGTTTGCTATTTAAATGTTGTTCAAATTTTATTTTACGCAGGTGTTTAAAAGCTAATGAAATTTTTGATGTGTTGAGAGCATGTCATGATGAAACATCTGGTGGGAAGTATTCTTCCCACAGAACTATCCACAAGATCTTGGGAATTGGTTACTATTGGCCCTCTATTCATAAAGATACCAAGAAGTATGTGCAACAGTGTGATCAGTGCTAAAGGATGGGACAGCCAACCTTCACCCAGGAGATGTTACTGCATCCTCAAGTAATGATGGAGCCATTTGAACAGTGGGGTCTAGACTTTGTGGAACCAATTTCTCCACCTTTATCAAGCAAAGAGTATATTCTAGTATGCATAAACTATGTGACTAAATGGGCTGAGGTTCAAGATTTGCAATTTGCAAGAGAAGAGAAAGTTATTGATTTCCTTTATAATAAGATTTTCTTGAGGTTTGGAGCCTCAAGATCCATAGTTTCAGACAAAGGACCTCAGTTTACTTCACAAGTAATCAAAACATTCATAGATCTATATCATGTCAAGCATAGGAAATCTTCACCTTACCATCCTCAAGCCAATGGGTAGGTAGAGGTGACTAAAAGGGAACTTGAGAACATTCAGACAAGGACAATGGCAATGAATAGAAAAGATTGGGCTAACAAATTACTTGAAGCAGTTTGGGCTTACAATACCACTTAGAAGTCCACAACAAAATTCTCACCATATGAATTAGTTTATGGAAAAAAGCCTATTCTATCTATAGAATTTGAACTCCAGACACTTAAAATTGCATTAGATATTGGTCTACCATTGTCCATAGCCCAACAGAACAAAATTCTTCAGCTCAATGAGTTAGATGAAATCCAGACAGAAGCCATTCAGCAAATAGAACTAGTCTAGTATCAAAGGAAGCAATGGTATGACCAACACATCAAGAGGAGGACATTTCAACAAGGTGATTAAGTTCTTCTTTATGATTCTAAATTCAAGGAGTTCAAAGGAAAGCTACAAACTCAATGGATGGGTCCTTATCAGATCAAGGAAGTTCTTGAGAATTGAACAATGCTATTGGAACCTATTGATGGAAGCATAGACACATTTTTTAATGAATGGTCACTGAATTAGACTCTATAAAAGGCCATCCACTAAGGAAGAGTTCATCAAAGATTTGTGTTTGGTTACAGGGGACACATCCTCTATCATAGTTTTGGATTGATGAAAAAAAAGTAGAAAAGGTTGAAAACCAACAAATGGAGGCCTTCTTTAAAAAAAATAAGAAAAAAAAGAGGAAGATAGAAAACTAGTAAATGACCACCTTTCTCGACCAAGGGGATTGAAAACTAGCAAATGGTTGTTCCCTTCTTCATGCCAGATAAGAATAATCAAGCTACGGAGGTGATTAGGTGCCGGGAGTTACTCAAACACACCTCTAGCACTTGCAAATAAGGAGCACCTCCTGCTCTTCACGAACTTGGAGCACCTCCGACACTTGTAAACTAGGAGCACCTCCAGTGCTCCACCAATAAAGAGCTATTCATGAATATAATAAATTGGGAGGGGACCCACCTCTCCAGGCAATAAAGTAGAGATGCCATTTGATGAGGTCATCATGACTCTTTATGACAGGGACGAGGATAAAGTCAACATGCATCCCAAGAGAAGTCATTACTCTCGTTTGCATGGGTACTTACAAAGACTGTGCTGATGTCACTTGGATACATGGATTCTCGAACCACTCTACAGGAATGATTGTAGGTTGTGTGATAATAAAGATGTTGATGTCATTTCAAGCCACGAAGAAGTTGCTCAAGTGCCACGTCGCGTCAAGTCTCATCAACGCTGCAGCATTTCAACCAAGTACATCAGGTTCTCATCATTAAGATTGGTTCAGACAATTCTCTCTTATTATTTCTATTTTTAGGTGTTGTCATTATGACACGTCCTCATGCCATTATTTTCCTTCCCAAATTCATGCATGCTGCCATCTTTGCTACACTATCACCAGGCCTATAGAGTGTCCCATCACTCTGCTGCAATTATGACCGCATAGGCATTCTAACCAATTTCAAGTTCTTTTTCCATAGTCCAAGCCATTAAATGAATTGACATAATAATCCTCATTCAAAACTGCAAAATACTCTGAGAACAAAGTCAGCTGATACAGTCCTCCGGAGCTTATGGAGTTAAAGGAGGAAGAACAAACTACATAGGAGAGTGAGGGAGAATTTTAGCACAGAGGGTGGAAAAAGGACTTAGAAATGGGGGTTAAGAAGAAATCAGAGCCAGAAAGTGTTACAAGTCTTTTGCAAGATGATGTTGTAGCAGAAATTCTGAGGAATGGAGGATGGCTGGAGTTTTTAGAAAAGTTTGAAGGGTTTCAAGAGGATATTGTTGATGATTTCCTAAGAAACCTAAGGGACAATCAGACAGTTGTAAGGGGAGTTTAAGACAATCTCTCTGCAACCACTATCAATCATATTTCTGGATTGCCTGAACAAGGTGAGAGATTCTACCATCTAAAAACTTTATATGCTGATTTGATTAGGAATTTCTCTATTGAAGGTGAACCTGCAATACAGTTGCATTTAAGAAAGAACAAGGTTAAAGGAATTCTTAGGTCCTCACTTCCAAACCCTTGGCAATCTATAGCTATATGGTTGATGAAATATTTCACATATGATGGTCAAATTTTCCTTAGTTTTAGGACCAATAATGAAAATGTTGATTTTTCTGAGGCATGGGAATGCACACCCTGAATTCAGCATAAATATTCCCAACTTTCTATACTCTGCCATTAGAGCAACTGCAGAAAAGTATCAATAAAATAAGGGTCCTATGAAACATTATGGCCTCATTTTTTTGATAGTCAAACATCACTTTCTGTCCCAAGCTGATGGGGAAGCATTATGGCAGACATTTCTAGATAACATACCCCAAGACAGAGAACCAAAGAGGGTTCAAGAAGTGGGTGAGGTTTCCTCCACCCAGCAAGAAGAGGAGATAGAGCGTTCAACTTCCTCTACAGCTATTTAAAAAGGTAAAAAGTCCTCACTGGAAGTAACTTCATCTGCTACCCCTGTTTCTGACAAGAAAAGGAAAGGAAAAGAAATTAGAGAACCTGTTATTGAGCATACACCATATATGACTCGCTTAGCAACGAGAAAAATGACCTTGGCTGAGGAATCTACCCTAATAAGACCAACAAGGGAAAGCCAAGGTCATAAAACAAAGATAATTTCAAAGAAAATTGACTCTGACATACATTACTAAGTTGAAGAACCATCCCATGACTCAAATGACATTCCTCTAATAAGAAAGAAGAAACAAAGAGAGGTTTCTCCTGAGCCATCTGTTCATCTAAGTCCAACTTCACAACATTCTTCTGCTTCCAAGTCAAAACAAAAAGAAACTTATACTATTTCCTTTGATTCTGAGTATGATATACCTGCTCTAGAAATGTCTGCTCCACCGGTGCTACGAAGAAGAAAAAGGAAAAGGCAGCTTACCCAAGCTGAAAAATATACTGCTCTCCTAGTTGAAGTTCTTTTGGGTTTCAGAACTTCTGAGGAAAAAGTTGGGCCTTCATCAGTACCAACAATTGCAGAAGAGACTCAAGAAGGAACTTGGGATAGGGAGGCTGCAGGGGAAGTTAAAGCAGAGCAAATGGATGCAGCTAGCAGTGAAGAGCCAATAGCCATGGAAAACCCTAATGTAGAGCAAACAGGGGAAGAAACAGGAGCATATTCTCACCCCTCTGACCAAGAGGATACTAAAATTTCAAAAGAACAACAGATGTTAGAAGAGATTGATAATCTGAAAAGATTGTTATGGGGGAAGAACCAGATTATTACTGACCTCAAAATAGTTATGAAAGAAAAAGAAATGGAGCAAAATTAGGTGATTGAAGGGCTGCAAGTAGAGCTCCAGAGTAAACAATAAATAATTCAGGAGAAGGAAGTAGAATTGGAAGCCCAAGAGACTGAGATAGCTAAAATCCTTAAGGAAAAGGAGGCAGAGGTAGTACAAAACATTTCTGATCTTACCAAGGCCAGAGACAATAGTCTCATAATAATTGCAGCATTGATTGAGAAAGTACAGAGCTAAGATAAACAATTGACTTGGGCCAACAATAAAATAGATGATCAGGAGGAATATATTCATGAGTTAGTTGGCCCAGGGGCAAGTAGTGAACATGAGGTACAAATAGATCCATGTGTGGGTCCAATCCCCATTGATATTCCTAAGGCCCTATTCCATTAGGAAAGGAGATGTAGAGAATATGAGGCTTCTAAGCCTATGCTGCAATTACAGAGGGTAGTTACTGCCATGACAAAAAGAGTATAAACCCTGGAGAAAAAAGTCATTCAAATAACCTCCATTTCTTCTAAGATTCTATCTTGCAGGCCCCCAAGTGCCAGTTATGCTATGTTCTTACAAGAGAGAGTCCTGCAGAGGAAGCTATCTTTGGTCCTGTTTGATTTGACTGAGAACACAGAAACAACAGAGGGGTTCATGGAAGCATATACAAGGAGTTCTGATGAAGACAAAAATTTTATGTGTGAATTATATTTGTATGGTTTCTGTGTTAATGATATGACCTTCATAATTAATTATTTTGTAGGGGAATGTCAGCTCAAAGCATTCATGTCACTGATGAGAAATCATCAAATTTGGAAGGAGAGAATGGAGGCTCATCTCAAGAAGGATACAGAAACAGGTGTTTTCATCAGAAAGGAGTGTCCAAACCCTCATGCTTTTAAGGTCCAATTCAGAGCATATGTCTATCACCGTGAAAGTCAGACCAAGATTTTGCCATTGTATCTGAAAAATCTGCAGGAGTATTCCATTGATTTTGGTCTTTTTATGAACAGTTCAGCTAATCCAGTGCTTGCAGCAGTAAATAAAAGGTGGAACATTCTAACTTTAGAGTAGAAAATGAGAGAAGTGGTGACTCCTGCTAACTTAAGATTATTTATGAGGAATGCAAGATTAATATCCAAAATGATGGATAAATACAAATAGGAATGGATAGATGGCTGCTTCAGACCCCTTCTCATCATTGAGCCACTGCCTATCTAGGCTGAACAAATGGACGATGATAAGTTGCAGGAGTGGATGAAGCAGGTTGATCAGTACAGGAGAAATGGTAATACAGACTGCACCACTTGGACTACCTATGCATAGGACTACAACTTGACTGACAGGATATTCCACCAGAATAAGTCCAGATTGTGAGAAGCAGGAGAACCTACTAATCCTTAAGTATGGGGGGATGATGAGTGCCAAGTAGCACCCATGAAATACATCTTTTTACCTCTCTTTTTCTCCTTTTTATTCCATTGTCCTGATGACTACACCAAAATAGGCTAACAAGATTGTTCTAATGATGATTAATAAGATATGAATTACTTAAGATCATGATTTCTGATTAAAGGACTAATGTGCATTGAATTGATGGAAATATGCAGAAATCTTCTCTTTTTGAATCAACAGATGCAGGTGTTCAGGTAGACAATTTTGTGCATCTTAGGAGGTAGTCCTAATGATCTTTGGAGCCGACATCAGCCTGCCACAATTGGTCTCTAATGTTTCAAATTTGATTGGAAAGGTTTTTCGGATAAGAAGAAGAAGCATCTCTAGAGCTGAACAAGAAGGTCACAAACATATCTCCAGAACTACAAGTAGAAATATACATCTTTGGTGCCTCTTTACAACAGTGCAGACTTCCAGCATAGTTGTCGGTCAAACACTTCCAAGTGGTGATCGGGATGCTCCTAATATTACTCAAATCATCACTTGAGTAATTAAGGGCAGTTTATAGTTAACTGCTGGAAGTTTTTATCTCTTTTTGGTTTTTGCACGAGTTACTAATAAACTGATTTAATACCTATATTTCAAGGTCTCGCTACCCATTTGTATTTAAAACTAAGAATCAGATTTAGTGTGGACTTCTGTTCCACTCAATCTATTTTTTATTACATGGGTATTTATTCTGTAGTTAGACTGTTAGTAGAATAAAGAGATTGATGTTATCTCTTAGATGAACTAGTAGAATAGGGTGAGTGATCTCTCATTACAAATTTAGATATAAACTTACAGAAGTAGCAGTAAAAAAAGGACAACGATAATTTTTCTGATTTCTATAATCTCATTTTGATATCAATATTTTTTTGAATACAAGGTGGATGGAATTGGACTGAATTGAGTTGTGATATTATTCTCTTGTGCTAATTCTTTACTTTAGTCTTCAGCCCTAAGGGTGTGGAGCAAGGGCCCACTCTCACCACCAAGGCAGCAGGCTAGTACTATTGTTTTGTTGTTTCAGATTTTGTTTAAAGATAGTTAGTGTTTTCATAGGTAAATGCATGTTTCAGTTGAAAGGAATAATCTAGATTTACTTTAAAGCAATTCATTGTTCAGTTTTGTTTTCAACATTCTTGGAATTCATTTTATAGCAGACTGATCAATAATATTAGTTTCTTTAAAGCAGTAAAGGTCATTAGAGTTAGATAAAATTGGCAACTATAAGATTCCTAATTGTAGATAGCCAAGGACACAACCCTGGATTTGACAAAAGAAATATAATTAAATGATGAGGTACAATGACCCTTGTCAATAGGGATTCAAAACCATCCCTAATCCTCCACAGGCCCCTTTAGAAGGGACAAAGAGCCCTTTCCACTGCTTCCATCTCCTCAAAAGCCCTTGAGAATCAAAATCTAAAAGTTTTGTTTCTTGTAGTAATGTCAAGTCAAGTTTGCTCAAATCAAGTTGGTGCTTGAGTATATGCCTCTTATTAGGGGCATTTATGCTCCTAACATTCCATGTAATGAGCATCATTGCTCCTCGGGAAGGGAGAACCCCTTCCCCGATCTCAACTTCCTTTGTCCTTTGGCTCTACTTGCCAATTCTAACTGAACTTTCTTTGATTTCCTTCCTCTCTTGCCCTTCTCACCTAGGTTGGGCTTTTTCATTTTAGTCTTCCTCTAAGAAACATTTATAACCTCCATTTCCCCTACCTTGTCATCTAAGGAAAAGAACATTTCCTCTGAGTCTTCCTCTTCTAGATCAAAGAACCTAGCTTCTTCCCCATGCTCAGATCATGCTCTCCCAATTGTATGGTTGTCCTTATTGGGCTCTTCTACCTAGATCTCTCCTTCTTCAAGCTCAATTCTTGCCCTTGCATTCACATCATCCATCATGGGAAGGTGGATCCCCTAATTCTCTGTTGATAAAAGAGCATTCCCTTCCCACTAGCCACCATCCTCAATGGATCGCTCCTCTTCCTCTAGCTTGTTGCTCTCAATCTGTTCACTGCACTCTAGGATCGGGCTCTCAATCTTGTTAACCAAATCTCTGATGGATGCCACTTCTATGCAATCTCCCACCAACCCTTCCTGCCTTTTGTCCCCATCTAGTGTTTTGACTACTCCCTTGGCTAGGGATTTCAAGGGATCTAGGGATCTCTACTTCTCCACTTCCACATTTTCTAAAACTTCTTGAGGATTAATCGGGTTCGACTCCAGATTCCTATCTTCTTGAGGGCATTCTTCCCTGTCAAGCTCTTGTTTTTCACTATCCCAATATTTTGGTGGAGAAGATTTTTCCACTTCAATCTACTACCTCCAAATCCCTGAGTCTAATCTAATTTTGAATTCACTTGGGATTTCTTTTTTAAATCAATTGCTATGCAAATCCTTGCATACATACCAAATTCTCCTTTTAACAGTTTATCATCCATCTTAATAAAGGATCCCAAATTTTCGCCTATCCGTTTGAGAATATCAGCCTCCCATTATTCCGCAAGCAAGTTGTACATCCTAATCCACATTAGGATTACAGAAACTTCATGCTTGATGGGATTAAAATTTGGTTCCCAATCTTTAACATAGAAGCCCATTCCATCCATGACATGCAGACCTCCCTTGAAGAGTTTTTTTTTAATCTCCAGACTTGACATTTCTACCAAGAAGAAACATTTTGGGAGAGATTTTATACTTGCATCCTTATCCCAATTTTTCCTGCACCATTGTTAAACCCTAGCCCTTGCCGGCCAATCCCCAGCCCATTTTAAAATCACTGCTCGTGCCTTCAATCTATTCACCATGTTTTCCAATTCTAGGCAATTCAAATTGAAAGAAATACACTTAGGGAGGGAAATCAAACTCACCTGAATAGCATTAGCTCTTGTCACCACTCCTACACCCTTGGGTCTCCACACCGAGTCCCCAGAATTGTTGTCTCCAGTTGCCTCCTCTACTTTGTCTAAAACGAAACGTGCCCTACCTCTACCCCATTCTGCCCTCCAAAAACCTCCATTTCTGCCGAAGCTCGAGGCATCTCCATGCCTTCCTTGCTAGCCATCCCTACTTTTGTTTCTCGGGTAAGAAAAAAACCTCTTCTTTCTTCCCCAACTATCTGGGTCTGGAAATTTTTGGTTGGGAGACATTTTTTATTTAAAAGATATTTTTATTATTTATCATTTTTTACATTTTTCTTATTTTAAGTAGTTATTTTAAATTGTAATTTTTTTTACTATATAATTTAAAAAAAAAAAATTAATAAAGAACTATTTCTTAATTTAAAAAATTAGGAGATAGAATTTGGAGGAAAATGAAAAAAAAAAAAGGAATTTGTAGCATATTTTTCATTATTCACCATAATTTCAACCACTCTTTTTTCAATGATAATTTTCAATTTCTAAAATATAACTACTTTAAAAATATTCTAAATTATCCTTATACCATACCACACCACGTAGGTGATACTTAAATGTAAGAAAATAATGCAACTGCATAGGACCATGGCATAAGGTACCTGTCTAAGTGGCAAAGTCATGTAGCGTATATGTATGCTTTATCAATCATTTAGTTAAAAATGCGTTATCTTCCTTTTTTGCCGAGTCCTTATGGCCATTACTTTCAGTTGTGGGCCCTCGCCAACTCAAATTCACCAAATTTCGAATAAAAGCACGTGCAATATTATTCTCCAACTTTTCCATCAAGACCGGGAATGGATCATGGGTTGCCTACAGAAATGGACAAAGAGATACGTATCCTTCATTTTATTCTTTGACTAGGTATACATGCACCCTCCGAGCAAGGTCACAAGTGCTGGGAAGAAGAACATGGGTTGAAATTAAATTCCAAAGTTTAGGAGAAAAATATGTGTGGAAGTTCAATTATTGGGATGTTTATTAATATTTTTTATTCTGACGTTGCCTATTTACTTCTTTATTTTTTAATTTTTTTTAAAGCAAGTTTTGTTTGTTTGCGTATGAGTAATTTGGGTTGTTTATTAAGTTTTATAAATGCTTAGTTTCTTATGATATAGATGTGGGTTTGATAGGGGTTATGTTTAAACTAAGTTAAATATATAAGATTTAAAGAGAAAAAAAAAGAGTTTAGACTATTCAAGATTGTTTAAGAAATTAATTAATTATAATTTATTTGATTGTATGTGTTTTTGGATTCAATTGTGTATAATATTTTGCATCGATCCATTATCAATTCTCTCCTTACTTTAATGATGGATTATTAAGTGTGATCTAAAACTACATGAACTTAGGAAAACTCATATCTACAATCATAATGTTCTATCTTTTTTTCTTTTTCTTTTATATGGATCTTAGGACCATTAAAAGAGGGACCACCTTTTGTAGAATAAGAGACGATATTCCAAATACCTATTTCTAAGGTAACTCATCAAAGATTAAAACAAGAAGAGACAAAGGTGCAAGACCTAAACAAAAAGCATACTTAAAAGGAGAGGTGGTAAGCACTACATGAAAGATTGGCATAACACAACCAAACTCTAAAGGCATTATGAGAGGATCAAAAAGCTATTGACTAAGTGATAAGAGAGGGAAAACTAGTGAGGCACTAAGCTCTCTGACCAAAGAAGGAAGAGAAGACATGATCACAGGCAAGATAGAGAAAGGCTAGGGGATATAGTTGCCCTAGAAGGATTCGCCAAAGAAGTGCAAGAAGGGTCTTGTGAGATCCCATTTGTGGTCTCAAAACCCACAAAAATGGTGAGCTTAATAGCCTTCCACCAAGAAGCTTGACTATGAACCTCGCACTTTAAGCTTGAGCAAGCCTCCACCAAGTGACCAAGGCCATAATAGTTGTAGCATCTAAATGCTAAATGTGAGCATAATCTAACTTTTGTTTCCATATGCAATCCTCCACCTTCAGTCAAATTTCGATTGGCAAACCCTTCAAAATATCTATCTCTACCTAGATACAAGCAAAGGTAGAATGGAATAGAACAACATCTTCTAAATAGCTTGACAAAAAAGATCTTGGAGTGGAACCAATAGCCTCTAAACTAAAATTAATCTAGAATTAAAGAGAGAGATTTGGCAACCTAACCCAGATAGGGACCATAAAGAATGTTTCATTGAGAGGGTTGAAAGTTGGGTACCAAGGCTTCAATAACAAAATAGCCTTCCCCAAAAATCAAAACCCCTCTCAAGAACACTCTTCCTATCTTTCTATGAATAAAAAACAAGCACAAAGAAGCCTCGAGCACATAGGAAAATATCCACATCCTTTAAAATGAAAGGTTTCTAGTAGTTTGAAATCCTAACATGGAGAATTGATAGACAAGGATAACTATGGTTAAATCTATAATAAGACCCTTTTTAGCATAAAATGAATCTTCCTCCAAAACCTCTAACCCCAAAACAAGTGTCGCGATGTCCTTGGAACATGAAATAAAGTATTCCTCATTTACTAGCTCATCACCATTTACTATAACCATAACATAAGCTCGTCCACATCTAGATCCTACAATCAAATCTGCCCCAAACTACACACCTAAAACATTGCAACCCAATAAGGAGTTTGAAGCAACCCCAATGATATTTAACATCTTTCATTAATAATGAACTAGAACGAGAAGACAATAAGGAAAAGTAGAGGGGACTAACATGAAACTGCCAACACAAGTTTGGGGTTTGCCAGAAGGAAGGGCCAAAAGAAAATGAGATCCATTATGATGCCAACTAAATTTATGAATGACCAACATTATGTATTTATTTCCTAACTTTTAATAATATATATTAATTTAGGATGATGATTAAGTTTGATTATTTGTATATTGAGTAATGAATTGTTTAACTTTCAAAAAAAATATGAAAGTCAAATTCCAACATGTCAAAGGTTACATGTTTACTTTCCTAAATTTTAATAAAATAAATTTGATTTTAAGATGATGTTAAATAATGAACAAGGGCTATGGTGTAGTTGTAATACTTTCCTTTTGTTTTTAGGAAAAATGATTTTAAAAGGGGGAATTGTTTTAAAAAACTAAATATTACTAGATGTATATTAAAGAAATTTTGTTGTTAAACACAAGTAACATTTATATATAAAAGTTAAGATGAGGAGAATTGAGAGTATTATTAAACTTATCTTGATTGTGGATATTCAAGACCACACAATCAAGAGTCCTATTACATATGTACCATTTTGATCCTAAACATAATGAATATTCCAAATCCTACAATGCTTTACAAATGGTTGGCCACTTCAACACAAGATGATTGAATCAAATAGATCTTGAAAGACAATTAAAGTAATTGGAAATGTGACTTGAGTACATTACAAAGAAGGAACTATATGCGAAGAATAAAAATAATTCATCCACATAATTTAAAAATAAATTGGTAAATTTCTACTTGAGAAATAATTTCTTCAAGAGAATTTATAGAACACTTTCATTTGAAGTACACTAACAATGATGATCTTTGTCCATTTTAAAAGATGTTTGGGTAGTCATTCCATTCACAATTTCTGTTTACGCAACTATCCACTAATGGAAATTTATTGACATCTCCAATTTAATATTTGATAACTTCCATGGAATTTAACAATATATGCCAACAAAATCAAAGTCCTTGTTAGTAATTATAAAAGAATGTAAATAAAACTCCATACAAAAAATAGAAAATGTATCTATAGCCTATTATATTATAACAAATTCTGAAAAAGAAATAAGAACAATCACTCAACATTATATCATATGTATGCATGTGTGTAGCTTGAACTAGAGACAATTCTTAAGTTTTCTTTGGATCTATTTTTACATACATTGTGTATCGTGTTTTATCTCATCAAAGCTCATTATTTTTTTAATAGTCTTTCATTGATACATTTTCCCCTTATTTCAAGTTAGCTTGAGCATTGTAAAATTTGGAGTTTGTGTGCTATCACAATAACTCCTTTAGAATTAAGCAGTCATTTTTTGTTTAGTTAAAATTATTTAATTAAAAAAGGGTAGGATGCCTAGAGAAAATAAAGAAGGCTCCAATTAACAACACCATTTATTATAAGGGGAGGGAACACCTATCTTAAAAATACCAAATGGCAATTCTAGTAAACCATGACTTTTCAACAAATTAACATGTTGTTCTATTATTCCCAAGATAGGTGGTAGCTTTGGAATGCATGCTAATTATTCCCTTCGAAATGCACACGAGACGTACAAAAACAATACACATGTTGTAAATACTATTATTATATTAATACAATATAAAATTCAAGAGAACTAGAATAAGTAGAAATGTCATAAAGAATATAATACCTTGTTAGTTCCCAATCTCTTTGCTTACCAATATTTGTTTTTTCAAGAAATTGCCACAACTCAACCTATAATAACCTTGGTAGCCATATGTAAGACACACATAATTATTATATATAATTGGAAAAGGATCTTGAAAATAACATTGCATTAAAATATATTTTTCTATGTCATACATTGTAATACTATAAAGTTAGAAATTGTCTACTTTGTAATTTGTACTTTGTGTATTGCATTCATTTTAGTGTTTATTCCCTTAACATGTTTTAGGTTACATTTAGCTAAATCCTTAACCTTTTCACCCTTAATAAGATGTCACAATGTGCCTTCTACTTAACTTAAACCTTTTATAGACTTTAAGTTTAGTTTCTTCCTACTTAGATGTTAACACAATCATAGTAGCATCCTAGACTCTATCGTGATTGTGGTGGTGTCCTCAACATTTAAACTATCTGTACAACAACCAAATCATGATCCTTATCTCTTCTAATAGATAAAATCCAAGTTTCATTGTTTTGAATTTCCTAATAGCCTATTCAAATTATTGATAAAGATGTCTCCCTCAGCGTTTAGAGGCAATGAATTTTTTGTTAGTTCTATTATTTTGCATCTTCCAACTTCTTCTTGTGAATGTCCTCTGTGATAGGTTCTTCCATTCTTACTTGCAAGCTCTATAATTCTTCTATAGCCTTTCTTAGGTCCTTTTTATAGTCTCAAAAAATCTATTGCTTTTTATATCACATTGTCATATCTTAGTGGTTTCTATTTCCCAAAATCCTCTATACATATCACATAGCACATACACTTTAGAAATCCCTATAAGTTTTATAGTTTCTAAAATATATTGTTTATCTACCTAGCACAAAGAACCCTAGGCTAAGCTCATACACATCCAATATTTCCAAATTGAATGTAGGGTTGAAATAAACCAAATAGGGATCTTACTGAGGCAAATTTTCAGGGTCCCAACCATTTTTGTAATCCCTAATATATATGTATAGGCTAGATTTTCTCTTTGCACACATTAAATTTCACTTCTACTGTCTTTATGGGTTTCCATAGGTTGAGGCACACTTGCTCCAAAAATATGAAGGTTGTATAATACAAGGGCATGACCACAATGTTTGGTTCTCTACTACATATACAGAGGCATCTATTGTTTAGAATTCTATCAATTTGCATTTTTTAACATTCTTAACAACTTTCAATTTTGGTGCTAGGATGCTACCATAACTCTATCATTTAGGAACTATACCTAATAAAAAAAGGATCTAATTTCTATTGTACTAGTTTGCATGGCTTCCTCCTTAGCTAAACTAGTTTAACAAACTTTGAATCAGGGGCTTTTCTTCCACCCTTTTCTCTTATTTTAGGCATTTTCCTTTTATAGCATAGTTTAATTTCTAAAAGAAAGTTTGTTTTTAATAAATCAAAGATATAATATTAATTAAATTAATTGTTGTTTATGTTTCCACACTTCTTTTTTCAAGGAAAGTAATTTCATTATTAGTTTAATTAGTACACTTTAGAAAGGTTAAATTTGTTGCTTTCATTAGAATAGCAACACAATTTATTTTCCTCATTTTGGTGAACCTAATAGTCAAAACCTTCTCTTCTCTTTCTTTTTCCTTCCCAAATCTAGTCCCAAAACAAAAAACAAAAACAAAAGCAAAAATGTTCAACTGCATAAAAAATTGGTTTGTTGCCTCAAACCCATCCTTAAATCAAATGGACAAAAATGATGGCCTTCGAAGTTGACTTGCAGTAGCCTCTAGCTAACCCATTCTTCCCTCTCCTTGACCTTAATTTCACTACACTAATTATGTTTTTTTCATTTCCTTATTTTACCTCCTACCCACCTTTTGTGTTTTCTTCTCCTTTTCCCATGGATGCATTTTCCTCTTTTCTTACCTCACTAACTACCTTTTCCTATAAGGTCTATGATGACAATTTGCTTCCTTTCATGCATGTGATTATGATTTATCCCTCCCTATGTCTCTCTACTATCTTGACCTCTTTGTAGATGCTCCTACTTCTTTACCCTACACCCCTCATGATCACTCTTCTCCAAGAGGTTCCTAGATTTCCATCGATACTTATCCTTTGATCCCCTTAGTGATCCTTCTAGTGATGATGATGCCCACTTATCATATGATGGTTGTCTTCCTATTATACTTCATTCACTTCTATGTCTTTATGTGATGTACTCTTCTATTATTTACCATAAAGACAACATTGAGTGCGATGATATCCTTACCCACTTTCTAGATGTTACATTGATTGAATTACATCATGACCTAGACATTGGTATTCCTCTTCCTATATTTGATATGCCTCTCCTAGACATAGATATCTTCCATTCTATTTCTACAACTTCTTTACCCACTTAACCTTCTATACCACTTCCTTTACTAAAGACAACATCATCCATTCCTTGTGAGCATCCTTCCTCTTCTTATATTTTACATCCCCCTCCCACCTATTACTACAAATTTTACATATCCCCTTTCACACGAGACATTGTTACCTCCTACTTATAACATATCCCCTTCCCTTTTCCATTGTTTCCAATTCCTACCCACATGTTCCTTCCCTGTACCCTTCTCTTGAGTGGTCTTCTATATATTCTATACTCTAGGAATTTTCTTCCAAATTGGAAACTTCCCCCCATCCTCATGTTACTCCTTTTTCATTCTCATGGTTGTGTTCTTACTATCTCTTGAGATCCTCATATATCCTTCTCTTGTTAGCATTGGGACCCTACATTTTGACAAGTATAATGGTCATGATGATTCTTTGCATCATGTGAGATATTTTTTTGCTCTATGCTTGACACAAACATGTGATGATCCTATCTTTGACAAATTCTTTCCTAGCACCATGATAGATCATGCTTTGGATTAGTTCTATACTTTACCTCTTAGTTCCCTACACTCCTTTTATGATGTAGTACATGCATTTGCACACCATTTTCAGTATGACATGAACTCTGCAATTTACCTTATGCACTTGGTACAATGCAAGCAAGATCCTCATGAAAGTGTTAGGGGAATTTCTTCTTTCTTCTTTCTTTGATTATTCACTTGGGTTTCCAACCCTGTGATAAATGCCTTCGACCTCTTTTCCTTAAAAACCTATTTCCATGTATCTAATAGCATGCAACCCTTTAACATTATCATTCTCTTTCTGACTTATCTTCTGTTGTGATTCAAGTAGAACACATGTTTGTAGAGTATTCTCACATCCTATATGGAAACCCTTCTTTTGCCTCTCCACTCATGGATCCCCCCTTATGAGCCCCTTCCAAATGACCAA
Source organism: Cunninghamia lanceolata (assembly GCA_027924645.1). Lineage (NCBI taxonomy): Eukaryota > Viridiplantae > Streptophyta > Pinopsida > Cupressales > Cupressaceae > Cunninghamia > Cunninghamia lanceolata. The sequence goes on from BSBN01001254.1 coordinate 2,036,135, forward strand.
TCTTCTCCCTCTCCACACAAATATGAAAAACAATCCTGCACATGTCTTGTTGACCCTCCCAAACATATTCTACCCATTCTCTTGGAATCTAAGTTAATAACCCTTCCACTTGTTCAATTAAAAAAACCTCTTAAGCATGGTCCTTCATAACTTATTTATTGTACACATCATACGATTTTTAGTCACTCTACCAATCATTCCTGAGTTTTAAAGAATAAAATGCAAGATCTCATTTATGAAGGTACTATCACTCTTTCTCCTTATGACAAACCTCTATTATCTTCTCTTCATGATAACATTACATTGGTAGATGAGTCCAAGAAAACACATGACACATTCTTGCCTTATGATACATAAGATGATGAGAACCACCTCCTTGTTACACAAACTTCATTACATAATTCCATGTCTGCTTCTCCCACATCTTCCCTTTCTTCACCTATTGTTATTGTGGGTCTTGTTTCTCCTACTGGAAATCATCCCCAACCCATTATGGACATCCCTTCTACTATTTGCACTTATAATATTTCTTCTACATTTGGTACAGCTATGAAGCTTGTTCCTTTGTTAGACAATCCTCTGCATGAGACCATTACATATATTCTTTCTTTATATTCTACTTACACTATAAGCTTTCTTCCCCTTTGGAGCCTTCTCTTGCTAATTCTCCCTCTTTCATCACACACTTGCTTGAGTCCTCCTCATATAGTTGTAAGATCATTGACAACCTTGTTAATGGCCATTTCACTTCTATTATTGATTGATTTCCCATTCTTTCATGCACCTACATTCTTCCATTTTGCTATCTACACTTCTCTTCCTACTTGACATTCTAATGCTTGTATCCCTACTTCCATACCATACTTTTGTTACTTATTCTATTGCATCTATAATTTTCTTTCTCCTGTGTTGTATGTCATTTCTTTGGGCACACCTCTAGGTGCATTATATTCCTTCCTTTTATTCTATTCTCATTCAACTATCTGATTTTAGTAGTTTTATGGTTTCATCTCTGCCTTCACTATGGGACAAAGAGCTACTCTCTACTATTTTTTAGGGAATCCCTCATTTACATGCCTTTGTTCTCTTCCTATTTATACACGATTCTCTCCCACTTTAGCATGTTCATTATTTCTTGCACAGTTTGGGGGTGATCCCTTCTAGTTTCTTATTTCCTTCTTTCCTATATCCTTTCTATTGGTATATGCTCCTTTATATTTTCCTTCTCTCCTAAAAATTGATTACATCCTTTAGTATATAGTCATTCTAAGGGGGCATATAGTCCATATTTATTTTGATCATGCTTCATAGCATCTAACTATTTTTTTCCTAAACCACTTTTTTAGTTCCTATACCACTTTTTATGCTCTCTACACCACTTTGTTTTGATCCTCATGCCATGTCTTTTTGTTTATTTATTTAGCATGATCTATCCCCTTTGGTCTTACCTCTTTTGTTACTATTTCCAAACCATGTGCCAATTTCACTCATATATTCCCCCCAAGCATATGCTTAAATCTTGTGCCAAACATCTCTTTCTAAGATATAGGTGATAAATGGTATACATGTTATTTATTTTCTACATGCTTTATTTTTTTATGAACATCAACTTATTTTACTTGTGTGTTTGTCTTGCGGATAAGTAGTGCTTATTTGAAACAAAGTACATAATTGAAGACTAAGGTAAAGACCCTCACATTTAAATGTCCTTTTTTAGTATCCAAAATATTTTAATTATTTCAACAATGTCAAATATGCAATTTAATTTAAACATTTTTCTTTATGTACTTTAGCATAGCTATATCACCTAGTCACATAAGCCTGCTAAATTGGGGGCAAAATGTAGAGTAAAAAATTGTTTACTTTGTATTTTATACTCTATGTATTACACTCATTTTAGTGTACATTACCTTGGCATGTTTTAGGTTCCATTTAGCCAAATCCTCATCTTTTTTACTCTCATCAAGATGCCAAAATGTAACTTGTACTTGACTTAAAACTTTTTATAGACTTCAAATTTAGTTTCTTCCTCCTTAGGCAACAACACAATCCTAATGGATTCCCATACTCCACCATGATTTTGGCATCATCCTTGACATTCAAAGCCTCCATGTAATGACAAATCCTGATGCTTGTCTCTTTCAACAAATAAAATCCAAAATTTGTGGCTTTTCTGAGTTTGCCATTGACAGGTATTCAAATTATTTATAAAGATATCTCCCTTAGCATTTAAATGCAACACATTTTTTTATCAAATCTATTATTCTATCTCTTCCAACTTCTTCCTATGAATATCTTCTAATAAAATTTCTTTCTAAATTCCTTGCAAGCTCTACAATTCTTATATAGCCTTTCTTAGCTCCTCTTTATAGTCTCAAAACTACTATTGCTTCCTATATCCCTTTAGCACATCTCAGTGGTTTCTATTTTCCAAAATCCTTTGTACACAACACAAAACCCACACACTTTAGAAATCCTTCTAGGATTTACAATTTTGAAGTATATTGCTTAGCTACCTAACATAGAGCACACTGAGCTAAGCTCACACACATCTAATATTTCTAGATTGCACGTAGGGTTGAAATACACCAAATAGGGGTATGATTAAGGCATATTCTCCTGTAGTCCCAACTATTTTTCTTGTCCTAGATATGTAGGTACATGTTACATTTTCTCTATACACACAAATTGGATTTAAATTTTGCAAGCTCCACAGGTTTCCATAAGTCAAGGCGTACCTAATTTAGAAATATGATCATATGACACCAGGACATGGCCATAATTTTTGTTAGGAAAAGGGTGTGTTGTACACCTTGCACAAGTAATGAAATATTTTAATCATGCAAGATAAATATTTTTTTGTAGTGCATCTTAGGGGATGTGTTTAGCCACATTAAATATTTATTTAGCTCCACTTGTAAAGTTGTATGTAACATTGGGTTAGTTATTTTATGTGTGGGAGATAGAATAATTAATTAATATTTGGAAAACTTAGTACTGTAAAGTGAAAACTTAGTATCAAGAATTAAATGAGGGGTCAATGGTTTTGTGTACTCGTGGTTTTAAGACACATGGTTTTTCCAATACCACAATTTGTATTTGTGTGAGCTTGAATCTATAAAAGTAAGCACATAGTTAGTGGTTTGGGTTGCCTGGTTGAGTGGGTTGTCATTGTATTGAGTTTCTCTTGTGAGTGCACATGTGAAGCCTAGCATGGGATGTGTGGTTGCATGCTTGGACACATGGAGGATGCATTGGAGGAGCTTAATGTTTTAGAAGTATTCATGAGACTCTATAAGTGCATTGTAATATTTTATTCTTGAATAATACATAGAGTACGTATGCTTTTGGAGGCTAGCTTTTTTCCCTCTCGAGGGTTTTCCTAGGGTATATCTTGTGTTATCTTGTGGCTTGTCTTTTGATCTTTGTATTATGATTATTTTGTAAGCTTGTATGCACCATTATCTCTCATAGGGTTATGTAGGAAATGGTTTGATCAACTTGGCAATTTCCTAATAGGAAAAACCCTCTAAACTCAGAATAATATTGGATTTTTCAACTCTCAACACATTCAAATGATCATGAGGGAACAAAAAGGGAAAACATAGGAAAAATTCACCAAATAAGTAAGGACATGGGTGGATTTGGAAATTTTTAGATTGGGTCCCAACACATTCCTTCATTCCATAGCATACTAGTTTGCTCTAGTTTGAGTAGAATAGTATTTACATCTTCATTTACATCATTGTCATTGATGTTATTTATCTAGACACACTTAGAGGATAATAGAACACACTTCCTTTTCAATATTTTCCAACATTGGTTGTCCATGGAGGTGGAAATACCATAATAGGGGTTTGGACTGAAGGCAAGCCCCCAAACAACCCCAACATTTCTTTGTTTCCCTTGTAGGGTATAGATTTAAGAGAGGAGATTTAAACTGCACGCTAGTTTCGTAGATCTTCTCCTTTTTATTTATGTTATTGAATTTACTTCTTTCAAGCATATATAGATAATATCTTTTTTATTTTTGTCTATTTTTGTCACCTAGAAGCCCTTGGGGTTTGCTATTATTTTTCCTTGTGCAGATTGAGTGAGATCATTGAGAACAGGCTTGAGATTTTAAAATTTTCATATTGTCCATACTAAAGTGTGACATGTGCAAATGTCCACATGATGTTGTTGTACCTAATAAACTTATTCTTGCTCCATCTCATTATTATCCTCTTACATCTACGAATTCTCCTGCACTTGTTTCTCTTGCTACATTTTCTTATTGAAGCCTAGTGATGCGTCTTTACATGATCATACTTGTTCTTCTCGTGATGTGGTTGATTTCTCTTTGATCCATGATGTCCCTCTTGTTGTTATTGATACTTAATTATGTGATGATTTTATAGGGCATGTTTCTAATTTATATAAGGATGCTCCTACTACTAATGATGATCACATGCCTTCTTCTCTTGGTGATACTGTAAATGATGTTCATGGAATTCTTCTCCACTAAAAAAATGTTAATTAAATAATCATGTTGAAAATGATGTTATATCTCATGGTGTTTTGGATCCTATACTTTATGGTACTTATGTTATTAAATATCCATGTATTGAAGGCTTTAATAGAAATAAGAGTGATTATCATACATATGTATGTTAAGAAGTTTTACCACTTATTGTGCTTATTTTCATGATGACATATTTTTTATTCATGCATTTAGAGAAACTTTAGTTGATGAAGCTTTAATAGGGCATGCTTCACGTTATGCTTCTTATACTTTAATTAGGGTTATTATACACAATTTCACTTTTAGTCTTTACGAGTGTTTACATGACCATGCTAATATTTTTGCATCAAAAGATTATATTGCAGTACCATATACATATACGGTACTGCAATATAATCTCTTAATGCAAAAAGATTTGTGTGTAGTATATAATCTCTTATTGCAAAAAAGATTAGTATATATATACACATTTTTTTGCATCAAGATATTATCTTGCAGTACCATATATATCTTATTAGTCACATGAGCACATCACACCACCACAAACAAAGCATTACTATATTGGTGGATTCTCTATGGTACTGCTATATATATATATGGTACTGCAATATAATCTCTTAATGCAAAAATATTTATGTGTGTGTAGTATATAATCTCTTGATACAAAAAGATTAGTATGTATATACAAATCTTTTTGCATCAAGATATCATCTTGCAGTACCATATATATCTTATTAGTCACATGTGTACATCACACCACCACAAACAAAGGCGAATTCTCTGCATTGATTTTTAAAATAACTTTTACAAGAACAACTTATCAAGTTGCATCATATCAAGCCTATTGACACATCAAGACCTATATCAAAAGAATATGTTTCTCATTACTTTTGTGACTATAATTGGGTGCATGGACATACTATAGGTGGATGTGTGACACTTAAGCATAGAATTTAAAATCTTATTGACAAGAAGTTGGTACAAGTTGAGCACAACAATGGTTATGTACTCATATCTTTTACACCTTATCACGATGTATGATTTTTTCTAAGGCTAAGGAAAATAAATCTACATATAACACATTAATGGTGTTATGCTTATCGAGATACATAATGAGAATCCAAGTGAAGCAAAGGTTCCAAAAGATACATCTCAAGACACATCTCAACATGCGTCTCAAGTGCAAGACAAGGTGAGTTCTCCAAAGTTTCTATCTTACATGAAACCTTTGTTCAAAAAGAAACATTAGTGAATCATGCTTCATTTATATATCATGATGATAACATAAAAGCTCCAATTGGTAGCAATAATTCAAGAGATACATGTCTTATGGTTCCATTTAGCCTATATTTCTTTATTATTTTTATGTACACATGCCATTTTATGTTCCTTTATGCTTTCTACTTGATCTTGCCACTTGGGAACAAGGTTTTTGTTTTCTTTTATACATTTACATGTGCTCGTGCATGTCATAATTTGGAGGCAAAAAGTAGGGGCATCTTCCATCTTTCATCCATACCCACAAAGGTGAGTATCTCCAAATTTTCACTGATTTTATCTTAGAATTATTATGCTCAATTCTATCATGGTTATGTTACGTGCTTACTTTACCATGCTTTTCCATATCCATTGTTATGCGATCATGCTTAGTTTTTATCCAAATTTCCCTCCTTAATTTTTGTGTTCAAGGGACACACATAAAATCAAGGGAGGCACATTAGTACCAATCATTCTCAAAGTTTATGTGTAGTTCAAAAGTGGAAATGGATCATTGCTCTAACTATTCTACTTCCAGTTGTGTTTGTTTTTCACCTTTTTCTACTTTGGTATGCTTGACATGCGTAGATTTGCATGTACACCCAAATGGGCAGAAAAATGTAATGGTGAAAAGTGCATACCCTATAATTTCACCATTTATTTTATGCCACATTGTATGGGTGTCTTGAGTACTTGTCCTAGCACATGATTTTGATTAATTTGGCACTCCATTTGACCTAATTTTCTAGTTAACCATTAGAAACAAAGTTAAATAGATCCCTAGACATTTATCATCTCTCAAATTATCCGTTTCTCATCCTAGTTCATTTTTGCACCCATAGATTTGACCTAGCTCACTTCCACACTTGCGGATCTAACCCTAGATATTTTAAATTCAAATTTAATCATGGGCCCAAGCCAACCCTTTCCAACTAATTATTATGTGCCAATCTATACCCATATAAAGACTTGATGTAAGGATTTGTGCAGTAAGAGTCATGTCTTGCCATTCATATGTGCGACATAAGAATCATGATTAAAAATATCCTCCCATTGAGATAAATAGTATTATTTAGACCCTCAACCATAACTTGCTCAACTTGATATAAGGTTATTGTAGGGTTTAGTCTATGACTTATTCTTAAAGGCAATGTAAACCAAGATAAGTTTGAAATATGATATGAAAATAAGAAAATAGAAAAAGATCATATTTAAAACAAAATTAGAAAATAAAACCCTAAGGGGAAATAGAGTGATCGAGTTCACCAAAATGAAAGGTTGGGAAAACACACTCTTTGAAATATCTAGACTAGTAATTAAATAAAACAATCAATATAACAATTAGCCTAGATAACAGAGAAGTGTAGACAAGTATTGAGAACATGCTAAAATTGATGAAGGAGGACAAATGCTCATAGCTTTGTGTGTGATGGGGACTATATTGTTGCAATGCACACTTTATGATCTGACTCTGAAATTTGCTATTAGATTTGCATTAAAAGGACTCTGAAAAATTGAAACATAAACTATGCTTTGTTTGCGGTTAAGCTGCACTAGCAGCCTTGATCCTTAGATATGTTGCCTTGAACTTCTACGTGGCCTTGACCTTGTAGCTCTTGTCTCCAAACTCTATGATCTCACTCTTAAAAAAATTGTTTGCTTGTAAATTGTTTGATTGCAATAAACCTAGTTTTATATATAAATGATCGGTAAGGAGGGATTATTTAGGCTGGCTCCACATTAGCGGAGGTCATAAGGGGGACCTCCTCCCTATCCACATATTCAACTTAGATTACTCATTCACCATAGAGACCACAATGGAAGTCCAAGAGTCACAACTTGGAATTCCTACTATATATGTCACTTGGGGATTCGAACTTGGATCTCCATCTTGAGAACCTTATGGCCTTGCCATTTAAGCACAACCCCTTTGACAAATAAACCTAGTTATATTGATTCAATGATGTTTGAACAAGATTGACGACATGCCACATGATGCAAATGTCTAGGTATCCATCCTTATGATGCATATGCTAATACAATGATTACTTTACATATTATAATCAAATTGAATTGTTGGATTGCCTTTATGATCTCCTCCTAGTTGAATGGTTTATGGTTTTCTTCTTTTATACAACACCCTAACATTCAAATTTGAAAAATTTAAGTATGAATGGACAATTAATGAGTAGCATGATTATGTTAAACTTAAAGCCATAACAAAAATTAAATTTAAAACTTGAGATCATGGTATCCAAAATCAAGGCCACCCAAACAATCTCAACATAAAATCAAATTGAATTGTTATATTAATTCAAGGATGTTTGAACAAGATTGAAGACATGCCACAAAATGCAAATGGCTAGGTATCCATCCTTATGTATGCATATGCTAATACAATGATTACTTTACATATTATAATCAAATTGAATTGTTGGATTGTCTTTATGATCTCCTCCTAATTGAATGGTTTATGGTTTTCTTCTTTTATACAACACCCTAACATTCAAATTTGAAAAATTTAAGTGTGAATAGACAATTAATGAGTAGTTAGGATTAGATCAAACTTAAACCCATAACAAAAATTAAATTTAAAACTTGAGATCATGATATCCAAAGTCAAAGCCACCCCAACAATCTCAACATAAAATCCGCCTAAAAATTTAATCCAAACTATTAAAAAACAACAATTAAAATTCAATTCAAATAAAAACTCTCATAAAAATTAAATGCAACCTCTTTACCTTTGACCTCTACATATCTAAACAAACCCCCTCTTAGTATAACCATTTGCAACTTTTCTTGCGACCCTAAGAAAAGAACTTTCAACAGCCAATTATTAGTACTTAACTAGCAATTGCGACAAGTTCTCCGTTGGCGGCGGAGTTCAAATTATTTGTTGTTTGGGTAGTCTTGTCACTCTAAATCAAAGATCCGTGTTCATTTGAATTCTCCTCCAGAAAAATCCACTCAAAGCGCAAATTCCAAAATGATTATCACGTTCCACATTTTTCCAAAGCATCTAGTGGTCCTTAACGTATATCCACCTATGTGGTAATTAATATACACAATGTGCATATCCAACGGTTCATCTTTCTAGGGAGCCGCGCCTAAACCGCGTTTGACCAGTACGGTAACGCGGATTTTAAAGAGCACACAGAAAATGTCAGTATTTTCTCCCTTCCTTGCTACATCGCGCACAAAATTTCTTTATTTCCTCCAGAGCATGCAGAGCGTTTCATTGAAGATTTGAACAGTTCAAAGCTCGCTGACTTGAAATTTTGAATTGGGGTTTGTTCTTTAAAAGGGTAACGGAGGGTTTGGCCTCATAGAGGAAGATTGGGCTGTTAAATTCTTATTATTGTTGAGATTGTTTTGAGGAGTCGAGACAAAGCTTCTTAGGTTACTGTTCACTTTCATGGCTACTGGTGGAATTCAAGGCCAGCTTTTGGATATTACTGGTATGGCTTTATGCTTAATTTTTGCCCTTGGTTTAATTGATATTTTCAATGTATTTCATTCTATGTGGAAAACTTAATTAAAAATGCTATTAATTATTTCTCTCTTTTTGTTTCCACTCTCACACACATACACATGGAGACAGAAAATGGTCTTTGTAGCTATGAGCTTGTGAATAGGTCAAAACCTAGAGAAATAAACATATAGCCGTGGGAGGAAGGAAACGGGGAAGTCATTCTATGCTGGAGTTTTTTTAAGCCTGTCATTATATGCTGTTCTTGTGTCTGCTTTCCTGAGTACTGGAATTTTTGTTTGAAGGCAAGGTCTTCACTTGCTGTTGTAATGTGTTTTTTGGCTGTTTTGTTTCAGCTTTTGTTCTAACTGTCTTTGGCAGCTGATTATTCTTTGCAGCTGTATGCTGCCTTCCTTTTTTGTAATCTTTCTTTCTTTGGTTCAATACAAAAAAAAACCTAGAGAAATAAAATTTGAACATATATAAATTATACAGGAAGAAACTGTTATAATTCCTCCATGTATATGCTAAAAATATTGAAATGATATTTAATGTTTCCAACCACATACTTCTAATTTATTTCTATCTAGGCTTTCTTGCCATCCACCATAGATACCTAGAGATGCTGGAGTGGGGGTAGGGTAGGCGGTACGGGTAGTGATTGGGTAGGGGAACAACAATCAACACCAGTCGAATCAGACTATGCGAGCAAATGAACAAGGAGACACCTATATTATATATAAATGTAGTGACTAGAAATTATGGGTATAAGAAGGGCATTGCAAATGAATAAGGAGACAGCTATATTTTATAAAAACAGTCACTAGAAATTACGGATATGGGTAGGGGATGCCGTCTATGTTCCTATAATGGAGTTTCTGGGTAATTATGCTATCCACCTTACTTCCAATCAATTTCTACTACCTTTTCTAGCTGTTCCAGTTGTCCACTATCTTCTAATTAATTTTTATTTATCCTTTCCAGCTGTACTAGATGTTTCATTTTCCTATGGATTTGATTAATAAATCACTGTAGTTCAATTATTGACTATATTCAAATAGTCGCCATTTTTTACATGAGATATAAGAATTACCATGGAAGATCCAAATTAGAGAATCACTTGTCCTATGTTGATAGAGTTCTTATCTGACCAACAAGATATGTAGTGGTTTTCTTTTTGCGATTGGTGTGAGTCTGAAATTTGAGCAAAGTACAATTGAAGGCAATAGTTATTGAAACCTTCTCATTCAAGCGAGATGGTTGGTACAACTTGAGCTTGCTCACATTGACAACATATGGATGTCAAGCTAGGATGAAAGATTTAGTTGGAATACATTAGACCTGATTGCTTGGAGAATAGTGTAAGGTACATAATTTGATGGGCTTCAAGTTGTGATGTTGGTTGTTGCGGAACCTCTATATATTCTGGTGAAACCAAACATGAGCTCCAAATTGAAAAGAATGAGAAACTTGATGTTGATCATGAAGTTCCTTGAATTAGGCTTGAGTTTGTTGAAGAAAAGCCTGAATTTTTGTGTTTAATTTGGCCAAATTTTGCATAAGGTTAGAAATTATCTTTGCTCCCTCTTCTAGTGGGGAGGTGGAAGAGTGCTTCAAATCTCATAAGGTGCCAAAAGTTGGCAGCCATAACAGACTTGAAAGGAGAATGCCTAGTAGAAACACGAGTGGTTTGGTTGTAGGTATGCTGAATGATAGGTGTCCCATTACTTATTATTATGATAAGAAATGTAAAGAGCATGAACTAATGTGCAATTTAAAATCTCTATTAGATCATCATTGTGTGGGTGCAATGAAGTGGAAAAGTGCAAAAGAAAACTCAAAAGCTTACACAACATTTGCTAAAAGCAATTCAAGAAGTGTGAGTCATAATTTAAAATGATAATCAACAATAGTTTGAAATTTCCAAACTTGATGGAAGAACAATTTGAGCCTGTCAAGCATCAGTGCTTTGGAGTACATTATAAAGATAACCATTTTGAAAAACCACTAGACAACCACAAAGATGTAGTGGTTTTAGTGTTGAATGTTGGAAAAACCACAAATGAAAATAATGGAAATGGATTCCCATGATCAAGAAGGTATTGATAATGCTGATGTAATCTAATTTTTTGATTTCAAGTCAAAGACTAGCTACAAAGAGAGTTTTGAAGGGTGTAATCCTCAATCTACTTTCACAGAGGCGACCAATAAAAGCACCTTTGTACTTGTTGTAAGGTGTTTTGTGTGCCAAAATGCCCACCATAGGAGGACGAATGAGCTTCAATTAAAGGGCCTATGCAAACACAAAGTTGAATGAACTCATACAACAACCCATATGTAATGTCCCCTTTTAGACTATATCTACAACTCTAAATTCGTCAATTGTTAGATAGGACCGAGTATGGATGTAGTCTTGGTCGGTAGTTAGAAGGTAGTAATCCTTTCAATTAGTTTGGTCAGCTAGTTAGTTAGTCAATCAATAAAATTAGGGTGCTGCCTTGTTAAGTGGACTCACCACGAGAAGTACTTGCAGTTGTCGTCAACAAAGGAAGGTGCAAATGAGTGAGTTGTCACAATTTGTGGAGTTTTTTTGCGAGTTAGTTCCCTCCATTATGGATTTGATTGCCATGACATTAGGCCATGTAATTTTAGGATTTGCAAGAGAGGGAGTTTATAAGCAACATTGGGAAGGATGAGAGGCATCTTGAAACTTGCAAAACTTAAAAAATCTCTTTTTGTGATTGACACAACTACAATAATCCTTTGTGCTTGGGATGAAAACCCATAGATACAAACAAAGTAAGTTCTAGGGACGCAACCCTGCAGTAGCCATTACCATTTTAGTTATGCAACAACAATAGTAGTTAGCAAAACGTGGGGAAGTTCTAGGTGTTGACTGTAGTATATTAGGGAGGACGAAAATCCTTGTCAGTAGCCATTATCACCAAGTGACGATAAGATTGAATATGGGCATCTAGAATTCAACCCGCATCCAACTTCATTCTAGGATCCTATTTTGTATGGTAGGACATCCAATGAGTTATGTTCAATGATTTTGTTTTGTGGACTGCCATAGTTATCAAAAGAATAAATAAAATCTTATATTATTAGCCTTTCTTGTATTTTTGTTGTATGTTTCTTAGTTAGGAATTTTTCAGTGGTATTGGAGTTGTGATTCTGCCAGCATATGGAAAAACAAAAATATAATTATATATATAGTACAAAAGCAAACAAAAAAAACAAACCTTGAAACCAGAGAAACCAAAATTGCCAGACTATTGCATCGCATGTCAACAAATGACAAGGTTATTACAACGTTAGCTAGTGATAGGGAAATGATCAACTAATACTAAATAGAAAAGAGGAAGTAGGAAATGTCACGTGATGAGGAAAAACAAGAATTTTTCGATGGCAATGAAGTCCTTAAGGGATAGGCAGCAACAACTCATTGAGCTCATCATTCAAAATATGTAGGGTAAGGAAACCAACCATATCGTTACACCTCTGGGTAGTGATGCACAAGGTGCATCTTCATCTATAGCCATGAATTAGAACATTCTAGCAAAGTCAGCTATAGATGCAAGTCTACACAAGGTCATTTTGCAAAAAGAAGCTGAGACGCTAGACGAAGATATGGACCGACAACAGAATGAGGATTTGGATGTGCTACATGTAAAATATGGAACCAAGAGTGCAGAATTTCGAGTAGATATTACCTTTATGAATTTTTGTACATTGAAGACAAAAACCAAAACTATAAATGTAAGTAAAACCTTTTCGAACAGACCTCACAAAGACCTACAAAGTAGATTGGGAAAGCTCACTATTCCCTCATTCGGTGTGACCAACAAAACCTCAACTAGAGTGTGGATCTAAAAGCTGAACACATATTTGTTGAGCCTGATTTATGAAGAGGAAGCAATCAACTTTGGGTCCTTAACTTGGAGGGGGTTGCGCTCGAATGGTGGTATCATATCTTGCTAACTCAAGGGCACAACCATATCACCGCCTATGAGGAATTTTGCAAAAGATTGATAGATAGATTTGAGAGGCAAGACCCTAAAGAGCATTTTAGGTAGCTCGCACAACTACACCACTAGGGCTCAATGGATGATTATGTGGGTGAATTTTAGGGGATAGTAGTAATGGTACTGGATGTATTAGAGAGACCCCTAGTGTTCCTTTTCATGGAAGGGCTGAAAGAACCCTTTCAAGGCTTAGTTAAGGCTCTAGAACCTAACTCATTGCAAGCTGCCATAAAAAGGTTCCTAACCTTGGAGATCTCTACACCTAGCAAACCTTTCCAAGGGTCAACCTCTAGAGGAGCATTACAACAGCAACAAAAAACGGGGCAGCAAGGCTCTCAGTATAAACCTTTCCCACAAAAATTGGGGGCTACACCCTCTTGACCCAACAAATTCCAAGGGTCAGGGTACACATTTAAAAAATAGCAATCAGGAGATATGACCCACAATGAATTGTGGAGGAAACACCTATGCTTCAATTGTAAAGAACTTTGGAACCCAACACATAGATGCTTGGGAAAAGGACAAGTCCATTTGATTGAGGTGTATTTAGATGATGAGGGAGAGCTCAAATCATGTCAAAAGGCACGTAGTGTGGAGGAGGATGAGGTCTCACCAACAAATAAAGTAATCAAAGGTATACAATCACTTGAAGAGGGAGTGCGCTAGCACTATTGCTACTTTGTTAGGAGCGCCGAGGTACCATTCTTTTCAAGTTAAGGGAAGGATTGGAGGACAACATATAATGGTACTCATTGATGGGGGAGCAACCCATGACTTCATTGATCATGGGGTGATAACACGTTTCAGATTGAAAGCTAAAGAGTTTGCAGGGTAAGAAGTGGTAGTAGCAGATGGTTATTCATTGGCTTACAATCAAGTGATTGGACAGTTACAAGTAGTGTTGGATGGGCATACTATAACCCATGACTTTTATGTCATCCCTTTTGGGGGAGCTCACATGGTTTTGGGTGTCCAGTGATTACATTCGTTGGGAGAGTTCGCATAGAACTACCAAATAATGACACTTAGCTATGTGGAGCAAGGACAAAAGGTCATCAAAGGGGTTACAAACGCATCAATACAACATGTATTAGCTTGTCGAATAAAGAGGCTTTTGAGACGAGACCAAGTAAGTTGGATGGCAAGCATTTCCACCATTAAAGGGTTACCTCCAAGTACCATGGACTTAGGCATGGATGAATATCCTCCAGATATCCAAATTTTGTCGGATAAATATGCTTTTGTGTTTGAGGATATGCCTCCAGGACTTCCACCAGATAGGGGTTTCCAACATACTATTGAGTTGGAACCAGGGACGATTTCTGTAATTGTGACTCCTTATCATCATCCTTGTGCCTACAATTAGAAGGTAGTAATTCTTTTAGTTAGTTTGCTCGGCTAGTTAGTTAGTCAATCAATATAATTAGGCCATTGCCTTGTTAAGTGGACTCATCGATAGAACTAGAAGTACTTGCAATTGTCTTTAGCAAAGGAAGGTGCAAATGAGTCAGTTGTCATAGTTTGTGGAAGTTGTTTGTGAGTTAGTTCCCTTGAATTACCGATTTGACCACCACGACTTTAGGCCATAATTTCAGGATCATGAGAGAGGGAGTTTATAGGCAATGTTGGGAAGGATGAGAGGCATCTTGAAAATCACAAAACCTATAAAACCTCTTTCTGTGAGTGACACAACTACAATAATCCTTTGTGCTTGTAATGTCCCGTACTATGCAAGGAATTCATTAAAATAACTTTGATTATGATACAGTCGACTATCATCATTTTGAAGAAGTCGATGTATTGTTTAAATTAAAGATTTAAACAAATATTGTTATATTGGCTGACCTCATTATTAACATAAATGGGCTGACTTCAAATCTGATGTTTTAAATTTGATAATAAGAGACTTTAATGAGGCTGACCAAATGAGTGCAGCTATCATATATAATAAACCAAATTGTTTGCTTAAAGATTAGGGGATGTGGAGCGATTAGTTTTGAAATGTATGTGTATAAGATGGCAGCAGATATTGTTTAGAGGAAATTGATTATCTTAAGGAAGAGCGCTCCTCACATGAGGACAAAATTGTCTCACTAGAAGACAAAAATTAGTCTTATATAAAAGGTAAAAGAAACAGGTGCGATTAGTGGGTGATTATGAAGAGTTGCTTTGTTAACAAGGGCTGCATCCCTTCATGAGGATTGTTGCTGTTCTATGGAGTATAAAATATCATTTGTGATGTGTGGTTGAGAGGGAGAGAGGAAAGAATAAAGATATATCAAGAAGACACACTCAGATCTGCATATGGGAGTTTAAAAGACAGATATAGAAGATAGATCCATGCAGATATCGAAGGAATTAGAGTTAATAATTTGCACTTAGGAAAGCAGCATCATCTCCTAGACAACAAGGCAGAAAGACATCCTCCAAAAGTACATTCGCAGCCAGGCATAGAAGATCAGATCTGGGCATCAATAGTAGTGAAAACATACGCCATTGCAACAAAACAATAAAGTAACCTATCCCTGTGGTATGCAATTATAAGTGTCTATGCTTATTTAATAGATGAATATAGATGTGAACAAATATATATGTACATATACAATTATACCAATTAAAACACTGATAGTTGATGCCAATATAGCCTATATTATCGATGTTATGAATAGTGATCTGATTCTGGCAATGATTGGTCAAGGAGGGATGAGGCAGGACTACAAGGACAGGGAATGGCGAATGATTCCTCACTAGGAGTGGCATCTCATGATGATGGTTAAGGACCATTGGTTAAGGACCACATGAGGCCAAGGAGGTAAAGGTCTTATCCTTGGGCCTAGAGTTGAGGATCTAGGACACCCTATTGCAACCTCCCGAACTATCCCCACTTGAATCAATTGTTGAAATAAATAAAAGGGGATCTTTAAGAGGAACGTTTGGCGTGATGGAGGGGAACGGTGTAAAGCCCTCGCTAGGTAGCCCACCTCATGATGATGGTTAAGGACCATCGGTTAAGGACCACATGAGGCCAAGGAGGATAAGGTCCTATCCTTGGGCCTAGAGTTGAGGATCTAGGACACCCCATTGCAACCTCCCGAACTATCCCCACTTGAATAAATTGTTGAAATAAATAAAAGGGGATCTTTAAGAGGAAGGTTTGGCGTGATGGAGGGGAACGGTGTAAAGCCCTCGCTAGGTAGCCCACCTCATGATGATGGTTAAGGACCATCGGTTAAGGACCACATGAGGCCAACGAAGGATAAGGTCCTGCTGTTGGGCCTAGGGTAGAGGATAAGTCTCCCTTCAAAAAATGGAAGAAAGTCTCCCTTCAAAAAATCCCAAATGGAAGAAAGTCTCCCTTCAAAAAATCCCAAAAATTCTAAGTATTTTGCCTTTGTCTTTTGCCTTAGTCAACAAAATTTGAGTTTGGCGAACCTTAAGTTTGTTGATCGGCGAAATCGCCAACTGAAGAGGAAAGCGAGGAACAAAGGAAGACAAAACAAGGGATAAGTGATTGGCGAAATGAAAGTTGGCAAACCAAATGGTTCGCTGACTAAAGATGGAAAGAATGAAGATAAAGACAAGGCAAAGTTTGCAAGAAAGAAATATCGTCGATAGGGCGACCCGCCGATAGAGAGAAAAGAGCCAAGTTGGAGATCAAACAGAAAGGTTCACCAAAGGGCGATTTTAACGATAAGGGGAAAGAGAAAAGAAGATATAGATGAAGACAGAGCAAAAGGAAAATCGGCTAAGTGGCCAGCGAGCACGAGGTTCGTGGATCAGATAGTTCACCGCCAAGATGTTTTGCCAACAGAAGAAAGCTCCAACAAAGAAGGTGTAATGTCCCCCTTCTTAATGGAAACACTTAAACCTGAATCTGCATTCAAAATGGTTCTCAAAGAGACATTAGTAACATTAGAGATTAATAAATTTCAATGATAATATCTAATGAGATCAAAGATAATATAAATATTTCATCCTCGACAAAGGATTATTCATTTCCTTCTTGTCATTCACTAATGATGATTAGTTTATAATATATTCCATAGGTACATTAAGGCGGATATTAAACATAATTCAAGATCCATAGCTTCCCCTCTATCCTTCCATCAAGGAATTAGGCTTTACATGACTAGGGCGTGTGAGACCATCCCGACCCGGCCATTGGGGGAAGCTATGTCCCAGCCATTGGGTCTCCCCGTGGGATAGACTTTTACTCCGCTTCTCCCTACAATACCCACCATTCCTTCTTGGATGAAGTAATAGAGGCTACGGAAATATGATCTTATTCGATATCCCCTTGTACTACATATGGAATTCTATTATACCATTTATCATCATGGTGCATGAATAGAGATATGTATATCATTCAATTAAAATACCAATATATGTTATCCTTGTTCTTACCTATGCATTGATAGCAAATAAAATGCATACATATATATATATATATATATATATATATATATATATATATATAGTAATCTATTCCTTACACATATGGACAGTTATACTAATAACATGAAATTAAATGCATCATATATTTTATTACCTTTATCCCCTTTTGTAGATCTGATTTATTACTAAATTCTGATTTATTTCATACCTGCTGTTGCTGAATGTAAATGCAGAAATATATGACTGTTGCTGATGATAAATACAGAAATGTTTGATTGGTTGCTGTTGCTGAATGTCCAATTACTGTTTTGATTGATCGATTGTTTGTGAGTGATTCATTCCTTTAACTCCTCCATTGAATTCTCTCTTATACGATTAAGGGGCTTGCCAACCATTGTGTCTCCCAAGGAGACTGCCCTTTAGGGAGAGGCGCTATCTTTGTTAACTTAACCACTCGCTGATTACAATTATTATTATGACCCTTAATCGCATGTTAGTTTGGGATGCGATTACTATTTAGAGGATCGCCGATTATAATCCGATCATTGTTTATAATAATGACTGCCTTGTTAATACTTATTTGTCTTATTTGCCATCGCTTGTTTGTCTTTATCCTTCCCAAGTCGTAGCTCTTTCTTAGTGATGGATTTATTTGTCATTCTTAATCGCTAGCTTCTCATTATTATATGTTTCTTGACATGGAATTTGAACTCAATTCTTTTCAACGTTGGTCTTAAGGGGAACATCACAAAAGGAAAGTAGAAGAAAGAAAGAAGGGGAAGCTAAGGCATGGCTCGCGAAAGCAGAAATTTGTTGATAAGGCGAAAAGCAAGGCAAAAACATAAAAAGACAAGGGGACATCGATGGATTGGCAAAATCACAACTCGCCGATTAGTTCGTGATTTCCCGAGTTCGCCGATAGGGCGATTTGCCGATAGAAAAGGAGGCAACAAGGAGCCCAACGGCTAAGTTAAAGAAAAGAAGATAAGGAGAAGGAGAGTTGCCCAGACAGGATGGTTCGCGAACCCGCTAGTTCGCCAACTGGAGAGTTCGCCGATAAAAGGAAATACAAAGGGCACCAAAGGGAGAATTCAAAATATGAAACATTTTAAAGTGTTGTAAGGTGTGATTTCTTGGATCCCTAAAATTATGCCATTGTTGCAGGATGAAGAGGTACTCAGCAATTAATGTTGCAGGCCAAGGCCAAATGCAGGTGGTTGAAACAGTGAAAATCTTCAATGCGCCAGTACAAAGGAGGGACAAAATGGATTTGTAGGTGCCAGAAAAGGATTTTAGACCTTCCCTCATTAATGCGTCAGGTACCTAAACGTGTGGGCAATCTTCCTCTGCAAATTTTCAGACTTGTCAGGACACAATCAACACTCAAAATCTGCAGGTTTTGACAGAGCTTCTGGGCTGAATTTAATACAGCATGGGCATGATTTATTGACTAAATTTCAATGCCCGGGATGTACAGTGAATGAAAAAGGTTATATATACATGTGTAAAAGATGTATTTCAGTTAGTTGGTCCTAGGTCATTATTCAGACAGAAGGATTGGTTTGCAGGTTCAGACTTGGTGGTATTTTCCAGAACTGGGTGGATTTGATGAGTTGCGCTGTTGACCAAGCCTTCTATGTCTCTGTACTAGATTGACAATGAAGGAAAGTCTATCATTTTGTGTCTATTTCATGCCTGTAATGAGCCTTTTCCCTCTATGTAATGGCTATTCAGCCTCTATGATCAATATAAGCAACTGATTCTACCTCTCTCATATTCTTACACTGTGTTTGTTTGAATACTGCTCACTTATCTTGTGGATAAAACGGTCCCTTTATAGGTTTCAATATTCTATTTTAATCTCTGTTAAGGATCATATGAGTCTGTGTTGATTTATTCGGCCTTTGAGATCATTACTATGTTATATCAGTCCCAACTAACACTCTAAATCTGGTGCATCACCCCTTCTTTTATTTCAGTTTCTCCTTCTTCCCTTTTCCTTATGTCAGTAGCATTAGATTTAGCTATCTTTCTTTGAGCCTTAAGCCCAAAAAGAGGAACCAACTTTCTTTGGAGGTTTGATCTCATCTGCAAGGTCCCACACCTTGAGATCAGTCCCATTGTGTCATTGGAATGCTTGAACATGCTTCAAGCAGGGTGCAATTCCAGGTGATAACATGATTTATTTATAAATTTGTACTTTGGGGACCCACTTTATAGAAATACCTTTTCTTTTAATATTTGAAAGTTTTTCTTTCTTTCTTTTGGGCTCCATACTTTATTTCCTCATCCCACCTCATTATTTTTCTTTGTATTTTTTTGTTCGACCCAATATAATGTACATTTGTTGTTTCCATTATTTTCCTGTGAAGTTAGCATTGTATTGTGACTTTGATGTTGTATTGAAATATACAACACAAATAGGGTCCCTTGTAACATTCGTTAGCACAAGTATTTGTAGGCTCCAAATCAAATATCTTTTTAATTTCATTACTTTAAGTCGTGCCTTCATTAATTTTTTAATCTTCGGTTGAGTTTGGCGCCTTTGTTGGAACCTTGAAGTCAATCATATTTATAGCTTGCGACCTTTGAGAATAAATTGTTAATTGTGAACCATGTACTTCGTTTGACACACATGAACTTTTCAACTTTTCAAAATTGTTCGCTTGAGCTTCCGCAATTTGCTTCTTGTCATCTTCTAGTCCTTGTTCCTCTTCATTAATCTCTATAGCTTTAATAACATTGCAGTTCAACATAAATACTAAATAGCCCTCCATTTGCTAATGGAATAGGCCACGAATGGAGTATGTTTCATCTTTTGAATATGATTGCAGTTCCAAAATTCCTTCAGTGTTAGGCTCCATGGGACCTTGATCATGCTTCTTTGTCCACTATTTGCTAACGTCAGAATTTGATGAACTCGAGGAAGCTACTTCCTCACTCACTGCTTGATTCTTTAGGTCAATTATATATTTATGACCTTCGTTTTCAATGGAAATTACATCCTTTTTCCAATTGTGTTTGGCTTTGGTGGCTACCAACCAATCTTGACCCAACAATGCACCATATGCGTTCTTTTGTAATGAGATGACAATGAAGTTAAGTAGAAATGCTTGAGTACCCAATAATTACCTTCTACTCCATGAGGACTCCAAGAACTTCTATTCCTTGTTGATTTATTCATACCAATTGGAAAGCTGGTGGCCAAAAATAGTCGGCTTACCCAAACTTCGCCAAGTATCTTCTGGAAGTACATTCATGTAAGACTTGCTATCAATTATTTTATTTGTCAGGGTCTTCTTGATAATATGTATCTATACCATATTATTTTCCTTGCCAAATTCACTTTCAAAAGCATGCAATCAATTACTTGATCTCTTGATAATAATGGAGGTTTGGTTATTGGGTCTTCATTATTTCTAGATTTTGAATTAGTGGTAGCATGCACCATCTTATTCCTCTCAGTATAGTATTGGTTATGTTATTTCTAAATTTGAGAATACTATGCAATAAAATCCACTACTTTAATTGGAATAGTGTTTTGAAGTACTTGCCTTGCAATAATTTTATCTAATTTAAATTGATTTATTATTGAACTTGCATTAGCATTTGCATTTGAGTGGCGACATTTGCTATTCATAGGATGTTGCACCTTTACTCTTGCTTCGTGAAGTCTCTTTTTTTCAATATGTGGGTCTAGATACATAGCCTTCTTTGCTTGGGCTTGAGCAATGGCCAATACTTAGTTATTTCTCTCTACATTAGTTATATCAATGCTCGCCTTTTGCTTCCAACATCCAAGATCATCATGGTCTCTGGGTCCACACCATTTACAAAGTAGTTCTATTCTGCCATGACTTCTTGGGTAGTGCCTTGCGAAGTGGTCCAATTCATTGCACTCTCAACATTGTATAATAGGCTAACCTATGGAGTCATATTGGATTAGACTCCCACCTCTCCCACTACTATTATTGAATCTATTATTATTACCTCTTTGATTACAATAGCCACTTGGAGATGTGTCCTTGTTATTATGCGGCTTTGATGGAGTGGATTGCTCTCTTTGTGTAAAGAGTACTTGTGTACTCTTACTTTTCAAATTATAGGGGCAATCCTTAAATGAATGGTTTGCGACTTGGCATATATCACAAAATATCTTTTTGGGACAATTAGTTATGTGTGACCTTCCATTTTACAATCAGTACACTAAAGTTCTTTACCTTCTTTCATGGCCTTTAGCTTGTTCATCATTTTCAACATGTCTCTACGAAGGGCTTGCATCGAACTAGATTCATTATCACTTGAATCAAAATCATCTTCACTTTTCTTTGAATGACATGATGTCTTGTTTTCACTCTCGATGGCAATAGCCTAATTGTACGCATCCTCATATGATGAGGGAGGTACTATCTTCATCTTATTCCGAAGTGAGAGTATCAACCCTTCACTAAACCATCACTTCTTTAGCCCATCTATTGGGTCCTTTTCCAATTTGCTCAGTAACTCCTTGAGGCTTTTGTGATAGGCTCTTAACATTCTCGTGCTCACCTTGGCAAGTATTATAAATTTTAGGATGATCTAATTATCATCCTTCAATAATTTGAAGTCTTGTTCAAATGCCTTATTTAGTCTCTCCCATGTTACTTTATTAGTATTAGGAATGTCTATATACCAATTTATGACCACTCCTCGCAATGTGGTTGGGAAACATCTTAACCAATATCTTTGGTTTGTTTGCCTATTTGCTGTCCATATGGTAATCCATGTTTTGCAATGCCTTATAGGGTCTTTAGATCCGTTTCTGTTGAACTTTGATAGCTTCTGCTCTCGACAATTGGACTTGTTGGAGGGGTCACCATCACCTGATGTGACTCTAGTGTCTAAAACTCTCTCTTTAGGAAGTTCTAGTTGGGACATTCCTTTGCTCCTTGGGCACTACCAGACATGTCCAAACTCTTGACCCTTCTAGAGACCTTGGTAATTCGGACACCACTAGTCCGCCCTTCAAGTTCTCTTCTTCTTGCTCCAACTCTTAATTTGGGTGTCTTAGGCTCAAGATTGTCTTTGATTGACAATTCTTTGATGCCTTAGAGATTGCTCTTGCACTCTTCCTGCTCTTTGGTCGCCAATAAGTCCATAGACTCTGTTTCACTCTCTAGAGATTTAGTTATACCTTCCAAAGGAACTTGTTTTGCAAGATTAGTACATGCTTCTATAGGGAGCAAGAGTTGCCTTGCAATTTCCACCCACTCTTCCTCAATATGCTCTTAGACGTTCATAGTTTGTTGGATAATTTTGTGTATTCGTTATTGACTAGGACTCTGGCTCATGCTTTGACTTTTGCTTTGGCTTCTTTTGTGACATTGGCTCCAACCTAAGATTTGGTTTCGACAATGTAATTGTATTGATGGATTTCGTTCTCTTTGCTTCACTAGTCTTCGAGACCATTTGATCTCTTGGTCTTGACCATGTTGTGGTCTCTTCCAGCCTTTGTTGGGGTCTAGGGGCATTAATATCTTAAATTGAATCTGACTTCTTTAAGGCAATGGTGCCAATTTTTACTCCTTTATCTAATATGACTGTACTTGTAGTAATGAACATAAATAACAATGCATACTAGATAGAGTAACAAAAGTATATTTTTATTCATATGAAGTTCTTAACAGACCAAGAATGATCAACCAAGGATCAAACTACTTTCCCTAACTACGAGAAGTCTATTTAAAGTACTTGATGGTTGCCAAGCAAAACACAACCGTCGACAACTATTGACAACTAACTCCTAATGACTACCCACAAGCCAACAAACAATTAATACATAGATGGATACAAACAAATTAATGAAGATTTACAAAGTCATTTTATGCTAACTACACCCTATTAAAAGACCAGCAAGTAACTCACAAACTTGCGAGTCGGGTAGGCTCAATGAGTTCCTCTACCAAAGACACACAAAATGGGTTTTAGACGAGTACTTGCCAAGTTATTCACTTGTAAACTAGTGAGTCTTGCATTAAGACTTGCTTGATGATGGAAAATTATAGTTTGTACCTTGAAAACAGAAAAATTTAGAGTCTTTTAAGCATTTTCTGATTATTGCTCTTGTATACTCAAAGGCTTGCCATTTGCATTTTGTGCCAGCCTTGTAGCATTTTTGGGTGTGAGCACATTTGAGGTCATTCACACAAAGAAGCACTACAGTTTGACCCAAAAGCGCTTGAATTATCTTTTTTTTGTGCAGTACAACCTTTGTCTTCGTATCAAAAAGGTGGAGGGAAAGGAGATTCATGAAGTGATTGACTTCCCATTTTTGTGGAGGAGATCGCTGATTTTGAGAGGGAAGCGGCAGATGTAGAAGTGCAAGCATTGATAGGAACTTCATGGGATGATGATCATGCTATGCTTTGGGATGATGATAATGCTATGCTTTAGGATGATATTGTTCCACAAGAGGAATCTTTACCATCCAATTTTTAGTTGAAGGAAAAATTTAATTTCTCGGGGTGAGCGATAGTTGTGTGCTATGTGTGCTCTCTCAACTTGACATCACGTGAACACAATTGTATGATTTGGGTTTAGCTTTTAGATTTAGTTTTAATTTTTATATTTAGCTTTAGTTTTAACTTTTACGTTTATCTTTTCAATTAATATGGAAGAAGAGTTCACTAATAATTTTATTTATTAATTTTATAAACTAAACCTAAAAGCATTTTATAAAATATTTTGAGAAGAGTTCATTGATCATTTTAACTTATACATTTAACTTTTTAATTAATATTTATAATTTTATAAACTGTTATTAATATTTAATATATTTAGCTTAGATTTTAACTTTAATATTTTAAATGTATTTAACTTTTAATATTTTAAAATTTACTTAAAATTTAATAGTCTTTATTTAATTTTTATTATAATATATTTAAATAAAAATAAAAACCATAGATTTTTATTATTTGAATTTAATTGTGAAATTTTTACCAAATTTTATCAGTTGACTAATTTATTTTGAATTTTTCTTTCCTGAACTCAAACATGAACACAAACCTTGTGACAGGTAAATCTTGAAGCATATATCATATATCCACTTATCCGTAGAATGAATCATCTCTTTTTTATATAATCCTCTACCCTAGAATGCCATAAAAAATCCCATGGAGACCACTCCAAACACCCTGAAATGAAGATTCAAAGCAGATCTCTCAAGTCCCATATATTATTAAAAATTTGAATGTGGTTTTCCCCTTCTTCATTTAATTCTATGTACACATTTTTTCTTTGTTTTTCCATTCAACCATTCTGCATTTTTTTGTACATAGCTGTTATAATTGATACCCACACATAAATGTATGCACATGGGGGCTTAAAGGAAATGCACACAACTCCAGAATACTGTCTGCAAATCATTTTCCTAGCAGCCCAAAATGTATCTTTGATTCCTTATGCCTCAGAAAAACTATTTTTGGGTTCAAGTGGGGTGGGGAACTGATACAACAATTAATATAAAGGGTTTCATTGATTATGGCTACCATAAATTTACGTTTTGCATCAATCTTTTCTTACAAAGTTAAAAAAATTATATTTTTCTAGTTTTGTAGGTCTTTTCAAGATCCTTATCTTCTTGTTAGACGTTTTTTTTTCCAAGTCTTGTAATATCATAATTTTTCTTATCTCATTTATTGTCAATAAATTTAATCCAATTGTGCTCAATAGCTGCCAAAATTTATAGCACTTTTGATCAGAAATGAACAAATATTGTCTCAAGGATTAAAAATATTAAGAGATGATTGGATATCATCCATGTGGGATCATTTCTATATAATTATGAGTATCTTTCATGGATGCTTGTTTGGGAAACTGTTTAGTATCTTAACATCATGTTTGGTTGGCCGTTTTTTCTGTCAGTTGTGGGATGCAACAGGCTGAGGGACACTGAGTGGATCTCCAGGCAGGATCCATATGTGTGCCTGGAATATGCAAACTCTAAATTTCGGACAAAAACTCACACAGGTTTGATAACATCCTTAAATCTTGAATATTCTGCATGATCTTTTCCTTGGCAAAGCATATAAGTTTAATTTTTAATCTTTACTCTTGTCTGTTTGCAATGGAGAAAATGTTAAGTCCACTAGGCATATGCTTTGTGGCCTGTACATTTTTTTAAGCACTGAGTTTATTTACATTTTCTTGTATTGGTTTCCAATTTTCCTTAAAGGCAGTTTGTACATTACTGAGTCTACTGTTTTATCAATGCAAATTGTTAAGCATTTCTATGTTAAATAATGATATATGTTAAATCTTATCTATGTTACTTTTGTAATCTTGACCTTGGTAATATTGCTGATAACTACATCCTGTTTCATACAATAAGGCTAACTTGAATTGTATTAACACCATGCAATTTTTCTTTGGATCTTCCATCTCATCAATCCATGGTTGTCATGTAAGTGGCCAAGCCTAGCAATCCATATTCATAAATGAGGATACGGTTTGGTTATGCATATTTTGCTATATTCAATTTTCTAGACATGCAGCATTGTTTATTGCATCTAGGGTCGACCAATGCATTTATCTATGTTATAGTATTTCCCAGATACTAGAATTGGCACAACTATGCCCTAATATTGGAATGAAATTGGAAATACAGGAAGCAGAAGATAGCAATAAAATGGACATAGATCTATGCTAAAAATGACAAAAGAGGGTCAGAGGCATTTGAGTATGAATCGGACGCACTTGCAATTTCAGAAGGTTGGAAGGAATCCCAAATAGTAGGTGTATCAATTGATACTATATTCATAAATACAAATAGGAAGGGAAACACCTTATACAAGAAGAGGAAGGTTAAACCTTAATTGCTCTAATTAACTAGTTAGGCCTTATTATGCAAAGTGGCCTTTTATGAATGTAATGTGTGATATCCCTAACTATCTCAAACTACAACATTTTTAGCATTTTAATTGTCTTACACAAAACAAAATGAAACAGTATGCATGGCAGAACCATTCAAATTATAAGGGGAAGCTCCTCAAGACCTAACTAAACCTAAAGTCTAAAGCTATGAACAAGTATGCACGTTGTACAAGATTTAAATGGTTGGGGGGGGGGGGGGGGTGTGTGTGGGGGTTGCATAAATGTAAATTACTAATTAACTTGCCCCGAATGCAAGCACCAAATTGTTAACAGTCAAGCCCTACAGTGAGATTTTCAGATTTTAAAGTAGGTAAACTATCAGGCATAAACGAAGACACTTCCTATTGGCCAAAGCAGAGACAAGTAATCCATTGCAGCAAAGGTAGAATTGGATGGAAAACAGAAGAATGCTTACTATTGGCTAGAGACTAGTAGGTTTACATCAACAGGAGATAATTAAACAAATGAACACCACACAATTTTATGAAATAAACAACTAAATTGCATACAAAGCTATAATTTAAAAAGATTGATCTTGTCAATAGAAAGCTTGACTAAATGCAATATCCTTTCAATTTACTTGATGAAATTACAAAACAAACATGGAATCACTGAATAACCCAATAACTTTTGCTGAATGACAATCTTTGCAACATAAGTCTGACTATCATTAACAAATGATGTGCTCAAAGCACTTATTTATAAGCTCCCAAAGGGTAAGTTTTAGGGACTTAAGAATAATAATAAAATATCCCAAAAAGTACCAATTTAAAGCTATCCTATCCCTATTTGTAGAAAAATACTATTTTAAAACAAACTAGTCTAAAACAATTAATAAACTATAAAGCCTAACATTGGCTCATATCTATGGCCTGGAAATAGCCATTGCTAGAGTTGACAATTGTTTGATGTGACCAGTGCTCAAAATAGGACATTGCACATAAATGACTTTCATGAATTTGAAGTAATCTTTCTTATTGAAACTTGATGAATCCTCGAGAACTTCTGAAGAATGGTGAAACCCTACACCGCAAATCCATTGATGACAAATAACTTGAAACCATCCTTTGAATCTCTGCACTTTGCTTGAGAATTTTGATGAAACCCTAGATTTAATGATATGCCCATCCTTCTGAATTTGAAGTAATATTTTGAAGCACTTTGATTGCATTTTCTGTGGTGTTAAATCAATCTTTGAAAGATAACCTCTTTTCTGCTTGCACCAGGGCTTCAGTATGGAAATTTTGATCAATTCAGCCTATTGAAAAGAAAGATGGCCATTTAGGAAAGAGAAAATTAGTTCAGGACTATGTATCAGCAGAGCAAATCAAGAAGAATAGGACAGAATAATTATGCTGCTGAAAACCCCTAAGGAATTGCTACTAACCTTGGAAAGCTTCAACCATGGTGCTAGAAATTTCTTCACAAACCTGCAAAAATTAGATAAATATGCCATGGTTCTTCTCAAAGTAACAGAGGCAAACTTGTTTATGAAGTTTGATCCACGAATTGCCTTTATATAGGTGTTACTGTTAAGTCCTCCTTGCATGCTTTAGACTTGTTTGTTTTTGCTTTAAAGCAATGGTGGAGATCACTTAGGGTTTTGCCACTCTATGACTGATTCGGCGGAGTCAACTAGTGGCTTTGCCGCTCAGTAAGCGTCCCTACGATGCTCAGGAGGAATTTTATAAGACATTTGCCATTTTGTTGTGATTTAGGGAGAGTTTGCTAGTGGCTTTGCCACTCAAAATGTGCGCTACACTTATGACTGATTGCTCTTTTTGCCTTTTTATGACCATGGACACAATTCACTTAGGTTTCAGCCCTATTTATCACCTTGGTGTGGATCACTAATGCTTTAGCTACCTTTTTTTATGTTTGGCACTGATTTTAGGTGGATTTGCCATTCAATTTGTGCACCTCCTTAAGACTTTATTTTCCTTGCTTGCTGGGCATGCTTTCAGTTGCCATGTTTTTAAGTGCTTTGGTGGAGTTTTTGTTGGCTTGAACTACACAAAGGTGCCCCACTTCTGTTCTGATTTCTTTCCTTAAAAAGGCAGGTGCTGGTCACTAATGATATTGCCAATGTTTAATGTTTCAGGCGGAGTTTTGAGATGGCCATGCCAATCAAAAAGTGCACCAACCTTTCACTTAAAATCTTTCAAGTTACCTTGGTGTGTTTCACTTATATATCTGCCATATCTCTTAAGTGCTGGGTGCTGATTTGTAAAGGCAGAACTCTCCCAATTGTGCACCACTTTTACATGATGCTTTTCTTGCAGTTTTGGTGTGCTTTTCTTATGTTGTCACAAATTTAAAAGCTGATTTGAGGTGGAATTTCTTTTGGCATTTGCCAAGATTTTAGGTAGAATTTTTAGTGGCTTTTGCCATTCAAAAGTTTACCTCATTTAACTTGAAACCCCTCTTAAATGTTATGAGCCTTTCACATAATTCTTGGCCACCTTTTCAACATGCCTGGCAGAGTTTTTAGGTGGCACTGCCACACTAGTTTATTTATCTGCCCTCAACACCTTGGCGGAGAACATTGGTGGCTTAGCCACACAAAAAGTGCACCCCACTTAGACTTTCATAACATCCTTGCCATGTACTTGACTCAAGCAGAGGGCAACTAAGTTTTTGCCAGTAAGAGGAACTTTGAGAGGAGTTTGCCCGCCACTTCGCCACTTTGCTGCTTTGAAGCTCTCATTGCCTTCACCAGTTAATACTTGCCTTTTACTGCTGCATTCATCACTAACACGAACCTTATTATTTTCAACTGGAATAGTGCAACCTTGATCACCCTGCAAAAGTCGTCAGCCAAAACACAAGGCCATGACACGACAACCTTGCCACTTGACCAAAGAACACTATCACTGACCTTGACTTGACACACAAATGATGATAAATTGATGATAGAAATGGACACCGAGTGCAAACATTGAGTTTTGTATGCTACCAAATTACCGATAAACATAATGTAATAAATAAGATGAGAAAATAGGTGATTAGATAATATTAAAAAATAGTTGTGTGCAGGTGCTGTTTTAGAAAGCTTTTGTCCTCAAAAGCTGGTAGACAAATTGGCAGGAAGCATGATCTAAGAATGCTGATTGATGTGCAAAAGGAGCAGCGATGTTTTTTCAGTAATCAATCTCCAAATGCAATAGCTTATAAGATACATAGAAGTGCTTTTTGACGTGAGAAAGAAAACAATAGAATGTGGAAATTATTGTGGCCTACGTTTGGGTCCAACAAACAGTTTGCAGCTCAGAAATGTGTTCCAACTGGAGAGAGATTAGAATGTATGAAAAGAAGATGCAAAGGATTTGGAAACAAAATGCGAAGACCTGGCCAACTATATCACAATCACACATTGTTGTGACCATTTTACAACATCTCCCTGATGCAAATGGGGTCCCCCTTTTTTGGCCCGGCTTGGGTTTTTGCTCTGTTTCGGAAGTTTTTGCTTAGTTTCCATGCTGATTAGAAGTGAAGTTCTAAGCATTTGGCTCACTGAAATTGAGGAGGTGAAAACAAAGGATTCCTCCTGCATAGGTTTGAAACCCTAATTGGCAGACCTGCTCAGTCTAGGACAATAATTCGTCTCGCCAGGGGGTATGAACTCTCTCACCATCTCACTCCCGACATGAAGCCTTGTTCCAAGCCTGCAACCTTACTCCGATGAGTCCAATCCAGAGGATGTCCATTTTCGACCCTGCTCCGGGATTCATCCCAAGATCCTAAGGCCATGACTTGGAGGAAATGCAATGAATAGGGTTTTCTCAAGACTTAGAAGAATCTCGAAAGACAAATCCAGTTCCATTCCAAGAATCATCCTGAAAGAATTGCAACTTGGCCAAATTCCATTCCCAACTGTCAGGCTCCTGTTGGTATTGAAATGTGCGACTTGTAAGAATTCCTCCAGTTCAGTCTGGAACTTGCACCATAGGTCAAGATTCCTGCTCCCATTGAAATTTGCGACAGGAGGAAATTCCTCTTCCAGGAGGAAATTCCTCTTCCAGGTGAATTTTGTGATCAAGGTGGAAATTCCAGTTCCTACTGGAATTTGCGACTTAGATTTTTCTTCCCTAACCAGAGGAAATATGCGCCCTGGAGTCCAGAAATTTCCTGAGAAGGAATCAGATCCATTTTAAAATACTGAGTCTTTGATCAATGTTGAAACCCATTCTTGCAAAATTCCTTGACAAAAATGATAAGTCCTTAGCAAAATTCATGAGTTCTTGTCCCAAGGCGCAAATTCCTGTACCAAGTGGATTTTGCGACCTGGAGGAAAAACCTGCACCAAGTGGAATTTGCGACTTAGATTTTTCTTCCCTGACCAGAGGAAATATGCGCCCTGGAGTCTAGAAATTTCCTGTGAAGGAATCAGATGCATCTCATATTGGATTCCATTTCAAAATACTGAGTCTTTGATCAATGTTGAAACCCATCCTTGCAAAATTCCCTGATAAAAATGATAAGTCCTCGGCAAAATTCATGAGTTATTGTCCCAAGGTGCAAATTCTTGTACCTAGTGGATTTTGTGACCTGGAGGAAATTCCTGCACCAAGTGGAATTTGCGATTGGGAAAATTCCTGTTCAAGATGGAAAATGCGACTTGGGGAAGAATCCTGCTCGAGGTGGATTTTGCGACCTTGGTGACTTGGAAATTCCAAAAGACTTCCAAATGCGAAAATCCTTCAGGCACTCAAAATTTTGCCATGGAATTGGGAATTCCTTAACATACTTGAAATTGCGACTTGAATTCAATCCAAGAGGAGTTCTAAAATGTGACATTTCGTGACTTAGTCAAAATCACGACTTGAACTCGGAAATTTCCTAGTGAAAATTCCTTCACCTACAAGAATTTGCACCAAGGATGAATTCCAAGACCATGTGGAATTTGCGCCAGGATGAAAGCTCCTTCATAGACTGAAATGTGTGACTTAGAGCAAAATCCTGCACCGGCTGGAATGTGCGCCCTGAGAGGATTCTTGTTTAAAAGTGAAAAAAGCAACCAAGGAGAGATCATTCATAACTTAGAAAATTTGCCATGGATTCAATACCGGAAACACCTCAGACATGGACTTAGAAATTCCTTGAGAGATTCCAAGGTGCAAATTCCTTCACCCTTTGAAAAATGCGCTTCAGTGGAAAATCCTCCACCTACTCGAAAATGCGACCTTGGAGGAAATTCCCGTGCCTAGTGGAATATGCAACCTTGGTAAAGATTCCTTCACATACAGGAATTTGTGCTATTAGTGAAAATCCTTCACCTTAAGGAGAATGCGATAGAGAAAATTTCTCCACATCACGGAATCCCCGACACCTCCTGAAATGCGCCCACCGCCAAGAGGATAAGGACAAGTTTTAAGTCGGCCAAGCATATAAACTTTTGGCGGCTAGGTTTTTTTGGCCTGTCTAGGTCGGGCAAGTGGCATAAGGAGCCCAAACGCCTATATATAGAGGCCGCCCAAGTCATTATCAAACATTCAAACACAATTCCAAAGCAAGAAAAAGCAGGTTTCAGCTCTCCAAGGCAGATTTTAGCATTCTAGGAAAGGATTTCACCATTGGAGAGGTGAATTTCATCAAGGAGAATTCAGATTTCATCATTTCCAAAGCAAAACTCTTCATAGGGGCAGATTTTTCTGTAGGATTAAGGCAGATTTTTGCATTCCAAGGGCAGAAATTCATCCTCCAAGGACAGATTTTATCTTCCCAAGACAAGTTTCTTCCATAAGGGCTGGAAATTTCTGGAGTTGAAGGACAGATTTCTTGGTAGGAATCCATTAGAAATTCAGAAATTCCTGCACAAAATCCAGAAAACACATTAGAAAATCAGAAATCTTCTTGAAAATCAGACTTTTATTGTTCAAGGACAGGTTTGGGCAAATAGGGAATAGGTTTCTTTTTTCTTATGCTTTCATTCCTATGCACTGGCTTTCATGTAATTTTAGTCCCACATGCATAAATTCATTATACTTGCTTCTCATGTTGGGAATAAAATCCCTCATCCCGCCTTTACTCTTACTCCTTGAACCTTATACTTTGCATTTTCTCCTTGATTCCACAGGTACATGGCAAGCATCAAGACCGGCTCTTCAAGGCAAGCTCAAATGTGGAACGTCCTCAAGGGAACACTTCGGAGTACAGGATCGTCTCGAAATGGGCAAACGTAGGAGACACCAACATCCACCCGTCAAGCATGGAAGAAATCAAGAAGCGGATGTACGGAATAGATGGACGTCCTCCATCCTAGCTCGCAGCGAAGATAGTTCGAAGTGGAATTGTACCTGCCACATGTTTCCCGCCTGCCATTCCTTGTTCCAAGTTGATCGTGGAATGTTTCATGCACTATGATCTTGAACGTCGGATGATTGTGGATTGGGACGACACCGTGATAGCCTACTTCTCCAAGGAGGAGATTGCCGAGGCATTCAAGATTCCTGTCTATAGCCCCATTGAGTACCCAAGCAAGGAAGAAGCATCCGACATGTTCAGGGCCAATCTTGCAACTTGTTTAGGATTCATCAACAATTCCTGAATGCAGAAGAAGAGACCTCATCGTTCCAAGCTGTTTAGGACACTCCTCAAATTCGACTTCAAGTAGGGGCATGGAGACCTTGTCGTCATGCTGAACAGGATCATGGGAAGTCCCCAATCTTCAACCTTCGAACCATGGATGTTCTACTACATTGAGGAAGTCACTGCGGGAACAAAGATGATAGAGTGGGCTCGGATACTCAGCGATAGCATTGATGAACATTTTCGGAATCTGGAGGATTCTAAGGCATTTTACATGAGTTCCTACGTAATTTACATGTTGGTGAGGAACAATAGATATAGGGGACTGTCATGGAGGGGACGCATCGGGAATTCCGAAGGACAGGTCAGAGTCTATGACTGTTATCCACAGCTCCATCTCCAAAACATAAACCATTTCAGAAGAGATAATGACGCATTTGCCATGCACATCACAAGAACCCTCCAAGGAGGCACTCACCAAAGGTTGTCACCCGAGTCTAAGCAGTTGATCAAGACGTATGGCTCCTGGTTCATTCAATTTCCGAAGTTCACATACATTCGGGTGCAAGGATTCTCCGCCTTCCCATATAGATTGCCGAGGTATCCTTCGGACAAGATGGTCCTGCTAGAATTAACAAGACAACTCTCAGCATGTGATAAAGTTCAGAAGAAGAAGAAGAAGGCCAGGATAACCTTTCGAATGTAGACGGAGGATGCAGTCGAGGAGTGTCCTTTCCTCCAAGCTGCGGAGAGGTCCAATGAAGAACTACAGTTTTACAACCTAGTGACCCATTCCTCGCAGGCAAATTTTGATCCATTCAATACCACCCGGGTTGCATGTGGAAGGAAGCATAGACACAAGGTGCACCTGGAGGATCACTGAGCAAATGTTGAAGATGACTTCGAGATTCAGAGGATGATGTGTTCCCTACTGTTAGTGGACATGATCAGGGCAACCAAGGTCTTTTCAGTTCCGGACCAAGTTAACGAGGATGGAAAACAGGTCCAGCTGCCTTTGAACAGGAAAAGGATAAATCTCTTCCACCACTAGTTTGGTCTGATCTTGAGGTCACCCACTTGGATGAGCTAATGGCACCCGTGCTGACAAGAACACAGAAGTGGATAAACCAACAGACGGAGAGATTGCATAAGAAAGGCATCTATCCGACCTATAATTTGATGGGAGATCTGGAGTCTCAATCTTCCGAGGAGGACATGACCGAAGGAACACCCGCAAAGGAACAAGGCACAGGAAGACATGAAGCAAGAAATAGAACTGCAGAGGATCCGCCGACAAAGAGAGTAAAGGCTCGGAAGGAGTCTATTAGGAGGCCTGACCAGGAGGAGCAGAATGCGAGTAGACCTCATTCCGCCAGCACTTCTTCTGTCTAGGAGATTGATCTCTTCTTCGATGACAATATGCAATTAGCTAAGGGTAAAGGGCCCGTGGAGGAGGAAATGATCCCGAATGAGTACGCTGAGAAGGAAGACAATGAGTTCATGGATTCCGCCCGGGAACGGACTCCCAGCTTGATTGTAGGAAATCATCCTAACCTTTCATCACAAAATCCAGGGGAGGTCCGACTTGAGGACATGCTTCATCACCCTGATCTGGAATTCCTGAACGAAGAGTTCAATTTCGGTGAAGTGCCAACTTCCATACCACACGTGGATTAGGAACCGCAGGGACCACTGAAAGAAGTCAATCCGTCCATGAGACCCAAGTGGCTGCAAGATAGATTGAAGAAGAAGCCAGTCAAGAAGAATGATCCTTCCGCCGAGCTTGGGAACTTCCTGGCCAGAATAGGGAAATCTGTAGACCTAAAGAAGACAAAAAAGTTTTCTAGGATCACTAGAGATGAATCAGGGTCTCGCCAAGTAGAGATAGCAGTTCCAAGGGTGGATGAGGCAAAAGAAGACAATAGTCCTGAAGATTTCGACGTGGTGACGATTGATCTTGGACCAACTACAAAGGGACAGGAGATGGAGAAACTGGAGGATTCCGTTACCGCCATCAGAGAAAGGTTGAGGAAGGAGGAAGAAAAGAAGAACCAGTTGAAGAAGGAGAATGAAGAAATGAGGCAGTACATCTAGCATCTCATGGGCCCATTGCAGTCTGCCCAAGGAGTGACAGCCCAACCTGCAAGCATAGCCAAGGATTCATTAGTAGAGTTCGAAGTGTTGAGAACGGCTGGTCATGCAGCGAAGGAATGGATGGGGAAGGTCTCGGATAGAGCTCATGAGTTTATAGAGGACCTCGTCCAGGTAAACGGGAGAGTTGTTGCACTCATGGACAGGACTCAGGCAATTCTGGAAGTCTGTCAGCATTTCGTTGTGATCCGGGAGGAAACCATTCTTAGACTAAAGGCACTGATGAACACTCTGAAGCAGGATTTGGTGAGGGACAAAGAGATACAGGCTAACACAACCTATGATTTCCTCGGTTGGTACTCTGCCTTGGTTATGAAGAGAGATAATATGGAGAAGATTGAGGGTGACACTACTCAGGCCCACGCCATGTTGAGGGAAATCCAAGACAAAATTCTTGTATCCATGGAGGCTTGGTTCGATCTGGAGGTAGCACCGGATGGAGTCATTAACTTGGAAGAGTTGAAAGGCAAGATGCGGAACATATACATCAAGGCTGATTATCCTACCTAGGGATCCCATCTTGAGGATGCGTCTTCATTCCTAATCTTCATGAACAATATCTAGGAGCTAAGGGTGGATTGGGAGAATATTCTCACTGCTTGTGCCACCACCTCATCCGTCATGGAATTCAGATTGGAGAATATGCCCAGCATTCCTATGGAGGAGTTAGAAGTTGTCCTGACCAGGTTCTTGGAAGCAGAGACTAAAGAGCAGGAGGAAGTTCCAGAAAGACAGGACTGTCCTGTCCAGGAGTCCTAATCAGCATGGACGCCCAGGACAGGTAGTAGTCTCCTACTTGCTGATTCTGACGACCCCACCTACCATATCTAGGGTTTTTGACCTGGGCACGCGTTTCAAGGAAATCTGATTTCCTTTTTCACCTTATGTACTTGGCTTGCCTATATAAAGGCAGGGGCGCCTCATTTTAGAGGGTCCTCTTTTCTCTAATTATTTCATGCTCCTAGAGCAACATGATAGCTAGTTTTATTT
The DNA here is from genome assembly GCA_027924645.1 of Cunninghamia lanceolata. Classification (NCBI taxonomy): domain Eukaryota; kingdom Viridiplantae; phylum Streptophyta; class Pinopsida; order Cupressales; family Cupressaceae; genus Cunninghamia; species Cunninghamia lanceolata. The sequence continues at coordinate 2,072,370 of BSBN01001254.1, forward strand.
CTGTACTACCTGTTTGAGCTGGAAACTTCAAAGATCAGCAAGATTGTTGTAGACAAACTTTCCAAATCAATAATATAAGCATTGTGGATCGGTGTTTATAAAGTTCTTTGGATTTTGGCATGGTTTTCCTGATTTATTTGAAGCATATCTTAAGTTTCTGAAGTTATTTCATTTCTTCTACTTTTCAAGCTTTCATTAGATAGTGTGATGGAAAATATTGTTGTTGGCGAATGATTGAAGCTGCTAGTTCATACCATTTGTGATCTGTGGCTTGTAAATCACAGTGCATGGTTAGTCTGAACTTGTTCCAAGCTTAACTTCGATTGTTTCTACATGTTTTAGTTCCATATTCCACGCCAGAGCAGTCTGAAAATCCTTCTTCCTCCTTTGAAGATAGCACCATCTCTGTCTAAGTTGTTGCCTCGTGACAAAGCAGAAGCATGGTTCCAGTTTCCATCCTCAGCAATAGTTCTTTCCATCAATTAGTTCCTTGAACCCTAATCCTTATCCCTCTTTTTTCATTTTCTTTTGAAATCTGCGTTAGGAATAGATCATTTAGAACTTACTGAGAAATTATTCCCTGTCTGCATAGACTAGACTAGTTGAACTTAGACTCATCCCTTGTCGTAGATTGAGAAATCCAAGTCCGAAGTGGAAGAATCCAAACCTAGCCTCCAAAACTCACAGTGAAATCCAAATCTTTCCTTTCTTGAGCATAGAAACCACTAAGTCTGGTACGTAAGTCCCCCTCGTGATTATCAGCAAATCACATCATTCCACAAAGCTTTTCCCATGCCCGTCAAGACTTGACACAAAAGGAACCTTGGAGCAGTCTCATTCGATCACCAAGTTTAGCGTCTGAGAAGCTTTGTTCAAGAGAGGATAGTTACACTCTGTGCCTTTATCCTAATGTTCATTGCAGTCATGAAAACCGCATCAACACACATGAGGAGATAGCATGAAAGCAGAAACAGTTTCGTTTGTGTTTTACTCCTCTGACCACTAGTGACTGCTATGCTGCGTGTTGAAAAACAATCTCATAACATAACTTGTCTTTCGTCAATGCTGAAAACAAATACATGACATTAAGGGAAATCCCCAAAAACATGCTTGGGGGAGTTGGAAGGCTTGGATGTTGCTGCAACTTGCAAGAATGCTTTAGATTCCCGTTGACCTTACTTGTGGGGAATATTCTTCCATTTGATAAAACAATGAAGAAATTTAACTGTGTCGAAGGAGTCTATTATATGTGTTGAGAATACCATTTGGTCTGAGGATAAAGTGTTTTTTCAACTTTTTCTCCATGTGTTAAGTGCAGCTCAATCTGCACTATTGTTTGGCTTATAGTGGCATTCTATTTACACAGCATCATAAAAATATAAATGGAATTCAATTACTTAAGGTTTAAAACGGGAAAAACTAGGCAAAAAGTTGGACACTAAATAACAATTTACTAATTGTAAAAATAAAGAAAAAACTATTTTTATTATTTCATGTCGAATATAGTGCATATAGATAAAAACAGATGTTATACCGCTATGTTATAAAAAATGCTGATTATAAAGAAAATGTATAGGACCCTTAAAAACTCTATTTTACTTTCACCTGAGAGGGTTTATATAAAAAAGTATATGACTGGTCGTGAACAGAGGCCGTACTGTTATGAAGCATGATCTACTTTAGGACAGCCTTTAAAAAAACAAACTTAAACCCTCATTAGGGCATGAATTAGAAGACAAACCCTCATTGTGGTTTAAAATTGAACTTCTAAAAGAGATCTGTTCAAAGTATAACTAAAAGAAAATTGAACTTCTAAAAGAGATCTGTTCAAAGTATGACTAAAAGAAAATTTAAAATATAACCCTAAACCAAAAATGTTAAATCTGCCTTTGCTCGGTATTTTTTTCTCTACAGTGTAAAAATGAGCCAAAAGAGAGATAACAAAAATTCAAAACCTCTTTATGAAAAACTCGGGAAACAACATGACAAATGCGGTCAGTTGTGATTACTTATGTTAATCGTGGTTTTTTCGAGTGTAATGCTGCTATGGACTTTGGCTGCCTAGATTTTTCTGAAGGAAAACAACATGAAAGACACCACAGAGTTCCCCTTTCTGAGGAATATCTAATACATGAATGATCTCACAAACATTTACCTGCACCTGGTAAGCACCGTTGGATTTTGGGTGCAGTTTGTAGCAGCTTTGTTTTCCTAAGGCATGATCTGCTTATAAGGCTGGAGTTGCAAAAAGACGAAATTCCCACCTGAAAGCATTCCTCCAAATGGTGCTGGTCTCCTTGTTATTTTGTTCATCTTGTTGCGAGTGTAGGCTATTCTTTAAGATGAAAATATAGGTATTGCATTTCTTGTGGTAGGATAGCTCTGTTGATGTTTGTTTTTCGACAAGTCAACAATAGAGTAAAACACTAGAGTATCCCACTCTCTCTTGAATAAAGCTCTTCAAAGGCTGAACTATGTGATCCAGTGAAGTAACTCCAAGGTTCCTTTTTATGATTCCTGATGGGTTAACTCAGTGATTACATGTGATCTTGCTGATAATCACAAAGGGACTTACGCAGATTCTTCTTCATACTTGTTTAGCTTATTCCTCCTTTTAGTGTGGATGATGTATTCAGGGTCTCAATGATAAATAAAATGAAAAAGGTTAAGGGTTCAAAAAGTTAATCTAAGGTCAATGAAGCAATGATGTATGAATAGACAAACTCCTAAGTAAACCTAACTTCACTTCGCCAAGGATGCCTACAACTATATGAAGTTGGTGCAATCTCCTAAGGTTTGCGAATGGTTTTCAAATCATGAAGGTTCATATGAGCACCAATAAGACGGCGCAGCTCAAACAAGCATCCACAATCGAACTTATACAAATATGGCTCAGACTAGCTTTACACAACAATTCACTAGCGATGAATGTTAAAAGCATGAGCTAGGAGTTGATCAAATATTCAGTACAACAAACATTACAACAAAGAACTTCTAATCTACTTTACTTGAAACATCTCTTCATTCCATTGAAGTATAGGAAACCAAGTTACTCCACAAGATAACACTTAACACCAAATAAACTTCCAATGTTTTGCATTACTCTTGAGAAATATTTACAACAATTCCAAGTCCTCTCAGAAAATTTCGAGAGTCTCCTATTCTACTCCTACTTGCCTACCAACTGAACTACTACTATTGAATTACAAATGAGGCAACAAGGCCTTTATATAGTGTTCAAGGATACAATGAATGGCTAAGATAATTTCGATAGCCAAGGGTCTAGATCATGCCACCTCAGAGGTAGTTACAACAACTTTCTATTTTTAGTACAAAAGAGAGAGGCAATTAAGACACGTTTTCCAATGTGATAAGGTAAGGTGAAAGCATTTAAAATATTCCTCCACATAGGAATCCCTTTGGCTTCTTTTATTAAATGATACAATTTCTTCCTTAGGCGCCCATCTAGGTTGGTAGATAAGTGAAAGTGCGCCTAGGACTAATAGCTTCATCTTTGGCATTTTTTCATGTTCTAGACAATTGTGAAGGTTGTGGGATGACTCCCCTTCCTTTAGGCGCCAATCTAGGTCAAAGTTTCCAATACTTCACTTTCACTCATCTTGTCTTCTAGGCGCCAGAAATGAGGTGATTCTTCCCAGGGCGCCAATGAAGGTGCAAGGCGCCTTGGTCAACTTGGACTTTATTTGTCAATTTTCATGCTTTAGATAGTAGTGAATGTCTTAGAAGGACCTCCCTTTTCTAGGCGCCCACTCAAAGGGATGTTTGATGTCACTTCTTCCAAGGTGCCAAAACAAGATGCTAATGACAGGAAAATGTGCCTAGTGGTTTTGGAGGCAAAGGGCGCCCAACTTCTAGTGATCCTAAACACCAAAACTCTTTTAAACAATCAAGTTTCTCTAAGCGCCAAAATAATGAGTTTCCAAACACAAAGGGCGCTTAAACTCTTGAAAATGTCATTTGTTCCTTGGGCACCAATGAAGGTTATTCAAGTGGAAAGTAGCACCTTCACTATTCATACTTGTTGCTCTATGTTAAGTGTTTAGAAAAGTCTCCTCTTAGGCGCTTATACGAGTTTGCAGAGGAACAAAAGGGCGCCTAAGATTGATAGCCTCCTCCTTGGAGTTTGTCATGCTTTAAACAAGTGAAGATGACTTGCAATGGTCCATTCTTGCAAGGCGCCTCATCAATAGTGTTATTGGAAGCAATCTCCCTCTAGGCGCTCAAGTCACCTCAAGGCGCATATTGAAGTGTCTCCCCATGAAGGGCGCCAGAATGAGTTAATTTGATCCTTAGGCGCTTAAAATCTCAAAATTCCCAACACTTCATTTTCTAGGCACTCACTGAGTGTTATCTTAATTTACTTACCTTCAAGGCGTTCATCCAGGTGACAGGAGTGATAAGGAGCGCCTAACTTCATTCTCTCAACTCAAGGCGCTATTTTGGTGATTGTATTGAGTGTAATCCTTCTCTAGGCGCTAATCTTGAATTCCAACCTCACCATGCACTCCAAGGTGCCAATATGTCATCCCTCCAACCATCCAGATGTAGGGCGCTAGGATGAGGTGATAATAACAAGAAGGTGCGCCTACTTTAATTCAAGGCGCAATTGAATGAGGTGTTTGAAACTTGTCCTCCACCTAAGGCGCCAATTTGGATCTCTGCAAATGGGAAAATGCGCCTAACTTCTTTGAGTGAATTCACGCCTAAATTTGGAAGTCCAAGTGAGTAAGGTATATTGAAAAATATATTTAAGTATAAGAAAAATTTCTTATACTTCAAATATTTTTCAATATACCTTTCAGGATGTTTGAGATAGGTCTCAGATCCACTGGATTTAACATGTAGATTCTAGATTTTTGAGGATCCACCAGATTTCAGACTTAGTCAATTTTTCAATGTTTCAGGATATCAAGCTATCAGACTTAGTCATTTTCAGGATCTCAAACATACATCAGGATTGGAGTTAGTTTAAACACATCATGCTCTCTCATGCTAAGGCGCAACTTTGGGTTAGTTTGAACATCTCTTCATGCTAAGGCGCCTAAAGTTTAATGTGGTGCTTACCTCTAGATTTCATGATTTTCTTGCTTCCTCTCATAGGCACCTAGACTCTTTTCATACTAAGGCGCCTAAAGTTTAATGTGGTGCTTACCTCCAGATTTCATGATTTTCTTGCTTCCTCTCATAGGCACCTAGACTCTTTTCATACTAAGGCGCCTAAAGTTTAATGTGGTGCTTACCTCCAGATTTCATGATTTTCTTGCTTCCTCTCATAGGCACCTAGACTCTTTTCATACTAAGGCGCCAAAATAGGATGATATCACCTTGGGCGCCATTTTAGGTACATATTGATGTTTTCATTCACTCTGGGATCAAGGAATGGATTACTAAGGCGCTGATTTGAGTCTTTGGAGGTAAACTAGCGCCTAAGATCATAAGTAAACGTCTTCTCCAAGTTGGGCGCTCAATCTTACCTGAATGATCCACCTTCCTCCTAGGCGTCCAAACAAGATGGCTTTAACAAGGAATGGCGCCTTAGGTCTTTTGCTTCAACTCAAGGCGCAATTCTTATGATCCTCTGAACATGCAATGGGCGCCTAAATCTAGATACCTCTTCCTTGTCAACTTTGCAGTGTTTCAAGCTTCCCGACATCCATTTCAATCAAGGCGCTTTGATTTGAAGCCTTCCTTGCCCAAGGCGCAATATTGAGGTTGTCTAGATGATGGAAGGCGCCCTAAATTCTAGGCGGAGTTTTGAGGTGATCCTGGAGCAATTTCGTGCCCAGAACTGACAGTTCCCGAGGTAAGGTATATTGAAAAATATATTTAAGTATTGAATTTCTTATACTTTAAATATTTTTCAATATACCTTTCAGGATGTTTGAGATAGGTCTCAGATCCACTGGATTTAACATGCAGATTCTAGATTTTTGAGGAGCCACCAGATTTTAGACTTAGCCAATTTTCAGGATTTTCAGGATCAGGATACCAGACTTAGTCATTTTCAGGGTCTCAAACATCAGGATCAGGTCATCAAGGGGCTCTAAGACTCAAACACCACTGACTTCATCATGAAACAAACGAAGGACATCATCAAAATCTTAATGCAAAGCACTGGAATTCAAAAAAAGGGGGGTCCCCATTTGCAATCTGGCGATGTGTGATTTGGTCACAACAAGCTCCCACTTGAACTGAGACATTCTAAATAATCCATTCCTCAGGGGAGGGGCACTCATAAGTATAATCATATGCTACTTTGGAGGATGTAATTTGAATTGCAAAGTGGTAACTGGTATTGAATTGATACTCTGCAAGCTGGAGCCATTAGAGACCCACTTTAGTTGTTTTTGATTTGGTAAATTCTCCTTGTGCAGTAATCTATGGCTTAGAGGCCATGATCAAGGGGTGCCTCTTCTGTCAAAGTCACCTGGGACTTGTTCCTGGTCTCATCCACTGTAGTTAGTATATGCTGCCCTTAGCAAGTTGTTTGTGGTATTTTTTTTTACCCAATTTCAACACTTTCTCACATCTCTTGGGGATTTGAACATTTTACTGCTTTGGAAACCCCAATACTTTTTGCCCATTGAGCCCATCCCATTTAAATAACTCACCTTTGCTGTTGATCTATAGAGTAGAATTCAAAATATCATTTCTAGCATTAAAAACCTTCATTTGCCCATCTACTTGAGGATTGTAGGTTATAGTCATATTTAAGGTGACACCTTCTAGGCTGCTATCTTGAATATGTCCTTTGAAAACAAAGCGAGGAACTTAGAGTGACATCTAGAAATGTTCTTGTGAGGCAAACTATTATTTAATTATTTGTTATTGAGGTTGGAAGTTGTCATTTGTGTTATTATGTTATTGATTATATTTATACAAAAGAGTATACATCAAAGCAACATTTTGCCAAATCCTCATAACATATCCAAAATGAATAGTGACCTGCCTTTATATAGCTCTAGGGCCTCCCTAATCTGAGTAACTCCTACTAAATCAAGACACAAACATATGACCTGTTTGCAGTCTAAATATGTTGAGGGTACTTTTGGGATTCAACATAACTAGGATTGGCCTTGCAAATTGAGGCAAAGAATTTAAATGTGTTCTAATGTCAAACCCATGAATGGTTGATGAGGAAACAAAACACTCACTAGTTTTGAGATGGGGGGTGTTTACTTCGAAGTAAGATTGGGGAGGATTTTGCTCTAGTGAAAGATTAGAGTCTTTGTTGTTTCCTATTCAAGTAAAAAAGGTGGCCTTTGGACAAGGGCTAAGAACATCTACAAAAAAAGGGTTTAGATGTTTTGAGGTGTCATGGTTCTTTGATTTGATTTTTTAAAAAGTGTATTAAAATAATATTTAGTTTATTAATGGTCAATCTAGTTGTTTATTTCTATTTTTAGTTTTAGTTTAGGATAAGATCCTTTTGCTTTCTTAGCTTTAGTTTTTCTGCGTTAGTCTATTTTTAGACTTTGTAATCTCTTTATATTGAGCTTTTACTCTCTTGTAAAATATCTTATTCGATAATACATTATTCAGTTTTTAATCATGTAACATGGTATCAGAGCCAGAATAGGCTCTTCGAATTCCGTATGTCGTACGGAGCATACGACGCCATATAGGCGGCCGTACCCACTTTTCCATTAGAAGTTTTTGAGTTTCGCGTTTTTTTTTCTTGCATGGACGGCTTAAATTTGGGTTTATTTGATGTGTTGAAGACCTCTGGTGGCGTTTGTTTTAGCAGACCCGATTAAACTCGTGGGCGCTTCCTATGTGCTGAGAGTTCATTATCGGCGGGTTTCTGGGTGTCGCCTAAACTCGTGACTTGCAAAATCGCGTTTTCTGCTTTGTTCGTCTTTCTTACACCCTTTTGAATCGCGTTTTTCGCGTTTTCTTCTTGGCAAGGGTTCAGGTTTCTTCAGCGGCGGCATTTTACTTGAAGGTTGCGTTTTTCTCTAAAAACCTGTTGGTGATTGTTTTTAGACAACACAACAATAGAGTAAAACACTAAGTATCCCACTCTCTTGAGTAAAGTCTCTCAAAGGCTAAGCTATGTGATCCAATGAGGTAACTTCAAGGTTCCATATTTGTGATTTGCAATGGATAAACTCAGTAAATATATGTGATCTTGCTGGTAATCACAAAGGGACTTACGTAGACTTCTTCTTGCTTCATTCAGCTTATTTCTCCTTTTAATGTGGATGATATATGTACAATGCTTCAATAATAAAGAAAAGAAAAAAGATAAAGGTTTAGAGAAGTTAATCTAAGGTCAATGAAGCAATGATGATGCAAGAATAGACAAACTTCTTAATCAACCTAACTCCACTTCGCCAAGGAGGCCTACAACTACATGGAGTTGGTGCAATCTCCTAAGGATAGCGAAAGGTTTTCAAATCATGAAAGCTCATATAAGCACCCATTGGACGGCGGAGCTCAAACAAGCATCCACAATCGAACTTAAGCAAATGAAGTGGTGCAGGAGCACCCATAGGTCCAAGAGACCTATCATGAGTTTTCTTATGTTTTGGTTTGCATTGCAATAAGGTCTTGAAGACCATCGTGTTGAGTTGTAATAAGGTCTTGCGATCATGTTAAGGCATGTTGAAGTTTTGTGCAATCATCTTGTAAGGCCTTGGTGCCAATTGTTTACATGTAGGCAATTAGAACCTAGTTGGTCAACTATGGTCAAACCCTCCATAGGTGTGAAAATGAAGTGGCATTCATGTTTGGAGTCATTCATGGCATGTTGACACTGCTTAGAAGGAGTTTGAAGTGGTCTTGTGAAAGAATTATCAATATTGTAAACAAAAATACACTAGTATGTATTTGCAATAAGGTGACAAGTGAGCAGTTTAGAGGTTGCAGGGTTGGTTTTCAGTTACCAAGCGACCCAAACTGTTTGAGGAGGATGTAAACATGTATAAAATACCTCTCACACATTGTGTAGGGCATGAAGTTGAAGATTCTTAAGAAAAAAATACAAAACTCTGTTCTTTTCTTGCATTTTCCAGCGTCTTTTTACTGTTATAGGCTGTACCCTATCTTAGTACGGGATTGTCATAAGCCCACATCATACTGTACGGATAGAGGATGGTGTTAGGTGTGATTTGAATTTGGTTTGGGTTCTTGACACTAATTTTGAGCGAAGTTATAACTACTCTGTAAACAAGTAGTTAAAACCCTAAACTAGGGTTTTGTTCAAACGACGAGAACTTGACCATTCCACTGTTTCTCCTTACCGTAGAATCAGTGGAATGGGTTTGTATAATCATGTTTTTGTGGTTTGGATCTCTTGCAGGATGGAGGAACAAGTTGTTGCAGAGTTTATATGAGTTTGGCTTAACAAACCCATGTGTTAAGCCACTTGAAGTGATCCTAGGCTCTTAATACCGTACAGTCAAGTGTAGAAGCATGAAATTTGTTGAATCTCTGTTTTTGGCACCCAACTAACATGCTCCAATGGTTTGTTTTGTTCTGTGAAGTCAATTAGGTGCAGTCCCTTTAGACAATAGGCCTAATTAGGGCTCAGGCCAGAATTACCGTCCATTTTTAGGACACAATTTCCAAAGCAACCTAGGGTCATTTTAACATATGTTATGTGTCTCCATAAAGGGTATCTGGAACTGATTTGAGATTGTTGGAGAAAGACCTCTATCGAAAGATATTCACTACTATTTCCTGAAACAGGGCTACTAGGAGTTCAAGGGGTTTATGAAGCAAGTACCTCTTCTATAGTTACAAGACCTTATTAAATGGTTTGGAAAGGTTGTCTTAGTTGTCTTGAGACACTATAAATGACTGCCCCTGAGAAAATCATCTATCTTGTGCCATATCTCATAATGAGCCCTTGGCTTAGGCCTAGAAAACCTTGGAAGATAATCTTTGTGAAGTAGTGAATTCCCATTCATGTTGAGTGGTTTGACAGACCTATTGAAGTGTCTTCTATTCCCTTAGAACCTTTGCATCATAGTGGTATCAGAGCAAAGGGAGTAGGTTCCTTGAAGGTAGAAGTGGAAAGTTGAGAGAAGAAAGGTTGAGAAGTTAAGAACAAGATGCCTCCAAACGGTGGGTCAGCAGTTGCTAGGGAATTGAAAGCCCTGAGAGAGAAGGTTGCAGCCTTAGAAGCCAGAGATAGAAGGAGAAGAGACACTAAAGATGAGAATGATGAAGAGGAAGAGGGTGAGAATGAAGTCCCTCAAGAAGAAGAGTTGGATCCGAAGGATGCAAGGACGGCAAAACTCCTTAAGGCGGGTCAAAGCAAGTGACTACAAAACCAAGGCAGATCTACCCATGTATGGTGGTAAACTGGATGGAGAAGAACTCATAGACTGGATTGGGACATTGAAAAACTATTTTGAATGTGAAGAGGTGGAAGAGAATTAGAACGTAAAGGTGGCTAAGTCAAGGTTGAAGGGACATGCCCTACTGTGGTGGGATTGTGTACAAGCTGATAGGTGGAAGAAGGACAAGCCAAAGATCACTTCATGGTACAAGATGGTGGAAAAGATGAAAGGGAAGTTCTTACCTAATGACTACAAGGTTCAATTGTACAACAGGCTGCAAAATTTGAGACAAAAGGACATGGATGTACAAGCCTATACAAAGGAGTTCCACAAGTTAGACATAAGGGCAGCACATGAGGAAGATGTTGAGGAAAAGGTTGCAAGATATCTTGGTGGTTTAAGGTATAATATTCAGGATGAACTTAGTCTCTCCACACCTAGGACAATAGAGGAGTGCTACAAGTTGGCCATGAAGGCTGAGGAGAAGTTGAGAAGAAGACAAGACAGTCCATGAGAGGGAGAGGCAGCAATACTAGGGGAGAGGGAACTTTTTCTATAAGCAAACAACCATATGAAGACCAAGAGGAAACCAGCAAAGGAAGGAACAAAGTGCAGACCAAAGAGGAGGTTTCAGGGGCTCAAGAGGAAGATTTGGAGGAGGAAGAGTTTCAACTACATTCACAGGAAGGTGCTACAATTGCAATGAAATTGGTCACACGGCATTCAAATGTCCAAAAAGGCAAGGTTCATCATCAGGAGGTGATAGGAAGAATGAAAGAAGGGTTCAACTTGTGCAAAAAGAGGATGAAGGAAGTGTCCATTCTCCAAGTCAAGGATGTGAACCAAAAGTTGGAGAAGCATTGATGCTAAGGAGAACACTCTTGAAGACATCCAAGGACAAGGAGATGACACAAAGGAGAGCACTTTTTAGGACCAATTGCAAAAGCAAAGGTAAAGTATGCAAGGTAGTAATAGATTCTGGTTCAACAGATAATATGGTGTCTAGGGAAATGGTGGATAAATTGAACCTAGAAAGGATTCCTCATCAAACTCCTTACAAAGCATCTTGGGTAAGTGATAGTCAATCACTTTTGGTAGATGAACAAGCATATGTTGATTTTTAGATTGGAGAGTATAAGGATAGGGTTTTATGTGACATTTTGCCCATGGATTGTTGTCACCTACTTTTAGGTAGGCCATGGCAATTTGATAGGCAATCATTATATGATGGATATGCTAACACATACACCATCAAGAAGGATGGGAGAACTTTTGTGTTGACACCATTGCAGGAGGATGCTGAAGCAAAGAAGGCAGCCAAGGTCATCTTGGTGGGTAAGAAAGAGCTTGTGAAGATCAATTAAGAAGAGACAAGGAAAGTTGAGGATACCTCAAAGAGTGGGGTTGCCAAAGATCAAAGTTTGAAGGTGGTTTCAGTTTTGAATGATGGAGATCAGATGGTGATGTCTGAGATGGATCAGAAGATGCTCAAAGAGCAGGTCTACAAGCAGCCACAAGGTGGTTGGAAAGAAGAAGATGCTATCATAGTAGGGACCATTGTTTGCCCTCTAGAGCCAACAAGAGTTGGAAGACAATCATATTCTACCATAGCAGCAGTACAAGAAGCATCAACCAAGTTTTTGAATGTAGGTGTTCAGGCAGAGATGACAGTAAGGAAGAATAGTAAGCAAAGTACAGCTCTGGTTGCAAGCACTCACTCATGGCAAGGTGTGAGTAGGGTCTGCAATGCTAGGCATGAGTTTTTGCTTCCATGGAAGCAGGTTGCAGTCCAAAAATCATGGGGAAGACATGAGGCAGCAGAGGATAAAGGTGGAGCAAAACAAAGAACCAACTCATGTGACATGAGTTCTTTTCTAGGCGGGGTGTATGGTGCAGGAGCACCCATAGGTCCAAGAGACCTATCATGAGTTTTCTTCTTATGTTTTGGTTTGCATTGCAATAAGGTCTTGAAGACCATCTTGTTGAGTTGTAACAAGGTCTTGTGATCATCTTAAGGCATGTTGAAGTTTTGTGCAATCATCTTGTAAGGCCTTGGTGCCAATTGTTTACATGTAGGCAATTAGGACCTAGTTGGCCAACTATGGTCAAACCCTCCATAGGTGTGAAATTGAAGTGGCATTCATGTTTGGAGTCATTCATGGCATGTTGACACTGCTTAGAAGGAGTTTGAAGTGGTCTTGTGAAAGAATTATCAATATTGTAAACAAAAATACACTAGTATGTATTTGCAATAAGGTGACAAGTGAGCAGTTTAGAGGTTGCAGGGTTGGTTTTCAGTTACCAAGCGACCCAAACTGTTTGAGGAGGATGTAAACATGTATAAAATGCCTCTCACACATTGTGTAGGGCATGAAGTTGAAGATTCTTAAGAAAAAAAATACAAAACTCTGTTCTTTTCCTGCATTTTCCAGTGTCTTTTTACTCTTACAGGCCGTTCCCTCTCTTAGTACGGGATTGTCATAAGCCCACATCATATTGTACGGATAGAGGATGGTGTTAGGTGTGATTTGAATTTGGTTTGGGTTCTTGACACTAATTTTGAGCGAAGTTATAACTACTCTGTAAACAGGTAGTTAAAACCCTAAACTAGGGTTATGTTCAAACAATGAGAACTTGACCATTCCACTGTTTCTCCTTACCATAGAACCAGTGGAATGGGTTTGTATAATCATGTTTTTGTGGTTTGGATCTCTTGCAGGATGGAGGAACAAGTTGTTGCAGAGTTTATATGAGTTTGGCTTAACAAACCCATGTGTTAAGCCACTTGAAGTGATCCTAGGCTCTTAATACCATACAGTCAAGTGTAGAAGCATGAAATTTGTTGAATCTCTGTTTTTGGCACCCAACTAACATGCTCCAATGGTTTGTTTTGTTCTGTGAAGTCAATTAGGTGCAGTCCCTTTAGAAAATAGGCCTAATTAGGGCTCAAGCCAGAATTACCAGTCCATTTTTAGGACACAGCTTCCAAAGCAACCTAGGGTCATTTTAACATATGTTATGTGTCTCCATAAAGGGTATTTGGAACTGATTTGAGATTGTTGGAGAAAGACCTCTGTCGAAAGATATTCACTACTGTTTCTTGAAACAAGGCTACTGGGAGGTCAAGGGGTTTATGTAGCAAGTACCTCTTCTATAGTTACAAGACCCTATTAAATGGTTTGGAAAGGTTGTCTTAGTTGTCTTGAGACACTATAAATGATTGACCCTGAGAAAATCATCTATCTTGTGCCATATCTCATAATGAGCCCTTGGCTTAGGCCTAGAAAACCTTGAAAGATAATCTTTGTGAAGTAGTGAATTCCCATTCATGTTGAGTGGTTTGACAGACCTATTGAAGTGTCTTCTTTTCCCTTAGAACCTCTGCATCATGAAGCTCGGACTAGCTTTACATAACATTTCACCAACGATGAATGTCAAAAGCATGAGCTAGGAGTTGATCAAATATTCAATACAACATGCATAACATCAATGAGCTACTAATCTACTTAGAAACATCTCTCCACTTTATCAAGATACAAGAAACCATGCTATTCCACAAGACAACACTTAACACCAAACAAGCTCCAATGTCTTTGCATTAATCTTGAGAAATATTTACAACAAATTCAAGTACTCTCAGAGAATTTCTCGAGTCTCTTCCTACTCTACTCTACTACTAGCAAACTTCTAACTATTATTATTTACGAATGAGGCAACAAGGCCTTTATATAGAGTTCCAGAATTACAATGAATGGCCTAGATCAATTGAAGTAGCCAAGGGCCCAGATCATGCCATCTCAGCAATTAGTTACAACAACTTGCTATTTATAGTACATAAGAGAGGCAATGAAGGCACGTTTTCCAAGAAGATAAGGATAAAATGGAATCTTTTAGAGCATCTTCAACATAGGCATCCTCTTTGGCTTCTTGCTTGTCGAATGATATGGCGAATTGTGATTGGTGAATAATATGTATATGCCACGTAGGTGCCACCTCAGCATATTCCCAAATTGCATCATCTGTGTGATGTCTTCAAATGTGATTGCTTTGAACTTGAATGCTTGGGATGTATCTTGGTTGATCTTGCCTTGTTCATCTTCTTGTAAACTAGATGTGTATGATACATGTTGCTCATCTTGCTTAACTTTGTGATTCTTCTTCTCTTGCAGGATGTAGGTTGATTTTCTTGGATGCTACTTGATAGAGAGTAGTGTGGATGATGATGCTTCATGGAGTAAGAGACCTCTCTGATACTTGAAGATTGAGAGAACTTGAAGCTTGGTGGATAGATGTCTTCTTCGGGCAGATGATGAAGTGCACTTGAATGACGAACTTGATGTGATCCTTTAGAATGGCTATCTTCTATCTTCATTTTACCCCTAGCATGAAGGTGGTTCCAGGCGCTTGCTCCTTTGATGACTCCTTAGCTCCATCAATCTCCTACAACACAGAAAAAGAAACAATATAAATCACTTGGCTTTATAACACAAAATAATCATTATTAAACAATTTCTAACACTTCTAAACCTAAGCGCATTGGATGCTAAATTGGTTGATTTCTTAAATGCAATCATAAAATTTAAATTAAGCATCATATATGAGTGGCGCATTAGATGCCAAATTCAATCCTCGCCTGGAAACCTTCATAAAACTTGAATTTAACCTCAATCCAAGGTGGCGCATTGGATAACAACTTCATCCTCCGGTTGGAATTTCACTTCAGCAAATTGCAACCAACTCCTTATCTTGGCGCACTGGTTCATAATTTCATCCCTTGCTTGAATTTCTTCTTAAAATCATGCCCCTACGAACTATAACAACCCTCTTGGTCTAGGCGCAATGGATCACAATTTCATCCTTCGTCTAAAAGATGTCCAAAAATCTGAATTAAACCACACTCTGATAATTGTGCACTAGATGGCAATTTTATCCTTCGGTTGAAATACTCTTATAAAACTTAAACTAAACTTTATCTATAGTGGCGCATTGGATTGGCAATTTCGCCCTTTGCTTGAAATGTCACCTTTAAAAAACTTCAACCAACCTCCTTAGTCTAGGCGCACTGGATAAGGATTTTGATCTCCGGTTGAAAAATATCAAAAAACTTAAGTGGAACCACCCTCCAAAAGTGGCGCACTGGATGAGGATTTTGATCTCTGCTTGAAAGGTTGCATAAAACTTGAAACAATCCTCACCAATATTAGCGCATTAGATCAACATTTCATTCTTCGCGTGAAAGATGCACTTTAACAATCAAACAAACCTCCTCCATCTTGGGCGCATTAGATGCTAATTTCATTCTCCACTTGAAAATGTCCTGAAACTTGAATTAGACCTCCCCTAGGAGTGGCGCATTGGATGAGGATTTCATCCTTCGCTTGAATAGCCTCTTGAAATTTGCAATTTAACATCCTCATCCCTTGGCGCATTAGATCATGATTTTGATCTCCGCCTAAAAGTGGCACACTAGATGATCATTTGGTTGCTCGCCTGAAAGGTTTCATAAGGGCGCATCAGATGATCAATTTGATCTCTTCTTCATCTAGGCGCATCGGATGGCAAATTTGATCTTTGTCTAAAAGAACTCATGAAACTGGCAATCAATCCTCACTGCAAAATTGGCACACTAGATCATGATTTCGAACTTCGCTTGAATGATCTCCCAAAACTAGGGCGCATTGGATCAAAATTTTGTCCTTTCCTCATGTCTTGGCGCACTGGATCAAAATTTTGATCTTCGCTTGAGTACTTAGCCATTTTTCAGTATTCTTGGGTGGAAGTATATTTAAAAAATATATTTAAGTATAGGAATTTCCTATACTTTAAATATTTTTGAAATATACTTCCAGGATGTTTGAGATAGGTCCTGGATCCATAGGATTTAACATGCAGAATCTAGAATTTGGAGGATCCACCAGATTTCAGACTTAGTCAATTTTCAAGATTTTCAGGATATCAGACTGAGTCATTTTCAGGCTCTCAGAAACATCCCAGAACGAAAGCAAATGACTCTTGAATAGAAACTTTACAAAGAACTCCTCTTAGATTAAAGAACAACCATTGACTTCATCATGAAAAAGCTCTAAGACATCATCCAAGACTAAAGAAAAGCACTGGAGCTCAAAATAAAGGGGGTCCCCATTTGCAATGAGGCGATGTATGATTAGGTCACAACAAAACCCAGCTTAAAATTTGTTTACTCTGTTCTGCTCATCGCGACTTGCATTTGGGTTGAGGTGTTTTTTTGCATCTATTCTTCTGGCCGCGTTTCTGGAGGGATTTTTGGACGTGGTTCATGTTTCTGTGTGTTGAGGCGGCAATTTTTCAAGGGTTTTTGGCCGTTGTCATCTGTTGGTCGCGATTCTGTAAGCTTTGTTTGTTGTCTTTTTGCGGGATATGTGTTGGATTTGATATTCAACGGTGTCTTTTCTTGTCTGGTTGTGGCTTCTTTTCATCAACTTGCTAGGCGCTTTCCATTTTTTTCGTGGGTTTGTTCTTTGCGACAGTTTCAAGGAGTTCTTGGCCGCTATGTGAAAAGTCAAGTTTTGGGATCTTGTTTCGCGTTCCAAGCACGCGAGTTGATGTATCTCCTGGTCGAGGCGATTTGAAATTGTGTTCCTTGTGCCTTCCTATTTTGGTGCGATCAGAGGTTTCTTCGGGTCACATTTTGTGAAGGGTTTCTGTTTGGCGTCCTTGGTCTTGTCCGATCGGGTGTTCTTTTCTAGCGTCAAGTCTATTTGGTCGATGATTCATTTGTGTCTTAAGCGGCAGTTTAGATGGAAAGTTTCTTTATTTGGCACTTCAAAAATCTGTTTGGCGCTGAAATCGTTGGTGGGTCCTGTTTTGGCGGTCATTATTTTGTCACTGGCGGGAATATTTTTCTGTGGGTCCATCTCTATTCATGAATGCCCAGCAAATATGAAGACATACTTTTCGATTTGTCTCAAAATCCGTGTTTGAATTCTGTAAGTCTTTGCTTTCCGTCATCTCGAGATTAGTTCCTCAAAATCTGTGTTCGGATTTATCTCGAGATATGTGCCTCAATATCTGTGTTTCAGACTTATTTTGTGTTTTCGGAATTTGTGCTTTGTAACCCGTGCAAGGGTTCTGTTCAACATCTGTGCCGTCTATCTGCTTCAGTATTTGTGCCATCAGTTTGTAATCCGTTTTCTCGTGCCTCGAAAAACGTGAAAATGGCATCATGGTCCAACAACAATCAGAAGTTCAACGGCAACAAACTTTTTAATCGTTGGTGTTTCTATGCAAGATCTCGTCAGAGTTGGGTTCCTGTTCCGTAGCCCTTTTAATGGGGTTTTGTTTTCTTGATCGACGGCTTCCTTGTTCGGCAACTTGTGCCCTGTCGCTTCTTATTGGAGATTTTGGTTTGTCTTTTTCGCCGTGGTTCGTAGCTTTGAGGGCTTCTTTGATCTACGCTTACAGCGCTTAGCCTCTTCTTGTTGCCAGTTGGACTAGCAGTCAACATTTATGTTTGGCAAGCGGCCATTCTGCTTCTTCGGATCCCTTGGGATTTGTGTTTCGACACCCATGCTCGGGTTTTGTTTTATGTTTATGATGTTGTAAGATACCCAACCAGTTCTACTAAAATTTTTCCTTAACTTAGATAAAGTTACTTGTACTTAGCTTATCTACTACTTAACACTTAATGACAAACATCAAAGAATGAATCAACCTGAAAGCTGGGTACTTGTTTTATTGCTTGATTCAGTCATCTTGCAAATGTCTGATTACATAGATAATGCTTTAATAGCATGAAGTTACAACCTTCTTCAAATGGAATTACACAAGGAAGGCCTTGAAGCCTTGATGTTTACAATGGCGTCTACACTTGATCAACTCAATCAAACCCAATGATGTCAACTGAATGTCAACACCTCACAATATCACAAGGGAGCATCACCTTGCTTGTTGAGGGAGCATCACCCCAACACTTGAAACTCGCAGGCCTCAAGATTACAAGCTCAATAGCTTTGCAGAGAGAATTTTGTCAAAATGAACAGATGCCAAATGAATGAGAGAGCTCCTCCTTTTATAGGCCTTTCAAAGGCAATGAAGGCACGTTTTTCAATGCACAAAGAGGAACCAAGGCACGTTTCCCAAGAAGCATATCCAAGGGAATATTCCATCTGATGACTCATTCTGAGTTGGCAAGCTTATCCAGAGACCTTGACACGGATCCCGAAGACATTCTGTGGACCAATGAGAGCTCAGGTAGTTACAACTACCTTATCTCTTGACTAGGTGCCATAATTGCAAAGTCCTCAATGCTAGGCGCCAACTGAAGGTTGGAAAGAGGAGAATTTGACATCCAACTTACTAAGGCGCAATTCTAGTGTTCTTTTGACTTGGGCGCTAGATTTGGGGTTCTGCAAGGGTTTTGGCGCCTGGAGAAGGATTGGACATCTTCCAACAAACAGATGAAACCTTTGAGTATGGATAGATTCCTTGAAGAGAGTGCCCATATCAGAGTGTTTAAAACTTGCTTTTTAATCCTCATCTTCATTGAGGCGCATTTGTGGATAGGACAGGATGCAGATTGGCGCCTTAGGAAGGATGTGACCTTTCCTTGCAATCATCTTCATCTCAAGCCACATCTAAGTCAAAAACACCAACTTCTGCCAAGCGCCCTTCATATTGAGTGAATTTGAAAGATCTTTTCATGCTTAGGCGCATCATGGTGTCTGTGGAAAGGTGAATTGGCGCCCCCTCCTCTTGAATGGTTCATCTCCATACAAGTGTTCAAGAACATCATTCTAAATGATTTGGAAAGTTTGAAGTCCATTCTATTCATGAGGCGCATTTTTGAGATGAGATGACATGGGTTTGGCGCCCAGTCTTGGGGTCAACTAACTTAGGCACGTATTGGAGAAGTTTCAACTAGTATCAGCGCCTAACACTTCAAGTAAGATGTTCTACACAATTCATACTTTCAAATACTTGTAATCAAGCCTTTTGATGCTCCTTAAACCTAGCGCCCTCATCTGGAGTACTAACATCCTGTTTGAGTCTTCAACTTCTCTTGGGCACACTCATTGATAGAGAAATGTCTAGATTAGCGCCTTAGGAAGAAAATGGTTTTGCCAAGCTAAAATCTTCAACACAAGTCACAACTGAATCAAACTTACTATCTTCTACCAAGCGCCTTTCACTATAAGTGGATCAAAAGTTGTTTCCCTTCCTAGGCGCACTTTTGGATGAGTTCAAGATGCCAGGAGAAGAGTAAAATGGCGCCTTCACTTGAATGGTTCATCTTGCATGGATTTGGCGCCTAGTCTTGAGTTGCCACTCTCCCTGAAAAGTGCTCATACTTGAGGTCTTTGGAATGACACCAAACCCTTGCTTTACCAAGCGCCTTAGCTTACTGAGAAGTGAGGACATCATTCACCCACTGGAGTCTTGTTTTGGCGCCTACTCAAGCTGTAAGAAAGATGACTTTGAAGCAACTTATCACATCACCCCTTAGGCGCTCTTTAAGATTCCTTGACAATTCTACTTGATCTCTTTGGAAATGGAGTTTACTTGGGGAAGTTCCTGCCATGGACCCCAAACACATGCTAGGTGAATGCTCCACTGGTTGATAGATGACTTCAACTTTTGTTTCTTGCCTTCAATGCCTAAGACGCTCATTGGGTGTTCTTTAACATGATAGTGGCGCCCAAGCAGGAAAACCTTATTCATACCCACTCCCCTCATCTCAATGCTAGGCGCTGGGTTGGAAGAGTTTAAACACATGAAGCGCCTCAAATGAAGTCCCTTACTGAGTGCTACAAGTGGATTTGAGGGTTAGGCGCCAGAATGAGCTTGACTTTCCTGGAAACACGCCTAAACAACATGAAAGCATTATTTGACAATGTGACTACTGGAGTTGATGAAATGACCCTCAGACTTAGTCAAATTTTAGGTTTCTAATTCTGTTCCTGCAAAACAAAAGATAGAATCAGTCAGAAACCAATTCATTCCCTCATCATTTAGAATTAGCCTCCGGGAATGAGGAATAGGCTAATCCATTATACACTTGATGATCAAGCCGGAAACGGGGACATGACAGATGTCCATCTGTCTCCGAAGGCAGTCTGTTTTAGGGGGCATCTTGGTGTAGTTAGTACATTGACCATTATGGGGGGGGGTATTAAAGTAATATTTAGTTTATTAATGGTCAATCTAGTTGTTTATTTCTATTTTTAGTTTTAGTTTAGGATAAGATCCTTTTTGCTTTCTTAGCTTTAGTTTTTCTGCTTTAGTCTATTTTTAGACTTTGTAATCTCTTTATATTGAGCTTTCGCTCTCTTGTAAAATATCTTATTCGACAATACATTATTCAGTTTTTAATCATGTAACAAAGTGTGCGCATCCTCTACTACTAGAAAAAAGGACCCATTTTCAAAGATCATTCATTAAGAACATAAGGTTTTCACAATCCATGAAATTGAGTAGAATGCTTTTGGAAAAAAAACTATGGAAGATTTTGTGTATCAATGTTTTGGATCATATTCCATGATCCATCATTAGTATCAATGTTTTGGATCATACTTCGTGATATGGATCATGGAGTATGATTTGAAACATTGATATACAAAATCTTACTCATAGTTTTTTCCAAAAGCATTCTTCTCGAAGGGAATATTTCTATGGTACACCAATTTTCTAGGATGGGGATAGCAAGAAAGAGGGGGATGTCTTTCTAGGACAATAGGGGATGGGAGGCCCTTTTTTAGGGGACGATGATTTAAAAATAGGGAAAATTAAAAAATATAGGAAATTTCAATTATTCATATATAAGGCATATATCATATACATTATAGAATCATATTATGAAACATTAGAGGTGAATTGAGAATTCAGGAGCCAACATACAAACTAACAAACTTTCAATGTCTAATCATTTCAATTTGAGTTTTCATTACCGATGTGCATGTACATAATATAATGAGATGAAAATGCTGAAAGGCTACAAGTGCAGAATGACAAAATGTAGACAATCTAAGATCTCTTGTTGTTATGCCTCTGTCTCATCCTCGCCTAAATCAGAATCAAATTGTGAATCCAATATTAGGGGCTACCTCATCCAATGGAACACCCACCAATCCCTCCTATGCCTCCTAATCAATTTGTGTGGCGTCTTTGGGATTAACATCCCACTATAAAGTTGGAGTTTGTCGATACTTAGGAGTCTATCGATTCTAAAGTTGCAAGGTACTATGCATGGCTGCCAACTTCTCCGCTCATCGGGAGGTAAGCTTGTTCCTCTTGATAGGTATTTTCTGCAGCATGTCAAATTATGATATTTTATTTCAGGGTTCAACTACGTAGTTTTTGAGTCAAACACATGAAATATGGGTCATGTGTTTGACTCAAAAACTATGTAGTTGAACCCTGAAATAAAATATCATAATACAGTGGATGATGCTGTATGTCGAACAATTCCTCTTTGCAGCAGAGGAATAGGGAACCTGTGAAAGGAGGTGAATGGCAGGTATCCTCAATTTTGGTGTATCCTTGCCATGCCATGTCCACCATCCAATAGGGTCAATTTGAGCTATCTATGTTTGCTTCTGGGTTGTTGAATGTTGGACCATGAAATTTAGCAAAGGCAAGCCATTGCGTTCAAAGTAAAATTGACTCCTCACTTGAATACATCTTTGAAGGGCCATCATTAACCCTTATTTCATGTCTTCATCATCAGGAGGCATTGTCTTAGTCCTTTGTGCATGCCATTTGGGATTTAGAGCAAAGGCTACGTATGAAGTGGGGTCTTCATATCATTCCATTGCCATGTTACAATGGGCTTGATATGTTGTTCATATAATCCCAAATTATGATCTTTGTTATAAATTGCTTGCTTCATCTGCTTAAGAATGCTGTCAAATGTCTCATAAATCTCTCCAAGTTAGGAGAGTTTGTATCAACATATTTGATGACATCTACAACAGGTGAGATGAAGGAGCATACACATCTGCAAACAAAAATTTCAAAAAGAAGACTCAAATGACAGAGTGAATGCTAATACAAAAAAAATGAATAAGATTATCAAGTTACAAACATTAAAAAATTAATAATTTAATAATTAAATTAAAAATTAGAATTCTCTTCATGGTGGACCACCAATTGTCATCAAGTATCTTTTGTTTCATAGCTTTTCCCTTAGTAGTGTTTGCATTAGGACATCTACCCCACCCTGGATTAACCATAATCAATTGTAGAGCCTTTGCACCTCAAGCATTCTCTCTTTTGAAGTAATTGACATATCTAGTCTCCCCAGGTTTGAGGAATTTCTTTCCTCGAAAAAGTCCTAAAGAGAGCGAGGTTTGGTGGTTGCAAATGAATATTTGAATATCTCTAGCTTTTGCCACCACTTTCTTCAGCCAATCTATCTTGCCTATGTCTTTCAACACATTGTTCAATGCATGAACACAACACAAGGTCCAAAATATGTGTTTGTAAGCACTCTCCACCATCATGCCAGTAATTTGCACGTGTCAAATTAGTGACCACCTGTAAAACATTTGAGGCCCCAACCTCCTCTATAGCCTTTCTCAATATTTGAAATTTGAAGTTTGCATCCTTGCACTTTTCTGAACAATCAACTCTTCTAAAAAAATAAGAGCTAGCTGCACATGTGATTGTGATGTTGATGAGAGGCTGATGTCTAATATTGGTTCCCCCATCCATGACAATAGAGCAACCTGCTCTTATCCAAGTCTGCCTCATGTCCTCCATCACCAAATTCACCTTAGAATATTCTTTATCAAGGAGTGTGGTGCATAGTTCATGTTCTCCATGGGGCTAAATGACAGACCAACAGAAATTGCATCTTTGAACATTTGTTTGAAATAGGGAGAATGCGCCACATGAAACGGGATGGCATGGGCAAAGAAAAAATTGGCAATGGGAGACTTTGCCACTTCCCATAATTGCATATTGAACATACTTGCAACTGGCCCAACCTTCTCACTACCACTAGTCTTCCTCTTTCCTCGTGTAGAATTATCACCAATACCACTAACAACCATGGATGGCACAGCTGATTGTGTAGACTCTACTGGCATTAGCATACCCTTAGACCTTGCTTTGCTCTCCATAAACAATCTATTAACCTTTGCCTTCTTAGTTGCCTTTATGTAATGTTTCGATATTAAGGCATTGTTTAAATTAAAGATTTAAACATCAGGATAAGACGGTAAAGTTGCTCCCTCCTTAGAGCAATAATTATGTATGTATTAATATTTAATAAATATATAATATTTTATCAAATAATAGTACTATATAAATATTTTAATATAATTAATGTTTAATATATAATATATAATATATATTCATTAACGAGGATATATTATTATGAATATAAATAACATAATATAAGTGCCTTATTAGTAACCAAATAATAAAAGGAAGTAGCTGACTATAATTTAAAACTAATAATATTAAATGGGCGACCATCATGTTATTATGAAGCTGACATCTCCCATAATAGACGCTCAAATGTCTCACAATTCATGAAGAAGAAACGTTTTTATATGATATGATACGAATCCTTTAAACAGTTTGTGAAGGCAGCTACTATTGTGATAAAAGGCAGTATATGAAATAGTGCGATTAAGGTAAATGGAAAAGCAACGGTTTATAATAACAAAAGGCTGTGATTAATATACGAAGAGTGCAGAGTTTAATACCAGAAAAGGTGCGATTAGCAAAGAAGTATAAACTGAAAGGTTGTGTCTATCTCTTGTCTTGAAACGATATAAAGGGTGATAGGTGTGACAAAAGAGGGGCAGAATAGAATATAAATATCTGAATACATACATATAGGAAGAGAGGTAGAAATAAGGAATAACACTTGATGGAGTAAATTATATAACAGAGATAACAGCAGGACAATCGGTAAAGAACAAGTCTACAATAAATCGGCAAGGAAGGCATACGTCTACAGTAGATCGACCAAAGGGAAGGCAACATGTATATAAATAGCCATGTAATCATGATAATATAGATGCAGTCAAAGAACTGATATTTCTTTCAATTGCATTACTTATGTAGAGTGGACAAATATGAACAAATAGAATATGGAATGCTAGTACTAGTACAGCATATATGATAATGTTAGTACTTATTATGTATCAATGAATAATCATCTTTATTGTATTTTATATGTAAATAAATATTGAACCTCATCATGGAGGAAAGGAAGGAGACGCAGATAAGAGGGTATAAGGTTTCCATCTAAGTACCTCACCTTGGATGGATGTCAAAGCCCTGCCACCAAGGCCAAGAGGGTCAAAGTCCCGCTCTTGGGCTTAGATTGGATAAGCTGAGAACCCCACTACGATCCCCATACCATTCCTACCATGATGAGTTATTAACTATAAGGGATAAGGCATGGATAGGGAAGTAAGACAAGCACTCTACTAAGTACCCCACTTTGGTGGATGTCGAAGCCCTGCCACCAAAACCAGGAGGGCCAAAGTTTTGCTCTTGGGCTTAGTATGGGTTGGCTTGGTCAAACCTATCATGTCCCTATCCCTATGCTCTAAATCTATGCTCCCCCAAGTTTCGGGGACGGGGACGGGGACGGGGACGGGGGGACAAGTTTCGGGGATGGCATTTTTTTTGGCCATTTTTTAGGGGACGGCTACTAAAAAATAAGATAATTTTTTAAAATATAGGGAAATTTCAACTATTTATATGATAACATTGATAAGGCATTCATTATAGACATTATAGAACCTTAAAAAATGAATACATAACAATAACATTACACTTGAACTTAGTTTTCAGCTTGTCACATGAGGATTGGCAAACAAATGAATAAAATTTAATTGTTTTCAATGACAATCTGCATATATATTATATCAAAATTACATCAACCTCCCCAATCAGCATATATTATATGGCTGTCCCCAATCAGCCTCTCCTAAAACTGTTGTTAACCTCTTCAAACTGTTGTTGCTCCTCTTTCTCCTTTCAAACTGCTGTTGTTCACCAATGCAAAATGTGAAAATGAGTTATGTTTTTCTTTTTCTTTTTGGTTTATATGAGCTCTATTTAGGTTTAGGGTATGTTTAAAGGGATGTGGGGGTCCTTGTGGGCCCCCCAATCCCTTTTTTTTTATTTAAAAAAATGTGTTTTATTAAAAAATCCGTTGCAAAAGTATTCAGGGACGCAGCCATCCCCGGGATGGTCAGCAGACGTCCCGGGGACAGCTAGCCGTCCCCTGTGTCCCCGGGGAAGGGGGGAGGTGTAGGGGACGTTTCCTACCCGTCCCCGCGTCCCCGAAACGTCCCCGGTACGGGGACGGGGGTTTTGGGGCAGGGGATGCGTCCCCGTGGAGCATAGCTCTAAATGTGTTTGATATTGGAGTTGTATTAGCTAACCCTAACAATGGCATTAGTTTATATATATATATATGCACTTGTGTTTTCTATGTGATGAGTGCAGGATTTATATTCAAGAGCATAACGAAGAAATAACTGCCTGTAAGTCATCTCCCTAACCCTAATTTATTGTAATTGTGATTGTAGGGTTTAATCTAGGGCAAATCTAGAAGGGGACATTACAAAATTGGTAATTTAGGGTAAGATTAGTATTGTTCCTAGAAGGGGACATTACACTTTATTTCTAGACAAACCTTAACCCCGTCTTGTAATGCCCGAGAGGTGACTACATACCTTAGTGTAGCTCCTTCTAAAATCTTTATTGCAAATATAACACAACCAAACTCTATTGCATCCCAAATTTTTCCTTTTGTCTTTGTCTAAAGCTGTTAAAAATTGCAAAAGAGGTTTAGAGGGTTTGGGGCAGTGGAAGGGCATTCAAACAGGTTATGAGGCTGTCCTACTTCACCCACACCATTCCCACATCCTAATGAACCCCCAACTGAAACTCTTATTTCATGCCAACTGTTTCATGTTCACTTTCACTGCTGCTGTTTGCGTTGTTTAGTGTTTTGTGAAAAAAATGGAGTGCAACTTGCAAGTGCAAACTGGGAATGCCAATAAGAAGGAACATAAAAAATTGTTAACTTTCAAACTTGGAAAAAAAAATCAGGAAAAAGAACCTCATAGGAACAGCACTTACCTTATACCTCTGCCCTCCTCCTTGGTGCCGCCTGCGTCCTGCTCCTGCCTCAATGACAACAAAAAAAAAAACTAATAGTTTTCTTTTTCTTTCTCCAATTTTTTGCGATGATGAAGAATATGATAATATCATTCAAATGAAAAAGGAAGTTTGTGTTAAGGTGTTTAAGACTGACAGCAGTGTGGGGGTCCACTGAGAAACAGGCTTTTTGATTTCTTAATCTAACTGGGATAAAAAAAAAAAATTCTGTGTTTTTAGATGAGGACAGCTGGCTGTCTGTCCCTGAAATTGCTGCGTTTGCTGTGTTTCCAGAACGTTTCTGGGATGGTTCTGCACAAATACGAGGGATAAGGGACACTAGGATGATGTTTCCGAGGCATCCCTGTGTCTCCAGGATGTCCCCCCGTGTATCCTTGGAACATTTTTAGCCCAGCACTGTTACAAAACTGATGATGGATCACAGAGTCTGATCGTAAACATTGATACACGAAATCTTCCTCACAGTTTTTCCCAAAAGCATTCCTCTCGAAGGGAATATTTATAGCCCAGCACTTCTACAAAATCTTCCACACTGCTTTTTGCTACATGCAAATATTTTCGTTTGGAAAATTTCCTCACTCACAGAACAGTTCTGAAGTTGCTGAAAAATACTTTTGCAGATAATCTTATTTCAGTTACTGCACGCACTGTTAGGAGTTCATCTAGACAAGGAAATTTGTATTTCATCTATGCTTTTAAGTTTGATACTGCAATCATACAATTTTTTTTCTTTTGCAGATGGTGGAAAAAATCCAAGTTTCAATGAGAAGTTTGTTCTTCCTTTGATTGAAGGGCTTCGTGAATTAAATGTTTCAGTGTGGAACAGCAATACATTATCATTTGATGACTTCATCGGCAGTGGCAAGTATGTTCAGTCTATCTTAACATTTTGCCAGCTTTGTTTTCTTGTTTCATGATTTCCTAGTTCACAAAATATCAAGTTAAAACTGGCTGGAAGAACTCAAGAACGAGATGCATACAATCCAAAATTTCTGACACATTTCTTCATTATCTAGAATTCTGCTGGCAAGGGTACTTTCAAGTGGGTATGATGATTCAACATGGACATTGACTTCCAGGAGTGGAAAGTGAGTAGTATATCTGTTGGAACCTTTCTGGTGCTTTCCAGGAGAGAAGTTTGTGTTATTTGAACTTCAAGGCATTGATCATGGACTAAATTATGAATGTTACATTTTATTGCTCAATCTAATTGGCTGTCTGATGCTTAATTTATTATCTACAAAAGATATATACAATTAGGCATCAATTGCACCGATTCTGATGGTTTTGTTCAGCAGTCTACTAACTTTTGATCTGGAACTTGTCATCTTTATTAATAGAAATGCTGGGGAAGTAAGGATTATCCTTCACTATGCAAATGTTGGTGTAAGTCGAGCAATAGCCATTTCCTGGTGTCACTTTTATATTCTGTTATCCTCCAAAGTTTTAGGCATATGCATGTAAAGTAAAGTGATGCAATTTCTTTTGAACAGAAAAATAAAGCACAATCAGCCGTTTCAGCTCCTCCATACACAGGGCAGTTTCCAACTAGTGCTCCATATGCACCACCAACTGCACCACCAGCTGGATACCCAACATTTCAGCAGCCATCTTCATTTTATCCTGGATATCCACCTGTATCTACATATAAATCAGAACCAGCTGGATATCCACCTCCTCAAAGCACTGCATATCCTCCACCTCAAAGCAATGCATATCCTCCACCTCCAAGTAATGTGTATCCTCCACCTTCAGCTTATTACCCTCCCACACCTGCTGCATACCCACCATCTCCTTTTGGTACGAACGCCTCACCATACGCTCCTCCGGTTGCATATCCTCCACCACATCCACAAGGAGGCTATCCAGCACAGCCTTACCAAGGTAATTTTCATTGGTTCGTTGTACTCTCTCATTGCTCATTAGGAAAATTTTGTACAAATTTTTAAATCAGTAATAGGAATAGAGAAGGGAGGCATTTAATCTAAGAGGCTTAAATTTATAATCTTGAATCTCACAGGCTATTATCCTGGAGTATATCCACCTCAGTAGGATTTCTGGCACGCACTGGTGGGGACAAGGTTTGTTTTCACCTGTCATCATTTATTCTTTGGTCTTGTGGTTTGTTGAAGGTGCAGTGAGCAACTGTTATAAGTTTTTGAAAGTAGGGATTATTTTTAGCATTAAAAGCAGGACAGTTGGAGAAATCACAATGATATAGTTTGCTGTGGAGAAGTTTACTGTAAGTAGTCTACTGAATTATCTGTTATCATATTATTCTATGGATATGTGAATTGTTTGAAATCTGCAGGAACAGAAAAATTTCTGCTCTTTATGATTAAAATAATGACATTTCATTCCCAGTTCAGTTCCAAATCAATATGCAATGAACTTTCTCTGTGAGATCTGTTACTGCTGTACAATATGGTGTAGAAAATCAAATTTGTGCTTGTCATGTATCAATGCTGGATATAACTGGGCAATCATCCAATCCTCTTACACGCCGAAATTGTTTTATGGAAGTTCCGTTAAAAGCAAACTTAATTTGCAAAAACATACATAATTGTGTTGAGATCATGTGTATGTATATTCAATATCTCAGGAGTGAATGTGGTGTCACCGAGCTTTTATGCTTCTTGTAAATGCTGGGAAAGCTAATATTGCCTTATATATGAGTATTTTTCTGACCACTGTTTTAATGAATATAATTCTTAGAATACTATATTTGTAAACTATTTCCAATAAAAAAAAAAATTCTTAGAATTCCTTTTTGCAGTCTTGAACTTAACAAAATAACAAGCTTGATAGACAAACTATCCTTCATATTAGTTTTGATAATAAAATCAGAAATTATTTGAGCATGTTAATTGAGTTGGCCCGATGGCATGTTGAGGATGCTGGTAATTGGAAACAGGCCATAGATTAAATTTGATGCTTAGGAATGTCTTCTGATACTTTCCCTTTCTTACAAAGTGCAAAAGATGGGTAATTGGTTTTAATAAATGAACATATTTTTATTTTGTAAGAGTTTTGATGCTAAAATCAGATATTATTTGAGCATTTTAACTTGTCCAGATGGCATGTTGAAGATTCTGGTAATTGGAAACAGGTCAGAGATTAAATTTGAATACCGTCCTTTTCTTTCAAAGTGTCGCAAGATGGTAATTATTTTGAATAAATGAACATGTTTTTATTCCAATGACCTGTATCGTTTCAATTAAGTGCATCCACTACCATAGACAGATAAATAAACAAGATAAGTACAAACACAATGACGTTTTACTGAAGAAAGCACTATAAAATTGTTATCAAGAAAGTCCAAGAAAATTGCATTTTCTATAAAACTTTTTCGGCCATGTTCCCAACATAACCCATGGCTCTTGAACCTCAGTGACTGTCCAACTACCACAGTATCCTTTGTCTTTCACAATTGACAATGACGTTTATTTTACAAATATGCAAACCAACATCGGAAGATGACTATTGCGTTAACGTCCTGCTTAAGTCATTTTGGAAAACTGCTGGTCTCTAAAATACTATGTTATCGGTTCTTTGCATTTGACTGTTGGGTATTGGTTCGGTTCGAACCGGGTCCGGGTCCGGGTCCTGGTCCGGTTCTTCAAGCGATTCTCCCAGGTTCCTTCAAATGCCCTGTGGGTTCTTCTGGGACGAACCCAGGGGAACCTAGACAAAATTTGCTCAGAACCCAGACAGAATTTGCACACTCAAGACCCTTGCTTTTATCCATCCTTGTATACCTTCTTACAACCATGATTAGCTTGCATGCATCCTCTATAGTATTGTATTATGCATGCAATCACTGTTAATTAGCACTCCTACAATGCAGGCAATTAATTATCATTTGGGTTTGGGGGTTGTGTGAGGTTATAGGAGTGAAACTTTTGCGAATTCCCTTGATTGGAACTTACCTTCATTGTGGCATTATTTCATGGTTCAAAGCTGGCAAGTCCCTTGATTGCAACTTTGCTACCAAAGATAAAATGAACTGTCTGCAGCCTGGACATGATTTTATCATTATAAACTAGTACAAATGAGAACTGTAGTCCATCAACCTCTTCAATATTCAAGACCTGTTTTCTAGGGCAGCCTGCAATATAAGTTGAGTGAAATATTATGGGTTCTATTGTATCACCATACCCTTAGCATCATCATCTTGCCAAAATATAAAGATAATTACAAGTATAATTAGAATAGGTAGTTGTCAATGGCATTTCTTATCATCCATCACCAGCATAGTATTGTTTATGATAATTCAATATCCCAAAAAGGTATTGTTTATGATAATTCAATATCCCAAAAAGGTATTCTGATGCTATATAGAATAAAAATGTATGTTTATGATCATTCTATATCTCAAAAAGGTTTTGTTTATTAAATATTCTAATGCTATGGTATCTTAAACTTAATTACTGTTGCAAATATGAATATATTTATGTTTACTGTTGCAAATATGAATATATTTATGATTTTTATATGTTTTTGTATGGACGAACCCAAAACGAACCTACACCCAATTTTTTTTTGACCAAACCCGCGAACCGAACCCCGAACCCGAACTTGAACCAGTACCAGGATCGGTAACTTAGCTAAAATGTTAAACCATTGCCGCTTCAAGTTGTAAGATCTATGCCATATCAAATGCAAATAAGAGAACCACCTCACATGCATTAACAGTGTTGGATCACCACCCTTGTGCGGTCATATGCAACAATATGGTTGAAATGTAGACTTCTAAGCAAAACTGTCTTGATTTTTGTAACCCAAGTTAAGTTCTCAATGCATCTCTGGTTGATTTCCCAAGTGTTATTCGTAGTTTAGACCCTTGGGAGAGACGACATCGAAAAGATCCTGAAGAAATCTTAGGGCTGCGGCTCTTGGCTCCTTAGACTGCTTGGTCTCATGGACGTCATTACAATTTCATTCATTACATTTTTACCTATTGCCCATTGAACCCTAGTGTTTGTGGTGCATTAGTACCATTAGAATTCACTTTCATTTATGATTTTTGCGCATAACTACTATTCACATTCGTTCACTCTTATAATATATAGATCTATTTTCATAAAGAAAATTCATTCACTTATGTTATCCTCACATGTAGACACTCTGAGGTCGCTAGCTTTGTACTTATAAATTCATGTTAATTGGATTTTTCCTCAACCTTTTTCTGTCTGCCTCAACAATTGACCTTCGACTTCAATTCTAGGTTTACTTACCATAAATTCCTCGCTTTTCACTGCCTTTTCTCAGTTTAGTCTTAAAATGAGGACCTTGCCGTACCCCGTAACCTGAGATTAATGTCATAAGAAAACAAATGAATGGTCAAACTCTGTTTATTGAAGCCTCTTCGCTAGATAATTTCAGCTTTCTTCTGTTGTGAATTCCTTGCGTATTGCAATTATAAATGGAAGTGATAATAATTTTCTTCTTCAGCAAATTAATTTTCTCTACTAAGTTTTTTTCTTTAGATGTGTTGTGACCAAATCACACCTCGCCCCATTGCAAATGGGGACCCCTTTTTTTTTGGTTTTCGAGTAGATTAGGTTTTTTGAGTTTTGTTTTGATCTTGTTTTTGAGAGGATTGAATAATGTACCCTTGTCTCTTGGTGCCTATCTAATACTTTATTCTGGTTGATAAATTGATTTTGTCTGGTGATCAAGTCAAAGGGGATTTAGGTCCTGGAAGAGAATTCGAATTCAAAACCTCCCTTCGAAATGCCAACTTCATAAGAATTTTTAGAAGAAATCAAGAGGCCTATCTAATGCGCCGCTTTGAGGAGAAGGTAAAACGAGGTTTGGAGGCATATTGGAAGGCGTCGACATCTAGAGGATTTCAAACTTCCTATCTAGTGTGCCAATTTCTAGAAGATGATGATCTTGAATTGCTCATCCAACGCGCCACATCGAGGAGAAATTGAATTCCTGAACCAACGCGCTACACAGAAGAGGATTCATCACCCTTGAACCGCCGCGCCGAGATTGATGTGGGAGAGGGAGTGTAGAAGTTTATCAAGACGCGCCAAAGGAAGAGGATTCACAAAACCCCAACCAGCGCGCCAACTTCAAGAGGATTTCGAATGCCTTATCTAACGTGCCAAACAGGAAGATGTAAAAAGACCCATCTACCGCGCTACCTTTAGAGGATCCTAAACCCTTCAACCGACGCACCAAGCAAAAGGAGGTTAAAACAAGATGATTTCAAAAGGCTCAACCGACGCGCCACATGTGAAAGAGAGGTTTGGTTTGAAAGTATAGACTTACCAAGAGGATTTTATATGTCTTATTCACCTCGCCTCCTACAAGAAGATTTCCAACACTTGAACTACAGTGCTTGAATCTAGTGAGGAAGATTTCGAGGTCTTAATCAAATCTGCCAAAAGTAAATCTAGAGGATTTTGAAAGTATCAACCGTCGCGCCAAGGTAGAATGGGTAACATCCAAGTGTGAAGTGTGAATTTTATAAGATCAATAGGAATTTGGAGTCCTCAACCAGCGCGCCACTTAAGGAGGAGGAGTTTTGATTAGAATTGCTACATTAAGGGTTTCTAGCTAGAGGATCTCAAGAAGCTCAACCGATCCACCAAGATGACATAGAAGAGGATTCTAAAATCCTTGTCTAGTGCGCCAACATCTAGAAGATTTCAAAGTGTTCAACCAACGCGTTTAATTTTTTTTTTTTTTGCAACATTTAATCATTCCGCCTTATGATTTCCTAGGAAAAATAGGATTTGCATTGGAATTCCCATCGCATTGAATAAAGGAGGGATCAAATTAAATGATTTTTACCTCATTTAATAAGGTCAGCCTAGGTAGTTAGGCTAGTTTAAAGCAAGTCTGGTATTTATAGCTGCTAAATGCTTTCATTTTTATCATCATTAAGGAACAAATTTGCCTCTAAAGAGCGAAAATCAGGTATTTTTTTTGCAAAGTGCAGATTTGATTATCAATTTGAATTGGAATTTGATCAAATTTCTCAAGGTATCAACTCAAGACAGCATATTAGGTAAGTTGATCTGGATATTACTGATCTGATTTCTTCTTTCTATTTCGTTAAATGCATTAAAAATTGTCTAAGTGTTGGTGAGAATTAAGAAAACAAGTGAATTTATGATAAATTATTCAAAATCAGAAATACAATGCATTAAGGAAGTTGAAGTAGATGGTTAATTATTTATATTTGAGGTTGCTCATTCATGTCAAGTTTGTAGGATCATGGCCATGACTCCTAAGGAAAGACAAGCAAGGATCCGGATGGATGTTAAGGGTAAAATTCCATAATCAAAGTTCGTTTCAAGGTGGTCAAACATCGGAGATACCAACATGGGCAATAGTAGCCTAGAAGACATCAAGTCAGTACTTGAGGAACCCACTGGGGGTAGTCTTGCTAGAGCCATCATGAGGAGTGGAGCTATTAAAGCAGCTTGTTTTCCACCAGCTCTACCCTGTTCGGAAATGATCACTGAATGTGTTAAAAAATATGATACGAATAATAAGCAGATTGTAGCCAAGGATGAAATAGTATTAGTTTATTTGCAAAAGGAAGCCATAGGAGAGACCTTCAATATTCCAACCAAGGACAGGATGATAAGCATTTCTGTACAGCAAGGTCAACAGGAATATAATATTGACTCAAAGACAGTTGCAGGAGATGAGAAGAGACTGGATGGCCAATCCATCGATGAAGTTCAATATGAATAATCCTCCACAGTTTCACAAGTCAGATTTTTATCCTGAGATTGGATACCTGATTATGTTCTTCAACAGAATGACAGGAATGCCACAATCAGCTACCTTTCAGCCTTGGATGTATTCTTTCATCAAGTTGGTTCTCAAAGGGAAGATGATTGATTGGGCTGGCCTCATCAGTCAGAGTATACATGAACAACTTATCAATTTTTCTAAGACCAAGTCATTTTATATGAGTTCCTATGTGGTGTACCTTCTAGCAAGAAATGAAGTCTATTCAGGTTTGACTAGGAGAGGAGAAGTTGGAATTGGCCTTAATAAGTACTTGTCGCATCAGTGTTACCCTCAGTTACATCTCAAGAATATTAATCATTACACAAGGTTCAATGATGCATTTGCTATGTTCATACTGAAGAAATTAAGAGGAGAGTTCCATAAGAGGTTGTCAAATGCAACAAGGGAGTTCATTGCAGCATATGGGCATTGATATACTCAACATGAAAGATACACCTACATAAGGATTCAAGGTTTTACATCTTACCTGTACAGGGTACCGAGATATCCAACTAACAGGATGGTGATGTTAGAAGTTTCGAGGCAACTCCTGGAACTCATCAGGTTACAAAAGTTAAAAAGGAAGACCAGTATTTAGTTTCCACTTCTTCTTGGGCAAAATCTGGAGTGTCCATCATTAGCGGCAGCTGAGTATTCTGAGATAGAACTTCAGGCATATCATTTGCAAACTCATGGCACCAAGAGGCTTAATTTTGATCCTTTTCAAGTTTGCTGGAAATATAACAGGGAGTACAAGCACGTCATGCAGTTGGAAGACCATTGGGCCAGTGTAAAAGATGAAGATGATCTTTGAACACTCCAGAGTTCAAGACTTGCATGGGATCTAGTTAGAGCTTCCAAAGTATTTAGGATTCCGGATCAGTTCACAGAAGATGATACTATGTTGATAGAAGAATTCGAAAGGATAAAGGATTTGCCTTATACAGTTGATTGGTCAAAAAGGGATGTATCTGAAGAAGAGTTGATGGAGCCAATCCTAGCCATGACACAAACATGTATAACTCAACTGCTACAAGAGATGAATGATGAAGGGCAAGTTCTTACTTACAATGAGATAGATGATGAAGAACCAGGGCAACCTAGTGCACATAGTGGACTCCAACATGGTGGAAGTGGTCAAGGTGACAATCCAGCGAGAAAAAGGAAAAGACCTAGTCAAGATCAAGGAGAATCGAGTCAAAGACCTCGAAAGAAGAATAATCCATCTACTTTATCTAATCTACAGGAAGGTGCCTCAAATACTCATAATCCAATAGAAGAAATTGAAGTAGTGGAAGAAACTGTGCTGATTCTATCCGAAGAAATTCATTCAAGTCCAACTGTTGTAATAGAGGAAGATGATGTTGCTAATCAAGATGAGGAAGGTCAAGTAGAATCTGATGAAGAAGTAGCCCATGTACAACATAATCAAGTACAAAGACAGCAAGATCTTTCTGCGTTTCCACCTTGGTTGAGGCAGAGAATTGAAGAAAATACAATCATAGAAACATATCAGCCTGCTCCAGTTGAGGAATTGCTTGTAAATGCACAGAAAAATAATCAAAAGAAGAAAGCAACTGTCTTTTCGAAAATCACTCAAGATCCTTCTGGAAACAGAGAGGTACATGTAGTTGTTCCTAGAGTTGAAAAGGATCTAGAGGATATGGCACCCGAATATTACAATGTGACTACTATTGGCATGGGTCCAATCACAGGGGAACAGATAGAGGAGAAACTTCAAGAATCAGTGAATAGTGTAAGAATCATGTTAAAGCAAGAAAGAGAAGTTAGGCTAAAGGTTGAACAAGATTTCAATACACTGAAGCACTACATTCAGCAAATCATGCAACTTATCCAGAAGGAGGCTACTCCAATACCTCCATCCATTCTTCCACAAGAAACAGTGTCTCAAGTTGAAAACATGAGAACTTCATCTCAGATAATGAAAGGATGGATAGAAAAGACAGAAGAGAAAGCATATACTTATCTTGAGGAGATTGTGCAAGTTTATGACAGAGTCATTAATCTCAAGGATAGAGTTCAAGCTTTGCTAAAGAATGTGTTGAGTTCAAGCCTATCAAGGAGCAATACATGCCACAGCTTAAGAATTTAATGGAAACCCCATTGGAAGATCTGGTTCACGATAAGGTAGTTGATCAGAGTACTCCACATGACTTCACCACTTGGTATTTTTCCTTTCACAACAAAGGGCAACTGGTTGATAAAATTGGAGTAGATATGTCTAGAATAAGAAGTGTTCTTCTACGGACATAGAATCATGTATACACTGCATTGACAACAATATGTAATCCATATGGGGGAGATCACCATTGAGAACATGAAGCAACAAGTCAAGGCGTTCTATTTTCAGGATGATGGGATTGATGAAAGACAGTTAGATAGCATATTCACACTTGCATTTCATCTTGGAGCAAATAAGTCTTGGATAAATGACTGGCAGAAGACACTTGGCATCTATGAGTCAGATATGGCTGTAACAGAAGGTTCCATTAATGCTGCGACAAGTGTACCAATGGAAGACATTGCTCAAGTTGTGTCTAGGTTCATTGCATCTAATAGTACTATCATATGAGAAGAGTGTGATGTGGCATCCTTATCTTCTTGGAAAGCGTGCCTTCATTGCCTTTTTCATTTAATAAAGTTAGCCTCTTTCATTTAATAAAGGCATGGATTTGTTACAACTACTTGTGATGTGGCTTGATCTGGTCCATTGGCTTGGCCGACCGATCTTGACCCTTCATTTATTTTGAGGTCTATAAAAGGGCTTTTATTGCTCTCATTTAAAAGGTTGAAGACTCTGGAATTGTTGCAAGAGCTCTCTAAGATAATATAAGACTCATTGTTTTGGTGACTCTATATATGTTTCGAAGTGTTGCATGGTTTGGATTTCTTCAAGCAAATATTAAGTTAGATTAAGTTTTCTTTAAGTTTATGTTAGTTGGTGGAAGGTGTCATTATTGTTTGTGGTGAAATCTATAAGTTCACACCATCTGTAACTTGTGGCATGCAAATTGCAGTGTATGGTTAGTTTGAACAAACTAAAACTTCAATTTGATCCCTATGTTTGTTGAATCTTTCATGAGCATAAGTGATTTAAACATCTTGTAAAACCTTAGAAGATTGCATCAATCTTGTGTAGTTGTCTGTCTTGGCGAAGCAAGAATTGGTTTGATTTCACCTAAGCAATAATTATCCTTACATCTAGGATTAAATTAGTGTTTCTGAACCTTTCATCTTTTGTTCTTTTTATCCGTTTGGTTAGGATTAGGATAAAGAACATCATCGCAATATCATACATCATGAGTTGTAGTACTTTAGATATTCCAGTGTTTACCTTCTCTTTCATTTGAATCAATAACTTGTCGAACAATTGCGTAAGTCCCTTTGTGTTTACCAGCATAATCATACTAAGTCACTGAGCTATCTCTTACAAAATCATAAGAAAGGAACTTTGGAGTCATCTTGTTTGATCACTTCGTTCAGCATTCGAGAGGCTTTGCTCAAGAGAGTCAGATACTCTAGTATTTCACTCTATTGTTGACTTGTCTAAAAACAAACATCAACAAGATGTTATGCCATTTGTTTAGATTTCTTATGATTAAATGCATATAACTGAAATGTTCTAGATGTTAGTGTATGTTTTTACTCCTTTTCAGTGGGTTTTTCCATTATTAAGCTTGCTTAGGTTAATAAAGTGAGTTTACTTCTAGATGTTAGTGTAGGTTTTTACTCCTTTTCATAAGGTTTTTCCATTATTAAGCTTGCCACCTCCACCCCTCTCTAGTCTATTTAAACTCACTACCTAGTTTGTATTTTATAAATTTTCATGCTATTGTTTTCTATTTTGTGAGCAATCTATTTAGACTATTCTAATATGATCTCTTTTGCAATTTTCTCTTTGTGCTTGCCTTTAGCTTTTTAGATTTTGGGTTGTGATTTCATAACAAAATCTTACATGGTATCAGAGCGGGTGAATGCCTTTGGTTAGCTATTTAGAAGATCTAGGATTTGAGATCTTGGTTGCTCTTAAAAGTTGAGTATGCTCTTCTCTTGCATCCGATGATGACCTGGAGAATCAAACAAACTTGATAGAAATACCAATTTTCGGGGAGTGTTTTGTATGTGGCTTTGTGTTGCAGGTTCTTTCGGAGCTTCTCGGAGACTTTCTGAGCTCAAATGTGACAATCACCTTGCATATTCTATGTTTTGATCAATCTTGTAGGTTGCAGCATGCCTTTTCTTGTCTTAAGTAGCTAATTCAGTCTTTGCATGCCGTTTTTTGATTGCTGGGGTCATTTTTTGTTGCTAAAAATATTTTTTTACATTAGATCCACATCTTTTATACATCAGAAAGAAAAATGCCTTCTAGGTTTTTTTCGCAGCATCGAAAAACCATTTGGATATCTGTTACTTTTTGCATGCAAATAATATATTTTACAGAAACGAAATCGGAAAGCTACAATAGACCTCCTCACTATTGCAGTTTTCAGTTTTGCACTTGAACTTTGAGAGGCCCATTCTCTATCATACGCATGTATTTTTCAATGCATTTTTTTTTTTGAAAAAGGGTAGAATTTCGTGCTCTTCGCAGTAGTGTGACCATTTTTTATTCAGGTGATCTCGTTTTTCCTGAAATTTTATTTGCTCATAAGATCTGACAGACAGTTTCAGTTTTTAGAACTTCAAACGACTATAACTTTCACATATGATCTCAGATCGAGGTTATTCTTTTTTTGAAAGTTGATATTTTTCTGAGCACTACACATTGGTGCTATTTTTAGGTTCTGATTATAAGATATTTCTATACTTTCAGTATTTGGGTCCATTTTGGACATTGTAAAACTCTGGTACACTCAACTCTAGCATTGAAAATACATTGATCTATAAAGTGCCAAATCATATTTTGTTGGGAGGATTCTTGATTGAGTGAAAAGGGGGGGTCTCTTGTTGATATTTTGTTGTTGTTGGTGTTTTGGAATTGTGTCTCTCACTCGCAATCCTTTTCATTTTAGCATTCTTCGATTTCCTCCAAAATCATTGAAGGTAAAATGTAATTACTGTGGTTAGAAAAATCACACCGAAGATGAATGCATGATAAGGGATATTAATGAATTGAGACAACTCTGTATAGACAATGGCATCAGTTTGCCAAAGTCTTCTAATCCAACATTAACAAATATTTCACATGTTCATACTAAGCCATCTTGTGTGGACATATCATTTGGGGATGAACAATGTAGTCTGATGACATGCATTGAGATTTCATCTCCTCCTTCATTACCTGTTGCTCTATCTAAGTCAAGTGTAGCTCCTTTCATGACTTCCAGTGATTCTATCTCGCAGGCTCATATCAGTCTACCAGAAGCAGCTGCTTGGGACATATTCCTACTAGACATCTCATCTTTGTTTGTAGAGTCCCACATTACAAATTTGGGAGACACTATTAATTGCATTCATCTTCTCTTTGATGGAGTTGATTGTTCTTCATATGTTTCAAGGGCACATTTAGACCCTCCTATTCCTTCTTTGCCTATCATTGCTTCTGCAATGACAGTTTTTGCAGATAATCACGAGTCCACACATCTGACTCAATCATCATTCATGTTGACATCCTTTGCTGAAGTACTAGCATCTTCTATGGTACCCGATCCATATCAGTATTTGTCATAGTTTGGCATTGGCTTAGAGATCATTGAGCAACATTTGGAGGAGGCATCCTTGTCTTAAGAGGAGATATCTTCATCTTTGGATCTTGTTCTATTTCAATTTCCACTTGGTTCTGGTTTGTGACTTTCTCCTGATTTGGTCATGGCATCTTTCAGCATCGACATGGAGACACATGAGCAATTTTCAGAGATTTCATACATCTTGAGCTTTTTTCCTTCATATTCCTTTCAGGAATGGGAAGACATTCTTCATACACCTTTGGTTTTGTTTCTTCCCAAGGGGAGAAATGTTTTTGATTAGATTAGTTGGAAAAGAGGGTCCAGCACCCTGTATAGAGTAGCCCCCAGGGAAAAACAAGGCTAAAACGAGCCAGAAACAACACACCGACGACACACAGACAAAACAGCTGCAGTAAGGCAACGAGGAACAACTAAGCAAAAGAAGAACCTGATCTAGTAGGGTGAACACCCTTGGCAGAAGAATGGGTCAGGGAAACATGCTTAGGAAGACCACGCTTCCTACGGTGAACAACAGTCCATAAGACATCATCCTCTCCGACAGCAGAAGTGGGAGAAGAAGGCGGTGAAACATTCGCACAAGCCTTCAAAAGGGAAGGAGCAGGTGGAGAGGAAGAACCATTCCCCATAGCAGCAGTGCCCGTAGAAGCAGAAGGCACCCCGGTAGCAACAAAAAAGGATGTCTCGGCAGTAGAGATTGAAGCCGAAGAAGGCAAGACCGAAGAAGAAGCAGGAACAGAGCCAGAAGGAATCTTGCCTGAGGCTGGAGGAGCCGACAACTGAGCAGAGGAATGATCTGAAGAGTCCAGAGAAAGCAAGGGAACTGAAGCAGCAACCACCCCCTAGGAACAGTCCTAATAGGAAGCTCATCCTCATCAGAGGATACATCCTCCTGAGAGGAACAATCCTCCTTGGAATCTC
This sequence comes from Cunninghamia lanceolata, assembly GCA_027924645.1. Lineage (NCBI taxonomy): Eukaryota > Viridiplantae > Streptophyta > Pinopsida > Cupressales > Cupressaceae > Cunninghamia > Cunninghamia lanceolata. The sequence continues at coordinate 2,113,195 of BSBN01001254.1, forward strand.
CAATAGTCAAGTGCATCAGGAGAGCATCTTTCCACCAAGTAGCAGCGCCCTTTCGGCACGTGAGGGGACAACCAGAGGCCAAATGTCATGTAGCAAAGCATCTTCTACATCTGAAAGGGATGCCCTTATAATCTAATAGTTGTTTCTAGGGCCTATCCCCTACCATCAAAACCACATCTCCATAGAGAGGTTTAGAGATGTCAATATCCACAAGGATGTGGGCTACCGTGGGATGCCCAATGAAGGATGTAGTAGAGTCCACCTTGAGAAAATTACCAATAGCATTGCCAATGCCCTCGTAGCAAGAATCCTCCCAAAACTAGAGAGGGAGATTTGGGAGACGGACCCAAATGGGTCTGTGTGAGGACCGCCCTTTTTACTACTGTTGTCATGACTATTTACAGTACTGTTATTGTTACTTTCATATTTGTGGGATAGCAGTTCCCGAAATTTGTCAGACTATTTAACTTTATTATGTTTTCGGAAAAACTAATTGGGTGATGTTTGGATAAGTTACTTTTCAGAAAAATGAATTAGAGATGATGGAAAATTGTAATATGATTTTTAATTATGTTAAATTGTACTAAGGCATGAGAATGCATGTGTTATTTAAGTTGCTTCGGCTATGATGAATTTATGTGGTTACTGATCTTGTAATTGAGTGTGCAGGGACTACTAATCAAACCACAGATTTCGGAGATCATTCCACACCTTGTTAATTGTTATTCCCTGTTAAGCCGATCTGGTTCCACGAAGAACCAAGATCTCTGTGTGTTTGATGTCTTGATGTAATGTGGTCTTTCGTATGGTCGAGTGGGTTAGGTTACCCTCATGTAATATTATTTTTATAAGTAAGTGTTGTAAAGAGATTGAATTTGAAATTTCTATTTTTATTTAAATTATGAGGCCCTTTTTCTTGTGCTTTACCTTGACCTGGGGTGTCTTGTATGGGTTAAAATTGACCCTGGGTTCTACCCCATGGGTCTAGGGGCCCATTTGGCATGGGTAACCCTTGAGTAACCTCCATCTAGTCAACTTAACCTTCCCCTGAAGTTAAGTGGCGAAAATTGGAGGTAGGAGGGGACATGATGGGTTGTACCAACACTCAACCCATCCCCTCTACTTTTCCCTAGATAAGAGATGCCATCCATTAGTGAAAGTTACCTCTTCTTTAGTAAGATTCCCCTATGTACTATGGGGACACCCATGTGAAGAAAGGAGAAAGAGGCATGGGTCACCTGTCTTGTTCCCATTTAATTTTTTTTTTTATTTCTCCCATGAGAAAGTGGAGTCACATGAAAGGAATAAGGAGTACCCTTGGGAATGGAGAGTGACATAAGCCACCTGGACAGAATAGTGATTTTTGGGAAGGGTGAGGAGGTGACAAGTGTCACTTCCCCATTTCTCAAAATTAGAAAGAAAGAGAATTTTGGGTTATTTATTTTCAAATTTTGGGATGAGAGGGAGTTAGTTGAATTTTGGGGAAAATCTTTCATCTTTGGCCTTACCAAAAATAGAGAAGTTAGTTTGGAAGATAGAGAAGGGAGAGGGAGTTGGTGGCTAAGCTTGGAAGTGAACTCTGTGGACTCTGCAACAACTTCATTCCAGGAGGGCTTTGCAAGGTTGGTCTGAATTTTGCCTTTGTTTTTGTAGAACTGAAATGTGTATGAAATGTGTGTGAAATATGTGTTTAGATTTGTTTTCTGTGGGGTTCTTGTCGGGTTGTTTGACAGAGCGTCTCCCACTTGGGAGAAATGATCATCAAGTTTGGGGTAGGGGAGGAGAGATCCTCCTCGGGTGCATACCTGTTCCATCTTTTGGGATGTTGAAAGCCTTGAGGGCATGTATCTGTGACTGTATTTTTGACTTGAGAGTCATATACAGATTGCTTACAAATTGTGATCACACTTGGTTGAGACCAAGAGAAATTTATATGAGTTCATTTATCTGTCAGGGTGACACTCTGGAGTCGAGTGTGTCCACTCTCCTGCCCCTTATGAAACTCACTGTAGTTGAGTTTCCGTATTGTGTAAAATACCCACGGGTGTATGTGTGCTTTGGGATTGTTGTTGTTTCTGTTGTAAAGTGGAGTGTTTGAGTACCCAGGTGTGAGTATGGTCTCCCTAGCTCGGGGGTGACCCTCTTGCGGGTCTACGGTAGGGAGGAGAGCTAGACAAGTGGTATTGTCTTCTTTGTTTGTCTTTGATACGCAGGTTTTTCTCTTGGAGCTTCTGGTTGGCTATTTATGAAGAAACAGTTCATCTTCTTGTCATGAGAATTAGGCCTGGTTCATTTCATAGAGATGAAGAGGGAACATCTCTCTTGTTATTGTTGTAAATTAATGATATTCTGGGAGTGAAGAAAATCACTTCCCTGGTCTTGTTATTATTGGACTTTTATTGGTTGTCATAAGTTTTCAGTTGTATACTGTTTGGGAGGAGAAAGTTCATATCTGGGAAGTTGGTATTCATGATTGAGAAGTTGTAATATGACTGTGCTTAAATTTTAAGTTGATGTTTGCAACCTTTGTTCAATAGCAATTTTTGTGTTTCAAGTATTACTGAAAAGAATAAGTTCGTTTTTGCAACTTAATCTGAGTTGTTTACATTTGAAAGTTTGGAATTGCTTCACTAGTTGAAATGCTAATTTTCTTTTCAATGTTAAAATGGAAAAGACAGTTTTAAATATTTGAGTTATTCTCCATATTAATGGGTTCTGTTAATTTAGAAGGATTAGAGGAAATCTAGCATGTAAATATATAATCTGTTGTAAAGTTATGAAGTCTTAAATGTTTATGAAAATGGAAAATTATAATTATAATAAGGGGATAGCTAGTTACCATTTCTATCAATTAAGTGAACTTGGGATATATATATATATATATATGTATATATATAATTATATCTACTTGTTATGACAATTTCTTTATAACAGGTTGATTTGGAGAAAATGCATTAAGTAGTGAAATTGAGAAATTTAGGAAATAGTTAAGCACATATAAGAATATTTTTATATATAAATAAATTTAAATATATATATATATATATATAGAAATAGATATATATATTTCATATTTTGAGTAATTATCATTTTCCAGAATAATAGTGAAATTGAAAATAACTTATCATTTTTATGAAATTGACTGAGAAATATCAATATAAAAATAGATATATATATGTATATATATATATATATATATTTATATATATCTCTAATTATATACTCATTTATAAATATATATATATATATATATACATATGAATATATATATATATATATATATATAATAAATATATATTTTAATGTTGTGAGAAATGGCGGACCAAATGTAAGCCGCGGTTTAAAAAAAAAACACAGTCGAATTTTTATATTGGGCGGTGGGGAGTAAACCCCACCGCAGGATTGTTAATACATTTGGAGGTGTGGAGTGGGGCGGAGCCCCACCCACACCCCCACGTCGTGGGAATGTGGGTGGGGCTCCGCCCCACTCCACATCTCCCCCCCTCCAAACCCTTATGCCTCCCGCGGATCTTGTCTGCCGCTCTGCGGCCACCACAAAATTCCGTCCGCCGCTCTGCGGCCACCGCAAAATTCCGTCCGCCGCTCTGCGGCCACCCCGACCTTGCTCCTCTGTCACTGCGGCCACCGCCGCCCATGGCCGCCGTCTGCTGTGAGTCTAAGGCAAAAAAAAATGTTAGGGCTTGGGCCCTAACATATGAATGGGTTATTTGGAATATAAATTCAGTTTATTTTTATATAGCTCTATATATAGGCATATATATATATTATATATGTCTATGTATATAGCTATATATATAATATAATAATGATTATATATCTGTATATATATATATAGATGGAGATATAGATATATAAGTTGTGGTAAACCATTTTGTCCATACATAGACATTAAAATAAATATATTATAACTATATATATATATATATATAGGAGTAAATCTATGAACCAATTTATTGGGCCCTCGTTTAAAATCGTTATAAACTATGTTTCATGGATATAGAAAAAAAAAAAAATATAACAAATATAGTCTCATAGGAGATGTTATTAAGTGTTGAACACAACAACCAAAGAAGATATATTACCATGAACAGAGTTTTATAAAGTGGTGAACCACCTACATCTATTGACAACGTCATACGAATTACAATTAGTGTATGAATCGTAATTAAGAGTAACAGTAACAACAGTAATTCTAAACAAGAGAAAATAAAATTATAATTGAAAGAGAGTTTAGGAATATCCAGTGATACTCTGGAAAGAGTTTCTCGGAAGTTTCAACTAAAAACGCACGAATAATCACCCGGAAAATGAAGAGGAAAATTACACAACTCCTTGCTCAAAAGAACACTGGAAATAAACCTAAGAAGCCACCACTAACAATCCATGTGGCCATATTAATCTCAACTGTAGCAAACGATCTCATATGTAAACCTGTAAGAGGTTCCGAAGAAGGAAAAACTAACATTGGAAAACACAGAGGAGAAAATGCGCGACCTTTCTCACACGGGATAAGAGAACTAAGTTGACGGACCCTTCTGTCAATTGTGCTTAGGAACAAGTTGACTAAGTATTTACGAAGAGGAGGAACCTAGATCGGGGAAGATTAGGAGACCGAGTCCAGCGAAATAGTAAACCAGCCTTTGTGACCTAGATCATCCTGAAATTAGGTTTAATATCAACAATAACTGCGGTGATAACCCTGATTGACGTAAATCACGAAGAAAGGACAGGATGCACATAAAGAAAGTATAGAAAATGAAAGAGAGAGAGAGACCGAAATATAAACACACTAAATGAACTAAGAGATAGTTAAGGTAAGGGCGATAAAGATATAATCCAACTTAAGAACTTGTGGAAAGGGAAGAGAGGGCAACCAAACCGCCTTGTTGAAAATGCTAAGTCATAGGAGGAGTATGTTTCAGGGAACAAGAGAGGAGACAGACAACCGTGCCTGGCTGAAAAATGACTAAATAGGGAGATCACTAGCCGGTTTAGTCGGAACAAGGCGTCGTGGGGAGTGGTTCCTCTATCAGCGAACCACGTGCGTAAATGAGTGCAGCGTAATTCCCACTAACGCCGTAAGGCATTCTGCTACCGAACACTGCCGAGGGTTCGATTTAAGAACTTTGGTAATCTCACTCTTGCAATGACGTTAGCAGCGTTGTATAGACCCTCTTGTTGATCTATATGCTTCTGGTTGCACGCCATTGTACTTGTATTCCGCCGATGAGTATAGTGTTTCGCCATGAGAGAACACCGTTGAGCATGCGTACGCATGCGAAAGGGGTTTTTAGGACAGTGTGAGAAAAGTTTTTCATATCTCGTGTCATAACCACATGACAGATGTGGCTATGACACGTGCGATGTGTGTTGTGACCACAAGGAAAATGTGGGCATGACATTTTGGTATCAGAGCCAAGTTTGTAAACACTGGGCGTATTTGGGCACGTTATTATTCCGCAACTTTGGCTAATTAGTTTCTACCTTGTTTTGTAGGATGCCTCCCCGACGTGTTCGATGAGCGCGATCACGCCACACAGCGTCAGTCGAGGTGCACAACGATTCCTCAGCCGAGGGACTGGCACCCGCAGATTCAGCAGCACCACCTGCACCACCTGTGCCACAAGCACCACTAGTACCACAGGCGACACCAGTAGCGGATATAGGTCCACAGATCTTACAGGCACTACAGACTATGCTAGACAGGTTACCACCAGTGATTCCTGAGCCACGTATAGAGCCTCATGTTGCTCCGCGAGAGGAGCCACGTGCCGAGTCACGTATTGAGCCACGTATGGAGCCCCGCGTTGATCCACTAGAGGTGATACGTGTGGAGCCCTTCGTTGAGATTCCTGACACAACAGTAGAGGAGGTAGGGTCGGCCTCCCGAGCACGGAGCAGGAGTCCTCCAAGACTTTTGAGACAAGAACAGGTTCAGCAGGGAGTATATGAGGATGGTGTGGAAGAGCCACTTGGGAGACTTAGAGACAGAGGGGACCCTATCAGAGATCTACTGAGGCTCAACCCACCCACCTTCGCAGGAGCTACAGAGGGAGCTGTGGCCGAGGCTTGGCTAATTAGCTTAGACAGGTGTTTCGCATTGCGACCATATGAGAGCAACACGAAAGCACGAGTGGCAGTTCATCTTCTTAGGGATGCAGCAGCCACCTGGTGGCGCACAGAGGAGTGCAAGCGCCGACTCTCCGTGGATACACTCACATGGGACACCTTCATTGAGCGCTTCAATGCGCGGTATTTGTCCGAACATTATAGACAGCACAGAATTGATGAGTTTCATGATCTACAGCAGAGGGGACTCACCGTTACTCAGTATGAGAGCCGATTTATAGAGCTTTCTCGTTATGCGGAATACCTCCATGACGAGAAAATCTTAATACACAAATTCATCAGGGGGCTAAATCACGGGATAGCAGGACCAGTTCGTATGGCAAATCCCCAGACCATGAGCGAAGCTGTTGAAAAGGCCCTTATATCAGAGCAAATTCAGGGACGAGGACAGAATTCACGCCCACAGTACCAGGAACGAAATCCCCAACAACAGCAAAATTTCCGAAGGCCTCAAAACACAACACAGAGAGGAGGATATAATGCTTCAACATTACCTCCTAGGCCTCCACAGCAACAGCAACATCAGCAAAAATCCAAATTTCAATAGAGGGGACAGGGAGGACAGAACCGTGGATGGCAGCAGCAGGGACCACGCAGGGATCAGAGACAGCAGGGTTCATCGGCAGGACCCGCAAGGTCCCAGCAGTCTTACAGAGGCTCACAGGGATCCACCGGACGGACCGGGCAACAACAGTCGGGCAGAACACAGTCAGGGCAGTTACAGGTTAGAGGACCATGTTATGTATGTGGTGGGGCAGGGCATCTGGCTAGAGAGTGTCCGCAGGGATTTACTGCAGGGGGTCAGCCCCGATCAGGAGGGTCCGAGCAGACCGTAGGTGACGTGGGCAGATCTCACCACATGTTTGCAGCGATTGATAACCGCCAGGCCGATTTCCAGGCTTCTGTCATCGAGGCAGCAGGTACGATTAGAGACTTTCCCATCTCGATCCTTTTTGACTCAGGAGCTACTGACTCTTTTTTGTCTACATCGTTAGTGGAGCGTTGCAGGCTGGTGGCTTCTAGGCAAGACATTAGGTGGGAAGTTGAGTTGGCTTCAGGGGCCAGGATGTCAGTAGATACCTTGGTTAAAGACTGTGAGATCACATTGGGACCCTTCACCACAACGTGCGACCTTAGGATTATGCCATTAGGGTCTTACGGAGTAGTTCTGGGTATGGATTGGCTTGCGGCACATAGAGCCAAGCTTGATTGTCGCCAGAGAACGATTAGCTGTTTAGACGATCATGGTTCGTCGGTTGAGATAGTGGGCATTCAAAAGCCCACGGCAGTTCGTATGATATCCGCACAACAGCTTAAGCGCTGTATGCGGAAGGGATGTTAGATGTTTGCCATCACAGTCAGTGATAGAGCAGAGGATGAACCTGAGGCTACTTTAGATGATCACCCTATCCTTAGAGAGTTTGCCGAAGTGTTCCCGCCAGAATTACCTGGTATGCCTCCACGTAGAGAAGTGGACTTCCACATTGACTTAGTGCCAGGGGCAGAGCCGATATCCCGCGCACCCTATAGAATGACGACCCATGAACTCACAGAACTTAAGCTGCAGTTGGAAGAATTACTTGAGAAGGGACACATCCGACCTAGCGTTTCACCATGGGGCGCACCAGTGATCTTCGTGAAGAAGAAGGATGGATCTCTTCGTCTATGCATGGACTACAGGCAGTTGAACAAGGTGACGGTGAAGAATCGTTATCCTCTACCTAGGATTGACGACCTTTTTGATCAGATGCAGGGAGCCAGAGTGTTCTCGAAAATCGATCTAAAATCTGGGTATCATCAATTGCGCATCACGGAGTCAGATATTCATAAAACTGCTTTTCGAACCAGATATGGCCATTATGAATTCACAGTGGTACCTTTCGGGTTGACGAACGCTCCTGCAGTATTCATGAGTCTCATGAACGGGGTGTTCCGTACATACCTAGACCGGTTCGTGATCATATTTCTAGACGACATTCTGATTTATTCACGAACTGAGGAGGAGCATGTAGAGCACTTGCGTCAAGTGTTGCAGAAATTACGAGGGCAGCAACTTTATGGCAACTTGGCGAAGTGTGCCTTCTTCAGGACAGAGGTGCAGTATTTAGGACACATTTTATCAGGCGATGGCATCTCCGTAGATCCATCTAAAATTAGAGCAATCCAGGAGTGGCCGGCACCCACGAACGTGACAGAGGTCAGAAGCTTTATGGGGTTAGCCGGGTATTATCGTCGGTTTGTCGAAGGTTTCTCTAGGACAGCACATCCCATCACTTCCCTTCAGCGAAAAGGGAAGGGTTTCACTTGGACCGAGCAGTGTGAAAAGGCTTTTGGAGACCTCAAAGAGCGTCTTACGAGCGCTCCTATTTTAGCAGTACCAGATCCTTCAGAGGAGTTTGTAGTTTGCACGGATGCATCATTAGAAGGTTTGGGAGCTGTGCTTATGCAGGATGGTCGAGCGATCGCATACGAATCGCGGAAACTAAAGACACATGAGTTGAACTATCCTACGCATGACTTAGAGCTTGCAGCTGTTGTTCATGCCTTGGTTCGCTGGAGACACTTTCTCTTAGGGCGACGCTTTGAACTCCATTCAGACCATCATAGTTTGTAGTATATTTTCACACAGCCTAATTTGAACGCCCGCCAACGGCGTTGGATGGAATTCCTATGCGAATATGACTTCGATGTCCATTATATCAAAGGGAAGGAGAACGTGGTCGCTGATGCTTTGAGTCGAAGACGCCACGAGATCCAGACTCTGACCTTGAAGATGGACTTGAAGGATCGCATCTTACAGCATCTGCCGGAGGACGAATGGTTTCTAGAAGTGCAGCAGGCAGTACTAAATCAGAAGGCCCTTGAGGGCAAATTTACAGGATATACCCTTGATTCTGATGGTATGCTTCGACATCGGCAACGCATCTATGTACCCCATGCGGGTAACCTTCGTATAGTAATTCTATCAGAGGCTCATAGAGCACCCTACGCAGCACACCCAGGAGTGAAGAAAATGCATGCTGACTTACGACAGCTTTATCATTGGGCTGGGATGAGGCGTGACATTGCCGAATTTGTTGCTCGATGCCTGGAATGTCAGAGGGTCAAGGCCGAGCATCAGCATCCAGCGGGACTGTTGTACCCTCACGAAATACCTGAATGGAAATGGGATACCATTTCTATGGATTTTATCGTTGGTCTACCTATGTCATCACGTCGCCATGATGCTATTATGGTGACAGTTGACAAGCTGACCAAAGTGGCGCATTTTTCACCAATATGTACAACATACAATGCACCATCAGTGGCAAAGGTGTTTCTCGATCAGATTGTTAGACTTCATGGGGTACCTCGCCGCATTATATCTGACAGAGACTCCGTATTCACTTCATCATTCTGGAAAGCCTTACATCAGGCGTTGGGCACACAGCTCAACTTCAGTTCCGCATATCATCCGGAAACCGACGGACAAACAGAGAGAGTTAACCAGGTGTTAGAAGACATGCTTCGCATGTATGTGATGGACCACCAGTCTAGATGGGAGGAGTACCTGTATCTAGTTGAGTTCGCCTACAATAATGGGCATCATAGCTCGTTGGGTATGCCTCCTTTCCAGGCATTATATGGCAGACCATGCAGAACACCTTTGAGTTGGGATCGTATAGAGGACAGAACAGTCATCGGCCCAGAGATAGTTCAGAATATGGAACTGCAAGTTAAACAGATAAGACAGAGGCTTCTGGAAGCACAGGACAGGCAGAAAAAGTATGCCGATGCAAAAAGGACAGACCGAAGCTTCTCTGTGGGGGAAAGAGTATTTTTGAGAGTGCGGCCGCACAAAAGTCCAATCCGTTACGGAAAAGGCTCTAAACTCGCACCTCGATTTGTAGGACCTTTCGAAATCTTGGAGCGGATAGGACCAGTAGCCTATCGTCTAGCCTTGCCACCTAGCCTGTCACGTATCCACGATGTATTTCATGTATCAGTTTTACGTCAATATATTTCTGACTTATCTCATGTGTTGGATTGGAGTGCTCTTCAGGTAGAGGCAGACGGACAACTGGCGTTGGAGCCAATTCGCATATTGGCTCATCGGACGCTGGCCCTTCGAGGTCGAGAGCTGGACCAGGTTAGAGTCCAATGGGACTTATACGACGAAGTCACTGCAACATGGGAAGATGCAGAGAGATTGAAGACCCTGTATCCTCACCTTTTTGACGACTTCCAGGAGGAAGTACCGTCTTAGGGGGAGAGGATGTGAGGACCGCCCTTTTTACTACTGTTGTCATGACTATTTACAGTACTGTTATTGTTACTTTCATATTTGTGGGATAGCAGTTCCCGAAATTTGTCAGACTATTTAACTTTATTATGTTTTCGGAAAAACTAATTGGGTGATGTTTGGATAAGTTACTTTTCAGAAAAATGAATTAGAGATGATGGAAAATTGTAATATGATTTTTAATTATGTTAAATTGTACTAAGGCATGAGAATGCATGTGTTATTTAAGTTGCTTCGGCTATGATGAATTTATGTGGTTACTGATCTTGTAATTGAGTGTGCAGGGACTACTAATCAAACCACAGATTTCGGAGATCATTCCACACCTTGTTAATTGTTATTCCCTGTTAAGCCGATCTGGTTCCACGAAGAACCAAGATCTCTGTGTGTTTGATGTCTTGATGTAATGTGGTCTTTCGTATGGTCGAGTGGGTTAGGTTACCCTCATGTAATATTATTTTTATAAGTAAGTGTTGTAAAGAGATTGAATTTGAAATTTCTATTTTTATTTAAATTATGAGGCCCTTTTTCTTGTGCTTTACCTTGACCTGGGGTGTCTTGTATGGGTTAAAATTGACCCTGGGTTCTACCCCATGGGTCTAGGGGCCCATTTGGCATGGGTAACCCTTGAGTAACCTCCATCTAGTCAACTTAACCTTCCCCTGAAGTTAAGTGGCGAAAATTGGAGGTAGGAGGGGACATGATGGGTTGTACCAACACTCAACCCATCCCCTCTACTTTTCCCTAGATAAGAGATGCCATCCATTAGTGAAAGTTACCTCTTCTTTAGTAAGATTCCCCTATGTACTATGGGGACACCCATGTGAAGAAAGGAGAAAGAGGCATGGGTCACCTGTCTTGTTCCCATTTAATTTTTTTTTTTATTTCTCCCATGAGAAAGTGGAGTCACATGAAAGGAATAAGGAGTACCCTTGGGAATGGAGAGTGACATAAGCCACCTGGACAGAATAGTGATTTTTGGGAAGGGTGAGGAGGTGACAAGTGTCACTTCCCCATTTCTCAAAATTAGAAAGAAAGAGAATTTTGGGTTATTTATTTTCAAATTTTGGGATGAGAGGGAGTTAGTTGAATTTTGGGGAAAATCTTTCATCTTTGGCCTTACCAAAAATAGAGAAGTTAGTTTGGAAGATAGAGAAGGGAGAGGGAGTTGGTGGCTAAGCTTGGAAGTGAACTCTGTGGACTCTGCAACAACTTCATTCCAGGAGGGCTTTGCAAGGTTGGTCTGAATTTTGCCTTTGTTTTTGTAGAACTGAAATGTGTATGAAATGTGTGTGAAATATGTGTTTAGATTTGTTTTCTGTGGGGTTCTTGTCGGGTTGTTTGACAGAGCGTCTCCCACTTGGGAGAAATGATCATCAAGTTTGGGGTAGGGGAGGAGAGATCCTCCTCGGGTGCATACCTGTTCCATCTTTTGGGATGTTGAAAGCCTTGAGGGCATGTATCTGTGACTGTATTTTTGACTTGAGAGTCATATACAGATTGCTTACAAATTGTGATCACACTTGGTTGAGACCAAGAGAAATTTATATGAGTTCATTTATCTGTCAGGGTGACACTCTGGAGTCGAGTGTGTCCACTCTCCTGCCCCTTATGAAACTCACTGTAGTTGAGTTTCCGTATTGTGTAAAATACCCACGGGTGTATGTGTGCTTTGGGATTGTTGTTGTTTCTGTTGTAAAGTGGAGTGTTTGAGTACCCAGGTGTGAGTATGGTCTCCCTAGCTCGGGGGTGACCCTCTTGCGGGTCTACGGTAGGGAGGAGAGCTAGACAAGTGGTATTGTCTTCTTTGTTTGTCTTTGATACGCAGGTTTTTCTCTTGGAGCTTCTGGTTGGCTATTTATGAAGAAACAGTTCATCTTCTTGTCATGAGAATTAGGCCTGGTTCATTTCATAGAGATGAAGAGGGAACATCTCTCTTGTTATTGTTGTAAATTAATGATATTCTGGGAGTGAAGAAAATCACTTCCCTGGTCTTGTTATTATTGGACTTTTATTGGTTGTCATAAGTTTTCAGTTGTATACTGTTTGGGAGGAGAAAGTTCATATCTGGGAAGTTGGTATTCATGATTGAGAAGTTGTAATATGACTGTGCTTAAATTTTAAGTTGATGTTTGCAACCTTTGTTCAATAGCAATTTTTGTGTTTCAAGTATTACTGAAAAGAATAAGTTCGTTTTTGCAACTTAATCTGAGTTGTTTACATTTGAAAGTTTGGAATTGCTTCACTAGTTGAAATGCTAATTTTCTTTTCAATGTTAAAATGGAAAAGACAGTTTTAAATATTTGAGTTATTCTCCATATTAATGGGTTCTGTTAATTTAGAAGGATTAGAGGAAATCTAGCATGTAAATATATAATCTGTTGTAAAGTTATGAAGTCTTAAATGTTTATGAAAATGGAAAATTATAATTATAATAAGGGGATAGCTAGTTACCATTTCTATCAATTAAGTGAACTTGGGATATATATATATATATATATGTATATATATAATTATATCTACTTGTTATGACAATTTCTTTATAACAGGTTGATTTGGAGAAAATGCATTAAGTAGTGAAATTGAGAAATTTAGGAAATAGTTAAGCACATATAAGAATATTTTTATATATAAATAAATTTAAATATATATATATATATATATAGAAATAGATATATATATTTCATATTTTGAGTAATTATCATTTTCCAGAATAATAGTGAAATTGAAAATAACTTATCATTTTTATGAAATTGACTGAGAAATATCAATATAAAAATAGATATATATATGTATATATATATATATATTTATATATATCTCTAATTATATACTCATTTATATATATATATATACATATGAATATATATATATATATATATATATAAATATATATTTTAATGTTGTGAGAAATGGCGGACCAAATGTAAGCCGCGGTTTAAAAAAAAACACAGTCGAATTTTTATATTGGGCGGTGGGGAGTAAACCCCACCGCAGGATTGTTAATACATTTGGAGGTGTGGAGTGGGGCGGAGCCCCACCCACACCCCCACGTCGTGGGAATGTGGGTGGGGCTCCGCCCCACTCCACATCTCCCCCCCTCCAAACCTTTATGCCTCCCGCGGATCTTGTCTGCCGCTCTGCGGCCACCACAAAATTCCGTCTGCCGCTCTGCGGCCACCACAAAATTCCGTCCGCCGCTCTGCGGCCACCCCGACCTTGCTCCTCTGTCACTGCGGCCACCGCCGCCCATGGCCGCCGTCTGCTGTGAGTCTAAGGCAAAAAAAAATGTTAGGGCTTGGGCCCTAACATATGAATGGGTTATTTGGAATATAAATTCAGTTTATTTTTATATAGCTCTATATATAGGCATATATATATATTATATATGTCTATGTATATAGCTATATATATAATATAATAATGATTATATATCTGTATATATATATATATAGATGGAGATATAGATATATAAGTTGTGGTAAACCATTTTGTCCATACATAGACATTAAAATAAATATATTATAACTATATATATATATATATATATATATATATATATATATATATATATAGGAGTAAATCTATGAACCAATTTATTGGGCCCTCGTTTAAAATCGTTATAAACTATGTTTCATGGATATAGAAAAAAAAAAAAAATATAACAAATATAGTCTCACAGGAGATGTTATTAAGTGTTGAACACAACAACCAAAGAAGATATATTACCATGAACAGAGTTTTATAAAGTGGTGAACCACCTACATCTATTGACAACGTCATACGAATTACAATTAGTGTATGAATCGTAATTAAGAGTAACAGTAACAACAGTAATTCTAAACAAGAGAAAATAAAATTATAATTGAAAGAGAGTTTAGGAATATCCAGTGATACTCTGGAAAGAGTTTCTCGGAAGTTTCAACTAAAAACGCACGAATAATCACCCGGAAAATGAAGAGGAAAATTACACAACTCCTTGCTCAAAAGAACACTGGAAATAAACCTAAGAAGCCACCACTAACAATCCATGTGGCCATATTAATCTCAACTGTAGCAAACGATCTCATATGTAAACCTGTAAGAGGTTCCGAAGAAGGAAAAACTAACATTGGAAAACACAGAGGAGAAAATGCGCGACCTTTCTCACACGGGATAAGAGAACTAAGTTGACGGACCCTTCTGTCAATTGTGCTTAGGAACAAGTTGACTAAGTATTTACGAAGAGGAGGAACCTAGATCGGGGAAGATTAGGAGACCGAGTCCAGCGAAATAGTAAACCAGCCTTTGTGACCTAGATCATCCTGAAATTAGGTTTAATATCAACAATAACTGCGGTGATAACCCTGATTGACGTAAATCACGAAGAAAGGACAGGATGCACATAAAGAAAGTATAGAAAATGAAAGAGAGAGAGAGACCGAAATATAAACACACTAAATGAACTAAGAGATAGTTAAGGTAAGGGCGATAAAGATATAATCCAACTTAAGAACTTGTGGAAAGGGAAGAGAGGGCAACCAAACCGCCTTGTTGAAAATGCTAAGTCATAGGAGGAGTATGTTTCAGGGAACAAGAGAGGAGACAGACAACCGTGCCTGGCTGAAAAATGACTAAATAGGGAGATCACTAGCCGGTTTAGTCGGAACAAGGCGTCGTGGGGAGTGGTTCCTCTATCAGCGAACCACGTGCGTAAATGAGTGCAGCGTAATTCCCACTAACGCCGTAAGGCATTCTGCTACCGAACACTGCCGAGGGTTCGATTTAAGAACTTTGGTAATCTCACTCTTGCAATGACGTTAGCAGCATTGTATAGACCCTCTTGTTGATCTATATGCTTCTGGTTGCACGCCATTGTACTTGTATTCCGCCGATGAGTATAGTGTTTCGCCATGAGAGAACACCGTTGAGCATGCGTACGCATGCGAAAGGGGTTTTTAGGACAGTGTGAGAAAAGTTTTTCATATCTCGTGTCATAACCACATGACAGATGTGGCTATGACACGTGCGATGTGTGTTGTGACCACAAGGAAAATGTGGGCATGACAGTCTGATGTCAAGCGGCTCTGCAAGGGGGTTAAATGATAGAGTCCAGGGGGAGAAATGTTGTTCGGCGAGCATGGATCAACTTCTCCATCCAGTTTTGAGCATCCACCATTGGCACATTTGCTTCACTTCGGGGGGGGAGCTTCTTAGTCCTTCTATTCTCTCTCTCTATTTTGGGGGGTGGTCTCTCTATTTGTGGGAGTGGGCTTCTATTCCTTTGTTTTGAGGGGGGCTTCTTCTGTTTTGGGGGGATATCATTGTACATGAGTACCTCATCATGCTTCATTTGTCGGGACGCATCTTTTCACCCACCTAAGCTACGCTTAAGAGGGGGTGTTAGTGTAGGTTTTTTTATTCCTTTTCATAAGGTTTTTCCTACACATTACTAAGCTTGCTTAGGTTAATAAAGTGAGTTTAATTAGGTTAGTAGGTTATGAGATGTCATCTTCCTACAAGTGAGCATCCATTAGCTATCTTGGGAAGATGTTTTTTCTATCTTTAGTCTGATAGATGGTTGCTTCTTATTGGTTGGTGTTGTCACCTCCACCCCTCTCTCTAGTCTATTTAAACTCACTACCTAGCTTGTATTTTGTAAATTTCCATGCTATTGTTTTCTATTTTGTGAGCAATCTATTCAGACTATTATGATATGATCTCTTTTACAATCTTCTCTTTGTGCTTGCCTTTAGCTTTCTAGATTTTGGGTTGTGATTTTGTAACAAAATCTAATACTAGACACAATCACATTTCATATCAAGACATCATATTGATGGTATGGTTAAGGCTTGATGCCATCAACTGTCATTTGCTCCACGGTTTTAGAGTATGCATTGCTATAAATTTTAGAAAACCTTTAAAAGGAACTAGAATAAAAAATTGCAGAGCAAACACATTGACAAA
The DNA here is from genome assembly GCA_027924645.1 of Cunninghamia lanceolata. NCBI lineage: Eukaryota > Viridiplantae > Streptophyta > Pinopsida > Cupressales > Cupressaceae > Cunninghamia > Cunninghamia lanceolata. The sequence continues at coordinate 2,129,573 of BSBN01001254.1, forward strand.
ATCAAGTAGAACTTTGTTAGCACTTTAATACTAAGCCTAGAGCCTAAGGAAATGACCTTTAGCTTTTTACAATATGTGCAAGTTAGATCTTTGGATTTTGAGTAGGCATTAGAGGCAAACTAAATAACTGACCTATCTTTTTAGTTTTGTGGCAAAGACTTATCAACACTTCTACTCAAACCTAAGAATTTCTAAAATCTTTTCTTCAAAGTGCACACTTACAATGGTTAATAGATGCTCACTCTCTCTAGCTAAAAGCAGAGAATATAAATAGTCAATCCAATATTGATCTCAAAATTTGATTTCACACAAAAAGTTAAGCAAATTAAATGGAGGGAGTCACATAGAAAGCTACAATATAGAACTCAAAATTTGATTTTACACAAAAAGTTAAGCAAATTAAATGGAGGGAATCACATAGAAAGCTACAATATAGAACTCAAAATTTGATTTTACATAAAAAGTTAAGCAAATTAAATGGAGGGAATCACATAGAAAGCTACAATCACCACTTTGATGAAAGCTGCAATCATCACTTTGATGAAATCTACAATACAAAGCTTGCATATTTTTAATAAAAGCAATTCAATTTACTTAAGCTCCCTATGAATCGATGGATGTCTATGTCCTGTACCAAAGCTCCCAACCTGGGGTTGGCAAAGGGGGTGTTGTCAAAGGTTGTGGATTCAAGCTTTACGCCTACCATTTGCATTTGCTTGAAAGATTCAAATGCGTTTTTAACAAATCGATTTTGTGCATATCCTGCAATCATTGTGTTCCATGAGATGAAATCTCCCTATGGCATTTTGCCAAGAGTTTGTATGCCTTGCCGGTGCTTACGCCTACCAAATGCATTTGCTTGAAAGTTTCTAAAGCCTGTTCAACAAATCCATTTTGTGCAATCCTGCATTCATTGCATTCCATGAGATGACATCTCTTTGAGGCATTTTGTCAAACAATTCGTGTGCCTTGTCTATGCTTTCACATTTTGCATGCATGTCTACTGGAGCATTTCCAACTATAATATTTGACAACACCTTGCTATATGTCTTGATGGATATCCATACTTTGGCCCATAGCACCCTTTATGACGTGTGCATAAAGGATGACGACAACAGTTGTGGACTCTGTCTTTACGTCACCAATTGCATTTGCATGGAAGTTTCTTAAACTTTATCATCCTCATGAGAATTCTTTTCTTGAAGCATTCCATCAAATGGTTCGTGTGCCTTGTCTGAAGCCTTCTCAATTTGCATTTATGTCTGCCATAACTTTTTCAACTATGATATATAAAATCTGCCTTCTAATTATGCCTTATGGATGACCATACCCTATTCTCAAACCCCTATATGACACGGCAGGAAGGTCACTGGATGATTCTTCGGCCTACAAAAAGATCATCCTATATTCTTTTGGCTCGTGAGAAAATTATGTCTTGTTTAACTGAATGGGCTTTGCATCTTCTTGTTTAATCTTGATTTTTAAATGGAGTTGCCCATATTAGTGGCACCACAGCCTTATCAATATTCTTATCCATGAATTATGTTGGAATTGTTCATATCTTTCTTTATCAATTTGCTTGTTTCACGAAGGAGAATTTTTGAGGTTACCATATAGGAAAAGGAGTTTATAACATCTTTAGTCCAGCTTAATAGCTTCCTTGTGGCCTTTAAGGCATGGCTCAGGTTGCAAGAAGATACCTTCATCTGGTTCTGGAATCATTCTAAATTGAATTTAACCATAGAGATCTTTCGGCCAGTTCACTTCTAATCTTGGAACCACTTTAGACTCTCGATAATAATTTCTTATGGTCAATTTATTTTATTCTTTTCTTATATTTAAGTATGCTCTTTATCATCATTGTTTCACTTTCGGTGGTTTATTTATTTTTGGGTATGAGAAACTAGAGTTTTGCTTAATTAGGCAAGTTGGCCTTTTGACCTATGTTAATTGATTTTATTTGTGACTTTCTATTGTTTCTCTTACTATTTCATGTAATAGACGACCTTTGCAATCATATTAGCATCTTCAATATGAATTTTGGTGCTTCTTGACTCCCTAGTGTTTAACGAGGGCTAACCACTTCCATTCTTAATATCCTAGGTTCCTTGTTTTAGGATTTGAAATAGTAATATGGATTATTCTATCTATTTATGTTTGATCCAGAATTAAAAGGTAGAGACTTACAATGGAAGGAATATAATATGTTAAAAGATTTTAGGTTTTACATACTTGGATAATAAATGTTTATACTAAAAAGTTGAATTTCTATGCACTTGCATTAGAATAATATGTTTTATCTAATTATTGCTAATTTCACTATTGTTATGAATAGGGAAATACTGCTTTTATAGGAAGTAGTTTTCCTTTGGTTTGAATATCAAAATATCACAATAAGATTATTAGAGATATATGTTTTCAATGCAATGAATTAAGTAAGATAACTCGTATGAATGTCTTATCTTGAAAGTTTTAACTAGGTTTGGAATTAGGGTTAGAAGTAAGGTTAGACTTGGTCTTTTATCTACTATACTCGCTAGCTCACTTCATGCCTTTCTTTTTATATGAAATTGGATTTTGCTTAAGTGGTAATTTTTTTTTGAACACCTAAATAGAAAAGTGGATGCAAATATTTATATGTTTAGATCTTTTGTTTACAAAATCTGTCCCTGTTTCACCTGAGTGGGTGGCAGCCGATGAGAAAACTGTCTGGGGAACTAGACCCTAGAAAGGGTTGCATACCCACTTAAATAATTTTGTGAAATAATCAATCTTTGATCATATTTTCATGAATATGTTCTCAAATGCATGTTATTGTTATCACTTCAAATGTTCGAATGCTACCTTGAGAAGATGTATGATATATTGCATGAATTTATGTTACCTTTCTTGCCATCTTGTATGAAACTATGAATGATGTATGTTGTGAGTGTATTCTTGCATTTTTGCATGATGAGTTAGAGAAAGAGCATGGACGTGTGCCGAATATGAAACAACAGAGAATGGTAGGTTTCTATTTGTAAACTATCTATCCATCAGTGGCTCACAAGATGCTTTGGCCAAAGCTTGTTAGCCAAATTAATATTAGTTACTATTTGATGTTTGCTAGACCCCTCACGAAGGGCCGGGCTTCTCCATTCAGGAAGAAGACCGGGGAGGCGTGAGCTTCGTGGTTGGGCAGTAAATCATCTTGATGATGCTCTCTCTCTGCCAGATTCAGTGTCAAAGATATGGTATGGTATCAAAGACATTGTTTGTTGCGGTGTTCTTTTATATTGAGCCTTTATGACTAGTTATTATAAAGGAATAGTCCTTTTTATCAAGCTATTTGATTAGCTGATGTATTAAAGATTATTTTGATTATATTGATGAAAGTATTTTTCATGAGTTGTGTTATTTATGGGAAATTTTAATTCTTCCCTTTTCTGCACTATTGTATGAGAATAATATTATTTTATTCTAGTGTATTGGATAGGTTCTTACACTCTCTATCTCCCCTCTCCCCCATATCTCCCTTCTATCTCTCTTTATCTCTCCCTCTCTCTTTATCTCTCAATTCCCCCCCTCTCTTCCCTTATCTTTTCCCCTCTCTATCTCTCCCTTTCTACCCCTATCTCTCTATCTCCCATCTCTCCATCTCTTTATCTCCCCTCTATATCTCTCCCCTCTCTGTGTCCATTTATCCTTCTCTCCCCCCTCTCTCTCTCTCTAACTCCCCTCTCCCCTATCTCTCCCTCTCTCTCCCCCTCTCTCTATATATCTCAATCTCCTCCCCTGTCTCTATCCCCATATCTATTTCCTCCTCTCTATCTCTCCCTCTTTATCCCTATCTCTCTATCTCCCCTCTCCCCCATCTCTCCTCTATCTAAATCTAACCCCACTTCTCCCCCCCCTCTCACTCCCCTTAAGGAGAGAGGAAGAGGTAGACATAGGGAGAGAGTGTGTGTGAGAGACATGTTTGGCATGATTAACATTTCACCTTCTATATGTTTGACATTTTTCCTTACCTTAGTTTCACCTTATATACACATTTGAGATTATAAGTTTAGTTGGGGGTAGAGAAAGAGAGTTTGAGAGAGGGTAGAAGAGAAGATGATAGATAGACCAAAATCTTTAAGAAATGCACTCGCGTTATAATGTGAGTGCATTTTAAACAAGATAAAATGCTGACTAATGGCCTACAAAAAGATATATCACGTGATTCTTGGCCCACATGCTTTGTTTTATTCCCCTATTCTGCGCTTTTTCCAACATACAAAGACACTTTTGATGCTTTTGAGGTTCTCCAACGATTGGTTGACAAAACTAGTTCAATTTTTGTTCTTGTATTGATATTAAAGATTCCAATTACATATTTTTAAATCAAATTTGATATTGCAAATCATTGTTTACATGTTTTGAGGAATTGCAACACTTGATTTGATGCAAGAGCATCCAGTTGTGTAAGGGCAATCTTGCATCACCCAAATAAAGATGTGTTTCAAAATTGTTGATGTTCTTTCTATTTCTTTTCAAAATTTGTGGTTTTGGTTCCATAATCGCTTGAATAATGATGTAGAACTTTCAGTTTTTCCAAACTGCTAAAAATAACAACCTGCTATTTTTAGAAAGTTTGCATTTGGGCACGGATTGAAGTAAAAATTTATAGGAAGCTTCATAACAGAAAAATAAGACCTTTGGTGAAGGAATCATGCAAAGATCATTTGTGAGCTGAAAGATATTAAAGTTTTTGTTTACTGAAAAACCCCTGAAAATTATTCAAACTTAGGTTTGAGGCACCAAATAGCCCCGTACGGGCCCAAAAATGGCTGGAACCAGCAGAGATGGTTCTTAGCGTGTAGAGCACTCTGCGAACTTTTTGATGCATAAAACGGCTTGTTAATCGAACACTCGGATCAAAAGTTATGGCTCCCGGAAGTTGATCTATTTTTGGAGGGAGTTGCAAATTTTGAAATTAGGTTGTTGGCCGCTAGAAAGGTTATTAATAACCATTTTTGGGAACCTTGGGCAGTAGTAGAGTTAAGGGGGGAAGAGTAGAGTCAAGAATAGGTGGGAAAATAGAACCCTAGCTGATTTGGGGTTACAAAAGATAGATGATTCCATAGCCTTGTGATAGGGAGCTATAATGTATTGCATCCTGTGGAGGGTTGATTCCTCTGATTGTTTTTGAGCTTCTGTAATGTAATAAGTTGTCCAAATCAATAAAAAAAGTTTTATTTTCTGTGTGCAATTTTTGTTGTTGTGTGTTTTATGATTTACCCCCTTCATCAAGTGGTATCAGAGCAAGGGTTCCTGAGTGTGTAGATAGATCGTTGACCGTGAGGCAGTTTGCTCTAGGACCTAAGGTTGTGGGTTTGCTACGGAGATCAAGATGCCTCCACAAAGAAATTGTATCAGGAGGAATGCTTTGATGGAAGAGGGTTTTAGAGCCCTACAAAGGCAAATCGATGCATTGCAAGAGGAGCTACGAAGAGGGTTTGAGCTGAGAACAAGAGAAGAAAGTGAAGATGAATCTAAAGAAGAGCTCTCTGAGGAAGAACAAGAAGCTGCAAGAGATCCTGTAGAAGTTAGGTTGTTGAGGGCCATTTCTAAGATTGGAAAGAGGCCCAGGATTGAAGTTTCTACATATTTTGGAGATTTGAATTCGGAACAACTCATTGATTGAATCAATAACATGGAGGAGTATTTTGAGTATTAAGATGTGGAGGACCTAGATCGGGTCAAGTTTGCAAAAAAAAGTTGAAGGGCCATGCAAATATTTGGTGGAAGGAGGTCCAGTTAGAGAGGAGCAGAAGAGGAAAAGGAAAGATCACTAGATGGGATCGGATGGTGGAGAAACTGAAGAAGCAGTTCATTCCTGTGGACTATGAGATGGAGCTATTGAAGAAGTTGCAAGGATTGAAGCAAGGTAACAAGTCTGTCAAGGAGTATACATAAGAGTTTTATAAGATTATTATTAGGACAGGCCATGTAGAGCCAAATAAGGAAAAGGTAGCCCGTTACATTAATGGGTTGAGGCCAAGTATTCAAGAGGAGTTGAGCTTGGTCAGAATGACCACCATAGAAGATGCATACCAGTTTTTCCTAAAGGTGGAAGAGAAGTTGAATAAAAGATTTGACAACAAGCAAAGGGGAAGAGGTCAAGGCGGAAGGACTGGTGGAAGACCCTATGGGGGACGAAATGAAGATTCAAAGAAAAGTGAAGAAGCTGGCACCAGTCGAATTTAGAGAGGAGATAATACCTACTGCCCTCGTGACTAGAACAATGGTGAGCAAAGAGGAAGAGGAAGAGGCAGACCTAGACAAGGACCTAGAAGAGGAGGTTTCAAAGGAACCTTTTTCCAATGTGGAGAAGAAGGGCATCGAGCATATGAATGCCCACAACATCAAGGAAGGACAAATCGAAGACCTGAAGGTAATGCATGAGTTGCACATGTTGACAAAGATGCACAATATGAGCGCTCTGAAGATGTTGAAAGGGGAGAAACCCTAGTTGTCAGAAGAACTTTGTTGAATGAAGAGAATGAACCTAGTCAGAGGAAGAGTTTATTCCGTACAAGGTGCAAATGTGAAGGTAAGTGTTGTGATATTATTATTGACAGTGGAAGCACTGATAATCTTGTTTCAGAGATGGTTGACAAGTTGAAGTTGACAAGAAGAAAGCATCTGCATCTATATCAGATTGCATGGCTGCAGAAGGACCATAGAGCTTTGGTCAATGAGTAGTGTTTAGTGAAGTTCAAGATTGGTGACTACCATGATGAGGTGCTGTGTGACACCATTCTAGATTGTATATGGGAATAGTCCAAGAAATGCTTCAGAATTAAGGAATCTAGACAAAGGAGAAAAGACAAATGCCGAGGGTGAAGACTTTGCAGAACACATGAAGAATTTGCATGAAGAGGTGAGAAAGCACATTAATAAGATAAATATTTAGTACAAGGCTAAGGCAGATCAGAAGAGGAGATATAAGGAATTCCATGTAGGAGATGAAGTCATGGTTCACTTGAGAAAAGAAAGGTTCCCAATTGGAACATACAATAAGCTAAAAATAAAGAAATTTGGACCATGCAGAATTTTGAAGAAACATGATTCAGGAAATGCATATGAGGTAGAGCTATCGAGTGGGATCAATATTTCCCCTATTTTCAACATTGCTGATTTATCAGAATATCATGAAGGTGGAATAGAGGATGGACCAACAGAAGAACAGTGGAGCATTCCGGCATCTACTTCAACATAGGAGATAGAAGAGATCTTGGATAGCCATGTGGAAAAAGTACTCGGAATAGGCAATACGAAGAATATTTGGTGAAATGGAAGGGAAGGCCTAGTGAAGATTCTTCTTGGTTGTCTAAGGCAGAGGTTGACCGTTTGGGTTTTCCTCACACAAACACCTGAGACGTGACAGGGTCACTTCTCAAATGACCCTGAGTGTCTAATGTAGGAGCATCCAGTGGTGTAAGGGCAATCTTGCATCACCCAAAAAAAGATGTGTTTCAAAATTGTTGATGTTCTTTCCATTTCTTTTCAAAATTTGTGGTTTTGGTTCCATAATCGCTTGAATAATGATGTAGAACTTTTAGTTTTTCCAAACTACTAAAAATAACAACCTGTTATTTTTAGAAAGTTTGCATTTGGGCATAGATTGAAGTAAAAATTTACAGGAATCTTCATAATGGAAAAATAAGACCTTTGGCGAAGGAATCACGCAAAGATCATTTGTGAGCTGAAAGATATTAAAGTTTATGTTTCCCAAAAACACCTGCAAATTATTCAAACTCAGGTTTGAGGCACTAAACGGCCCCGTACGGGCCCAAAAATGGATGGAACTAGCAGAGCAGATCCTTAATGCGTAGAGCACTCTGTAAGCTTTCTGACGCATGAAATGGTTCGTCAATCAGACACCCGGAACAAAAGTTATGGCTCCCGGAAGTTGACCTATTTTTGGATGGAGTTGCGAATTTTGAAATTAGGTTGTTGGCCTCCAGAAAGGCTATTAATAACCATTTTTGGGAACCCTGGCAAGTAGTAGAGTTAATGGGGGGAAGAGTAGAGTCAAGAATAGGTAGGAAAATAGAAACCCTAGCTGATTTGGGGTTACAGAAGGTAGATGATTCCAGAGTCTTGTGATAGGGAGCTATAATGTGTTGCAGTCTGTGGAGGGTTGATTCCTCTGATTGTATTTGAGCTTCTGTAATGTAATAAGTTGTCCAAATCAATAAAGAAAGTTCTATTTTCTGTGTGCAATTTCTTTTGTTGTGTGTTTTATGATTTACCCCCTTCATCAATTGGTATCAGAGCAAGGGTTCTTGCGTGTGTAGACAGATCGCTGACTGTGAGGCAGTTTGCACCAGGACTTGAAGTTGTGGGTTTGCTGCGGAGATCAAGATGCGTCCACGAAGAAATCGTATTGGGAGGAATGCTTTGACAGAAGAGGGTTTTAGAGCCCTACAAAGGCAAATCGATGCATTGCACAAAGAGCTACGAAGAGGGTTTGAGCTGAGAATAAGAGAAGAAAGCGAAGATGAAGCTGAAGAAGAGATCTCTGAGGAAGAACAACAAGCTGCAGGAGATCCTGCAGAAGTTAGGTTGTTGAGGGCCATTTCTAAGATTAGAAAGAGGCCCATGATTGAAGTTTCTACATATTCTGGATATTTGAATTCGGAACAACTCATTGATTGGATCAATGACATGGAGGTGTATTTCGAGTATGAAGATGTGGAGGACCCAAATCAGGTTAAGTTTGCAAAAACAAAGTTAAAGGGCCATGCAAATATTTGGTGGAAGGAGGTCTAGTTAGGGAGGAACAGAAGAGGAAAAGGAAAGATCACCAGATGGGATCGGATGGTGGAGAAACTGAAGAAGTAGTTCATTCCTGTGGACTATGAGATGGAGCTATTGAAGAAGTTGCAAGGATTGAAGCAAGGTAACAAGTCTGTCAAGGAGTATACAGAAGAGTTTTATAAGATTACTATTAGGACAGGCCATGCAGAGCCAAATAAGGAGAAGGTAGCCCGTTACATTAATGGGTTGAGGCTGAGTATTCAAGAGGAGTTGAGCCTAGTCAGAATGACTACCATAGAAGATGCATACCAGTTTTCCCTGAAGGTGGAAGAGAAGCTGAATAAAAGATTTGACAGCAAGCAAAGGGGAAGAGGTCAAGGCGGAAGGACTGGTGGATGACCCTATACGAAATGAAAATTCAAAGAAAAGTGAAGAAGCTAGCACCAGTCGAATTCAGAGAAGAGATAATACCTACCGCCCTCATGACCAGAACAATGGTGAGCAAAGATGAAGAGGAAGACCTAGACAAGGACCTGGAAGAGGAGGTTTCAGAGGAACTTGTTTCCAATGTGGAGAAGAAGGGCATCGAGCATACAAATGCCCACAACATCAAGGAAGGACAAATCGAAGACTTGAAGGTAATGTACGAGTTGCACATGTCGATGAAGATGCGCAATCTAAGCGCTCTAAAGATGCTGAAAGGGGAGAAACCCTAGTTGTCAGAAGAACTTTGTTGAATGAGGAGAAAGAACCCAGTTAGAGGAAGAGTTTATTCCGGACAAGGTGCAAATGTGAAGGTAAGTGTTGTGATATTATTATTGACAGTGGAAGCACTGATAATCTTGTTTCAGAGGAGATGGTTGACAAGTTGAAGTTGACAAGAAGAAAGCATCCGCATCCATATCGGATTGCATGGCTGCAAAAGGACCATAGAGCTTTGGTCAATGAGTAGTGTTTAGTGAAGTTCATGATTGGTGACTACCATGATGAGGTGCTGTGTGACATCATATCATTGAATGCATGTCATATGTTGTTGGGGAGGCCGTGGCAGTATGATAGGAGCGCTGTCCATGACAACCGTGCAAACATATATTCCCTAACAAAGGATGGAGTTCGTCATCAGTTGAAGCCACTGCCAGAATTTGCTTGGTAGATGGTAGAAAATTTTTGGAGGGTATGAAGCATGAGCGTCATTGCTTTGCATTGATTCCTAAGATTAGTCAAGAGAAATGTGAAGATGTACCAGCAGAAGTCTCAGATATGTTGGAAGAATTTCAAGATATTATCTCTGATAATGTAGCAGAAGGTTTACCACTGGTGAGGAAGATAAGTCACCACATGGATTTGATACCAGGAGCTAGTTTGCCAAATAAGGCAGCACACAGAATGACCCCTACAAAGAGTGAAGAGCTGAACAGACAAGTTCAAGAGCTATTAAGGAAGGGACTGAGAAGGGAGAGCCTAAGTCCATGTGTGGTACCTGTAGTACTAGCACCAATGAAAGATAGAGAATGGAGAATGTGTATAGATTCTCAGGCCATCAATAAGATCATGATCAAGTACAGGTTTCCATTACCAAGAATGGATGACATAATGGACTATTTGAGTGGAGCCAAGTACTTAACGAAAATTGACCTGAAGAGTGGGTATCACCAGACCCGAATCAGAGGAGAAGATGAATTTTAGACAGCCTTCAAGATAAAGGAGGGTTTGTATGAGTGGTTAGTCATGCCATTTGGGCTAACCAATGCACCGAGCACATTCATGCAGCTCATGAACGAGGTACTGAAAGAATTTTTTGGAAGTTTTGTTATTGTTTATTTAGATGATATTTTGATTTTTAGTAAGACTTGGGATGAGCGTATGATGCATATCAAAAGAGTTTTGGAGAAGCTGAAGGAGGAGAAGTTGTTGATCAATCTGAAGAAATGTAGTTTTGCAAAGAAGGAGTTCGTATACCTGGGATTTGTTGTCTTAGAGGAAGGTCTTAAGATGGACCCATAAAAAGTAAGAGCTATCATTGAATGGCCTATGCCAAGGAGTGCTATGGAGGTATGATCTTTTCATTGTTTGGCAAGTTTTTATAGAAAGTTTATTAGAAGTTTTAGTAGCATTTGTGCACCCCTAACTGAGACAATGAGAGGGGATAGAAAAGAGTTTAGATGGACTAAAGGAGCATATAAAAGCTTTGATACATTGAAGCAGAAAGTCACAGAGAAACCTGTTTTGGCATTTCCAGATTTCAATAAGTTATTTCAGGTAGATTGTGATGCTAGTGGCAATGCTATAGAAGTTGTTTTGAGTCAAGAAGGTAAGCCCATTGTCTATTTTAGTGAGAAGCTTAATGATGCCAAGAAAAAGTATTCTGTTTATGATTAGGAATTTTATGTAATAGTTCAGGCTTTGAGGAAATGGAGACATTATTTATTGCCAAAGGAGTTTATTTTATATACTGATGATCAGGCTTTGCAGTATCTTAATAGTCAAGGAAGGTTAAATTAAGGGCACTTAAAATGGGTTGAATTTTTATAGAGCTATACTTTTGTTTTGAAGCATAGGAGTGGGAAGTCCAATAGAGTTGTAGATGCCTTGAGAAAAAGGAAAAATTTGTTGACATAAATGAAGATAGAGGTTGTTGGGTTCGATGAGCTCAAAAGTTTGTATCGTGAAGATCCAGATTTTGCAGAGGCCTGGAAAGCTTGTTTGGAACCTATTACTTTGGACATGACAAAATGGTTGGATTTCATAATTTAAGATGGCATGTTGTTTAGAGGAAGCCAGTTGTGCATTTTGAGGAGTTCCATGAGAGAAAACCTGATTAAGGAGAAGCATATTGGGGGATTGGCTGGATGCTTTGGTCGAGATAAGACCATTGCTATTGTTGGTGAAAATTATTATTGGCTACAGTTGCAGCAGGATGTGAAGAAATTTGTGCAGAGTTGTAGAGTATGTCAGATGGTGAAAGGAGCAAGTTAGAATACAGGTCTATATCAACCACTACCTGTACCAGAGAAGCCATGGGATGATATTAGTATGGATTTTGTTCTTGGTTTACCAAGGACACAAAGATGACATGATTCCATTTTTGTGGTGGTGGATAGATTCTCGAAGATGGCACATTTTCTTCCTTGCAAGAAGACTAATGATGCTATTCATATTGTAGAATTATTTTTCAGGGAGGTGGTGAGATTACACGGTCTACCAAAGAGCATAGTTTCAGATCGAGATACCAAGTTTGTTGGTTATTTTTGGAGGACATTATGGAAGAAGTTGAAGACAGATTTGAAGTTTAGTTTTGTACACCATCCATGGACTGATGGATAGACCAAAGTGGTGAATAGGAGTTTAGGTAACCTGCTACAATACTTAGTAGGAGATAAGCCCAAGGGATGGGATTTGATTTTACCATAGGCATAATTTGCTTACAACAATTCTGTCAATAGGAGTACTAGTAAATCACCATTCCAGATTGTATATGGGAATAGTCCAAGAAATGCTTCAGAATTAAGGAATCTAGACAAAGGAGAAAAGACAAGTGCCGAGGCTGAAGACTTTGTAGAACATATGAAGAATTTGCATGAAGAGGTGAGAAAGCACATTAATAAGATGAATATTTAGTACAAGGCTAAGGCAGATCAGAAGAGGAGATATAAGGAATTCCATGTAGGAGATGAAGTCATGGTTCACTTGAGAAAAGAAAGGTTCTCAATTGGAACATACAATAAGCTGAAAATGAAGAAATTTAGACCATGCAGAATTTTGAAGAAACATGATTGAGGAAATACATATGAGGTAGAGCTGCCTAGTGGGATCAACATTTCTCCTATTTTTAACATTGCTGATTTATCAGAATATCATGAAGGTGGAACAAAGGATGGACCAACAAAAGAATAGTGGAGTATTTGGGCATCTACTTCAACAAAGGAGATATAAGAGATCTTGGATAGCCATGTGGGAAGAAGTACTTGAAACAAACAATACAAAGAATATCTGGTGAAATGAAAGGGAAGGCCTGTTGAAGATTCTTCTTGGTTGTCTAAGGCAGAGGTTGACCATTTGGGTTTTCCTTACAGAAACACCTGAGACGTGACAGGGTCACTTCTCAAATTACCCTAGGTGTTTGATGCAGGAGCTTCCAGTGGTGTAAGGGCAATCTTGCATCACCCAAAAAAATATGTGTTTCAAAATTGTTGATGTTCTTTCCATTTCTTTTCAAAATTTGTGGTTCTGGTTCCATAATCACTTGAACCATGATGTATAACTTTTAGTTTTTCCAAACTGCTAAAAATAGCTACCTGCTATTTTTAGAAAGTTTGCATTTGGGTACGGATTGAAATAAAAATTTACAGGAAGCTTCATAATGGAAAAATAAGACATTTGGCGAAGGAATCACGCAAAGATCATTTGTGAGTTGAAAGATATTAAAGTTTTTGTTTCCTGAAAAATAATTGAAAATTATTCAAACTCAGGTTTGAGGCACTAAATGACCCCGTATGGGCCTAAAAATGGCCAGAACTAGTAGAGCAGGTTCTTAGCGCGTAGAGCACTCCACAAGCTTTCTGACGCATAAAACAGTTCATCAATCAGACACCCGAATCAAAAGTTATGGCTCCCGAAAGTTGACCTATTTTTGGAGGGAGTTGCAAATTTTGAAATTAGGTTGTTGGCCGCCAGAAAGGCTATTAATAACCATTTTTGGGAACCCTGGGCAATAGTAGAGTTAAGGGGGAAGAGTAGAGTCAAGAATAGGCAAGAAAATATAAACCCTAGCTGATTTTTGGTTACAAAAGACAGATGATTCCAGAGTCTTGTGATAGGGAGCTGTAATGTGTTGCACCCTGTGGAAGGTTGATTCCTCTGATTGTATTTTAGCTTCTATAATGTAATATAATTTGTCCAAATCAATAAATAAAGTTCTATTTTCTATGTGCAATTTCTGTTGTTGTGTGTTTTATGATTTACCCCCTTCATCATGATTGAATAAACTAACTAGTGTTTTGTCTCACATTGACAAAAAGCATTCTAATTGTGCATGTTTTGTATTATAATTTGATAAATTATCAGATATTTTTTGTGTTCTTTTAACCATTGTTCTAGATTGATATAGAATTCAATACCATGCTAAGGAAATGACCAAAAACTCAAACACCAGAGGAGCATGAAACCGCGAATGCAAAGAAAAGAGAATGAATGAGACATCTTCATGAAAATAAGAAATTAAATTCCACAAATGAAGATCAACCATCTTTTCCAATTCAATTGGATCATGAACCATCCAAGAGAGAAGGATTTGGAGAAACAAAGGGAACAAATGCAAAAACTTCATGCAAGTAAGAAATCAAATGTAGGAGCTGAAGATATACCATCTTTTCCATACCAAGACAAACTGGGCCTTTCATGGCCTCTCATACACATCCAATCAGTACTCTCTTTATGCAACAAATCATCTCTAGAATCCCCCTTCTCTATTTTTATATCCCACACCTTCACTCTGCACTTCCATGATGGTGGCTTCTTCTCACCAACATGCCTTTTTGAAGTCTTTTATTTTTTGTTTTGGCAGTGAACACCCTATCATATCTCTCTCTTCATTCCCTTGTTGTGTCGTACTGACAATCTTTCTTCTTTCTTTTTGTTGTTCACCACATCAACTCTCATCTTTTCTTCTAAGGCCGACTCCCCTTTCAAACTGCTATGTTCTTCATTTTCCTTACCTGGACTGAGCCTTTGCTATGTCACTAACTCTTTGTCTTTCTCTACAACTTTCACTCTCTTGACAAGTCTCTTCCTTCCTAGCCACATCCACTCAAACTCTACACTCTTCCTATATGGGCTGAGCCCCCCTTCATTTTCCAAATGGATGTGCCGCTTCTCCAAACCTTTCACCTCCTCTACTCTGTTTCACACAACCCTCCAATTAGCGCTAGAAAAGAAAAGGGATCTATCTTGATTTTCTTTTATCTCTCACATAAGTATGCGCTCAACAAAAGATGGGGTCCCTTGAACTCCAACGCTCGGTCTTCCAAAGCTATGAAAGTTTTTGATTTTTGATTGAGTCAAACAACTCATTCCTTTGAAGGTTGCCCGTGGCCCCTTTGTAATCATCCCATACATATAAATATACCATACTTTAAGCTATACATAATCACCTTCAAACCATTAAGATGGAAGAGTATAGTTTTCTATGTGCGTTGAGATTAAAAGATATCAATTCATTAAAAATTTCTCAAATTCCTACACTACTCATGACCTCAATAACAAAAATACCAATGAAAATAGATATTAAATATTTCCCCTTCTGTGGCTTGAACAAACACCAAACAAGTAATGATAAATGGCGTCCAATAGACATCTTGATGTCTGATAAGAAGGTAATACAAAGGTGCATTCTGCATATGGTTGCATGCTCTTGGTATCATAAAAAACTCTAATGCTTTTTGGCATTTGACAAACACAAAGGTATGATGAAATTGTCACCTATCCATGAAGTAGTATTGCAAACATGAACTAATACAAGGCATCTCTATCCATTGGCTACATATTGTTTAAATATAAGTAATGATTAAGATCTCATCAACATCTTGTCAAACTACAAACAACAACGAGATTCTGTCACCTTCAAAATGATCATGACAAACTGTACTTGAAGCAGAAACTGACATTCTTCATAACTTTTTTCTGAGAGCTCTAAATCATCTAAAAGATTACCAAGATGTGCATGTTGACATCACCAAGCTTTCCATCAAGATATTCCGTCAAACCTCACATATTTCAAAATTTTAAAACTTTTCCAAATCGTCAGCACAAGTCACGAAATGATTACTTCTCCAAAATGGTGAAAGATTTTCTCACGAAATCTTCACCATCAAATCAAGGATGGAATCGACAATCTATTTGTAAGAGGATTTGATGTGAAACCTTGCCCATCCACCTAAATAATTATTTTTGTGAAGACTGCTTATTGTGCACCGAAACCCAAGTATGGCAAAAATTGAATTTGGTCAAATTTGATCATTCCACCTGTACTCCAAGGTTGAGAGATGCCAATAAAGCCCCAAACAAACCAAAACAACTAAGAATCTTTTTGGGTGATTCTGATTGCTTGTTCGTCTGGGATGCTCCTACATCAGACATGCCAGGTAGAAAGTTTGTAAGAGTAGGCTCACAAAAGTGGAGTTGAGTGATATAATCACCCTTTTAGATTGCAAGTAATCTACAACTCCATCATTGTGGGATGTGCACAAAACTACTTCTTCATCCTAATCTAGCACCATGTTTGAACAACTATCATCTTCCTCCCACAACTCCATTCACCACTCTTCTCTCCTCTCATGGATTTGCATCCACCATGTACTGTCCTCCTCTGCCAAATTATTTCTCCTCTCTTCTCCTTCGTGGGATCCAACCCACCAGTAACTGGCCTCCTCCAGCAAACTCTCATGTCACTCATATCACAGCATGCAGTATACAAATCTTCATCGAATACCTTATGGAAATTGAAGATTTCCATGGGTTCTTCTCCACACTCTTCAACCTTGACTACCTCAAACAAAATTACAACAATATCATCACAAAATACAACAAGGTTTACATCTTCATTTGCTGCTACAAATTCACCATCGGCTGCATCATTAACTTCTACTTTCTTCGCTGTGATGCTTGTCTTCTCGCTTTCAATCGCGCAACCATTCATTCTCCACTGCTAAAATCTATGATAAAAAATCATCTTCTTCCTCATCCTTCATTGTAACCTCTTCGCATTCCATCGCTGCATTTTCATTTTTCTCCTCTTCGACTATCTCTACTGCAGGCTCTTTGTTGTTCACACCATCCTCATCCTCTTTTTTCATGTCTTCTTGTCCACTCAGCTGTACCTCCAATTTATCCAACTCATCCCATCTTTTGTTCAACCTATGGGTAAATGCAAGAAGTTGTGTCCACTTAAGGTGGAAGTTTCAGAGTTAGAAAAAAATCTGAAATCGGGGATCCAAAAACGGGATCCCGTTTTATAGTTATATCAAACGCGATCCCATTTTGCCTCGGGATCTTGAGCCTAAAACAAGAAATGCGATCCCATTTTTTAGCAGGATCTCAAACCTAGAGGCCAAAAACAGGATCCCGTTCCATAATACGGGATCCCGTTTTATGGAACGGGATTGCGTTTTATGTAACGGGATCCTGTTTCATAAAACGGGATCCCGTTTTGAAAAAGTATTAAATTTAAAAAAAATTGCAGAGACCCCATTTTCAACAGCGACAGTCGACAGGCAAAAACAGGATCCCGAGTTCATCACTATCCACCCACCAGGTAAGTGGATTTTTAAACTTGTATAAATTACCCATCAATCGTTTTAAGCTTCCCTTGTTTGTTTTGGTGTAAAATGCAATCAAAATTTAAATTGTGAATTGTTATTTAGGGTTTAGGGTTTATGAAATTAGTAGCTGATTTTTGACAGTTTAGTTGTAAAATACAATTGAAATTTTGAAAGACTATCATATAAAAGGATAGAATTTGAACAAACTGTCAAAATTATGTTTAAAATTGAGAATTGAATAGATATATTTAGACATTTTAGCTGTAAAATACAATTGAAAATTTGAAAATACTGTATCATATGAAAGGAGAGATTTTGAACAAACTGTCAAAAATTGAGTTCAATTTGAGTGTTGAATAGCTGTATTTAAACATTTTAGCTGTAAAATACAATTAAAATTTTGAAAATACTGTCATATGAAAGGAGAGATTTTGAACAAACTATCAAAATTTGAGTTCAATTTGAGTGTTGAATAGCTGTATTTAAACATTTTAGCTGTAAAATACAATTGAAATTTTGAAACGATTGTATCATATGAAAGGAGAGATTTTGAACAAACTATCAAAAATTATATAGCATTGGGATGATATATATATTTGGTTTTTATAAAATTTACTTATAACAATGTATGCCATTGTATTTTAAAGGCATTATTGAATAGCTAACTATCATGTAAAAAAAATACAACAAACCATAATAAAACCTTTATCACATCCTTCATAATCAAACCTTTAGAGACAACCAACTAATCAAGAATTGAGAAATTTTTACAGTTTTTGTGATAGCCAACTAATCAAGAATGAAATGAAGCCAACATTTATGTAACTTTTGATATACTCAAGTAGCTGTCCTCACTAGCTAGGTTATGCCCCTGGAATGAACATCGTGATGTTAATTGTGATACAAGCTCAACCTAATTGGTAATGCTTCCCCTAATCTTAATGACATTGATGTAGGCTCCACTCATGATCCTTACGAAGATCTTTCCACCACTAACCTCTTTCATGATAGGTCACTATCCTCACCATCTCCTTAGACCTATAATACCTTGAGCTTATTGATTGGGACCAACACGACCCTTTATGATTTGATGTTTTCCAAAATGATGAAGCCATCATGAAACTTATGAAGTGTCAAGACCACATCCCCATTGTAATCATAAGAAAGACTTTTCCACCATACTTAACACCTACATATGCTTATTTTGGAGAGAAATAAAGAACCCTTTAGTCTTAAGGTACCCTAGTCTAGGCAGAATAGCAACAAGATATAAGAAGAAACTTGTGATCGATTAAAATGATACAATAAAAATGGACACTTCCCAAGAGCTCCTCAATTGACAAACTTCACCTTCCATTAGATACCACTCAGATACAAGACATGACTCCCCTCTCCTTGTTGAGGATGCTATAGACATCAACCTGTGAATAGAAGCTCGAACCCTAAACTCTCTAAGATAGTAGCTCCACTGGACCTTGACAGCAAATAAGGCATATATAACCATGTCACCATGTTAAAGATTACGTTGATTTCTTCATGTGGTCTTATGGTGATATGCCTTGAGACTCCATCTTTAAAGTCATGCATCATCTTGTGGTTCACCTCAATGCCAAACCTATTCAATAAAAGCTACGCAAAATGCACCCCCAAGTAGCCCTCGTGGTCATAGAAGAATTGTATAAACTCTTGGATGTCCAGGGTTCATTTAGACTATTACTTATCCTAAATGGGTCACTAATGTGGTCTTCGTTAACAAGAAAACTAAGGGAAATCATGTTTACACTAACTTTTGAGACATCAAAAAAGGATCTACCCCAACTTAGATAACTTTTCTCTACCAAACATTGATATGATCGTGGATCTCATAGCCATATATATAAAATTTTATCATTAATCTGGATATAATATGGACCAAGTTGAAACATTTGAGTTAAACATGGAGACACGTAGATTATGGAGCTCGGTCTATGTAAGAAAACACCTCCTATAGACTCAACACAAACTTATCCCTCAACCCTCTAAATTGTGACTTACATCATTTGATTACCCTGGAACACACTATAGACAACTCTATACAAATTTGGCAAAAAATATTTTCTCCTAACAGAAACTTGTATATGTAGAAGTATCTACTACTACATTAGATTTGATATACTTCTTAAAAGGAAAGAGTTGGGACTAAAAACTAAATAGAAAACAATAGTTTTGCAAATCTAGGAAATAGGAAACGAAATTGAGCTAGAACCATCTTGACTAATTTATCTATTTCTAGCTAGATTGAACCCTAATTCTATATGCAATTCCAACCCTAACCCTAACACTAATTCTAACCCTAATCCTAACCCTAATTCTATATGCAATTCAAACCCTAACCCTTATTATAACCCTAATCATAACCCTAACCTTAACTCTACTTGTAATTGTAATTGTAATTGTAATTGTAACTCTAACTCTAGCCCTAACCCTAACCCTAACGAGCTACTTGTAATTGTAATTGTAACCCTAACTCTAGCCGTAACCCAAACCATAATTGTAGCTCTAATACTTACCCTAATTTAGCAACCCTTGAATTCTAATTCTAACCCTAACCTCAATTCTAACCCTAAGCCTGATCCTAATTGAAACCCTAACCCTAACTTTAATTAATCACAAGTCATGCTACAGGGTTTTCTTCTACATATTTTGTATGCATGTGTTATTCCCTTATTGCATGTGAGTTCACCAATTATTTGGAAGTCTCCTAACTGGGAGGTGGGCTTGTATTCAAGCCCTATAAATTTTGTGTTTATAGGTGTTATGTTTAAAGCTATATGGAGACTTGTAATAGGAGGTCTTGAATTTGGTACCAATGACTGTGAGTTCCTTGTCTAGAATATGATGAACCTTTTGAACAAGAGAACCTTGTAGACCATGATGCATATCTTGAAATTTAAACTTGAACATTATCGTCATGTGAATGCTTTTAGCCATCCTACAACCTCCTATCACCCTTCATCCTCTTATAGGGATATGCCACACAACCTCTCCAAGTTGACCATGCCAAACACAAAGTCACAATCCTAAGAGGTAAAGAATCTTTTGGCCCCATTCAAGTCCACTCCCTAATAGGAGTGATACAATGCTAATAGGGTTGTGAAGGTAATTAAGTTCTTGATTAGCATGTTGGGTGTATCTAAGCATAATGATGATATAGTTAGTCCTGATTTCATTAATCTTAAGATCATTGAGCTAGAGTACTTAATATATATGGTATAGTTTTGTTCAATCAATAGTGGTAGGGAAAATTAATATACTACAATGACATCAAACATAGACCAATAGGTGTCTTAAGATATATTAGTGGTAGGGAAAATTATAGTGGCCCTCACCCTAGAGTAATAAGTTGAAGTAGTGTTAGAATTACTAATAAACTAAAAAACTTTATCCTAGGGTGGTGGGACAAATTACACAAGCTTTACAAAGCCTCTACCACTTCCTTGACATTTTTAACATTGTTCGAATTTGATAGGAGGGATTTATGTCACCTCCTCCTCATCTTAATTCTCATAGTGGATAGAATCATCCAATTTAGCATCAAGACATGAAGGTTTATCTTCATTATCGTAGAAATATCCTCCAAGGCTTTGTGCATATGCTCATGCCACACATTGAAGATGTGGAATTTATCTAAGTAGCAATATAGAAATCCTTAGCCTAACCTTCTGCCCCTTCAATATCATTGTATAGAAGGTAGATACAAGTAACATTTGATAGCATGGAGGCACAACTTAGGGATTGAGTTGAATGTAAAAAAATTATTCTTCCCAACAAATGCTAGATGTCTAGGAGCAATTTAATGATTTCTTCCATTATCTACCTAGTCTAGAATATAATTACCTTTTCTTTTGATATGTTTGAAGGAGATAGATTTAAATAATGATTTCTTCCAATAACCATAAGCTTCATCTATGCTTTTTCATATGATCAATGTTGATGCTTTTTCACCTTTCCCATTGTATCAATCATTATGGTAGTCCTAATAGCTCTCTTACATTTTGAAATTTGTACATGCATGTATACATTATCTGTATGTTTAATTTAAATTTATTTCAAGTGTAATTTGTTGAAACATATATATATATATATATATATATATATATATTCTTGATTTAATTTTAAATTTGTACTGAAGATTGTATGTTTATATGTATATATATGCAGGTTCATATCTATTTTTATATATACATCATGAATCTAGATGATACTCACTTTGATGTTGAGGACTTTCTTAATGCACAAGATGATCCAGCCGCACCCGCACCGTACCTGCACCCCCAGCGCCAAATGCCCCACCTCTAGATGCCCCACCTGCAGATGACCCACCTCCACCTCCACCTCCACCCCCACCTGGAACTGACTAGGCTCACTTGTGAGCCATAATAAATGAAAATGTGGATTCGATACAAAAAAAACTGAATTCCATTCGCAATGAACAATTCATGCCACCTCACGTAGTACATTTTGCATCTTTGATGCAAAACATTATAGATTCTGTGAGGTCTATTGACTCAGATTTTGATGGATTCCAGAAATGGAGAGAGGAGAGGCACCAATTTTATGCTAATGGCCTCTCCTATAAGACTATTTTGGATCTTAAAATCACAAAAGCTCATTTAGCACAATATTTTAGACATCCCAATACAAATGAACCTATTCCTGCAAATAAGAAAAGAATATCAATCAGGTGGTGTAGGCATGAAGGAATGTCTGCCAATTTTTGGGATAGATGGTGGATGGTGTTTGATTATCCACCTCATGCTAATTGTGAGGTTCCTTTATATTTTTTGAGAAAATTATATGTAGAGTTTGTTATGAATAAAAAACCCAACTACTTTGATTTTAGATCATTCCAGGGTGTTGGTGGTGGCATGCCACAACAGAGGTTGGGGGCACAGGTTGATCCCCAACGAGCGGTGCCTGTTCAACCTCTTATTGACCCTCCTGTTGCTGCCATTCCTTCGCCCTTCCAGCATCATGCAGTGGTATCCACACTAGGCACATTGAGTGCACTCTCAAGTAGCCTACATGAGTAGACTTCTATGATGGTAGCTCGAGCTAGAGAGCATGGAGGAGTTGACGATGGAAGTGGTCCTAGTACCACTCCACATGTGTCGATGCCTCATACATGTATGAGTTGGAATTAGTTGTGTTATGGACCTTATTAGGCAGCTGCACCCACTTCAGCTACACATGCATCATCTGATAATGTGGGCACTGAATCATTTGTTGATTATCTATTTGCTGAGGATCATCCCACTGATCATTCGACACAGATATATATAGGTTATGTACACATGTTGAATTTAAAATAATTTTTTAACCACGTGTTTTTAATCAACATATAGATCAAATAAATTGTAATATTTAAACAATTGAATTGTTTGGTGTAGATGATGGCAACAGGGGTCACCATTGATCAAATTAATTTTTCATCGACACCTGTTCATCTCGGGCACCCATTTGGGGTACATTTTCAATGATTTGTAAATTTGTAAAATTCAGTCTTGAATGTGTGTACAATTAAATATTTATGAACTTATTTATGAACTGGTTCAGGGTTCTTCCACATTGAATCCTCCATCTCAGGGTGTCTCGAGTGCTCCTCCATCGTTGGGCATCTCACATGACACTCTTACAGTATGTATATTGTTTTAAAAAACTATATATATACTTAAATTTTTCTATTTTAATATCAGTGTATCTAAAAACGTGCACATGTACTATTTAATATTTTAGAAATCAGGTTGACACAACAATGAGGATGGGCATTGTAGCACACTTGGATAATCCAAGTTTATATCAGGAGTCGACTGCATTTCAGGTTGTTGAAAAGCGTATAACATGTACACAAGTCAATATATATATATATATATATATATATATATATATATATATATATATATGTTTTAAAACCTAATTTGTACACACATGTGCTAACTTAAATATAAATGACATTGTAGGAGCTTGTTAGTGACACGTTTCATCAACCCACAGCACATGCAGAGCAGGAGGACAGAGGAGATGGGCAGCCTGATACGGTATAATTTAAAATTTAGATTATATTTAAATTGAACAATTAAAATATACGTTGTGAACATAAAGTAAGTTTCTTGATATATATATATATGTTGACATGTACATTCAAAATTCTTTTTTCTTTTATAGCTCGATACATGTCATGGAGCTAAGCCTGTAGAGACAAGTCCTAGAATAGAGGATTCACAACAAGTTCCTCTTACGGTATAATAATTTTTAAATATGATAGTTCTTATAAATTAAATTGAATTAAATCATTTTTAAAATCGTCAAGTATATCTAATTTCAACTTGAACTTTCTCTTGTATTAAATAGATTGATTCAGAGCATGGAGAGACAAGTCCAGGTGCACCAGAGCATGCCTCTCAGCCTCACATGGTAATTTAATTTTATGATAAATTATAAATTTAAAAATTGTCATTAAATTAGATTTCCTTATCATCTTACATCTAATTTCATCTAAATCTTTCTCTTTTGCAGAGTGATTTAGGTCATCTGAGTAGTTTGCATGGTGTGAAGAGGACTCTTGATGATAGAGATAGTATGTGATAGGTTATTGAACATGGGCTATGTATAATTTGACTATTTCATGGACTATATGTTATATACTGTTTGTCATGGACTTTATATATATATTGTTGAACATGGACTTTATATATTTTTTTGAACATGGACCAGGACTTTATATATATATATTGTTGAACCTGGACTTTATATATTTGACTATTTCATGGACTATTTGTTATATACTGTTTGTCATGGACTTTATATATATATTGTTGAACATGGACTTTATATATTTTTTGAACATGGACCTGGACTTTATATATATATTGTTGAACCTAGACTATATATTTTTACATGTCACACAATAAATGCAATCTTGTCATAACAAAATCATACACATGTCAAAGTAATAATCATGTAAAACCATCATGTTAGTTTAGGTGCATCCATACATATATCTGTTATCCATGCATACATACATTGCATATACATCATAAACTATAAAAGCATAACATCACATACATATGTATATACAAGCATCCCTAAATTTAATCATAAATCAAACTCTAATCTAACCATGTGAATGAAGGAAAAGAAATGTAAACATTTGAGATCAACCATAATAAGATATATAGATTGACATCAATAGAAATAATCGATTGTCATATATAAATCTACAAGTGTTAGAGTGTTGATCTAGATTTGCGCTTAATGAAGAAATTGCATTGAAAGAATTTATGTAGTGATGAGGTCCTAATAAAGTTCCTCCATTCATTCACGGTATGCATATTTAGGTCCTAGTCAAATTTTAAGCAATAAAATGGTAAGCAAATCAAAACAAAGCATTAAAAAGTGAGATAAGTTCATGAGGATCTCTTGCCTACTAGGAGGGATCAATCTCTCACATCTTCTCATCTAGAGATCAACTAAGTTATATTAAATGATCCTAGCATGGTTATAGTTATATTTATCCAAGTGCCTTGGTGCTCAAGTTCTTGTGTTGACCATGTAATTTAGGAGTCCCTAGAGTAAGAGTCCATGGGAGTGTCCCTTGACCAACCTCTACTACATCTTAAGTAGATTTGTAGCATGGGAGTGTACTACCTGGGAAATCCTTTACAAAGTCACCCCTTTTCAATAATATAAATCTCTATATGTAAGTGTCATAGTGTTGATCTAGATTTGCGCTTAATAAGGAAATTGCATTGAAAGAATATGTAGTGATGTCTAGCATGGGAGTGTACTAGGGGAAATCCTTTAGAAAGTCACCCTTTTTCAATAATATCTAGTCATGTCATCTCCTAGACGGTCCATCTCCTCTCTATCTCTATGTATGGGTTTGTAATAATTTGTTTGTGTTAGTCAAAGTCACCATTGTGTAAATGTGTAATCATGTGCCATAGTAACCCAATCAACACTACTTGATACCTCAAGGAAGTGAAAGATCTGGTGTGGGCATGGGTCATTGATACCTGGTCTAATATGCTCCAATATCCATACGATAACTAGAGAAGGATGACTAAATCCTAGTGCCTTATGGTGCACAATCTAATAAAGGTCATGGTAGACCTTGAAGGTAGGATGTCAAACCCCCATGCATAAACTTTACCTAACTCCACTTGCTCAATGATAGGAGCCTACATACCATATGAGAAAGTGGACATTTTTAGTCCTTCACATGTAAAGTTCAATATTTTTTCCAATCTGTTGGATTCTCTATTTGTGACTTTGATAATGACCTCTTTGTTAATGTTAAAAATGGTCAAATCATTATAGTTGTATTATATATGGACGACTTACTCATTACGAGTAGTCTTATTTCTTTAATCCACAAATATAAAAAATAAATTGAACCAGATATTTGAATAACTAATTTAGGGCTTCTGCATCATTTCTTAGGAATGATTATCTTCTAGGATCATTAATCTATTAGGGTATCACAAGCAAGATACAAATAAGATATATACTTAAAAATTTCAATTATGGTTGACTATAAACCAACTGCTATTCCTATTGAATTGAGTATTAAACTTGACTCCAAACCTCTATTTGAAAAGACCAATCCTACTTTGTATAGATAGTTAGTAGAAAGCCTTATTTACCATACCATACCTATACCAGACATTACTTATAATGTAGTAAGTATTGCATCTAGATTCATGCAAGATCCATATGTGGATCATTGGAAAATGACTAAAAAAATATTGAAGTATATTAAAAGTACTTTTAAATATGGTTTTTTTTCCTACACCAAAATGCAAATTTATATGGTTATTGTGATGTTAGTTCTATATTAGTAATTTTGTTCATAAGAAATATACTTCCAGGACTATTTCTTTAAATTTAGTGTAGGGACTATCACATGGAGTAATAAAAATCAACCTATAGGGGCTCTATCATCCACGAAGGGCAAATATAAAAGTTCAATAAAAACATCAAAAAATCAATGTGGCTTAAAAGATTATTAAAAGACAAAAAAAACAAAAAAACAAAAAAAAAAGATTATTAAAAGAGCTTTAGGTAGGTAGTGTTGATAGTACCACCTTGTCATAATAAATGTGTGATAAAGATAACACAATAGGAACTTACACCACTCTATCTATCCAACCTTGTCATAGGGCAACTTGATTTGTTGTAGAAAGCTCCTACACACTACTCACCAACAAAACTTGCTCGTTAGATCACTCAAAAATTGAAAAATAAACATGAAAATTGAAAAAATAAAAATGTGATTACATTCCCTACCTAGACACCTATCATTTGCAATTAACCTACAACTTGATGCTAACTTTTTGGATGTCTTAAGGGGTCCTAATTTATGATGTCTTAAGGAGACGTCTTAAGTTCTCAAAATTTGATGAAGTTGCCCAAGGCAACCAAATTGAACAATATAATAAATCAAATTTAAAATAAATTCTAAGTAGAAAAACATGGACATTTAACAAATAAAATACATAGAATAATAATTTTGATAAATTTAATACTGTAGAGTATAAAATTGTGTACATACACATGTATACAAATTTCTATACAAAATGTGTAATAATGTAATTGTGTATGTACATATATGCCAACTCAAAATAATGTAAATACAAAATGTCGTTATATGCCATCTCAAGAAAATCCAAAACTTGAGGAGAATGTAGCAGGTCTTCATGCCACCTGATGTAAAAATAATACAAGCAATTTATCAATATATCTGAATCAAAACATGTATTTTAATTTATATAAAACTATCTAGATATACACAATTTGTACTTGTATTTACAAGTGCCTCTCAAGTTTTTGTTTCAAAGTATGTGATGAATTTGTGATGATGGTCTGAGGATATAAAATGACAAATTAAATCAATTTCAACTAATAACGCACAAGAAATATCAAAACATGTATTTAATGTATTTAAAACAACAATATAAATCTATTTAACTATATTTACCTGTATTTACTTATTCCATTGTATCATCTCCATCCTCTCTTTTTTCCAACGCATCGATGATTGTCTCATGGTCTTCCATAGAAATGTTCCATAGCTCTTTATTTGTAGGTTTTCCACGATACCTCTCCAGTTTTAAATTTGTTGCCAACACCAAATGTGAGTAGTGTATAATCTTCTTATGTGTTTCATAATCTTCGAATGCAGGCAAACCATTCTTCCTTATTAGGTATTTCCGTAGCCAAGTGCCAACAACCACCACCGAACCTATTGGATAATGATAGCCATCATCAAAGAAATACTTAAAATTTGCTTAAGGGGATCAAAGAAGTTCTTAAAATATGCTTAAGGGGATCAAAGACTTGTTATCAAAATTTGCTTAAGGGAATGTCTTAAGGGGATTACCAAACCTGTTGGATAAGGTAAGCCATCATCATCTTCTCAAGGTGCTGTTAACTTATGTTTAGTCTCCACACAATGAGCCAACCAATATTCAGTTTCCTCTTCATTATTCTTTGGTGCAACAACAGCATACACATGTCTTGCAAACAAATTTTGATTCAATAACTTGCACATGTCCATAAAATTTGACCAATCAACATACATGCATTCATATGTACACAAATAAATAAAAGCACTACAAATTAGTAATGAAGTGAAATAAAATGAAATGATTTGAATTAAATTACCTTCTTGTACAAGGTCTGAAATACGGTCATAATCATCTGATACAAATAGTTGATCATTGTCTTCAATTGTTGTTTCACTTTGATTGTGTGCTTGTGCAAGTGTCAGTGGTCTTTGTTTCCACTCTTCAACCCATTCTGTATTCTCACATGCTTCCCAATCTCCTGAAATACAAAACTAACAAAAACATGCAAGCTCCCTTGTCCAAATAGTCCATGTACTTGCATTCGAACTCCTAAATGAATGCCATTTAGTAGATCCACTGATTGTCTGGCAATCAAGTCTAGGTAGAATGTTTTCTTCTTCAACCAACCAAAAGAATTGACGAACTGTAGAGTACTCGCTTAATCCAGGTGTACATAATCTTGTATTACACCAATCTACAATCCCACGTGCATCTTTAAATTTTACTGTATCCTCAAATTTTAATTGTTGTCTAGCAAGAATTCTTTTAACACACGCACCAGCTCCATCATGTTCTCCTTTACCATGTCCAGCTTCAAAAAAATTCCACATATGTTGGACATTATTCTCCTTGTGAACCCTACATAACCAATAGAACATTCGAGCATTCTTGAATTGCCCCGTACAATTATCTGACCATATAAGATGTTCAGTCATCTGGATTCCTCTTTCTCTTAAATTTGTATAAAATATATTAAAACAATATTGAACAAACTCTGATGAGTGTAACCGGTTGTCACTCAAATAGAAATGATACTCCCTCAACTTTTCTATCATTCTCTGTGCTATCATCTGCATGTCTATAAACAATATGAACAAACATAGCAACCTGCACTGAATTGTAATATTGTGATTAAATTTCCTCTTGCAGAGCTAAAGTATAGTTTTCTGCAAAATCAACCACTGATAGTATAGTACCAACTGGAAATGTGTTTCTACATTCATGAAATTGTCCATCAAGCCATCGAGCTTGTTGAGAGTGTTTGACATATTTTGGTACAATTTTACTTTTAAATTTTGATATGAATGCATGCACACTAACCTTTTCTGTAATTAAATCACAACGCTTTCCAAATTTTCCATCTTTTAAAGAATATTCAACATTCTTAAATCTTTTAACATCCACTAATTGTTGTCCAAAATCAATTTCAACACTTTCATGCATACAAACTCTTAACAAAGAAAGATTGCCACAACTAGTGCATTGTCCAGAAATACATGAACTTAAATAAAAACTTTTTTCATTAGATCTTTCATAGAACAAACTTGATATAAACTCTTTTATTGCTTCAGTTGGCATATTAATATGACATTCCTGTATAATCATGTTACGATGTAAAGTACAACGTATATATTGAAACACATCATAATAATAACGAAATTGAACATGCGTTTTACAACAACAAGATATTCGTTCCTTATTAATCTTTACATACCATGGTTTGCATTTTTCAAAAGATCATTGACTTATTTTAATATTACCAGGTAACACTAATTCATCACAAAATTTTCTATAAAATTCAGTTTGCGTTGTATCTAATAGGTGTTTTGGATGAGGATCGCGAACTTTGGACCCCACTCTTAATTTTAAAACATCTCTAGCATTAGACGATACCCTAGTATTATCATGCCAATATTTTTCGATCAAAGATCTGATTTCAACATTCAGTTTCATGTCAGATCTCGGGAGTCGACCACTAAAACTCCAACATTGGTTAATTGGATCATTTTCTATACTTTCTCTTCTTTTTGCCGCTCTTACCAATGTTTTAGGATGCATTTTTAGAATTCCACTAATATTGCTTACCATTCTTCTATTCAAAGTTGTTTTATTCACTATAGCAGTTGTTATAGCTCGTCTTGCTGCATTTTTATCTTTGGATCGAGTATTACTTCCAATAGATTTAATGGCACTAGCAACAGTAGACATAACATGTTTTAGTGATTGATCTTTTCTTCTTGGTTTAATAAAAATGCCTAACATTTTTATTACTTTTCTCATTTTCCACATTCTCATTAATTGCATCATTAGTTGACATTGAAATGATAGTTTTTTAGGATAAAAAAATTCCTTGTATAATCTATTGGCATGTGATCTTATTTGTCTCCAAGAAATTTTACCAGGAAGATTATCCAAAACATCTCTTTCAATTTTGAAAAAATATTTCTCATTTTCAACATCACTTCCTAGATTTTCATTTTCATTTTCAACTTCAAAATAATTTTCATTTTCAACAACAAAACAGTTTTCATTTTCATTTTCAACAAAAGGATTTTCGTTTTCATTTTCAACAACAAAACGGTTTTCATTTTCATTTTCAACAAAAGGATTTTCGTTTTAATTTTCAACAACAAAACGATTTTCATTTTCATTTTCAACAAAAGGATTTTTGTTTTCATTTTCAACAACAAAACGGTTTTCATTTTCATTTTCAACAACAAAACAGTTTTCATTTTTATTTTCAACAACAAAAGGATTTTCATTTTCATTTTCAACAAAAAGATTTTCATTTTCATTTTCAACAATAATTTGTTTCAAATTTTGATCTCTACGAATATTATCAATCTCAACATTGTTATATCCAACTTGTTTTAAATCTCCTATCAACACTATTTCTGTTTCATTCAAAGGTGGATTTGAAGAAGTACCTGAATTTGTGCCTATTAAAACATTCTCCATAGCATTAATAGAGGGATTTGAAGACATACCAGGAGTAGTTTGTATAATCGTATTAGTTTCCACATTCACCTTTTGCAAACTTGCATTGTCTACATCCATGGTCTCCTCAATGTTTTTATCTTCAATAGTTGTGGAATTGGATGCTTCAGCATTATTCGTTGATTGAATCTTTACTCTTCTATCTCTTTGTCTTTTTGCCTCCTTCTTTCTTTTTGCTTCAATTTCTTCAGGGGTTAATAGCTTCCTTTCTTTCCTCTTATTACGACTTTGTGATCCCATGATTAAAAAATTTATGAAGCATGTACAAATGAATGTCAAAAACTTGAATGTGTTTCAAGTCCTTCAAATAAGTACCAATTCAACAAAATTCCACTCAAATAGCGTCTCCATGATGGCTTCTATCAAAATACAAACAATACTTCAAGTTGATGGACCTGCAAAAGAAAAAAATATGCCAAAGAATGCTGCAAGAGTCATTGTCGGCCGTACTGTAGAGCAAGTTGCAGAAATGACAGTCATAGTATAGTCTTATTAAAAAAAATGGGCAAATAATAAATGGGATCCCATTTTATTTTCAACCGATGAATAAAGAAACGGGATCCGTTTAATAGACGGGATCACATTTTATAAACGGGATCCCGTTATTCAAAATTTGAATTTTAGGCTCAGGTTTTGCTTTGTAACCCGCTTCAGAAAATACTTTGGGGACCCGACCTTGACCTCTGGACCTGGTTTGACCTGCAACTTGAAGGCCCTGTCAATGTCACAACAAAATAGTGACTTTGGGCATATATCTAAAGGTCTATTTTGCAGAATATTTTGACGAAATTAAAACCCATTATAGAGGAGACAATGTAGATTCCAAATATGTAATTTTTTTTACAATTAGATTAATTTTTCTACTTTTTAATCAATTTCTGATGAAATAGGTCCATAAACTTGAATTATCAGGGTTTTTTAATATTTTAATAACTTTTTATTAAAATATTTTTTTGTAAAAAAAAATTGTATGAAAACGTACTTTAGGCAATTCTTTTCAATTTAATTTTTTTTTAAAAAAAAATGTTAAGTTTAGGTCATCTTATGCGTGATGTACATGATGATTTTTTAAAAGACAAAAAATGACCAATAAAAAATTAATAAAAAAAAATTATTCAATAAAAAAATTACAAATAAATATGGAAAACGTGCTTCAGTGAGTTACAAAGCTTTTCCCAAAAGGATTTTGAAAAATATGATTATTTAGGTCAAAATATGGATGACGTACACGTACATGGTATAGTAAAAAAAGACTTTTAAATAGTGGTTTTTAGAAACGCCTATTCAAAATCAATTTCTATCATCTGGGTATTGAAAAAAATTACATATTTGGAAACTAAACTTCAAGTACTACATTTCATATTTAGTAACTTTTTCCAAGATTCCACCTTTAAGTGCTTTAAATTTTTAGGTTAAATGTGACAAATTCTGAAAATCAGGGAAAACACTTCCACTTTTTGGCCAAAAAGTGGACACAACTTCTTGCATACACCCCTATCCAATTGTTTATTTACATCCATGATCATCCTCCATGTCTTACTTTCTTGGTACCATCTCCACGCTTCCCAAGTCATGAGCTTCTTCCTTATGACTATACCCATTTCATATGCTGCTACAGTCTCATCTCAATCTACAATCCGCATCACACTCTCAATATTTTCTCATCTTCAATGTCTTCTCTCAACTCTCGCTGTTGTAGGACTCCTCCACACCTGCCCCAAGCCTCTCAAGCTCCTCGGGTACTCTCACCACTTCAATCTCCACCTGCAAGTCCTAGCGTAGGTTGCCTCACATTCGATGCTCTACGTATGCTCTCAGAAACTCCTACTTTGATACCATATGATGCAGAGAGCTCCCTCTTTCTCAACTCAAAAATTCCCACTCACTCCTCCTAAAGAGCATCATGATTCAAATTCTAAATAGTTGTTATGTTTATGGTGTGATATTTTTTTCTCTTTTTGGTTAGCTATGCTACACTCCATGTTGGTTTGAGGATGTTTTTTTTGTAATTTTATCAACCAGATGATACATTCCTAGTTTGCTATGTAATTACACTTTATTAATATAGTATGGGTGTCTTATGACCTTTAAAATAAAAAATTCCCATTCACAGGTAGAGACTCTTTGCCCACAAACTCAAAACTCAAATCCACACAATAGATGTAAATATGCAAACATTTGCAACATTTTATTGAAGTCAATCAAACCAATTTACATCCATATTCACAAAAATCTCTATTCTATTAATGTAGAGACTCTCTGCATATAAATCATCTCTCCACACACAACATAAACAAAAAACATGTTATTTTATTCATCAATGCAAAATATTACAAAAATAATCTACAATACCAAGACAAACTGGTCGTTTCATGACCTCTCATACACATCTAATCAACACACTCTCTTTGTAAGAAATCATCTATGGAGTTCCCCTTCTCTATTTTTAAATCCCACACCTTTACTCTGCACTTCCCTGATGACGGCTTCTTCTCACCAACACGCCTTTTCAAAGTCTTTTATTTTCTCCTTTTGGCAGCGAACTCCCTGTCATATCTCCCTCTTCATTCCCCTATTGTGCTCTATTGACAACCTTTCTTCTTTCTTTTTGCTGTTCACCACAACAACTCTCATCTTTTCTGTTGAGGCTGATCCCCTTTCAAACTGCCATGTTCTTCATTTTCCTTGCCTGAACCAAGCCTTTGCTATATGTCACCTACTCTTTATCTTTCTTTGCAGCTTTCACTCTTTTGACAACTCTCTTCTTTCCTGGCTGCATCCACTCAAACTCTACACTCTTCCTGAGCCCCCTTCATTTTCTACAATGGACGTGCCGCTTCTCCAAATGTTTTAGCTCCTCTTCTCTGTTTCACACAGCCCTCCAATTCGCGCTAGAAAAGAAAAGGGATTTGCCTTGATTTTCTTTATCTCTCACATAAATCCGTGCTCAGCAAAAGATGGGGTCCCTTGAACTCCAACACTCAGTCTTCCAAAGCTATGAAATTTTTTTATTTTTGATTGAGTCAAATGACTCATCCCTTCAAGGTTGCCCACGGCCCCTTTGTAATCATCCCATATGTATACAAATATACCATACTTTAAGCTATACATAATCACCTTCGAACCATTAAGATGGTAGAGTATAGTTTTCTATGTGTGTTGAGATTAAAAGATATCAATTCATTAGAAATTTGTCAATTTCCTATGGTGCTCATGACCTCCACAACATAAATATCAATAAAAATAGATATTAAATACTTTCACTTCTATGGCTTGAACAAACACTGAACATTAATGATGAATGACATCCAATAGACATCTTGTTGTGCATTGAAACCCACATATTGTTTTGTGCTAAAACCCAAGTATGGTGAAAACTCAGTTTGGTCAAATCTGATCATTCCACATGTACTCCAAGGCTAAGAGAGGCCAACAAAGCCCCAAAAAAATCAAAACAACTGAAAATATTTTTGGGTGTTGCCAATTTCTTGTTCACCCGGGATGCTCCTGCATCAAGATGCAACAAATGACTAGTCCATTAGATTGAGGAAACAATTGCAAATGTACAAGAGAAGTACAATGATGGATTTACAATGGATACTCAATAGTGATCTACAATTGGGTTCATATAGGATACTCCACCAAGAGAAGTGAATGTACAACTAATGTGGAATAACAAGAGATGTACTCAAATGTGTAGTATATCTCCACCAAACTAGGAAAGTACATACTACCTACTAATGTGTAAGGGAGATATTAGCTACCGAAGTAGATGCCTACTTAAATAAGCTTATCCTATGTGCACACTAATGCCATAAAGTAATTAACTAAATGCAAGAAAATAAATATGCAACAACACCTACTACATAAGCATAACTTAGATTGGTAGGATAGATGGGTTTTGCCAAATGTGTAGCCATGCACAAGAGGATTGCTCTCAAAGGACTAAGAAGGATAAAACCCCATGCAAGGAAAAACTTCCCCCAGAAGAAAGAAGGTGAAGAAGGACTATGCACTCCCCAAAAGCTAAAATAGCTAGATTTAGGAGTGTAACTAAATTTAGAAAATACTACTAGATTTAGCAGAACTACCCAAACATCCCAAATGTCGAGAATCTCTCCTAAGTTTGAAGGAGACACTAGGGTTGGGGAATACTACCAAAATAACCACTAGATTTGGTTGGAAATAGGGTATATGATGTCAAAAGGGTCACATAAACTTGTTAGTTTAGGAGTCTGCAATGTCATAATAAAATTACATAAATCTAAATTAGAAACTATAATAAAATCAATTTCAAATAATTTATTTTAAATAAGTGAAAACTAAAAAAGAATAAGATAACCTAAGAAATGTAACTAGATGCAAATCTATAATTCAATTATATATCTCAATTATCATACTAACACACACATAAAATCTAAAATCATTATTATAATTTTTTAAACTTAAAACTATTTTTTTATATTACTATAAGGGATTATAAATAAATAGTTTCAAACAATCAAAATGGATCTAAAAAGCACATCTTAGAATTTCTTTAGTTATGTGGAAAAGTAAAATTCTAATTAAAAATCTAAACAATCCTTAGAAAGTTACGTTAATATTCAGCACCCTTAGGTAATATTTTTCCGCAACCTTAATATAGATTACTTAACAACAAAAATTCTCTGTTTGGATTCATTGTTTTGCTCTGATGAAGTGCAATTAATTACCGGTAAGTTGGTAACTCCAGTAAGAGGAAATCGACTTTTATTTTGAAACGTCTTTTTCCACTTTTAACTCGAGTGCTATTATCCACTTAAAATCTAATGGATTCCGTATCCTCAATAATGCTTTCTATTCTCCCAAGTATTTGGTGAAATTGATTTTGTTGGGGAGAATATGCAGATGTTCATCACAGAATAAGGAGCAGGTCATTTGCCACAACACAATATCATTGTACGTATTGAAATGAATGACAATTACCAGCATAGTCGAATCACTTGGAGTACTTGTAATTGAATTCAACATATACACGTCACCACAGCGTCGCAGTAAATTATCTCCAGAGATCACATTCATTTCAAATTTGTTCGTGCTTGAGAAAGAATAGGAGAGAAACAAATACACTTGCAACAGAACACTGAAACCGAAAGAATACAATGGGGTAGAGAGGCTTCTATATAAACTGAACAAAATGTAGCATGCAACTCAATATAACAGCGAGTTTGCTTTGAACAGAGCTGTATAAAAGCAAGTGCTACATATCCTTGAATCTGTTAGCTAAAATGGGTGCCCCTGCTTTAATAGCAGTAATGGTTTTCCTTTCTGTAATTGAGGTTTCTTTTTCTTCTGAAAGAGATAATCCTATAGATAGTTGCTGGAGAGGAGACCCAAATTGGGAGCAAAACAGAATGAAGCTTGCAGAATGCGCTGTGGGCTTCGGAAGCTCAGCCATGGGAGGCAAAGGGGGAGCTATTTATACTGTCACAAGTGCAGATGACAATGCTGTAAATCCTGCACCGGGTACTCTGCGCTACGGGGTAACACGCAAGGATCCTCTCTGGATTATTTTTTCTGGGCATTTGGAAATAAAGCTTAAAATGCCCTTATTCATTGCTGGGCACAAGACTATCGATGGAAGAGGAGCAGATGTTCATATTGGCCATGGCGGGCCTTGTCTATATATTCAGGAAGTGAGCAATGTTATTATCCATGGTTTGTTTATACACGGCTGTAAGAGTAGTGTTTTGGGCGATGTTTTGATAAACGAGTCTTTTGGGATTGAGCCTGTTCATCCTCAGGATGGTGACGCCATTACTGTGCGGACGTCTAAAGATGTTTGGATCGACCATAATACTCTCTCCGAATGTGCCGACGGCCTCGTCGACGTCACGCTTGCCTCCACTGCAGTTACTGTTTCCAACAACCTTTTTTTCGACCATGACGAAGTAAGCAAGCATTTCACATTAACTACAAAGTCGATTATGGATTGTTCGATGTGAAGCGTGACTGTTCATTTCATTTCCCTTATCCTTTGTCCCTTCGTTTACCTGCTTTTCCGTGGATGTAGTCAAATTGACGAACCACATAAATCCACTCTATCATTGTTATTTAGTATCTCTGTTTTATCTGATGTGGATGTTGTGTATACACCTCCTATCTGTTTGAATAACTAACCATGGCTGAACATTGAACAGGTTATGCTGTTGGGGCACAGTAAAAGAAAGGTGACAGACAGATGAAGGTTACAGTGGCATTTAACCAGTTTGGACCCAATTGCGGGCAACGAATGCCAAGGTAAAAAGCTCTTCGCAGAATAAAATGTTTTTCCTTTTCTTTTCTAAACAAAGACAACAGAAATGTGTTATCATCCGTGTTTGTTTGTTATTTTGTATTTTAAATTTTTATACTGAATCGAAATGAATTGAATTTTTGCACTCTACTTAAATATCATTCATTTCAACGGTCAAACAATCAATAGTAATTTTACATCTCATTCACAACAAAAAATGGTAAATATTTATTCTATTTTTATTGGCCAAAATTGACTCTTAACTATTGTAGTTGATGATATTTAAGAATAGCCGAACTTTTATCTCCCTTTGTTGAAACTTATATATGAAGTGCAATGTGCTTTCCAGAGCTAGATATGGACACGTACATGTGGCAAATAACAACTATGATCCATGGACAATATATGCAATTGGAGGGAGTTCACATCCAACCATCATAAGTGATGGGAATAGCTTCACTGCACCAAATGAGTCCTATAAGAAGAAGGTAACAACACGCGTAGGGTGTAATACTCCGTCATCAGATTGTGCTGCATGGCTGTGGAGATCTGTGCGTGATGAATTTTTCAATGGAGCTTATTTTGTACAGTCAGGTGGAAATCAACAACTAACAGCATATAAAGAAGGGGCTAAGTATACAGCAAAGGAGACTTTCAAGGTTGAGAATGGGAAGGCCGTGCCAGAGTTGACCAAGAATGCTGGCGTTCTAACATGCATTCCCTCCAAGTATTGCTCAAAGGATGGTTGATGGAAAGAACATATTATAAAGACCAATGATCTAGTCTATCACACTGGATGAAGTTATCAGTGGCGGCTTTCTGTATATATTTCTCATTGTAGAAAAATGCCAATGTGTATAAAGCATCTAATAGTTATAATAAAAAACATTTTAGACAGAGTTTTTAAAAGATTTTTTATTAAAATATATATATTAATTAATACATATATAGACATTAGCTTGTAAAAAATTATACTGATTCGTTTAGAACTTGTAAATATTATAAGAAAAAAAGCATGCCACATAGATAACAATTGGTTTGTGTAGACATGGTGTTTTCTTAATTAAAAATAATTTTAGAATATTGATATCTAATAATTTATGCATAGGTATTTTATAGTATCACTAATATATGTAAAAATTGTATTAACGTATTAACATTGTGAGAAATTGATATTTATTATGTTCAGGTTTTAATATCAAATTTTATAAGTCTGAGAAGAACCTATAAACTTTTTTAAATTTCAAACAAAAAATGTGGCAATACAAAAAATGGACTTGAAAGTATGAAAATAAAAACAATTTAAAATTAAAATTTTCAATAATTTAGATATAAGATCATATGGGTTTAAAAGAGATGTTTAGGATACTTATTCAACTATCTTAAGACTAATCATTTAAAAAAGAAAATTCAATTGATTTTAGAAGTAAACTTACTATTGGACTGGAGAAATGTGACTAATCATTTAAAAAAGAAAATTCAATTGATTTTAGAGGTAAACTTACTATTGGACTCGAGAAATGTGTTAGATATTTTCCCCTTTTTCTAAAGGTTTGTTGATCTTTGGTCTAATTTTGAAGAGGATGCTAATAGGAATAAAAGAATATTCTAAAGTGTTATTTAAGAAGATATCTTATTTGGTATAATTGTAATTCAAATATTATGAAATTTTATTATTATATGAGCAACAACTCCAAATTAATGGATTTTGGGTAGTTTTCTATATAGTGAAAGAAGATTGCATAGCCCACAAAATCATGCATAATGAAGCTATCTAAGTATTTTCCCCCTATAAATCTTATAAATCACAAGAAGATATATTAAGAAATGTTGGCCTATTTATCCATTCATTATTTAATATAATATTATTTCAAAGTTCCTACCTAACAAGTTTAATAAGATTCTATCTAATATTATATATAAAAAATTAAATATGTTTTGTGGATAGAAGTCCCATTTTTTATAACTTAATTACTAGTTGGAAAGGTATATGGCTTGGACAAAAAGATATGTAATGAATTAATAAAATTAAAGTCATCCTTAATTATTGCCATGTAACAAAAGAATTTCCCTATCATTTGGATCTTGATCAATTTTAGTATAGACTATACTGCTAGACAAAGATTGTTATAGTTTAGAATATTATGTTTCTCTAACTCAAATGAGCCTCACATAATATATATATCATGGAATGCATTGGTATAAGCCTAGGTAGACTAGTCATGCATGTACTGTCACTATGAGCAATGCATATAGCAATCCACATATGCATCATCATGATAAAACTCATTCTTGAAGGCTTCTAGGAATTACTCTTAGGTTGGTTCAATTTTGTAGTCTAATTGTTCCTCTTCACAAAGTGAATGAGCTTTCCACAACTTCTTAACACCTAAGGAAACCTTTAGGAGGATAATCTTTATCTTTTCCTCACCAATGAAATAATTCATGGAAAAGTAAGGTTGAATCTAGTCAAGCTAATTATCTACATAATTTACATTAATCTTACCCTCAAAGACTAGTACATCCAAGTTTACCTAAAACCTAGGGTAAACTTGACTACCAAAAGCTCTTCTTGATGAAAGGACTAGTGTAGTCACCCATTCAAGGACCTCTATAAATTGGCTAAATACATTTTTCTTATCCATGAGTGCATCTTTAATCTCAATCTTGATTGTGTGTTTATTTCCTCTTGCATTAGTTTGATGATGTCTTAACACAAGTTGGAAAGAAGACTCATGGATCTTAGAGTTTTATGTTGAGGCTTAGGTAATTTTAGCTATGTTCAAAAGGATATGTAAGATGTAGATAAAATTACTTTTATACCAAGTTAATATAGGACCCATGTGTTTGATCCTTTTGAAAAATCTCCAAACAAGAATTTAGTCAAGTAATAGCATATGTAGAAGTAATTAAATAGAACTAGCCAATTCAAAGACAAAAGGATAAAGAACTAAATAGAGAATGTATTGTTATTCTTCTATTTGTTCTCTAAATGGCACACCGTTGAGAAAAATGTATGGATATTTATCTTCTAACTAATTATTGCTTTTGTATGTCTAAAACATGTTACAAACTAGTGTATATACAACTTATAAAGAATCATGCCATGGAGACCAAAAGTCACTAGAAAGTTGAACTAACTCCTTAAGAACTAGAGTAGTTTCCTTGAAATTAATATATCATCTCTTGGTGGTTGTAGAGTGTACAACCAATTGCTAATGTCTCCCTAGTTAGATGGATGACTTGGTATGTTGCAAGACTTATGGGTGCCAACTTGGTTGCCTCACTACCAGTTCTATTTAAATACTACAAAATCATGTTAAGGATGATTAAATGAGTTTAATGATAAATTGGATGTTGTGGTTTCTCTAGGAGATGTGCCAGGGACCTCAAAATATTTGGTTGTATGTTTGTTGCAAAATTATTTGTGTCTTTACAAATTACCATCCACTGCTACTATAACATGTGCAATATTTTCTAGAGAGTGAATATGAATCTTTGTGTCCCCTAGAGAATTTAGGAGGTGCTAGTTGAAAAGAAGCTAGGTGTGCAGAAATTGCTTCCTACACTAATCTAATGAGGGGAGAGCTATACAAATTCAATTTAATCCTTATCACTATAGCAACATACAACATCTAACAGAGTTATTATAGCAATACACAAGAACTAGAAAGAAGACAGAAGAAGAGAGACAAAGATATACGATGGGGAAAACCCTTATCAGGTGAAAAACCCCACACTCAAAAACCTGCACAATGTATTAACAAATCTGAAAGTTGTTTACAATACATTTGCACTGAAAGATTCAATGGTCTTTTACACTCATGTCTAGATTCAATCTGACAGCATAACAGTACTTGTAAACCTGTGATACAAACTTCATCTTCAAGCACCTGTTTATATAGAAAATATAAGGCAATATTGGACCTATCTTGGGATGGGCGTCCAACATGGCTTCATGGACCAAAACCCATGCCTAAGAACACTTGGTCAACATTGTAGAATTTGCCTGACACTTGTCCATAGCTCCCATCCCAAAGAGGTAGTCTATTTCCAAAATGGGCTATGACAGATGCTCTTACGACACTTACGACCATCATAGAATCTGTCATAGCAGTTACAACTTACAGTTGTAAGAGAATCTATCATAAACATGCTATAAATAGCATATTCTCTTACAACATGTCATAGTCCACCTTCGGGTGCCCAAATATGCCTTATTCAAAGATGCTTCATGACACATGTCCTTACCTGTCTTATAAACTTCTATTTGTGACTCTTACATGTCATAGATTCCGTCATAGGAATCTGTCATAACCGTTTCGATCAATATTCCCTTACACAACATGGAAGATGCCGACACATGACAAAATGCTCCTACCACAAAGTGGGATGCCTATCTCCTCATGTGAGGACAAAATTACAGGTTGTCATATTCCATGTAGGATCGACACATCATCGTGCCACATCCCACAATATGACAATATGGAATTTACAAATATTTACAACATAGGCAATTAAATAATAAATACAAACATTAGTAATGTAAGGAATTACCAAAGTTGAGACACCTTAATTCCCAACATTCTCCCACTTGTCAAACACCTTGTAAGAGCCAATAGAAAAACAAGATTTAATTGCTATAGGCTGAGAGGCCCATAGACTCTGAACACCATTTAAACTTCTTTGTGCCCACTGGTTTCATTAATGCATCTGCAACATTCTTCAAAGTATCTACCTTCTCCAAATTTATCTTTCCATCCTCAACCATGTCTCGCACAAAGTGAAACTGAACATCAATGCGCTTTGTTCTAGCATGGAAAGTTGGATTCTTTGCAAGGCAAATTGCACTATGACTGTCACAACTGATCATTATCTGATCTACATCAACACCAATATCTGAACACAATCTCTTAATCCAAATGGCTTCCTTACAAGCATGAGTTGTTGCCATATACTCAACTTCTGTCGTGGACAAAGCAACAACAGGTTGTCGCTTACTCATGCAACTAATAGCACCACCAAACAGTGTAAACACATAAGCATTGGTGGATCTCCTGTTGTCAATGTCACCTGCCCAATTTGAATCCAAAAATCCATGAATATCAACAGAATGCGGAGGTCTTGAAACATCACCATGATAGCAAATGGAATACTTGAAAGTAACCCTCAAATATCTAAACACTAACTTAACTGCATCCCAATGAACCCATCCAGGATTAGCCATAAATCGACTAAGGACTCCCACTACTTGGGCAATGTCTAGTCTTGTACAAACCATAGCATACATCAAACTGCCAACAACATTAGCATAAGGTACTTTGCTCATGTCCTCCACCTCACTAGGAGATTTTGGACAATTCTCAAGAGACAACTTTGTCCCCAAAGAAATGGGAACACACAATGGTCTACAATCTGCCATGTTGAACATGTCCAACACGGTCTTCACATACTTACTCTAGCTTAACCAAAGTTTTCTATTGGTTCCGTCTCTTCTAATTTCCATTCCTAGAATGTACCAGGCTACCCTAAAATCTTTCATTTCAAACTATGCTGACAACTGAGATTTAAAATCAGAAATCATATTTTTACCCTTCCCAATGAGCAACATATTATCAACATATAGTGCAATAATGAGAATACAATCACCATCAAATTTATAATACACATAGTGATCTGATTTCAATCTCACAAATCTAATTGACAACACAAAGGCATCAAACTTCAAGTACCATCTCCTAGGGGATTGCTTCAAACCACACAAAGACTTTTTAAGTTTGCAAAACAAATTTTCTTTACCTTTCACCATGTAATGCTTTGGCTGTGACATGTAGATTTCTTCCTCCAAGTCACCATGAAGGAAAGTTGTCTTCACATCCATCTATTCTACCTCCAAGTCATAAGATGTTGTGAGAGACAATAGGAATCAAATGGATGTTAGCTTTGCAATGGGAGAGAAGATCTCACCATAATCTATACCCTCCACTTGTGAATGCCCCTTCGCAACCAATCTAGACTTATACTTCCCAACATTGCCATATGCACCAAATTTCTTCTTGAACACCCATTTGCATCCAATAGGTTTCTATCTAGGAGGCAAAGACACCAAGTCCCAAGTTTGATTCTTTTCCAAAGAAGCCATTTCATCCTCCATGGCCTCCTTCCAGGAACCTGCATCTTTCATGTCCATAGCCTCTGATATAGTTCTAGGTTCATCACTGTTAGTAACCAAAGTATAAGCACAACTAGAATCAAGCAATGTAAGACCAAACCTTTCAGGTTGCTTTCTTACTCGTGTAGACCTCCTCAAGAGCTGAGGTTGAGGTTTAGCTTCTTCATCTGAGATTTTAGAGCTACTAGAGCTCTCCTCATCATGAGGTCCAAAATTGTCTTTCTGTTCAGTCTTCTTAGGGGTAGCAGGAAACTGAACAATATCCTCTTTCTTTACTATTTCTTCTGGCTGCAAAATAGTGGAAGAAGGTGTAAGCTCTCTGAAGATGACACTTTTGCTATACAACACTTTTCCAGCTATAGGGTCCCAAAGCTTGTATCCTTTCACACCAACACCATAGCCAATGAAGATAGACTTAACAACCTTGTTCTCCAACTTTGACCGTTTCTCCCTAGGCACATGTGCATATGCCTCACAAACAAAAACATGAAGATGCCTTATTGAAGGCTTTCTACTAGACCACACCTCCATGGGTGTCTTTGCAACAAGAGCTGATGTAGGAGATCTATTTACCAGATAGCAAGTAGTGGCAACAACTTTAGCCCAAAAATTTTGTTCTAGGCTAGCTCCACTAAGCATAGTCCTAGCCTTCTCCATCAGTGTCCTGTTCATCCTCTCTGCAACTC
Organism: Cunninghamia lanceolata; assembly: GCA_027924645.1. Taxonomy (NCBI): domain Eukaryota; kingdom Viridiplantae; phylum Streptophyta; class Pinopsida; order Cupressales; family Cupressaceae; genus Cunninghamia; species Cunninghamia lanceolata. The sequence continues at coordinate 2,173,192 of BSBN01001254.1, forward strand.
AATTTTGCTGTGGGGTGTATGGAGTTGTTTTATGTCTTTCAATCCCAAGCTCCTTGCAATATTTATCGAATTCTGTAGAATAGAACTCACCATCATTGTCAGTTCTCAAACATTTAATCTTTTTACCAGTTTGATTTTTAACAAAGGCCCTAAACTCCTTAAACTTGCTATAGACTTTAGATTTGCTTCTGAAAAAGTAAATCCATGTCCTTCTACTGTAATCATCTATATAAGATACAAAATATACAAACTTTGATAACAAAGGAACATTAATAGGACCAAACACATCAGAATGAATAAGGTCCAACACACCAGAAGACTTATGAGAACTCAAGTAAAATTGAACACAATTTTGTTTTCCATAAATGCAATGTTTGCAAAAGTCAAACTCAAGATTACAATCATCTAACCCCTCAATGAGGTTCTTATTTTTCAGGGTACGCAGACCCTTCTCACCAATGTGGCCAAATCTCTTATGCCATAACATTGTCTTTTTAGCAGGAAGTTTAACTTCCAATGCATGATTGCAACCATGAAGACTAGAAACAATAGATTTCTTCACTGCTCGTTCAGATGGTGGGGATGAAGTGACTGTTGCCCTCTTCCTTGAGTTAGAAGAACTATTGCATTGTGAAATGCATGCCTCTAGTTGAAATAGAGTACCTCTCCTAGTACCTTTAGTAAGCATCATAGCTCCTCTAGTCATCTTGCATCCTTCTTTCAAAAAGACAACCTACACACCTACATCATTCAAACTACTTATAGAAAGCAAGATCCGTGCTAAGCCTGGGATGTGCATAACCCCAGAGATCCCCTTCACTCAACCATCAGGGAATCGAATAGAGACTCTTTTGTGACCAACAATCTTTAGATGAGAGTCGTCACCCAGATACACCTTTCCACCATTGAACTCCTCATTCTTAATGAACCAGTCTTGATGTGAGGTCAAGTGGAATGATGCACCAGAGTCAATTAGCCACACATCGTCAGATGCATGGGTTGATAGGGCTGTGATGAAAGCATCACCGTCATCTTGTGACTTATCAGAATCTGTATCAGGAGCTTTCTTCTTCTTCTTCTTCTCCTCTTTGCATTCCTTTAAAAAATACCCAGTTTTTCCATAGTTCCAACAAAGAGCCTTGGACTTTCCAAGAGATTTGGATCTCCCACAGGATTTGGATCTACCCTTCTCAACTTTCTTGTCCTTCTTCTTCCCTTTCTCCTTGGGTCTTCCACGAACTGCAAGGGCCTCTTTAGCTGCCTCAGAAGACTTTCTCCGCATCTCTTCAGATAACAACAAAGAAACCACTTCTTCCATTTTGAATGTGGATGTGGTGCTTCCAATAGCCATGACAAGATGATCCCATGAGTCTAGCAAAGAACAAAGCAAGGTCATACATTGATCCTCCTCCTCCATCTTTACACCAATAGATGTCAATTGTGCAACCAACATGTTAAAAGCATTCATATGTTCAGCAACAGATCCTCCATCCTCCATTCGAAGAGAATGTACAACTTGTTTCTCAGAAAAAGTTTATTAACTAGGGATTTTGCTTGATACACATCTCCCAACTTCTTCCAAAGTAGTTTTGCAGTAGTCTCCTCATGGACATTTAACAACACAAACTTAGCAAGACTAAGTCTTATGAGACCCTTAGCCTTTCAATCCTTGAGATCCTAGTCATCTTGTGACATTGCAGCTAGTTTAGTTCCATTAACACTTTCCCAAAGGTCTCGGTCAATAAGCATGTCTTCCACCTTGAGCTTCCACAGCTTGAAATTACTGCCATTGAACTTCTCCCCTTCAAACCTTCCTGATGTGCTTGCCATCTCCTTGCTGCAATAGAAATCAAAATACTCTACACAGACTCCCACTCAACTTAAAATTAGCTCAAAAAACCCCTACCCAATAGCTAAGACCAAAACTAGCCAGGCTCTGATACCAACTGAAAGGAAGCTAGGTGTGCGAAAATCACTTCCTACACTAATCTAATGAGGGGAGAGCTATACAAATTCAATTGAATCCTTATCAGTATAGCAACATACAACATCTAATAGTTATTACAGAAATACACAAGAACCAGAAAGAAGACATAAGAAGAGAGACAAAGATATATGGTGGGGAAAACCCTTATTGGGTGAAAAACCCCACACTCAAAAACTTGCACAATGTATTAAAAAATCTTAAAGTTGTTTACAATACACCTATAATGCAATCTTCAATGATCTTCGACACTTGTGTCTGGAGTCAATCCGGCAGCATAACAGTACCTGTAAACCTGTGATACAAACTCCATCTCCAAGCACCTGTTTATATAGAAAATATAAGGCAATATTGGACCTATCTTGGGATGGGCATCCAACATGGCTTCATGGACCAAAACCCATGCCTAAGAACACTTGGTCAACATTGTAGAATGTACCTAACACTTGTCCATAGCTCCCAGCCCAAAGAGGTCACCTATTTCCAAAATGGGCTATGATAGATGCTCTTACGACACTTACGACCGTCATAGAATCTGTCATAGCGGTTACAACTTACAGCTGTAAGAGAATCTGTCATACACATGCTATAAATAGTATATTTTCTTACAACATGTCATAGTCCACCTTGGGGTGCCCAAATATGCCTTATTCAAAGATGCTTCATGACACATGTCCTTACTTGTCTTATAAACTTCTATTTCTGACTCTTACATGTCATAGATTCTGTCATAGGATGTAAGGACCCGACTCATCCTAAATCAAATAACATTAAACTCTAATTTCAAAAATACCAATGAATAAAATTTTTGATCTGATAGATGTAGGAAATGTGAAATTCTTCCAGAAGTGCTTAATGTATGCTATAGTTATGAGACCCACTCATCCTATCCTTCCCATGCCTCAAAATTCGTCACTTAACTTCACTGTGAAGTTAAAGTGACCATATGGAGGTTATCCCAAGGTTATCCTAGTCAAAAGGGTCCCTAGACCCATGGGGTATAACCCAGGGTTGATTTTAACCTAGTTAGGACTCCCAGGGTCAAGTTAAAGTACAAGTAAAAGGGTCTCAAAAATTTAAAATTAAAAAATGAAATTCCAAACAACAAATCTTACAACACATATCATAATTCACTTTTCAAAAATATTGAGTTGTGACATAGGAATCCATCATAACCGTTTCGGTCAATATTACCTTACACACAACATGGAAGATGTTGACACATGGAAAAATGCTCCTACCACAAAGTGGGATGCCTATCTCCTCATGTGAGGACAAAATTATAAGTTGTCATATTCCATGTAGGATCGACACATCACCGTGCCACATCCCACAATATGACAATATGGAATTTACAAATATTTACAACATAGGCAATTAAATAATAAATACAAACATTAGTAATGTAAGGAATTACCAAGGTTGAGACACCTTAATTCCCAACACTAGTGTATTGTAGACCTTTAAGATGTAGCCTCACAGCTTCCATAATCCATGAAGATGGCTTGGTTGTTACCACATATAATTGATTTGGTGAATCATCTTAGATTAGTTCACAACAAAAATTAACATATTAATGTTGTCATTATGATTATTTCAATGTATATTTAAATGATGCAAAACCCAAACATTAAATGATTTATTTATTTGGCTTAAAATATATTACAATTCATCATTAATACTGTTAAATTAGAATAAAAATCATCACTTTATAATTAAGAAGATATTTAGTGTTGACCAATCATCACATGGTAATAAAGTGAATTTTATTAAGTTGAAATGATTCTGAAATTAAAATAGTAAATAATTCTTTTTTGTGAGGAAGTCTTTGGAGGAAAAGAATTTACACTATTAATATATTATCACCCTTGGAAATTTTCATTTATTTTTATTTGGAGTTTTTTATATGATTTAATACAAAGTGTTAAATGTTAGGGCTTTGCTTGGGAAAAAAATAATTTAAATTTTGTTAAAAATTGAGGACAAGTTTTTTATTTTTTTAATAGGTTTATTATTTGATTTGAAGTCTTAATAATTGAAGATTAAGCTCCTTTTGGTATAAAGGAAATTAAAATTTAGTATAATTTTAAAAAAAAATTGTAAGGTGTTTTTAAAAACTAAATGTGCAAATTTTAATGTGAAATCTCTAAAAAATTAACTATATACATTTAAAAAAAATAAAAATTTATTTATTGTATTTAGAAGAATATAATTATATTTATATCAAATAATTTATAGACTAAAAAATAATGATCTAAATTAATCAATAAGAATACTCAATTTTATCATCTATCATTACTCAACCTAATTATTTGTGTGTCTATCATAATTAATTAAATAAACTATAATGCTCAAAACAATTCAAAACAAAGATAGTTGTAGATCAGAGAAAATTAGGGTAAATGCATGAATCATCAATAGAAACCACAAATACTATCTAAATTCAAGACATAAAGATCCTAATCAAACAATGAAGCACAAGATGGCAATAGAAATCAAATGATAAAAACCATAATATCTAAATTCCTATGCCAAAGTTGATTCTCCTCCATTGCTCTTCTCTATTTTGCTTTGTTTTCTCTTAGATTTGTAGCATGCAAGATATATGATAAGCTCAATGTGGATGTATAATAGCAAGATCACAAGATGATAGAAAAATATTGAAGATTATGATTATGGTTAACCTTGAAGTGGAGATGAAGGCTTGCCTTTATAGAGGAATTGGATTTGAATGAAGGGTGAGGATTGAAAGGTCAATTGTGTGATGTGGACGGCTAAGATTGAAAGATCATTTAAGAAAATGCCCCCTTTATTTAATAAAAGGTACTGATATTACAACTTTTTTAAATGAAGGTGGTAGTGTGACACATAATGTGATAAATGATTTAATGAGAAATGGACATGTGTGAAGATAAGGATAAAGGTGAGGGCTAATTTAAATAAATGTTTTATTTATTTAAATTGGAGGAAAGGAGATGGAAAATTATTAAATAATTGGAAATCATTATTTAATAATGTATAGAGGAAATGGAAAATGACTAATTAAATAATTAGAAGTAATTATTTAATTATAGAAGAAGAGAGGGATAATGGAAATGAATAATTAAATAAATAAAAATTTATTTAATTATAGATTAGAAAATAGAAAAAGTGAATTAATTAAATAATTCAAAATTATTTAATTAATAGAAGAATATGAGGGAATAGTTAGTGTGAAAATGTTACTCGCAGACTCGGGACATTTTTAAGTGTCAATATTTTTCACCTCTTTGATACAATATTAATATGAATGTTGTGCCAAAGAATGATTAGAAAAATTCAGCTCTGGACTTGCCCTAGATAAAACGGGATAGCATGATGCTCCCTTGGGAAATTTGACAAATTTTTGAAAATTTTCAAAAAAAGTGGGAAATTTACCAATATGTGTATTTGATAGGCGCAAAGTTATTAGCAATGAAAAACTAGGCCTATGGGATATTTGTGTGTGAAAGTGAAATTTGATGCATCCAATTATGAAGACAGGGGCCCTCTTAGGTCAAAAAGGTTATAAATAGGCCCTAAGGGAGTGGAAAAATGTCTATTGTGCACTTTGTCTTTAGAATTCTAGAGCTTTGCGTTTAGATTATGTCACGGAGGAGTTGTAGAGATGGCACCTATTCTAGTTTCTCATCACAGAGGATATCGGGTCAGGACCCATGGATGACTAGCAGGCTCAGGCAGGGCGGTATGTATGTGAACTTTACTTTGTGATTTTTTTTGATTTTTTGCTAGATTTAGGGCTCAAACAAGGGCAAACAGATGCGGTGCAATTTTCTGCACCACAACTATCGTCGTGTTCACCACATTTGTGCTTGTGCGATGCATGTCAATTGGAGCTGCAAATGTAGGCTCTAGCAACACAATTGTCTTAGATTGTGTGCATGTGTGAAGTGTGACACATTTGACTGATAGTGCAATGCATATAAAATCCCGCACCGCAATTGTAAAAGTGTGGCGCATTTGCAAAAGTGTGACGCATATTATGGATTGTGTGACACAATTGACAGAAATCAAGATTTTCTTAGTGTTTGACAAAATTTCTGACATACAAAGACTCCAATGGGTTGGTTTAGGTGTCCCGACTAACATGACATGTTTGTGACCGCAGGTTAGACTACCACTGATCTAACGCGAGAGAGCCAAATGTCTTGCTTCAGATTGTGCGATCATTTGAGCATAGAGGAGAGGGATACGCTGCATGCATTAGGTTATACCATATGACTTTCATGCCTATAGTGTGGGCTAATAGAGGGCTATTGACAACACTTGCAGAGAGATGGCATTCAGAGATGAGATCGTTCCACCTGTCGACTGGAGAGGCTACTGTGACTCTAGAGGATGTTTGACAGATATTGAGGCTTCCTATTCATGGGGAGTGGGTGATGTATGATCCAGAGTGGGGATTGGCTTCCATATGATGATGCTTTAAGATAGATGACCTAGTGCAACTAGGTGTAGAGGATTATGAGATCCAGTGGGACACATTGGCAGATAGATATGACAGATTGATTGTGGTGGTTTGCACTGTTATTGGTGGTGTTGTGATACCTGATCGACGAGGTCATGGGTTCCTTATAGGATGGGGTGAGATGTTGGAGGGCATGATGGAGTAGGTGATAGTATATGCTTGGAGTCCATGCTTGCTTGTGATGATGTACTTTCAGTTACACGATGTATCTTGCAGGGATAGTCAATCTATTAGCTATGGGATGACACTGCTTATGGTTTGGGCTTGGGAGCATATACCTATGTTCAGGCCACTAGTGGATAGGGATCTAGCTGCGAAGCTGCCATATGTATATATCTATGGAGGGGCAGTGATATAGGCTCGGATTGGTGATGTGGGCTACTGGAGCCATGGGATCGATCATTTGGATGGAATTACAAGGAGACCATACAGAGAGTGCAAAGCCTGGGGAGATGATGTCGAGAATCTTCTGTATTGTCAACATACTAGGTATTTGATTAGGAAGATGGTACAGACGTAGTATACCATTAAGACGCACCTTCCTGAGTAAGTCCTCTGATAGTTTAGGGAGAGATGGGATGTACCAGCAGGGATAGAGGTTGTTGCACAATCATCCAGGGAGGTTCCTTGTTAGGGGCTAGTGATTAATGTATAGGTGGCTCTATAGGAGATTACAAGTTTGTAGCCTATTCAGTGGGGTGCAACAATAAATGTAGCAGATGTGGGCATTACGCCTGAGTATGATACTTGGTGGGCAGAGCATAGGCCAATTCCGTTCTTAGATCCAAATGCACTTGCCCTTATAAAGAGGCTTGGGAGAGGTCCTCATGGTAGATTGTGAGGGAGAGGCCGTGAGAGAGATGGAGGCGAGGGTAGTGGGCGAGGTGATGATGATGATGGCGGTGATTATGGAGGTGGATGAGGGGATGGTGGGAGGGATGATAGGGGTAGAGACAAAGGTGGACTAAGATTATCTCCTATCCAAGAGGAGGGTGATATCAGAGTAGGGCAAATGTAGGTGGAGATGGAGGAGGTCAGAGTAGAGGAGGTGGAGGATGACGATGTGGAGGGAGATATAGCGACTGGGGAGGTTAAAGTGGAGGAAGAGGATGAGGAGATGGATGCAAAGGAGAGATCTAAGGAGGAGGCTATTGCGGAGGGCTTGCAAGATGTTCCTATTAGGGAGACCATTTTGGATGTGCTGGAGGAGGATGCAGAGGATAGGGGATAGGATCCCTAGGCTTAGATTCATGCTTTGTAGGCACAAGTGTAGGCATTACAGAAGTAGGTGGATCAAGTGTCAGTGTTACAGGGACATATATCACAATTGAGGGCAGAGCGGGACCTAGCTATCATCAGGGGACAATGAGGTGAGCAGAGCTCTACTGATTTTATGGTTATTGTCAGTGGTCCCATGATAGATCTAGCACAGATGGTATATTAGGCAAGTCAGGAGGCTCAGTATTAAAGAAATTTATATGAGAGTGCTACACTGGCGACGCAAAGAGCACTTAGCTTTCAGAGTTAGATCCAGAGCAGGACCCATTTGTGGAGGTCATAGAGTAATGGGGGGTGTCAAAACGTAGGAGGTCAGCTCCATGTGATAGGCCATCAGGATTAGAGCATAGGGCATCCCCTTCAGGATAGGTACCCTTGGGAGATAGAGGCAGTACAGGCTAAGCATGTTTGTAGATTTATGTATTTTTGATCAAGCTTGCGAGCTCCATTTTTGACATACATCTGATATTGTACTATGACACATTTTTTGATATATATATGAGATGCATCATTTTTGGTGATGACTATATATGATATGTTATGCTCTATATGCATGTTATATGATGGATTTATGTGATGTGATATGATGATATGCATTCTATGGTTATGTAATGCTTTCTATAGGATATGCATTATGGATTCATGATATATGGTTGATACTTATGTATGTTATGATGTGCAGATAAATGCACATGACTTATGGATACACATTATATTGTAGGATGGTACTATATGTTCATGACATCCTTGTAGATGACTCTATATGATGTGATGCTATCTATGTTTTTGTATTTTGTTATGCAATATGGATGACCTAACATGTATATGATGATGCCTATATGATGTTCTAGCATGATTATGTATGTAGGATGATGATACTAATGCATTTATTTTTGTGTGTCATAGCATGCCATCAAGGTAACTGTAGGGACGGACAAAAGAAATGTTAATGCAAAAGAGATGACATTAGTAAGAAATGAATAATGATTGGGTGAATGAAATGGAATGATGTGACTGGGGGCAAATCCTTGACTTAGGTTTTCATATGTTGATAAAGGTAACTGATAGGGATGAACAGTCATGATTGGGCAATTGATTGGTTATGATTGAAGACTTGATGGATAGCTTGTCTATGGTTTCGAGATTTGTTAAGCTTGGTTCTCTACAGAAGATAACCGGTTGATATCTGATCAAAGTGTCAACCTTAGCCAGGACAACTTATTATGGGATATGGACAATGGTAGACCTGAATCAATGAACCCCAGGGGACTGACCTAATGTTTCGAGGGCTCATTGATGATGGCCTTGCCTACATAAAGCATACAAACAATGTAGTTCGACCATTTAGACTAACCTTAACTTTGGACTCTTTATTATAGCATGTGATGGATGGAAAAAACTTATTATGATAAGACCAAAGGGACAGACTAAAGCCTCAAGGCCTCATCAATGATGGCCTTGCCTACATGAAGTCGTAGAGGCAACGTAGTTTGACTATTTGGACTGACACTGACACAGACATGATGACTGACACTATTTTTGGAATTTTTTTGGCATTTTTCAATTTTTTGGGATTTTTGAAATGCTTTGATTTTTTTGGATTTTTGAAATGTTTTGATTCTTTTGGATTTTTGAAATGTTTAGATTTTTTTTTTAAATGTTTTGGTTTTTCTTTTATTTTTGAAATGTTTTGATTTTTTTTGGATTTTTGAAATGTTTTGATTTTTTTGGATTTTTGAAATGTTTTGATTTTTTTTGGATTTTTGAAATGTTTTGATTTTTTTGGATTTTTGAAATGTTTTGAATTTTTTTTGGATTTTTAAAATGTTTTGATTTTTTTTTGGATTTTTGAAATGTTTTGATTGATGTCCTCTAATACCACGTCTAGGATACCATATGAAAACCTAAGTCAAGAATTTGCCCCTAGTCAAGTACATGACAAAATTATTAGGAAGGAAATGGATGACATAATGTTTATTATGGATGGATACGGAAAGCGAGAGACACGAAATACCAACTATTCTTATGCCATGAGAAGGACAACAAACCCCTATTGTGGATTATGATGTGGATTATGTATGGAAGTTTAGTGGAGTTTTATTATGGATGAGGGTGTATGCAAATTATGAAAGGTAAAGTAAAAGAGTGGATAAAATGATGATAGATGGTAGAGCAAAGAATGACTTCACATGGTGCCTATTTTCTAGGTTTTCACCATGATACTTATCCAAAGCACCATCGAAGTGGTTTTCACTATTGGACAGATTATTTCTCTTTACTATTTTTTATCATCCAAAGCGCCACCAAAATGGTTTTCACTATTGGATAGTTTTTTTTTGATATTTTGAGGATTCCCTGAGGATCAAGTATAGTACTTGCAAAGGTACATGCTATTGATTAGTTCTAGTAGCGGTTCACCTTCATTAAAATACATTGAACCTAGACTTTCTTGTTATAACTGGGATGGAGACGGTTTTGATAGGCTTATATATGAACCAATGCATTTTGTTGTCTCTCATCCAACAATTCTAGCTCATGCAATCTGGATATGCAATACTCTTCATCATCAATGAACTACTGCATACATACTCTCAGAGAGGGTAACCTGACCTCGATGGGAAGAATAGGTTTGAAACCAAAGACAAGGGAATATGGAGTGGCTCCAATGGGAGTATGAATGTTGGTTTGATAAGCCCATAAGGATGGATTAAGTTGGATGTGCCAGTCAGGGCTAACGTCATTGACAATCTTCTTTAGGATTTTGATGATGGTTTTGTTAGATGCCTTGGCTTGACTGTTACCTTGGGGGTAATATGGAGTGGCAAAATGGTGGTGGCTATGGAATTTCTCACACAGTTCACATACATCCTAATTTTTGAATGGATGACCATTATCTATGACGATGGATTAGGGAACACCATATTGACATATGATATAGTTAAGGATGTACTTGGATATTTTCTTGCCAGTAATATAGGTCATGGGAATGGCTTCGATCCATTTTGTAAATTATTCAGCTATAGTGATAATGAACTTATGACCATTGGAGGAAGTAGGATGAATCTTTCCCACAAGGTCAAGTCCCTATTGAGAAAAAGACCACGATGATGTAAATGGATGAAGTTCTTGAGTAGGTGCATGTACAAGATCTCCATGTATCTGGCATTATTGGCATTTCTTAACAAAATTATATGCATCACGTTCCATAGTAGGCCAATAGTATCCAGTTCGCCTAATCTTCTTGGCCAAGGTAGGACCACTAGAGTGAGCTCCACATATACCCTCGTGTACTTCATGCAAAGTTGTTTGTGCTTCATCAGAATTGAGACATCTAAGGAGGGTATTATCTAGGCTTCGATAGTAAAGAGTATCACCGATGATGACATATCTAGAGGCTTAACGGATAAACATTTTTCATTGATTTGAAGACAAGTCAAGGGGAATGATTTGGTCACGCAGGTAGTTGTAAATGTCTCTATACCAAGGGGAATCTGGACCAACAATTTCAAACACAAGCTCAGATTCAGGAATATCGAAAGTATGGATCAAAAGCTGTTCCACCAAGAATTCATACTAAGGTACATTGTTAGGTATATCCAAAAGAGACCCTATGGTGGCCATTGCATCAGTTGCTTTATTCTGAATCCTTGGGATTTAATTGAAGATGATGAAATCAAAATAGAGCTTGAAACTATCCACCATTCGCTTGTATGGTGTGAGTTTTTCATCCTTTGTATCATAATCATCATTGACTTGCCAGATAACCAATTGTGAATCACCATAGACTTGAAGATTTTTGATTTTCCATTTAACAACCATGCGAAGTCCTATGAATAATGCTTCATATTCAACTATGTTGTTGGTGCAAGAGAATGCTATTCTGAATGACTTAGGTATTGTGTCTCCTTAAGTTGTGAGAAAGAGAATTCCAGCCCCTGAACCATGATTTGTACAAGATCCATCAAAATAAAGATTCCATGTGTTTGAAGTTTCTATCGTGAAAATTGACTCATCCAAAAAATCAAAAACCAGTGGATGATCTGCTACTATTGGAGCATCTGAGTGTTGATCGGCTATCACTTGTCCTTTCATTGTCTTTCGATCAACATACTCTATATCAAACTCACTAAGGATCATGACCCATTTTGCTAGGCAACCTATTAGAGATACTTTGTTAAGTAAATACTTCAATGGATCTATCTTTTCCATGAGCTTTGTTTGATGATTTAACATATAGTGTCAAAGTTTCTGAGTGGCAAAGACCACTACAAGGCATGCTTGTTCAATGGAATTGTAGTTAAACTCATACCCCACAAGTGTTTGACTGATGTAATATATGGCTCTTTCTTTTCCTTCTTTGTCATTTTGTGCCAAAAGAGCTCCCAATGCTAATGAGGTTGCTCATATCTACAATATTAGGGGTTTTCCAACAATAGATGACATGAGAACTAGAGGAGACAATAGGTAATCCTTGATTTGTTGAAAAGATTCTTGACACTGATCAGACCATATGAATGGGACTCCTTTGCGAAGAAAATGCTGAAATGGGTGTCACTTATCGACCAACTATGCTATGAACCTTCGAATTGATTGTAGTTTTCCTTGAAGACTACATAACTATTTGAGATTTGCTGGTGGGGGCATAGCCATGATAGATTTCACTTTCACGAGATCAACTTCAATACCTCTGTGAGATATAATGTAGCCCAATAGTTTACTGGAGGTTACCCCAAAAACACACTTCTTTGGATTTAATTGGACCTTGTATTCTTTTAACCTTGTCTAATATATCTAGATGACTATCTCATGTAATGGATTTGGTTAACAAGTCATCCAAATAATCTTCCATGAGTGTACATGCATGTAGTCATGAAAAATTATAGTCATAGCCCTTTGATATGTTGCTCTGGCATTTTTAAGACCGAAGGGCATGGAATTCTAACAATATGTACCCCAGGGGAAAGTGAAAGCCATTTTATGCTTATCTTTAGGTGCAATTCTGATCTAGTTATACCTTGAGAAGCCATCCATGAGTGATAGCATTTCATATCCTGCCGTCAGGTCTACTATGATATTAGTGTTAAGCAATGGGAAGTCATCCTTAGGACAAGCTTTGTTTAAGTCTCTGAAATCTTCACAAATTATGATTCCTCCATTTGGCTTAGTTATAGGTACAAGATTGGAAATCCATTCTACATAGTCTATAGGTTGAATGAAACCAACGTCTAGCAAAATCTTCAATTCTACCTTGACCAAAAGTGCAATCTGGGGGTGCATCTTTCTCAACTTTTGTTTAACCAGTTTTGCATTTGGAAATAATGGTAAATGATGCAAAACCAACTCAGGATCTAATCCAAGCATATCAGCATATGACCAAGCAAATTTGATTTGTCTTGCAAAAAAAGAAATCCATAAACTCTAGTTTTTTAGTTTTTGTCAAGGATGCTACAAAGTGAACAATCTTGGGACTGTCGTCAGTGCCAATGTTTATTTCCATTAACTTCTCTACTAGTAATGGTGATATTTATTGAGTTGTAGGAAGCACATCCAACCCTCCATCCTTAGGCACCTCAGGGAGGTTTTCACCCTCGTATACATCCTTTCTTTTTACCTTTTCACGGTCTAAAGGCACCTTTCAATTTTCACCTAGAGACCTATCATGTTTTGTTTTATTATTTTCACTTTTACCACTAGAGGGCAGAGTAGACTCCCCAAAATAAGTTGTGTTGTCAAGATCTATGACGAATCCAACTTTATGATCCCCAAAAGGTATTCCTTCTCAAAGTCCCATAAACTCGGTGATTGCTTCATCATTTTCAAATACGTCTAAGCTTGGAGGTCCATATTGGTCCTAATCTATCAATTGCGGGTAAGCTAGGGGCAGATCATCATCAAAATTTGTGTAACTCAAGGATAGGGTAGATATGGTGCATAATAAAGTATCATTGGGGTCCCAAAAGATATCAATCTAGGCAAAGCCATCAAGCTATTTGGTTTTAGAAGGATCAGTCTTGACATTTTCCTTAGATGTCTTGACGTCTTCAGAAACATTAGCATCTTTATCCAATAGTAACTTAGTATGAGGAGCATTCACTTTTAATGGTGTATAACCTAACCCTTTTTTCTTTCATAGTTTGCTCGGCTATAAAGGTTTTGTCCTAGTTCCATTCTTATGTGGACTAAGTCCACCGCGTCCATCATAACCTTGTTGCTTTACAAATTCAAAACCTTTTCCATATTGTTCAACCGGTAATTGCACGGGTTCAACTTCTTCATCATCCTTATAGATCCATGTAGAAATACCATCATCTATGTTTTCTTTGCTCAATTCACCCCACTCGGTAAAAGTGGTAGGGCCAGCGCAAATAGTGACTTTAAGTTAGATAGGATGCAGTTTTCCATGAGACTTTGGTGATACAGGTAGCTTGCCAATGCAATATGAACTCTCCATGTTATATTCCCCACACTCTGCGTCATGGATCTGGACCTTAGGTTTGGAAGAGGGAATGAATGTAGTGGAAGATTTAGATAACATGGAACGATCAATGTAATGAGATCAAGCAGAAGGTGAAACTCCCCTATTAACAGGTACCTGATGTTCAAGTGTTCCTTTTAGGTGGCTACAATATTGAAAGGGATCAAGATCACTGGCTATTGTAATTTCGGTGCCATTATAGGGAAATTTAAGGCATTGATGGTATGTCGATGGAACAACCTTCATGGTATGAATCCATGGATGATCGAGGATGAGATTATATGGAAGGTCTAGATCCAAGAATTTTGGAATATAGTATCTAGAACAATGGGTCCAACTCTTACCGGTAGTGGAATCACACCCTTGGAAGAATGCTTTGCATCATCATAATCCTTTATAACAATCTTCTTAGATGCATCTACACAAGCCTCAAAGAATCCTAGTTTTGTGACCAATTTTATGGTACATATGTTTAGACCTGCTCCACCATCTACCAACACCCATCTGATCTTGTGTTTATTAATGAATACCTCAAGGTGTAATGGGTCATTATGATTAGGATTTTGCAAAGGAAGGTCATGTTCGGTAAAGGTGACATGATGGTTGGTAGCTAAGTATCCCACCATGGCCTGGAATTGATTGACATTAAGGTCTGTAGGTACAAATGCTTCTTGCAAGGCTTTGTCCAAGATGGCTTTGTGTTTGGGGTATATGCAAAGCAACTCAAGGATGGCTATCTATGCGGGAGTCTTCCCTAAATGATCTAAGAGATTATATTGAGATTTTGGCTGGGGATTGGAAGGACTTCGCAAGGTCAACTTGGATCTTCGGGTAGTAACAACACATTCTGGATGGGTTTTGATGGTAATCATGGAGACATTGTTGTCGAATGTTTAGATATTATTAACGATATACTCATAGGCAACATGGTTATAATTGGATTGGTCATTTGTTTTTGTTACTGAACTAGAGGCTTTTCCTGACCCATGATCTTGTAAGGGATTTTTGAAAATGGTATGATCATTGTTTGAGGACCCTTGTGGATCATCTAGTACTATGTCACCTTGTTCGATGAGGTCTTGAATTGTGTTCTTCAATTTTTAATAATTTGATGTCTTATGTCCTTTCATTCAATGGTATTCACAAAATTCATTATCATTCCATGAAGCTGGTTTAAAAGCTAGGTCATATTATCTTATTTCAAGAAGTTGGATGAGGTTTAACTGCAATAGTTTCTTTAGTATTGACTCAATAGGTTCTGGTAAAGGGGTATAATTTTTTCTTGGAGGATCTCGTCGTTGATTTTTTTGAACCACAATTGTTGTTTGTTGATGCATAGGTGGTGGATTATTTGATATAGTTGGTCCTTTGAGAGTAAGGGTAGGGCTAGCTTTGTTTATTGCTTTTGCATCAACTACTCCATCATTCGTGACATTTTTGTTTCTAGACCAAAATTTTCTCTTGTCATGGGAAGTGTTTTGGTTATTTTGGTTCTTATTGAATATTTTGTTCAATTCTTTTGCAATAAGTGCTTTCTCAATGGCTACTCTTTTCTCAACAACATCCGCAAATGTTGTACAACATTGGATTTGAAGTTGGCGCATCAATTCGGCATTTAAATTTTCAACAAAAATAGGTACCAATTGGTTCTTTGGTATGTGAAATGGACACTTAATAGCCATGCTCCTCCATCTCTAGAAGAAAGAAAGGAATGACTCTCCATCATCTTGTTTTGTGTGACACAATGTTGCAAAAGTCATATTAGTCTTAATATTATAGGAGAAATGTGCTATGAATTTGTTAGCTAGTTCATTCCATGTCCTTATCCCAGGGGGTAGATGTGCAAACCACTCAAGTGCTTGTCCAACGAGACTTCATGGGAATAATTTAATTACATATGTATGGTCAAATGCAAGTTCTAGGCAAGTAGTGTGAAAATCTCGCACATGTTCTATTGGACTCCCCTTTCCTTTGTACTTGTTAAAGTTTGTCACATTATAATTTTGAGGAAAGGGAGGCATATATATACTCCTATCAAAAGGATACAGACATAAGTCTTCCATGGAGTAAGTCTTCTTTGTTCTTGATACTTGCATATTTGAAACTTGTTGTTGCAATGTGTGCATTTGGTGTGCTAAAATATCTACGGAGGATAGTGATGTGTCTGCGGCATTTACAAGTAGATTGTGATATTGAGAACCCATGTTTGAAGTGGATGTGTTTTGAAATCCCATACTCACAGCGAAAGGGTTGGTGTTTGTGTTAAAGTGATTATGTGATGATGGTGGATTTTAGTTTTGGATATTTGTTATGAATGTGGTATTTGGATTGGAGTTTGGTATGTTTTGATTGGTGTGTTGAAAATGAGATGGGATGTTTGTATTGGATTGATATTGAATTGGATTTGTGTTTGCTTGTTGAAAATGAGGGTTTGGATTGATTTGTTATTGAAAGGGATTTGAGTTGATATTTTGTTGGGATGGATTGATGTTTTGATGAGCCACATTAATGTTTTGATGAGATGGATTGATGTTTTGATGAGCCAAGTTGCTGTTTTGATTAGACTCAAAATTCATATTTGTGTTTGGTATGACATTGGTCCCTTGGGATTGTGTTCATGGAGTAACTATATGTATCCTTCGCTATCTTTTTGATGCATTCAAATTCATTGTGTTTTGACCCATGGGTATGGTATTGGCTGATGGCATAGTAGTTTGAGATGACAATGAGGCAAATGGTTTCGTGAAGTTTAGTGGTTGAGACGTGGGATTTGTGTTGTTTTCTCCAAATGGTGGAATGGAAAGTATATTGACGGTTGTTGTGTTATGTGCATTTTGTCCCAATGGTAAACTAGTGTGCTCTTGTCATGAATTGGTGTGACTTGATGAAGGTGTTGTATGACTTTGGTTTTGTATCACATTGTTTGGAGATGACCCTCGAAGTGCATGCTGATGTCAACACCAGAAGGGAGTTTGGTTCCATTTTGAAGAAGTCACATGAGATATGTTGCGGATGAACGTGACTATCATTTCATCTACAATATGTAATAGCTTAGGGTTTTGGGCAGCATCATTGATTTCTTGTTGGGTCACACCTTGTTCTACCTCATGTAGGGTGATATTTTCAAAAGGATTTGCAACATTAAATTCTAACTCAGGTGGCTCATTTGAGGATGACCCAAACTTCATGGTGCTAACTAGATTATTGTTGGGGTGATTTGAGTAGTCTCCACTTCCTTTCGTTTCCTTTGTGACCTTGTTTGGACCATAAATACTTATGGGTTTTGGGATGGATGTAAACTAAAGGTGACAATGCGAGATGACTAGGCAACTATGTTATGTTTTTGGATTTTTTGAATATAAGGATTCTAAATGATAATGCAACTATAACCAAGGTGTGGGATGCAAAGTGACAATAAAGCTATGACTATGACAATGATTGGAGTTTTTGGATATGTGACTTGAGAATTTGAAAAGGATGTTAAACCAAACTATGATGAACCAAAGTAGCTAATTGGAATGTCAAGACCTCAAAAGGACAAGTGCTAAGATAATGATGATTGGATAAAGTGGACCTAAACTAGACACATGAGTTTAAGGCCCAACTTGATGATGATTGGATAAAGTGAACCTAAACTAAACACATGAGTCTAAGGCTCAACTTGATGATGATTGTAGATAGGTAATGACAAGGTCTAGACAATCCATGTATGTGATGATGGTGTGATCAAGTATGACAAGCTTCCCAATTTCAAGTCTCAAAAGATGACTATGACTATGAATGACCTAGGATGACAAAGGCTAACTAGACAATGCAAGATAAACTAGGTGAATGCAATGGATGAATTGGATAAACTGAACAAGTCTCAGGTCTAAACATATGGTCATTGTCCATCAGATTAGAAATGTGGATACTCAGGAAATTTTCCCCAAATTTTTTTATTTTGGTAGATTTGTCACTAGAGGCTAAAGTTGTGGTGTTATAAGCTATAGATGCATTGCAAGAATTAACAATTATGACTCAGGATGCTACAGTTGCATTTTTTTATTTGACAAATGTGGTCCCGAATGTGATAGTTGCGGTTCAGGATGTAACCGTTGCATTTTAGGATCTGACAGTTGCAGTGTACTATTTTTTGTGACCTAAAACCAAGGGTTTCTAAATGATTTTTCTTTTTGAGGAGTTTGTACAGGTGATTAGAAAACACTTAGAATACATATCTTTGGTTGTTTTGACTATTTGACTCTTGGGAAATGTGGTATTTGGCAAGTTTTCTTCCACAAAACTCACTAGGCCTTGGTTCACAAACAATTCAAAAAAGCACAACCTAGCTAGTAGTAAAGGGTTGTCTACTATAGTGGGATTACCACACCTTTCAGTGTTTTTAAATATGAGAAAAAGGAGTGGGTAACTAGAGTATGCCAAGGTCTTGGACCACCTTGACACCTCTCGCCTTAAAAGGATGAATCCAAACTAGGAACTGTGTCACCTCAACCAAGAACCATATATGCTAAGTGACTTCAGGGTACCGTTGGCATTCCTTGCACCACCATAGTATATGACCAAAAGGTCTTAGGATTTTAAAAATAATGGTTTGTAGTGGAGGAACTCCTAGAACACCATGACATAGTAGCGATGCGAGACCAAAATCTCTAACCTGTGTCTGGAATCACCCGGGACCGCAAAGGCCCAACCCCTATAGCACAAGTGGATTGAGCTCACCTTTTGGTTTTTGCCCCTTTATATAGCCCATTGGAGATACGTGCTTGTGGTCGAACCCTGGAGTGAACTCCTAGGAAGGACACCTACTAAAATAAAAAAGGAAACCTTGTGTATTTCTCTTTATCATCACCTAGGAATCACAAGTAGCACAAGGGGAGAGGATACTCAAGACAACATGGTGCCACTATTTCTCATCACCCAGGTATCACACGTAGTGCAAGGGGAGAGGATACATTAGATAAACACGCTTGCAATAAACTGACTCACATGCGTGCAAGTGCACAAGACATAGAAGAGACTTGTCCTTTTTAAGCACCAAATCCAAATGTTCCTAAATTAAAACTCACAAACACATAATGGAACCCTATAAGAAATTGGATTAGTAGTTTGATTCAAAGGTCTTCTCCCAACGATTGCCACACAATTGGAAATCAGATATCAATAACAAAAAAATCTCTACCCTAGTGAATGTAAAAAGAAGAAAATGATGGAAAATCATAGATTTATACCCCTTTTTGCTTGACAGTCGAATGCAGTGCAGAATGGATCAAATGTTGTACAAGATCTGGCAAATGCATCTCAGGATCTGACGAATGCGGCTCAAGATTCGACGAATGCATCGCAGGATTTGGCGATTGCCATGTAGGATTCGACAAACGTGTTTCAAGATCTCATGAGTGCGTCACACTGTAACCTAGATCTCAAAGACACATCAAATCTGACAAAAAATAGCTCATGCATAAACCCTAATGATGTAAATTCACTGTCAGGATGTAAGAGAAATAGCTGAAACACTGTAAGATGATAAAAAAGCCATTAGATACCTACAAAAAAGATCAAACAACAATGATTAAAAGTCTAAAATTTGTCAAACAAGAGTAAGCTGTGATGACAAAGGAAACAAGTGTGTTGCTCTACTCGACAGATGCAGTGGTCTGCACAATAGATGCTTCGCCTAGTGTAACAAATGCATCGTAGGAAGCTTTGTATGCAGTGTATGATTTGACGAATGCGTCACACTATCTGCAAATCCCTAAATTCACAAAATTCATGCAAAATTAGGTCAGTTCATGTCAGGTTCACCAGATGTAGATCAAGGAAAATTAGGGTAAATACATGAGTTATCAATAGCAACCACAAAACTATCTAAATTCAAGCCATAAAGATCCTAACCCAATAATGAAGCACAAGATGGAAATATAAATCAAATGATAAAAGCCATAATATCTAAATTCCTAGTCCAAAGTTGATAAGCTCAATGTGGATGTATGATAAGGTCAATTATGTGATGTGGACGGCTAAGATTGTAAGATCATTTAAGAAAAGGCCCCCTTTATTTAATAAAAGGTAGTGGTATTACAACTTTTTTAAATGAAGGTGGTAGTGTGACACATAATGTGATAAATGATTTAATGAGAGATGGACATGTGTGAAGATAAGGATAAAGGTGAGGGCTAATTTAAATAAATATTTTATTTATTTAAATTGGAGGAAAGGAGATGGAAAATTATTAAATAATTGGAAACCATTATTTAATAATGTATAAAGGAAATAAAAAATGACTAATTAAATAATTAGAAATAATTATTTAATTATAGAAGAAGAGATGGATAATGGAAACGAATAATTAAATAAATAAAAAATTATTTAATTATAGATTAGAAAATAGAAAAAGTGAATTAATTAAATAATTCAAAATTATTTAATAGAAGAATATAACATTATGGAATAATTAGTGTGAAAATGTTACTCACAGACTCAACATTTTTAAGTGTTTACAATAATCACTTCCAAAAATTACATATCCTAACTAAAATCAACACAAATACCCTAATCAAATAAAAATATCACAATTCTCCATACTAATCCTTGGAACAAAAAGAAATACAACATATACAAACCCTATCAATTCCAACAATGTGATTCTCTTGATCTCTTATTAAAACTATTTTAAGGAAATACACACTAAATTTGTATAGACCAAGCATACAATGTATTTATATAAAAATAAGAATGATAAACTTCTTTTAAGAAGAGGAATGACTAATAAAATGAGAATTTATCTACATAGAGCCACCATTTTGTTGTTATGCATTAAAGGTTGTTCGTGCTCTAAACAAAACATCCCTCGGTGATTGATCAAGGGGATTTCTTGGTAGCTTACAACAATTGAAACATTACAATACAACACATTACTATATAGATTTATATGGCATATCACGAACAATGTTGGAAGGGTACACATCTTAATGCTTCAACATTTTTAGTCAATTTTAGCACTGCTTTTCCACTTTCAACCATGAATGCCTCTCTCTCTCTTTATACTTGGCCCCTTCTTTATACGTTTTGAGAGAATGTTCACTACCTGATTGACAATCGTTTCTTTTTTATACAGTTTAAGTTTATTGGGACAGGGGGATGTCATAGAGGCAGAATCATCTATTCTCCTCTAAGAATAAAATAAAATACGGAAAGCTTGCTTACTTCATCATGGTCGACAAAGCAGTTGTTGGAAATAGTAACTGCAGAAGCAAGCTTGATGTGGACAGGCCGCCGTGCAGTTGGAGAGGGCTATTTTTAGATATCATCTAATTTAATAGTTAAAGGTCAGTTTTGGCCAATAAAAATAGGACAAATATTTACCATTTTTTGTTGTGAATTAGGTGTAAAGTTTCTATTGACTATTTAACCATTGAATTGGGTGATGTTTAAGTAGAATAGTTGGAGAGCGCCCACTGTAAACAGCCGGTGCATTGTAAACAACTGGCTATACGGTTTCTGCAACCAGTCCTCCAGTCGACAAATGCTTACAACCAAATAGACTCAGCTCATTTCGACCAGCACGTTTTGTCGATCTGTTTTGGACCAAAATCGTCGGTCCTTACGAACTTCGACCAACCGGTCATTTACAACGCACCTGTTATATAGTTGTAGAGAGTATTATGGTCGACCCAAATTTGTTTAGAGGTGCGCACAGTAATAACGTCGCCATCTTGATGATGAAGTGGCTCAACGCCAAAAGACTCGCTTATCAATACATCGCCCAGAACACTACTTCTACAGCCGTGCATACGCAAACCATGGATAATAACATTGCTCACTTCCTGAATAAACAGATAAGGCCCGCCGTAGCCAATATGAACTGCTGCTCCCCTGCCGTCAATAGTCTTATGCCCCGCAATGAACAAAGGCATATAAAGCTTTATATGCAGATCCCCAGCGAAAATTATCCACAGAAACCCTTTTCGAGTTGCTCCGTAGTGCAGAGTTCCTGGTGCAGGATTTACAGGATTGTGGTTTGGGCTTGTAACAGTGTAAATAGGTCCTCCCTTGCCTCCCATGGCCGAGCTTCCGAAGCACACAGCACAATCTGCAAGCTTCATTATGTTTTGCTCCCATTTTGGGTTCAATTGCAAAAAGTAAAATCAACACTGCGAGTAAACAATGGGTAGTTATTTTAGAAACAGACACTTTACTTAAATATCATCCATTTCCATGGTTAAAATTTAAACAGTCAATAACAATTTTATGTCTCATTCACAACAAAAAAATAAATAATTGTTCTATTTTTATTGAACAAAATTAACTTCTATTTTTATTGAACAAAATTAACTGTTATTGAACAAGATTAACTGTTGAAGAAATGGATGATATTTAAGAATAGTAGAGTTTCTTTGGCTATGTTCTAATAAGTAGATTAAGTGCATTGTTGAGTTGCCAGATAATCTTTGTGAGTTCGTGTAGAGACCACTCTCCTCCATTGTATTCTTTTTCAGTTGGAGTGTTGTGCTCGAATAATGTCTTTATTTGTTCCCTATTCTTTCTCAGGGAAGAACACATTTCAAAGGTATGCGACCGTTAAAAGTTAATTAACTGCAACCCAATGGTGACGTGTGTATATAATTTGAATTACAGACGCCAAGTGGTTCGGCTGTGATGCTGTTTGTCATTTATTTCAATACGTAGTGTGATATGAGATTGTAGCAAATAAAATGCTGTTTATTCTGTGATGAAAATTTGAATACTTATAGCAATCTAACTGGAACACATGTTCATTAGGAAAAGTCGATTCCGTTTTGGTCAAGTTAGTAATAAGGAGTTGAATTTGTATTTGAGGAAAAAACATGCGCAACCAAGCACATAATGTTTCGCCATTTAATAAGTTTGACGCTATTTTTATGTAAAGGTATCAACATCTATTAATAAATTAATAAAAGTATACTATTATACAAAAAAGATTTGGGTGGATACAAGATCACACTCCTAAAGTCTCAAATGGGCCTAGCTCCGAAAACAGAAACATTTTTAAAAAGAAAAGTCACCTAAGTGGCGAGAGCTACAGCAGATGGAGGTGGAGGAGTGTCCTGGTCATCTAGTTTCCCCCAAACATCAGCGGGGTTCAAAGTGACATCAGGAATAGACCATCCATCGTCATATTTTTCTTTATCTTTGTCTTCAGTGCGGGGTGGCGAAATTGCCAGAGCCAATCGAGGGAGCCATTTAGAAGAAGAATCAACCGGCCAGACACTACCACCACTAGTGGACAGCCCTGCACCCCCTGAAGGCCACCCAGAAGTGGTATCCCTCGGAGGAGGTGAGGTAGAATGCCGTTGAAAAGAGCTCGGACGGCCGCCTAAGTGGCAGCAACGAGACTGGGAACTGGGGGAGTAGGAGTGCCGAGCAGAAAAACTCCGACCTCGACGACAAATGTGAGAAGGAGCACGGCTGCAAGAGGTAAGAGAATTAGGAGGCACTTGAGCAATAGTGCATGGGGCATTGCCCCAATGATCAAGAAGCTCCTGGAGATGAGCCACCTCTAGGGCCACCTTCTTGGCCTATACTTGAATCTGTAACATAACATTAGAGTAAATTGTAGCTTTAGCAAAAAGAAAAACATTTGTATCCACAAAATAATGAGCAAGTATAACAGAGTTTCTATCCTTCCATAAATGGAACAAGATCTCCACCCTGAAAGCATGCCAAATTTGAGTATACTTGAAAGGGATACAAGGCCAATCTCCCAAAAGAGCCATATGCCATGAGAAAGGATCAGGGCGGAAGGGGCGGAAAAAATCATGAATCCAGCGCTAGAGATGCTGGGCGTGATGACAAAACTAGAAGAGGTGCATAAAGGACTCTGGTTGCCCATAGAAAGGGAAACGGGGATCCTGGACACCCATGTGACAAAGGCGAGAGCCCACTGGTAAGCCTTGGAAGAGAATACAACAAGCAAAATGAGCCAATTTAGATTCCACAATAGTCGTCCAAATATTATGAAACCTACGTTGCCAGGTTGAAATAGGGGACTGCAAATGCCATCTCAAATTGAGGCTGGGCACCATGGGAAGATGCAAAGAGAGCCATTGATATCCCAGATGCGGCTTGTAATTACAAAGCTTGTGTTAGGCATCCAACGCTAGTCCTTTCACCAGGGCTTGGAAGAATGGATACCAATTTTATTCAACATTTCAATTGGGAGAGCCTCCTTAATTGCCTCAAAAGTCTCTCGATCAGCTTGAGAAAGGTAAAATTGAGTATGCAAATCCTCCCATGAGCGAAGAATCATGGTATCTCTGGAAAACAAATCTTGAGGAGTGCAGATGCCTTTCTTATGAAGTATAAGGCCTTGACTCTAGGAAGACAAGCGAGAGGGAGTCTTTGAAGCTAAATGAGAGGGGACTACCATAGATTGTGTTGGTTGAAGGATAGACCATCTCAAAAACCATTTCTAGCCCAAAAAAGCTAAGGCTAAGTAACAACTTCCCAGGCATGTCAAAGGCTTTTGGTGATAAAGAACCCCTCGATATGCACCAGTTCTTTCATGAAAAGAAGGGTCTGAAAGCCAATCCCCTTCCAAGTGGGATGATTCATTGGAAACCCAAAAGAAATGCTGTGTCTGAGAAGGATCTTCCAGGCTTCATTGCCAGAGATGGCACGAACAATCCATTTGACACATAAATCCATGCCTTGTCTCTGGGTTGAAAGAAGGCCAAGCCCACCAGAATCTCGTGAAAGCCAGCAAAATTCCCATGCCATGCAATGGAATCCTCTATGATCCTCAGAGGAAGCCCAAAGAAAATCACTAAGGAGTTTCTCCAAATTCATATAAGAGGATTTAGAAGGAGCCCAACAAGAAGAGTAATACACATGGGTGGCTGCCAAAATCTTGGGGCAAACTTGAAATTTCCTAGCCAGCGAAAGTAGTTTGGTAATCTAGAAAGAAATCTTCTTCTCAAATCTGGATAAAATTGCATTCCAAAGATCAACCGGAGACACTTGAAAGGCAAATGGAATGCCAAGAAAGAAGAAAATTTATCCATGATCAATCCAGTTCCAATAATAGCTGAGAATCTATGGAGGTGCTGGAAGGAAAGATTGGTGGTAGCATTGAGTCTTATGCCACCGAATAGATGACCCAGAAGCTAGGCAAAAGGTGTCAAGACACCGAAGTGCTTCCTTGACATTCTATTCTTCCTCAATGAGAGTAAGAAATGAATCATCAGCAAAATTACCATTGACTAGCTGATTCGAGGAATTAGGCAAAGCAATTCCTTTGAGAAGCCCAGTGGAAATAGAGTTAGCCAACAAATAACCAAATCCTTCAGCAGCAAGAACATACAAAGAAGGAGCTAGAGGGCACCTGTTGATGGGTGTTTTTGCACACAACAATGCGGGTGAAATGTAGGATATCTCACCCCTCTTGAAAAGAATTTTTATCTCCTTGAGAACTTTAGCAGTTTTCTTTAGTGTCTCTTTTTTCAATCTCTTTATATCATCCTCATTCCTTAACATCAGAGTATTTAATCTTCTTTTAGTTCTAAATTCTTTTGTTAGAATTTTAGAAACTTGACTCTGTCTTCCTTGGAGATGGAGGGACAAACCTTTTCAATTGCTTTTTTCTTTATCTCAACTTCTTCACTTAAATCATCATTTCTCCTTTTAGTAAGGATATCACCAAGGCTTTTAGGCAGTTGGTCTATGATTTCAATTAAGGCCAAATTGTGGGCTCCCATATATCTGACTATTGCTTCTTCAAGGGTAAATTTGTCATTAGAGGGTCTTTCATCATAAATTACTACAACTTCCTTTAGGGCACCATACTTTGTAATTGCATTTGCTATTGCCTCAAGTTGCAAGGGAACATAGTCAGGTTTCTTGCCCCTTTTTGCTTTCCCTTTTCCTTTCTCCTTAGAAGTCTCTTCTTCTTTAGATTCTACTCTGGTTCTTTTCTTCCTTGTCAGAGTCTCAACCTTTTCCTTTTCTTCTTCTTCTTCAATGTCTACAACATTCACTAGATTTATCTTGCCTCTTTTGGCCTGACTCTTTTGTCTAGGCTTTTTCTTCTCAGTGGTTTGGATTTGTTCAAGGATCTCTATGGTACCTCTTTTGGCAGGTAATGAAGATCTGGAGGGGACAGAGGTAGAGGTTTTGGCTAATGTTTATTTTCTTGTTCTCCTTGGTAGTTGTGCAGAGGAAATGGCTTGTGTTTCTCCTACAAAGACTTCAGGAGAATTGAGTATATTTTTCAAGTCAGTTTTCATTTTCTCAGCTTTGGATTTTATCTTTTCTGCTTTCTCCTCTACATCCTTCTTCATTGATTTGTTGATAATTTTATCATATGTCCCAAATCTGTCAATGGATGGATCTTTAGGTTTGCTGAGCAACATATCAACATATCCTACCAAATCAAACTCTAAAACCCCATAGGGTAAAGTAGTAATCCAGAATGTCCTAGGCTCAACAGCCTCCATGTAACAGTTGTCTTTGTCAACCATGAATGTTATGTCATTTTTATACTTTTCTACTACCTTACAAGGTATCCTTTCTCTAGATTACATTTCATTATGTAATGTCTTGAAGAACCCCCAAAATAGAGTATTGCAGTGTTTATGATTAGGGAAACTTCTCATGTAGTATTTGATTTGGTGGGCAACAAGGGGTATTTGGATTCCACACCATCCCTTTCATTGAAGGCAATTCATTCAAAAAGTAGAACTTAAGACATATAATTAGAGAGCCATACTAGAATTTGTATTTTGACTCCTTTGTCCTCCTCAGATTGTCTAATAGTTGTTGCCGCAGGAGTTCACATAGATCAAAATATTTTCCCTCTTTGACCATTTGATAGGCAGTGTATATTGTTGTTGCAGAGATAGAGTTATCCCTGATAGCGTAGTAGATTTTGTATGCAATGTTCATAGTTGCATACCAGACCCCCAAATCTTCAATATCATCTATAGTTAATGTTCTCTTGTTGAATTTTGCTCTGGTGAGATTCATCACTTCTTCATTCTTGACAAACTTCACAACAGGCACTAGTCCAGAGGAACATAAACTAGTTACAACCTTTATAGAATCCTTAGTGATTAGATGGGGCCAATCTAAACAGAAGAAATCTCCATGAATTCGGCTTAGGGCAATTCTCACCCAAGCATATCCATATCAGAAATTTGGAAAACCCTTCCAAAT
This sequence comes from Cunninghamia lanceolata, assembly GCA_027924645.1. NCBI lineage: Eukaryota > Viridiplantae > Streptophyta > Pinopsida > Cupressales > Cupressaceae > Cunninghamia > Cunninghamia lanceolata. The sequence continues at coordinate 2,200,627 of BSBN01001254.1, forward strand.
ATCCAGGTGCTTAGCAATAATGTTTGTAAATTAATTAGAAATCACATGTGGGTGTGCAATAGGTATGCCAAAGAGTTGCGGAAGATCAATTCCCATGTCTTTAAGTGAATGATTGTCTTGTATCCCTATGGCCCATGTCATAATCTAGCATTGAAAGAGCTTTGTGGTATTTTTTTGATACACATGGAAAGCAAGGAGAACTTTTGGATTGATATTTTTCAACTATTGGTGCGTACAAATGAATAACAAATGCAAGTTTGAAAGCATTCACTGCTTACGTGAAGAAAAGTGGATTAGCTAGCACATAGGATTAATAGTCTCCATTTCCTGAGAGGAATGCAAGACAATCAAACTGAATCAGTCTGTCCTTTTTCTATCATTGATAAAGTAATTTTTGGTGGCCCATCCATCTGTCTTCCTTGCCACTTTTTAATAGGTCCTTTACAAAGTTTGAAACTATCATGAAATTATATCACATTATCTTTGTTGTTTTCATCCTATGAGAAGTGGAATGATCAATTGTTATCAAAGGCCTTGGATGTATTCCAAACCTCTTGGGTTGCGAAGGTAGGTAGCGAGTGGATTTGATTAGGGGCCTCACATAGCAAAAAGAATGTCCCAGCCCCTTATCCAGTAGGTCAAAGAACATCAATCCCACATGCTCTTGTTCATTCCCAACTAGCATAAAACAACCCACCATGCGAAACATGCTATTGATATCTTTTTTCTACCCAACTTTTGAGGATAAGATTATTCTGTTTATAACTTTTGAGGATAAGCATAGTTCCCCATGGACACTAAATGTTTAGATAACCCACTCTCTATAATGGTAATTGGTTTATGAAAAGGCAATTTCTCTACATAATCTCATCCCTTGAATAAAATAGTTGTCACGCTTCCATTGATTCCACTTGTTTAGTGTAATGAACATCATGATAATTGCATTTATTCCCTCCTTGTGTTTCTTCCATTGTTTAGAACTCACAATAATTTATTAATTCTCTCTCTCTCTCTCTCTCTATCTCCCTCCCTCTCTCCCCTTCTCTCTTCCTCTATCTTTCTTTGCCCCTCTCTCTCTCACTCTCTCTCTCTCTCTATATATATATATATATATATATATATATATATATCTTTGTCCCCCTCTCTATCTCTCTATTCCTCTATTTCTCTTTCTCTCCTCCCTCTCCCTCTCCCTCTCCCTCTCCCTCTCCCTCTCCCTCTCCCTCTTTGTCTCTCTATGTATCTCTATCTCTCTTTCTCTCCATCTTTATCTCTCTATATCTTTGTGTCTCGCTCTATCTATCCATTTATTTTTATCTCTCTCAGTCTCGATCTCCATTTCTCTCTCTATCAATTTGTCTCTATCTCCCCTTCTCTCTCTCTCTCCCATAAAGATCAATATTATATTTTAAATTAACTAATTCTAAATTTAAGCATTATTTAATTATATACCATATTTATTAAAGATAAATAAATCACCTCTCATTTAAATTTCATCAACTAAATACCTGAACTAATACATAAACATATGCATCCATGTTAATCCTAATTGAGTAACCAAAGATGAAATGATAAAATTATTTAAAAAAAACTAAAATCTAATGTCAAGGAAAATTGGTGTCACATTGTTAATGTAAAAGAGAACACGTGGTCAAATAAATTGTCACTCAGGAAAAAAAACCATTCTAATAAATTGTGGTATGACTTTGTAGCTTATTGAGTCATGAAAGATGAGAAAAGGCTTTGCATCATTGGGGAAAAAACTAGAACGAAAACATGATGGAAAAAATTGGGGATGGAACAGAAAATGGATGGCCCAGGATCCATTTCAATCATCTTGCACTATCTAAATATTTATATTTGTAGTTGTAAATTGTCTATTCAAGATATACATGGTCTACATAGATTATAGGCTATTGATATCAAAGTAAATCTTAGACAAGATTTGAAAAAAGCAAACATTATTTTGCATATGAAAAATTTAAAGTATACATAGTTTGTAAAATTGAGTTGCTAAGAGCAATTAATAAGGGGGGTGTATTTTTAGGAGATAAAAAATCTTTTTTTCCTTTTTAAAATTTTTGTTTTAGTTAAATATTTGCATTTTTTGGGCTTTCTTGCATGAGGGCGTATCTTTCGAATGTGAAGTTGGGGCATATGTGAAGACTTGCAAGGTTGCATGCTCTTGATATAGTTGTGAATGCCAACCCCTAACAATCAATGTTGTTGATGTCAATTATTTCCCTTTCAACTGTTAGACCTTGTAATCTGTGTATTGTTAAGGCCCATGCCATGTTTTCTACTTGGAACTAAAAAGTAGTTTGAATCCACAAAATTTAGTTCAACATCAGACATTTTCGATGGGTTTCATAGTAATCCTTTTCTAAATCTAAGTGTCTCTTTTATGAAATTCAATTTTCTAGAATCTACACAATCCCCTAGGATTTCATTCAGTCATTGAAAAAGTAAACCGTGGTTAGCATGACTAATCAAATCAATAACCCTAGGATTGTAATTGGAAACATTCAAGCTTCCAATTAGTTGCCTGCCAAATTATTATAAGGGCTTCCACCTATTATCAAATCAAAACCTCTAATTGAATTAATCATTTCATCAAGTATTTTGTGTCAAAATTTGCACATCTTCCAACTCAATTGGATAATATTGTTTTCTTTACAATTTTTTGTAGATGCAACATAATTGAGTGGTATACCCAAATGATGCAAATCAACTTCCATAGTTCTAGAGAAAAAATAAAGTATATTGATCCTGTTTCGATAAATAGGCTTAAAAATGGAAATATGGTATCCTATACTGAACAAATTATCAAAGTTATACATTTTTCCTCTTCTTCTATTTTTACATCTATGGAAGCTATTTGACTCACTAGTACATGAAAATAATTTAAATGACTGGTTACAAATTCTCCTCCATGCATATTTAAAGAATAGAAATTTCTTTTCAAACATAATTTATTTACAAGGCACTTAGTTTGATATAATGCAATAATTTTATCTCATGGACTCTTAGCAATGTTTTGAACTAAAACATCGATCAAGAATGAATTAGAAAGACAAAACCTAATAGTAGATCTATCTCTTCTATCCATCTTGTACCTACATGTTATCTTTAAGTGCATACAAACAATAGGGATACAAGACAATCATCATTCACTTAAAGATATAGCAATTAAAGATGATATAGATAAATTTGTTTGTATGCTCTCTCTCTCCCCTTCTTTCTTGCGATATTTCTCCTCTCTCTCAGTCTCTATTGATCTCTCTTCTTTCTTCTTTCTTACCATCTATCTTTATTTGTCTCTCCCTCTTTATCTCTCTATATCTCTACCTCTCTGTGTGCCCCTCTTTGTAGAATTATCTATCTCCTCTCTCTTTCTTTCTATCTTTATATATGTATCTCCATCTCCTCTCTCTATCTATCTATCTTTATATACGTCTCTCTATCTCCCCTTCTCTCTTTCTCTCTTCTTTCTCAATATCTCTCTCTTATTGTCTTTCTTTATTTCTTTCTCCCTCTTTATCTGTATCTGTATCTCTATATCTCTTTCTCTTCATCTTCATCTTTCTATCTCTCTATCTCCCTCTCCATCTATTTCATCAAGCTTCTTGGTTGGTCTAGATATGATTCAAAGGAGGATTATCTTGGATAGCCCAGGAGAACTATCTTTGAATTCCTTTGCTAGATCCTTCAAGTGAAGGCATGGGAAAGGCATTGGATGCAAATTGGTAAAGAAAGGAAGCTTGAGGAGCAAGAAGATTGATGAGGACATGTTGAGCTTGGAGCAAGGATTCTAGGGACATGTGAGCTTTGGGTGACCATGTCAAAATTTTGAGACAATATTGTGTCTGATAGGCCAAAGTTTCAAAGAGGACCATGTTGAAAATGAAATTCATTTGGAAGGTCTAGTTATGAAGTTTGATAAGGAGGAGGAAAGTCTTTCAAGAAAAGAACATAGAGGTGGAAATGTACCAAGTTCATGGATGTATTGTGAAGAAGGAGAAAATTTTATAATGAGTTGGGAGAACTTGGGGTGAGTGTGACAAAGGCATAAGAGGGAGTTGATTGTGGGGCAAACGTTTGTCATAAGACTGAATTGTAGAGAAGGTAATGCGTTTTTAGTGGGACACATTGTGGAAATACCCATGGTGAAGGTGAAGGTTGTGGATCACTCAGCCATTAGAGAGGATCCCACAACAAAGTATATTCAAGTGGTGAATAGACTTGACCATGAGTTTTGGTTCATGGGAATTATTAAATACCACTAAGATCTTTCAATGCTAGATGATGACATGGGCCATAGGTCCATACAAGGCAATCATAATTCACTTAAATATGTTGGGAATTAAGGTCTCTTAACCTTACCAAGTTCCTAGCATTTATTATTTAATTATATATTTATTTTGCCTATTATTGTAATTTCTATGTAAATCTTATTTTTGTCACTTTGTGGGAGTTGGCACAGTGATGTGTCATCCTACATGGAAGGTGACTAGATATAATTTTGTCCTCATATGAGGAGATAGGCATCCCACTTTGTGGTAGAAGACTTTTTCCATGTGTTGACATCTTTTGGGTGTTGTAAGAGGTCTATGATGCATAAGAGTTATGACAGATTCGTATGGTAGATTCTATGACATGTAAGATCCATAAATAGAAGATCCTATGACAGGTGTGACAAGTGTTAGGAAGCATCTTTACATGGAGAAGGTAGGTGCCCAAGTTTGATTATGACAAGTTGTAAGAGAATCCACTATTAATAGTTAGTTATGACCGATTCTCTTACAACTGTAAGTGCTGTCATATATGACAAATTTTATGACATTGTAAGAGCATCTATCATACCTATATTGGGCAAATTTAGGGCACCCAAGTTTGGGGGTTGTAAGGGATGAAAGGGAATCTCTTACTTGAGTGTCATACACATGTTTTATGGCCTTGGAAATTGGGCCATATGGATTTGGATGAGATTCTTGTGTTGACTTGCTCTAGAAGCTTCCTCCATTCGTGGTACTTCTCTATTTATACAGGTGCTTGGAGTTGGAGTTGTGTAGTTGATTTGTAGGTACTGTTATTCTACTGGAATTTCTCTAGAACTGCCATCTTGAAGACTCTTGAAAGAACTTGCATTGCAAGTGTATTGTAATCACCATTAGATTTGATAATACATTGTGTAGGTTTTGGAGTGTGGTGTTTTTAACTAGAAAGGGTTTTCCCCACATTTATCTTGTGCCTCTTGCATTCTACTTCTTGTATGTTGTTTAATCTCCCTGTTATATGTTCCACATATTTGTAACTATAAGGATCTAAAAATTTGCAAACTATTCCCCTCATTAGTTCGGTGTAGGAAGCGTTTCCGCGTACCTCACTTCATTTTAGTTGGTATCAGAGCTTGATCACCTTTGGTCCTAGTTGTTGGGTAGGGGTTTTTTTTACTAATCTTTGATTGAGTGGGAGCTTGTGTAGAGTATTTAATGATCTTGTTGCAGGAAGGAGATGGTAGGCACATCTAGAAGGATAGACTTGGAGAAGTTTAATGGTAGTAATTTCGAGTTGTGGAAACTCGAAATGGAGGACATGCTTGTGGATCGAGATCTATGGGAAGATATATCTGGCACAAAACCAACGGAAATGGTTTAAGCAGACTGGAATCTCAAAGATCAAAAAGCTAAGGGTCTTGTGAGACTCTGTCTAGCTGACTCTATCTTGTTAAATGTCCATGAAGAGAAGATTGCGAAAGACCTTTGGAAGAAGCCTGGACATGTTTATCAGGCTAAATCCTTGGTGAACAAGTTATTCCTACGGAAGAAGCTGTATTCTCTGAGGATGGAAGATTGAGGATCTATTGTAGATCATTTGAATTCCTTTAACATGCTAGTTGCTTAGTTGACTTTCGTTGGTGTGAAGATGGAGGAGGAGGATGGTTGCACCATGACCTTGCTTTGTTCTTTTCCAGACTCGTGGGACCACCTTGTCATGGCTATTGGGAACACTACTACCACCTTCAAGATGGATGAAGTGGTTTCTTCACAATTGTTTGAAGAGATGCAGAGAAAGTCTTTCAAGTTGGCTAAGGAGGCTCTTGCAGTTCGTGGTAGATCCAAAGCTAAAGGGAAGAAGAAGGACACGAAAGTAGAAAATGGTAGATCCAAATCCTGTGGGAGATCTAAGTCTCCTAGAAAGTCCAAGGCACTGTGTTGGAACTATGGCAAATCTAGGCACTTTCGAAGGAGTTTAAGAAGGAGAAGAAGAAAAAGAAGAACTTCTCCAATTCAGATTCTGACAAATCTCAAGATGATGGTGATGCTTTTGTTTCTACCTTGGCCACCCATGCATCGAAAGATGTGTGGTTGATAAACTCTGGTGCTTCTTTCCACATGACCTCACATCAAGGTTAGTTTACAAAGTATGAAGAATTTGATGGTGGGAAGGTGCACCTAGGTGATGATTGTCACCTGAAGAGTATTGGCCATGGAAGAGTCTTGATCTGATTCCCTGATGGACGAGTGAAGGGGATCAATGGTATTCTACATAACCCTAGTTTAGCATGGAACCTTCTTTGTATAAGTAAGTTGAATGATGTGGGTGTGTAGGTTGTCTTCTCGAATGGAGGATGTAAGATGATGAGAGGAGCTATGGTGCATACTAAGGGTTCTTAGAGAGGTACTCTATTTCAGATGGATGAATGTACTGTTTAGTGCAATAGTTCTTCTATTTTGAAGAAATAAGTTTCAGATTCTTCATCCTCACCATTGGAACTAGCAACGAAGAAGTGTGTTGCATCAACTTCTGATGGTCGTGCTTTCTAGGTACCTAAGGGTGCTAATGATTTGGGAATGAAACTTCCTGCTAAGAAGAAAATGTTGTGGCATGAGAGACTTGGTCACATTGGTGATAAGGGTCTTAGAGCACTGAAAAACAAAAACCTGGTCAAGGGGTTAAATGATTATAATCTTGAGTTCAATTTCTGTGAATATTGTGTATATGGAAAGGAAAACTATGTTCAGTTTTACTCTAGTTCTCGCAAGTATTTTGGGGTGTTGGATCTTATTCATTCTGATGTGTTTGGTCCTGTGAATGTTCCTTCAATTTCTAAATCTTTATATTTTGTATCATTTATCGATGACTATAGTAGGACATGGGTTAATTTCCTCAGAAGTAAATCTGAAGTTTTTAGTCGATTCAAAGAGTTTAAAGCTTTTGTTGAGAATCAGACTGGTAAAAAGATTAAGTGTTTGAGAACTGACAATGGTGGTGAGTTTTGTTTGATAGATTTTGAGAAGTTCTGTAAAGAACATGGGATTGAAAGACATAAGAAAACTCCATACACCCCTCAACAAAATGGAGTTGCAGTGAGGATGAATAGGATGTTGATGGAGAGGGCTAGGAGTATGCTTAGTGGAGCTAGTCTTGAACAAAAGTTTTGGGCTGACGCTGTAGCCACTACTTGCTACCTAATTAACAAGTCTCCTATTTTAGTGCTTGTTGAAAAGACACCCATGGAGGTGTGATCTGGTAAGAATCCTTCTTTAAGACATCTTCATGTTTTTAGTTGTGAGGCATATATACATGTGCCTAAGGAGAAGAGGTCAAAATTAGAGAACAAGGCAGTTAAGTGTATCTTCATTGGATATGGTGTCGGTCTGAAAGGGTACAAGTTTTGGGATCCTGTGGCCGAGAAAGTCTTGTATAGTAGAACTATTATTTTTAGAGAGGTAACTCCTCCTATTGTTCTATAGTTAGAAGAAAAAGCAAAGAAAGAGGATGTGGTTAGTTTCCTACTACCCATGAGAAGACTGAATCAAAAGATCCTATTGGACCTAATGATGAGGAGATCTCTAGCAAATCTAAAAGTTCAGAAGAAGAAGAACCTCCACCTTAGTTTTTGAGGAGGTCTACATAGATTAGAAAGCAACCTGAGAGGTTTGGTTATTCATTGCTTGAATCTAATTATGGTTTTACCTTGATTTCTAATACTGATGAGCCTAGAACTATGAAAGAGGTTATGGGTATGAAAGATATAGGTTCTCGGAAGGAGGCCATGGAAGAGGAGATGGCTTCTTTGGAAAATAATAAAAATTGGAACTTGGTGCCTTTACCTGAAGGATGAAAACCTGTTGGGTGCAAATGGGTGTTCAAAAAGAAATTTGGTGCAGATGGTAGTGTTGAGAAATATAAGTCCAAATTGGTTGCGAAGGGGTATTCTCAGGTGGAGGGAATTGATTATGGTGAGATTTTCTCTCTCGTTGCGAAGCTGACATCTATTCAATTCTTGTTATCTCTTACAACAATGTATGATCTAGAAGTGGAAAAAATGGATGTGAAGACAACTTTCCTTCATGGTGATTTGGAGGAGGAAATCTATATGTCACAGCTAGAGCACTACGTGGTGAAAGGTAAAGAAAATCTAGTTTGCAAGTTAAAGAAGTCTTTGTATGATTTGAAACAATTTCCTAGGATGTGGTACTAGAAGTTTGATGCCTTTGTGTTAAGTATTAGATTTCTGAGATCAAAATCAGATCACTGTGTTTATTTCAAAGTTGACAATGATTCCATTCTCATTATTGCACTGTATGTTGATGATATGTTGTTAATTGGGAATGGCAAAATTTTGATTTCTGATTTGAAGTCTCAGTTGTTAGTAGAATTTGAAATAAAAATTTTAGGAGTAGCCAAGTACATTCTGGGGATGAAGATTAGAATAAATAGAGATAACATAAAACTTTGGTTAGGCTAGAGTAAGTATGTTAATACTGTGTTGGAGAGATTCGGCATGGCTAATTGCATACCTTTGCTTGTTCCTGTTACGATGGGGACAAAGTTAACTATTGCAAATTGTCCAAAGTCTCCTTCTGAGATGGAGGCTATAAGTAGAGTTCCTTATGCTAGTACAGTTGGTAATTTGATGTATGCTATGGATTGTACAAGACCAGACATTGCCCAAGCAGTGGGAGTCCTTAGTCAATTCATGGCTAATCTTGGATGGGTACATTGGGATGTAGTGAAGAGAGTGTTTAGATATTTGCAGGGTAGTTCCAAGTATTCCCTATGTTATCATGGTTATCCTACAAGACCTCAACATTCTATTAGTATTCGTGGATATGTTGATTCTGATTGGGCAGGTGACATTGACAGTAGGAGATCCACTAGTGCTTACGTGTTCAGTATGTTTGGTGGGGCTATTAGTTGGATGAGTAAGCAGCAACCTGTGGTCACTTTGTCCATGATAGAAGCATAGTACATGGCATCTAATCATGCTTGTAAGAAAGCCATTTGGCTTAAGAGGTTGTGTTTAGATATTGGTTTTGATGTAGGACAAATTTCTATCTGTTCCAATAGTCAGAGTGTCATTTGCTTAGCAAAGAATCCTACTTTCCATGCCAGAACAAAGCACAATGATGTTTAGTTTCATTTTGTTCGTGATATGGTAGAAGATGGGAAGGTGATATTGGAGAAGGTTGACACTTTGAAGAATGTTGCAGATGCACTGACGAAACCTATGGGCACAGATAAGTTTAGATGGTGCTCGGAGTCTATGGATCTCTTGGCCCCTAGTAGTTAAAATCATGTCATTCTATTGGCTCTTGAAAGGTGTCCACCAAGTGGGAGAATGTTGGGAATTAAGTTGTCTTAACGTTTTCAAATTCCTATCATTTATTATTTAATTGTATATTTATTTTTGCCTATTATTGTAATTTCTATGTAAATCTTATTTTTGTCACTTTGTGGGAGTTGGCATGGTGATGTGTCATACTACATGGAATGTGATTAGATGTAATTTTGTCCTCATATGAGGAGATAGGTATGCCACTTTGTGGGAGAAGACTTTTGCCATGTGTCGGCATCTTTTGGGTGTTGAAAGAGGTCTATGATGCGTAAGAGTTATGATAGATTCCTATGATAGAATGTATGACATGTAAGAGCTAGAAATAGAAGATCCTATGACAAGTGTGACAAGTGTTAGGAAGCATCTTTGCATGGAGAAGGTAGGCGTCCATGTTTGACTATGACAAGTGGTAAGAGAATCTGCTATTAATAGTCAGTTATGACAGATTCTCTTACAGCTGTAAGTTTTGTCATATATGATGGATTTTATGACATTGTAAGAGCATCTGTCATACCTATATTGGGAAAATTTGGGGTACCCAAGTTTGGGAGTTGTAAGGGATGAAAGAGAATCTCTTACAAGTGTCATACACATGTTTTGTGGCTTTGGAAATTGGGTCATATGGATTTGGACAAGATTCTTATGTTGACTTGCTCTAGAAGCTTCCTCCATTTGCAATACTTCTCTATTTATACAGGTACTTGGAGTTGGAGTTGTGTAGTTGATTTGCAGGTGTAGACACCTAAATTTGACTATATCTTACGACATTACATTTCGATATATTTTTCTTCTAAGTCCCCTTCATGACCCCTTCCATCACTCTCATTAGTTAAATAAATTATATTTATTTAACTAATTCCTCTGATCCATTTATCCTTCTCTTTCATCAAATTAAATAAATCTTATTTATTTAATTCCATTTGTCCTCCATTTGCACCAAATTAAATAAATCTTATTTATTTAATCTCATTTTCCTCCATCATCCAATTTAAATAAATTAAATATTTATTTAAATGCCACTTGTCTCTCATGATTTAAAAAATTTTATTATTTAAATTACTTATTCCCACTCACATCCCTATTTTTATCCTCATTCATTGTGCATCATAAGCACTTCTTCTCCAAAATAAATAAAAAATCCCATTTATTCCCACTATTCTCCTAATTTTGGCTACCTATCATACCCATTTAATGTGTGTCATAAGCATTAAAATTGCCTTTTAATCGTAGCCATCCACATCACACAATTGGCTTTCAATCCTAGCCATTCATTTGATTCCCTTTCACCCTATAAATCAAACTTCATTTTCCATTGCAAACCCTCATTGATTCTCTCGCTCCCTCACTCACTGACTCACTCACTGGCTCACTCACTCACTCACTCACTCAAGCTATTTTCATACAACGCTTGAGCTCTGTTATGTTGCAACAGTGAGCAATTAACAATCCTTCGACATCCTGCATTCCTATGCGAGATCAAGAAGAGCCATGGAGATAAATCAAGCCTAGCTTGAAGATTAGTTTGCTTTGCATTTCTATTTTTATTTTCATGCTAGTTTGTGCTTTATGGTGCTTGTTAGGGTTTAGTTTAGTTTTTTTAATATTTGACACTAAATCTGATTTTCCCTAGCTACAACCTGTACTATTATGCTTCCAGAATTGCTCCAGAACTGACATCTTGAAGACTCCTGAAAGAACTTGCATTGCAAGTGTATTACATAATCACCATTATATTTGATAATACATTGTGTAGGTTTTGGAGTGTGGGGTTTTTCACTCGAAAGGGTTTTCCCCTTATATATCTTGTGTCTCTTGCATTCTACTTCTTCTTGTATGTTGTTTAATCTCTTTGTTATATGTTTCACATATCTGTAACTGTAAGGATCTAAAAATTTGCATACTATTCCCCTCATTAGTTCAGTGTAGGAAGCGTTTCCATGTACCTTGCTTCCTTTTAGTTGGTATCAAAGCTTGATCACCTTTGGTCCTAGTTGTTGGGTAGGGGTTTTTTGTACTGATCTTCAATTGAGTGGGAGCTTGTGCAGAGTATTTTGTGATCTTGTTGTAGGAAGGAGATGGTAGGCACATTCGGAAGGATAGACTTGGAGAAGTTTAATGGCAGTAATTTTGATTTGTGGAAACTCAAAATGGAGGACATGCTTGTGGATCGAGATCAATGGAAAGCTATATCTGGCACAAAACCAAAAATAATGGCTCAAGTAGACTGGGATCTCAAAGATAGAAAAGATAAGGGTCTTGCGAGACTTTGTCTATGATGCAGGAGCATCTCAGGCGAACGGGTAATCCTACATCACCCAAAAACATTTCATTTTCATTTTGGTTTGGTTTCAGTTTTGGTTAAATTCTGTTGACAGTAGATATGGAAAAGACATTCAATGACAAAATATTACATATTGTTTTACGCATATGTTGGCAATGGTGAAGACTCATAAGGTTCAACTTCTCCCTGTAGGTCATGTTTAACTCTTTCATCGGCCTGACAATTTTGTTTCGGTGGGATGAAGTTGTCACTCTCTTCAATATCCCGATCGCTATGTGTGTTTGGTTTTACATTGGCAGTAAGGAGAAGTGGCATAGATGGGACAACCTTATGTCAGCAGGAGTCTTCTTAGTGTCCCCTTGATACTTTGATGAGACTATATTAGGGTGACATTGTGATATTGCTAGGACATTGAGTCCTGTCCCCTCGACATGCTGATGGAAGGCTGGGAACTCTTGTCAGTGGGAGTTGTATATATCGCCAGGACATTGATAATGGTCTCCTCATTATGCTGATGAGGTGAGACCAAATGACGGTGATGGACGGTTGTGATCAAGAAGATCTGTCGGTGCCCGTTAGCCGCAGTGACTTCGGTGGGACCTAGTCATTTTGGTGGGAGGTGATTTGATGTCCCCCTGATACCATCATTCCACCATGAAAGTGTAGACCATCTGCGGGACTGCGAGTAAATATTTCACCATCATTCTAGTGGGTCCTATCTTGTGTTTCAAAGTATTGAAGAATGAAAGGTTTGACAAGCCATTGGGCTTGCATGTCGGAGATGATGGTTGAACTATCATCTTGGCCTTTAAAAAGATCAACACTTTGACAGTTAGTGGGGTAGAGGAGAATAGAAGAAACAAAGGGAATAGGGAGAGAAAAGGGAACAAACCAGATACTAGAGTTTTGGCTAGATACGGCGGTAGTTTGATCACAGAGAAGAAATTAATAAAGCCATTAATGGCTAAAGTAGATATATTTTTGTATTGCAGATAGATACATTTTTAATGTGTAAAAAAATTCTTAATAAATAAATTTCAATTGAGTTCTATTTGTTGGGTGTTGTTTTGTCTGTCTGCTCTGTGTCAATTGGTATGAGAGCTAGTTATCCTGAGTGTGGAGAATATCCACCAGGATCTGTGAGAGTGAGTAATGCTTGAGGAGTGCTCAAGAGGATTGTTGTGGGTGTGTGTGGAGTCCCAAACAATTGAGAGCTAAAGCTATTGATTGACAAAGATGCCACCACGAAGAGGGAGACCTAGAATAGAGGCAGCGTTGGAACAATGTCGAGACAGGCTAATGGAAGATATCAGAAATGATATCAAAAATGAGGTGAGAAGGGTTACTGGAGATGCCAGAGACTCCACAAGTGGAGAAGAATTTGAAGTGGAAGAACAAGAACATGGCAGAGAAGAAGGACAACCTAAGGAAGCCGAAGAAGATAGATTTTTGAGAGCTGTTGCAAAAATTGCGAAAAGTAACAAGGTGGATGTGCCTAATTTTTTTGGAACGTTGAATCCAAAAGAGTTAATTGATTGGATAGGTGAACTAGAAGAATATTTTGAATTGGAAGACATTAAAGACCCTTAGAGGGTTAAGATAGTTCAAATAAAGTTAAAGGGACATGCTACGTTATGGTGGAAGGGATTGTAAAGAGAGCAAGTTGCTGATTAGAGATTCCAATATAACAAGGTGGAATCAGATGGTGACAAAACTAAAACATAAATTCATTCCTGGTGATTATGAAATGGAATTATTCAAATAGTTGCAGAATTTGAAATAGAAAGATATGAGTGTAAAAGATTACATGGAAGAGTTTTACAAGTTTGCCATTCGGTTAGGGAGACATGAGCTTGACAAGGAGAAGGTAGCCAGGTATGTGAATGGCTTACGGTATAACATTCAGGATGAGATGAGCATGGTGAAGTTGACTTCAATAGAAGAAGCTTACCACTATGCATTGAAGGTAGAAGAGAAGGTAATGAGAATGTGAATAAGCAATTCTAAAAGTCAGAGAAGATTTGTAGATGAGAAAGGGCAGGCAAGCGGTAGCAAAGGAAACCAAATTGAAGAAGAATCCAAACCCAGATTGAGCTAGAAAATGGGCTACAATATGAAGGCAAAAGATATACCAGTAAGAGGGTGTGGTAGTAGCAGCAAAGGTTTTATGGGCAAATGTTATTAGTGTGGAGAAGCGAGACATCGTGCTTACGAATGTCCTCAAATACAAGAAGGTAGCAAGAGGAGTACAACAAGAAACCATTTGGCATAGGAGGATGTAGAGAGTATTGCATCTACGAAAGGTGAAGATCCTGAGGATGATGAATCTCTCATGATGAGGAGAGAGTGTTGGTGAACCCAGAGGTGGCAGAGGAAGAACCATCCCAATGAAGGAGTCTCTTTCGAATTGTGTGCAAATTGGGAGGTAAGTGCTATAAAGTTATAGTGGATAGTGGTAGTATAGATAACCTAGTTTTTGAGGAAATGGTAAACAAGCTAGATTTAAAAAGGTGTACACACCCTAATTTGTACAAGGTTTCATGGTTACAAGAAGGACATGAGATGATGGTGAATGAACAATGTTTAGTTACTTTCTAGATTGGTTCTTATAAAGATGAAGTGTTGTGTGATGTAATGCCTATGAGTGCTTGTCATGTGTTTTTGGGTAGACCATGGCAATTTGACAGGGAGGCCATTTATAATGGCAAAAAGAATGTGTATTCCATCTAGAAAGATGGTCAGAAGTATGTATTGAATCCTCTCAGGGAAAAGGCGAGACAAATCAAAGAATCCAACTCCATTATTTGCTGTAGTGTTAAGAAGCAATGAATAGAGAAAGAGGAAGAGGTTGGAAACCATGATTTGAAGATGTTCAAAGAATAGGTTTCCAAAGAGAATAGCTGATCGGACCTCAAGTTCTTATAGTAGCACCATAAAGAGGAAAGAAATATAAGTCCAAAGGTATCTAGAGGACAGCAAGGTGAACCAATAGCAAGAAGTAATTCAGAAATTCAACTCAGCACAGATGGGACTGACTACTTGAGTGTGAAGAATGGTGAAGGATGGAAGGATGGTAGAAGGAAAGCTCCCATGGACAAGGAGTAGATTTGGATAAAAAACAAGCATGAGATTATAGTCCCATGCACATCTCAATGTTCTTGAGCTCTCCAACTCAGAAACATTTATTTACCCAGGGTGTCTGATGTAGGAGCATCTTGGGCGAACGGGCAATCCTACATCACCCAAAAACATTTCATTTTCATTTTGGTTTGGTTTCAGTTTTGCTTGACTTCTCTTGACAATAGATATGGCAAAGACATTCAATTTGAAAATATTACATATTGTTTTATGCATATGCTGGTAATGGTGAAGACTCGTAAGGTCCAGCTTCTCCCTGTAGGTCATGTTTAACTCTTTCATCAGCTTGACAGTTTTTTTTTGGTGGAATGAAGTTGTCACTCTCTTCAATATCTCGATCGCTAAGTGTGTTTGATGTTACATTGGCAGTAAGGAGAAGTGGCATCGATGGGGCAACCTTATGTCGGCAGGAGTCTTCTTAGCATCCCCTCGATACTTCGATGAGACTATATCGAGGTGACATTGTGATATCGTCGGGACATTGAGTCATGTCCCCTCGACATGCTGATGGAAGGCTGGGAACTCTTGTTGGTGGGAGTTGTATATATCGTTGGGACATTGGTAATGGTCTCCTTGATATGCTGATGAGGTGAGACCAAATGATGGTGATGGATGGTTGCGATCAAGAAGATTTGTCAGTGCCCGTTAGCCGTGGTGACTTCTGTGGGACTTGGTCATTTCGATGGGAGGTGATTTGATGTCCCTCTTATACCACCATTCTGCCATGAAAGTGTAGACCACCTATTGGACCGCGGGGAAATATTTCATCGTCGTTCTGTTGGGTCCCGTCCTGTGTTTCAAAGTATTGAAAAATGAATGGTTCAACAGGCCATTGTGCTTCCACATCAGAGATGACGGTTGACCTGTCATCTTGGCCTTTAAAAAGATCAACACTTTGATAGTTAGTGGAGTGGAGGAGAATAGAAGAAACAAAGGGAATAGGGAGAGAAAAGGGAATGAACCAGATACTGGAGTTTTGGATAGATACGGTGGTAGTTTGAACATAGAGAAGAAATGAATAAAGCCATTGACGGCTAAAGTAGATATATTTTTGTATTGCAGATAGATACATTTTAATATGTGTAAAAAATTCTAAATAAATAAATTTCAATTGAGTTCCAGTTGTTGGGTGTTGTTTTGTCTGTCTACTCTGCGTCAGTCTAGCTGATTCTATCTTGTTAAATGTCCATGAAGAGAAGACTGCGAAAGACCTTTGGAAGAATCTTGGAGATGTTTATCAGACTAAATCCCTGGTGAACAAGTTATTCCTGTAGAAGAAGATGTATTCTTTGAGGATGGAAGATGGAGGATCTGTTGCAGATCATTTGAATGCCTTTAACATGCTAGTTTCTTAGTTGACTTCCATTGGTATGAAGATGGAGGAGGAGGATCATTGAATGACCTTTCTTTGTTCTTTGCCAGACTCATGGGACCACCTTGTCATGACCATTGGGAGCACTACTACCACCTTCAAGATGGATAAAGTGGTTTCTTCCCTATTGTCTGAAGAGATGCGAAGAAAGTCTTCCGAGTTGGCTAAGGAGGCTCTTGTGGTTCGTGGTAGATCCAAAGATAAAGGGAAAAAGAAAGACAAGAAAATAGAAAAGGGTAGATCCAAATCCCATGGGAGATTTAAGTCTCCTGGAAAGGCCAAGGCACTGTGTTGTAACTATAGAAAATCTAGGCACTTCTGAAAGGAGTGTAAGGAGGAGAAGAAGAAAAAGAAGAACTTCTCTAATTTAGATTCTAACAAATCTCAAGATGATGGTGCTGCTTTTGTTGCTGCCTTGGCCACCCATGCATCAAAAGATGTGTGGTTGAGAGAATCTAGTGCTTCTTTCCGCATGACCTCACATTGAGGTTGGTTTACAAAGTATGAAGAATTAGATGGTGGGAAGGTGTACCTGAGTGATGACTATCACCTGAAGATGGTTGGCCATGGAAGAGTCTTGATTTGATTCCTTGATGGATGAGTGAAGGGGATCAATGGTGTTCTGCATATACCTGGTTTAGTATGGAACCTTCTTTGTATAAGTAAGTTGAATGATGTGGGTTTGTACGTTGTCTTATCAAATGGAGGATGCAAGATGACTAGAGGAGCTATGGTGCTTGCTAAGGGTACTGAGAGAGGTACTCTATTTTAGCTGGATGCATGCACTATTTAGTGCGGTGGTTCTTGCATTTTGAAGAAAAGAGTTTCAGATTCTTCATCCTCACCATTGGAACTAACAACAAAGAAGTGTGTTGCATCAACTTCTGATGGTCATTCTTTCTGGGTACCTAAGGGTGCGAATGCTTCAGAAATGAAACTTCCTACTGAGAAGACAATATTGTGGCATGAGAGACTTGGCCACATTGGTGAGAAGGGTTTTAGAGATCTGAAAAACAAAAACCTCATTGAGGGGTTAAATGATTGAAATCTTGAGTTTGATTTCTGTGAACATTATGTATATGGAAAACAAAACCATGTTCAATTTTACTCTAGTTCGCACAAGTCTTCTGGGGTGTTGGATCTTATTCATTCTAATGTGTTTGGTTCTGTGAATGTTCCTTCGATTTCTAAATCTTTATATTTTGTATCATTTATTGATGACTATATTAGAAGGACATGGGTTAATTTAGTTGGTTCAAAGAGTTTAAATCTTTTGCTGATAATTAGACTGGTAAAAAGATTAAGTGTTTGAGAACTGACAATGGTGGTGAGTTTTATTCAGAAAATTTTGAGAAATGTTGTAAAGAACATGGGATTGAAAGACATAAGACAACTCCATACACCCCTTAGCAAAATGGAGTTGTAGAGAGGATGGACATCATGTTGATAGAGAGGGCTAGGAGTATGCTTAGTGGAGCTAGCCTCGAACAAAATTTTTGGGTTGAAGCTGTAGCCACTGCTTGTTACCTGATTAATAGGTCTCCTACTCTAGCGCTTGTTGAAAAGACACCCATGGAGGTGTATTCTAGTAAGAAGCCTTCTTTGCGACATCTTCGCATTTTTGGTTGTGAGGCATATGCACATGTGCCTAAGGAGAAGAGGTCAAAATCAGAGAACAAGGTAGTTAAGTGTATCTTCATTGGCTATGGTGTCGGTGTGAAAGGGTACACGCTTTGGGATCCTATGACCAAGAAAGTCTTGTAGAGAAGAACTATTATTTTCAGAGAGGTAACTCCTCATGTTGTTCTACATCTAGAAGAAAAAGAAAAGAAAGAGTATGTGGTTCAGATTCCTACTACCCATGAGAAGACTGAATCAAAAGATCCTATTGGACCTCATGATGAGGAGAGCTCTAGAAGCTCTGAAAGTTCAGAAGAAGAAGAACCTCCACCTCAGCTTTTGAGGAGGTCTACATAGATTAGGAAGTAACTTGGGAGGTTTGGTTATTCATTGCTTGATTCTAGTTGTGTTTTTGCCTTGATTTCTAACACTGATGAGCCTAGAACTGTGAAAGAGGCTATGGGTATGAAAGATGTAGGTTCCTGGAAGGAGGCCATGGAAGAGGAGATGGCTTCTTTCGAAAAGAATAAAACTGGGAACCTGGTGCCTTTGCCTGAAGGATAAAAACCTGTTGGGTGCAAATGGGTGTTCAAAAAGAAACTTGGTGTAGATGGCAGTGCTGAGAAATATAAGGCCAGATTGGTTGCAAAGGGATATTCTTAGGTGGAGGGAATTGATTATGGTGAGATTTTCTCTCCCATTGCGAAGCTAACATCTATTCAATTCTTGTTATCTCTTGCAACAACGTATGATCTAGAAGCAGAACAAATGGATGTGAAGATAGCTTTCCTTCATGGTGATTTGGAGGAGGAAATCTATATGTCACAGCTAGCGCACTACGTGGTGAAAGATAAAGAAACTCTGGTTTGCAAGTTAAAGAAGTCTTTGTATGGTTTGAAACAGTCTCCTAGGATGTGGTACCAGAAGTTTGATGCCTTTGGGTTGAGTATTGGATTTCTATGATGGAAATCAGATCATTGTGTTTATTTCAAAGTTGACAATGATTGCATTCTCATTATTGCACTATATGTTGATGATATGTTGTTAATTGGGAATGGTAAAATTTTGATTTCTAATTTGAAGTCTCAAGTGTCAACACAGTTTGAAATGAAAAATTTAGGAGCAGCCAAGTACATTATGGGGATGGAGATCAGAAGAGATAGAGCAAACATAAAACTTTGGTTAGGCCAAAGTAAGTATGTTAACATTGCATTGGAGAGATTCAGCATGGCTGATCGCAGACCTTTGACTATTCCTGTTACGATGGGGACAAAGTTATCTATTGCAGATTGTCCAAAGTCTCCTTCTGAGAGAGAGGATATGAGCAGAGTTCCTTATGCTAGTGTGGTTGATAGTTTGATGTATGTTATGGTTTGTACAGGACTAGACATTGCCCAAGCAATGGGAGTCCTTAGTCGATTCATGGCTAATCCTGGATAGGTACATTGGGATGTAGTGAAGAGAGTGTTTAGATATTTGTGGGATAGTTCTAAGTATTCCCTATGTTATCATGGTTATCCTACAGGACCTCAACATTCTATGAGTATTCGTGGATATGTGGATTCTGATTGGGCATGTGACATTAACAACAGGAGATCCACCAGTGCCTACGTGTTCACTATGTTTGGTGGGACTATCAGTTGGATGAGTAAGTGGCAACATGTGGGCTCTTTGTACACGATAGAAGCATAATACATGGTAGCTACTCATGCTTGTAAGGAAGCCATTTGACTTAAGACGTTGTGTTTAGATATTGGTTTTGATGCAAGACATATTACTATCTGTTGCTACAGTCAGAGTGCCATTTGCTTAGCAAAGAATCCTACTTTCCATGCTAGAAAAAAGAACATTGATGTTTAGTTTCATTTTATTCATGATATGGAAGAAGTTGGGAAGGTCATATTGGAGAAGTTTGACACTTTGAAGAATGTTGCAAATGCACTGACGAAACTTGTGGGCAGAGATAAGTTCAGATGGTGTTTGGAGTCTATGGGCCTCTTGGCCCCTAGCAGTTAAAATCATGTCATCCTATTGGCTCTTGAAAGGTGTTCAACAAGTGGGAGAATGTTGGGAATTAAGGTGTCTTAACCTTTGCATGTTCCTAGCATTTATTATTTAATTGTATATTTATTTTTATCTATTATTGTAGTTTCTATATAAATCTTATTTTTGTCACTTTGTGGTAGTTGGAATAGTGATGTGTCATCCCACATGGAAGGTGACTAGATGTAATTTTGTCCTCATGTGAGGAGATAGGCATCCCACTTTCTGGTAGAAGACTTTTGCCATGTGTCGATATCTTTTGGGTGTTGTAAGAGGTCTATGACACATAAGAGTTATGACAGATTCCTATTACAGAATCTATGACATGTAAGAGCCAAAAATAGAAGATCCTATGATAGATGTGACAAATGTCATGAAGCATATATTTGCATGGAGAAGGTAGGCGCTCAAGTTTGACTATGACAAGTTGTAAGAGAATCCACTATTAATAGTCAGTTATTACAGATTCTCTTATAGCTATAAGTGTTGTCATATATGATGGATTTTATGGCATTGTAAGAGCATCTATCATACCTATATTGGACAAATTTGGGGTGCCCAATTTTGGGGGTTGTAAGGGATGAAAGGGAATCTCTTACAGGTGTCATACACATGTTTTATGGCCTTGGAAATTGGACCATATGGATTTGGACGAGATTCTTGTGTTGAATTTCTCTAGAAGCTTCCTCCATTTGTAGTACTTTATTTATACAGGTGCTTCGAGTTGGAGTTGTGTAGTTGATTTGTAGGTACTGTTATGCTGCCAGAATTGCTCCAGAAATGACATTTTGAAGACTCTTGAAAGAACTTGTATTGCAACTGTATTGTAATCACCATTAGATTTGATACTACATTGTGTAAGTTTTGGAGCTGAAAGGGTTTTCCCCACATATATCTTGTGGCTCTTACATTCTACTTCTTGTATTTTGTTTAATCTCTTTTTTATATGTTTCACCTATATGTAATTGTAAGGATCTAAAAATTTGCATATTATTCCCCTCATTAGTCCGGTGTAGGAAGTGTTTCCACATAGCTTACTTCCTTTCAAAAAACATGGCACTTGAACTTTCATAACTCTTCAATGTACTCATCCTAGAGATTTGAAAAAGTTGTAAAATTGGGCAAATAGGGTTTGTGCAAGATCATGGGGGTGTAAAAAGTGGCGATGTGATGACCAAAATTTTGCCCTTATGGCTGATGACTTTTTTATCTGAATTTGATGAAACGAAAAGGGAAAAAAATGTCATCTTTCCACCAATATAAGATATGCCTTATTTTGAATTTAATAGATAATTATTATTCATTTTCTACATACATTACGACTAAAGTCCTGATTGATAGGCTGATTGGAAAACTTCTATAATTTTCAAACTATTTCACATTTTTTGAATCTAAAAGATGTGTCACATTCTATACTTCCCATACTATAGGATAAAAAAATAAAAATTGAATTTCATAAATTTTTGACCGAGTTGTGGTGGTCAGACAAACACATTTTTATAATTTTGAAATGTTCTAATAAAAAATCATAACTAATTATTTACTTGCAAAAAAATTACAAAAAAAATGCAGCACATCTGGCATGCGTCCTCTACTTATATTGAAAGTTTCAGAAAAAAAATATTATTTTTCTTACATACTTAGGTTGGTCAGACATACACCTTTTTTCTTTTTCCTAAAAATTTAGTACTACTGCATTGAAATTTCAAATTTTCACAAAATAGATTTACTTTTTTCCAAAAAAGGACTAGTAGCCTAGAAACTACATTCAATTTGCTACAAATTCTATTCTTACATATTTTCCAAATTATGTTAATAACCTATTCAAATTTTTATGTCAAGTTGCCTAACTCTATTTTTTCTAAATTTTCATTGCCACTTAGGGGCCTAGTTTGGACCCCTATGATCCTGTACTGACCCAATAAAAGGTTTAAGTAATGTATCCAGCCTTATCATGAACTGGGTTCAAGCCTCATTGAGTATGCTCTCCATGTTACAAGTGCCATATGATGGTGAGTGAGTATTACAATTGACAAGGAAAAAAGTTTAAGCTTTTAAACAATGCACATAAGTAATGTCTTAAAGAGATCAAAGTCCATGGAGCATTTTTAAAAGTAATTCTTAAATTCCTCCTTAAATGATACTTATAAAACCAAATGTTGTAGCTCTCTTATAATAAATTTAGCATCTCTAATACAATCTTTTAAAACAAAAAAGCTTAGGAAGCGCTGCAAGTGTCTCAAAGTATCCCTTAGAGAGGTCTTAAAGGTAACTTATACACCCTAAGTTTGCAAATGTCCCTTTCATGCCATGATTATATTCGTATGACTCTAGTTATTTTGTGCCTTTCATATACATGGCATGACTCATGAATACATCCTTCCACTTTTCATGTTATATTATTATTTTTAATGGAGACTATGTGGAGTTAAATCAAATCTGGTACCCAATGTTTGCAACATTTTTGTTTTTTTGTAGAAAATATAATTCTCTTCTTGATTTTTTTTATTAGTGTAGAAGAAAAATTGGAAGAAATTAAAAATATTTGGATGTTTTCACTTTCATGCATGCATATTATTTTCCATATGGTGGCTTCTCTATTACCCACTTATTTACACATGTATCTAGACATATTTTTGTTTGGGTTTCAATGTACAATGGATCTATTTTTCCTTATGGGTTTAATGGAAGATATATCACAACAAAGGAATAAGAGGGAGTTGATTGTGGGACAAAATTTTGTCATAGACAAGGAATTTTTGGGTGACCTATTTGAGTGGCTTCTGTGTGTTCTAAGATTGAGCTACAAGTCCAAGGCAATGTGTTTTGAGTGGGACAAGTTGTGGAAATACCCATGGTGAAGGTGAAGGTTGTGGATCCCTCAACCAATAGAGAGGATCCCACAACAAAGTATATTCAAGTGTTATTTACCGAATCATCTTACATATTTAAATATAGAATGTTTAGTAAAATTTGTTTGAAAATCACTAAATATTTATAAAAAAATAGGATCTATAGTTGAGAAGCCCAATTTACCCATTGAAAACTAGATGACTATAAACAACAATGTAATCTAAAATATATGATTATCAATGATTGATGGGAAGATATATTTAAATATATTTAATAAACAAAGAATTATATAAAATCTATAATATTCTATATAATATATTTAATAAGATATATTTGTTTGACCAAAGTTTGAGTTTTCTTTTTAGCTTATTAATGAACCATTTCCATATTTCACATCGGGAAGATATATTTAAATATATTTAATAAACACATAATTATATAAAATCTATAATATTCATTATTATTTTTTTGTTGTATAAACCCTGGTTAGGGACCAGGGACCCATCCAAAAATAGGGCATAACCCTTAAGTCTATCCATGAATTGTCATTACAGAAGCATAAAACTAGGGTGAGAGGGCAAATTACAAGGCCCTCTCCCCATATAATGTCTATAAGCTATACTAACTTAACAACATAAAACACTAGTGTATTAGGAAAATGTGGATAATATCAATAATCAATAAATAACCAATAACACAATAGAAATTGCAATAACAAGATTTAAAACAAAGAACAAACCTTGCAAACCTTATTACCTCACGGCTTCCATTGTTCGCCTAATCTCAATCAATCTTTTGTATGAATGAAGCCCTCAGAAAGTGCACTTCCTTGCTTTTTCTTCAAGATGTCAATAGTTCTTGTAATGAAGATGAGCTTCAATACAATAAAAAGGGTGATCGCAAGGTATGGAATAGATTTGGGTGCCAAAGGCACGCTGTGAATTTTGCAGAGTAAGTTTACTAAAATCTTAGATGATAAAAATGGAGGAATAGGGTTCAATTTATAGACTTGGGAGAGAGAAGATCAATGGTATAGAAAGAAAAAGAAGATCAATGGTAGAGGATGGTTGAGAGATGTGCGCGAATAGAAAGAAGACAAGCCTCACACAAAAAGCTGTTTTGTTTGAGTTAATTGCTTTCTTTTTTAAAGATAAGATTTGATTTCATAAATTAGAAAGCTTTTTTCTAATTTAAGAGTTGTTGATAAAAACAAGATTGATTGAATCAATTAACTCAACTTGTGATTTGCTTTTGCATGATTTGAGAGAATTTAAATAATAAATTATTTAATTTTGTGTGCATGAAGAAGAAGATTTATTTTTAGAAGATTTGGAAGATTTTTGAGGAATTAGAAGATAAGAAAGCAAATTAAATAAATAAATTTATTTAATTATTTGTGCATGATTTGGAATAATAAATAAAATATTTGATTATATTTTATTTTTAGAGATTGAAAGAATTTAAATAAATTTGATTGATTTATTTAAATTTGGAAGAATAATTTGATTTAACTAAATAATGTAAATTATTTAATTGCAGATAAGAGGATTTGGAAGAATTTAATTAAATAAAGGATTTTATTTAATTATTGGAAGATATTAGAAGAGGTAATTAAATAATTTGATATTTAATTAATTTAGAGGAATATGAATTGAATAAATAAATTGATTTATTTATTGATAGAGGAATTAAATGGAATAAATATTAAGAATATTTATTTAGACAGAGACGTGTTATTTTTAGGCGTATACATTTTGCCCCTCTTTGATGCAATGTGTTTTATCATGTTGTTTCAAACAATAGATTTTCTAATAATAATACATGCCCTAGTTTGCCCCTGGTACAGGTTTTAACGACAGGATGATGCCCCCTCGGGAGATTGGACGAGAAGGAAGGTAGAAGGATGTGAGACAGACAATCTCACGATGAAGAAGGCTGAATAGTTAGGATGAAGAAATTGGTTGAAGAAAGAGCTGAATGATACGTGATGCAAGATAAAATGATAACACACACAAGCAAGCAAGCAAGTATACACAAATGATACAAGAACAAACAAGGCGTTGCCCCTGTCAAGCAGTAAATCAATGATTAATCAATATTGATTGATGATAGTGTTGTCATGGCAGGGAATGATAGATCCCTAGAGCAACACGAAAGATAGTGTTGTCATGGCGAGGAACAATAGGTCCCTAGAGCAACACGAAAGTTATTGTTGTCATGGTGGGGAATGATAGATCCCTAGAGCAACACGATAGGCGTGGGAAAGATACATCCCACTAATACTTATGACTGATTGAGTTGTACGATTAGACAAGGAACAAGACCACTAATTGTGATTGGATCATTTGACAAGATTAACTTGACTTGATTGGTATGGATTAAGGATGGACCTGCATTTGGATCATTGCTCAGGCTAATAGCTAGAACTGTTGACGTGAGATACAATGATAGATAGAAAGAGATATTTGATAGAAGAATGACTCGACAGAAGGAATCACAAGCTTTTATTTGTAAACATTGATACTCTGCACAGAATTTTTATTGCATGGGATATGGATGCTTTGTGCATGCTTTCTCGATGTGAATGGTTTTGCCATCTTAATATTGCAAGTATTTTTGAAGTGCTTATTTCATCATTGGGCTTTTTTATTTTTTTTGTGTTTTTGAAATGTTGTAAGAAAATACAAGCATCTAGGTATAATTAAACCATGATGACTTGAGTATCGCTTACATGGATTTTGATTTAGCAAGTTAATACAAGCATCTAGGTATAATTGACACTAGATGACCTGAGTATTTCTTGTGTATCAACAGACAAGGATTTCCCCCTTTCATGTTAGACCTCTAATGTCCTCGATGATCTTTTGCTAATCATGTCCTTAGACAAGGCTTCACATTACTAAAGATTGATCCACAAATAATAGACAAAGAAAATGATTATGCCCCCATAATAGCATCTCTAGCTTTTAGCATCCTCGAGTAGCATAGAAAGACATGATAACAAAAATCAAGATGCTGTAACATAACCTGATCACAACCACAAAACATTCTTGCATTTAGATGTGTTTTTCTTTCCATAATTTAGATAGAATCATTTAGAGTGCTTAGATACTTGTTTGCTTTGCGTTGGATAAGTTGATGTCTTTGCACCAATATTTTTTGTTTGAAGGTGGGCTTTTGCTTGTGCTTGTATGCATGGTGAAACATAGCCTAAGGGATTGACCTAGTGCCTTGGGGGTGCATTGCTAAATGACCTTGCCTACGTGACGACATAGAGGCAATGTAGTTTAGGACTTGGACTCAGACACGGATGGACTAGAGGATAGGCGACAAGATATGGGACAGATGGGAAGTGGAGCCTCGGGGGCACATTGATAATGGCCTTGCCTACGTGATGACGCAGAGGCAACGTAGTTCAGGGTTGACCCTATGATACTGACGACAGACGCTATGCTAGGCTGACACTATGGATAGGATACTAGATAAGACCTTAGTTGACAAGGTGATAAAAGAGATAGAGTATCAAGCCACGATAGGTTATTGCTAGGTTTTTATTGTGAGCCAGATATGAATTGAATGAGGGACAATGGTAGGAGGAATGGACACAAGGTGATTGGTTTCCCAAAGATGAAGGAGGCAGTTTATCACAAGTAGCACCTGCTTACTGGGTTTTCACCACTTATTTTTATTTGCATGAAAGCTAAAAGTACACATGATGCCTGTTTGTCAGGTTTTCATCATGGTACCTATCCAAGGTGCCTGTTTGCCAGGTTTTCACCAAAGGATGATTTTTTTTGTTATTTTTTCCACTTTTTTGATTTTTTGAATTTTTGCCCCCCTTACATTGGGGTTCTCTTAGGTATAGAATCGGCAAAGATGCATACTGTTGATTGGGTCATCGAACAACTCACCCTCTGATGTTGCTAACTGATATGCTCCTGATCCATAGGCAGTAATGATTACATAAGGTCTAAGCTAGTTGGGCTCAAACTTACCTTTCTTTTCCCGATCCTGCTGATTGCGGGGATTTTCCTTGAGTACTAGATCACCAACATTGAAAGTCCCCTTGGACGGACCCTGTGATTGTAGGTTCATGACATTCTCTGTTGATATGCCTTGAGATGGTTGAAGGCGTTCTGTCTCTTCTCCTCTAACAACTCTAACTCTTGCAGTCTGGAAACTCTGTAGTCTTCATTAGTGATAAGACCTTTTAATGACACCCTTAGAGATGGCAACTCGACCTCGATGGGAAAAATGGCTTCTCATCCATAGACAAGAGCATAAGGGGTAGGACCTGTGGGAGTGCGTATACTAGTTTGATAGGCCCACAGAGTAGGATTCAGTTGTATGTGCCAATCATGACCAGCATCGTTGACTGTCTTCTTGAGGATTTTCAAGATTGTTTTGTTGGATGCCTCTACTTGGCCGTTGCCTTGTGGATAGTAGGGGGTGGAGAAATGGTGTTGGATTCTGAATTTGTCACAAAGTTCTTAGACATCCTGGTTCTTGAAAGGTCTTCCGTTATCCGTGACTATGGATGAGGGAATTCCGTATCTGTAGATGAGGTAATTGAGGATGAATGAGGTAATTTGTTTACCTGTGACATTAGTGAGTGGAACGACTTCAATCCACTTGGTAAAATATTCAGTGGCAGTTATTATGAAGTTGTGGCCATTGGATGATGAAGGGTGAATTTTTCCCATAATGTCGAGTCCCCATTGACAAAAGGGCCAAGGTGTCATTAAAGGTCGTAGCTCTTGAGTTGGCACATGGACGAGGTTTCCATGTATCTGGCACTACTTGCATTTCTTCACAAACTGATATGAATCAGTTTCCATGTTTGGCCAATAGTATCCCAAATGCATGAGTTTCTTAGCTAAAGAAGGACCGCTAGAGTGTGTTCCACAAATTCCTTCATGCATGTCTCATAAGGCAGTTTGAGATTCTTCCCATTCTAAACATCGGAGTAAAGTACCATCCAAAGCTCGTTGGTATAGGGTATCATCGATAATGGTGTAATGGGAGGTTTGGCGAATGAAGGTTTGGTGTTGGTTAGAAGACAAGTCAGGCGGTAGGGTGTTACCCTTGAGGTAAGTGTAAATATTACCATACCAAGGTGAATTAGATCTGACTAATAGGCATATGGAGTGTGTTTTAGGGATATCATAAGTTGGTTGCATAATTGACTCCACCAAGAACTCATACTGTGATTCATTCTCTGGGATCTTGAGGAGTGAGGCAATGGTCGCCATGGCATTTGCTGTTTTGTTTTCAATGCAAGGTATTTGCTCAAAGGAGATTATCACAAAGTACTCTTTAAAGTCATCTACCATACACTTGTATGGGATTAACTTGTCATCTTCGTTGACTTGATTTATTACCAGTTGGGAGTCGCCATAGACATGTAGCTCCTTTATTTTCCATTCTATTGCCATTTTGAGACCAATGACCAAGGCCTCATACTCTGCTATATTGTTTGTGCATGGGAATAACAGATGATAAGACTTAGATATGGTGTCGCCGTGAGGAGTGACCAACAAGATTCTTGCCCCCGATCCATAGTTTGTATAGGATCCATCAAAGTAGAGTATCCATGAGTGTGTTGTGATACTAAGTATGGATTCATCTGGAAACTTGAATGTCATTGGTGTGGTATCCTACAATGGTACTTCTGCTAACTGATTGGCAATGATTTGACCTTTGATAGCCTTCCTTTATACATACTCAATGTCATATTTGCTTAGGAGCATTACCCACTTAGCTAGGTGACATGTGAGAGCGGCTTTGCTTAATAGGTCCTTTAATGGATCTATCTTTGCAATAAACTTGACTGAATGTGCTAGCATGTAATGTCATAGTTTTTGGGAAGCAAAAACCACAACAAGACATGATCTTTCTATTTGAGAATATTGCAGTTTGTAGCCCACCAATGTGCGACTGATGTAGTAGATAGCTCTTTCTTTGCCTTCATAATCATGTTGTGCTAATAGGGCTCCGAGAGCTGTTGGCCTAGCAAATATATATAGATACAGTGGCTTACCTTGGATAGATGGCATCAGAATAGGTGGATTCATTAGGTATTCCTTTAGCTTGCGAAATCCTTCCTCACACTTTTCATCCCATCTGAATGGTATGTTTTTGTGCAATAGGTGAGTAAAAGGTTGACACTTGTCTGCCAGTTGTGATATGAACCGGTGGATTGCCTGTAACTTGCCTTGTAGAGACCGCAGTTGAGTGATGTTCTTTGGCGGTGGCATTTCCATGATAGCTTTGACTTTGGAAGGATCTACTTCGATCTCATTTGCTGATACAATGAAGCCTAAGAGCTTGCTGGAGGTGACTCCAAACACACATTTCTTCAGATTCAACCTGACTTTGAAGTGTTCCAGTCTCTGAAAGACCTTCTCTAGTACATCGAGGTGGGATTCTCTTGTGAGTGACTTTGCAAGGATGTCATCTACATAGACCTCCATTGTGACATGCATCATTTCATTGAAGATAGTAGTCATAGCATGTTGATATGTTTCCCCTGCATTCTTTAACCCAAATGGCATGACGTTGTAGCAAAAGGTGCCCCATGGACAAGTGAAAGCTATTTTATGCTGGTCTTCTGGTGCTATCCTGATTTGATTGTATCCGGAGAAGCCATCCATAAGAGATAACATGGTGTGTCCTGCTGTCAAGTCAACTATGATATCAATGTTAGACAACGGAAAGTCATCCTTGCGGCAAACCTTGTTTAGATCTCAAAAATCATTGCACAATCTGACTCTGCCATCAAGTTTGGATACTGGCACTATGTTGGATACCCACTCTGGATAGTCTATTGCTCTGATGAACCCTACATCTAGTAGTTTCTTGAGTTCCTCTTTTACTAGTAATGAAATGTGTGGATGCATCTTCCTGAGCTTCTGCTTGATTGGTTTGACCCCTGGATCTAGTGGAAGATGATGGAGAATCAATTCTGGATCTAAATTGGGCATATCTGCGTATGACCAAGTAAAGTTGACTTGCTTTTTCTTGAAGAATAGTATAATTTTTGTCTTTTTCGATGGAGATAGAGACTTTGCAAAGTGAATGATCTTAGGATTATCCTCTTTTCTAATGTTGACAGGTTCTGTAGGTTCCAAAATGATCTGAGACTTCTCCTGGTACATGTCATTGGGGAGAGTGTCAAGCCTTCCATCGTCTGGATCCTCAAAGAGGTTTTGACCATCCGATGCATCCTTTCTTTTTACTATTTTAAATCAGATATTGCCGCAGAGTGGTTTTCACCATCAGATCCAGTCTTTATTTTTATATTTTTGCGACTGGAAGGCTTGACACCCTCGCCAAAATAAGCCACGGTGTTGAGTTCAATGGAGAAGCCAGCTTTATGATCTCCTATAGGTAGGTGGTCCCTAAGTTCCATGTAGTCAATATAGGCATCGTTATTTTGGAATATGTCTAGTTGTGGGGTTCCTTGTAAATCTGAGTCGATAAGTTTAGGATGCATAAGGGGAAGGGGATCGGAAGATAGATCTGATTTGTTGGGTGTGATAGTTTGAATGGATACATGGTCAAGATTTAGATTGGTAGGGATAGGATCTAAGATGGTACTTTCCTCCAGATTGTTTATTACGATGGAACTCTGATCTTCCTCGAAAGTCGTATTCTCAGGAGCTGGTGAATCACACTCCAATGGTCTATGTGTTAGTGTTTGTCCCTCATGGTAGGGGCTATAGGTTTGAACGATATCAATTCCTTTGTCCTCATAGGAGTGCTCTGTGAGTTCATCCCACTCATACTCATTAAAGTCTGTGTCACTATCTTCTTGTAGGTTATGGATCTATTCCACAAAACAAGCATTTGCCTTAGCTTTGACCTTTTTCCTTGTATCCTAGTCCTTTTGTATTTCTTGCCAATGAGGATGAGGAGGGTTAGATGGGCTTTGTAATTCCTTCTTTTCTTAGGCCATTGGGACCTTGTCCTTCATAACCCATTCTGTGTAGGATAGACTCACCACACCCATAGATTTCTGTTGGGAACTTAGGTGGTTCTTGTTGCGTGTTATCTTCCTCTGTGTAGAGCCATTGTAAGACATCTCTTTGTTCACTCTCATCTGATAGGGTCCCCCATTTTACAAAGGGAGCTATGGGAGGTTTGGGAGGAGCAGAAGGTTTTGGAATGTACTTAGGTGTAGGTCACCCAAAGGATCTTGGAGATAGGGGTATTTTGGCTAAGTTGAGGCTATGCTCGATGGAGTATTCCCCTACCCTGTTTCTTTGATTGTAATTTTCTACTCCTTGGGCTTGGATGAAGAAGCTTCAGAGGTAGAATCATGCTATGAGATGGGGGATTTGGAAGCTCTATTGTTGGGAATGATGCAATGAGGCTTTGAGCAGATAGTGTTATAATGCTGAAAAGGGTCAGGATCACCTTGGATGGTGATCTGTTTGCCGTTGTGACAAAATTTGATGCATTGGTGGTAGGTAGAATGCACAGCTTTCATGACATGAATCCAGGGTCTACCTAGGAGGATGTTATAGGCTAGCTCCATGTCTAGGACTTGGAAAACAACATCCTTTATCACTAGTCCAACTTGTATCGGTAACACCATTGTTCCTTTAGTAGTTCTTTCTTCTTCATCATAGGCCTTAATAGTGATCTTTTTCCTAGGATCCACTATAGTTTCTAAGAACCTCAATGTAAGGACTAGCTTGAGCATGCAAATATTTCAACTGGCTCCTCCATTAATAAGAACTCTTTTGATACAATGTTTATGAATGAAGACAATGATATGCAAGGGTGTGTTATGGGGCTGAGATACTGAAAGGTCATCCTATTCGGTGAATGATATGGTGCTAGAGGAGGTTAGATTTCCTACCATAGCTTGAAACTTCTCTTGGGCCAGGTTTGTGGGCACAGTTGTTTCTACTAGGGATTTATCAAGTATTTCCTTGTGGGAGGGAGATACAGGCAACAACTCTAAGATAGATATGTGGGCAATGACACTGTACGTATGGGAGTTAGATGGAGAAGGTGATGACCTTGGAGGAAGCATATTTAATGTGACCTTACCACTGTGGGTGATGATGCTGCAATTAGTTTTGTTTGGTCCTGATTGTTGGTTGAATGTGACTACAATGACTTGTGGGATGTGCTCTGATATGCAGTTGACAGTATAATTGAATGGCACACTTGCATAGTTTGCATTATTGTGTCCGTTGTTTTGATTCTACTTGTTGCGGTTGTTATTGTTGTTATTGTTGTTGTTGTTGTTGTATGGCTTGTCATGGTTGAGGAGTGGATCCTTGTATGACACATGCGTCTTGTTAGAGGTATGTTCTTTAGTGCCTACCTGATTTTGGTCAAGTATGTCTTGAATGACGTGTTTGCGATGGATACAGTCATTGGTCTTATGGCCTCTCCCTCTATGATATTCATAGAAATTAGTATCTTTCCAATAATGAGGTTTCACTTGAGGTTCATAGTCGCTAGTGGGAGGAAGAGTGATCTCATTGTTGGCTAATAGCTTTCTTAATGCAGACTCCTGGGACTCCCCTAGTGGTGTGAATTTACGTCTAGGGTTGGAGGTGAACCATGGCTTTGGCTCGCAAGAGAAGGTTTTGTTTAGTGTAGCATTGCTTGCTTCTCCTTTGAGAGTGAAGATTGGTTGTTGTTTGGGAGCTGCCACTTTGGCGTGGTGTAGTTAGAGTTAGGGGTGTCCTTGTACAACTTTATTTGCCCCTTGGAGATCATAGCTTTCTCAATAAATAATCCCATCTCAATGACTTTCATAAATGAGGTAGGGCATTGAATTTGGATTTGGTAACTTAGATCGGGGTTAAGGTTGTGGACAAACATCTTTGTCATTTTTTTCTTAGGCACGTCATATGAGCATTTGCTCGCAAGTTGTCTCCACCTTTGTAAGAAAGAGGCGAAGAATTCTCCACCCTTTTGCTTTGTATTGCATAGGTCAAGCATGGAGACTTTGTGTTCAATGTTATATGAGAAGTGTGGAATGAACTTGTTTACTAACTCATCAAAAGTTTTGATACCTGGAGGAAGTCATGATAACCATTCCATGGCTTGTCCACCTAGAGATCTAGGGAATAGTCTCATTAGGAAAGTTTCGTTATGAGCTACTTCTAGGCACCAGCGCTAAATTCCCTAATGTGATCTCTTGGGTCTCCTTTCCCTTTTATTTGTCAAACTTAGGAACATCAAACCGAAAGAGGAAGGGTACCATGTTCAAGCTTTTGTCAAAGGGATACAGTGCGATGTCTTCCAAGGAATAATGTTTAGCGGGCGTCCCCATTTTGAGTTCCACTAATTTTTGTGTTAGGCCTTTAACTTGTTTCTGTAATGTTTCCATAGGTATGTTTGGGTCTTTGACTTTCTTTCCTTTGTCTTTGTCAAGGGAGCTTTCCTCATGTGTGCTCTTTTCATGATTTCTTTTCTCTCCCGGTTCTTTTAATGCATCGATGTCAAAGTCGGCGGGGAGTTTAAGTCCTTAGTTTGCAAGATGAAGAAAGTACTTTTGAGGGTCCTCGTTGAGCACTTTGGCTAGCATGCATTGAAATTTATGATCTTGGAGGGCTCTGTGGTATTGCTCATGGGAGATTTCCTCATCATTGTCATGAGGGGACACAATCCTATCTGATGTTCTGGCCATTTCAAGCTGCTTTTGGTGTTGGGATCTAGTTAAGACCATGCAAGGCAATGTGGGAAGGAGTGGGATGAAACTAGAGACTTTGGTAAGGTGTTGGTGTAGGTTGGTGAGAAGGGGATACTTGTGGTGACGAGGTTCGAATAAGGGACTCTTTTGATCAATGATTCCAAGTAAGTTTGTCGACACAAGATGATAACCACAAGTAAGGGTAGCCAGTACCCATTTACTATGTAGAGACTAGTCTTGCACCAAGACCATTAGTGAAGTTCTATGACCTACTAGGGTTACTTGAATCTGAAATGATCTGAAAAAGGTCTTGCACTAATCTGATATGGATACTTTGTCTTTGTTTATGGGAAGACGCGGTAAAAGGTGGACGAGACTACCGACGAAAGAGAAGGTATGCTGTGGAAATGAATGGAAGAGGTGACTGCATGATAAATCTGATCTCAGAAACTAGAACAAGGCTGAAATGGGTATCCAAAAAGGTTGATATTTTTTTCTCAAAACACTGGGAAATGCTCACTGTTGTGGATGCACAACAATAAATGTGCTAAAACAGAGGATAAATGCGCAGTAAGTTGGGATAAATGCATAGCTCTGGTGAAGGATAAAGGCGCAGTAATAGATGACAAATGCACAGGAAGTCACAGTAAATGCACAATAGGTTGAAATGGATACGCAGCTTCAGAGGGTAAATGTGCAACTTTAGTTTTTTGATTGTTATTGCAATTTTCTCAGCACATTTTTTGGTGTTTTTGGTTTCTTGGTTGCACGTTGGTCTTTTTGATCTAAATTTCTCAATTATGGCAAGTAAAACACAGCAAACACAAAGAAGTTTTCATGATTTTTTTGATCTTTTTAAAAAAAATTTGACTCTTTTTGACTCAAAAGCAAGTACAAATCCTAGGCTGGCTAGGACAATATAAACTGAATTCTCACTATTTCTAGTTGAGGCATCTTCGGGAGGTGATAATCTCCCTTCCTTGCACCAGCTTATAGGGGTTTTTGGCTACTAAAAATAAAGGATGATTAGTAAGTGCAACCGTTCAAGTGGTTATACATGTGGCAGTGCTACTCTCCATTATGGAGTCTCCTAGCCTTCAAGGGTTGCACCTTGGAGGGTTTTGGGGGAGATTGGCTGTTGGTATAACACAACAACACTCGTTGCTTGAAGCTTTCACTCCAAGCATAATTTATTTATAGAGGCTTGGTAGAGCTTGGCTTTAGCTTGTTACCACTTAAGGTCGTTCCCACTTGGATGGAAGAATATCCAAGGGTAGGCCTCTCTAAAGGTTTAACATATGTGAAAATGATATATCTGGCATTTTGGTCACCCAAGATAGGGGAGAGCATAGGCCTAGTATCATTCCCAAAAACAAAAAAGATAGTGTTTCTTTTCCCCTAATTAAAATGAAAAAGACTAAATGTTTTAAGCTACTTGGGCACACACGTGATTTGTTAACTTTGAAAACAAGATAGCAATGGTTCAATTTTATCCTCCTAGCATTGGGACTAAATTCAAGTTGTTGATGCAACAAGATCAAATTACAATCCTCCTAGTTAGAACTAAATGAGATTTGCATGAACATCTAATTACTATCCTTTAGATCAAGAGATGAGTTAACAAATGCAGCTATATGACTAAACCAGCCCCTAACCTGCAAGTAGATTAGAGAAAATTCCTGCGAGAAGTGTCAACGTTAGCAAAATTACAAGAAAACCCAAAAAGTCACTGTCAGAATCAAATGCATAGGTACAAAGATTAGATGCGCAGAGATAGAGGTCATATGCACAACTATTACAAAAGCGCTGAGACAGAGGTCAAAAGTGTGAAAACAGAGAGCATATGCACCGTTTTAGTAAATACGTCGTATTAGAACACAGACGTGAAGCTTTAGGAGGTAAATGCACCGAAAGATCAGATGCACCGAAATAGAGCTCAGATGCGTGTTAGAATGATTAGATGCGCTGAATCCTCCTGTGTACGGAACCTTAGCACAAAAAACTTAGTTTTTAGGTTATATCGAGGTAAGGTCCCATGGTGGGTGCCAAAAATGTATCAGGAAAATGTGGATAATATCAATAATCAATAAATAACCCAATAACACAATAGAAATTGCAATAACAAGATTTAAAACAAAGAACAAACCTTGCAAACCTTATTACCTCGCGGCTTCCATTGTTCACCTAATCTCAATCGATCTTTTGTATGAATGAAGCCCTAAGAAAGCACACTTCCTTGCTTTTTCTTCAAGATGTCAATGGAGAATGGCTATGATAGTTCTTGTAATGAAGATGAGCTTCAATACAATAAAAGGGTGATTGCAAGCTATGGAATAGATTTGGGTGCCAAAGGTGCGTTGTGAATTCTGCAAAGTAAGTTTACTAAAAGCTTGGATGATAGAAATGGAGGAATAGAGTTCAATTTATAGACTTGGGAGAGAGAAGATCAATGGTATAGAAAGAATAAGAAGATCAACAGTAGAGGATGGTTGAGAGATGTGTACGAATAGAAAGAAGACAAGTGTCACACGAAAAGTTTTGTTTGAGTTAACTAATTTATTTTCTAAAGATAAGATTTGATTTCATAAATTAGAAAGCTTTTTTCTAATTTAAGAGTTGTTGATACAAACAAGATTGATTGAATCAATTAACTCAACTTGTGATTTGCTTTTGCATGATTTGACAGAAATTAAATAATAAATTATTTAATTTTGTGTGCATGAAGAAGAAGATTTATTTTTAGAAGATTTGGAAGATTTTTGAGGAATTAGAAGATAAGAAGCAAATTAAATAAATAAATTTATTTAATTGTTTGTGCATGATTTGGAAGAATAAATAAAATATTTGATTATATTTTATTTTTAGAGATTGAGAGAATTTAAATAAATTTGATTGATTTATTTAAATTTGGAAGAATAATTTGATTTAACTAAATAATATAAATTATTTAATTGTAGATAAGAGGATTTGGAAGAATTTAATTAAATAAAGGATTTTATTTAATTATTGGAAGATATTAGAAGAGGTAGTTAAATAATTTGATATTTAATTAATTTAGAGGAATATGAATCGAATAAATAAATTGATTTATTTATTGATAGAGGAATTAAATGGAATAAATATTAAGAATATTTATTTAGACAGAGACGTGTCATTTTTAGGCGTATACAACTAGATATCAGGCTTGCCTATCAAGTCTACCAAATCAGCCTCCTCATTGCAGGTGCATTTGTAGTCTGCCCAAGCTTGCTCCTCCACAGGGACCCCCAAATTAGCAACCATCCATTCCACAGACTTCCATGTCTCCACCAAGCCTAGCATCACGTCATGGATATGTCCAATAATGACTTCATGATTATCTTTTGCAGCCTTAGACACCTTTGCCAAATCCTCAAGAACTAGAATGGAAGCCGCAGTGATGGAAGTCATGGTAGCCAAGGTCATTGATTACGCTATGCCAAATACATTCCATTGACCCCTCGTAGTACCTGGATCTAGCAGAAATTTTATTATTGCTTCTCTGAGCTTTCCGCCATCCTGTCCATCAACATCTTTAGCCATAGCTAACATCCTACACAACCACTTCTAGAGCAAAGGATTCTTGATCTCTGAATCTACCAAAGCCACAAAATTTTCCATCGCCACATCCCTAAAAAACTTGGGCAGCTGCTTACGCGGGGTATAATCCTACTTCACCCTCCCACCAACCGAGCTGCTCGCCACCTTTCGTAGAACCTATTGTCACCAGGGAGTATGAGCCCCCACCTTCCCTTTCCCTTTATCACTGTTTCCACCTCCCATTATTCTGCTTTGATCTGCAACTCTCAATTCCTCCATTATCATAAAAGCATGGGAATACCAAAAGCCAAAGAGTTTGATGTCATAAGAGGCTATTACCTCTGCCTCTTCCACATGCCACCCCATGTCATGATCGACCAACCTGACCTCTGTCATCTCACATGAATTCCTTCTTGAGAACTTAACTTCGGTGTCAGATTAATGAACTTGCCTATTATCAGGGGATAATATTCATTATTATATAATTTTTTTAATTGGTGTACGCTTTTGATTGGAGCTATGAACCGGTGAGGCCACAACGTGGGGGTCTCATCCCTAGACATTACCACCTAGCTTGAATGCCTGGAGCATCGGGGGACCTCAGGCCCTATGGTTTGAACACCTACATGAATGTTGACTCATCCCTCACCTTCTCTCCTTACTCCTCTCCTCTCCTCTCCTCTCCTCCTTCTTCTCTCTTAACTTTACTCCTCTTCTCCTCCTCACCACCTTCCTTATCCCCATTATTCCTCTTCACCTTACTCCTCCTTCTTACTCTCTCCTAACTCCTCCTGCATTCTTCTTCTCCTCCTCTGCTTCCTACTCTCCTCCTTCCTAACTCCTCTCCTCCTACCATTCTTCCCTTCTCCTCCATTATCATAAAAGCATGGGAATACCAAAAGTCAAAGAGTTCGATGTCATAAGAGGCTATTGCCTC
This sequence comes from Cunninghamia lanceolata, assembly GCA_027924645.1. Taxonomy (NCBI): domain Eukaryota; kingdom Viridiplantae; phylum Streptophyta; class Pinopsida; order Cupressales; family Cupressaceae; genus Cunninghamia; species Cunninghamia lanceolata. Next base: position 2,238,714 of record BSBN01001254.1, read on the forward strand.
TGCCTCTTCCACATGCCACCCCATGTCATGATCGACCAACCTGGCCTCTGTCATCTCACATGAATTCATTCTTAAGAACTTAACTTCGGTGTCAGATTAATGAACTTGCCTATTATTAGGGGATAATATTCATTATTATATAATTTTTTTTATTGGTGTATGCTTTTGATTGGAGCTATGAACTGGTGAGGCCACAATGTGGGGTGCCTCATCCCTAGACATTACCACCTGGCTTGAATGCCTGGAGCACCGGGGGACCTCAGCCCCTATGGTTTGAACGCCTACATGAATGTTGACTCCTCCCTCACCTTCTCTCCTTACTCCTCTCCTCTCCTCTCCTCCTTCTTCTCTCTTAACTTTACTCCTCTTCTCCTCCTCACCACCTTCCTTATCCCCTTTATTCCTCTTCACCTTACTCCTCCTTCTTACTCTCTCCTAACTCCTCCATTCTTCTTCTCCTCCTCTACTTCCTACTCTCCTCCTTCCTAACTCCTCCACTCCTCCTACCTCCCTCCATTCTTCCTCACCTCCTCCACTCCTCCGATCACTTGCTGCCTAACACCTTCCACCCTGCACTCACTACGACTTTGAGCTTTCGCTGCCGCACCGTCGCTGATAATAACTACCACAGGGGACGCCATTACTACCGTTGATGCACACCTTTCACTGCCTACTCCTTCCTTCGACCACCATCTCCACACCACTTCAGGGAATTCAAACCTGAGGCAATGCATCTACTACCTTTGCAACTTAACCATTGCACTGTGGGGTCAACCCATTCATTATTATATAATATTTAATTTTTTAATATTTATATACATTTTAACACACAATATTATATATTTAATATTGCAGTTAATTAAATATTTTGTATATAATATTTAAGTATGTTTGTTATTTAGCTTAATATAATATATAATTTTAATATATATTTTTTAATATTTAATATCTATATAACTTTTAATGTTTAATATTTATATACATTTTAATATACAATATTATATATTTTATTTTAATATTTATATATTTAATATATATAAATATTAAAATAAAATATATGATATTGAATATTAAAATGTACATAAATATTAAAATTAAATATTTTATTAAATTAAATAACAAACATATAAATATTGTATATAAAATATATAATTAACTATAATATTTAATATATAATATTGTATTTTAATATATATATATAAAATATCAAAAATATAAAATATAAAATTTGAATACAATATTTGCGTTGCTTTTAAAAAAAATTATTTTGGCTCTTTTTCTACTAATAAGTAGCCTTTATTATTATTATTATTACTTGGTAAAAAGAAATGAGTATTAACTAAATGTTATACCCATGTTTTTAAAATTAGTTTCGCTTAAATACCTAACTTATCATTTACCTTTTTTAATAAAATTCATTTTACTTTTTGTATTGACTTGAGAGTGCTAATTTCAGGGAATCCCGTGGTTCGTGGCACTGTTTCTTTAGCAGACCGGAACAAATGACAAATAAAAACTTGTGTGAATAGAAAACATTGCCGAAGAAGCGAAAATAGAAAATGGAAAGAGGCAAAATCAAACAGTTGCGAACTTTTCAATCATCTTGCATCCTTACAGACCATTTTTAGATGTTGATCTCTACGTCAGGTCAGTCCCTCTCAAAGTATATTAAATCTCCTAAGTAGACTATAAGGAAGCCTATGTATAGTGGTTTCTATGCAATTATACAATGAACATTGAGAAGTTTTTAATATTAAAAAAATAGGAAAAGAGTGTCATTTGTTTTGCATAGAAGTTAGAATTTAAATTTATGCGAGAAAAAAATCAAACCAAAGTGTGCAATGGGTAGGCCAAGATTGCATGGAGGGAAAATCAAATAGAGGTTCCTTTAGAAATGCCCAATGAACATTGAAGATCCATCCAAAAATTGGCGGCATATTTGCTTTCACAAGAAATGTGCGTGCATTGTGAGATGTACAATTTTTTTTAACAAATGATTTGGATGTCTTCAAACATTGAATATTAGAGATCATAATGTTAAAGAAAAGTGACAATCAATAACTAATGTTGGAGGCCATATGAATGAGGTAAACATGTATTACCTAAAAATTGAGTTCATATAGAAACATCCTTAATAAATGATTATATCAATTACATACATTTATGCTAAATAGTACCCTATTCATAACAATACTAAGAAAACAAAAAAAAATTAACAAGAATCGATCCATTTGTAGAGAATGTGAAATTTGTTGTAGGAAAATAAAGGATTTTAAAAACAATATTTTTGTAGTCAAAATTTTAAAAGATGGTTGAAAATGTACATTAGTTAATATCTTCACATGTTCCATGGAAGAAATAGGATAATAGAGATCTTAATAATTACTGTGATACGTGAAATCAACTGAAGATAATAACTAATCTAATGCATAAACAAATGATTATACCTTCAATGATGATTCACAAATCCATGCGGGAAGGAGCTTGCACCCAATGGAGCTCCTCAGATGTTTCCCTGATTAGTGTGTAGATGTGGATTGCTCAAATGCTCACAACACAATGTAGATGAGATTAGATGATGGATTGGATAGGATTGGGCCAAGATTTTGGCCGAGGTTTGATAGGATTAGGAGATTTGTGGAGAGATTTTGATAGAGTCCTGATGCATTCAAGTGGTCTCTCTAATGGCTTAGAGAGGGGTCCTATTTATAGGATTTTGGAGATGAGGATTAATGGTGAGGATTCAATTGACAAGATCAAGGGCTAGGAATAAAAGTGATTCTTTTATTCCTTAGTGGATGAATAAATAATTCATCTTTGGGGAGAGTGAAGGATAATGGGGGACAACTGAATATTAAATTCAGTTTAGTGGATGAGAGTGGGGGACAACTGAATATTAAATTCAGTGAGTGGATGAGTGTGGGGGACAACTGAATATTAAATTCAGTTTAGTGGATGAGTGGGAGACAAGATTAATTAAGTGTTTTCTTAATTAACTTAAGCCTAGGTTAATCAGATAATCAAGATTTATCTAATTAACAGTGATTAGGGAAATGGATAAATCATCTAAATGAATATTAGGAATATTCATTTAATTGATAAGATAGGGTTGTAAGGTTAAATGGATCAATTAGGTGAATTAATTGATCACCAGGGATATGCAGATTGGGGGAGTAGATGAGTGTGAGGTACGGAAAATTGGTTTGCAGAGCAGTCCAATTTTAGGTGTCTACATTTTGCCCCTCTTTGAGATGGTGTTGCGGCTAAGCAACATTGTTTCAAAGAAGTTAAAACATAGAGATGGATTGGATAGAAAAAAGATTTTGGTTTGGAAGAATAGGGCTTGGGGATAATTGGTAAGGGTGATGCCCCCTCGAGAGGATAGGCGGGTTGCAAGAACACAGTTGTGCTCTCGAAATGGATGGGATAGATTGGTAGATGATCATTGTGCTGAAACTAAATTTGAGCAATCCTAGGTTTGATATAGCAAAGTGGATATGTTCACCAAGGTATAGAAGACCAAGGTGATGATGTTTATCCAACATTTGCATGGACTAGACACACAAACAAAGGGATGATCCCATGCATGCCCAAGATAGTACAACCTTGTCTTGACAAGGGAAGGGGACTCATAGCATAAGCTCTTAGTACAAAAAGGCATGATGAACCTTAGATGCATAAGGAGATCAATATGCTAGAACCGACCCTATGATCAATCAAGATATGAATACTAGCTTGGAGTAATGAGACCAACCCACAAACACAACATACAAAAGCAAGACTATGCCCCATTCTAGATGTTTTTGCCACATACCATGATATAGTAAGATCAAGGTAGCTTTGATGTGATCTTCGAATAGGACAAAAGATAAAAATCAACAACAAAAAGACCAACGAACCAAACAAGTGACCATTGTATCTTTTGCCAAAATGGATGATGATGTGATAGATGCTGCCTATCGTAGGAAAGATATATCCTAAGGCAGAGATCAAGTGAGGATTGGATAGATTCTGCCTATTGTAGGAATGACATATCCTAAGGCAAGAATCGATTGATGATTGGATCATGTTTTGTTGATGTAAGATTGGCTCAAGATATGACGGTGACAAGTTATGGTTGATGTTGATCTGATAGTTGATGATTTTGATTAAGGGACAATGCTTTGATAGGTGATGCGAGGCTTGGACCTAGTGTAAGCTTATTGATGATAGATGTGATGATGAATAAATTTTTTTTGGAATTTTGTGTTTTCTATTATTTTGGTATTTTTTGATATTTGTGATGTTTTTGGATTTTTGATTTTTTGATTTTTTTTGGATTTTTTGATTTTGTAGAAAGGGCATGATTTATTATGATGGTTGCCTTGGATTTTGTGTGGATAGCCTGTGCTAAATACCAATGACAAGGGAACACCAAGTCTAGAGGTGAAAGTACATAAGAAATGGATGAATGATATGGAATGCAAGATAAAAAGATGACACACACAAGCAAGTCAGCAAGTATGCACGAATGATGCAGGCACAAACAAGGTATTGCCCCTGTCAAGCAGTAAACCCATGATATAGATTAATGATGTCTGGTTTCAAGAATGAAGTATGTCATATAAGACTCCGGGTCTGGTTTCGACAATGCGACATCCTGTCTAAGACATATGATAACGATATATGACAGTGTTGTCATGGCTGGGAGTGATGTATCCCTAGAGCAACACAAAGGATAGTTATGACTGATTGATATGGTTTACGACCGGACAAGGATCAAGACAACTAATTGTGATCGGATCATTTGACAAGATTGACTTGACTTGATTGGCATGGATTAAGGATTGACTTGCAATTCGATATGGTATGGATTGGATATGGATATGAGGCATAGTTTGATATGGTATGGTTATGAGGATGAGCAATAGTGAATAGAAGGCAACAAGGATGTGATCTCCAAGGACTATGTCACATAAGTGTAACATGCCCCATTGTAGGTAGAGTATGTAGGATTGTTCATGACAATGTTAATGATGATAGGAGGATGAGTGGATGATGAATGATCTGCATGGTATGGAGGTATAAGGTATGTCAAGAGCCTTTCAAAACATTTTTCAACATTGTGCCCCCAATCTTTATCAAGACCAAATAATAGAGGAAAGGAAGTTTGGATGGATGGACGAGACATGATAGGCATGCAACGGATAGAGGATAGGATAGGAAGTGGTATGAAAGGAAACTGGTAGGAGAAGAGTGATATGCCGATGAGACAAGGTGCCCCCAAGTGTAGGTGACATAGAAGATCAACTTTACACATGACGCTTGTTTGTCAGGTTTTTATCACGGTACTTATCCAAGGCGCCTGTTTGCCTGGTTTTCACCATTGGATGAAGGGATTTTTCTTTACTATTTTTTTTTTTTTTTGAATATTGAGATTGGAGAAGGTGGATATGGAAAGACATTAGCATATAGTTCCTTGAAAGGTGATAGTCCTGCTAGATAGATACTGTTGAATGGACCCTGTCTAGTGCTCTCACAGATGTTGGTAGGGGATCATATGAAAGTGATATGGCATAGGTAGATAGTGGATAATGATGCAGAATATGGAAGGAAGGCTTATGTGACAACATGGACCATAGGCATAGGATGAGGAAGATGTGTAGGATAATGGATGTAAGATGGGGAGATGTAGTTATGTGGAGGTGTTGTGAAGTGGAAAGGAACCATGACCAACGGCTGCACACACCATGATAAACATTGAAGCTTTTGATGATATGGTGGTGTATGAAGCAATGGAGATGTTTGCTTAGAGATGGTCGATGAAGTGATTTAGGAACCCACATAGATTTAGTATTTTTAGTGCTTTTGTTTTGCTTGTGGGATTTGTGAAGGGAATGGAAGTTTTGGATGGACGTAGGCTTTTGGATGGATATAGGTGGTTGGGATTCCTGAGATGTGGATGAGGATGCCTCATTTGACTTGCTAGCTATTTTCTTAGGAACCCAAACCATTTTGCTTTTGGGCTTTGCATTTGGAGGTAAGGGTTTTGATGGCTATTTGGATGAACTTTGCTTTGATTTTGATTCTTTATGTCCTAAGGTATGAAGACCATTAGGATTTTTGGTAGGATTTTTAGCTTTATGGATAAAGGCATCAAACTTTTTGCTTTTGAATCCCATGGGGTGGGTGGAGTGGATGGAATGATTGGAAGCTATATGCTTAAATGATGTGTGCTTTTGTTGGCCATGTTTAGGGATGTAGGGATACTTATGAATGAGAGGTATGGTAGGTGTCGGAAGCAACGGTGGTAAGGTGGATGGAGGGACATTTGGAGTTGGAAGTAGCGAAGGGAGATTGGATGTTGGAAGGTGTATGGTCACATGCTTTGGACAATTATAGGATGATGGAGGTGGAATGGTGACATATGTTTTGGGGATATGATAGTGTTTATGATGGAAAGTGGTAGACTTAGGAGGAGTGGAGGAAGTACCAACATCTTGAGTTTGTGCAACTTGGGGTATGTATCCAAGGCTGGATGAAGGTGGAGAAACATTGACATAGATAGGTTCCAAAATACCTTGTTCATGAAGGCCTAAGCCTCTGCTTTGATAGTTCATCTTCTGGAGTATGCGGTGGACAGCAGGATTATGTGTAGGTGGAACACTAGACACAAGTTCCTTATTGGATGGAGAAGGCGAGATAGTGGAGAATGGTTGTTAGTGTTCTAAGAAAGAACATTCATGCATGAAGGTAGTAAGACCAAGGATATATGGTGCAGAATTTGCTGCTTGGTCCATAACAGATGGCAGAGGAGTATTACTAGTTTGATCTTCTATGCTTGCTTGGGAGGCAAGTGTCTCATCGAAGGAAGTGGAAGTTGTTGGATCTTGGGTAGGACTAGATGGGGTGCTAGGCTCAGGACCATGGAATACGTAAAGTGGGCTAAGAGGATCATCATGGTCTGCTTGATCATAGATAGGTTCTTCATCATAGATGGGATTTTGATCATAGATAAGTTCTTCATCATAGATGGGATTTTGATCATAGATAGGATTTAGCATGATGGGATTAATGTTCTCTTGTATAGGTTCATCATCAGCTATAATATCTTGATCATAGGAGAGATATAGGTTATGCATGGTTGGAAACTGAATCTCTTGCTCATGTATAGGATCAAGTGGTTCCTAGATAGCTTCTTCATCAACACTAGTATCTTGATTAGGGAAAAGATATAGGTTATGGATGGGTTGCATGAAAGTGTTTTGATCTTAAGTTGGACTAGGGCTTAATGTTTCCACATGCTTAGGATTAAACTCTTGACATACCTCTTGGGTTGCTTGAATGGAAGTGGAAGGCTCTCGGATAGGCTCTTGGTCAACAACATCAGAACATGATGACTCTTGACTTGGATTCATAATAGGAGACTCTTGAATAGGCTTGATGGCTTGTTGGTCACATGATGGGCTTGAAGGGCTAAGAATGTTAATTGAGGGCTCTTGGATAGGCTCATGGTCAACAATATGAGGGTGTGACGGACCTTGACTCTGGGGCATGGTAGAAGGTTCTTTGAGAAGCTCAAGGGGTTGTGGATGACATGAAGGGGTTGTAGGATTTGACATGGTATTGGAAGAATCTGTGGTAAGGTCAAGGACCAGAGTTTGGGGACATGGTTGACTCTCTACTAATAGTCCTTGGATCACATCCTTCGTAGGTGTATGGGTAGATGAATGAGGTAATGGAGATTGATATGAGGATTTTGGAATTCTCCCTAGCTTTTCATATGTTGCATATCTTTCCCAAAAATCATCCAAGAATCTTTTGTTTGTCGGTTTAGACGGTGGGGAACTTGAGGTCGGTCTTGGTGTAGAACTGGTATGTTTTGCAATAGGTGTCTTAGAGTATGGTGAAGGAGGACTAGTAGACAGGGTGATATATGATTTCCCTCTTGAAGTGGTGGTTGCCTTGTCGATAGTATCATTAAGACGGGAAAAGAAGGTATGGTTTTGGGATGAGGCATAATTAGTACTGGCCCGTTTAGCTTTCAAGCTTGTCAATTCTTGTTGTAAGGCGTCCATTTATTGAAGAATTGCTATACACTCTTGGGGCGTGCCAAATGTGATACGTGAAATCAACTGAAGATAATAACTAATCTAATGCATAAACAAACGATTATACCTTCAATGATGATTCACAAATCCATGCGGGAAGGAGCTTGCACCTAATGGAGCTCCTCAGATGTTTCCCTGATTAGTGTGTAGATGTGGATTGCTCAAATGCTCACAATACAATGTAGATGAGATTAGATGATGGATTGGATAGGATTGGGCCAATATTTTGGCAGAGGTTTGATAGGATTAGGAGATTTGTGGAGAGATTTTGACAGAGTCCTGATGCATTCAAGTGGTCTCTCTAATGAGAGGGGTCCTATTTATAGGATTTTGGAGATGAGGATTAATGGTGAGGATTCAATTGACAAGATCAGGGCTAGGAATAAAAGTGATTCTTTTATTCCTTAGTGGATGAATAAATAATTCATCTTTGGGGAGAGTGAAGGATAATGGGGGACAACTGAATATTAAATTTAGTTTAGTGGATGAGAGTGGGGGACAACTGAATATTAAATTTAGTTTAGTGGATGAGTGGGAGACAAGATTAATTAAGTGTTTTCTTAATTAACTTAATCCTAGGTTAATCAGATAATCAAGATTTATCTAATTAACAGTGATTAGGGAAATGGATAAATCATCTAAATGAATATTAGGAATATTCATTTAATTGATAGAATAGGGTTGTAAGGTTAAATGGATCAATTAGGTGAATTAATTGATCACCAGGGATATGTAGATTGGGGGAGTAGATGAGTGTGAGGTACAAAAAATTTAGTTGTCCCCCACACTCATCCACTCACTGAATTTAATATACAGTTGTCCCCCACTCTCATCCACTAAACTGAATTTAATATTTAGTTGTCCCCCATTATCCTTCACTCTCCCCAAAGATGAATTATTTATTCATCCACTCCTCCACTCTTCCCAAAATGGGAATTTTTAATTCATCCACTAAGGAATAAAAGAATCACTTTTATTCCTAGCCCTTGATCTTGTCAATTGAATCCTCACCATTGATCCTCATCTCCAAAATCCTATAAATAGGACCCCTCTCTAAGCCATTAGAGAGACCACTTGAATGCATCAGGACTCTGTCAAAATCTCTCCACAAATCTCCTAATCCTATCAAACCTCTGCCAAAATCTTGGCCCAATCCTATCCAATCCATCATCTAATCTCATCTACATTGTGTTGTGAGCATTTGAGCAATCCACATCTACACACTAATCAGGGAAACATCTGAGGAGCTCCATTGGGTGCAAGCTCCTTCCCGCATGGATTTGTGAATCATCATTGAAGGTATAATCGTTTGTTTATGCATTAGATTAGTTATTATCTTCAGTTGATTTCACGTATCACATTTAGCACGCCCCAAGAGTGTATAGCAATTCTTCAACAAATGGACACCTTACAACAAGAATTGACAAGCTTGAAAGCTGAACGGGCTAGTACTAGCTATGCCTCGTCGCAAAACCATACCTTCTTTTCCTGTCTTAATGATACTATCGACAAGGCAACCACCACTTCAAGAGGGAAATCATATATCACCCCGTCTACTAGTCCTCCTTCACCATACTCTAAGACACCTATTCGAAAACATACCAGTTCTATACTAAGACCGACCTCAAGTTCCCCACTGTCTAAATCGACAAAATGGGAATTAAAAATGTGAATGGGAAAATCAGGAAAATCAATTAAGATAATATTAAATTCAGTGAGTGGATGAGTGTGGGGGACAACTGAATATTAAATTCAGTTTAGTGGATGAGTGGGAGACAAGATTAATTAAGTGTTTTCTTAATTAACTTAAGCCTAGGTTAATCAGATAATCAAGATTTATCTAATTAACAATGATTAGGGAAATGGATAAATCATCTAAATGAATATTAGGAATATTCATTTAATTGATAGGTGTAAGGGTAAAATAGTGATCAATCAAATGAATTAAATAAGACCCAAACATCAACAGAATAGAGAAACAAGAAGGATTCAATAAACGAAGCAATGAACAAACACAGTGCAAACCTCTCCCGTTTCGATGCTTCTATTGTTCGCCTATCACAAATCATCCTTTTGCAGATGAGATGAGCCCTCAGAGAGTGCAATCTTTTTAGCTATTTGTAGGAAGTCGATGGTGAATGGCTATGGTGATATGCAATGAAGATGAGCTCCAATGCAAGTATGTGATCTCCAGCTTGTAGATGACAAAAGGGGTGCCAAAGGCGCGCTGGTGATATTTCTGCAGAGTAACGATGTCAAAAGCCTGGATGATTAGAATGGAGGGATGAAGCTTCATTTATAGACTTGGAAGAATGGGAATCAACGGTTGAGAGGAGATATGAAGATCAATGGCTGAGGATGGTTGAGGAATGTGCAACCAGTAGAAATGTGACAAGTGTCCCAGCTCCATCATGAAAGAGGGGATGTGACAAAATTGATTGGAGAGTTAACTCCATTGACTGAACAGTTAACAGACTTGATTGATCAGTTAGAAGAATAAATCGTGGAACTGACTGAATTGATTGAGGATTTGACTCAATTGACAGGTTAGTTAACACTTTTGATTGATTAGTTAACTAACCTCTGATTTGAGAAGAAATAGGCCATGTGGGTGAGGGAAAATAAGGTAATTAAATATTAAATATATTTAATTACATGTGCAACCTGATGAGGTGGACAAGGTGAGGTGGAAAAGGTGAGGTGTAAAGGTGATGTGGATTTTTAGAATTTAGAACTTAGGATAGAGGAATTTGGATTAATTAAATGATTTATGATTATTTAATCATGTAGGACATTTAGAAGAATTTTAATTAAATAAATAGATTTTATTTAATTATGGAGCAGTGAATTGATTAAATAAATTTAGAATATTTATTTAATTAATAGAAGAAGGGAATAAATATTTAGAATATTTATTTAGGACGAATCGTTTCATTTTTAGGTGTATACATTTTGCCCCTCTTTGATGCAATGCAGTTTACAGCGTTGCTTCAAAGAATTCGATAGTCCGAATGATGATACATGCCCCAGTTTGCCCCTGGTACAGGTTCAATGATGATAGGATGCCCCCTCGGGAGATTGGATGGAAAAAGGGTGAAAGAAACAGAGACAGACAATCTCACGAAGATGAAGGGGTTAGGATAAGTTGGAGGAAAAGGGACGCGGTTAGGGAGGTGGAAAGAAAATGGGAAGAAAAACGGGCACGGGAAGTAGTCACAGTCATCACCTAGCTAGAATTAGGGTTTGGAGGCTATAAATAGGAGCTGGGTCCACAAGAATAGTCATTTGTACACTTGTTTACTCTGGATTGGATTTAGAGAGCCTAGAGCAAACTTGGAGCAGCATGGCAGCCAGAGCAGTAGACATTCCGCGTGAGGAGCATCGATTTGAGCGAGTTCGTCGATTCAGGCGGCTAGCAGAGGCAGGACCCCCGGTATGTGCTTCGAAAAATTTCTCCTAGGGTCGACTTTAGGTGTCATAAATGCATGTAGAAAATAGGTTGAATGCATGCGCCGAAATGCAGAACGGCGCATATGTCTCACGAAGCGGCGCTTTTGTCGTTGCGCGGCGCATATGCCAGTTTCAGCGGCGCATACATGAAAACTGCGCATCTGTGCAATGTAGCTGCGCCTATGCAATTTGGTGGTGCATGTGTATTTAAGCCGCGTATATGCTGAAAGTAGCGGCGCATCTGTTAATGCCGCGCATATGTCGATTGTAGCGGCGCTTTCATAATATGGCGGCGCATATGCCGAATGTTGTGGCGCATCTGCTGGATCTGCACATATGTGCACTGTGGCGACGCCTTTGTGTGAGGCGGTGCATATGCTGATTTTAGCGGCGCATATACCAAAAAATAGTGCTTTTACCACCTGTAGTGGTGCATTTGCTGTGGATAGCCAAGGACTTAGCCAAATTGACTCGATTAGTGTCCTGTTTGATGCGGTAATCGATGAGCTATCTCCGAGATTGCAGAAATCTAGTCAAGAGATGTAGTGTGCTGTTTTGATCAATTTGAAATGCTAAGTTTAGTTGATATAGTTCAGTAGGTATGTTGAGTATGGTATATGTCGCTTGAGACTGACGCTTTGCCTTGCTTGCTTGCAGGAGGAGATTCAGGACACACTGCAGTCGAGGGAGACGTTTCCCATGCCCCTATTACAGAGATATATGCTGATAGAGACTGACAGAGTGGCGCTTGGTGCCATGGGTTTGGATTATGTATGCTTCATGCCCGAGGTGCGGGCGAACCGTGGACTGCTGACAGTTACCATGGAGAGATTCCACAGTGAGGACAGGACCTTCCACTTTCTGACGGGAGAGATGACGGTGACCTTGGAGGACGTCTACCGGATACTGCACTTGCCTGTGGTAGGTGAGTTAGTAGAGTATGATGCACAACGGGACGTGGGATTCGCCGAGTGCCAGCGGGTGTTTGATGATCCTAAGCTAGTTGGACAGGTTATCCCATGGTAGGATATATACGACTACTATGACTACTTCCCTGGGATTGTGGCTGGATTGATCGGGGGTGTTGTATGCCCGGACAGGAGATCGCATGGGTTCCCCATTGGATGGGGCAGGATCATGGAGTGGATGTTGACTGAGGGCACCCGATATGCATGGGGAGTCTGCGTACTGGCCCATTTATACCATGACATGCATCAGGTGGTGTACCACCGCAGCACGAGTCTATCGGCTGGGGTGTTGCTGTTACAGTTCTGGCTGTGGGAGCACATAGCGGTGACTAGGCCGATATGTGTCTTCGCGAGGCAGCGAGGAGAGCCATACAGTTATGGCTATGCAGGAGTGATTTCCCAGCACAGGCTGGGGAAGCTGGAGTATTGGAGACACACCTTGGATGGGGTAGATGTGGTCGTCTGGCGACCATATCTGGACTACGAGCCCTAGGACGACGAGGGAGATGAGCTGCCATACTACTTTCAGACTAGGTGGCTGATAGGCCAGACACGGCACATCTTGGAGAGACAGATGGTGGGCAGGGTGCTGAGACAGTTTGGGCGGAGATAGGGTATGCCACAGGGGCAGGCACTGTTCGCACGGACCCATGCAAAGAGGGTCCGATGGGGGCCGATGGCTTCGTATGAGGAGGCTCTGGCAGAGTTCCAGCAGACGCCGTATGTGGCATGGGACATGAGGAGAGAGATAGCAGATGCGGGGGTGACACAAGAGTACGAGGATTGGATCACTGCACATCCTTTCCTGAGATATTCAGGACCCGGCATGTTGGTGCCTCGTATTGACGAGGCAGACTCAGAGGAGGAGGGAGAGGCTGGCCCAGGGCGGAGGGGAGTTAGAGGAGGACGAGGATGGCAGGGTGGTAGAGCCGGAGAGAGGCTGAGACAGCGGAGGAGGATAGTTCAGGCTGAGCAGGCAGTGCCAGGGCAGGTAGAGGCACAGCAGCAGATACCTCAGCAGGCACAGATGCCACCACCCTAGCAGGTACCACAGCAGCAGGTGCCCCAGCCACAGGGGCCAGGATAGGTAGAGACAGCACAGGGGCCAGTACAGGGAGAGGCTTATGAGAGGACTATAGCCGGCCTGAGGGGATAGGTGCGAGAGCTGCAGGCACAGCTGAGGAGGGTAGAGAGGAGGCGAGATACAGACGTAGCGGTGATCACCGGGTTGACTCGCGAGAGAGACATGGCAGACGCACGGGTACGTATTATCTGTGTAGAGTGGGACACTGTTGTGGCCGCTATGGGGACAGATGCAGCGAGTTCATTTTTGGTTGGGCAGGTGCAGCAGGCACAGGCATAGGTTGGCCAGTTGCAGACGCAGTTGGCACAGGCACAGACAGATCTAGCCAGAGCACAGTCCCAAGCTCAGTATTACCGAGGGTTATACCACGGTGCCATGGCATCGAGCCAGAGGGCAGGGAGCTTCAGGAGTCAGACTGGGGCGACTCATAGAGTAGGTCCATCATAGTCAGGGGCCTTCGTGATGGGTCCTCAGCAGTCAGGAGCTGGCAGTGGTGGCCCACAGCAGCAGGGATAGACACAGACCAGATTTTGTATATTTTGGGACATGTATCACCATCCTTTTGGATGCGTATTGTATATGACACTTTTATTCCAGAGATAGATGACGATTTTGTACATTTGGACCTCTTTTATATGATAGTATATATGATGATGTAGCTTTGTGTATCTATTGCATGTGCTATGCGATGAAGATTTACTTCTATTGTATGATGTGATGTATGTGCATAGTTAGATGGTCTATCTGATGCTATATGCGATGCTTTGTGATATGCTGCTATATGATGTCTATGTGAGTTAATGTTTTCAAATGAATGCAAAACGTAATATGATTTCTATGTTAGAGGCAACTTTGTTATGGGAGGTGTATATGTTCTAATGCAAATGTATGCATATGTGTTATGATTTTTATGTGATGATGCAACTGTGTTATGGGACGTCTATATGATCTAATGCAAATGTATGCATATGTGTTATGATTTCTATGTGATTATCTGTGCTTTAAGATGTGATGTGATGCAAATGTATTGGTGACCTAATGCATTGGATGGTGTATTCTACGAACCAAAGCATGTGCGTGACTAGTCCTACGAATGATATGATATGCTCCTATATGCGTTGTTTTTGTGAAGTCCAAATGTACTTTATCGACACAAGAATGACATGATAGATAGATAGAAGGATGGTTGTGATAAGACGACCTAGAAACTTTACTTGATATCGTTACTCTGCATAGTTTGGATAATGAGGATTGCATGGATGTGTATGTGGACATAGGATGGATGCTTTGCTTTTAGAGTGCTTTATTTCATCATTGGGCAGTTTGTTTTTGGTACATTTTCTGAAATGTTGTAAGTGAATACAAGCATCTAGGTATAATTGAACCGAGATGACCTGAGTATCGCTTACATGGATTTTGATTTAGCAAGCTAATACAAGCATCTAGTCAAAATTGAATCTAGATGACCTGAGTACTTCCTGCATTTCAACAAGCAAGGATTGCCCCCGTTCGTGTTATACCTTTGATGTCCTCGATGATCTTTTGCCGATTAAGTCTTTAGACAAGGCTTCACATTACTAAAGTGTAATCCACAAATAGCAAACAAAGAAAATAATCATGCCCCCATCATAGCATCTCTAGCTTTTGGCATCCTTGAGTAGCGTAGAAAGACATGATAACAAAAATCCAGACTCTGTAACTTAACCATGGTTCCAATCCACAAAACATTCTTGCATTTAGATGTGAGTTTCTTGCCATAATTTAGATAAAATCAGTTAGAAGACCTTGGGTATGTGCTTTGCATTGGATAGGTTAAGATGCTCATTGTCAAGATTTTTGATTGAGGCGCGGGTTCTGCTTGCATTTGTTTGCTCGGTGAGAAGATTGTACAATCCTTATTGGGGAGACGGACCCTAAGGGACTGACCTAGTGCCTCGGGGGCTCATTGCTAAATGGCCTTGCCTACGTGACAACGCAGAGGCAACGTAGTTCGGGGTAAACCCTAATGGACCATGGATGGACTAGAAGAAAGACGACAAGAATGAAGACAAGAAAGGGGATGAATGGGACCATGGGAGAAATGGAAGCCTCGAGGGTGCATTAGAATAATGGCCTTGCCTACGTGACGGCGCAGAGGCAACGTAGTTCACGGATTTAGACCATGGACACCAACGAGAGACACTATACTAGGCTCACATTGAGGAGACGGTATGGGACAAAACCTTGGTTGACAAGGCCACAAGGTGAGTATCAAGCCATGATAGGTAACTGTCAAGTGTTTATTGTGGGGTAGATATGGGTCGAATGGAAAATGAGCGAAGGAAGAATGGACTCAAGGTGATTGGACTCTCAAAGATGGAGAAGGCGGTTTATCACAAGTAACGCCTGTTTACCAGGTTTTCATCACTTGCTTTTATTTGCACGAGGAGCTAGAGAGTAACATGACGCTTGTTTGCTAGGTTTTCATCACGATACCTATCCAAGGCGCCTGTTTGCCAGGTTTTTACCAAAGGACAATTTTTTTGTATGCTTTCTATTTTTTTCTAATTTTTTTGTATTTTCTCTTTTCAATTTTTTTTTGATTTTTTGATTTTTTGACTTTATTGTGCCCCCTTGCATTGGGGTTCTCCTAGGTATAGAAGCGGCGAAGGTGCATGCTGTTGATTGGATCATCAAACAACTCACCCTCTGATGTGGCCAACTGATATGCCCCCGATCCGTAAGCAGCTACAATTACATAGGGCCCAAGCCAGTTAGGCTTGAACTTACCTTTCTTTTCTCTATCCTGCTGATTGCGAGGGTTCTCTTTTAGAACAAGGTCCCCAACCTTGAAGCATCTTGGTCTAACCTTGTGGTTGTAGCTTCTTGACATCATCTGTTGATAGGCTTTGAGATGGTCAAAAGCCTTCTGGCGCCTTTCCTCTAGCAGTTCTAGTTCTTGTAGCCTGGAGACTCTGTACTCTTCATCTGATATGAGACCTTTCAACGACACCCTGAGGGATGGGAGTTCGACCTCAATGGGAAGGATGGCTTCGGAACCATAGACAAGGGCGTAGGGTGTAGTACCTGTGGGAGTGCGTATACTGGTTCTGTAGGCCCATAGAGCGGGATTGAGTTGGACGCGCCAATTGCGACCAGCTTCATTGACAGTCTTCT
Source organism: Cunninghamia lanceolata (assembly GCA_027924645.1). Taxonomy (NCBI): domain Eukaryota; kingdom Viridiplantae; phylum Streptophyta; class Pinopsida; order Cupressales; family Cupressaceae; genus Cunninghamia; species Cunninghamia lanceolata. Next base: position 2,255,462 of record BSBN01001254.1, read on the forward strand.
TTAGGATTTTCAGAATGGTTTTATTCGATGCCTCAGCTTGGCCGTTACCTTGGGGGTAGTATGGAGTGGAGAAGCGATGTTGGATTTTGAAACGCTCACAAAGTTCCTGGACATCCTGATTTTTGAATGGTCTCCCATTATCCGTTATGATGGATGAAGGGATGCCATATCGACAGATAATGTAATTCAGAATGAACGAGGAAATTTGCTTTCCTGTGACGGTGGTTAGGGGAACAGCTTCAATCCACTTGGTGAAGTACTTAGTGGCGGTTATGATAAATTTATGGCCGTTGGAGGAAGGTGGATGAATCTTTCCCACAAGGTCAAGTCCCCACTGGTAAAAGGACCAGGGTGTCGTTAGAGGTCTCAACTCCTGAGCAGGTGCATGAATCAGGTTCCCGTGTATTGGGCACTATTTGCACTTTTTGATGAACTGATATGAATCCATTTCCATATTGGGCCAGTAATAACCCAAACGCATGAGTTTGTTGGCTAAGGAAGGACCGCTAGAGTGTGTTCCACAGATCCCTTCGTGTACGTCTCGCAAGGCAGTTACGGATTCTTCTTGTTCTAGATAACGGAGTAAAGTACCATCCAGACCACGTCGGTAAAGGGTATTAGCTATGATGGTGTAGCGGGAGGTTTGGCGGATGAAAGTTCATTTTTGGTTGGAAGAGAGGTCCGGCGGGAGAATATTGTCCTTGAGGTAAGTGTAAGTCTTACCGTACCAAGGTGAATCAGATCCTACTAGGAGGCAAATGGAATGGGTTTTGAGGAGATCATAAGCCGGTTGCCGAATGGTTTCGACTAAGAACTCATACCGTGACTCGTATTCAGGTATTTCAAGAAGAGAGGCTATGGTAGCCATTGCATCTGCTGCTTTGTTCTCGATCCTGGGTATTTGTTCAAAGGAGATGGTCCCAAAGTGTTCTTTGAGGTCGTCGACCATCCGTTTGTATGGGATGAGCTTCTCATCTTTGGTTTGATATTCATCGTTGACCTGATTTATGATAAACTGAGAATCACCGTAGACACATAGTGCTTGGATTTTCCACTCAGTGGCCATCTTGAGACCAATTACCAAGGCTTCATATTCCGCTATATTGTTAGTGCACGGAAATAACAACCTGTAGGACTTTGGAATTGTGTCACCTTGGGCAGTGATAAACAGGATACCTGCCCCCGATCCATGGTTGGTGTAAGACCTGTCGAAGTAGAGTTTCCAAGGAGATGTTGACAGAGTGAATAAAGACTCATTGGGAAACTTAAACTGCATTGGTGAAGTGTCCTATAATGGTGCCTCGGCCAGTTGGTCAGCTATGATTTGCCCTTTGATGGCTTTTCTGTCCACATATTCTATATCATATTCACTAAGAAGCATAACCCACTTTGCTAGTCGACCTGTGAGAGCTGCTTTGCTGAGAAGATACTTTAGTGGGTCAATTTTTGCAATGAGTTTTATGATTTTAAGAATTTAGAACTTAGGATAGAGGAATTTGGATTAATTAAATAATTTATGATTATTTAATCATGTAGGACATTTAGAAGAATTTTAATTAAATAAATAGATTTTATTTAATTATGGAGCAGTGAATCTGCTGCTTTGTTCTCGATCCTGGGTATTTGTTCAAAGGAGATGGTCCCAAAGTGTTCTTTGATGTCATCGACCATCTATTTGTATGGGATGAGCTTCTCATCTTTGGTTTGATATTCATTGTTGACCTGATTTATGATAAGCTGAGAATCACCGTAGACACATAGTGCTTGGATTTTCCACTCAGTGGCCATCTTGAGACCAATTACCAAGGCTTCATATTCCACTATATTGTTAGTGCATGGAAATAACAACCTGTAGGACTTTGGAATTGTGTCGCCTTGGGAAGTGATAAACAGGATACCTACCCCCGATCCATGGTTGGTGTAAGACCCGTCGAAGTAGAGTTTCCAAGGAGATGTTGACAGAGTGAATAAAGACTCATCGGGAAACTCAAATTGCATTGGTGAAGTGTCCTGTAATGGTGCCTCGGCCAGTTGGTCAGCTATGATTTGCCCTTTGATGGCTTTTCTGTCCACATATTCTATATCATATTCACTAAGAAGCATAACCCACTTTGCTAGTCGACCTGTGAGAGCTGCTTTGCTGAGAAGATACTTTAGTGGGTCGATTTTGGCAATGAGTTTGACAGGATGTGCCAACATGTAGTGTCAGAGTTTTTGTGAAACAAAAACCACCGCAAGGCATGATCGTTCTACCTGTGAGTATTGTAACTCGTAGCCCACTAAGGTTCGACTGATGTAGTATATAGCTCTTTCCTTGTTCTCATAGTCTTGCTGCGCTAGGAGAGCCCCAAGAGCAGTAGGTGTAGCAGATATGTAGAGAATCAAAGGTTTTCCTTGGATCGGGGGCATGAGTATAGGAGGGTTCATAAGGTACTCCTTTAGCTTGTTGAATGCCTCTTCGCACTGTTCATCCCATTTAAATGGAATATTCTTATGTAGGAGGTGGCTGAAAGGTTGGCACTTGTCTACCAACTGTGAGATGAACCTACGGATGGCCTGCAGCTTGCCCTGTAAGGATCTCAACTGTGTTAGAGTCTTGGGCGGTGGCATGTCCATTATTGCTTTGACCTTGGCCGGGTCTACCTCTATTCCGTTTGCTGACATGATGAAGCCTAGCAGCTTGCCCGATGTTACCCCAAACACACACTTCTTTGGGTTCAGTTTGACTTGGAATTGATCCAACCGTTGAATGACTTTTTCTAATATGTCCAGGTGTGAGTCCCTTGTGAGAGATTTTGCTAAGATATCGTCAACATAATCCTCCATGGTCACATGCATCATGTCATGGAATATAGTTGTCATGGCCCGCTGATATGTAGCACCTACATTTTTCAGCCCAAAAGGCATGACATTCCAGCAAAAGGTACCCCATGGGCAAGTGAAAGTTGTTTTGTGTTGATCCTCTAGTGCTATTTTGATTTGGTTATACCCTGAGAATCCATCCATGAGCGATAGCATTGTATGTCTTGCAGTGAGGTTGACTATGATATCGATGTTAGGCAATGGAAAGTCATCCTTGCGGCATGCTTTGTTTAAGTCTCAAAAATCGTTGCATAGTCGAACCCTGCCATCTGGTTTAGACACTAGCACAATGTTTGATATCCATTCGGGGTAATCTATGGCTCTGATGAACCCCACATCTAGCAATTTCTTGAGTTCTTCCTTGACCAAAAGGGCTATATGGGGATGCATCTTTCTCAGTTTCTGCTTTACGGGCTTCACCCCTGGATCCAATGGCAAATGATGTAGAATCAGGTTCGGGTCTAAACCTGGCATGTCAGCATATGACCAAGCAAAGCTGCCTCTCTTCTTCTTAAAGAATGGTACAAACCTAGTTTTCTCAGGTGGTGTGAGGGATTTTGCAAAGTGGATAATCTTGGGCTGCTCTTCGGTTCCAATGTTCACTGGCTTTGTTGGCTCCACCATAATCTGTGACCGTTCCTGGTACATATCACTAGGGAGGGTGTCAAGCATTCCATCGTCAGGTGCCACAGTTGGGTTTTCACCTTCGGATACGTCCTTTCTTTTTACTGTTTTATGATCTGACACTGCCGCACGGTGGTTTTCACCGTCAGATCCATTTTTTATTTTGATATTTTTGCGACTAGAAGGCTTGGCACCCTCCCCGAAGTAAGCCACGGTATTGAGTTCGATAGCAAAACCAGCTTTATGATCTCCTTTTGGTAAGTGATCCCTAAGTTCCATATAGTCAATGTAAGCATCATCGTTCTGGAACATATCTAATTGGGGGGTTCCTTGCAGATCCCAGTCAATAAGCTCAGGGTGTAAGAGGGGAAGGGAGTCAGATGAGAGATCTGATTCATTAATGGTGTGAATGGAAATGTTGTGGGCACTGGCGGGGGTAGTGTTCTGGGTGGTACTTTCTTCCAAGTTGTTTATCACAATGGAATCTAAACTTTCCTCGAAAGCCATAATCTCAGGGAGGGGCAAATCAGACTCCAGTGGTCTGTCCCATTGCGTCTGTCCCTTATGGTAGGGGTTAAGTGTTTGGATGGTGTCAATCTCTTTGTCATCGTAGGAGTGTTCTGTTAGCTCGTCCCACTCATACTCATTTGAATCATCTGAATCTGTGTCATTATCCACTTGGAGTGTTTGAATTGTCTCCACAAGGCAGACATTTTCCTTGGCTTTACCTTTGCCTTTGTACCCTAGGCCAGTTGTGTTTCTAGCCAAAGAGGATGAAGAAGGTTGTATAGGTTCAACGATTCCTTCTTTTCTGAGGCCTATGGGGCCTTGTCCTTCGTACCCCATCCTGTGCAAGATAGTTTCACCCCATCCATAGAGTTCTGTAGGGAGTCTAGGCGGCTCTTGGGGTGTGTTTTCTTCTTCAGCATAAATCCATTGCAGGAGATCTCGCTCCTCTGTCTCATCAGATAAGGTCCCCCATTTTACAAAGGGATTTGTGGGAGTTATAGGAGGAGCAGATGACTTTGGAAAATGCCTAGGTTGATGCTTAGGTTGGCCAAAGGAGTGAGGAGACAAAGGCATCGTGGCGAGGTTGAGGCTGTGCTCAATGGAGTATTCCCCCATGCCATTTTCTTTTATGGTAAGTTTCAGCGGTTTGGGCCTCGAGGAGGAAGCTTCGGCGGTATGGTCTTGTTGCGGAGTAGGGGAAATGTAGGCTCTGTTGTTGGGAATGACACATTCAGATTTTGCTTGGAAAGAATTGCAGTGTTGGTAGGGGTCGGGGTCGCCTTGTATGGTGACCTACTTGCCATCGTGTGGGAACTTAATGCATTGATGATAGGTGGAGGGGACAGCCTTCATGGCGTGGATCCACGGTCTCCCTAGTAGAATATTATAAGCAAGCTCCCGATCAAGGACTTGGCACACCACATCTTTGATTACCGGTCCCACTTGAATGGGTAGGACAACCGTGCCCTTTGTGGTTCTTTCCTCCTCGTCATAGGCTTTGATGGTAATTTTCCGTCTTGGATCAACTGCCTGTTCGGAGAACCCCAGTGCAAGGACTAGCTTCAAAGTACAAATATTTAAATCGGCACCCCCATCAATGAGAACCCTCTTGATGCGTGCTTGTGCACGAATGCGACAATGTGTAGAGGGGTGTTGTGGGGTTGAGATATGGAAAGGTCATCTTGCTCCGTAAACGAGATGGAAGTGGAGGATGTCAGATTGCCTACCATGGTCTGAAACTTTTCTTGGGCTAGGTTAGTGGGGACAGTAGTTTCCACTAAGGCTTTCTCAAGAATCTCCTTATGAGAAGGAGATAGACGCAAGAGCTCCAATATAGAAATGTGAGCTGGAGTTTTTTGTAACTGGTCGATGACATTGTATGGGTGGGAGTTGGATGGAGATGGTGATGACCTTGGAGGGGTGGTATTGATCGTGACTTTACCATTGCGGGTAATTATACTACAACCAGTTCTGTTAGGTCCTGGTTGTTGGTTGGGGGAGATGACATTGACCTGTGGAATATGCTCAGAAATGCATTTAATGGTGTACTCAAATGGAACGCTTGCATAGTTAGCATTACTCGACCCGCTGTTCTGATTTGGCCTATTGCGATTGTTGTCATTATTGTTATTGCCATTGGAGTTGTTGCCGTTGTGACCATCATTGCTGTTGTGGCCATTGTTGCAATTGTTGTTATACGGCCGGTTGTGGTTCAGAAGAGGATCCCGGTAGGCCACATGAGATTCATTGGAGGTATGCTGTTGTGTCCCTCCCTGATTCTGATCCTGTATATCCTGTATGACATTCTTGAGGCGGATACAATTGTTAGTCGTGTGCCCCCCTTCCACGATGATACTCACAATAGTCTGTGTCCTTCCAATAGGGAGGTTTGACGATAGGCTCATAGTCACTTGTTGGCGGTAGAGAAATTTCATTGTTAGCCAACAACTTTCTGAGGGCAGACTCTTGAGATTCTCCCAATGGCGTGAATTTTCTCCTTGGATTTGAATTAAACCAAGGTCTAGGTTCCCGAGGGGGTGGTTTATTGAGTGCACTGGTATTTGCTTCTCCCTTAAGAGTGAATATGGGTTGTTGCTTAGGGGCTGCCGCCTTGGCGTCCACTACTCCATCATTGACCACATTCTTGTTCTTGGTCCAAAACTTTGATTTATCTGTTGTGTAATTGGAAGGAGGTGTGTCCTTGTAGAGCTTGAGAGTTCCTTTAGTGATCATAGCTTTTTCAATGAAGAGGCCCATTTCAATGACTTTGGCGAATGAGGTAGGGCATTGTATCTGAATCTGATAGCTAAGATCAGTGTTTAGATTGTGGACAAACATTTCCAATAGCTGCTTCTCAGGCATATCGTAAGAACACTTACTAGCTAGCTGTCTCCATCGTTGTAGGAAGGCGGCGAATGACTCACCACTCTTCTACTTGGTGTTGCATAGATCTAGCATAGATACCTCGTGTTCTATGTTGTAAGAGAAGTGCATTATAAATTTATTGACAAGTTCATCAAAAGTTTTGATTCCTGGTGGGAGACGTGAGAACCACTCCATAGCTTGACCACCTAAAGATCGCGGGAATAGTCTCATTAAGTAGGTCTCGTTGTGAGCTACTTCTAAACATGCTGCAGTGAATTCCCTGATATGATCTCTAGGGTCCCCCTTCCCTTTATATTTGTCAAATTTTGGAACTCCGAATTGATAGGGGAATGTTTTCATGATCAAATTTCTGTCAAAGGGGTACGGTGCTATATCTTCCAAAGAGTAGTTCTTAGAACTTGTACCGGTCTTAAGGTTGGATATCTCAAGCTTTAGACTTTCGATTTGTTGTCTCACATCTGCCATAGGAGTAGTTGGATCTATGGGTTGCTTTCCTCTCTCATTTGTATGGGGGACCGTGTCATTTGTGCCTCTTTCATGCGCATGTGGGATTGTGTCATTTGTGCCCCTCTCATGATCATTGTCTGCATTTTCCATGATGGAGCTAATGTCAAAGTCTGCGGGGAGTTTGATTCCGAGACTAGCAAGATGATGGAAATACTTATGGGGGTCTTCAAGGATCATCTTCTCTACGACGCGTTGGAATTTTCTATCTTGCATGTGCGCTACTAATTCTTCATGAGAAATCTCTTCTTCACCATCACATGGTGGGAGAAGGTGATCAGATGAGTCGGCCATTTCGATTTGCTTGTTGTACTGGGATCGAGTAAGAACCATGCAAGGTGGGGTGGGATGAAGTGGACCAGGATTAGAAATTTTGGCGAGGTGCCGACCGAGACTATTATGAATGGGATACCTAGGATAAGACTTGGACAAAGGATTCTTTTGCTCAATGACTTCAAGTAAGACGGTTGACACAAGACTCTAGCCACTAGCAAGGGTAGTCGATACCAGTCTTACTGTGTAGGGCTTAGTCGTTCAACAAGACTACTAGCAAAAGGTACTGTGACCTACTAGGCTTACATGAATTCACTAATGAAATAAAGAAGGACTTATGCCGAATCGATATGGGATAGGCTGACTTTGGGACAAGAGTGATTTGGACAGAAAGTGAGTGAGACAATGGACGAAAGAGAAAGAGTTGGGTGAAACGGATGGAGATTGACTGCAAGGTTGACTCTGATCTCAGAAAGTGAAACTAGGCTGAAATGGGTGCTCTGATCAGGTGAAAATATCTCCTCAAAAATAGGGCAAGTGCTCACTGTCGCATATGCACAGAAATAGATGCGCAGCATAAATGGACAAATGCGCAGCAAGTCGCGGTAAATGCACCGGTCTGGTGAATTATATATGCGCAGCAACAGTGCATATATGCGCAGCAAAAAAGGTATATGCGCAGCAAGTCGTTACAAAAGCGCAGCAAGTCTCTGTAAATGCGCAGCAGAAATGTGTAAATGCACAGCTCTGAAGTTTTTGCAAAATTTTTAGTTTTTCTTCTGTTTTTGGTATTTTTTGGCTAGAAAAGGTCTTCTTGATATGATATTATGAATTTAATAGCAAGAAAACACAGCAAGCACAAAGAATATTTTGTAGTTTTTTATTGTTTTTGTAATTTTTTTGACTCTATTTCGGACAAAAGCAAGCACAAAATCCTAGGCAAGAAATGGATTACAAGGGATTTGGGCCACTAAAACAAGAGGTATTTAATTCGGGCAACCGTTCAAGTGGTTACACGTGCGGCGGCGCTACTCTCCGTTATGGAGTCTCCCAGCCTCACAGGGTTGCGCCTGAGAGGGTTTTGGGGGAGGTTGGCCGTCGGTGTAACATAATAGCACTTGTTGCAGGAAGTTTTCACCTCAAGCACAATTTATTTTAAGTGGCTTGGTAGGGCTTGGCGTTAGCCTGTTACCACTCAGGGTCGTTCCCACTTGGACAAGCGTGCATCCAAGGGCAGGCCCCTCCTAAAGGTTAAATAGATAGAATGACAAGTCTGGCACTCTGATCACCCAAAAGAGGGGAGAGCATAAGCCTATTGTCATTCGCAAGCACAGAATACACTAATTAATCCACCCTAGTTAAAAGTGAAAAACTAAATGGGCTAATCTACTCAAACAGAACTTTGAAGTGATTTCAGCAATATAGCAGTGGTTCAGTTTTAAATCCCAGAAAGTAGTGGTGCGTTCAATTTTTAAACCGCGTAGCACGAGATTGTTAACTTTGAAATTCAGGTCTCACGATATAGCAATGGTTCATTTTAACTTCAGAAAGCAGTAATGAGTTCAATTTTTAAACTGCGTAGCACGAGATTGTTAACTTTGAAATTCAGGTCTCATGATATAGCAATGGTTCATTTTAACTTCAAGATCATTGATGAGTTCAATTTTAATCTTTAGATAGCAATAACTTGGAAGGTGTTTGCAATGCAAGCAAGAAATAATCCAGTTACTTCCTCCCTAATTAGAACTGGATGAAGATTTGAATGAACATTAATTTTTACTTTCCCTCAGAAAATGAAATGTGAACTAATTAGATGCAACTACATGGAACTAAACCTTCACCTATCCTGCAAAACTGCTCCAGCAAACACCCACGAAAAGGTTAGCGTTAGCAACTTCCCCTAGAAAAGTACTAAAACCTCAGCCTGTTACAAATGCGCAGCTTCAGTGATCAGATGCGCAGAAATGATCACAGAAGCGCCACAATAATGAATGCGCCGTAATATTGCACGCATGCGCAGTTAAAAGGAATGAATGCGCAGTATTAATGTATGCGCAGTAACAGTCTTCAAAAGCGCAACACAAATGCACATATGCGCAGAAATAATAAAAGTGCCATAATAGTGCATAGAAGCGCAGCGAAAATACATAGATGCACAAAAACAACAAAAGCGCCGTAACAGTGCACAGAAGCACAGCGAAAATACACAGATGCGCAAAAAAACAAAAGCGCCGTAACAGTCTTTATATGCGCCGTGGAAATGAACAGATGCGCCGAAGTAACCTGTGTGCGACTTTGCGTAACCTGTACGGAACCTGCCTTCAAAAAAGCTCAGAAATGGTAAAATAAGGGGGCAAAGGCCCCATGGTGGGCGCCAAAAATGTAAGGGTAAAATAGTGATCAATCAAATGAATTAAATAAGACCCAAACATCAACAGAATAGAGAAACAAGAAGGATTCAATAAACGAAGCAATGAACAAACACAGTGCAAACCTCTCCCGTTTCGATGCTTCTGTTGTTCACCTATCACAAATCGTCCTTTTACAGATGAGATGAGCCCTCAGAGAGTGCAATCTTTTTAGCTATTTGTAGGAAGTCGATGGTGAATGGCTATGGTGATATGCAATGAAGATGAGCTCTAATGCAAGTATGTGATCTCCAACTTGTAGATGACAAAAGGGGTGCCAAAGGCGCGCTGGTGATATTTTTGCAGAGTAACGATGTCAAAAGCCTGGATGATTAGAATGGAGGGATGAAGCTTCATTTATAGACTTGGAAGAATGGGAATCAACGGTTGAGAGAAGATATGAAGATCAATGGCTGAGGATGGTTGAGGAATGTGCAACCAATAGAAATGTGAAAAGTGTCCCAGCTCCATCATGAAAGAGGGGATGTGACAAAATTGATTGGAGAGTTAACTCCATTGACTGAACAGTTAACAGACTTGATTGATCAGTTAGAAGAATAAATAGTGGAACTGATTGAATTGATTGAGGATTTGACTCAATTGACAGGTTAGTTAACACTTTTGATTGATTAGTTAACTAACCTCTGATTTGAGAAGAAATAGGCCATGTGGGTGAGGGAAAATAAGGTAATTAAATATTAAATATATTTAATTACATGTGCAACCTGATGAGGTGGACAAGGTGAGGTGGAAAAGGTGAGGTGTAAAGGTGATGTGGATTTTTAAAATTTAGAACTTAGGATAGAGGAATTTGGATTAATTAAATAATTTATGATTATTTAATCATGTAGGACATTTAGAAGAATTTTAATTAAATAAATAGATTTTATTTAATTATGGAGCAGTGAATCGATTAAATAAATTTAGAATATTTATTTAATTAATAGAAGAAGGGAATAAATATTTAGAATATTTATTTAGGACGAATCATGTCATTTTTAGGCGTATACAATAGGATAGGGTTGTAAGGTTAAATGGATCAATTAGGTGAATTAATTGATCACCAGGGATGTGCAGATTGGGGGAGTAGATGAGTGCGAGGTACAGAAAATTTAGTTGTCCCCCACACTCATCCACTCACTGAATTTAATATTTAGTTGTCCCCCACTCTCATCCACTAAACTGAATTTAATATTCAGCTGTCCCCCATTATCCTTCACTCTCCCCAAAGATGAATTATTTATTCATCCACTCCACTCTTCCCAAAATGGAAATTTTTAATTCATCCACTAAGGAATAAAAGAATCACTTTTATTCCTAGTCCTTGATCTTGTCAATTGAATCCTCACCATTGATCCTCATCTCCAAAATCCTATAAATAGGACCCCTCTCTAAGCCATTAGAGAGACCACTTGAATGCATCAGGACTCTGTCAAAATCTCTCCACAAATCTCCTAATCCTATCAAACCTCTACCAAAATCTTGGCCCAATCCTATCCAATCCATCATCTAATCTCATCTACATTGTGTTGTGAGCATTTGAGCAATCCACATCTACACACTAATCAGGGAAACATCTGAGGAGCTCCATTGGGTGCAAGCTCCTTCCCGCATGGATTTGTGAATCATCATTGAAGGTATAATTGTTTGTTTATGCATTAGATTAGTTATTATCTTTAGTTGATTTCACGTATCACATTTGGCACGCCCCAAGAGTGTATAGCAATTCTTCAACAAATGGACACCTTACAACAAGAATTGACAAGCTTGAAAGGTTAACGGGCTAGTACTAGCTATGCCTCATCCCAAAACCATACCTTCTTTTCCCGTCTTAATGATACTATCGACAAGGCAACCACCACTTCAAGAGGGAAATCATATATCACCCCGTCTACTAGTCCTCCTTCACCATACTCTAAGACACCTATTCCAAAACATACCAGTTCTACACCAAGACCGACCTCAAGTTCCCCACCGTCTAAATCGACAAAATGGGAATTAAAAATGTGAATGGGAAAATCAGGAAAATCAATTAAGATAATGTTAAACCCAAACAATCAACAGAATAATGAAAACAAGAGAAATAGAAGGAAATGAAGCAACTGAATAACAATGCAAACCTTCCCTATTTCAAAGCTTCTGTTGTTCGCCTATTCTTCCTTGATCTCGAATGATGAAGATGGGCCCTCAGAGAGCTTTCTTCCTTGCTTCGATTCCTCAAGAACAAGTAGAAATGGCTATAATGATTCCTGCATTATGATGGTATGAAGAAGAGGATTCCCTAGAGGAATTTGGGCATAGTAAGGATGCCAAAAGAAGTCTCTCAAATGGCTTAGAAGAGGGTTCCATTTATAGATTTTCTGAAAATAGAATGGAGGGTGAAGATCAAAAGATGAGATCAATGGCCCTCATTATTTGTGAATTTTTAATTCATAATGGATGAATTAAAAATTCAGAGTGGAGGATAGTGAGGTATGACAATTGAATTAAGAATTCAAAGTGGAGGATAGTGAGTTATAACAATTGGATTAAGAATTCATGGTGGAGGATAGTGAGTTATGACAATTGAATTAAGAATTCAAAGTGGAGGATAATGGGAAATAATTGAATTTAGAATTCAATTTGGTGGAGAATAATGGGGAACATTGAATTTAGAATTCAATTTGGTGGAGAATAATGGGGAACATTGAATTTAGAATTCAATTTGGTGGAGAATAATGGGGGACATTGAATTAAGAATTCAATTTGGTGGAGAATAATGGGGGACATTGAATTAAGAATTCAATTTTAGATTTTGAAGGATATTAGCTAATTAAATATTAAGAATATTTAATTATATGTGCAACATGGTGAGGTGGAAGGGATGAGGTGGAAAGATGAGGTGGATTGATGAGGTGGATTTTGTGAGGTGGATTTAGGATTTGAGACATTAGAAGAATTTAGGGATTTTGTAGGATAATGAACCAATCAAATAAACTTTGAATATTTATTTAATTGACAGAAGAAAATAAGAATTAAGATAAATATCAGAATATTTACTTAATTCGATCTGAGCCAATTTTAGGCTATTACATTTTGCCCCTCTTTGAAGCAATGTGTTTTATCACGTTGTTTCAAAGAATAAATAGTTTGATAATGATGCATGCCCCAGTTTGGCCCTGGTACAAGTTGTGATGATAGGATGCCCTCTCGGGAGATTGGACGGGGAGAAGGCGGCAGGGGTGAGATGGACAATCTCACGATAAGATATGTTGACAGGAATGAAATGGTTGAATGCAGAAGAAAGGGATGAATGATATGGAATGCAAGATAAAAAGATGACACACACAAGCAAGTAAGCAAGTATGCACAAATGATACAAGAACAAAAAAGGTATTGCCCCTGTCGAGTGGTAAACCAATGATATGGATCGACGATGTCTGGTTTCATGAATGAAATATGTCGTATAAGACTTCAGGTCTGGTTTCGACAATGTAACATCCTGTCTAAGACATTTGGTACGATAGTGTTGTCATGGCGAGGAATGATATATCCCTAGAGCAACACGAAGGATAGTGTCTAGTTTCAGGAAATGAAGCATGTCGTGTAAGACTCATGTGTTGGTCTGGTTTCGACAATGCAACATCCTGTCTAAGACAATTGATTGATTAACTGATCGAATTGGTTTACGATCGGACAAGGATCAAGACCACTGATTGTGATTGGATCATCTGACAAGATTGACTTGACTTGATTGGCATGGATTAAAGATAGACTTGCAATTGGATACGGTATGGATATGGATATGGGTACAGATATGGTATGGATATGAGATGTGATTGGATATGGTATGGATATGGATATGGATATTTGTCATCTTGATATAGCAAGTATTTTGAAGCGCTTTCATCATTGGGCTTTATTATGTTGTAAGAAATACAAGCATCTAGGTATAATTAAACCAAGATGACCTGAGTATTACTTACATGGATTTTGATATAGCAAGTTAATACAAGCATCTAGCCAAAATTGAATCTAGATGACCTGAGTACTTCTTGCATTTGAACAGACAAGGATTGCCCCTTTTCATGTTTAGACCTCAGAGTCTTCGATGATCTTTTGCCGATCACGTCGTTAGACATAAGTCGTCACATTACTAAAGTTTAATCCACAAGCAGTAGACAGAAGAAAAATTATGTCCCCATCATAGCATCTCTAGCTGTTGCATCCTTGAGTAGCATAGGAAGACATAATTGATGAAAATTCAAGACCTTGTAAGTTAACCTATTGATAAAACATTCTTGCATTAGATGTGTCTTTTTGCCATAATTGAGATAGAATTGTTTTGAGTGTTTCGATATGGTGCTCTGCTTTGTGTTGGTTTTGAACAGGTTGATGTTATGTGTCAAGAACTTTGTTCTAAGTGTCCAGTGAAATCGCAATCCTTTATTGGTATCTCCTTTCAGAACGATGGCATTCAAGAACCCAAATCTGCAACTAGGTCAAGGAGTTGCCCCTAGTTTAGACCAAGATTGATTTATTATGGATGAGATGATGATAGATGTGGAGAGATAGACCCTAAGAGACTGACCTAGTGCCTCAGGGGCTCATTACTAAATGGCCTTGCCTACGTGACGACGCAGAGGTAGCGTAGTTCGGGGTGAACCCTGATCGACCTAAGACCTAGGTGACGGTGAAGATGCAGAAATGGTACGGACCCAGACAGACAGAAGGACGAGACATGGAGTGGATGGGATAGTGGAGCCTTGGGGGCGCATAGATAATGGCCTTGCCTACATGATAACTCAGAGGCGACGTAGTTCAGGAGTTGGTTCAAAGGACTAGTTCAAGAGAAGTGATATGAAGGACACAAGAGATATGAAGTCAGAATAGATGGAGGAAGTGGTTTGTCGCAGATAGTGCCTGTTTACTAGGTTTTCACCACTGACTTTTATCTACACGTGTAACCAAAGTACACATGATGCCTGTTTGACATGTTTTCGTCATGGTACCTATCCTTTTGTTATTTTTCCATTTTTTGATATTTTTGTTCTATTTTTTATCACTTTTTCAATTTTTTTAATTTTTTTCAGGACTCCCTTACATTGGGGTGTTCAGGTATAGAATCTACGAAGATGCATGCTATTGATAGGATCATCAAACAGTTCACCCTTAGATGTAGTCAATTGATATGCCTCTAACCCATAAATTGTTATGACGACATAGGGACGCAGCCAATTAGGTTCAAATTTTCCTTTCTTTTCACGATCTTGCTGATTTCTTGGATTTTCTCTTAGGACTAGGTCACCAACATGGAATATCCGGGGCTTTACTTTGTGATTATAGCTTCTAGACATGCGCTGCTGGTATGCTTTCAGGTGATTAAAGGCCTGTTGCCTTCGCTCTTCGAGCAACTCTAACTCTTGGAGTCTGGTTACTCTGTACTCTTCATTTGATATGAGGCCTTTTAATGAGACTCGCAATGATGGGATCTCAACTTCAATGGACAAGATAGCTTCAGAGCCATAGACTAGGGAGTATGGGGTTGCATCTGTAGGTGTGCGGATGCTTGTGCAGTAGGCCCACAACGCGGGATTCAGTTGGACATGCCAGTCACGACCAGCATCATTGACAGTCTTTTTTAGGATTTTCAGAATGGTTTTATTTGATGCCTCAGCTTGGCCATTACCTTGTGGGTAGTAAGGAGTGGAGAAGCGGTGTTGGATATGGAATTTGTCGCATAGTTCCCTGACGTCTTGGTTTTTGAAAGGTCGTCCATTTGTTGAAGAATTGCTATACACTCTTGGGGCGAGGGACCTAAGTTTGCTTGCCTTATTAGAGATTGAAGTTTTTGTTCAAGATATTCTAATTTGTTTGCCATTGACACAAGGCTGGAAAAGCTTACTAGTTTGGATGTGCAAAAATAAATGCGTCACAAGTCGAGACAAGTGTGCTTGGAAGGATGAGTTGAATGACTTGTCTTATGTGTTTGGTGTTTAACTTGATTTGGGCAATATTTAGCAAATGATCACATGTATAAACAAGAAGCACTCACACAAGACACAATCCACCTTGAATTTGGAATTGGAAGAATATGATAATGATTAAACAAGCACACTTGTAAGACAAATCAACATGCCCTAATGCCTAGTTTGATGTAAGGTATGGCTAGTTAGGTTTGGTCAATGTTTAGATGAGGTTGACTAAGGATTTGAAAGTGAAATCCTGTCACACAGTCGGGAGAAGGGGGTAACCCACCCTTCACCTTCACTTCCCAAAGGTAGAAAGTTCTTTGGGGCTTAGCCAAGAGTGACAGGATTCTGATTTCAAAGAGTGTGTCTTTCGATTCAGCCTTGGATGAGGTCATCCCTAGGGGTGATGAAATCCCCTAGCAGGCCTCCTAGGATAGGGATTGACAAAAGTGAATCAAGTGAGGTGTTTTTGATCTCTAAGATCACCTTGCGGTGCGAGGAGAGAGCATACACACATCCACTTGATTCACACTCGCAGTTGATTAATTGACCTTAGAAATTGAAATGTGATGACAAACACATCAAACAATGGTTCTTTTTAAATCCCAATTTCAAGGTGTGATTGAAGACACTGATTTGTTTTAAGCCCAATTTCAATATGTGATTGATCAAACAATGTTCATTTTAGAGGCCCAAATTGAAATGTGTTTAGAAAACAAGATTATGAGATAAAGGATGAAATGAAGGCACTGGATTAAATTGCTGTCCAGATTGATGTGTTTTCTGCTCCTGACGCTGCTCCAGTCCCGAATGATCACCTGCAAGTCACGAAACTGAAAACAGAGCAAGTAGACTAGCCAAATAGATTGTGATGTAAAAATTGAGAATCTGAGAAAATTTGATGAAAAAAAGAACTGATACAAGCAAACTAATTGCATGAACAGATTCTACATGAAATTCTATGCAATTTGAAATTTTTTTTTGCTAAAAACTGATCAAAATTGCAAAAGATATGATGATTTAAAGTTTAAATGCAAGTTTGACTTTGACTGCGAAAAAAGCAGGAAAAAGGTACCATCACCTAATGAAAACCTCACAACTGTGAAGTACACGGAGTCCTCTTTCTGATGACTATTCATTTGTGAAAATCCGTCTCTGTATGCAAAAGATATGGAAATTTGAAAAAAATAGCCGATTTCGGCATGTAGAGAGCACAAGAAGTCACTGGCTGTTAGCAAAAGTGCTGGTGGTTAGGCAGATTCTGTTCACATGTGACTGTTATCTCTAGCGGTTTGCTGTGGACTGGCAGTTTAGATTAGGGCAAAATAGGCCCCCTAGTCACTGACATGACCAGGGGCTTGAAGTTTTGAAAAAAGAATATAAGAGGGGGCTTGTGATAAACTCCTAACCCCTAATGTCTAACGAGACCACCAGCATTTGTTATAAACTGCAAGCCACAGTTAACGTGGCAGTTAGGGTTTGTTTGTTGTTTTTGGTTTTGCGTAGGAAATGGAGTTGGGTTGCTAGGGTTTGGAAGGTAGCCTGTAGCGGTGGTCAGGCGTGGGTGGAGTGGCGTTGGGAGGGAGGTGGGGGGGTTGGTGGATGAGGCCGTGGGGAGTTTAGGCGCAGGTGGAGCAGAGACAGTAGGCGGGGATGAGGGAGGACAGGGAGGCAGTGGGATGGGTAGAGGGTAGAGGCTGGGCGGTGGGTAGCGGCGAAGGGTGTGGAGCAGAGCGTGGGGGTGGTGTCGGGAGGTGGGAAAGGGAGGTCGGCGTGGGGGCAGCTGTGGTGAGCGGCGCGCAGGAAGGGAAGCGGTGTGGGAGGTATAAGGTGGTTTCGACCTGTGGACTATGTGCCAGCGGCGGTGGAAGCAGTGGTAGGGGGGTTTGAAGCAGTTGTCAGGTGGCGGCGGCCTTAAACCTGCTTACAGATACTTGAAACCTGCACACAAAAAACCTTTGAAAACCTGCAAAAAATGAAACACAGCCGACAACCAAACGAAGCACAGATTAGTGTGAGGCGAGGGTATGGTTCCGTATGGTACGGACTGTACCCTAAAAAAATTTCAAAATTTTTCAAAAAAAATTTCTCAGAACCTAGGGGTGTTTACTGTCAAAATTCATCGAAATAGCGTCCGGAGCGCAAAAATGATGTCCATTTTTGCTCAAAATGAAACTTGCAATAGCTTATCACCAAAACTTACAAAAATTGTTAGAAAAAGAAGATTTTGACAACAAAACCTTCTCAAAATGACGATTGGATTCGATAGCGGGCGTGCCAAAATGTGATCAATGAAATCAACTGAAGATAATAACTAATCTGATGCATAAACAAACGATTATACCTTCAATGATGATTCACAAATCCATGCGGGAAGGAGCTTGCACCCAATGGAGCTCCTCAGATGTTTCCCTGATTAGTGTGTAGATGTGGATTGCTCAAATGCTCACAACACAATGTAGATGAGATTAGATGAGGGATTGGATAGGATTGGGCCAAGATTTTGGCAGAGGTTTGATAGGATTAGGAGATTTGTGGAGAGATTTTGATAGATTCTTGATGCATTCAAGTGGTCTCTCTAATGGCTTAGAGAGGGGTCCTATTTATAGGATTTTGGACATGAGGATCAATGGTGAGGATTCAATTGACAAGATCAAGGGCTAGGAATAAAAGTGATTCTTTTATTCCTTAGTGGATGAATTAAAAATTCCCATTTTCGGAAGAGTGGAGGAGTGGATGAATAAATAATTCATCTTTGGGGAGAGTGAAGGATAATGGGGGACAACTGAATATTAAATTCAGTGAGTGGATGCGTGTGGGGGACAACTGAATATTAAATTCAGTTTAGTGGATGAGTGGGAGACAAGATTAATTAAGTGTTTTCTTAATTAACTTAAGCCTAGGTTAATCAGATAATCAAGATTTATCTAATTAACAGTGATTAGGGAAATGGATAAATCATCTAAATGAATATTATGAATATTCATTTAATTGATAGGATGGGGTTGTAAGGTTAAATGGATCAATTAGGTGAATTAATTGATCACCAGGGATATGTAGATTGGGGGAGTAGATGAGTGCGAGGTACGGAAAATTGGTTTGCAGAGCAGTCCAATTTTAGGTGTCTACAATTACATTATCATCTTGTTATACTATGTATTGTCATCATACTTAATAAACATTTTTTATGTTATAATTGAGAGCTATTTAAGTTTTTGATAATAAAGGTTTTATAAATGGGGTATTAAGTTATGTGGGTTTGATTTTAGAAAGACTTCATGGTGAAGTGTGTTTGAATCAAAGTAGTATTAAATAAGATGGGTGATCTCCTTCGAAGTCTTGATGCTTCACCCCTATCAACATCATCATCTGAACCACTACTCGTGAAATATGGGTCAATGAGTTTGACTCAAAAACTATGTAGTTGAATCCTAATGAAACATCATAATTTGATAATGTTAAGGGAAATTATGCGTGAATATCAAAAGACATCAATAATACCCATAACTCAATGGAATATATAAATAAAGAAGATCTAAAATGATGAACAATACCTCAACAAACCTCTTTACCTCATGGCTTCCATTGGTGGCCTATTGCAAATGATCTTGTCTATGAATATGCCCTCAGAAGGTGCACCTCCTTGCTATACCAAGATGTCAAGTGGGAATGGCCATGATATTTGATTGCAATGAAGATGAGCTTCACAACAATGGTAATGGTGATATGGTAACAAATTGATCGCAAGCAAATGGAATTCCTGCAGAGTAACGATATTGAAAGCTTGGATAATGAAATGGAAGAAGAAGGTTCAATTTATAGACTTGTGATTGAGGAGATCAATGATTGAGAAAGAATAAGAAGATAAACGGTTGAGAAAGAATGAGAGAATGTGCGCGAAGAGAAAAAAGACAAGTGTCACACAAAAGCTATTTTGAGTTAACTGTTTTTCTATTTATTGAAGGTAAGATATGCTGTCATAAAATAGAAAGTTTTTTTCTATTTCAGGAGTTTTGGAATCAATTAGTCAACTCATGATTTTCTTTTGCATGTTTTGAAAGGAAATAAATAATAAATTATTTAATTCTGTGTGCATGAAGAAGAGGATTTATTTTTAGAAGATTTGGAAGATTCCTAGGAATTTAGAAGATAAGAAAGCAAATTAAATAAGTAAATTTATTTAATTGTGTGCACATGATTTGGAAGAATAAATAAAATATTTGATTATATTTTATTTTTAGAGAATGAGAGGATTTAAATAAATTTGATTGATTTATTTAAATTTGGAGGAAGAATTGACTTAATTAAATAGTTAAGAATTATTTAATTGTTTGGAAGAATTTGGAAGAATTAAATTAAATAAAGGCTTTTATTTAATTTTGTCATTAGAAGAGGTAATTAAATATTTTGATATTTAATTAATTTAGAAGAATATGAATCAAATAAATAAATTGATTGATTTATTTATTGATAGAAGAATTAGAATGAAATAAATGTTAGGAATATTTATTTAGATAGAGTCATGTCATTTTTAGGCGTATACATTTTGCCCCTCTTTTACAGCATTGCTTCAAAGAATATAATTTTTGATAATGATACATGCCCCAGTTTGCCCCTGGTATAGGTTTAATCGACAGGATGCCCCCTCGAGAGATTGGACGAGAAGAAGGTAGGAGGGATGTGAGACAAACAATCTCATGATGAAGAAGGTGAAAAACAGGCTAGAATGAAGAAAAATAGGTCACGGTCTGGAGAAACAGGAAGAAATAGGACTGGGAAGTAGTCATGGTCGCCACACAACTAGCTAGAGTACACTTTCTATATATAGGAGTTGGGTCCACAATCCTAGTCATTTGCACACTTGGCTTTTGTTGATTGGTCCTTGAGAGCTTAGGAGAGCATTGGAGCATAGAGCAATCAAGACAGATATGGATATTCCATGCGAGGAGCACCGCTTTGAGCGAGTTTGATAATTCGATCGGCCAGCAGAGGTAGGACCACCGGTATGTAGCTCAAAAAATCTCACCTAGAGTCATTTATTAGCGTAATAAATGCTAGGTAAAGTTCAACTAGGACATAAGCACAAGTTTGCAGTTCGGCGCATATGCCATGCGCAACTGCGCATATGATATTATGCGGCGCATTTAGGATATGAAATTGTGCATGTATACTTGCTACGCATATACGCTATGAGTCGACACATATACCAAGAAAGTACGCATACGGTATGGGAAGCTACGCATACGTAGAATATGTGCATACATGATATGTTGCGGCGCACTTACTAAGAAGTTGCACTTTTGATATGAAGCAGCGCATATACGGTATGAGTTGGCACATTTACCAGAAGTGGCGCATGTACCTTCTGGTTCAACGCATATGCTTGAGATAGTTAGTTTACTTAACAAAATTGACTCGATTGGCACCTTGTTCGATGCGTCAATCGATAAGCGATCTCCAAGATTGCAAGAATCTAGTCAAGAGATGTCGTATGCTGTTTTAATCAATTTATTTAGGTTAAGTAAATGATATGATGCTTTAGATATGTTGAGCAGTTACGCAGATTTGGGTGACGCATTTCTTTTCTTGATTGCAGGAGGACATTTGGGATGTGCTTATGTCACAAGAGCAGTTTCCCTTGCCGATGTTGTAGTGCTATATGCTCACTGAGATAGATCGAGAGGCTCTTGGCGCAATGGGACTTGACTACGTTTGCTTCATGCCAGAGGTTCGTGCGAACCTCGGTTTGCTGATTGCTGCAGTGGAGCGATTCCACAGTGAGGATGGGACCTTTCACCTGCTGACTGGTGAGATGGCGATTACTCTCGAGGATGTCTTTAGGATTCTACATTTGCTAATACAGGGGGAGTTGTAGAGTACGATCCTCAGCGGGATGTAGGATTGGCAGAGTGCAGGTAGATTTTTGATGACCCTGAGTTAGAGGGTCCAATTATGGGCCCACAACAGTCTGGGGCCAGTAGAGGGGAGGACAGTGTAGGGATCAATGGTTCACGGCAATAGGGCTAGCCCACAGTTGTACTTGTATAGATTTTTGGCTTATGCATACACTCTTTGATGGTTCAGATAGCCGGATATGTTCATACTTGTATCATTTTGTGCTGAGACATGTATCATTATTTATGTGATGTATACCCTGTATGTGACATTGACTCAGAGATGGATTTTGATATTGTACATTTGGACATGTTTTATTTGATATTTATATGATGATGATATAGCTATTGATGATCTACATGCAGTTGTTTATGCTATATGTCATGGATGTATTCTATCTTTATGATGCTATGTGAAGTTGCTATGGATGCATTTTATTTTTGCTTCTATGACTCTGATATGATGATGATCTAATGCATACTTAGATGATTTCATGATGATCTGATGCACTTTTATGTATGTAGATGCGAATGTTATCTATGTGATTATGCAGTTTATGCGATGATATTTATCTATGTTTTTTATTTTTCTATCGATACTATGTTATGATGCAAATGTATAAGTAGGATCTAACACACTTATTATGTATGCAAATGATTTAATTATGTTAATGACTATCTCATGTGATATGATATGCAACTTATGCTATGTTTTTGTTATGTCCAAATGTACTCAATTGACACAGAAATGACACAATGATAGATAGGAGACTAACCAATGGAAGAATGACTTGATAGAAGAAGTTTACAAGCTTTTATTTGTATTGATATTTTGCATTTTAGATCTTTTATTGCATGGGATATGGATGCGATGTGGATGTGAAATGGTTTGCCATCTTGATTTTGCAAGTATTTTGAAGTGCTTATTTCATCATTGGGCGTTTTAAAATGTTGTAAGAAAATACGAGCATCTAGGTATAATTGAACCAAGATGACCTGAGTATCGCTTACATGGACTTTGATTTAGCAAGTTAATACAAGCATCTAGTCAAAATTGAATCTAGATGACCTGAGTATTTCTTGTGTATCAACAGACAAGGATTGCCCCCGTTCATGTTAGACCTTTGAAGTCCTCGATGATCTTTTGCCGATCATGTCATTAGACAAGGCTTCACATTACTAAAGATTAATCCACAAACAACAAACAAAGAAAATGATTATGCCCTCATCATAGCATCTCTAGTTTTAGGCATCCTTGAGTAGCATAGGAAGACAATAACAAAAATCAAGACTCTGTAAGTTAAGATGATCACAAACACAAAACATTCTTGCATTAGATGTGTTTTCTTGCCATAATTTAGATAGAATCATTTTGAGTGTTTTAGGTTCATGTTTGCTTTGCATTGGATAGGTTGATGTTCTGCGTCAAGATGTCTATTTGAAAGCGGGATTTTGCTTGTATTTGCATACATGCCTGGTGAAACGGACCCTAAGGGACTGACCTAGTACCTTAGGGGCGCATTGCTAAATGGCCTAGCCTACGTGACAACGCAGAGGCAACGTAGTTCGGGGACTTGGACCATGGATGGACTAGAGGATAGACGACAAGATATGGGAAGCATGGGAAGGCGAAGTCTTAGGGGCGCATTGAAAATAGCCTTGCCTACGTGATGACGCAGAGGCAACGTAGTTCAGGGTTGACCCTATGATACTGACGACATATACTATGCTAGGTTGACACTGTGGATAGGATACTGGATAAGACCCTTAGTTGTCAAGGTGATAAAAGAGATAAAGTATCAAGCCATGATAGGTTATCGTTAGGTTACACAAGGTGTTTTATTGTGGAGCAGATATGGACCAGATGAGAAATGACGATAGGAAGAATGGACACAAGGTGATTGGTTTCCCAAAGATGGAGAAGGCAGTTCATCACAAGTAGCGCCTGTTTACTAGGTTTTCACCACTTGATTTTTATTTGTACGAAAGCTAGAAGTACACATGACACCTGTTTGCCAGGTTTTCATCATGGTACCTATCCAAGGCGCCTATTTGCCAGGTTTTCACTAGAGGACAATTTTTTTGTGTTACTTTTATTTTTTATTTTTTTATTTTTTATTTTTATTTTTTTTCTCTTTTTTGCTCTTTTTTGATTTTTTTGATTTTTCAAAATTTTGCCCCCCTTACATTGGGGTTCTCTTAGGTATAGAACCAACGAAGATGCATATTGTTGATTGGGTCATCGAATAGCTCACCCTCTGATGTTGCTAATTGATATGCCCCCTGATCCATATGTAGCAATGATGACATAAGGACCAAGCCAGTTGGGCTCAAACTTACCTTTCTTTTCTCGATCCTGTTGATTGCAGGGATTTTCCTTAAGCACTAGATCACCAACATTGAAGACCCTTGGATGGACTCTGTGATTGTAGCTTCATGACATCCTCTGTTGATATGCTTTGAGATGATTAAAGGCCTGTTGCCTTCTCTCTTCTAATAGCTCTAACTCTTGCAATCTGGAAACTCTGTAGTCTTCATCAGTAATGAGACCCTTTAACGACACCCTTAGGGATGGTAACTCGACCTTGATAGGCAAAATAGCTTTTGATCCATTGACAAGGGCATAAGAGGTAGCACCTGTGGGAGTGCGTATACTGATTCAATAGGCCCACAGAGCGGGATTCAGTTGTATGTGCTAATCACGGCCAGCATCATTGACAGTCTTCTTGAGGATTTTCAAAATTGTTTTGTTGGATGCCTCTACTTGGCCGTTGCCTTGTGGATAGTAGGGGGTGGAGAAACGGTGTTGGATTTTGAATTTATCACAAAGCTCTTAGACATCCTAGTTTTTGAAAGGTCTTCTGTTATCTGTGACAATGGATGAGGGAATTCTGTATCTGCAGATGAGGTAATTGAGGATGAATGAGGCAATCTGTTTGCCTATGACATTGGTGAGGGGAACGACTTCAATCCACTTAGTAAAATATTTAGTGGCGGTTATTATGAACTTGTGGCTGTTGGATGATGGCAGGTGAATTTTTCCCACAAGGTCGAGTCCCCACTGATAGAAAGGCCAAGGTGTCATTAAAGGTCGTAACTCTTGAGCTGGTGCATGTATCTGGCAATGCTTGCATTTCTTCACAAACTGATATGAATCAATTTCCATGTTCGGCCAATAGTATCCCAAACGCATGAGTTTCTTAGCTAAAGAAGGACCGCTAGAGTGTGTTTCGTAAATTCCTTTGTGTACGTCTCGTAAGGCAGTTTGAGATTCTTCCCATTCTAAACATCAGAGTAAAGTACCATCTAGACCTCGGCGGTATAGGGTATCAGCGATAATGGTGTAATGAGAGGTTTGGCGAATGAAAGTTCGACGCTGGTTAGAAGACAAGTTGGGCGGTAGGGTGTTATCCTTGAGGTAAGTGTAAATTTTACCATACCAAGGTGAATCAGATCTGACTAATAGGCATATGGAGTGGGTTTCAGGAAGATCATAAGCTGGTTATATAACTGTTTCAACTAAGAACTCATACCATGACTCAGTCTATGGGATCTCGAGGAGTGAGGCAATGGTTGCCATACCATTTGCCACTTTGTTTTCAATGTGAGGTATATGTTCAAAGGAGATGATCACGAAGTATTCTTTAAAGTCATCGACCATACGCTTGTATGGAATTAACTTGTCATCTTTGGTCTGATAGCCATCATTGATATGATTGATTATCAGTTGGGAGTTGCCATAGACATGTAGCTCTTTGATTTTCCATTCTGTTGCCAGTTTGAGACCAATGACCAAGGCTTCATACTCTACGACATTGTTTGTACATGGGAATAACAGACAATAAGACTTAGGTATGGTCTCTCCATGAGGAGTGACCAACAAGATTCCTGCCCCTGATCCAAGGTTTGTATAGGATCCATCAAAGTAGAGTTTCCATTAGTGTGTTGTGATACTGAAGATGGCTTCATCTAGAAACTTGAATGTCATTGGTGTGGTATCCTGTAATGGTGCTTCTGCTAACTGATCGGCAATGATTTGACCTTTGACAACCTTCCGTTCTACATACTCAATGTCATATTCGCTTAGGAGCATGACTCATTTAGCTAGGCGACCTGTGAGAGCTGCTTTGCTTAATAGGTATTTCAGTGGATCTATCTTTGCAATAAGTTTGACTGAATGTGCTAACATGTAATGTCATAGTTTTTGGGAAGCAAAAACCACAGCAAGACAAGATCTTTCTATCTCAGAATATTGCAGTTCATAGCCCACATGTGCGACTGATATAGTAGATAGCCCTTTCTTTGCCTTCATGATCTTGTTGTGCTAATAGGGCTCCCAGAGCTGTCTGTGTAGTAGATATGTAAAGTAGTAGTGGCTTACCTTGTATAGAAGGCATTAGAATAGGAGGGTTCATGAGATATTCCTTTAGTTTGCCAAATTCTTCTTTGCACTTCTCATCCCATCTGAATGGAATGTTTTTATGTAAGAGATGACTGAAAGGTTGGCACTTGTCTACTAGTTGTGATATGAACCGGCGGATTGCTTGTAACTTGCCTTGTAGAGATTGCAGTTGAGTGATGTTCTTTGGCGGTGGCATTTCCATGATAGCCTTGACTTTGGCAGGATCAACTCCTATCCCATTTGTTGATACAATGAAGCCTAGGAGCTTGCCAGATGTGACTCCAAACACACATTTCTTTGGGTTCAATCTGACTTTGAATTGTTCCAGTCTCTAAAAGACCTTCTCTAGTACATCTAGGTGGGATTCTCTTGTTAGTGACTTTGCAAGAATATCATCTACATAGTCCTCGATTGTGACATGCATCATGTCATGGAAAATAGTGGTCATAGCACGTTGATATGTTGCTCTTGCATTCTTTAACCTAAATGGCATGATGTTCCAGCAGAAGGTACCCCATGGACAAGTGAAAGCTATTTTATGTTGGTCTTCTGGTGTTGTCCTGATTTGATTGTACCCGGAGAAGCCATCCATTAGAGAAAGCATGGTGTGTCCCACTGTCAAGTCAACTATGATATCAATATTAGGCAACAGAAAGTCATCCTTGTGGCAAGCTTTGTTAAGATCTCAGAAATCATTGCATAGTCTGACTCTACCATCAGGTTTGGATACTGGCACTATGTTTGATACCCACTCTGGATAGTCTATTGCCCTGATGAACCCTACATCCAACAGTTTCTTGAGTTCCTCCTTTACTAGTAATGTAATGTGTGGATGCATCTTTCTCAGCTTTTGTTTGACTGGTTTGACCCCTGGATCTAATGGAAGATGATGTAGAATCAAATCTGGATCTAACCTGGGCATATCTACATATGACCAAGCAAAGTTGACTTGCTTTCTCTTGAAAAATGGTACGAACTTGGTCTTCTCTAGTGGAGATAGAGACTTTGCAAAGTGAATGATCTTAGTATTATCCTCTGTTCCAATGTTGATAAGTTCTGTAGGTTCCACAACAATCTGTGACTTCTCTAGATACATGTCAGTGGGGAGAGTGTCTAGCCTTCCATCATTTGGTGCCTCAGAGAGGTTTTCACCATTTGATGTGTCCTTTCTTTTTACTATTTTGGGATCTGATACTGTTGTAGAGTAGTTTTCACCATCAGATCCATTTTTAATTTTTATGTTTTTGTGACTAGAAGGCTTGGCACCCTCTCCAAAGTAATCCACGGTGTTGAGTTCAATTACGAAGCCAACTTTATGATCTCCTATGGGTAGGTGGTCCCTAAGTTCCATGTAGTCAATATAGGCATCATCATTTTGGAACATGTCTAGTTGTGGGGTGCCTTGTAAATCCCAGTCGATAAGTTTAGGATGCACAAGGGGAAGGGAATCGAAAGATAGATCTGATTCGTTGATAGTTTGAATGGATATATGGCTAGGATTCAAATTGGTAGGGATAGGATCTGAGATGATGCTTTCCTCCAAATTGTTTATTGTGATGGAACTCTAACCTTCCTCGAAAGTTGTACTCTCAGGAGTTGGTGAATCACACTCTAATGGTCTATGCGTTAGCGTTTATCCCTCATGGTAGGGGCTATATGTTTGAATGGTGTCAACTCATTTGTCTTCATAGGAGTGCTCTATGAGTTCCTCCCACTCATACTCATTCGAATCTGTGTCACTGTCTCCTTGTAGGGTATGAATCTGTTCCATAAAACAAGCATTGGCCTTAGTTTTGCCTTTGTCCTTGTATCCCAACCCTTTTGTATTTCTTGCTTGTGAGGATGAAGAGGGTTGGATGGGTTCTATTATTCCTTCTTTTCTTAGGCTAATGGGACCTTGTTCATCATAACCCATTATGTGTAGGATAGACTAACCATGTCCATAGATTTCCGTTGGAAGCTTAGGTGGTTCTTGTTGTGCGTCATCTTCGTCTGTGTAGAGCCATTATAAGACATCTCTTTCTTCTGTTTCATCTGATAGGGTCCCCCATTTGACAAAAGGAGCTATGGGAACTTTGGGAAGAGCAGAAGGCTTTGGAAAAAGTGTAGGTCACCCAAAGGATTTTGGAGATAGAGGCAGTTTGGCTAAGTTGAGGCTGTGCTCGATGGAGTATTCCCCTACCCCTATTTCTTTGATTGTGATTTTTTGCTCTTTGGGCTTGGATGAGGAAGCTTAAGAGGTAAAATCATGCTGTGAGATGGAGGATGTAGAAGCTCTATTTTTGGGAATGATGCAATCAGGCTTTGTGTGGATAGTGCTACAGTGCTGGAAGGGATCAGGATCACCTTGGATGGTGATGTGTTTGCTGTTATGAGGAAATTTGATGCATTGGTGATAGGTAGAAGGCATAGCTTGCATGGCATGAATCTAAGGTCTACCTAGGAGGATGTTATAGGCTAGCTCCGTGTCTAGGACTTGGAAAATAACATTTTTTATCACTGGTCCAACTTGTATTGGTAACACCACTGTTCCCCTAGTAGTTCTTTCCTCTTCATCATAGGCCTTAATGGTGATCTTTTTCCTAGGATCCATTGTAGCTTCAGAGAACCCCAATGTAAGGACTAGCTTGAGCATGCAAATATTTAAACCGGCTCCTCCATCAATAAGAACCCTTTTGATATGGTGTCTATGAATGAATGCGATGATATGTAAGGATGTGTTATGAGGCTGAGACACTGAAAGATCATCCTGATCGATAAATGATATGGTGCTTGAGGAGGTTAGATTTCCTACCATGGCTTGAAACTTCTCTTGGGCCAGGTTTGTGGGCACAGTTGTTTCCACTAGGGCTTTATCAAGAATTTCCTTGTGGGAAGGAGATAGACGCAACAACTCTAAGATAGATATGTGGACAAGAGTTTTCTGAAGTTGGTCTATGACACTGCATGTATGGGGATTATACGGAGAAGGTGATGACCCTGGAGGAAGCATGTTTATCGTGACTTTACCACTGCGGGTGATGATGCTGCAATCAGTTTTGTTGGGTCCTATTTGTTGGTTAGATGTGACCATATTGACTTGTGGGATGTGTTCCAATATGCAGTTAATGGTATAATCGGATGGCACGCTCATGTAGTTTGCATTGTTGTTTCCATTATTTAGATTCTGCCAGTTGCAGTTATTATTATTGTTGTTGTTGTTGTATGGCCTGTTGTAATTGAGGAGCGAATCCTTGTATGCCACATGCGTTTCATTAGAGGTATGTTGTTGAGTGCCTACCTGATTTTGGTCAAGTATGTCTTGAATGACGTGTTTGAGATGGATACAATTGTTGGTCGTGTGGCCTCTTCCTCTGTGGTATTCGTAGAAATCGGTATCTTTCTAGTTGTGAGGTTTTATTTGAGGTTCATAGTCGCTAGTTGGTGGAAGGGTGATCTCATTGTTGGCCAATAGTTTTCTTAACGTAGACTCTTGGGACTCCCCTAGTGGTGTGAATATTTGCCTAGGGTTGGAGTTGTACCATGGCTTTGGCTCACAAGAGAAGGTTTTGTTTTGTGTAGCATTGTTTGCTTCTCTTTTGAGAGTGAAGATTGTTGCTATTTGGGAACCACCACTTTGGCATCAACTACTCCATCATTGACAACATTTTTGTTCTTTGTCCAAAATTTTGACTTGTCTGTGGTGTAGTTAGAGTTAGGAGTGTCCTTGTATAACTTTATTTTCCCCTTGGCGATCATAGCTTTTTCGATAAATAATCGCATCTCAATGACTTTCAAAAATGAGGTAGGGCATTGAATTTGGATTTGGTAGCTTAGATCAGGGTTAAGGTTGTGGACAAACATCTTCATCATTTGCTTCTCAGGTATGTCATATGAGCACTTGCTCGTGAGTTGTCTCCACCTTTGTAAGAAAGAGGTGAAGGATTCGCCACCTTTTTGCTTTGTATTGCATAGATCAAGCATGGAGACTTCGTGTTCAATGTTATATTAGAAGTGTGTGACAAACTTGTTAACTAACTCATCAAAAGTTTTGATACCCAGTGTAAGTTGTGAGAACCATTCCATGGCTTGACCACCTAGAGATCTAGGGAATAGTCTCATTAAGAAAGTTTTGTTGTGAGCTACTTCGATGCACATGACATTAAATTCCCTAATGTAATCTCTAGGGTCTCCTTTTCCTTTGTATTTTTCAAACTTAGGCACTTTGAACCGAAAGGGGAAGGGTACCATGTTCAAGCTTTTGTCAAAGGGATACGATGTGATGTCTTCCAAGGAATAAGTTTTAGTGGGCGGCCCTACTTTGAGATCTTCCATTTGTTGTGTTAGGTCTTTGATTTGTTTCATCATCTCTTCCATAGGTATGTTTGGGTCTATGACTTTCTTTCCTTTGTCCTCAATAGTGTGATTTTCATGAGTTTCCTCTACAGTCTCTTTTAGTTTGTTGAGATCAAATTCTGAGGGGAGTTTAAGTCCTAGGTTTGCAAGATAAAGAAAGTACTTGTGAGGGTCTTCGTGGAGCACTTTTTCTAGCATGCATTGAAATTTCTGATCTTGGAGGGTTCCTTGGTATTCTTCATGAGAGATTTCCTCATCACTATCATGAGAGGTGACCATACGGTTAGATGATCTAGCCATTTCAAGTTGTCTTTGGTATTGAGATCTAGTTAAAACCATGCGAGGCAACATGGGAAGAGGTGGGGTGAAACTAGAGATTTTGGTTAGGTGTTGTTGGAGATTGTTGAGAAGAGGATACTTGTGATGAGATTTGAACAAGGGACTCTTTTGATCAATGATTCCAAGTTGGCCAACACAAGACGATAGCCACAAGTAAGGGTATTCGGTACCCTGTTTACTGTGTAGAGACTAGTCTTTCACCAAGACAACTAGTGAAGCTCTATGACCTACTAGGTTTACTTGAATCCAGAATGATCTGAAAGGGGTCTTGCACCAATCTGATATGGAACTTTGACTTTTGTTTTGGAAAGACCTCGCAGAAGGTGGATGAAATGACCAATGAAAGAGAGGGTACGTTATGAAAATGGATGGAAAAGGTGACTGCATGATAAATCTGATCTTAGAAACTGGAGTAAGGCTAAAATGGGTATTTAGAAAGTTTGAATTTTTTTCTGAAAAGATGCGGAAATACTCACTGTCAGGGATGTGCGGGAATAGATGC
This sequence comes from Cunninghamia lanceolata, assembly GCA_027924645.1. Lineage (NCBI taxonomy): Eukaryota > Viridiplantae > Streptophyta > Pinopsida > Cupressales > Cupressaceae > Cunninghamia > Cunninghamia lanceolata. The sequence continues at coordinate 2,286,451 of BSBN01001254.1, forward strand.
GCTGAAGTAGAGGACAAATGTGTTGAAAGTTGGGACAAAAGCACAGCTCTGGTAAAATTTAAAGGCACAGTAATAGGTGACAGATGCGCAGCAAGTCAGAATGTATGCGTAGTAGGTCGATGTATATGCACAGCTCTGCAGGACAGATGCACAGCTCTAGTTTTCTTGACTATTTTTGCAATTTTTGGCACGTTTTTCAATTTTTTTGGTTTCTCAGTTGCAAGTTGGTGTTTTTGATTTGATTTTCTCAATTATGGAAAGTAAAACACAACAAACACAAAGAATTTTTCATGATTTTTTGATCTTTTTTTGTGATTTTTAGACTATTTTTGACACAAAAACAAGTACAATCCTAGGTTGGCAAAGATAATATTTGTTGAGTCCCCTAGCTGTGCCTATTCAAAGTGGATAGCTTCAGGATCTTAGTAGCACTGGCTCCTCTCCATGGCACACACTTCTCATGCATACCAAGATCTAATTTTCCCAAGGCTCATCCCCCACTGAACCTTAGGATTGTCTCTGCTATCTCTACTAAGAACCACATGAATTGTGGTGGCTTCAAAGGTCCCACCTTTTGCACCAACAAATAGAAGGATTTTGGTCTACTAAAACAAAGGATGACTAATAAGGGGAACTGTTCGAGTGGTTATACGTGTGGCAGCACTACTCTCTGTTATGGAGTCTCCCAGCCTTTAAGTGTTATGCCTTGAAAGGTTTTGGGGGAGGTTGGCTATCGGTATAACACAGCAACACTCGTTGCTTGAAGCTTTCGCTCCAAACATAATTTATTTATAGTGGCTCGGCAGGGCTTGGCTTTAGCTTGTTACCACTAAAGGCTCTTCCCCAAGGATGGAAGGATATCCAAGGGCAGGCCTCTCTAAAGGTTCAACACATGTGAAAATGATATGTCTGACATTTTGGTCACCCAAGATAGGGGAGAACATAGGCCTGGTATCATTCCCAAAAACATGAAAGGCAGTTGTTCTTTTCCCCTAATTAAAATGAAAAAGACTATATGAGCTATCTACTTGGGCACACACACAAATTGTTAACTTTGAAAAGAAAGATAGAAGTGGTTCAATTTTATCCCCCTAGCATTGTGATTAGATCAATTTGTTGATGCAACAAGACTCAAGTTACTCCCTTCCTAGTTAGATCTAGATTGGATTTTGCATGATCATCTAATTACTATCTCTTAAAAAGATGATGTGTTCTAACAATGCAACTAGAATGACTAAACCAACCCCTAATCCTACAAGTGGATGAGAGAATATCCCTGCGAAAAAGTGTCAGCATTAGCAAAAACAACAAGAAATATCCTAAAAACCATTGTTCATAATAGATGTGCAATTTCAGAGACTGAATGTGCAGAAATAGAGATCAGAAGCACAGGAAATTCAAAAGCGCAGAAACATAAAGCAAAAGCACTAAAATAGAAATCATATGCACAGGAATATCATATGCGCTGTAACAAAAGGTGTATGCGCAGTGACAGGAGGTACATACGCCGAAAGATCATATGCACTGGAATAGAGCTCAGATGCATGACAGAATTGCTCAGATGCACCGAATCCTCCTGTGTACAAAACCTTTACATAGAAAACTTACTTTTTAGATTAAATTGGGGCATGGCCCCATGGTGGATGCCAGAAATGTTAAGGGAAATTATGCGTGAATATCAAAAGACATCAATAATACCCATAACTCAATGGAATATATAAATAAAGAAGATCTAAAATGATGAACAATACCCCAACAAACCTTTTTATCTCATGGCTTCCATTGGTAGCCTATCGCAAATAATCTTGTCTATGAATATGCCCTCAGAAGGTGCACCTCCTTGCTATTCCAAGATGTCAAGTGGGAATGGCCATGATACTTGATTGCAATGAAGATGAGCTTCACAACAATGGTAATGGTGATATGATAACAAATTGATTGCAAGCAAATGGAATTCCTACAGAGTAACGATACTGAAAGCTTGGATAATGAAATGGAAGAAGGTTCAATTTATAGACTTGTGATTGAGGAGATCAACGGTTGAGAAAGAATAAGAAGATAGACGGTTGAGAAAGAATAAGGGAATGTGCGTGAAGAGAAAAAAGACAAGTGTCACACACAAGCTATTTTGAGTTAACTATTTTTCTATTTATTGAAGGTAATACATGTTGTCATAAAATAGAAAGCTTTTTTCTATTTCAGGAGTTTTGGAATCAATTAGTTAACTCATGATTTGCTTTTGCATGTTTTGAGAGGAATTAAATAATAAATTATTTAATTCTGCGTGCATGAAGAAGAGGATTTATTTTTAGAAGATTTGGAAGATTCATGGGAATTTAGAAGATAAGAAAGCAAATTAAATAAATAAATTTATTTAATTGTGTGCGCATGATTTAGAAGAATAAATAAAATATTTGATTATATTTTATTTTTAGAGAATGAGAGGATTTAAATAAATTTGATTGATTTATTTAATTGTTTGGAAGAATTTGGAAGAATTAAATTAAATTAAGGATTTTATTTAATTTTGTCATTAGAAGAGGTAATTAAATATTTTGATATTTAATTAATTTAGAAGAATATGAATCAAATAAATAAATAAATTTATTTATTTATTGATAGAAGAATTAGAATGAAATAAATATTAGGAATATTTATTTAGACAGAGTCGTGTAATTTTTAGGCGTATACAGATACACTATAAAAATACCTCCTACTTGTCATTTGATGAGATAAAGGAGTTCTATTATGAATGGTTCATAAGGCACAATACTCGGTGAATATTTTGAAAATGGGATAGCAAAATAAGTGGGCTTGATTTTAGAGAAATTACATGGTTAAGCATGCTTCAATTGGAGTAATACTAGGATGGGCAACCTCGTAGGAACTCCCAATGCTTCACCCCTATGAGAATAACCTAGATACAATGAGTGCTAAGTGAATCATTCATGCTCATGAGAGATGAGTTTGTGTGAACCACTACTTTTGAAATATGGGTCAATGAGTTTGACTCAAAAACTATGTAGTTGAATCCTAATAAAACATCATAATTTGATATGATGTGAAAAATACCACCTACTTGTCATTGGATGAGCTAAATTAGTTCTAGTTAAAGATTTTGTAAATGGGGTAGTAAGCTAAGTGGGCTTGATCTTGGAGAATATTCCATAGTTAAGTGTGCTTGAGTTTGAATAGTACTAGGATGAGTGACCTTGTAGGAATTTCCAATGCTTCATTCTTATGAGCATTGTCTAGATGCAATGAGTTCTAAGTGGACTATTCATGCTCATGAGTGATAGGTCCATGTGAACTACTACTCGTAGAATATGGGTCAATGAGTTTGACTCAAAAACTATGTAGTTGAATCCTAATAAAACATTATAATTTAATACACTATAAAAATACCTCCTACTTCTCAATAAATATTTAATTTAAGCTAACAAAATTAAAAAAATTCGTATATTTTCTACTTTTTTATACTATAAATTTCTCACAATGTCAATACTTTAATACAATTTTTACATGTATCGCAGTTGAATCCTAATAAAACATCATAATTTAATATGCTATAAAAAATACCTCCTACTTCTCAATAAATATTTAATCTAAGCCGATATTATTTAAAAAATTCATATATTTTTCTACTTTTTTATACTATAAATTTCTCACAATGTCAATACTTTAATGCGATTTTTGCATATATTAGTGATACTATAAAATACCTTTGCATAAATTATTGAATATCAATATTCTAAAATTATTTTAATTAAAAAAACACCATGTATATACAAATTAATTGTTATCCATGTGATGTATTTTTTTCCTTCTAATATTTACAAGTTCTAAATGAATCAATATGATTTTTTACATGCTAATGTCTATATCTATATTAATTAATATATATTTTTAAAAAAAGTCTTAAGGAAACTTAGTCTAGAATGTTTTTTTATTATAACTAATAGATGCTTTATACATATTGGCATTTTTCTACAATAAGAAATATATACATAAAGCCGCCACTGATAACTTCATCCAGTGTGGTGGACTAGATCATTGTTCTTTGTAATATGTTCTTTCCATCAACCATTCTTTGAGCAATGCTTGGAGGGAATGCATGTTAGAACGCCAGCATTCTTGGTCAACTCTGGGACAGCCTTCCCATTCTCAACCTTGAAAGTCTCCTTTGCTGTATACTTAGCCCCTTCTTTATATGCTGTTAGTAGTTGATTTCCACCTGACCGTACAAAATAAGCTCCATTGAAAAATTCATCACGCACAGATCTCCACAGCCATGCAGCACAATCTGATGTCGGAGTATTACACCCTACGCGTGTTGTTACCTTTTTCTTATATGACTCGTTTGGTGCAGTGAAGCTGTTCCCATCACTTATGATGGTTGGATGTGAACTCCCTCCAATTGCATATATTGTCCATGGATCATAGTTGTTATTTGCCACATGTACGTGTCCATATCTAGCTCTGGAAAACATATTGCAATTCATATATAAGTTTCAATAAAGGGAGACAAAAGTTGGGATATTCTTAAATATCATCCACTTCAACAGTCAAGAGTCAATTTTGGCCAATAAAAAGAGGATAAATATTTACTTTTTGTTGTGAATGAGGTGTAAAATTACAATTGATCATTTGACCGTTGAAGTGGATGATAAAAGTAAGAGTGCAAAAGTTCAGTTAATTTCGATTCAATATGAAAACTTGGAACACAAAATAGCGAACAAACACGGATGATAACACATTTCTATTGTCTTTGTTTAGAAAAGAAAAGGAAAACCATTTTATTCTGCAAAGAGCTTTTTACCTTGGCATTCGTTGTCCGCAATTGGGTCCAAACTGGTTAAATGCCACTGTAACCTTCATCTGTCTGTCACCTTCAAAAGAATCACTGTGCCCCAACAGCATAACCTGTTCAATGTTCAGCCATGGTTAGTTATTCAAACAGATAGGAGCTGTTAATAAAACAGGACAGAAAAATAATATATACAACACCCACAGCAGATAAAACAGAGATACTAAATAATGACAGTGAATTTATGTGGTTCGTCAATTTGACTACATCCATGGGAAAGTAGGATATTAATCTCTTTATTGATCATCAATACACAAATATTTTTCATCCAATTTATACAATACTCTTCAGCTATTCTTAAATATCATCCATTTCAACAGTCAAAAGTTAATTTGGACCAAGAGACAAAGGATAGGAAAGATGAAATGAACAATGGAACTAGTCGACTTTGTAGTTAATGTGGAATGCTTGCTTACTTCGTCATGGTCGAAAAAATGGTTGTTGGAAACAGTAACTGCAGTGGAGGCAAGCGTGACGTCGACGAGGCCGTCGGCACATTCGGAGAGAGTATTATGGTCGATCCAAACATCTTTAGACGTCCGCACAGTAATGGCGTCACCATCCTGAGGATGAACAGGCTCAATCCCAAAAGACTCGTTTATCAAAACATCGCCCAAAACACTACTCTTACAGCCGTGTATAAACAAACCATGGATAATAACATTGCTCACTTCCTGAATATATAGACAAGGCCCGCCATGGCCAATATGAACATCTGCTCCTCTTCCATCGATAGTCTTGTGCCCAGCAATGAATAAGGGCATTTTAAGCTTTATTTCCAAATGCCCAGAAAAAATAATCCAGAGAGGATCCTTGCGTGTTACCCCGTAGCGCAGAGTACCCGGTGCAGGATTTACAGCATTGTCATCTCCACTCGTTACAGTATAAATAGCTCCCCCTTTGCCTCCCATGGCTGAGCTTCCGAAGCCCACAGCACATTCTGCAAGCTTCATTCTGTTTTGCTCCCAATTTGGGTCTCCTCTCCAGCAGCTATCTATAGGATTATCTCTTTCAGAAGAAAAAGAAACCTCAATTACAGAAAGGAAAACTATTATTGCTATTAAAGCATGGGTACCCATTTTAGCTAACAGTTTCAAGGATATGTAGCACTTGCTTTTATACAGCTCTGTTCAAGGCAAACTCACTGTTATATTGAGTTGCAAGCTACATTTTGTTCAGTTTATATAGAAGCCTCTCTACCCCATTGTATTCTTTCGGTTTCAGTGTTCTGTTGCAAGTGTATTTCTTTCTCTCCTATTCTTTCTCAAGCGGGAACAAATTTGAAATGAATGTGATCTCTGGAGATAATTTACTGCAACGCTGTGGTGACATGTGTATATGTTGAATTCAATTACAAGTACTCCAAGTGATTCGACTATGCTGGTAATTGTCATTCATTTTAATACGTACAATGATATTGTGTTGTGGCAAATGACCTGCTCCTTATTCTGTGATGAACATCTGCATATTCTCCCCAACAAAATCAATTTCACCAAATACTTGGGAGAATAGAAAGCATTATTGAGGATACGGAATCCATTAGATTTTAAGTGGATAATAGAACTCGAGTTAAAAGTGGAAAAAGACGTTTCAAAATAAAAGTCGATTTCCTCTTACTGGAGTTACTGGTAATTAATTACACTTCTTCACAGCAAAACAATGAATCCACTTAGAGAATTTTTGTTGTTAAGTATCTATATTAAGGTTGCGGAAAAATACTAAGGGTGCTAAATATTAACCTAATTTTCTGGGGATTGTTTAGATTTTTAATTACTATAGAATGTAGATTAAAGTAATAAGTAATTCTGTAGAAGGGAGCATAACAAAACAGCTCAGATAGAATGTAGATTAAAGTAATAAGTAATTTCTTTAGAAGGGAGCATACAGTTTTGTTGATGGTGAATGATGTTCATCCATCAATATAATTGAAAGAATGTAGGGATATGTGTTGTTGAGACATTTCTAAAAACAAAAAATCATTGGCCATCATAGGATTACAAAATTAAGTTTAACTATATAAACATAGTGGCAAAAAGTGTTACATTATGTGATAGACTTGGGGCTATGGTCAAGCATTGTAATGGAAAACCCTACATTAAAGCTATGGTACTTTTACAATGTAAAAAGTTGAGCTTGGTATGAAATGACACTTTTACATAAACACAATATTGGATGCAATAATGAAATTGGATTAATAAATTACATATGACATCTTGCTTTCATATTTACAAGATAAGAAAACCCTAGGTGACTTAAAAATCCCTAACTAGAATTAATAAAGTGTAATTAAATATTTAATTACAGCAACACTTCCTAGATGGTGATTTGGAGATGCCCTCTGAGTCGATGAAGGCCACCAAATGGAGGATCAAAATTTTGAAAGACTACAATAAGAAATTCACCCTTAGGAAGGAGGCAACATATGCTACAATGATGAAGATTGAGAAGTTCATTGAGGTAATTCCTTTCACATTTCGGGAAACACCCACCAAGGTACATCCTATTTTGTCTATAATAAAAGAGTTCACAACTCTCTAAGAGGGAACCTAACCAAAGTTATAATCAATAATATGATGAAGGTTAAGGGTGACTTCAATGTGTTTTAGACGCATCTGCTATAAATAAAGGAAGTGGAAAGACTCAAAGAAGATAGTCTTTTCAAAGAAGGCCCATTGTCAATATTCAAGGGCTCCAAATTTGAATTCAATGTTGGAGACAATGAAAATGTTGAGCCCACTTCCTAGAGGAGCCATGCCAATAGAGTGATCAGCGAAACAATAGTAGAAAGATAATAAATCTAGGTGCTTGGCTTGGAAATTTTATTCTTTTATTCTTTAGGCCTTCAATAAATCACACTATAATTTGAGAGTGTATTTAATTACTTGATTTAGGGCCCATGAGACTAATAAAGGAAACTTCAAAATTTTGTAATTTAATTTTGGGCCCTTGGAATATTAGATGACTTGTGTACTTGGGGCTTTTAATTTGGGAACCCAAGTTAGATATATATAGGGGGATGAAAACCATTGTAAAGGGTCATAAACTTGGTAGTAGAAAGTTAGCATAAGAATAAAATAGAAGCAGTCAATTATATTTTAATCACAAGTTCCCCGAATTGGGTTATGTTGTAACACCTAAAATTTTAAAATTCAATGAGAAGGATGGAATCTATGGCATTTTCGATGGAAAATTATTCATAATAGGTTGATGACAGGAGGTGATGTGTGAAATTTGCATGTGTAATATAGGAATTTTGCATATTTTCTTTTCATGTTCAAGGAAATCCTTAGATGATTACACTACTTTGTGTTTATTATTGTGTGTAATACTGATGAAGAAAATCTATTTTATTTATTCTTCTATCATCTCAGTGAATTGATAATTTGGTGGTGTTACAAAATAGATCCATTTATTTTATTTTTCTCTAATTCTAACTCTTTTGCACTTTTTTATTTGATTAATAAAAAATCCAAAATACATCTTAATAATTAGTTGTGTGGTAGAATTTAATTTTGAAATCACCACTCCTAGAAAATAAAATAATAAATAGGAATTGACTTTCTTTTATATCTAGGCTTTTAAAGTTTGAATTTTGGAGATATGGGGTTTTAAGATGATAAATCTATTTGTGGATGAATTAAATTCCTATGTTTGAATTTCTAACCATTTGATTGAAATATTAGGTGATGCACAATTAAAATCTTACCAAACGCCAAATAAAAACTTGGGATAGCTACATAGACCACTAAGTCATTTTGCATTGCCATGACCTAGTAACATAAACCTTGGAGTAGTTTAGTTTCTTCTAGGAATCGACTAATTTTTAGGAGATGTGGAGTGGTCTTGTTACTTTAACTAACTATTGTTGGGAGTTCCAAATTCCTGATCAATAGAATTAGTGATAGAAGGAGGGTTGAAGAGAGATATTAGTTTTTCTTTCATAGTGAAGTGTTAGAGGATTTGTAAATCTAAAGTTGTTCAAACTAGAAGAGAGGAATATTGTTACCAAATATAGATTAGTTGGAAAGGTTTTTGAGTTGCCACCACTTCCACAATACAAAAGAGTAAAAGATAATAAAGGAAACATTAGACCTGAGGTTGATCAAACCCGAAGTTCTCTACCTCAAGTAGAGATTATTCTTGTACAATCTTCTAGTTCATCAAATTCACCAATGGTTTTCTTGGATATGGAAGTTCTCCCTTATCTTTAAAACCCCTTTTCATGATTTGCCCAAGAACCCTAAACATTTTTCCCTTAGTTCATATTTGGGGATGGAATAATAGCTTAAGAACATATCTAGTCTTTTAAGGATGTCACTAAAAAGATAAACATTCGACATGAGGATGTAGTTTTTTTATTGTTCCCATTCACACTTGGTCCTGATGCATATAACTAGTATCTAGGGTTTTTAGCTAATTCCATTGCAAACTGGGCACAACTTGAGACTATTTTACTCAACAAATTTTTAATTCTAGCTGATACAATAGTACTTTTATATCATTAGATTTCCACATAACAAGTGAGAATATGTATCCCATGACTACCTTTAATATGCAATTTCACAAACTCTATACCAACCTCAAAGCTCCCTAAAGATAAGATGAGGCTACTGTGATCCAAATTTATTGAAATCAATTGATTCAATAACAACAACATTCATAAGGAGAAAGGATATAGTTGTAGCTTTTTTATTAGTAGTATATGTGGAGGCTATTAAGGTATAACATGAGTTATTTCCCACAAGGCTAGGATTTATCAAATCCATACCATCATTTTGATACCTTAGAATGTTTAATCAAGTGGGCCAAATTTAGTATGCTTAAAATCATAATACCCTACTACTAAATAGGATCCTAGGATCTCCATATCTTTAATGAAAAATCAATTTTTTAAATAGCCAACTCTTAATCAAGTATTCCCAACCCCATGATCACATGGTAGAATTAGCAAGGGATCAATGCTTATAATACTATACCTTTGTTGGGAAATCAATAGGTGACTCCTCCATTCTTCAATAGACTAGAGGCTAGAAGTTCAATACCAAATTAGTAGGCTGCAACTCCTCCACCTCATACTCTAGATAAATAAACATCCCAAAATATCCAAATAATCTTAACTTAGAACTAGAGCATTATAAAAGCATGGTGAACAAATTGTCAAATGATTTCATACAATTGCCAAGACAAGTTAATCAAAACTAGGGTTTAACAACTAAAAAACAAAGGATATAATCTACAAAGCTCAAATTGACATTGGAACATAGGGACTAATAATGGAAACATCTCAACTCTAATAGATAATACAAATCACAATTCTACAGGAGTTGGGACCTTTATGAATTTTGTTGATTTTGCATTGAGTTCTTTGTGTAGATTACATAAAATAGAAACTCACTTTGAGGTAAATTTTCTAGAGTTTAGATCAATGTCTAATATTTTTCAAAAAGAAATAGATAATTTTTAGAGATGATTCCTTTAAAAGATGATAAGGATTCAGGCAATTTTAGCATAGCTATGCTATTGGAAACATATGAGTTTCTATTTTAGGAAGAAAATGAATAAGAAGACAATGTTGATGAAGTACAAGCTTACCAAAAATATTAGAGGAATAATAATTACTTGTCAAGGAGTAAAACCAATACTCCCCTCATGACTTCAACCCCTCCACATAACTCACAAACATTTTTTGATATGAATACAAGTAATAATCCATCTCCACCAAAAGAACCTAAATTGGGTGCATCTGTGGTATCAACTAAAAAGATGATAGATAGATTCCCAAGAGTAGTTATGACATAGCTAAAAATTTCAAGAAATACAAGGCTAATATTAATATTTAGGATCTACTATAGATGCCTAATCAAAAGGAAAACCTATGGTAATCATTTGAAAATATGAAGAATACTTACATGAAAGGAAGGACAATTGTCTCTTTTGACAAGAAAGGTAAACAAAAAGAACAAGCTCAACTTATTGAAACATATGTGGCCATCTATGAAGAAAGAGTATAGTCACCACATTTTCTCTTAACAATACTTATTTTTGGTAAGAATGTCCACAATTGTCTTGTTTATTTGGTTTCTTCTAGAAATGTTATGCCTCTTGGGGTTTTCTAGACATTAGGCCTAAAACCAGCCAAGTCCAATAGAAAATGCACTTAGTTAGATGAAATGGAAGTTAACACGATTAGAGATCTAAGTAATGTTCATATGCAGTTAGCTTTGAAGCGTCATATTTAGTTGTTGAGCAGTGACTGGTTCAAGTCATTGAATGGGTATTTTTCCATAGATTTCTCACATATGTATCTCCCTTGGAGAGGTCAACCAAATCAGATCAATGTTGATAGGGAGCTAAGGATGAAACATTTGATCATAGAATATAATACCTTAAATGAATTATTACATACAAAGATTGATTTAGGTGTGTACTCATTTGAGAGGTATGGGAATGAAGATGAAATCATGATGATATGCATAGGGAAGATGATGACGAATAATAAAGTCACACCCATGACTGTTGAGAAAGATAAAATGTCCCCAAACTTTGGGTTGAGTTAGGTAAATGATGAAGTTGTTCACATAGAAAATTTCCTTATCTAAAATAGAGTCATGAATAGATCATTTATTTCCCAAATCAACCTCAAGTGGGTGAAGATCAAGTGGAGGATAGTCACTGCTAGGCTTTAGTTACATTTCATGAAAATTTCTAAAACATCAGATCAAGAAGTTAAGTGAAGAGAAATAAATTCTAGGAGCAAAATAAAAATTTTAAATCTCTTACTTCATAATTGGTGTAAGATCCATGATAAGTCTCATTCTGAACTTTCTTGTGCACCATGTTAATTAGTTCCAAAAGAGGTAAATCCTCTAACTTTAATATAGTATGTTGGTTTGATAGTAAAAAATCCTATGATATAAAACCTAGAGATGTGAATTGTTTTGGATGAACCATGCCTCCAAGAATATGTAAAAAATATTAGTCCTAAAGACGATGAGGAGCCTACTCTAGTATTATCAAAATAAACCACCTAAATAAATCCTCTATAAATAGAAGATATCATACCTAAAATCTAGTCAGTAGAAAATAGCATATTATTATCTTTTACATAAGATAAGTCTAAAATAATAGAAGATCAAATGTCGACAATGAAGTTTAATGGGTCTAAATCTAAACAAGGTTGTAGTATTGATGTTCAACTCATTAACCCAAAAGTAAAATCATTTTGGGCATCTTAGAGACTTCAATTCACTTTCACATATATAGTTGTTGAAAATGAGGTGCTTGTCCAAGGATTATCATTTTCCCATAAGAAGAAGGTTAAGTAATTGTAAGTTTTTGGAGATTCAAAATTGGTAGTCAAGAAGGTATGAAATTAGTATGCATGCAAGGATAAGAAACTAACCAAATATAATAATAGAGTGTGGGGTTTTATTGAAGATTTTGATGCATTTAACATACAACCAATTTATCAAGGGAAGCATTGAATTGCAGATGCCTCATTTATAGAAACAAGTTCTCTGGAACTATTTACAAGATCAAAATTTAAGAAATTCTTAGTAGAGTTGGTTCTCATTCCTTTTGTTCTAAATAATGTCCACAATTTTCATGTATTTGAGGATGATAGACATATTTTTTAATTTATTGAAAATACTGGTGTTTTTGAAGCACATATCATAGATGAAGATGATAGAGAAGATTTTAAAGTAGACAAAGAGGGAATCATGAATCTAAAATAAATAGAATACAAAAAGGAATGATAGCATTAGAAAGGTTATTTTATTCAATCTAAATTGGTAAAGAAAATAGTGCCACACATTTTAATGGAAATGAATATGAGTCCTTTAATCAAGGTACAAATGGTGAAATGAAGAATATCCTTTGGGAAAGGCTTGCATAGATGAAGAAAAATAAGGTATGATATGAGATCTCAAGGATTACTTAGAGATTATTGCATGGAGTTGTGAATATTTAAAAAAATTGACACATCAATCATGACTCACACAATCCCACTAAAGCTAAATACTAATCCCTTCAAGAAGACACAAAGGTATGGTAATCCTTTACTAGAACCATTGATTCTTAAGGAGGTACAAAAGCTACTTATAGCACATATTATCTTCCTAGTGAGGCATTCAACATGGGTGGCTAACCTTGTTCTAATTCATAAGAAAAATGGTGAGATCAAACTATGTGTTGACTTTAAGAATCTAAATAGGGATTCAAAAAAGGATAATTACCACTACTGAATTTAGATAAAGAAATGCATATAGTAAATGGTTTTGAACACAGCCGGATAGTGAGGGGGGGTGAATTAGTATCCAAACAAACTTCAAATCTTCCGAAGCAGATTAAAACTTAAACTTTACAACATTAACATAAACATGAAAGATCAACACAATGCATAACAACGCATAACACCAGATATATGTGGAAAACCCCAAAAGGGGAAAAACCACGGTGAGGATTAACTCACAATATATGAATCTCACTGCAATAAAATATCACAACTTTGTTTTAGGGCTACAACCCAAGGAAGATACTACTCCCTACTGACTTTGTTTTAGGGCTTCAACTCAAGGAAGCTACTACTCCCTGAAGAAAGGTTTTAGTGTCACTCCCAAGGAAGCTACAACTCCCTATAGACTTTGTTTTAGGGCTACAACCCAAGGAAGAAACTACTCCCTGAACTAAGAATAAACTCAGAAATGATTACAACATGACAATCCTTCTACTGTCTGAAGTTGACAATGAAGCTCACTTCTTTTGATGATTGCACTTTTGCCTCTTCACTCATATTTTGATGATTGAATAAATTATTCACGCTCTTCACTTCCCTTCTATCACAAAACTATCTTCAAGATGAATTAGGATAGGCTCTAACACTTCTTCTCTTTCTCTTTCAGTCACACATCATAATGCATTACACATTCATATTCTTCTCCTCACTTTCACATTCTCATAATCATACCTCACCTAGATCAACTAGGTTTACAATATATACATGATATTACATTGAGTACATTACAAGTTGGTGAGATACAACAAGAATATTATAATTAAAAGTTGCCAAATATCAAACATCATGAAACATGTAGAGAACAAGCCCTAACATGAACTCCACGCAACATCGAGACGAGAAACACACCTTGCAGATCCCAACACATGCTTAAACTAGTCCTTAAAATCATTCACAAGATCATCCTTCAAATAATAACATCTGCACGTCACGCTCATTTGAAATAGGTCACCCTTAAGCAAGAAAACATGAAACTTGTAGCACTTCGGCCATTACAACTTTGCTGTACTCATGAAAGGTTGAACATTGCTTGTACTTCTCCTAGATGAGTTGGTAGGACCTATACACCATCTCCAAATAATTCTTGAACTCTACACAAAAATAACTTTGTGGCGCACATCACCAACATGTATTATGAGAACAACTAGGCATTTGGAACTATCTGTAGCATACTATCATTTGGAAAACTAAACTTGCGGACCTCCAAATCACCTAAAAAATCAAAGTAGAAAGTATTGAACATCCCTTAACATGTCCACAAAACCACATGGACAAATCTTCACTTTCAGAGGAATGCGGAGCATTCTAAATAGCCTTCATCATCACCTTATTCTGCTAGAGCACAGACCAGAACTCTGCCCCATATAACTTTCACTTGGAGGAGAAAATGATTTGAAACTTTGGATTTATGACCTTAACAGTATACTAAACTTAACTTCTGAACCGCATGACCATATCTTCAAATGCAGAGGAATGCAGAACATTTTACCAGGCAATCTTCTAGGCAGCTTCCTACAACAACAACCTTTACCAACATCTAGAGACCAGAACCTTCTTATAGAAAGACATACTTCCTTGGGATAATTAGGAAAGAGCATACAACAAGCTATAGGCCATCAATAACATCTTCACAGCATCATAATTAATGCTTCTAATTCCCATCTTAATATATCATTCTTCATTTTGATGCTTCTAATTCCCATCTTAACATATCATCATGATATCATCTCTGCTGACAACCAACACACTCAATACAAATTAACAATGCATGACATCTAGCCATGAACATCAGAAACATCACTGTTAGCACACCATCAACATAAGCATCAATGGCAATCCAAACTGAGTGTTGACATCAATGGCAACCACAATAGTAACAACCTTAGGTAACATATGTGCAATAATCTCCCCCTTTAGAATTGATGGCAACACACACCTGCTCATTCTCCCCCTTTAACATCAGGGACAAAGGGCAACAACTTCTCCTCCTTAGGGCACAAACTCTCATTTTCAACCTTCTCCCCCTGTTAGCAACAACCACTACATGCTCCCCCTCATAAGTAGCCACCATCAGTCTAGGAAAATGATATAGCATGAATTACTCCCCCTGGACAGATGCACCAATTATGCATCTAAAAAGGAGGAGCAATTACCCCTAACTTCTACCAAAGATACTCAAAGGTGTCCTTTGCAAGAGCCTTTGTGAAAATATCTACAATCAGATCCTTTGTTGGAACATATTCCAACTTCATTTCTTTCTTTGCAACCTTCTCTCTCAAAATGTAATACCTAATTGATATATGCTTGGTTCTAGAATGCATCACTGGATTCTTAGAAATATTGATAGCACTTGTCTTATCACACAAAATAGGAATAGGCTCATCATACTGTACCTTGATATCCTTCAATGTTTGCTTCATCCACAACACTTGTGTACAACAGGATGTTGCTGCAATATACTCTACCTCTGCATTTGATAAAGATACCAAGTCTTGTTTCTTACTCTTCCATGAAACCAATCTACTTCCTAAAAGGAAAGCACCACCACTTGTACTTCTTCTATCAACAACACAACCAGCCCAATCAGCATCAGTGTAAGCATTCAGATAAAAATCATTACCTCTTGGATACCATAAGCCATAATCCAGAGTTCCCTTCAAATATTTGAATATTCTTTTTATTGCCTTCTCATGAGTTTTCTTAGGATTAGCTTGAAATCTAGCAACCAGACATACTGCATGCATAATATCAGGTTTAGAAGTGATCAAGCACAATAATTCTCCAATCATAGATCTATAAAGAGTCTGATCAACCTCTAGTGACTCATTAGCCTTTCTCAAATGACACCCAGTAACCATAGGAGTACTTACTAGTTTGGAATCCTCCATACCAAATTTCTTCAACATCTCTTGAACATACTTAGCCTGAGAAACAAAGATGCCATCATTTAGCTGAACAATTTGAAGCCCAAGAAAGAAAGACATCTCACCAATCATAGACATCTCAAAATCTTTTTGCATCTCCTCTTCAAACCTTTTACACATATCATCATCTCCACCAAAGATAATGTCATCAACATATACTACAACTATCAAAATCTTGTACATCCCTCTTCCTTACTATAAAGATTACTATCTATGGTACCTTTCTTGAAGCCTTGTTGAAGTACTTATCCAACCTAGCATACCAAGCTCTAGGAGCTTGCTTGAGTCCATAGAAAGATTTCTTGATTCTGCACACCATGTCCAGATCCTCTGATAATTGAAAACCATCCAATTGCTCAATATAGATCTCTTCCTCTAGATCACCATTCAAGAATGCTGACTTGACATCCATCTGATAGACTTTGATGTTCTTGTGAGCAGCAAAGGCCAAAAACATCATGATTGTCTCCATTCTAGCTACTGGAATAAAAGTCTCGTCAAAATCAATACCTTCAACTTGTGAATAGTCCTTACACATGAATCTTGCTTTGTTCCTTACAACTTTACCATCTTCATTCATCTTGTTCTGGAACACCCACTTTGTTCCTATGACATTCTTATCAGTTGGTCTGGGAACCAATTCTCATGTTTGATTCTTCTCTATCTAATTTAATTCTTCTTCCATTTCCTTCAACCATCCATCATCTTTGCTAGCATCAGCAAAGGTTTTGGGCTCTACCTTTGATGGTAAGCACAAATTCACTTGCTCATTTGCTTTTGCAATCCTTCTCCTGGTCTACACACCTTTATTCTTATCCCCAATGATCTGATCTGTTGAATGATTCCTCTTAACATACTTTGCTGGAGTCTTAGGGATCTTCTCTGATTCTTGTTCCTTTTCTTCTTTCTCCTCTTCTTTATCTTCTTCAATGTAGGGAGGTATATCAGATCTGTAATCCTCTATCTCTTGTGAGATCTGACACAGGTCTTCATCTACTTTAACGTTTGTACTTTCAATCATCTTTCCCAATCTCTTGTTATAGCATCTATAGGCCTTGCTTCTGGTTGAGTAACCAAGAAAGATCCCTTCATCACACCTTGAATCAAACTTTTAAAGGTCTTCTTTATCTCTCCTGATGTAGCATTTGCTGCCAAAGATGCTAAAGTATCTGATAATGAGAGGTCTTCCATACCATAGCTTAGTGTTATTGACCCTCAATTTTATTTTGTTAAGCAGATAGACATCAGTGTGAATAGCTTCCTTCCAATACATATCAGGCAAATCTGCATCTTTCAACATTGCCCTAGCCATCTCTTGCATAGTTCTATTCTTTCTTTCCACTACCCCATTCTGCTGAGGGGTTCTAGGAGAAGACAAATGTCTCCTAATACCATGGTCTTCACAAAACAAGTTTCAAATTCATTTGAAGTAAACTCACCTCCTCTATCAAATCTTAAGCATTTTATCTTAGCATCCATCTCATTCTCAAAAATTACTTTGAAAATTTTAAACTTATCAAAAGCTTCTGATTTTACTCTTAAAAAGGTAACCCGGGTCATTCTAGGGTAATCATCAATAAGCAACATAAAGTACATTTCACCTTGTTGACTCTTTGTTCTTGTTGGACCACATAGGTTAGTGTGAATTAGCTACAATGGCATTGTAGAAGAATAATCCTTGCTCTTGAAATTTGTCTTTGTTTTCTTTCCCATTTGACATTCCTTTCATAAAGTGTTTGTAGGCTTGGTTATCTTAGGCATATCTCTCACCACATGAATAGAGTTGATTTTTACATATTGTCAAAGTTGATGTGTCACATTCGCTTGTGCCACAACCAACACTCACTAGAATGAGCCAATAAACAAGTTCTTCCATTTATCTCCTTTAGATGATAGATATATCCATAAGTCTTAATACCTTCTACAACTAATTTTCTAGATCCTACCTTCCTGATTCCACATCCTTTGGAATGAAAGGTAAGATTGTATCTTTTTTGCACATTTGACTAACACATAGAAGATTGTGCTTTAGCCCTTTGACATAGAGAACATCCTCAATCTTGTTCTTCCCATCAATAGTTATAGCACTCTTTCCACATATTTGTGCTGACTCATCACCACCAAACTTGATAGCTCCACCATTCTATATCTTAAGGTTGATAAACTTCTCCTTGTCACCAGTCATGTGGTTAGAGTAACCACTGTTAATTACCCAAGCATTGGCTTCTTCTTTTGCATGAAAGGCAGTCCATATAACCATTGATTTTTCATTATCTTGATCATCCTACAAGGTATCAGACTTTTCACATTTCCTAATATCATCCTTTTTGTCATCAACATTCAAGGCCATGAAAAGTGTTTCATCATTTGAATCATCATGATCCTCATCTTCTGAAGAACAACTACTCTCCATGGAATACAGACTTCTTTTTAACTTCTCTCTTTTGTTGTTATGCTTTGAATCTTTAAAAGGACATTTAGAAGCAAAATGACCAATTTTCTCACAATTGAAGCATTTGAAAGGTAACTTACCTTTGTATTTTCTGGTGCCCTTCTTCAATCTTACAAATTTTGCCTCTACCTCATCAAGGTCATCATCTTGATCAGTTGTTTCATCTTCTGTCTTCTTACTTTCTTTGAATGTTGCTTCCTTCTTTCGAGCTCCTTTGTCAAATTCTCTCATTTCAAAGGCTGTGAGAGAGCTAAACAATTGATCTACTGTATAATGATCCAAATCCTGAGTTTCCTCAATAGCATAAATTGTTGTCATGTGAAATTGCACCCTGTTTGAAGCTAGTTCAAACACTTCAATGACACAATGGGACTGATCTCAAGGTGTGGGACCTTGCAAATGAGATCAGACCTCCAAAGAAGGCTAGTTCCTCTTTCTAAGCTTAAGGCTCATAGAAAACAAACTAAATCTAGTGCTAATGCTTGAAGGGGAAAAGGGTAAGAAGGATTGCTAAATTAAAAAGAGGTTATGCACTAGATTAGGAATGTTTAGCTGCAATTGAATCAACATAGTAAAAATATCAAAACTGAGAAGAACTCACATAGACTCATACTAATTATGATAGAGGTCAGAGCATAAACAATGGAGGTATGAAAGGGACCACTTTGTCCACAATACACAGCTCACACTAATCCAAAAATAGACATAGTGCAAGAATGATGAGAGAGGCAAAAATATCAATTTATATTGATTGTGGAGGTCAAATAACCATTACAAAAGAAAGAGAATCATGCAGAGAAATTAGACATAGAATAACCAATTAAATTCATTGGTGAACAAAACTAGAGATGTGAGAGGTTCAGCAGAAGAGCACAGTCCATCAAATCCAGTTAATTCGTGTAATTGCATTACAGAGGTATGGTTACAAAATTCTCCAACCTGCAATAGCCCAGAAGAACAACTAACATAATACATTGCAATTTGAAGTGTATATAACAATTTTAGCACTCTACAATAGTGGCGCTAGAGATAGTCAATTGACCCAAGACAACCCATGCTTCTATTAAATTTCTAACCCTGAAGATCTGCTAAAAAACCTACAGATTGGGACAATGGTCACGCCTCTAATAGGCCTGCAGGCCTACAAAATAGATTGCTTGCATGAATGGATGATAGGCACATTTATGAGGGAATGCAGAAAGTCACGTTTGTCCTTGAAAGTCCACTTTGTAGCTGCATTTGTACTCTAGCATTGAAGATTTCCACTATTTCAGCTGCATTGACTGACTTTGTTAGGCTGCAGTGTACCTCCCTGAGAAAACAACATGAATTTAGGGGTCTCCAAGCTTTTACAACACTTCAACTTGTTGTACTCCTTTTCTCTTTATGATGCCTCTAAATTTCCTTGTATCAGCTAACCCAGGTTGGGCAAAAATATGCCTCCTATCGCCTGGTGAAGGAACGACATCCTTAGGATCATCATGCTTCATCTTCATTCCATTTTGTCCTTGCAGATCAATTTGGCTCTGTCATCATGCCTTATCAACAAATTTATTCCTTGCCGAACTGCCCTATTTTACCTTTACTTCCTTGGCATTATCCTTTCCTTATCGACAAATTCTCATTTGCCTAACCTTTTTTATTTCCTCCTACTTTGTTTTGTCAACAAAAATGCCTCCCACTGAACTTCCTTTCTGCTTGCTATTCGCCTTTGTCGGTAAAAATTGCTTTCCATGAACCAAGGCCTCTTTCTTTTTCTCATTTTACCTTGTCGGCAAAATTGGCTCATGCCGAACCATTAGTTACTTCCACTTTTTCCCTATCGGCAAAAGTTACTCTTTGCAAACCTTTTTTCTCTATTAGCAAAAACCTATTTTTCTGAACCATCTCCATTTGTCGCTTTATCAACAAATTCCCAATTTTATGAACTTTTTAATTTGCTCCTTATCAAGCCCCTTTATCAACTTTTCTCCCTATTGGCAAACCTAAGAAAATTTTAACTAACCGATGAGTTCTCCCCTTAGCTGATTTGCTGATTTGACCTTTTCCCTTAGCCATTTTCTCCTTATCAGTGAATTCTTCCATTTATGAACCAAACTTGCCTTTTTGCCTTTATCAGCAAAAGATCATTTTCTGAACCTTGCCTTGGCTGACTTCTCCTCGTTATTGGCAAAATTACTCCATCCTAAACTCCAGAAGCTTAGATTTCTTTTTACCTTATTTATTATCAGTAAATCGCCTTATCGGCGAACCCGAAGATTTTCAAACTTTTCAAAAATTCCTCTTTTTACCGACTCACTAATAAGACTTCCTTCCTTCTTTGCCTTAGCTGATTTTATGCTTTCTATTTGCCTTATTGGCAAAACCATTAAATCTCAAACTTGGCCTTCCCAGTCGGCAAAACCTCACTTTGTCGAACTGCTTCCTTGCTGATGTCCTCGCCTTCCTTTTTCTCCTTGACGGTGAATCTCCCATCGAATGAACCCCTTTGTGGAACTTGGTCACCTTTCTTCATGATGTTAGCAAAGTCGCTGATCGACGAACTTGTTGATCAGTGAACCTTTGGTTCATTGAACCACCACTTTACTGAGAAGGCAAATGTTTGCTCTTTAGCTGATTTACATCGAATGCTTCCCTCTATCTTACTTTGTCAAGGACTTTCCTTTACGGTGAACCAAGGGATTTCTAAACTTGCGAAGAGTTCAAACTTTTGATACTTTGTCAATAAGGAAATTTTGTTCCCTTTCTTCCTCAGTCAATTTTCTGATGAAGCCTGCTCCCTTTGCCTTGTCAGAGAATCGTCGAATCGGCGAACCGTTGAAGATTTGAACTTTGAAAAAATTCCTGCATTGTGAAATTTGTCGATAAAGGAAAAGCCCTTCTTAATGCCTTAGCCATTTTTGGTGAAGCTCGCCCTCCCACCACTTTATTGGCAAACCACTGAATCGGCGAACCTTTAAACAAACAAACTTCCCGCCAAGTTCCTAAAAGATGAAAATTCCCAACCAAAGGGAGAAATCCCTTGACTTAGCCAAATTTTTAAGCTTTTCTGCCTTAGTTCAGGAACCTTAACCTTTTCTGATAAAGGCCAAAAGGAGGTCAAAAATTAAGGCAATGGCCTAGATTTTTTTGGGTTTTTTTTAATTTTCTGAGAGGATTCTCCATAAGGAATTTTGGGGATTTTTGTAAGGGAATTCACTAGATTTTGAAGGATTTAGTTTTTTCCTCCTTCTATTTAGGCTATCACTGATAGAAGGAGGGAATTTGGAATATTTTGGGCTGGGCAAATATGACAACATTTTGATGACTTTGTAGGGGTGGTTGCCTGCTAAACACAGGGATCCGGTTGCCTTATACAATCCATTGGGAACAAGGTCAAAATAAAGTAGCCTCATGACCAAACAAAACTGAAAAATGCCTCCCAAAAATAATAAAAACACAATAACAAGGAAAGCATTCTCCTAATGAGAATCTGCCTGTGCAAAAGTACTTGGAGGAAAGGAAACCTAAAACAAAAATAAAACTAACCTAAACCTAAACTAACCAACCAGAAATGACATTAAACAAAGCCATTAACTAGTTTTTCAAAATAACTATCCTTTCTTAGTAATTTACAATGCTTCACATGCCTATGGGCAGTCAACAGGAGGTGGGGAAGGGATTGACATACAACAAATTGATAGAACACTTCCCAAAGAATGGGAACAAATTCACTTACCCAATTGAACTGATTGAAAATGTAGTTGCCTAGAAGTGGATAAGGAGGCTAATCCTACTTACTTTGATGCCCAACTTCATGCTCAAGAGTGAGCATGACAAGTGTTGACTCTTCATGGTATGTATCCAGCTGGGTTAGATACCTAATAGGGCATCCCCTTGAAATAACATGCAAATCAACAGAGTTGATCTCATGCCCCTACTCTAATTCCTCATCATTTCATTGTTTCTCTAAATGCCCTAGCCTTTGTATATTAATTAGAGGAATGACTGCCTCCTCAACTTGTTTAAATGGCTCAAGATTTACCTCATCTAGAGGCACTAATTTACTATCCAAGTTAGAGCAAAAGACATCAAGCTCATCCTAGAAATGAGCCTCCTCCAAATCCTCTACACTCTTCAGTATAGGACCACCCATATGCTCTTCCTCATCGGCTGGAAACTCACCATCATGTTGGGCCTTATGTGCTAGCGATAATTTGTTATCATTTTTATTGCTCCCATGTTGTTGGTCCATTGCTAATGTTGGCATTTCCATGCCTTCTTCATATTCAATATAACCAAGTAGTTCACGCAACAAGGTAGCATCATCCACTTGCCAATTCAAGAACACACATTCAGTCTGTACCTGCCTTTGTCCCACCAAAGCCTACTGACTAGATCCAATTCGTTGCCTTGGAACTACTGATGGATTTTGGACCATTGAAACTTGGTTAAGTTCTTCATCTCAGCCTGTGCTTTGGACATGGGACTAGCTGCATGGATGGTGCCACTCATAGCCTTGAGTAGGGTTGTTTTGAATTGGAAAAAGCACGTCTGATGTATTTGTAGCAGCCAAGTTTCTAGAATTCAGGGGCCTAACATGGTGTTGTGCCTTGCACACACGCCCCATTTTACTAAATGGAGACCTCCTTTCCTTTTCTTCACTTTTGGTTTGGTTTGGTCTTAGTTAGTTGCTTGAGAGATTTGATGTTGTGATGTCCTGATTGCAAGATCAGTTTGTGTACATTTGGGGTATGATTGCATGAACTTGGTATGATGGCCTCTTTGGGTACCTTTGAAATTGAGTCTAGATTAAGTTGTATGAATTGGGTTGAGATTTTAAGTCTTTAAAGGTGCCTTGCGCTAAAAATATAGTTCACTACATTTGCGCTGATATCTTGTGACACCAGATAATAGTGTTGAGCTTCCTTAGGAATGGTTTTGCGTTAAAAGCAGTGTTCACTAGACTTGCGCTAAATTCCAACTTCACATGACATATCCAATGCTCACCTAAATCCCCACTTATCTGGTAGTTGACGAAAATCCTGCTCGCACCATTGTTAGAACTTTTGCGCTAAAAGTGCACCTAACATATCCGGACCTGATGAAAACTCCACAAATCCTATCCTATGTTGAAATCCTACAGAAGTGCGCGACACCCTGTCTCTGTACTTGACATTAATGGCAGATCGATTGGAAGTATAAAGGGCTCTAAATCACATTTTTGATTCATTTTGCATTCTGAATACTTGAGAGCTCCGTGTTTGCTGAGATTTCCCAAGCTTTTCCTACGATTTGTGATTGATTTCAGAACACTTCGGCAACAACAAAAATTTGACCCTCGTTGCCCTCATCTCCATATCTGCAGGTAAGTGCTCGAAGCTTTAAGTCTTGTTTTCAGTTTGTAGGTGTTAGGATTTTTAGTGTGTCAAAAGATTGAGACTGCATGATGCCATTTTATCCAGTTTTGCATAAGTGTTTGATGAAAATCATTCAGAATAGTTAGCGTTGGGTTTAATTTGGGCTTTGTCCAAAATGGGGGTGTGTATATATGTGGGTGTGTATATGTCAACATGGGTTTAGTCTCTAAGGGTTTTGATATTTCCTTTAGAAAATGATTTGATAGTGCCTTGAATATTTACAGTTAGTACCCTTAGAATCTACATGCTTGGAATGCCTTAAAAATGCCATCTGTTATACATTGTGTTTACCCTGTTGAAACCCCAAACGACATTGTGTGAAAACTTAGTGGAGGTGGATATATACATTTAAGTCCTAAATCTATGCTATCCTCTTCCATCAAGATCTCCCACAAAACCATGAAGTCCATGTAAGTTGCCCCTAAAGCTGAAAATGTTCTCTATTAGATATATTCGGTGCAAGCTAAAAGCCCCGCTGATCCCTTTGACCCTCAAAGCCCCATAGGCCAAAACACATATAAGTCTAGTGCTAAAAACCCTCATCACTAGATTTCGCTAAATTTTGACCTTACCTGACATATCCCTTGATGCCTAAAACTCCCACAAATCCATTAACGATGAAAAGCTTGCTAGCTAAACGTTGAACATCTAGGTTGTTTTGCGCTGAAATCATCATTTACTAGATATGTCTGGTGGGTGACGAAACCCGTGCCAATCATGTGAAGCCTAGAAATCCTGCAATCTGATGTGAGGTGGAAACTCCACCGAGGAAGGTAGAAGTTGTGTCTTGCACCCAAAATTACTCTACATAGGAGCTTGCACTAAAAGTAGTCCTCATTGCATATATTCGGTGACCAATGAAATCTCTGTTGATCCCATGAAGACCCTAATCCCCGCTATGTCTAGTTATAGCCTAAAATCCTACCACATCTAGTGACAACCCAAATCTCCACCGACCTTATTAGGGACCTAAGATGCATTGTTAAGATGTTTTTTCAAGGAAATTGAAGGTATTTGATCAATGAATTAGATGAATTGCATAATATTTGTTGATATTTACATGTTTTAATCTGGATTTCATAATGTTATGCATTGTTTTTAGCATTAATCTTAGTATTTATTTCTTATATCCAATGAGGCTTTAAAAGCCCATTGATCTTCTTTTTGGCTTTTGCTTATAAGTTCACATGGTAAATCATTAGAGAATGAATTGTAATGAGGATTTTATGTTTCCTTGAATTAATTTTAGTAAATTTCAGGCTAAAATCATAGGTTTTTAAGTGGATTACTGACTTAGGTATAATTGAAAACACATAAGTATTCCATTTCTAGGTTGTCTCATGAAACCTAAGTCTAAGACCATTAGGATAGTAAAACTACAAAAGTTACTCATTAGGTTCTTGTCCTGCAGATTAGATGTCTTCATGAGCTATCAATATGAAGTACAAATTCAAATGCATACCCCCAGTGACAAAGATCACTTTAGCATGGAAAAACATTGGAGATACAAACCTGGGACATATTGGCATTGAAGACTTTAGACTAAGGGTCTTAGGTCCTAATCCAACACCTAAAGCCAAGAGGATTAGAGACAATGGGATTGCATAGGCAGTTGCATTCCCTACCTCAGTAGAATGCCCTGAGTTAATTGCACAACATGTGCCAACAACTATGATTAGATGACTAGGACCATACAGACTCAAGGAGGTCAGATATTGGTAGATCTCAGTGCTTTATCCTTGGCAGAAACCTTTGACATTCCTCCCTTTCCTATTCTCACCATGATGGATAAGGAAGAAGCTGAAAAGATGTATAAAAAGGACCCAGAAACTTGTAGGAGGAAAATAAATGTTGGATGAATGAAAAACAAGAGGGCAGCTATGTCAAAGCTTCCTTAGGTCATGTATAGAAGTGACTTTAAAGAGGAGATAGGAGACCTGGTAACTCTTTTGAGTAGAATCATGGGGCTACCCTCAACCTCTACATTTGAAGGGTGGGTGTTCCCATTTATAGAGGAAATCCTACATGGGGACAAGAAGATACATTGGGCCTAAATTATAAGCAACAACATCCATGAGGCCTTTGTTTCCTTCCATACTGGTGAGACTTTTAGATGGACCTCCTATGTTGTATATGCTTTGGCTAGAATTGGTGTATATCCTAGCTTGTCAAGGTTGGGAGAGGTTGGTAATGGAGAAGATCAATACAAGGTGTATGAGTGTTACACTCAACTAGAAATTTCACAATCACTGGTGCACCACAAAAGGGTCAATGATGCATTCACTATGCACATTACGCAGATATTGTGGAATGATATGGCTAAGAGACTATCTCTTAAGGCAACTAATGTTGTATAATTTTATGGGATATGGTACATTCAGTTTCATAAGTTTACATATTTGAGGGTCTAAGGTTTCACTGGAACACCCTACAAGCTCCCTCGGTACCCAACAAATAAGGTAGTACTCCTTGAGCTGACCAAACAACTTCTCACTTGTGCAGAAAGGTTGAAACATCTACATAAGGCTTCTATCAAGTTCCCTATCCTTTTGGGAAGGGGAAACTATTCTTGTACTACCATGGGAGTAGCAGAGCATTCATACTTAGAGCTGCAATTATTGAATCTACACTTTTATCACAAGAGGGCTAATTTTGATCCCTTTGGAATAATGGAGAGACATGTTAGCAAAAGAATGTTTCATAGGGAGCACCTTGAAGATTTCTAGGTGAATTGCACTGATGACTATGAGGTATTAAGGAGAAGGTATTCCAAACTATCTTTGGACTTTATTAGGAGATTCAATATCATAGAGGTCCCTGACCAAGTGACAGAGGATAACAATGTGATTCAAAGAGGGCCTTGGGAGGCTTTATTTAATCATCCAATTCCATTTCCCAACTGGGTAGATTCAGCGGAGAGTTCTTTGGATGAAGCAATGAAGAATCCCATTAAATATAGTAAGGGTTGGGTAAGAGCACAAATTGCAACTCTAACTCAGGGAGGAGTAGCCCTTACTTATGCTGAACAGCACCAAGATAGAACTAGTAGTGATGAAGAAGATCAACCTATAGAGATAAGTGATGATGCAAGGAAAGAAGTTGCTAAGGAAGTAGCCAAAGGAGATGCTCTAGGAAGAGACAGTGAAGAGGACATTCCTCTGGTTGATAAGGGGAAAGCAAAGAAAGACCCTCCCAAACAACAAAAGAAAGATAATCCTCCATCTTCAAGAACAAGGAGTACAAAGAGAAAAGACATGCCCAGTGGGAAGGGTGAAACATCAAAGCCAAAGAAGGTTAAGTAACAAATTCCTATGGTTCCACCTCCCGTCACATCTACTGCTTCCCAGCAAAATGTAAATGTTGCTATCTCATCCTCTACTGCAGCTAGTGCCTCATTTCCTACTTCCTCATGTACTGTTGCAGTCATGTCTTCCATAATAGTCAATGCAAGTATATCCATTCCTCTTCCCCTTCCTACCACTTCCTCATCCATTCCTTCCATTTCATCTTTTCCATCCATCTCTTCCATTCCCACTTCATCCACTGCTCCATCCACTTTCCCTACCATTACCTCTATGAGTCTTCTTGTTCTTTCTTCCTCTTCACTATCCATTTCTTTGGCATCGTCATCCTTACCTCCCATCTCAACCATCCTCTCACCTCCACCTTTCATGTTGTCATCCCTAAGCCTCTCCACTCCACTTGTTATTTCTTTTGTACTTTCATCCCCTCCTTTCACAGGTTTTACTTCATTTGCAAACCTATCTAGATTATATTTTCCCCCATCTTCTACTGATTCTTTGGCTGCAATAAATAATTCTTTGGCTAAACCTTTTAATGACTCCTCACAAGTGCCCTTGTCAGAAGCCCTTCCAGTCCCTTCACTACTAGGCATTGAAAAGGTATGTGCTGAATTAGATTCATAGGGAGAGGTAGTCATTGAAGATGTAACACATGAACCTCCAACAAACCTCAGCACAATAGAAATGGTGAACATAGAGGACAACCCATTAGAAGAGGTGTCTGGTGATTTAGTGCTAGAAATTGCAAAGAAAGGGGTGATTGAGAACCTACAACATATAGAACAATTGGAATCACCCACTAAGAACATTGAATCAGAGGAGCCAGGGGCATAAAATGATAACGGAATAGAACATGGTCCAAAAATAGAGGATGTACATAAGGATGATTCTTTGAATAAGGAGGATAGTTACATTGACCCTCTAGAACATTCTTCTGCAGCTCTAGAATGGCTGCAACAAAGGTTAAATAATCAGTCTCCAAGGGTAGAAGTTATGTCCCTAGACTTGGACAGTTTTTTGGCCAGACTCGAGAAACCAAAGAAATAGAAAAAGGTCAAAATCTAGTCTAGAATTTACAAGGATGCTATAGGGTCTTGTATTATAGAGGTAGCAGTCCTCCTAAGCAGGACAGTAAGGAAGATGTTAGGCCAGAGGATTACACAGTCACAATGCTTAATCTGGGGCCAACATCTAAAACACAGGAAATAGAAGAATTCAAAGGCTCTCTATCTAATATTCTGGATAGATTAAATAAAGATGAGTTGACCAAACAACAACTCAGGCAGCAAAACAAGGAGCTGAGGACTTGTATAATATATTTGATAAAACCTATGTCCTCATATGGTGAGCCAGAGACTGCACCTCCTCTTCTCTCTAAAGAAGAATGAGAGAATTTTGACAGTATAAAAACCACTACAACTGCTACAGAGGAATGGTTCCACAAGGTGTATGCAGAGGGTTGTGAGATGATAAATGAGATGATAGAATTACATAAGGATTTTTGTCTTTTGAAAGTAGAGTGGGATGAAGTGGTTAGCGATTGCACAAGTTATAATGATTATTATGCTCACATTCACCCTCAAGTTTTTGCTATGAAGAATCTTCCAGACAAATTTTTGCCGGTAGAAAATATTTTGAGTTAGGATAGATTGCACATGCCAAAACAGTGGTTGGAATTGATAGGGTTAAGAAGAGAAGTTTTTGACAAAGCTAAGAATTCCTCAAAACTAGCTAGAGCACAAATTTTGGATGTAATATATCAACTAAATGATAGACTAAGGGCATGTACAAACATGGACCTAGATGACACAACTCTCATAGATGCTCAGGAATGTAAAGATAAACTGCATCATATCATTCATGGGGATTCACCCCTCAACATGATCAGAAAATTAGAGAGGGTAAGTGACTTAAGGTTTGAGTTCAGAGAATTCAAAAGACATAAAAGGTCCAGAGAAGCAATGTACTACAAATTTTCACTAGAGGTTGACGAGATAAAATTTAGAATTGATTATGTTAAAGATCCTCAACCAACAGATATCAACCCAGCCTTGGAAGCCTATAGCAACAGGGAAGCTGAAAAGAACAAAGTCAACTTGGATGATGATGAATAGTGACATGATCCGACCAACATGTGAAATCCTGTCATTCCACATTAGCTCTAATTTTTGAGGGTCAAATGACTTCATGCTGACTTTCTTTTGTCTTGTAAATTAGCTCTTAGTCATATACAGCCAAAAGGGTACTCATTTTGTCTAGATTCAATGTATTTAAAGGTTGTATTTTGCCTTTTTCTGTCAAGACAAAAACAAATCTGGGAATGTAACAAACTATTGTATTTCATTAAATGTGATGCAAATCTAGACCCTTGGTGTTGAGTTAATCTCCATCATCCATGAAAAACTTGGTATGGTGCCTTGTCTATAAAAGGACCATTATTTTCTCTCATTATAATGAATACTTGATACTGAATTGCTGAGACTCTGCCAATTTGTGATCAATACAATACAAGTTTTGCAGGTTGCTGGGAATTTGCATTCTTGTGTTATCTCTTTTGGATTTCATGGTTCATATCAATCTAAAGTTAATTAGATGTGCTTTTGCAATTATGGGTAAATGTTAAGATATCTGATGAATGCTTTGGTCCATACTATTAGTGCTTGTTGATTGTAAGTTGTTGTACGTAGTTAGCCTGGACCTTCTTATTGAATTTAGTTCGATTGCATTTCACTAGTTAAGTTGTACCATTATATGGGTGTTTAATGAATGAATGTAATTTGAAAATCATAAGTTTCCCTTGAAGATTGCATCATTTTCTACAACATTGTGGTTTCTTAACCTGGTGAAATGGGGATTTGTTTGTTGAAAGTATTTGTCTATCTGCAACATTTTACCTAGTTGTGACTGTCACTTAGGTTTCAATACTTCCCTTTAACCCTCACCTTTTGCATTTCTTTAAATAAATTGGTTAGATTTTAGTCTTTTAGTAGCATCCATACTGATAATCTGTTGAAAATATCATAGGGTTTCTTGCACACTTTGTTGTAAGAGTTTATAAACCCTATCAATTGCATGTAAATCCCCTTATTGATACAGCTAAAACATTCCACTGAAGTTATTCCTGCAAGCTAAGACCTAGCTGTATAAACCTTGGGGAAGTCTTTTCTAGGATAAGATTCCTTTTCAAGAGAGGTGAGATAACCTATATTTCACCTGCGTTGTTGTGTGCTAAAACCACCATCAACAAAATTGGCACTAGAAGGAGGGTCGTACAAGTTTAAACCTCATAAAAACCCTTATGTTTTAGGAAAGTAAGGCTGGGGACTAGACAGAGGCACACTAGATCTAGTTCAGATGGAGAAGATTTGTTGTTCCTAACCCAGTTTAGGAGAACAAGGAGAGACCAAGGATACTCAAGACCTCTAGGGCAAGGTCCATTCCCAGAAATCCATCTACAGTTCAAGTTAACTTCCTCAATAAGGCCTTCTTTGTTACTAATAACCCCTCTTCGATCAACTTTGCCAACTATCATGACATGCCCAAAAATACTGGCAAATGATGCACTAAGTTCCATCCCAATGACCTTGAGAGGATTGTTGATGAACAAATAAAGATTTTTGAAAGTAACATGTACATGCAACAGGTGCAATTTGAAGATGTAGTCTGTAGGCTATTCCCTTACTCACTACAGGATGAAGCATGTTATTGGTTTGTCAACCTTCCTATGAATTCCGTTGGTTCTTAGTAGTCTTTGAAGGATGCATTCTTGAATCAATTCTAGATGCCCACCACCCTTGCAAACCTTTACAGGTCCTTGGTGGAGATTCACAGAGCTGAAGGGAAACTGATAAGTTCCTTTAACAACTAATTTCAAAAGGCTTATAGTCACCTTTAGGCTCCTTTCACTCTGACCCAAGTGGATACCCTCCCCATTTATTATGTGGCCCTAGATAGGCTTACCTCTATGTTCGTCAAGAGGGCTAACCCAACCCAAATGACTCTAGCAGAAGCATATGCCAAAGCTATTATAGTCAATTCACAATTAAGACAGGTTGTAGCTAGGCCACTAAATCATATGGGTCCCATGACCATGCCAAACCAGGTGCCTCTGATTAATCATGCTTTAACCAACCATGCCCCAGTATTAAACCCTATTCCAATTCCTGCAACAACACAAGCATTGGTTGTTCACCTTGGGGCACCAATTACAGAACTACCACCTGTACAAATGTCTTTCCTCCAGTCAGTTGAAGTTGCAAAAGCTAGGGATGATAAAGATGACATCAGGGAATTAGTAGAACAAATGAAGAAACTTACAACTGAGGTAACTTACTTAAGAAACCAAAATGCTTATCTACAACAAAGAAATCAGGGACATAATAAGTACCAAATCCAAAACTATCAACAACTAAATAGAACATGGAATACCTGACCAAACAATGGAGGAGTCCCCTCACCATTGGAGACTCAGAATACAGAAAATCACCCACCAAACTGAGTAATGCTAGCAGAAGCAGTGTTGTCTTCATGGTGTAGGATCCACAACACGAATGCTCATTCTGAATTGGACTACCACAAGTTCTAGATTGCATACAATATTTTCCAAAGAGAGGTCCAGAATGCTGAGGAACAAGAGACTTCACCCATGGGATATGAACTGGTGCCTACTCAAAGGTATGACACTACCTTAGTGTTGGATAGTTATGTCTTTCCTTTCCAAGATGAAAATTAGCCTAAGGAAGAGGAAGCTGATGAGGTACATTCCTATCAGCAGTACAATAAGACCCATGCAATCTCAAAAGTAACAAACCAAAGGGACCTTTCACCACCTCCATTCCTCCAAACAACTATCAAGTCCCGCCTGATCCTAAGGCTTCCAATAACCCTGAACCTCCTAAAGTTGTACCCTGAGCTGCAAACTAGAACCAACCAGTTGAATTCTCTCAGAAACCTAAAGTAGCCAAGTTGGGCCAGTATGTAGTAGATGAACTCAAGAAGATGAAGGTCATCCTATCAGTATTTGAGTTGATGAAGGTACCAGAGGTTAGGACAACCTTCCTTCAAGACATTAGAGCACATGCTAGGACTAATCCTTTCCCCAAAGAAATTCCATAGAAGGACAATCCTAATAAAGGGAAAGATAGAGTTCATGTCACAAATGCAGAACAAAACATAACTTTGTACAAGGAAAATAGAGAGTCACCTTCCTTTTTGTTGACCTTAAGAATATTTGGCAAAAACCTTCATAACTGTTTAGTAAATTCAGGGGCTTCCACTAAAATAATGCCTCTATTGGTATGTAAGACACTGGGTTTAACTCCTACTAAGTCTTCCAGAAAGGTCACTCAACTAGACAAGACATAAGTCAATGTAGTGGGGGATCTGAATCGAATTCACATGCAACTAGCATTGAACCCACGAGTGCAACAGTACATAGATATACAAGTGGTTGATATTCCTGACACTTATGGTATGTTGCTAAGCAAAGACTGGTCCAAAATGTTGAATGGTTACATGGCTACTAACTTCTCTCATATGTGGTTGCCATGGAAAGGACTTGCTAACCAAATTCGTATTGAGAGAGAGCCTAAGATGAAACACATGATCATGGAATACAATCAAATGAATGAAATCTTATACTCAGAAGTGGACTGGGGAGTTTATCTTCCTTAGATAAACCAGGTAGAAGAAGTACTCATGTTGTGTTGTAATCGGTACCCTAACCCGCCACTTACCAAGTGCCAAGAAAGTACAGAGGCACGTGTCTAATCTGATCAAGGGTCTTCCTCTGATGATGAGTCAGGTATTTTTAAAGGATTTAGGAGCTTTGTAGCTAAGTTCATGTGTGATTAGCTGGCAGTTGGTAAGAAGATACAAATGGAGTTGTTGCTACCTAGGTGGTATCATATCCACAATGCATCACACTCAGAGTTTACCTGCTCCCTATGCCAACATGCAGTACATCAGGTCTAGGAGCATTTGCAGTAGTTACCCTCCCAGGATGAAGAGAAAATTGAACCTACGCTTGCAATTAGTCATAGGACTGTATCACCAGTTAGACAGGGAGTTACTACAGACCCTCGGATTTGGACTCTGAGATTTGACGGATCAAGATCTAAGCAAGGTCTTGGCACAGGTTTTGAATTGATTAGTCCTATAGGGGATTCCTAATTAGCTACATATAGGCTGCAATTCCCCTGTACCAACAATGTTGTAGAGTATGAGTCATTAGTGCACAGACGGTTGATTGCTATCTAGAAGAAGTTTAAGATAATTCAAGTGTTTGGTGATTTAGAGCTAGTGGTTAAGCAAGTTAGATGAAAGTACTCTTATCATGATAAGAGGTTAAATTGGTACCGAAATCAATTCTAGGATCTTATTGAGTGTTTCAATGGTTTTAATATCCAATTGATCTCAAGAAAGAAAAAATCATGTTGCTAATGCTTTAGCACAAGCTGCTAGTTCATTGGAACCATTTGCCATGTCTGATCTGAAGAAATTCATTGTTGAGTGGTTTCAACCCCCTCTGTACTTGACAATATCACTCACTTCCAATTCTTCGAAGATGACAAACATATCATTAATTTTCTTACATCTTTAGACATGTTCGCTACATAGATAATTGATGAAGAATATTCAAAACCAGCTGAGATGGACCTGGAAGGAGTCTTAAATTTGAAAACCAACACCATCCCATGAGGTATGGTGGAATTAGAAATATTGTTTGACTCAGATCAGTTTGGGAGTCATAGGAAACAAGTTGACTCTACTAGAGGAAAGTGTGAAGCATACAACTTGGGTACAAAGGATGAAGTCAGAAATGTATTTATTGGGAAGGTATGTACCCTTGAGGAAAGGAAAGGAATTATTCAGGCATTAAGAGATTATCATGATTCCATTTCTCAGAGTTATGAAGACCTGAAGACATATGATACCTCTATCATAAATCATACCATACCCTGAAGTCAGGAGTCAAGCCATTCAAGAAAAGGCAGTGACCGGTGAATGCTCTCTTAGAACCATTGATTTTCCAAGAAGTCCAAAAAATGTTGTCAGCAAGGATCATCTTTCCTATGAGGCATTCCACATGGGTGGCTAATCTGGTCCCAGTACGCAAAAAGAATGACGAAATACGACTGTGTGTGGACTTCATAAATTTGAACAGAGCTTCAGAGAAGGACAACTATCCACTGCCATCCCTTGATGAAGTACTACAGATAGTCAATGGGTCATAGATGATGTCATTTTTGGACGGTTATTCATGGTATAATCAGTTGATGGTCGAATATGCTGATAGACTCAAAACTTCTTTCACATGCAAATGGGGTATTTATGCGTATCGAAGGATGACATTTGGTCTGATTAATGTAGGAGAAACATTTCAACTCATAATGGATATTGCTTTTAAGAGATTGGTAGGTAAATGTATTATCATTTATATGGATGACCTAACTATATTCTCCAAGAATAGGGGAGACAATATTTCTGATTTGAGGAAAGTGCTGCAACGCTATAGAGATCATGGAATTTCTTTGAATCCCAAGAAGTGTATATTCGGTGTCACTGAAGGGAAACTAGACATGTGATTTCAAAGGAAGGTATATCCATAGACCTTGATAGAGTCTAGTCCATACTTAGGATCCAACCTCCAGCTAGTAAGAAGGAGTAAAATCTTATTTTGGGAAGATCAACTTCGTCAAAAATTTTATTATTGGTTTCGCTGAGATCATCCGACCCTTGAATGCAATGTTAAAACAAGATGCTAAGATCGAGTGGACATCAGAGGCCAAGGCCACCTTTGCGGAAATCAAGTAGGAAATAACTAATGCTCCAGTCCTAGTAAGTCCAGATTATACTCTACCATTTTTCATATACTCCTTTGCTTCAGAACATACATATGCAGCCATGCTGACATAGAGAAGGGGAATCGATGACAAACATCCTATTGCTTTCATGAGCACCCCATTAAAATATGATGAACTTAGATACCCAAATGTAGAGAAATAAGCCTACGCACTGGTTAAAGTAGTCAAGAAACTCTGCCACTACATTTTGAGAAGCAGGGTCACTGTTTTCGTTCCTGACGCTACAATGAAAGAACTACTGATGTAGAATGAGCTAGATCAAAGAAGAGGGAAATGGGTCATGATACTACAGGAATTTGATATGGAAATACAACCTATGAAACTGGTGTGAGGACAAGCACTTACCAAGACCATGGCAGAAATAGACCCAGGTCTTGTATCTCAACAATATGTATTGGAAGATATCTCAAAGGATGAATGGTATGGTGACATCTTGTTCTATCTCCTTAACCAATGATGTCCACCTCACTTACATTTTGTCCAGAGAAGACCGTTGAGGCTAAAAAGTAGTAGTTTCATGGTCAAAGGATCAGTTTTATATAAGAAGAATCATGAAGGGATTTACTTGAGGTGTCTGGACAAAACAGAGGTGGCACAGGTTTTAACTAGTTTTCATGAGAAGTTTGGGACAGGCCATTGTTCAACGCATTCCACTGCTAATCAGATTCTTCAGGCGGGATATTACTGGCCTACATTATTCAAAGATGCTCATGCACATACTCGAACTTGCCACATTTTCCAAACTGCCACTTCGAGAGAAAGAAATGATGCTATGTTGTTATAACCAGTGGTGGAGATACGCTTGTTTGCATAGTGGGGACTCAATTTCATTGGTATGATCAATCCACTTTCTTCTGCGGGCCATAGGTATATTCTAACTGCTATTGACTACTGCACAATATGGTCTGAAGCTCAGACCTATAAACAATGTGCGACTGAGGTGGTAATTGGATTCATTGAAAAGAATATCATTACAAGGTTTGGTTGTCCCTTTTCTCTTATTTGTGATAACAGTCCAACATTTTCTTCTGTGTTTTTCAAATTGGGCCTTTGATTATGGTATTGTGCTAAAATTTTCATCTAATTATTACCCCCAAGGGAATGGAGTTGCTAAATCCACTAACAAAAACCTACTTGAGGTCATTAAAAGACTGCTTGATAAAAACCCCAGAGATTGGCATACCCAGCTTAGATTTGCCTTGTGGGCAGATAGGATCAGACATAAGGTTGCTCTAGGAGGTCTCACCTTATCATTTGGTTTATGGTCTGGAACCTATTTTCCCTATCCACTTGTGAATCCTTGTGCTACAGTTTATGCAAGATTACTTGGAACTTGATGATAGAACCTCAACCCACCTAACCCAGTTGTTGCATCTAGAAGAAAAACACAACCTGCCCTTGAAAACTTTGCCAAACACCAAGGTGTAGTAAAGTGTTGGTTCAATAAGAGAGCCAAGGTGAAGGATTTTTGTATCTTAGATTTGGTCCTCTACTGGGATAAGGCTCATGAGAAAAAGAGTGAACACGGGAAGTTAGATAAGCTTTGGTTAGGTCCCTACCAAATAGCTAAAATCTGAGGGGACAATATGTACAAATTGAAGACTCTTACTGGTGAGGAACTCTCACTACCTATTAATGGCCAGTTCCTAAAGCACTGCTTTTAGACTTAGGAGGCATCTTTGCCTTCTTTTGTGTACATAGTGTGTCTTTTCCTTTTTATTTTATTTTCTTCTTTCATTTTCTCACTTTTGCTTTGGTTAGAGTAGTTTGCTTTGTTTAGGTTAGTTGCTTTGTTTGTTGCTTTTGCTTCCTGCGCTTGCTTTGTTGGGGTTCTCCATTTCTTGAATATGGTGGCAGTTGTGCAGTCCTTCAAATGGTCCTCTTTGGGTAAGTAATCCAGAGGATTTCCATGAGAAACTTTGGTTTTCCACTCAGGTCTTCTTGTGCATTCTATTGTTACTCTTAGATGGTATGATGCTTGTTCATGGGAAAGGAGTCATTAGTTTGGTTTACGTGAAATATTTTCTAGTCCAATATCTCTCACACCTTTAAATAATCCTAAAGCTTCTGAAGGAATCTTGGTGATCTTGGGTTAAGTGAAAAATCTATAGGCTCACATTTACCGCCACTATGATTCCCAGCCCAACAAAGTTGAACCAATTCATAGCCCATGTGATATTTATCATGTGTTGCAAGGGTAAACGGTGCTTTCTAGGACTTATATCAGGAGCTAATCTCAATGCATTATCAAATAAATACTCTGCGAAATCAATACTTCCTAATTTCCTTACCAAAATGTTTAATTAGTTGGAGGAGTCAAGTAGCTCTTATCAGGGGCTGTGGATGCCTAACGGGCAGTAGAGAAATGCTTGAGGGAATCATGGAGACAACCTCGTCGAGGCTATAGACGCCTGCTGGCAGCGGGGAAATGTCCAAGGTAGTTCAAAAGGTGTGTATCTTTATGTAGCTTAATGCAAGTAAGCCTTGACAATCTTGGTTGTGAAAGGATGGGAATGAATGCAACTGCACACACTTAGACTTTCAAGATATGGATAGTTGTATTGATTTAATGATCTCTACTTCTATGATATTGTGTCATGTTGTCCATTTTAAATGATGGGAAACACAGAGATTCTGGGTTCAAAACTATGGAGACAACCTCGTCGGAGCTATAGACGCCTACTGGCAGTGGGGCAATGTCCAAGGTAGTTCAAAAGGTGTGTATCTTTACGTAGCTTAATGCAAGTAAGCCTTGACGATCTTGGTTGTGAAAGGATGGGAATGAATGCAATTGCACACACTTAGACTTTTAGGATATGGATAGTTGTACTGAGTTAGCGATCTCTACTTATGTGATATTGTATCATGTTGTCCAGTTTAAATGGTGGGAAACACATAGATTCTAGGTTCAAAAATGACGTTTGTCTTTGAAATTCTTTGGAGCATTTCCCTATTAGAGTCGCCATTTCTTGTGCCTTGCACGCACGCCCCATTTTACTAAATGGAGACCGTCTTTCCTTTGCTTCACTTTTGGTTTGGTTTGGACTCAATTAGTTGCTTGAGAGAATTGATGTTGTGATGTCCTAATTGCAAGGTTAGTTTGTGTACATTTGGGGTCTGATTGCATGAACTTGGTATGATGGCCTCTTTGGTACCTTTAAAATTGAGTCTAGATTAAGTTGCACGAATTGGGTTGAGATTTTAAGTCTTTAAAGGTGCCTTGTGCTAAAAATGTAGTTCACTACATTTGCGCTAATATCCTGTGACACCAAATATTAGTGTTGAGCTTCCTTAGGAATGGTTTTGTGCTAAAAGCGGTGTTCACTAGACTTGCGCTAAATTCTGACTTCACATGACATATCCAATGCCCACCTAAATCCCTGCTTATCTAGTAGTTGATGAAAATCCCACTAGCACCGTTGTTAGAACTTTTGCACTAAAGTGCACCTGACATATCCAGTCCCCGACGAAAACTCCACAAATCCTGTCTTATGTTGAAATCCCGCAGAAGTGCACGACACCTTGTCCCTGTACCTGACATTAATGGAGGATCGATTGGAAGCATAAATGGCTCTAAATCATGTTTTTGATTCATTCTGCATTTTGAATACTTGAGATCTCTGCATTTGCTGAGATTTCCTAAGCTTTTCTTATGATTTGTGATTCATTTCAGAACACTTTGGCAACAACAAAAATTTGACCCTCATTGCCCTCATCTCCATATTTGCAGGTAGGTACTCGGAGCTTTAAGTCTTGTTTTCAGTTTGTAGGTGTTAGGGTTTGTAGTGTGTCAAAATATTGAGACTGCATGATGCCATTTTATCCATTTTTGCATAAGTGTTTGATGAAAATCTTTTAGAATAGTCGACGTTGGGTTTAATTTGGGTTTTGTCCAAAATGGGGGTGTGTATATATATGGGTGTGTATATGTCAACACGGGTTTAGTCTCTAAGGGTTTCAATATTTTGTTTAGAAAATGCTTTGACAGTGCCTTGAATATTTATAGTTAGTACCCTTAGAATCTACATGCTTGGAATGCCTTAAAAATGCCATATGTTATACATTGTGTTTACCCTATTGAAACCCCAAACGACATTTGCATGAAAACTTAGTGGAGGTGGATATATATATTTAAGTCCTAAATCTCCGCTATCCTCTTCCATTGAGATCTCCCATGACAAAACCATGAAGTCCATGTAAGTTGCCCCGAGTGCTAAAAATGTTCTCTACCGGATATATCCGGTGGAGGCCAAAAGCCCCTCCGACCCCTTTGACCCTTGAAGCTCCACATGCCAAAACACATATAAGTCTAGCGCTAAAAACCCTCATCACTAGATTGCACTAAATTTTGGCCTTACCTGACATATCCCTTAATGCCCAAAACTCCCGCAAATCCATCAACCAACGAAAAGCCCGCTAGCTAAATGTTGAACATCCTAAAAGTCAAATGTCCAGAGGTTTAGAATAATCCTACAAATTTTCAAATTCACCTTTAAATGAATGAGGGGACTAGGCTAGCCTTATGCAAGAATGCAAAAAAGTAGTGGAGGAAGGGACTTTGGAGTAAAGTTTGAAAGTCCATAGAAATCCTACAAATGGAAGGAATATGGAGAATGGTTGAGGAGATGTGGAAAAGACAAGGTGTGTGGATGTGTAGGAGGTCTAGACATCTATGTCCACTCCAAAAATCTACAAGGATGTGTAAATGTGGGGAAGAAAGAGACAAAGGGACTTTGGACAAAGTCTTGATGGGCATCAAAAATCTAGAAACAAAGGCTAGTAGGGGTGAAGGGGAGAATGTGGAGATCAAAGGGATGGAGGGACACCGAACCTAAAGGTCAGAAGTCCATGAAGGACTTGCATGTCTGTAAAAGAGGAGTGTGCTAGGAAAGGAAAGGAAAGAAGAAGGGAAATACAAGAAAGTGGAGGAGAAAAGGACTTTGGACTAAAGTTAGAAATCTAGAAGTCTAGGAGAATTCTATAAATCTGCATATAGTTAAATTAAAGCCTTTCACTTGGAATTTCTTAATTTTTTCTAAATATTTAAAGGGTGATCCCACAATAGTGGGTTACACTTTTTTGCCAAACTTGACACTGAAATCAACATTTTGAACTAAATCTTCACTTCCTGACACCTATAGCCGCTAAACCGTTAGGAATTTGAAGATAATGTGAACTAGTGATTTGTGAGATTTTGTCTGTAGATTCTAAAAATATTTTTTTAAAAAAAATTGGAGTTAAATTGTATTTTTTTTACATCTCCTTTGATAACTAGTTTTTAATAGTAAACAACATTTTTTTAAAGTGATGTGTATTCCATAATGCATAACTTTTTTTCTACAAAGGATAAAATTCTAATTCTTTCGAATTTAGATTAGTAACACTGATATCTAGTGAATGCATTTGGTTTCATAATGTTTTGTTGAATATTTTTTTAATTTAGTTTTGAAGTCAAACCAATTATAATTTAGACATTTCCATAGAACATAACTTTTTCCATATGTATCGAAATTCAATTTTTTTTTGCTGAAACAAGGACATCAATACCTATTGTATACATATTTTTCAAAAAAAAAATCAGTAATTTACTATTTTTCCATGTGTGTAGAACAAAGAACTTGATGTTTGGTGAAAAACCTATGTTTAGTAAATCTAAAAAAAAATCGTAATAAAATCAAAATATATCAAAACTATACTCGTTGGAAATCTCGTTTTGAGCACTTCAATCCTCTAATTTGGTTTGGTAAAGGTGAATCCATTTGAACCTTCAACTGGGCTTCGGAAGCCAAAAATTTGTAGAAGAAAGGGGGAGGGAAGCAAGAAAGGTGCCAAGTGAGGGTCTTCGCTCGAAGACCCATGCAAACAAAGGAAAGTGATGTCATTCGTTCGAAGAATTACCTCCTTCAAACAAAGGTGTTGACGTTACGTCTTGTAGCTTGTAATGGCCACCTTCGATTGAAGGCACCTTGTATTTAAAAATAATTTTTTTCTCTAACTGTCGGCCTTCATTTGAAGGCATGCCGACATGCTTTGTTTTTAATGTTTTAATTATTCGTATAGCATATAAATAGGATTGCTTTTTTTTTCATTATAAATCAATTACAAACAAGATAAATTCGCATTTTTCTTGTGCAAGGGAGTCCAAGAAATCTTTGAGAGAAGAATTTTGAAGTCATATTTTATAAAGAAGGAGATGGGAAACAAAAGGACAAGACAAAATAAGACTACATGAAAGTATTCCACAGAAACTATAGCAAAATTGAATGAAGAAAGATTGGAAAAATATCATAAACAAAAATAAGGTATGCATATATTTTCTTTTCTATTTTTAATCTAGGTCATTTTATTTATGTTTAAATATATACATGTATTGATGAATCATGTAGCAGGATGTCATTTAATCTAGGTCACTTGATTTATGCTTAAATATATACGCATTGATTTCATGTCATTTAGTTTAAGTCATTCCTCATTCTTGACTATAATCTCTACCTCTCTACCTAGAGATAAATACATACCTCTCTCTCTCTCTATCCACCGCTCTCACTCTCTCTCTCTAGTTGCCCACTCTCTTTACCTCTACCTCTCCCTCACTGGGTCCTTCGTAGCTATCTTTGTCCCTCTCTAACTCTCCATATCCCTCTCCCTATCTCCAACTCAACTTCATTATTTTTTCTAAAGTGGTAACATATATTTCTATTATAATTTATTAAAAAAATCAAGTTCACTTTTCATTTTAGATTATTTCTTTTCTTGATTATTTATTTTTATTTAAAAATTATTTTAAATCTAAAAACTTTATATTTAAAAAGCCACACTTCCTACTTTTAAAACAAAGTCTTATCACTATGTTTTTGTTTTCTTTCTCTAAAATATATTTTATAATAATTGTTAGCTTTTTTTATCCAATAAATTTTTATCATGAATATTTTTTTTGTTTTTTTATTTGTGTTTTTATGATTTTTAATGCTAAATTAAGGAATAAAAGAAAAATTTTAAGAAAAGATTTGTTGAAATATTTTTAGAATGCTTTTTAGATTTTCTTTTTCCTAAAGAATGAAATTATTTTTTAGAAAACATAATAATTTCTACATTGTATAACTTAAGAGTATAAATCAATAAAATTAAAAAAATGTTTATTACTTAGAAAGTTTTATTTTATAAAATAAATAATTTTATTTTTATTTTAATATGTATTTCCTTCATTTGTGATACAGAAAGTGGAGCAAATGTTGTTGAAGAACACATAGTTGATGTTAGCCAAGAGGAGGCCCAAGTGCAAACAATGGATGTTGGAGAGGGGTCAGGATCGCTTCCTTTGACTGGTATGGATGAGCATGTTAATCTAGCTCAAGAGGTGAAAAGAAAATTTTCTTATAGAAATTTAGATCATTTACTTAAAATGGATATTGAGAAATTGAAACATTATATTGGACAACCTAGACATACTGATAGGAGGTCAATGAATAAAATTGCAAAGGAAATAATTGCTCATTTCGATAATCTTGATACACTTGGTCGAACCCAATTGTTATCAATTGTACTTCTTAGTAAGGAGCTACATGAGCCATTACAATTGTTGGGTGTCAATTTGTCATTGAAAAAGGGGAAAGGTTCACAGCTTATAAAAGATATTGTTAAAAATGTTAAAGAAGGTTTGGCTTCCATTGGGAAAAAATCTCGATCTGCGAATAAGTCCATTACAAGAAGAGC
Organism: Cunninghamia lanceolata; assembly: GCA_027924645.1. Classification (NCBI taxonomy): domain Eukaryota; kingdom Viridiplantae; phylum Streptophyta; class Pinopsida; order Cupressales; family Cupressaceae; genus Cunninghamia; species Cunninghamia lanceolata. The sequence continues at coordinate 2,329,269 of BSBN01001254.1, forward strand.
GATGTTCACAGGTATTGTAAGTGAAACAAATTCCAGAAAAAGACAATTGTCTTCAATTTCATCTAAGCTTGGTTTCAGTAGAAAGACAATAACAAATATGTGAAAAGGAGAAAATTATTGGATGATACTACCTCAGAAGGCAATTGGGCAATTATGTGTAGAGCTCCTCAATCTGATAGGATTAAAGATGTTGTTAGAAACTTGATCTCAACCTTTTGGAATGATAATACTCATGCTTCATCAAATAGTAGAGATGTTATCAAACATAGAATTGGGCCCAATAGTTATGAACTACATACAAAACATTGGCTAGAGATAACATAACATGAGATGTATGTGAATTTTTTGTAATTCAAATCCAAATATAAAGATTGGGCAAACAATGTTTGAAAGGTTAAGGCCATATTATGTGAAGACAAACAAGGTTTTTGAAACTTGTTGTTGTCGTTATCATATTGAATTTGATCTCTACTATCAGGTGTTTCAAAAGATTTGTGAAGATAGTGATGGTCTTGTAAATGCACCTCCTAAACAGACAAGTCAGATCAAAGCATCCATCTTATGTAATAAATCAGATGATGATAATGGAAATGGTCAAATAAACTGCATAAAAGGTCTTTGTGAAACATGTGGAAATTTGGCTAAAATGCCTTTGAGAAATGAAGATATCGACCCAATGAAGTTGGTAAATTGCAAGAGGTACAAGTATGTAAAGTTTCAAACAAAACATGGGAAAGAATCCACAAGGTTAGATTATGTAGAAGAGGAGATACCTATTGGAACATTTATGGAAAATTTTTGTAAATTGATTCAACCATACATACATCATGTTTTTTTTGCTAAGTGGCAAGCACAACAGTTTCAAACATTAAGAGATACATTCCCACCTGGAACAATTTTATCAGTGGTCGACTTTGCAGAAAATTACTCTTTTGTACATCAAAAAGAGATTCAATCAGAATATTACTTTTCAGAGCATATCACTATTATGGTGCATGTGTGTTATCAACATGCACAATTAGATTTGGATGGTGTTGATAGTACATTTTAAGCACGAGTCATCAAGAAAGAATATCACTTTTATATTAGTGATGATAAAGAGCATGACACACATTTTGTATAACATTGCTTTAAGAAGTTTTTTGGATATTTGGCAAGTAGGGGTGTAAATTTTGAAAGGCATTTTGTATGGTCAGATGGATGTGCATCACAATTCAAATCAGCAAGGCCATTTTATGCACTATGTAGATATCATCGAAATGACAATATACCACATGTTTGGAGTTTCTTTGAGAGTGGGCATGGAAAGGGTGAACATGATGGTGTAGGAGCTTGCATCAAACGTGCTCTAAGGAAACATCAAATGAATTATGATGGAGACCGTATAAATGATGCACATGATGTTGTTGAATGGTGTAAGTTACACTTTGCACCAAATGAGGCTGGCACATCTTCAAGAACAAATAGATACATTCCACATAGAGTGTTTTGGGAGATATCAGGTATGTATTGTTTGAATTTATTTAATGTATGGATGTACTTTAAATATATATATTCATGTATATGATATATGTGTACACATAAGTTTGTTTATTTTAGTTTGAATGATATGTTAGTGAATGGGAAAATGTGCCACTAGTTGTTACCAACACATATAATGAAGATGAGGATGAAAGATTTGAAGACATTCCTTTGATTTCAATTGATTATAACCATATTTCAGGATTGATTAAAAAAGGTATGTGTGTATACATACATACATACATACATATATACATACATACATACATACATACATATATATATATTATATAAGGTATCTCTAAATTTTTCAAGTTACAAATTTTGGAATGTATGTAAATTTTTGGTGCAGGAGATATTTTTGAAGTCATAGCAGAGGCTAGAAATATAGAACAAGTTAGTTATTATTTATTGTATTGCACATAAGAGAGGCAAAAGCTAATAAATCCATAAACAAGTGATGGAATGGTGTTTCCCACAGGTTTAACTTTATTTTAATATATTTTTAAATAATTTTCAATTTGTTACATATGTACATGTCAAGTACCTCAAGAGTGATTTAAAATGTGTTCAATTTTTATATTAAAATTTATGTTATGTCTTACTAAGCAATTATAATGCTATACATGTTCATAGATGTACATGTAGGTTACATTTACCTTGAAAATGTTATGTCTTATGGTGTGGAATGTTGTTTCCCACAGGTTCAATTGTAGTGCAAGGGACATATCTCAAACAAGTCAAGATTGTTCAACATGGGATTCACTTTATTGATTATCAACCTAATAACAAGGTATATCAGTATAGCCACCTAGTAATTGCTACCGGCCTAACTCTTCATATAGTTTCAAACACATGTGGACGTCGTAAGTGGAGACTACATAGTGAAGATCATCAGAGAATATTAGATGTGATTGAAGAGCGAGCTAAACCACTTGATGTGGTATGAAAAATATGGATGAAGAACTTACAATTTTTTATGTTTTGAAGACCTAAATTCACTATTTAGATGTATGTTCATGTATTAATTATTTTACAATCTATGCAAGTTAAATTAATAGTTCTTTTGTTGAACAAATTTTAAATTTCAACCATGGCGGTTTTTAATGTACAAATGATCTCTCTATTAGAAGTCATGTAGAGAATGCCCTAGATCTTCTTATTCAAGCATGCATCGATATGATAATTTTTGAATGCTTTTATTTAATGCTATATATGCTATTTGAACTGTGCTACAATTTACATGTACATGTATATGCACTAGAGATGTCATCTATAAAGTTTATAGATATATATAGCCATGTTACATCTATAAAATGTTCAACCAATAAAATTTCGCTTGACAAATGTAAAAATAGAGATCTTAATTATTCCACTTTGAAGTTGACAAATCATTTTAGGCCACCAATACAAACATTGAAATTCCCACAATATCAACAAAAATGAAATATTTGGCACACAACCTTGAGCAACCTTTGACTGACATCAATTTCATGATTTTTATGGATGCCATTCAAGTATATGACACACAGTGACAATTGACTTTACATCTCGACATGAACATTTTTGATAAATTAAAATGTCCAAGTTCTTTTCCTAAATCACCTATGATTGAGACTATTTGACATTAACATTTTTGACTTGATCAAAGCTAGATGACAACAAACTTTTACAAATGAATTGAAATACTTGCACAACCTTTGAGAAGATGAGTTGATTGATGGACTTCGACTTGGTAGACTCAAAAGTTTAAAATTGTCATGATAAAAATTTGAGGACTTCCTAGGCTCCATTTATATATGTTCTCATGTAGTAGTTTCCCTAGGTTATCTCTTGTATCATGTCCATTTGTAACATCTTATATGGTATTTCATTGCTTAATGATGTAGTGTCTTTAAATTCCCATTTCTTTAATGAATGCATGTTTTTCCTCCAAAATTTAGTTGAAGAGATAACTAATTACTCATAGCCAACCACATGTATGCATTTATTCATGTTAGTTTCTCTCCAAATCTTGCTATAAATAGCTAACAAAGATTATAAGATGCTTTCTATGGGCCAATGGGGTAATAATAGAGGGATGTCAAGCTCTACATGGGCACATTATCTCTAACCTAAAGATTGTGGCAGGCTTGGAATCTTAGACCCCTAGACACAAGGAACATGCCTCATGATGAAGTGGATAGTTAGAGAATACAAATTCCAATTCGAAACAAATTTTAATTGCAACTGTGAATACAAATTACATTGATTCCCATTTTATTTCAAAATAAATTTTGGAAGTTCTTCAATTTAGAGTGCCACTTATTGCTCCTCTTCTATCATTTCACATTTGTTTCTTATCATAGGCTCAATACCTTCCCTTCTTTTTATTCCTCATATTCATTTAGAAAATTAGGTAATATGTGTCGTAAATAACAACATTCATCAAATAAATGTAGATTGTAGATTTAGAATCTATAGTGTTTGTAGATTTAATATTGTTTTGTTTCACATATCAAGACTTTTTTGTAAACTTTTGTTTTATTTGGAGGTCCATTTATTTATATATTATTTTTTTGTTTCACATGTATTAAGAATTTTTTGTTTTTCGCTTTTGTTTATACCCATAAATGAATCACAATTTGCAATTGTAATTGAGTTTGCAAATTTACAAATTTTAAAATCTATATTCTACTGAATTACATAAACACCTAACTATTTTGCGTTCAAATGTGCATGTCAACATAACCATTACACCCTTTCAAATAACCCAATTACTAGTTTGTAGAATGTGAAAGAGAAATCATCATTATTTTGTTGTGGCTTGCATATCCCCACATCAAATAAAAGCAATGTGAACAATTATATTTATAATCAAGTAAAAATATAATAAATTTCATGTTTGGAATTGTATTTGATATTTTCATTGTATGATAAGTGTTCATCAAGTTTGGTTTAAGCAAAGTATTAGCACCACATAATTGTGTTTAGATTTGTTTATGTCATGGTAGATTTTTTCTAATGAACTCTTTTGGGAGAATGGTTTTGTCTTTAATAGAAGGCAATCATTTCTAAATGAATCGTTTCTAAGTCTTAACTATTCATAATATTGTTTTGTTTCATGTATATCAAGACTTTTTTGTTTTTCACTTTTATTTATACCCATAAATGAATCATAATTCAAATGCAATTGTAAATTTACATTTTAAAAACTATATTCTACACTTACTAAATTACACAAATACCTAAATAACTTCTAATGACAAAAACAATCATAATAATCATAAATAGAAATGTCCACAAACACACAAATGTAGATAGAAATGTCCTCATAAATGTGACCCACAAACACACATGTAGATAGAAATGTCAGGTCATAAATGTCCACAAACACACATACATGCAAATGTATCTAGATAGAAATGTCCTCATAAATGTCCACAAACACACATGTAGATAGAAATGTCAGGTCATAAATGTCCACAAACACACATACATGCAAATGTATCTATATAGAAATGTCCATACATAAACATGTACATCTATAGAAATGTCTGCTCAAACAAATATAAGATCTAGAGAAATATCTGGAGAAACACATGTCTACAAAGCGCTACCAATAGCCTGGACATCATGTCAGCTACGAGTTGAGCGACCCAAGTCTTACTAAGCATCCTGATCTGATGGATGCGCTGAGCCCTAGAGATAGTACAACACATGTATGTATAAAAGTGTACAAATTATATGCATTTACATGTATGTAAGTACAATAATGAGTTAAAAATTTAAAACTCACCTATCCACTAACATTACTGCCATCAGTTGAATCACGCCTACGTACACGGTCCGCCCCCAGAGTAGGTGTAACATGAGCTAACCCCTACAATATATATATACACACACACACACACACAACATTAGGACTCTATCTAGAGCAAAGTAATTTAACTTACTTTAATTTAAGTTCAAGTTTAAATCAAGCATGCACATACGCATGTATTTACATGTGTATCAGTTGTTGTAGGATGATCCGCTGCAATGATTGTATTTGGTGTCTCCTTGGCTAGCTCAAGTAATGAAGTCTGAAGTGGACTAATTCTAGGTTGTGGGTGCCCTATAATGAAATTAGACCTCCAGATTATGGGCTAGTTCCCTTAAAATATTCTTTTGGAATGTATGACTTTCTATTTTGGAAAAGGGTAAGAAGGAAACTATAAGGAAATGAAACTATAAAATTTGGTGATGCACCTAATATGGATAGAAAATATGCAATCTGGTTCACAATACAACTCAAAAATCTGACTCACACAATCCAATCTTGTCACAAATATCACAAAAGTATTTCTAAGGAAGGTTTGAAAATAGGTTTTTTATGAAGGAAAAGGATTTCTCACAACACAAAAGGATTATTTTCCTTAACACAACCTAAGACATGTAATAACACTATGCTTAATGCTCCAAGTAATAGTGAGACAATAATTTTAAAGGTTTTAATGATTAAGCACAATAAAACTTCATCAAATCACTTCATACAATTTGCATTAAATGGAAAGGCAACTACTTGATTTCAAAGAACAAAGGAAATATTGCAAGAAAACAAAGAAATTGAACCTGTAACCTATTGTGATTTCTCTATAAAAATGTAAAAATTGATCTACAAAACCTTCTTCTCTCAAAGTGTATAAGAGCAAAAAGGCAAGAAATAGCAAAAACAAGTTTTGTTTTACAATATATATATTTTCTCTCACTAAGAGGCATGCAAAATATGAACTACAACTAACTACCTCTAAAAATAATCTCTCCAAGGTGATCCACAAGCAAACTCAAAAATCCCCAAAAATAAGGGCTCAAACTGCCACAAATCAAGCAAAAATAGCTCTAATTTGGACCTCTCCATGTGCTTGACCAAAAAGTTGACCAAGAACCCTAAAAATACTCCTCAAATCATGCAAAAAAATCTCCTAGGTGGCCTAGCTAACTCAACTCATCAATTTGCATGATTTTGCTTTTTGCAAAATTGATTGTGAGTAAATAATAAAGTAATTAAAATAATTACTCTATTATTGGCTACAACTTGTACTTATTTTGATTTTACAATTTGTGGAAAATAATAAAGTACTTTGGAGAATATTACTTTACTATTTATTTACAATTGATTTATTTGTAAAGTCATGCATGAAAAATATAAACTCCTTATCACTCCAAATACACATGCCTAATTTGTATGATTTGAGCAAAAAATAGGACTTAGAGAAAAATACAATATCCTTATAGCTCCTTGTGAGAAAAAACATCCACTTGCATGCCAATATGCCTCAAGGAAAAAATTATACCCTTATCTCTCCAAATACATATCAAGAATGCATAAAAAACAAGGCATTACATACAAACCCTTATAACTCCATATTTGTATCAAAAGAAAACAAATATCTCTTCTCTACCTTATAACTCCAATCACCATGCAAAATTATCTCACTGCCTCACATATATATCATGCAAAATAAAAAGTCCTAAGTCTCCTTGTCACTCTGCCATATGTATTTACCATGCCAAAAATACCATATTCTCTTCATAGTTCCTTCATGCAAAAAATATCATATCTCTGTCACTTTATCTTCATCTTGCAATCTCCTTGTCTGCCACCTTTGTCTTCATTTGATGGCTCTTCCAAGCATAAGGAATATTCTCTTTGACCAAATTTGGTGACCTCACATGTATGATTCTTTTAAAAGGAACCTGATTGCAAAAATAAGAACCTTGACCATGTAATAGCTTGGACCCTTCGACCATAGAATAGTCGGCCATGAGGTAATAAGTATTATTTAATTTTGCAAAGTATAATGCTCACCCTTATAACCACCAACCACCATTTGATTTCAAACAAGATGCAAGGTCTATATTCTATGTCGGCCACCGCTTATAATGATGCTAGGAAACTACATCATTTGATGTTGTTGACCCCAGTTGACATTTGGATATAGCAATGATAATTTATTTTGAGAAATCAAAAGACAAAAAAAAATAATGGAAGCTTCGAACAAAAAGATGAAGGAACCTTAAACTTAGTTCATTTTCACTTTCTCTTCTATGCTGGCTGCTGCTCTGCAACTCCTTGGCATTAGGGTTTGATTGGTTTCCATGGCTTCCTCTCAGCCTTTTTTGCTATCGAACTCCATGATTTCTTTCTTTTCTTGAGTAAAAGATGCTGAAAGTGGTAAGTGTATGGCATTCTTTGTGTTTCAACTATTACTTCTTTCATCATTTCTAAGGTTTCTTCCATATTAATGGTTGTAGCCATCTCTACTTTTATTGCTCCTCCTGTAGCATTTTTTGACAATATTCTTTTGCTTCCTATGTGTTTTTCCTACAAAATGTGATAAAAATTTGGTAAAGAAAATAAAAACTCCTCAAGAGGCCGCAGCTATGATTCTTGTCTCTACTTTTTGAAGGTAAATTTCCTACTCTTCCTTCCTATAGATACTTTTCTTTCATTGCATATGCAAAAGAAACAAGGGTTTTCTTCATCTGGGCATTTAACTCCCTCTCTATAGTTCATATGGCTATGGCCATTGACACTTTCTATAGCATATTCTTGATTTTTGACATGAATTTGAAGGTTCTTTGGTTTTGTCATGAGGGTTTCAACAAAAATGGCATACAAATGCATTTCATGCTTACGGCTATACCAGAAAACACTTGCTCTTCTTCTTTCGACTGTCTTTGTAAAAAAAAGAGAAAGGCTCTATCTTGCAACAAGGGTTTTGTCTGTAAAATGCATAATATTTTCCATTTCAGGCACGGTCATATCAAAAACATATTGTAGCATCATTATTTTCTTGTAATTACAGAGATTATGTTAGAGTTTCACCATAAATCCATACGGGTACTCTCACTTCTCTTCTTCAGGCATAGCTATGATGCAGACAATATTTCTCTGTAGTTTTTCTCTCCACTGTGTGTATGAAATGGAACTAAGGTTTCATGAAAATGAGGGCTTCTTTATTCAGGCAAAAACCCCTCCTTAAGGTCACGGCTATGGCAGAAACATTAACTGTATCATTTCCTTTGTCTGTATGCATGAAATATGTTTAGGGTTTCAAACCCTCCTCAACAATTTGCATCTATATGAATTCCATTGTAACCACATGATATTTTTCTTTCATTCTGGGCATGAACTTTTTCATTTTTGTAGATAAAACAAGACTTTGTTAGGAAATTTGGCATTAGGGTTTCAATACTTTCATCTTTGAGATTTGATCTGTATGATTCTGTAGCTTACATTCTTGTATCTAAATACCTCTTTCTGATAATAAATCTCATTCCCCACTCTGAGTAGCAGTATGTATCATTTTCTTGCAAAAGAAATACATTTCTGAGTATAAGGCTTTATCTTGGTATCCATTTTGCATTAGCTGGTAATCAAAAGGAGTCTCAACATCATGCTGCTCTTTGAAATTTACTTTGACATTCATTTGCATTTTATGTAGCATACATATCACCTGTTACTAACCTATTTCTATTCTTTCAACATGGCAAATGCTTGTCATAACTATATCAGTTAGAAATGGTGATGACTTGTATCTCCTTCAGCCATCCTACTGTAGCATAGATATGGCATCATGAGTCTTTTATTGTTTCACTTCCTATAGATGCATTTATCCTGTATCTGTATGCTATGATTGTCACTCTTAAGTTTTAGGTTGTCCTTCATTATGGCATATACCTGTACAAGTCAAAAACTGGCATTCACTTGATCTCATTGCCTTTGTCAATTAGTTTATCAGATGCTATTAATGGTGAACCTGTATGATCCTATCCTTTCAGAGGCATAACTGTATCACTTGCTTTGGTTGTACTTGATCATTATGAATACCTGCAACATGATATTTTGCTTACTGTCCTTTGATTATAATATCATAAAATGCTTCTGGTGTTTGCATCTTGTAACTCATGTGTACAAATTTGTCTCTTGTAAGCATTAATATGTAACTCCTTAACTCCATCATCAGGTAACAATGTGAACATTCATATGACTGATACATAAAATGACATGTATCAGTTTGACTTTATCATTTGCCTTCCATTGCAACATCATGTGTATGAACAATGAAATCTTTCCATCTGATATGCATTAAAAACTTGATTGGCATATGTGTCTTTTTGTCCTTGACTGTTCTGATCATAAGTCTGCTATTCATCTCTTTTTCATATTTCTGTCATTTCTTAAGTCTAATTTTTGTGAAATGTGACATGAAAAATGACAACAATAAAGTATTTTGATAATGATGTAAACAAGATAAATACCTTTTATTGCTGCAATTCTATTTTGTACACCTTGCCAACTTGACTCAGGCATTACATACTTATCTAATTTACTTTAATCAACTGTAATAAATGTCATGATGACATACCTTTTTTGTAAGTTGATTGATAATGCATGATGTACTTTGAATGATGCATCCTGTCTTTTTCTGATATTCCTTTTCAAATGAGTAAAAAGGAAACATGTTGGGCTCAACCCCTGTGGGAACCACATTTTCTCCATGTGTTTATTTGTCTTCAAATCAGCAACATTACTTTTCCTATACCTGCACAGTGAACAAACAAGTTAGCATAAAAGATATACCTGATGGTATAGATTGATCTTCTTTATGATATTTGACTTGTAGCACACGTCTGATCTGATTCTTCATATGAATTGCATGATGTGACAACTTGATGTATCTGCTTGATAAAAGCATATGATAACTTTAAACATCCGGAGCTCTTACAGGGCTTTCCTTAATTTTTTGTAGGTTCAACTGATGATAGGAGCTGAAGATGAAGATTGAAGACCAACATCAACAAAACAACCTTCTTGCTCAGGCAATGATGGATGTTTACTTTTATCATGTGTTCATATTATTTATTTTATCATTCAGATGTATAGCTTGCATGTCTGCAATTGCTTAGTGTAGTTACTCCCACGGCTTGTGTGGGACACATTTGAACACTTCTTTTAAGCATAATCAGTTACTCTATCTTATGCACTTGATGTATGTGTATTTCTTTTTCAATCAATGCATAGGATAAAGTAACATATATTGAATGTATGTTCAAAAAATGACATGAAATAATAGTTTAAACAAATATCTTTCTTTCTTTCTTTCAAATCTGATTAACTAAATAATCAATCTGACTTATAACTCCTGAATGATAACACCATGTTAAAACAACTATATTTTGATTGATACCTTGGTAACCTTATTCTCTTGTCATGATGACTATCAGTCTTGATTAGACTGATGGGTTATCCTATCAACTGAAGTCCATTTATGTTCTATCAAGATATCAACTGTTCAATAAATGCTTAACTTCAAAGTTTTCTTTTATTCCTTTTGAACAACTGCACTTAGGTCAAACTAATTTTGGTGTGAACAAAAAATTAGTAACAATAAAATAATGAACATTACACACTAAGAACATGGATACAACCAATGACTATACATATCTAGTTACCATGGAAATATATGACTATTACACTACTTTAATTGATTAGGCATTCACTAAATTAGACATGTTTTTATTAAAGTATTTTTCTTGACCTTGAGTGATTAAGGATGTTATGAATTTGTCTATATTTTCTTGCTACATCTATAGAAAGCATATGTGTTAAGTATAGAAAAATGACTCCCAGGTCTACTATATCTAGTTGGCACATCCCCACGACTTCCAGTTTTGTAGAAAATAGCATAAAGTTCTAAGTAATCCAAAATCATTGAAGGAAGCTGGTTAAATATGAAGTTCATCTTATGAAATTAAAATCTAGCATCTAACCTTCATTCAAATACTACTACTGGAAAAAATGTTTAATAGATAGTTAAGATAGATAATTCACATGATACTCAATTGCATTGGAATCATAAATTTACCAAGTCCCATCAGGCTGAGCTAAGTAAACAAACGATTTACAAAATTTATCTCAATTTTTTCAATCAGTTACAGAGCAAACAAGTCACATAGTTCAATTCAGCAAGTCTAGGACTCTAATTGTCCTCCAAAGAATTCTAGAAGGTGCCCTAAAATGAATGGGGCCATGAGATGGCTTCGTATTCATTCTCATTCTTAAAAAATGGAGGTACTTCATTTTCTAGCAAACAAGTCCACCTAACAAACAGATCTCTTCACATTGCACAACCACCACTCATTGGCCATTGACGAGCTCCTTGGCTAGAATGGATAGGCTCGAGGCATACAAACATGTCCACAACTTTATTGCAAAATTATCATTAACTATTTACTTTGTCCACAACTTTATTGCAATATATACATTTGTAAGACATGATTTCGTCATTTAAGGCAATTTACTTAAAGAAATATGTTTATAATGAACTAATAAAATTATCATTCCTATGTGCTCACAATTTTAGAAAAATATTTTAATTGTCTTGCAACTAAAATGATGAGGATAGTTGTATACCACCTCTCATTTTTTTCAATCAATTGTAGAGCAAACAAATCACATAGTTCAATTCAGCTTCTAGGACTCTAATTGTCCTCCAAAGAATTCTAGAAGGTGCCCTAAAATGAATGGGGCCATGAGATGGCTTCGTATTCATTCTTGTTCTTAAAAAATGGAGGTACAAGTCATTTTCTGGCGAACAAGTCCACCTAACAAACAGATCTCTTCACATTGCACAACCACCACTCGTTGGCCATTAAGGAGCTCCTTGGCTAGAATGGAGATGCTCGAGGCATCCAAACATGTACGTTGGCATAGATCCTTGAATCACTCACCATTTTGTCCTCTCTTCTCCTCAACACAACATCATCCTTCCAAATTTTGTATACATGGCTACTTCCAGACATTTGCAACAATAGATCTTAAGGAGGTTCAACTTCTTGTGAGGGAGCATGGCCTATCTAAGGTAAGTGTGGCCCTCTTCTAGTTGCAGTGTAATTATTTTTAATGGTTGTCCCTCCCTTTATCAGTAATATAAAATAAAATAAATGTAGCAAAGCTACTGCCATTATGTTACCAAAATGTTATCAATGCCAATTACTTTGTAATGGCCGCCACTATCATGCACTCAACTTGTTAATTTTTACATTATAATAAATTGTCTTAAAAGCCTTTTCTTTCCCTTACTAACTACCAAAACTATGTATGGGAAAGTAACTCCTAAAACTAACAATAATATTTACTAACATTTAATTATTTAAATACTAGAACAAGTCACTAAGGTGACTTTAATTGTAATATATTTATTTATTAACTATTTACTAAAGATGTAATAATTCCAACAATTTAATGAGAACATTTAGGAAATTTAGTGTGAGTCTCAAATGATTTTAGTGTAGATATTTTATTTTTGATTTTTTAAACTCCTGTAATGGTGAAAAGTTCATCCCTAATACTTTTCCCCAATCATTTTGGACTTATTTTGACCTATTGTTCTTGATGTCATTTATACCTTATTTGAATATATGTCCTTGTTCTCTAGTGGTCCAAACCTGACCCTTCGAATATATTTGTTTCTTGTTGTAGTTTAAAATTGTAGTTATGATTTTGAACTTGGTTCAGAATCACATATGCGGTATTTCCCCATTTTCTATTTAGTAGAATACCAAAGCATGAGGTGATAGAATGCACTCACATTGCATCAGATTTGTGTTGTCAAATTAATATAATATTAGAAAATGTAGCTCTAAAAAGAAGAATAGAAAAAAAGTCCTTTTCCTAGTTAGTCCTCCCACAAACTCAAGCACCTTGGCATGTATTGTTATTTGTACTTCCTCTCATACCCAACTTGATATAAGTGGTCAAAGAATAAATTGAGAATGTTCATATTTATGTCAACTATGTATTAAATATTCCAACATTCCCCATTGACAACTAATAGGCAATTTCTTGCTACTTGTGGTGTTGGCTTCAAAGCCCTAATTACTAGGGGTCTCACCTATGGAGGATTCCTCTAATGAAATTAGTCTATAAATTAAGAGGACCTCACACAATTTTACCAATAATGGATCTAACTATGCTAAGACCTATTTATCACTCTTAATCAAACATTCCACCATTTACAATGGTTTTCAATGCTCAAAGACATGTGTGACCAAACATGGTAGAGATTTAAACACTTAAAAATATATAAACAAGCATAAAATCTCACTATCTGAGAACTAAGATCTCCTCACATAAAAACTAGATCTCCTTGCACAAAAACTAGACCTTTATCCTAATTTTTGGATAAAAAATATACTACTTACCTACCCAACCTGCTAGCACACTAGTTTTGAATTGGGAAATTTTAGAATGAAATGACACTTTTCCACTTCATAATTCTTGGTTAATAACAAATGCAAATTGACCTTAGAAAATAGCATCAAGTTTAGGGAATGTTCTAAGGTAGCTTTAATGTCTTCATTCACCATGAAAATTAGATAGCTTAATAGGAAAATATTAACAATGTTCAAAGACTTAGCATTGAATAATCTTAATTAAAGTAGCTTGTTATTATGTTTCATTGTTATCTTCTCAAAAGAAGGATTAACAATCTAGAAGTTCAAGTTTAGTAACTATTCTTGGATCAAATTTATTGTTTGATCATGGTTATAATAGGAGTTCTAATGAATGTTTAACTTGAAATTTTTGTATCTTATCTACATCATTTTGTAAAGACATATATTGCCATAACCCTCCTTCCTAGACCCTTTTTTTGTTTGTTTAGTTGTCTATTTTTGTCATACTTATGTTTACAATAGAAAAATTATGAAATTATACATTCATATATTTCCATGGTAACTCAATATGATTTATAGCATATCTAGTACAAGAAACATCACAAAAATACATAAATTTACACATGTAAACTACAAAATTTGTGTCACTATCCAAATAATGAGCTTCTTGAGGTCTACATATGGTGAACAAGACTAGGATCTTGACATTCATGTGACTTGAACTTTTCCATGATTCATCTTATCAAGTGAGGGATTTTGGTGCTCATGAGTATGTGTAATGTTTATCTTCCATTTGTCTATAATTTCTTGAACTTTACGTATCGATGCAATGCATCTATGCTTAGAATATCCATGTGTGTGATGAATTTAGTAGGTTTAGTATATGTATGAGCCAAATGGGAAGTAGGATCTAACAAGGATCAAAAGATAAACAGTCCTAGTTTGCCAAACTAGGGTTTGACAAACCCTAGTTTAGGGTTTGTCAAATTAGGGTGAAACTAAATTCATCTTTTCACCCTAATTTGACAAACCCTAATTTATTTTGAAACTCTAGGGTTTGATAGTTCTTTCATTGTCTCAAGAAAATTTTCTATTTTTTATGAAATTTTTCTCTATTTTATTAATTGTAATGACAAACCCTAGTTTACCAAACTAGGGTTTGACAAACCCTAGTTTAGGGTTTGTCAAATTAGGGTGAAACTAAATTCATCTTTTCACCCTAATTAGACAAACCCTAATTTAAACTAGGGTTTGATACTTCTTTCATTGTATCAAGAAAATTTTCTATTTTTTATGAATTTTTTCTCAATTTTATTGATTGTAATGACAAACCCTAGTTTACCAAACTAGGGTTTGATACTTCTTTCATTGTATCAAGAAAAATTTATGTTTTTTATGAATTTTTTCTCAATTTTATTGATTGTAATGACAAACCCTAGTTTGGCAAACTAGGGTTTGCCAAACTGCTCTAGTTCTTTAACTAAATTCATCAAATTCCTGCGTTTAGTTGAATTTTTCTATATTTCATTAACTAAAATCATAAATCCTATTGCCAAACTAGGGTTTCATAGCAGGAAATTTTCTTTATTTAATTGATTGTAATGGAAGCCATGGAAGCCCCTGTCGGCAAGAAACTGGTGTATTCTTGAGTGAACATGCAAGCATTACATCTATACAGTATTAGAAAGGGTGCGACAAATTTATGCACCTGAATATGGGAGTTTTCTCGACGTGTATGGTGATTTGGGTCGTATTCAACTGTGATTGGTGCTCGACATGTATGGAGATGCTATCATGTGGGGTCTTCGTCTTCGTGGATGTTGTTCCCTGTCACCTTCATGGACACTATTCCCTGTCGCCTTCGTTCTGTTGCAAGCTCTCAAATGACAAAAAAACTGTCATTTGAGAGTCTTAACCCTTTTTATAAAAAAACCAATAAAATAATGTCTTCGCTTGAAGACGGTCTTCAAGTGAAGGCATTACTTTATTGTTTTTAATTTGGCGCATAATCACCTTCATTCGCAGACCCCCTTCGAATGAAGGTTTTGACGATATGTTTTTTGACTTGGCCAACAATGCCTTCATTCGTAGAGTGGACCTTCGAATGAAGTTGTCTGCTAAAGATTTTTTGGCACCTTTAATTTTTCTTCGTCCGCAAAATTGTAACCCACTATTGTGGGATGACCCATAAGTATAAGCCAGGTCAATAGAAGGATTGAAAATGACAATTTAAGTCTTCCACTTAGATTTTTAGTTTGATCGACTTTGACTTGACCTCTCCAAGGAATAAAACTTAAAATGGCCATGGAAAAGCAACAAATCACCAAGAAATGGAAGGAAAATACATCAAAAAGAGATTGTAGGGGTGAAAACATAATTTTTGATTGGATATCAACAAGGGACCCTATAGGCAACAAGACCAAACTAAAAAGCATTAAAACACATTGACACTTTATGCTAGGAATGATATACATTGTAAAGGCTCAAGAGCACGCACATCAAAAGAGGGGTTCCCTAATTTCATAAGGAATTAGGGATTTTGTTGGAAAGCACCAACACCATGTCCATGTATCTAACCCCTAAAGTTTCAAAATTTAAATTCAAACTTTGGTTAAATTATTTCACCCATTTCACTAGTCATTATGAGTTGACTATTAAACACGGGCCATTTCCATGATTTATTTGTTATGGAGTAAAATGTGTACCCTTACCACTTTACACCTATTTTAACACCCGAGTGGACCTAAAATAATTAATTCTTAATCCCAATGCACAAAACCTGAAAGATAACTATAGGGCCGACCTAAATACACTTAAAGTGACTTATCCCAGAGTTTTTGAGGCTAAAGAACAAGGGTGCCTAGCGCCAATGTCCCTCATTTATCTCAGACCTAATTTAATGGTATGTCAGCTTAGGACATCTCTACTACTTCCTCATGTCAGCCCCATTTGGTTTAATTCCCTAAAAATCACTAAGAATGCATATATAAGCAAGTTAGTTTATTCATTTGAACATCTAAGCAATCTAATCACACTTGCACTCTATCTTCTTCTCTCTCATGCTCTCTATTCTTCTCTAAAGCTCTCTATGGTGGATTATTACTAATGCACTAACTTATTGCAGGTCTTGTGAAGATCTCTCTACTTCCTTAGGCTACACCAACTTCTTGAGTCAAGTTGTGATGCTGCATCAATCATGCTAGGGTTTCCATGCTCATGGTGACTCCTTTCCTTTATGCTTTTATAGCACTCCATTCTACTTTAGATTTGTCTCTGCCCTCCTAGGGCATGCTCTCTTTATCTCTCATCATTTCTATTGTGGAGGTGGAAACACCATTCAAGGAGCTTGACTTAGGCAAGCTCCTAAATAGCACCAAATCTCTTTCCTTCTTTCTTATGTGCAAGTCACATTAAGAGGAATCTAAAGATAACAAGTTATAGGAGATAAGAAGACACATAGGCGAAGGCACCCAAATCCAAAAATCTTGCAAAACCCTAATCTGGGACCAAGTCACATAGCACCCTTGACCCTCTTGTTTGGATGACCAAAATCTTTTGGAATTGGGTTCTATCAACTCTATTTAACTCCTCCCTACCACTGCTTTTTGGGTTTTTGGTGGTTTCAGGTCTGTAGCTCTTGTTTTCTCTATTTTAGCCTTAAAAACCCTAGATTTAGTAATTAGTCATAATATCTCTCTCCTTAGCAACAAAGGGACCAATCAAGAGACTTCTCAGCTCTCCTTTAAGGATTGTAGCTAAGTATTGAGTTTCCTTGATTCATGTTCCAATGTTATGTAGAGAAAGATTGATTTAGGGTGATGCACATGTTAGCCTAGATATCATTTTCTACATAACATTATTGTTATGTCCTTAGGCTTAAAGGCATTCAATTGTACTCCCTTTAAATCTTTCTTGCACATCAAGGAATGATTCACATATCATTTACATTAGAGCAAGCTAGGAACATTTTAATTAGAGCATCGAAAAGGAATTAGAATCTGTATATAATCATTTTAGCACATCTACATATATGAAGATTATTTTCCTCAATCACTCCCACAATTGTAAAGTCAGTCTTGTTAGGTCTCAAAAACACAGGTCGTTAACCCTAAGAGGTTGCCAGGCTCTCTTGACATTTTTGGCTAACTGACACGGGGTAGATATGTTGATAACTGAGAGGGGGGGTGAATCAGTTACCTTAATTATTTCAGCTTTCTGAACTTTCTTAATAATTAATGCAGCATTAATTCAAATAAGCAAACATAACCATGAAATGGAAATACACATGACACAATATTTTTGACGTGGAAACCTTGTTAAGGGAGAAAACCACGGGGTGATTAACCCAAGATTGTATTCTTTGTTAGAAGAATAGAATTACAAAATGGCACTTGCCAATTAGAGCTCACTGCCCGAGCACACTGCTCACAAGAGGCTCACTGCCTACAAGAGACTCACTATCTACAAGTTGTAAGAAGAATAACAAGATCCTTGAACTGATGAGAAGCATCCACACATGTTGGAGTTCAGTTCCGGTTAGGCTCAGTATACTGATCTACTGCACTTCATCCTTTCTCTTCTTTTATGCTGTTGTCCTTTCACATATTGGACCTTCCTTACTGCTTTCCTTCTGCTCTACTGCTTTTCTTTGCACACACAACACCACACCAACAACACACCCTCTCATCGAAATCCATTTGGTATATATATCCGCACAAAGGATTTCATCCTCTTTCTAGTCGGCATTCGGAATAGTCAGTATTTCCCAATCTTTAGTCTGTCGGCTGAATCCTCGCTTCCCAAGTGATGCAGATCAAAAAGATACTTATAGAAGTCATCTAACATGTCGGCCAATCATGAATGATGCCTTAGGAACCTTGATCATCATCAATATCTTATCCGGAATAATGTCTGATCCTTTGCCGGTCAGTTCTTCCTCTGTCTGTTCTGCCAAATAGGACCCCAATACTTGAATGCTCATATCTCTTCACTCTTTCATCACCGGAGGCTCAATTCTTGGAATCTATCAGTCAAGGTACTCCTTTTGACTTCCCCAAGTCTGCACTTTCCAAAGATACTTCCTTTGAGAGATCCGGACCTAACTGTCAGACCTTGCCACATGCTCTGTTCTTGCTTACCGGATCACAACATTCTTCAATCTGACTTCCGATATAGGCACACCATGCCCTGCAGATGTGTGGGATGAACTTTGTTGCCATCAATGACAACAATCATGAAGCTCCAATGTGTCTCTTGCTAACAATCTCCCCCTTTGGCATTGATGGCAACACTTAGTGAAAAATGACTAAGTGTTATACTATACTCCCCCTTGGTTGATGCTCTCTTCTAATGTACACTTTACCAGAGCTCCCCCTTAGCTGGATTCCACATTTTTCACTGTTCCTCACTCCCCCTTTGACATCAATGGAAAAGGGTAGGGTCCGCACACCAAAATTACCCAAAAATTCAACTATACTTAGCCACATAAGTATATAAACAGGTTATACTTACATATATTGTAATATGTTTGCAAAATTTGTCTTCAACTATACAACTTTTGTCACCTAACTCTGCTTCATCCTGTCCAAAATTGAGATGTGACCACTCAACAGGAATGCAAAAGCTTCTGCCCTCTTAAGATCTGTCGGATCACTAGTCTGGGCTATGGTCTGAGCATCAGTTAGAGCCTCATGCATGGCTTCTAACTTAGGGATAATGATCCCTCTAAGTTCACCCATCCTGCTTATTAAGTTCTTCCTCTCCTTTTCAAGTTTCTTGATCTCATTCATGACTACAATAGTTTGACATTCCTGGTTTACTATGGATATAGTGAGAGGATCAAAATTTTGAGAGAGGCTTGACAGTTTATCCTCTTGTTCCTTTACTTTCTTCTCAATATCCTTGGTCACTTTAGGCCAGGATACACAAAATTTATAGATATATCCGCCATCTTTAAGAGCATTTTCTAAGCTCTTTGTCCTAATAACCATATTTCTCCTATCATTGGTTATAAGTCCTTGTAACTCCAAGAATCTCTTATCCAAAAACTCTTTCCGGACTTTCTCTTCTGCTGCTTTCTCTAAAGAATCAAAATGTGTACTAACAAAATTTACAAGAGACTTTAGATTACCGGTTGTGGATGTTGTAGGATCCTTTTGGAAGGATGGCATGATCTTTTCCAGTACACCGGATGCAGTTTCTATGAGTTCACAGTCTTCCATGTGAGATTTCAGCATTTTTTCTTTTGCCGTTGCTTGAGTGAAGGAAGCTAGCTTCATGGTTTGCATCGGAGAGAGGGAATCAAAATTGAATGGACCTTGAAGTAACTCTGGTTCATCAAATTCCATCATCTCTTTGGTCAAGAAATCCTTGACTGCTTCTACTGTGTCTCTTACCGGAGACAGAATTTTCTCCCCTTCTACAACCTTACCACTATCATCTGTAGCTTTTTATGTCCTTGACTCTTCTTCTCTTCCCTTTCCTTGTTCTTCTTGACTAGATTTTTCTTTTATACTTTCTTCTCCTTTAGATCCGAAGACTACTGGAGAGTCCAGATTTACTTCTCCTCGGACTTCCTCTTCCAGAGCAGAGGAATCTAAGTCCTTACCTTTTTCTTCACCTGTCTCCTTTACCTCTTCTACTACTGTCTCAGTAGTTTCTTCCTTGTCATCCATGGTAGAGGGCTCATCACTTATGTCCTCTATGATAGGAATGTTGAACCTTTTGTAGGCATTTCGGAGGATTTCTTCAGTTTGTTTAGCTATTTTGTTAGTTTCTCCAAGCATAAGCTAATTCATTCTAGCTTTGCTCTAGAACTCATCCTTGCAATCTTTGAAAATCATATTCATTTGTTTTTGCGTGATTGAGGGATAGAGCTAAATAGCTATTTGTTCCCTGATCTCAAAGTCCTTGGCCTTGGCATTATTCTTTCTGATTTCTAGTTCTTTCTCTAGGCTCTTTGGAATTAAAGATATAATCTCAATGAATGCTTTATTATAAATGTTAAGGTACCTGACTATGGCTTCTTGCAGGATCTTCTGATCAGCCTCACTGTAGTAGTCATAAAATTTAGTCATTGGTATCAAGTTCCCATCCATAGTGACTAATTTGACTACATTATCAATGGACATAGTGGGCCTTTCAACAAGCTCTTCTGCCATCTTTTCCTTGTCTTCACCAGTAGAGGGTTCACCAGATACTTTCTTCTTTTTCCTCATTTTCCTTACCTCCTCATCTGATTATGTCTCTTCATCCTTTTGACTAATATAAGACCTTGTGGCCTTTGTTTTAGTCATTTTCTCTGCTTTACCGGATGATTTTGCTTCCGATTTTGATGCCTTTGAGATCTTAGTAGTTGTAGATGCAGACCTCTTAAAGGATCTGGTCCGGGAGGGGGCTTCTACCGGATCACTTTCCTTTTCTGCTTCTTCCTTCTCTTTCTCTACCCTTTCCATCTTTTCTCTATGTGCATCAAGTGCCTCTTTTGAGATTCCATGCCTCTTGGCAAATTCTTCTACCTCTTTTCTCACTTTTCTCTTCATCTCCGGTTGTCTGAGCTCAACATGGATTTTTATACTTAATTCTTCAAAGGTTCCAAACCTTTCTGCCTTATGATCTTTGGTTGACTAAGCATGTGTTGAACATGTAGCTCAACAATTTTCTCATCTACTTCATACCCCATGGGCATGATCCAGACTATCCTTGGTTCCACAGCCTCCATTAGGCACTGATCAGTTTCTACCATAAAGCAAACTGTATCCTTATACTTTTCAACTAGAGATTTTGGAATTCTCTCCCTTGCTTGCATCATATTCCGAAAGTTCTTGAAGTAACCCCACAGAGCTGTATTTCTTGCCTTAGTATTCCCAAGCCCATGCAGGTAGTCTCTGATTTGAATGGCAACAGGTCTGTCATTTTGCCATACCCAACCATTGGATCTGGGCAACTCATTCATAAAGTAGAAAAACAAACACAATATTAGTCCACCATACTTAAAAGAGTTCTTCTTGTCCTTCTTAATCTTCTATAAGTTTTCCATTAGTTAGCTTAGAAGGAGTTCACAGGTCATAATCGACATTCTTTCTCAACATCTCATAAGCAGTATACACAGCAATTCTGGGTACTGAATTCTCCCTGCTGGAGTGATATATCTTATAACCAATTATCATAGATGCAAAATTGATATCTAGATCAGAGATATCTTCTATGGTCATTGCTCTCTTATCAAATTTTGATCCGGTAGCTTCACTCACAATTTGGTTTTTGACAGATTTGAGAACTAGTATCCCTCCGGATGAGTGCAAGCCGGTTACTGCCCTAATTGCATCCTTAGTGATCTTAAATGGTCTATTCAACCATAAGAAGTTATCATGTACTCTGCTCAACACATACCGGACCCATTCATCCTCCTCAAAATAGGGGAAATGAATGCACTGACCAAAATGTTTATCCCAGATGGCCTAGTACTGTGGTTTGAGTTTAAAAGTATCATCTATTAAATGATTGTGATAGATATTTGCCAGCTTAGATTCCCCAAAATCTTCAATGTTCGCATGAATGTAAACCCTAACATCTTCTACATGCAAAATACCATGTGGAATGCTAGAAAAAGCACCTGATGGATCCACTTCTAGAGATTTGTATGGATGCTTCTTAAATTTAGTGCGTGGCCTATCAGAAATCTTCATCACATTCGGAGTAGCCATTTTCAAATGATTTACAAAGAGATATTCAGCAACAAAAAATACCTTTTACGCTTCTAGGGTTCGCTGAATGAGCTGGATTAATTTGTTGAATGAATCGACTTCAATGATTAATCTTTGAGAATTTGAGACAATTTGTTGCAGAGCTCCTTTTCTTTTCTTCTTGAGTGCAAATGTGCAAATGACGAATGAATGAACTCTTTTATTTCTAGGAAAGCCCTAATTTCATACTGCAATAAATGCGCAACCTAAGTCATTTCGGTTGCCTTGTTCATCTTATTCTGAGACAGATATTTTCGGGATCACTGAGATACACTTAGAGTCATTCTTGGAGAATAGTGATAATCTCTCTTCCTTTCCTTAATCATTTGATCTATTCGCAGATCAAGATTCCATAGTTTGAATCATGTCAGATTTAACTGTGAAAACCTACTACTCACCGGATGACTGATGAACCGGATTAGTCTTCAACCTGTTCAAAACTTGTTGCAGATCTTTCATCTCTTAACCAAACCTTATTTAGATGTCCCTTTGTGAACCCTTTAATCTGCAACTCTCCTTGTACCAGTTCCAGCACCAATTAACTGGCTGGGGGAAAATGTTTTTCTTTGTGTTTCCCCCTGAGCCAGAGCTCACCTTTTAATTTTCGGAAGGAATATCAGCACCAGATTCTGGTGCGGATCCATCCCGTACATTTTCTGTACTTCTCTTCACCCAAATCTTGTTCATCTCACTTTTGACTTCATCCACATTCACTTTTCCTTTTCCCTTGTCTTGATTCTGATTATGATGTACCGAACCTCTTTTGTTTTGATTCTTGCTTCTACAGAATTTGGCAATATGACCGGATCTATTGCAATTGTGGCAAACAACATTTCTTTGTATATTTGATTGATGTCCTCTTGATCTACATTAATTAGCCATATGACCCATTCTATTGCATGCAAAGCATCTACCATTGAATGAATTGTTTATTTGCATATTTCTGCATTCATGAGATTTGTGACCATACCTTTTGCAGTTAAATCA
This sequence comes from Cunninghamia lanceolata, assembly GCA_027924645.1. Taxonomy (NCBI): domain Eukaryota; kingdom Viridiplantae; phylum Streptophyta; class Pinopsida; order Cupressales; family Cupressaceae; genus Cunninghamia; species Cunninghamia lanceolata. The sequence continues at coordinate 2,352,725 of BSBN01001254.1, forward strand.
CTATCCAGAGAAGGATGTGTTAGTCTGACTTATTCTCCTTCTGCACTGATTAGCTTTGTGACCAAAGTTATTGCAGTTGTGGCAGTATCCATTGAAGGATGGATATCTTTGAGCATTAGGTTGCCTTACCAGAGGTCTTCTAGGCCTATTCCTTGAATTTTTTGATCCAAACTTCTTCTGACCAGATCCGGAGTTTTCACCTTTCTCATATCCCAAACCACACTTGTCATCTACCCTCTTTTGGCTTTCAAGAAGAACTTCAAGTTGAGCAAAACTTATCTTGAATTTCTCTTTATATTCATTTGCTGTTTGAAGATCCCTTTTAAGAGAGATAATTTGATCCTCAAGTTTTTCTTCATTTTCTTTAGCATCTTCAAGATCAGATTCAAGATGTCTGATTATTCTATCCATCTTGTGGTAGTCTTTTGATTTCTCCTTGAGAGATTGTCTTAGATCATCTTCAGTTTTTCTTTTCTCTTCAATTTCTTGAGTAAATTTCATAACTCCTGATTCCATTTCTTGTCTTACCATAATGATCTATTTTGATAACTTTTCACATAACTTGGTTTTCTCCTTCAAATCTTCATTTGTATCATTTCTTCACTTTGACTTGCCAATTGTTGAAGTAGATCCTTTCTCTTTTTCATAGAGAGACTTAGTTTCCCTTTTAGTTCATTTATGAAATCATCAGCCTATTTGAGTCTTTCCTTCAGTCCATTGACTTCAGAATTAGATTGCTCAAGATCATCTAGGGCAGACTGAAGTTGCTCCCTCATACCATACACATCCATTTTAATTTCCAGATCTTCCTCAAGCTGTTAGGCTCTGTTTGGAGGAACTTGGCTCTGATACCAATTGTTGATAACTGAGAGGGGGGGTGAATCAGTTATCTTAATTATTTCATCTTTCTGAACTTTCTTAATAATTAATGCAGCATTAATTCAAATAAGCAAACATAACCATGAAATGGCAAAACACATGACACAATATTTTTGACGTGGAAACCTTGTTAAGGGAGAAAACCACGGGGTGATTAACCCAAGATTGTATTCTCTATTAGAAGAATAGAATTACAAAATGGCACTTGCCAATTAGGGCTCACTGCCCGAGCACACTGCTCACAAGAGGATCACTGCCTATAAGAGACTCATTGTCTAAAAGTTGTAAGAAGAATAACAGGATCCTTGAACTAATGAGAAGCATCCACACATGCTGGAGTTCAGTTCCGGTTAGGCTCAGTATACTGATCTATTGCACTTCATCCTTTCTCTTCTTTTATGCTGCTATCCTTTCACATGCCGGACCTTCCTTACTGCTTTCCTTCTGCTCTACTACTTTTCTTCACACACACAACACCACACCAACAACACACCCTCTCATCGAAATCCATTTGGTATATATATCCGCACAAAGGATTTCATCCTCTTTCTAGTTGGCATCTGGAATAGTCAGTATTTCCCAATCTTTAGTTTGTCGGCTGAATCCTCGCATCCCAAGTGATGCGGATCAAAACGATACTTATAGAAGTCATCTAACATGTCAGCCAATCATGAATGATGCCTTAGGAACCTTGATCATCATCAATATCTTATCCGGAATAATGTCTAATCCTCTGCCAGTCAGTTCTTCCTCTGTCTGTTCTACCAAACAAGACCCCAATACTTGAATGCTCATATCTCTTCACTCTTTCATCACCGGAGGCTCAATTCCTGGAATCTATCAGTCAAGGTACTCCTTTTGACTTCCCCAAGTTCGTACTTTCCAAAGATACTTCCTCTGAGAGATCCGGACCTGACTGTTGGACCTTACCACATGCTCTGTTCTTGCTTACCGGATCACAACATTCTTCAATCTAACTTCCAGTATAGGCACACCATGTCCTGCGGATGTGTGGGATGAACTTTGTTGCCATCAATGACAACAATCATGAAGCTCCAATGTGTCTCTTGCTAACAAGATATGGATAAACCCCCTTCACTTCAGGCTCTGTCAGACCTAGGCAGGTAAACCTCTAATTAATAAAGCAAATAAAAAGATGATCACTACTTTAATCAGAATTAATCTAACTATTGATAATGGCATGAATTATAAAATAGATGAAAAGACAGCAAATTAATTCTAAATGATCTAAATTGTAATGCTAAAACAATAATGCAAGCTAATTAAGTAAATCTGAAATGAATTTGTATAAGTGATAATGAAAACTCTAGACCAGTGCTTTATTGAGAATAGAGTCGGTATGATAATGAAATAAATGACTGTATGTTTGGTAAAAACTCAAACTATCTGGCATGAAAGAATAGGTATGTAACTTGTACAACCCTGCAAGGAAATAGTTAATATTCCATACTTATATATATCCAATTGATAAAATCAAATTACCTGCATTCATCTAAAAGGATTTAATCCCTCTTTGAGAGAACCTATCAGAATAATACTGCAATCGTAACAGATTTATCAGAAAACTAGAGACAAAATACAAACCCTAACTATATGACTCTTCTTACAGATCCATGACAATGTCTTCACAGTTACTATGACAAATTTAAAGGATTTAATTCTGAAAGCAAAAACCAATTAATCTTATCACACTATAACAGCAAATGTGTATAGACAACTTGAAGATATACTTGATAACTCAAATTGAATAACAGAGAAAACCTTGAAAGGAGACAATCATATAATTGAATAAATTAAACAGATAGTTGGTACCGAAATCTACAGTTACTGCTTCATGTTCACAGACTTGACTTCATCAGAGAATGCTTGCACATAGTCTACTAGAAATAAAATATATTAAAAGTGAACTAGCATTGCCGTTCAAATCTAATCTACAGTATCCCCTGTTCTATTCTGTAATCTCTCCCTATTCTCTAATAATTTTTTTTGGTCTTGGTCGTCTCTTATAAAGAGCGGCATACAAGCTTCAGACCAGTTACAATAGTTGTGACGGTTGATAACCAAAATCAGTATTTGTTCTAATAAAACAGATTAAGGAAATTTAATACTCGCCACTAATCATCAAATGGATACCCATTTTAGGGTCAAAAAATCTTTAACTGTAGTTCTGCTTAATATCCTTCGAGGGTTTCTTTATTATTCCTAAAAAGACCAGATAAAACACAAATTAGTCTCTGATCAAATGATCAAAACAAATTTATTTAAACATATATATTTACTCAAATAATTACTTCCCTTATCGATAATTTATCAGTTGCTCAAGATCCTTTCGTGGGTGTTTATACAAATTAATCCCCACTGTGTATATCCTACAAAAAACTAATATTTCAACTGTCAAAAGAATATCTTAACCATTCAGATTTTAATGTCATTTTAGGGTTTCTATGTCGGCAGGACCTCCTACATCACTGTAAGAATATCATTCTCTCTTGTATATCGAATACATTTCTTTCATATACAAGTGCGGCCCCAAGATAAAATTCACAATATTTAATATGTCATTCAAATTTGAGCTTATATAAACTTGTATATGCATTGGCGATATACATAAAGTCCCAGTGTGATACATTGTATATACTAGATTTAAATTTCTCTAAATTCTGGCTTGTATGTATCAAATGCAATGTATGTTCGAAACATGCATACAAAGCTCAGAATATACAAGCATTTAACTCTTTTAAATAACCTTTCAGTTCTGCCACTTGTATATAAGGCAATGTATATCGACATGTATCTAAGATACATACAAAGCACAAACATACAATGAATGTTTCAACTTTAATAAACCTTTGGTTCCGTGGCTTGTATGTAATGCATTATATATTGACAATGTATGTCAGATACATACAAAGCACAAACATACAATGAATTTTCCTTATTTCACAAACTTTTCAAGTTCGTCTATGCATATCGCCTTGTATGCACTGCAATGTATGTATACCGCAACATACATACAAAGCTCAAACATACAAAGACTTCACGTTAATTCATAATTGTTTCGGTTCCGGACAATGTATATCGTGTTGTATGTACCGCGTTGTATGTTGCGTTCTGCCAATCATGCAAACATAACATACAAGCAACGGACCTGACAAAAAATACATTTCAACTTTTAACCTCATCAGGTCCGCGTTGTATGTAACAATAAAACGTTAGTCGAATGCATACAAGTAAACAATGCATCAACCCGATGACTCCTTTATGCGACCATACCATGACCCGATATACAAGGGACTTTGCATATGCATCATACAATGACACAACATACAAACCACTTTGTATATGAGAGACTTTGTATATACAAACATACAAACCCATACCACAATACATTTTACCAAAAACACACATAACTTGCAAAATACAGGGAATTTTAAGATGGTTCAAAAAGTAACCCCTATTCATTTTCAACAAGGAATTCACCCATATTTAGCTCTGGTACTTAATGTCATTTTCCTTTATTTTCAACAAGGTTTGTAACTTTTCACTTCCTTGTTTACGGTTCATCTTTAATAAGCACTTCAACCATGTTATATTAAGTCTTTAGGAATCAGAATAGATCAAATCCAAATATTTCTATCAACTCAATTGTTAATTTCTGCTTGAAAACAACTGTGGATCTTTCCATATATGCTCACATACTGAAATCTTTGGATGATTGAAACTTAATATTTGCAAAAAAACAATGTGGGAATTTCAGTCCCAACAGTGGCTCTTTCTGGGGATGTATGCCCGTTGTGGGCATAGCAAGATCCCAATTTTCTAAAGGAGCAGACCAATGCCTTCTTCATTTGACGACGGGTTAACTATGAAGGGTGGTGAAGATCCTGGGTTATTGCTTTATGAAAAACTTTTATTTCCTACTAAGAGAGCAAGTTATTTGACTCTTCTAAACTACCGTGCATGGAAAAGACCATTTAGAGAGTTTAACCAGAATTGTCCATGCACTGGCAATTCTTTTCTCTCGGGTTCTTTTTAAGAGAAAAAATGTTTCAAAAACTATCCATGTACTGGTAGTTCTTGCTCCTCACCAGACATGTACTATACATGATATGAATCCTCCCCTGCCTTACCATTGATGACAAAAGGTTCAATCAATAGGGCATCGAATTTTCCATGCTTCCCCTTTTCTTGATTTCTAACATTCCAAATAAGCACTATATCACCTACCTCAAATTTTCTAAATGTTGCTTTTTTGTCATATATGTACTTCATCTGCATCTGCATTTTTTAATTCTGATGTATTGCATGTTCCCTTATTTTGTTTAATTCCATTAGCTGTTCTAGCCTTTCCTCCATCAGTTCTGGGACATCCCAATCCTCTTGGAGGATAAACTTACACACTGGCAATAGGTTGTGTATTGGGAGTCTTGCATGAGCTCCATATACTAGTTCAAATGGTGATTTGCCAATTGCTTTCTTTACTGTGATCCTATCAGCCCATAATGCCAATCTTAACTTAGAGTCCCAGGCTTTCTTGTTGTTATCCAGCATTCTTTTTATAATCTTCAGGATACTTTTATTTTGGACTCATCTTGCCCATTACCTTGTGGGTGGTAGGGAGAAGAATATGAGATCATAATGCCATAAGATTTACAAAAAATTTTAAACTCATCCGATCTAAAACACATTCCATTGTCAGTTGTAAGCCTCAAAGGTACCCCAAATCTAGTTAAAATGTTTTCCAATAGGAAGTTGATCACAACCTTGCTAGTTGCTTGTTTAGTGGGTATTGCTTCTACCCATTTCGTGAAATAGTCAATGGCTACTAATATCCATTTATGACCACCACTTGATTTTTCCATAATTTCTCCTATAAAATCAATTCCCCATTGGTGAAACGGGGCATCAACTTGCATAGGTCTCAAGGGTAATGCCCCTTGATATTTTATCTTTCCTGAGATTCTTTGACAGGCCTCACACTTCCTGGTAAAACTATAGGCATCATTGAAAACTTTGGGCCAATAGTATCCAGCCCTTAATATCTTGTGTGTTGTGGTTTTAGCTGAGAAATAGCCACCACAGACTCCCTAATGCGTCTCTTTTAAGGCAGATTTTGCTTGCTCTTCATCTAAACAGAATAATAAGATACCATCCTTGTTTTTCCAATAAAGATCTCCCTCTATAAGCACATATTTTGAAGCATGTAATTTTAGAGTCCTTTTCTTATTATCATCAAATCCGTTAGGGCATTTCATGTGCTTGAGGTAATACACTATGTCAGTATACCAAGGAGTTTTCTCAATACTTGTTATCATTTCCTCTTCATTTTCAATATTATATACTTGGGCAGCCTCAAGATTTGTTTTAGTCATCAGTTTTGCTAACCCTTGTCCCCTTACTAGCTTTGTGATTTGAATTTCTATATCAAATTCCTGAAGTCGATTTATTCACCTACATCTCTTCCTAGTTACTTCACTCTGCATGAACACATCTTTGACTTCTGCATTTGGTACATAAGCTATCACTTTAGCCTCAACCAGGTAAGGTCTAAATGCCTTGAAAGCTTTCACCAATGCATAAGCTTGTTTTTCTATGATATCATAGTTAAGTTCTGCATGTTGGAGTGATTTACTGAAAAAAGAAACAGGCTGCTCATAACCCTCATTATTATTTTGTAACATAACTGCTGCTACTGTATGAAAAGATGCAAAGGAAAAGATCTGGAAAGGTTTACTAAAATTGGGAGATTTTAGCACTGGATCTTCTTTAATTGCTCTTTTTATGGATGCAAAAGCTTCTATGCATTCATCTGTCCAATTAACCTTTGCATTTTTCTTCAACATTCTAGATATAGGGTTAATTATTTCTGCAAAGTTCGGTATAAACCTTCTCACAAAGTTTATTTGTCCAAAGAATGATTGTATAGCCATAACTGTCTTTGGGATAGGAACTTTGTCTATTGCCTCTATTCTCTCGGAATCAATCCTAACTCCATCTTTGGATACTATGTGCCCAAGCAATTTCCCCTCTGAAACTGTAAATTTGCATTTTTTGGGGTTCAAGGAAACACCATATTCTAATGCTCTGATAAATATCCTCTCAAGGTGATTCACATGATCTTCGGCCTTTTTTGAATATGCAGTGAGGTCATCCTGATATACAGCCATGATTTCATTTATTAAACCTGCAAAAGCAACGTCCATTGCCCTCTGGAATGTGGCTCCAGCATTTGTAAGGCCAAATGGCATTCTCACGTATACATAAGTTTCCCATGGGGTTGTAAAGGCTATTTTGTATTGTTTAGATTCTTTAACCTTTACTTGGTTGTATCCGGAGTACCCATCCATCATGGATAATAACTCACAACCAGTAACTCTCTGCAGTAAAGTTTCCATATTGGGTAACAGATAATTATCTTTTAAGGAAGAAATATTTAAATTTCTAAAATTGACACAAAGTCTAATATCTCCATTCTTCTTCCTAACAGGAACTAAATTTGAGACCCAGGATGAATGCCTAATAGGTTTAATTATGCCAGCTTCCCTGAGTTTTATAAGTTCCTCGTGTATTTTAGGTTCTAACACAGGGTTGATGGGTCTTTGTTTTTGTCTATAGGGCTTAGCATCAGATTTAAGTGGAATTTTGTGTTGGAACAAATATTCCCTATAAGCTTTAAGATCATCATAAGACCAGGCAAATACATGTTTATATTTTCTCAATAATGTAATTAACATGCTTCTGATTGCAGGGGTTATTTTCTTTCCAATGTAGACCTTTTTAGGTGACAATTCAATTCCCAAATTTATTTCTTCCACATCATCCTCCTTTATTGTTACTTCTTTGGTAATGGATCAATCATTTGCATCAAAAACTCTTTCTAATGCTACTAATCCCTTTGGAATTTTATTTGTTTTAAGCTGGACAATTTATTTCCCAAATAAAGTCTCTTTACCATCATTCTTCTCAACAAAAGCATTAAGATCAATCTCTTGATTCTCATATTGATCTATACAATGCAAAAATTTGAGTAAATCAGCATCACTATCAAAAACCTACTAGTTATATATGTTGTCTGGGATAGTTGGTCTTGTTTTGAGCTCGACTTTTGAAATACCTGTCAAGGTAATGTCATCCCTTTTCAAAGCCATGTTTGCAAGGAAGTCGGCCATTATATTTTTTGACCTATCTATCCAACTTATTGAAAAAGCATCAAACAATTCTATATCATCCAGGACTGCATTTCTGTATTATTTTAGTCTTTTGTTTTTTGAGGAATATTTACCTTTGACTTGTGAAATAATCAATTCAGAATCTCCATACACTGCCAACAATTTAATTTTGTGTTTTCTAGCAATGTTTAGCCTAATTAAAAGTGCTTCATATTCAGCGATGTTATTTGTGCACTCAAAATTCAGAGAAAAAGAATATTTGAATGTTTTTCCTGACAGTGATATAAACAACACCCCAACTCCATTTTCTGCCTTACTACATGCGCCATCAAAATACATGGTCCATACTTCATTTTCATCAATTTTGGCTTTGTAGTAAATTGGGTCTGTATTATGCAATTTAGACTGTTCTTCCACCCTGAATGTACTGAAGTCTGTGTCACAAAAATAAATCATTTGATTTGGATTAATTTTCTCTATAATGTCTTCACACCTTGGCTCCCTATAGAGTTTAACTGCCTGTGTTCCCAATGGGATAGTAGCATAAGATAAATCTAATTGCACACTTCCCCCTACCATGGCAGTCCATTGTCTACATAACAACATTCCATAGTTAGGTGGGATATCTACCACAGTGATGTCAATTTTATAAGAGGCTTCAGGATGAGATGCTAATTTTATCTCAACATCTTTCATGATTCCAACAACAGAGACAGATCTGTTATCCATTGCATAACATTTACCGAATGTAATATCCACCCACATTCCTAACTCTTTCATAACAGCCATGGGCATTATGTTTACTGTTGCTCCTGAATCAAGCATACAATTCCTGACTAATTTGTTTCTTATCAGCAAGGTAATATAGAATGGATCTATTTGAGATGGATTTTTCATTAATGTTTCACCCAAGTATATCTCAGGTATTTTGATAGATTCTTGTTGCACATTTATTTTAGGACGTTGTTGTTGGGGTCTTTTGTTTGATACATTTGATATCATCTTCACCACTATATTTTTATATTTTTCCACCTTCATCATTTCTAGAAGTGGCACAGATATTTTCATTTGAGAAACAGCTTGAGCAATATCAAATGAGGGATTTATGTTTAATTCTGACCTATCAACTTTTGTTTGGTCCTTCTCCTCAGTTTTTGTGCTATCTTGTTTTTTGTTCGGTGTGTCAACAGGAGGTATATCATGAGGTGTTTTCTCAACTTTACTTTTATCATTTTTACCGGAAGTCTAATTTTTTATAAATATACTTCTGGGAGTTCCTTGTTCAACATTTATTGTTCTATTTCTCAGATTATAGCTATTTTTAGCTTGAGCTACCACAGCTAATGTTAAGGCTCTTTTGTCTTCCTCAGAGGGTTTTCACCAATTGTAACTTTGTGCTGCATTGAGGTCATATCCACAATTTCCTAAGTCTTCTTCATGGTTAGAAAATACTTCTTGTTCTCCTGTGTTCACATTATATTTTTGTGCTCCTACATCATATTCATACCCTGCTTCCTCGCTGGATGAATAATCTTCTTCAATAGTGGAAGGTGTGATACCCAGCATATTTATAGTGTGATGATCCATCTCAGGGTTATAAGATGCCTCATCTTTTTGTATTGATTGTGCTACCACACAATAATCAGGAGAGTGTGGTAAATTACAGGGCATACACCATGGACTATTTTCTGTCATATGGACTCCACTTTTCTTCAAAGGGTTGGGAGTGTCTTTTCCATAGTTATGTCTCCTATTAGTATCCACGGGCTTTCCATCTTTCCATTTTGTATGATATAGCATATCATGGAGTCTTGGTCTTTCACTCTTATGTGAGTATTCTTGCTTGTTTGCAGGAGGATTGGGATTTTAAGGAACTCTTATTTTGTCTCTTTTTTCAATCATCCCAGCAACCTTTTTATTGTTTTCAATAGTGAGAGCCATTTTTTGTGCTTCTGCCAAGGTTCTAGGACTTTTGCCCCTGAGTTCATAACCTGTCTTCGGGTCAAATGCTTTCAAATATATGCTAAGGGCCACTTGGTTGTTCAATTTGGATTCTTGTGGGACCTTGTTATATAGTTTAGTGAATCTCAAATTAAAATCATATACCTGTTCATTTTGATACTTTTGAATAGTTATTAGTTCATGAAGAGAAAATTCTAGGGCACATTGATTTCTGAATTGTTCTAAAAATTGATCGTGGAAGTCTATCAAGGAATATATTGAAGTGTCTGGTAAGCTCTTTACCCAGTCTCTTGCTTCATTAGTAAGAGATATCATAAACAGCTTCATTTTTATATCTTCATATTTGTTACCAATGTCCTGTATAAAATCATTGAATTGTTTGATATGTTCTTCAGCAGTCAATTCACTGCTTCCTGTAAACTTAGGCACATTGTTCCTCCAACTATTATCCATGGGATAAGGGTATAGCTGATATCCAGTCAAATCAAATTGTCTGGCCATACTCGTAGGATTAGGAGGTGGCATATTTGGGTATGGCGGATAATATTGGTATCCAAATGGAGGTTGTGGATACATATTGGGTTGGGCATATTGCTGATGATACATATTCTGTTGTGGGGGAGGTTGTTGATATTGATTGTTATGTCTATGCCCTAGTGGTGGATGTTGTTGGTGAATATTCCCAGTATTTGCAAGTGGAGGTCCTTGCATTTGCCTATTTTGCAGAGGAGGATTATTGTATGTATTGTGGGGTGCCATGTTTACATTTTGATGGTGAGGTGGAATATGGTGATGACCAGGTGGTGGATAAGGATTAGCTATATGCTGAGATGGGTTGTGTGCATTGGATGGTCTTAGATTTTGCGGTGGAATATTTTGTTGGGCATGGCTAACATGTGGCATTGCTGAAGTATGTGAACTACTTGCATTTTGATGTAACCCTATTTGATTGTTCATTTGAACATGTCCACCCTACCTATGGGGAGGCACATACTTTGAATTGGTTACCTTAGTTCTAGATCTTATTTGTTGTAGTTCTCATTTCATCTTTTCTTCTTCTTCTTTCAATCTAGCCCGCTCAAGTTCTTCCTATAATCTAAGTACCTCTTGTTGCATCTAATCCTTAGTTCTCATGTCTTCTGGTTGACTATTAAGGATTTGTGTGGATGTTACCTGATCTATGAATTCATTTTGAGCTTCTTCACCCTATTGTAGTGACACTTGGTGGTCATGTTCTACTTGATTTTGGTCTATCTCTCTCATAATATGAGCCTAATGTTCAAGCTATTCCTGAAGAGAAGGTCTATACCGGGCAAGGACATCATCAAATCTATCATGATCAGGCTGAGTATACTGATTGTTGGATTGGAATTCATCTAATTCATGCAAGGGAGTGAAGCTGTTATGAGTTGTTATTGGTTGTTCTGAGGTATTCTCTGGAGAGATTTGGTTATTAGTACTACGAGACTGACTTGATATCCCAGTATGCTTAGTAGGAGCCCTTAAAGGTGGGGATAATTGTAGTTTTTAATCATCAGCTTTAGATCTCCTACCATCCATTATGATACTTTTATTAGAAAATTGATTTGAGTTTTGTGTAGAGTCGCCACCTCTATTTAGAGGACTAATCAATCTTCTGGGTTTTTCCTTCCAGAGTTATGCCTTTTAATTCTCTAACTCTAATAACATGGTCTACCACCACGTTTCTCTATGTTTTCTCCCCAGTAGAGTCACCAATTATGTTAGGTCTCAAAAATGCAGGTCGTTAACCCTAAGAGGTTGCCAGGCTCTCTTGACGTTTTTGGCTAACTGACACGAGGTAGATATGGATAAACCCCCTTCACTTCAGGCTCTGTTAGACCTAGGCGGGTAAACCTCTACTTAATAAAGCAAATAAAAAGATGATCACTACTTTAATCAGAATTAATCTAACTATTGATAATGGCATAAATTATAAAACAGATGAAAAGACAGCAAATTAATTCTAAATGATCTAAATTGTAATGCTAAAACAATAATGCAATCTTATTAAGTAAATCTGAAATGAATTTGTATAAGTGATAATGAAAACTCTAGACCAGTGCCTTATGAATATAGAGTCAGTATGATCATGAAATAAATGACTGTATGTTTGGTAAAAACTCAAACTATCTGGCATGAAAGAATAGGTATGTAACTTGTACAACCCTGCAAGGAAATAGTTAATATTCCATACTTATATATATCCAATTGATAAAATCAAATTACCTGCATTCATCTAAAAGGATTTATTACCTCTTTGAGAGAACCTATCAGAATAATACTACAATCGTAACAGATTTATCAGAAAACTGGAGACAAAATAGAAACCCTAACTATATGACTCTTCTTATAGATCCATGACAATGTCTTCACAGTTACTATGACAAATTTAAAGAATTTAATTCTGAAAGCAAAAACTAGTTAATCTTATCACACTATAACAGCAAATGTGTATAAACAACTTGAAGATATACTTGATAACTCAAATTGAATAACAGAGAAAACCTTGAAAGGAGATAGTCATATAATTGAATAAATTAAATAGATAGTTGATACCAAAATATGCAGTTACTGCTCCATGTTCACAGACTTGACTTCATCAGAGAATGCTTGCACATGGTCTACCAGAAATAAAATATATTAAAAGTGAACTAGCATTGTCGTTCAAATCTAATCTACAGTATCCCCTGTTCTATTTTGTAATCTCTCCCTATTCTCTAATAATTTTTTTTGGTCTTGGTCTTCTCTTATAAAGAGCGGCATACAAGCTTCAGACCAGTTACAATAGTTGTGACGGTTGATAACCGAATCAGTATTTGTTCTAATAAAATAGATTCAGGAAATTTAATACTCGCCACTAATCATCAAATGGATACCCATTTCAAGGTCAAAAAATCTTTAACTGTAGTTCTGCTTAATATCCTCCGAGGGTTTCTTTATTATTCCTAAAAAGACAAGATAAAACACAAATTAGTCTTTGATCAAATGATCAAAACAAATTTATTTAAACATATATATTTACTCAAATAAGTACTTCCCTTATCGATAATTTATCAGTTGCTCAAGATCCTTTCGTGGGTGTTTATACAACTTAATCCCCGCTGTGTATATCCTGCAAAAAACTAATATTTCAACTGTCAAAAGAATATCTTAACCATTTGGATTTTAATGTCGTGTTAGGGTTTCTATGTCGGCAAGACCTCCTACATCGCTGTAAGAATATCATTCTCTCTTGTATATCGAATACATTTCTTTCATATACAAGCGCGGCCCCAAGCTAAAATTCACAATATTTAATATGTCATTCAAACCCGGGCTTATATAAACTTGTATATGCATTGGCGATATACATAAAGTCCCGGTGTGATACATTGTATATACTAGATTTAAATTTCTCTGAATTTCGGCTTGTATGTATCAAATGCAATGTATGTTTGAAACATGTATACAAAGCGCAGAATATACAAGCATTTAACTCTTTTAAATAACCTTTCGGTTATGCCACTTGTATATAAGGCAATGTATATCGGCATGTATCTAAGATACATACAAAGCACAAACATACAACGAATTTTCCTTATTTCACAAACTTTTCGAGTCTGACTATGCATATCGCCTTGTATGTACTGCAATGTATGTATACCGCAACATACATACAAAGCGCAAACATACAAAGACTTAACGTTAATTCATAATTGTTTCAGTTATGAGCAATGTATATCGTGTTGTATGTACCGCGTTGTATGTTGTGTTCTACCAAACATGCAAACATAACATACAAGCAACGGACCCGACAGAAAATATATTTCAACTTTTAACCTCGTCAGGTCCACCTTGTATGTAACAATAAAACGTTAGCCGAATGCATACAAGTAAACAATGCATCAACCCGATGACTCCTTTATGCGACCATATCATGACCCGATATACAAGGGACTTTGCATATGCATCATACAATGACACAACATACAAACCACTTTGTATATGAGAGACTTTGTATATACAAACATACAAACCCATACCACAATGATTTTACCAAAAACACACATAACTTGCAAAATACAGAGAATTTTAAGATGGTTCAAAAAGCAATCCCTATTCATTTTCGACAAGGAATTCACTCATATTTAGTTCTGGTACTTAATTCTATTTTTCTTTTATTTTCAACAAGGTTTGTAACTTTTCACTTCCTTGTTAACGGTTCATCTTTAATGGGCACTTCAACCATGTTATATTAAGTCTTTAGGAATCAGAATAGATCAAATCCAAATATTTCTATCAACTCAATTGTTAATTTCTGCTTGAAAACAACTGTGGATCTTTCCATATATGCTCACATACTGAAATCTTTGGATGATTGAAACTTAATATTTGCCAAAAAACAACCTAGGAATTTCAGTCCCAACAAGTCCTATCAAGGGGGTTGACCAAGGAGAACATGAACCTTGCAATCTAGGTGTTTGTAACCATTGATAGTCCTTAACACTTAGATCTATGCCCTACATATCTATCTTGTATTGGCATAGATCTAAGTGGGGTCAATCAAGCAACTCAAGAAAGAAAAATGCACATTCAATGAGGTAGATAATTTAGAATAAAATATTAAGGTTAATTTATGTTTATGTATATACATCATATTGGATTAACCTAGAGTGCACGTAGGGAAAACTTATTTTCCTTTACAATTATATAAATAAAATTCATATTCATAACTAAATAAAATACCCAAGTAATTCCACCATAATAATTAATAACCGTTCTAAAATGTTTTAAGACTTTGAAGTGAATGATAAATTTTGTACAATACAATCTTGTATGAGAATGAATACTAAGTCATTATTACTTGTTAGTGTGAATTAAGAAAGTATAAATAAAGTGCGTATAATTGAAAGTGTTTTGTATATATTGCAATGTTGCCCAATTAATTGTTCTTCATGAGAGACAAAATGAGAATGTTATAATAGTAATAATTAAACCTATGAATGATTCAAATCCTTAAGTTTCATTATGTTTTTCATGAGAGGTATAACAATACTATTATAAATAGTTAAATAAAGTGTAAGGAAAATAATCTTTCCTTAAATTTAGTTTAGGTTAATTCAATAAAATGGATATTCATAAGTATAATATATATAGATTAATTATTTTTTAATTAAAATTGGTAATTTAATAATTTATAATAGTTGTTTTTGAAAATTGAATGAAGAGCGTAAGGAGATTTAGTTATATGATCAAAGAGTGTGTGTGTCAATGATGAAGATTCTACATTATATTGGAATATGTTTGGGAATTAAGATCTCTCTATTGAATGAATGTCTCAAATTTTATGTTGATCATGCGCTCTATATGGGGTTGAGTCTAGTGTTTTGGGTTAGACCTACAACCACAAACTTGTCCTCTATGTCTGGACTTTACCCTACAAGATAGGTGATTTTGATATGTGATTCACGTCATTGTTCTCCACATGATCTACTCCATTGTGATATCTAAAGACTAGTGATATTTATAAATACCCTGGTAGGGCTACCATTATTTCATTATGGAACATAATCTCCTAGGTCAATTTATAGAAATGTGTATCAATGATTGAAAATAATAATCTTCAAATATGCATATGTTTGTGCAAATCTAGATTCCTTTTAGTGCATGAAACTAAAGTGTAGGTTTGGTGGAAGGCCAGGGGAAAAAATCCTCGAGAATGTGTGGGGTAAGATTTGTATCTACCCCTCCTTCACGTTTAGATTATGAGTCTCTGTGGGTAGAGATATGCAATGAGATTTGAATATTGTGTGATTTGAAGTGTGTAGCAATTATACTATCCCACACTTCTATGGTCCCTTGCTACACCATTCTAAGATGGTAAAGTTTTGGTTATACTACAATTTTAGGGGCAATTCAAAGTGGGTAGCAATTATAGTATTATACTTAATTGAAATAAAAAATACTCTCTACTCCTACGAATATTACCAGGCTTTGAAGCCTTGATCTTGTAATGGAAAGCGGTGTCATATTGCTTAAGGTTGTTCATTTTCTGTCGTGCTCCTTCCATAATCTGGAGATTTGTCAATTTTATTAACATGTAAGTTGTTTATCATCTGCCTTACTAAATGGCTAGGTTTCCAATGTGGAGTCAGAGATGTATGCTTCAGATTAAGCTTATCATCACAGCAATGGCCATTACAATATTTGATACAACTATTTTACATCTTGCATTGAAATTCACTATTGATCTCGAGAAGGGGACGCAAAAATACATAAATTACATACGAGTACAAACAACAATAGCAAGAGATGTATATATTGCTTATTGGGTTTTATCGTTGAGGAAAATGGGAACTACATGTATTATTGTGTTGAATCTAAAGATCCTTTAGTTACAGTTTTTCTACTTAAACATCATCACTTTAATGAGTAAACAGTCAATAGCAATTTTATACCTCATTCACAATAAAAAGTGATAAATATTTGTTCTATTTTTATTAGTTAAAATTAACTTTTTAAAATTGAATTGAAGTGGATGATGTTTAAATGGAATGGTTTAAGAAATGCCAAAATTAGCTCCTAAAAAACACCTTCCGTAATTGTTCTAATTTAATTTATGATTACAGAATTTCGCTGTAGTAAGGGTTCTTTAATACATAAAATAACTAAAAAAAATTAAGATGAAGAACGAAATAATTTACTCGAGCCTACTGCCTGCATGTCCAGTAAGTTTGGAGAGTGTGAAAAGCATTATATCCTCGTCCGCCAGGTGGGAGATTGCAGTGAAGTGAGGCCAGTAATAGGCATGATCGTAAATTGTCTGGAAGAGTCTTTAATAATTCAATGAATGGCCCTAAAATCTTAACTATCTAAACATTGACATAAAACCTATATAAAAGAATTTTGAATTTTGATTGTGTGCAATAAAGAATTAATAATCACTTGTTAAGGAATGCACGGACGCTATAGTATCAGGAACTAATAATAATAAGCAGAAGAAAAGAAGAGAAGATATAAATTAATGAGAATGAGCATACTTTCATGGCCTCCGAGTAGCTCGACAGCATGTGATGAAATGGCCGCCCATCTTGTTATTTTCCATCCTATCTTCTCTCTCTATTGTCATTTTCTGTTTTGAATGATTTGTTTTTTTTAATACTGTACAAACTGCACTTTTTTTTTACTTCGGCGCCATAATCAGCGATGTTGTGATGTTCATGAAATCCTTAGTCTTCGCCAACTCGCCTGCCATCATTTCCTTCTTCAAAAATGTAAGGAAAAATGCCTCGTCACGATAGCCTACGAATGACGGACAAATTTCTCTCATGTAAAATCATCACTGACGGCCAAAAGCACGTCACATTCATCCATAGTAAAATGCGCACATCAACTTTCCAGCCAAAATGGATGTCAACTTAAACAGCGAAATAGCACATGACGGTCAAACGCAGGTCAATTTTATTCCACGAAAACAGTGGCTGACGGGCAAATGCACGTCAATATTATGGCTGCAAAATAGAGTTCGACTATTAAATGAACGTCAAATTTCGGCTACTGAAATGGGCCCTGACGGTCAAATTGGACGTCAAGTTTTCTTGTCACGAAAGGTGTATGACGGTCAAATGGGCGTCAATTTTATCCCCAAAAGTAACCTCATGACGGTCAAGTGGACGTCAAATTTGTCGCAGCGAAGAACTCCTGACAGCCAAATGGACGTCAAATTTATCCCTATGAGAGTGTCCATGACGGTTAAATCGACGTCAAAGTTATCCCAGTAGCACGGTGCCTGACGGTCAAATGCACGTCAACTTTCTCAACATAGACGTACCTATGACGGGCAAATGGACGTCAAATTTATCTCGGCCGGAGTCCTCATGACTGTCAAATCGACGTCAACTTTATCCCAGTGGAAGTGAGCTTGACGGTCACATGAACGTCAAATTTATCCCATCGGAAGTATGCATGACGGGCAACTGAACGTCAAATTTATCCCCGGCTGTACGCATGACAGTCAAATGGACGTCAAATTTATCTCCTTCGGGTTAGAGATGACGGTCATGCCGACGTCAAATTTATCCCAGCATGAGTCTGCATGACGGGCAACTGGACGTCAAATTTATCTGAACTGATGTGGTCATGACGGTCAAATGCACGTCAAATTGTTGCTAGTGGATACGCATGACATTTAAGGAAGAAATTTGACGTGTAAGTACCCGTCACACTCATTTTTATAAGCAGAATTTGACGTCTATTTGACCGTCATTTACTATTTGTTTGGGAAAATTTTGACGTGTATTTGACCGGCATGCACTATTTCGATAGAATAAATTTGACGTCGATTTGACCGTCTTTTACCATTTGTTTAGAATAAATTTGACGTGCATTTGACCGTCATATACTATTTCGTAAGAATAAATTTGACGTCTATTTGACCGTCATTTACCAATTGTTCGGGATAAATTTGACGTGCATTTGACCGTCATTTACCATTTGTTCGGGATAAATTTGACGTCTATTTGACCGTCATTTACCATTTATAGGGGATAAATTTGACGTTCATTTTACCGGCATGCACTATTTCGTGGAATTAATTTGACGTCTATTTGACCGTCATTGACTATTTGCTGGGATAAATTTGACGTGCATTTTACCGTCATGCCCTATTTGTTGGAATTAATTTGACGTCGATTTGACTGTCAGGTACAGACTTCTTGAGATGAATTTGACGTGTCTTTGGCCGTCAGGGATCATTTTACCTTCGAGAAATTTGACCGTCGTTCGCAGGCTGCAGATCCTAAAATTTGATGGTCGTTTAGCTATCGTGACGAGGCATCTTTCCATACATTTTTGAAAAAGGTAATGTGATGCCAGAGGAGTAACCGAAAAATTGGTGTTGGCAAAATAAAAAGCGTTTATCTTTACATCTTATAATGTCACTCCCGTAGACTCTTAATAATACTTGCAGGTAGAAAATGTTTGGAAACTCCTGCAATGGGTGTCCTTACAAAAAAGAGTTAAGAATTTGGAAAATCTCTCATGGAAGATACTGCGATTTCCATCACCGCCATGTGTCCTGCTGGTCAGGAAGACCATCGAGTATAATCACTGCTTTTCTTAGAGTTGGAGAGATTCATTCATCAAGTTATTCTGTTCTCAGTTACATGAAGCTTCGCTACTATCTCTTTCATTCTTTTGAATCGGCGTATAAACAGATGGAATTCAATATGAAGAAAGAATATGTTTATGGAGATTCGAGGGTGGAATCGGATGAGGAGGAGACTCTTTCGTTCTGTGACAAAAGAGCCTCTTTACCACAGCGCAGGGACGGCGGCAGAGTAAGAGAGTTTTGAACTCAAAATGGGTAGAAAACTAAATGGTAATTGACATGGGTATGCAAAAAACTAAATCCAAACCACTGAGATGTTCATTCCTTCACAATGAACTAGGTTGAAGAGCATACTAGAGTAAAAACTTCATTATTTCATTTTGTCATATATTTATAAACACTTCGTTGTTATCTATAAGTACTTAGATTTAATCTCTACATTAACATGGTTCAAGTTCTCATGTGAAACTAATAAATCCAATCCAAATTTACATTGTTCTCATCTAAGTTAAATAAACACCTTGTTCTATGAGTGAGTAAATATAATCATTTTAACAATGTTAAGTTCATCATATTTGCCTTTGGTATGGGCGATTATGTTTGACATAAATGGATTTTTATGGAACAATTTTCTTCTTAGATCATCTATTATATTTCTTGGTTATCTACAATGTGGAAGATGAATGTGATTAAAATCGGGCACAATTATCCCTATTACTTTGCATTGTTAGTTAGAGTTCTTTCGCTGCCTCAAAATGTCTTCTAATTTTTCTATTCCTCATTGGTGGAGTTGTAGAATGTCAATGAGGCTATGTTATATTTTGTGTCATATTCCTTTATCTTTGCACTTCTTTTTTTGAATGTTCAAAATAAAATGCTTGATTTGCAATGGAGGTTGATAAAATTAACATACAATCCTTGCAAAATGGGTGTCCATCTTAGTTAGGTAAATTTACATTTTGCTTCTAACTCTACCATACTTAGAAAGATCTCTTGAGTACCTAAAGATTAAGTGCATGCCCTCGTTAAAAAATTTATTTGGCACTAGTCAACATACTTATCTTAATCTACTACATGTATCTAATAATATTAAAGAATTAAAGAAAACCTATGCCCACATACTTGTAATTAGGTGGAAGCATAAATCCATGTTTCACTACTGGGGGTCATCCCACAATAGTGTGTCCACTTGTGGTGCAAAGCAAAAAATTGACCCATATGAAACAAAAATTAACAAACACCTTTGAATGAAGATGCCTTTGTTTAAAGGTTGTGTCACCAAAACCTTCAACCAAAAGAAATGCATTATTCAAAGATACCTTCAAACAAAAGCATTTTTTAATTTTTTTTTATCAATAAAGAACACACGTTTGTTTGAAGATACATTTGAACAAATGTGTTTGTTAGAAGATACCTTTATTTTCACATTTATGAATTATAGCATATAGCCAACAAAGCCTAAACATGCGACGATGAGGAATCCCTAGACTATGCCTTTGAAATAGGTAAAAAACTAAATGGAAATTGACATGGGTATGCAAAATTCATGCATTGGAACTCAAAATAGGAAGAAAACTAAATGAGAATTGACATGGATATGCAAATTTCATTTATTAGAGCTCAAAACAGGTAGAAAACTAAAAGAGAATTTACACAAGAATGCAAATTAATTGGGAATTGACATGGGTATGTAAATTTCATCATTGTCTCAAAATAAGTAGAAAAATAAATGGGAATTGACATGGGTATGTAAATTTCATCTACTAGAGCTCAAAATAAGCAAAAAATCAAATGGGAATTGACATGGGTATGTTTAAATTTCATCTACTTGTTTCAAAATAAGTAGAAAATTAAATGTGAATTGACATGGGTATGTAAATTTCATCATTGTCTCAAAAGAGGAAGAATAATAAATGGGAATTAACATGAGTGTACAAATTTCATCCCTTGGAGCTCAAAATGGGTATAAAATGAAATGGGAATTGACACGGACATGCAAATCTCATCTATTTGAACTCAAAATGGGTAGAAAACTAAATGGTAATTGACATGGGTATGCAAAAAACTAAATCAAAATTGACATGGGTAAGACTTTAGGAATTCATACGTGTTCTATTTAGTAAATTAGGAAAAATATTTAAATGATATTCTTACAAGGAAAATAAAATCATTAACTATTGGTCTCGAATCATTTGCATCCACTAGAAATTGAGCCTAATCTCATAGATTGATCTTAAATAGGTCATCGCATGGATCAAAGTAAAGATTCTCCTTAGGTTAACCTTGAAGACCATTCATATTTTTCTCAATATTAGTCAACCTATCTCTTTACTTAGTAACCATAGCCATGGTGGTGTCTAAATTTCCTTGACAACGATTACGTGCATTATTTCCTACACAAAGATCATGATCCAAATTATCATTAAATGGATCTATTATATCTATTTAATTAAGACTATCAATGATAGTGTTATGCCTACCATTGGCCATCTACAAATGTTGTAATTAAACATACACCTAAATTTAGTGTTAATGTAGAAGGTTTAGGGTGGATAAAAAAAGATGAGGATCAAAAAAGAGGAAGTGATTTTATGCTAAAAATGTTTGACATCCAAGCCTTTCCAGATATTTGGTAGCACTAAATCTCCAAATAAACTCAAAATCTAGTCTCAACAAACTAGATATCTAGTCGTAATGGATTAGATATATGTTTAGTACTAAAAATTTCACTTTTATTGATATGGAACTTAGCAACTTTATGTGGTTAATTTTTTAATGAAATTAATGGGTTTTGTAAAGTAAAATGTATACTTTCAAAAATAGAAAAACTTCAAACCTAATTTATAACTTTTTAATGATTTTCTAAACACAATTTAGACACTATTGAAAAAATATACTTGCTTTTATTTTTAATAACCTTTTTTATTTATTTTTTTAAATTATGAGGCCAAGCTAGACATCATGCTCTACATATTTAAAAAATATTCATGTTACAATTATTTTAGGTCAAATTAAAGTCAATATGCATGAGAGATTTGAGAATTATACCTTAATCCTATTAAATTATTAATTTAAAATATATATTTGATTAAAAACATATAAAATATCCATCTTAAGCCTCAAAATCAATTGTATTTCTCCATTAATTTTGAGAAATACTTTCATTTACTATTTTTTGGCCTAGTATACACGTGCATGTTTTTGCTTTTGTCAAAGTTTAAAAATGTCACTTTTGTACATCCTTAACCAAGTTTTATCATTTGGGTATTAGAATAAAGTACATGTTTGAAAACTAGAAACAAAATCTTACATTTCATATTTTACATCACATTTATCTAAAAATGCTTCAAATATTTACCCCAAGTATATATATATATATAGCTAACTCTAATTTTCAAGCAAAAATTTTCCACCTTTTAGTCATTTTTTGCCCTCATTACCTTGAACTCACCGTTTAGGTCTAATTTATAAATTGACTCTAATACTAAATGTCATGGACTAAAGTTTTCACTAATTTAGAAAAATATCATCAAAGATAAATTATAACTATGATACCAGATCTGTAGGGATATATAATAACATTGGAAGCTATTAAATCAACATCTAGACCAATCATTTATTTTTAATGTATATCAAACCATTGATATATCCTAGGTTCGTAGCTACCCATGGCCATTATCCAAATAACAACCAAATCTCATTGTAATTTTCACAACAATTGTACGTAGAGGTGCACTTGGGTCTCAACATTATAATAATGTATATTTACCAATCAATGTGGGACAAGTGCATGGTAGGGTATGTGATAGAGACACATATCATCATTGAGGATGATAGTTTCCTCAACCTTGATATTTTATTGGTGAAAGGATGCATACATTTACCCCAAGCTTCAAGTATATTGGTGATAAATTGTGGTTATTTCTTACCAAAGAAAAGCAATTGAGGACCTTGTTAAGGTTTCCATCTATGCTTGGGCCATCTCTTCAAAGGAGGTGGATGAGTACTTATTAAGGCATCCACGCAACTCCTCTACATCACATCATGCATATTCATCACAACATGATCCATATTATATTTTTATCTTCCCACCTTAGGAGCAGCTTGATCATATTACCAATACGAATCAATTACATCATTTTGTATGATGTATATTAGTAGACTTGATGAGGGTATATTAGGTGATATCCATGTAGTTGAGAGTCCCTCTCTTAAATGTAGTGACATATGTTAATCATACTATTGCTAGCATAGATAGATTCTATATACATCACCTCATCCATGCACTCCCAGTCTACAAACATTGACATATCCTAAGACTTTGGTGGATAAGGACTTAATTTCCATTGAATCTTCAAGTTCCATCCCCCCTCACATTCATAGTCCATTAAGGTCATTGTTAATGGCCCAAGTGTTGGATTTGAGATTAGACTCAGTAGTGGAGACTTTTATTCATGATGCTATTGACACATATCTACCAACATATGGTGATTTGGATTGACATAAAGATTCTTTTGCAACTACATAGGAATAATTTATAATTAATATTACATATATAGTAAAATTTACTCTATACACAAAATCGTGGATGTCTAGAAGTTAATTTAAATTATTTTTTTCTTTTTTCCACACATAGCCTAGGTCAGCACTAGATATTCTTAGTCTAAGCTTAGGGAACATATGCATGCATGATTCACATCATGGTAGTGAGAAGGTGATAATTTATGTATATTGTAACATTAGATTAACTACATGTTCTAATATTATTATAATTCTTATGTTCTAATGTATGTGTATATTTATGTAGGGCTCCATTCATCATTCTTAGCACAATAGTTGTCACTTTGAGGGTCACTTAGCAAGGAGATAGGATTCACCCATATTATGATGTATTTTGAGTAGTTCATGTACTTCGATAGATAGGACATTTGTATGTACATATTTTTAGATCCATGGTATTTATATACTTTAATCTACCTCACATTTGCATACTTTGATCTAGGAAATATGTACTTTTATCTACAACATTAATAATGTATACTTTGAGATCTATGGCATTTACATACTCAAATTTAGAACATTTACATATTTTGATCATGTATTTGAGTATTTGTGTATGTAGGACATGTTAGAATATATTTTGATAACTTTCAAATTTTCATATATACCTATGTATATATCTATTGTTTAGTTGTTTCTATATATAAGTTCAAATTAATATTTACACTACTTTATAATTTATAATTATCAATAATAAACAATATATGTGTTAAAGTTCAATATAGCTTTTGCATTCCTTTCATGTCATTAATCCTAATTAAAACTCCCAAAAAGATTACCTTTCTTATTACTAATTCACTATACCATCTTAACCAAGTGGAAAATTAATTACAAAGTTCTATGTAGTTTAATCCATCAATTACAAAGGTGTCATTAGAATAATGTTATCTATTTTCACTAGTTCTACGTGTAGACATCTAAAATTGACCATATCCTAACATCATAACACTAATACCACTTTTGACACTTTTAACAATATCCCAAGCCCATCCTAACCACATTTGTATCATCCTGACACTAATTAATTAGATAAATTATTTTTATTTAATTAGTTAGGATTAGCCTTTTACATGTCTTCCATCATCAAATTAATTAAATAAATCATATTTATTTAATTAAACTAATTTCCTACACCTTCCCCACTAATTAATTGAATAATTTACTATTTGATTAATTAGTGTAATCTCCACTAATAAAATTAATCAAATCTAAAATCATCTCTCACTCACAAATAAATAAATTTAGAAAGTCACATGACTAGCTAAAAGGAAAAATTCAAACTAATATTACATCTCCACCATACATTTCCATAGTACATCTTTTAATCCTAGCCATTCACATAAGGATAAGCCCTAGAAGCTTCCATCCTTGCCCTAAAGTCTTCTTACTCAATCTTAGCCATATATTCATCTTTAATCTCAACCATCCATCTTTTTAGCTTGCCCTAGAAGCTTCTAACCTTTCCCTAATTTTTCTCATTCAACCCTATCCATCCATTCTAATCAAATCTCAATCCTCCATCCTATCATCCAAACATCTATAAATTAACCCTCATCCTCAACCAAAGAAGGGGTTAAGGGAGGAGAACTTACAGGTACATGTTGATTTGAAGACCAACCAACGTCTCTAAATCAAGCATCGAAGAGCATATCCAATACATCTGAGGTTTGCATTTGGTAATAGTTTGTTGATTTTCTATTGTATTTGCGTTCCTTGTTTTCTCTATCTAAGGTATTCTTAGGTTTGGAATTGGGATCTTAGATTTGCATTAGTTTAGTATTATTTTGATTCCAAATAGGGTATACACTAAGGCTTCAATCATTACAACACTATTGCCTCCAATTAACACCATGCGATTTCCATTCCCCTCATTGCCATTAATGTCAATAGGCTCATCCAAGACTAGATTTATGAACTGGCCAAATCCTTGCAAGGTACCAATCACCATGTAGTTTGCATTATCTTATATCATTTTATTTCCATGTATTGTTAATTCTATTGTTTTATCTAAGGAAATAGACTCAAGTTCTCTAAATGTGAAATCATGATCCTAAAACTCAATTCCTAAAGCTTAAACCCTAAACTTTTAAAAATGATAGCTAATATAATCATTAACACTAAACCCCAAAACTCTAATATAATCATAATCCTAAACCTATTTAACACTCAATCCTTTACATTAAATATAAAACCTCTAAACCTATAAACCCTTAGCACTAGCATAAATATCTTAAATAAATATATGCCTAAAAGACACCAAGAGATATCAATATGAGGTACCTATCTATCCTATGTAAAGATTGATATCTCTTAGCATCTTTTAGATAGATGTATTTATTTATTTTGATATATAACTTGGTTATAAGTCCAGGAACTAATCAAAAGAAGTTGAATATTTTATCACAGCATAACAATAATAAACTAGTAAGATCCCTATAACTATAAGAAAAGAGAGAGAGACTAACCCTGCACCCCATCCCTATCAGTTCTATCAAACAAGTTTAGCTGTCAAAACAGTGGTGGGAAAATTACACAGGACCACCCCCAGGCCCACCCCCATGAGAAACATCAATACAATTATCACATCTTTTGCATCCTACCTGAATATTGCGTTCCATTGTGACCTCCCAAACCACATCATCATCAGAATCATTGCCATAAGAAAAAGAGGTCGATGGGTGCATTGGTAGAGTCACACCTACCTTATCAGCAAATTTGTCCAAAGAATCAAGGATGTCAACCTGTCTCCCCTGGATGTCGTGAAGGTGGCCCAGAAAAAGTCCAAATTCCTCTCTTCCTGCATCAAATTTTCTAGCAAATCATCATGAAGAAGCGTAGAACTTGCAACCACTGAGATCAAAGACAACACCAAGATACTTCTGTGCAGTCCTAACCAAATTCCAATGTCCCCTAGTGTGTTCGGGGTCTAAGATCATATTTTACATAGAAGATCAAATTTATTTACGTCAGGTTCTCCATCTATCTTTTTATAAATCTCCATGATCCTGGTAATCCATCTTCGGAGGGAGGGATTTTTAATCTCCTTATCTACATAGTCGGCTAAGCTATATGCAGCCGCCTCCCCTTGTATTCTCCTCTTCCTCCTTCTATTCCATTTTTTTCCACCATCTAGTCCATCATCAACAACCTTCTTATTACCCACCGAGCAACTAACAGCACACCTCGCTAGTTTCCTCCTCAGCCCACCCCAGGGAACCTCCTTACCCCTACTTGCATCCATCTTCTCTTGCTCACCTCCTCTCGACACCATTAAAACATTGAAACAACCCTCAAAACATAAAGGATACAATCTCCTATGTGAGCGCACAGAACAATGAGTAAAAGTATACTCCAAAGGAAGATGAAAAGAATGAAGAGTGTGCAACTATGGAAATTGAGGTTACATCGATGGAATGTGAAGATGATGTGGAAGATGGCAAGAGTGAAGAAGATTTGTTGTCACAAATTTTGGTAATAGAAGAGGAATGGATGGAAAAGATTGCTTATGAATGTGAGGAGATGAATGATGCAGCAAAGAGTGAGAAGATGGATGCTGCAGCAGTGAAGAAGGATGAGGTAATTTTTTATTTTGAATTCAGTTATGATGACTTATTTACCTTCTATGATGAGAGTAGAAGAGATTGTAGTTGTAGATGATGAAGTTGTAGTTGCAGATTGGTATGCAGATGCTGCATATATGTGTGTAGAGATTGTAGAGGATGTTGTAGGTGAAACTTGGTGGAGGTGGTCGGTCTGTGGTGAGATTGATCCCATGAAAGAGGAGAGAAGAGAAGTGATTAATTGGAGGAGGAGAAGAGAGAGCCATTGGCAAAGGAGGATAGTCTATGGTGGATGTGAGTCCACGAGAGGAAGGAGGAATAAGGTGCACACTTGGTGGAGAAGGATGGAAAGTGTCCCAACTAAGTGCTAGAAGAGGCAAAGGAATAAATTCTTTCTGTCTAAATCAACGATGGATTTTTTTGTAGGTTGTTTACAACCTAAAAGGGTAGTTCTATTACTCAACTCCATTTTGTGAGTCATACTCACAAAATTTTCCTACCTGGCGTGTTTGATGTAGGAGCATCCTGGGAAAATAAGCAATCGACATCAACCAAAAAAAGTGCAGGTTTAATGTTTCAATTTTGTTTGGGTTTTTTGGGGCTTTGTTGACATCTCTTAGCCTTGGAGTATAGGTGGAATGATCAGATTTGACCAAATTTAGTTTTCACCATACTTGGGTTTCAGTGCACAACAGACAATCTTCATGAAAATAATTGTTTAGGTGGATGGGTGAGGTTTTACATTGAATCCTCTTACAGGTAGATTGTTGACTCCATCCTAGAATTGATGACGAAGGTTTCGTGAGTAGACTCCTTCAAGTTTCCAAGATGTAATTGTTTTGCGACTTGTGATGGCATATTGGTGAAACTTTAAAATCTTGAGTTCCATGAAGTTTGGCATAGAATGGTTTGGCAGGAAGATGGGTAATGTTGATGTGCAACCTCAGCAAGTTTTCAAAAGAATCTTAGCTCCTGGTAAAAAGTTATATCAAAAGTTAGTTTCCAGCTTCATTAGTTGATTGTCGAATGGCACTGCTTGGTGTAGCTCACATATTTTCTTCTTTCAATGACATTTCTGTGACTAATTTATCTATAAAGGAAGGACTTACACATTTGACTAGTGATATGAAGGTCAAAGTTGATAGAGATGAATCATTTGTCACCCACATGAGGCCGAATTGTAACGAGTTTGTATTGAAATTTCTTCATCATATATTGGTTGGGTCAGAACACATGTTTGGGGTTTGGGGAAAGTAGGTGTCTATCCATCCACAAAGATTAATTAACATTCTACCAATCACCAAAGAATCCTATAAAGGACAATATTAATGTTTGGGAAGTATGAGCAGAAGGGAATGATGCATATCTAGGGAGAATTCAAACACATATAAGCATTTAATTGTTTGTTATTATTGAATGTGTTGGTATGGTATTGGCGCAACCTTATGCAGAAGTAAAGGTCTATTATTATTTGAATGAATACATCTAATGTTTCAATTCTGACAAGGCATCACCAGAGATCAAAGGAAAACTCTTGTCTTATATTTGTAATATCTTCAGATGTGATTGTGAAATCATATATGTACATGGGTGAGGTCCCTTATTAACAAGGAATCTTTACGCAAGTGTTGAAGGGCGATGCCTCACCACCAAGATACATTCTCTTAAGTTTATCATTTAAGACAAGAAGTATAAAGGTAGGAATGGATTTGTTCAATCCATGAATGTGAAGCAAGTTGTTTTCTAAAGAGTCTTTCTTGTTCAAATGTAATACCCAGCATTAAACTGGATGTCTTACCTCACATTTAATGTGTTGATTAAAATATTAAAGATGCAGAAGCCAACATGGATATACCTTTGATGGGATGCCTTATAAGGCAAACGAAGTGCCAGAATGGGAAAGATGAATAGACTTATGACTATTCAAATTCCACACATACACAATACATTTAACCTTGGGCGTAGACAAGAAGGGGGCGCAACCAAGAAGGGAGAGGCGCCTGAAGAAGAGTGCCAGAGTGGGAGAAGAATAGGAGAGGCTGCAACATGAGAAAGAAAATCATATTGTGAGGTTTGGTTGCATCATGCACTGAGAGTATAGCATGCATGTGAAGAGGTTGCAAGTTTGGGAGTGAGAGGAGTGCATGACTGGTTGGAGGAAAGGAAGACCTGCAGATTTGAAGGATTGAACTGAGAGAGGCCATTAAGGGCCCTATTGTAAATTTGATTTTTGATTTATTTTGTAGATTGAATAAAATTAATTATGTTTTGTATTGCAATGTTATTCTATGATGGTGAATTCAAATTGAGAGAGCAGATGCATCTACCTGTGTGAGTGTGTTGAGTTCTATGTTTTGTGAGAAAGAGGGACCTTCTTGCATCAATTGGTATCAGAGTGGGTAATCCTGAGAGTGGAGAGGATCCACCAGGACCTAGCTTCTGCATGGATATACCTTTGATGGGATGCCTTATAAGGCAAATGAAGTGCCAGAATGGGAAAGATGAATAGACTAATGACTATTCAAATTCAACACATACACAATACATTTAACCTTGGGCATAGACAAGAAGGGAGCATGACCAAGAAGGGAGAGGCACCTGAAGAAGAATGCTAGAGTGGGAGAAGAATAGGAGAGGCTGCAACATGAGAAAGAAAATCATATTGTGAGGTTTGGTTGCATCGTGCACTAAGAGTATAGCAAGCATGTGAAGAGATTGCAAGTTTGGGAGTGAGAGGAGTGTATGACTAAGTAGAGGAAAGGAAGATCTGTAGATTTGAAGGATTGAGATGAGAGAGGCCATTAAGGGCCCTATTGTAAATTTGATTTTTAATTTGTTTTGCAGATTGAATAAAATTAATTTTGTTTTGTATTGCAATGTTATTCTATGATTGTGAATTCAAATTGAGAGAGCAGATGCATCTACCTGTGTGAGTGAGTTGAGTTGTGTGTTTTGTGAGAAAGAGGGACCTTCTTGCATCAATTGGTATCAAAGTGGGTAATCTTGAGAGTGGAGAGTATCCACCAGGACCTACAGGAAGAGAAAGTGATTGAGAAAACCCTGAAAGAATTGTTGCATGTGTGTGAAGTCCTGAGCGATTAAGAGTTGGAAGCTGTGAAGAAATTATTTTTTGTAGAATGTGTGATGTGGGTAGTGATAGATTGCAGCAGTGAACGAGATGGGTATACTTGTGAGGAAGAAGCCCATGATCTGGGAAGGCTAGAGCAAGTATCAAAAGAGGAAGATCTCCTTGATGACCGTGGATATAAATGCAAGGATGGATAGATTGGAAGCACTACAACATGGAGAGTTTGTCAAGAGCAATGAGAAGCAAAAATGTGCAGTGGAAGCATGCCTTGATGAAGGCATGAAGAGGGAAGATGAAAAAGAAGATGAAGAGGTGGGCAAAGAAGATTAAAAGAATGAAGAGATTGCAACTATGGAGATTGAGGTTACAATGATGGAATGTTAAGATGTTGCAGTAGATAGCAAGAGTGAAGAAGATTTTTTGTCACAGATTTTGGTAATAGAAGACCTGAATGGATGAAAAAGATTGCTTATGAAGGTGAGGAGATGAACGGTGCAGTGAAGAGTGAGAAGATGGATGTTGCAGTAGCGAAGAAGGATGAGGTAATTTTTATTTTGAATTAAGTTATGATGATTATTGTTTAGTATGAAAAAGGAGAATGATGACAACTAGAATGCAAACTAGATCAAACCGTTTTCCATTTAAAAAATTCAAGGACAAGACTGAGCCAAATCACTACCAAATGAAGATGGACTCAGTTGTTGGTCTAGTACTCATGGTATGTTATAGATGGATCAGATTTAATTCAGCATTTTTATCAAACCCTAGGTTAACAATGCATGAAACCCTAGTTCTATGATGATCTGCTCATAACATAATAAATACAAAAAATATCTAGAAACTAATTGCATAGGGATAATCAGGAAGGTGATAAAACATGTCTCCAAAAAGCAGAGGTGTTGGAGGACCAAGGTGGGACTGGAAGAATCTACAGAAGGTACAAATTGGAAAGTTATTTTAAATGATGTCTTAATGCCAGATCTAAGTCCTAAAAAGGTAGAAGGACATGGGTGGTACCGCCCAAGTCCTTGGTGGTAGAAAACTTTGAAACTGTCTCTGGATCTTAAAACCCTAATCTATACTCTACCTTCTTGTAGCTCTATATTTTCCAGATCTCACTTCTGTAACCTACACACAAGAAGATAAGAAGGGATTTGGGGGTTATGGTGTTTAGGGACTTGCCTCAGTCAAATCCTGGGATAGCATTCAAGCTTCCTAACACTGTTGATTGATAAAGAGTGCATGCCCTCATGGGGGCAGAGGCTGAAAATAATGATAATGAGATGATTCAAATGATGATGAAGAAACAATGATATCACCTATGATGAACCCTTAGAATGATGAAGATCCTTCAACTCCTAAGGAAGAATAGATGATAGCTCCATGTCTACAATAACAACATAATAACAACACAAATCTGCTCTAGAATCACAGTGAATGCTCTTGCTCACTTCTCTTCAAGATCTCAAGTTATGCATTTTCCAACCTAGTTGATAATGAATCCAAAAACACACTTATATATGCTTTCCCGCTCATAATCATAAATTCGAACCAAAAGAGCTGACAAGGAGAAACCTCTAGGAAGGTCCCAGGCCGACATAAACTTAGATTAGCCCTAACCTAAAAGGGGGGACATGGGCAGTACCGCCCATGTCCATTAGCCCTATTTAGGTCTGGGATAAGGTAAATGAAGGAGCCCATATTCCAATTTTGCTTTGGTGTAGGTCAATTTTGTGCCGGTATAAGCATTTTGAATGTATAATGCAATCACGGGGACCTAGGAGCTAAACAAGGAGGTTAAAAGACATGTGGACACTTTTTACTCCATAACATTTAGCCCCCACTTTAATGTGTGTATGATCTTACGATCAGTACGTGCATTAAAGTACATTCGAAAACACATCAAGCACATCAGACACTAGAGCCAAAAGCACACCCTAAGTTTGGAAGACCATATCTAGCCCCCAAGCTTAGGCAAACATAAGAAGACACATGATAAAAATGCAAAACATGAAGAAGATAGTAAAGAAACATGTAATACATGAAGAAGACATGAACACTGTCACATAATACATGAAGAATACACAAAGAGAAGACATGATTAAATAACTACTCAACACTTACAGACGATGGGGGGAGCTCATCACTATGTGCCACCATCAAAAACATGAAAAACACACAATGTGGGGGGAGCTCATCACTATGCACCTCCACAAACACATGCAAGACACACGATATGGGGGGAGCTTATCGCTACGCACCACCACAAAACACACAAAACACATGGAATACACAAGTGTCATAGAGTGTGTTGTCGACCAACTATACATCTTATACATAGAAAACATGGGCAATGGGGAGGAGCTCGTCGCTATGCTCTACCATCTAAGACATGCCAAACACACCTGGCGGTTGAGCTATGCTACCATGACTGCCAAAAACATGCTTAAGGGTGAGTAACTCAAGACTCAACCCTGCCGCAAAAGGGATTTCAAAAGCATACAACTCCACTTACATCATGGAGATACCTTACAGTGAAAAGGAAGTATGCACACAAAGTATACAACCCCACCTGCATCACAGAGACACCTTATAGTGAAAAAGAAGCATACACAAACACAACAAAGTATATAAGGGTAAGTGCACAAAGATGAGGGACCAAAAGGGGGTCTCAAGATGCCACTTTTTTTTCTGAAATCAGGAAAGACTGATGTTGGATGAGAAATTAAAGATAGTTACACTCAAAATTTGAAGATACAACAAAAACAAGAGTCGTAGTGCTCTAAATCTAGTTTCTAAACTACTATTTTTTTCAAAAATGGTTGAGATTAAGGGGTTCAAAAGTGGGAGCACACAAATTCGTCATGTTTTTCTCAAAAAAACATAACATAGCATCTAGTGTGCTCCCCCTAAAATGTTAACTTTTTGTTAGTATTTCAAAAATTGCTTCAGTGAGAAATTAGCTAACACCATGTAGTTTATCCCTGGTTTTTTTAATAATTGTTTCATGAATAATTGATTTTTTACTAATTTTCAAAGTGGACACATCCTGAAAAACAAAAAAATTGAGCGTGCTCCCCCCTAAAATTTTTGAAAACTAATTGAAAATCTTTTTTTTTTAATATGTGTAGAATGGAGTCTAGTTTCTAAAAATTGAACTTATTTGAAATTTTGATGAATGGTTAAAAAAATTCAAAAATACCAAACACTAGTTTTTGACAAAAAATGGATACACTAACAAAAGAAATTAAAGAGGAAACCCTTAACATACTCAAAATGTGAAAAAAATTATATGGATAGATAGCTAACAGAGAGCTTAAGATTATGGTGGTATGTTTTTTACTTTTCATTAAAAAAGTGCAATCCTGGTGGGGACCACACTCAAGATTATGTGAATTTTGTTAGAATCTAGAAAAACACATCCTTAAATGACCTAAACACAGTCCAAGCCTTTAAGTTGGAAGCCCAAGGCAAATCCAATCCTAAGGCTTGGAAATTTCCAAGGCAAAGTATAACGTGAGTGCGTTATAAAACACTTGCATTATGTGCATTCACATAAAGCAAGCACATTATAATGTGCTCATGTTATGCTAAACTAAAACACTCTCTCTCTCTCTCTCTCTCTCTCTCTCTCTCTCTCTCTCTCTCTCTCTCTCTCTCTCTCTCTCTCTCTCTCTCTCTCTCTCTCTCTCTCTCTCTCTACCTCCTACCCTCTCACTCTCTTCTTCCCTCCCTCTCTACCTCCTACCCTCTCTTGCACTCTCTAGTTCCCTCCCCTCTCTACCTCCCACCTTCTCTGAGTCTCTACTTCCCTCCCCTCTCTACCTCCTACCTTCTCTCTCACTCTCTTCTTCCCTCCCCTCTCTATCTCCTACCCTCTCTCTCACTCTCTACTTCTCTCCCCTCTCTACCTCCTACCCTCTCTCTCTCTACTTCCCTCCCCTCTCTACCTCCTACCCTCTCTCTCACTCTCTTCTTCCCTCCCCTCTCTACCTCCTACCCTCTCTCACTCTCTACTTCCCTCCCCTCTCTACCTCCTACCCTCTCTCCCACTCTCTACTTCCCTCCCCTCTCTACCTCCTACCCTCTCTCTCTCTCTTCTTCCCTCCCCTCTCTACATCCTACCTTCACTCTCACTCTCTTCTCCCTTCCCCTCTCTACCTCCTACTCTCTCTCTCACTCTTTACTTCCCTCCCCTCTCTACCTCCTACCCTCTCTCACTCTCTACTTCCCTCCCCTCTCTACCTCCTACCCTCTCTCTCACTCTCTTCTTCCCTCCCCTCTTTACCTCCTACTCTCTCTTTGAGTCTCTACTTCCCTCCCCTCTCTACCTCCTACCTTCTCTCTCACTCTCTTCTTGCCTCCCCTCTCTACCTCCTACCCCCTCTCTCACTCTCTTCTTCCCTCCCCTCTCTACCTCCTACCCTCTCTCATTCTCTACTTCCCTCCCCTCTCTACCTCCTACCCTCTCTCTCACTCTCTTCTTCCCTCGCCTCTCTACCTCCTACATTCACTCACTCTATTCTTCCCTCCCCTCTCTACCTCCTACACTCTCTCTCACTCTCTACTTCCCTCCCCTCTCTGTCTCCTACCCTCTCTCACTCTCTACTTCCCTCCCCTCTCTACCTCCTACCCTCTCTCTCACTCTCTTCTTCCCTCCCCTCTCTACCTCCTACCCTCTCTCTCACTCTCTACTTCCCTCCCCTCTCTACCTCCTACCATCTCTCTCACTCTCTACTTCCCTCCCCTCTCTACCTCTCCTCACAATTCTTCCCATCCAATGAACTTTCATAAATTATCTTGTTTCCATTTCATCCTCCCAATTTATATCCTCATCCCTCTTTGCATGTCCTAGTTTTCTTGTTTCCATGTTCTTTGTCGATAAGGGAGAGGGAGAGGGAGAGGGAGGAAGAGGGAGAGAGGATATGGAGGGGAGAGAGAGGGGAGAGATGGGGGATAGGGAGAGAGAGAGTCCTAGTTTTCTTGTTTTCATTTCCTTCATCAATAACCTAGTGAGGGAGAGATAGAGGGGAGAGATGGGGAGATAGAGAGCACAAGCGAGATGTCCAAAGAGATATGGAGAGATATTGAGAGGTAGAGGGACGATAGAGATATAGGGAGATAGAGGTTTAGGGTTTCTCAGATTTAGGGGTTAGGGGTTAGGGTTTTGGGGTTTTGAGAGAGAGAGAGAGAGAGAGAACGTTGGTTGGGTTTATGAGTTTAGGGTTTAGGGGTTTAGGGTTGCTCAGGCTTATGGTTTATGGTTTAGGGGTTTTAGGAGAGAAAGAGAGAGAGGTTTAGTGTTTCTCAGGTTTAGGGGCATTTTTTAGGGTTTATGAGTTTAGGGTTGCTCAGACCTTTAGGGGCATTATAGGGTTTATGAGTTTAGGGTTTCTCAAGTTTAGGGTTTATGGGGTAGGGTTAAAGAGGAATTATTTATGGTTTAGGAGTTTAGCTTGGTTGCTTGAGTTTAGAGTTTAGGGGTCAAGGACATTATTTGAGGTTTATGAGTTTAGGGTTGTTCAAGTTTAGGGTTTAGGGTTTAGGGGTTAGACTTTAGGGGAATTGTTTAGGGTTTAGAGGTTTAGGGTTGCTCGGGTTTAGGGGTTAGGGGTTAGGTTTAGGGTTTAGAGAGAGATAGAGACAGTGGACTGATAGAGATTGGGAGAGATAGGGAGATAGAGGTTTAGGGTTGCTTCCAGGGTTTATGGTTTATGGGTTTGGGGTTTAGGGGTTTAGGGTTTCTCATTTTTAAGGGTTAGGGGTTAGGGGTTAGGGTTTAGTGGTTAGGGGTTAAGGTTTTGAGGTTTAAATTAGGGTTTATACAGAGAGAGGACTGATAGGGAGATATAGAGGAGACTGAGGGGAAAGATAGGGAGATAGAGGGTGAGGGACATGGCCAGAGACATAGGTAAAGAGATTGAGAGGTGGAGGGATGATAGAGATAGGGAGATAGGGGTTTAGGGTTGATCAGTTTTAGGGTTTAGGGGTTAGGAGTTTAGAGAGGGAGAGATAAGGAGATAAAGGTTTAGGGTTTAGGGGCATTATTTAGGGTTTAGGGGTTTAGAGAGAGAGGGAGACCAAGAGATAGATATATACTTATACATAAAGGTTTGCATAGATATATATACTTATACATAGAGAGAAAACACTTATACTTGTTTGCATGCATGAAAGCATAAAGGTTTCATGCTTCCCAAAATGTGCTTGCGTTATAACGTGAGCACATTTTGGGAAGCAAAAAAATGGGAAAAAAACACATGGGATCCATGATTCAGACCCCACATGTTTATTATTCCCTACTTTTCATGCATGCACTTGTAGGTCCAAACGAAACATTCCTAGCTACCACGAATTCTGAGAACTGCTCTATCATAGTTTGGTAGTTTTTTGGTCTTAGGGATCCTAAGGGACTTTGCCAGTAGCATGTTGCCCCAAATGACTGGGACACTTGGCACACGAAACAAGACCTTCCCTGGTATTTACCCACCCACCCTGATGCGTTGGCACAGTCAGTTTGGCCCCATGAGATATGAATGCAAAATGTCACTCCTAGCACCTTTCCACTGCATGAAACTAAAGCATTTTGTAAAAATGCATTTGATTTTGGCACGGTCAAATGGATTGGAGTTGACCAAAAATGAGAGAGGTTATTGTGGATGGACCCCACGTGCATCTGTAGGTCTAAACGGAACGTTCCCAGTTGCCACAAATTCTGAGAATTGCTCTATCATAGTTTGGCAGTTTTTTGGTCTTAGGGATCTTAAGGGACTTTGTTGATAGCCTATTGCCCTGAACGACTAGGATGTTTGGCACACAAAATGAGACCTCCCCTGGTATTTACCCACCCACCTCGATGCATTGGCGCAATTGGTTCGGCCCCACGAGCTATGGAATGCTAAATGTCACTCCTATCACCTTTCCACTGCAATACACATGTAATGAAACTTCAATACACATGTATAGACAAGGTGTTCAGGACATATATTTCATCCATTTGCTTTATAAATGATAGCCAACTTACCCTTCAGAAGCTTGTGCATGGATTTTTTTAATGTCATAAGCTTTTTGGTAATTTTTTAGGGTTATGAGCATTGAAAAATGAGATTTTTTTTTACATTTTGAGCACCAACCTACCCTCCTTATGGGTCCAAACGTGGTAATGTACAGTTGGGGTTTTTGATAATCTTTGGCAAGTTTAAAAACCTTATTTCTTTTATCAAAAGGTGTCATTTTTTTCCTTAAAAGTAGTTGTCATCACCATGTTTACACCTATAATTTCTAATTTTAACGCCTATTTCATATGCTTGCCCCTCCACACTTGCCTTAGTATAGATACAAAGTCTTAAAATTTTCTTCTTTGATCAAAATGTAGTTGTATTGCATATTGAAGGCATTCTTATAGAGAAAAATTAGAAATTCCTTGCCTGAATTAGCATTTTCAGCCTAGGGCTTGATAGTTTATGGTAGTGGAAAGAGTTTGGAGGCCCTCATGGTGTTGGATGTTCATCATTTCTAGATATTGTATGATTTAAATGAAGAATTTCATTTGGGAGTTAGATCTAATTGCATAAACTAATGGCTAGTGATTTGATTTGATTCATTTGTATGAGTACAATCTAGTTTGATCATTGTACTTATGTAATAGGGTTGATATTTTGATGCAAGAGCATCCAGTGGTGTAAGGGCAATCTTGCATCACCCAAAAAAGAAGTTAATTCAAAATCATTGTAGTTGTTTTCAGTTCTTTCCATAATTAGTGTTTCTAGTTCCATAATATCCTGAATAATAATGTAGGACTTTCAGTTTTTCCAAAACTGCTAAAAATAACAAACTGCCAGTTTTGGACAGTTTACCTGCCATTTTAGGAAAGTTTGCATTTAGGCATGGATTGAAGCGAAAACTTGCAGAAAGCTTCATAACGGAAATATAATACCTTTGGCGAAGGAATTAGGCAAAGATCATTTGTGAGCTGAAAGATATTAAAGTTTTTGTTTTCTAAAAAGTCGCTAAAATTTTCTAAAACAAGATATGACGCACTAAAACATCCCATACCATCCTGAAAAGTTGACAAAAATCCATTTACATATTTTCAGCGTGATAGTTCACATTGTGAGATTTCCTACACTTAAAATGGTTCATCAATCGGACACCCAAATCAAAAGTTATGCTTCCTGGAAGTTGACCTACTTTTGGAGGGAGTTGCAAATTTTGAAATTTAGTTGGAAGCTGCCAAAAAGTGCTATTTATGACTATTTTGGGAACCCTGGGTAGTAGTAGAGTTAAGGGGGGGAAGTGTAGAGTCAAGAATAGGTGGGAAAATAGAAACCCTAGCTAATTTGGGGTTACAGAAGGCTGAAGATTCCAGAGTCTTGAGGTTGGGAAAGTTGTAATGTGTTGCAGCCAATAGAGGATTCATCCTCTAATTGTACTGAGCTTATGTAATGTAATGTGTTGCCTAAATCAATAAAATAACATCTCTATTTTCTGTGTGTAATTTATGTTGTTGTGTGTTTTATGATTTACCCCCTTCATCATATTTTGATCTTATTTGGGATGCAAGGATATGGAGATCAAGGTCTTATTACATTCAAGGAATTGTCTACAGGGCTATATACAAGTTCATCACACATGATTCACATATCTAGATTCATTATTGGCAATCAATTGTTCATATGCAAGGCATTATCTTTGACTAGACTATCATATTTCCTTGTTGTTACAACCTATTAAGATTATCACAAAACTCATTAAGAACCCAAAGAATTCACTATTCCATCTAGGGTGATCATGGCTAAAATAGGGGTTGTAATTTTACATGAATAGAAGGTTAAGAAAACCCCATACATATTATATCAAAGGGAGAATGTTACAACATTCTTGATTGTAGAAATGTAGTTATCTTGAGGCATCTGTCTCCTAACATTGTTGCAACATGTTACAAAAGGGTTTAATTCATTAATTGTGTCTATTCTTTAATTCATTAATTATGTCTATTCTTTGTCTATTCTTTGTTGTGAAGAAAATACAATTGACATGTGTAAAGACAAATTCCATAACCTTTGCCAACGTCCTCCCTATCTCTACCAAAATAGGATCTTTGAAACAATGATGGACAACCATCAAAGTATAAAGAATATAGGAATTTTGTCACATGTTGTGCACTTGCCCTTGTAGATATGTATGCAAAGTGTGGAAGCATAGACAAGGCACGTGGACTATTTGATAGAACACGTGATTTTTGGCTTTCATTATGCTTTATCTTACTACTCATTCTTGGTGTATACTTCACTTGAAGTTATTACGAATATGTTTGAGGGCTTGTATTCTTCATGGTGAATGCTTGGTTGTGGTGAATTTTGTGTAATATTGAGTCTTCTAGTTGTTTCTTCTCTTTGGGTACTATGACCCTATTACATTGTTGGATTCAAGTGGGTTCTCAAGTGTCACTTCTTTGGGTTGATTGTGTTTTACAATAGTGGTAAGGGTTTGTGAAGGTGTTTGTGAAGTTGACTGTGATGGATATTATGTAGGTTTTATTTTGAATGGTGGAAAAAGGTTTGGTTTCTCGAGAAGTATTATACATTTGGAATTTATCTTATGAGCATTATGGTGAAGGTCAATGGCATTGTGTTAGTCATAGTGACAAACCCTAGAGGCTTGTGCAGTGTAATATACCAATACTCAACTTCTCTCTCTCGTGTGGAGTATAAAGTTGGAATAGAAATATAAAATGCCAATCTTGGGTTAAAAACCTCATGGTGGGATCAACTTGTCCCTACACCCTTTATTAATGTGCTCGGAATGAATTTGTAGATGATGGTAAAGAAAAAATTAGAGTATCTTCTAAAATGACTAGTTTTCTCTTGAATATTGTTGTGGTTGTTAGTTCCATGTGTATAGTCTCATTGATAAGATGTATTGTTATTAGCCCTTAAGAACAAAGTGAAAATGCTTTACTTTGATTGAATATGCGGATAGCAATTATGTACGTGCATATGAGAAAAATGTTACCTTAAAAGAATTTGAAATATTTGCAAGGGCTATAGGATAGACCTATGGCTTTATTGCAACTCTAAAATGATTTTTAAGGAAACCCTTATTTATGGAATTGTTATTATGTATATTTTTGCAATAATTAATCGCAAAGTATATATGTTGCAATAATTGCAAGATATGCACAAAATGGATTTGTTGATAAGGATTTACAAACTTTCAAGAAAATACGATTGGTAGGTGTAAATCCAAATTCCACAACCTTAACCAACATCCTCCCTACCTATGCCAAAATGGGATCTTTGGAACACAGTATGGACATCCATCAAAGCATAAAGGATATGGGAATTTTGTCAAATTTGTTGTAGTTGCAACTACCCTAGTAGACATGTATGCAAAGTGTGGAAGCATAGACAAGGCACGTGAACTGTTTGACAGAACACCTCAAAGAGTGTCATCTCATGGAATACAATAATTGCAAGATATGCACAAAATGGATTTGTTAATAATGCTTTAGAAACTTTCAAGCAAATTCAATTGAGAGTGTAAAGCCAAAATGTGATCTTTGGAACATGATATGGACATCCATCAAAGCATAAAGGATATGGGAATTTTGTCAGATCTTGTAGTTGCAACTATCCTAGTAGACATGTATGCAAAGTGTGGAGGTATAGACAAGATACATGAACTATTTAACATGATGCCTCAATGAAATGGCATCTCATGGAATACAAAGATTGCAAGATATGCAAAAAATGGATTTTTTTGATAACACTTTATAAACTTTCAAGAAAATGCAATTGGCAGGTGTAAAGCCAAATTCCACAACCTTAGCCAATATCCTCCTTGCCTATGCCAAAATGGGATCTTTGGAACATGGTATGGACATCCATCAAAGCATAAAAGATATGGATTTATTTTGTTAGATGTTGTAGTTGCAACTGCCCTCAGAGACATGTATGCAAAGTGTGGAAGCACAGACAACACACGTAAACTATTTGGCATGATGCCTCAAATAAATGGCATCACATGGAATGAAACGATTGCAAGATATGAAAAAAATGGATTTTTTGGTAAGGCTTTAGAAACTTTTAAGCAAATGCAATTGGCGGGTGTAAAGACAAATTCCACAACCTTAGCCAACATCCTCCCTTCATATGCCAAAATAGGATCTTTGGAGCATGGTATGTACATCCATAAAAGGATAAAGGATATGGGAATTTTGTCAGATCTTGTAGTTGCAACTACCCTAGTATACATGTATGCAAAGTGTGGAAGCATAGACAAGGTACGTGGCATCAATGAAATGTCGTCACATGGAATGCAATGATTGCAAGATATGAAAAAAATGGATTTTTTGATAAGGCTTTAGAAACTTTCAAGCAAATGCAATTGGTGAGTGTAAAGACAAATTCCACAACCTTAGCCAACATCCTCCCTTCATATGCCAAAATGGGATCTTTGGAACATGGTATGGACCTCCATTAAAGCATAAAGGATATGGGAATTTTTTCAGATCTTGTAGCTGCAACTACCCTTGTAGACATGTATGCAAAGTGTGGAAGCATAGACAAGGTACGTGAATTGTTTAACATGATGCCTCAATGAAATGCCATTTCATGGGATGCAATGATTGCAAGATATGCAAGAAAAATGGATTTTTTGATAATGCTTTATAAACTTTTAAGAAAATACAATTGGTGGGAGTAAAGACAAGTTCCACAACCTTAGCCAATATCCTCCTTGCCTATGCCAAAATGGACATCAATCAAAGGATAAAAGATATGGGAATTTTGTTAGATATTGTAGTTGCAACTGCCCTCGAGGCATGTATGCAAAGTGTGGAAGCATAGACAAGGCATGTGAATTATTTGGCATGATGCCTCAAAGAAATGTCACCTCATGGAATGCAATGATTGCAAGATATGAATAAAATAGATTTTTTGATAAGGCTTTAGAAACTTTCAAGCAAATGCAATTGGCAGGTGTAAAGCCAAATTTTGAAACCTTAGAAATGGTATCTTTGGAACACAGTATAGACATCCATCAAAGCATAAAGGATATAGGAATTTTATCAAATGTTATATTTGCAACTACCCTGCGAGACATGTCTGCAAAGTGTGGAAGCATATACAAGGAACGTGAATTATTTGACACGATGCCTCAAAGAAATGTTGTCTCATGGAATGCAATGATTGAAAGATATGTACGAAATAGATTTTTCATAAGGCTTTAGAAACTTTCAAGCAAATGCACAAAAGAAACTTTCAACCAAATGCAATTGGCACGTCTAAAACCAAATTGCACAACCTTATCCAACATCCTTCTTGTCTATGCCAAAATGGGATCTAAGGAA
Source organism: Cunninghamia lanceolata (assembly GCA_027924645.1). Lineage (NCBI taxonomy): Eukaryota > Viridiplantae > Streptophyta > Pinopsida > Cupressales > Cupressaceae > Cunninghamia > Cunninghamia lanceolata. Next base: position 2,395,425 of record BSBN01001254.1, read on the forward strand.
CATGGTGTGAACAACCATTAAAGCATAAAGAATATAGGAATTTTGTCACATATTGTATTTGCAGCTACCCTTGTAGACATGTATGGAAAGTGTGGAAGCATAGACAAGGCATGTGAACTGTTTGACATGATGCCTCAAAGAAATGCACAGTCTCATGGAATGCAATGATTGCAAGATATTCACAAAATGGATTATTTGAAAATGATTTATAAAATTTCAAGCAAATGCAATTGGCGCGTGTAAAACCAAATTCTTATAATGATAATTGATCGTCATATTAAAGATTTAATATAAACTGTCATATACATAATGTCATGAACATAACATCTAGTATATATATAAAGCCATATAGGCATGTCCAAATAAATCCATACAGACATATACAAAAATATACATCGGTAACATACAAAATTATGTATACAAAGCCACCTAGGCGTACAAAAAATGTCCCAAAATCTAGTTTCTTATGGACTTTCATCAAATAATCGAAGGCCATTGCTTGGCCATGAAGATGGAGAGCCAATCAATGACCCATCCTCTATCTCCCGTTGAGTAGACCTCCTCAACAGAGCTTTTTGTAGCTCCATCTGTTAATATAATCAAATAATATGCACATTAATATAGAAAACATGAAATATATAACATCACATATGTAATCGATTACTTACCACTATCTGATGATCACTCTTGATCATCTTTTCTCTCTCTTCATCCGTAGTTGGATGGGTTGGAGTTGTGACCTTCTATGAGAAGCATCAAGAAGCAAAATTGACTAAACATAAATATTATTTATGTACATCAAATGACATGAGATAAAACAAGAAATACAAAATGACATCTTCATGTTATTGGCTTATACCTCGGTCAAAGGATTTGAAGACAAAATGGCTACAGCAATGCCTTCCTGCGTTGACTCACAAAGATGAGGAGGAGTCTCCATATTCAGCATCTGAAAATAGAGTTCAAGGTTATTCAACCAAAATAGATACATAACATTATTTAAATGCATAATTATTAAAATGGTTAAATTTACCTCCGTATAAGTGGTTTTGTGCCCAGGGGATCAAGGAAACCATGGAGGTACTGGTGAAGCTCCCTATTGAAATCATCAAATTATCACTAAATAATATTACCATTGATATATGTACAATATTTATGATCATGTGATAAATTGCAAACCTACTAACTTGACCTCCTCTCATAACCCACCAATGGACAACTAACAGAGGCAGGATGAAGACTTTGAGCTTGGAATTTCATTGCGCATACAATTACATACATTAATTTTGAATTATAATATAGATCTAGTCATATAAAATTAATTACAAATTTTAAATAAGAATATATTAAATCAAGATGAAACTTGTAAAAAATTACCTAAGAGTCAATGCCAAATGTACGTTGTAAGACATCATCTGTGAGAACAATATCATCCAATATGGATGTGTCCATCATTGGATGTTGCCCCTGCGTCGCAACATCCTGCCGCAAGTCCTGCATCCCATAATCACACAGGGTCCCACATGAACTGTACAAATGTGGGGACAAATGATGCCTGCTTCTCTCACCCTCTTCAGCTTGGGTGAGATCATCTTTGTGTTGTGCTAGAGACTGTGTGATAGCACTCAATGAATGCAGTGTCTCCACCTCAACACTCTCCTTCAAAGTCAAAGGGAGTGACACTTGTTCTGGCCTCAACATGGGTCTAGGTACATGGTTTTGGTCTCACTGATCCCCCTCTCTATCTTAGGCAGAGCCACCACCTCTGCCCTAGAACTCTCAAATGTTAAAATAAGTAGGAATCTACTGTTGGATCTAGGGCATACAACTGAGAGGGGGGGTGAATCAGTTGTATACAAACTTGCTTTCTATTTCAAACACTTGATTCGTCTTGTTAGTTAACAGCATATCAATTAATCATCCATGAAAGTAAAACGAACAAACACAAGAGCAGATAAACATCAACACAATGAACACCAAGATTTTGATGTGGAAAACCCGGTTAAGGGAAAAACCACGGGATGATTAACCCAAGGATTATTCTCTGTTAAAAGAATAAGAAAAAGAATGGCACTTGCCAATTAGGGCTCACTGCCCAAGCACACTGCTCACAAAGAGGCCCACTGCCTATAAGGAGACACACTGTCTACAAAGTGATAAGAATCACAGTCTTGAACTAGAGAATGACATCTTTACCATGTCCGGATCAATTCCATTTAAGCCCAAAAACCTCTGCTCTGCCTTCCGCACTTCTCTTCGCTACACCACTCTCATCCACACCATCCACACTGCAAAATGAACTCACAAACCTTTATTTATACAAGACATCGACTTAGGAACAATCATCTAAGTCGGCAATCAACCATAAGAATATCCGCAAGATGAATAACACATCCGGTTGGCCACCACAAGAACATTCGCAGGATGAACAACTCATCCGGTCGGCTAAACAGAGCAAGAACTTCATCCGGAAGATTATCTTCAATTTCAGGCTCTACCATCAATGCGGACCAACAACACAACCTAAACATGATCCACGGACATTTCCAAGCCTGCCTAAATGACCAGGTACATCCGCACTTCCTCTACTTATTGGAATCTCTTCTCTTCCTTATCTGAAACTTCAAGAACACAGTCTGTCGCCACTGTCAAAATGCAAAAGGTACTTCCGAACCTCCAAATCATACACAACTTGAGATGACACATCACAAGGACATCCCAAACACTCCTTCCAATCTGCAGATTAGGATTATACAATTCCAGACCTCACCAGACCTTTCTGTGATCCTCTGTCACCTCTGAACACTTGCTAGAACCAGTTCCACACCGATAGCCACAACTCCTTCAGATCTTCATGCGGACCTCTGAAATCTTAACTGAAGCATCTCAAGACTCATATATATAAACCCTTTAATCCGCATCCTCCGGTTCGCATCCTATACAATACATTTGCCTTCTTCTCATCACTGTTCTTCATTGTTCCTGACTGAGGCTAATTTTCTCAATATCCTCAGCACACTACTCATCGAATCCCTCTTGTCAATGCAATATGAGTATGTTGACATCAATGACAACATTGGTTCACCTCATACTTGCAACAATCTCCCCCTTTGTCATTGATGGCAACATATGATGTGAAAAACCATCAAGACAAGAACTTCTCCTTTCTGTCACAGCTCCCCCTATCAGCAACATGTCTTCTCCTCATTTACTACTCCCCCTTTGATCATCAGCTACTTGTTTTTCACATGTCTTCTCTCCCCCTTTGACATCAATGGCAAAGGGCTCATACTTGCAATTTTAACACATCAGAATCATACCAGCTACTCCCCCTTAGTAGCAGCTCCCCATCATCAATCCAGATCACAAGATATGACTGTGATATCCACTGGACTGATGCACATCAGTGCATCCTAGTTCATCACCGGAGGGGCCATGACCCCTAACTTCCCCTGGAGATATTCAAAAGAGTCCTTGGGAAGAGGTTTAGTAAAGATATCTGCAATCTGATCCTTGGATGGAACATACTCCAACTTGACTTCTTCCTTGTTCACTTGTTCTCTCAAAAAGTGAAACTTGATAGATATGTGCTTAGTCTTAGAGTGCAATATCGGATTCTTAGAAATATTAATTGCACTTGAATTATCACAGAAAATTGTGATAGGCTCCTCATAATCAACTTTAATGTCTCTTAGCATCTGCTTCATCCATAAGATTTGAGTGCAACTACCTGCTGCTGCAATGTATTCTGCTTCAGTTGTAGACAGAGATATTGCATCTTATTTCTTGCTTAGCCAAGAAACCAATCTCTTCCCCAAAAAGAATGCTCCACCACTGGTGCTCTTCCGGTCATCCACATCTCTTGCCCAATCTGCATCTGTGTAAGCATGAAGAGAGAAATCCGGATCTCTAGGGTACCATAGACCATACTCAGCTGTTCCTTTCAAGTATCTGAAAATTCTTTTGATTGCCATAACATGAGATTCTTTGGGATCAGCCTGGAATCTTGCTAGAAGACCAACAGCCTGCATTATATCTGGTCTGTTCTGAGTGAGATACAACAATCCACCAATCATTGATCTATACTTTGTCTGATCTGCCTTTGGGGAGTCATCATCTTTGCTCAACTTACATTCGGTTGCCATGGGAGTGTTCATTGGCTTTGAATCTTCCATACCAAATTTCCTTAACAATTATTTCACATATTTGGTCTGAGAAATGAAGATCCCTTTCTTTGTTTGAGTAATTTGCAGACCCAAGAAGAAATTCATTTCACCAAGCATAGACATTTCAAACTCACATTTCATCTGATTTGCAAAAGTTTTGCACATACTATCTCTTCCTCCAAAAATGATATCATCCACAAATACTTCAACAATCAAAATATTTTCATGATCAATTTTGAAATATAAGTTACTGTCAGCAGTACCTTTGCTGAATCCAATCTACACAAGATGCTTATCCAACCTTTCATACCATGCTCTTGGGGCTTGTTTTAATCCATACAGTGCTTTCTTCAACTTGCAGACCATATCATCATTGTCAGACAATTGAAATCCATCCGGTTGTTCAATGTAAACTTCTTCTTCCAGATCACCATTTAGGAAGGCAGACTTGACATCCATCTGATATACCTTGAAGTCTTTAAAGGCAGCAAATGCAAGAAATAATCTGACTGCTTCAATTCTTGCCACCGGAGCAAAGGTCTCTTCAAAATCAATTCCTTCTATTTGAGAGTAGCCTTTGCAGACCAATCTAGCTTTGTTTCTTATTACTTCACCAGCTTCATTTAATTTGTTCTGGAAGACCCATTTGGTTCCAATCACATTCCTGTTTCTAGGTCTAGGAACAAGATCCCAAGTATGATTTTTCTCAATTTGCATTAATTCATCTTTCATTACTTTGGTCCAGTTTTCATCATTGCAGGCTTCATTTACTGTTTTAGGTTCAATCTTTGATATCGGACAACATTCATCCTGATTTTGAGCAACATTCCTTCTAGTTTGCACACCTTTGCTTCTGTCACCTATGATCTGATCTTCAGAGTGGTTCAGTGTTACATACCTTGGAATTTTGGGAGTATCCTGCACTGTTGCTTCTTGATCAGGCTCATTCAAACCTATCTCTTCTTCTTGATTTACCGGATCAGGCTGACTCTGACTTACTGGAGAGGATTGAGTTCCTTGAACCTGAACACCGTCTTGGTCATCTTCATCAAACTCATAAAATCTTGAGGGCTTCTCAATTCCTTCATCAACTTTCACATTAGTGCTTTCTATCATCTTCCTCAGTCTCTTATTGTAACACCGGTATGCTTTGCTTTGAGTGGAGTAACCCAAGAAAATTCCTTCATCACTTCTAGCATCAAACTTTCCTAGATCTTCATCTCTTTTAATATAACACTTGCTACCAAATACTCTGAAATATTTCACAGTAGGAGTGATGCCAAACCAGAGTTCATAGGGGGTCTTACCGGTATTGTTTCTGATTTGAACTCGATTTAGAGTGTAGACTGCAGTGCTGATAGCTTCTTTCCAAAACATCTGAGGAACATTTGCTTCCAACATCATTGTCCTGGCAGCTTCCTGGATGGTTCGGTTCTTTCTTTCAACTACTCCATTCTACTGTGGAGTCCTAGGAGCAGACAATTGTCTCCTTATACCCTGCTTCTCACAAAAGTCAATGAACTCACCAGATGTAAATTCACCACCTCTATCAGACCTTAGACACTTCAGTTTCAATCTGATTTGATTCTCTACCATAGCTTTGAAGATTTTGAACTTCTCAAATGCTTCTAATTTTTCTTTTAGGAAGGTAACCCACATCATCTGGGAATGGTCATCAATTAACAACATGAAATATCTATCACTTTGCAGACTCTTGATTCTTGTCGGACCACAGAGATCAGTATGTACTAATTCTAACAATCTGGTAGAGGACTGATCTTTGCTTTTGAAAGAGACTCTGCTCTATTTAGCTAGCTGACATTCTTTGCACAAACTATTTGTAGGTTTCATCAATTTTGGAAGATCTCTTACAGCCTGAGTATTGCTTATCTTGATGATGTTATCAAAATTTACATGATGCATTCTTCTATGCCATAACCAACTCTGATCAACTTGAACAAACAGACAACTTTTATTTGAACCAACCAAATGAAAGATATTACCTTTTGTCTGAGTACCGGATGCAATTTTAGTTCCGGAGCTTGTAAAGATTCTGCATTTTCCATTCTTAAACTGGAGATCATAGCCTTTGTCTACTAACTGACCAACACTGAGAAGATTTTGCTTCAATCCTTCAACATATAGTACATTACCTGTTTTGCTCTTTCCATCAAAGGAAATAGTTCCCCTACCTCTGATTCTGCCAGCAGAATTGTCACCAAACTTTACCATTCCTCCTTCATACCTTTCCAAATTCAAGAACTTATCCTTGTCACCAGTCATATGGTGAGAACATCCACTGTCAATAACCCAATCATCCTTTTCTTCCACTTGAGAAGCCAAAGCTTTTTCCACAACCTTGTGATTGACAGATTCAGAGAGTATTGAATCTTCTTCCTTGATGGCAATAAACACCCATTCATTTCTGGATTTGCTTCCTAGTTCTGATTCATCATCTGTTACTCCTTCATTGTCATCTTCTTCATGAACATAATAGCAATTCTTTTGAAACCTTTGTCTGTTAGTATTAGACCTTGCAGATCTTTCTGGACATCTTGAAGCAAAATGACCAATCTTATTGCAGTTGAAGCACTTAAAGGGTAGTTTTCCTTCATACTTACCGGATCCTCTTGGTAGTCTTTTTGCAATGAGGGCTTCAAGTTGAGCTGTTTCTGCTTCTTCTTCTTCCATGTCTCTTCTTGCTTGATCATACCATGACATCTTCCTTGAAGAGTTTTCTCCCGGATCAAATCTCTGTTTGCCTTTCACATAGGCACTGGCTTTGAAAGCAGATTCAGTCTTGGGAGGATCATCTCCAAACTCGGTCATTTCAAATGCAGCTAGCTTGCCAGCCAATTGTTCTCTTGTGACAGTTGTGTGGGCTCTGAATTCATCAATTGCAGCAACCTTGATTTTGTAGGCAGTAGGAAGGGATCTGAGGATTTTGCAAACAATCTCATTTTCATCCAGAGTTCCATTAGCATTTCTAATTCCACACACTAGTTCATTCACTCTTGGCATAAAAGTAGTGATGTTTTCATCATCTCTCATCTTCAATCTTTCAAATTTCCCTTTCAGACTTTGCAACCTTGCACTCTTGACAAACTCATCTCCTTCATACAGAAGTTCCAGTTTAGTCAGGATCTCATATGCAGTTGGTAGGTCAATAACATTTGAGAGATCTGAGTCATTCAATGCGCTTAGAAGAGCTTCCTTGGTCCGCAGATTGTTTTCAGCATCTGTGATTTCATTCAGAGTTGTCGGACCACCTTGTGGAGGTACATATGGTTTTGAAACCATGGCCAAGTATGCTTTTCCCATACATTCCAAGTGACATTTCATGCGACCCTTCCAGAGAGTGAAATTGGTTCCATCAAACTTCAGACTATCCTTTTTGTATGACGACATCCTGGATCTCCTCAAGCGGTTAAGCTCCTTTCAGAGGAACTTGGCTCTGATACCAATTGTTGGATCTAGGGCATACAACTGAGAGGGGGGGTGAATCAGTTGTATACAAACTTGCTTTCTATTTCAAACACTTGATTCGTCTTGTTAGTTAACAGCATATCAATTAATCATCCATGAAAGTAAAACGCACAAACACAAGAGCAGATAAACATCAACACAATGAACACCAAGATTTTGACGTGGAAAACCCGGTTAAGGGAAAAACCACGGGGTGATTAACCCAAGGATTATTCTCTGTTAAAAGAATAAGAAAAAGAATGGCACTTGCCAATTAGGGCTCACTGCCCAAGCACACTGCTCACAAAGAGGCCCACTGCCTACAAGGAGACACACTGTCTACAAAGTGATAAGAATCACGGTCTTGAACTGGAGAATGACATCTTTACCATGTCTGGATCAGTTCCATTTAAGCCCAAAAACCTTTGCTCTGCCTTCTGCACTTCTCTTCGCTACACCACTCTCATCCACACCATCCACACTGCAAAATGAACTCACAAACCTTTATTTATACAAGACATCGACTTAGGAACAATCATCTAAGTCAGCAATCAACCATAAGAATATCCGCAAGATGAATAACACATCTGGTCGGCCACCACAAGAACATTCGCAGGATGAACAACTCATCCGGTCAGCTAAACAGAGCAAGAACTTCATCCGGAAGATTATCTTCAATTCTGAGCTCTACCATCAATGCGGACCAACAACACAACCTAAACATGATCCACGGACATTTCCAAGCCTGCCTAAATGACCAGGTACATCCGCACTTCCTCTACTTACTGGAATCTCTTCTCTTCCTTATCTGAAACTTCAAGAACACAGTTTGTCACCACTGTCACAATGCAAAAGGTACTTCCGGACCTCCAAATCATACACAACTTGAGATGACACATCACAAGGACATCCCAAACACTCCTTCCAATCTGTAGATTAGGATTATACAATTCCAGACCTCACCGGACCTTTCTGTGATCCTCTGTCACCTCTGAACACTTGCTGGAACCGGTTCCACACCGACAGCCACAACTCCTTTAGATCTTCATGCGGACCTCTAAAATCTTAACTGAAGCATCTCAAGACTCATATATACAAACCCTTTAATCCACATCCTCCGGTTCGCATCCTATACAATACATTTGCCTTCTTCTCATCATTGTTCCTGACTGAGGCTAATTTTCTCAATATCCTCAGCACACTGCTCATCGAATCCCTCTTGTCAATGCAATATGAGTATGTTGACATCAATGACAACACTAGTTCACCTCATACTTGCAACATCTACTTGAGGAAGAACTTGCAATGGAGTTTCCTCAAGAAATATTGTGGCACCTCATTGTTGTTGCATGGATGCTCGTCAAACACCATGTACCATCTATCCCAAAAGTTTTGGGATATATCTTGATTCCTACACCAATGAATAGGGAAGCATTTGCAAGTCTCTTCTAATCTTTGGCTAGTTTTAGGATTAATAAAGTGTGAACATAATGCAGATTTTATAATTTTTTCATTCTTCACTTGTTCATAAGACAATTTGTTAGCATAGTATTTCTAACACCTCTCCCTATAGTCTAGAAATTCAATGATTTGTTTTGTCACCAATTCAGTGTGAGAAATAATCATCTCTAATGACTTCACAAGCGCTCTCCTATGATTGGTGCTTGCACTTGGATTGTTTAACATTTCAATTAGGGTTTGAAGATGTTTTTTTATTTTCCTCTATTTTCCCTAAATAGTTTTCTTGAGTATCTCTTTCATGGTGAGGACGTGAAGGTGGGGGGTTTTGAGGGATTTGAGGGTTTTCTAGGTTGTTTTGACCCTCCTCAATTGGATTTGTGTTTTGTCTTGCCTCATTAACTGTAAATTCAATATAAAAAACTGATCAAACATTGCAAAAGTCAAAAATTCTTTTCAAACTCACAAAAATTAATCAAACCCTACCTTATTCAGTTGCTAGACCCTCTACATTTGCTTTACGTCTTTGGGAGTGGTTTTGGCGAGGTAGCATCATGAAAACGTCGATCTCTCTTTGCACTTGCTTAATTTTCCCTTCCTTGAATGCGCTCACGCTATGTCACTAATTTTTCTCTCCAAACTCTATTTTTAGCCGTGGGTATGAGGAAATGTCTCTTTTTTTTACTTTTATGTAGAGAAAAATGCAAGCACATTATAACATTCTCATGTTATAACACACTTTCATTTTACTCTGCATGGGACCAAAAAGTCATGTGGCAACTTTTTGGTCCCACAACTCCATGCATATACCCACAACCCCACCTGCATCATGGAGATGCCTTACAATGAAAAGGTAGTATATGTAACACGCTTTATCACAATGTCTAAGATATCCAAGCATTTACCACATTATATGCCCCCACCTTAAAGTGGTTGCTCCCACTTGCCGGTAGCAATCACGTTTAAGGTAATGTTGAAAACATGCAAGGGAACAAGAGCTTTCACAAAGCCCATGTCCCAAAGTGACATGTGCTTACAATTGCTGAATTATTCCCAACAATCATGATAGAAACACATTAATATCATTTGCTAATAACTATTGATCAATAATATGCATGTACGAAAGATAATCAAAACAAGCTTTGGTTAGAAAATCTATTTTAAGATAACAACCAAATCATTTCATGAAACTGATACAGAAATAAGGCAACATGCCACTCAAACAAACCAAGGCTATACTTACAGGTTCAGAATTGAGTATAGCCACAAGGTTATACTTTAGGTATCTCAGAACTGAGTGTAGCTACAAGGTGAGACAAAAGTAATTCAAAGTGCATAGCAGTAGATTTAGAGTATTGTAAAGGTTTGTTACAACAAATTCACAACATGATACATGATCACATCACGACAAAAGTGTTTCTACTAGTCAAATGTCAGTAACAAATTACCCCCGTCTTCATATATGGACTGGGTCCATTTTTATTTTCTTGTTTAGGGATGCACGGTCCTTATCAGAAGTGTACATTTGTTATCATCATCTGTCGACTATTAGAGTCACAAGTACAAAGAAGAATGAAATCTCAAAAAATGAGAGAGGAGACAAAAGTGACTTAGGGTCACAACGTGGGAAGTTGCCCCCAAGACACCATCCACTACGTTATGCCCCCAAGGCACCACACATAACAATTGCAACAAGGGAAGTGTAGAAGAATAGAGAAACAAATAGAAGGAATGTCATGATGGAGGTGGTCTCCTTGTATCCTTGACCTTACAAGAGTATAAAGGGTCATCCAAGCAAACCTAAACAAAAAATTAATACTATACAGGGGAACACAACACAAGACTTAAGAGGAGGCCACCCGTGAGAGCAACTCAAAGAGGTGCTACATTAAGGGTGGTTGAATGAGGGAGAAATACTTACCTGTCAGTGGTTGTCCTTAATCAAATCATCTTCTTCCCAATCTTGATCTCCATATGAAATAGGTGGTACATAGGGCACTATAGCCCAACTTGAAACTTCTTCTTTTAGTTCTTCCTTTGATTCCATTTCTTTTAGTGGGATGTTCTCTTCTTGCGGAGACATTTTTTGAGCTAAGGCTTGGTGCTTTCTTCTTCTTTCCCTTGCATTTCTATTTCTTCAAGTCTTGTTAGTTATATTTCTCAAGGGAGTTTCTTTGTCCACCATCAAGGGTTCATGATTTTCTTCATTCTTCATCATTTTGGAAGAGGAATCTGGTACAAAATTGATTTTATGATTTTGTGGTGGATAGATTCGTTCTTGAAGGTTTTATCCTGATCCTTGTAAGGATGGTGGATGAGGAACCTCGCCAAAAAATCTTTTTTGTTTCATTCAAGGTGAATCCTTCAACTCGGGCTGCTTTTCGATCTCTATTTGTTGGATAGGAGGGATTGTAGCCTTGGAGGACTGAGAGGGTCCAGGAGTATTCTTGCCATATGATAATTCAACTATTTTCTTTGATTTATACTTTTGTTATGCCAAGAAGAATTAATCTTGTCTTGGTTGATTTGCTTCAATAGGTTGTGGCCAAAAATAATCCAAATTGAAATTTTTGTGAGTGGCTAATGGTTTAAATCCACTATGATGAATAACATGCACTCGACCTTTATGAGGGAACTTTAAGCATTTTTGAATAGTAGAAGGAAATACTTTCATGGATTTTAGCCAAGGATGTCCTAACTTCACACGAAAGAGATCTGAGGTGGGAATGATAATAAATGGTGCTTTTAGGGCTTTTTCAATCACCTTAATACAAAGTGTTATCTTTCCAATTGCAGGAAGAAAATAACCATTATGTGCTTTTATCATTATATTTGTTGGATCATAAGTATCTTGTGCTAGACATTCATGTATAAAAATTCTTCTATGATAACATTTGTCATGCAATTAGGATCAATAAGAGCTCCTCTTGTAGTATTTCCACTTATTCTTGTTGTTATATAAAGAGGACCATCAATATCTCTAATAGTGACCTCATGTGGTGTGAAGGATATGATGGGTTTAGGATCCTTCCTTTTCTTATAAGATCAGGGAGGAGCCACACCTCCCTTGTTATGATTGGATGCCATATATGTGAGACTTTTGTACACCAAGACATTAGTTTGAGGAAACTAGGTTTTTGAAGTCCTTGCAAAGATCAAAAACACATGAGTGTCACTACAAATGAAGTAATCACAATTAAGTTAAAAGTGTTGTACAAAAAGGCAATATAGACAACTTCAAGATTTATTGCAAAATGTGAAAGAGTTGTTATCTTCTTATGTTGAAATACACAATGTGTAATTGCAAAAGTATGAATTTTCAAATCTAGGATGTGAAATGATGCAAGATTTTTAAATGAATATTGATAAATATGCAATAAATCAATGCAAGATCTAATTTTAATAGACAACAAGCTGCAAATGCTCGAAGCTACGAGTTCACCAAAATGTTTAGTATGTAAAAGGAGAATGATGACAACTAGAATGTAAACTAGATTAAACCCTTTTCCATATAATATTCAAGGACAAGACCAAGCCAAATCACTACCAAACGAAGGTGGACTCAGTTGCTAGTCTAGTACTCATGGTATGTTATAGATGGATCAGATTTAATTCAACCTTTTTATCAAAACCTAGGTTAACAATGCATGAAACCCTAGTTATACAATGATCTACTCATAACATAATAAATACAATAGATATCTAGAAACTAACTACGCAGGGATAGTTAGGGAGATGATAAAACCTATCTCCAGAAAGTAGAGGTGTTTGAGGACCAAGGTGGGACCACCCAAGTCCTAACTGGAAGAATCTACAGAAGGTTCAAACTGGAAAGTTGTTGTAAATGATGTCTTGATGTCAGATCTAAGTCCTGAAAAGGAAAAAGGACATGGGTGGTACCACCCAAGTCCTTGGTGGTAGAAAACTTTGAAACTGTCTCTGAATCTCGAAACCCTGATATGTACTTTGTCTTCACTAAAATGTTTAGTATGAAAAAGGAGAACTAGAATGCAAACTAGATTAAACCCTTTTTCATATAATATTCAAGAACAAGACCAAGCCAAATCACTACCAAATGAAGGTGGACCCAGTTGCTGGTCTAGTACTCATGGTATGTTATAGATGGATTAGATTTAATTCAACCTTTTTATCAAACCCTAGGTTAATAATGCATGAAACCCTAGTTCTATAATGATCTACTCATAATAGAATAAATACAATAGATATATAGAAACTAATTGCACAAGGATAATTAGGGAGATGATAAAACCTATCTCCAGAAAGTAGAGGTGTCGGAGGACCAAGGTGGGACTGCCCAGGTCTTGGCTAGAAGAATCTACAAAAGGTGCAAACTGGAAAGTTGTTGTAAATGATGTCTTGATGCCAGATCTAAGTCCTAAAACGGCAGAAGGACATGGGTGGTACCGCCCAAATCCTTGGTGGTAGAAAACTTTGAAACTGTCTCTAAATCTTGAAACCCTAATTTGTACTTTGTCTTCTTGTAGATCTATATTTTCTAGATCTTGCTCCTATAACATGCACACAAGAATATAAGAAGGGGTTTGGGGGTTATGGTGTTTAGGGACTTGCCTTAGTCAAATCCTGGGATAGAATTCAAGCTTTCCAACACCGTTGATTGATAAAGAGTGTGTACCCTCGTGGGGGCAGAGGCTAAAAACAATGATAATGAGATGATTCAAATGATGATGAACAAACAATGATATCACCTATGTGATGAACCCTTAGAATGATGAAGATCCTTCAACTCCTAAGGAAGAATAGATGATAGCTTCATATATGCAATAACAACACAAATCTTCTCTAGAATCACAATAAATGCTCTTGCTCACTTCTCTTCAAGATCTCAAGTTATGCCTTTTCCAACCTAGTTGATAATGAATCCAAAAACACACTTATATATGCTTTCCCACTCATAATCATAAATTCAAACCAAAAAGATCTGACAAGGAGAAACCTCTAAGAAGGTCCCAAGCTGACATAAACTTAGATTATCCCTAACCTAAAAGGAGGGAAATGGGTGGTACCACCCAGGTCCATCAGCCCTATTTAGGTCTGGGATAAGGTAAATGAAGGGGCCCATATTCCAATTTTTCTCTGGTGTCAAGCAATTTTGTGTCAGGATAAGCATTTTGAATGTAATCACGGGGACCTAGGAGCTAAACAAGGAGGTAAAAAGACATGTCGACACTTTTTACTCCATAACAATTATTTACCTTCTATGATGAGAGTAGAAGAGATTGCAGTGGTAGAGGATGAATTTGTAGTTGCAGATTGGTATGCGGATGTTTCATATTTGTGTGTAGAGATTGTAGAGGATGTTGTAGGTGAAACTTGGTGGAGGTGGTCGGTCTATGGTGGGATTGATCCCACAAAAGAGGAGATAAGAGAAGTGAGTAATTGAAGGAGGAGAAGAGAGAGCCATTGGCGGAGGAGGATGGTCTATGGTGGATGTGAGTCCACAAGAGTAAGGAGGAATAAGGTGCACACTTGGTGGAGGAGGATGGCAAGTGTTCCAGCTAATTGTTGGAAGAGGTGGAGGAAGAAATTATTTTTGTCTAAATCAATGATAGAGTTCACTATAGGTTGTTTACAAGCCAAAAGGGTATTTCTATTAATCAACTCCATTTTGTGAGTCCTACTCACAAAATCTTCCTACCTGGCATGTCTGATGCAGGAGCATCCCAAGAAAACAAGCAATCGACATCAACCAAAAAAGTGTAGGTTTAATCTTTAAATTTTGTTTATTTTTTGGGGCGCTTTGTTGACATCTCTCATCCTTGGAGTATAGGTGGAACAATCATATTTCACCAAATTGAATTTTTTCCATACTTGGGTTCCAGCGCACAATAGGCAATCTTCACGAAAATAATTATTCAGGTGGATGGGTGAGGTTTCACATCAAATCCTCTTACAGGTATATTGTTGACCCAATCCTAGAATTGATGACAAAATTTTCATGAGCAAACTCCTTAAGGTTTCCAAGATGTAATTGTTTCACAAATTGTGCTGGAAAATTGGTGAAACTTTAAAATCTCAAGTTTCATGAAGTTTGGTGCAAAATGGTTTGGTAGGAAGCTAGGTATGCACACCTCAGAAAGTTTTCAAAAGAATCTACGCTTCTGGTAAAAAGTTATATCAAAAGTTAGTTTTCAGCTTCATTGGCTGATTGTCGAATGGTACTGCTTAGTGTAGCTCACATATTTGCTTCTTTCAATGATACTTCTGTGACTGATTTGTCTAGAAAGGAAGAACTTGTGCATTTGTCTGGTGATATGAAGGTCAAAGTTGATAGAGATGAATCATCCATCACCCATAGGAGGCTGAATTGTAATGAGTTTGTATCAATTTCTTCATCAATATATTGGTTGTGTTCTCACGGATGTTTCAGGTTCGGGGAAAGTATGTGTCTATCCGTCCACAAAGATTAATTAACATTCTACCAATCACTAATGAAGCCTATAAAGGATAATATTAATGTTTGGGAAGTATGTGCAGAAGGGAATGATGCAGATCTGGGGAGAATTCAAACACATATAGGTGTAATTATTTGTTATTACTGAATGTTTGGTATGGTATTGGTGCAGCCTTATGCGGGAGTAAAGGTCTATTATTATTTGAATAAATACATATAATATTTCAATTCCAATTGACAAGGCATCACTAGGGATCAAGGGAAAACTCTTGTCTTGTGTTTGTAATGTCTTCAGATGTGATTGTGTAGTCATATATGTGCGTAGGCGAGGTTAACAAGGAATCTTTACCCAAGTGTTGAAGGGTGACACCTCACCACCAAGATACGTTCTCTTAAGTTTATCATTTAAGACAAGAAGTATAACGGTAGGAATGGGTTCATTCAATCCATGAATGTGAAGCAAGCCATTTTTTTGAAGAGTCTTTCTTGTTCAAATGTAATACCTAGCATTAAACTGCATGTCTTACCTCACATTTAATGTGTTGGTTAAAATATTAAAGATGCAGAAGCCAGCGTGGATATACCTTTGATGGGACACCTTATAAGGAAAATGAAGTGCTAGAATGGGAAAGATGAATAGACTTATGACTATTCAAATTCCAGACACATACACGATACATTTGACCCTGGACATAGATGAGAAGGGTGCTCGACCAAGAATAGAGAGACACCTGAAGAAGAGTGCCAAATTGGGAGAAGAATAGGAGACGCTACAATGTGAGAAAGAAAATCATATTGTGAGTTTTGGTTGCATCGTGCACTGAGAGTATAACATGTATGTGAAGAGGTTGCAAGTTTGGGAGCAAGAGGAGTGCATGACTGAGTAGAGGAAAGGAAGACCTACAGATTTGAAGGATTGAGCTGAGAGAGGCCATTGAGGGACCTATTGTAAATTTGATTTTTGATTTGTTTTGCAATTTGAATAAAATTAATTTTATTTTGTGTTGCAATCTTATTCTATGATTGTGAATTCAAATTGGAGAGAGCAGATGCATCTGCCTATGTGAGTGTGTTGAGTGTGTGTTTTGTGAGTAAGAGGGACCTTCTTGCATTAGAAATTGACTCCAAGTAGGAGTCTTCAGAGTATTTATGAAACATGTCCATCACTATGTCTTGAATGAAAAACAAGTACATTGTATCACAGGAATACAGAGTACTATTGAGGCCTCTCTAGAGTTATTTCTGGGCATGTGTTCCAATGGTAATATTCTAGAGCTCCTCTTACTTTATGAGTTCTTCCTTTCTGGTG
Organism: Cunninghamia lanceolata; assembly: GCA_027924645.1. Lineage (NCBI taxonomy): Eukaryota > Viridiplantae > Streptophyta > Pinopsida > Cupressales > Cupressaceae > Cunninghamia > Cunninghamia lanceolata. Next base: position 2,412,256 of record BSBN01001254.1, read on the forward strand.
CTACTGTAGGCCTTTTTTACAAAAAATGAGTCTTTTTGCATCCACAATAATTAGTCTAAGAGGTCAATTTATTCAGAATATAAAATAAAGGATTATACATTATTTTTAAGTAATAAATAATAATTCATCATAAAATCAAATGATATTCACATGGAAGGAGGTTCAATCAAGCTATAACAAGATGGTAATTTAGCTGAAATATGATGAGGTTTATTTTTACCTCATCACTCTCCCCCTCCTAAGGTTGAGCAGGACCTCCTACCCATTGTTGTGAGGGTCCTCCTAGTTTATTTTTCTTTTCTTCTTCCCTTCTCTTGTTATGCTCTTCATACAATGCACTATTATCATATATTGAATCTGATGAGGGTCCAATATTCAAAGACTATGAACAAAGTCTTTACCCATTCTTACCTTGAGGCTCCATGTCTGATATTCCCACTGAAATTGATCTCAAGTTACATGTACTAGAGGTGGTGCTTGGAGTAGTAGTGGTGGCCTAAACCTCATGCTAATCCACTTTACTTGTAGTTATTTTATTATTTTTGCCAACCTATGGACTCTCTTAAATGACTATTTGAGATTAGTTGGGGAAATCGTCTCTCTTCTTTTCAGATATATAGGCAAAGGTGTATATCTTTCCTCACATGTTGCAAAGGCTCTGTCAAATATCTGAGGACCAACAGTTTGGAAGGCTTCATAACAAATTCTAAGACTGTCATTATATTTTGGTTCCATTGCATCAAATTTCTTTAACCTCTTGAATTCTTTTCAGAATGAGAAAGGTTTATGATGATGGTGCCCCATTATTAGGCCAATAGTCTTTTTTGCTTGAAGATTCTCCATGGTTCTATTTTTCCAATTTATTTGATTCTATATTGTGGAAAAACGGTCTTAGTTGCACTTCTCCTACAAACAGGTTGATGTAAAAATCAATATATTTTTCAAGAATAAATTTTTGTGTAAAGAATTCACACAACAAATTCTTCTATTCAAGAGAAGCTATCTTGAAGGCTTCCATGAACTCTTTATGATTTTGGTTGTGGGGAAGATTTCAAGATATCCTAAGTAACTTCCATCTCAAAACCTATTCATTGAGAAACATATTGTACATCCTTGATGGTTTTCTATGAGATAAAAGTAACTCTCCAATTCTACAAAGTTCAGTCTTTGCCTCATATAGGTGGTCATATTTTCTGTGTAGCATGACAAGCTCAATTTTTAACCTACTATTTTCAGCCCCTACCTGCCTGAGGAAATAATGTGATATCCATGTTTGTAGTAAAATGAAAATATGAACCTGAAACCACTCCATTTTGGTAGGTTTAGTTTGAACCTCTTTATCTTCCATGACTGGTTTGGCTTGGAGTTCTTTTAATGCTTCTTCCATTTCTATATTTTGGTTGATTATGGCTATTAATTCTTCCTGATTCTTTTTTTGTTTCTCTATGAATGCTACTAAGAAATCTACAAAATTATTTGTTAAAATTTTAATTTGTTTATTCAAACTCCTTTGCAATTTTGTGTTTTCCTCAATTGTACCAATGACTGATTTGTCTGATTCTGTAGGCACCAATTTCCTTATTTCTTTTCTAAATTAATGCTTTCAATTCCTTGATTTCCTATTTCTATCCCAAAATTATCCGTTCCTATTGAAAAATTACATGTTTCTGATGCAAAATGAGTTGATCATTATGAGAGACCACTTGTTCCAATTACACAATTTTTTTCTTCTTGAAATAATTTAGCTATTTGATTTACACTGTCCTAGATTCTTGTATCATTGTGCTTCTTACCTAAGAATTATGTATTTTCAGAGATGGATGTGTCTTCGGAAGAGCTTTAGTATCAGGAAAAAAAGTGTGCTCTATTTCTTCTTCTACAATCACGGTTTCCCTAGGGATTTGATGGGTTTCTACCATGACTTTAGGGGTGTCTCCATAAATTATAAGAGCATCACTCGAGAAGGCTCCTTTTCTCTCTACAAGGGTTCCCTGGGTCCCTATATTTAGAGTTTTTCTCATTGCTTCATGCATTTCAATGTCCTCTGGAAGTCTTTGCTCAATTGGTATAGGAGCTTCCACTATGGTTCTTTGAACCATAGTTTCTTCTACAAATATTTTCCCTATTTCCATAGGTATTCTCTTAGTGTCTATTAGATCCCTCAAAGGAGAAGCTAATGTCTGTGGCAATGCCTCTGCTAGGTTTTCTTGAATTATGGGAGCCTCTATTGCAATAGAATGTTTACTCTGTTTGTTTTCTTTTAGAGTTGGGGTGTGGTCAAAAATATCAATGAAACTAGTATCAGGAGCCAAGCATTTACTTCTACGGAGGGGAGGAGGTCTTTGCAATTTATGCTTTGATCTTTGCTTCCTAGTAACTGACGACGCTATTTCCCTATCCTCATTAGAGACAATAATTTGAACTTTTTCTTTCTCTTTTAGAGCCTCCTCTAATGGCTCTTGAGCTTTTGATAGTACCTCTAAGGATTAAGAAGGGTGTGGCTCTGGAATCCCTTATTCCTTAGGAGAATTTTAGGTCTCCATATTTTCTTGTTCTACTTGGAGTTGTGTAGACTCCAGAATTCCCTGTTCCTGAGGAGGCTCTGGAGAAACTCCTTCTAGATCTATTGTTTCCACACCCAAGGGTTCCCTTGTTTCCAAATTCTTTTTAGTCATTTGGCTACCAGATTGTTGAAGAAAATTGTTCCATTTCTTATTTGTCTTATGTCATTTCAGGATTTGGTGTTTACATATCATGGTAATTAAACCATGATGTTTCAAGGGGCCATTTCCTATCTTGTATTTTTATATCATGCTTTCCAAAGAATGGAACAAATAAGCAGGAAGGTTGATTTTCATCTTAGATTTTGTTGCCCCATGGTGCAAATAGGTCAACATACAAAATGTTGGACTAACTACAGTGACATGCTGACCCTCATAGGTGATGAATTCCATCACCCAAGCCACTGCAATCTGCTAGAGTTCAATCAGGGTTTTTCTATTAATTCCTTTATTTTCACCCCTTTTTCCTGTTACTATTTGGGGAAGAGGTTCCCTTGGATCAACAAAATTACTAATCATTTAATTATAAGTATAATATCTTTCCTGAGAAAATTTACTCCTTCCTCTAGAATACCAATGATTTGAGAAAGAATTTGTGTACTAAACTTGATTTTATTTCCCCAAACAATTGCATGGTCTTTAGCAAAGTTCTGCAAGAACTCTTCTACTAATTCTATATAATGCCCCTTGAACTTCGTGAGAAAATCTAGTCATCCTGTAACGTCAAAAACCCCTGCAACATTCTAAATTGTCAACAATTTTTCTATTGAATCTGGCCGATCCTTTCTCTTTACCCCCATGATGATTGGTTAATAATATAAGGGAGAATTGAACTTGAAAGGTAAGGAGAAATTGTTTGACATGTTCATTGAGTTACAGGTATAGAAACTATTGAGTGATGACAGAAAAATGAGATGGATTTAAAAATAGAAGAGCAACTAAATGATTTTCTAGATAGCTTGCATTAATTACCCTCGTTGGTGCAGTCACGGTAGGAGGGTTCACATAATGAACTATTCAGACCATGCAACAAGAGTAAACACAATGGAAACAACTCAAAGAAATGGAACAAATGTAGATTCGATCATTCAATATATCATAGAATTCAAATACAATCTGGCTGGTAGCATGCAGGCTTACAATTAGGGCTCATAGGCCTGATTACATACATGCGTAAGATAAAGCTTTAAAGATCCTTCACACAAAATCTATACTATCAGCTATCACTATATTATGAACTACTTTCCTGGGGATCTATTACATGAATATATATCATCTCCAGACCAATAGATTCCTCTGCGTCGGCTAAGGAAGCTCACAAACTCCAATGAAGAGCTATAACGTGCACACAGATAGGTCAGACCTAAATGCATATAACACTTCCTCAAAAGAATGGAATAACATGTGGATCTCTGGGGAAGGTTGGACATGAACAAAGATCATTTAATGATGTGTCATTAGGTTCCACAATTCAAGGAATGCTCCACAATTCTTCTCCTTTAGTTGATTATCAAAGACTGTCAAGATGCTCTGTTCTGAGAAAACAGTCGATCTTATGATAGCGATATATTTCTGGTAATTGATCCAAATGCTTTGAATTCTGGATATGATATAGATGAATGAGTCTACATGCTAAATCCAAATCCACAAGATGTGAAATGAAACTGTGGTAGAATACCAGACCAAAAACTAAAACTACTTTTGACTGAACTACCTGAGTTAAACTGGAAAATGAAAAGAAACAAATTGAAATGCAAATGTTTTTGGTTGATGCAAGATTGCTCTTGAACTAGGGATGCTCCTACATCAGACATTCAGGGTTATTGAAAAATTGAGTCCCTCACTTTGTTGGGGCTAAGGGAGAACCAAGACGGTCCACCTCAGCCTAAGAAATCCATGATGAGTCTTCTTCTAGTCTTCCTTTCCACTTCATAAGATATTCTTTGTATTGTCTTCCTCTAGTACTACATCCAACTCTTTTGTCCAAGATGTCTTCAATCTTCTCTGGTGCTTGTTGTGGTAATTGCTTCTTCAAGTCTTCTTCCATGATGTCACTAAACTCTACTTCATGATACTGATAAAGGTCTACAATGTTGAAAATAGGTGATATACCCAATGTCTCTGGTAACTCCACTTCATATACATTTCCTAAATCAAATTTGTTAAGTATCTTATAAGGTTCAAACTTCTTCATCTTCAACTTGTTATATGTCCCAATTGGAAATCTTTCTTTTCTCAAGTACACCATTACTTCATCTCCAATTTCAAATTCCTTATGTCTTTGCTTCTCATCTGCCTTTTCCTTATACTTAATGTTCATATTCTCCAAATGCTTCTTCACTTGATTATCCATTATCTTCATATGGTTTGCAAATTCTTCTACTTCTGCACTTCTCTTTTCTTCCATGCTGATATCTCTTAATTCTGCTATTGCAAATTCTTCTACTTCTGCACTTCTCTTTTCTTCCCTGCTGATATCTCTTAATTCTGCTACTCCTCTAGGATGCACTCTGGTCACAATCTCAAAAGGTGTTTTTCTGGTACTCCTATTTACTGAATTATTGTATGCAAACTCTGCTTGTGAAAGAATCAAGTCCCAACTTCCTATCTTCTCTCCAACCAAACATCTCAACAAGTTTCCCAAACTCCTATTCACTACCTCTGTCTGTCCATCTATCTGTGGATGAAAAGTTGAACTAAACTTCAAATCTATCTTCATCTTCTTCCAAAGTGTCTTCCAAAATTATCCAACAAACTTTGTGTCTCTGTCTGAAACTATACTCTTAGGTAATCCGTACAATCTCACAATCTCCTTGAAAAATAGGTCAGCTACATGCACTGCATCAGTTGTCTTCTTACAAGGTATGAAATGAGCCATTTTTGAAAATCTATCCACCACTACAAATATTGAATCATGTCCCCTCTGTGTCTTAGGCAATCCCAGTACAAAATCCATGCTTATGTCTTCCCAAGGTTTCTCTGGTATTGTCAAAGGTTTATACAATCCAGTGTTCTGACTACTCCCTTTTGCAACTTGACAAACTCTACAACTATGTACAAATCTCCTAACATCCATATGTATCTAAGGCCAAAAGTAGTTTTCACTCACCAAAGCTACTGTCTTATCAATGCCAAAATGTCCTGCCAATCCACCACTATGTTTCTCCTTGATCAAAGTATCTCTCATTGAACTTCTAGGTGTGTACAACTGACTTCCTTTGAACAACATATCTTGCTAAATGAAATAGTCCAACCACTTACTCCTATCTATCACAATAGGTTCCTTACATGTTTTCCAAGGTTCTGCAAAATTAGTGTCTCCCTCATACATGTTCTCCAATTCATCAAAACCCAACACTTCAATTCTCATCTTTGTCAATAGGTTTCTTCTCCTACTTAATGCATCAGCAACTTTTTTTTATTTTCCACTCTTATGCTTCAACACAAAATTATAACTCTACATGAACTCTACCCATCTCATATGTCTCTGATTCAACTTTCTTGTGTGAATGGTATTGCTTGTGTTTTGCATTTTGTTGTTGTGTTGGGTTTTATGGGTGTTTTGAATGAGACTAACATTCTTGGTGTGTCCATTCATGTGAGGGGTGGGAGAAGAGTGAACCTCCTCGAGGTCACCTCTTTGTATTAGAATATTGTGGCCTTGAGGGCATATTGGTGAAGTTTTGGTGGTTTTTTTATGGCATGAGTGCCTTGGTGTGATATATTTCATGGAGGAGATTTTAGGCTTGAGGCCTTGTTTTGGAGTATTATTATTTTTATGGAGGTATTTTTAGGCTTGAGGTCTTGTTTTGGAATCATGAGATTTGGATGTAGGAGTGAACCTTTTGAGTAGAGAGAGTCCACTCTCCTACCCCCTTAAATCCATTTCTATGGATTTTGTGTTGTTTAAGCCTTATGGGTGTTCTTCTTGCTGTTATGTGATTGCATTGTTGTGTTGTGGTATGAGACCTGTGTGAAGATCGACCTCCAAGCTCGGGGGTGACCCACTTGCGGGTCTATGGAAGGGTGGAGAGCGTTTTGGTGGCTTGGAAGTTCTCCATTGTTTTGGTTTTGCAGGCTTTTGTTGAGAGACCTTTGGAGTTGGAGTTACCTTGTTATTTTCTTCATGGGTTATGTATCATATATGAATGTTTTTGAGCCATGGCCTTTTGGCCTTGTATTATTGTTTGGTAAGGGAAAACTCTCTATGTGTATGTTAGAAAAAAAAAATGTATTCTATGTAATCTTATTTATTTATTTCAAATGAAGTTGTTGTTCTTGTATTTCAAAAAAAAAAGTTGTTGTTTAGTTTTAGGTTGTGGTGAGAAAGAAAATATATGCATGTTATTGTGATGTTGCAAAAGAGAAAAAAATAATATTAGATTGTTGTGGTATTTAGACCATGAAAAGATTGTTATAGTTTTTTTTTTAAATTACAGCTATGAGTTGTTCATTAATCTATTTTTTCCTTTATATTTGCAAATAAAAAGGGATATGAGAAAGTTGTATTTATACATTTGTCCTATAATTATTTCTATGGAAAAAGAAAGATTATATTCTTACTGTGGTGTTTATAGATCTGTGTGTGTGTGTGTGTGTGTGTGTGTGTGTGTGTGTATAACTCATACTTGACATTTTACCTCTTAAATAAACTGTTGTACTTGAAAAAATAGAATTTTATAAATAATAACCAGAAGCGTATATTTTTTTAATATATATAGAGGTATATGTATACACACACACAGAGATATATATATATATAAAAACCTGTTATTATATATATGATTGTATGGAGTTTATTTATATTTTAAACTATGTATATATGTATAATATATATAATATATATATGCTCAGATGAATATTTGAAATTAAATAAAAAAATAAATCACAGACTATATTAGGTGAAACCCTAGCGGCGCTGCCTTTTTGCTAAGTTAAAGTTGTTTGTGAGAAGGATGGGGGTGATGGCTTGGTTGCCACCCTCGTAAGGCCTGCATTTTATACATAGAGTGGTGGGGGATAGATCCCCCACCCACTCCCCACCAATATGGTCGGGGTGGGTGGGAGACTCGCCCCCCACTAAACCACCATTTAACATTCCTTCCTTGCTATTAAAAAAAAACTCTGCAATGTCATATATGAACCGCCGATCATCCTTAATACAAGTTCGGCCTTCGGCCGTTAAATCTGCCCTGTCTATTTTATAACCTGTAGATTTTATTTAGTAATATATATATATTGTGTGTATCATTAAAAATATAAAATGCAGGGATATATATATTCCTAAAAAATGGGGTTTAGACAAGAATAAAAGAAAATACAGAATGGTATATACATTGTGTATTTGTCCTTCTCCATGACTGCCCATAATGTAGAAACCTGCAACAAAATGAAAGAGAAAAGAATAGAGGAGAATAGAGGAAGGAAAAGAAACAAGAGTTAGGGTTAGCATGGAAGAAAATAGAGAAGGGAGAAAAGAATAAGAAAAGCCCTTAGGGTTAGGGCTTGTTTAGGAATATTTTATTGGGGAAAAATAATTAGGGTTGAGAGATGGCATATTTAAAATTAGGAAAATTAGATGCACGTGAACCCATTCTTCCCTCCTCCATCTTTTCCCTTAAACTTGACTTTTAATATTTTTCTTCCCATGGGATAGTTTAGTGAAGGACTTTTCCTAAATTAATTAAGTTTAGATTTTTATTATTCCTAGGCATATTATTTTAATGTGTGGAATAGATTATTTTTAACCTTGCCTTTATTTGCCTAGGGGAATAAATTTCATTGTGGATTGTGGAGATGATCATTAAAATATTTATAGGGAACTTTAGTAAAAGTTTAATAATGGTAATTAAGATTTATTTAGACGTGGGTTTTAAATAATTGTTATTATCCCATTGGTGCAGCTTAGTTTAATTAATTCTAAGTATTTTAGCTAAGGTATTTATAAATAGATGTTCTTGGAGAAGTGATTATTTAATTAAGCGTAATTTAATTTTTAATTAACTTTAACTTTTTGGAAGACTTGTAGTAGGAATTTAGTTTTAAAATTATTCCCATGTACGCCCAAGAGGTGTTATGCTGCCAGATTTTTCCAGAACTCTTAGTAAGGGTAGATAATGACTTATTTATGCAATAATGTTTCATGACCTAGACGTGTTTTAAATTAATTATTTTCTCCTAGAACCTAGGTTTTGATTTCGACACATGTCAAAATCACACCACTCATTTAGGAAAACTTAGGGTTTGGATCTATCAATTCTAACCCTAGTCAGTGATCATCACACAAGGGATTGTGTAGGTATTCGCACTTCCCTGAAATTGGATTGACATGTTTACGCCTTATGCATATTGCCACCGAGCACGCTAATGCATGCGAGGGGGTTTCTAGGGATACGTGGAAAAGTTTTTGATATTTCGTGTCATGACCACATGATAAATGTGGACATGACATGTGTGTTGCATGTCGTGACCACATGGGAAATGTGGGCATGACACTCCCCTCATGCCTAGTGCAATTTTAGGTGATCAAAAGCAAGGGGTAATTTCTTCTTAGGAGGCCTACTTGGGGTCACCCCAAGGGATGACCTCAACCACGTGTACTGGTGGGGTATATCAAAGGGGGGAGAAGGAAACTTGTACCCCAATCTAGTTGCATTGTCATTGGGACAACCTTGGGGCCCCGAGTGATTCTGGACACAAGGTGAAGTGGTGCTTGCTTAACTGCTTGGTGTCACATCCCTTCAATGGACTAGTGTTCACAATTTGGGCCTCATGTACCTTGCGTGTATCGAGGACTCCTTAGCAAGCTTGTTCAATCCTAGATTAAGACATTTTGATCATTTTCTAGTGTGGTTCAAGGGACGTGAACCGCCCCCTGAAGTTACTCACCATCGTACCTCCTTGATGTTGAGATAGAAGTCTTCTTTGGGTAGGGCTTGAAAGTCTCCAAGGAAAGGGGTGTTGGGTGCAATGCCCTTTTCCCTACCTATCTGTACATGGTGAAGTGTTCTTAGTTAGATAAGAACACTAATAGGTATTCTATCATGTGGGCCCACGCTAGGAATCACACCCACTTGAATAATCTAGGCATGTTCATGTGAATGGTGTGTCTTCCATGTCAAAACCTGTAAATTCAAAAATCAATCTTATGCATTGAAGTCAATCCATTGTGTCTTTTTGCTTGTTTAATTTCTTGCCAAGAAGCTTTGAAGCCAAAAAAATCAAAATTTCCTTCAAAACCATCAATTTTACAAGCTCATTCTTAAAAAAAATTCCAATCGAGGATGCACCCCCTAACGTCGGGCTAGGTCTCCTCCCAACACCACTAAACCCCCCCCATTTATCAAATCCCATCATTTGAGCTTAATCCCACATTATCATCCTTAATCACTTTCTAGTCTAATATCCATTATCTTCCCAATCCATATCTTAATCCATTTATCCAATCTTAATCACCTCATAATCCTCTTAATCCAACCCTCTTATCCTCCTAATCACTCATCCAATTTTCCAAATTCATCCCATTCATCCTAGTCATCCATTCTATCTATGTATCATCCTTAATCCAATTCATCACCATCATATTAATCCAACTCCCTTATCTACTTGATCACATCTCATCCAAACCTTCATCCAATATACCTTCCAACCAAAATGTCATGCTCGTGACGAGCCCTCCCATATGTCACCATACAAGAGGGATAAAAGGTAGGAATTTTTTTTAAGTTTAAAAGTACAATTGTGTAACTCTACAATGAAAGTTTACCTAATGTTTTTAGATGATGACAACTCCCGAAGAGTTGAGACGTTGAAGATCCTTTGTTTACAAGAGTCTAATGATCACAAGGTATAGTTTAGAATACTAAAATGATTAGATAAGTTTTACTATACTTAATTGGTTAAATATTTGAGAGTCATTATTATAATTGGTAAACAAAATTTCATTCTTCAATAGTTCTATATAAATCAAATGAACTATAATAAAATATTTACACTTTATAATTAATTCCTCATTTGCAAATTAAATTAAACCAACTGAATTAAAATATTATTTATTCTCAATCAAACTAATAAATCTAAAGTTCCTTATTTAATTTGAATAAAATAATGGAAATAAAAATTATAATCTTTCTACAACAAGTTTCTAGAGCAGTAAAAACAATACATAGTAATAGATATGCAATCATGTGTGAGGGTTTAGATAACCCTCACGACGCTGTAAATGATGGTGCGATCACGGGCATTGGCGAAAGGAAATTACAGACAGGTACAGGAAATAAGGGAGCTTCAAAAGGCAAGAAGGGCATGAATGCTAAGAAGAAGCTTAGCCTAGTGGAGGGGAGGGATGGGAAGTATTGGTACTCCCTTCGATCTATTGTAGGCTCGCAAGATAAGCTGCATAAATCACCAGGCTTGCCTCATGTTTTAGGGCTTGATCCTTTGGATGTTGGATGAGGCTCGACTCAAACAGCTACAACTGCTTATGTTCCAAATCTGGCTTCCCAAGAAAAATGCAAAAATAGGGCAAATCTATTTCATGAATACAATGCCTACTACTTGGAACAAATTCAGAGGGTTCTAGTTCCTGCCTCTACTGTCAATATGGAGCCTGAATAGCGCTATGACAACATTCCATGTTCTGTTGGCGATTCAGAGGTGGTCTTCATAGATGAGCCTGCGGACCTCCTTATCTCAGAAGATTGCATTAGTGAGATCTTCGCTGACATTGGAGTTCGTTCATTGATTCTTAGATTCATGTGCAGGCATCCATCTTTAGACTCAGTTCTTGCCTGGGACAAAAACACTTGGAATACTCTCCCCCTCCCAATGGTCGAATCGTTGGATTTTATATTTTTTCTATTTTCCTTCAATTCGGCTGATGACTGCAACTTTGTGGTGCAGAATGGTCCTTGGTTTTTTGGAAATTCAGGCATTTTTTTGTCCCCATGGACCCCTTTCTTTGATCCTTCCACTACCAAGGTCACAGACATTCCTTTGTGAATAAGGCTTTACAATTTGCCTCCTTTTATGTGGACCTCAGATCTCATCAAAAGTCTGGTTGATCAGGTGGGTGTTTTTGTCAAGATTGATTCAGAGGAGGTTGCTTCTTCTCGCAGGTACATAAGGGCCTGCACTTTGGTTAACATTTCCAAACCTCTTCCCCACTCCATCTGCATTCACTCTTCTAAGGGCACTTGGACGCAGTTTTTGAATTTTGAAGGACTTCCCTTTAGGTGTTTTTACTACAATAATTTGGGACACAAATTTGAGGCTTGCACTGCTAAGCATTTAATTGGTGCGAGATATATCAGGCTCAAAAAATGGGTGAAAAATCCTGGTATTCCTAATGCAGAATTTATCTGGCAGAATCACAAGTAATTATTTTCTCCTTCCTCAGTTCCTGAGTATATCCCTGAGCTTCTTGTAGTGACCATCTCCCCCCTCCCGTAGTTTTGGTTACTAACAAAGCTAATGTTCTCCTATCTGACTTAGAGGAGGATGGCTCTGATACAAATGGCACTTATCCTCTCATGGAGGATTTGGAAGATAATTTTAATCTTTTTGAACAGGATTTAGTTTTGTTCCTCCATCGCAACTTGGGGTTGCTTAAAGGGATAGCAGCAAAATCAAATCAGATTCTAGGACTGCTAGGAAGAAAGGTCGAAAGTCTAATGCAGAGAAACTCTGCATTAAAGGAATGGATGCTATGGAAGGGAGCTCTCAATGGACAATGGAGGCTCTTCTTTCATGGCACGAAAAAAAAGTATAGTTCATTCCGGGTTTGGGCTTATGGCCTCATGTGCTATGTATCTGGGCTCCCTCTAGACTCTATCTGGGGCCTATGTTTTTCTTCCTCTCCTCAGCTCTTCTTAGGCTTTTCTTCTTTCCTCTTGAGATTATCTTATTTCTCTACTCCTCTTCATTTCTGGCCTGGCTGGCCTTTTGTTCCTTATTTTTTATGATTATATAAAAAGAAATCTCTTACAAATCAAAAAAAAATTATAATCTTTCTAAACTTAAAACAATTCTTTAAAACGATTTGCTTTTATAACTCAATGAATAAACTTGCTTTTTTCTAAATATATGAGCATAAAAACTAAGGATGATCTTTTTCTTACTATATAATAAAACCCTTTCCAATTGTTTTTATTCTAATTTTGAAAACAATAAAGCAAAGTTTGCCTTTTCTTTTTTATTTCTATTATAACTTAAATTCTATTTTCAATATAAAAAGCATGAAATAGATGGAACTAATGATCTAATTTACATTTTGACAGCATATACATTGTATGATAAAAAAAATTACATATACTTTGTTTTGGTGTCTGCAGGTTTAAAAGATAAATACAGAGGTGATGACAGAGAATATATATATTCACTATATTAAACATAGAAGGCGTATTATAACAGCGAAATTAGCAAAACATTTTTAAACTATTTAATGGCTATGAAAAGTGAAAGAGAGAGAGAGAGGGTAAGTATAGCGTAGTTTTTATTCATACAAAGGGAAATAAATGATAAAAAGCATCAAAAATTGTTTAAACTTTAATTAAGTTTCAAAGGAAGATCTAAGTGGGGGCGGTGGCCCTCTATGGAGTGTTGTGGCCTCCTTAGAGGCTCGCAACCTCCATAGAGGCTGTCATGAGGGGGCTTACGGCCCCCCCACAGGCTATAAGGCCTATGGGTGGGCCATGGGTCCTCCCATGGTCCCCCAATAAGGCTGCATAGCAAGGCATCTCTAAGAACAAAATAGAACTTTAAAATAAAGCTTGCATATTTAAATGCTTCAATATATATAATGCCTTCTAATTTATTCTTTTAACAGTGATCTTTCTAAATAAAATTCGTAGCTAATGTTTCCATCATCACTGCATACTAAGAAATAACTTCAGTATATATATAGTCACACAAATGAAAACATACAGAAATATATACAGCAACTAACAGCCAATAGTGACCTAATTGATAAAATTATAAATTTTCATTTTCAGATTGATCTAGAATACCAGAAAACAAATTTATCAATTAATCCTAATATCACAAATATGCATAAAATAGGGTAATTATATATTTTCTTTTTTAGATCAAAAGGAGATATGTAATCCAAATAGCAAAGTTTATTTTCTCAATGACCATATCAAATAACACAATTAAAACATACAGAATTTAATTGAACCAAGGAGTGGTTTTCAAATTTGACCACATACATACATTGAACAAATGGGGTTTCCTTCAACCACAACAAGACTTTCCAAAACTTTCTGACACATCACAAGAAGGATTCCAATAGGAAACTTATCCAAGACACTTTTGCCAAAATTTACAAAATACTTCTTTCCAGAAAACCAATATATTCTTTCCAACTTCCAAGCCATGACTAAGAACCTTCTTGAAACCTGCACACATACATAAGGCCAAAATAGGTGGCCAAGTCCTACTCTCCACCCTACCATAAGGATTGCATAAGCACATCCCACCCTCGAGCAGGAGAACTCCATAAACTAGGTTCACATAAACAAGCACAACTTGCAAATACACAAACCCAAAAGAAACAAAATCAACAAGTATTCCCATAGATAGACTCACAAACAAGAACCCTTTATGGATCCAAATTAGGGGGAAGGAGGGGAAAGTCAACCCTCTTGGGGACACAACAACTATCAAGAATCACCATAAATCATAATACATAATTTCATTACCACCAACCCTTATACCTCCACACATACCTCCACAACAATGCAAAGAATCAAACCCCAACACCACCAATCACTACCACAACATAACAACAATCTCCACTTCACCACACACCTCCCAAACCTCCATACACCTTAATTATAGAAAACTATGCCAACATGCATCTCCACAACCTCCACAAAAAGTACATTAACATAGCAAATTTTACCAACATACATCTCCACAACCTCCACAAATACACATCAACATAGCCAATTTTATCAATGTACATCTCCACAACCTCCACAAATACACATCAACATAGCCAAGTTTATCAATGTACATCTCCACAACCTCCACAAGTACACATCAACCACATGTTCAACAATGAATCATATAATACCAGTAACCATTCCCCAAGAGAGGTCTGCGCCTCCCTCAAACCCCAAGACTTAGGAGGCTCTCATCAATTTGGAGAGTCACTCCCATACAACCCAAATCCCACAAAATCGACAAAAGACATAACCCCAAAAATATCATACAAATCCCAATTCACATACCATTCATACAATTCTTCATAAAAAATCAAAAATACAAAATTATTAGAGACTTACCTCAACTCCCCAAGTTAGGGTGAGCCCAACCTAAAATCTGAATGAAATTTCAATCCTTTCCTCTTGAATCAAAAAAAAAACCCTTGAAATCCAAATTCCACCAAACTCTTCAAGCCAAAATATCTCTATTCTTCCCAAATTCTCTCCATTCACCAAAGAAATTATCCATAGCAAAGTGTAAGAACTCCCTCCCAAAAATTTCCCATAAATAAAACTTAAAAGCTTCAAAAAGAAAGAAAAATAAAAGAAAGCAGCTTTCTTTCTCTTTTTCCAAAAAAAACTCTTCTTTAATTTCTAAAATTAAAACAAAAAGATAAAATCCTCTCATAAAAATAAAATATTAAAATATTAATTTTGAAATATTTATCCACATCCCACAAAAGAAATAATTAAAAATTAATTAAATAACGTTCTCCCCAAAAATGCAATTAAAAAAAATTAATAAAAGTAATAAAATGCCACTACCACCATACACAAAAATTAAAATAAAAATCAAACAATAATATTACATCACATATTAACCTTAACCCCTTCCACTGGTTAGGCTAGGCTTAACTGGTCTAACATACAATTGATGGAGTCTCCGAAACCACTTAAGGAATCTTGGCCACCCACCTGCACACTTGAATTTTGAATATCAGTTTGTCATGATAATCATAGCCAAAGCAATTTAATGCATAACCAAAATCATTTAAATAATCCATTTTCATTCATAATCACATTCTCAAACAATTTAAACTTAATTTATTTAATTGCTAACAAATAAGCATTAATTTATTCCAACACTTTCTTTCTCACATATATAAGTCTGAAACATCAATTACTTAATTTAATCAAATCATATAGTCCAACCACATAAGCCCATAAGGTATAATCATAATAAATGTCCAAAGTATCATCAAACATAATGTCTAGTTAAATAACATAAATGTCCATAATTGTCCAAACCAAAACAAGTATAAAAATCCAACACACATAATCAAATAGTCTAAGTCATAATATCTAAAGCAATATAAAAAGATAGGCCTCACATCCTCCCCCTCTTGTATTAGGCTTCCTCCTGGAAGCCCTTAAAGAGGTGAGGGTATAAGGTCCTCATCTGCTAGGTGCTTTTGTCTGGTGGTTATCTACCGCTATAAAAACCCTATGGGACTTACCCACATCCCCAACCGTAGGCTTAGAATAAGTTGGTTGATGTCCTCCTGCCGAAGAGAAATTTTGGGGACATTCCCGAGAAATATGTCCAATGCCACCATAATTGTAACAAGGGCCCCTGGTAGGTGCCTGATTCTGCTAAAACATGGGTATGCTAGAACTATCCTGGCTACCCCTGAAGGTTTGTTGAGAATGGGTTGGGCCCACATTCTGTGTCTGATGTCCCTGGTATCTACACTAAGGTTGAGACTGTTAAGTCCTAGAAGGTGTCCCCTAATTAATCTTATAATTATGTCCTTGTTTCTGTTGTTGCTACTACTATTGAGAGGGACTAGGTAACTAAAAATTATTCTTGAATCTACCTCCCTAAAGTGCAGGAGGCCTAAAGAAGTTTCAATTTTGTTGGGGTTGGTTTTGGTTCCTGAATTGATCACAATTCCCTTGGTTTCTAGGAAGAATTTCCTATGCAACAAGGGCTTTTTCTACCGCTTCCTGCATGGTTTGAGGTTCTGCAAAACGTATTGGACTAGATATCCCATGGTTAAGACCCCTAGCAAATCGGTTGACCATCAACTTTTCATCCTGAATGTAATCTACATAAGGTAGCAAATCCAAAAATTTGTTTTCATATTGAGCTACTGTGAGGTCCCTCTATTGAAGGTCATGGAACTCATCTATCTTCTTCTATCTAAAGTTCTCTAAAATGTATCTTTTCCTAAAATTTTCCAAAAAGGTTTCCCAAGTCAAGGTGTTAACTAAAATGTACCCCTTTCTTTCCTCTTGGTGCCACCAAGTGGTTGCAGCCCCTCTAAGTAGGTGAATAGCCAACCTTGCCTTGAGATTGCTTTCGTAAAATTTGAGTTTGAAGCAACCTTCAAGGTTCAGTGTCCAAGATTCTGCCTCCATGCCCTCAGAAGTAACAGAAAAGTGTGGGGGCTAAAGGTGGAGGAATTCCCTAATCTGTTTGTCCACATAAATGTATGCCCAAGGTGCCTCAAAATTATTTATCTGACTGATACATGGAGGAACATAGTGTCTTGATTCTCCCACCTCTTCCTCATGATGTTCTTCTCTATTAAGAGTAGGACTTCTACTGCGCTCTCGGTGAGCTGAAGCATGCTCCCCAGAACGAGGATGAGTGGATTCTCTAGTGGTGGTGGAGGTGGCGGTGGTAGCTCCTAGTCTGTACTACATCCACTAATTGTTGTAACATTTGAAAAAATTGGGGGCCCTAATCTCCTAGTACATCCTAATGAATGCACTCTGACTGAGCCCCTGAGTGAGTGCACTTACGTCTAGGAGGCATCCTATAAGTCAAACAATTACAAAGTTTTAGTTTCACAAGTTTAATTTCCCCAAAGTTCCCAAATTGTGGAAACATGGATCTGATACCAAATGTCATGCCCGTGATGAGCCCTCCTCTATGTCACCATACAAAAGGGCTAAAAGGTAGGAATATTTTTTTTTTAAGTTTAAAAGTACAATTGTGTAACTCTACAATGAAAGTTTACCTAATATTTTTAGATGATGACAACTCCCAAAGAGTTGAGACATTGAAGATCTTTGTTTACAAGAGTCTAATGATCACAAGGTATAGTTTAGAATACTAATATGATTTGATAAGTTTATTGTACTTAATTGGTTAAATATTTGAGAGTCATTATTATAATTGGTAAACAAAATTCTATTCTTCAATGGTTCTAAATAAATCAAATGAGCTATAATAAAATATTTACACTTTATAATTAATTCCTCATTTGCAAATTAAATTAAACCAACTAAATTAAAATATCATTTATTCTCAATCAAACTAATAAATCTAAAGTTCCTTATTTAATTTGAATAAAATAATGGAAATAAAAATTATAATCTTTCTAAACTTAAAACAATTCTTTAAAATGATTTTCTTTTATAACTCAATGAATAAATTTGCTTTTTCTAAATATATGAGCATAAAAACTATGATCTTTTTCTTAATATATAATAATACCCTTTACAATTATTTTTATTCTAATTTTGAAAACAATAAAGCAAAGTTTGCCTTTTCTTTTTGATTTCTATTCTAACTTAAATTATATTTTCAATATAAAAATCATGAAATAGACGGAACTAATGATCTAATTTACATTTTGACGGCATATACATTGTCTAATAATTTTTTTTACATATACTATGTTTTGTTGTCTGCAGGTTTAAAAGATAAATACAGAAGTAATGACAGAATATATATATATTCGTTGTATTAAACATAGAAGGCATATTATAACAGCAAAATTAGCAAAATGTTTTTAAACTATTTAATGGCTATGAAAAGCGAAAGAGAGAAAGTATAGCGCAGTTTTTATTTATACAGAGGGGAAATAAATGATAAAAAGCATCAAAAATTGTTTGAACTTTAATTAAGTTTCAAAGGAAGATCTAAGTGGGGGTGGCGACCCTCTATGGAGTGTTGCGACCTCCTTGGAGGCTCGTAGCCTCCATAAAGGCCATCGTGAGGAGGCTTAGGCCCCCCCATAGGTCGTAAGGCCTATGGGTGGGCCTTGGCTCCTCCCACGGTCCCCTAATAACGCCGCACATCAAGGCATCTCTAAGAACAAAACAAAACTTTAAAATAAAGCTTCCAGATTTAAATGCTTCAATATATATATAATGCCTTCTAATTTATTCTTTTAACAGTGATCTTTCTAAATAAAATTCGTAGCTAATGTTGTCATCATCACTGCATACTAAGAAATAACTTCAGTATATATATATATATATAGTCACACAAATGAAAACATACAAATACATATACAGCAACTAACAGCCAATAGTGATCTAATTGATAAAATTATAAATTTTCATTTTCAGATTGATCTAGAAGACCAGAAAACAAATTTCTCAGATAATCCCAATATCACAAATACGCATAAAATAGGGTAATTGTATCTTTTCTTTTTTAGATCAAAAGGAGATATGTAATCCAAATAGAAAAGTTTATTTTCTCAATGACCATATCAAATAACACAATTAACACATACATAATTTAATTGAACCAAGGAGTGGTTTTCAGATTTGACCACATACATACATTGAACAAACAAGGTTTCCTTCAACCACAACAAGACCTTCCAAACCTTTCTAACAAATCACAAGAAGGATTGCAATAAGAATCTTATCCAAGGCACTTTTGCCAAAATTTAAAAAATACTTCTTTCCAGAAAACCAAGATATTCTTTCCAACTTCCAAGCCATGATTGAGAACCTTCTTAAAACCTACACACATACATAAGGCCAAAATAGGTGTCCAAGTCCTACTCTCCACCCTACCATAGGGATTGCATAAGTACATCCCACCCCCAAGAAGGAGAACTTTGTTTACCAGGTTCACATAAACAAGCACAACTCGCAAATACACAAACCTAAAAGAAACAAAATCAACAAGTATTCCCATGGATAGACTCACAAACAAGAACCCTTTATGGATCCAAATTAGGGGGAGGGAGGGGAAATTCAACCCTCTTGGGGACACAACAACTATCAAGAATCACCATAAATCACAATACACAATTTCATTACCACCAACCCTTATACCTCCACAACAATGTAAAGAATCAAACCCCAACACCACCAATCACCACCGCAACATAACAACAATCTCCACTTCACCACACACCTCCAAAACCTCCATACACCTCAATTATAGAAAACTATGCCAACATGCATCTCCACAACCTCCACAAAAAGTACATTAACATAACAAATTTTACCAACATACATCTCCACAACCTTCACAAATACACATCAACATAGCCAATTTTATCAATGTACATCTCCACAACCTCCACAAATACACATCAACATAGCCAATTTTATCAATGTACATCTCCACAACCTCCACAAATACACATCAACCACATGTTCAACAATGAATCATATAATACCAATAACCATTCCCCAAGAGAGGTTCACGCCTCCCTCAAACCCCAAGACTTGGGAGGCTCTCATCAATTTGGAGAGCCACTCCTATACAACCCAAATCCCACAAAATCAACAAAAGACGAATAACCCCAAAAATATCATGCAAATCCTAATTCACATACCATTCATACAATTCTTCATAAAAAATCAAAAATGCAAAATTATTAGAGAGTTACCTTAGCTCCCCAAGTTGAGTGAGCCCAACCTAAAATCTGAATGAAATTTCAATCCTTTCCTCTTGAATAAAAAAAAACCCTTGAAATCCAAATTCCACCAAACTTTTCAAGCCAAAATCTCTCTATTCTTCCCAAATTCTCTCCATTCACCAAATAAATTATCCATAGCAAAGTGTAAGAACTCCCTCCCAAAAATTTCCCATAAATAAAACTTAAAAGCTTCAAAAAAAAAGAAAAACAAAAGAAAGCAGCTTTCTTTCTCTTTTTTCCCAAAAAAAACTCTTCTTTTTCCAAAATTAAAACAAAGAGATTAAATCCTCTCATAAAAATAAAATATTAAAATATTAATTTTGAAATATTTATCCACATCCCACAAAAGAAATAATTCAAAATTAATTAAATAACTTTCTCCCTAAAATGCAATTAAAAAAAATTAATAAAAGTAATAAAACGCCACTACCACCATACACAAAAATTAAAATTAAAATCAAACAATAATATTACATCAAATATTATCCTTAACCCCTTCCATGGGTTAGGCTAGGCTTAACTGGTCTGACATAGGGTTTATGAAGTTTTCGAAACCACTTAAGGAATCTTGGCCACCCCACCTGCACACTTGAATTTTGAATATCAGTTTGTCATGATAATCATAGCTGAAGCAATTTAATGCATAACCAAAATCATTTAAATAATTCATTTTCATTCATAATCACATTCTCAAACAATTGAAAAATAATTTATTTAATTACTAGCAAATAAGCATTAATTTCTTCCAACACTTTCTTTCTCACATATATAAGTCTGAAACATCAATTACTTAATTTAATCAAATCATATAGTCCAACCACATAAGTCCATAAGGTATAATCATAATAAATGTCCAAAGTATCATCAAACATAATGTCTAGTTAAATAACATTAATGTCTATAATTGTCCAAACCAAAACAAGTATAAAAATCCAACAAACATAATCAAATAGTCTAAGTCATAATATCTAAAGCAATATAAAAAGATGGGCCTCACACAAAATCAATCTCATTCAAATTTTCATCAAATCTATCTCCAAAATCAAAATCCCAACATCTTCTAAGCCATAGTCCAAATCTAACTCATCTCATCCAAACCTTCACCAAGATCCTATCCAAATCAAACCTTCATCCAAATCTATCTTCAAATCAAAATCCATCATCATCCATCATCCTTTATCTATTCCAATCAAACATTCCAAACCCTAATCCTTAAGCAACAAATTATCCTTTGTAAATCAAACTTTGTTTAAGGACTTAGTCTCCTTCATCCTCCATCAATCGTTCATCCAAAATCCAATCCATCCAATCAAAAAAATCAAGACCCTAGTTGATCATCATCAACCTTTATCCAAACTTGCTTGAGATCATTAGTCTATCTTAAGTAAGTTGTCCAATCAAATCTCATCAATATCCAATCCAATCAACTCTATTGATTAAGATCATTAGTCTATCTTAAGTATAGAGAATCGTCCAATCCTTCAAATCAAATCATTCTAAGGTCTTGAAATTTGATCCCCAACCTACATCACACTCATCTATTAACCTCCATCATCTCATATCCTTCCAACAACATGGAACCTTATGTAGCAATGCAACAATTACAAAGACAAAATATCTATGAGAACATGGATCCTAATGCTAAGGAAAAAAGAAAAAATGTCATTGGTGGTATCCCTTAGCACACCTCATCATGGGAGATTCTCAAAATCCTACTTCATCCTCATCAACATCCTACATATCTTCCCCATCAACCTTCACCCACACCTTAATCCTATATTTCATCCCCATCAACATCATATCAACCCTCATCTACACCTTCATATCAATCTTCATCCCCTTATGCATCCACACCATCATATCTACCCAACCAATCAATACCTCCAAGCTATCCATCCCACAGCCATTATTATACTACCTTTGATCAAGGGAACATCAATCTAACACACAAACACCTTATGGCTGAAATTGAAAGATTACATGCACAACCATGGCCCTACGTGAATCCCCCATCTTCCAATCCATCAATCTCTCCAATCACTCCATCACAATATCTCTCCAATCCTATTAACCTTAATCCATTATCCTACATACCTCACAATCCATCAACCCCTATCATCCATCCACCATTTAATCCACCATCAAACCTTCCAAGTTCTAATCCATCAACCAAAGAATCCTTGATGGATTTTCTCCAAAGAACATTAGCAAAAAAACAAAAAAGCAAATCTATGGAATCCCTTGAATCCCCTACCTCTCCAACACCATCATGCAATTCATCATCCACCTACCCGATCCTAATCCTAATCCTACAACATCCACCATCATTATCCATCCACTATATTAGCCTACCAAACCTCTTGAACAATCTCCTACCATAAGTCAAGAACCTATCACATCCATCCAAGTCACTTCCACTTCTATCCAAACACACAAGCCATGCCAAGATTCAAATCCAAAGCATGTTGAAGCATCAACCTCCTATCCTAATCAAGGTCTACGCATCCCATCTAATCTCATCCCTAACCCCCTCCCATCTATTGATCAAATTATCCAAACCAACCCTATCACCCCTACCACAACATCCCCCATTGATCCTCTACCACCATCTACCAATCCCATTACAAATCCATCCTCTTATCTACTTAGAAAAAACACCTTCACCCATGGTGTCTCCCTTGTAGGAGGCGAACAACTTCCATCCACGACCCATCTTTCTCCAACAAATAATGGACTCAAATCTTGTTTCCAAAGCACCAAACATCCCATCGTATGTCGCATACTCCAAAGTATGAACTATCAAGGTGAAGGTTTAGGCCTTCATGAACAAGGTATTTTGGAACCCATCCATACCACATTCCATCCATCCTTGCATGGCCTTGACTATACATCCCAAGAAAAAAAATCCACCCATGATGGTAGCACTCGCACACCTCATAAAGCATCTCCCTTTAACTCCAAACCCAGTGCACCTCATCGCACCTCCAAATCCAGTGCACCTCATCACACCTCCAAATCATATGTCATCATCCCTCATCTATCGTCATATCATCTGCAAAAGCATGTGACCATACATCTGTTGTATTTGTCTTGTCATTGATGTCAACAGTGTGAGGTTCAGGAGAGTTGTCAGCAGTGATGTAATGAAAAAGGCTAAAAGTAAAGTGAACAAGAGGTAATGTCAAAGGAAGTCTGTGGTAATGTGATCAGAGAAGAAGACATAGAAGATGAATCAGATAAGTTGTGTTGAGAAGGGTAAGGTAATGAATGTCATATATTATGTATACTGATTAGACCAGTATCATTTGTATACAATTGTACCCTATCTCCTGAAGTTCAAAGACAAAGATTGTACTAACATGAAGATAACTGCTTAGAGAAAAGAGTTTGTTGTTGTTGTATGAAGTTGAGAATGAAGTCTTTGATGTAGTAAATATTGTAACTCATTGTTTCCTGAGGAAAAGCATTACTTTAGT
Organism: Cunninghamia lanceolata; assembly: GCA_027924645.1. Taxonomy (NCBI): domain Eukaryota; kingdom Viridiplantae; phylum Streptophyta; class Pinopsida; order Cupressales; family Cupressaceae; genus Cunninghamia; species Cunninghamia lanceolata. The sequence goes on from BSBN01001254.1 coordinate 2,435,901, forward strand.
TCTAAAAGAATGATTCAAGTTGTCCAAGGCATTGGAGTTTGCACAAAATAAGCTCAGGAGAATGCTCCGTATTCCTCCACATTTGAAGGTACGGCCTTGCGGTTTGGAAGTGTGTCAAATATATGTGTGAAGGTTGTATGTTCCTGGTTTCAAAGCTTGAAGATTAACGTATAAGATTCTAGAGCTCGCAGAGTGAAGATAGGTGTTTAGAGTTGTTGCAGTCAGGATGCGTCTGGGAAATACTTTGCATTTCTTTACTTTTGAATTTGAGGTCCTGTAGTTTGAAGGATGATCATTTAGAGATGGGAAGATGATAATAGTCAAGTTTCAGCTACTAAAGTGTACCACAAAGGTTCTCTGAGGTCAGCAGAACAAAGACACATCTTGCTGCTGACTAGGGTTGTCTGGAGGAGAAAGCAGAAGCCACCGCATTTCACCACAGTTTATCCTCTGGCTTTGATGTTTGGAGGATGACTTAATTTATTTATATGGATGATTCAATTTAGGTTTTAGGTGTTGAAGTGCACCGCAAGTTGGTTTTTTCAATGCTCTATCTCAAGACTATGTGTTCAGTGTTCATTTGTGATACTAGGCTCAATTTCTATTTGTTTGTGCAACAAAGAAAACATATATTTCAAAGGAAGGATTGGTTGATAAGGTTTCTATAAGTATTATGTTTCTTATGTGATGATCCACATGATGTTAATTTATCCCTCTAGTACCACTTTAGGTCTGGATCTATTGTGTGGAAGAATAAGTGTTTGTTGGGCCGACTTCATGTGTTTTAATGTTACCGCCAATTGATTTGAAGTGTACACCTACTTGGAAGAATGTGCTAATGAATAATAGGTCCTCGTTATCACTTGTCTTGAACCACATTGATTTTCTACATCTTTTGAATGTCGACTTGGTGTGGCCTTGCACATTTCATGAATACACATTTCATCTTGGCCGACATGGGAGAAAGATTTTGTAATTTACAAAAGGTATAAATGAATAATCTTGTTTGTTGAGGAATGTAAGAGTGTGTGAGGCTGTGCAAAGATATGTGAATATATTTTAGTATGTTTGTGAAGGTGTGTTGAAGGCTGCAGAGTTTGTTGTGCAGAGAAAGTGAGATTTTGAGACAAAGTTAAGTGTACGGATGATGCGAAGGAGTTTTGTTTAGTAAGATCTATTAAATGTAATATATAGATATTGTAGCCTCATTCAATAAGTGTTATTGAATTGTATTTCATAGATTTGTAGCTTCCTTTAGGTTGTAGCCCATAAATAATATTGTAATCCTATTTTTTGATTTATGAGGCTAGATTTGGACAGTAGATCCAAGCAGCTTACTCGCCGTGGTTTTTCCCTTCTTGGGTTTCCCATGTAAATCTAGTGTTATGGTTGTGTGCTTATGTGTCATGCTTTAATTGGTTTAATTTGTTGATCTTCTGGTTAAAGTAGTTAGAAGTTTGATTGACAATGAATAAGTTTTGATATATACTGATTCACCCCCCCTCTCAGTATATCCTTGTGTTCTAATAATTGGTATCAGAGCGAGGTTCATTGGTATAGCCTAACAGGTAAAGGTAGACCTTGGAATAGAACACATGGCTCAAAAGGAGTCCTCTTCTAAATCTCTAATGTTTGATGAAAATAACTATGACTTCTAGAGTGTAAGGACGGAAGCCTATCTTACCTCACTAGAGTATGATGTCTAGAGGGTGATTGAGACTAATTATGTTGAACCCAGTCATCCCATTACAGAATTAGATGCGAAGAAGGTCCATGAGAATAATGCCAAAGCCAAGAATGCAATCTTAAGTGGTTTGAACTATTCAGAGTTAGTCAAGGTTGTGTAGTGGAAGATAGCAAAGGAGATATGATAGAAGCTCAAAGGTCTCTATGAAGGAGATGACACGATAAAGGAAGCCAAACTACAATCCTACAAAATAGTATTTGAGAATCTAAGGATGAAAGAATAAGAAAACATAGCTAGCTACTTACACTAGGTAGATGAAGCAGTGAATGGAATCAGAAGTATGGGTGAAGACATAGTTGAATCATTGGTTGTAAAGAAAGTCCTATGATCTCTCCCTCACAGGTTTGATTCAAAAGTTTCTTCAATAAAAGAAGCCAAAGACTTGAATAAACTCACCACGGTAGAGTTATTTGGGTCCCTCACTACCTATGAAATGAGAAATGAAGTCATAGGTCCATGTCAAAAAGAAGTTGGTTTCAATGCAGTGGAGAATGAAGGAGCATCTGACATATGCAATGAAGCTGAGGAAGAAGAAGCAAATTTTGTTTGAAAGCTAAAAAGAGGATCAGGTAAATATAAAGGCAATCTACCTTTCAAATGTTTCAAATGTGGTATAATTGGTCATTATGCCTCTAAATTTCCTTCTGGAGAAAGTGAAAATAGCAACAAGGGATTAAAGAGAAATAATTTTCAGAGGAACCTTCTTTCAAAAGAAGACTACAACTCTGGAGAAGAAGTAGATCACTACTCATGTGATGATGATAGAGAAGAATCTCTCTTCATGGCCATGGTGGTCTCATATTGTTTAGACAAGGTTGCAAATGAAGAAGAATATGAACTTGATTTTGAAGGTGAACTTGTTTCTACTCTTGAAGACCTAGATTGTGAAAGGAAGGAGAATCAAGAACAAAGAGCTCTAATTGAAGCTAAGAAAAAATAATGTATAAAACTTGAGAAAGAAATTTAGTTACTCAAAAAGGAGTTGAAGAAGGCAAAGCTTGAAAATTTGGATGATACAGAATGTACAAATCTCATCTTGCCTCAAGGAAGATCTCTTCATGCAAGACAATTCTCCACAAATAGGTTCAATCATGTTTTCTTTGGTTATTGTTTTATCTGTAATAAATTTGGGCATAAGGCTATGAATTGCAAGTCTAAAATAAATAGAATAAATCTTGTAAGTAGAAATTATCTTGCTTCTCTTATGGATGTTAATGGTGTATGTCAAAATTGCAATGATTTTGGACACATAGCAAGGTATTGTAGGAATGGTCTTGAAAATTCAGAATCTCAAATAACTAATGTCACTGAACAAGACAAGGAGAATGACAATGGAGTTGAGAACTCAATGATTGTCCAAACAACATTTCATGCTCAAGGACAAATCAATCTATAGGTGAAAGACAGTGGATGTACAAATCACATGACAGGTGATAAGAGCAAGTTTATCAATCTTGGCAAGTGGAATGGTAGATTGGTTAGGTTTGGAGATAACTCTTATGTAAAGATCACTGGAAAAGGTACTATAAGAAATGATGGAAAATCTCAGACACATTATGTTGTCTATGTAGAAGGTCTCAAGCATAATCTTCTCAGTATGAGTCAAATGTGTAGCAAAGGATATAATCTCACATTTCATGATCAAGGGTGTGAAATCAAAAGAGAAAAATCTAGAAAATTGGTGGCAAAAGGATTTAAGACAGAAGGCAACTTGTATAATCTAAAAGGGGTGAATGAGAGGACTTGTCTGTTAGGACAAACAAATGAATGTCGGCTATGGCATAAGAGAATGGGGCACATCAACTTTGATAATCTTGTGAAGATCAATTCCATGAAGGTTGTAAGGGACATGCCAAGAATTATCAAGCTTGCAAGCACCATATGCAAGGAATGTCAGATTGGAAAGAAGACAAGGATAACTTTCAAATCTAAGGAATATACTACTACAAGGCCTTTGGAACTGGTTTATACTGACTTGTGCAGACCAACTAGGACAAAAAGCCTACAAGGTGAGAGGTATTTTATGTTACTCATTGATGATTTCTCTAGAATGACATGGGTTACATTTTTGAAAGAAAAATCAGAAGCCTTCGATAGATTCAAGATCTTAAAATCTATGGTTGAAAATAAAATAAATGGTAGAATCAAGTGATTAAGATTTGATAGAGGTGGTGAGTTCACTTCAAATGAGTTTGTAGAATTTTGTAAAGAACATGGAATCAAAAGACACTATGCAACTGCTAGAACCCCTCAGAAGAATGGTTTTGCAGAGAGAAAGAATAGGATTGTCTAGGAGATGGCTAGGACAATGTTGAGTGAAGCTAAATTGCATGATATATACTAGAAATAAGAAATTCATACCATAGTATACATTTTTAACAAAGGACAACTAAGAAAGCACAACACCAAGACCCCTTATGAGCTTTGGAATGGAAGACCTGCAACAGTCAAGTATTTTAGAGTTTTTGGAAGCAAATGCTACATCAAAAGAGATGAAGAAGGGTTGGGAAAGTTTGACTCAAGAGAAGATGAAGGTATTTTCCTTGGGTACTCAACTACCAGAAAAGCCTACAAATGCTACAATAAAAGACTAAGATAGTTGAGAGTGCAAATGTAAGAGTGGATGAAGAATCACATCAAAATGCAATTGAACAAGAGGATTGTTGGCTAGATGAACCTGCCTACATAGAGGCAGTTGTAAAGTTGAAGAAAAGGAAGAAACTCCAAAGAAGACAACTAAGACTCCAGCCAAGTATGTTAAAAAAAATCATTCAAAAGATCATATCATTGGAGACAAGAACAAAGGATTTCAAGCAAGAAGAAGATTTGCAAGAACAAATGAATAGGTAAACTTTGCTTTACTATCAAGAATAGAACCTAAAAACTCTAATGAGACTATCAAGGATCAAGGATGGATACAAGCCATGGAAGAAGAACTGAATCAGATAGAAAAGAATCAAACTTGGGATTTGGTACCAAGGCCTACAGACAAGAATGTGATAGGAACAAAATGGGTTTTCAGGAACAAGTTGAATAAAGATAGAGAAGTGGTCAAGAACAAAGAAAGGTTGGTTTGCAAAGGATATTCACAAGTTGGAGGAGCTGACTATGAGGAGATATTTGCTCCAGTGGCAAGAATGGAAGCAATCATAATGGTTCTTCATTTTGTAGTACATAAGGGATTCAAGGTATATCAGATGGATGTAAAATATGCTTTCCTGAATGGTGACTTGGAAGAAGAGGTCTACATAGAGCAACCAGATGGTTTTCAGTTATCAAAAGACCCAAGCATGGTGTGCAGACTCAAGAAGACTCTGTATGGTCTCAAACAAGCCCCTAGGGCTTGGTATGCAAGGTTGGACAAGTACTTACTCCAACAGGGTTTCAAGAAAGGTACTGCAGATAGTAATCTTTATATCAAAACTGAAGGTGAACAAATTCTAATTGTTTTTGTGTATGTTGATTATATAATCTTTTGTGGATATGATGAGATGTGTAAAAAGTTTGTAGGACAGATGCAAAATGAGTTTGAAATGTCTATATTAGGAGAGCTATCATTCTTTCTTAGACTTCAAATTTTTCAATCAAATGATAGCATCTTTATCTCTCAAGCAAAGTATGTTAAGGAAATGTTGAAAAAGTTTGGAATGGAAGATTGCAAACCTGTAAGTACTCCTATGGAAACTAGTTTCCACTTGAGTAAAGATGATGAGTTACCTAAAGCTGATCAGACTCAGTACAGGTCTATGATTGGGGGCCTATGTTAGGAACCCGTGTTTAACCCTTCTCTTTACTTTGTTAGTATGTTACTTTTGGATGCATATGCTTTGTAAGTCATCCCGTGTGTATATTGTATTATCCCACATTCATGGGAAGTAATATTTGTTTAGATTAGACTTAGTATATAAGTATGTGTTGAGGCCAATGAAGGCATCCACGAATTTATTGTATTGAGCTTGCTCAAAGGAGGTTGCCCCCTCGAAGTAGCCTACGATCAATAAATTCCTTTTGTGTTTCTACTATTTCTATTATTTCATGCATTTTCATTATATTGTTGCAGGAGGTTCCTCTCATCTGGTATCAGAGCACTTTCTTGGGCTCGTTGGGTGGAATTTTTACCCAAAAAAATTTTGCAGTGGCCTTCAAGCACTGTGATTATTGCAGTAGTTCTTTATTTTTTGCATCTATATTGTTCATTTCAATTGTAGGTTCAGATCATGGAATATCCCTATCCTCTTAATCGTGGGAAGTGTCTGGGCATATAGCCCTAAAACTCATTGTGAGGAGGACCTACCAGCGAAAAGGGCAAAGGCCCCTACTTGATTGACTAGTTTCCATCCGTGAGGTAAACCAAGCACTATCATTTGTGGCAAAGCGGTTATCAGTTTTACCTGAGCCATGGAGTGAGGGGTACTGCCCCAATACGCAAGTCATTAGACAGCATTGGTGGCCGAGTGATTCCCCTAAACATTTAGGAAGCTGAACATACTTGGGGCCCATATCTATTGACAGCTAACAAATCGCAAATTGAATCCATCCAAAGCAGTTAGCAAATTGTTTCCAGAAAAAGGGAAAAAAATCCATTTTTCTCCATGTATTCCTTGCTTTAGCTCTGTTTCCTCTCAAAGTTCATTGGAACCCCTGAAATTTCATTCTACATATTTTCTTCCTTGAGGACCCTATCCCAAATTCTACTTATCGAAGCCAGAAATCCCACATTTGTCTATTTTTAGGGTTTGCCATAACTTCTTCGATTCTCGCCCAATAGCCTTCAAATTTTACCACAATGTTCATTTTATCTTTCTGCTCCTTTGTCCCTCTTGGACAAATTTTCCCATTCCTTCACCCCACTTCTGAAATCCCCATTTTTTGTTTCCCTTTCCCTCAGAAAGTGTCCAAAACCTAGTCAAACCCTAATTACCCATTAGAGTTTTTTCCCAAATCCAAATTTTCCTTTTCGAAAAAAGTTTCCATTTTTGTTTTTCTACCCATTCCCAGAAAAAAATCTCCTCGTTATGGTTGTCACCCGCACAAGAGCAAAAAACATGGAGGAAGAACTTGCAGCCCTCAAGACCAAACTCCAAGATTTGGATGAAAAAATTCCCAGCCTCAATCTTCAGCATTAAGCCATGAATAATAGACTGCAGCCAAAGTCTTCTACCGACACTGGGTTCTCTTCTTCCAGCAATTTTCGTGGGCTGGAGCTTGATTTTCCTCGCTTCAATGGTGATGATCCGACTGGATGGATATACTAGGCAGAACAATATTTTAGTCTACATAATACTTTTGATGTCAACAAAGTCCCACTTGCATCCTTTCATTTGGAACATGAAGCCCTTCAATGGTTCCGTCGGTACATCAAGGCTCATGAAGAGCCAAAATGGACAGATTTTTGCAAACTCATTTTGCAATGATTTGGCCCTAGTGCTTTTGATGACTTCATAGGAGCACTCACTAAACTTCGCCAAACAGGCACTGTGAGAGAATATCATATAGAATTTGAAAAACTAGCCAATCACACAGAAGGATTATCTGATGAATTCTTCAGGAGTTTTTTTGTCAGTGGTCTGAAGGATGCAATCTGATCTGAGGTTAAAATGTTTTGTCCCAGCACAATGACGGAATCCCTAGGGCTAGCGAAGTTGGCAAAGGACAAGATCACAGCTCAACAGTGATCCAAATCCAATTTTGTTCCATTCAGAAATATAGTTTCCCAAAGACCTCAAATAATGTCAACTCCAAGAATAGCTCCTATCAAGCATTTGACTGAAGCAGAGATGCGGGCACATAGGGAAAAAGGGATTTGTTATAATTGTGATGAGAAATTCACTCGGGGACATAGATGTGTTGAGAAAAAGCTCTATCTCTTGGATGTGGATTCTCTGCCTGAAACTGAAGTTTATGCAGATGCTCAGGATACAGTAGATGATTAGGTCGAAACTCAGCAGCCACTTGTTGACCCTGCTTCTCAGGAAGACCACCCAGAGATCTCTCTCCATGCTTTAGCAAGAGTCACCACCCCACAAACCATGTGGATCAAGGGTTACTTCAAGAAGCTCCCTCTTACAATACTCATTGATTCTAGTAGCACTAATAACTTCATTGACCCTCAAATCTCCAAACAGGTTGATTGTTTTGTCCATCTTTGCTCTAGCTTTGAAGTCATGATTTCCAATGGGGGCACATTACCTTGCAAAGGGAAGTGTCGCAATGAGTGTATCTCGATTGGAGATTATAACCTATGCTCTAACATGTTTGCCTTGCCCTTAGGCGGATGTGATGTGGTTTTGGGCGCCCAATGGTTACGCACACTTGGACCCATCTTATGGGATTTTGCTAAACTTTGGATGCAAGCCTACTATATCTAATAGCATCAATGTCTGACATCATGAAAGTTGTGTGTTTGGTTGCAAACTTTCAAGCTGATCCTAAGGAAACATATGTGAAGGTAGTTAAGAGAATATTCAGATACTTGAAGAGTACTCCAAAACATGGACTATGGTATCAAAAGGGTGATGACTTTTCCCTGAGTGCTTATACTGATGTGGATTGGGCTAGCAGTGTTGATGATAGAAGAAGTACCAGTGGAGGAGCTTTCTTTTTAGGAGATAGACTGGTCTCATGAATTAGTAAGAAGTAGGATTCAGTGTCCTTATCAACTATAGAGGCTGAATATATAGTTACAGTTGCCTGTTGCACCCAAGTGTTGTGGATGAAGCAAACATTAAAGGATATCAAGGTTGTATATGATGAACCTATACCCATTCTTTGTGATAATACAAGTGCCATCAATATTTCAAAGAATCTAGTGATGCATTCTAGAACTAGGCACATATCTATCATGTATCACTTTTTGAGAGAGAAGGTTGCAGATCAAGAAGTCAGATTGGAGTATGTGCCTACAAAGGATCAAGTTCTAGACATCTTCACCAAGGCACTTTCTAAGGATACTTTTGAATATCTCAAACAAAAGTTAGGGGTTGTTGCCCCTCCTAACTAGATGTATAGACAGTGCATCTGTCCAGGGGGAGTAGTTCAAAATGTATTTTTATCCTTGGATTGATGGTCGCTACCTCTCAGGGGGAGCAGGTAAGTAAGAGGTTTTGAAGGATAACAAGATTTAATCAGCCAGAGGGAGCTAACAAGTGAGGTGTGGTGAAAGAAAAATCAAGAAGAAAGTAAACAGGGGTAGCTAAAGGAAGATCGGTTCAGAGGAAGACCACTAGCCCTTTGTCCTTGATGTCAAAGGGGGAGAAAATTGCATATCAGTTCAAGTGTTGCCATCAATGCCAAAGGGGGAGGTTGTTGCATTTGTGTTGTCATTGATGTCAACAGTGTGAGGTTTAGGAGAGTTGTTAGTAGTATTGTAATGAAGAAGGCCAAAAGTAAAAGTGAACAAGAGGTAATGTCAAAGGAAGTCCGTGGTAATGTGATTAGAGAAGAAGACAGAAGATGGATCAGAGAAGTTGTGATGAGAAGGGTAAGGTGTTGAATGTCATATACTATGTATACTAATTAGACCAGTATCATCTGTACACAATTGTACCCTATCTCCTGAAGTTCAAAGACAAAGATTGCACTAACATGAAGATTCCTACTTAGAGAAAAGTGATACACCAAAACTGGGCTAAATAATGAAATTGATTTAATATTAATGATAAAATGTAGTTTGGTCTAAGCATCAATCCAAGGGCGTGAACTTGTGAAAGATGCTGTGGCTATATGCACAAGGGTTGCAAGTTGTGAGGTGAGTGGGGATGAGAATGCACCCTTAAACTCAACCAATTACCTAAGTTGAAAATCATATTAATGTTTCTATTTTTCTTTGTGACAAGAACTGCTATAGAAATTGTAATTGGTTCTGCAGTATTTCTGTGACAGGAATAATAGTTTTTACAACAAGAACTACTAACTGTGACAGTAACAGTCGCAACAGTAACATCAATTTACAACAGAAAAGAAAATGCTAAAATTTAAACCACATAGTTATTTAAAGTTTGAATGACCATTAAAATCATTTTAATATAAATCTTATTGAAAGCTATTCTGAAACAAAAGTTATCGTAACCAAACCAAATCGAAAAGAAACAAAATACAAAAAATAAAACATCACCGATCTTCCCCAAGGAGTGGGCCCTTGCTCCTGGTTCACATGGTGGATGGGACGAGAGCCTTTCTACACTACCTTGATCAAAAGAAACATTGTTTTTTATATTATCAAAAATGATACATAAGTCTGCATACAGAAATCTACCTCTTTGAGCTGATATTATAGTCCATGATATATATATAGATTAAATTTCTAACAAATAATATCTAAGCGGTTTAAAATGGAACAATTTGTTTTGGCCCATGGCCAACAAATTGGAGATTATTGGCTCACATAAAACGTTGTTTGTTGACCACACAATAAAATAGTTTTGTTATAACAGCAATTGGAAAATAGGAAATGATAGGTTTTGGTTTTCTCTAATAACAAGAACATATTTATTGTAGGTTATTCTCCTCAACAACTAGCAAGTGAATCATGGGTTCTTCTCCTCAATTAAATCCAGAAAACCTCAGCTAACGTGGCAGTAATGATTAGCAGAAAGGACCATGTGCTGAAGTGGCATAAACAACTGGGAGAGACTGTTGGCAAGATACACTGCTCTGATATGGACTTGTATGTTGTCATTGATGGCAACAAGGCTCAGGGATCCTATCACCATATCAAGCAGAGATATCTCTGGAAGAACATATTGGATTCCTGGTCTGGTTGACAGAAAATGGCTAAGTATGGAAAGTATTCTGAGTCGAAGACAGTAAATCAGATAGTATGTCTCTGCAAATGATGATCAGTTAATGTGGTTCAGGTATGATGTTCTCAGTTGTCTGATAGTGTTATGCTTCAGAGGTTAAGTCTTGATCTCCTCTAGAAGTCACCTTGAAGAATTGTCTAAGTCCGAGTAAGCAAAGATATAGTAGGAACAGTGAATAGGGCATAGTGCAGTGGTCTGCATTCCTTTGCAAATAAGTATTTTATTATGCGGTTGTAAGGTGTTGTAAACACTTGTATGAAGTTTATTATTCTAGAGTTAGGAGATCTAAAGTCCACCGGAAGGTTAGCTACAAGCTACTAAGTATCGGCATAGTGTTTGACTAAGTTTGACAAAGACAGAGTCTGAGTTCTGATGGTCCGCATTTCTCCGCAAGATGATATAATGCCTTGTAGTTCTAAGGGTAAGATTGGGAATGTGTAAAAAGTCCTTGATATGATTTGGAAGGTGTTTTGATATCCTCAGTAAAAGTTGTAAGTCGGCAGATGACATTGTTAAGCATGCTCTTGAGGAACAGGCCGACTGGTGAGATAAATCATCATGCGGAGAAAGGATAGTGTGTGAAAGATCTATGTAAGTAATTGAATGATTAGAGTTGACCTATATGAACACATTTCAGAGAAGATTTGGGTCCACATGACACATAGTGCATTGGATTGAGTGATAAGGTACATCTTTCTATGTACATGTTCCATTTCTTGGATACCGACCTGATTATGGATTAAATCATGATGCGGATATATATATATAAGAGTGATGATCTTTGGTTGAGTGGTGTGTGTGAGTAGTGTGTGTGTGTGTGATGCGAGCATGCGAATAGAAGAGCAGAGTTAGAAGAGAAGTAGTGATGAAGACTTGGGATTCAGAATTCAGTTGCTAAATGATTGCACCCTGTCATAGTGGCAGATTCTTAAGCAGTATTTAGTTATCATGTTTGATCTAATTGGAAGCAAGTTTTTGTCATCAAGGTAGTAAGCTGGTAGTGAGCCTCCAGTAGGGTTTAACATCCCTCGTTGTAATCTTGCTAGGTTTAGGGTTGAGGCAGTGAGCCTACTAAATCTAGTTGTACTTCATGGAAGTAAGCCAACATGTTCTAGGCCCGTGGAGTGACCAAGCCTAAATATCATTTTTGTTAAGATTGCAATATATAAATATGAGAGCTAATCCTCTCCATGGTTTTTCCCTCTTTGGGTTTTCCACATAAAATCTTGGTGTTATGTGTCATGCTTTTGTGGATGTTTTTCAATTGTATATTTTGCTTCTATTAGATTATTCTTTTGAAATGGTTAAAAGTAAAAATACAAGAAAAGATTTATAAAACACTGATTCACCCCCCCCCCCTCTTAGTGTTCCTGACAATCAACAATTGGCATCAGAGAAAGGTTCCTTGGAAAAAGTTTAACAACTTAAGGAAGATCTGGGTCATGGCAGTACGAAGGTATGGAAATTATGAGATATACAATCAACTAGAAGCAGCTCTTATGGACTTGAAAATTCTGAAGCAGAGGTCAGAGATCTGAAGGAAAATCTAAAACAAGATGATGAATGCATCTTAAAGCTAAAAGAGCAAGTCGAGAAATTCAAAGACAAATACAAAGAAGTCAATGACCAATTGTTATCAACAAATGAAGCCCTAAATGATTTGGAAGCAGAAGTTACAGAAAGAACAAGAGTATAAGATGATCTAAATTTGATTTGAAGAACAGATTAGAAGATTGTGCTAAACTTGAAAAAGAAATTATAAGTTTAAAAATAGATCTGGAAAAGGCCAGAAGTTTTGAAGAAAAATTCAAGATAAGTACTGCAAAGCTTGATGAAATGATTTCTAGCCAGAGGAATGCTGATGACAAACATGGTTTAGGATTTGAGAAAGGAGAAAGTTCAAACTCCAGGCAAATAAGCACTAAGTCAAGGCAAAACAAAGGATACTAGTTCAGAAATCAAAGAAGAAGACCTAGAAGACCTCCGGTCAGACAACCAAATGCTCAAAGGTACCCATATTTCAATGGTTATTGTAATTCATGCAATAAGTTTGGTCATAAGTCTACTCAGTGTAGGAGTATAATAAATCAAAAGATTCCATCATTTTTTGGTTAGTGTTTCAATTGCAAGAAAATTGGTCATAGAGCAAATGAATGTAGAAATCAGATTAGGAAAAGTTTCAACAATGGGAGGAATGAACAATCACTCAAAGGTAAATGTTTCACTTGCAATAGAATTGGTCATAGAGTTGTTGTATGCAGAAGTAAAGTGAGTCAGAATTCTATTAGGTGCAATAAATGCTATAAATGGGACACAAATCAAATGAATGTAGAAATTCGGTAAGAACCAATTTTCAAAATATCAGAAATGGTCAATCATTCAATGGAAATTGTTTTGCATGCAATAGATTTGGACATATGGCTAATCAATGCAATAGGAATCAAGGTCAAAAGAATGTGGTATGTTTCAATTGCAACAAATATGGACATATTGCAAGGTTTTGCAAAAGCAAGAATGTGAAGAGAAATCACTATTCTGGAGAAAGGAAAATAGAGCAAAGAAATGATAAGGGAAAAGAGAAAGTTGTTCCAGTTGAAACCAAGAAAGAAATGGACAAGGTATGGATCAAGAAAGAAGTAATTGAAGCTAGGGATCAATCTGCACTAGTATCCGATGCAGGTACTCCCTCCGGGAAGTAAATTGAGAACTCTAGCACAAGGGGAGCAGTGTTGAAAATCCAAAACCTCCACCCAGAAAGTGGGTGCCAGAATCTGGCACAAAGGTATATGATGAAATCTGATATGACACATCCCTTGAAGGAAGAACCAGAAGAAAAAGAGTTAATGCGGCATATTATGGAGCAATTCTAATTGACCATATTCTACAGTGAGGGGTTTTTAATAGCCTTTTGGAATGATCATTTAATAGTGACTAAGTTAATCGCACTAAGGGTAAAAAGGAACTTGTTTTCACTTTGCATTCGGCACAACAGCGTATCAATTTACTCTGTGAACTATAGGATTCTTCAACCTGTGCCATGGAAATTCTTTTTTTTTTGCGTAAATGATTCTATTTTTTCATGCTCACATATAGAAGCTCTTGGAAGGTTGTATTTGTAGTAGTTGTAAATCAAGCAAGGACTATGGTGGATTTTGATAATTCACTATTGGAGGCAGCTGGTCAAACTAACACCCATGATGGAAAGCATAAGGAATCGAGCTCCAACAAAGAGGAAGCAATCTAATTCTTTTTTAGATGATGGCAGCAATTCCAATTCTGATAATGGGGATGATTCTGATGATAAAAAGACATCTGGGACAAGGATGCCTTTGAAGAAGAGATTTGATTCTGATGATGAGGGCCAGAGAGATGATTCAAATAGTGATGGATGATCACTTGAGAGTGATTTATACAAAGATGATGAAGATAGCGAATAGCTTCGAAAGATGTCTGAACTAGATAGGGAGATGTTTTGGTAGAGAGAGTAGAGGTGAGGGATAAATTTTTGGTATGGAAGAGGGCTGAAGCTCAACAAAATGAGACTAGGATTCAAAGGGAAAAGACGTAGGGCCACCATCTTCATGGATGTACTCTTCTATGAAATCTACATCTACCAGGACAATGAAAGAAAATGCCTTAAATGAATTAGTTGTAAGGAGATTCAGACGTGCAGAGAAAGCAAAGGGACATTGTTGGGTCATTTAGAGGACGGGATTCTTCACCTGGTAGACGAAAGCCTAATGATAGTTCTAGTGTTAGTCCATCATCCTCTAGTAATAGGGATCAGAAGTCCAAGTAGCCGTGGAGATCTAGATGACAGAAATGGAAAAAGAAAAAAAAAATTGATGCTCCTTCCTTTGAAGATATTAAGAGTATAACAATCCAGAGTTCAAAGCTTGCAAGAGGTTCATGGAGTCATTCTTTGAAAAGATCATTGTGGGTTGTTTTATGAGAATTGGGATTGGTATGTCAAGGTCAAGACAACGTATTTACCATCTTTGCATGGTTAGAAATGTAAACACAACCAATGTTGGCAAACATTACAAATTTGAGAATAACATTATCCACAAGTACTTGGATTGTGCTTGAGGTAGTGATGATAGTGCAGCTATATGGCAGATGGAGAGGGTGTCTAACTTGTCACCTCTTGAGAAAGAGTTTAAGAAATGAGAACAAGAAGTAGAGTGCACTGAGGGCCAATTTTTTGGTAGAGCTGATGTGGAAGTGAAGAAAATGCACTGAAGGAAATAAATAATTTTGTCTATTTTGCAGAAACTATAAAGCAGATGTTGTAGGAGAAGAAGATGACTTCTGCAAGGCCATCAAATCTAGCTGATGAGAGGGATAGGTTGAGGAAGGAGATGAAGCTTGCAGAGAGCAAACATGATTATTTAGAAGTAGACAGGATCAAAATAAGGTTGAAAGAATTAGAAGTCCTTTCACTTCAGAGAAGAGGCAAGGATGCAAAAGTCTTAATGCATGTAGAGATGAATAAGAAAAACAAATTGAAAATTTTAAGAATGCTTCAATGATCAAGCTTGCCAACTTTAATCTCAAAGCAGGTGAGACTGGGTATGATCCTTTCTCTCATTGTTGGACTAGATTACAAAATTATTACAGTGCAAAGAGTGGTACTACAGAAGCAAACACAAAAGCAATATAGGTAGAACTAAAATAGATCTATCTCCTGAGTATCAAGCTGAGGATGTAGAAAATAGGGAACAGTTAAGGAGCCCTACACCAGAACAAAATATGGACATAAATCCTTCAGAACAAAGTTGAGAAGAAAGATCTGAGAGAGAAAGAGACACTACAAACGTCTTAGTTGGTGTTGGAAGGGAACAAGTTGCAGATAAAGCCATGAAATCACTTGCACTAATTGACATGCCATCAGATGTGCAGAGGGCAGAAAAGCTAGTTTTTATAATGGCCACATCCATATCCTAGAAAGTGCAAGGAACAGATGGAATGGAGAAATAGCTCTGATAAAGACTATCTATAGTGACATTTTGCCTTCAGTCACAAATTGAGATGAAGATTGTGTTTGTAAATATGTGACAAGTACACACATTTTTTAAGTTTTTGAAAAAAAATTGTATCATGGGCTACACCCTTTTCCATTGATGTCAAAGGGGGAGAAGTAGATCAGTGAAAAATGGATAATCATCTCAGGGGGAGCAAGAAAGTATAATGTATATAGTAAGGGAGAGCAATCAAGCATTTTTCACTAAGTGTTGCCATCAATGCCAAAGGGGGAGATTGTTGGCAATAGACACTGCTCTGGTATGGACTTGTATGTTGTCATTGATGGCAACAAGGCTCAGGGATCCTATCACCATATTGGGAAGAGATATCTCCAGAAGAACATATTGGATTCCTGGTCTAATTGACAGAAAATGGCTAAGTATCCAGAAAGTATTCTGAGTAGAAGATAGTAAATCGGATAGTATGTCTCTGCAGATGATGATCAGTTAATGTGGTTCAAGTATGATGTTCTCATTGTCTAATAGTGTTATGCTTCATAGGTTAAGTCTTGATCTCCTCCGAAAGTCACCTTGAAGAATTGTCTAAGTCCAGGTAAGCAAAGGTATAGTAGTAACAGTGAACACGGCATAGTGCAATGGTCTACATTCCTCCGCAAATAAGTATTTTGTTATGTGGTTGTAAGGTGTTGTAAATACTTGTATGAAGTGTCTTATTCTAGAGTTAGGAGATCTAAAGTCCACCGGAAGGTTAGCTACAAGCTGCTAAGTATCAGCATAGTGTTTAAAAGAGTTTAACAGAGACAGAGTCTGAGTTCTGATGGTTGACATTTCTCCGCAAGATGATATAATGCCTTGTGGTTCTAAGGGTAAGATTGGGAATGTGTAAAGAGTCCTTGATATGATTTGGAAGGTGTTTTGAGATCCTCAGTAAAAGTTGTAAGTCAGTAGTTGAAGTTGTTAAGCATGCTCTTGAGGAACAAGCCGACTGGTGAGATAAATTATGATCCAGAGAAAGGATAGTGTGTAAAAGATCTATGTAAGTAATTGAATGAGTAGAGCCAACCTATATGAACATGTTTGGGAGAAGATTTGGGTCCACGCGACACATAGTGCATTGGATTGAGCGACAAGGTACATATTTCTATGTACATGTTCCACTTCTTGGATGCTAACCTAATTAAGGATTAAATCATGATGCAGATATATATATAAGAGCGGTGACCTTTGGTTGAGTGGTGTGTGTGAGTGGTGTGTGTGTGTGTGTGTGATGTGAGCATGCGAATAGAAGAGCAGAGTTAGAAGAGAAGCAGCAATGAAGACTTGGGATTTAGAATTCAGTTGCTAAATGACTGCACCCTAGCATAGTGGCAGATGCTTAAGCAGTATTCAGTTATCAGTTGTGATCTGATTGGAAGCAAGTTTTTGTCATCAAGGCAGTAAGCTGGTAGTGAACCTCCAGTAGGGTTTAACAGCCCTTGTTGTAATCTTTCTAGGTTTAGGGTTGAGACAGTGAGCCTGCTAAATCTAGTTGTACTTCATGGCAGTAAGCCAACATGTTCTAGGCCCGTGGAGTGACCAAACCTGAACATCATTTTTGTAAATATTGCAATATATATATGAGAGCTAATCCTCTTCATGGTTTTGCCCTCTTTGGGTTTTCCATGTAAAATCTTGGTGTTATGTGTCATGCTTTTGTGGATGTTGTTCAGTTGTATATTTTGCTTCTATTGGATTATTCTTTTGAAATGGTTAAAAGTAAAAATACAAGAAAAGATTTATAGAACACTGATTCCCCCCCCTCTCAGTGTTCCTGACAATCAACAAAGGCGTCTTCCAATAATGCCAAATATTGAGGTGAAGTTCAGCATTAAAATATTCAATATGTTGATGTGTGTGGCCACGTGAGACAGGTTTGATGCCTCCTGAAGATGTCTTGGTAGATTTGGTCACATGGAAGAAAGAATGCACTAAGTTGATGTGGCAAGAGTCCATGTGGCAATAATGGAAGAAAGAGTTGAGTGACAGGATGGTTCCTACACAGAAGGTGATAGGAAGATCTGCAATATAAATTTTCTTGACATAATGGAAGAAACATTAGTAAATACAATCTGATATTAATTATTCACATATTTATCTAAAAACTAAATTAAATATTACTTATATATATTAAATCATACATAACATAAAATGGTATGAAATGATATAAAAATGGAATATTAGACTATGATTGAAGGTATGTGAAAAAGGCTAAAATGTGGCATAAAATGGGACATAAATAGCACTCATCAAAAAGAGTTTGTTGCTATTGTATGAAGCTAAGAATGAAGTCTCTAATGTAGTAAATATTGGAATCATTCTTTCCTGAGGAAAAGCATTACTTTAGTTTTGAAAGAAAGATTTAAGTTGTCCAACGCACTGTAGTTTGTACAGAATAATCAGGAGAATGTTTCGCATTCCTCTGCATTTGAAGGTACGGCCTTGTGGTTTGGAAGTGTGTTAAAGATATGTGTGAAGGTTGTATGTTCCTAATTTCAGAGCTTGAAGATTAACACAGAAGATTCTAGAGCTCACAGAGTGAAGATGGGTGTTTAGAGTTGTTGCGGTCAGGATGCGTTTAAGAAATGCTCTGCATTTCTTTGCTTTAAAATTTGAGGTCATGTGATTTGAAGGATGACCATTTATAGATGGGAAGATAATAATATTCAAGTTTTAGCTGCTAAAGTGTACTGTTGATGATGATTGTTTGTCATAACAACATGCATAAAAGTCCATACAACAAACCTTTATTATCTTGAAAAGTACGATCAATTTGGAATGAATTGATGACTCCAAGTCTCCATTGATCAGGTCATGATCATCTGATGTTACTCAGAGGTTGATGTGCTATGTTGTTTTCCATTTCAAAGGGCCTTACATTGTTCTAATAACATGAATTGATGTCTAAACATCTAGTTATACACCTGCTTCCTGTAAATTTACTTCATAAACAAGGTTATTTCTACTGTATTCAACAGATGATGATCATATTTGTAAGTTTGATCAATTATTCTAAACATCAACTGTCATGAACTAATTATACTTTTGCACTTATGGATTTAAGTAAATAATATGCCTTTAAGCTGATATTTGTAGGATTACTATTATCATTTACATGTATTTGCATGAGATTCTTAATTTTTACATGCAGATTTACTCAAATATGCTATAGATGTTCAATTTCCTTTGGGATGTCTGCATATTTCTATGTATTTGCTTAGAATTATCTTTGTATTTGCAATTGTGAGGGTGATTTATGATGAAATTAAACAAATTGAGATAAATGCTTTCTAATCTTAACTAAATTTAATGAATCTTCAACTATTGGTTCACATACATTCCAGATACTTTCATGAAAGGAAGAGAATCAGACCATAGGTTCACCAGGATGTTCCATAGCTAGCTATAGTTGATGCAAACTTCAAGGTAAAGAATGACAACAATATCCATAAATTGACATGCACTCCAAGGGACACAGCATATCACAATGAGATATCCAGATGACATTCACAAGATTACTCAGAATTTATGATGATATGTAATCAGATCTTCACTTTCATTAAGTAAATAAAAGACATGTACATTTGCAATCAGCTCTGAAATTAGTCCTCAACAACTTCAGCAATCTAACTTCAATTAAGTTTCCAATCATGATACAAGGTGCACTCCTTCTCCTTTTATAGAATAAAGAGAGGAGGCAGTTACAAGTGATCAACGCTTAGGATTTGCCTATCTAGATCAATGGTCAATATCTCCTCTTTGACTGGGTCAACACATGTAGACATGGCACAAGTTGCCAGCTGGCAACCATCTGGTAGAACTCAATCATTTATTTTGTCTGATTATACATATGACTCTGTCGTCATGTATCTCTACTTACTCTTCATCCTCTTCTTCTTCATCTTCTTCTATCTCAACCTGCTCCTAATGAGTTTCCTTTTGGACCATAGGAGTGCCATGAGGAGTCATCTTTGTGTTAGCCACTAGGCTCTCCATCTTTTGAGCACCAACATCTCTAACTATCTCATCATCTGACAAATATATTGTATCATCGAGTGGAAGAGGTGGTTCTTTCCTTGCCTTATGTCTCTCTTCTCTCTGTATGAAAATGTAGGGAATTGGATAAACCAAGCCCCATATTTGTAGATAACAGCTTCAGCTTCCATACTTAATCCTTTTTTTCTATCTTCCTCCATGGTTCTAACCAGATGCACGGAAAAGGAGTCATTTACTATCTTATAATTTTGGAGAGATTCCCTCCTGTTCAATTGTGGGTAGTGCTCCCAAATGTTCACATCACTAGGATTGTTCCCAACCCTACCTACTGTTTGTAACCCATTAAATGTTCCTCTAAAGGCACAGGCATATATGACATAAGAAGTCATATTAAACATGCACATCTTGCCACCTAGCCTTCTCATTCCCTCATCTAAACTATCACTTATAATTTTAGCCCAGAGAGGCTTATCATCTGAATACTCCACCATCTGGATATTTCCATACATCCAATTTTTAAAGTTTCCAGCATGTTGTCTTCCTGTCATTCTACTAAGCATGACCATCATGTACTGATATTCTTCAGCAAAATCAAACTTAAACAAGTATACTGGCAATTTAGCAGAGGCCTTGGATGTACTGCTCTTGGATCTCCACCGGTACATGTGTTGGCAAGAGACACTATATGGATTCATGGTTGTTGTCATTGATGGCAACAAAGGTCATCCCACATATCCGCAAGTCATAATGTGTCTCTACCGGAAGTCAGAATAAAGATTGTTGTGGTCCGGTGAACAAGAACAGAGCATGTGGCAAGGTCCGACAGATTGATCCGGATCTCTCAGAGGAAGTGTCTTGGTGCAGTACGGATTTGGGGAAGTCAAGAGGACTACCTTGAGTGGTATATTCCAAGGATTTAGCCTCCGGTGATGGACAAGGAAAAAGATATGAATAGTTGAGTACTGGATTCCTGAGACACAGTCAAAACAGAGGAAGAACTGACTGACAGAGTATCAGACTACTTTCTGGATGTGTTACTGTTGATGATAAAAGTTGTGAAGGCATGAATCATGTTTGGCTGACATGATTAATGATATCTACTAGTATATGCTTGATCCGCATTGCTTGGTGAGCAAGGATTCAGCCGACAGAACAAAGTTTGTAAGAAACTAGACTGTTCTGGATGCCGACTAGAAAGGTGATGAAATTACTTGTGCGGATATATATAGAGGATGGATTTAGTTGTGAAGTGTGTGAAGGAATCAATATATATGCGAATAAGTCCAGAACAGAGCAGAAGTAGCAAAAAGGATCCGGTATGTGAAAGATAGCAGAATAAAGAACAGAGGAAAGATGAAGTGCAGCAGATCAGTGTACTGAGCCTAACCGGAACTGAACTCCAGCATATGCAGATGCTTCCAATCAGTTCAAGACTGTGATTCTTATCACTTTGTAGACAGTGTGTCTTCTTGTAGGCAGTGGGCCTCTTGTGAGCAGTGTGCTCGGGCAGTGAGCCCTAATTGGCAAGTGCCATTTTGTAAATTCCTATTCTTCTAACAGAGAATAATTTTTGGGTTAATCACCCCGTGGTTTTCTCCCTTAACAGGGTTTCCACGTCAAAAATTACTGTGTCATGTGTTTCTTATTTCATGGTAATGTTTTTGTGTTTGATTCAATGCTGCATTAATTAATAAGAAAGTTCAAAAAGGGAAATAATTAGGATAACTGATTCACCCCCCCTCTCAGTTATCAACAATTGGTATCAGAGCTAAGTTCCTCCTAATAGAGCCTAACAGCTTGAGGAAGATCTGGGAACTCAAATGGATGCATATGGTTTAAGGGAGCAACTCAAGACTGCCCTTGAGGATCTTGAACAGTCAAATTCTGAAGTCAATGAATTAAAAGAAAGACTCAAACAGGCTGATGAATTCATGAGAGAATTAAAAGACAAATTAAGTCTCTCTATGAAAAAGAGAAAGGAGCTGCTCCAACAGTTGGCAAGACAAAGTGAAGAAAGCAATACAAATGAAGAATTGACTGAGCAAACCAAGTTATGTGAAAAGTTATCAAAAGAAGTCATTATGTTAAGACATGAAATGGAATCAGGAACTATAAAGTTTACTCAAGAGATTGAAGAAAAAAGAAAGGCTGAAGACAATCTAAGACAATCTCTTAAAGAAAAATCAGAAGAATGCCACCAGATGGACAGGATTATCAGACATCTTGAATCTGATCTTGAAGATGCCAAAGATAATGAAGAAAAACTTGAGGATCAAATTGCCTCTCTCAAAAGAGACCTTCAAACAGCAAATGAATATAAAGAGAAATTCAAGATAAGTTCTGCTCAACTTGAAGTTCTTCTTGGAAGTCAAAAGAGGACAGATGACAAGTATGGTTTGGGATATGAGAAAGGAGAAAGCTCCGGATCCGGTCAGAAGAATCTTGGATCAGAAAATCCAAGGAGCAGGCCTAGAAGACCTCCGGTAAGACAGCCAAATGCTCAAAAATATCCATCCTTCAATGGATACTACCACAGCTGCAACCACTTTGGTCACAAAGCTAATCAGTGCAAAATGAGAATGAATCAGACTAATTCATCCTTCTCCGGACAGTGCTTCAACTGCAAAAGGTATGGACACAAATCCCATGAATGCAGAATTATGCAAGTAAACAAATCATTCAAAGGTAGATGCTTTACATGCAATAGAGTAGGTCATATGGCTAATCAATGCAGATCAAGAGGATATCAGTCAAATATGCAAAGAAATGTTATTTGCCAAATCTGCAATAGGTCCGGTCATAATGCTAAAGTCTGCAGAAACAAGAATCAGGACAAAAGAGGTCCGGTGTATAATCAGAATCAAGACAAGGGTAAACAAAAGATGAATGCGGATGAAGTTAGGAATCAGATGAGCAATATTTGGGTGAAGAAAAGTTCATAGAATGTAGAGGTTGGATCCGCACCAGACTCTGGTGCTGATATTTCTTCTGGAAATTAAAAAGTGAGCTCAGGCTCAGGGGGAGACTCAAAGAAAATCCTATTCCCCCAGCCAAACAAGTGGTGCCGGATGTGGCACAAGATGCAGATTAAAGGGTTTGCAGATATGAGTCTTGAGATGCTTCAGTCAAGTTTTCAGAGGTTCGCATGGAGTTATGAAGAAGCTGTGATCGATCAAATAAGACCTGTTCAGGGAGATGCTCCGGTATGACAAAGGATTACAAAAAGGTCCGGAGAGATCCGGAAGTGCACTATCTTGTTCTGCGGATTGGACAGAGTGTTTGGGATGTTCTTGTAATATGTTACCTTGATTTATTCATGATTAAAAGATCTGGATGATATTCACAGATCAGGACTAATCCGGGATACTCCAAGCTATCCAGACAAGGCAAACCGGAATAATGTAGGTGAAGCATTTATTGCAGACAGATATTAGGGTTCGCGGAGCAATATAAGGGATTTCTCAAAAGTCATTTGCTCATTCTGCACTCAAGAAGAAGCGAATAGTGGAGCTCTGCAACAAGATTCATCAAGCACACCAAGGATCTCCTGCCGAAGTCATTGCATAAAGAAATCAATCCAATCACTCCGTGCAAATCGAAGGCGCATAAGGTATTCTCCGTTTTTCATTACCTCACTGCAAATCTTTGAAGAATGGCTACTCCAAATATAGTTAAGATCTCTGATAGACCTCGCCCCTCATTCAAGAAACATCCTTATAAATCATTGGAGGTAGATCCACTAGGAGCCTTCTCTAGTGTTCCTCATGGTGTATTGCATACGGAAGATATTAGGGTTTACATCCATGCGAATCTTGAAGACTTTGGAGAATCAAAACTGATGGATATCTATCACAAACAATTGATAGATGACTCCTTTGAGATCAAACCTCAGTATAAAGCCATCCAGGACAAACACTTTGCACAGTGCATTCATTTCCCCTGTTTTGAAGAAGATGAATGGGTCCGGTATGTACTAAGTAGAGTACATGACAACTTCCTATGGTTGAACAAGCCCTTCAAGATCACCAAGGACATAATTAGGGCTGTAACCGGTCTGCACTCATCCGGTGGATTACCTGTTCTCAAATCTGTCAAAAATCAAACAGTCAGTGATGTAACCGGATCCAAGTTTGACAAGAGAGCTATGACAGTTGATGACATCATTGAACCGGATGTCAAATTTGCAGCTATGATAATTGGTTACAAAATCTATCACTCCAGTAGGGAAAATTCAGTACCGAGAACTGCAATCTACACAGCCTATCAGATGTTAAAGGAGAATGCAGACTATGACTTGTGCGAGCTTCTAGTAAACCAACTCTTTGAAAATCTGTAGAAGATTAAGAAGGACAAGAAAAACTCCTTCAAATATGGCAATCTGATCCTTTGTCTCTTCTTTTACTACATGAATGAGCTTCCTGGATCCAGTGGATGGATATGGCAGAATGACAGACCGGTTGCCATTCAAATCAGAGACTATTTGCATGGACTTGGGGATGCAAAAGCAAGAAATATAGCTCTATGGGGTTACTTCAAGAACTTCCAAAGCATGATGCATGCAAGAGAAAGAATACCACAATCCCTTGTTGAAAAATACAAAGACATAGTATGCTTCATGGTAGAAACAGATCAGTGTCTGATGGAGGCAGTGGAGCCAAGGACTGTCTGGATCATGCCTATGGGGTATGAAGTGGATGAACAGATAGTAGAGCTGCATGTTCAACACATGCTAAGCCAGCCCAAAAATCCTAAGGCAGAAAGGTTTGGAACCTTTGAGGAACTGAGTGTAAAGTTACATGTAGAACTCAGGGAACCGGAGATAAAGAGGAAGGTAAGAAAAGAAGTTGAGCATATTGCTCAAGGCCTAGGCATCTCAAAAGAGGCACTTGATGCCAGCCGGGAAAAGAGGAGGAAGGCTGAGGAAGAAGAGAAAAGTAAAGAAAGTGTTCCGGTTGAAACTCCCACTCGGACCAGATCATCAAAAAGATCTGCACCTCCCACAACCAAAAGTTCAAAACCGGAAGTCCAGGCATCCGGTAAAAGATCCAAGACAAAAGCCACAAGGGCTTATGAAAGCCAAAAGGATGAAGAGGAAACAGAGTCAGATGAGGGAGTAAAAGAAGTAAAGAAGCAGAAGAAGAAAGGATCCGGTAAACCCTCCACAGGCCAAGACAAGGATGAAATGGCAGAGGTATCTGTTGAAAAGCCCACTCTGTCTCTAGAGAGTGTAATCAAGTCAGTCACGGTAGATGGAAACCTTCAACCAATGACTGAATTTTATGATGACTACAAGAGGCTGACCAAAAGGTTCTGTAGGAAGCCACAGTCAAATATCTGAACATATACAATAAGGCCTTCATTGAGATCATATCTCTTATTCCTAAAAGCCTAGAAAAGGAATTAGAAATAAGAAAGAATAATGCTCATGCAAAAGATCTTGAGATCCGGGAGCAGATAGCTATTCAGCTATATCCTCAAATTGATCCCAAGACAATGAACATTATCTTTAAAGACTGCAAAGATGAGTTCAGAAGTAAAGCCAGGATGAATCAACTCATGCTTGGTGAGACTGACAAAGTGGCCCAAGAGACAGAAGAGATCCTCCGGAAGGCCTTCAAAAGGTTCAATCTTCCTGTTGTAGAGGACTTAGGTGCAGAAACAGCTGCAGATTTGGAATCATCTGTTCCGGAAGAAGTGGGCCCTGAACAGACAAACATCTCTCCTCCGGTTTCCCCTACAGTCTCCGGATCCAAAGAAGAAGAGAAATTACAGGAGAAGGAAGCAGGGGTGAAAGATAAAGAGGTTGACAGTTCCCAGACTGCAGAAGAAAAGAAACATCTGTCTCCGGCAAGAGACACTGCACAAACTGTTCAACAATTTTTGAGCAAAGCCACTATAGAAATTGATGAACCGGACCTACTCAAAGGACCATTAGATTTTGACTCTTTGTCACCGGTGCAAACAATGAAAATAGCCTCATTTGCAAATGAGAAATTCAAAGAGAAGCTGCTGAAATCTCACATGGAAGACTGTGAGCTTATGGAGGTAGCATCTGGAGTGCTAGAAAAGATCATGCCATCCTTTCAAAAGGATCCCACAGCCTCCTCTTCCGGTAATCTCAAAACCTTAGTCAGCAGTGTTAGTACACATTTTGAATCTCTAGAAAAATCTGCTGAAGAAAAGGTCCGGAAAGAATTCTTGGATAAGAGATTTTCAGAAGTATTAGAATTAATCTCTAAAGATAGGAAGATTGTGAGTATTGGAATAAAGAGCTTAGAGAATGCTCTTAAGGATGGCGGTGACATTTACAAATTTTGTATATCCTGGCCAAAGGCAACAGCAGCAATTGATAAGAAAATAAAAGAGGAACAGGACAAGCTACAAAGCTTATCTCAAAGTTTTGATCCTCTCTCTTCCTCCATAATAAATCAAGAATGTCAGACTATTGCAGTCTTGAATGAAATAAAGAATCTTGAGAAGGAAAGGAAGAATATCACTAACCGGATGGGAGAACTTAGAAGGATTATAATCCCTAAGTTGGAAACTATGCATGAGGCCATCAGTGATGCTCAGACCACCGCCCAAACAAAAGATCCGACAGATCTCAAGCGGGCAGAAGCTTTTGCATTTTTGTTGAGTGGTCACATTTCAATTTTGGATAGAATGAAGCAAAGTTGGGCTACATAAATGATCCAATTGCAGACATCCTTTGCAGACATTCTTCAGTATATGTGAGTATGTAAATATGCGGCTATGTATAGAAAATTTTTGAAAATTTTGGTGTGCGGACCCTACCCTTTGCCATTGATGTCAAAGGGGGAGTGAGGAGCAGTGAAAAATGAGGAATCCAACTAAGGGGGAGTTCCAGAAATTGTATATAAAGACAGAGCATCAGCAAAGGGGGAGCATAGTGAAAACACTTAGTCATTTTTCACTAAGTGTTGCCATCAATGCCAAAGGGGGAGATTGTTGGCAAGAGACACTATATGGATTCATGGTTGTTGTCATTGATGGCAACAAAGGTCATCCCACATATCCGCAAGTCATAATGTGTCTCTACCGGAAGTCAGAATAAAGATTGTTGTGGTCCGGTGAACAAGAACAGAGCATGTGGCAAGGTCTGACAGATTGATCCGGATCTCTCAGAGGAAGTGTCTTGGTGCAGTACGGATTTGGGGAAGTCAAGAGGACTACCTTGAGTGGTATATTCTAAGGATTTAGCCTCCGGTGATGGACAAGGAAAAAGATATGAATAGTTGAGTACCGGATTCCTGAGACACAGTCAAAACAGAGGAAGAACTGACTGACAGAGTATCAGACTACTTTCCGGATGTGTTACTGTTGATGATAAAAGTTGTGAAGGCATGAATCATGTTTGGCTGACATGATTAATGATATCTACTAGTATATGCTTGATCCGCATTGCTTGGTGAGCAAGGATTCAGCCGACAGAACAAAGTTTGTAAGAAACTAGACTGTTCCGGATGCCGACTAGAAAGGTGATGAAATTACTTGTGCGGATATATATAGAGGATGGATTTAGTTGCAAAGTGTGTGAAGGAATCAATATATATGCGAATAAGTCCAGAACAGAGCAGAAGTAGCAAAAAGGATCCGGTATGTGAAAGATAGCAGAATAAAGAACAGAGGAAAGATGAAGTGCAGCAGATCAGTGTACTGAGCCTAACCGGAACTGAACTCCAGCATATGCAGATGCTTCCAATCAGTTCAAGATTGTGATTCTTATCACTTTGTAGACAGTGTGTCTTCTTGTAGGCAGTGGGCCTCTTGTGAGTAGTGTGCTCGGGCAGTGAGCCCTAATTGGCAAGTGCCATTTTGTAAATTCCTATTCTTCTAACAGAGAATAATTTTTGGGTTAATCACCCCGTGGTTTTCTCCCTTAACAGGGTTTCCACGTCAAAAATTACTGTGTCATGTGTTTCTTATTTCATGGTAATGTTTTTGTGTTTGATTCAATGCTGCATTAATTAAGAAGAAAGTTCAAAAAGGGAAATAATTAGGATAACTGATTCACCCCCCCCCTCTCAGTTATCAACAACATGACCCTCCTGGCCTCTTTCTAATTACTACAATATTCCTTTTCCAATCTGCTTAGGCTCAATCTAACCACATTAGGTCCTATAGGCAAATTAAATGCAGAGGTGATGCCTTTAATTGAGAAATCTGCATACACTCTTCCATGTTTCTCTACTTTTCTAGTTTCTGGATTATAGTTCCGCGCACACTCAACCACTAACTTAGTAGCTTCCATGGTGTAGGGAAATCCCCCAGCGTGCTACATCCCTAAGGAGTATATTCTTTGAAGTAGAGGGTTTCCACTTCTATTATCTAATCTTCTTGTCCATGCATCCAGGTCTATATTTCCCTGATGTGTATCATTGATCATTCCATACCTGAATCCTACCCCCTCGAGCTGTAAGAACATGGGCTTCAAGAACTCTGTGTCGGACCTATTCTTTCTGATTGCCATTAAATCCTACAATAAAACCATGCATTTCTTACCCTAACTTGTTTGTATGCAGCAGGGTTCAAAGACCACATACATTCTATAGCAGTAACTCTATTATTCTAACTCATTTCATACATCACCCTATTAATTAACTTAGTAAAACCATTTTTACCTCATGATTTATGGTAAATGACAAAAGAGAGGGTTTTAAATTTACATACCTAATAATCGCTTTCCTCTTTTACTGTATGAGTGATAACGGTATGAATGTGATTGTGTTGTATTTACCGTTTCGTTCTGTCTAGATGTGGATCCCGTTCCGTTTGCAGGTGACTGTGATGCTTCAATCCTCAAAGATCTGTAATTTTTGCTTAAACGTAGGGTAAATGTGAAATGATCCCCGTAATTTACCTTTTAACCGATCAATACGACAAATTATAGTGCACCCAGTGTTTTTTGTTTAAGTCCATTGATCCACACCTGACATTCGTGGATGTTGACAAGTAGCGGGCTTACATTTGAAATCTGAAGGCACAACCTATAGTTGGGTTCGCATTTAATGCTAGGGGTGATCTTTGTGAAGATCAGGGATATTTGAAAATATGACCAATATCAAACATATGAGGGTGATATAGTCATGAACATGGTCAACTTTTGACCAATGGACGAGATCAGGTCACCTTATCTATGTTGATAAATCATGACTATTTATTACATTAACATGATCCATGGAGATTCCACGTGGCATCTTTAGATTAGTCACTATGAAACTAGGCATATCGGGTCATCAAGTTCAATATGAGGGACATTGGAAATATCTAGGTCATTCAACATTGGGAAATATCACCCTATTCGAGAACGTGGGGATGACGTCAGCATTCTATGAGCCTTTGAATTTGTTCAAAAGAATGACGTCACCATCATATTTGTTTAGGTCAGGGATATTTTGAAATGTGACCCTCTCTAGTCTAAATCATGATGACATCATCATCATATCATATCTTCTTTGTTATCAGGTTAGGATGACGTCATCGTCATATTGAGGAATATGACAGATGTTTGGAAATATGACCCTCCATGGGTCGAACATATTGATGACATCATCATCAGGATGAGTTTTTTATATATCAAAACCGGATGACATCATGGTCATATTTTGTGAAGGGTGATATTTTGTAACATGACTAATATTTAGAAATGTGACCCTTCACAAAATATGCGTGAGGAATTGACAAATATATATTCCACCGTACTTAAGTTTGACATTCGCATATCGGGGAACATATGGATATTAGGTGATCTTCTTATGTTGGGGTCATCTTAACGAATATGACTGACATTTAGAAATATGACCCTATGGGAAATATCTAGGTTGACCAAACTTTGACTTAGCATAACTTTTTATCCTTAAACAATATCAGGGTGATCCAAAAGGCAAACCTACTTAGAATTTTGTATTCTTTCACATTATGAGGTTTATGATAGTAATTTCTAACTTCGACAATTAACCTGTTCTTTAGAGCACATGCATAAGCAAGGGTGATACACTTAACTAACTTTTGCCAAACCGCCCACAACAAGATTAAAGCAAAAAGTTGGGTCCCTGTTTTGCTAAGGCAAAATGGGGCATGTTGTGTAACCACACAACAACTTGCCACAAAAGAAATCAACCAAATTCAAGTGATGAGGTCGCATTAGGACATAGCATCATAACTCTCTCTAAGCATAAGTATCATGACCTTTCTGAATGATATCATGTTCATAAATGCAACAATGCTGATAAGGGATCAAGTGTGTGCATATGATTAATAATCCTCATCTTGAAAGTAAATTGAAGACACTAGTAACTAGTGTTAAGCTACATATTTTGGGTTCATCCCTCATAGCCAACTGGGATAGATCCTTGTTGCCAGCAGGCGTCCATAGCCCCAATAAGGTTATCTTTACAATCCCCCTAAGTAGAGCCCCACTGCCAGCAGGCATCTATAGCCTCTGTAGAGTTACTTAGATGGCCTAATTTTTATTCTCTTTGGATTTTCAATATTCATCTCTTTCTTTTTTATTCATATGATATCATCATGTAAACTCAATATGCAAGGTGTGATCACTTGTTGCTTTAGGTTGAGGATTGCAATGGTAGCAAGGGTGACCCTTTGGATTTTTCAATTAACACTTATACTGATGTATTCAACAAACCCAAGGTTGTTAGGTGCGTCATCATGAAAATCTCCTTAATCAAGAAAAGGCATCACTGATGAAAAGGATATCACAGACCTGATCAGGGATACTTCTCAAAATGAATCACAACCTATGTAAAAATTTGTTCTCATCACTTGAATCCTAACAATTTTGTTGATTTATTAGGGTGATAAGGTGCATCATCTTGACTAATCAAAATAAAACTCAATAATGACAAGCAAACAAGCAAACACATAAAACAAAAACTATACAAACAGCTATACAACATATATACACTATGATACAAATGACTTACATGACTCTGTTTAAGCTTGGAAGTAATGTTTGAGGAACTATCCATTGACTGGTAATGGGACATCCTCACTGGTTAAAATCTTAAGTCTGTAGGTACTGTCTCCTAGGATCTCCAAAAATTGAAAAGGACCTATCCAAAGTTTATCAAATTTCCCATGGTCACCTTTCTTTTCGTGTGCTTTATCCCATGTGAGGACTAAATCTAAAATCCTAAAAGCTTTTATTCTATCTCTCTTATCAAACCAGCATTTGACAGTAGCCTGATGTTTGGCAAACTGATCAATTGCTCTATCTCTTTTTTCCTCTAGGTGCATGAGCTGAAGTAGTCTAACTTCTTGTTTGTTATCTATGCCTAGATATTCTTGTGCAAATTGCAATGTGGGGATCTTTAAGTTAACAGGAAGAATAGGATCCACTCCATATACTAATTGATAGGGAGAATTTCCTAATGTAGCCTTCATTCTAGTTTTGTCTACCCATAGGACATACTTCAGCAGGGTGTTCCACTGCCTAGGATTCTTCTCTATTAGTTTCTTTATGATATTCAGTAAGTTCTTATTTGTTGATTATGCCAAGCCATTTCCTTGGGGATAGTAATTTGAATAAAATTTCAAGATAATTCCATGATCAAAAGCCCAACTAGATAATTTGAATGATGCAAAGGCAGGTCCATTATCATATACTAGAGCATATGGGACTCCATACCTAGTCACCATGTTGCTTTCCAAGAACTTGATCACATCTTCTGCATTGCATGTCTTGCTACTGACTACTTCAATCCATTTGGTGTAATAATCAGCGATTGTTAGGACATACCTATGGCCTAAAGATGATGGAGGATTGATGGGTCCTATGAAATCCATGCCCCATTGAGCAAATGGGTGCATCTCCATCACTAGCTACAAGGGTTGAGCAGTGTATTTTTCTCAGCTAGCAGCAACTTGACAAGTATGACAACATTTAATATGTTCTGCAATATCCGTAAAGATAGTAGACCAATAATACCCTACCCTTAGGATAGCATGAGTAGTAGCCAAGTGGGATCCATGTGTAGTCCCAAACTTATCATGCAACTCAGCTAAAACCTTGTCATCTTCTTGTCTATTCAAAACATCTGAGATATACTCCTTCATAGCTTCTTTTGAAAAGGATTCCTCCTTTCATCATATACTTTTGTGATCTTATTTTTAAAGCTCTTCTCTATGAAGCTTGCAATTTTGATGGGCATCTTCCAATAATCAAGACATGCCTGATATCAGAATACCACTCTTTATCTTCTTTAGTATCCACCACATACTGATGACTCATTATATTAGGGTCAGTCTCAGAAATCATCTAGCTCAAGGCTTGTCCCCTCACCAGTTTCATGGGTGTTATATCCATATCATATTCCTGAAGCACCATCATCCATTTGGCTCTCTTTTCACCTGGCTCACTTTACATTAGGAGCATCTTTACTATTGCATCTGGTACTACAACAATTATCTTGCTTCTCAAGATGTAATGTCTAAATTTCTTAACTGCTCAGACTAAAGCAAGAGCTTGTCTCTCAACATCCATGTTTCTAAGTTCTGCATCCTTAAATGGGTAGCTCATGAAAGCTATAGGCTTTTCTTCTTTGGCTTCGTTTCTTTGTGTCAGCACTGCTACAGATGTATGCTCTTAAGCAAATGAGTAAATGTAGAAATCTCTTGTGTAATCTGGACTAATTAGAATAGGAGCATTTGATATGGCTTTTTTAATGTCCTCAAATGTTGATCTTGCTTCAGGAGTCCATTCAATTTTAGCATCCTTCTTGAGCATGGCATTAAGTGGTCTGACAATCTCTGCAAACCCAATAATGAACTTCCTAACAAAATTTATCTTACCAAAGTAGGATTTAAGCTCTTTCTTACTTCCAAGAAGTTGCAGCTTCATGATTGATTCTACCCTAGCAGGATCAATGATTATCCCATTTTCTATTATCAAATGGCCTAGAAATTTACCAGTTGTTATCCCAAATATGCATTTCTTTGGATTTAGGGAAATACCATATTGTTCACACTTCTTAAGCACCTTCCTGAGGTCTTCTATGTGATCCCCTCTTTTCTTTGAAAAGACGGTCAAGTCATCCATGTAAATAACTATGCATTTACCAATCAAGCCTCTGAAAGCTATATCCATTGCACGTTGAAAGGTAGCTCCAGCATTTATCAATCCAAAAGGCATGCACCTATAAGCAAATATTCTCCACTTTGTAGTGAATGCAGTTTTTAACTTGTCTATTTTATCTACCATCACCTGGTTATACCCCGAGAATCCATCCAAAAAGGACATCATCTGGGCTCCATTCACTATCTGTAAGACCTCATCCAATGAAGGTAAAGGATAATTATCCTTTTTAGAAGCTCTGTTCAGGTTTCTGAAGTCTACACATAGCCAGATATCACCATTTTCTTTCTTACCAGGACCAGATTGGCTACCCATGTTGAATGTCTCACAGGAAATATGATCCTGGCATTGAGAAACTTCTTAACTTCTTAAAAGATGATGGGTTCTAACAAGGCATTAACAGGTCTCTGCTTTTGTCTAAAAGGCTTAGCATCTGGCTTCAATGGTATAGTAGGGGTGATAATTGAGGTATCATAAGTTTTTAGCTCATCATAGGTTCAGGTAATAACATGGATGTAATCCTTAAGTGCTTGAGTTATCCCTGTCATTTCTTCTTCTGTACAAACTTTGCCAATCAGGACATTCTTTACTTCTTCATTTTGTCCTATATTGATTGGTGAATATTCTCCTCCATCAATCTTTGGGAGATCTTTCTGTTTCATCATATTGTGTAAATCAAAAGCCTTTTCTAACTCTATCATACCCTTGGGAATCCTATTGGTTGGTAATTCCATGATTTCTTCTTCTTCCCAGTTATGATCTTCTACATTCCTTTCATCTATGATCTGAGCATCAAATATATCTTTGTTAGATATGAAATCTAAAATGTGTTGGTCATCATCAAATACTTGCAGGTTGGTGACATTATCTAGTATGAAAGGCACTGATACTAATTCAACTGAGAATCTCTTCAAACCAGAAATAGACAATGGTTCCAACGTGCTAGCAACTTGCTCCAAGGCATCTGCTCTGTGATTTTGTTTTATAGGCACATGGGTGATGTTGAATGCATCAAACTCTTCTATTAAGTCCCACACCCTATGTCTATAGTTAGACAGTTTCTTGTAATTGCAAGAGTATATACCTCTTACTTGTCTTACCACTAACTTTGAGTCTCCATAGACATGTAGAATTTTCACTCTTTTCTTGAGAGGAAACAATAACCCATGAATTAAAGCTTCATATTTTGTCACATTGTTAGTACATGGGAACTGTAGTCTATATGCTGCTAAGTAGGATTTTCCTACTAGATCAATAAGATCTACCCCTACTCTAGCTCCTTGTTTTGACTTTGATCCATCAAACATGAGGATCCATGGTTTATCTTCTATCAAAGGCTTATCAGGGCCTTCCCTTTTCTTTTTAGCTCTGGCAACTACACCGCCTGATATCCATCTCAGTTTAGGTGACCCATTCTTTGTCACTTTTGGTCGGTGATATGAACCTAATACATTTCCTTTTTTGACATCTATGGTATCATCATTATCTTCACTTGATTGTACTTCCATCTCTTTCTCTTTATCTTCAAGTATGTCTTTAGTATCAGATGACTGATCCTTTGAATAAAGCATCTTCTGTTTATTCAATATATGTAAGCATAATGAACATGTGGTTTTTGAATGTGGTGCTTCATGCAACCTACACCATCCTTCAATCAAAACTTGATGTGGAGGAATCTTCCGCAACATAAGCCTTTAAATCTGTTTTAATAAAAATTCCTCAAACTTTATTAAATTACTCCCTTTATCTTCATTAGATACTTCATAATTTGACTCAATCAAACAGTCAGTCCCTGGGGTGATGTTATTTTCATCCTTAGAAATCTTTTCATCATACATCAAGATCTCCTTTGAGTTATGAGTGTGGCTTTCATCCTAATATGTATCTCCTTCTGTTCCTGCAGATGACGAACAAGAATCAGCATCACTATAATTATCCATATTACTTACCTCAACTGATGACAATCCTCTCTCGCTACACATTCATTCTAACTCTATCATGTCTAAGCAAGCATCACAAGTTTTCTCTGAATGTGCTTCATCATGCAACCTACACCATCCCTCAATCAAAATGTCCTCATTGGGCATATTCAATGTTTGACAGTGTTGCATTTCTCTAGATAAATACAATCCAAAGTTTTTGAAATGATCAACTTCATCACTATCATCTGAACTATAATCAAACTCAATGATCACCCTATTTTCATGATGAACATGTTCAGGGATATGAGCATCATACATGAGGATCTCTTATATCCTGACTATTCGGGGCTTGATGGAATAAACCCCTGGTTCTACATCTACGTACAATACCTCATTTGTGTTATTATACTTAGTGATCATGTGTTTCATTCAAGCTTCGGCTTCTATTCTGATTTGAGTAGGAATCCCCTTCCATGGTAACCACATATGACTAAAATCTGTGGACATATAGCCATTAAGTGTCTTTGACCAATCCCTACTAAGCAACATTCCATAGGTGTCAGGGATATCCACCACTTGGATGTCAATATAATATTGAATCCTTGGATCTGATGCTAACTGCATGTGGATATGTGTTAACTCTCCCACTACACTTCCTTCAAATTTGTCTAGTTGTGTCACCTTCTTGAGGGATTTGGCGAGATGTAACCCTAAGGCATTGCAGATTGACAATGGCATCACATTAATAGATGCACCTGAATCTACTAAGCAATTATGTAAATTCTTTCCAAACATTCTCAATGTGAGTAGGAAAGGAGGTGACTCAGTTTTATCTCTATATAATTTCATATGAGAAGTTTCAGCAACCTGAATAGTAGCTGGGGCTTTGTGCTTGACATTATTGTCTTTAGCTACATGATGTTCAGAACTTGACCGGGATTATGAGCATGACTATCTTCTTTTGGTATAGGATCATCTAAGGACCTCATAAAGGCTTTCTTGATGGTTGGAGTCTTTAGCAGTTCTAATAATGATAGGCTAATTTTGACTCTTTTCATCTCTTCTGCTAAGTATGTGACTAGCTTATTAGACTCAAAAGATTGATTACTAGCCCTCAACACTGTATTTTGAGGTGTAAAGTATTGAGCATTAACTTTGGGAAGACCAGGATTGTTACTTGTTTTTGGATCTGGAGGAGTGTTGAAATTGTTAGGAGGTAACGATTTTGTCAATGGACCAGAGGGTCTATTAGGATTACTCCTGAGGTTGTAATTGTGTCTACCTTGGTATTGCTGCTGGTAAGCATGAATTTCTTCATGTTCAACTGTTGGTTCATTTTCATCTTCAAATGGAAACACATAATTTGTTTCAAATGCCAAGGTGTATTCCTCACATGCTAATGTGTAGTTCTCATGAGGTGAGATTGCTTGGTGCTAAGGGTGATTTACATAGCTTTCTAACACAAGGGTAGAATCATATCCACAAGGGATGATCTCATTTCCTTCAATGAAAGGAGGATTACCTGCAGTATTGGACACTTCAGCCTGAAAGATACTTCAGCATGTGCATTGGTGTTATGTATCCTACACCAGTTTGTAAGAGTTTCCTCTGCTAAATTCACCCTAGTGGTCTATTTTGGTTCACTAGGAGGCTAATTATCTAAGGGTGATGGCAAAGAACCATTGTTTGGCCTAGTATTCCACACTCTAGGCTGCCTAGGTGCATTATTATTATTGCCATTGTTATTGTTATAATTTCTATCATTATTGTATCCTCTGTCAGGATATCCTAATCTCTCATTGTTATATCCTCTATTTTGATTTGACTGGAAATAAAAGTTCTAACCTCTTAGATGTGTAATTTTTGCTGTCAATTTCCTCAGTTGTGCAGATATCTCTTTGATATCTTATTTCTCTTCCTGAACTTTGGCTACTATGTTTTCTTGTTGAGGTTTAAAGAAAGAAGAACCATTATTATTATTCTATCCTACATCCTGAGATGTTTGAGCATGTCCAAGATATTGTACTATCTGACCATTTCCATTTAGAGGGGGCATGATGCTAAGCGGAGGTAGCTGTAAAGGACTGGGCACTGTAACAGGAGGCATCATGGATCCATTAGTTTGTTGTTGAGCAGGATATGCAGGATATGTGGGATATGAAGGGAATGCTATGTTAGGTGTTGGAGCAGGAATCAGTTGCTGATTAACTTTTATTGCTTCTTCAAAAGCTCCTGTCAGAGTTGTGACATTAGGATGTGTTCTTCTTATGAACATAGAAGTCAGGGGATCTAAGGCTGAGTAGTATATACTTCTAGCTGCCTCAGCTGCTACATTATATGGAGCTACTAGCTTGGAATACATTTTCTAGAATCTGGCATTGAAGTTTGAAATAGGTTCTCCTTCAGATCTTTTTATTGTGGCAAAGAGATGATAATTCATTGAAGGATCTATAGGTATCTTGAACCTATCCTTGAAGGCTTTCTCTAAGGCATCCCATGAACCAATTATGGCCTAAGCAAGACTAATGTACCAATTGTATGCCTCCTCTCCCAAGGAGTATGGAAATAATCTGCATACCACATCCTGATGTTTAATCCTTGCTCTGCAACAAGCTTCTTTAAATGTTCTAATATGATCCTCAACATCCTGATATGGATGGTATATAGGGAAAATCTTATTAGGATTCCTAGGTAAAGGATGATATGCAGTGAAATTCAAGGGTGAGCATTGTGACTAGTGCTTGCTAGATTGGAGGTGTAACTGGTGATCCTGGAGGTGTCTAAAGTACAGTTGGAGACACTGGAGGTGTGACAGTATGTCTTGATAAAGATAATGAAACACCTGAGTCAAGAGTATGATGAATATCTATGGTACAGGGTCTTAGTCCACAAATGGGCAACTCCTCAAAGAGTCCGATGGACCTAGTATTAGGCCTGGTATTGGCCTATGAGCCAGGATTCTAACAACTTATGACAGAATATGGAAATTTAACCTGATTTCTGTAAAGATCAAAAGAACTGACCTAGCAAAGATGATATCTCAAATCAGAACTCAATAATGACTGGATATTTATGCAATATGTGCATCAGACATGCAAATATGAACAAAGATTAGACTTCTAAACACGGATATCAAGATATCTGACTATATAAGCAAGTCAGCACATGGAACTCGCAGGAAAACTTTAACAATGACTTAATCTTCAAGGATTTGAAAGATCTGACTGCAAAGCCTGAAGTATTTACACTCAATTCTAAAATATTTATGATAAAAAGACTTGAAACAGCACAAATCAAGCAAATCTTTGCACAAACACTCAAAGCATAAGCAATTATGATGAACTTCGAGAGGATTACCTGGTACAGACATAGCATTATGTGTATGCAACTGATTCACTTACCAGGAGAGATAGAGACAGAGATAGAGAGAGAAAGAGAGAGAAGGCCCTCCTTCTAGCACCAATTTATGTTGATGATGATTGTTTGTCATAAAAACATACATAAAAGTTCATACAACAAACCTTTATTATCTTGAAAAGTATGATCAATTTGGAATGAATTGATGACTCCAAGTCTTCGTTGATCAGGTCATGATCATCTGACATTACTCAGAGATTGATGTGCTATGTTGTTTTCCATTTCAAGGGGCCTTACATTGTTATGATAACATGAATTGATCTCTAAACATCTAGTTATACACCTGTTTCTTGTAAATTTACTTCACAAACAAGGTTATTTCTAATGTATTCAACAGATGATGATCATATTTGTAAGTTTGATCAATTCTTTTGAACATCAACTGTCATGAACTGATTATACTTTTGCACTTATGGATTTAAGTAAATAATATGCCTTTAAGCTAATATTTGTAGGATCACTATTATCATTTACGTGTATTTGCATCTCAATTTTTACATGCAGATTTACTCAAATATGCTATAGATGTTCAATTTCCTTCGAGATGTCTGCATATTTCTATGTATTTGCTTAGAATTATCTTTGTATTTGCAATTGTGAGGGTGATTTATGATGAAATTAAACAAATTGAGATAAATTCTATCTAATCTTAACTAAATTTAATGAATCTTTAGCTATTGGTTCACATACATTCCAGATACTTTCATGAAAGGAAGAGAATCAGACCATAGGTTCACTAGGATGTTCCACAGCTAGCTATAGTTGATGTAAACTTCAAGGTAAAGAATGACAATAATATCCACAAATTGACATGCACTCCAAGGGATGCAGCACATCACAGTGAGATATCCATATGACATTCACAATATTACTCAGAATTTACGATGATATGTAATCAGATCTTTACTTTCATTAAGTAAACAAAAGACATGTACATTTGCAATCAGCTTTGAAATTTTTCCTGAACAACTTCAGCAATCTAACTTCAATTAAGTTTCCAATCATGATACAAGGTGCACTCCTTCTCCTTTTATAGAATAAAGAGAGGAGGTGGTTATAAGTGATCAATGCACGTGATTTACCTATCTAGATCAACGGTCAATATCTCCTCTTTGACTGGGTCAACACATGTAGACGTGGCACAAGTTGCCAGCGGGCAACCATTTGGTAGAACTTGATCATTTCTTTTGTTTGATTATGCATATGACTTTGTCATCATGCATCTCTACTTTCTCTTCATCCTCTTCTTCTTCATCTTCTATCTCAACCTGCTCCTAATGAGTTTCCTTTTGGACCATAGGAGTGCCATGATGAGTCATCTTTGTGTTAGCCACCATCTTTTGAGTAGCAACATCTCTAACTATCTCATCATTTGACAAATATATTGTATCATCAAGTGGAAGAGGTGGTTCTTTCCTTGCCTTATGTCTCTCTTCTCTTTGTATGAAAATGTAGGGAATTGGATAAACCAAGCCCCATATTTGTAGATAACAACTTCGGCTTCCATACTTAATATTTTTGTTCTATCTTCCTTCATGGTTTTGACCAGATGCATGGAAAAGGAGTCATTTACTATCTTATAATTTTGGAGAGATTCCCTCCTGTTCAACTATGGGTAGTACTCCCAAATGTTCACATCACTAGGATTGTTCCCAACCCTGCCTACTATTTGTAACCCATTAAATGTTCCTCTAAACACACAGGCATATATGACATAAGAAGTCATATGAAACATGAACATCTTGCCACCCAGCATTTTCATTCCCTCATCTAAGCTATCACTTATAATTTTAGCCCAGAGAGGCTTATCATCTGAATACTCCACCATCCAGATAATTCCATAAATCTAATTTTTGAAGTTTCCAGCATGTTGTCTTCTTGTCATTCTGTTAAGCATGAGGTCATCATATACTGATATTCTTCAGCAAAATCAAACTTAAACAAGTATACTGGTAATTTAGCAAAGGCCTTGTATGTACTG
The DNA here is from genome assembly GCA_027924645.1 of Cunninghamia lanceolata. Taxonomy (NCBI): domain Eukaryota; kingdom Viridiplantae; phylum Streptophyta; class Pinopsida; order Cupressales; family Cupressaceae; genus Cunninghamia; species Cunninghamia lanceolata. The sequence continues at coordinate 2,475,900 of BSBN01001254.1, forward strand.
CTCTTGGATCTCCACTAGTACATGACCCTCCTGGCCTCTTTCTGATTACTACAGTATTCCTTTTCCAATCTACTTAGGCTCAATCTGACCACATTACATGTCCTATAGGAAAATTAAATGCAGAGGTGATACCTTTAATTGAGAGATCTGCATACACTCTGCCATGTTTCTCTACTTTTCTAGTTTCTAGATTATAGTTCCGCGCACACTTGACCACTAACTTAGTAGCTTCCATGGCGTAGGGAAATCCCCTAGCGTGCAACATCCTTGAGGAGTATATTCTTTGAAGTAGAGGGTTTCCACTTCCGTTATATAATATTCTTGTCCATGCATCTAGGTCTTTATTTCCCTGATGTGTGTCATTGATCATTCCATACCTGAATCCTACCCCCTCGGGCTGTAAGAACATGGGCTTCAAGAACTCTATGTCAGACCTATTCTTTTTGATTGCCATTAAATCCTGTGATAAAACCATGCATTTCTTACCCTAACTTGTGTGTATGCAGCAGGGTTCAAGGACCACATACATTCTATAGCAGTAATTCTACTATTCTAACTCATTTCATACATCACCCTACTAATTAACTTAGTAAAACCATTTTTACCTCATGATTTATGGTAAACAACAAAAGAGAGGGTTTCAAATTTACATACTTGATAATCGCTTTCCTCTTTTACTGTATGAGTGATAACGGTATGAATGTGACTGTGTTGTATTTACCATTCCGTTCATCTAGATGTGGATCCCGTTCCATTTGCAGGTGACTGTGATGCTTCGATCCTCAAAGCTCTATAATTTTTGCTTAAACGTAGGGTAAATGTGAAATGATCCCCGTAATTTACCTTTTAACCAATCAATATGATAAATTAGGGCGTGCCCAGTGTTTTTTTGTTTAAATCCATTGATCCACACTTGACATTCGTGGATGTTGACAAGTAGCGGGCTTACATTTGAAATCTGAAGGCACGACCTACCATTGGGTTTGCATTTAATGCTAGGGGTGATCTTCATGAAGATCAGGGATATTTGAAAATATGACTGATATCGAACATATGAGGGTGATATAGTCATGAACATGGTCAACTTTTGACCAATGGGCAAGATCGGGTCACCTTATATGTGTTGATAAATCATGACTATATACCGCATTAACATGATCCAGGGAGGTGCCATGTGGCATCTTTGGATTAGTCACTATGAAACTAGGCATATCAGGTTATCAAGGTCAATATGAGGGACATTGGAAATATCTGGGTCATTCAACACTAGGAAATATCACCCTATTTGAGAATGTGGGGGTGACATCAGCATTCTATGAGCCTTTGAATTTGTTTGAAAGAATGACGTCACCATCATATTTATTTAGGTTAGGGATATTTTGAAATGTGACCCTCTCAGGTCTGGATCATGATGACATCATCATATCATATCTTCTTTGTTATCGGGTTAGGATGACATCATCATCATATTGAGGAATATGATCGATGTTTGGAAATATGACCCTCCATGGGTCGAGCATATTGATGACATCATCATCAAGATGAGTTCTTTTATTTATCAAAACCGGATGACATCATGGTCATATTTTTTGAAGGGTGATATTTTGTAAAATGACTGATATTTAGAAATGTGACCCTTCGCAAAATATGTGTGGGGAATTGACGGATATATATTCTACCACACTTAAGTTTGACGTTCACATATCGGGGAACATATGGATATTGGGTGATCTTCTTATGTCGAGGTCATCTTAACGAATATGACTGACATTTAGAAATATGACCCTATGGGAAATATCCAAGTTGACCAAACTTTGACTTAGCATAACTTTTTATCCTTAAACAATATCAGGGTGATCCAAAAGGCAAACCTACTTAGAATTTTGTTTTCTTTCAGATTATGAGGTTTATGATAGCAAATTCTAACTTCGACAATTGACCTATTCTTTAGAGCACATGCGTAAGCAAGGGTGATACACTTAACAGACTTTTGCCAAACTGCCCACAGTAAGAAAGCAAACAAGAAAAAGTAAAAAGTTGGGTCCCTGTTTTGCTAAGGCAAAATGGGGCATGTTGTGTAACTACACAACATGTACCGCAAAGGTTCTTTGGGGTTAGCAGAACAAAGACACATCTTGCTGCTGACTAGGGTTGTCTAGAGGAGAAAGTAGAAGCTGCCACATTTCACCATAATTTATCCTCTGGCTTTGATGTTTGGAGTATGAGTTAATATATTCAGATGGATGATTCAATTCAGGTTTCAAGTGTTGAAGTGCACCGCAAGTTGGTTTTTTAATGCTATATCTCAAGGTTGTCTATTCAATGTTTGTTTGTGATACTAGGCTCAATTTCTATTTGTTTGTGCCAGAAAGAAAACATATATTTCAAAGGAAGGATTGGTGAGAAGGTTTGTATAAGTCTTATGTTGCTTGTATTATGATCTGCATGATGTTAATTGATCCCTCTGATATTGCTTTGGGTCTGGAGCTATTGTGTGGAAGAATAAGTGTTTTTTGGGTTGACTTCATATGTTTTAATGTTCCCGCCAATTGATTAGAAGTGTGTGTCTGCTTGGAAGAATGTGCTAATGAAGAATAGGTCCTAGTTATCACTTGGCTTGAACCACATTGATTTTCTATATCTTTTGGATGCCAACTTGGTGTGGCCTTGCACGTTTCATGAATACATGTTTCATCTTGGCCGACATGGGAGAAAGATTTTGTAATTTGCGGAAGGTATAAATAAAAGATCTTTTTTATTGAGGAATGTAAGAGTGTGTGAGGGTGTGTGAGGGTGTGTGAAGATATGTGAATAGATGTGAGTATGTTTGTGAAGGTGTGTTGAAGGTAGCAGAGTTTGTTGTGTAGAGAAAGTGGGATTTTGAGACAAAGTGAAGTGTGCAGATGATGCGGAGGAGTTTTGTTCAGTAAGATACATTGAATGTAATATCCAAAGGTTGTAGCCTCATTCTATAAGTATTATTGAATTTTATTTCAGGGAGTTGCAACTTCCTTTCGGTTGTAGCCCATAAATAATAATTTAATCCTATGTTTTCATTTGTGAGGCTCGATTTGGACAGTAGATCCAAGCAGCTTGCTCACTGTAGTTTTTCTCTTCTTGGGTTTTCCACGTAAATCTAGTGTTATGGTTGTGTGCTTATGTGTTGTGATTTAATTGGTTTGATTTGTTGATCTTTTGGTTAAAGCAATTAGAATTTTGATTGACAATAAATAAGTTTTGATATATATTTATTCACCCCCCTCTCAGTATATCCTTGTGTTCTAACAAGATCTCCCCCTATCAACTTTACCTCCACTCCTCCCAACTCCTAATATCCCTATCCCCAAATCCTCGTATCCTCCCAACTTCTAATATCCCTATCCTCAAATCCATTTATCCTCCCATCCTTCCAACTCCCATCCATAAATCTGCATCCCATAAATCTTGATCTCCTAACATCCCCAATCATGACCAACAAAAGTACACATCGACCAAACTTGAAGCTATCACAAACCCCATGGGATTCAAAAGTACAAGATCTAGATGCTTCCACTCATAAATCACAAAATCCACAAAATCCTCAAGGGTATCATGCCATAGGGCATCGATACAAAACATCCAATAACAATCCATCTATAAGGCTACCAAAATGCACACCATCAAAAGAAAAAGCAAAAATAGAAATGGTGTGGGTCCCTAAACAAAAAGCACTCAATCCAAGTGGAGCATCCACATCCCATTCCATTTCAAAATCCCAAACATCCCACTTCTTGTCTATTATGGAGTAAAAAGTATCCCTATGCCTTTTTACCTCCTAGTTTAGCTCCTAGGTCCCCGTGTTTACACTTTGCAAGCTTAATACTTATCCCAAAGCAATTTCCCCCAAAACCCATGTCAAATGGGACTTAGGGGCCCATCTTAAACTTTAATCAAGACCAAAAAAGGGCCTTGGGACTTGGGTGCTTGCACCCAAGTCCAGGCTGATTTGTCCGGATCCAAATTTTAATGTGTCAGCATAGAACCTTTAAATGGGTTTCCCTCTGTCGACCTTTTCAATTTGAATTACAAAAGTTAGCAGGAGTACATATATAAGTGATTTTATGACTTCATTTTACACCTAGATGGATAATGCAAACTTGTGATATTGAGCTAAGGGATTTCAAGGCATCCATTGTGTTGCAAAGAAGAATTGTGTTTTGTGTTTGTTTGTTGCAGATTTGGCTTCATCAATCCATCTCCTCATGGTTTGAAGGATCTTCATCTCCATGAGGGTTTCACCTCTAAGATGACATCTATTTTTGCTTCAATCATTTTATTTCATCATTTCTTTGGCCTCTACCCTCCCTTGGGCACACACTCTATCTAACAATGGTGTTGGAAGACTTGAATGTCATTTCGGGGCTCGACTGAGGCAAGCTCCTAAACACCACAACCCCCAAACCCCTCTCTTTGTGATTACAAGTTACAAGTGTAGGATTTGGCAAAGTGCAGGTGTAAAGAAGCAATTTAGAGGATAAGGATTTGGGATCTAGAGAAAACTTGTGGATATTTTACCCTACTGGACTAGGGTGCCCACCCCGTAGTCCTCTCGACAAGATTCATCCCGAAAGCAAGAGCTAAACATCATCTGACACTGCTCATTATTTTGGATCTGTAGAAAAGTTGCCCTCTCATACTTGAGCACCCGCCCCATAGTCCGCAAAGTCTTCACCTCCAGAAATCCAACTTCTGGTATGTTTCTGATCCTTCCTGAGTGTCTTCCTGTTCAGTGATCTATCACATTATGTTCATTTGTACCTGATTTCATTATAATTAGGGTTTGATGCTTATTCAAATTAGGGTTTGAAAAATCTCTCAATCTAATCAATTTTTCCATATCATGTTCCTAAGTACACCAACATGTAGCTAAGTCCTCTTTCATATGTAGTGACTTGGCTTGGTTGTTGTCCTTGAGTGTTAGTGTGAAAGGAGGGTTTGATTTGATAGATCTTAACACTATCCACCATCTTCCCACTTTTCATACATAACACCATCAAATCCCACAATTCTTAAGTCTATTTGGGTCCCTAAGTCCCCAAATCAAAATCCCCATTACTTCACACTCCACATCCAAAATATAAGCTTCAAAATACATCACAATGTGTGCAACCATTGGTCGTGGTCACCCTCCACCCCATGACATTCCCACATACCCCCATTATCCCATCTTATATCCCCTATACCACCTATCTTCCCCATCACATCCCTATTGTCCATGCTTTCACATAATCCACATCAAAATCCATCATCCTCCATCCATGCATAATCCACGTCATAATCCACTATCCACCATAAATCCCATCTTCTCTTATCTACCAACATCCATGAACATCATATCACTCGACATGATCTATGTGCGACAACTATCCAACATGGGACAACATTCTCCTTGCTATGGAAACAAACGCTAGAGTCCCCTTTCCATCCAAAAAAGCAAAAAAATCAAAAATTAAAAAATCAAGAAAAAAAATAGTAAAGAGAAAAATCATTTATCCAATGGTGAAAATCACTCCTTGTGGTGCCTTGGACAAGTACCATGATTAAAACCCCTTGTGGACATCATGCGTAATCCCTTATCCATTCATTTGTATCTCATACTTGGGGGCAACATCATGTCATTCATCAACATCCATAATATCCTTTTGCATATCTTATCTATTATGTATCCTTATCCTATCATATTCCTATCCACCATCTTCATATCTATCATATCGTCTCCCATCCATATTGTCTATTATATCTTCCTCCTTAGTTCTTGATAAATACTGGGGCAAAATATCAAAAACATGCTTTAGACACTTCTCAACATACATCCCTTTTCAAGTATACCCTCCATTCATCCACCCCTTTCAAGCATGAGCCCATCATATAAAATCCTAAGCATCATACCCTAGAGTGGGGCATATGATCCCTATGCAACTTAGTCTTTGGAGATCATCCTTAACCCCTCCATCCATCTATCATGAATCCCTACCCTATCCATTATCCCTATCTTCCTTCTATCTATCATGCATCCCCATCCTATCCTTTATCCCCATCTTCCATCCATCTATCATGAATCGCCTATCCATCATCTTTCATTGCCAATCCCCCTATCCAACCCCATCACCTTCACCTCTATACCTGGTGTTCCCTTGTCATTGGTATCTAGCGCAAAGGCTATCTAAATGTAATCCAATGTCATCCCATAATAAAACCATACCCTATCCAAAATCACAAAAATCCAAAAAAATCATAAAATATAGAAAATCCAAAAAAATCAAAATATCCTCAAAAACTCAAAAATATTAAAAAATACAAAAATCCCAAAAACATCCAAAATCAATCATCAACATTCCATCCTACATCCAACCCATCCCAAACCATCCCACATCATCATCACAAATCAGAACTACATATCATCACCACACGCATCTTAATGTGCCTTGATCCCGTGGATACAGGGTATGTAGGCAGTCTAGAATACAAAGGAAGTATCCAGTATGCAGGTACATAAGATGCACCCATCCAACCCCACTTGGATGGTCCCTATTCCCTGAGTTTGTTGACTACACTTGCACAATACACTTGCCATGCATACTATCAAAGCATCATCCCTTATCAAAAATCATCAACTATCAAATCAACATTAACCACAACTTATAGCCTATATCTTGAGCCCATCCTTTGAATTATCCTAATCATCCATCGATTCCTTCCTTAACGGATATATCATTCCTAGAATGGGTAGAATCCATCATCAAATCATCACCCATCTTGGCAAGAGATACAGTGGCTGTTTGTTTGGTTCATTGGTCTTTTGGTTCTTGTTTTTTATCTTTTCTCCTATTTGAAGATCATTTCAAAACTACCTTGATCTCACTATATCATGGTATGTGGAGAAATATCTAGAATGGGGCATGGTCACTGCTTTTGTATGTTGTGGTTGTAGGTTGGTCTCATTACTCCAACTCAGTATTCATATCTTGTGAATCATATGGTTAGTTCTAGCATATTGATCTCCTTTTGCATCTAAGGTTCCTCATACCTTTTGTGTACTAATGACTTATGCTATGAGTCCCCTTCCCTCTTCTAGACAAGATTGTACTATCTTGGGCATGCATGGGATCATCCTATTGTTTTCGGGTCTAGTCTATGCAAAATATGGATAAACATCATCACCCTGGTCCTCTATACCTTGGTGAAAATATCCTCTTTTCTATAACAAACCCATGATTGAGCTCTAATATATTAGCATAATATCCACCACCAATCTATCATATCCACACAACCACCTCATCCCAACAATCAACTTCCATCCCTTATCCTTCCCCCTTAACTAACCCGCTTTATCCATTTCGAGAGCACACCCATGTTCTTACAACCCGCATGTCCTCTCAAGGGGGCATCACCTCTACCATTCATCCCTAAGCCTAATCCTATTCTTCTAAACCAAAGCCTTTTTCTATCGAAGTCAACACTATATTTGAAACTTGTTTGAAATAATGTTACTTAGTCGCAATACCATTTCAAAGAGGGGTAAAATGTAGACACCTGAAACTGACTTGACCATGCAAGTCGCTTCCCCGCATCTCTAATCATCCCTTCCACTAAATTAATTAAATAAATTCAATTTATTTAATTAATCTATTATAAACCATTTATTTTAAGCCATTTACCCCAAATTTATCCTTAGTAATGAATTAATTCAATTAATTCATCACTAGACCTTACAACATCATTCATCATTAATTAAACAAGTATTCTAAATATTTATTTGGTTAATTTATCCATCTTCCTAATCTTGATTAATTAAATAAATCATGCTTATTTAATTAATCTCCCCTAGCCTATAGCCTAAACCTAGTCTAATTGAATAAATAGCAATTATTTAATTAGCTACCCTAACCTACCTAACCCCTAGACATAAATTAATTAAATAAATCATTATTTAATTAATTTTAACCCCTGATCAGCCCACTCATTAATTTTTTACACCAATAATTAATTAAGTTAAATACTTAATTAATATGGTCAAACCTTCATTAACCCTTATCCCCACACACTTTGAATAAAAAGTAATTTTTTTATTCAAAGGGGTCACACGACCCTTCCACCTCACATTTCCTCTTCAATGTAAGAGCTATTTTTAATGCAAAGAGCTCATGCATGTGTTTTCCAAAAAGAGACATGTGTCACATGTCCTCACACTCACCAATAAACCTTAATTTTTTATTCACGCCATCCCCCACAAAAATGAATTTTTAATTCATTGACATGTTCTAATCATCCTCACACTCTCCCATGGAAATAATTTTTTTATTCATTCATCATCCTTCCCAATGTGAATTTAAAATTCACAAATAATGGGAGCCATCCATTATGGTTGATCACATCTCTACCCTTGATCTCACTCTTCATCTCCATCATTGATCTCAACTTTGAATCTCCATCGTTGGATTCAAATCCCTCCAAAATTGCCTATAAATACAACCCTCATCCAAGCCATTTTCATCTTATTCCATGGCATCACCACTATGCCAAAATCCTTAGCAATCTTCATCCCTTCATTGTTAGTGTAGGTTTTTATTTCCTAGTGGGTTATTTATTTTTTCCCTTTATTCCTAGGTTTTTCCTACACTTCTATTAATCTCGCTTAGGTTAATAAAGCATGTCTTATTAGGTGAGTGGTTGCAAGGTGTCACCTTCCTATATGTGAGCATCCATTAGCTATCTTGGGAAGACACTTTGCTATCTTTAGTCTGATAGATGGTTGCTCCTGATTGGTCGGTGTTGCCACCTCCTCCCTCTTCCTAGTCTATATAAGCATGCTACCTGGCTTGTATTTTGTATCTTTTGCTTATACATCCTCTTAATGCTATTTTGCTTCTAGCATTTGCATTACTCTCTTGGAGACTAACTCTATGTTGCTATTCTGATTTCGTGTCATTTGCATTCATAGTTTAGATATCTATTTTTTGCACTAGTTTTCTGGGTTAACAATCTTTTCAGATTCAAACATGGTATTAGAGCTATTCTATGTGCAAGAGTAGATTTTAGTTTTCATATTTGAGAGATTCGGGGGGGGCTAATAAATCTTATTACAGTTTTTCGAAAAACCCAGTATGCTCTTCTCTTGCATCTTCGGATGATCTTGAGAATCAAAAAAGTTTGACAGAAACTTTTTTAATCTCTGGAGTTTGCACATGTGTTTTATGAAATCTGGGTGATTGCAGCATTTCTAGTTATACTGGCAGCATTTCTAGCTGTTCCAATGTATCTAGGAGGCTTGAGAAAGTCAAATTTAGCTTTTGTTTCACCAAAATTGGAGATCGTCATACACAGTTGTGGAACCAGGGTTTCAAGCTCAAATCTGACAACCAGCTTGCATATTTAGTGTTTCAATCAATATTGCAAGTTCCAGCATGCCTTTGCTTGTCTTAGGTAGCTGATTCAGCCTTTGCATGCCATTTTTTGGTTGATGGGGTCGTTTTTTGTTGCTAAAAGTATTTTGTTTACATTAGAACTACATCTTCTGTACATCAGCAAGAAAAATACCTTCTGGGTTTTGTTTGTAGCACAGAACAACCATCTGGGTATCTTTCAATTTTTGCATGTAGTCTGTATATTTTGTAAAATCAAACTTAGAAAGCTACAACAATACCTTTCTCCATTGGCAATTGCAGTTTTGAAGGCAGTTTTCAAATGTTTCATTCTTGCTCATACGGACTCCGTTTCCCATAATTTTTTTTTTATTTTGGCTATTTTTTTAATCTTTATGCACTAGTTTAGTCATTTTTTCATTTTGACGCAGAGATTTTTTAGAAATTGCAGATTCTCAATTGTAACACTACACAGTTCTCGTTTTGGGAACTTCACAAGATCATAACTTTCACATACGACCTCGTATCGAGGCGATTCTTTTTTTGAAAGTGCATGATTTTTTTAGTAGATCGCAGTGGTGTTGTTTATTTCTCTCGATATTGTGCCAAAGTTGTATTTTCAACATATGCTCTTCGTGAGGGTTTTGTAATGCATTGAAATCAAGACCACTTAGTATTTCTTGCTAGTGGCAGTTGTAAACGCACTAATATAAAGTGCCAAATCATATTTTCTTGGGGGGGTTATTTGATTGAGTGAAAACGGGGGGTTGTCGTTGTTGGGTTCTCTTCTTTTTGGCATTTCTTCTTTGCATTTCTTCATCATGGATCTAACAAATGTGCCCATCCTAACTCCATATAATTAGTTTGAGTGGAAATCACGCATGACAATTCACTTAAGCTGGATTAAATAGGATAACTATGGGACTTGAAACTGAACCTGCTAAAGATGAAGATAAGCCTAAGTGGTTTAACAAATGTGATGAGGCATATGGAACATTGTGTTTGTCTGTTTCTCCTATTTTCTCTTTCACATTGAGTCTTTGAATACACAAAATAAAATATGGACAAAGCTAGAAACATTATTTGGCATACAAGATTCAATGAGGGGTCATATGTTAGAAAATGAACTAATTAGTTTAAATCCAGGCAATTTCAACACAATCTAAGATTTCTTCACTAAATTGAAATCGCTAAGGCTACAGTTAAAACAATGTGGAATTGAAAAGAAAGATGAACAACTGATTCTTAGTATTCTCTCTAAGCTAAGTTCAGAATATTTTGTGTTTGTTTCTACCTTCTATGCTACCAAGGGTGCACTTGGTACTCAATTCACCATGCCATATTTAGATGATTTTGTTGTCAATCTCACTCGAGAACAGGACAAGCTAATCCAGATGGGCACTCTTAAGTCCTCTAAGTCACATGCCTTGGCTGCCAACCAAGGCACAAAAGAACAAAAAGGACAAAGTAGTAACAACAATAGTAAGGATAAGAAATAGAAGAAAAGCAGGGAGAAGAAGGATCAGATATCGGTTGCTTCAAAAGCAACTAATGAGACCCAATCTTCCAAGGGTGACAAGCCTAAGAAAGAGAGGGTCCAATGTGCCTATTGTAAAAGACCTGGTCATGATGAACATAAATGTCTGAAGAAACAAATTGATCACTTGACACACATTCTTGAGAAGAATAATATCAGTGTTCCTGAGTTTATCAAACAAAGTTCTAATGAGGGGTCTAACAAGGCAAAAGAAAATAGCAAGGGGAAAGGAAAGGGCAAGGCCCTTGTTACAGTTGCTTCTTCACCATCCACTTGGGTTCTTGATTCAGGTGCTTCGCACCACATGGCTTCATCTAAGGAAGAACTTGCATCTTTGGAGCCATGTACTATGCCTTCTATTTTGATGGGTGATGACACTCCTGTTGAGGTGTGTGGGAGCGGGTCTGTTGATGTGGGGGATGGCACATTCCATAATGTTCTTTGTGTGCCCTCATTATCAACTAATCTCCTATCGGTATACTAGATCACTCACACAGGTTCAGGCAAGCGGGTTGAGTTCACTCCTGATTTAGTGGAGATTCGTGAGTTGCACAGTGGTTCTACAGTTGCAGTTGGGAGAGCAGATCATCAGTCACGGCTCTATATGTTTTCTCACTTTGTTCCTGATCCTCCTTCGACTATTTTGCTCACTCATTCTAATGATGTGAGTAGATTATGTCATGAGCAGTTTGGCCATCTTAACTTCCGCTACTTGCAGCAGTCAACCAGCAGAGCATGGTCACAGGGTTGCCTTCAATTCAGTTTTCAGGTGGTGTTTGTCAAGGTTTCATTCTTGCTAAGCATCCTAAGTAAAAGTTTGACAAAGGTAAGGCATGGAGAGCTTCACAGATAATGGAGTTAGTTCATAGTGATTTGGCTGGTCCATTTCAGCATCCTTCTTTTAGCAAGGCTCGATATGTCCTCACATTCATTGATGACTTTTCTCGATATACTTGGGTGTACTTTCTCAAACAAAAGTCAGAGGTATTTGATCACTTTCAGGACTTCAAGACTTTTGTAGAGAAGCAATCTGGGAAAGCCATCAAAGTTTTGCACACTGACAATGGTGGTGAGTATGTCAACCATCGGTTTGAGAGATTTTGCACTTCAGAGGGGATTGATTTGCAGCATTCAGTTCCATACAATCCTCAACAGAACGGTGTTGCAGAATGAAAGAATAGGTCCTTGAAGGAAATGACAAATTGCATGATTCAGTCCAGATCTCTTGCACCACAGTATTGGGCAGAGGCCATTAACTGTGCTTGTTATATCTAGAACTGTGTTCCTCACCGAGCCTTGAATAGAGTCACTCCTTTTGAAGCTTGGCGCAGTCAGAAACCATCAGTTAAGCACTTTCAAGTTTTTGGTTCTCTTACTTGGGCCCACATTCCTGCAGAGAAATGCAAGGCCTTGGATTTGTAGAGCAGACCTTGCATATTTGTAGGTTATCCTGATGGTGTGAAGGGTTATTGGTTGCTCCACCCTACTTCACATGAGTTGTTCATTGAGAGGAGTGTTTAGTTTGAGGAGGGCTCTTCAAGCTCACTTTCTATCACTTCTCCAACTCCTACCTTGACATTGGAGTCACTTGGGATACATGACAGATCTTCTGATGAGTCAAATTCACCTGAGCAGTCTTCTACCTCCACTTCTGATGCAGAGAGTGATTTAGAGGACTCACCTCCTTCCTCTCCTAGTCATCATTCAGAGGTTGATGATTCTCCTCCAGATTCTCCATCTTCTGCTCCACTTTGGGCTAGACAGACCTTGCAGTCTGCAGGTGATTAGGTTGGGGATCCATCAAACACCAGGTGGACTCGTTCACAGTTCTAGGATGCTCCACATGTCTTCATTGCTACTGCCTCAGATCCACAGTCTTTTCATGAGGCTTCTGGTATTCCTGAGTGGGATACAGCTATGCAGGAGGAGTATAGTTCCTTGATGAGGAACCACACTTGGGATCTTGTACCTCTTCCTAAGGGAAGAAAACTTGTTCGATGTAAGTGGATCTATCAGATGAAATTTGTAGCAGATGGGTCGATTGACAAGCATAAGGCTCGCTTGGTCACCAAAGGATTCTCCCAGGTTCCTGGGATTGACTACTCTGAGACTTTTGCGCCAGTTGCCTGAATGAATTCCATCCAACTTGTTCTTGCCATTGCTACAGCTAATCGTTGGAAAGTACACCAGATGGATGTGAAGAGTGCTTTTCTTCATGGTGACCTTCAGGAGGAGATCTACATGGAGAAGCCACAGGGGTTCAGGATTCTTCACTTGTGTGCCATCTTTGGAAGTCTCTCTATGGCCTCAAACAGGCTCCTCAGGCCTGGTATGCCAAGATGGACTCCTTCCTTCTATCAGTTGGGTTCACTCGGTGCCATTCTAATCCCAATGTCTACATTCTGTAGCAGGATGATTCACTCCTATTTCTGGTTCTGTATGTTGATGACTTACTGATCACAGGGAGTTCTTCATCCACCATTGGGGCTGTCAAAACTACCCTTCATGACAGGTTTTTGATGACTGACTTGGGCTTGTTGCATTACTTTCTCAGGATTGAGATCTTTCAGTCTTCTTCTAGGATCACCATCACACAGTCCAAGTATTCTCTAGATTTGCTCTCGAGGTTTCATATGGTTGACTGTAAGCATGCTCCGACTCCCTTTCTTTCTGGAGTCAAACTTGAGGCTCAGTGTTCTTCTCCACTTGTTGATGGCACTTTGTACTGACAACTTGTTGGGAGTCTCATTTATCTGACTCATACAAGACCTGACATTTCATATGCTGTAGGCATGGTCTCTCGATTCATGTAGGAGCCTCATGAGCTGCACTGGAAAGCAGCCAAGCGGATCCTTCACTACATTCAGGGTTCTCACAGTTTTGGGATTCACTACGTAGCAGGTATTGAGCTTGACTTAGTGGGCTACATAGATTCAGATTGGGCAGGCGATTCTCAGGATCGCAAGACTACTTCAGGTTACAACTTCTCACTTGATTTAGGTCCTGTTTGTTGGTCGAGCAAGAAGCAGTATGCTATTGCTCTATCTTCTACTGAGGTTGAGTATTAGGGGGTTGTGAATGCCGCCACTGAGGCCATTTGGCTTCAAAATCTTCTCACTGAGTTTGGTATCCAGATCAAATGGCCATCAGTCATATTTTGTGACAACTAGAGTGCCATTCAGATCTCACAGAATCTGGTCCATCATCAGTGGACCAAACACATAGAGGTTCGCATGCGCTACATTCGGGAGCTCATCCATGGCCACGTCATTGACCTTCGCTACTATCCAACTTCTGAGAAGGTTGCTGATATCTTCACCAAACCCTTCACTGAGAGCAAGTTCCTTCATTTGTGAGCTTTGCTGGGGGTGCGGGATGCTTCATCTTCTGGGGGGCTTCTTCCTCTCACTCGGAGTCCTGACTCTCTCTACTTTGGGGGGTCTCTTCTCTCTCTATTTTTTGGGGGGGGGCTCTTCTCTCTCTTTGGGGGGAATTTTATGTACATGGGTACCTCATCAGGCTTGATTTGCCATGACCCATTTCTACATCCACCTAAGCTTCGCTTATGGGGGGGTGTTAGTGTAGGTTTTTATTTCCTAGTGGATTATATATTTTTTCCCTATATTCCTAGGTTTTTCCTACACTTCTATTAATCTCACTTAGGTTAATAAAGCATGTCTTATTAGGTGAGTGGTTGCGAGGTGTCACCTTCCTATATGTGAGCATCCATTAGCTATCTTGGGAAGATACTTTGTTATCTTTAGTCCGATAGATGGTTGCTCCTGATTGGTCGGTGTTGCCACCTCCTCCCTCTTCCTAGTCTATATAAGCATGCTACCTGGCTTGTATTTTGTATCTTTTGCTTTTGCATCCTTATAATGCTATTTTGCTTCTAGCATTTGCATTACTCTCTTGGAGACTAACTCTGTGTTGCTATTTTGATTTTGTATCATTTGCATTCATAGTTTAGATATCTATTCTTTGCACTAGTTTTCTGGGTTAATAATCTTTTCAGATTCTAACATTCATATCCTCATAATGCCAAAATCTCTCCATAGCCAAATCTCTCTCAAATCATTAGCCAATCTCTATCCAAATCATAGACATTATCCATTATCTAATCCACATTGTGTTGAAGAACAAGAGCAATCCACATACACACTATTTCAACTTGGGTAAAGTTAGGAGCTACTTGGGTGCAAGCTCCTCCACCTTATCAAGGAGCGAGGGAGATTAAAGAGCTTGAAAAGGTAAAATGCTTGGTTTTTAGCTTCCCTTTCATGTTTTTGTGTCTTTCAAATCTTTCTCATCTTCATATATAATAATTGATAAAATTAAAGAAGAAATCAAAAAGAAAAAATAATAAAAATTAGAAAGAAAATGATAAAAAAAATAAGATAGTAAAAAGAGAAAAGTAAGAAAGTATAGAAAAACAAAAAATATTATAAAAGAGAGCACGAGATTGTTATGGAGTAAAATGTGTACACTAGCATTTTACACCTAGTTTAGCACTTGGTTGTACCTAAAATGTTTACACTTGTTAATCAGGACCTATTTTAACACCTTTTTTAACATTAAACGATTAATTCTCAATCCCGATGATAAAACCCAAAAAAATAACAATGAAGCCGACCTAAGGACACCTAAAGGGACTTATGCCAGAGTTTTTGGGGCTAAAGGACAAGGGCGCCCAAGCGCCTTGGTCCCTTATTTAGCCCTGACCTAATTTAAAGGTATATTAGCTTAAGACATCTTAAGTGGTTCCTCATGTCAGCCCCATTTGGTTTTATTTGTTGTTGGTGAGAGAGAATGCATATAAAAGCAAGTTAGTTTATTCATTTAAACACATCTAAGTTATCTCTAACTTTTTGAAGGATTCTAGCTCTCTCTTCTTCTCTCTCATGCTTCTCTAAAGCTCTCTATGGTGGATTATTGTTGAGGCACTAACTTATTGTACATCTTGTGAAGATCTTTCTACTTCTTTGGGCTACACCAACTTCTTGAGTCAAGTTGTGATATCACTTCAATCATGCTAGGGTTTTCATGCTCATGGTGATTTCTTTCCTTCATGTTTTGTTCTAGTGTTCCATTCTACTTCAGATTTGCCTTTGCCCTCCTAGGACATGCTCTCTTTATCTCTTATCATTTCTATTGTGGAGGTGGAAACACCATTCACAAAGCTTGAATTAGGCAAGCTCCTAAATAGCACCCAACCATTTTCCTTCTTTTGTGTGTGCAGGTCAGATCTAGAAGAATCTACGGAAAACAAGTTATAGGAAGCAGGAGCACAAAAGGGTGAAGACACAGGAGATTTCACATTTTGCTAAACCTTAATCATGGTATAGCGTTCCCAAGTGCCCTGGTCCTTTGGGCCCCCAAATCAAGATCTAGCTTCACATCTATCCTCTGATCCTCACTGTGGTGTTAGATTTTTGATATTTGTTTCCGACAATCTGTTACGAGTAGATCTTTGTCAACTAGGGTTTAATATTTTGCCCTAGTTTGCTTGGTTATATTTGGTTGGATTTAGTCGACACTCCTCTATACAAAAAAGGGAAAAAACCCATGTAGTTCTACTCTCCTTCTTGGGTAGAATCCAAGCTCGGTTTGTGTCCTAATGTTTGTAGAAGAGGGTTTGATCTAGTTTGACCTTTTAGGCTAAGTCTCTCTTTGCTATCAAACATTTTGGTGAACCCGTCATTTATTGCACTTTTGCATCCTTATTGCTTCATATCTGAGTTATTTTCTGCCCTATATCTAATTATATTGCATTCATTCATCATTTGGCATACTTTTATAGCTTAATTTTGCATTATTTCATTGTTAGGGTTTACAAACACCTTGCATTTCTAGGAAATCTAGCTAATCTTCAACCTAGGGTTTGTATATTAGTGTGTTGTTTCAAATCTTGTTACATTTTTGGATTTATTAAAGGGATTTAATTTGTTGTACCTTATCATTCTTTCTATTTTAGAACATTCATGCATCCTTGCATGTGAAATTTGGAAAATAAGCATTTCATTTTAGATCTTGAAAAAGAGCATATTTGTTACCTTGTTTACATTTAATAAGGTTAGATCATCATAGGACGAATTAAATTTCTGGTTTTTTCATCAGATCTGATTGATATTATAGTATTTAATCATTTCATGGTATTATATCTTGCATTTAAACCTCTTGTTCGCTAGGGTTTTGTCAAAAAAGATGCATTTTTGAAAGCTTGGTCAAATTTAAAACCTAGGGTTTGCAATTAATATCTTGTTTTAGATTTTGCTGCTGTCATAAACATTTCAAATCTGATTTTTAATTGCTGTAGCATTTCACAAATATCATCTTTGTCCAAAAAGAACTCTTGCATCAAAAAATTGTGGTTTACAAAGTAAGCATTTAAGATCTAGGGTTTTCGTAATAAACCCTAGCTAGTCTTGCATTTAGTGCACCTTCATCAAAGCAAAGTTCTCTAAATATTTGTTACATTTAAGTGGATAAATTATTTAGGCATTTATTTTGCACATACTACACATCCTACATTTACAATACTCAGTTGTTGTGGTTACCAAGAATATCACATTTTTGGAAGACCCCGCTTCTCTTGCAATTATAGGTCTTTGATTACAATCTTATTTTCATATTGATGGCACTTCATTAATGAATAGATCTTATTGTAAATTTCTGCTCCGTATCATATTTGCATATAGTAGACAAGGAATTTCATTATGGCCTCTTCTTGTTGTTCCTCTTTGGAATCTTTGCACGCATATATCATAGATTTTGAATTTTTTTATAAATTCATTAATATACATCCTTATATTTTAGATAATATAGCACCCATATATGATATTGATGTGTATATGTTCTATATATGATATCCTTTGTCATACATCTGATTTTTCTAACTTCATGACTCTCATGGGTGTATATCATTCAATATTACAAGATCTTACTAAAATCATCTCCATGAATTGTCACGAGAAAGGTGATGATGATAAATCTTATTTTACTTCTACTACAACTCATGATAATACCATTGATATTATCTCTACAGAATATGATGGTGACTTATCTTTTCCTACTTCACCCTATGCTTTAGATCCCTCTCCCAAAAATGAAGATATTTTGGCACAAGAGGATGAGATCATTTACACATTCCTTAATCTCTCTTCTAGAGATGCAGTATTAGATAATGTTGAGCATACTACTTCTATTTCTACCATAGTACATGAGGTTTCTATAGCTCATCCTATGGATCTTCTACCTTTGGTTGAATGTTCAAGTACTATGGATATCACTAAGGACATGAAGACCCTTGATCTTCCTCCTTTGATTGAATGTTCAAGTACCTTGGATATCACTAAGGATGCAAAGACCCTTGATATTTCTCCTTTGGTTGCATGTTCATGTTGAAATGAACAAGACAATTGGGAGGGGGGGTGAATTAATTGTCTCAAAACTTTAACCACTTATCAATACATCAAATGTTCAATCACTATTATTAAGATTTAACCATGAAAGCATGAAACATGAAGCTCATCACAATAACACATTCAACACATGAGACACCAGATTTTTTACGTGGAAAACCCTATAAGGGAAAAACCACGGTGGGTGTTAGCCCATAGAAATATATATGCTATAACAATACCAAAAAATGGAGGCTCACTGCCCAAAATGCTCACTGCAAATGTTGAGGCTCGCTGCCAAGATCGACTCACTGCCAAGGAGTGGCAAACTGATTTGATAGCATCTACTTCATGCCTGGTTTCAGTTCCATTGAAACATAGTATAACTCCTTTGCTTTGCTCTTCTTACTCCTTTTTACTTATCTTCACATTTTCACACAAGGACATGTTTTTCACAACTACATTACATGTTTTTATACAATTCATCAACCTTGGAATGTACATCAAGGTTGGCATTACATTCATCAACCATTGGAGCAATCTCCAAGGTCCACATTACAAACATACATAGAAGTAGGTCTAGACCTAGACAAAATTATCTAAGGAAAAGATGTATGTGGATCACGTTATGCCTTATCTAGGACTCAAATGCAATCTTCCACATCACAACATGATTTCACAATCTTCAATGTATCTCCACAAGTAGTGAAAATAACCAGGTCGGCCAAGACTTGTGTTAGCACTAAGTCTTCTAAGAATAGTCTTCATCCACGATCCAAATTTCTCTTTGCAGACCAATCCAAAGGTAGGAACACAATCAGGAGACATCTACAAGCACATTGCAATCACCAAGAACATCTGCACAACCTCTAATCACTTTGTCAAGAAGATTCTTCAAACTGGAGCACTTAAACAACACTGTTGGCCAATGTTATAAAGAAGGGATCACTTGTGGACCACCAAATCATGAACCACTAGAATTGAAGGCACTTATCATCATTTGAGACTTAACTTTAGAACCATAGACCATAATACTTCAATGCAGAGGAATGCGGAGCAAAATAGTTTCTCCCTGTCACCACTGAATGTACAGAAAAAGTAGTTTTTAGTTTGGTGAACATAACTCACTCAAATCTTCATACTGAAGAATCAGACTTGGAACATAGCATCCTCAAACATGCCTCTAAAGAACTACCAATCTGCAGACAAAGATATTCGTTCTACAAGAAATGTGTAGCAAACTACTGGACAGTTCTGTTGTAAACAAAGATACTCTTCTATACATTGTTTCCACTGAAGGAGCAAATTTTCTCAAAAGCTCTTGGAAACTCAATATCAGGATCACTTACTCATTATCTCCAACACTTATATAAGTCAATGCAAATCATCTAACTCATTAAAAGCAAGCATCAAAACAAGAGCACATTTGACACCAATGACAACACAGATATGTTGATATTAATGACAACACCGGTTATGCACATATTTGCAACAGTTCAAACCCCTTGGACATCACTAAAGATACATTCATCAACAATTTTCTTAACAACACCTTACCCACCCTTCATTCCAATGCTCTCCCTTCAAAAGATGGAGCATTAGTGAATGAAGAGCAGTCTCTCACATTAAATCCCTCAGGTATGGATGTTGAGCTTACTCAAAAGAAAAACAATGTCAATTCAATCATCATTAATAGACTTATTCCACCCACTAAAGTGATAGTGAATAAGTGCAATTTGCCTCTTTTCTCTAAACCGGTGATTACGGTTCAAGGTGATCCAACACCACCTCGACCCCTGAGTTACATTCTCAATTATGCAAAACAAATTACTCAAAGAAATCAAGGTGTTCAAAATGTGTCATAGCAATCTCATAATAATGTGGTTGCTCACACATACAACACCCGCAATAGCAAGCAAAGTAAGCATGCACCAAGTGTGCCCATTTCTCTTCCACCTTCTCAACCTATCCTACCTCAAGCACCTCATCTTCCTCCGCATATTGGCAAAGAACACGATCTTGTTGAGCATCTCTACACTACTCTGACTAAGATCTCCCTATGGGATTTAATACAAACATAATCTACATACCATGGAATGCTCCATGAGGCTCTACAAAAGGTAGTTGTTCTACCTTCTATTATAAATACCAAATGATGTAGCATCTTTGTTTAGTTGTATGCATGTGACAACATCAAATATATCATTTCAACAACATAAATTACCTCCCATAGATGTGGAAGACCAATATGAACCTCTTATGATATTAGTCATCATTAAAAAAATGAGGGTGAGATGCACTATGATTGATGGTGGATCAGGTCTTAATATTTGTGGCAGACTTGTTACGTAAACTCAATATTGATACATCTCTCATCAAACCAGATAAACTCAACATTTATGGCTTTGATAATGTTGGTAAGCAATCACTAGGTACAATCACCTTAGATGTTAAGGTTGGACTTGTGATATTGCCTACCCTTATCCATGTCATGCCTAATTCTCTTTCATACAATCTTCTTCTTGGTAGACCATGGATTCATTCCATGGGAGCAGTCCCATCTACCCTTCATCATTCAATAAAATTCATTTTTGAAAACAAACCTTATACAATTAAAGTTGATTCAGTTCAGGAAAATTGCTGCAAATGGAAGCGATACATCAAAAACCTTTAAGTAGTTATATCCCTTCTTTAACACTACCCTCCACTTCTAACAACAGTGTTGGTCAGGATAGCATCGGTCCTTCAAATGCATTTTTCGGTGATAATTGGGGTCTGTTAGATTTTACACCCTCCTTTATGGGTGAATATAAAATCTCACCCTCACACCCAAAAATCTTGTAGGTAAAACACAATTTTCTACTCCTACAAAGCTTAAAATCAAGATTAATGATGATGTAACCCTTAAAATTGATGAAGATCTACTTTCTTCTATAGAAATGATGACCATTTGTGATAAAGTATCACATAATTCTAATACATGTCTTTGTAATGACGCGGTCTCTTTAGATTTCAACCCCAATGGGATTGTTGAAAAAAAGATTGACCCTCCTAACCATGATCTAATGTATGATCCTTCTACTTCTTCTTTCAACAAAAATAGTCATATGAGCTCTCCTCTTCCTTTAGACTTGGAGAAGCATTATGGGTGTGGATTCAAAATTATTTCTAAACAAGGAACAATGGAAATGGGTTAGGATTCAAAGAATAAGGAATTAAGGAACTTGTGGAACCAACACCGTACTTGTCTAAAGTAGGTTTAGGTTTCTGACCTTCTCCTACGTTCTCTCCACCATGTTCACAACAAAAAGGGTTGTTTCCTACTCTGCGTATATCTTCTCTTCTATCTCAACAAGAGTGTATGTTGACAAGACTCAAAGACTGCTTAATCACTCTTCCTACTCCAACACACAAAAATATTCAACAAAATAATCATTCAATGCCTCTGATGAGGAGTGTACAACAGACATCGATAACTCCACTTCACCTTACCTTCGATGAGATAACACAGGACTCACACCGAGTCGTTCAACTCTCCATCGTCGGTGAGACCTCCTTTATTGGCCAAGTCTTTCGTCCTTCTGTCGATACCCCGATCACCCCGATATCACCTTTGATCTTTACTCATTGGTGAGACATTTACCATCGACCACCTTAGGGTTTGCTACGTCGATACACCAGTCCGTCATCGCACAGTCTACCTTCTCCAAACCCTAGCACATGGAGATGCTAGGTCAACCTACTGTGTGAAACTCACTGTCTGGATCCTCTGCACTGTCGAACATTGGAACAAAATAGGAAACAAAAAACACATATTATACAATGAAGCCATTCCACTGATTTCGACAGAAATCTTACTAGTGGAATGCTTCACAACAACATACAACAACAAAATGAAAAGCACAGAGAGAATGGAAATATACAACTAAACAATTTGTAATTACAGGAAACAAAAATTGAATTGACAGAACAGAATAACTTTATTTCTTTCGAGCACAATACAATCACATTCACACCCTTCTTTGATCTAATTACATTCAATGATCATTTGGTTCATTACTCTGGGCATTTATCAACTCGTCCTGAGTAGTACCGAACTGACTCCAAGCAGCTAGGAGTCAACCGTCTAAAACAGCCTCCAACTGCCCTACTGCCCTATTTTGGCATTATGTGACTACAATTTGACAAGTGTTCTAAGTCACTTGGGACTTTCAAAAATGAACCTAGATACAAACTGAAATGAAAATGCATTGGTGAAATAGACCTTATTACAAAAGAAAACATGATTTTCTAGGTGCTCCTGCACCATACTCCCCAAGTGAAAGTTGTCTCAAGTCCTCTTAGAGACTAACTACTACAAATCACCACCTTGCTTGTTGATGGCTTCTTCCAGCATCCATGTGGCTTCTGAGTCAGGAAGTCCTTGCCATTTGACTAAGTGCTTAAAATAGGTCTAATTTCTTGTCTTCTTGGCTGTCCTGCTATCCAAGATGCACTCCATCTTCGGTGGTTCCTTAGGTGGTAAATGTTGCACCCACTCTACAGTGTCTTTGACAGAATCTATTGTACTTTCTCCTGTATCAAGACTCCTATATAATGTCAGATCAGCAACATTGAATATAGGTGAAATAGCAATATCATCAGGGAGTTCAATTTTGTAAGCATTAGGACCATATTTCTCCATAATCCGACAAGGTCCAATTTTCCTCATCATCAACTTATGTTTTCCTGTGGGTAGTCTGTTCTTGTTGAGATGAACCATGACCATATCTCCTGTTTGGTACTACACATCCCTTCTTCTTTGATCCACGCTATCCTTGATCTTCTGACTGTTCTAGTATATAGTATTTTTGACTTGTTGATGGATCTCTTTCATAGCCTCTGTAAATGTATCAGCATGTCCACTCCTTTTGTCCAACCCTTGAACATCTCTTAATTCAAAAATTCCTCTAGGATAACTACCATAGACAACTTCAAAAGGACTTAGACCTATACTTTTGTTTTTAGAATCATTATAGGCATACTCTGCTTGTGGGAGTACCACATCCCAACTACTACCATGTTCTCTTATCAAACATCTCAGCAGATTGCCTAATGACCTATTCACAACCTCAGTTTGGCCATCAGTCTGAGGATGATAGGCTGAACTAAAAGACAAATTTGTACCCAATCGTTTCCACAAGGTTCTCTAGAAATGTCCCACAAATTTGTTGTCTCAGTCAGATACAATACTCAAAGGTAATCCATGAATCCTGACAATTTCTTTAAAGAACAAACCTGCAATGTAACTAGCATCATTGGTGGTCTTACAAGGAATAAAGTGAGCCATCTTGTTGAACCTGTCTACCACAACAAACACACTGTCATAACCTATCCTTGTCTTGGGCAATCCCATCACAAAATCCATACTCAAACTTTCCCAAGGTCTGTTTGGTATGGGCAAAGGTTGGTACAGTCCTGCATTGGTTGAGACTCCCTTTGCTTTCTGGCAAATCATACAACTCTCAACAAACCTTCTGATATCAGATTGCATCCATGGCCAAAAGTAAAACCTTCTTACAAGATCTAAAGTCTTATTGAGCCCAAAATGTCCTCCTAAACCACCACTATGTTTCTCCTTCATTATATTATCCCTCGTTGAACACTTAGGGATACATAGTTGACTACCTGTAAACAAAAGTCCATCCTGCAATGTATAATCTAAAAATTCATTGTGGAAAGCATTGGCAGACTCACTACATACCCTGTAAATCTCCTTGAAATCTTGGTCCTCTTCATACAATCCTTTGAGTGACTCAACACCCATACTTTGTAGCTGCACTTCGTGCACTGTCAACACCCTTCTGCTTAAAGCATCAGCAACCTTATTGGTTATCCCCTTCTTATGTTTGATGATGAAGGTGTATGCTTGAAGACTTTACACCCATTTCATGTGTCTATGACTGAGCTTTTCCTGTCCATTCAAAAAACTAAGAGCATGATTGTCAGTATATACAATAAATTCTTTAGGAAGCAAATAGTGCCTCCATTTTTTTAGAGCTTGTACCATAGCATACAACTCTAAATCATAAGACGAGTACTTCCTCTTGGCTTCATTTAACTTTTCACTGAAGAAGGCTACTGGTCTGCCTTCTTGGCTCAACACTGCATCTATGGCCAGTCCCCTTGCATCACATTCAATTGTGAAAACCTTATTGAAATCAGGTAACACTAAAACAGGGAATTTAGCAACTCTATGTTTTAGACTCTCAAAGCTCCTATCTGCTTCTCTCATCCACACAAACTTCATTTTACCTCCACCCTTGATGGTCTCCAACATAGGTGCATAGATGTCACTATAGTTCTTAATGAATTTCCTATAAAATGTGGCCAAACCATGGAAACTTCTGACCTCTCCTGCTATCCTGGGTGCAGGCCAATTCAAAATAGCTTCTACCTTGGAAGGATCCATTTTCAAATCACCCTTAGAGATGACAAAACCTAGGTACACCAATTCTTGTTTCATGAAGTCACACTTTTCCATGTTTATCAGTAGCTTCTGATCTTGTAGCCTCTTCAAGACTATCTCCAAATGTTCCAAGTGCTCTTCCTTGCTCTTACTGAACACCAAGATATCATCAAGGTAGACTACCACAAATTTCCCTATGAATTCCTGCAACACCTCATTCATCAGCCTCATAAAGGTGCTAGGGGCATTTGAAAGACCAAACGGCATCACAAGCCACTCATACAACCCTTCATTAGTTTTGAAAGTTGTCTTCCACTCATCCCCCTCTCTTATCCTTATCTGATGGTACCCACTCTTCAAGTCTATCTTAGAAAAATAGGTAGCACCTCCCAAATAATCCATTAGATCTTCTATTCTAGGAATAGGAAACCTATACCTGATGGTTATCCTATTTATTGCCCTAGAATCAATACACAGTCTCCATTTCCCATCCTTCTTTGGGGCTAAAACAGTAGGTACTTCACATGGGCTAAGGCTCTTCCTTATCAGCCCTTTGTTTAGGAGTTCTTGAATATGGTTTGCTATCTCTTCATTCTGCTGAGGGGTCATGTTATATGTTGCCTTATTAGGAAGTACTGCTCCTGGTATGAGATCTATCTAATGGCTAATGTCTCTGACAGGTGGTAGGGAATCAGGTATATCTTTTGCAATCACTCCTTTGTAACTCTCAAGCAAATCTCTGACCTCCTTAGGCCCTACTTCTCTCACACTTTTCTTCTTTTCCCCCTTAGGCTTCACAATCAAAGCAAAACCTACTCCATCACCTTCCTTTAGTGTATCCCTGAATTCTTTTTCTCCTACCAGCATTACACTAGACCCTACATGATGTGGATCCTCTTCTACCAATGACTGTATCCCATAAGTCATACCATCCTTTTGGAATGAGTAAGCATTCTTTTCTCCATCATGATGAGCCTTCTTGTCAAACTGCAATGGTCTGCCTAACAAAAGATGGCAAGCATCCATTGGAAGGATGTCACACAAAA
Organism: Cunninghamia lanceolata; assembly: GCA_027924645.1. NCBI lineage: Eukaryota > Viridiplantae > Streptophyta > Pinopsida > Cupressales > Cupressaceae > Cunninghamia > Cunninghamia lanceolata. Next base: position 2,501,732 of record BSBN01001254.1, read on the forward strand.
TCTTGTCTCTATACCCCCCAATACTAAATTCTACCCATGCTTGTTCATTGATGAGTACGTGCTGCCCCTTGTTCAACCAACTGACTTTATATGGACTGCTATGGGGTATCTTTTCTAACTTCAACTTATTCGCTACTTCCAAAGATATAATGTTATCAGTAGAACCAGAGTCAATAATAACTTTACAAACCTTACCTTGGATCTTGCAATTGATTCTAAACAAATCCCTTCTTTGAGATGGTTCAGTCTGCACTGGTTCCTTGAGCAGCATCCTCTTGATCATCAGATTCTCTCTTGTTTTTGATGCTAGATTCACTTCAGGAGATGTCACACTCCTTGCATCTTCTTGAATCAAAGTGGTTCTCTTCTCACCACCATGAGAAGTTGAGGCCTTCTCTGGACACTTGTATGTTGGGTGCCCTATCTGATTGTAGTTATAACATCTCATATTGGAGAATTTGGATCCTCTACCTTATCCATTTGTCCCACCTCTTCCATTAGGCCTTCTTCCTCGATAGCCTCCTCTGATACTTGAGTCTCCAACTTGCTCTTCTTGGCTAGACTCACCACTAGGCCTCTGGTTAGGACTTCTTCCTCCAAAACTACCTCTACCTCTGATATTCCTTCCACCTCTACCTCTATTATTCTTCTCACTCTTTCTCTTTATCTTCTCTTCAGCCCTTAAGGCCATTTGGAAACACTTGTTCATTGTTTCTGGTGCTAGGATGCTGATCTCATCTTAGATGTTCATCCTTAGGCTATTCAAATACCTGGCCACCTTCTCTGACTCTTCTTCTTGTCTCTTTGATCTGAGACTGATTTTATGAAACTCTTGTGTGTATGCATTCACATCAAGGTCTCTCTATCTGAGATTCTGCAATTTCTTATACATCTGCACGTTATAATCCAGGGGTAAGAATTGTGCCTTGATTTTGGTCTTCATCCTTTCCCAGGAGGTTATCATGTTCTTCCCCTCCTTGACTCTCTCTCCTTGCTCATAATTCCACCATGCAAGTGAAGATCCCTTCAATCTTGCCTTTGCCAACTTAACCCTCTTATCATCAGGGACTTCTTTGTATTCAAAATGATTGTTCAATGCCTCAATCTAGTCAATCACCTCTTCAGTTTCCATACTTCCACTATACATAGGTAACCCATCTATGGTGTCCCTATTGACTAACTTTAATGCATTTACAAATGCCCTCTAGTCTGCTGGTATCTCCTCTGTCTTTTTATTAGTTTCCTCAATCTCTGCATCGCCTTCATCGCTATCACTTTCATTTTCCCTATCTTTGCTTTTGGACTACTTGAACTCTCCCAACTTGGATTCAAGCATCTCCTTGATCAACTTCTTAACGGCGTCCTGCAACATACTTTTGGGAGGCATCCTCTCTGCCTCTATCTTGCTTTCTTTGTCTGACATAAACATTCACAGACAGCACCCAAACGCCAACACTCCTACAAGTCCTCAATTCGACTTGCCACCCAAATCTTTTTTTCTGGCTCTAATACCAATATGATGAGGAGCGCACAGTGGACACCGATAACTCCACTTCACCTTACCTTTGACGAGATAACACAGGACTCACACCAAGTTGTTCAACTCTCCATCATCGGTGATACCTCCTTTATCGGCCAAGTCTTTCATCCTTCTGCCAATATCCCAATCACCCCGATATCACCTTTGATCTTTACTTGTCGGTGAGACATTTACCATCAACCACCTTAGGGTTTGCTACACCGATACACTGGTCCGCCATCGCACAGTCTACCTTCTCCAAACCCTAGCACATGGAGATGCTAGGTCAACCTATTGTGTGAAATGCACTGTCTGGATCCTTTGCACTACCGAACATTGGAACAAAATAGGAAACAAAAAACACATATTGTACAATGAAGCCATTCCACTGATTTTGACAGAAATCTTACCAGTGGAATGCTTCACGATGACATACAGCAACAAAATGGAAAGCACAGAGAGAATGGAAATCTACAACTAAATAATTTGTAATTACAGGAAACGAAAATCGAATTGACAGAACAGAATAGCTTTATTTCTTTCGAGCACAATACAATCACATTCACACCATTCTTCGATCTGATTACATTCGATGATCATTTGGTTCATTCCTCTGGGCATTTATCAACTCACCCTGAGTAGTACCGAACTGACTCAAAGCGGCTGGGAGACCGATTCCAAGCAGCTGGGAGTCAACCGTCTAAAACAGCCTCCAACTGCCCTACTACCCTATTTTGGCATTATGTGATTACAATTTGACAAGTGTCCTAAGTCACTTGGGACTTTCAAAAATGAACCTAGATACAAACTGAAATGAAAATGCATTGGTCAAATAGACCTTATTACAAAAGAAAACATGATTTTCTAGGTGCTCCTGCACCAGCCTCATTATTGTGCATGTCATTGAGCGCTTGGCCATTCCACTAAGGAATGTCGAGTCTTGGGTGACAAAATTCAATAACTTCAAACAAGGTATTGCTCTAGCACTTCTCACCACACTTGATGTAGTCCCTAGAGCAACTTGTCCTCCATCCATTTTATAGTAATCAAGTTGGGGGAGGATAATTTGTTATAGGCCAACTCACAAGAGTGGTCCCTGCTTCTCGTTTATGTTATGCTTGTACATATTTTTATCCCTGTATTGTGATGTTTTATGTTTTGTTAGCTCTCTCTTGGCATCCTTGTTAGCACAAAGGTACAAGGAGTAAGAATGTGGTGTGTCATTCCTCTATATGTATCTTCAATCTTCTATATGTTGTGATGTGCAATTTTGTTATTTTTCTTGGATGATCTAGCATCCTTTCATGATTCAATTTAAATATACACTCTACTTTCATGTGATCTTTCCTCTGTCATCTTCGTAAGTTATGATGTTTTATGTGACACCTTGTTGTAATACGCGATGTCATACCATGACTACACAAGCCATTGTGTATCATGCATGTAGGCATCGCCTTGATTTGCTCATCCTGAGGGCAACCCCTTGTTGCAATTTAGCTTTTGAAAACACATATCATTTGGGCATGTGCTTTCAAAAAGCTCTCGTGCCTATTTTATGTTTCTTCCTCACTCTACCTTAAAGGCAATTTCTCCCTAATGGAGTTAGCAATCACTTTAAGGTGGGGGAATATATTGTGCTATGAGCCTTACTCTCATCATTCTATCTAAACACTTGTTCATATCTATATTACTACGCTCCCTTGGAAAGGATTATGGTAAGCTTGGAAGAAAGATCTTGATTCCATCTTGTTCTCAGGTAAGTTGAAGTTCCTTGCATGTTTGGGAGAAGGGTTGTGCCACCAACTAGAGTTTGTTAGTAAGTTCGCTTCACCTTCTTATTCTAGAAGACTTCATGTAAATCCTCTTACAAGAGGTGGATTATGTATTCTCTTGAGTGGAAACACTTCTCTTTAGATAGATTATGTGTATGATGTGTTTGTATCCTCTTGTGCTTCTCATTTCTAATTAACCCTTTAGAATTCTTCTTATTGCATCTTGGGGAATGATGCATGGTGATTGAGACACCTTTTAGATTGAGGTATCTTTTGTCATGCTGACTCAAGGTCTTCTATTATGTGCTTTTTGTGATTAATGTATGATGTGTGTTTTCTCCTCATATATTCTTATTCTCTATATGTTCTTCACACCTCATGTGCTTTCTCTATGTATTCATTATGTATTATCCTTGAGTGCTTTACATGTATTCCATGTGTGTTTCATGTGTATGCTTCATGTCAAGCATGTATACATTGTGTATTGCATGTATGCATTATGATTTCTCAAGTGTATGCCTTGTGTGTACATCTTATCTTGTTTTATGTCTTCTAAGTGCTTCATGTATGAGTAAATTATGTCATGTGTCTTATGTGTATGCCAATCATCATAGACTCCTCGAATCCTAAACTTGGGGGCTTGATTACCCCTCAATTTTGGTGACATTCTATGGTTTCTATGTTTGTTGTGATTGAAATATGTCTTCTCCTTCCTTTAGTTTCAGTTAAAATGTAATCTCATACCCACGCTAAAGTAGGGGCTAAGTGTTATGGAGTAAAATGTGTACACTAGCATTTTGCACCTAATTTAGCACCTGGTTGGACCTAAAATGTTTACACTTGTTAATCAAGACCTATTTTAACACCTTTTTGAACATTAAATAATTAATTCTCGATCCCGATGATAAAACCTGACAAAATAACAATGAGGTTGACCTAAGGATACCTAAAGGGACTTATGCTAGAGTTTTTGGGGCTAAAGGACAAGGGCGCCCAAGCACCCTAGTCCCTCATTTAGCCTTGACCTAATTTAAAGCTATGTCAGCTTAAGACATCTTAAGTGGTTCCTAATGTCGGCCCCATTTGGTTTTATTAATCGTTGGTGAGTGGGAATGCATATAAAAGCAAGTTAGTTTATTCATTTGAACACATCTAAGTTATCTCTAACTTCTTGAAGGATTATAGCTCTCTTCTTCTCTCTCATGCTTCTCTAAATCTCTCTATGGTGGATTATTGTTGCGACACTAACTTATTGTAGGTCTTGTGAAGATCTTTCTACTTCTTTGGGATACACCAACTTCTTGAGTCAAGTTGTGACATCACATCAATCATGCTAGGGTTTGCATGCTCATGGTGACTTCTTTCCTTCATGCTTTGTTCTAACATTCCATTCTACTTCAAAATTGCCTCTACCCTCCTAGGGCACACTCTCCTTATCTCTCATCATTTCTATTGTGGAGGTCAAAACACCATTCACGAAGCTTGACTTAGTCAAGCTCCTAAATAACACCCAACGATTTTCCTTCTTATGTGTGTGTAGGTCAGATCCGAAAGAATTTGTGGAAAACAAGTTACAGGAAGCAAGAGCATAGAAGGGCGAAGACACGAGAGATTTCACATTTTTTTAAAGCCTAATTAGGGTCTAGAGAATCCAAGCGCCCTGGTCCTTTCGGCCCCCCAAATTAAGATCTAAGTTCACGTATGTCCTCTGATCCTCGTTGTGGTGTTAGATTTATGATATCTATTTTTGACAGTCTATTATGAGTAGATCTTTGTCAACTAGGGTTTGATATTTTGCCCTAGTTTGTTTGGTTAGATTTGATTGGATTTGGTTGACACTCCTCTATACAAAAAAGGGACAAAACCCCTATAGTTTGGCTCTCCTTATTGGGTAGAAGCCAAGCTCGGTTTGTGTCCTAATGTTTGTAGAAGAGGGTTTGATCTAGTTTAACCTTTTAGGCTGAGTCTCTCTTTTCTATCAAATAGAAATAATAAAAATTTGAGAACAAATAAGGTAACAACAAGGAAAACTAATATATAAATATAGTCATTAAATAAGTAAAACACAAAAAATAATAAAAAGTATTAAAACAAAAATGTTATTTGTAATCATATATTATGCATGATTATAAATAGAGGATTATATATAATATTATAAAATTGTGTATGATTTTATCATATTATATGTAAATAACATAACAATATAATTGTATATTATATTGTTAGGAGAAAGAGAGATTTAATAAAAAAATAAGTAGGAATATGAAAATATATAATTATATATAACATTAAATAATTATGTAAAAGACGAACAAGGAGAGTCGAAACAAATAAAGAAGAAACCAAAGAAAGAGAATGAAGGAAAGACTAGGATAAAAGAGACGATGAAGGAAGAAAACAGCACAATGCAAAGACAAATGTCGAAAACTCAGGTTCAAAAGAAAGGGAAGGTGGTAACCAAAAAAGGGGGCAGGAAGCCTAGGAGGGAGAAAAGAGGCAAGAGACAGAAAAGGGAAGGAGATTGAAAATGAGGGGAGGCCTACAAGGTGCAAGGGGGCAAGGCTTTGCTATTGAGATGGGCAAGAAGAGGTTTCTATGAAAGACTAAGATTTCAACCCTCATCATGGTTGAGATTGGAGGGGTGGTTAATAATTTCTATGGCTTCTAAGAGTTTCCTCTTGAAGAAATTATATTCTTTAGCCAAGATTTGGGAGTCCTATAAATAGATATAGTGTTTAGAGGAAATGGAATGCTTGGAAAGAGCTGACTTAGCAACACAATCATGTTTTATGCTAGCCCCATGTTCTTTAAGTCTAGTTTTGAAAGAGCGGCCAGTCTCCCCAATGTATGGAAGACCATAGGAACACTCGATCTTGTAAACTCCTAAGTTGAGGAAGGGGTCAATAGGGTCTTTAAGAAAAGGGATACAATTACAAAGAGGGGCAATAGGTTTAAATGCAAACATGATGCTTTTTTGGCTAGAATTTTAGAAATTTTTTGAGAAAACCCTTCAATATATGGGAGAGAGTTAATAGGCAAGGAGGGAGAACTGGAGTCCTTGGGCTTTGGTTTAGAGAATAGTTTGGCTTGTTTGAAAGCTCTCAAAATACTTTTGTTCTTAAACCCATTAAGTTTGAAAACCATAGTGAGGTGTGAGATTTCAAGGTTCAAGTAATCATCATCACAAATGCGATCTGCCTAAAAAATATATTGATGTTATTACTACCTCTGACTCTGTGTTATACTTGATAATGACTATGACCTAGTTATGTTATTGAGTCATTACCATTTATGCTTTGGTATTATCCTTGATGATAACTTCAACCTGATATGCATTTGGAGTCATTGAACCATGGGTTGTATCGCCATCTAGCCACATCGCTCAAGAAGGGTTTCCATATGTCATGGGGATATAGTGGTTGTTGCAAGGTGTGCGCCCTTCGTCTCCTTGTGTTGTGCAGCGCAGCGCTTGGTTTCGTGACAAGGCTTAACCACCTCTCGTGGATTCATTAATGTTGGGATAAGGGATTGCCATTAACCTTGTAAATCCTAATATTATATTTATTCCATTTAATATATGTAATTTGTAATTATCCATGAGGAGATGTACTAGTTTCACTGGCAGGGGTAATTTCAGAGTAATCGGAGGTAATTACAAAGTGACTTTTACTATTGGCAAATGTAAAAACTCATAGTAAATGAGGGTAGGCATTTTCCCTTGAGGAATCTACTATATATGGCATGTATGACAACTGTCATAATGTTTGGTAAGTGAATCTATGACAGCTGCAAGTTGTCATAAGATTTTGTGATTCTATGACGCATATGACGGATATGTTAGTTGTATATTTTCTATATTTAGCCCTAGGTGCCTATCTTGGAAAGGATGCATGTTGGAGGTATCTATGATGGTTATGACATGTCATAAGATGCTTTAAGATGCCATTCTTGGATATGGGCACCCAACTTTGAATGGGTCAACTTTCGACACTTGGAGGTTGCTTGTAGGTGCCATTTTGATGCTTGCATGTGGGATATTTGGTGGAGAGAGAAGGTGAATGCCTAGGATGAGTTAGAAAACATTTCTATAAGTATTTGCAATGTATTTGTTGCTACAATACAGATTTTAAGTACTCAGGTGTTGTCAGAATGTTGTCGGATTAAAGACTGAAGGAGAGATTGGTGGTGTTGTTGTATTGTAAATCATTTTCAAATTAACACAAACATTGGGCCTCTTTCCTGTGTGGAGTTTTTTACCTAAAAGGGTCTTCTTCGTGTTAAACATTGTGTCATGTGTTCAATTTTCTGATTTTGCATTTCTGTGAAGCCTAGTTTTGTTTCTCTTACAATCTCCATTAATAACACACAATTAAAGATTACAGAAATTTATATTGAATCAGATTTCCATTAAAGTAGTGTTGCTTTTATTTCTAACATTTGGTATCAAAGCCTAGCCACCTTTGACTCTTTGGTGGTAGTGTGGAAGCTATAGTTGCAGTGGGAGATTTGGTTGTGTTTTTCTTGCAAATCTTGTGTTGATATTATGGTTGGATCCACCATCGCATCAACCTCTCGTTTGGACATTGAGAAGTTCAACGGAATGGGGTTTGAGTTGTGGAAGCTAAAAATGGAGGATTTGTTGGAAGAAAAAAACCAATGGTTGGTTGTTAAAAAAGAGAAGAAACCCGATGAAGTCTCTCCAGATGAATGGGATAGATTGGATAAGAAGGCACAGGGAATGATCAGTTTGTGTCTCTCAGACTCTGTCCTGTTGAATGTCGCAAAGGAAGAGACTACACACAAGTTGTGGAATTGGTTGGGTGAGATCTACCAAGCCAAGAGTATGGTAAATAAACTTTATTTAAAAAGAAAAAAAAAATCCATGAAAATGCAAGAAGGTGAATCAGTTGCAGAGCATTTAAATTCTTTTAATTTGTTGTTGAGTCAACTTGCTTCAATAGATGTTGATGTTAGTGAGGAAGATAAATGTATCTTACTTCTTTGTTCTTTACTTGAGTCTTGGGAGAGCATTATCCTTACTATCACTGCTAACCTCATGGATCCAAAGTTGGATACTCTTGTTTCAGTGCTAATGTCATAGGAATTGAGGAAGAAGAGTTCAGATAGTTCAGGTGATGCTCTCAGTATCAGGGGAAGGTATAAGGAAAGGGGACCTAAAGGAGATCAGAAAGTAGCTAAAGACAAGTCCAAGGGCTGGTCTAAGACTCCTGGTAAAAATAATAAAGTTAAGTGTCGGAACTGCAATAAAACGGGACATGTGAAGGAGTGTAGAAACCCCAAGAAACAGTGGGAGAGTGCTTCAGATAAGTCCTCAAATGCAGGTGAAGATGTTTTACTTTATGAATGTAATGTTGTTTCTAATGATCACTATTGATTGACACAGGATGCTCATTTCATATGATCCTGCATAAGGAATGGTTCTCCACATAGGAAGAATATGATGGAGGTAATATCTACCTTGGTGACAACTCTTCATATCCGATTGTCAGAAAAGGAAAGGTATTGTTGTGTTTCAGTGATGGGAGGATTAAAACCCTCCTTGGTGTTTTGCATGTTCCTGGATTAGCTAGAAATTTGATTTTAGTTTCGAAGTTGAATGATTTGGGAATGCATGTGACATTTGATAAGCATGGTTGCAGATTAGTGAGAGGGAACTTGGTGGTGGCGAAAGGGAAGAGATTCAGGAACTTGTTTAAGCTTGAAGCCACTATAGTTTGTAATGCCTCTTATGTTTCTGAGGCTTCTAAAAATACTTGTATGTTGTGGCACCGCATATTAGGCCATACAAGTAATAATGTACTGAAAACTTTTAAGAATAAAGAATTGTTGGACGGTTTCTCTTATTCTAATGAGCACTTTGATTTATGTGAGCGTGTGTTTGGTAAATAAAATAGAAAATCATTTCCTTCAGGAAGCAATAGAGCAAAAGAGAAATTAGAAATTATTCATATGGATGTGTTTGAACCTGTGGATAATGAATCTATTGGGAAATCTCGTTATTTTGTAACCTCCATTGATGATGTATCTAGATTTACATGGATTTATTTTATGAAACATAAATCTGAAGTTTTCACTAAGTTTAAGGAATTCAAAGTCTTAGTAGAGAACCAATCAGGTTTAAAGATAAAAATATAAAAATCTAGATACATCATCAATGGAGGTTACAAAATAATGAGATTTCCCAATAGATTCATTATCCACAGGTTCAAGCACATCCATATGAATAATTTCTAATTTCTCTTTTGCTCTATTGCTTCCTGAAGGAAATGATTTTCTATTTTCTTTACCAAACACACGCTCACATAAATCAAAGTGCTCGTTAGAATAAGAGAAACCGTCCAACAATTCTTTATTCTTAAAAGTTTTCAGTACATTATTACTTGTGTGGCCTAATATGCGGTGCCACAACATACAAGTATTTTTAGAAGCCTCAGAAACATAAGAGGCATTACAAACTATAGTGGCTTCAAGCTTAAACAAGTTCCTGAATCTCTTCCCTTTCGCCAATGAAACATAAATCTGAAGTTTCCACTAAGTTTAAGGAATTCAAAGTCTTAGTAGAGAACCAATCAGGTTTAAAGATAAAAATATAAAAATCTGACAATGGGGGGGAATATTGCTCTAAGGAATTTGATGAATTTTGTAAGCATGCATGTATAATCAGACAAAAGACAACTTTGTATACACTACAACAAAATGTTGTTGCAGAAAGGATGAATCAAACAATTATGGAAAGAGCTATAAGTATGCTTAGTGATGCATAGTTGGATAAATGCTTTTGGGTAGAGGCTGTGTGTACTGCTTGCTACTTGATAAAAAGATCTCCTTGTAAGGCTCTTGATTTGACACCTTATGAAGTGTGGACAGGTAATAAACCTTCTGTTCCACATTTAAGGGTTTTTGGATATGAGGCTTTTGTTCATGTGCCTAAGGAAAAGCATTCTAAGTTGGATCCAAAAGTTGAAAAGTGTACATACATTAGATATGGTGATAATGTGAAAGGTTATAAGCTTTGGAATCCACTAACCTGCAAGATTATATTTTCTAGAGATGTTATTTTCAGGGAACTTAGAGCTATTTCAAAACCTGAGAAGCCAAAACAAAAAGAAGAAAAGGTAAAGAAGGTACACTTTGATTTAGAGTAGCAAGATGCACCTCAAGAAGAACAAAATGATGGATTGGGGGGTGAAGAAGAAGAATATTCGAGTAGTTCTGATGAAGATGAGTATGTTGTTACAGAAGAAGTTGGTGTAGATGATCATGCAGAAGAACAAGTAGTGTCTCTTACTCCACCCTTGAGGAGATCCACAAGACAATGGAATCCAGTTGACAAGATTTCCGTTGTGTATTTGCTTTATTGAGTACTAACGATGAACCTAGATCCTACAGGGAAGCTATTTTTGCAAATGATAGTGAGTCTTGGAAGTTAGCCATGCAGGAGGAGATGATGGCTTTAGACTCTTGTAACACCTGGGATCTTGTTCATTTGCCCAAAGGAAGAAAGGCCACAGGTTGTAAGTGGGTCTTCAAGAAGAAGTTTGGAGCAAATGGGTCATTGGAAAAGTACAAGGCTAGACTGGTAGCCAAGGGCTACTCCCAGAGAGAGGGAGTTGATTTTGGTGAGATATTCTCTCCTGTTGCTAAATTGTCTTCTATTAGATTTATCTTATCCATTGTTGCAGCTTATGATTGGGAGATTGAGCAAATGGATGTTAAGACTGCGTTCTTGCATGGAGATCTTGAAGAAGAAATTTATATGCAACAGCCTATAGGTTATGAGGTAAAAGGAAAAGAACATTGGGTTTGCAGGTTAAGGAGGTCTCTTTATGGTTTGAAACAGTCCCTCAGAATGTGGTATCAAAATTTTGACTCATTTTTTTTGAAATTGGGTTTTGTTAGAAGCGAGGAGGATCACTATGTTTACATTTATTGTGTTGATGATTTTGTATTGGTTATTGCTTTGTATGTTGATGACATGTTTTTCATCAATACTAAGGGTATGATCAATGATCTTAAAGCCCAACTTTTAGGTGCATTTAAGATGAAGGATCTTGGTGTGCAACGTATATTTTGGGAATGGAGATCAGGAGGGACAGAGTTAATAGAAAGCTTTGGTTGTCACAAAATAAGTATGTGAATACTATTTTGTAGAGGTTTAGTTTGCAAGACTGTAACCCAGTTAGAGTTCCTTTACCCATTGGTACTAAGCTTTCATTAGAGATGTGTCTAAATACTGGGGATGATTTTGAGGATATGTCTAATGTACCATATGCTAGTGCTATAGGGAGTTTGATGTATGCAATGGTTTGTACTATACCAGATATTGCCCAAGCAGTGGGATTTTTGAGCATCTATTTATGTCTAACCCTAGTAGACAACATTGGAATTATGTGAAGAGGGTGTTTAAATATCTTGCAGGTACTCTTGACCATTGTTTAGTTTATTCTAGTACTGATAGTGCTGATAAATCTTTAGACATATAGGGTTTTGTTGATGCAGATTGAGTAGGTGACTTGGATAGTCAAAGGCCCACTAGTGGCTATGCGTTTACTCTATTTGGAGGAGCAGTGAGTTGGATGAGTAAGAGGCAACCCACAGTTGCTTTGTCCACCATAGAAGTAGAGTATATGGCTGCTGCTCATGTCTCTAAACAGGTAGTTTGGTTGAGGAGACTGTGTACAGGTATTGGTTTTGATTGCAGGATCATTCAGATTGGTTGTGATAGCCAGAGTGTTATCTGTTTGGCCAAGAATCCCATGTATCATGCTCAGACTAAGCATGTTGATGTTCAGTATCACTTTGTTTGAGAGTTGGTTGAAAATAGAGAGATTGAGCTGAAGAAGATAGACAATCAGAAGAATGTTGCAGATTCATTGACCAAGCCTATGAGCACAGAGAAGTTCGTATGGTGCAGAGAGGCCATGAGCCTTGTTTCTAGTACCTAATTATTTTCATTTGATTTCTTATGGGTTGATTTACAATGTATAATGTCAAGTGGGAGAATGTTGGGATAAGGTGCCATTAACCTTGTAAATTCTAATATTGTATTTATTCCATTTATTATATGTAATTTGTAATTATCCATGAGGAGATGTACTAGTTTCACTAGCAAGGGTAATTTTAGAGTAACTAAAGGTAATTACTGAGTGACTTTTACTGTTGGCAAATGTAAAAACTCATAGTAAATGAGGGTAGGCATTTTCCCTTGAGGAATCTACTATATTTGGCATGTATGACAACTGTCATAATGTTTGGTAAGTGAATCTATGACAGCTGCTAGTTGTCATAAGATTTTGTGATTCTATGACGCATATGACAGATATGTTAGTTGTATATTTGCTATATTTAGCCCCAGGGGCCTATGTTGGAAAGGATCCATGTTGGAAGTATCTATGACAGTTATGATGCATCATAAGATGTTGTAATCTATGTCATTCTTGGATATGGGTGCCTAACTTTGAATGGGTCAACTTTCGACACTTGGAGGTTGCTTGTAGGTGCCATTTTGATGCTTGCATATGGGATATTTGGAGGAGAGAGAAGGTGAATGCCTAGAATGAGTTGGAAAACATTTCTATAAGTATTTGCCATGTATTTTTTGTTGCAATATAGATTTTAAGTACTCAGGTGTTGTCGAAATGTTGTCGGATTGAAGACTAAAGGAGAGATTGGTGGTGTTGTTGTATTGTAAATCATTTTTAGATTAATACAAACATTGGGTTCTTTCCTGTGTGGAGTTTTTTACCTAAAATGGTTCTCTCCATGTTAAACATTGTGTCATGTGTTTAATTTTCTAATTTTGCATTTCTGGGAAGTATAGTTTTATTTTTGTGTTACAATCTCCATTAATAACACACAGTTAAAGATTGCAGAAATTTATATTGAATCAGATTTCCATTAAAGTAGTGTTTCTTTCATTTCTAACAATTAACTCTGGCAGTTGTACCGAGCGTTAATAGGTTGATCTTTTGGTGCAACAACAACCGTCTTTGCAACAATTGGTATCAGAGCCTGGGTCACGGGTTCAAACCCCTCACTTGCACTGGGGGGATTGTTGCAAGGTGTGCACCCTTGGTCTCCTTGTGTTGTGTAGCGCAATGCTTGGGTTTGTGACAAGGCTTAACCGCCTCCCATGGATTCATTAACTCTGGTGATTGTATCGAGCATTAACAGGTCAATCTTTTGGTGCAATGGAAACCATCTTTGCAACAGTGGTTGTGGCCAAGAGGTCACAAGAAGACCATATAGTCCTCATCCCATCACTTGGTGTATATATATTGTTATGGTCAATGCAAACTATGGCATAGAGGTTATGAGAGAACTAAATAGTCCTCATCTCGCAATCATGCATATTGTTATCTCTATACATATGAGATCATTCAATCTGTAGAGTTGTCACTTTTATTTCAAGTCACTCATTCTATCTATGGCAATTGTATTACTACTTATTGTTAAGAGTTAATGATACATTTGGATTGTCACTATAACCATTGTTTGGTCTTATTGATGTGTCATCAACTAGATGTAAATCTAGTATCCCATCTACTATGCTTCATGTATTTAACCCACAACTGGGGTTGTGTACCTTTGTTAATAACTAGGATTCATTGTGTTGTAGTGGATCGACACAATTAATAAGTCAAGGGTCCCAAGTAGAGTTGAATACCCCTATTGCCATTGTAAGATTAAAAGTAATTCATATAACTATAGTTTTGAGTGTAGTCTAGGCTTTTAAATGGTCATGTGAGTCTAAGTATTGGACAACCTCTAACCTGATTTGGTAGAGCCATTTGTCTATGTTAAGTTCAATATCATTACCTATACATACAAATAGACTTCTTAATAGCTGTCTTTTCCATTGTCTTTGTAATGAAGGTTAGTCGACCATGTGGTATAGAGGATTACCCAGTTTAATAAGTTGTGTAATATTGCTTTATTGTGATGGAATGAAATGGCATAGTGAATGTTCCCATGAGTTATAAGAAGATTTTATTTGTTCATTTATATGTCATTATTATTTATCTTTAAGAGTCATGAGGAACTCGATAATAGTATAAATTTTCATATAATCATATATGTTTAAGCTAGCATTTTTTGCAGGTATACAAAATATTATCATTAGTGTTGACATGAGTATGTGGGTGCACTCCCATAGTTATAAAATAGTTATTCTTGTACCTTGCATTTTATTTATTAAATTGTCTCAAGAGTATGGCATACCAACATATCTGAAAACAATAGTTATTGAGTTATTATTTACATTATCAAACTCTAGAGGATGAGACCATCTCAAGGTAAGGAATACCAAGAGATTGGTGTTGGAATAAGGTATCATTAATCTTGTAAATTCCAATATTGTATTTATTCCATTTATTATTTTTTAATTTGTAATTACCCATAAGGGAATGAGCTAGTCTCATTGACAGTGGTTATTTCAAAGTTACCAGAGGGAGTTACGAAGCAATATTTACTATTGGTAAATGTAAAAATCATGACTAAATGAGGGTAGGCGTTCCCCTTGGAATCTGCTATTTTTAGCTTGCATGACAACTTGTCATAATGTGGTGTAAGTGGATTTATGGCAGCTACAAGTTGTCATAAGATTCCATGCATGTATGATGCATTCAAAACCCATTATTAGTTGTGGTTTCTATTATTAGACCTAGGTGCCCATATTGGGAAGATTCTTTGTTAGTGGTATATATGACAGTTATGATGCATCATAAGATGATTTTACATGTTATTCTTGGACCTGGGTGCCCAACCTTACATGGGCAAGTTATTGCCACTTGGTGGTTGCATGTAGACACCATTTAATGCTTGCAGGTGGGGTTGTTGGAGGAGAGAGAAAGTGGACACCCAAATTAGACGGAAAACTCCTCTATAAATATTTACCATTGTATTTGTTGTTGCATGTGAGATTTTTGGTACTCATGTGTTGTCGGAATGCTGTTAGATTGAAGACTGGTGGAGAGGATTGGATAGTGATTGTATTGTACAAATCTTTTACAAATTAATACAAGATTGTGCCTCTTTCTTGGTGGAGTTTTTTTACCCACAAGGGTTTTCTCCATGTAAATGTTGTGTTATGTTCAATTTTTTATTTTGCATGTTTTTGGGTTTGCATATTTTCTTTTACATGTTACAATCTCCATTGGTAATACACATTTAAAATTGCATAAATTACATTTGAATCAGATTTCTATTTGTGTAGTTGTGCCTTTCATTTTCTAACATTTGGTTTCAGAGCCTGGCTAGCTTTGACTCTTGGCTTGTAGTGTGGAATCTGTAGTTACAGTGGGAGGTTTGGTTGTGTTTGTTTTGCAGATCTTGTGTTGATATTATGGCTAGATCCACCATTGCATCAACATCTCATTTGGACATTGAGAAGTTCAACGGAATGGGGAATGAGTTGTGGAAGCTGAAAATGGAGGATTTTTTGGAAGAAAGAAACCAGTGGTTGGTTGTTCAAAAAGAGAAAAAACCTGATGAAGTCTCTCCGGATGAGTGGCATAGACTAGATAAGAAGGCACGGGGAACCATCCGTTTGTGTCTGTTAGATTTTGTCCTGTTGAATGTTGCAAAGGAAGAGACTACACACAAGTTGTGGAATCAGTTGGGTGAGATCTATCAAGCCAAGAGTATGGTAAATAAACTCTATTTAAAAAGAAAATTATTTTCCATGAAAATGAGAGAGGGTAATTCAGTTGCAGAGCATTTAAATTCTTTTAATTTGTTGTTGAGTTAGCTTGCTTCAGTAGATGTTGATGTTAGTGAGGAAGATAAATGTATCTTACTTCTTTGTTCTTTACCTGAGTCTTGGGAGAATGTTATCCTTGCTATCACTGTTGACCTCACGGATCTAAAGTTAGATGCTCTTATTTTAGTGCTATTCTCACAAGAATTGAGGAAGAAGAGTTTGGATAGTTCAGGGGATGCTCTTAATGTCATGGGAAGGTCTAGGGAAAGAGGACCAAAAGGAGGCTAGAAAGGGGCTAAGGACAAGTCCAAGGGCCAGTCTAAGACTCTTGGAAAGAAGAACAAACTTAAGTGTTGGAACTGCGGTAAAAGGAGACATGTGAAGGAGTGCAGGAACCCAAAGAAACAGTGGGAGAGTACTTCGGATAAGTCCTCAAATGCAGGTGAAGATGTTTTACTTTATGCATGTAATGTTGTTTCTAATGAAAACTGATTGGTTGACTCAGGATGCTCATTTCATATGACCTCACATAAGGAATGGTTCTCCACATATGAAGAATATGATGGAGGTAATATCTACATTGGAGACAACTCTACATATCTGATAGTTGGGAAAGGCAATGTACTATTGTGTTTCAGTGATGCGAGGATTAAAACCCTCCCTAATGTTTATCATGTTCCTTGATTAGCTAGAAATTTGATTTTTGTTTCAAAGCTGAATGATTTGGGAATGCATGTGACTTTTGACAAGCATGGATGCAGATTGGTGAGAGAGAACTTGGTGGTAGCGAAGGGGAAGAGATTGGGAAAATTGTTCAAGCTTGAAGCCACTACAATTTGTAATGCCTCTTATGTATCTAAGGCTAGTATTGAAAATACATGTATGTTGTGGCATCGTAGATTGGGCCACACTAGCAATAATGTTTTGAAAACTATTAAGAATAAAGATTTGTTGGACAGTTTCTCTTATTCTGATGAACACTTTGATTTCTATGAGCATTGTGTTTTAGTAAACAAAATAGAAAAACATTTTCTTTAGGAAGCAATAGAACAAAAGAGAAGTTAGAAATTATTCGTACGGATGTGTTTGGACCTGTGGATAATGATTCTATCAGAAAATCTCACTATTTTTTCACCTTCATTGATGATGTGTCCAGATTTACTTGGATTTATTTTATGAAACACAAATCTAAAGTTTTCACTAAGTTTAAGGAATTTAAAGTCTTAGAAGAGAACCAATTAGGGTTGAAGATATAAATATTATGATCTGACAATGGAGGGGAATATTACTCTAAGGAATTTGATGAGTTTTACAAGCATGAAGGTATTCTCAGATAAAAGACTTTGTATACACCACAACAGAATGGTGTTGCAGAAAGGATGAACTGAACAATCATGGAAAGGGACAGAAGTATGCTGAGTGATGCACAGTTGGATAAATGCTTTTAGACAGAGGCTGTGTGTACTGCTTGCTACTTGGTTAACAGATCTCCTTGTAAGTCTCTTGATTTGACACCTTATAAAGTGTGGACAGGTAAGAAACCTTTTGTCTCACATTTAAGGGTTTTTGGTTGTGAGGCTTTTGTTCATGTGCCTAAGGAAAAGCGATCTAAGTTGGATCCAAAAGTTGAAAAGTGTACATTCATTAGATATGGTGATAATGTCAAAGGTTATAAGCTTTGGAATCCACTAACCCGTAAGATTATCTATTCTATAGATGTTATTTTTAGGGAACTTAGAGCTATTTCTGAACCTAAGCAACCAAAAGAAAAAGATGAAAAGGTAAAGAGAGTGCACTTTGAGTTAGAGCAACAAGATGCACCATGTCTAGACTAACTAAATCTAAACTTCCTTGTTAAAATGATTTTTTTTTCTTAACCGAGTTATGCTAGGAAAACTTTGTCACTCTTCAAATTTTATCTCCTCCCCTGAGTTGTATGATGAGTGTAAGTGATCAAGTATAAACCTAATTTTAAAAAAAAATTATTAATAAATAGTTTTTTTTAATCATGTTCTCATGATGCAAAAATGTGGGCATTACATTAAGCAAACAATGATTAGCCCAACCAAATAACTTATGTAAGGAAGAAAATGTATATATATTCTTGGAGTTTATGTTAGTTTTCTCAGAACGTCATTTTGTGGGCATCACATAAGGTATGGGCACTTGACCTAGGAGGAACTCTATCCTCAACCTATCATTCATCAGATATAATACTTTCTCCCTCATTCTTCTTCATTATTGAAAATTATTTTGCCAGAGTAAATTAATCTTGCTTTAACACTCAAAGCTTTATGGAGCACAGCGCAGTAGAAAAAAAAAAGTAAATGGTGTTTGGGCTTCTTGTTGTCATTCTGCATAGTGCTTTGTAGATAAGTGTGGGTGTTACATAGGTATGAATGATGGATTGGGGGTGAAGAAGAAGAAGAAGATTCAAGTAGTTCTTATGAAGATGAATCTGTTGTTATAGAAGAAGTTGGTATAGATGATCATGCAAAAGAACAAGTTGAGACTCTTACTCCACCCTTGAGGAGATCCACAAGACAATGGAATCCAGTTGACAAGTATAGCCCACTAGATTTCCATTGTGTATTTGCTTTATTGAGTACTAACGATGAACCTAGATCCTACAGGGAAGCTATTTTTGCAAATGATAGTGAGTCTTGGCAGTTAGCCATGCAAGAGGAGATGATGGCTTTAGACTCTTGTAATACCTGGGATCTCGTTCATTTTCCCAAAGGAAGAAAGGCCATAGGTTGTAAGTGGGTCTTCAAGAAGAAGTTTGAAGCAAACGAGTCATTGGAGAAGTACAAAGCTAGACTAGTAGCCAAGGGCTACTCCCAGAGAGAGGGAGTTGATTTTGGTGAGATATTCTCTCATGTTGCTAAATTGAATTCTATAAGATTTCTTTTATCCATTGTTGTAGCTTATGATTGGGAGATTGAGCAAATGGATGTTAAGACTATGTTCTTGCATGGAGATCTTAAGGAAGAAATTTATATGCAACAGCCTACATGTTTTGAGGTAAAAGGGAAAGAAAAATGGGTTTACAGGTTAAAGAGGTCTCTTTATGGTTTAAAATAGTCCCCCAGAATGTGGTATCAAAAGTTTGATTCATTTGTGTTGAAATTGGGTTTTGTTAGAAGCAAGGAGGATCATTGTGTTTACATTTGTTGTATTGATGATTCTATACTGGTTATTGCATTGTATGTTGATGACATGTTACTTTTCAACAATATTAAGGGTATGATTAGTGAGCTTAAAGCCCAACTTTCAAGTGCATTTGACATGAAGGATTTTGGAGCTACCAGGTATATTTTGGGAATGGAGATCAGGAGGGACAGAGGTAATAGAAAGCTTTGGTTGTCGCAAAGTAAGTATATGAATACTATTTTGTAGAGATTTAGTATGCATGATTGTAACGCAGTTAGAGTTCATTTACCCATTGGTACTAAGCTTTCATTAGATATGTGTCCAAAGACTAAAGATGATCTTGAGGATATGTCTAATGTGCCATATGCTAGTGTTGTAGGGAGTTCGATGTATGCAATGGTTTGCACTAAGCCAGATATTGCCCAAACAGTGGGAGTTTTGAGTAGATTTATGTCTTTCCCTGGTAAACAACATTGGAATTATGTGAAGACGGTGCTTAAATATCTTGCAGGTACTCTTGATTATTGTTTGGTTTACTCTGGTACTGATAGTGCTGATAAATCTTTGGACATACAGGGTTTTGTTGATTTAGATTGGGTAGGTGACTTGGATAGTCGAAGGTCCACTAGTGGCTATGTGTTTACTCTGTTTGGAGGAGCGGTGAGTTGGATGAGTAAGAGGCAGCCCACAGTTGCATTGTCCACCACAGAAGTAGAGTATATGGCTACTACCCATGTCTCTAAGGAGGCAGTTTGGTTGAGGAGACTGTGTACAGGTATTGGATTTATTACAGGATCATTCAGATTGGTTGTGATATCCAGAGTGCTATTTGTTTGGCCAAGAATCCCATGTATCATGCTCGAACTAAGCATGTTGATGTTCAGTATCACTTTATTTGAGAGTTGGTTGTGAATGGATAGATATAGCTGAAGAAGATAGACAATCAGGAGAATGTTGCATATTCATTGACCAAGCCTGTGAGCACAAAAAAGTTAGTGTGGTGCAGAGAGGCCATGGGCCTTGTTTCTAGTGCCTGATTATATTTCATTTGTTTTCCTATGGGTTGATTTACAATGTATAATGTCAAGTGGGAGAATGTTGGAATAAGGTGCCAGTAACCTTGTAAATTCCAATATTGGATTTATTCTATTTATTATTTGTTAATTTGTAATTACCCATAAGGGAATGAGGTAGTCTCAATGACAGTGGCTATTTTAGAGTTACCAATGGGAGTTATAGAGCAATATTTACTGTTGACAAATGTTAAAATCATGAGTAAATGAGGGTAGGCATTCCCCTTGGAGAATCTGCTATTTTTAGCTTGCATGATAACTTGTCATAATGTTGTGTAAGTGGATTTATGGCAGCAGCAAGTTGTCATAAGTTTCCATGCATGTATGACGCATGCGACACCCATTATTAGTTGTGGTTGCTATTATTAGACCTGGGTGTCCATATTGGGAAGATTCTTTGTTAGTGGTATCTATGATGGTTATGAAGCGTCATAAGATGCTTTTACATGTTATTCTTGGACCTAGGCACCCAACCTTGCATGGGCAAGTTATTGCCACTTGGTGGTTGCATGTAGACACCATTTAATGCTTGCATGTGGGGTTGTTGGAGGAGAGAGAAAGTGGACGCCCAAATTTTTTTAATAAAAGAGGGTTAAAACTTTATTAATCAAAGAGAGCAGTACAAAGCATAAAAGCAGCAAGAGGCCCAAACAAGTCTAGAGACAACAAATAAGAAATCAAGAAGTGGTCATGCAACATCTGACATCCTCCGTGACTAAATCCACCAAATCCTGAGCAAGATACCCAGGTAAACTGTCCCAATCATCCACCAACCAGGTCCCATTCTTCTCAGAAGCCCATTTGGCCAACCCATCAGCCACCTTATTCCATTCCCGAGGGATATGAGAGAAGGTGATAGAATCAAATAATTCTCCAAGACTGGTGATTTGCTTAGCCACCACCACAAGCTGCCAACTAACATCATCAAATTGCCTTCTATTTATCAAGTCTATCACCACCTAAGAATCTGACTCGCAAATAATCTTATTCCAGCCAATGGCATATGCCTTCCTCAAAGCCAAAAGAATATCCAAGGCCTCCATAAGATTATTAGAGTGCAGCCCCCTATATTCTGAGAAGAAAAACACAACCACCCCAGAACTATCTTTGCCCACCCCACCAATGCCAGCGTGCCTAGGGTTACCCCTTGCAGACCCATCAGTATTGATTTTCAAGACTCCTGTGGGAGGGGGTAGCCAATGCCCTTCCCTAGAAACCTTCCTTCTAGAACACCTTTTCTACCCAATCTTGGGCCTTCTGGGGCCCCCAACAAGAATCCCCAGATTACAAATCACTTTAGTATCACCAGGATCCACCGAGGGTAACAGATCACATTTAGCATACAAGGTCTCCTACAAAGCCCCAAGAAGGCGAGACCAAACTTGACCCACCAGCAATTTCTTATCCAGAAAGACCCTACGGTTGCGCTCCAACCAGATGTGCCATATAATCAGACTAGGGCCAATTGGCCATGCTATGTGTAGAAATGAAGTCCTCACCGGAATGGGCCCAAAGTTCTGCCAAAACTCCTTCGGACAAGAAGGGTGCCTACACTGCAAACTCCAGGCCCTCCACCAAAAATGCCAAATAGTCCTAGCAAAAGGGCACTGGAAGAAAAGATGTGAAACAGTCTCAACATCTTTTAGGCATAAGAAACATAATGAAGGATCTTGGAATCCATGCTTACAGAGGTTATCCCAAGTCAAACACCTACCATAAACCACCAGCCAAGAAAAGAAATTGCATTTTGGCCAAGAGAATTTATTCTAAATATTTTTCCACCAGGGAACCTCAGCACTACCCCAGGCTTGTCTGTCTAAAACATGATACCCTGAAGCAACAGTGAACTTCCCTTTTGGATCTGGACCCCAAGACAACACATCTTGCTCTAGAAGAGAACAACAGACTCTATCAACCAAAATGGAGGACAACTCCCTCCTATCCTCCAAAGATCCACCCATGGGCCATTACTGCATATCCTTCCACTGGTAAACAATAGTCTGCCCCAAAGCCTGAGGGGCTTTGAAATCCATCACTCTACTCCAGCCAGCCTGAACAAAAATCCTACATAAATCTTCCAAGTGAGGGTTGGAGGAGAGGATAGGCAGGAAGCCATCCCAGGAGTCATGCCAAAAAAGAGCATCAGAGCCTCTATTGCAAATCCAAAATAGGCCTTGTTTAACCAGCGCAGCCCCCCTCTTGAGAGTATCCCAGATCATAGAACCTCTCCCCGAAAGGCTAAAACGAGGCACCTCAGCGCCCTCCACCTCCCCAAGGTACTTGAAGGTAAGGATCCTAGCCCAATACTAATGTTGATATGAACACCATCTATAGTATAGCTTAGCAGCCAAAGCCTGTCCATTCCAATCTATCCTATGCAAACCCAGACCACCATCCTGCTTTGGCCGGAAAACAAGTTCCCACTTAATTAAGCTCCACTTCTTCGAAAGGAGATTACTCGACCAAAGAAACTACCGACAGAGGCCCTCAAAATCTTTGATGAAACTTGAGGGAATAGTCAATACAAAGCACCTGTATAAAGGAAAGGCCTGCACCATGAACTTCAACAAAGTAACTCTTCCAGTCGTAGATAACCATCTATAGGTCCAGTGAGAAACTAGCCCACAAAATTTATCCATCACATCCTGCCAAAAACACCTAGGAAGTGGGCACACATCCAGAGGGATGCCAAGATATATAAAGGGAAGTTTCCCACCTGAAACCTTAAGATCCTAGAAATACGTTACTAAATAAGCCTGGGGGTGTTAAAGAAATAAATGCAAGACTTACTTTCATTAATGCTTTGACCTGAGGCAGCCAGGTAACAATCCAAGATCTGACGCAAAGCAACCGCTTCAGCCACCTTAGCAACACCCATCAAATCTGTATCATCCACAAACTGAAGATGGGTTTGAGGAAGAAGAGAATTGCTCCATTTCCATCCCTGAAAGAGCCCATCCATAACATGGGACTTAATGAATCTCCCCAAGCCTTTAGCCATCAAGATGAACAAATATGGGGATAAGGGGTCCCCCTGTCAAAGACCTCTAGAAGCACCAAATAGATCCGAAGACTCCCCATTTATGAGAATAGAAAATGAGGAAGTCCTCCCACAACTCATGACCCAATCAATCCAATCACAACTAAACCTGAAGGCTCTGAGAATTTTGATCAAAAAGCCCCAGTTAACTCTGTCATAAGCTTTGGCCATGTCCAACTTTATAAACATAGCCTTTTCCTTAGAAGAGGCCATAGAGTGAATAGTCTCAGCCGCAATAACTACTCTGTCCAAAATCTGTCTACCCACAACAAAGCCCCCTTGTTCCTCTGAGATCAACTTATCCAGACATGGCTTCAAACGTTCAATAATTAGCTTTGTAATGATTTTATACACCACATTGCACAAAGCAATTGGTCGAGAAAGATCCAAAGAATTAGCACCCTCACGTTTTGGGATAAGAGCAAGAAACGTGGCATTCATGGCTTGCAACATTTGCTTATTCCTAAAAGACTCCTACACTACATCCAATAGATCAAGGTTGATGACTTCCAAAAATTCTTGAAAAAACTCAACCAGGAACCCATCAGGACCAGGAGCCTTCCCTTTTTTCAACTGAAACACCACATCCTCCAACTCCTTCAAAGAAATAGGTTTAAGAAGAGAAGCATTAAAATCCATTGTCACCAGAGAGGGAATACAAGTCAAGATAGAAGCTTCCTCCTCACTAGCAGGTGAGGTATCTTCAGAAAAGAGAGCAGAGAAAAAATGAACCGCCTCACTAGAGATCCTCGAAGAGGAAGAAAGAACAGAACCCTCAGGAGAGCAGAGAGGAGATAAAGTTACCTTGTCTTCGAGCCTTCACCAATTTATGAAAGAAGGAAGTATTCTTGTCCCCTTCCTGAAGCCAATCAACACGATCCTTTTGTTTCCAAAAAAATTGCTCACGAAGCTCCCATTCCTCGAGGTCTTTAACCGCACTAACCTCAAGCCTGCTTAAATTCGCATCCAGACCCTGATCCTGAATCTGCCTGGTAATAGAATCCAAGCGCTCTTGGGCAACCCTTTTCTACTGAAACATGTTGCCAAATTGATACTTATTCCAATGTTTCAATTTATACTTCACAAATTGAAGCCTCTTCACAAATGAGTACATAGCTATACCAAAAGCAGGTCGTCCTTAAGTCCACCATCTAGAAACCAAGTCCAGAAGACTCTCCTCCCTGAGCCACATAAGCTGAACTCTAAAAGTTTGTTTCTTAGGACCACTAGCCAAACAGGTAGAGAATTTGATCGGCCAATGGTCTGATCCTCGCCAATCTAAAATTTCAAAACTTGACAGCCACTTGTCACCCACCCAAAAATAGGAAACAAGAAACCTACTAACCGTTCAGAAATGACATCATCCCCAAGCCTCCTATTATTCCAAGTAAACATGTCATTCGAAGGTTTGATATCCACAAGCCGGAGCCAAGACAAATTATCCCTTAGAAGATCAGAAGAGGGGCCCAAGCAAGGTACACCCCCCCTTTTCTCCTCGAGGGAGGCAATTGAATTGAAGTCACCTGCCATAATCCAGGGGAGGAAAGGATCCAACAATCTTAGAAGATTGATATGAGACCACAGGAGAGTCTTATCAGGGACATCCGTAGGAGCATAAATGTTAGAAAGAAGAATTCTTTCCCCCGTCTCTAAACTAATTGCAACCAAAGAAATGGAAAATCTACTAGAGATCCACCAAACAGGAAAAATTCAGCAAGGGTCCTAGAGGCAAGCAAGACCCCCTAAGCTGCCTTGCGCACCCACACACTGGCAAAACCCTTTGTTCCAAATCTTAGAAACACACTGCATTATACCATCCATAGATAACTTCATCTCCTGGAGGAAAACCACATCCAGAGAATGAGCACTAACCAAGTCTCGAATAGCCTTTATGTCTAGGGATGCTATTCATACCCCTTACATTCCATGATAACACAATCATCGCAAAGGGTGAGAGAAGTGAGTATCCAATGTCTTCACTGACCCAGATTCCACCAATGTCTCTCCAGCCATCATAACTTTCTCCTGATCCTTCTTCCTCCCCACCTTCTGGGGCTTATCAAGAGCACACTTTTTCAAGGATTTTTGCTGTAGACCCAGAGTAGGAGAAGAAGAGAGGGCTTCTTTCTTACCAGAGTCTTCCAAACCCGGTCCACTGGCTAAACTCACCCTTTCATCTGAAGAGGCTAGGGGGTTTCCACCAAACCACAAGAGTCCCCAGACCCAGCATCAGGGGGAGGAGCAACTGAATCCATCACCACCCCGGAAGCTACCACAGAACTAGGACTGAGGTAGTGACAGGCAAAGACGCAGAATTATGATCAACTAAAGGAGAAGCTTAAACATGCATGTCAGAAGAAACCCCCTCCTCGTGGACTAATTCATCCAAAGCCTCAAACTTGTTAAAAGTCTCCTCCTCTTGACGATCCCGAAGAGTCCTCTTCAGACCCTGATTCTTGTTTCGTGCCTTAACTGGCACAAAGCCATCTTTATCTGGTACCACCCCCTGCATGGGTGCTTTACCCTTTTCTGCCCTTAGATTAGATGGAGCCTTCACATTATTTGAACCACCAGTACCCGAGGCACGAGGGCACCTCCTTTGAAGATGGCCATACTCATGGCATAGTTGGCACCTGAAAGGTAAAGTTTCATAGTCTAACTGTTGAGTCCAGGAGCTAGACCCAACAGTCAGATCAATAGAATCTGGCAGAGGTTGGCTCAAATCAATCTCCACACAGATCCGGGCATAGGAAAAAATTTGCTTCTCCAGAGTTTGCTGAGATGGGCCAATAGGCTTCCCTAGCAGCAATGCAATTGATTGCAGAATATCCTATCTCCAACATTCCAACGGTAACCGAGGAAAACAAACCCACACTCGCAGCTTCGAGGGTAGCTCCTCCACCAAGTTAAAGCCTGCATACCAAGGCTTCATGAAAAGGCCAACTTGATTATAAAAGTAGGGCCCTCCCTCAAAAACCTTGTTACGATTGGAGATACACAAAAAAACCACTAGAAAGAAGTTATTCGCAGCTAGCAAGATTTCAAAATCACCTTCCGGATTCCATGACTTGCAAATCTAGGGTACCAGAAAAGGCATTGAAACCCTCAATCCCATAAATTTGCAGATTAAAACATGTTTGCTATAATACTCCAAGTCCTCGGCTACCACCTCTGTTTGAATTACCAGCTTCGAACGAACTTGAGCTCTTTCCAAGCAACCGTTTATCTTGTGCAATTTCAAAGCACCAGTGCTAAAAACCCCAACATCAGGCGGGGATGGATGAGGAAACCCATCACCAACCTCTGCCATAGCAGCATCCCTCGACGTCCCACCCAAAGGCACAAACCCTGCCATTAGAAATCCCCTCAAGCCCTCACAGCCCACACCTGCACTGAACAATGCACACACTCAAGAAAAAAAAAACCCCTCGAAAGCTAAAAAACCCAACCCCTTGTTGAAAACAACCCCACAGAGCCTAATCTGCAAAGAAAAAATGCATGGAATAGAGAACAAACACATGCAGATCGTGACCTGCTATAGGTCGCGGGACTGCACAAGGCTCCCACACACATGCTCCATCCTCCAGGTTCGTCCAAGTAGACACCCAAATTGGAGGGAAAACTCCTCTATAAATATTTGCCATTGTATTTGTTGTTGCATGTGAGATTTTTGGTACTCAGGTGTTGTCAAAATGCTATTAGATTGAAGACTGGTGGAGAGGGTCAGATAGTGATTGTATTGTACAAATCATTTATAGACTAATGCAAGCTTGTCCCTCTTTCCTGGTGGATTTTTTTTACCTGCAAGGGTTTTCTCCATGTAAACACTGTGTTGTGTTCAATTTTTTGTTTTGCATGTTTTTGGGTTTGCATATTTTCTTTTGCATGTTACAATCTCCATTGGTAATACATAGTTAAGATTGTAGAAGTTATATTTGAATCAGATTTCCATTTGTGCAGTTGTGCCTTTCATTTTCTAACAATTGGAACTCAACAGTTATTGTTAGAGGAAAAGTGAACAATAGCATTAACAACTAAATATCCAATAACTCAATGAAATTGATGCAAATACAATAAACAAAGATATTACCTTCATAGATCGATTTACCTCGTTGCTTCCATTGTTGCCTCTCTCGTATTGATCTTGTGTATGATTTGAGCTCTCAGAAGTGTGTACTTCCTTGATGTTGAAGATGACAATAGGAGAATGGCTGTGATTGGAATGTGCAATGAAGATTAAACTAACAATGCAATTATAATGGAGATGGATGATTGATAATGGAGACATGGTTGGATGATTATGAATGATAATGAGATTATGCAAATGCAAATGAGGATACTTTGCCAAAGGCACGCTGGTAGGATTTATACAGAGTAAGATTGCAAAAGCTTGAGATATGGAAATGACGGAATGAGGGTTCCTTTTATAGGCTCAAGAGAGGCCAAGTCCAAGTGTCAATAGATCTATGATTGGAGGAATTTCTCTATGATGTGTACGGTTGAGAAAGCTTGAGGGAATGTGCGCAAATCAAAAGAGGACAAGTGTCCAAGCTCCTTTCATGAGTTTATAGGAGTTAACAGAATAGATTGAAGAGTTAATTGAATACACTGAGGAGTTAACATAATAGATTGAGGAGTGAACTCAATTGACTAATTACTTAACTGATTCAATTGATGAGTTAACTAATTTGACTGGTTGAGGTGGAAGGTGATGTGGATTTATGAAATTAGGACTTTGGGATAGAGGAATTTAGGATTAATAAAATAATTTAGGACTATTTAATTATTTGAGACTATAGAAGAATTTAGATGATTTAATTAAATAAATTGAATTTATTTAATTATTGGAGCGATGTGAATCATTTAAATAAATTAGGATATTTATTTAATTGATAGAGGAATGAGAATAAAATAAATATTAAAATATTTATTAATTCAACTTAGCCATTTTTAGGTGTATACATTTTGCCCCTCGTTGATGCAATGTGTTTTACCACGTTGTTTCAAAGAATAAAAATTTTATGTGATTGATACATGCCCTAGTTTGCCCCTGGTACAGGTTTATGATGATAGGATGCCCCCTCGGGAGATTGGATGGGAAGAATGTGATGACAGGATGACAGACAATCTCACAATGGGATAGGTTGATAGGATAGACTGGAGAAGAATTTGGTCAATGTGGAAGAAAAATTGGACGCAAAACATGCCCCGGCATGTACAAGATTAAAACCTCCACTTAGGGTTAAATGTGCTATAAATAGGAGTGTGGAGTTACATTCCTTTGTCTTTGCTTAGAGAGGTTACAGGAGATCAGAGCTCAGGTGCTAAGAAAAGTCAGCGACAATGCAGCAAGTTCCAATTAAGTTACACCGCTTCGAGAGGATCTGACGATTCAACTGTCTAGCAGAGTACGGTCCACTAGTAAGAATGTTTTAAATTTTATCTTAGGTGCATTTATTGTGGTAAAAAATCACGGTCAAACTTAGGTGTTGCGAATGCGCAGTAGAAGTGAATATGTGCATTTGCCATGCGAAACAGTGCAATCGTTGTGATTCTAGGCAAATACCACCAGAATTTGTGCAAATGCATAATTTTCACAAACAAGTGACAGATCTACACAAATACCATGGCTTTCTGCGCATGTGATGTAAATCTACGCATGTGTTATAATCCTACGCATTTGTCAGAAAACTGCGTAAATGCTCCGGGAATCTGTGCATGTAAATGATTCTGTGCATATACAAGGGAATCCTGCACAAATGGTTTAATGCTGCGCAAATACTTTCTATACCTGCACATGTGAATTTTCTTGTGAAAATATAGGGGGATGCTGCGCATTCATCCCGAACCTGCACAAATGTTGAACAGAACTGCGCGTTTGTTTTAGATAGCAAGAATACTTAGCAAATTTGATAAAGTCGGCATCATGATTGATGTTCGCCAATTGATAGGTCATCTTTGAGATTGATAGAATCTTAGGAGAGATGATAGGATAGATTTCCTGTTAAAAATAGCTAAGTTTTTTATGTTTGATAGATAGATATGCAGTTTAGTTGATGTTGTTTGTTTAATGCGCATTTGGCTAATTGCAGGAGGAGCTTAATGATGTACTCATGTCTCGGGAGTGATTTCTGGTGACACAATTGCTGAGGCCTTACTTGACAGAGCTTGATCATCTGGTTTTAGGATCAGCAGGGTTACTGCATGTTTGCTTTATCCCTGAGATTCAGGCTATCTTGGTATGTTGACTGCACTTTCTTAGTTTTTTCATAGCGAGGATGGGACATTCCATCTTCCTATCGGGGAGATCACTGTGACACTAGAGGATGTACATCATATTCTGCACATTCTGATAGATGGAGAGCTCATGGAGTATGAGTCTGAGACTGGGGCAGGACTTGATGAGTGTCACCGAGTCTTTGATGATGACACCATCGAGGGCACAGAGATTAGCTGGGCAGATATGGTTGCTTATGATGAGCCTCTTCAGTCAGTTGTTGCTGGGTTGATTGGAGGGATAGTTTGTCCTGATAGGAGATACCATGGTTTTGCAGTTGGATGGGGGAGGACCTTGGAGCAAATTGTCACAGATGGGACCTAATTTGCGTGGGGTCCTTGCCTACTAGCACACCTCTATCATGACTTGCATCAGTTTGTTTATGATGGAGCTGCTAGTTTATCATGCGGAGTTTCATTGTTACAGATTTGGGCTTGGTGCCACATTGCTATCACCCGATCGATTGGCATGGCCCCCCGAGGCAGAGATCATCCTTACTCGTACATGTTCCAGGAGAGTCTTCCCAGCCCAAGCTAGGGAAGCTAGAGTACTGGCGGCACGCATTCGACAATGTTGATCCAGTTATTTGGCGACCCTACCTAGATTGTGAGGTGTGGGAGGATGATGCATCAAAGTTACCATTTTGTTTTCAGACCAGATGGTTGATAGGGAGGACTCCCTACATTCTTGAGAGGCACATCATTTCTCATGTGTACCAGCAATTTGGTAGGATCCAGGGGATGCCCTAGGGGAATGCCATCTTTTCTAGGACGCACAAGGAGCATCCTCGATGGGGTGCTGGTGCTTCATTTGAGCAGGCTCAGGCAGAGTTTGCACAGTTACCATACCAACCATGGTTGATGAGGGGGATAGTTGCAGATGCTGGCATGACATAGGATTATGTAGCTTGGTTTGCAGCACACCCATTCCCTCGATACTTAGGACCTAGAGAGAGAGCCCCGAGACTAGACGATCGAGAGGAGGATGATGAGGGGCCTCAACGGCGATGGAGGCGACAAGGGGGACGAGGTGGCAGGGATGGGGGCGATGATGGTGGAGGTGGTGGAGGAAGTGGTGGTGGAGGTGGGGATGATGGGAGTGATGGAGATGATGGGGATGGCAGGCGGGTATGCTAGCAGATTGATGAAGATCCTACCCAGCAAGTACAATTGGGTCAGATGTAGCCTCCTATGCAGCCTCAGGGACAGGGACAGGGAGTTGGCAGGCCTACAAGCCCAGGTGGCTTAACAGCAGACACAGCTAGCACAGTAGCAGACCCAAATGGCTTAGATGTAGGCTCAGATGGGCTAGATGCAGGGACAGATCACCCAGCTACAGGGTGAGTTGCAAACAACCAGATTAGAGAGGGATACCGTGATCCAGCGGTACACCAGGGCTGAGGGGTTATTAGAGTAGGTGTAGCAGATTGTAGCACAAGGTCCCACAAGATAGACAGTGGCAAAGATGGTGAGGGTTGGCCATGAGATATTCTACTGGAGGGGGATGTATGAGCAAGCAGTACCTCTAGAGCAGCAAGCAGGCAGTTTTCACCCCAGCTACTGCAGTAGGTCATAGAGGACTTTCGCAGAGAGTGTAGGGGTGATGGGGCCATAGAGGAGAGCATCAGGTGTAGGTACATCAAGGGGGGTGGAGACGGACATCCACAGCAGTCACCGCAGCCACAACAGCCAGCGCCTTCAAGAGGTAGTGCCAACTAGGTGCTTTTTGGGACATGTATCACTTTGGCAGTATTTATTTTGTATACACCACATTATGGACATTTGAGATGTACTTATGTTTTTGATATCATTGTATACTTGGACTTTTATTATTATTTTGATATATGATGATGATCTACATGAGTTCAACGTACTACATGCATGTGTTCCTATGGATGGATTGATTTATTATGCTTATGGTTGTATGTGATGCTTCTAACATGTTTATGTGATTCTATTATGCACTTGATATCTATGTGACATGATGCTTTTATGCGACACGTGATGGACATGATGACTTATATGCATGCTTATGATAATATATGTTGATATGTTACTATGAACTAATGCACACTGTGGTGATATTGTAAAATGCAACACATGATAGTTTAATTACTTTATGCATGGATGATGTAAACACTGTGATATCTATGTTTTTGTAGATTTTTTATGTGAAATATTATGCAATCTATGTGGATAAATGACATAACTATCATGATTTAAATGCTTACAACCACTAATGTACCTAAATGATAATGAACTAATGATGTACACATTTATAATATGCAAAATGAATATTTTTGTTATGCCAAGTATACTCAATCATAAAATAAAAGAATACTTAGAAGAAATGGATTTAAGAACTGGGATAAATGGATAAGTTAGAAGAAATAACTTGGACAAACAGATAACTGAGATCTTGAAACACTTGGAATTTGGCCAAGGATGCAATACTTATAATGAAATGCAATGTGATATGTATGGACGTGGATTTGTCATCTTCGTATACAAGTTTTTGAAGTTCTTTGTTTCATCATTGAGCTTTTAAAATGTTGTAAGAAAATACAAGCATCTAGGTATAATTAACAATGATGACCTGAGTATTACTTACATGGATTTTGATTTAGCAAGTTAATACAAGCATCTAAGTATAATTGAACCCAGATGACCTAAGTATTGCTTGTGTATCAACAGACAAGGATTACACTTGTTTCATGTTTAGACCCCTGATGTCCTCGATGATCATTATGTTGATGATGTCATTAGACAAGGCTTATCATTACTAAAGGTAAACCCACAAACAACAAACAAATAAAATAATCATGTTCCATCATAGCATCTCTAGTTTTTTACAT
The DNA here is from genome assembly GCA_027924645.1 of Cunninghamia lanceolata. NCBI lineage: Eukaryota > Viridiplantae > Streptophyta > Pinopsida > Cupressales > Cupressaceae > Cunninghamia > Cunninghamia lanceolata. Next base: position 2,534,141 of record BSBN01001254.1, read on the forward strand.
CCTTGAGTAGCATAGGAGACATGATAACAAAAACCATGAAATAAGACTTAAAAACAACCATTAAAAACCTTCTTACCATAGATATATATTTCTTGAAATAACTGATAGAGTCATGTTTGATAGTTTAGGTAGGTTGGTGTTGTCAGACTTCATTTGAAGTATTTATGTCAAGTTGATGTTTAAAGCTTGCTTGTTGTGTTGCTTGTTGTCTAGTGATAAAACCTCAATCTGGTTTGTTATCCTCTGAGTTGTAGCATTCAAAAATCCAATTCACTAACTAGGTCAAGGATTTGTCCCCAGTCAAGTAAAGGATCGATTTATTACAGATGAACTAACAATAGACACGAAGAAACAAACCCTAAGGGACTGACCTAGTGCCTCGGGGGCTCATTGATAAATGGCCTTGCCTACGTGATGACATAGAGGCAACATAGTTCGGGGTGCAAATTTTGTGGACCTAAGACCTAGGCGACGGGAAATGGTGTGGATTCAGATGGACCAAAGGATGGGTGACATGGGATGGAATGGATGGGAAAGGAGCCTCAGGGGCGCATCAATGATGGCCTTACCTACGTGATAGCTCAGAGGCGATGTAGTTTGACAATGGTTCAATGGATTGGTTGAGGAAGGATGACAAGATGGACGCAAATTTGGATCGACAGCCTGATGGAAGAAGGCGATAAGGACGAGCGAACAACAAGCCATGGTAGGTATCTCGATGTGAGTGGGTTGATGCGGTTAGAAGGGATGGATGAGGAACAAGGTTCGAAAAGATGGAGGAGGCGGTTATCACAAATGGTGCTTATTTACCAAGTTTTCACCACTTTATTTTATTTGCATGATTAGTTAAAATACACATGATGCTTATTTATCAGGTTTTCATCATGGTATCTATCCAAGGCGCTTGTTTACCAAGTTTTCACCAGAGGATGATTTTTTTGTTATTTTTCTATTTTTGTGATTTTTTTGTTATTTTCTGACTCCCTTGCATTGGGGTTTTAGGTGTAGAACTTGCGAAGATGCATGTTGTTGATGGGATCATCGAACAGTTCACCGTCTAATGTTGATAGCCGATAAGTGCCTGATCCATAGGTAACAACTATGACATAGGGACCCAACCAATTAGGTTTAAATTTTCCCTTTTTCTCTCTATCTTGCTGATTTCTTGGATTCTCTCTGAGAACTAAGTCAACAACCTGGAAGACTTGTGGTTTGACCCTGTGATTATAACTTCTTGACATTCTCTGTTGGTATTCCTTAAGATGGTTGAAGGCATGTTGTCTACGTTCTTCTAGCAGCTCTAACTCCTGGAGTCTTGATACTTTGTATTCCTCATCATTAATGAGACACTTTAATGACACCCTGAGGGAAAGTAACTCAACTTCTACAGGCAAGATGGCTTCAGAGCCATAGACGAGGGTGTATGGTGTCGCACCCGTGGGAGTGCGTATACTGGTTTTGTAGGCCCACAGAGTGGGGTTCAATTGCATATACCAGTCATGGCCATCCTTATTGATAGTCTTTTTGAGTATCTTCATGATAGTTTTGTTCGATGCCTCTGCCTGGTCGTTACCTTGCAAGTCGTATGGAGTGGAGAAGCGATGTTGAATGTGGAATTTATCACAGAGTTCTTTCACATCTTGATTCTTAAAAGGTCACCCATTATCCGTGACAATGGATGATGGAATACCATATCTACATATGATGTAATTAAGGATGAAAGAAGAGATTTGTTTCCCTATGACATTGGTTAATGGAACGGCCTCAATCCACTTCGTGAAATACTCTGTGGATGTGATGATGAATTTGTGGTCGTTGGAGGATGTAGGGTGAATTTTGCATACTAGATCAGGTCCCCATTGGCAGAAGGGCCAAGGTGTCATTAAAGGTTGCAGCTCCTGTGTTGGTGCATGTATGAGGTTACCATGGATTTGGCATTTAGTGCATCTCTTCACAAAATGATAGGAGTCTCTTTCCATTGTTGGTCAATAGTATCCGAGACGCATGAGCTTCTTCATCAAGGTAGGACCACTAAAGTGTGTCCTGCATATTCCTTCATATACTTCACTCAGAGCAGTCTGATATTCCTCACTATCCAAACACCTAAGGAGAGTACCATCTAAACCTCGTCGATATAGGGTGTATGTGATGATGGTATATCGAGATGTTTGGCATATAAATGTTCACTTTTGGTTGTGTGATAGGTCAGGTGGTAGGATGTTCTCTTTCAGATAGGTGTAAACTTTGCCATATAAGGGAGAATCAAACCCTACGATGTGGTAAATGGTGTTGTTTTCTGGGATTTCATAAGCAGGATAGGGGGCTAGCTCCACCAAAAACTCATAACGAGAATGATTTTCAGGTATGTCAAGAATGGATGCGATAGTAGCCATTGCATTTGCTGCTTTGTTTTCTAATCTTGGTATCTGCTCGAAGGATATCACAACAAAATAGTCTTTGAAATCATCCACCATACACTTGTATGGTATGAGCTTCTCATCCTTAGTTTGATAATCATCATTTACTTGATTAATGACGAGTTGTGAGAGTTTGATAATTGTCATTTACTTGCTTAATGACGAGTTGTGAGTCCCCGTAAACATGAAGTTCCTTGACCTTCCAATCTACTGCCATCTTCATGCTGATAACCAGTGCTTCGTACTTGGTGACATTATTGGTACATGGGAACATAAGTCTGTATGATTTAGGGATTGTATCTCCATGTGGTGTTACCAACAAGATTCCTACTCCCAAATCCATGTTGAGTATATGACCCATCAAAGCACAGTTTCTAGGCTAAGGTAGTGATGTTGAAGATAGACTCGTCCAAAAATTCAAAGATTAATGGATTGTTGTCTGTCAAAGATGCATCCGCCAACTGATCTGCAATGACGTGTCCTTTTATTACTCTTCTATCTACATATTCAATATCAAATTCACTAAGTATCATGACCCATTTAGATATTCTACTTGTTAGGGTAGCTTTGCTGAGTAGATATTTTAATGGATCAATCTTCGCCACTAGCTTGATAGAGTGTGAGAGCATGTAGTGTCTCCACTTTTGGGAAGCAAAGACAACTGCAAGGCATGCTCTTTCAATTGGTGTATACTATAGTTTGTAACCTACTAGTGTCATGCTGATGTAGTAGATTGCTTGTTCCTTTCCTTCGTAGTTTTGTTGGGCTAGTAGAGCTCCAAGAGTTGTGGGTGTAGCTGAGATGTAGAGGAGAAATGGCTTGCCCTGAATTGGTGACATCAAGACTGGTGGGTTCATTAGATACTCTTTTAGAAGGTGAAATGCTTGCTCACACCTGTCATCCCATTTGAATGGAACATGTTTGTGCAAGAGATGTGTGAATGGATGGCACTTATCTACCAGTTGAGAGATAAACCTTCTAATGGACTGCAACTTTCCTTGTAGAGATCTCAACTGACTCAGGTTCTTAGGTGTAGGCATTTCCATTATTGCTTTTACCTTGGCTGGGTCTACCTCTATTCCATTAGCTAATACGATATACCTAAGGAGTTTACCGGATGTGACTTTGAAAACACACTTTTTTGAATTTAACCGTACATTAAATTGCTCTAGTCTCGTGAAGATCTTGTCCAAGACTTGGAGATGTCCTTCTCTAGTGAGTGACTTGGCTAGGATGTCATCTACATAATCTTCCATGATGGTGTGCATCATGTCATGAAAGATTGTAGTCATTGCTCGTTGATATGTTGCCTCCGCATTCTTTAGTCTGAATGGCATGATGCACCAACAATAGGTACCCCATGGACATGTGAATGTTGTTTTGTGCTGATCCTTCGATGCTATTTTGATTTGGTTATAGCTGGAGAATCCATCCATTAATGACAACATGTTGTGCCCTGTCTCTAGATCGATAATGATATCTATGTTTGTCAAAGGAAAGTCATCTTTCAGACAAGCCTTGTTTAGATCTCTGAAGTCATTGCAAATTCTTATCCTTCCATTAGGTTTGGAAACAAGTACAATGTTAGAAACCCATTCTGGATAATCAATGGCTCTAATGAACCCCACATCTAGTAGTTTCTTTAGTTCCTCTTTGACCATTAATGCTATATGTGGGTGCATTTTTCTTAGCTTCTATTTAACTGGCTTAGCTCCTGGAGCTCGTGAAAGATGATGCATTATAAGGTTTCGATCCAGTCCTGGCATATCTGCATATGACCAGGCAAAGTTGATATGTCTCAGCTTGAAGAATTCTGTGAATTCTAGCTTTTCTTGTGCTGATAATGATTGTGCCATATGGATTGTCCTTGGGTTCTCTTCTGTGCCGATGTTTATTGGTTGAGCTGGTTCAATCAATATTGAAAATCTTTCCTGATGTGCATGGTAGGGGAGAGTGTCAATCCCTTCATCTGTTGGCACCTCAAAGAGGTTTTCAACGCTAGATATGCCTTTTCTTTTTACTTTTTCGTGATCTAACACTGCCGCAGAGCGGTTTTCACCGTTAGATCTGCTTTTTATTTTTATATTTTTTTAACTGAAGGGATTGAAACTCTCTCCAAAGTATGCTACATCGTTAAGTTCGATGGTGAATCCAGCCTTGTGGTCTCCTGCGGGTAAATGGTCCCTAAGCTCTAGATAATCGATGATGGCATCATCGTTTTGGAATGTATCCAATTTAGAGGTAGTGTCTTGCAAATCCTAGTCTATCAATTCATCATGCACTAGGGGTAATGGATCATCTGGTTTGTCTGATTCAAGGGTGGTGATGGTTAGAATGGAGGAGTCATTTGAATATGTAAGGGTATTGACAAGGTCTATTATGGTACTCTCCTCAAATTGGTTCAAGTGTGACATCGTACTCTCTTCATGAAGTTCATGTTCGTCATATTGTGGATCAAACTCTAGCGATCTAGCCCTAGAGTTTTGTCCTTCATGTTTTGTATGAGTAGAGCTATACTGTTGAACCACGTCAATCTCTTTGTTTTCCCAAGATGTTTCTGAGAGGCTGTCCCATTCTTACTCATTGGAATCTATTTCACTCCATTCTTGTAGTTGGTGAAGCTACTCTATGAAGTTAGTGGTAACTACTTGTGTGTCCTTTTCTTAGAGTTTCTCCTTACCTTTGATCTTCTTTTTACCCTCGTATCCCAACCCAGTAGTGTCTCGGGCTATGGACATAGAGGGTTTAATTGGTTCTACGATACCATCTTTCCTTAATCCTATGGGACCATGTCCTTCATTTCCCATCCTTTTTAAAATGGAAAACCCTTGACCATATTGTATAGTGGGTAGCTCAAGTTGATGATTATTTGGTGTGGTCTCACTATCTTCATCTTTGTAAATCCACTGTAAGAGATCTTTTACATCACTCTCATCCGATAAGTTTCCCCATCTAATGAAAGGACCCTGAGAAGTCTCTAATGGCTTGGCCTTGTTTAGAAATGGTTTTCCATAGGATTTTGGTGATATTGGTAGGTGTGCTAGATATAAAGATTGTTCAATGACATATTCTCCAACTCTCTTGTCCTTGAATTTGACTTTAAGCTCTGATGTTTTAGAGCTAGAAGCTAGAGAACTTGGATCCACAAGGTGTGAAAAAGAGGGAGCTACTCAATTGGTAGGGATTATAACTTCTGGTTTTGATTGGATGTTATTGCAGTACTAGAATGGATCAGGGTCCCCTTGTATGGTAATTTCTTGGTCATTGTTTGGGAACTTGATACATTGATGGTATGTTGATGGAATGGCCTTCATTGCATGGATCCAAGGTCTACCTAGAAGAATGTTATATGCTAGCTCCATGTCAAGAACTTGGCACACAACATCTCTCTCTACCGGTCCAACCCGTAGCGACAAGACCACAGTTCCTTTGGAAGTTCTCTCTTCTTTGTCATATGCCTTGATAGTTATTTTCTTTTTAGGATCAATGGCGTTTTGTGAAAACCCCAATGCAAGGATTAACTTTAACGTGCATATATTTAGACCATCACCTCCATCTATTAGGACTCTTTTTATTTGGTGTTTGTGGATTTGGGCCTCAATGTGGAGGGATGCATTTTGTGGTTGGTTGATGGACATATCATCTTTCTCTATGAAATATAGAAAATGTGGTGTGGTTAGATGACCTACCATAGCTTGGAATTGCTCTTGAGCAAGGTTTGTGGGAATAGTTGTTTCTGAGAGAGCTTTCTCTAAGATGGCTTTATGGGACAGGGATAGACGCAATAACTCCAAAATGGATATGTGTGTGGGTGTTTTATGGATGGATGTTGTTTTGGTTTGATGTGGATGATAACTTGGGTGGAGCTCCTTGTAGAGCAATGTTTCCACGATGAGTGGTCACATTACAGTTAGGATTATTATTGATAGTGATTACATTGATGTGTGAATCACTGTGTGAGATATGATTGACGATGTACTCATAAGAAACGTTATTATAGTTTGCTTTGTCAACACCATTGTTATTTTGATTGGATGATCCTCCTTTCTCATAGTGTGGAAGAGAATTTTTGAATGGTATATGCTCTTCATTAGTGGTATGCCCTTCAATTTTTATTACTTTTTGATTAATGAGGTCTTGAACGACATGTTTTAGCGCTTGACAATCATTTGATTTATGTCCTTTGTTTCGGTGATATTCGCAAAAGTTGGAATCACTCCACCAAGCGGGTTTGAATTTTGGTTCATAATCACGCACTGGCGGAAGTGTTATGAGGTTACCCACAATTAAATTCCTAAGGGCAGATTCAAGAGACTCTCCTAGTGGTGTGAATTTTCTCCTAGGAGGAAAGTTGGTGGGTCTTTGCTCATTGCTTTGGGGCTTGTTGGGTGGTGTATTATTTTGTGGTTTTGATAGGTTGAAGGTAGGTTTCTTTTGCACCACATTTTTAGCATCCACCACATCATCATTTACAATGGGTTTGTTCTTGGTCCAAAATCGCAACTTGTCCACATTTTTGTTAGAGCTAGGGGTGTCTTTGTATAGATTAATTTGCCCCTTTGTTATATAGGCTTTCTCAATGAGTAGCCCCATTTCAATGACCTTACTAAAAGTAGTTGGGCATTGTATTTGGATCTGATAACTTAGTTGTGTGGTTAGGTTGTGAACAAACATTTCTATCATTTGTTTCTCCAATATGTGGTAGAGACACTTGCTTGCAAGTTATCTCCATATTTGTAGGAAAGAGGTGAAGGATTCTCCCCCCTTTTGCTTGTTATTACAAAGGTCTAACATGGAGATTTCGTGTTTGATATTGTATGAGAAATGTGTTACAAATTTAACCACTAGCTCATCAAAAGTGCAGATGTTGGGAGGTAGGCGAGAGAACCATTCCATTGCTTGGCCTCCTACGCTTCATGGGAATAGTCACATAAGATATGTTTCATTGTGTGCGACCTCTAGGCATGTTGTGCTAAATTCCCTTAGATGATCTCTTAGATCACCTTTTCCTTGATACTTATCAAATTTTGGAACCTCAAACCTTGAGGGAAAAGGGATCATGAGCAAAGATTTATCAAAGGGATATGGTGAAATATCCTCAAGAGAGTAATGTTTTGTTGTTGTCCCACTTTGGATGTCTATCAACTGTTTTTGCAAGGCTTGGATTTGTGTTGTTAATGTGTCAAAGGGATTGGGTGTATCCTTAGCCTTTTCCATTTTAGAACCATCTTTGTCAGTTTTGGAGCCATCTTTCGAAAACTCAGCTTCATTTGAGGAATTGTTCTCTCTGAGATTTGAGACATCAAAATCTGAAGGCAACTTAGCTCCTTGTTGAGCTAGCATAAGGAAATATTTATCAGGATCCATGGCAACAACCCTATCCATCATCTTTAGGAATTTTGGATCTTGAAGTTGTTTAAGGATTTCCTCTTGACTAACTTCCTCATCATTAGAATTGTGCCCACTATTGTGAAGGGAACCCATTTTTTTATTTTGTTTAGATTGAGATCTAGTTTGAACCATGCAATTTTTGGATGCGAGAGAAGTTGGATTGTGAGACTCGGTGGATTTGTTTTGATGTTGCGTTATGAAATGATTTGAGGGTGAATATGGCTTTGGTAAGATTTTGCTAAGGTTTTATATTGACTATATTTGTCCAAACAAGGTGTTCTTGAGCTAAAAGGTAGTCAAAATAGGGATGGTTGATCACCACTATTTGATGTAGACTATTCTTCTATCAAGATACACAAGTATAGTTTCGATGTGAAGGATGATTAGAATATTGATATGAAACTAACTAGATTTCTGTTTGAATTTGGTAGAGTCTCAATAATACCTTGATGCGAGTTTTGGTTTGGTTTGACGTGTTTGGATAGCAAGACAATGGTATGTAAAGGTGATGTGCAAAAAAATGGCATGAATACGGGACTGCAAGGTTGATCTAATTTTCCATGTATAAACTAGAGCAAAAAGGGTATCCTGAAATGGTTTCAGCTTTGTCTCAAAATGTACGGAATAGCTCTCTGTTGTGAATGAGTAACATCAGATGCGCATGAATAAGAGGCAAATGTGCAACTCTGTTCTATGTATGTGCAGGGATGTGTTGTATACATGCAAGAATGTTCTTTGAATGCAAATAAATGGTATATCCATAGCAGAATAGTGTAAATGCACAGAAAAATTGTTTAAATGTGCAACAATACTAAATGAGCAGCAAGAATTTGTAAATGCGTAGTAGGACTTTGTGTATGCGCAGGTCTGCAGAATTTTTGCCCTTTTTTTGTTGCAGTTTGTCAGTTTTGGCTTGTTTTCACATTTTCCAAGGATGTTCAAAAGTTTTGAAGTACTATTTTTGACTCAAGTTATTGCCAGAAAACACAGCAAGAAATATTTTGTCATGATTATTTGAAACAAATTTTGATAAATGAAAAACAAGCAAGTATAATCCTAAGGATGGCAAAGACAATATTCATCAAACTCCAACTTAGATTTTACTCCAACCACTTACATAAAGGCAAACAATTAGTAACTTGGTAGCACCAGCTCCCCTCCACGACACTCACTTCTCATGCATACCAAGTTATAGTTTCTCCGAAGAGTTGAACTTTCTATCTCCACACTAGATGAGTGTATGACATTGGACACTTCAGAGGTCTAGCCTCCTGTGTCAACAAATAGGGGTTTTGGATTTCTAAAACAAATGGCTTTTTAGTATGGACATCCATTTGGGTGGTTACACGTGCGGCAATTTGCTATGATAAGGAGGCTTCCCAGCCTGTAAAGGTTACACTCTACAGGGTTTTGGGGGAAACATTTATCGGTGTAACACAGTAGCACCCGTTGTTTGCAATTTTTATCACAAACACAATTTATTTATAGTGACTTGGAAGTGGCTTGGCTTTATCCCATTATCGCTCAAGGTCGTCCCACTTGGAAGGACGAAATTCCAAGGGCAAACCTCTTCTAAAGGTAACACATATAAAATGATGAGTTTGGCATTTTGGTCACCTAAGAAAGGGGAGAGCATAGTCCTATCATCATTTTCAAGCACAGAGTACACTGGTTCTTTATCCTCCTAGTTAAAAATTAAAAAAACTAAGTGTGTTTACTCTACCAAGCACAATCCATTTGACAAGATAGCAAAAACTTTGAAAGATGGTTCATTTTTATCCCCCTAAACAAATCTATGTGAAGATTGTTGTTGAAGGATGAAACAAATTACTTTCCTTTAATTTAAGCTAGACGAGAGCTTTGTAGTGTGAGATTGACTTGAAAGATTTGTTCATTTTTATCCACCTAGGTTGGGACTATGTGCAAGTTGTATGCAACAATTCAGTTTACTTCCTCCTGATTAGATCTAGGTGAAAATTTGCATGAAGATATCAAATTACTCCTCCCTAATTTAATCTAAATGAACTTATGATGCAGCTAAATGACTAAACAGAGCTCCTACACCTGCAAGAAGAGTTAGTACGAAAATATTTGCAAAAATTAGTACAACTTTTACGCCATAAACATATGCACAGAAATAGATTGTGGATGCATAGTACTATTCAACAAATGTGCAGGAACATGTATGTGTAGAAAGAAGTATTGAAAGCGCAGGACTGTTCCACAGATGCCCAGGACTACTCTGTGAATGCGCAGGATGAGTGGATGCGCAGGACTACTCTGTGAATGCGCAGGAATATGATGTGAATGCGCAAAAAGATGTATGCGCAGTAGTAAACTGTATATGTGTAGAACTGGAATGTGTTCATGTGCAGAATCAACCTATTACAACAACAGCTTCACAAAAAACTCAAATGGAGGTTAAAAATGGGGCAAGGCCCCCACGGTGGGCTCCAGAAATGTTAGAGGAAATGTGAACAATAGCATTAACAACTAAATATCCAATAACTCAATGAAATTGATGCAAATACAATAAACAAAGATATTACCTTCGTAGATCAATTTACCTTGTTGCTTCCATTATTGCCTATTTCGTATTGATCTTGTATATGATTTGAGCTCTCAGAAGTATGTACTTCCTTGCTATTGAAGATGACAATAGGAGAATGGTTGTGATTGGAATGTGCAATGAAGACTAAACTAACAATGCAATTCTAATGGAGATGGATGATTGATAATGGAGACATGATTGGATGATTATGAATGACAATGAGATTATGCAAATGCAAATGAGGATACTTTGCCAAAGGCACATTGGTAGGATTTCTACAGAGTAAGATTGCAAAAGCTTGAGATATGGAAATGACGGAATGAGGGTTCCTTTTATAGGCTCAAGAGAGGCCAAGTCCAAGGGTCAATAGATCTATGATTGGAGGAATTTGTCTATGATGTGTATGATTGAGAAAGCTTGAGGGAATGTGCACAAATCAGAAGAGGACAAGTGTCCAAGCTCCTTTCATGAGTTTATGGGATTTAACAGAATAGATTGAAGAGTTAACTGAATAGACTAAGGAGTTAACACAATAGATTGAGGAGTGAACTCAATTGACTAATTATTTAATTGATTTGATTGATGAGTTAACTAATTTGACTGGAGGATAAATAGGACATGTGGGTAAGGGGATATTAGCTAATTAAATATTAAAATATTTAATTATGTGTGCAACATGGTGAGGTGGAAAGGTGATGTGGATTTATGAAATTAGGACTTTGGGATAGAGGAATTTAGGACTATTTAATTATTTGAGACTATAGAAGAATTTAGATGATTTAATTAAATAAATTGATTTTATTTAACTATTGGAGGGATGTGAATCATTTAAATAAATTAAGATATTTATTTAATTGATAGAGGAATGAGAATAAAATAAATATTAAAATATTTATTTAATTTGACTTAGCCATTTTTAGGTGTATACAGTTATATACCGATCTAAGGCCATCCTTTATAACAAAAGGATAGTAGGACCATCTCAAGGTAGGGTATAATAGGAGTTTGGTGTACGAAGGATAATATACTTTTTAGCCTAACATGCTTTTTACTCATAATTAGTCATCGGAAGAGTCGAGCAAGAAATAGTAGTGCATGAATGAATGACCATCATTTATGCGACTAAAAATTGAATGCTTTGGCCAAAGTGATCCAATAGTTGCAAGCATCATCAGTTCATTATATCCATAGACTCATGTTAGTTAAAAATCATGGTAGTTAGAGGGTATCAAGGGACTACCTAATTGACTGCATGTGATGGGTATTCATAATTGTACTTAGTTCTCAAATTTGGTTCTACTACAAGTATCCCTATATATCACCCTTATCGAAGGGTCAAGCCTCTTCCATTAAGAAGATGTGTGGGGGATCACCAAGTCTTTGGTTGGAGGTAAAGCACTTATATGATGCTCTGCCTTCTACAACTGAACAACCATATTTCTTACACTCAAATGAGATGATTATGACTAATGGTCAACCAAATTTGTAATGAAAAGTCAAAAATGCATATTTGATGTACCTAGGTGGATTAGAAGGACAATTGTCCTAATCTATAATTGTATCTTATTATTCTTTTATTTGTAAATTTGTATCATGGAAATCCATATAATGATGTAATGATGGTATCTTTATTTGAAATATGCAATCTATTTATGTTTTGAAAAAGGAAATTCAAATTGTGGAATTTATGTGTTAATTAAGTTCACTCATTACAATATTCCAGAGGCAACATATATGACTTTCCCATTTGTATCTCTAATCACACATCCTACATCGAAAGGGCCCAAATGGTGCAGTCATGGATGGAGTAGGATTGTCCTAGCGTGCAGCCTTAGAGTAAACACAACGGAAAACACAAAGAATGGAACAATAAATGGAAATATATTGATTCAATATCACAATTAGTTACAATCTTGATATGCCAATAGTATGCAGACTATAATGGGCTCATAGACCTGTCCTCCGGCTTGTTACAATTTACATGAAAGATATAGCTTTGAAGCGCTACTCTGCAATACACTATCCTAACTTCTTAGACAATCTAAACTTAATTAATGCCTCTAACTACATCTAGTGAATGATTATATAGCAATTCCAATTTCAAGGAATGATCCGCGTTGGCCTTAGAATATTTCAAAGTTCAATGCTTAATGAAACATGTAGATCAGCCTAATTTCAATGGTGAAGCTTCCAATGTTGATGGATCACCTTGCAGTTCAAGTGGAAGGTGCCTCCGGTCCTATAATGCCTAGTGATATGTTCCATTAGGTGCCACATGTTACGAGAAGGTGTTGCAACTCTATGTGTTATGTAGAATGTTGAATGTTCTGAACAGTGAATCCCGATGAAGCTTCTAACAACGATAACTTTGGGTAGATGATTACAAATCTCCTGATTTCTCGATATGATGTAGAAGAACTATTGTAGAGTCTCACTCTTATGCCGCAAGCTAGGAAATGATCATGTGATAGAATGCGGTGTAATCCTCTAAGATTGAACTGACTGAAATGCAAGAAAGAAAAGAAACAAAATGTTTTTGGTTGATGCAAGACTACCTTTTAACCTGGGATACTCTTGCATCATCAGATTGCCTCTTACGACACTGTCAAAATTCAATTTCAATCTTAGGGGTAGAGGGGCTTCCCATTTTATTTTCCCTCTATCTATTTGTTGGGATTCAACTCCCAAGGCCCCGTAAATGGGGGATATACCTAATAATATTAGTGTAATGGTTAAATTAGCATATTCATCTTATTTCTTATTTAGTTTTATGTTTATTTCAGTGGAATGTTTTAATGCAATAATATATTGGTAAGTGGTATATTCTTATGTTTGGTTTGGCTTAAGGTCGATCCCTATCTACTTTTATTTATCTCTGTTTACACTTGCTCCCATACATTTGTTATTTATTCATCATTTCTACAACACCCTTCACAACTACTTCCATACATTTTCTTCTTTCCTCAAATCATTATTTTACCCCAAGGTTTATTTACAAGTGAATTGAGATTGCTTGGTTCAATTCCGAAGCATTTGGGAATGAACATAAATTTTAAAATTTTAAAATTCAAATTCTAGGTTTCCCACCCTGTTCTACTAGTTTTTATGAGCCAACTTAACACACATTTATGTGACATGTTGTTATGTCATGGTATTTAAAGACATTTAATGTGCACTTAATTTCATCTAGGAATCATCAAGGACATTAAAAAATCAAATATGCAATTATCATCATCTAGGCCATATGCATTTCTATGTATGATGTCTTTAATATTTCTCATCACCGCCATACTAACTTGCCAGAGTGGTTTGATCTAGGAGAATTCATTTACCTATTGAGTCGACAAACTCCTAAATGATGTTTCTAGACACCACCTTAACAAATTCAGATATTAATAAGGCATAGGGAAAAGTATTTTCAAGCATACATTATGTGAGATCATTCCCATACAACGTAGGTCAATTTGTCTCATTAGATCAAGTTTGAATTGTTTGGGATTGATCCCATGACACAAAATTAAACCATATATTTTTGAGATAATACATATTTTGAGATAGCTATCAAATTGAAGGCATTAGTTTTTAAACAATGGTGAATTGATTTTTCATAACTTCAACATTATTCATCCATCATCAATTTGAAAACTAAATACACTTATCCATCATACTTAATCTTCATATATTTATTACCATTATTTATTCATATCTAATTACACCGAAGACCTTCATTCTATAAGAGGGATTGGACTACTTTTGATGAACAAATGTTGATATGGTGTGATAAATGATGCAAGAAGATGGGAGTAATCCCCTGTGTTCATTATATACTATAGCTCGGTTAGTTCTTTGTATGTTTTTAAATCCATGTATTTTCCTCCTTAATTGCAGTGAATAAGATTGCTATGACAATTACAGTTCAGGGTGGAGAGTAGATGAGTGATGTTTTGGAGGTGAGTGTAAATCAAGGCTTGGCTCTACCCTTCATTGAGTGGAGAATTCAACTTCAAAGAAGATCAATCATAGAGCTATGTTGGAGGATTCCACAAGCCCTACAGGATTGACCCTAGTTGTTATGGAATAAGAGCAAACTCCCCATGAGCCACCTACCCTTGCTCCTACATCTGAGGCCTTGGAGCCCCTACTCCTACTTCTATCTGTAATGCCCCGCCATGCAACCCAAAAGATAAGTTTAACTAAGCAATAAAAAGGGTGAATTTTTTTTTTTTTTGAAGAGGTAATAACAAAACATAACATGGTGTAATAGCAACAAGTTAAACTAACATCTCTAGGGATTACATAGCTGCATTATTGAAATATAACAATAACCAACAACATACATAGTTTACTCGAATACATCAACTAGCATCTTTCATTATGACATCCAAATACATCAAGAAGTTTGCACTAAGATTACAAGTACAAATAGTTTCTCTTACAAGAGGAATTACATAGTTTCATTATTACAAAAGCTCTTTTTCTAGATACATCAATTACATAAGGATTTCTTTTGATACAAAAGATCTCAATACAAATAGTACAAATGTATGTCTTCGATATAGGTGCAAAACTGGAATCAAGAGAGATACATCTTTACACATGAGCCACGATGTCAGAAAACTAATGGAATAAAACACAACCACCCAACCATGTGGAACCCTGAGGTCCACCCCCCGTGCTAGGAGATAACAATGAGGTTCCACTAAGTCAAAGATTACAAGGAACAAACAAGCAGATACAAAATTGACACAGAAACACAGATCAACAATGACTAACACTACTCCAGAGGCAACATCAAAAGAAAACAAAAAGGAAGTAACTAAGCGGTAGTAGGAAGAGTGTCATCACATGGTCCTAGCATGGGTTATCTTAGCTATCTCTCTCTAGAAACTGGCCCCCATCTATGGTTATCCTGGCGACCTCTCCTTAGGCACCAGCCCCATAGGGTGACACATGCGGAACCGACCATCCTTTCATGAAGACAAGGAGGTTGATCTTGCTAACCAGGCCTTCTCATCCCATCCTTAGCCTAAGAAAACGCTATAGGCCTGGGTGAGGCATCATAATTATCCTATTATGTGTTTAACTACCCAACCCAACTAGGTTAATTATTATGTTATCACTTGATTACAACTTTCATGGGGTTATCTAGGCAGCCACTTTGGGCACCGGCCCCACCATGAAAGCCACTCTCCTACATATAACTAGTACCCCTATCAAGATAAAAAATAGAAATCACCAAAATGACATGCATGATAATGACACTGCAAGGCATCTATCCTCTTGCATACAAATCCTATCTCAAGGACCAACTGTTGAATCATTGTCCCAAAACTTCTAGTTGAAACAATCACGACAACCATAAACAACATGAAACTAGAGCAAGGCATGGGTCATCTTTCTACCAAGTTACAACCAACACGATATTTTATTCCATGCTCAATACAATAATGAACCCCAACATTCAAGAAGGACTCTACAACCACATCACGAACATGACATCAACATGAGTTCAAGACAAAACCACAAGAATAGGTACTCTGAGTAAGGCATTACCCATCTTGCATATGTATCTTACTAACATGAAACAGGTGACAATATTACAAGAGTGCATTTCATTCAACTCACATTCACACCCTCCTAGTCCTCTGGAAACACTTCTACAACACTTGACATCATTAAAACATAATGGTCATACCTCACAATCACTTCCAAGACACATCATAAACCAAAATCCCTCATCAATACTTCAATAATAAAACCACAAATGTAACATATGATCTGATGCACTAATAATGGTCTTAGAGCATGTAACATTATTCCAAGCATGATAAATCATCTAACAACATAAGATAGCTCTATCCCAACAATGTAGAACAATAATAACTTGAAAGGGTTACCAATTATTCTATAACAGAAAATTCAGTCAAACAAGATGCTACTCGTTATTGGACTAAACCTCTTTCTACACTAATGTGGATCTTATTAAATTCTTGACTAGATCTAAAATAACAATTCAATATTTATAATATGATAAATTTTACCTAAGCATCTAACTCCACTTTATATACTATATAATACTCATTAATTAAATAAAACTTGGTAAATAAATATTCTAATTAATTACAAATTGAATAATACTTTTTAATAGTCTTATATTTAAAATATGCAACAAAAATATCAATATCCACACCCAAAATTTAAATCACATCTACATTCAAATCTTTTAAATGAGGCATCAAATAATAAATCAATAAATTATTTTAAAAAGATTTGACTTTTTATTTATAAAGTAAGCTTAAATATAACATATCCCTAAATAACAGGGATGAAATAAAATAATACTTAAATATAACACATCCCTCAATAATAGGTATTTAATTTCTCATAAATAAAATATCTCTTAAATATAACACATCCCGAAATAATAGGGATTTGATTTCTCATAAATAATATATCACTTAAATATAACCCATCCCGAAATAATACAGATTTGATTTTTTCATAAATGAAATATCACTTAAATATAACACATCCCGGAATAATAGGGATTTGATTTTTCATAAATGAAATATAATAATACTTAAATATGACACATTACTAATAATAGGGATTTGATTTGAAATATAAAAATACTTAAATATAACACATCCTAATAATAGGAATTTGATTTTTCTATATTAAAAAATACTTTAAAAAAATAAAACACATCCATAAAACTATTCTTCCCTATTAAATAGGGAGTTGACATCACACCTTCAAAATAATAAAACTCAAATTAAAACAATAATTTATTAAAGGACAAATTTAAAGATAATTAAACTTTATAATTTTTTTTTGGTCTGTAATAGTTTTTTTTTGTATTTATATATTCAAAAGGGTTTACATGTCATCAGCCTATCATGGCTGGCCAGTAGTTCATAGCCTATCTGTAACATCGAAGAAGATTAGAAGAAAGACCACACAGGTCTAAAGTAAAAGCACTAACAGCTATAAACACTATCACCTAGACTTTCAGTATAAAGCTCTGACTATACAAAATGGAGTCTGAGAAGTAGTATTCACTAAACATAAGTAGAAGCAAGGAGTTTCTTGAACTCCTCTATCCAGTCCTCCCTGACCACAGTCTCCAAACCAAGAGCCTTCTTAATGAAACTGACTGCTAGTGTCACCTGATCTTTGAGCAGGATCAAGTCAAAGCCACGGATATCCAAGATGAACGGAAAGAGTTTGATAACAACACCAGGGTCTTTGAAATCTTTCCAATCCTTCAGCCTCAGAATTCCCGACCCCAAACTCGCCATCTGCAGTGAAAACTCGAGATCCCCTAGAAGCTCTGCAATGAAAACACCCTGCATGATAGACTTCACCAGTTGTTTATCCATACCAAGTTCAAGCAGCATCGCCAGAGTCCTGGAGGTAATATCTATGTCAACCCTATAGCGCTCTCCATTTTCCATAAACCTCCTGCCCAATAACATTTTCACTGCTCCCAGCATCAAGGCATCGGCGGTTGAAGCATTCGCTGAAGCCGAAGGTCTATAATGGCTCCAAGAAAACCATTTGGCACTTCCGACTGGTAAGGCGCACTGGTGTATCCATGCCGCCACACTTAACCACATCCGCCGAAACGATCACAGCAAAGTATTTTGGTATTTGCTTTGAACTAGGAAAGAAGACTGAGGAAATAGCCTCCACCGTCGGCTTAAGAAGGAGCCTACCGAAACTTCTCGAACTCCAGCAGGGCTCCCAACACATGCCTAAAATGACACTCTCTGTCATTAATGAACCCAACCCCAGCATCCCTTCTGCTCATGCCTACCTGTTACCATCACAAAAAATCATTGGCACCCTTCCGATCTCGACCTTGCCACCCATCATGGGGTGGCAAAATTAAACTTTATAATTAACATTATGCAATAATACTTAATATTTAGCTAATAAGGTTTAATCAATATTTAGTTACAACATAATAAATCTATTAACTAACTAAACTTAAAATAAGTAATAGCATTCTTATCTAACTACCACTTCAAAATAATACATTTTCCAAGAACAAGTTGAACAAAAATAATGATTCTAGTATTCAACTAACACTAATGTTACCTCTATATGACTATTAACTTTTTAACAACAATCTTTTCTAAAAACAATCTTCTAGAATAAAACAATAATTTTGTATATGATACTCATATAACAAGAATTAGATTCTAAACTAATACTTAAACTTTCTAGGAAATTTAATTAAAGTCCACATTAAATTATTATTAATTTTGTGAGAACTCCATAATATAACTACAAATTTTATTTTCTAAATATAAAAATTACTACAAAGAATAGTTAAATTATTAATTACCTAACTCAACACAAAAAGAGAATTTCTATTTCTAACTTAATGCATTATTTCCTATTAACTAAATCTACAACCTATGAGAATCCCTAAGTTTTCTCTAGTTAAACTCAGAGATTTTGTTGATTGACAAAATTGCTAAAAAGATTAAAATATCTATTTACATATTCAATCTACAAAAGAATTCATTTTGAACAATAAATTAAGTTTTCAGGAAAGGAAGAAAAAAAATGATGAAGCTGGTTGAACCAGGCAACCAAATTTCATAGCCAAGAGCCAAGGATCAGAGGAATTTAATTTAGGGAAATAAAGTTCATTGTTTTAAATGCATAAACTACAAACTAAAATTCATTGTTTTAAATTTAATATACATAAGTTTTAAAGTGTAAAAGCTGAAATTCTAATATCTCTTATCATGAATTTCATTAGGTTTGCAGATACTAAAATTTCAAATGCCATTTCAGACATGATTCAATGCATATGGAGGTCATACAATGTAGCCAGGCAGGCTGGAGGAAAAGAAAGTATTTAAGAGTTTTGATAAAATGAAATCATCTTTATTAGTCTTATTTTAGCAAGTGTTCAAAGAATCTCATCAAATGGCAAGAGATTATAGATAAATAGAATTTGTTTGATATACAGATCAATGACTGGAAAGAAAATAGTTTGGGCCTAGCAATGCAGAAATTGAGTTTTCTTTTGATAAAAAGAAATTGGCATTCTTAATTTGACACAGGAATGCAACAACAGAAAATGATTTAATTTCTACTAGAGGCAAAAGACTTCATTTAACTAAGGTGTCTACAGGCAATATGAGAGGAATAGATGTGAAGAAAGAGAGATAGGTGTGAAGATGATTCAGAGTAAGGTCTCTTAAAATGTCACAATGGGTGGTTGAAGAGAATATTCAAGCGAATGCAAATGGCAAGATTAATAATAATGGGGTTATAGAAAAGAATATATACTCATCAAGCATACAGAGAGAATAGGTTGCAGAGCTTGATCAATCATTTCAATTGACGGGAGAAACTTGTATTTGATTGCATATGGAATTGTCTGGAAAAATGCACAGAGGATCACACTTCAACCAGAATTTGATCAATCATAAAATTGCATAGACTACTCACATACAGGATTTTTCTTCATATACAGACAAGCAGAAGAAATTTTATTTAAAACATACCTAGAAATTCTTAGACTTCTTTTGCTCCCTTCCTTTCTTCCTCCACCAATTCCTCTTCTTTTTCCCCAAATTTATGTGCATCTTTTCCAAGAACTCTCCCCTCAAAATAAACTTCCCAAAACCAAAAATAGACTTTGTTACATCCACTATCCAAAATTTTAAATGCATTTCTACCACCACTTTCTGGAATATTTTCAAATATTGAAAATTATTTCCAGCAAACACTTCCTCAAAATAATTAATGACAATATCAAAATAATATCTTCCAGCCCAAAATAGACAAAACAATCAAATCCCACTACCTCCATTCTCTTCGTTTCAAACCTCCACAACCCCAAAATTAATTGCATTCATAACACCACTAACTGGAATATTTTTAAATTTCCGACAACCCACTCCAACAATAAATTTAATGGCAAAATAAAATAAAATCTCACATGATATATAAAATCAATAAAGTACTAAATATTAACAATATTATTATTATTGCTAGCTTTCAAAGCTACTAATTTAATTTAATATAAAAATCAACTAATTAATATTCTCAATTTTCTATATTAATTAGATAACTAATATATATATATAGATATAAACTTATTATTATTATTATTATAACATTTTATAAATCTCCAACAAATACACATTGACTATATAACCAAAATGATCAAACATCAACACATCTATACACATAGATCACTTATTCTATAAAATGAACCAAATGACTATAATCAACAACTTAATACCTTGGTCACTAAGTTCAATAAAATGAACCTTAAACTACAATAAACAAATAATAACAACCACATACCAAAGGATGACCAACACCTGAGGACAAGTACCAACTAAGACAAACTGAAGACATTGGCTGATAGAGGGAACCCCATGTTATCTCCCATCCACATTATCCATTGGTGTAAAGGCACGCTCAGACCTGCCAATTCAGGTGGAGTCGATGCCTGGTACTTGCAATCTTGTAGAAAACAAAAGTGTTGAATACAACATATATATAATCATCCAACAGGCACACTGTGATAGGGAATCACAGCGTAGTAGGGTACTCAACATGAGTAATACTACACTGTCCCTTCACAAAACACATCAAAAATATCCACATTAACCAAGTTCATAAACAACCTAATAACACATCATCAAATAGTCGCATAAATCACAT
Source organism: Cunninghamia lanceolata (assembly GCA_027924645.1). NCBI lineage: Eukaryota > Viridiplantae > Streptophyta > Pinopsida > Cupressales > Cupressaceae > Cunninghamia > Cunninghamia lanceolata. The sequence continues at coordinate 2,555,201 of BSBN01001254.1, forward strand.
ACTAAACTAATCTACATAATCAATTAACCCATAAATGATCACATCATAAGCATAATGTATTAATCATAAACATCAACAGTACCATCATAATAACCATTAATGAGTGTCATCAACTACATCAAAACAGTAAACCTACCTTCAACCTGTCTAACATACCCTAAGTATTCTGAGTATTTTGCCTTCATCTTCATGCTTCATAGTCCGACCACCTACATATACAAGGTGAAACTAGAGGGGCACTACACTATCAATGATAATAGTAATGCCACCAAAGCCAACGATGAAGCAGAAAACCAACATATCGCCCTAAGAGTCATTGTTGTAACAAAACCCTAGGGAAAGAAAGAGAAAGACTTGAGTTTGCCCTCCATGATATAATGGAATGAAGTCTCCATCATTGGCATTATCTCCCTTGGCTTCCATGGCAATGGTGTCACCAGAAAAGATAGTGGTATTTATCCTATGTGGCCCCTTGCATAATGCAATGCATTGTGAACTTTGCACCACTCATGCTGGAATGTTGTACCACTCAAATTATTTCTACGCAAAGCATTAGTCATGTTAATATGAAGATAGTAGAAAATACCTATACAACATGATGAAACATTACCACTCATAAGTTTTTGCTACACATCCAATCATATACATTGTGCCATCTTTAACTTGTTGGGAATAAACCACACCCATACCATCGATGGACTACCCACAAAGGGCCCAATAGCTTAGCTGGTAGAGCACTCCAACAATGAATGGAAGTTCCTAGGTTTGAGTCCTAGCTGGTCCATATGAGCTATAGATCAACATATGGTATCAAAGCTATGCTAGGAGCTCAGAGCACCTATAGTGTGGCTTAATGGGGGTGTTGGAAATAAGCCACACTTAGACCGACGATGGACTAGCCATAGAGGGGCCAGTAACTCAGTTGGTAGAGCACTCCAACAGTAAATGGAAGGTCCTATGTTCAAGTCCTAGCTAGTCCATATGAGTTTTAGCTCAACATAACTCTGAATTTGTTGGCCATCAATACAATGTGTTAGCCTAAACATCAGTCATCTATGCATTGGGATGGAAATCTTTTGTCAACTTTGTCATATTGAGTGCCTTTCTAACTAGGCCATAACCTTTTCCCATGTGCACCAAGCTTCCACCAATATAATATGTGTAAATAAAGGCACTCCCTACCATAAAAGTATGACCAAACTCTCATGGATCCATGCAAGCAACATCTAGAATAGAAAACAAGGTAGTCACAAAACTCAAAACATCATCAGTCCAAGCCATATTAAAATGGTGAGAATAATCATAGGTCTAAGAGACATTTAGAGGTGAAGGCCACCCAAACGGACATGAGACATAAATAAAGTTTGACTTAAGCTTTGATCACGTCCAGGAGGAATTAGGATACAAGAAGGATAAAAAGGGCATGAAGGCATTCTTAAACTATGACCAAATAGTGTTTTAGGTCCATAAATACAATCAAATAAACTTGTGGGGAATGCAAGCTTTTGTTTTAGAGTTCAAATAATTGTTGTCTAGATGTAAGGACATAGGAATCCCATGGAAAGTATAGGAAAGAGAGTAAATTAATAATAGATGCAAGAAACTTATTCTTAAAATTTGATTGATGAGAATTTGGGTTCAAAACTAAATACACTGAGCATATACAAAATGACTCTCAAGTTTTACCCTCTTGCATGACCATGATTTATGGAGCTTTGAGGTTTGGGGAACATGTAGAGGTAAAACTAATAAAATAAAAAGTTGTAGAAACCTAGGGGATTATGCAAGTACCAAGATCGAGTCTTGAACATAAGATGAGAGCTAGATATGGAGTTAGGGCATGAGCAACCAATTAAGTTATAATACATGAAGAACATGTGGGTCCAAAAATATAAGATTTTATAGCTTGGCAAACATAAGGCAACATTAGTAGTGGACCTAAATATCTCAGTCAATTGTAATTGATAGGGTGGACCAAGTCTGTAGAAAGCATAGACAAGATGAAGGATAAAATTAGATGTGAAAATGATAAGAAACTTGATTTTACAAAGTTCGAGTCTAGCACTAAATTGCTATACTAAATTATGTGGGAAAATCAACATGACATGGGTATAATATGTAGAGAACACAGATAACTTGATGACCACAACAAATGAGGAACCTAGAATTTAATGGTGCTTATTAGAATAGATGTCAAATTTGCTATCAAGGAAGAGACAAATGAGAATTTGAGTAGATAAGAGGATATAGGCTTTACAATTTTTTAGGTCATAACAATTTTGTTGGACATGTTTTTGTTGAGATATCATAAATGACCCCCCAAAAAGTTGGGCTTATAATTATACATTAAATCATATTTTATTAGTGTGTCCATATAATATTACATAATTTATTACTTTTGTCTCTAGGCACTCTTGGAGTAATTTTTCAAATAACCTTCTCTTTGTAACCCATGTTCAAATGCTCAATTTTGACCATCATGAAGGATGACAGTGACTTAGAAATGAAGTTAAGAGTTTTCTTAGAACTAATGAATCTACATACATAAATTGGATTCCCTCACATAAGAAGGTTGTTTTTATACCCATTGGTCATGTTCTAGTGAAAGTTGTAGAAGATAGCCTCAACACTATCAATGGTAGCCCTACTAGAGTAGACTATATTGAAAGAAGAACTTTTTTGTGAGTATAATGATTACCTAAAAAAATAAAATGCTTGTTCATGTATTATCATTGTTGGGTTTATTTTCCAAGAGGTATGATGTTATTCCTCCTTTCCTCATGTCTCATTTTATGCCACAACGTAAATGGTTTTCTCGTTATTTCACACAAGGATAGATACTACTCATAAACTCTAATATTTTTTATTCATTTTTGAAATTTTCAAAAGTGATATGTACTCTAATATTTGTGATTGCTTTAATTTGAGTTAGAAATTTTATTTTGTTAATGTGGGTTAACGTATAAATTATAATAATGGTTCAAATTGTGATAGGACTTAGTTGTTTGTAGGAATGAACATAGGTACAATGAATTTCTACTTGAGAAGTGTCTTACAAGGGAAAATATAGCTTAGTGAAGAACCCACTATTGTCATTGAAGTCTCATGTTCTAACATCTAACTCTAAACCCATAGTACTATCTGCCCCAAGGGATTTAAATTATAGCCCTTCCTTTGTGAATTCTTACAATTAAGCACCACACTATTGTCATAGTGTTACCACCTAGAATTAGCTTCATAGAGTTATTTGGCATGCATTAAAAACACAAGCAAATATCTCCATGGAACTTTAGATAATGGTGTCCTTGGTAGGCTCCAATGCCTCTCCATTTAAGCCTAAGCCACTTTGCTCAATCAAAAGATGCCATGTACTTTAAAATTATTACTAGGTGAAGTTTGAGAATTGAGATTATTGGTTATGATTTTAATTTATGCTTTTAAAGTTTAAATTTTCATTATTATACATGGTCAATGGTAGTCTCAACCTAATTAGGATCTTCAATTTTAATGATAGTTAAAATTAGAGATGGATTTCTTGGGAACTTGTCTATTTTGTTCAAGTATGTTTAGAAATGAACTGATTGTTTTCTCTCTACATTGTTAAAATTCAGTTTGTTTGTAGTTTTTATTTTACATGAATGATTAAAAAAAAAAAATTATTATTTATATTATAAATGCACTTAGTAGGGGAGATACGTCCTGAATTGTAGCTTATTTCCTTGGGGTTATTTAGAGGTGAAAAGAAAAGGCTTTTACTTTTATTTATTTTTGTTAGCAATAATTATAGAATGGGAGAAATATTTCAAATTGTAGCTTATTTGCTCAGGGTTACTTAGAGATGAAAAGTGTTACCTTTTTCCATATTTTAGTATGTTAGAAAGACATTTTTATTACTAATTAAACTCAAGCATACATGAATTCTAAGAACTTTACACATTGTATTGGTACAAATAAAATTTCTAAGCTCTTACATAAGAGTGGTTGATGTTCACACTTCCATTTTGGGGGCAAGACAAAATAAGAAGATGCAAGGACAAATTATATGAGAAAGGTTTGCTTTGTTAAGAATCAAATTAAAATCCAAGGCTTATATATTATGTAAAGGTACATACATTATTTATGATCTCTTAAATAGATGCATTTTAGATTGCATAGACAATTCATTCTAGGTTTGACCAGAAAGGGAAGCTAGAAGTTATAATTTGTTTGCTTTATAAAGATTGAAATTAAAGTCTTAGGTATGTGTTTTCCTTTTCTTGGATAAAATTCATATGCCTAAATAATATGAATCCTTCCATTTATCTTTGCTTGGCTCAATAGGGGACAATAATTGCTAATTATTGAATAAGTCTGAAGGGTATTTGGTTTTGTGAGAGTAGTGGATACATTTTTGTCTGAGAAGGAAATGGAAAGAAGTGTACAATTTCAAAATATATAGCATATGTTAGAATAAGCAATAGGACACAAGCAATGCTTATTTTGGTCTTGGCTTGACACAGGAAGTTCAATATGCTATCCCAAACATTATGACAAAGAACTCATTGAAGGGAGATGATAGGTTGATATGTATTCTTTGTTGCATATTACATATTAAAAAGGTACAATTCAACCACTAGCAGTATTAGAAAAGATGAAACACAATTAATAGTTGTTAATGTGGAGAATTTTTTATATATGTGAAGAATTGAGGGTGCAACATCAAGTTAAGAGAAAAAGATAGAATAATTTTTAGGAAACGAAACAGGGTATATTATAAGGATTGTTTTTTAATACAAATTTCATGTGGAGTAAAGAAATAGTGAAGACTAAATTTGCTTGATTTTGAAGGGATATGATAATTGATATGCTTCAAGATTTTATGTTATTGCAATTATATCAAATAAAAGTGCAAAGGGATAGGTGTACTTCATAGGACATTGTTTTGAGTTGTTAAAAAACAACTTTGAGTGGTTGATATATGGTTGATTAAGAGAAAGCATGGTGTTTTCGAAAATGGTTATAACTTTGATTCTCAATTTGAAAACATTAATCCTACTATCTAAAATAGTAAATTTAAATTTCTTGGACAAAATTTTCATTGATACCAGGAAAATAACTATTTAGTGTTTATATGCATTTCATAGTCTTGATCATAATTTTCTGCAATCAAGTGTTTTTCCCACAATATGAAAACACTAAGATTTTCAAATTGATGATTAAGGTACATTTGCAAGGTTTTGAATAAATATGTATTTTTTCATTTATCTCTAGAATGTTATGTGTGTTTGTAAGCATCATTCTTAGTTCCTTATCTACGGTTCATGGTGTTTACATTCTCTTGAGTTTTATTGGTGCAAGAATACTAGTATCCTTGCAAGGTTACCAATGCCTAATGTCTTTATCACAATCAAACTTTAATACAAGAATACTTATATTCAAAATACTTTTTTTGGGTGTTCCTTTTACCCTTGAAAATGATTTTTTTTCCACAAGGAAAATCTTGAATGGGAACTAAGAAAATGGAATGTGTGATTGCAATAGTTCTACATTGATGTTATTTATGAACTCCCTATGCTATACTTTTCCTTGAATTTGTCTAATCTTGATCGTGCAACAACATCCTTACAAATAAATTTTAATGTACAAGGCCACTGCTTATGATTGTTATTATCTTCATTTCAACTCACAGAATCCTTGTTAGTATATGTCTTTTATCTATTGTCTAAGGTAATCACTTGTTGGCTAACTTGGTTGTGATTAGAGTATGCTTAATGGTATAGACACCATCATGAAAACTAGAATCCATTTTAAAATATGATAGAAGGGTAGTAGGAATGAAGAATACAATGAGAAATTTATAAGACTTTCTATATAGATTTACTTGTGAATTGGGAGAAAGGTAATGAGAGAAAGTAATATTTATTGCAGTGATTACTAAGAACTAATATATGAGTAGGCTTTAGTTTGGGGCATGTTCTTCATGAAAATTTGTGTTTCCTATGTGTCCTTTGATCTTCTTGTATCTCAAGGCACATAATAATACATGTAAGGTTTGATATCTTTTTGGAGAAATACTCATATCACACACACTCACTCACTCACACACACACATTTAGTTGTGAATGGGGAGAACTTGGTTATACGAAGAGGTAACATTTGTTGCCCGATTGGTTGGGAACTAACACACTATAATTATTTATTTTGAGAAAATTTTTATGAAAATTCATGTTTCTAAAAGTTATTTAAGCTTTTGTATCTAAAGATAGATAATGATATATGTAAATTTTGATATCCTTTTGGAGAAATGTTTGTAAAGAATTTACATGTAAATGAACAATTCACACAACAAGGCTTTATTTTGATTATACTTTTTTTTAAAAATTTGTGTTTCCAAAAAGTTCTTTGATCTTTTGTAGTTGAAGAGAGATAATGATACAAATAAGGTTCGATATCCTTTTGGAGAAAAGTCCATAGAGAATTCACATGTAAATGAATGATTCACTCTTTCCAAAGATATAGATACAGATACAATGTTGGGATTTAATGTGGAAAGTAAATGATTCAATGCTACATTATTGTCTTAAATCTATTGAAGTTGTGATTTATATACATGTTGGTTTAGCTTCTTGTGTACAATTGATACCAAATGATGAAGTGTGCCTTGTTTCTTTTAAGTTGGCCCTTGGATCCATACAATGGATGATGGATGTTAACTTTTCTTATGGGGAAGGCTCTTTTATGCAAATTACTTTGCTCTTAGGCATGTAAATACGATGCCTTTGTTACTATAAAAGACACTTGCATAAGATGATTGTTGCAAGTATGAGCAGTAAGTGTTGTCATTGATGTCAACACATAAGGAAGTTGTTTGAATAAGTCTAAACAAGTATCTAAGGAATTGGTACAAGTGCAAAATTGCTTTATCTCTCAAGTACAATGCAGTGTTTTGCTCTGCATATCCTGTAGATTGAATATCTTTACCTACAGATTGGAAGTAATGTTAAGGGATGTCTGTAGATGCTATGTTTCAAGTTTGAGCCTTAGGTGTGAAGATTTGAGCGAGTTGTGTTCACCAGAGTAAAAAGTATTTTTCTGTGACAGGGAGAATGTATTCTGCTCCGTATTTCTCCGCATTTAAGTTTCAGTCTGCAGTTCTAGAATTAAGTTTGTGATGATGTTATGTACCTTCAGCTCAAATGGTTCATGATTTGGTGCTCCACAAGCGATCTTTCCTTTATGACAGTGGCCGACAGTAAAGTTCAAGTGCTCCAGTTTGAAGAATCTTATGGATAAAGTGTTTAGAGGTTGTGCGAATGTTCTTGGTGATTGTAACGTGCTTGTGGGAGTATCTAGATCATGTTCCTATCTTTGGATTGGTCCACAAAGTATAATCTAAATCGTACATGAAGCATGTTCCTAAAAGTCTTAGTGTTAACTCTAGTCTTGACTGACTTGGTTTTTCTCACTACTTGCGGTTATGATTTGAAGATTGTGGAAGCGTGTTGTTGCATGGAAGATTGCAATTGAGTCCCAGCTAAGCCTTGGTATGATTCACATTCATTCTTTTCTTTCCTAATTTTGTTTAGGTCCAGACCTATCTTAATGTATGTATGTTTGTCGACCTTGGAGATTGTTCCAAAGGTTGATGATTGTAATGCCGACCTTCATGTAAATTCCAAGGTTGATGAATTGTATAAAAAAATGTAATGAAGTCATGAATTTGGACGAGGATGTGAAAATGAAAAGATAATTGTGAAGTGTAAAAGAAAAGCAGAGCAAAGGATACTTATTGTGCTTCAATGGAACTGAATCTTGGCATGGAGTAGATGCTAACAACTCAATTCACCAATCCAGGAAGTGAGCCACCCCATTGGCAGTGAACCTCTTCTTGTCGTGAGCATGTTTGGCAGTGAGCCTTAAGGCAGTGAACCTCTGATTTTTGGTTTTGTTATAACATATTATTTTGTGAGCTAACACTCACCATGGTTTTTCCCCTATGGGGTTTTCCATGTAAAAAATTTTGGTGTCTCCTGTGTTGAATGTGTGAATGTGTTTAAGTTTATATTTCATGCTTTCATGGTTAAAATACAAACACAGTGTTAATTGGTTGATGTGTTAATGGTATTGAAATATTGGTTACAACTGATTAACCCCCCCTCTCAGTTGTATTGTGCTTTTCAACAATTGGTATCAGAGCAGAGGTTCCTTCGTAAAGAGTCTAATAGCTCAAGGTAGATCCAAGATGGCGCACAAGAGGGAGTCACCGCAATTTGACAGAATGAATTATGCTCTGTGGAAGGTACAGATGACAAGTTATCCTATTTCTCTTGGTTATAATGTCTGGAAGATAGCAGAGAAAAAATATACTATTCCTCGAAATGGTCCATTGGATGATGATGAAATTAAACAGTATGAATTTAATGGAAAAACTAGAGATGCTCTACTAAAAGCCTTATCTAACAATGAGTTGGGTAAAGTTATGGATTTGGAAACTGCTCATGAGATCTGGGATAATTTGAAAAGATTATATGAAGGAGATGATTCTGTAAAGAGTAACAAATTACAAAACCTGAAGGCGAAGTATGAAGCCCTAAAGATGAGTGAAGATGAAAACATAACTATGTACATGCAAAGAGTTGATGAAATTGTCAATGGAATCAAAGGTCTTGGAGGTACTACTAATGAAGAAGAGGTTGTGATGAAGATTCTTAGGTCATTGCATAAATCCTATAATCACAAGGTGGCAGCAATTGAAGAGGTTATGAGTGTGCAAAAGGTTACAAAGGATCAGTTGCTCAGGAAACTTATAGCTTTTGAAATGAGAGAATTTGGTGATGCTCTGCCAAAGATTGAGACTACTTTCAAAGCCAGCACTTCAGAAAAGATTTCAAGAGCACATAAATATGTTGTGGAATCTGATGATGACCTAGATGAGGTTGAAGCCAACTTTGCGGATAGAATGCAAAGAGGTTTCGGTAAGTATAAAGGCAAATTACCATTCAAATGCTTTTTTTGTGGTAAGATTAGTCACTATGCATCCAGATGTCTGAAGAGAATTGAAAGAGGTAAGAAGAAATTTGAAAGTAGACCTAGAATTGTCAGGAAATGCTATTATGTTAGAGATCTTGATAATGATGGTGTAATAGATGACGAGTTTGATGATAATAGCACTAGTGCAAATGAATGCGTGTTTATTGCTATTAAGAAAGAACCTGTGTCTACTAATCCTACTAGCTATGTGAAGGAAGAAAAACTAGTAGAAGAAAGTGCTCTGTCTGTCCAAGTTGAAAGGATAAGGATGAATGGATCATTCATAGTGGATGTTCACATCACATGATAGGTGAGAAAAGTAAGTTTGTAAGTTTGATAATGGATTGGTTAGGTTTGGAGATAATGTAGCTGGTAAGATTTGTGGAAGAGGATCTATTTCTTTTGATGGCAAGCATAATACAGATGATGTTCTCTATGTGAAAGGTCTAAAGCATAATCTTTTAAGTGTTGGTCAGATGTGTGACAAAGGGTATGATCTAAGATTTAGGGACAATGCATGTAAGATCATGGAAAGCTCTAGAATAGTGATTGCAACTGGTAAGAAAACTAGAGGTAATATTTATCACTTGAGGGGAATTGATAATTATTTTTTGTTGGCTCAAACAGATGAGAGTTGGTTGTGGCATAGAAGGATGTTTCATATCAATTTTGATAACTTGGTAAAGATAAGCTCAGTTCAAGCTATGAGAGATTTGCTTAAACTAGTGAAACCTGCCAATACAATTTGCAAGGAATACCAACTAGGAAAACAAACAAAGACAAGTTTCAAGAGCAAAGAACAATTTTCTGCTGGATTGCTTGAGTTGGTACATACAGATCTCCATGGTCCTACAAGAACAAGGAGTCTGCAAGGAGACAGGCACTTTATGTTTCTTATCGATGATTATTCTAGAATGATAGGAAGAGGATGTTTATTGGTTGTTTTGCCCTCCTCACCAACCCTTCCCCCACCTGGTCCTCCTTTTTAAAGGGTGAGTTTGTAATCCAATCCATAAACATCCTCTTCCTGATGATGGATCACTGAGTGTGATCCGAAATGTTGAAGCAAAAACATACACAGTTAAATCTAGAAGCACTCTCTTGCATTCATTTCATGGACAATGGAAAATTCATGCCTGCTATGGGTCACTTTCCTAAAAGATAAATCAGAAGCTCTAGACAAGTTCAAATCTTTTAAGGCAATGGTTGAGAATGAGTTGGAATTGAGGATCAAATGGTCAAGGTCTGATAGAGGAGGTGAGTTTAAATCAAATGAATTTTACATTTTTTGTGAAGAGCATGGGATAAAGAGACAGTTGTCTGCTCCTAGGACTCCTGAGCAAAATGAAGTTGTTGAAAGAAAGAACAGGACAGTTCAAGAGGCTTCTAGGTCAATGATGATGGAAGCTAACCTACCAAAAGTATATTGGAGAGAAGTTATACACATTGTTGTCTACATTCAAAACAGAGTCCAAGTCAAATGTAATGGCACTAAAACTCCTAATGAATTGTGGTATGGAAGAGTTCCCATAGTAAAATATTTCAAAGTTTTTGGAAGCAAATGTTATATTAGAAGAGATGAAGAATTAGGCAAGTTTGATGCTAGATGTGATGAAGGCATTTTCCTTGGATACTCTACTAAGAGTAAGGCCTATCGGTGCTACAATAAGAGATTGAAAAAGGTCATTAAAGTGCTAATGTGAAGGTTGATGAAGAGAAAGAAATAACATCAGATCTGAGAGGTTATGAATCAGATGAACCTATTGTCACAATAATTAAAGAAAAGGTAGAACAGGAACGAAAGGACAACCAAGTTGAAGAAAATGGTGAAGAAGAAAAGGCTTTGAAAAGCGTTGCTAAGACTCCCAGGTATGTAATAATTAATCATTTTATTGGTGACAAAAGCAAAGGGGTATTGACAAGGAAAAGAGCTGCAAAAGAACAGGTGAACTACTGTTTGCTTTCACAGATTGAACTTAAAAATGTAAGCGAAGCCTGCAAAGATGAAAGTTGGGTAAAAGCCATGAAAGAAGAGATGATGCAGATAGAAAAGAATCAAACCTGGGAATTGGTCCCTAGACCTGCTGATAAGAATGTGATTGGAACCAAATGGGTCTTCAGAAACAAGATGAATGAAAGTGGTGAAGTGGTAAGAAATAAAGCAAGATTGGTATGCAAAGGATATTCTTAGGTTGAAGGCATAGATTTTGAAGAGATTTTTTCTCTTGTGGCAAGAATTGAAGCAATAAGAATGTTTTTGGCATTTACTACTCACAAAGATTTCAAGGTGTACCAGATGGACTTGAAGTCTACTTTCTTGAATGGAGAGCTAGAAGAAGTCTACATTGAACAACCTGAAGGATTCTAGTTATCAGACCAAGGTGACATGGTGTGCAGACTGAAGAAAGCTCTGTATGGACTCAAGCAAGCTCCTAGAGCATGGTATGCAAGGTTGGACAAGTATTTGATACAATTAGGGTTTAGCAAAGGTACTACAGATAGTAATCTCTATTTCAAAATCAATGATGATCAAATTCTGATTGTTGTAGTCTTTATTGATGATATTATCTTTGGAGGCAATGAAGGTATGTGTAAGAAATTTGCAGAGGAAATGTAAAAGGAATTTGAGATGTCTATGTTTGGTGAAATGAATTTCTTTTTAGGACTGCAAATTACTCAATCGGAAAAAGGAATTTTCATTTCTCAGTCCAAGTATGTGAAAGAATTGTTGAAAAAGTTTGGAATGCAAGATTCTAAGACAATATGTACTCCTATGGTAACTAGCTGCAAGCTAAGCAAGAATGATGAATCACCTAAGACTGATCATAAAAAATATATGTATATGATTGGAGGACTGCTCTATCTAACCCATACCATACCAAACATAATGCATGCAGTCTATCTTGTGGCAATATTTCAAGAAGATCCCAAAGAATCACATGTGATGGCAGTCAAGAGGATCATGAGATACTTAAAAGGCACTTCAGACTATGGTTTGTGGTATCCCAAAGATACTGATTTCACTCTCAGTGCTTATACAGATGCAGATTGGGCTAGAGATGCTGATGATAGAAAAAGTATAAGTGGAGGTGATTTCCTCTTGGGTAACAGATTGGTTTCAGGGTTGAGCAAGAAGCAAGAATCAATTTTTTTGTCTACTGCAGAAGCAAAATATATTGTTGCAGCATGTTGTTGTACTCAAGTGCTTTGGATGAAGCAAACATTAAAGGACATAAGAGTTGTGTATGAAGAACTCATTTCAATCTTTTGAGATAACACAAGTGATATAAACATTTCAAAGAATCCAGTGATGCACTTAAGGACAAAGCATATATCAATAAGGTATCACTTTCTAAGAGTATGTGTCTACAAAGGATCAGATTGCAGATATTTTCACTAAGCCTTTGCCTAAGGATACTTTTGAGTATCTTAAGGAGAAGTTAGGGGTTATTACCCCTCCTGCTCTAAACTAAGATGCATAAGGAATGCATCAGTCTAGTGGTGTCTAAAGTTTCATCTCTTGGTCTGGATTGATGTTTTGAAGGCTACCTCTTAGGGGGAGCAGATAGAAGTTGTTGCTATGAGTTCCTAATAAAGAGAAATAAGTGTTGCAATGTTCTTGAAAGGGGGAGTTGTGTAGTAAAGAGAAAGAAAAGGTTTGGTACCCTTTGCCATTGAGGTCAAAGGGGGAGAGAAGTTCATGTGAAAAACCTAAGAAGAAGATTACAGACAGAGAAAGCATCAAGTGAGGGGGGCAAAGAAGCAAAGCAAGATTATATGTCTTGATGGTTTTTCACATCATGTGTTGCCATCAATGACAAAGGGGGAGATTGTTGCAAGTATGAGTAGTGAGTGTTGTCATTGATGTCAACACATAAGGAAGTTGTTTGAATAAGTCTAAACAAGTATCTGAGGAATTGGTACAAGTGCAAAATTGCTTTATCTCTCAAGTACAGTGCAGTGTTTTGCTCCGCATATTATGTAGATTGAATATATTTACCTATGGATTGGAAGTAATATTAAGGATGTTTGTAGATGCTATGTTTCAAGTTTGAGCCTCTAGTGTGAAGATTTGAGCAAGTTGTATTCACCAAACTAAAAACTATTTTTCTATGTATTTAGTGGTGACAGGGAGAATGTATTTTGCTCCGCATTTCTCCGCATTTAAGTTTCATAGTCTGTAGTTCTGGAATTAAGTTTGTGATGATGTTATGTACATTCAGCTCAAATTGTTCATGATTTGGTGCTCTGCAAGTGATCTTTCCTTTATGATAGTGGCCGACAGTAATGTTCAAGTGCTCCAGTTTGAAGAATCTTATGGATAAAGTGTTTAGAGGTTGTGCATATGTTCTTGGTGATTGTAACGTGCTTGTGGGATTATCTATATTGTGTTCCTATCTTTGGATTGGTCCGCAAAGTATAATTTGAATCGTGCATGAAGCGTGTTCCTAAAAGTCTTAGTGTTAACTCTAGTCTTGGCTGACTTTGTTGTTCTCACTACTTGTGGTTATGATTTGACGATTGTGGAAGCATGTTGATGCGTGGAAGATTGCAATTGAGTCCCAGCTAAGCCTTGGCATGATTCACATTCATTCTTTTTTTGCCTAATTTTGTTTAGGTCCAAACCTATCTTAATGTATGTATGTTTTCCAACCTTGGAGATTATTCCAAAGGTTGATGATTGTAATGCTGACCTTAATGTAAATTCCAAGGTTGATGAATTGTATAAAAACATGTAATGAAGTCGTGAATTTGGATGAGGATGTGAAAATGAAAAGATAATTGCAGAGCAGAGGATACTTATTGTGCTTCAATGGAACTGAATCCTGGCATGGAGTAGATGCTAACAACTCATTTCACCAATCTAGGCAATGAGCCACCCACCGGCAGTGAGCCACCCCATTAGCAGTGAGCCTCTTCTTGAAGTGAGCATTTTTGGCAGTGAGCCTCTGATTTTTGGTTTTGTTATAACATATTATTTTGTGAGCTAACACTCACTGTGGTTTTTCCCCTATGGGGTTTTCCACGTAAAATTTTTTGGTGTCTCCTGTGTTGAATGTGTGAATGTGTTTAAGTTTCTGTTTCATGCTTTCATAGTTAAAATACAAACACAGTGTTAATGAGTTGATGTGTTAATGGTTTTGAAATATTATTTACAACTGATTCACCCCCCCCCCCTCTCAGTTGTATTGCGCTTTTCAACAATGACATACAAAAGTTGGAGATGTGTATAAAATTTTATTGAATGGTAAATTTCTACATGCAAGCAATTATTGAGTATCTTGTCATTGTTTATTGCAAGTTTGTTTAGGTACACTTATGCCTGCATAATCTACTAGTAAATATTCTCAATTGTATGGGTTATGGCTAGTACTTTGAAAATTTAAATCTCCCATCATATTAGTTTCCCAATTCATCAAATTATTCCACGTAATCTCAAATCCTCTAATAGTATGTTTCCACCTTAGCATTTATGATATAACAATTTTCTTTCCATTTCATACATTTTAGGATCTACCAAATTTAGGAGGAAAGCAATTTTTAGAACATTTTCTTGATTGTATGTTTTGAGTTTCTAGCCTCAAACTATTAAAATTATCTTAAACACAAATTTTCACTCCTATCTCTATTGTTCTAATTTTACATTTTTAATTTTCAATTTTATCATTCATCAAGAGATTTGTTGATAGAACTCGGATACCACCTTTACAATCCATACTACATTTTAATTTTGAATTCTTACTTAAACTTATATATAGAAGCTTTTCTTCCATTATTTTTAATTGCTACTTTCTCATCAGAAATGGTCTCTTTAGAATGACTCATATTTATATTAAATGGAATTTAAATGCCATGTTTATTGCCAAATATATATAATTTTTTTAATATGATACAAAAGTCAAAGAAGAACTCATGTTCTCATATAATTGTAGTTATTTGTTCTTCGAAACAACAAAGTAAGCCATATATCTCTATTTAAAAAAATGTTGTTTATGATGTTTGATGTGTAGAGCACTAGAATGCAAATATTAGTAGAACTTAAATAGTAGGTCATCTCACACACTTTAAACAATGAACATTTTCAACTTAACTTTCTCAATTAACCTTAAGATGTGCTTTTCTTAATAATAAAATAATTTATAAAAAAATTTAATAATATTGAAGAAATAATAATTTTTTATTAATGAATATGTAAATTATTTATATAAAATTCAATCTCCCTTTCCAATTTTTTTTTTGAAATAATATTAACAATTTAACCAAAGTTATAGTTATAATATATATTTAAGTGTTTTTTATGTTTGATTATTTATGTAGACACTTAAAAATGTCCTGAGCCTGCCAACGCCATTTTCACATATGATTCATCCTAATTTCGCATTCTACTATTAATTAAATAATTTTAAATTATTTAATTAAGTCATTTCCCCTCTTATCCTTTTAATTAAATAAATTTTATTTATTTAATTACTTAACTATCTTCCTCTGAATTTCTTTTATAATTAAATAATTGTTTAATTATTCATTATTCCAATATCCACCTTACTCTATTAATTTAAATAAATGCATATTTATTTAAAGTATAGGTCTTGCCCTAATTAAATTGGTTTCACTTATTTAATTAAATCCCATCACATTATCCCCTTTCTCAAATAAATTAAATAAATGTACACAATTTATTTAATTTAAAAACACCTTACACCTCACCATTTCTTCAAATAAAAAATTATCCTTTGTCCTTTAGTGACTGAGGAAACCCTAATCAATTTATACCCTTCATCATATCAAAAGTCAAACATGTAATCACAACCCTTCATTCAAACCCTACTCCTCTATAAAAACACTCTCTCAACCTCATTTCTCACTTCCCACTTGCATAATTTGAGCATCCTCTATTTGATTTTGACATCGACACACTCTTGAGCTTCTCATTATATTTGCAGGTCTACAAATCTGAGAGCAAAGTATTGCAAAATCTGGGAGAAACAATGGAGGATTGATACTAGTAGTCTAGGGTTTCATGCTTTATGTTTGCCTTTGTTTGATCTTAGGTTATTTAGTACTCCATTGGGTTGTTAGGGCATGCATGATACTATTTGTAGGTTTTAGAATGTTTTCCCTGACATCATTTGGTGAACCCGACGTGAATCATCTGTACTTTTCGTGAATTTGTGATTTTAGGGTTTGCAGGAATAGTGCGACGCATCTGTAGGTCCGTGCGACACTTCTGCCGCTCTAGGTGATGCATGCGCAGTATGGTCAAACGCATTAGCTAGAGTTTGCAATGCTTCAGAGGGATTCTATGACGCATTCAACTTTGTTTTGGACATAATCCCTTGTTTTCTTTATTTGGCTTACTCATTTGGTTTTTGCAGGGCTTCATCATATTTTTTTTATGCCTAACCCTCTGTTCATCTGTTCATTTCATTAGGGTTTTTCAAAGCATTAGGGTTTTATGTTCCAAGGGTTTATTTAGATTCTTTAAACTTGTTTGATCATTTAAGTATGCCCTATGGTTCTTGTAGCATCAGGGAGACAACTCTGCAACCCTAAGGTTTTTCATTCATCACTAAAGTGTTGCTTTTCACCTGTTGTTGGGTAGTTTTTATTGTTTTAAGTTTGCAAACACAGTGTGACACATATGCAGGTTTATGTGACACATTTGCAGGTTTATGTGATGCATCTGCGGGCTTGTGTGATGCATCTATGGGTTTATGTGACGCATTTGCGGGTTTATGTGACACATATGCGGGTTTATGTGACGCATCTGTGGGTTTATGTGATGCATATGTGGGTATCACATATGTCAGTTTATGTGATGCATATGCGGGTTTGTGTGACGCATCTACAGGTTTATGTGATGCATCTGCGGGTTTATGTGACATGGTCACCATTTTCTGAAACGCAGTCGCCATTCTGTGTGACACTTCTGCGACCCCGTGTAACACATTCTGTTGATAGTAGACCGCTTCCAAGCCTTTGTGTGACACCATCACCATTCTCTGTGACGCATCGGAGATATCCTGCACCGCATCATACTGGTAAAAACAAGGAGTTTTAGGGTTGCTTTCATTTTGGTTCTCTATTTGCACAATAGGATTAGGGGTTTCATTCTGTTACTAATCTCTAGTCTACAGCTTTGTGGCGTCCATTGGAGGAGAACCTTTGTTGAAATCACTAACCTATTTGTTGCAGAGTTTTCTTTCATTTCATATGTGTGTGTGGTTAGATTAGGAACACTTTAATTGGGGTTTAAAAAGAACTACAATCTATTTGCTTTCACATTCATTTGGCTTAAAAAGAGCCACACTCATTTGGCTTAAAAAGAACCACAAATTACATCTTTCACACTCATTGGTTAAAAGAACAACAATCTGCATATTTTCACGCATTAGGTTAAAAAGAACAACAATATACATATTTCACTCATTTAGCTTAAAAAGAACCTGCATCTTTTACATTCATTGGGGTAAAACGAACAACAAATTGCATTATTGTCTTCTTTGTTTGGTGATTTTGTTTATGTTGTGAAGAAGTGTATGCTCTTCCCTCGCACTCTAAGTGATCTTGGGAATCAAAAGCTCTTCTCAACATTCTCATAAATCACACCACACACTTAAATTTCTAGAGGTAAATGAACTTTGTCTAGTGTGGCCAAGTCAAATGCATATGCTCTCTCCTCACATCATCGTATGAACTTGGAGATCAAAAACATTTTCACTTGTGTCACTTTTGTTACCCTTTAGAGTAGGCCTACCTTTGAGATACATCTGCAAGGAGAACTCGTTGGTGACCCCAAGCGGTATTTCCCTTGGGCCGCTATATAAATAGATAAGGAGAAAGCCAAGTCTAAACTGCCATTAGCCTTTGCTGTACAGTGCCAATCCAAAAGTGCAAGCTACCCACATTTACGTGACGTATTTGTTAGTACCACAAGTAGGATTGGTTAAAGCCTTAAGTGGCTTGTTGGACGCTCGTGAGGTGGTAAGTCCCTGAGTTGTTACTAGAAGATAAATTAGTTAGAGGCCACCCCTTTTGATCTTATTTGCATCTTGTTTGGTGCAAGGGCATAAAGGGGTTTGCCCCCAAGATTACTCACCATAAGGCTCCCTTGAGATGAGATGGGAATCCTTAGCTTAGCATAAGCAATACGTAGCTTTCTGGGGAAAGGGTGATTGGGTTATCCTTCCATTCCAGGAGACCCCTATCCATCCTCTCTCGCAAAGACAAAATAATGTACATACCCACATTAGGTATGATGACATTTGAGTTGACAGAGATTCCAAGTTGTGGGCTTGAACAAGCTGCCATTGGCCATTGACCTTAGGGATAAGAATTGTCTTATGTGTGTGAATTATTTTTGAATTGTCATTAAGACCTATGGAAATTTGGGGTTGGATAGCCCCCAAACATACACATACGCTCCCCAAGTCAAGAGTCACAACCAAACTAAATGTTGAGTGTCTTCTATGTGTGAAGTGTTTTCTAATTTTTCCAACAAAACTGTCAAACAAATGCAGAAAACTAATTTTTACGCTCCCTTAGATAGTGAAAGGCATCTGTAGGAAATTGCAATGCATCTGCTGAGAAATAGACCACCATTGAGACACCTTGCAATGCATTCATAAATAGTAAAACACATCTGAAGCTCCCTGAAATACCTTTGTAGGCCTGTGTGACACATCTGCAAGCCTGTGTGATGCATTTACAGACTTGTGCGACGCATCTGCAAGCCTGTGTGTTGCATTTGCAGACCTGTGTGATGTATCTGCCTATAGTAAGATATTTAGGGGATCCTTTAAAAACTACTCTCCCTATCAAAATCTGACTGCAACTGTGTCAAAACATTTCAAACCTACTAGTCCAATTTCGTCTCTTTAGGATTAGTTTGCATATTCACTTCATCCCTTTAGGATTAGATTACATATTCAACTTCATCCCTTTAGGATTAGATTGCATTCTATATTGTCCAAATCATTTAGCCAGCCTTAGAACATTAGAATTCATCCCTTGACATCTAAAGGAGGTCCCTAAAAATTAGTCTTCCTAATGTTGAAACATAAGGAGAAATTGTCGAAGCTTGACTACATCATAAGTATAAACTTGGACCAAGAGACCTTGATATCTTTTCAAATCAATCACAATTTGGGCTTAATACTCACAAGACTAGTTTAAGTCCATCCTTCAAAGTGGAGTCTCAACCCACGAGCTCACTTTAAATCAATCAATCATTCCTTTTACATCAACACACCAAGGTCTTGATAAATCCGACTAGTGATTTGATAAGGTCATTAGTAGACATTAGTACCCTCTTGGAGCTAAACTTTTTGAAGACTAATATCCATTAACCTCTACCATATTCTTGGTCTCATTAGCATTAGTTGCATCCCATCACATTAACATAACACATCCTCACTTTTCCATATGCATCGGTACATTTCCAACCTTAGTTGCATTCCCATTATATTCCAAAAAAATACCAAAAATATAGCATAATCACTTTGCATTTCCATCCATAGGACAAACTCATTTCTCACCAACTAGTAGGTCTTATATGGTTGACACACGGTTGCAAAAGAAGAGAAAGGGAGTAGATCCTCCTAGTCATCCCTATAGTGAACACATAAACACGCCATTCTAAACATTCCTACCATCACATTCATTATAGGACATTTCATCCTAATCAATGCCCTAATCATCCTAATCACATCATCCCCAATCATATCCTCATCATATCCTAGCCATCCCACATCATCATCCTAGTCTTAGTCAAACACTTGTCAACACGATGGTCATCCTTAACAAGCCTATGAATAATCCAAGACCTAAACTTATACTTTGAGGAGGCCCTCCTTCAAATTCTAGTGACGATCCAAGTCCTATGAACAAATCTTGTGTCATCCCCTTCCACTTCATACCGATCTAATCCATCCACATGTCAAATCAATTCCACATCAACTTATCCCACTTCTTTCCATGTCAATGCCACATCAACATGTCAATTCACATCCCAACAAGAGCATGTGAGCCCAAGTCCACCTTCGCAACAAGATCAAATGCCTTCAAGCCCTCATACCTTTGACAAGGAGAATATCAATCTAGCTTATCCATCCTATAAGGACCTTCTACCATCTAATCCTCCATCAAATCAATGTCATAAGTTCAAACATTACAAAAGAAAATCCAAATCCACTAACTCATCCAATCCCTTTGACCTTTCATCCCATCAAAGTCAAAATCCTAAGCCAACACCTTCCATCCCTTTTATCCCTCCACCATGGGAACTTTCCATTCCACCTAATCCTAATCCTAAGCCTACAAATTCCACCATCATTATTCACCCATTATATTGTTCATCCACCCATACCCTTGTGAAGGATGTGATCCATTGGCTACTAGCAAGGAATAAATGATGTCACCAAACACCCATCCTTAGTCCAATCATGGAGTCCTCAAACATCATGCCCATTCCTTCAACCCCACCATGTAGTCCACAACATATCAAGCCCATCCAAGAGTCATTCACTTCCACCCAAAGTCAAGATCTATGTCAAGAGCATAATCTAAAGCATGAGGAAACATCTAACCCTTATTCCAATCAAGATCAAAGCCCTTCCATTGAACCCATCCATAACACACTTAATCCTATTCATGATCAAACTCCCATTTAGGATCAAGATCCCCTCTATGATCAAGAAGGCCATGATGACCCCCTTAGTCAACTTTATGCATTTCATGGCAAAGGGCTTATCACTCCACCTATTCATAATCCCACAACAATATCCACTTCCTTTGATGAGACGCTTGGCCCCCAAGTACACATAAAAGATAAACAAATACCTTGGATCTTAGTGAACATAATGATAATCAAGATCTTAATGATCCTTCATCATCCACTATCAACCCCATTCCAAATATACCATCATATCATATTGATATTTCCACCTTCATTCATGGATGTTCCTCCTTAGGAAAACTACAACCATTATCCACTATCTCACCTTCTCCATCTAATAATGAGCTCAAGTCTAGTGTCCAAACCGCACCTAGTCCCATAATCCATCATATACTCCAAAATGTGAATTATCAAGGTAAAGGCCTAGGCCTTCATGAACAAGGAATTTTGGAGCCTATACATGTTAAGGTCCCTCCACGCTTATATGGCCTTGGATATGCACCCTAAGGACAACAATCTCAAGATGTTGGTACTTCCTCCATGCCTCCTAAATCTACCACTTTCCATCACAAACCTTATCATGTACCCAAAACATATGTTTCCATCCCTCCTCCATCATCTTACAAATGTCAAAAGCTTGTGACCACACACCTCCCACCATCCACTTTACCTCCACTTCACCCAACACCTAATATTCCCATCATCCAATCCCCTCATCCATTTATCCATAAATTCACTTTTAATCCTTCTATTCATAAATACCCTCACATTCCTAATCATGATCAACAAATGCACACATCATCTAAACATGAAGCTTCTGCCAAACCCTTGAGATTCAAAAGTAAAAATTTGGATTCCTCCTTTCATAAAGCCAAAAATCCTAAGGATTCTCATGCCTTAGGGCACAAATGCAAAAAAGCAAAGAAAAATATGTCTAAAAGGTTGTCCAGGCCCATACCTCCAAAACAAAAGTCAAAAAATAAAATGGTTTGGGTACCTAAGCAAAAAGAAGTCAAATCAAATGAAGCATCCACATCTCAAAAATCCCCAAAATCCCATTCCATTCAAAAATCCCACAAGCAATGCAAAAATCATAAAAATACTAAGTCTATGTGGGCACCTAAATCACTCCATCATCCATCCCCTAAGCAAACATCGCCATTGCTTGCTACACCTCCCTCAAATCAAAAGCTTCAATAGTTATCACGGTGTGTGCAACCATTGGTAATGATTCCCTTCCATTCCATAACATTTCCACATAACACCATCTCCTCATCTTTCATCCATTATCCTACATATATTTCCCATCACCTCCCTATGGTCCATGATTTTGCATAAGTCTTTCATCTATCCCTCCATAATCCATAGCATAATCCACTATTTTTCCATGCATAAACCTTTCATAATCCACTATCTACCTAATCCATCTCCCTCTCATGCATCCCTTACCAACATCTTGAGCATAATGACATTTGACATGGTCCATGCAACAACACCAATCTCTAATGGGACAATATCACCTTCCATGGAACTAGACATCTGAGTGCCTCCTATCCATATTCCCCTATCCTATCACAACATAAAAATAAAAAAAGTCAAAAAAAAAAAATTTAAAAAGAGAAAAAGAAAAAAAAAATAGTAAAGAGAAACCCATTCGTCCAATGGTAAAAACCACCCTTAGTGGCACCTTGGATAAGTACCATGATGAAAACCTGGCAAACAGATGTCATGTGTAGGTTGATCTCCTATATCACTTACACTCGGGGGCCCGTTCTCTCATCCAAACTATTATTTCCATCCTATCATATCCTATCGTACCATTTCCATACAATCTTACTATCCCTATCCATTACACCTGTATACACCTAAAAATGGCTCGAGTCGAATTAAATAAATATTTTAATATTTATTTTATTCTTATTCTCCTATCAATGAATAAATATCCTAATTTATTTATCTGATTCACATTCATCTTAATCTTCCAAAAATTAAATAAAAATCAATTTATTTAATTAAATCATCCAAATTCCTCTAAATCATCCTTAATTGAATAATTCCAAATTATTTAATTAATCATCTATCCTAAGGTCTTAATTCTATAAATCCACATCATATCCACCTCACTTTACACCTCATCATGTTGCACACATAATTGAATATTTTTAATATTTAATTATATAATTATCCTCACCCACATATCCTATTTATCCTCTAACCATCCCTATTCTTAATAGCTTGGTCTTTCCATGTCATCATAGTCAAAGGACACTTAGAGACACATGTCTCATAGTTCCTAGATTCCTTCCAACAACCCTACAAAGAAGGACTCCTTTGACCCTTGTTCTTTGGTCTTTGAGAGCATTGTGACAAGTGGCCTCTTGCTCACCTTTCTCTCCACCTTGTCATCATTGGAGGAACATCTCTCCCTTTTATCTCTCTCATCCCAACTAATCAAATCTCTACCATACACATCACAAGACTCATTCCTCCACCATGGATCTTTTGACACAAGGATTTGAGCCTCTTTGGCCTATAAAAGTAGGTTCCTCACCTCCATTTTACATCACAAGAGCTTTTAGTAATTATATGTTGTAGAAATTCCATCAAGCAATCAAGTGTGCCTTTGGCCCCCCCATTTGCATTAGTATCATAATCTCCATAGCTGCATATTATCATCTAGTTTCATATCAATATCCATAGCTTCATATCAATCATATCATCATTATTGTAGCTTTGTATTGTAGGCTTGTCACATTGCATTTTCATCCACAAAATCCATTCCTCTCTTTGTCATCTTGGAAAGCAAGGAAGTACACTTCTGAGAGCAACATCATCATCTGCAAGATCATTGAGAAGATGGGAAACAATAGAACGCACGGGTTAAATCAGTTTGCAAAGGTATATCTTATGTTTATTGCATTTTCTTAGTTTCATTGATGTATTGAATTTAAGTAGGAATTCTAAAGTAGTTGTGGTATCTTAGTAGGTTCTTACATTAGTTTTAAATTATCAATCACATTTTGGTGCCCACCATGGGGCCTTGCCCCGTTTTTAACTTGCAAATTTGAGTTTTTGGTGTACTTACAATTGTAACAGGTCGTTCCTGCACATTCGATTTCCAGTTCTACGCATCTGTGAAGAAAATAACAGTCCTACACATATAAAACTTCTTTCTACGCATTTGATATTTCTTTCTATACATTTGTCTTCCTACGCATATAACTCATCTTTCTACGCATCTGATATCTATTTCAGCGCATATGAAATTTGTCTATTTTTAGGGTGTCTTTTTGATAAATTTTTATGCTAACTTTTGTTGTAGGTATCATCGATCGTCAAAGAAATATATTCAAACTACTGATAATGGGTTTTTGCAGGTTTTAGGACTTGGTTTAAGCATCATTTTACAACTTGCATATAATCTTCACCTAGTTTCTAATTAGGAGTAATCACATCATTTTGCATACAATCTTCACCTAGTTTCTAATTAGGAGGAGTAATCATATCATTTTGCATGCAACTTGCACACAATTTTCACCTAGTTTCTAATTAGGAGGAGAAATCATATCATTTTGCATACAACTTGCATACAATCTTCATCTAGCTTAAATTAGGAGTAATCATATCATTTTGCATACAACTTGCATACAATCTTCACATAGTGCAGACTAGGAGGATAAAATGGATAATCTTGCATTTCATCTTGCATATGTAAATCATTCACTTACTCTAACTAGGAGGTTTAAATTGGACAAATCTTGTATAGCAAACTTGCATACAATCCAAACTTAGCATAAATAGGGGGAAGTAACTTGATTATCTTTCCTTTGTTGTTATCATGCAAATATGGCAATTTGTGTTGTCAGTTTAGTCGCATTTAGCTTAAACTAGGCGGTCAATAAACAAGTGTTTGTTGTGCTTGCAAAAGTGATAGGCATATGCTCTCCCCTTGCAACATCTTGGGTGATCAAAAAGCCAGACTCACTTCCCCATTCCTTGTTTACCCTTAGCAAGGCCTACTCTTGGATTGCAATTCATTCAAGAGGGACGACCTTAACAAAGCTTTCCTTTGACCCGCTATATAAATGGGATAAGGTGAAAGCCAAGTTCTAACTAACGTCAGCCTTGCCTTTCGGTGCCAAACTGAAAAGAGGTGTACTAGCACTTTGTGGAAACGATTTTCACATTGTGTGAAGTATTTGAAACTCTTAGTAGGATTGGTCAAAGATTTTAGTAGCTTGTCGCATGATTGCAAGGCGTTGGTCCCTCAAAGTTACTAAGAACCATTGTTTTAGAGACCAAAATCCTTTTACTTGTTTACGCAAGAGGTTAGAATATAGACCTCTGAAGCTGCCCAACATTTTCACTAATCATGTGTAGAGACAGAAAATTCAACTCTTTATGAGGAATGAAACTTGGTATGCTCAAGAAGCGTGTTCCGTGTAAGGGGGAGCTAGTGCTACCAAGTTTCTAGTTGTCCGCCTTGATTTAAGTGGCTGGAGAAATCCAAGTTGGGATTCAACAAGTAGTATCCATTTCTCACCTAGGATTGTACTTGTCTTCAAATTTGTTTTAAACACCAAATGTCACAAACAAACATCAAAATGTACTTCTTGTTGTGTTTTCTTTCCTAAAAATGGACAAATCATTAGCAAAAACACTTAGGTTGCATAGAAAAATGTGCCTAGAACAAGCAACATTGATCAAACACTACAAAAACACATAACTACACATTTGAGAATTTTTGTTGTGCATTTGACAGTTATTTCCATGCATATAAATCCTATTGCGCATTTAAAACTTTCTACTGCGCATATAAAACACAGAGCCACGCATACAAAACATCTCATTCAATCAACAGTCTGGCGCATTTAAACCTTGTTTCTGTGTATTTAAACCTACACATTCAAAACAGAGAGCATTCCCTGAGATTTTGAGAAAATAATCAGACCAGTTTCAGATACCCATTTCAGCCTAGAATCAATTGGTGAAATAAGTTAAACCATAAAAATGTGTCCCATACCCATTTTTCAAACATTTCACTTACCATACCATACTTAACCATCCCAAAATCAAGCAAAATTATTTTTTTTCCCAAAGGTGTCATTGAGATCTTAGTTTTCAAAACAAAACAACTTGGTTAGTCTCCCCTATTAGGATCAAATCATCCTCTAGAGACTACACTAGGCATCTTAACAAGGTTTGTCTACAACAATAGTGATTCATATCATCTCTATTTTGACTCACCTTAGATCAACACTTTGATTACTTTTAGCTCAAGACCATTGTTGAACAGAAGATCAAAAATAAACCTTATCACCATCAACTCGTTTAAATCCAATCTTTCACCCAAACTACACCCACCAAAAATATCACTTGTATCCACAAGTATTTCATCCAACTCCACCCATATCCAAAGTTTTATGGTTGAAACTAGGTCCCAATTCAAGAGAAGAAAAGAAATGGATACATCAAGCAATAGTGTTCACTCCTCTTCTTCTAGTGATGAAGAGGAAGAAATCCCACATGAAGAACTTGTTAGTGCTTTGTAAGATCCTAAATTCCAAAGAATGATGGATAAGGTCATAACCATGGACCCCCAAAAGTATTTCCTTATGCTAGAACAACAAGGAGCTAAACTACCTGTTGATTTTGATATTTCAAAATTGAGAGAAACAACCTCATCAAACGAAACGAAACTTCCAAAGATGGAAAAGAGGCTCCCGAAAACTAATGCAACAAATCCAAGTCTTGCAACACCAACTTGTGGACATTCAAACTGAAACTTCCACAAAACATTACTCATTAGAGGATATATCTCCATATCCTTTTGATAAGAGCATGGTCATGGTACCTTTCCCTTTGAGATTTGAAGTCCCTAAATTTGACAAATATAGGGGGAAAGGTGATCCACGGGACCATATTAGAGAATTTAGTGCTGCATTCTTAGAGGTCGGCCACAATGAGACATATCTTATGTGACTCTTTCTACGCAACCTAGGAGGTCAAGCTATGGAATGGTTCTCCTGTCTACCTTCCGGAATCCGAACATTTAATGAATTGGTGGACAAGCTTGTGACACACTTCTCCTATAACATTGAACATGAAATTTCAGTGTTAGATCTATGCAATAACAAACAAAAGGGTGGAGAATCTTTCGCCACTTTCTTGCAAAGATGGAGACAACTCGAAGTAAATGTCCTTATCACATCCATGAGAAGCAAATGATTGAGATGTTTGTCCATAACTGAAACACCAACTTAAGCTATCAAATACAAATTCAATGCCCTACTTCTTTTAGCAAGGTCATTGAAATGGGATTACTAATTGAGAAAGCTTTGATGGCTAAAGGACAAATCAAAATCTACAAGGATGTCCCTAGTTCAAACTATAACTCGGATAAATCGAGGTTTTGGACTAAAAACAAAAACATTGTAAATGATGGAGTGGTAAATGCCAAACATGTGACTCCAAAACAACCTATTTTAAAATCTCTCAAGTCCACACAACAATACTACTCCAAACAAACCAACAAATAATGAACCAAGACAATCAAACTTTCCTCCTTGTAGAAAATTCACACCATTGGGTGAATCAATTAAATCTGCCCTAAGGAAGCTCATATCAAACAACCTCATAACACTTCCTACGATAAGAGAATATGAACCCAAGTTCAAATCCTCTTAGTGGAATGATTTTGATTTTTGTGAATTCCATAGAAGTAAAGGTCACAAGGCCAATGATTACCAATGACTAAAACATGCCATCCAAGACTTAATAGATCGTAGAGTCATATCAATTGATGGACATGTATCCAATGATGACCATTTGACATTCAAGAATCTGTTCCCCAACTATGAGAAGGGAGGTCCCTCAAAACAAAACAATAATGATGGTAACAATGCCAACTACATGAATGTTTCATATGAATACACCATTAACCACGTCTCTAAAAGTGATTCACATGTTAATGTGATTACTATAAATAAAAAGCCTGATTGTAATGTAACCACTCGTCATGGAAAGATTACTCTCCAAGGGGTTCCACCTAAACCATCATCCATATCCAATCAGTATAATGTCCTAGACCAACTCTAAAATACACCTACTCATATATCTATTTTGAAGATTTTGCATCTCTCACCATCCCATAAGGCTATCATAGAAAAAGCTCTCTTGGAAACCATTGTGCCCACAAATCTAGCCCAAGAGCAATTCCAAACCATGGTAGGACATCTTACTACCCCTCACTTCCTATATTTTACCAAAAAAGATGACATGTCCATTACCCAACCTCACAATGCATCCCTTCACATTGAAGCCCTCATTCATAAACATAGAATAAAATGGGTCCTTATAGATGGAGGGGCAGGTTTAAATATTTGCACATTAAAACTAATCCTTGCATTGGGGTTCTCTAAGAATGTTGTTGACCCAAAGAAGAAGATCACAATCAAGGCCTATGATGAAGAAGAAAGGACATCTAAAGGTACTATTGTTTTGCCCATATGAGTTGGACCGGTATAAAAAGACGTGGTTTGCCAAGTGCTTGATATGAAACTTGCCTACAATATCCTCCTTGACCGACCTTGGATGCATGCGATGAAAGCCGTACAATCCACCTATCACCAATGTATAAAGTTCCCTTACAATGGCCAAGAGATCACTATCCAAGGTGATCCTGATCCATTCCAATACTGCAACACCATCAAACCAAAGCCGAAAGTTGTCATACCTACCAACTGTGCAAGCTCGTCCTCTACACCCATTGTTGACCCAAGTTCCATACCTTCTACATCCAAGACCACCGAGATAAAGGTCAAGCTCAAAGATAAAGGGGTAGGAGAATATTCCATTGAGCAAACATTTTGTCTTGCAAAACTACCTCTATCACCCAACTCTTATGGCAAACCATCTATGGAGAAACTACAGTCATCAAAAACTCCTAAAGGTCCTTTTATCAAATGGGGAACTCTATCAGATGAAAGTGATGAGAAAAATGTCCTTCAATGGCTATACAAAGAAGATAATATAGAATCCAAGTCACAAGATCAACAACCCCAACTACAAACTGATCAACATGGCCTAGGTTTTTCTATCTTACAGAGAATGGGATATGATGGTCGTAGTCCCATAGGCTTGAGAAAAGAAGGTATCACATAACCCATACAACCTTCTTCTTTATCAGCCTGAGACACTACATGGCTAGGGTACCAAAGAAAAGACAAGGAAAAGGTTACCACCAATCTAGTTGAGCAACTTCACAAATTACAAGAAGGGAGTGAAACAGACTCCAATGTATATGAATGGGATAGCCTTTCCAAACTATCTTGTAAAGACAAAAGCATTGATGTGGTTCACACCTATAGCTCAACAAATACATACCATGAGGGTCAAAGCTCAAGGTCTAGACCACAAGAGTTCAATTCACAAAACACTGAGAATAAGTCCTAAGAGAAAGGTTAGATGTCACACTTAATAGATAATACTGAGGAGAGTGCTGCTTTAGACCTTGTAAATATCCCCACAAACCTAGACAACTCCTTCGTCTTAACCGTCATTTCCCTTGAACCAGACCAACCTGATGATCCTCTACCATTAGTCCATCTTGAGCTTATAGATTGGGAATTACAAGAAGCCCCTGAACTGGATACCTTTCAAAATGATGATGTTATCATTAACTATCTAGAACTAAAGGATCACTTACCATCGGGAGATCATAAAGTTGGCTTTGCTATAGAACTCAATGATAGGGCTTATTTTGGAGAGAGTGCCAAGCCTTTTAGTCATAAAAATGTAAAAATCAAGAATAGATCTGATGGTGAAAACCGCTCTGCGGCAGTGTTAGATTGTGAAAAAAGTAAAAAAAAAGATGAATCCAATGGTGAAAACCTCATTGAGGCACCAAAGGATGAAAGGCTTGACACTCTCTCCAATCTTGCACATCAGGAGAGATCATCAATTTTGATAGAACCAGCAGGACCTGTTAGCATTGGCACATAAGACAATCCAAAGATAATCCATTTAGTAGAATCTTTATCTGAGCAAGAAAGACTAGAATTCATCCAATTCTTCAAACAAAAACAAATTAATTTTGCCTGGTCATATGCAGATATGCCTGGACTTGATCCAGATCTCATAATGCATCATTTACCACTAGCTCCAAGAGCTAAACCAGTAAAACAAAAACTAAGGAAGATGCATCCGCATATCGCACTGCTAGTGAAGGAAGAATTGAAGAAGCTGTTAGATGTTGGGTTTATCAGACCAATTGACTATCCGGAATGGATTTCCAATATAGTTCTTGTCTCAAAACTAGATGGAAGGATCAAACTTTGTAATGATTTTAGGGATTTGAATAAAGCTTGCCCCAAAGGTGACTTTCCTTTGCTTAATATCGACATCATTGTGGACCTTACAATGGGCATACTATGCTATCTCTCATGGATGGGTTTTCTAGCTACAATCATATCAAAATAGCGCCAGAAGACCAACACAAGACCACTTTTACATGTCCATGGGGTACATATTGTTGGTGTGTGATGCCATTTGGATTGAAAAATGCAGGAGCGACATACCAAAGAGCAATGACAACAATTTTCCATGATATGATGCACACCATCATGGAAGATTATGTAGATGATATTCTAGCCAAATCACTCACAAGAGAAGGACACCTGCAGGTATTAGACAAGATATTTTAGAGACTGGAGCAATTCAACGTCTGCCTAAATCCAAAGAAGTGTGTATTCAGAGTCACATCTGGTAAACTCCTAGGATATATAGTTTCAACCAAAGGAATTGAGGTGGATCTAGCCAAAGTGAAAGCAATAATGGACATGCCACCACCTAGAAATATCAGTCAACTGAGGTCATTGCAACGAAAGCTACAATCTATCTGTTGGTTTATCTCCCAATTAGCTGACAAATGTCATCCATTTACACATATCCTGAACAAGAACATTCCTTTCATATGGGATGAGGGGTGTGAATAAGCTTTTAACCTCTTGAAAGAGTACCTGATGAATCCTCTACTCTTGATGCCTCCAATACAAGGCAAACCACTTTTGCTTTGTATTTCAGCTACACCAACTGCTCTAGGGGCTTTATTGGCACAACATGACTATGAAGGAAAGAAACAGGCCATTTACTACATCAGTCGAACATTTGTTGGCTATGAGTTACAATACACACCCATTCAATGAGCATGCCTTGCCATAGTTTTTGCTTCCCAAAAACTAAGACATTATATGCTCACACATTCCATCGAATTGATAGCAAAGATAGATCCATTGAAGTATTTTCTCAATAAGGCTACTCTAACAGGAAGACTATCAAAGTGGGTAATGATTCTTAGCAAGTTTGACATTGAATATGTGGACAAAAGAGCTATAAAAGGTCAAGTCATTGCGGATCAGTTAGCGGATGAACCATTGCATGATGACAATCCATTAAGCTTTGAGTTTCCAGACGAAGCCATTTTTAGCATAACAACCCAAGCATGGAAACTCTATTTTGATGGATCCTATACTCAACATGGGTCAGGAGCAGGCATTTTGTTGGTCACATGTCAAGGGGATACAATCCCGAAATCATATAGATTACTCTTCCCCTGTACCAACAATGTGGCAGAATATGAGGCATTAGTCATTGGTCTTAAACTGGCTATAGAATGGAAAGTCTAAGAGCTTCATGTGCATGGAGATTCACAACTAGTTGTTAATCAGGCAAATGATGACTATCAAACCAAGGATGAAAAGTTAATACCCTACAAGCGTATGGTAGATGACTTTATAGAATATTTTGATGTGATTTCCTTTGAACAAATACCAAGATTAGAGAACAAAGCTGCAGATGCCATGGCAACCATTGCATCAGTACTGGATATACTAGAAAATCAACCACATTATGAGTTCTTAGTGGAGCCAATGTCTCATCCAGCTTATGATATCCTTGAAACCAGAATCATATGCCACATCGTAGGATCCGATTCCCCCTTGTATAGAAATATATATACCTATTTGAAAGAGAATACCTTACCACAGGGTCTATCCAATAACCAACGACAAACCTTCATCCGTCAAGCCTCCCGCTATACCATAATTGTCGATACCCTCCATCGATGAGGTCTTGATGGTACTCTCCTTAGGTGTCTTGAAAGTGAGGAATATCAAACTACCTTGAGAGAAGTTCACGACAGAATTTGCGTAACCCACTCTAGTGGTCCTACCTTGGCTAAGAAGCTCATGTCTATGGGATATTATTGGCCAACTATGGAAGTAGACTCTTATCATTTTGTGAAAAGGTGCAAGAAATGTCAAATTCATGGGAACTTAATACATGCACCGGCACAAGAGCTACAACCTTTAATGACTCCTTGGCATTTTTGTCAATGGGGACTTAACTTAGTGGGCAAGATACACCTCCCATCATCCAATGACCATAAACTCATAATAATTGCCACTGAGTACTTTACAAAGTGGATTGAAGCCGTACCCCTAGCCAATGTCACAGGCAAGCAAATTGCCTTGTTCATCCTGAATTATATCATTTGTCGCTATGGCATTCCTTTATCCATTATCACTGATAATGGCAGACCCTTTAAGAATCAGGATGTCAATGAACTCTATGACAAAATCTATATCCAACACTACTTTTCCACCATGTATTACCCCCAAGGAAACGATTAGGCGAAGGCATCTAATAAAACAATCCTAAAAATCCTAAAGAAGACTGTCAATGATGCTGGTCATGATTGGCACATCAAACTAAATCCCGCTCTGTGGGCCTATCGTACAAGTATCCGCACACCCACAAGTGTGACACCATATCCCCTAGTCTTTGGCTCCAAACCCATCTTGCCCATTGAAGTCGAGTTACCATCCCTATGAGTATCATTAAAAGGTCTCATAACTGATGAAGAATATCGGGTTTCCAGACTACAGAAGCTAGAACTGTTGGAGGAAGGAAGACATAATGCCTTTAATCATCTAAAACCCTATCAACAAAGGATGTCAAGAAGTTATAACCCAGAGTAAAACCCAGAGTCTTTCAAGTCGGTGACCTAGTTCTCAAGGAAAATCCCAAAAATCAGTAAGACAGGGTAAAGAAAGGCAAATTTGAACTCAACTAGCTTGGTCCATATGTAATCATTGTTGCCTACAGATCAGGAGCCTATCAATTAGCAACATCATAAGGTGAACTATTTGATGATCCCATCAACAACATGCATCTTCACAAGTTTTATACCTAAAACCCAGTACAAGGGAATTAAAAAAAATCATGCAAATAAAAGCAAGTGATGAAAACCTAAAAATAGGTGCTATTTGTGATAAACCACTTCCTCCATCTTGTAGGATTTCACTCCTCATCCATTGTTTTCTTACCGCATCAATCAAATCGCATAAAGATACCTATCATGGCTTGTGTTCGCTAGCCCTTATTGCCTTGTCAAATTAGGCTATCCATCCTATCCTTTATCCATCGTGTCATCTATCGTGACCCCATCATTAGTATCATTGTCGAACTATGTCACCTCTGAGCTATCACATAGGCAAGGCCATCATTGATGAGCCCCCAAGGCTTCCCATCCATCCATATCCCTCATCATATCATAAACCTTTGTTGCACCATTTGTTCATCCATCACCAGTGTCAGTTTCCATGGTCGAACTACGTCGCCTCTGAGCTATCACATAGGCAAGGCCATCATTGATGATCCCCTGAGGCTTCCCATCCATCCAAACCAATCGTCTTACCATTAGTTGTTACAGTCCATCCATTCATCTATCATTAGTGTCAACCTACTATTGTCGAACTACGTCACCTTTGAGCTATCACATAGGCAAGGCCATCATCGATGAGCCCTCGAGGCTTCCCCACCCACCTAGGTCTTAGGTCCACATAGTCCTCCATCATCAAACTATATTGCCTCTGCACTGTCATGTAGGCAAGGCCATCATCGATGAGCCCCCGAGGCACTAGGTCAGTCCCATAGGGCCCGTCATATTGAGTTTCTCATCGTTTCATCCACATGTTCCATCCATAATAAATCAATCCTTTACTTGACTAGGGGCAAAAACCTCAACGTAGTTGGGAATTGGATTCTTGAATGTTACAAAATCTCAGAGGATAACAAACTGGGTTGCGATACTATCTCTAGACAACACGCATCGCTACAAACAAACCTTTTCAACAAAAAGCTTGACGCAAGACATTAACCTGTATCAGACAACAATGTGCCTAAACTATCAAAATGATTATATATGTTTTCATGGCAAGAAAACATATTGATGGCAAGAAGATTTTATGCTTTGTTATAAGTTTAAGTCTTAGGTCTTGATTTTTTGTTATTATGTTTCCTATGCTACTCAAAGATGTCCAAGACTAGAGGAGCTATGATGGGGCATGATTATTTTCATTTGTTTGTTGTTTGTGGATCAATCTTTAGTAATGTGACGACTTGTCTAATGACATGATCAGCAAAAGATCATTGGGGACATTATGGGTCTTAGCATGAAAGAGTGCAATCCTTTTCTGTTGATACATGCAAGAAATACTCAGGTAATCTAGGTTCAATTTTGCCTAGATGTTTGTATTAACTTGCTAAATCAAAATCCATGTAAGAGATACTCAAGTCATCATGGTTTAATTATACCTATATGCTTGTATTTTCTTACAACATTTTAAAATCTCAATGATGAATAAAGTACTTCAAATACTTGTATACAAGATGACAAAGCCTCAGTTGTGCATGTTAGGTTTGCATTTTATTTCATTTATAAGCATTCCATAAGTCATCATTTTCCAAGTGTCTTAAGGTCCAAGTCAATTTCTTTCATTTTATCCAAATTATCCATTTATCCAAATCATTTTATTTCATTCATCCAAATTATTCTTCTAAATTACCTATTTATCCGAATCATTTAGTCCATTTTTTTCTAAGTGTTCTTTCATTTATGATTGAGTATACTTGGCATAGCAAAAATAAATCATTATCATTGTGCATAACATAAGCATATCTATCATAGGTTCATATCATTTAAAGTGCATTAGATACAATTAAACTTTTAGATCATTCATATAGTGATGTCATATAGGTCTCGTGCATAACATTTATCATCAAGGAAATCAAAAACATAGATATCATTTGTCATAACATTTGCATGTTAGATCATCATACATAGAAAATTACATATCATGTGGTACATTTAGGAATCATCAACATATGCATTAGGTCATCATAAATTATAAGCATATAGAATCATTGCACGTAACACTACACATAGATATAAGACATCATGTAAAATCATAGAAACATCATATCATAAGTGTCATATGCATCATAGAATCAACATGTTAGAAGCATCAAATATAAGCACATAGATAACATCTAATCATATAGATAACCATCCATAAGCAAGTACACATGCATGTAGTCCATCGAACTCATATAGATCATCATCAAAACAATAATAATGTCCAAGTATACAATGATATCATAAAAATGTCTATCTCGAGTTGTCAATAATAGTGTGTATACAAAAATGATGTAACATGATACATGTCTCCAAAAATGCCTATGTAGTACTCTCTTTGGAGTGTGCTGGCTACTAAGGCTGAGGACTTGTAAGACCTGTCCCTGGTGGAACTTGAGGAAGTGGCAGCCCCATAACTCCCCCACTCTCTGATAGTGTACACCTGGAGGTCTGCTGTGTGAGCTCAGATGGAAGCTACTCACCCTCTGCTCTGGGGGCACTACCTACTCATATAGGGATCTCTAGTAAAAAATCTCTTGCCTAGCTCGAACCATATCTGTGACACCCATGGAGACCCTGTATTGTGGTCTGCTACACTTGCTTCAGTAAGGTCTCTACCCTAGTATATCTCTGAATGGCAATGTCCCACTCTAAGATGGTTGTCCTAACATCCCCCTGCAGTTGTGTAACCTATCCCTATAACTGAGCCACCTGGGCTCGTAAGGCTGCCATCTACCCATCATCTTGTCCAACCTGAACCTGAACCTGTGCCTGCAACTGAGGCTGGGCCTGCACCTGTATCTGTGCCCTCTCCAACCTCCGTCTCACCCTCCTCTATCCTCCATCATCACCACCATCATCTCCATAATCTCCATCATCACCCCTCCCACCTCTACCTCTATCATCACCTTTGCCACCATCATCTCCTCTTCTCTGACCACCTTGGCCACCCCTCCCACCTCGCTATCGCCTCCTCCTCTGATGAGGAGCATCATCATCCTCCTCATTTGCATCCTCTAATCTCAGAGCCCGCTCTCTAGGTCTAGAGTATCTCAAAATAGGATGGCAATGAAGTGCACCGCATAGTCCGCTATCATGCCCGCATCCACAATGTGTCTCCTTAGATCCCATGCCTGATATGGAAGCCATATGACCCCACCATGGATGCTCCTTGTGCATCCGAGAAAATATAGCAGTCCCCTGGGGCATCCCCTAGACCTTGCCAAACTGTCGGAGCACACGAGAAACGATATGTCTCTCTAGTATATAGGGGGTCCTCCCTATCAACCATCATGTTTAAAAATAATAAGGTAACTCTACTGCATCCTCCTCCCATGTATCACACTCCAAGTACGGCTGCCAATCAACTGTATCTACATTATCTAATGCATGTCGCCAATACTCCAGCTTTCCTAGCTTGGGTTGGGAAAGGGTCTCTTGAAACATGTAGGAATAAGGCCTATCATGACCTCTAACACCCATGCCTATCAGTTGTGTAACAACTATATGCAACCATGCCCAAATCTGTAACAATGACACTCCAGTAGATAGACTCGCCGCTCCATCATACACAAATTGATGCAAATCATGGTACAAGTGCGCAAGTATGCATGGACCCCAGGCAAAGCGAGTCCTGTAAGCTATCATTCTCTCTAGTGTCCTCCCCTATCCAACCAAAAATCCACATGATCTCCTATCTGGGCAAACCACTCCCCCA
Source organism: Cunninghamia lanceolata (assembly GCA_027924645.1). Lineage (NCBI taxonomy): Eukaryota > Viridiplantae > Streptophyta > Pinopsida > Cupressales > Cupressaceae > Cunninghamia > Cunninghamia lanceolata. Next base: position 2,591,861 of record BSBN01001254.1, read on the forward strand.
ACCAATCCTGCTAGTATGGCGGGCAGGGGCTCATAATAATCCACCATATCAACCTAGTTGATCTCTGTCCCCTCTAGGTTTGTGTCATCAAAAACTTGTATGTACTCCACCAAGCCTGCTCCAGTATGTGACTCATACTCCACTAACTCACCCTAAATCAGAATCTGTAGTATCTGATGCACGTCCTCCAGTGTCACCACCATCTCCCTTGTCAGCAAGTGAAATGTGCATGTCTCACTATGATACCTCTCCCCAAGTGTAGTCAACAGTCCCAGATTCACCTGCATCTCAGGTATAAAGCAAACAAACCACAATTTGGCCGATCCAAGGACCAAGTGGTCAATCTCGGTCAAGTATGGTTGAAGTAGCCGAGTAACTGGAAACCTCTCTCGCGACATCAACACATTATCTAGCTCCTACTGCAATCAATAACAAAGCGCATTAACAAAATAACTAAGTTGCATATCTACATCATATATCAAAACAATTACCTTGTCTATCCTATCAGTAACCTATCCTATTGTCTCTTTTGAGATTCTATCAATCTCAAAGATGACCTGTCAGTTGGCCAACATCGATCGAGATGCTGACTTAACCAAAATCAACTAAGTAATTTCCGTCGTCTATCAAATGCGCGACTCTATTTTTCAAAAGCACGGTTTCATATCATATGCGTGTTTTAAAATCAAATGCGCGTTTTAAAATCAAATGCGTGTTTTCATATTGCATGCATAGTGCTACTTCTTACATGCGCTACTTCATATATTTGCACGGAAACCTTTTTAGTTGCGCGACTTTATTTTACATGTGCATGATTGTGCTTTGAATGCTCTAAATTAATTAAAATGTGTAGAAACTCTAATTGATAGCGCAACATTATCTTATATGTGCAATAATGTTCTTTAAATGCGGAAACAATGCGTATGCACCAATTCCCTTATCACATGCGTGGAATCGGGTTATATGCACATCCTAAAATATCATATGCGCAGAACTAGCTAAACTGTGCATGTAAAACCGTGACCTTTGACCCTAATTTTTACCACAATAAATGCACAACGACCACAATTAAATGCATACATACCGGGGGTTCGTACTCTGTTGGCTGCTTGAATTGCCGGATCCTCTCGAACCTATGGTTCTCAATTAGAATCTGTTACATCTTCGCTGACTGCTCTGCTCTGCTATGCACTAGGTCTCCTATAATCTCTCCTCAAATGACAAGTGTGTAAATGAGTAGAAAAGAGACCCCACATCACTATTTGTAGCCAAGTGAACCCTAACTGGAGGTGTTTGACCTTGCACATGAGTACCATGTTCTTTGTTCATTTCTCAAAATCCGTCATCCAATTTTTCACCTGTCGATCGTGTCATCAATTTTGCTTTATCGTGAGATTGTCCGTCATCCTTTTGCCAAATTCAACCCGACCAATCTCTCAAGGGGGCATCCTACCATCATCAAACTTGTACCAGGGGCAAACTGGGGCATGTATCATACCAAAAAAAAAATTATTCTTTGAAACAACGTGATAAAACACATTGTCTCAAAGAGGGGCAAAATGTATACACCTAAAAATGGCTCGAGTCGAATTAAATAAATATTTTAATATTTATTTTATTCTTATTCTCCTATCAATGAATAAATATCCTAATTTATTTATCTAATTCACATTCATCTTAATCTTCCAAAAATTAAATAAAAATCAATTTATTTAATTAAATCATCCAAATTCCTCTAAATCATCCTTAATTGAATAATTCCAAATTATTTAATTAATCATCTATCCTAAGGTATTAATTCTATAAATCCACATCATATCCACCTCACTTTACACCTCATCATGTTGCACACATAATTGAATATTTTTAATATTTAATTATATAATTATCCTCACACACATTTCCTATTTATCCTCTAACCATCCCTATTCTTAAGAGCTTGGTCTTTCCATGTCATCATAGTCAAAGGACACTTAGAGACACATGTCTCATAGTTCCTAGATTCCTTCCAACAACCCTACAAAGAAGGACTCCTTCTTTGACCCTTGTTCTTTGGTCTTTGAGAGCATCATGACAAGTGGCCTCTTGCTCACACCTTTCTCTCCACCTTGTCATTGTAGGAGGAACATCTCCCCCTTTTATTCTCTCATCCCAACTAATCAAATCTCTATCGTACACATCACAAGACTCATTCCTCCACCATGGATCTTTTGACACATGGATTTGAGCCTCTTTGGCCTATAAAAGTAGGTTCCTCACCTCCATTTTGCATCACAAGAGCTTTTAGTAATTATATGGTACAGAAATTCCATCAAGCAATCAAGCGTGCCTTTGGCCCCCCCATTTGCATTAGTATCATAATCTCCATAGCTGCATATTATCATCTAGTTTCATATCAATATCCATAGCATTATCAATGGATTCATATCAAGATCATATTATCATTATCTTAGCTTTGCATTGTAGGCTTGTCACATTGCATTTTCATCCACAAAATCCATTCATCTCTTTGTCATCTTGGAAAGCAAGGAAGTACACTTCTGAGAGCAACATCATCATTTGCAAGATCATTGAGAAGATAGGAAACAATGGTACACATGGGTTAAATCAGTTTGCAAAGGTATATCTTATGTTTATTGCATTTTTTTTAGTTTCATTGATGTATTGAATTTGAGTCAGAATTCTAGAGTAGTTGTGGTATCTTAGTAGGTTCTTACATTAGTTTCAAATTATCAATGACAACACCCACACACACACACCTATCCTATTGAATCCATTCATCCTCTCTTCCTCCTTTTGATCTTGATAAAGATTGGGGGCACAATGTTGACAAATGTTTTGGTTACCTCTTGATATACCTCATCCTTTCCAATCCATCTCATCATCCCTATTGTCATAAGCCTTGTCATGAAAAATCTTAAGCATACCACCTCTATAGAATAGGGCATGTTATTCCTAGGCGACATAGTCTTTGGAGATCACATCCTTGCCCTCTTATGCATACATTCATCCATTCCATCCCTTATTGCCCATCCTTTTATCCATTCATCCAATTCTACCTTCCTCCTTACCTAGACTTGGTTTTCCCTTGTCATTGGTATATAGCACAAAGGCTATTCAAATTGTCATCCAATGCCATCCAAAACATGTCAAAAATCCAAAAAATCACAACATTTCAAAATCCAAAAAAATTAAAACATTTCAAAATACAAAAAATCATCATCATCAAATCAAAATTCCAAGCAATAAACTCAAATGCAAGTCATCCTCAATCCATACCAATCAAGCTAATCAATCTTACCAAATTATACAATTGCATCTATGGTCTTGATCCTAATCTTGATGTAAACCAAATCAATCAATCAATTAATCAAATCCTAGTGTTGATTCGCATGGCCAACAACACTAGTATTAATCAGTCAATCAATTGTCTTATACAGGATGCTGCATTGTTGAAACTAGACTAGGCGTCTTATACGACATGTTTCATTTCCTAAAACCAGACACCACCGTTATCATAATCAATCAATCAATCACTTAATCATTGGTTTATAGTTTGACAGGGGCAATACCTTGTTTGCTTTTGAATCATTTGTGCATGATTGCTTGCGTGTGTTATCATTTTTATCTTGCATTTGTATCAAATCCAAATCATCATCCGAAAGCTACCCAAAATTGCAATCCATTGACATCCCCAAACATCAAAAAACAAAAACATCAAATATTCCAAAAATCCAAAAACATCAAATATCACCAAAAACCACAAAAAAATCAAATAATAACCAAAAACCCCAAGCAATAAACCATGTCAAAAACCACATTGTCGAACTACGTCGCCTCTGATCTTTCACGTAGGCAAGGCCCTCTCTAATGAGCCCCCGAGGCATTCCACCCCTAGGTCTTAGGTCACATAGAGTCCACCTAGTCAAACTATGTTGTCTTTATGTTGTCACGTAGGCAAGGCCGTCTTTGACGAGCCCCCAAGACACTAGGTCAGTCCCTTAGGGCTCGTCGAAAAACTATCATAATAAGTCATCCTTTGGTGAGATGGACACTTTGATCGGACATAAGCAATCAATCTTTTCACAAGAAAAACAACCCCACACATCAACAAGACAACTTATCAAAACAACTACTAATCACTCGCATAGTGATGATCATACATCACTATTGATATTCTTCATCAGCTACCACATGTCTTACAACAACATGGGGCATAGTTGAAACCAGGCTTTATGTCTTAGATGACATGTTTCATCTTTCATACATTAACAATCAACACACACCAAATATCTCACAACTTGTGGCATTCTTGAAACCAGACCACATGTCTTATACGAAATGTCACAATCTTATAACTTGCCTTATACAGGTGGTTGCATTGCCAAAACTAGACTTAACGTCTTATACGACATGCTTCTTATCCTGAAACCAGGCCTTACTCATCCATTCATAATCAAACAAATTAAACATACACACTTGACAAAGATCCAAATGGCCATTGACTCTGTTGGTCTAGTCTGTCTTTGCTTTTACTGGATTGTTGTTCGATCTTGTTCTTATGCTTCTCAAGGCAGTCCCTAAGTGATGAAGAGAAGCGAGGATAGAGGGAGACCTTTTTCTTTGATTTTTATTTGTGGTTTGTCTTGGCAAAATGACTGGGGCAACTAGGTTCCTTGCGTGTGATCGAGATTCCATTTGGTGTGAATCAAAGACATCCCAATGCATTGAAAAGATTAAATGTTTCCTTGCATAAGGACTTGCATACCTCAAGGTTATCTCATCGCATGTCCTGACAAGGTACCGCAGTTACTTAGTCTGAGTCAGGCATTCCTTGTCTATCTTGTGCTTGTTTCGCAAGGGGCCACACTTTACGCCTTGGCCTTTGATATGTCGTGGTTATTGTTGTCCTTTGACATAAGAAGTTATATGATGATATGCAGAAACTGCAATTGAGAAGCTCAAAAATCTATCAAAGCAAGATCTCATTCCATTCTTCTAGCCAATCTTCATTCCTCAACCATCCCTCTCAGATTTCCATTTCTTCTATTCACTTTACCATGATGGCATACTTTTCAGGAAATTTCCCAATTTTTTTTTTAAATTTGCCAATTTTCCTGAGGGGGCATGCTATCCCACTACATCTAGGGCATGTCTGGGGCATATTTTCAAAATTTTCTTTAACATCAACATTGTATCAAAGAGGGGCAAAATGTAGACACTCAAAAATGTCCTGAGCTTGCCAACGCCATTTTACACATGATTCATCCCAAATTTGCATTCTACTATTAATTAAATAATTTTAAATCATTTAATTAATTCATTTCCCCTCTTATCCTTTTAATTAAATAAATTTTATTTATCTGATTACTTAGCTATCTTCTTGTAAATTTCTTCTATAATTAATTAATTCACTATTCATTATTCCAATATCCACCTTACTCTGTTAATTTAAATAAATGCATATTTATTTAAATTATAGGTCTTGCCCTAATTAAATAGGTTTCACTTATTTAATTAAATCCCATCACATTATCCCCTTTCTCAAATAAATTAAATAAATGTACACAATTTATTTAATTTAAAAACACCTTACACCTCACCATTTCTTCTAATAAAAAATTGTCCTTTGTCCTTTAGTGACTGAGGAAACCCTAATCAATTTACACCCTTCATCATATCAAAAGTCAAACATGCAATCCCAACCCTTCATTCAAACCCTACTCCTCTATAAAAACACTCTCTCAACCTCATTTCCCACTTCCCACTTGCATAATTTGAGCATCCTCTCTCTGATTTTGCCATCAACACACTCTTGAGCTTCTCATTGTATTTACAAGTCTGCAAATCTGAGAGCAAAGTATTGCAAAATCTGGGAGAAACAATGGAGTATTGACAAAAGTAGTTTAGGGTTTCATGCTTCATGTTTGCATTGTTTGATCTTAGGTTATTTAGTACTCCATTAGGTTGTTAGGGCATGCATGATATTGTTTGCAGGTTTTAGAATGTTTTTCCCTGACATCAATTTAAATGTACATTTATTTTCTCCCTAATTGGATGCATTTCATCATCTAAAAAAAAGTGAGTCAATATTGTTTGTAAACACGCTTTTCCTACACAAATAAATTACTTAAATGGTACCAATTTAATTTAAAGAAAATCTCAAAACAATGGAAGGAACTAGACAAACACACTAGAAATCAAGCAAGGCCAACAATATAACACCATGTGGTCTCCACCTTCTCACCACTATTCAAAATAACACTATTCACACAAGACTAATAGTTTCAAAATACAATTAAAGTTTTGGCTACAATTTGCACTCTTCCACAAACATGGGTCTAAGAATCTACTCCAAAACATACAAATGCAAACATAATGCACTAATGCCCTCCTCTCAAACTTATAAGTTCAATGAGATTGCAAAATGACTACAAGTCACAAGGCTAGGTGTAGTAGAAACATACTAACATAATTCTGAATAGAAGAAACATATAAAATACTAAGATGCCATAATGGAAAAGCAACAATTGTGCTTAATTTTGGTTCATATATTGCTAATTTGTATAAAAAATAGAGCTCATTTCAAAATGACTCTCACTGAAGCCTATTAATCTACTTTACACTAAAAGGAAATTGCACTCAAAAAGGTAAGAATTGAGAAAAATGAGAATATTGGAGAACAATGCCACTCTTGTTCCCATCTTTCCAAGTGGTTATGCAAACTTTGCTTGGTATTTAGAAGAATTGAGTATCTCTCTGTTTTATGTTTCGATCCCTCAAATGTCTGCTATCTTGAAAAGGATAAGGGCACTAAAGGATAGTGCATATGCGCCTCTAAAAAATCAAGAAGAGGACATGCATGTTGATTACAAATAATTCAATATTCTATTAAAACTATTACCATTTGTTTAGGATTTATCAAAGGTATATCCATCATACCTATATGTCAACCTACATCGACATCCTTGTTGATCTGTCAACTACTAACTGGGTCCATGTATCTCCATGTGGATAGACTCATATGCTTGCAAGCTTTGAACGTCACACACAAAGGACTTTGTTGTCAATTTTTAGACAAGAAGTCATGAAGCTTTATAACATGAATCTCACGCTACTTAAGGTGCAATCAAATGGTCCAAACATTTTGGATGTGCATCTAATTGGTGGTGCTTGGTGCCTAAACTCATAGTGATCAAACTTTCGATCAACCATTTTGTACCAACAATCCAAAGGGAGCTACATCCACAACAACACATCAATTACTTAAAGAGCCCAACAATTCACATTTAAAACCCTTTAAATGTACCCATTGCACACCAAACTGTGATTGCTAGTTTAATCTAAGTTAATTTGTGCCTATTGATTGCTCGTAAGGCGGGGCCTTTTTCCTGTACAACTAGACAATCCCCTCTATCTGGAAAATGTTTTTTTTTTATGTATCCTCTTTCGTGGACAAAAAACCCTTATTTTTTCAGCACCTCTAAAACCCTAGAAAACTACCAAACATAAACTAAGCTTTGATGGATTTTCAAGTTTTTATTTCAAAGCGGAGCGCCGCAGACGATAGAACTCTTGAACACCAGCTGCTATTATCTTTGGTGAGCAGCCATTAGAATTGGAGGTCGGTATTCTGTATCATATTCGATTGCAATAACTAGAAATCAGCCCTGCAATTAGGGCATTTATTATTTGATTATTATCATCTCCTGTTATTTGTATTGATTGATTTTATTTGCTAGATGGCTGTTTATCGTTAAGATCGAGGTATCCATCGTAGGTTTAGATTTATCATTTTTTTTTAAATTCACGATCCGTGTAGATATCCTAATAACGTTGGAACAACCCATCTGAGCGAAAGCTGAATTTTCAGTTATTTGTATGATTTTTGATAGGATTTTCCTGGCTATACTCGGGATTAATAGATTTTTGGTACTGCCCATTTTAGCTTAAGGTAATTTTTCTGCTCATTGAATCCTCTTTTCTCCCATATTAGGGGATATTCTGATTTTTTTTTTACGCTTTTTGTTTTGTTAAATCTTGGGTGTGTGTTATTCCTGGATAACATTCTTAAGTTTTGCAAATATGAGTTATGTTCGATTTGTCGTTTATTGGAGTCATAGGCTTGGTGGAACTTTGATCTGAGTGATACACTTCAGAGTGTTCCCTTCCTATTGTTATTATACTACAACCCCGTGGACACGATAGTATGAATATTACTTAAGCTTAATGAGGTGGGTATATGCTATCTGGTCTATTTGTGAGATTATGCATGTTATCTTTCAAATTTAGGAAGTGTCATTATAGTATGTGGCGAATGTTCTGCACACCTTAATGATTTTATCAGAGAAATTCTAGCTAGGCATGGTTGCATTCATTGCCATTTTTTACACTAGAGTTCATACTTGTTTGTCTGCTCATTGTATTTTTAAATATACACGGATGTTGTATATGTAGAGTTTTTTGAGATGACCTTATACATTGTAGTACTGGAGTATAGCAATATAAGCACAATTTCACCTGTCATGAAATTATCCATTGGCGTTTTGATGCGGGAATATACTCTGATGAACATGGTATTGTATATACAAGTTAGCTTGAGGGGACCTTATACATTGTACTAAAGTATACTAATATGAGCATAGTTTCACTTGTGATGTATTATCTATTGGAGTTTTGATGTGGGGAATATACTCTGTTGAACATGATGTCATTTTTTGGTATTCTGTAGTTTGTTCATGATGGTAGTGGAAACTATACACAAGAGTTTAAGTTAAAAATGCTGCATTCTGTATATGTTTTTACGGGGGCTTATGAAATTTTCTTGAGCTTATTGATTGGTTGATTCAATCTCCAAGCACCGTGTTCCTTTGGTTGAAAAGAGTACTCAATTACCTTCTGACAGTCATATTCCTTGTTCCTCACATTGTTTTGGTTTTTTGTGGGGCTATGAATTTTTCGCAGCAGTGTAGGGTCTTGTCCTTTCATTTTGAGATCTATATGCTCAATATTGAATGATTTTCTACTGTGGATCTCTACCCCTCATTCTTATTCATGAAAACTTAGGGTCTTTACATCTGTGTTTGGACTTGTGCAGGCTAATATTTTGTCTTCTTTGTAAAAGTATGCTTAGGAAAAGAAGGTCTAACCAATTCTAACAGTAAGCTAATTTGTTTATATGGAGATCCTAAGTCCCGCGGTTTGTGTTTTAAGCACAGTAGCATCACATTTACACGGCAAAGTGAAAGTGTAAATGGAATTCAACTACATGGATTTAAAACAGGAAAAACGTTGCAAGTTTTACCCTTAACCCAAAAAATCGTGAACAAAACTTGGATTGTTTAAAAACCTGTGTTTTTACAAAATCCCAGTTTGATCCAGCACAGTCCAGGCAACAGGGTCTGATTTTTTGCTTTTTTTGGTTTTACTTTTTATTTTGCTGAGCTTTTAGTAGGTAGTGATTAACAACTGCCAGGGGAGTTAAAAATAATTATATAACATTTGATTGTGTGTTTTCATAGATTGGGCATTGTAGAAGAAAATGTTTGGAGTGGATGTTCTTACGGATAGGGCATCTGGCCATTTTCAATCTCATTCCCGTTGTATAGTTATGTTTTGCCTTTGAAAGGAAGTTCTGTATTGGACCTTGGTTTATCTGCTCTCATTGTAGTTTAGGACCTAGTTTATGCAAATTAGTTTTATATTGTGCATATCTAATTTGCATTTTAGGTTAAGTTGTCTATTAAGGCTTACGGATGTTGCTGATTTTGAGTCTATTTGTGTTCTATAATAGTCTGTTTATTCTATCTGTCAAGATATTGTAGGCTACACTATTCTATTAAGGATATCTCTATATGTGGCTCTGTAATGTTAGTTCATCTACAGGGAAGACGAACCCCATTGGTCAATCATGGTATGCAATTTTTTTTGTCTTTGTTGTTCTTTATTATTATCAAGGCTTCTTGCTGATGTGATCATTGGTATCTCATGTTTCTTCACTTCGTTTCTTGTTGGTTTGGAAGATAAGAGAATATACTTCTCAATTTCCATTGTTATAATGTTAGGTTTTTGACACGACTTTAGCAGTTATATCTTGCTCTAGTATTTTTGCATGTTGAATTAGTGTTTTGGGCTTTAATACATGTAGTGTTTCTTAATAAATTGGGTACATCTTATTGTTTTTTTTGTATTAAATATTCTACATTATGGAATGATTTCTGTTGGATCAACTGATACTGCCTTTCCTCATAAGAGTTTGTGTAAAAATTAATAGTCTTTACATTAATTGACATCTGCATATTGCATGATCTTGTTTATGAATTCCAGAAGCTAAGGCTCTCCGTTCATCAAATATTATCCAATTCCATTTTAAATTTACAAATTAAAAAAAAATTAAAATATTACTGAAATTTTTGGCAATTATCAAAACATGTTTGCCAATGCTAATTGGACGATGATGCAATCTCATGTAACTATGTATACAAAGGACTTTCAAAGATTAGGAAATGCTGTTTCAAATTACTGTTTGAAATCATTGTTTTTATCACCTATAGTGTCTGATTGCATTTGCTTGCTATCACGAGGATTTTGGGGTTGGATTTACTGAAATTAACTTAGTATAGAAGGAACTTACAACCATTGGAATACTTGTTGCTTCAAAATAACTTTCTTTGACACCATTTTATTATTGCTTTTTGTGTTTGATTGTGTTTTTTTATAAATATTAGCATTTGTGGATTAGTTATGATTATTTTTAGATCGAGTAGGAAGATCGCATTTCAAATGGTAAAGGAAGATGGTACCTCTGGATTAAGTCTCAAGATTATAAGTTTGCTGCAGGGAAGGTCAACCAAGCTTAGACCACAGAGGGAAAACACATTCTGCTAACCAGAACTCTTTAACATCAAAGTATGATAAAAAAAGGGATGTTTAATATAAAATAAGCGGCAGCTGGACCATAGGGGGGGTCTTGTAGGTATATTATGAAGGAGACCAGTGGAGGAGTCTTTTGGCTGGCTGCAGTCTACTAGAAAATATGGCCAAGATAGTTTAGATGTAGCAAATGGAGTAGGCATACTAGAGGAGAAAAATATTACATTTGTGCTGTCCAAACATCATTCTTTTGACATTGGTGGAATTGTCACAAATTGCTTCTCGGAACTAGAGCAAGGGCAAGATATGTAACCCGTTTTTTTTTAATTAGCAACTTCCTTTTGTGAGGTGTCTTTCGACCTAGATGCCAGGAATGAAGGGCATCTCTTCTGTCAAATGTATCCTGTACTTGCACCTGCCATCATCTGTTGGAGTGTGCTGTGTCCAGAATTAGATGTGGTAGTTTACCCAATTTAACATTCCATGCTTGTACACGTGAGCCTGTAACATGTCACTTGGGGATTTGAACATGGGTCTTCGGTTCAACTAAGAAAGACCTTATGACTTACCACTTGAGCTCATCCCATTTTGACACCAATAACACTTAGGATTATCCTTCCAAATTTTTTGACACCAATAACACTTAGGATTATCCTTCCAAATTTTAAATGATTTTTTATGTCATATATGTTGGATATTTGGTGCATTACTTTCACCTTTAATAAAGTTTGGGAATACCTGTTGTTTTCTGACATCAATTATTACGCTGAGAGGCGTAACCTGTAGCGGCAGCAGGGGAAGAAGTACCCGATGTTGTGAATGTGAAAGAAAAACTATGTGAAAGAAAAACTATTTAGAGCCGACATTTATTTTTTAAATATAAAGACCCTAACTCTAAAGTAAATAAAATATGTAGTAAATAAAATGGTTCTATAGTAAAATAAAGACACCAAAGTTTTTAAATATGTAGTAAATGAAATAGCTTTATAGTAATATAAAGTAAAGACACCAAATTTTTTAAATACGAATAAAATAACTCTCAAGTAAAATTAATTAACTCTTAAGTGAATAAAAAAATAGTTTTATGTTTTTTTTATCTAAGTACTGATTTATGTGTCCATGTGTATATGTAGTAGTTTAAATAGATATTAAAATTTAATATTCATATACAAAAATAAAATAGTAAAAGTAAAAGTAAATAATTTATTTTCATTGAAATAGCTATGTACTTGAGATATGTAGTAAATAATTTGTTTTCATTTAATTTCTTGACAATTTTAGAAAAATAAAATTGCTTTTCAAGTAAAATAAAATAAAAATGTAGATAAAATAAAATAGCTCTTTGGTAAGAACAAACTTTATATATCTATATGTGTATATAGTAAATAAAAAAGCTTTGCACTAAAATAAAATATTTCTTAACTAAACAAAATAGTTCTTATTAAATAAAATTGTAAAATAGCTCTATGTTTTTTAAATCTCTCTATAAAAAATAATTTTTAATTAAAATGAAAACATCTAATTATTAAGAATGTTAATATTATTGGTATTATAACATTAAAATAAAATTGTAATTAAATTAGCATATATATCTTAAATACATCCATCGTGCTTATCCATCCTAAATGACAAATTTAATATAGGCACCTAGAGATTGATATCTGATAGATGCATTTAATATATCTATACTAGTTTATTGAATATCTTCCTTCAGATATTTCTGCTCTCCCCTGTAAGAGTTTAGGTACTACTTATGTGATTTTTTAAGTTTGTATTTTGCATTTTGCATAGATTTTCTTGAGTGTTCTAATGCACTTAAACTTAATAATAAAGGATGGTTGAGCTCTTGTTTTCCTGGATCAGTATCATGCATTTCAAATGATCCCTTTGTTAATATATTTATTGTAGATCAATGCTTCAGGATTTAACTGTGTGCGTGTTTTTTCCTCAACGTTTTGGATCATACTCCATGATCCATCTTCTCTTGCTCTTTATTCTCCTGATGATGGATCATGGAGTATGATCCGAAACGTTGAGGAAAAAATACGCACACAGTTAAATCCTGAAGCATCGATCTACATTCATTATGGACTGTGGAAATCTGATGTCTATAATATATTTATTGTTCTGAAGGTACTAACTATTTGATATGTGTGATGTTTACTTTCCACAATGGTACCTTCTTGAATTTACATATTTTTCCTTATCCTTACGCATTAATATCTTTGTTTATGTTATCACTAGAAACATGGCTATGGGTATGATGAAACCCATGAAGGCTGGCCTTGAGGAATCTCAGGAGCAGCTGCATCGAATTAGGATCACTCTTTCCTCTAAGAATGTGAAAAACCTTGAGAAAGGTATCTTTTCCATCCTCTATTTTAAATTGTATACTGTTCAATTTTTATAGAACAATTACTTTGCTAGGATAGCCTGGGCATGCACTTGCCAGGGTATCAACAATTGTTTGTAGGTTGTGATTTGAAGAATAGCTTTGAATGGTGGGGGGTCATGATGCATGCAGGGGTGGCACTCGTCCTCTTAAATTCTGTACTTTTTTACTTTTCTTGCAGTTTGTGCTGACCTTGTGCGAGGTGCCAAGGATAAGAGGCTGAAGGCCAAGGGACCTGTCAGAATGCCTACCAAAGTCCTTCATATTACCACCCGAAAGTCTCCTTGTGGAGAAGGTATTTTCATATACATTTGATCTTTGCCATCCTATGTTAGAATATAATCTACCTCCTAAAAAGCATAATGTTAAGCTAGATCTTTTGTTATAATCTACAACATGTATCATCATGGACATGTTTCTCAATGCTTAATTTGAAATAACAGTCCTGGAAATTGCATGAAATTTAAGTATCACAGTTTTATTGTTTATGAAAAAGAAAGCCCTTGTATGCCCATTTCCTCATTCAAGTGAAGTTTGTAGTCTACAAGAAATATAGTTGCTGCAGAAACACAGAGTTGCTGTTCAGATTGGGGCTATTGTGAGCATCTGGCATCTGGCATGTTCATTGCATATTTACATAAGTAGGGACCTCTAGTGATACAAGTACAATTACACAGGCTGTTAATAAAATACTTGTTAGCATGGTCTTCTAATTTAGTGATTATAATATATCAACAAATGAATTTCACCAAGTTGTATGCCTTGTGATACTTCAATTTGTGAATCTCAAGCTAGGGTAGGCGTGTTAAGAACTGGAAACATAGGCGACAAGTTTACTTGTTTGTGTTGTGTGATTGATCCCATGTGGGCTTGACAGCCAAGATGAGTATGTTGCTTATTCAATGTCCTCCATGGATTTCAGCTATATTCTCAAACTGGACCCAAATATGCAATTATGGCTATTGGATGTCAAGTTGATTACATTATAGAAGCACATCCTGCCAGGTTGTCTGTTGCAATTTAACTTGCTTACCTGGTGTTGTTTGTGGGTGGTTTGTTGTACTAGCCTAGATTGTGGCTTATATGCAATATTCTGTGAATACATATTTACTTTAGCAGGTCGATGATTGAAAAATCCCATTACGATTGAGTATTGCAGTAATGTAAGATGAGAATTAACATAGGCTTATTATATGTTTTATTAACACTTAAATTTGGTAGCATATCTGACAAGTTTGAGTAGTGAAAATACTATTTTTTGGTCCAAAAACTGTCCAACTGAAGAGCTGGATGCAACTCATTATTTTGAATTAGGGTTTGCTTATTATTCCATTTCCATTACCACAGAAGTTATTCTTCTTAAACTATCCAGTACCTGACATATGGTGGAACAGTCAAAGTTGTTGCACTGCCTGTGGCATAGGTTGAAATTTTGCTCGAATGGGCTGTGCATCCACTTAATGTGGTCTTTCCTCAACAAGGGTGGTTCTTCTTACAGTGTCCAATCTAACTTGTCGTTTCTGGATGTTTTACCTCTAGCATATTTTTAAAATTCCTGTAAGATTTTTACTTGTGGTCTTACGTAGTTTTCAGTGGTTTGTAAGTGCTGTAATGCTTTGGCAAGTTCCACCTTCCTGGATGCTTGAACTTTTTTTTTATGTTGTCTTCAAACTATGATGGTCATCAAACTTTGCACTCCATTTATCTTGAAACTTGGTTTTGTGGAATGAGTTTTCAAGTTAAAACTCGATTTTTTTGCTTCACATAATTCGATAGTTTGAGCTCAAATTGATGTTGAGTCTTTGTTGATTGTTATCTAGGTACGAATACCTGGGATCGATTTGAGTTACGTGTTCACAAGAGAATAATTGATCTAGTTAGCTCTTCTGAAGTGGTGAAGCAGATCACATCAATTACCATCGAACCTGGAGTTGAGGTTGAGGTTACTATTGCAGACACATGAGATCTAAATGTTAGTCTGACCATTGTAATCTTGAATTTCGCCTTAGGGTTAATTGGATTGAATTTTTGACCGTGCAGTTAATATCTCAGATGTGATTTCTATGCTGGAATTTTTTTGTTTATTATTTAAGCTATGACCAGAATTAAGTCTCACATCTGCAATTTTCTCTGGAACTTTTTTCTTTGTGACATCGTACTTTCAAGTTTGGATGTTTTCTGTTTCCTTACCATTCTACTCTCATATAGTGGTGAGGTCTTATTTACAATTACCACTTGATACCTTTTCCCTGGTCAACTTGTTGTGCCGTGTTTCAGAATCATTAGTTATATTTTGAATTGATAGTAGTTTGGCTGTTTTTGGTCAATGTTGTGTTTGAGAATCGGTAGTTATGTTCGAATGTGTATGGATTTTTTTAATTTTCTGATCAAGAACACAATGTTTCTGGAATACTTACTTGAAACAAGGATTGAGGTTTGCTATGAAAATATCGACTAATGTTTTTATGTTAATTTTTATTAGAGTTTTTGCCCTTTTTTAAAAATAAATAATGGTTGATTTTAATTAATCTGCAAATAAATTTATTCAACTCAATCCATTTTGTTTTATTTTCATGTTATCTCTAGTTACTCTATAGTTGATGGGTTGTCAGGGAGCAAAATAAATCATGTCGCGTAAGTTTCGCTAAAGTTTGGATTTAACATTTGTCATGGTCAAAATTATCAACATTATTATGTATTGTGTTATGAATAACTTTTGTTTGGCATATATTATAAAGTTGGCCTTGAAAAACCAATTCATGAAATAAAATTATGAATCAAATTTGACAATCTCGGGTTGAAATAATATTTTCACAAATACAGTTTTGGGGTTTATAACCCCAAAATAAGAAAATTTCTCAACTTTGCTTTTTAGTTTGAGTTTGCTTGTTAATTTCGAAATTTTATCATGCACTTTATTGATTTGTGAACTAAACACTTTTAATATTTAATTTATTGCATGGTATTATAATGAACTACAATTGTGAGATTGAAGGAAAGATTTTCAGTGGGTGAAAGAATGAGATTTTGGCATTTTGGGTCAAGTTTTATGGGATGACAGGTTCGAGTGTTGTGAGGATTTTACTATTTTTAGCTACTTCGTCTAGTTTTCTTATAAAATGGAGATTGCTCTATGGCAGAAAGATGAGAACCTTAAATTTGATTTTTGTTTGAGATAGAAAAGCTACACGCACAAAAATTTATCTAAAGAACCGCAGAAATCAGAAAGTAGACACCCGAGATTGGAGTGCTGCTCTAGCACCAATATGGCAATATCTAAAGAAAAACAGAAATCAGAAAGTAGACATCCAAGATTAGAGGGCTGCTCAAGCACCAATATCTGGTAATGCGTATATGACATTGAAAGAGAATAGCTAATAACTATGTTGTTGTACAGCTGATATAAAACATGGAGGTTTAGCCTGTATCTGACTAAAAATGCCTTATATGGCAGCAAAACAACATGAATTTTCATACGTCATGGTCACTGGCTGAACAAAACAGTATTCCCCGATACTGGAGGCTATTGCACAATGAAAGTCTTCATAAGCCAGTCACTGGCTGTGCAAGACAGCTCTGTCCGATACTGGAGGGCCATGCGCAATCAAAGTGTCTGAAGATGGATGATCTAAATGTGGCAGATGAGTTATACATTGTTCCTTATCCGTAAACAACTACAAACAAAAAACCTTAATTACATTGCACGGTCAAATTGTCTGAAGATGGATGATTTAAATGCGGAAGTTAAACCTTTTCATCCTTTCCCATCCATACACAGCTCTAAACAAAACCTTCATCGGTATTAAACAAATTGGGGCTCTACAATGGTCACTGGCTGAACAAAACAGTGTTCCCCATTACTGGAGGCTATTGCACAATGAAAGTCTTCATAAGCCAGTCACCGGCTGTGCAAGACAGCTCTGTCCGATACTGGAGGCCATGCACGATCAAAGTGTCTGAAGATGGATGATCTAAATGTGGCAGTTGAGTTATACATTGTTCCTTATCCATAAACAACTACAAACAAAAAACCTTAATTACATTGCACGGTCAAATTGTCTGAAGATGGATGATTTAAATGCGGAAGTTAACCTTTTCATCCTTTCCCATCCATACACAGCTCTAAACAAAACCTTCATCGGTATTAAACAAATTGGGGCTCTTAAATGGTTTTAATCTAAGGAGCTTACTGGTCCCCAACTGTGTGGCAGTCATATCAGTTCTCAAGTACTTGCAGTCTCTGCCTAGCCCATGCACTGTCACTGGAGTTAGGAATAGCAAGTGGTTCCTGAACTAAGTTGATTGTTGGGTTAGCTTCCCCAAGCTCTAATCCTGCAATCACCGCTACCAAGCCTTCATCACAATAATCGTGCAGCTTCTTGCCTTGAATGAGTATCCTGCACCTACAATTACCGTGAGGTAGAAGGTGGCCTAAGTAATGATTACCGGAATAAGATCATGATAAAAGAAGGGAATCAAAGTGGGAAGTTTCCATGAGGGGAGGCTAGAGCATTAAAGATCAATCAATACTTTTTATGATCCTTACTAGTATCTTATTTAAGGGTATTTCTACCCTACGGAATGTTGTCCTTCTTTCCAACCTATGCTCCAACATATCATTACAAGAAGCGTGAGCCATATTCTCGGAAGTGGTTCCATGGAGCTGCTAGAGGATCTATTTTTATTGAGCAAAAGGTCCCATGGAACTCAAAAAATTTGTTAATGCTTAAATCTAAATCTTTTCCTCCAAAATAGGAGCAGCTAAAGTTTAGGAGGTTATTTTTGAGCAGGTGCAAATGGGGTGGGGCTGAAACATTCCCCCACAAGCTTAGTTAGCTACCAGTTTTTTAATTCCCGCCACTTAATTTAGGGAAAAATTTGGAGGGAATTTTTCCAATTTATGTTTTTATTTCCCAGCTTCTTAAAAAATCTCTCTAAATTATTTAGTATAAACTATTGTTAAAATTCATGGGACCACCCACTGTAAAAATGCTCCTAAAAAATCTCAGCAGCATCGCTGGGATAAATTTAGTACGTCCCCTCCCATAGACCGCTTCCTTAGACGTAACCTGGCAACACCAGAACACCATCATTGGATTCAAAGTCCTTGCAAATGGTTAGTGTATTAGCAAAAGTAGTTGGTTTCCTCGTCTCTATTCTTGAAGCAAGGCAACATGGGGGTGCCCAAAAGCGTTTCTTAGCAGCTGCTTCTAGGTTAAAATCTTATTCAAGAATGAAAACCATAAGACATTAGCTTTTGAATACGTATTTATCTAGATTCTTTTGGGTTGAAATCTTAACCAAGGCTGAAAGCCATAACAAAGCATTGGCTTTATAAATCCCATATTTATTCCATATTATTCTAGTATCTTCTCACTCTCAACACCTTCAAGAAGGTATGCCACCTTTTATTCTCAATTTACTTATGCTCCTGTCTTTGCACCCATGCATATCAGTTTGTCTTGAGCCTTAGAGAAATGAAAAGATTCCGTTTTCAATTTTAGATTGGTAGTAACTTCTGAAACTAGCAATTGAACCCATAGGTTCGATGGGTAGGCTGAAAACTTTAGATATTTTTAATTTATTTATTAATTTATAAGTCATTTAATCCAGTAAATTATTTTATCAAATTCTTATTGAAATTTCATCACATTAACTATTGCCTTATTTCACTTATATTAGTATTTTTTTTTTACTTTACATATTGAGATGAACAAACATAGTTGAGTATAATTATTATCATGTCAATTCTTTACCAAGTAAATATTTTTTTTAAAAAAAAGTTATATACAATCAATTTATGTTCTACAACTTTTAAAATTATGCACACAAGGCATAACTATATTTGTCTATTAAATACATACTAAGATGGCTCATAATACATCCACCTTTTTTTGATTCGTAATGTTGGAGGTCACAAGGGGGACCTCCTCCCCATCAACATATCCACTTAATCAAAGCCACATAGAAACCACATGTTACTTGGGGGATTCGAACTTGGATCTCCATTGTGAGAATCGTTTGGCCTTTGCCATTCAACCACAACCCCGTTCACATGTAATATGCTTTTGATTTTGTTAGATGATTCTGCATTGAAATAAGGAACATTGAAATAATTAATAATAATTCAAATTTCTTGAGCATTCAAACGTGGATCTCAACAGGGAATTAGAGAAATACTTCCAACATATTACTAGTCAATGTGGATTAATTGAATGGAACTCTACTTCATGATATATAGTCAACAATACTACCCTAACTAACTATATTATATATTATGGTTTTTAATATTATATTATTATTATATATATTATGTATTATTAATATTATATTAGTATATAATATCATATTATTATTTATACTATAATAATACTATAAAAAATATGCTTTTGTTTTTGTTATATAATATCCTATGTTAACTTTTAAAAAAAAATTATGTACTTCATGATATATAGTCAACAATACTACCCTAACTAACTATATTATATATTATGGTTTTTAATATTATATTAGTAAGTAATATCATATTATTATTTATATTATAATAATACCCAAAAAAACTATGCTTTTGATTTTGTTATATAATATCATGTCTTAACTTTTAAGAAAAATATATGATGGAACATTGAAATGATTAATAACAATTCAAATATCTTGCAAACAAAAATTTCTTCTTACAATAATTATCTTTAGGTTGTACCATATTTAAGCCGATATTTAGTAAAGTTTAGTGGACAACCTACGCTGGAACATCCTTAGGCTCCCTTAAGTCAATAACCGAGAAGTGAGTCAAAAATGACCAGTGCCCACAATTTATCAAAGCAATAAATGCAAAAAGCTCTCTCAAGCAACTCCATAGTTTGAATTAAAGCCGTGATAAAATTCTTTACATTCATTAAAACAATGTCTCCCTCGCTTTTCTTAAGTGTCTTCCAAATGGAGTGGTGGAAATAAAGTGGATTAATTTTTTGTTTTTTTATAATTATGGTATAGTTTGAAAAACAATCGATGGACAAGATTGATTTCACGGTAGTCTTTTTAATCTAGGCCCTTCATCTATATAATCCATCATGTGCTGCTCACATAGGGAAGGCTTTCAGCCTAATTATTGTGGATATTGTCATCTCAGTTCGATCAACCAGATTTGTCCTCCTTTAGCTAACTTGCCACCTTTTCCCCCTTTTTTGGAGCTGCACTATTGGTAGAGTTCCAAGAATTCTGTCTGGCTTGCCAAAGGGGGAGAGGGATAACTATGCATGTGCAAAAGCAAGCCTTGTTACCTTTAACAATATATCACATCCCATATGAGTAAAGGTTTCATATTCATCAAGGAGTTGACATGTAGTTTCTAAACATGTGATCTGTTATGGTGATTTGTGATACAAGACATCCTCTCAAGGAGATCACTAAATCCAAATATTTCTAATCCATAGGGCAAAATCTTTTGAATACAATATCTAGGACAGTTGTAGCCAAGGTTACGTACATTTTCCTATGTATTCTTATTCTTAGGCCAATTTACGTTTTAGGAAGGTTTAGTATCTCCTATTTATCCTCGGTTATATTGTTATTCTTCCCTATTTTTTTAGGAATGCTTACCATCTCCCATTCAATTAGTTGGAAATTTTTGTTTTACTTACATGTCATTTCAAACTAGGGTTATATACATTTTTCTATGTATCCTTATTCTTAGGCCACCCTTTTTTTTGCAGGGGAAGGCTTAGCAAATTAATTGGAAATTTTGTTTTACTTACAAGCCATTCCAAAGTTTCATTCTTCCAAATAATTGTGATAGTTACATGCAACTTTGGTTGGCACTTGGAGGAATAACCTCATATAGATAGGCATTAACTATAGGGTGGCTCTAATCTTGGAAACCTCTTGTGGATGGCAAGATTGAGCTCTTCCCTTGTGCAAGGGGCTCTTCTTTGTTGTAACTTTTGCAACCCCAAAGGAGCGGGATATTGTGCTTAACAGTCAGGTTTGGTTGTGGGGAGTGCACTCCCTCTCCATCAAACCATGGTCCAACACCTTCAACCCACTCATCGAATAACTCAACATCAGACCAATCTGGGTTAGGCTTTCGAATCTCTTGCTCTAGTTTTGGGAACATTCATGTTACAAGGACATTGGTAATGCTATTGGCTACTTCTTTGACTTCACAACCTCATTCATGGGGAACTCTATGTTTGCTCGTATCTTGGTTGACATCAACATCTCCAAACCCCTTTAATGGAGATGTTTTAAAGGCGGGGGAAAGGTCGTGGACACAACTAGATTACGGGGGCCTCCCCTTCAGATTAGATAGTGCTTTGCTATTGGTCACCTGGCCTCTGTTTGTCTCCACTCTCGTTGCAAGGGTGCAGCTACATGGTGGAAGAATGCTCTTGATGATCACTTGACTATCAACGCTTTTGACACTCCGGTGGATGGACTCTCCCAAGACGAAGAGACCTCTCAGGATGTTGAGTCGTCTCTGTTCGTTTCCGGTCCCTCAGGGGTGCTAGAGGTTGAGACTGTGGCATGCCCTTTGATCCCTCTATATATTTCTTACCTAGACTAGGCTTCGACAATTATTGCCCCTTCTATGTTGGGTGGTGTGGAGCTCTCAACTTTTGTTATGTCATTGTTTCTTTCAGCTTCAGGATTGGGTCAGTCCCCCTCCTTGCGCGATCTGTCTATGGTTGAGGTGTTGGTTGAGGACTCCCTCCTTTCCCTTTGATTTGAGGATTTGGACTCGAGGTTTTCTTGGATGGTTGTTCATAGAAGAAAAAAAGCACTCCCTATATTTGTCTTTGCTTTGCACCCTCGAGTTAAGGGAGTTAGATTTGCTAGATTGGGTTCTAGAGTTGTCTAGACCTTGATGTTTTATTTTGTTGTATTATAGCGGGACTGTCATCTTTGTGCTGTTTGTTCCATATCTCATGGCACTTGTTCTATCTGCCTTTTGGTTGTTTTGTAAAAAGGTACGGGTCCTCTAAAAAACCCGTTATTTATCTATATAAAAATTATAGGGTGGCTCTAATTCGTTGTATCCTTCCAACTAAGGAAATAATTTAGTGTCCTCAAAACAATTTTAATTAGGCACCCCCTTGAGATTATGGGATAGTCTTCCTTAATACAAGACGAGGCTAAGTTAAAGTGGGGTGGTTTGCCAAGATTGACATCAAAGGATTTGCAAATAGTAGTTTGAAAATTATTATGCACATTGTAGAAGAAAATGTTTGATTTTAGCTTGTTGGTTTTTTGGTTTGAGATTTTCTCATATAAGTCTAAGGTTCTTTTCAATTGTAGCACTTTCTTGAATTTGGGTGTCTACTATTAGGAACTATAAACATCAAATGGTAGGTGTGATGTTCTCTACATACCATTTATGACAACAAGTCCATTCAAAAATTTCATTAGCTTTTACAGTGGAGATCTTCACAAGCTTCAACAAGAATGATGACAAAGTAGGGGGATAAGGGGACAATAAAAGGGGTTGACCATGGATGAGGACTAAGAATTTATAGGTGGATTTGTATCTTCTAACCCATATTCTCCATTCTTAATAGAGTCTAAACTTTTCGAGGATTACATCAAGGGAGGCCCAATTTATTGTTATATGATATGTTTTTATTTGGTATTTATCATGGTGTCATGATTTTTGAGATCATTTTTATCCATCATGTTAGAGAATGAAATAGTCTGGAGAGAGATCTAAGAACTTGACATTTCTTTTATCCATATTATTGAGCTCTTTAAGAATTGCTCTTCTCATACAAGATTCTTGGATAAACCCCACAACATATTCTTCCAAATTTATCTTAAAACTAATGGAACAAAGCCAATGGGAATCCATCCAAGCTAGAAGACTTGTCATTTTGACACAACTAAACTATACTTTCATTTTTGTCCTCAATTAATTAGGCTATCATAGGTCTATTGTCTTCTTCAATCATGACTCAAGATTTTTCAAAGAGTTTCCTACCTTGTCATCATTCTATCCTCATTCTCATGTTTTAAAAGCTCTAAAAAATATTCCACAACTCTATTATTTCACTAGGATATTTTACTTCTTCACATGTTGGAGTAACTTTATTTTAGTTATTTGAACTTTGTTGTTTGGGTCAAGGGGTGTTTTATGTCTCTAATTAGACTAGGTGACATAATGCGGCCTAGTCCACCTTATCCAAATTCTAGTTTCTTACTCCTAATCCAACCCTTTTGGAATATAGCCGTTATCCCCTCATTTCACATGTCAAAATTATCAAATTGAACAAGGGCATGCATTTATAGATAGTCCTAGGTCATTAGCAACCAATTGACATTCATGGAATCATACACTAGAATAATCCTATTCATAGGCACATTAAAGCATTATCTCTACATTATACTCCATACCAATCAGGGCATTTGCATCTACATTGTTTGTGTGGAATTGTACATCAACAAGAGGTCAAATGACACCAATCTTAAAAAGTTACATTAGTGCTAGACTAGGCCACAACAAGAGAGGTTTGCATGACACAACTCAGTGTGGGACCAGGCCCCACGATGTGACCCCATCCACAATAATGTGGTTTTCAATAGAGTTCTATTACAGGATTTTGATATCTAATCCATTTTTTGTCTCTAATTCTAAGTTACTTGTCATAATACATGCAAGTCAACATTAAAAGATCAAATTGAGATTGCATGAAGCACTTCGATCTCTTCTCAAATATATTCCTTTTCTTAGCTCATTTAATTTAGATTTGATTTTGTAAAATTTGCTTGATTATTTGAATTAGATCTCTATCGTATGTAGTAGGAAATAATGTATCCTAAGGTTTAAAGAAGTTGCTATTTTTCTCTACAACAAGATTAAGAAAATGAATGTATGCACATGTGAGGAAACACCAATAGATTGGTTATTAATTATACAATTATGTTTCTAATGTTAGTAATAATTTAGGACCTTTGTTGGGATTTGTTTCTATGAAGTAAGCTCACAACTTATTATTTTCCTCTATTTCTCCTATTGTTTTCTCTATTATTTTGGTTGTATATAAGTAAATTGATTAGAAGGTGAATAATTTGAAGAGGGTTAGCATTGTATTAGAGGCAACCAAATTTCTAGGTATAAATGACAAGAAGTTTGGAGAAGGAAATTTTGCTCCATATCAACTTCTTCAATAGTCTTGCATAACTCATTATATTAGAGCTAGTAGACTTTAAGTACAAATGAAGGGTTGATCCAAAATGGATTTAAAAAATCTATGAAGACATAGAAACTTCAACAGTAAAATAAATCTAGACTTAGGAATAGGAACAAAATAGAAACTAGAGCAAGATGTATCTAGATAGGACCTTGACTACTTTAGATTAACAGATGGATCCATATAAGTAAATTGATGGAATTTGTATCACACAATATCTCTCATATTTTTTTTTCTTTAGGGATATTTGTTGAGGATGAATGATGGTGATTTTGTGACAAAGTACCTAAATAATTTCAACATTGTGGTGAGCCAATTGAGTTCTATGGATGTGAAGATGGATGATGAAGACCAATGTATCACTTTATTGTGTTCTTTTCTAGGTTTGTGGGATAACCTTGTCACAATGAATGATAGTACTATTTCCAACCTAAAACTTGATGAAGTGATTGGTGCCTTATTATTAGAAGAAATGAGGTGGAAAATATTTTAATCCATCAAGGATTCCTTGGCCACCACAGGTCATTCAAATTACAAAGGTAAGAACAAGGACACAAGATCCAAATCTATGGGGGATCTAAGTCTCTTGGAAAATCTAAGGTTAAGTGCTATAACTATGGCAAAATTATCCACCTTAATAAGGAATGCACAGAGAGTAAGACCAAGAAAAAGTTTGATGATGATTCAAACTCAAGGGCCTCAAATGAAGACATTGGTGACGTGCTTGTTGTATCCCTTTCTATGCATACATGTGAGGATGTATGGTTGGTTGAATCTAGAGATTATTTCAATGTAACTCGCATAGGGAGTGGTTTTTGAGTATGAAATCATTAATGGTGGAAAGGTAATTTTGGGAGGCATCACATCTCTTAAGATTGTTGGTTACAATATAATTAAGCTTGTGTTTGAAGATGAGATGACCAATTCTCTTTCATGTGTTTTTAAGTTTCCTTATTTGGTGAGGAACCTTTTGTCTATAAGTAAGATGAACAAGTGGGTGTGAAGGTAGTATTTAGAAAGGATGAATGAAAGATGGTGTGCGGACCCATGGTTGGCTAGAGTTAATTTTAGAACTTCCTTTCACCTTTATGCAAGAATTATTGAATGTAATAGTTCAAATGTTACTAATTTTAGGAATCAAAAGATTCTTGTTAAGAAGACTATGATGTGGCATGAATATGTCATGCCCACATTTCCCATGCGGTCACGACATGCATCACACGTGTCATGTCCACATTTGTCATGTGGTCATGACACGAAATATCAAAAAATTTTCACTCTTCCCTAGAAACCCCCTCGCACGCGTAAACGTGCTTGGTGGCGTTATGCATAAGACGTAAACATGATAGTTGAATGCAGGATAATGCGTTCACTTGCGCATACCATTTGCAATGAAGGCCAACTAGGGGGTCGATGCGACGAGGTTAATGTCGCTAGTAGGGTTAGGATCAATGATCGAAACCCTAAGTTAACCTATGTGAATGATGGGATTTTGACGTAAGTCAAAGTCAAAAGCCAAATTCAAGTGCATGAGAAAAATATAATTTAATACAAGAATCTAATGTTGATAATTGACAAAAATAATAATATAGTCCTAAACAAGGTTAAATTTCACTAACCTAGCTAAACCCTAAATTTCACTAACCTAGCTAAACCCTAAATTTCATAAAAATTCGGTAGCATAACGCCTCACGGGCGTGATTAGGGTTTATTGAAATAAAACTAAATTTGAACGAAAGTTTCCTGGATTGGTTTTAAATTACCTACGTTACACTAGTTAAATTGGTAGATCAGTCAAATAGATTAATTTATACATTTTTCAACAAAGCTCAATCAATTTGTTCTCCTTCACGTTTTCTATAATTTAACACATTTTTCAACAAAGCTCGATCAATCTGTTCTCCTTCACGTTTTCTATAATTTAAAACATTTTTCAACAAAGCTCGATCAATTTGTTCTTCTTCACGTTTTCTATCATTCAGAGTTATCACTGCATCCTTTACATTATTCCTAATTTCTTGGTAGATCAGATCACGAAAACATGTTAAACTAACTTCGCTTAAATAGTTTACTAGGTTTCCAAGTTGGTTTGAACTACGTCTTTATTAAATTAATAAAATCGCTCTAGATATAATTAAAAAGGAATATTAAATTAATAGCATTCTAGTTATTTATTAACCTCGTCGAAATAGGTTTTATGATTAAAGGATTAATCCAATTGTTAAAGTAATTACATCTCAAATAATTAAATTGTGTAAAATTTAAATAAAACAAATAAATCTTTTGTTCAAAAATCACATTAAAAATCTGTAAAATATATAATCCCTCTAATTGTGATCTAATCTATTTATTACCATACCACTAACAAATAAAATAACTATGAGAATTCACAAGATCAACTGAATAGAATGCAAGTATCAAATTGAAGTAAATTGGAAGTCAATATGACAAGTACATATAGCCTTGAGCAACCTTGAGTTAATGGGAGTCAATCCCATAACTTAAGGAGATCTCAAGTAGATGTGGCAAGCTAAGTGGAGTGAAAGAGTTCGAAGGACTCTTCATAACTGTCACACACCCAGCTGAGGTGTCTTATGCCATGTGCATAAAATGAGGCTTCCAAATATGGCCAAATGAATGCCAAATTAAGCCAAATGAAATGTGAACACTAATAATAACATTCCAAAAAGGAATAAGGATTACCCATTTATTAATTACCAAAATAATTCCATTCTAAAAATAAAGTTTAAAACAAATGAAAAAGAAATAATAAAAGGGTGGGAAAAGAATGTAAGGCCAATTTTAAAATACAAAGCCCTAAAAGGCCCTCAAATAGAAAACTAATTTCCTTAAGGGCAAAAAACCCTAACCCTATTTTTCCACTCTCATTTTCTCCTTATTTTTTTTTCTTTTTTTTTTTTGTTTTCTTCTCTCATTCTTATTGCAGGTTTAATGGAGGCCATAAATGACCACAACAAATATTGAGTATGCTAAAAATATATATATTTATGGATTTATATATATATATATATTTTATAATTGTAATATTTATGTGTTGCAGGGTGGAGTTTTAAATGCCACAGAGGGGCCGAGCCAAAGGAGAGCGGCGCTGTTGGGGCAACAACGACGATCAGCGGAAGTGTGGTAAGTAGGGAGGCCGCAGGGTGAGGAAATCGGCGGCGGCGGAGCTGAGGCATCGGCAGAGGAGGGACTGCGGAAGGTGTTAAGGGAGCCGCGTAGCAGAGGAGGGACGGCGAAGGTCTGACAACGGCGGTTCTGTGTTAACCATGGGGGGGGAGAGGGGGAAGTGGGGGTGTGGGGAGGGGGTGGAGGCCCCACCCACATCCCACATAGTGGGATGTGGGTGGGGGCTCCGCTCCCTCCCCACATTCCCACCGAAAATGAAAGGCGACGGTTGGGGGGGGGGTTCGAACCCCCCCTCATCACAAACATTTTGCTTTCTCCCACATAAATTGTGAACTGTAAAAAAAATAACCCCGGTCTATTTTCTCTTTTTTGTTTACACAACAATTTTTAAATATTTTCATATATATAATCATGATTTGAATGAGGGGGTAATGTTTCCTTATGCTTAGGATTATGCTCTTGACATGTCTCTTGACTTTGAGTGGAAGCGGATGATATATATATATATATATATATATATATATATATATATATATATATATATATATATATATATATATATATATATATATATATATATATAATCAATCATTCATAGTTCAATTCAAAAATACAGTTTATTAAATATATATATATATATACTGTTGTATATGTAATGTAGCCATTCTTTTTGACAAAATAAATAAAAGCATTTTATATTTAAATGTATATAAATATATATACATTCATATACACACACACATATATATTTGTATATATATATTTATATATAATTATATTTCCAAATATAATTTTCCTTCAACACTTACAAATTTTCTTTTAAGAACAATAAGCAAAAGTTATATTTTCTTTTGATCAAATTTATATAAGGCAAGGAACTCATTTTTTTAAAAAGAATATGTTCATTATACCACAAGATCATTCCTTCAAATATATATATAAGCATTTTATATTTAAATACATACATACATACATACATACATATTTCCAAATATAATTTTCCTTCTAACACTTACAAATTTTCTTTTAAAAACAATAAACAAAAGTTATATTTTCTTTTTATCAAATTTATATAAGGCAAGGAACTCATTTTTTTTTAAGAATATGTTTATTATACCACAAGATCATTCCTTCAAGAATTTATTCGTCGTTCTATTTTTTAAAGAAAAACACAAATGCATTTAATTAAATACTTCTAATATATAACATCAACTATATTTTTTTTGTTTTTAATAAGAACAATATACAAATTTCATGTTTGTCTCTCAACATTAAAACAACAACTTTCCTATTTGTTATTTTAAAAATAAACATATAAATGAAATAACATTAAGACCAAATTTTTCCTTCATTACTCTATTTTTTGTTAAATCATAGAATTGGAAATCAGCAAACTAAAATTTCTATTTCAAATGTAAATAGCTTATACACACAAATAAAAGTATACTTTTACAACAAGAGAGAGAACAATATTCTCCTCTTTGAAAACTAACAAATGATACAAAATCCTAAATTGACCATGCTCTCTCTCCAGAGCTAAAAAGAAATAGATAACAACTCCAAGAACAATGGTGTTTTCTCCAACTTCACAAAGCTCCCAATATATCCTACAATAACACAAAAAGGGGAAAGAAGCCACAACAACTTGCTCTCCTCCCTACCATAGACCCGCTAGTGGGTCACCCCCGAGCTAGGGAGGTCATCCTTACACTAGGAAACTCAATCCACAACACAACAATGCATTCAACAACCAAACACAAAATTACTCCCATGGCTAACACAATAGAAGAACTCACTTAGGCTGAGTTCAATGGGGTAGGGGAGTGGACAACACTCAACTCAAGAGTACCACTCCTAAAACATCCCAATACAAATCCTTCTCAAGGCCTCAAGCCAACACTTTTAAACATAGTTTCACAAAGCTTCTATTTGGTTCTCAAGCCATTTCACATATTGCACATATTCACATAATTCCCTCAAGGCTACAACTCCACAAAATCAAGGAAATGACCCCGAGGAGGTTCACTCCTCCCCCACCCCACACATGTTGAGCATCTTCTCCCAAGTTGGAGAGGCTCTCACAACACCCATACAATTTTTCCCCACAACAACAAGTAAAAACTCAAAAATAGAGCTCACACATAGCATCACACAAGTAAATAAAAATGCATAAGGGAAGGCCTTAGCCTTGAAACCTACCTTAAAAATCCCAATTGGTAGATAGTTGAGTAGAGCTCCTCCAACTCCTCCAAAATAAGCCACCAAACTCCCTCCAACTTTTTCCCCAAAGTAAATTAAAATCAATAAAATTTTTCAAAAATTTAACAACCCCATACCCCTCTCCAAGTGGGATTATAATAGGCTCTTCTCATGAGCCTTGACGAATGGGGAGGTGACACATGTCACCTCCTCACTCCTCCCAACTACAAGCAAGACCCTTGGAATGGGTGGTGACACATTTCATTCACCCATCCACCAAGTCTCTCTCCCTTCCACTTGTCCTCTCTAAAACATGTGGGAGAGAAAAGTGGAGCTTAAGAGGGAATGGGTGCCACATGTGCCCCCAATCCTTTCCTCCCAAGAGGGACCACACAACCCCAAGGTACCCTCACCAATTGTGGAAGAGACTTGGAGTAAAGTCCTCCACAATTAAGGGGTCTTGGAGACTTCCCCAACCTAGAGAAGAGGAAAGGAAGAGGTTGAGTGTTTGACCCACTCATCCTCTCCCTCCCATGCTTCCATTTTCGTCACTTTACTTTAGGGTGAAGTTAAAGTGATCAAATGGAAGTTTACCTAGGGTTACACAAGCCAAAAAGGTCCCTAAACCCAAGGGGTACAACCTAGGGTCAAGTTTAGCCCATTTTGAGCACCAAGGGTTGAGTTAAAGCACATGAAAAGGGGTCTCAAAAATTTATAACTTAAAAAATAAAATTCAAATGACACTATTCTTACAACACCAATTAGAATTCAAAATAAAAGAGGGGTAAACCTAGCCCGACTAATAACATGCAAAAACATTACCAAAAATTCATCATGAACATATTGATCTTGGTTCCTCTTGGAACTAGATTAGCTTCACAAGGGAAAACAACACCGTGTGTGGGATGATCTCTGAATTTCTGTGGCTTCGTTATAAATACTTGCGCACTCAAATGAAATGTTAATCCCACATGTATATAATAGCCGAAGCAAATTGAAACATACACTCACATACAACATCACATGTTCATATAAGCATCAAGGAAGTCAAATTACAATTAGATTCTAAATTTTGCATTTCAAACATCCATTCCCAAAATTGAATCACATAACAAATTTGTAACTAACATCACATGAATAGTTTCCCAATAACATCATAATATAAACCACATGTCTAACATCATCAGTGAATCAATGTCCAGGTCTAAACACATTGTAAACATGCTAAGCATAACAAATCCACATACAACATAAAATCTAATAGTCCGAAAATTTGGAATCAATAGTCCCATAAGCCTAAATGTATCACCAATAGTAAAATAAGTAGTCAAATATACGGGAATGAAAAGGTAGGCCTCACAGAATAAATGGGCCACATTAGTGATAAATGCCTCGAGGCCTTGAAATTTAAGAATATGGTAGAGGAGGTACCTAATTGCTCCCTTGATTTTGACTTTTATGAACATTATTTTTATGGAAAGTAAAATCCTATTAAGTTATCCTCGAGCCTTGCTAGACCTTTAGGGATTTTGGATTTGATTCATAGTGATGTATTTGATCTTGTCGATGTACCTTCACTAGCAAATCCTTGTATTATATTTCTTTCATTAATGTTTTCTCTAGAAAAACATGGTTGTTCTTTCTTAGGAATAAATATGAACTCTTCTAGAAGTTCAAAGCATTCAAAGCTCTTGTAGAGAACTAAATAAAGAGGACGATTAAGGTGTTGAAGAAAAAAATGGTAGAAATGTTTTAAGAAAAGATTGAAATGTATTTTGTGGGGGTAGTGGCATTGCAAGACATAAGAAAACTCCATACACCCCTCAAAACAATGAAGTTACAAAGATGGTGAAAAAGACATTGATGGAGAGAGCTAGAAGTATACTTAGTGGAGCCAATTTGGATCAAAGAATTTGGGTAGAAGCTATGAATACAAATTTTTAGCCGAGTAGATATCCTAGTTCAACTATTGTGAAAAAACCCATTAGGAGGATTGAATAGGCTAGAAGTCTTCATTGTAGTATATCAAGGTTTTTAGTTGTGGGGTATATGTACATGTGCATACGGAGAAAAGATCCAAGTTGGATTTCAAAGTGAAGAAGTGTATCTTCATCAGATACATTCATGAAATTAAGAGATACAGGCTTTGGAATTCTAAGATAGGAAATAAAATGTACAATTAGAATGTGATCTTCAAAGATTAGATCTTCCTCTAAGCCTTCACAATCCACAAATAAGGATTAAAAATCAATGCAACTTAAGCCAAAGACCAAGAAGAGTGCATGGCTAAAAATTGATTTAGTTTGTACTTGATAAAAAGGTTGATTTAGAAAATGATTCAAAGGAATCATAGGAAGAAGAACAACCTCATACCCAACTCATGAGGAGGTCCACTCGAAAAAAGAAGCAACCAAAAAGGTATATCCAACATGATTTATGTTTCATTTTTGCTTTGTCTACTAATGATAATAAGTATAAAAGTATGAAGGAGACAAGGTAGTCTAAAGATAATAAGTCCTAGAAGAATTATATGAATGAAGCCCATGTCTGTGCTAGATTAAAATAATACACATGACTTGGTATAGTTGCCTAAGGATAGGAAATGTGTTGGTTACAAATAAGTTTCAAGAAGAAACTTTTAGTAATGAGGTAAAGAGCAAGAAGCACCATATGACTAAGAAAATATTTTGATGTCCCAAGAATTGTTAAACTAGCATAATCTTCCACTCAAATCTATGCTCAATCAAATAAAAATGTAAGGAAAAACAACATAGTGATATTAGATAGATATTTAATTGATTAATTAATTTATCTATTGGTTGTTACAAAGTACAAATGAGCTCTTGCTAATATAGAGTAAGAGTGAATCTAATCATTGCATAATAGGTGGAGTAAACATTATCTATTAGCCCATGGGGCGTAGACCAGACAATTAAGTTGTTGAAAGACATAGATAGAGGTCATAGGTTCAAATCCTCAACTTCAACTACTGCATGAGTAAGGGTAGCTCATGTGGTTGGAGGTTATAGGGGCCACATAATTAGGACCTTGCAAATGGGGTCCCAACTAGTGTTGATTCCTCCATATTAGAAAAAAAACTAAACATTACTTATCATGATAGGTGGAAGTTAACTAAGCTAATCTAACATGATATAACTTGAAGATATCTCAACCTAAAGTAGCTAAGTTTCAATTAGGTGCATAAGACATGGGCACATGATTGAATGGCACAGATACCTAAGTGTTCTTAATAAAATGTGTGAATAAATAAATATGAATGATAATAATACTAGCCTAGTGAAATAACATGAACATCTAGCCTAGTATGAACATTCTAACATGCTATCACCCTTAAGTGATACATATGGAGATAAAATGAAAAATATATGAGGAAAATCCTCATATATGGCTCTTGACAATAAGCCCTGATTAGGTGTGTTATGAACCCCACATAAAATAATAGAAATATTTAATTTATTAAAAAATGATCAAACCCTTAAGGTAGGGCAACACTATAGAATAGTCACTTCAAGGGGCCAAAGCTCCTATAGAGAATAAATTCTAACTAATATATTCATGATCAATTATTTGCACTTTGTAAACACTTGCAATAAATAGAGTCTTACTAAATATAACTACTACTATCCCATGCATGTAGAGTAAATAGTTTTATTATAATTAACTAGTGAGATGAAATATAAAGTATATGCACCTATGCCTTTATTTATTTACTACCTAATACACCACAATACCATATCCCTAGGTGCATTACAAGGTACCGTATACAATAATAAAATCCCCCAAAGAAAGAGAGAGGAATGAAGTCCCCCAAGAAGATAGATGAATGATGCTCCTCTAAGCAAAGAGGGATAATGAAGAAATAACTAAGACGCCCCCAAATAAAATTCCAAAAATAAGTGTTATTGCTTCACTTGAAAAGATAAAGGATAACACCAAATAACAACAAACTAATGAAGGTGAACTTGAACAAAAGGTTGAAGAAGGTTGGTGCAGTTGAGACTAGGGAACCTTATCACGCAACCTAATCATGCAGCTCAACAACACAATAGAGACATAAACTCATAAACAAATCTGAAACTACTTTATTAAAATTCACAATACCAGCAATTACAAACATACTGGTCTGCTAGGCCTCAGCCTCAGGCTTTACAATGCAATCCCCAATTGATTATGTGCTTACAACACCAAATCGCCTCCCAATGAATACAAAGATCACCCCAAATCCATGATCATCCCACACTCCTCTATTCTACGAGGAATTCCCCCCTCTCTCCTTTGCGAGAAAAATCCTCCCGAGTAATCTCCCTCCTCTTGAATCTATTCCTAGAAATCTCTTTGAGAAGTCTCCCTATGAGAAATTTGCCAAACAAGAATGACAATCGTCTTTTTATTCTTATAGAGTGGAAGTTGAAATAGTTATGGAGTTATTCAGTTATGGAACCGAACAGACAGGTATTCAAACAACCATCAAAAATAGATTAATGATAATACTGTTTGGCTAATAACATAAACATCCCTTAATAACGTCCCATACATCGGCAACGGAAAGCCTTTTCAAATTTTAAATCCCCTTGTATTGGCTATCGACAAAATATCTCTTCCATGGACCAAGGAAATCTTTATCAACAATATGGAACTTCCACGAACCTCAGAGTCCTCTATTGATGTTTTCTTAGGTTCGCAAACTTAAATATTCCCTGACACATCAATAGAAGGGGTTATCGGCAAAACATACATGTCACAAAATCTTTGTTGGTGGCTTCATTTATCATTACTCCAAACTTCCCTTCCATCGGCCATCTCTAATTGGCGAACTAAGAAAACTTTGAACTTCAAGCTTTATAGCCTTTATCAGCAAAACTAACCTTTTTTGAACCTTTTATCAGCTTATGTGGTCCTTCATGAGCTTAAAAATCTGCCCTCCTTAGCTATTAGAAAATTATTTATTTTTCAAACCAGAAAATTTGTCGATACAATACTCCATCAAGCTCCATAGACTTTCCCTGATACACCTTGTCGGTAAAAATGGCCCTGTGTGTACTTAAGTTGTGCCATCCATTATCTTTATTAACTTTATTGCCAATCGGCGAAACTTGTCTTTCTAGAACCCTTGTCGGCATATCGGCAATTTGTCAAAACCACGAACTGGCAAAAAATGTAATATTTTCCCCTTATCAGAAAAGTGTCCAATCTACGAACTAAGGAACTTAGACTTCATTGTGAAAGCCTTATTGGCGAAATGAACCCTCGGCGAACTTAAGGGTTCACGAACTAGTAATTTTATCGACTAAGTTCGCAATCTTGCAACTTTGCCGACAACGAAGAAACTTATTCAAATTCACAATGAAGAAGACTTAGAAAAATTCAAACTTCCCTTGAAGGCTTGTCGGAGAAATCGCCCATCGGTGAACCGGGCTATTGGCTAACTGCAGAATCGATTAACTAATTAGTTCGTGAATTGGAGAATTTTCTGACTTGTCATAACTTAGTCATTTTTTCAGCCAAATTTCATCAAATTGAAATTGTGGATACCCATTAGGCTCTTTTACATGATGAAGCTCTTACTTGGCCAAATAAGTCTGTATTTGCTCCAGAAACACAAAACCAACACAAAAAGAAGCCAAAGCACAACAAAAACTAAACTGAAAACCTGAAATATTTTTAGGTGATGTTGATTGCTTGTGGACCTGGATGCTCCTACATCAAAGGTTGACTTGCATTGACCTACATGTCTTCCCTTAGGAAGAGATATCAAAAGAAGTGCATGTTGAAAGTTTTGCCACTCCAAAATAGGATCTCTTCATCATCAAATTTAGTGAACATGATGCCATGTAGGAATAAGTAAATATTCTAATGTACTAGAAACCACTAAACAAACATATCCTTCCACTTAGATCTATGCTCAAAAAATAAGAAGGGACGAAAAAAAAATAGAGTGATATTAGATAACCAACTTAATTGATTGATTTTTGTTGATTATTATAGATTTTAAATGAACTCATGCTTATATAGAGAAAGAGTGAATCTAATCAATGCATAATGGGTGGGAGTTAACAAAAGTTTATCTAGCATGATAGGTGGAAGCCAACTAAAGCTGGTCTAGCACGATAGATGGGAGATAGCTCAACCTAAACTAGTTAAGTGTCAATCAAGTGCATAAAACATGAGCACATGACTAAATGACACAACTACCTAGGTGTACTTAAAAAAATAGAGTAAATAAATAAATATAAATGAGAGTAAAATTAGCCTAGTGAAATCATATGAACACCTAGCCTAGTATGAACATTTTAACACTAACAAGTACGAGGAAAGACTATTGGCTAAGGGCTATTCTCACGTAGAGGGAAATTATTTTTGTTAGACCTCTCCTATTGCAAATCTTACATGACCTTGAGAAGAGATTGACATGAAAAAACTAGAGCACATCATGGTGAAAGGTAAAGAGGACATGGTTTTGAAACATTCCCTTACGATGTGGTATAATAAATCAATTCATATGTTTTCAAGTTAGGCTTTATTAGAGCTAAGACAAATCACTATGTTTATTTTAAGTAGATAGGTGGTCAATTTATTGTTATTGTTCTTATTTTGATGAAATGTTGTTGATTGATAACTATAAGGAAATGACTAGGGTTTTATATCAACTTCCTTTATAGTTTGATATGAATAATTTAGGGGTTGATAAGTTTATCTTAGGGGTTGATATTGAGAGGGCTATAGATTAAAAAACTTTGGTTAAGTTAGAGGAAGTATGTTGAATTTTTTTGCAAAGGTTTAGAATGCATGACTACAAACCAATGAGT
The DNA here is from genome assembly GCA_027924645.1 of Cunninghamia lanceolata. Taxonomy (NCBI): domain Eukaryota; kingdom Viridiplantae; phylum Streptophyta; class Pinopsida; order Cupressales; family Cupressaceae; genus Cunninghamia; species Cunninghamia lanceolata. The sequence goes on from BSBN01001254.1 coordinate 2,628,478, forward strand.
GCTCCATTCCTATGGGAACAAAGCCTTTAGTTCAACAATGTCCTTCAATACTTGATAAGATTACGGACGTAAGCCATGTACCATATGTGAGTGCATTTTCTATCTTGACATATGCTATGGTTTGCACTAAATCAGACATTGCCTAGGTAGTGGGAGTCCTAAGTAGGTATATGTCCAATTTGGATAATGAACATGGATTGTAATGAAGAGTATATATATATAGCACTTTAGAGTATTCTATTTGTTAACAAGGAGGACCTAATTTGAGGATAATAGTGGATATAGGGATTCATGGATTCTCATTAGGTAAGAGTTGTGGATAGAAGGAGGTCTACTAATGGTTATATTTTTAATCTATTTAGTTTTGCAGTGAGTTGCATGAGCAAGAGATAGTGTGTGATTACTCCTTTAACTATAAAGGTAGAGTACATGATAACTATTGATGCATGTAAGGAGACAATTTGGATTTAGAGATTATTTTTAGATATTGGGTTGAGTCAAGATATAGTACAAATACAATGTGATAGAACAGAATGCCATTAGCTTGGCAAATAACCCCACTTTTCATGTGTAGACTAAGCACAATGATGTACAATACCATTTTGTTGATGACATGGTGAAGGACAAGAGGATTATGATCTATGAGGTGGATACTTAATGAATATTGTAGATGCATCGATGAAGCATCTAAGCATAAATAAGTCTAGATGGTGCAACATGGCCATGGGTAGTTTAGCCCCCAATAGTTAGTTTACGTTATTAGAGCCACTTTTATGTTTTTTATACAATGTATATAACAAGTGAGATTGTTAGGAGTTAGGTGTTGTACACATTGCAAGTTCTAATGTTTGGTATTAATGTAATTATTTGCAATGTTGAGCCCTCATAGAATGGGGCACCACACATTGAAGGAATCTTGATATTCCTTGAGTTGCACTCTCTATCACTTTGCTATTGTATGATACATGTAAGATAATATACGTCATGTAAGATGTATAAGTATCCATGATGGTTAAGGTATGTAAGAGAATTTATGATGCACATAACATGTGATAGCATGTAGGAGGGGGATTGCATAGAGGATTTCGAAGGAACCTTTGATTGGATAGTCATGTGTAAGAGGGTCATAAAAAGTAATTAGTGCTCTTATGGGGGTGATTTAAAGTTAAATATGACCCCCTTATTCATAGGGGTCAAATATGACATGGGAGGAGTTACATACCATTTTAAAAGGACTTAAACACATGGATCCAACTTAGAACAAGGTTTAGCTTATGGTTTGAGCCATGGTTTTGGGAAACTGTTTATGATTTCAATAATCTCCTTGACCTATATATTCAAGGCTTGGAATGGAGATTGTATGGTCAGTTCATGTAGGTACATTCTACCAATTTGTCTCTAGAGTTCAATGTTGAAGATCTCCATTGATGCATAGATATTGTGTAGTGTATTATAATATATTATTAATTAATATATTGAGTGTGATTGTTTCTAGGTTTTTATCCTTCATGGATTTTCCTAGGGTATATATTATGTCTCTTTCCATTGCCCCATTAAAATGCATGTAGATCTAGAATTACTTGCATAGTTTCTCTCATAGGATTATTTTATATCTAGTCTATTTTCCTTTCAATAAATAGATCATCAAGCATTGTAGTTCATCAAAAACTAAGTGAAGATAAACTAGAGACACATGAGGTGGATTTACTTGTAGGGTTATTCCATGACAAGTCAAATTAAGTCACATATGCCTTGAGCAAAAGACGTGTTTTATTATCCACAATGGTTATTAAATTAGTGGTCATGGACAAAATGAAGTATTTGTTTTAGGAAGTTTTTAGTTGTTTGGGGAAGTTTACTTTCCTCCTGTTTAGTGTTGAGTGATTTATGGCAACTTCTATAACTTGTCATGTTAACTCACTCTCCCACCTTGTCTCTTTTTGGCAAGTGTGTTGTATATATTTGTGTTGTTTGTTGTGAATAATGTAATGCACCATTATTTTCTTGCATGTCTATTTTTCCTCTTGTCAATTGCTCTTGTGTAGAAATATCTCTATTGTAGGAGAATTATTGTAGGCGATCTTGGCTTCTGTGAGTCCTTGTGTGACTCTTAACACATGCAACACATGAAAGATGTTAAAGTGTAAGTCAAGAAGCAACTACAAGAGAGAAGTGCCAAGTACAAAGCGCTAGAGGATGTGTGTAGAAGAGAAGATTTATTTAGAGGAGTTAGTCATGAACAATATTTATTTATAGGAGTTAGTCGTGGTACACTTGAGAAAAGAGTGGTTCCTTAGAGGAACTTATAATAAATTAAAACCCAAGAAGATTCACTTGTACAAAGTTTGTACAAATAATTTGAAATTTTTATATGAAAATCGAGTTGCTAAAAGGATTGGATATCTCACCTATATTCAATGTGTTTGTTCCCTAGAAAAGGTGACATAACTAAAGACAAAATACAACAAGAAAATATTAGTTGGAAGAAACAAATACCTAAACTTCCATGAGATGAAACAACATAAATTATTGATGGCACATCATAAGGAATACCCAATAAAGAAAGTGCAAATAATATCTCATTCGCTAGAAGGGTAAAGGGCCAAAAGAAGATTCATAGATAATTGAAGGATAAGTATGCCATTTGGGGTGGTTTTATCAGTCTTCCACAAAGTTATTTTTTGTGAGTACCAATCTCACAATTTCTTTTACCTAGGGTGTCTGATGTAGGAGCATCATAGGGGTTGAACAATCTTCATTGCCCATACATATTTTCTTTTATTTTGTTCTATTTTATTTTTTTGCACAATGGTTAGATGTTGTATTTGTATTTGTGAAGTGTGCATGTGGGTGTGTTTTGGAGCCTCATGAATCTACCATGGTAATGCAAAGACCATATGTTAAGGGAACAATGCCACATGGGCACACATGTTGAAGAAGAGTCTTGCCTTTGAAAATCAGAGCATGAAACTTGTAGAACTACATAAGCATAAGTTTATTATTTACATGCCATGTGTTGTAGTGCAAGTTTAGTAATTCCATGTTAGATCCAATCCATGCCTTGAAAGGTGGATATAGTAAATAATCCATTTAGAGATGAATTGGTGGAAAATGAATAAAACCTTACTGTTAGTTATGTGAATGTTAGATATGTGCAAGTGGCATAAATAGGAGTTCTAGAAATTGACAAGAAATCCACAATTGTGAATCAAATATGAAGGATCATGGGATCTTGGAGCTCTCATCATAGACAAGTGGTATATCAAGGATTTTTAATTTCTTCACCTATGGGAAGATTAACTAACACTATACCAACATAAATATGGACATTTTACTTTTGTAGGGGTGTTTGAAGTGGTGGTTAATATAAATTTTGAAGGTTAACCTAAAGGTGTGATAGGGTAGTCAAAGGCACAACTCTAGGATTAGCAAATGGATAGATTGTAATACACAGATTCTCTTTAAATAGGCTAAATATTGTTGGTAGGGTAGAATAGGTTGGCTAGAATGCATACATTTTAGCATGTCCCATAGGATGCAAAACTATTTTACATATGAATAAAGAAAACATGTTCTCTAAATTCTTCCATGGTCTTCTTATTATTGTACTTCTATTGTATAAAACTTTGCAATCATGAGTTATTTGCCCATTTGACTTGCTTAGCATTTGTATCATCTCTATTGCGATAATGGAGATGCATGCCATTAAATTTTAACATTATTTGAAAAAAAGAGAAGAATATAAATACAATTCATATAACAATGTAACAAAGAAGAGGGAGTGTCTAGTAGAAACACCTCTACTAAATACTAAAAGTGCTAGTGCATCTTTACACATTTTGTTGAGAAATCAATGAACAAATATATGCATAAATTGCTCAAATCCTATTATATAAAATATATGCATAAACTACTCAAATCCTATTATCTAAAATAGATAAACATGTTATTAACCATAAATTTGAAATGTAACATGAAGAAACACATATACTAAAAAATTAAAATCAAGAACACATAAAATTGGATGTACATGGAGAAGACCTTTCAAGAAAAAACTCGACTACTTAAGAGGCATCAAAATTGTATTAATCATAATGAAAGTGTTACAACAATACAATCTACTCCAAATATTTTATCCGACAACATTTTGAGAACATAATAATACTTGAAAATAACCACAACAAACCTCTATCCCATGCCTTTGATATATAGAGAAAATAGAAACAAAAACCATAAATAGTTTACAAAACAATGGATCAAAACCATGAGCCCAAACTAGGCACCCATATTCAAGTAAAAAATCTAATGCCCTATTCATGAATAGCATCTTTTTAGAATAGAATGTAATTCCCAAGTATGTATGCAAGAAGAAGTCAACTTGTAACTCCCAACCGCTCCATGAAGGTTGTACTTACAAGATACAACTCTTTGTATTGTAAAGTGACCTTTGACCTTTTTCCTCTTTCCATGTCTTCTTGCAATACTAATCATAACCAAAGAAAAATAGTTAGTACTATTGTCCCCACTAGGAACCATTCCATGTACTAAGGTACAAATACATTAATTATTCATTTACACATAATTAAATATGCTAGACATAGGAATTTGCAAGGTAGATATTACCTATACCAAAATTATCCCACTTGATATTCACATTGCAAAGACTCAAGAGAAATATAAAATGAATAAAGTATAAGATGCAAGACCCATGGCCTCCCTACACAAAGAGAACTTAGTGCTAATTGGTTTCGTAAGTGAATTCACAACATTGTATAAAGTGTCAAACTTCTAAATAATGACCTCACCACTCTCCACCATCTCATGAACAAAGTGATTCTACACATAAATGTTTTTGGTATGAGCATGGTACATGGGATTCCTAGCCAAATAAGTAACACTTTGACTCTCACATATGATCTTAAACACCTTGCATTCAAAACTAACTCCTAAACATAGTCTCTATGATTATACCACCTCTGTGGCAACTATATACTCTACTTCAGTAGTTGGTAATGCAATAATAGGTTCTCTCTTACTTATCTAATTTATAAGACTATCAAACAAAAAACATATAGAAAATAGTGGACCTTTGACTATCCAAGTCACTTGTCCAATCTAAATAAACAAAGACTAATATGTATAATAATTTACCCACAATGTTAGAACCATAATAACATAAGAAATAATTAAAAGTTCCTCATAAATATGTAAATACTCTCTTAACATAAGTCTAATGCTCTTTACTAGGGTTAGACAAAAACTTGCTAAGAAATCCCATTGCTTGGGAAATATCTAGTCTAGTACATACCATTACATACATCAAGATACCTACAACACTATCATAAGACACATTATACATCTTGATGCAGGAGCATTCAGAAGAATTCAGAACCATTGAGACAGTTGATAGGAGCTTGAATATGCAGATAAAGTGACCTTGGAGAATTCTAGATTTTGAGTATGAGGGGATATGGATCTAGACTTAGCATCCAGACTTAGGAAATTACAACATGTCAAGAATTCAGATTGTTTGGTTTTGATTCCAGAAAGTTATCGTTGTTTGAAGATTGACTATTCTGACAGAACAGAGCCGACTGTGTTTAGTGAAGTGGAATCGACTTGCGGATCATTTCTGTGACTTGTGGAGCCAAAAGAAGAATTAGTTGATGAAGTTTAAGGACTTGGCTGACCTGTAGTGAGGTCCATGTGAAGTTTTACGTAGTTGTGAAGATGTGCCTTATGTTTAGGCCTGACCTATTTAGTGTACATGTTACATAAGCTAGCCGATGTAATCCGACCAACTTGTTGATGATTTGTAAGCTTGCGGATGATATAAATAAGACCAAATGGATTGTTTCTAAGCAGTGATCGATAGCACGAAGACATGAAGTGAGATCTGAAGTTGTTTTGATCCAGAGGAGTAGCAGAATAGAGTAGAAGGTAGAGCAGGAAGAAGAATGAGTTGTAGAGCAGAGAATTGAGTTGTAGAAGAAGGAAATCATGAAATAATATTGTTGTATGAATCTTTTGTAATCCCTGGGCTGTAGCCTAGCATCTGTAAAGCCCTTGAGGCATGTGTAATTCGATTTGAAGTATACTATATGAAGAATGAGCTTTGAAGGTTGGGTTTTTCCCTGTTAGGGTTTTCCCAGGATAAATCTGATGTTATGTGTTCATGAATATCATTTACCTTTATGTTGATTAGCTGTTAGCTTCCGTTGGATATCTATTATGATCATGGAGTTAATTGTTTAAGGCTGCAAGGTTGGACAGTCCCTCACTGGACCCTCCTACCTTGACTGCATCACATATCCTCCAAATCATCATTTGAGTTAAAACACTAATCCAATGAAACCTTAGTTCCTACAGGTAAAGGAATACTCATTGGTTTACAATCTTTCATAGAAAACCATTGCAAAATATTGTCAATGTAATTACTCTGACTAAGACAAAGCTTTATGTGAACTTGTTCCCTACTAATTTCCACTTTTAGATCAAATATTTCTACCCCTTAATCCTTCATATAAAATGCACTACAAAGCTAAGTTATAGCTCCCTAATCATCCCTTTGCCATTACAAATGAACATGTCATCAATATATAAGACAATAATTAGCAAATGATCATTAATAAATTTAACATAAAAATAATGATCTTCACTTCTAACAAAACCCAATTTCAATGCAAAAGCATCAAACTTTTGATACCACATTCAAGATAATTGTTTTAAAACATACAATAACTTTTTAACTTGTAAACCAAATTTTCTTTCTCTTTTTACCACAAATCCATCAAGTTGTCGCATCTAAATTTCCTTTTTAAGATCCCTATGCAAGAAAGAAATTCTAACATTCATTTTCTCTACTTATAATAGAAAGAAAGAATCTAATGAAAGATAATTTAGTGACAAAAGAGAAAATTTCACTATAATCAACTCCCTCTCTTTACGAGTAGCCCTTTGCCATTAATCTAGCTTTATTCCTACTTATCATTTTATTTGACTTGAAATACCCACTTGTGACCAAAATACTTCCTTCCCTCAAGCAAACTCACTAGATCACAGGTGTCACATTTATCAAGTGCCATCATATCGTCCTACATGGCCCCATTCTAAGACTCACATTCCTTTGAACAAAGATATATTAATTAAGTAGCAAGTAGTACTCACAGCCTCATCCCAAAAACATCGATCCAAATGTGTACCACTAATTATACTTTTAGCTCTTTCAATCACGATTTAGTTTATTTTCTTTACAATACAATTTTGTTGTGGTGTATAGGGGTGGTATTTTACCTCACAATACCTACATGTCTATAGAAATTATCAAATTCCTAAGAGTAATAATCACCTCCATTATTAGATCTCAACATCTTTGTTTTCCTATTTGACCATTTCTCAACAAGGGCCTTCAAATACTTAAACTTAGAGAAAATTTTATATTTAGATCTAAAAAAATAAACCCAGGTGTATCTTGAGTAATTATCTATAAATGAAACATAATATCATGATTTACCAATAGAACCAACATCCACGAGATCAAACATATCAAAGTGAATAACCTCTAAAATACCTTTTTCTCTAGTACTTTCCATAGGAAAAGAAATTCTATTCTACTTTCCAAACACACAAATGTCATAGAAGTTAAACTCATTAGAATAATAAAAAAGATATCAATCATATTTTTATTAATAATTGTTTGAAGACCCCTTTTTCCAATGTAGCCTAAATGTTTTTGATTAGATAAAAGGGTTAACAAGGGACCCTACCCTTACAAGAGCCAAAAGGCTAAGGAAAAATGGGTCCCCACAAGCGGACCATAGACAAACAATGCCACAAGGGAAAAAAAAGTGGTATAACAAGCAAAAGAGCCACAAAATGTATGAAACAAGTGTACACAAATAACAAAAAATAGTTGTTCACACACGCAAGGCCCAAAATAGAACCAAGAAATGAAGGGACCAAATCCCTTTACAACAAAGTTAAACCATAAAAATAAAATAATATAAAATATAGAATGATTACAAAGATATTTGATATTTACTAAGGAGTGAAAGCATCCTTAAATAAGAGTTTACAAATGCTTTATCTGGAAAGGATAAGAGCGACAACTAAGCGACAACTAATAAAGCAAAAAGATAAGAAATTAACTAAAAGAATAAAGAATATTCCTAAAGTCTATCCTAAAGACTAATTAACCATTAAATATTACAATTATACTTTAATACTCTCTTTTAATGATCAATCTACTAACTACACCAAGCTTAACCTAAAATTTTACGAATTTGTTAGGACCTAAAGACTTGGTAAGAATGTCCGCAGTTTGATCCTCATAAGTACAATACTGCAACATCACTGATCCATCTTCTACAAGTTGCTGGATGAAATGACAATGTAGTTCTACATGTTTGGTATGCTTGTGGAGGACTAGATTCTTGGCAAGCTTTAGCATCCTTTGATTGTCACAAAACAAGGGTGAAGGCACTGCTTGAGAGATCTACATTTCAGAAAGCATCCTCCAAAGCCATATTTCCTCACATGCTGCTTTGACTATTCCTCAATACTCTACTTCTATTGAGGAAAGAGCTAATACATGTTGCTTCTTGCTGGTCCATGTGACTGTACCCATGCCAAGACTGAAAAAATATCTAGAAGTGGATTTTCTATCATCAACAGAACCTGCCCAATCTAAATTTGTGACCACAACTAGCTTAGGATCCTTGCTTCTGCTGTACAAAATGCCAAAATCAAGTGTCCCTTTCACATATCTCAGCATCCTCTTTGCTACAACCCAATGATCCGCCTTTGGTGCTATGATAAATCTAGAAATGAAACTCACAACATAGCTCAAATCAAGTCTAGTGGCTATAAGGTATATAAGGCTGCCCACTAGTTGCCTGAATGCTGACTCATTTACTACCTTTGAGTTTGTTTTGGTTGAAAGCTTCTGCCCTTTCTCCATAGGTGTAGATGATATTTGCAATTTGTCATCCTGAACTTGTTGAGCAAACTCTTGACATATTTGGATTGAGAAATAAAAATACCACCACCTATTTTCCAAAATTCTACACCTAGGTAGTAATGTAGGAGGCCTAGATTGGTCATGTCAAAAGCTTTATTTAGATTACATTAGATTTGTTCAATCAAATGTGCCTCACTACCTGTAATAATGATATCATCTACATAAATGACCAGTAGCATGATCTCACTGCCTACACTTTTGACATACAAATTTGGATTTGAAGGACTTTGCTGGAATCCTTGTTCAACCAAATACCTATAAATTTTGATGTACCAAGCCCTAGGTGCCTGCTTCAGGCCATATAGAGTTTTCTTCAGTTTGCATACCTGATGCTCCTTTCCTACAACTTGAAAACCCTGAGGCTATGACATGTACACCTCTTCCTCCAATTCACCATTAAGAAAGACACTTTTTACATCCATTTGATGGACTTTCTATCCAAACTGTGCTGCCATGATTAGAACTAAACGAGTGGTACTCATCTTTGCTGTAGGAGCAAAGGTCTCCTCATAGTCAATGCCTTCTCTCTGTGAGAACTATTTTTCTACCAAATGAGCTTTGTACTTGTCAAGAGTACCATCTACTTTGTACTTGACTTTGTACACCCATTTGCAGCCAATGGGTTTCTTCCCTGATGGAATATTTGAGAGTTCCCAAGTCTTATTTTCATAAGACTTTTCATGTTTAATGGCCATGGCCTTTTGCCATTCAGGTTTTCCTTTTTCCTCCTCAAACACTTGTGGCTCAAAAAATCCTTGAATGTTAGCCATTAGAGCAAAGTTTACTATGTTTTGCTTTCTCTTGCCTTTGGATGATTTGCCATCAATCATTTCACTAACCCAAACATCGCCAATGGTGCTTTCCCACCACTTTGGTCTCTTCTTAGGAACCTCTGCATCCAAATCACCATTGTGTCCATGACTTGCGATGCCTATTTCTGTGTCATTTGGATGCTAATCCAAGTTATCATCAGGAAATGTAGGTACCGTTACTTTCCAGGAGACTCCACATGCTCAAAATCTCCCCTTCAATTGGAGATAAGTGAAGCTGGACACCTAAATCCTCATCCTTAATAGGATGATCTATAGTAATCTTGATTTATGAAGAGAGATAAAAAGGCCCAGCTTCTTCATCAATCACCACATCTCTACTGAAATTTGAGCGGTTAGTGTCAACATCAATTAGCCTATAGGATTTTATGATTGTCACTATATCCTATAAGCATTAACTTCTTACTCTTAGGGTCTAATAGTTCTATTTGCATTTGGAATCTAGGTGTATGCAATAAAACCAAAAACCTTAAGATGACTAATATTTGGTTTCCTCCCAGACCAATCTTCCTTTGAGGTCTTCTCCTTCACTACCAGTGTTGGAGACCTATTGAGTAGGTAAATTGCAGGGTAGACTGCCTCAATCCAAAATTTCTTGAGAACACTCTTGTTCTCCAACATACACCGAGCCATCTCTGTAATAGTATAGTTTCTCCACTCAACTACTCCATTATGTTGTGGAGTATAGGGTGTTGTATATTGCCATTTTATTCTGTGTTTAGCACAAAAGTCATTGAATTTGTTTGAACAAAATTCACCTCCATTATCAGACCTATGAGTGATTATTGAACAACCGGACTATTTTTCTACTAATGCTTGGAACTTTTGAAATTCCTTAAACACATCTGATTTTAACTTCAAAAAATACACCCACATTTTCCTACTAAAATCATCTACAAACAGAAGAAAATATCAGGCACCAGTGATCGACGCCATGTTCATTGGTCCACAAACATCTGCATGAACTAGCTGAAGGGCTCTCTGTGTTCTCCAAGCCTGTCCTTCCTTGAACAAAGTTCTGTGCTACTTCTCTAATTGGCAAGCTTTGCACACACCTTGTATTTTCTATTGGATTTCAGGTAAACCCTCTACCAAATTCTCTCGATCCAACTAAGAGAGATAAGATAGGTTGAGGTGCCCATACCACTGATGCTAAAGTATATTGATAACAAATGCACTCTTGGCTACCAATGCCTACTCCTAAACCTCTCCAGTATCAACCAACCGATACAACCCATGATCTTTGATGCCAACTGTAATGGTTTTCTTAGACTCCTTGTCAACTATATAGAGTTTGTGTTTTCTAAATATGACATTCAAATTGGGCCTATGTTGCATAATTTGACTGACTGAGAGAAAATTAAGCTCCATTCCTGGCACATAGTACACATTAAGAAAAATGAGATTTTTCCCTCTAGAGGATATTTGAACATTTCCTCTGCCAGTAACTGTGTACTCACCACCACCAAAGATCACTACATCTAAGAAAGTTGTGTACTCCATGAACCAATCATCCCTATGGGTGAAATGTTGAGATGCTCCACAATCTATGTACCACGTAGATGATTTTGATTGATCTATTGGTCATTTGGCCATGAAAGCATAGAAGGCTGACTCCTCCTTAGAATGCTTTGCAACATGAGACTTTGGTGGAAGCCCACCCTGGTTGGTTTTCTTTTCAACCAACCTCTTTTTGTAGTGCTTCTTCATATGACCAAGTTTACCACAATAGTGACATGTGATATTTTTTAGACTCTTTGAAGTATCTGTTGGTTCCCAAAATTGCAGCTTGCTAATCCTAAGGGTATGCCAGATCCTATGGTCAGACTAACAAGATTTTGGCCAATGAAATGGAGTGACCCTATTTGGTTTATTACTCCCTACACTTCAGGCTCTGCTAGACCTAGGCAGGTGTAGCCTAATAATTAAGCAGATTATGAACTTTAAAAGTTGTGCGTACTTTTGACTATAGCAATCTATTTCTTAATGGCATGTGAGTGTGGAATAGATATAAGACTAATAGCTAATCCTACTCCTAATGTTTGAAATTTGAATGTGTGAATAAAGTTTTATGAAGTATTATTTTATAGTGTGACCAATGCTTTCTATCTACTTTGGGCAACAGAGTCAAGATGTGTATGATAGGTGTGTCCTCCCTCTTGGCTTAACTTGAATTATTTGGCACTTTTCAATTGTTTATACTTTGTATAAACGTGCAAGGTTGTCAGTTATTAGGCTCTTCTTACAAATCCCAATGATATCTTTCCAAGTTACTATGACTATTTGAAAGGATTTTAATTCTTGCTGGAAGAAAACTAATTAAGATGATTTATTTAAAAGGATTTTAATTCTGGGCAGAAACCAATCAACATGAATCACACAAAGGCAACAAATGTGTCTTGCCAAATTAAATATATGCTTGATACACTCAATCTGAATAACAAGGAAATACCACTCTGGAGACATCAAGATAATGTATATGAATTAATTTCAACAAATAATTGAACACCAAAAGGTTAGCCACCAGATTATAGTATTCTTTCTCCGTTAAATTGCTTCAGATGATTTTACAATATGCATCAGAAGTCTTCATTTTCTGGTATATTCTATCTACTATCTAATCCCATTGATGATGATCCTACTACTGATGATCTTTCATTTTTGATTTTTATCTCTCATATATATTATATTTTCAAGGGTTATGACCCTTCACATATATGTCTAGTGCAACTCTTCACTTAATTAATTATCTAGATCAAAATATTTTAATTTTAATCTCCTTGATCTTTGCACTCTCGTGAAAATGATTTTAATGATTATTATAATCCTTCCTTTGCTGGTGATTTCACTTCGTATTTACTTGTATGTATTTTCACCCGAAAAATGTTCTTTGGGTAAAAATAACTACCCACTCCAAGATTTTTATGTTCTCTTGATTCCTAGGGTAAAAATGTTTTACTTCTGAGGGGAAACATTTTGCAATTGCATTTTACATTATTGACAAAATAATATGCCCCAAAGTAACATCAAATTCACGGTGATTATTTTAATAAAACTTTACTTTGCACTTTATGCAATTCATGCACTTTTCATTTTTGTTCCATTGAAGGGCCTACAAATATAATCCATAGACCCGTATGATTGAGTTGAATGATGGGTCTGGTTTCATCCCTGTCACCAAGAACTATACATTCATGGTGTTTCAGTTGGACACTAGCTTTGATATGAAATTTAGAATCAGAGACCTGTTAAATGAATATTATAATTTGAGCAATAGTTATAAGAGATGGAGGCTACCCCTAAACAGGCCTCAAGATGAAGGGAATAGGCTCAGAGTATTCTCAGGGGTTGAGGATCCACCCTATTCTATATATTTGTTTGAGGAATATTTTAGATACACCTATTATTCTGTCTGCCAATTGCTTGGCCTGGATGCCCCTCTGTTCATGGAAGTTGCACCAATGGTCCTTACCACAGATGTACAAAGACAAGATGCATGGCTTCTGGACTATGCTAAATACCTTGCTAATGATCTTCACAATGATTTGATTGCTATAAAAAATGGAGGTGGTAAATTCATGCATTATTCTTTGTTCATGCATCTTATCTTATATGAGGGGTCATAGAATATGTGTATGTGGGATGAATGTTTGAGAGTGAGAGACTTGGATAGGGATGGAAACATCAAACATGTACATATGTGGACAACTATCTAGGATAGTAGATGTGAAAGATCTCATTATCTATATTTTGAAGAGTATTTTGTAAAGCTTGTGTATATTTTGCTGGTCCATCCATGTGAATACAACTTGTCAATAGAGGTGTAGAAATTTCTGAGGCCAAAAGACAAGAATGAAAGTGGAAAATTCAATCACAACTAGGGTGATTGGTATGCTTACAATGACTGCATAAAGATTAGAGTCTTCGGGTATGAGGGACCGCCATTCTTGCTACCAAAAACATGTCCTGATAGAATTGCCTATTTAGAAATTGTGAGGCAATTAGCTTACTCTAACTTTATGCATCTTAAAAGTTACAATAAGCAGTCGATGCCTAGTACTTTGTGTTTTGGAGATTTCATAGTTGTTGCAGAGAAAGGATATCAATTAATTGATAAAAAATTAGAACATTACAGAATGCCTGCAGGAAATGCAAGAGAGAATTTTGATCTAGAGCATTTCAAAAACAGTGTCAATGTTAGTAAAAAATTAAAGGGGTATCACCATGTGCTATTCATTGATGATGATTTGATCAGAAATGGTGATGAGAACTGTGCAGTTGAGAAAATAAATCTATATCATAGAATAATGCTGGCAGAGGCTTGGAGGATAGCTTAAAATCCCACTTACAAACGAGCTTTTATCGAGGTTAATGATCCCATTGAGAGGTTAGACACATTAGTTGTACATGCATCAGAATTGACTGGGGATGTTCCCGTTGGGGTTTTTGAAAAGAGAAGTAAGAACATCAGGGAGACACAAGCTGAGTATGAAGTACCTTTAGGCTATCTTTCCCCTTAGCCTACACCAGACATTAGCTTCTCTAAGGAAGAAGATTTTGAGAGTGGAGATGAAGGTGTGCAGGTCCTTCAGCCTATGATTGAAGAATATGAACCCCCTATACAAAGGGAAGCTGTAATGATGGAAGCTTCTGATGAACTCTCTGATGACATTAGGCACAGTGCAATTAAGAATTTCATTTCTGATGATGATTTTATCAAATCTGCTAAGTTTAAAGCATTTTGTATGAATATAAAGGCAAACTAACTAGGGAAAGAATAAAGAATCTCACCCTTGATCTAGAAGCAGAAGCCTTGAAAGAGTTGCAGGCAGAGATAGACAGGGAGATGGAGACTATAACCCTAGAAAAGGGAAGAGCACTACTTGAAGAAGCAAAAGTTATGCTAGTCTTCAGGTGGGACATGACCTCAGCCATTGTTTTTGACAACTTTAGAAGAAATTAGGACAAAAAGGTGCAATTGAGTATTGAAGCAGTGGACAAGATTAAAATAGGGTCAGGATATGATCCTGATAAAACAACATTACTAATGTGGGCCTTGTACCCACCTAATAAAATACCTCTTATCATTAATAATCCAAATGAAGCATTTGGTCACCTCCTGATATGGCGAGTTGAGGACACAAATCCTATGGAGACTGTTGATTTAAATGTTAATGTTTTTAGATTTACAAGGGCCCAAATTGAGAAATTGGTAAAAAATAATAAGATGTACATGGCAGGGAATGAGAGACTAAGACAGGAAGTTGCTAGCTGTAAAGACAAACTGCCATCCACATCAAGCAGTTATTCACCATGGTTGGAAGCAGATAAGAAGGTGGTAGAGGATAGAGCCGAGGCCACCTATTGGAAAGTTAAAACTGAGAAATTTTAGAAACGTATTGATTAGTTAGAAACAAAAATAAAGTCTGTTAAATATAAAATGGCTTCATAATTGATTGAGAAAAGATTCAAGAAGATGATGGAGAATAGTGATAAGGTATGGGAGTTACATAAGAGAACACACAATGCCTACCAACAGCATACAAGATTACACCTCAGAATACTGAAAAAGAAAGAGGACTTGAGAGCCAAAATAGATGTTAATACACAGGTGTTTAAGGAGTATGATGAATTGATCAGTATGCATGAGAGGTTTAACACTTTGTTAATAGAGGATCTTGGTTATTTCGATCAACATTTGGATATGGCTTTCCTTAGTTTCTTTGATAATGAAGGCAATTTACAAGAACAAAGCATTTGGAAAAATGAATTGGCTCAATTGTTACCAATAGCTCTTGAGAAAGTCAATGATAAAGACAGGGTGATGGATAACACACATATACAGCTAGAAAGAATTTTCACTTTGGAATCTGTCATGAAAGACATAATCTCCATAGATACTTATGCAACTCAAGAGTATATTGATCACATTGCCAAGATTAACTTGTTCATCTCCAGAGCAGCATAAAGGGGTCAAGAGGCATTGTACCAATCATGTCTACATCCTCAGCTGATTAAAAATAGAAGACAATGGTTAAGAAATAAGCTAAAGAAGCTAGAAAATCTGGAGAATTCTTTGACCCTCAATTTTGCCAATGCTAATTCAAGAATTTTTGTATATTAAAAATACAAAGAAGAAATCAAGATATGTTGCATCTAGAATAGCAGGCAAAGCATGTTCGTCAGATACTGCATCATTGGAGAGGAGAACCTTGTCAGGGCTGCGGTCATGGGTTCTCTATGGTGATTAATAGATCCAGATCACGACTAGTACTGACGCCCAGATTAATTTCCTTATCTGATTCTTAATTATGTTTCATAACAAATGTTAGCTATTTGAAAAGGTGTAATTTAGGAAGACATATTGTTTCAGCTTGAAGCTGGTCTGCTTCCTGCACATATAAGGGAAACCAAGGCCAAGTTTATGATCATTAGTAGTAGAAGAACAATCATAACACATACAATATTATAATTATATTTTTAGTCATATTTGCAGAACAAAATATAGAGAATTCTATGAATATTTGAAATAATCTAATGGGCAAGAAGGTTTAATCAATGGATTTATCTTTAGTGTTCAACTACTTTTTTAATATTCATTCTTATGAGTTATTTGGCTGTCTCCATATTGGTCTTTTCTAGCTATTTAAATCATTTTGATTTATCAAGGCACATTTGCTGTCTATGTGTGATATGCTTGATTGGTTTCTATAATAAGTTGATTTAAGTCCTTCTAAGTGATTTTTGTTTATTGGTCTCTGTCCAGAGTTAAAACCCTTTAAATGAGTCATCTTAGTAGGTTTCCTTCAACTTGGAATTAAAATCCTTTCAGACAATCACAATAGCTTGGAAATATATCAATGGGATCTATAAGGAGAGTCTAATAACCAATAGTCTTGCACGTTTATACAAGGTATAAACATCCCAAAGTGCCAGGTAGTTAGAGTTAAGCCAAATAGGTAAGTCTGCAATCACACAAATCTTGACCCCATTAGCCCAATAAGAATAGGCACTGATCGCAGTCAAATTTGAAATCATAATCTTTTGAATTTAGCTATCACTCTTCTATTTATTCCCACACTCATATGCCACTAGGAAATAGATTACCATAATCAAAGTATATACATCTCCTAAATCTTCCTAAACTATTGAAGGTACACTCGCCTAGGTCCAACAGAACCTAAAGAGTAGGGAGTCTAAAACCATATAGGGTTGCTCCATTTCATTGGCCAAAAACATTTCAAACCTAACCATACAGCCTGACATCCTCTTAGGATTTGCAACCTGCATTTTTGAGACCTGACAGAATTGGTGAATCGGTTGGGGATAACTCCATAATATTTGGCCAATCAAAGATTCAAGAAAATGAAGGAATCATAACTCTGCTGGTGGAAAAGACCCAGGAGATAATATCATTCCTCTCTAAGAGAGGTGGCGACTCTAAAACAAGATCTCAGTCTCTTGCAACATGGATGGTAGGAGATCCAAGACAAATGATAAAAAGTTGAATGATAAGTGATCATCTCCACCTTCAAGGGTCCCTGCTAAGAAGAATGGAATATCAAATCAGTTAGAACGCACTCAAACTAATAGCTAGAGTACTCAAGAAAATACATCAGAACAACCTCTACTAACACATAACAGTTTTACTCCTTTGCATGAATCAGAATTTCATGAAGGATTCCAATAAAAAATTAATCCTACCTAGTCTAAACAAAACAATTTTAGTGATATTCTATACCAATATAGACCCGACCCTCAAAAGTAGCTTGAATTTGAGGTACAACTTGAATGGGAAAGGATACAAATGCAGGTAGAATATGATTATAAAATGGTACTGCAACATGGTGGCAAAATTCAAAATGAGTTTATGGGTCAAATGGCATCCTTGGAGACTCAAGGTAGTCCACAAAAGGACACACAAAATGCTTATGAGGTACAACAAAACTTATAGAAATTACAGGAGGAGCTTAGGTTAGCCAAACTAAAAGAAGAGGAAGAACAAATAAAGCAAGAGTTGCAACAAATAAAATCTCGATGTGCAACAACCAACTCAAAGTATATACCCCCCATAAGCAAAGTGGGCATGCTCCTACAAGCAATCCATAAGGGTCACATCAAAGTGTAAGTGGTTTAAATGCTTCAAAAGCACCATGAATCCAGGTAACACTAGTTATGTGTAGCAGAACATTCCACCACGAAACCCAAGAACACATAATGTTCATATGACTTCCCAACATATGGCTAATACCTATCCACCTCTTGGTCAGCAACATGTTCCACCTCGCCAGCAAAATGTACATGGAAATATAAACCCACACCATAATGTACAACAACATGTTCCTCACCACCGCCACCAACAATACCAACCAAATCAAAACCTGCAAGGACCCCTGAATATAAATAGATACAGGCAGCTGGATTTATCTGGGTATCAGATCTGTCATGATCCCATTAACAATGATTTGAGAAATGTACTCCCAAAGTTTTCTAGGAATAATGCTATTTCAATAGAAGAACATATCAGAAACTTTGAGACAATTATGGATAGCTATGATGTGCAATATGAAGATGTCCTCATGAAATTGTTTATGCTATCCCTGATCGAAGATGCTAGGGATTGGTATAAGAATTTTCTGGATGCTTCAATCAGTTCTTTTGAAGACTTTAAAGATCAATTCAAAGAACAATATGGAAATCAATGTGACCCTAATTTTGTTGTGCATGAATTGACAGGCATACAAAAGTACCATAATGAATCAGTTGTGGATTTCAACCAGAGGTTCTCCAAAATATACAATAAAATCTCACCTGAGTTGAAACCTCTGGATGGTGTGGCACTGGCTTTATACTTAAAAGCCTTTGATCCCAAAACTGGACATGAACTCAAAAATAGAGCTCCTATTACTCTTGCAGAAGCTCAGAAGGCTACTATGAATATTAAGAATAACAGAAGAGCTGCTGGGAAAATTGGCAAAAAAGATAATATCTGAATTCCTCAAAATTCAAATAATCACCAAACTAGGCAAGCAAACTATTATAGAAATGAGAGGCCTAGGTTACATGATATGCCATACAACACTAATTGGAAGGATGGGAGACCTGTGGATAGCAGACAAAAGCAAAATTATAGTAAATACACCCCTGATCCCTAGAAGAAACACGAGACACATGTGGAAGAAAATAATCCATGGTGTTTAGCATGCAACCTACCACATTCACCTGAATACTGTGTAGTGGCGTATTCATTACAAGAAAATAAAATATCTTATGATCAGGACAGGGATGATCATACTATAAACATGTTAGGAATGAGACCTCACCAAATTGATGAAGAGTACTCATCCTTTGAAGAAGATGGGTTTGAATACGATGTGAGCAACCAAAGGTATAATGTTAACCTGGGTCAATAAGTAATCTTCTTTGCTCAGGAAGATAATAATGAAGGAACCACTTATATACCCAATACAGTCCCACATTTCCAATTAAGAAAACCAACCGAGGAAGAGAAAAGAGCCCTTACAATTGCTGATGTGGCTCAGGATAGAAGTAATTACAATCTGAGGAACAAAACCATAAATGTAGATCAGGGAACACCTAGAGGCTTGTTCATCAAAGAGATAAATCATAAGAAGGGTGCCCTAGATAACTAGAAGAAAGGAGAAACTAAAAAAGATACACACAAGGAAACAACAAAGGTTGAGTAAAATAAGACAAAGGACAATGCTAAACAATAGTCTGAGGAAAAAGGCTCCAATAAGATAGAAAAAATAGATCAATTAATCACTACTCCCTCATTTGACATAACACAAGCATTGTCTCAAATAAAGATGTTAGTACCATTACTAGAGATGATGAAAATAGATGAATACAGGGACAATGCTCTCAAATTGATTTCTATCATACCGAACAAACAACAAAAGCAGAACAAAAACAAAGAAGTGTCAGAAATCAAGATAAATAATACTGGACAAGAGATCATGAAAACACCTAAAATTTATCTTGGTGATACCATAACAAAGAATCCTTCCCAGGTGGACCCATTTTATATAACACTATTGATTAATAACAAACTGGTAAGAAATTGCATGATCGACTCCGGAGCAACAATAAACATCATGCCAATAGCTGTTATGAAAGAATTAGGCTTGTGGGTGGACACAACATAAGGTAAATGCTATGCAATGGACAATAGGTCCATCCCAGTTGTTGGAGTCATGAAGGATGTAGAATTGAAATTGGCCTCATGTCCTGAAGCCACTTACATAACTGATATAACTGTAGTAGATACTGCACCATACTATGGTATGTTGTTATCCAGACAATGGACTACTGTAGTAGGAGGAAATGTCCAATTGGACTTATCATATGCAACAATACCATTAAATGGAAATGAAGTCAGGCTGTGTAGAGAGCCAAGATATGAAAATATTATAGAACGTCTTGATCCAAACCAGATGAATTCTTTTTGTGACGTGGATCTTGGAAGTTTCAGAATCAAAAAATCATAGCCTGAATTGCAAAATACAGAACCAATCAATAGAGAGACCCAGATAGATGAACATGGTGTATGGCAAATGTATTTTGATGGTGCATGTAGTAAAGGGGGGAATAGAGAAGCGGTGATATTCATTTCACCGACTGGCAAGACATTCAAGTATTCATTTTTGTTAACTTTTGAATGCACTAATAATATTGCTGAATACGAGGCATTGTTGTTGGGTTTAAACATTGCCTTAAGATACGGGATTAAACTACTATCAGTGTATGGAGACTCTGAACTAATTGTCTCACGAGTCAGGGCAAAATATTCATCAAAAGACAAGAGGTTAAAGCAATATAGAAATACTGTTTGGGACACTGTTGAACTTTTTGATACATTCCCTATAGACTGGGTAGAAATATTAAAAACCATAATGGGAGATTTCCTGGCAAATGTATCCTTGAAAAGAGATGATATTACATTATCAGGAATAACAAAAGTAGAATTCAAGACTAGACATGCAATCCCTGATAATATCTATAATTGACAAGTGTTCAACGATGATGATGACCTGATCAAATTTCTTCATTGTGTAGACCAATATGAATCCCAAGAAATAAATTTCAATGCATTTGTGGAAGAAGTAGATGGTAAGGAAACTCTTTTTGGCCAAGAGGTGGTACAACTCAAAACAAACAAAATACCAAAAGGTCTTGTGGCCCTAGCAAGAGTATTCGATGGACATGACAAATTTAATCTCAAACCTATACCAGTCAATCTTAAGGATGTTGAGGAAATCAATATTGGAATAGAGATGGCTCCTAAAAAGGTGTACATTGGAAAAAAGATCAGCCCTAAAGTCAAAGAAATGCTTATAGCCCTACTTAGAAGATATAAACATGTGTTTTCTTGGTCTTATGATGATCTAAAAGCATATAAAGAAGATTTATTCTAGCATGAAATACCATTGAAACCTGATGCTAAACCATTTAGACAAAAACAAAGACCCATAAATCCCACATTAGCACCTAAAATACAAGAGGAGCTCATGAAACTCAGAGATGGTGGAATAATAAAGCCAATTAGACATTCTTCTTGGGTCTCAAATTTGGTGCCAGTAAGAAAGAAAAATGGGGACATAAGATTATGTGTCGATTTCAAAAATTTAAATATCTCATCACTCAAAGACAATTATCCACTTCCAAACATGAAAGCAATGCTACAAAGGGTGACAGGATGTGAATTGTTGTCTATGATGGATGGCTTCTTAGGGTACAACCAAGTGAAAGTCAAGGAATCAGAACAATATAAAACTGCTTTCACCACACCTTGGGGTACATATGTGTATGTGAGAATGCCTTTTGGCCTCACAAATGCTGGAGAAACATTTTAAAGGGCTACGGATGTAGCTTTTGCTGACCTAATCAATACTATAATGGTGGTTTATCAAGATGATCTGACAACATATTCCAAAAAGGCTGAAGACCACTGTGTACACCTAGAAAAAATCTTTATCAGGGTATTAGAATATGGCATTTCCTTAAACCCAAAGAAATGTCATTTTTCTGTGATAGAAGGCAAATTGTTAGGGCACATAGTCTCAAAAGAGGGAGTAAGGATTGATCCTGAATGAGTGGAAGCTATTGATAAAATTTCCATTCCAAAAACTATAAAAGCCATCCAGTCCTTCTTTGGACAAATTAGCTTTGTCAGGAGATTCATATCAAACTTTGCAGAGATTGTCAAGCCAATCTCAAAGATGTTAAATACAGGTTCAAAAGTTGATTGGACAGAAGAGGTTGTTGATTTTTTTGTGTCAATTAAGAGAGCAATTAAGGAAGCACCTGTATTAAAATCTCCAGACTTTGACAAACCATTTCAGATATTTTCTTTTGCATAATTTCACACAGTGGCAGCTGTAATGCTACAAAACAATAATGAAGGATATGAACAACCCATCTCATTCTTCAGTAAATCACTTCAAGGGATAGAATTAAAGTATGATATCACTCAAAAGCAAGCTTATGGCCTGGTAAAAGCAGTCAACGCATTTAGGCCTTACTTGGTGGGGGCAAAAGTGATTGCTTATTTTCCCAATGCTACAGTTAAGGATGTATTTGTTCAAACTGAGGTCATCGGACGAAGATGCAATTGGCTAAATCATATTCAGGAGTTTGATATTGACATTCAAATTACCAAACTAGTGAGGGGACAACGGTTAGCCAAGTTAATGGCTGAATCTAACTTGGAGGCCTCACAGATATGCAATGTAAAGAAGGAATGTGACATGATTGCAAGCATTGAACATACACCCTTGTACACCAATGTGATATATTATCTCAAACACATGAAGTGTCTTGAAGGGTTAAATGACAATCAAAGAAGAACCTTAAAGATGCATGCTTCAAAATATGTGTTCATGGATGGGGATTTGTATTGGAAAAATAGGGATGGTGTCTTATTATTGTGCTTAGATGAAACACAAGTAGAATGGATCTTGCAAGAAATGCATAGAGGTGTATGTGGAGGACACTCCTCAGCAAAAACCACTGCCCATAAGATACTGAGAGTAGGCTATTATTGGCCTAAAGTTTACAATGATGCCCACAGATATGTAAGAAAGTGTGAAGCATGTCAGGAGTTTTCTGCAAAATTGAATTATCAAGGAGCCCTACCCATGAGATTAATGCAAGTTAAAGCACCTTTTCACCAATGGGGAATTACCTTTATAGGGGAAATCATAGAAAAATCTAGTGGTGGACATAGATGGATCTTATTGGCCACTGATTATTTTACAAAATGGATAGAAGCAATTCCAACAAGGCAAGCCACTAGCAGAGTAGTGATTAATTTCCTACAAGAGAACATTATTACTAGATTTGGGGTCCCTGTAAGGCTCATCACAGATAACAATATGTGCTTTAGATCAGAAGAGTTTAATACATTCTATGATTCCTATGGCATAACAATTTCATATGCTTCACCATACCAACCTCAAGCCAATGGGCAGGCAGAATCGAGTGACAAAAGTATTATAAAAATAATCAAGAGGATGTTGGACAATAACGAGAAAGCATGGGATTCCAAACTGAAAATGGTTCTATGGGAAGATAGGGTAACTGTAAAGAAGGCCACTGGAAAGTCTCCATTTGAACTAGTGTATGGAGCATAAGCTAGGCTCCCAATGCATAACCTTTTACCAATCTATAAGTTTATCCTTCAAGAAGATATAGATGTCCTTGAGCCTATGGAAGAAAGGATAGAACAATTGGCTGAATTAGATGAAATTAGGACTCAAGCACAGGAGCAAAATGAAAAAATGCAGTCATAGATGAAGTATTTGTTTGAAAAAAGGGAAAAGGATAGAAAGTTTAAAGTGTATGATATGGTCCTTATGTGGAATGCCAGAGGCCAGGATAAAGGGAAGCATGGGAAATTTGAAGCACTATGGTTAGGCCCATTTATCATCATTGGTAAATGTGGTGAAGATTCATACTACTTACAAAATCTGACTGGTGAAGAACATGAATTGCCAGTGCATGGGCAATTCCTGAAGGACTTCTTCTATTGAAATCTTAATTTATGTGCACAAAAGATTAGGAATTTTTCTTTTCTTTTTCCACCACCCCCACCATTGGTCTACATCCCAGAGAATATTTCTAGATTATTGCAATGACCTCATAGTCATTCATCCCCAATTAGAGCCATTGTTGGAACAAAAAATTTAACCCCAAAATCTTTTGTAACAATACATCTCCCTCTGTAATATCATCACCTAAAATACCATTTTAAAATTTCCCTCACCCAAAATAACCCATTTGTCTGATCCATAAGTCATAACCCTAATAAATCCATGTTTTGTCGCCCTCATCATAAATATAAAAGTCATATCAGAGAGATACCTCTACATCGACAAGACTTATACTAGCATTCCTTCAAAAAGGTGATACAAATGTTATCAATGAGAATGTGCCATATTGGGGGAACTCATTTTAGGGACCCTTCAATATCTCGTCAGAATTGTGTCGAAGACACCACTATGTATCGAAGAGAAGTATCTTGGAGTCTCTTCGATAAGCAGGGGAATAAATAATAGAAGGGCATAAATGTTTTTCATCGGCATATCGGGCTAACAATGAGAGATCGAGGGGACTAAAAAGCCAAACCTACACACTTAAAAGATCAAAGAGACTATGAAGTATCAGAGTGAATGAATTAAGGGTTTCTTCGATATCACAAAAGCACTAAAACTCGTCAAAGAGATAGAGGTACATCGGAGTGACAATTAAATGTGTCCCACCGATAAAGTGATAACATTTATAAAGCATTTCGAGATGACTTTGGGATATCGGTATGAAGTGATTCCCAGTCCCACCGAAAAGGTGAAAGCTATGCTTAATAAAAAAACATCAAAGGGATGGATACATATCGGGGAAGCCAAAACATTGGTCCCTCTGATAAAATGAGATTTATGAACACATCGAAGAGACAAGCAGATATCAAAGATATTTTTCACAAAAAGGGTTTTGGAAGAAATGTTGTGATATCAGTATGGGATCAGTTGATGTCACTCTGAAATCTTGAAGGAATTAAAAGAATCACCAATAAAAGACATCAGGGACACAAATAAATGTCGATGAGATTACAAAATTGGTCACCCCAATGGAATAGTGACAAGACATGTTTGGCGGTGATCAAACGACCCTTATTTAAAAATTAGATGTCCCTTCAATGATATAAAAGCTGCCGTGAGACACCATTAATACACCAGAGTTGAGTATATTGAGACAAATCTTAAGAATATTGAAACTATTAAGCAACCACAAAGAGCAAGGGTAGGGCGTGGGGGAAAATAGTAATTCCAGAACTAGAAAAGATATCCAAGTAAGTACTCTGAGCTCAGCTTAAAATTTGTAGAATACATGAATTGGTTTGAATTACAATCACAGAAGTAGGGTTCTTTTTGTTGCAAGTATGAGGTGAGCCATTGTTGTCATTGATGTCAACATACTCACACTGCATTGACAAGAAGGATTTGATGAGCTTTGTGCTGAGGATATTGAGAAAATTAGCCTCAGTCAGGAACAGTGAAGAACAGTGATGAGAAGAAGGTAAATATACTGTATAGGATGAGAACCGGAGGATGCGGATTAAAGGGTTAGTAGATATGAGTCTTAAGATGCTACAGTTAAGATTTCAGAGGTCCGCATGAAGATCTGAAGGAGTTATGGCTGCCGGTATAGAACCGGGTCCGGCAAGTATCCGGAGGTGACAGAGGATCACAAAAAGGTCCGGTGAGGTCCGGAATTGTATTATCATAATCTGCGGATTGGAAGGAGTGTTTTATATGTCCTTGTGATGTTTCATCCTGATTTGTGTGTAATTTGGAGGTCCGGATGTACCTCCTGCATTATGACAGTGGCGACAGACTGTGTTCTTGAAGTTCCGGATGAGGAAGACAAGAGATCCCAGTAAGCAGAGAAAGTGCGGATGTATCCGGACATTCAGACAGACTTGTGAAGGTTCTTGAATCATGTTTAAGTTGTGTTGTTGGTCCGCATTGATGGCAGAGCCCGGAATTGAAGTTATTCTTCCGGATGAAGTTATTGCTCTGTTTAGCCGACCGGATGAGTTGTTCATCCTGCGAATGTTCTTGTGATAGCCGACCGGATGTGTTATTCATCTTGCGGATACTCCTATGGTTGTTTGCCGACTTAGATGCTTGTTCCTAAGTCGATGTCTTGTATAAATAATGATTTGTGAATTCATTTCAGTGAGG
The DNA here is from genome assembly GCA_027924645.1 of Cunninghamia lanceolata. NCBI lineage: Eukaryota > Viridiplantae > Streptophyta > Pinopsida > Cupressales > Cupressaceae > Cunninghamia > Cunninghamia lanceolata. The sequence goes on from BSBN01001254.1 coordinate 2,654,589, forward strand.
CAGCATGTGGATGAGTATGGAGTAGCGAAGAAAGGTGCGAAAGGTAGAGCAGAGATTGTTGGGCTTAATTGGAACTGATCCGGACATGGTAGAGATGTCATTCTCCAGTTCAAGACTGTGATTTTTATCACTCTGTAGACAGTGTGTCTCCTTGTAGGCAGTGGGCCTCTTTGTGAGCAGTGTGCTCGGGCAGTGAGCCCTTATTGGCATGTGCCATTCATTTTTCCTTATTCTTCTAACAGAGAATAATTCTTGGGTTAATCACCCCGTGGTTTTTCCCTTAACCGGGTTTTCCACGTCAAAATCTTGGTGTTCAATGTGTTGATGCTTATCTGCTCTTGTGTTTATGTATTGTGCTTCCATGAATGATTATTTGATATGCTGCTAACCAACAACAGAGAATTAAGTGTTTGAAAGAGAACAAGTTCTATACAACTGATTCACCCCCCCCCTCTCAGTTGTATGCCCTAGATCCAACAATTGGTATCAGAGCTGAGTTCCTCTGATAGGAGCTTAACCGCTTGAGGTGATCCAGGATGTCGTCATACAAGAAGGATAGTCCGAAGTTCGATGGAACCAACTTCACTCTCTGGAAAGGTCGCATGAAGTGTCATTTGGAATGTATGGGAAAAGCATACTTGGCTATGATTTCAAAACCATATATACCCCCACAAGGTGGTCCGACAACTCCTGATGAAACCACAGAAGCTGAAAACAATCTGCGGACCAAGGAAGCTCTTCTAAGCGCATTGAATGACTCAGATCTCTCGAATGTCATTGACCTACCAACTGCATATGAGATCCTAACTAAACTGGAACTTCTGTATGAAGGAGATGAGTTTGTCAAAAGTGCAAGGTTGCAAAGTCTGAAAGGGAAATTTGAAAGATTGAAAATGAGAGATGATGAAAACATTACTACCTTTATGCCAAGAGTAAATGAGCTGGTATGTGGAATCAGAAATGCTGGTGGAACTCTAGATGAAAATGAGATTGTCTGCAAAATCCTAAGATCCCTTCCTGCTGTCTACAAAATCAAAGTTGCTGCCATTGATGAATTCAGAGCCCACACAACTGTCACAAGAGAACAATTGGCTGGCAAACTAGCTGCATTTGAAATGACCGAGTTTGGAGATGATCCACCCAAGACTGAGTCTGCTTTTAAAGCCAGTGCCTATGTGAAAGGCAAACAGAGATTTGATCCGGGTGAAAACTCATCAAGGAAAATGTCATGGTATGATCAAGCAAGAAGAGACATGGAAGAAGAAGAAGCAGAAACAACTCAACTTGAAGCCCTCATTGCAAAGAGACTGCCAAGAGGATCCGGTAAGTATGAAGGAAAACTACCCTTTAAGTGTTTTAACTGCAATAAGATTGGTCATTTTGCCTCAAGATGTCCGGAGAGATCTGCAAGATCTAATACTCACAGACAAAGGTTTCAAAAGAATTGCTATTATGTTCATGAAGAAGATGACAATGAAGGAGTAACAGATGATGAATCAGATCCAGGAAGCAAATCCGGAAATGAGTGGGTGTTTATAGCCATCAAGGAAGAAGATTCCTTGCTCTCTGAATCTGTCAATCACAAAGTTGTTGAAAAAGCCTTGGCTGCTCAAGTGGAAGAAAAGGATGATTGGGTTATTGACAGTGGATGCTCTCACCATATGACTGGTGACAAGAATAAGTTCTTAGATTTGGAAAGATATGAAGGAGGAATGGTAAAGTTTGGTGACAATTCTGCTGGCAGAATCAGAGGTAGGGGAACTATTTCCTTTGATGGTAAGAGCAAAACAGGTAATGTACTATATGTTGAAGGATTGAAGCACAATCTTCTCAGTGTTGGTCAGTTAGTGGACAAAGGCTATGATCTCCGGTTCAAGAATGGAAAATGCAGAATCTTTACAAGCTCCGGAACTGAAATTGCATCCGGTACTCAGACAAGAGGTAACATCTTTCATCTGGTTGGTTCAAATAAAAGTTGTTTGTTTGTTCAAATTGATCAGAGTTGGTTATGGCATAGAAGAATGTGTCATGTAAATTTTGATAACATCATCAAAATTAGCAATACTCAGGCTGTGAGAGATCTTCCAAAGTTGATAAAACCTACAAACAGTGTGTGTAAAGAATGTCAGTTAGGCAAACAAAGCAGAGTCTCTTTTAAAAGCAAAGATCAGTCTTCTACCGGATTGTTGGAATTAGTACATACTGATCTATGTGGTCCGACAAGAATCAAGAGTCTGCAAGGTGATAGATATTTCATGTTGTTAATTGATGATCATTCCCGGATGATGTGGGTTACCTTTCTGAAAGAAAAATCAGAAGCTTTTGAGAAGTTCAAAATCTTCAAAGCTATGGTGGAGAATCAAACCGGATTGAAACTAAAGTGTCTAAGGTCTGATAGAGGTGGTGAATTTACATCTGGTGAATTCATTGACTTTTGTGAGAAACAGGGTATAAGGAGACAATTGTCTGCTCCTAGGACTCCACAGCAGAATGGAGTAGTTGAGAGAAAGAACCGGACCATCCAGGAAGCTGCTAGGACAATGATGTTGGAAGCAAATGTTCCTCAAATGTTTTGGAAAGAAGCTATCAGCACTGCAGTCTACACTCTCAATCGAGTTCAAATCAGAAACAACACCGGTAAGACCCCCTATGAACTTTGGTTTGGCATCACTCCTACTGTGAAATATTTCAGGGTATTTGGTAGCAAGTGTTATATTAAAAGAGATGAAGATCTAGGAAAGTTTGATGCTAGAAGTGATGAAGGAATTTTCTTGGGCTACTCCACTCAAAGCAAAGCATATCGGTGTTACAATAAGAGATTGAGGAAGATGATAGAAAGTACCAATGTAAAGGTTGATGAAGGAATTGAGAAGCCTTCAAGATTTTATGAATTTGATGAAGATGACCAAGATAGTGTTCAAGGAACTCAATCCTCTCCGGTGAAACAGAGTCAGCCTGATCCGGTAAATCAGGAAGAAGAGTTAGGTTTAAATGAGCCTGATCAAGAAACAGCAGTACTGGATACTCCCAAAATTCCAAGGTATGTAAAACTGAATCACTCTGAAGATCAGATCATAGGTGACAGAAGCAAAGGTGTACAAACTAGAAGGAATATTGCTCAAGATCAGAATGAATGTTGTCTGATTTCAAGGATTGAACCTAAAACAATAAATGAAGCCTGCAATGATGAAAATTGGACCAAAGCAATGGAAGATGAACTGATGCAAATTGAGAAAAATCATACTTGGGATCTTGTTCCCAGACCTAGAGACAGGAATGTAATTGGAACCAAATGGGTCTTCCGGAACAAACTAAATGAAGCTGGTGAAGTAATCAGAAACAAAGCTAGATTGGTCTGCAAAGGCTACTCTCAAATAGAAGGAATTGACTTTGAAGAGACTTTTGCTCCGGTAGCAAGAATTGAAGCAGTCAGATTACTTCTTGCATTTGCTGCCTTCAAAGATTTCAAGGTATATCAGATGGATGTCAAGTCTGCCTTCCTAAATGGTGATCTGGAAGAAGAAGTCTACATTGAACAACCGGATGGATTTCAATTGTCTGATAATAATGATATGGTCTGCAAGTTGAAGAAAGCTTTGTATGGATTGAAGCAAGCCCCAAGAGCATGGTATGAAAGGTTGGATAAGCATCTTGTGCAGATTGGATTCAACAAAGGTACCGCTGACAGCAACTTATATTTCAAAATTGATCATGAAAACATTCTGATTGTTGAAGTGTTTGTGGATGATATCATTTTTGGAGGAAGAGATAGTATGTGTAAAACTTTTGCAAATCAGATGAAAAGTGAGTTTGAAATGTCTATGCTTGGTGAAATGAATTTCTTCTTGGGTCTGCAAATTACTCAAACAAAAGAAGGGATCTTCATTTCTCAGACCAAATATGTGAAAGAATTGTTAAAGAAATTTGGTATGGAAGACTCAAAGCCTATGAACACTCCTATGGCAACCGGATGTAAGTTAAGCAAAGATGATGATTCTCCAAAGGCAGATCAGACAAAGTATAGATCAATGATTGGTGGATTGTTGTATCTCACTCAAACTAGACCAGATATAATGCAAGCTGTTGGTCTTGTGGCAAGATTCCAGGCTGATCCTAGAGAATCTCATGTTATGGCAATCAAAAGAATTTTTAGATACTTGAAAGGGACAGTTGAGTATGGTCTATGGTATCCTAGAGATCCGGATTTTTCTCTTCATGCTTACACAGATGCAGATTGGGCAGGAGATGTGGATGACCGGAAGAGCACTAGTGGTGGAGCATTCTTTTTGGGGAAGAGATTGGTTTCTTGGCTAAGCAAGAAACAAGATGCAATATCTCTGTCTACAACTGAAGCAGAATACATTGCAGCAGCAGGTAGTTGCACTCAAATCTTGTGGATGAAGCAGATGCTAAGAGACATCAAAGTTGAATATGAGGAGCCTATCACAATTTTCTGTGATAATTCAAGTGCAATTAATATTTCCAAGAATCCGGTATTGCATTCTAAGACTAAGCACATATCTATCAAATTTCACTTTTTGAGAGAACAAGTAAACAAGGAAGAAGTCAGATTGGAGTATGTTCCCTCCAAGGATCAGATTGCAGATATCTTTACAAAACCTCTTCCCAAGGACTCTTTTGAATATCTCCGGGAGAAGTTAGGGGTCATGGCCCCTCCGGTGATGAACTAAGATGCACTGATGTGCATCAGTCCGGTGGCTATCACAGTCATATCTTGTGATCCGGACTAATGGGGAGCTGCAACTAAGGGGGAGCAGCTGGTATTATTCTGATGCATGAGAGTTGCAAGTATGAGCCCTTTGCCATTGATGTCAAAGGGGGAGAGAAGACATGTGAAAAACAAGTGGTTGATGATCAAAGGGGGAGCAGCAAAGGAAGACATGTGAGGAGTTGTTGTTGATAGGGGGAGCTGTGACAGAAAAGAGAAGTTCTTGTCTTGATGGTTTTTCACATCATATGTTGCCATCAATGACAAAGGGGGAGATTGTTGCAAGTATGAGGTGAGCCATTGTTGTCATTGATGTCAACATACTCACACTGCATTGACAAGAAGGATTTGATGAGCTTTGTGCTGAGGATATTGAGAAAATTAGCCTCAGTCAGGAACAGTGAAGAACAGTGATGAGAAGAAGGTAAATATACTGTATAGGATGAGAACCGGAGGATGCGGATTAAAGGGTTAGTAGATATGAGTCTTAAGATGCTACAGTTAAGATTTCAGAGGTCCGCATGAAGATCTGAAGGAGTTATGGCTGCCGGTATAGAACCGGGTCCGGCAAGTATCCGGAGGTGACAGAGGATCACAAAAAGGTCCGGTGAGGTCCGGAATTGTATTATCATAATCTGCGGATTGGAAGGAGTGTTTTATATGTCCTTGTGATGTTTCATCCTGATTTGTGTGTAATTTGGAGGTCCGGATGTACCTCCTGCATTATGACAGTGGCGACAGACTGTGTTCTTGAAGTTCCGGATGAGGAAGACAAGAGATCCCAGTAAGCAGAGAAAGTGCGGATGTATCCGGACATTCAGACAGACTTGTGAAGGTTCTTGAATCATGTTTAAGTTGTGTTGTTGGTCCGCATTGATGGCAGAGCCCGGAATTGAAGTTATTCTTCCGGATGAAGTTATTGCTCTGTTTAGCCGACCGGATGAGTTGTTCATCCTGCGAATGTTCTTGTGATAGCCGACCGGATGTGTTATTCATCTTGCGGATACTCCTATGGTTGTTTGCCGACTTAGATGCTTGTTCCTAAGTCGATGTCTTGTATAAATAATGATTTGTGAATTCATTTCAGTGAGGCAGCATGTGGATGAGTATGGAGTAGCGAAGAAAGGTGCGAAAGGCAGAGCAGAGATTGTTGGGCTTAATTGGAACTGATCCGGACATGGTAGAGATGTCATTCTCCAGTTCAAGACTGTGATTTTTATCAATCTGTAGACAGTGTGTCTCCTTGTAGGCAGTGGGCCTCTTTGTGAGCAGTGTGCTCGGGCAGTGAGCCCTTATTGGCATGTGCCATTCATTTTTCCTTATTCTTCTAACAGAGAATAATTCTTGGGTTAATCACCCCGTGGTTTTTCCCTTAACCGGGTTTTCCACGTCAAAATCTTGGTGTTCAATGTGTTGATGCTTATCTGCTCTTGTGTTTATGTATTGTGCTTCCATGAATGATTATTTGATATGCTGCTAACCAACAACAGAGAATTAAGTGTTTGAAAGAGAACAAGTTCTATACAACTGATTCACCCCCCCCCCTCTCAGTTGTATGCCCTAGATCCAACACTTTTTTATACATAAGTTTCATCATGGAAGATGTGACCGAAAACCCTAAGGGTAAGAGGCAGAAGTTAGAAGAAAGACATTTAAACCAGGACTTAATAGACCAATGCCCAGGATCAAGACAAAGGTCAAGAAGAAATGCCCAACTGAACCCCCAAGCTGAGAAATTGGAGGATATAAATAGACAAATAGGGGACACATGGACCCCAATAAAGGGGTATGATATGTTCTTGTATCACTATAGAAAATGCATAGGCATAAACTTGTCTCCAACCCATGGAGATTGAACCTGGGAAAACTAGTAGTGCCAAATGTGTTCATCAATGTGGAGTTGTTAAAAGATTTGGCCAATAAATATAATCCATAGACCTGTATGATTGAGTTGAATGTTGGGTCTGGTTTCATCCCTGTCACCAAGAACTATATAGAATCAGAGAACTATATTCATTTAATAGGTCTCTGATTCTAAATTTCATATCAAAGCTAGTGTCCAACTAAAACACCATGGATATATATGTCTGCCAATTGCTTGGCCTGGATGCCCCTTTGTTCATGGAAGTTGCACCAATGGTCCTTACCATAGATGTACAAAGCCAAGATGCATGGCCTCTGGACTATGTTGAATACCTTGCTAATGATCTTCACAATGATTTGATTGCTATAAAAAATGGAGGTGGTAAATTCATACATTATTCTGTGTTCATGCATCTTATCTTATATGAGGGACAGAATATGTGTATGTGGGATGAATGTTTAAGAGTGAGAGACTTAGATAGGGATGGAAACATCAAACATGTACATATGTGGACAACTATCTGGGATAGCAGATGTGAAAGATCTAATTATCTATATTTTGAAGAGTATTTTGTAAAGCTTGTGTATATTTTGCTGGGCCATCCATGTGAATACAACTTGTCAATAGAGGTGTAGAAATTTCTGAGGCCAAAAGACAAGAATGAAAGTGGAAAATTCAATCACAACTGGGGTGATTGGTTTGCTTACAATGACTGCACAAAGATTAGAGGCTTCAGGTATGAGGGACCACCATTCTTGCTACCAAAAAATTGTCCTGATAGAATTGCCTATTTAGAAATTATGAGGCAATTAGCTTACTTTGACTTTATGCATCTTAAAAGTTACAATAAATAGTCCTTGATGCCTGGTACTTTGTGTTTTGGAGATTTCACAGTTGTTGCAGAGAAAGGATATCAATTAATTGATAAAAAATTAGAACATTACAGAATGCCTGCAGGAAATGCAAGAGAGAATTTTGATCTAGAGCATTTCATAAACAGTGTCAAGGTTAGTAAAACATTAAAGGGGTATCACCATGTGCTATTCGTTGATGATGATTTGATCAGAAATGTTGATGAGAATTGTGCAGTTGAGAAAAGAAATCTGTATCATAGAATAATGTTGGTAGAGGCTTGGAGGATAGCCAAAAATCCCACTTACAAAGGAGCTTTTATCGAGGTTAATGATCCCATTGAGAGGTTAGACACATTAGTTGCACATGTAGCAGAATTGACTAGGGATGTTCCCCCTTAGGTTTTTGAAAAGAGAAGTAAGAAGATCAGGGAGACACAAGCTGAGTATGAAGTACCTTTAGTCCATCTTTCCCCTCAACCTACACCAGACATTAGCTTCTCTAAGGAAGAAGATTTTGAGAGTGGAGATGAAGGTGTGCAGGTCCTTCGGCCTATGATTGAAGAATATGAACCCCCTGTAGAAAGGGAAGCTATAATGATGGAAGGTTCTGATGAATTATCTAATGATATTAGGCACAGTGCAAATAAGAATTTCATTTCTGATGATGATTTTATCAAAACCTCTGAGTTTAAAGCATTTTTGTATGAATATAAAGGCAAACAAACTAGGGAAAGAATAAACAATCTCACCCCTGATCTAGAAGCAGAAGCCTTGAAAGAGTTGTATGTAGAGATAGATAGGGAGATGGAGATTATAACTCCAGAAAAGGGAAGAGCATTGCTTGAAGAAGTAGGAGTTATGCTAGTCTCCGGGTGGGACATGGCCTCAACCATTCTTTTTGACAACTTTAGAAGAAACCAGGATAAAAAGGTGTAATTGAGTATTGAAGCAGTGGACAAGATTTAAACAAGGTCAGGATATGATCCTGATAAAGCAACATTACTAATGTGGGCCTTGTACCCACCTCATAAAATACCTCTTATCATTAATAATCCAAATGAAGCATTTGGTCACCTCCTAATATGGTGATTTGAGGACACAGATCCTATGGAGACTGCTGATTTAAATGTTAATGTTGCTAGATTTACAAAGGCCCAAATTGAGAAATTGGTAAAGAATAATAAGATGTACATGGCAGAGAATGAGAGACTAAGATAGGAACTTCAACTATAAAGACAAACTACCATCAACATCAAGCAATTATTCACCATGGTTGGAAGCAGATAAGAAGGTGGTAGAGGCAGAGGCCACCTATTGGAAAGTTAAAACTGAGAAATTTTAGAAACGTATTGATCAGTTAGAAACAAAAATAAAGTCTATTAAATATAAAATGGCTTCAGAATTGATTGAGAAAAGATTCAAGAAGATGATGGAGAATAGTGATAAGGTATGGGAGTTGCATAAGAGAACACACAATGCCTACCAAGAGCATAAAAGATTACACCTCAGGATGCTAGAAAAGAAAGAGGACTTGAGAGCCAAAACAAGTGTTAATACATAGGTGTTTAAGGGGTATGATGAACTGATCAATATGCATGAGAGGTTTAACACTTTGTTAACAGAGGGTCTTGGTTATTTCGATCAACATTTGGATATGGCTTTCCCTAGTTTCTTTGATAATGAAGGCAATTTACAAGAACAAAGCATTTGGAAAAATGAATTGGCTCAATTGTTACTGATAGCTCTTGAGAAAGTCAATGATGAAGACATGGTGATGGATAACACACATATATAGCTAGAAATAATTTTCACTCTGGAATATGTCATGAAAGACATAATCTCCATAGATACTTATGCAACTCAAGAGTATATTGACCACATTGCCAAGATTAACTTGTTCATCTCCAGAGCATCATAAAGGGGTCAGGATGTGTTGTACCAACCATGTCTACATCCTCAACTAATTAAAAATAGAAGACAATGGTTAAGAAAGAAGCTAGAAAATCTAGAGAATTCTTTGACCCTCAATTTTGCCAATGCTAATTCAAGAATTTTTGTAAATTAAAAATACAAAGAAGAAATCAATATATGTTGCATCTAGAATAGCAGGCATAACATGTTCATCAGATGTTGCATCATTGGAGAGGAGAACCTTGCCAGACCTACGGTCACAGGTTCTCTATGGTTATTAACAGATCCAGATCATGACTAGTGCTGATGCGCAGATTAATTTCCTTATCTAATTCTTAATTATGTTTCATAACAAATGTTAGCTATTTGAAAAGGTGTAATTTAGGAAAAGACATATTGTTTCAGCCCGAAGCTTGTCTGCTTCCCACACATATAAGGGAAACCAAGGCCGAGTTTATGATCTTCAACAGTAGAAGAACAATCATAATATATACAATATTATTATTATATTTTTAGTCATATTTGCAGAATAGAATATAGAGACTTCTATGAATATTTGAAATAACCTAATGGGAAAGAAGGTTTAATCAGTGGATTTATCTTTGGTGTTCAACTACTCTGTTAATATTCATTCTTACGAGTTATTTGGCTGTCTGCATATTGGTCTTTTCTAGCTATTTAAATCATTTTAATTTATCAAGGCACATTTGCTATCTATGTGTCATATGCTTGATTGGTTTCTATAAGAAGTTGATTTAAGTCCTTCTAAGTGATTTCTGTTTATTGATCTCTGCCTAGAGTTAAAACCCTTGAAATGAGTCATCTTAGTAGGTTTCCTTCAAGATGGAATTAAAATCCTTTCAGACAATCACAGTAGCTTGGAAATATATCAATGGGATCTATAAGAAGAGTCTAATAACCAATAGTCTTGCACGTTTATACAAGGTATAAACATTGCAAAGTGCCAAGTAGTTAGAGTTAAGCCAAATAGATAAGTCTGCAATCACACAAATGTTGACCCCATTAGCCCAATAAGAATAGGCATTGATTGCAGTCAAATTTGAAATTATAATCTTTTGAATTTACCTATCTGTTGGTCATGATGTTAGTCACAAACAAACATAGAATAAAAGTACACATTAACCTTTATTCATCTTGAAAGATACTATGAATTCAAAGAATTCAGGATCCCAAGTCTCTGGTGATTAGGTCTTAATCGTCTGAAGTTACTCAGAGGTTAATGTGTGTTGCTGTTTCCATTTTGGGGCCTTACGTGAAATTGTGCCATCATCATGACATTCCTGCAGAAATTCTTTACAGAGAAGTCATATTATGCAGTTATTAGATGAAAAGATGTAGAAATACCTCAATCTTTGCATGATATTTTTCAATTGTGCATGCTTTGCATTCAAATATGCTAAATATTTGCGATTACCTACGAGATGTCTGCATATTTGTGTTATTTACTTAGGATTATCAGTTATTCACAATTGTGATAATGAAATGTTCCGAAATTGAAAGAAATTAAAGGAATACTACAATTTAAAGTTGAACCTTCAGCTATTGATCCACATACATACTCGATACTGTCATGACGAGAAGAAATCAAACCATATGTTCACCAGGACATTCCACAGCTAGATACAGTTGATGCAAACTTCAGAGGATGAGGAATGAAAACAATACATGCAACATGATGAGCACTCCAAGGGACGCAGCAAATCAAAGCACATATCCAAAATTCAGACACAGATTACTCAAGATTTACGAAGATTTGTAATCGAAATACTCTTCTCTTTCATTAAGTATGCAAAAGACATGTACATATGCAATAACTTTGAAATAAGCCCTGAATACTTCAGCAAACAGATTTCAATTAAGTTTTGAATGTTTCAACAAGGCATTCCACCACCTTTTATAGAATAAGGTGAGGAATCCGTTACAAAAGATCTACGATCTTGATTTATCAATACAAATCTATGGTCATGATTCACTTGATTTTGTCAATCTTTACAAAATGGCACAAGTTGCCAGCTGGCAACTATCTATACTACTTATGCTATTATCCCCTTCATGATGTATCTTCATCATGCTCCTCAGCTGATTCATGCGGGTCATCATCATGTGCATCACTTTCCGAAATTTCACTATCTTGATGATGACGCGGCTGCATATGGGGCTGCATACTACTGCGGACCTGCTCGTATGAACGCACAACCTGATCTATCCCTCCGCCATCTTGAGTCTTTGCTTTGACAATGGCGTGCTTATGTGCTTCATATTTGTCTCTGCTGTTATCAAGCTTATTTTTCCTGTCTTGCAGTGTCTCTTTGTATTTCTCCATCTGGACCTTGATCCTCATTATTTTATCTATCAATTCCTCTGTCAAAGGGACAGGTGGACCATCTGTCTCTGATTGGAAGTTGCTGTGTACTGCTTTAATGGCGGACTCTTCATCTTGATTTTCTATTTTTCCTTCCACCTTGCCTTCTAATGCCTCTAGTATCACCGCTTCTTCAGCCATTAAATCTCGTAGCCTCATGCTGATATCCCTCAGCTTATTATTACACCTTTTGAGGACTCCACACTCAAACTGAGTGTCTTTATACCAGATATCTATTAATAATGTGGTATTACTATTCAGTACCTGCTTACTGATGAGCAGTTGTGGATTTATATTCCTTATTTCTCCTAATAGGCTCAGGACTCTCTCCAGCTTGTAAGACCTCTTCCCGGTCTGCATCTACAATTTATCCACTTTGGCCTTGGAGTCACTTAGGGTGCTCCACCTCTTCAAAGAGGCCTTCATTATTTCTACAGCATCATCCAATGTGGATGACATCCATCTCCTTATTACAGATGCCTCATGCTTCATGAGGTCCAATTTATTTACCTCCTCCTGAGAAATGGCAGTCAATGGGACTGCATGTTTAGTTGTGGTATCATCAGGATTGGTCAGCCCTTTGATATAGGCATGCAACTAAGCAATGTGCTCTTTATGTTGCTTATTTTTCTCCTTCTATCTTTTCACTTTCTGAATTAGAGAGTCAATGATATCTTTGCCCTCCTAACCTTCTTGGTCCTCATTGGCAAAGCCCAAATCTACTGTACTGATTTGAAATTCATCGACAGTGATTTTACCTTTTTCCTTCTCCACCGCAGGTATGGCAATTTGCGCGGTCCTTCTCCCTGTTGCCGGATCTCTCTTGATGGCCGAAGTCATTCTGGCCTTCCTCTTTGGCTTCATTATATCCGCAGAGAACAGGGTGGAGACGTCGAATTCATGAATTTCAAGCTCTTCCTCAACATTTACCTCTTTTGCCAACCACGGAGGCACCTGATCATGTTTTTCAGCATCATCCTGATGTTCACCTATATCTCCCATTTCTGTCAACAAGTGTTGTGGAGATGGTGACTTTCTCATTTCTTCTTCTTGATGCTCTCTTTGTTGTTGATCTTGCGGCACCTCCTCCTATTGAGGGATTTCCTTTTCTGGAGGTGGATCTTCATGCTGTGGGGACCCTTGAGGTGCATGTATATGCTGTTCATGATGATCATGATCTCCCTCTGTCATTACTTCATCCGTTCCTAATTCTTCCCCCTGTTGCTTATCCATTGCACCAGATACTGGGGACTCTGCCTGATGTGCTGGCGATTGCTCTGCAGCTATTATTTCTTCTAAGCTTGCACTGTCAACCTCCTGTGTCTTGGCAGCTGGATCCTCTTTTGTTTCCTCCTTTTCATCAGCCTTCATCTCTTGAACCTCTACTATAGCAGGTTCCGCTGATGTATCCCGTGGACTTTGTTGTCCTAATTCCAGAGCATGGCCTTCTGATTCTGCCATCTCTATTTCTTCTGTTGGTTGGCCTTCACCAGGTGATCCTACTGGCTGTTCAGGACTTGCATCCTGTTTCTCTGTCAGGTCTACCACTACAGGACTGGTCACCTCTGTGATCAATGTATCTAGCCCTATTTCCTGAGCTACTTGCTCTGGGCTCTTTTCTTGCTCTTCTTCCACTCGCCTCATCTCTTCTAGTACTGATTGAACTGGTGGAGACTTGTGGTGGGTCATACTAATACCAGCAAACAGTGTTTCCATCTTCTGTGCAGCCACATCCTGCACCACCTCATCATCAGACAAATTTATTGTCTCATCGAGCGAGACATGCCCTTCTGCTTGTGTCTGAGAAGTTTCTTTCAGCTGCTCCTCAGCAAGTTCAGTTTTGAACTTGACGATGGTAGGAAGTGGAACATTATGTTGAAGTTCCTTGTGCACTTCACTACCTTCCCCTGGTAATGAGGTAGGGGGTTGGCTTATTCCACCTCTCATGGAGGTTCTTTGTTTCTTAGGTGGGGTAGACACTAGCACCTGTGGAGCTCTCCTCTTCCTTTTTATTACCAATGGAGCCTCCTCTTCCTCAGGCTCTTCTTCTATGAGGGTATCCTCTCCTCTTGGTTGTTTAGAGGATTGACCCACTTCTTGGGTCTCAGTGATTCCAGCCTCTGCTGTCTTACTTTTCTTGGGCTTTTCTTTCTTTGGAGAGGATGCTGATTCTGATCCTGATCCTGACCCTGCCGCCTCCTCAGCTGCAAATATTGCCCTTTCAATTATAATCCCTTTTGGTCCCTGTTCCACCTTCTTGCCCCTTGGGGGTCTTTTGCTCTGCTGTTGTGGTGGAGGGATTCTATCTCCCGTGGTCTTCCTCTTCTCTAACAGGAAGTCATCATATTCATCCATGGGGATATCCTGCCCTTTCTTCTTGTTGTCCACCGTAATGGCAACACCCTTCTTCTTCAATGCCTCTATCTGTGCATCAACCCAAGCTTGGGTTAGGTGTAGGGTCCTAGCAATGAATGGGTCCAATGATATGTCCTCCTGCATAGTGAGGTCAGGTGCAGAGATGGTGTCATTATATATCTTTTTCTGTTCATACTCGTCTGCCATTGTCCTGCCATCATCCTTCTTTAATTGCTGGGGAAGGGAGATGCAATCAAAAGTTCTAACTTGGTTCAGAGTTAACCTCTAATACCTCCTTCTTCTGGCTTCTGCCTCATCTTCACAGTCAGCCCAAAAATCCTCTAGGTGCCTTTGGTGAATAGGCTTTCCTAGTATCTTCTATATCCTACCGTAAGGATCATATGGTCTTGTTATTGGAAAAGGCTGCAGATTCATTTTATTTAGGGTGACCATCACCTTCTTTATACTATCTGAGTCTGGGCACATATAGTTGCCAATGCTGACTGGGAACAAAATTGGTGGCAGCTTCTTGGCATCCTTGTACATTTGTATCATGGTGGAGCCCTGCCTGATAAATTCCATTAGTACTACGGTGTCGGTAGGATACCTTGGCAGCATCAGGGGATGTACCTCGAAACCCTCAACCCTTATATAAGAAAAGGTTGCAAACTGTATGTACTAGGCCCCATGCCTGTAGACTGCCTCTTGAGCCTCCATGCTCAATCTCTTTGTTCTGTCTTCTTCCATGGTCCTTACCAGATGCATAGAGAACGCATCATTGACCAGTTTGTAATCTTTGAGGTAGTTGGTTCTCTGCAGTTGGGGATGATGATCCCAGATATATGCAGCATTTGTGCCTGTGAGCTTCCCATCTATAACCAAGGCATCAAAAGTGCCTTTGTAGGCACAAGAATAAACAATATAGGATGTCATGAAAAATGCACAATTTGAACCTCCCAGGTTCATCAGTTGCTCATGCAGAGCATCACTTATAATTTGGCCCCACAGTGGCTTGGTGTCTAAATATAGACACATCATTACTATTCCGTACATCCAATCCCTGAAACTGCCAGTATCAGGCTGGCCGGTTACTCTATTCAGGAGTGCAATCATGTATTGGTACTCCTCACTGAAATCATACTTAAACAGGTGCACAGGAAGCTTGGCCGCTGCATTATAAGTGCTGTTCTCAACCCGCCACGGATACATGTTCTTCCTGGCTGATTTCTTGTTGGCTTCATACTCCCTTTCAGACTTCTTCAAGTGTACACTTTTGACCTTACTGCCCAGTGGCAATCCAAATGTTTGGGAGAGACCTTTGATGGAGAGGTCTGCATATATCCTCCCATGCTTCACTACTTGCCTTGTTTGAGGGTTATAATTTCAGGCACACTCCATGACGAGTTCCAGAGATTCCATGGAGTATGGAAAACCGGCGGCATTCCACATTCTCGACACAAACACTACGTCCAGCACAGGACTCTTGTCATGTCCATTGTTCAGCTTGGCTGACCAGGCCTCCAAATTAGTGCTTCCCTGATGGGTGTCTGTAATTGCTCCATATTTAAATAGGACCCCCCTCTGAGCAGAGAACATGGGTTTGCTGAATTCTTCTTGACACTTGACCAATCGCTTCTTAGCCATGAGTACCTGTAATTAATGACAATCCTATCTCACAACAGGTACATATATGCATGCATATTGCAATTGAATTTATAAATCATTATGCCTACTGTATCAATTCCAACACTACTTAATCATACGGATGCATAAACCAGAACTTACATCATCGTACCAGAACAGAAACAACATGATGAGGGTTTCATTTACTTACCTAGTTATGCAGATTTATCCTTTATACCAGTGGATTGCTGAGACGTTCTTAATTCAGCTGATGATCACCTCTTTCCTTCTGCCTGTGAGCTTAAATCGCGCAACAGTAGCTGGTATGCAGATATGGAAGCTAGTGCTCTGTAAAACAAGTTTATCGCAAGGTAAATGTGAAAATGGCGGTTGAATTACCTTTTAACCTCGCATTTAGGGTACATTTAGGGCAACTCTGACAGATTGGATCATGTTCCCTGATTATTCGTGCGAAAATGCAGGATCTTGCCAGGTGTTTCATTGGGTTTTGGGGTCGGCGGGAACTACCTACCATGTCTGCGTGCATTAAATGATAATGGCGGCAACGGGAGCGAGGGGATATCCACATGATAGGATATCATGAGGGCAGGATGATATTCGCAAATATCAGGTTGAGTTTCAATATCATCCTCCTCCCTCGTATTGACATTGTTATCGCGACAAGATTCGGGTGACAAAAGCACCTTTGTTTATGCTTAGCACATCAGGAGGATATTTCGGTGAATCGGGTGATATTTTTTAAATATGATGATGACGAGACAAACTTACATGTCTCTCTTTTGGAACATCGGGATGACGTCATCCTGATATTCGCTCTTCTTATCGGCAGTGCATCATGACGTCATCATCATATTAGGCGAACATGATCATGTTTTAGAAAATATCCTGTGGCAATGTAAATGTGATGATGATGTCATCATTATGTATATTCCTTCGTTTATCATATTCAGATGATGTCATCAGGATATTTGCTAAGGGTGATATTTGCGTCAGGAGGATATAAAGACATATCAGGTTACATGCGAAGTATGATGCTCGCGATAGATAAGACTGTTTGACGGGAAGATTTTGCTATCATTTAAAGTTGACGTCCGGATATTTGAACCGCATGACATATCAGGGGGAATGTTTCAAATATGATGATGAGCTTCAACAATATGACCGAGGATATAAAAATATGACCTTCCTCTTGTGAATATCAGGTTTGACTGAAACTTTGACTGTTCATAACTCTTACATCCTGATGAATGTCAAGGTGATGTAAAAGGCAAACCTGCTCGAATTTTAATGCTCTTTCAAAATCTGAGGTCACAAAGATGAAATACAAACTTTGACAAACTGACCTCATGGTGACTTACCTCATCCTAGTTTTGCATGATGATGCACTCGACTTACTTTTACCAAACCGCCCGGAAGCAGACGCACAAGCCAAACCAAAAAGTTGGGTCCCTGTTTTGCCAAGTCAAAATGGGGCGTGTTGTGTAACCACACAACACTATTACTTTTCTATTTATTCCCACACTCATATGCCACTAGGAAATAGATTACCATAATCAAAGTATATACACCTCCTAAATCTACCTAAACTATTGAAGGTACACTCGCCTAGGTTCAACAGAGCCTAAAGAGTAGGGAGTCTAAAACCATATAGGGTTGCTTCATTTCATTGGCCAAAAACATTGAAAACCTAACCATAGAGCTTGGCATCCTCTTAGGATTTGCAACCTGCATTTTTGAGACCTAATAGGAGCCACATAGACTTAGGAGTTTTATAATTTTTGCATTGGGATTTGTGGATGGAATGGGAATTTTGGGATTTTTAGACGGAGTGGGATGTTTGGGATTTTTGGGATGTAGATGCTTCATTTGAATTGATTTATTTTTGCTTAGGGATCCAAATCATTTTGTTTTTGAACTTTTCTTTTGAAGGTGTGGGCTTGGGTAGCCTTTTGGATAGATTTTTCTTTGATTCTTTGCATTGGTGCCCTATGGCATGATGATCTTTAGGATTTTTTGATTTATGTAAAGAAGCATCCAAATTTTTATTTTTGAATCTCATGGGTTTGGTGGAAGCTTCATGATTGGTCAATGTGTGCATTGGTTAATCTTGATTAGGAATGTTAGGGGATTTAAGGGAATGAGATGTGCAGATAGATGGATTAGGGGATTTAATGATAGGGATATGATGAAGGAGGTAAATCATATAACACACAACAATAAAAATTGCACACAGAAAATAGAATGTTCTTTTATTGATTTGGACAACTCATTACACTACAAAAGCTCAAATACAATCAGAGGATGAATCCTCCACAAGCTGCAACACAATGCAACTTCCAATCTCAAGACTCTGGAATCTTTTGCCTTCTGTAACCTCAAATCTATTAGAGTTTCTATTTTCTGCCTATTCTTGACTCTACACTTTTCCCCTTATCTCTACTACTACCAAGGGTTCCTAAAAATGGTTATTAATAGACTTTTTGGCAGCCTCCAACCAAATTGCAAATTTTGCATAACCCTCCAAAAATAGGTCAAATTCTAGGAGCCATAGCTTTTGATTTGGGTGTCCGATTGACGAACCATTTGAAGCGCCGGAAAGATCGCGGAGTGCTCTACGCGCTAAGAACTAGCTTTTCTAGTTCTTCCTATTTTTGGGCCCGTATGGGGCTATTTAGTGCCTCAAACCTAAATTTCAATAGTTTTCAGGCACTTTTTAGGAAACAGAAACTTTAATATCTTTCATCTCACAAATGATCTTTGCATGATTCCTTCACCAAAGGTCTTATTTTTCATTTACAAAGCTTCCTGTAAATTTTTGCTTCAATCCGTGCCCAAATGCAAACTTTCAAAAAATAGCAGTTTGGAAAAACTGAAAGTTCTGCATCATTATTCAAGTGATTAAGGAACCAGAAATACTAATTTTGAAAAGAAATGAAAACAACATCAACAATTTTGAATCATCATTTTTTTTGGGTGATGCAAGATTGCCCTTAGGCCATTGGATGCTCCTATATCAAACACCCAAGGTAAT
Source organism: Cunninghamia lanceolata (assembly GCA_027924645.1). Lineage (NCBI taxonomy): Eukaryota > Viridiplantae > Streptophyta > Pinopsida > Cupressales > Cupressaceae > Cunninghamia > Cunninghamia lanceolata. Next base: position 2,673,360 of record BSBN01001254.1, read on the forward strand.
TTTGAGAAGTGACCTTGTCACATCTTAGGTGTTTGAGGAAAACCTTAAACGGTCAACTTCTGCCTTAGATAACCAGGAAGAATCTTCAACAGGCCTTCCTTTCCACTTCACCAGATATTCTTCATATTGCCTATTCCGAGTACTCCTTCCCACATGGCTATCCAAGATCTCTTCTATCTCCTCCTTTAAAGTAGATGCTGGAATACCCTACTGTTCTTCCGTTGGTCCATCCTCTGTTCCACTTTCATGATATTCTATTGAATCAGCAATGTTGAACACAAGGGAAATGTTGATCCCACTTGGCAGCGCTACCTCATATGCATTTCCTAAGTCATGCTTTTTCAAGATTTTGCATGGTCCAAATTTCTTCATTTTAAACTTGTTATATGTTCTAATTGGAAACCTCTCTTTTCTCAAGTGAACCATGACTTCATCTCCTACTTGAAATTCCTTATATCTCCTCTTCTGATCTGCCTTAGCCTTGTACTGAATATTCATCTTATTAATGTGCTTTCTCACCTCTTCATGTAAACTCTTCAGGTGTTCTGCAAAGTCTTTAGCTTCGGTACTTGTCTTTTCTCCCTTGTCCAGCTTCCTTAACTCTGAAGCATTTCTTGGACTACTCCCATATACAATCTAGAATGGTGATTTACCAGTGCTCCTATTGACATAATTATTGTAAGCAAATTCTTCCTGTGGTAAAATTAAATCCCATCCATTGGGCTTATCTCCTACTAAGCATTGTAGCAGGTTATCCAAACTCCTATTCACCACTTCTTTTTGTCCATCAGTCTATGGATGGTGTGCAGAACTGAACTTCAAATCTGTCTTCAACTTCTTCCACAATGTCCTCCATAAATAACCAACAAACTTGGTATCTCGATCTAAAACTATGCTCTTAGGTAGACCATGTAGTCTCACCACCTCTTTGAAAAATAACTCTACAATATGAACAACATCATTAGTCTTCTTACAAGGAATAAAATGTGCCATATTCAACAATCTGTCCACCACCACAAAAAATGGAATCATATCTTCTTTGTGTTCTTGGTAAACCAAGAACACAATCCATACTAATATCATCCCATGGCTTCTCTGGTATAGGTAATGGATGATTTAGTCCTGTATTTTGACTTGCTCCTTTTGCCATTTGACACACTCTGCAACTTTGCACAAATTTCCTCACATCCTGCTGTAACTGTGGCCAATAATAATGCTCACTAACAATAGCAATTGTCTTATCTTGACCAAAGTGTCCAGCTAATCCCCCACTATGCTTCTCCCTAATCAGGTTCTCTCTCATGGAACTCCCTGAAATGCACAACTGACTTCCCCTAAACAACATGCCATCTTGGATTATGAAATCCGACCATTTTGTCCTGTCCAAAGTCATAGGTTCTGAACAAGCTTTCCAAGCCTCTACAAAATCTGGATCTTCAGGATACAAACTTTTGAGCTCATCAAACCCAACAACCTCTATCTTCATTTCTTTCAACAAATTTTGCCTTTTGCTCAAGGCATCTGCAACTTTGTTGGACTTCCCACTCCTGCGCTTCAAAACTAAAGTATAACTCTACAAAAACTCAACCCATTTTAAGTGCCTTTGGTTCAACTTTCCTTGACTATTAAGATATTGTAAATCCTGATGATCAGTAAATAAAACAAACTCTTTTGACAACAAATAATGTCTCCATTTCTTCAAAGCCTGAACTATTGCTTAAAACTCTTGATCATAAACATAATACTTTTTCTTGGCATCATTAAGCTTCTCATTGAAATAGGCAATGAGCTTACCTTCTTGGCTCAAAACAACTCCTATAGCACTGCCACTAGCATCACAATCTACCTGAAATACCTTATTGAAATTTGGAAGTGCCAAAATAGCTTGCTCTGTGACTTTCTACTTCAATGTATCAAAACTCTTGTTAGCTCCTATAGTCTAGCTAAACTCTTTTCTATCCCCTCTCATTATCTCTATTAAAGGTGCACAAACGCTACTAAAATTCCTGATAAACTTTCTGTAAACACTTGCCAAACCATGAAAAGATCGTACCTTTGTAGAAATTCTTGGCGTAGGCCATTCAAGGATAGCTCTCACCTTCTCTGGGTCCATCTTAAGACCTTCCTCTGAGACAACAAATCCCAAGTATACAAACTCTTTCTTTTCAAAACTACATTTCTTCAGATTAATCAACAACTTCTCCTCCCTCAGCTTCTCCAAAACTCTTCTGATACGCATCAGATGCTCATCCCAAGTCTTACTGAAAATTAAAATATCATCTAAATAAACAATAACAAAACTTCCCAAAAATTCTTTCAATACCTCGTTCATGAGCCACATGAATGTGCTCGGTGCATTGGTTAGCCCAAATGGCATGACTAACCATTCATACAAACCTTCCTTTGTCTTGAAGGCTGTCTTCCATTCATCTCCTTCTCTGATTCAGATATGGTGATACCCACTCTTCAAATCAATCTTCGTAAAGTACTTGGCTTCACTCAAACAATCCATTATGTCATCCATTATGGGTAATGGAAATCTATACTTGATCGTGATCTTATTGATGGCTCAAGAATCTGTACACATTCTCCACTCTCCATCCTATTGTGCCTTGCACACACGCCCCATTTTACCAAATGAAGACCCCCTTTTTTGCTTTGGCTTGAAGTCTCAACCTTTGTTACTTATGATGATGAGAAGGTGAATTTGTGCTTAGAGTGCATGATTTGGTCATTTGAGTATTTTGCATGTTTGGAGTGATTTGATGTCACTTGGAGGTGTCTTGAGTGGTCTTGTGCTTAAAAGAAATAGCCATTTGTTGCCTTTTGTGCTAAAAATTGGGTGTTACTACATTTTGCTCCAAAATCCTGTGTCACTAGATACTGTCCTTGAAATTGCTATTATAGGATGTGTCATGTTGAAATTCCTAGTTTCTCGATCTTAGAGTTGTAAAATCATGTCAAATTCTACAAGATTCACTAAGGGGTTCATATACTTTCATTCTGACGCATGGTCCTGAAGCCCTGATTTGGCTAAGTCTGAAATCTTGAAAACTCTGAAAAATGGCTAAGTCTGAAATCTCGTGGAACTTCAAAAATCTAGAATCTGCATATTAAATCCTATGGATCTAGAACCTATCTCAAACATCCTGACAGTATATTTCAAAACATTTAAGTATAGGAAATTCAATACCTAAACATTTTTGAAATAGATAAGCCTGAAGCGGGATGTAAGTATGACAGACATATCTAGAGCAAGACAACACATGGAGGAGCTACAATAGAGATGGATACATATGCATATGGTCATGCCTCAATCGAGCATACCCAAAGAGTTGAAGCTGCAGGAGTTGTAGATCCACCATTCATAATTGATCATAGTCAAAAGGGTAGTCTGTACATTGAAAAAATTAAAGTTCCTCAAGTTATTCATCAAAGTACATATCCTGACGATGATGCCAGACAATGCATGTGGTCTGCAGGTCATCCAACTAAGAAGTATACAGTCCTTGACTGGTTAAAACCTAGTTTTCTTTCACTGGACCTTCCAGCATGGTTGAAACCTAATTTTTAGTCACAGGATAATGAATAGAGTAATATACAGAGTCATATTTCTGCTATTGAGGATGTTGATGAGGTAGATGATAAATTAGACCTGATGAGCAGTCACATTAAGGATGCAGATCAGCAATCAGACACTTCACAAATATCAAGTTCTAAGACTGAATTTGTTGTTCCAGGGGTGGAGAACAACAGTTCATTTTGGACTGTTGATAATTCTGAGTTTGAACAACTTGATCATATCATATATGTGCAAGAACAAGAAGAAATTAGTCCTCCAAATGAAGAACAATCATGGACAGCAATGCAACAAATTGTTTCAGTTGACATATTTGATCCACAATCAGATTATTCAGAGAAAAGTGATCAGACTTTCGACTGTATCAGCCCAGTATATCATCATGATCAACCATATCAAGATGATATAGTTGCTCCAGAAGAATCTCTAGATGAGTCAAAAGAAGAAGAGCAGGATGGTGCATCACTCCAAGATATTATTGACATTGTAAATCCTGTTATGCAAGGAGAAATAAACCATGTTGTTGCTACAGACAAAGGATGGACAATCCAAATAGGAGGGTTGCTAATTGATGCAGAGGAAGTTTTTTCAGAACATATGAATGATATAGATGAAGTAGATTTGAATATATCATATGTTCCTCATGCTGACCCTATTCATGCTTGCAACAAAGAAGATCTCCACATGGTTGATGTTGACCTACTAATGATAACCGAAAATAAAAGTCAGCAATCTGAGAATAAAAATCAAACAGTCATGCAAAGTGATGGTTTGGAAGCTTTTTCATGTCAGTCACTTGATCACATTATTGAGTTGATATCAAGAATGAGCAAGGATATGTTGCTGCATGGAAATTCACCACGTGACAGACTTTGCTGTAGCCAATTCATGCAGAATTTATCCACATGATCCACACTCTAAAGAAGATTGTCTAGACTTTCTATTTGCTTGGGAGACTGTTGCAACATTTAGTAATCTAGAGGTATCTGATATACAAGACATGATCCACCACGAGCTGAAACCCCCTGAAGTTGAGAATGTATTTGGTGCAATGCAACAAGGTGATGAATTCACATCTCTGATTGATGGTACTGCAAATCATGTTGTATCTTACCCTTTTGCACTTGGTTTTGACATTTATCAATTTGATTACAGTGATTTAGGTAAGACAACTTGCATTTGGATTGATCATGGCCCTAACGAGCTGCCCCAATTGCTGATCTTATATGATTGGCACCTTGAACATGAACCCAACCTACCTACACCTTACTTTTTAGAGTACAAAGATGAATTTGCCAGACTTAGGACCCTAACCTGCACATTGTCACTTCTGCATGTCCCAAGAAATAAGTCATGGGAAAGTGTAAATATTTGCTATCCCAAGTCTCTATACATAGTTTTGCTTGTTTCTAGTTAGGTTTTAGTTAGTTATTTGTTGTTTTAGTTTAGTTTCTGCTTTCTATTTTTTCCTTTTCCTTAGTTGTTAGTTGTTAGTTGTTGCTTTCATTCTGCTTTGGTTAGAGTAGTTTGCTTTGCTTAGGTTAGTTGCCTTGCTTTTGTTTCCTGTGCTTGTTTTGCTGGGGTTCTCCATTTCTTGAACGTGGTGGTAGCTGTGCAGTCCTACAAAAGGTCCTCATTTGGTAAGTAATCTGGAGGATTTCTTTGAGAAACCTTAGTTTTCTATTAAGGTCTTCTTGTGGGTTCTATTGTTATTCTTAGATGGTATGATACTTGTTCATGGGAAATGAGTCATTAGTTGGTGCACTTGAAGTATTTTCTAGCCATATATCTCTTACACTTTAATGATCCTGAACAACTAAAGGATTTCAGGTGATATCGTATTAAGTGAAAAATCTAAAGGCCTCATTGTTGTGTGGTTACACAACACACCCCATTTTGCCTTAGCAAAACAGGGACCCAACTTTTTCTTTCTGCTTTTGCTTGCTTGTTTCTTGCTTTGGGCGGTTTGGTAAAATCAGTCATGTATGTCACCTTTGTTAAGATATGGGCATCATAAGAAGAGGTCAGTTGCCAAAGTTAGTGTTTGCTATCATAAACCTCATGGATGGAAAGGGTACAAAATTCCAAGCAGGTTTGCCTTTTGGATCACCCCAATATTGTCTAAGGGTAAAAGGTTATGTTGAGTCAAAGTTTGGTCAACCCTGATATTTCCCTTAGGGGGTCATATTTCTAAACATCAATCATATTCACTAACATCATCCAATAACCATTAGATACCCATTAACGTGAATGTCAAAATTAACTAGGAGTTGGTATCTACCTATTAAGAACCTCATGTAGTTGCGGGGGGTCATATTTCTTAATATCAGTCATCTTACAAAATATCACCCCTGCGCGAATATCACCCCGCACTCATATGATGATGACATCATTCAATTCCAATGAGTAAAAGAAATCACCTTGATGATGACGTAATCATTACACCTGACCCACCGAGGGTCATATATCCAAATATCCGTCATATTTCTCAATATGACGATGATGTCACCAAAACCTGATAACTGAAGAGCATTGATGGCATGATGATGTCATCATGATCTAGCTGAGAGGGGGTCAGATTTTGAAGTATCCCTGATATTAATTTCATGACCCGATCTAGCTTCTTGGTCAAAGGTTGACCATATCACCCTGATCTTTAGTAAACGACTATCACGCGCAAAATCAGGGGCTCATATTATCTGTTGGGGGGTCATATTTTCAAATATCCTTGATCTTTCAAAGATCACCCCTCTAGCATTAAATGCAATCAAAATAGTAGATGAAGCCCTGTCAATTTCAATTACAAATTCAACACTTGGCGTCATCTATGAGCTTCATGCAAATAATCGACGGATTTGATCAAAACAACACATATGCCCTAATTTGTCGTATTGATCCATTTAAAAGTAAAATTTGAAGGTTATTTTCATTAACCCTATGATTAATTGAGAATTTTAGAGCTCTGGAAGTCAAACCCTTATCAGTCACCTGCTAGCAGATCATGATCCTCAACGTAACAGAACGGAATGGGTGACCTCACACATTGGCATCTTTCCTGTTATCAGTTATATAATCCAAAGGAAAGCGATATCAAGTAAGTAATTGCAAAACCCTCTCCATTGTCATTTTCTGCAAATATCCAGGTAAAATGATTCTTTACTAGGTTAAATTCACAGCATGATGCATGAAAGAGTTAAAATGATGAATAACAACTAGGAGATGCATGATACTATTAAATGTTCATACAAGCACCATAGGGTAAGACATATGAGAAAGAACATATCTGAGGCTGAGTTCTTGAAGCCTATGTTCGTATGACCAGAAGGGGTAGAGTTTAGATATGCTGTTATTAGTGACACGCATTAGGGACAAACAGACTTGGATGAATGGTCAAGGAAATTGGACAATGATACTGACAATCCTACACTGGATAAGGTATTTACAATAGGTATGTGGCACGCAGTAGGATTTGTTGATAACTAAGAGGGGGGTTGAATCAGTTATCCTAATTATTTCTCTTTCTGAACTTTATTAATAATCAATGTAACATTAATTCAAATGAGCAAACATAACCATGAAATGGAAATACACATGACACAATATTTTTGACGTGGAAACCCTTAAGGGAGAAAACCACGGGGTGATTAACCCAAGATTGTATTCTCTGTTAGAAGAATGGAAATACAAAATGGCACTTGCCAATTAGGGCTCACTGCCTGAGCACACTGCTCACAAGAAGGCACACTGCCTACAAGAGACACACTGTCTACAAAAGGAGTCTTATACAATACTTGAACTGATTGGTAGCATCCACATATGCTGGGGTTCAGTTCCGGTTAGGCTCAGTACACTGATCTGCTGCACTTCATCTTTCCTCTTCTCTTATACTGCTTTCCTTTCGCATACCGGACCTTCCTTACTGCTTCTGCTCTGCTCTGCTTTTATTCGCACATCACATATCATCACCACTCCTCACACAACTAAATCCATCCTCTATATATATCCGCACAAGTGATTTCATCATCTTTCTAGTCGGCACCGGAATAGTTAATATTTTCAATAGACTCTGATCTGTCGGCTGAATCCTTGCATATCAAGTAATGCAGATCAAGGATATACTTGTGGAAATCATTAACCATGTCAGCCAAACATAATTCATGCCTTCATAACCTTTACCAACATTAGTAACACATCCGGAATAATGTCTGATGTTCTGCCAGTCAGTTCTTCCTCTGTTCACACTGCCAATTGGGAACTCGGTACGTAAGTATTCATATCTCTTTATCCTTTCCACACCTGAGGCTCAAACCTTGGAATCTATCAGTCAAGATAGTTCTCTTGACTTCCCCAAATCTGCACTTTACCAAGATACTTCCTCTGAGAGATCCGGACTTGTCTGTCGGACCTCGCCACATGCTCTGTTCCTGTTTACTGGACCACAACATTCTTCACTCTAACTTCCGGTAGAGACATACCATGTCCTGTGGATGTGTGGGATGAACTTTGTTGCCATCAATGACAGCAATCATGAATCCATATGGTGTCTCTTGCCAACAATCTCCCCCTTTGGCATTGATGGCAACACTTAGTGAAAAATGACTAAGTGTTTACACTATGCTCCCCCTTGGCTGATGCTCTGTTATTATATACATTTTCCGGAGCTCCCCCTTAGTTGGATTCCTCATTTTTCACTACTCTTCACTCCCCCTTTGAAATCAATGGCAAAGAGTAGGGTCTGCATATGAAAAGTTTCAAAATTTTTTTTAACTATACTTAGACGCATATTACATACTCATATAAACTGAGGAATGTCCGCAAAGGATGTCTTCAATTGGACGAGTTCTGTAGCCCAACTTTGCTTCATTCTATCCAAAATTGAAATGTGACCACTCAACAAAAACGCAAAAGCTTCTGCCCTCTTAAGATCTGTCGGATCATTGGTTTGGGCGGTAGTCTGAGCATCACTTATGGCCTCATGCATGGCCTCTAACTTAGGATAATGATTCTTCTGAGTTCACCCATCCAGCTAATTATGTTCTTCTTTTCCTTCTCAAGATTCTTTATTGCATTTGTGATTGCAATAGTCTGACACTCTTGATTGACTATGGAGGAAGAGAGAGGATCAAAACTTTGAGACAAACTTAGTAGTTTATCCTCTTGCTCTTTTATTTTCTTCTCAATCTCTACTGTTGCTTTGGACCATGAAATACAAAATTTGTATATTTTTCCGCCATCTATAAGAGCATTTTCTAAGCTCTTTATCCCTATACTCATATTTCTCCTATCATTACTTATCAACCCTTGTACCTCTAATAATCTTTTTGCAAGAAATTCCTTCTGGACCTTATCTTCTGCTGACTTCTCTAATGAATCAAAATGTGTGCTAACACTACTGACTAGAGTTTTGAGATTACCGGAAGAGGAGGCTGTGGGATCTTTCTGAAATGATGGCATAATCTTTTCAAGCACTCCGGAGGCAACTTCTATCAACTCACAGTCTTCCATGTGAGACTTTAGGAGTTTTTCTTTAACCTTGGCATTAGCAAATGAAGCAATCTTCATTGTCTGTACCGGAGAAAGAGAATCAAAGTTAAATGGTCCTTGTAGAAGCTCCGGTTCATCAATCTCCATTGTTTCTTTGTTCATGAATTCTTGGACAGTTTTTGCAGTGTCTCTTGCCGGAGACAGATGTTTCTTCTCTTCTGCATTCTTAGGGCTGTCCCTTGGAGCTTTCTCTCCTTCTACATTCTCACCACTAGCAGTTGTGGTCTTCTCTGTTGAAGGCTTCTTTCCTTTTACAACCTTGGTACTGTCAACCTCTTTCACCTCTGCTTCTTTCTCCTATAATCCTTCTCCTTTAGATCCGGAGACTGTAGGTGAAACCGGAGGAGAAATATTAGTTTGTTTAGGGCCCACCTCTTCTGTCATTTTCTCAGTAGATTCTTCTGCAACACTAGTGGTCGAGGGGTCAGTACCCAAGTCCTCTATAATTGGAATGTTGAATTTCTTGCAAGCATTCCAGAGGATCTCTTCGGTCTCTTTTGCCACTTTGTCAGTTTCACCAAGCATTAGCTGATTCATCCTGGCTTTGCTCCAGAACTCATCCTTGCAATCTTTGAATACCATATTCATTGTCTTGGGATCGATTGAAGGAAATAGCTGAATTGTTATCTATTCCCATATCTCAAGATCTTTTGCTCAAGCATTATTCTTCCTCATTTCAAGCCTTTTCTCTAAGCTTTTGGGAATTAGAGAGATAATTTCAATAAAAGCTTTGTTGTAAGTGTTCAAAAACTGAACTGTGGCTTCCTCCAGAATTTGTTTATTTGCTTCATTATATTCATCATAAAATTCTGTTAAGGGTTGTAGGTTCCCATCCATAGTGACCGCTTTTACTACAACATCCAAGGATAGAGTGGGTTTTTTAGCAAATTCCTCTTCCTTCTTTTCTTCTCCTTGACTGATAGAATGTTCACCAGATGATTTCTTTTTCTTCTTCAGTTTCCTTATCTCCTCATCTAATTTGGTTTCCTCATCATCCTTTAGGCTAACATAGGACCTTGTTGCCTTTTTCTTTGTTCTCTTTTCTCCTTTTCCGGATGATTGTGCTTCCAGTTTAGATGCCCTTGAGCTTTTGGCAGTAGCAGACAAAGATCTCTTTGATGATCTAGTCCGGGTGGAGGTTTCTACCGGAGCACTTTCCTTGCTTTTCTTTTCTGTCTCTTTCTTCTCTTCCTCAGCCCTTTCCATCCTTTTCTTGTGGGCATCAAGTGCCTCCTTTGAGATGCCAAGTCCTTGGGTAATATTTTCTACTTCTTTTCTCACCTTCCTCTTGATTTCAGGTTCTCTGAGTTGCACATGAATCTTTACACTCAGCTCCTCAAAGGTTCCAAATGTTTCTGCTTTTGAGTCCTTAGGCTGACTGAGCATGTGTTGAACATGCAACTCTACAATTTGTTTATCAACTTCATACCCCATAGGCATGATCTAGACTGTCCTTGGCTCTACTGCCTCCATTAGGCATTGATCAGTGTCTACCATGAAGCACATTGTATCCTTGTATTTCTCAACTACTGATTTGGGGATTCTTTCTCTGATTTGCATTGTATTTTGAAATTGCTTGAAGTAACCCTACAGAGCTGTATTCCTTGCCTTAGCATCCCCAAGTTCATACAAGTAGTCTCTGATCTGAATTGCTACTGGTTTGTCATTTTGCCATACCCATCCATTTGATCCGGGCAGCTCATTCATGAAGTAGAAAAATAGACATAGTATTAGTCCACCATATTTAAAGGAATTCTTCTTGTCCTTTTTGATTTTCTGTATGTTTTCCATTAGTTGGCTCAAAAGAAGTTCACAGAGGTCATATTCTACATTCTTTCTTAGCATCTCATAAGCAGTATATACTGCAGTTCCGGATACTGAATTCTCCCTATTGGAGTGATATATCTTGTATCCTATTATCATAGATGCAAACTTGACATCCAGGTCAGTAATATCTTCAATGGTCATTGCCCTCTTATCAAATTTTGATCCGGTGGCCTCAGTTACAATGTTGTTTTTGACAGATTTGAGGACAGGTAGCCCTCCGGAGGAGTATAAACCAGTTACTGCCCTAATTGCCTCCTTTGTGATCTTGCAAGGTTTGTTCAGCCATAGGAAGTTATCATGCACCCTACTCAATACATATCAGACCCATTCATCTTCTTCAAAACAGGGGAAATGAATAAACTGATCAAAATGTTTCTCCCGGATGCCCTTATATTCTGGTTTAAGCTCAAAAGTATCATCTATCAATTGTTTGTGATAGATGTCTCTCAGTTTGAATTCCCCAAACTCTTCAATATTTGCATGTATGTAAACCCTAATGTCTTCTGTGTGCAAAATGCCATGCGGAACACTAGAGAATGCTCCTAGGGGATCTACCTCCAATGATTTGTATGGATGTTTCTTGAATTCAGGGCGGGGCCTATCAGAGATCTTTACTATATTCAGAGTATGCATCTTTCAAGGTTTTGCAGAGAGATATTAAGAACCAAAAATACCTTTTGCACCTTTCGGTTTCACGAAGTTGACCGGATTGATTTATGGATGAATTGACTTCTGCAAATGATCTTCGATGAAGTTGTGGAATTTTGTTGCAGAGCTTCACTTTTCGTTTCTTCTTGAATGCAGAATGAACAAGTGATTAATGAGAAAAACCCTTATATTGCTCCGCAAACCCTAATGTTAGGTTGCAATAAATGCTCGACCTAAGTTATTCTGGTTTGCCTTATTCAAATGACTTGGAGAACCGGATCAATCCTGATCTTTAAACATTATGTGGATCTTCCAAATCTTTACCATAGTTTGTTTAGATGTTGCCCTTATGAACCCTACAATCTGCAACTCTTCTTGTGCCAGTTCCGGCACCAGTTGACTGGCTGGGGGAACAAGGTTTTCTTTGTGTCTCCCCCTAAGCCAGAGCTCACTTCTTAATTTCTAGAAGGAATATCAGCACCAGAGTCTGGTGCGGATCCAACCTCTACATTCTCTGTACTTTTCTTCACCCAAATCTTGTTCATCTCACTTTTAACTTCATCCGCATTCACCTTTTGTTTACCCTTATCTTGATGATTATGATATACCGGACCTCTTTTGTCCTGATTCTTGCTTCTACAAAATTTTGCACTAGGACCGGATCTATTGCAGATTTGGCAAACAACATTTCTTTGCATATTTGACTGATATCCTCTTGATCTGCATTGATTAGCCATATGACCTATTCTATTGCATGCAAAGCATCTACCATTGAATGATTTGTTCATTTGCATATTTCTGCATTCATGAGATTTGTGACCATACCTTTTGTAGTTAAAACATTGTCCGGAGAAAGATGAATTAGTCTGATTCATTCTCTTTTTGCACTGATTAGCTTTGTGACCAAAGTGATTGCAGTTGTGGCAGTATCCATTGAAGGATGGATATCTTTGAGCATTAGACTGTCTTACCAGAGGTCTTCTAGGCCTGTTCCATGTATTTTCTGATCCAAAATTCTTCTGACCGGATCCGGAGCTTTCTCCTTTCTCATATCCCAAACCACACTTGTCATCTACCTTCTTTTGACTTCCAAGAAGAACTTCAAGTTGAGCAGAACTTATCTTGAATTTCTCTTTATACTCATTTGCTGTTTGAAGATCCCTTTTGAGAGAGACAATTTGATCCTCAAGTTTTTCTTCATTATCTTTAGCATCTTCAAGATCAGATTCAAGATGTCTGATAATTCTCTCCATCTGGTGGCAATCTTCTGATTTCTCCTTGAGAGATTGTCTTAGATTATCTTCAGTTTTTCTTTTCTCTTCAACTTCTTGGGTAAACTTCATGACTCCTGATTCCATTTCATGTCTTACCATAATGATTTCTTTTGATAACTTTTCACATAACTCAGTTTTTTCTTTTAGCTCCTCATTTGCATTATTTGCTTCACCTTGTCTTGCCAATTGCTGAAGCAGCTCCTTTCTCTTTTTCATAGAGAGACTTAATTTGTCTTTTAGTTCTCTCATGAAATCATCAGCCTATTTGAGTCTTTCCTTTAATTCATTTACTTCAGAGTTTGACTGCTCAAGATCATCAAGGGCAGTTTAGAGTTGCTCCCTTAAACCATATGCATCCATTTGAATTCCTAGATCTTCCTCAAGTTGTTAGGCTTTGTTAGGAGGAACTTAGCTCTTATACCAATTGTTGATAACTGAGAGGGGGGGGGGTTAATCAGTTATCCTAATTATTTCTCTTTCTGAACTTTATTAATAATCAATGTAACATTAATTCAAATGAGCAAACATAACCATGAAATGGAAATACACATGACACAATATTTTTGACGTGGAAACCCTGTTAAGGGAGAAAACCATGGGGTGATTAACCCAAGATTGTATTCTCTGTTAGAAGAATGGAAATACAAAATGGCACTTGCAAATTAGGGCTCACTGCCCGAGCACACTGCTCACAAGAAGGCACATTGCCTACAAGAGACACACTATCTACAAAAGGAGTCTTATACAATACTTGAACTGATTGGTAGCATCCACATATGCTAGGGTTCAGTTCTAGTTAGGCTCAGTACATTGATCTTCTGCACTTCATCTTTCCTCTTCTCTTATACTGCTTTCCTTTCACATACCGGACCTTCCTTACTGCTTCTGCTTTGTTCTGCTTTTATTTGCACATCACATATCATCACCACTCCTCACACAACTAAATCCATCCTCTATATATATCCGCACAAGTGATTTCATCATCTTTCTAGTCGGCACCGGAATAGTCAATATTTTCAATAGACTCTGATCTGTCGGCTGAATCCTTGCATATCAGGTAATGCGGATCAAGGATATACTTGTGGAAATCATTAACCATGTCGGCCAAACATAATGCATGCCTTCATAACCTTTACCAACATTAGTAACACATCCGGAATAATGTTTGATGTTCTGCCAGTCAGTTCTTCCTTTGTTCACACTGCCAATTGGGAACCTGGTACGTAAGCATTCATATCTCTTTATCCTTTCCACACCGGAGGCTTAAACCTTGGAATCTATCAGTCAAGATAGTCCTCTTGACTTCCCCAAATCCGCACTTTACCAAGATACTTCCTCTGAGAGATCCAAACCTGTCTGTCGGACCTCGCCACATGCTCTATTCCTATTTACCGGACCACAACATTCTTCACTCTGACTTCCGATAGAGACATACCATGTCCTGCGGATGTGTGGGATGAACTTTGTTGCCATCAATGACAACAATCATGAATCCATATAGTGTCTCTTGCCAACAGGATTCCCATATGCCATGGATGCCATTGAGCTGGTGGTAGAGTGTGCTAGAAACTATAACCCTAGAACCAAGAGAGTAGAGAAACATGGTAGGGTATATGCTGACTTTTATTTCAAGGGCATCACTGCCACATTTAATCTATCGATGGGAAATAAGGTAGTAAGTGTAGACCTCAGCAAACTAGAGAAGGAGTATAACAACAATAAGAAAGAGGCTAGGAAAAGAATATATCAGTGGAGGGCAAAGAACAACACCTACACGGCTTCGGACAAATTGCTAGTATACCTGTATAAGTTTGATTTTGATGATGAGTATCAATATATAATTGTTTTGTTGAGTAGGATGACCGGCAAAGCTCATGCTGGTAACTTTGAAAACTGGATGTTTAGAATTATCTAGATGGTTTTATACTCAGATAACAAGCCTCTATGGGCCAAAATCATTAGTGATTGCCTAGATGAGGGGATGAGGAAGCTGGGAGGTAAGACATGCATATTTTACATGACCTCCTATGTTGTGTATTCTTGTGCTTTCTGAGGAACATTTGATGCCCTACAAATAGTAGGCAAGGTAGGAAACAACACTAGTGATGTGCATATATGGGATCATTATCCCCAATTGTAGAAAAAGACATACCTCCAGGATTACAAGCTGGTAAATGATGCATTTTCAATGCATCTGGTTAGAACAATGGAGGAGGATAGAACAAAGAGACTGAGCGTGGAAGCTCAAGAAATTGTTTTCAAGTATGGAGCTTGGTTTATCCAATTCTCCACCTTTTCATATATAAGAATTGAAGGATTTGAAGGACAACCCCTCATGTTGCCAAGATACCTCACTGATAGGGTCATCTTGATGGAATTTGTCAGACAAGTGTCCACTACAGTTGAAGCTCACATAGAACATAAGAAGATCCTTCCTGTACTACTCCCAGTATACATAGGCTGGTACTTATGCCCAGACAGACAGAGCATCAAGCATGCTATTAGAGGGCTGAAACTCATGTACTTGCATCCATTCCCTATCGCTAGGTCATATGACCCTTATGATAGGATGCAAAAGCTGTTAGGAAAACAGATACATCAAAAGCATCTGGAGGACTTCTGGACCGACTGTGATGATGAGGCAGAGGTGAGGAGAAGAAAATATCAAAGGCTCACCCTAAATCAAATCAGGACCTTTGATTGCATCCTAGTGCCCGCACAGCTACATCATGATGATGGGAAGATAATGTCCAATGAGTATGAGGAGAAGAAGGTGTATAATGACACCATTTCAACCCCTGATCTGGCACAGTAGGAGGGGACCTCCTTAGACCAAATAATGCAAGGGGTCATTAAACTGACACAAAGTTGGGTAGATGCAGAAATTGCCAAATTAAAGAAGAAGGGCATGGCCCTCACAGTTGATAATAAGAAAAAGAGACAAGAATTGTCAGATGAAGAGTATGGTGATTTTCTTATTGAGAAGAGAAAATCTAATGGAGAAAGATTACCCGCCAAAGAAAAAAAGCTACCCTCCAAGGGTAAGAGGGTGGAAGATGAACAAAAAGGGGTGATCATCAAGAGGCTTACATCAAAAGGTGATGGGGCATCCACATCAGCCCATGCATCCACATCACAACCACCCCCTGACAAACAAAAGACCAAAAGGATTGTGAGGCCTGTTACTGAAAGTACAGAGAGGTAGGTAGAGGTTGAGGCTCTACAAGATGAGTTAGAGGAAGGTAATCCCTTAGAAGGCGAGCAATTGAATAAAGCGCCTAGGGATGATGACTTGTTGATAACAAGTAGGAAAAGAAAGAAGGTGCTACAATCATCACCACCCAAGAAACAAAGGACAACCATGAGGGGAGATATTGGAACTGACCCCATCATGTTAATGGGTATGGGTGGTGTGGCCTTTAGGAGAGAGCTACAACATGAAGTCCCCATTCCTGAGATAATTCAGTTTAAGACTAAGAGGATGGAGGAGTAGAAAGAAAAGGAAGGGCTTATGGCCAGTAAGGAGTCCCCTTTGCCCTTGGATGATACTATAGAACTATCGGATGATGAGGTAGTTCAAGACATGGCTGCTCAGCACATGGAAACCTTGGTTGCCAATACCAAGATGACTCCTCACCAGACCCCAATGGCCCAAGTGGTAATTAACTAGGCAAGGGATGAAAAGGATGAAACAAAATAGGATAGCCCTGAAAGAGTAGCCCAACAGATAGGGTTGGATAATTTGGTTGAGCAGGTTACTAGTCTTGCTACAATAGACTTAACATACAGGGGTGATGTTAGCCCAAGTAAAGACAATAATCCACCTCTGGAGCCTGAAAAGGCTGAAGATACAAAGCATACAGAGAGGGGTGATGTGACATCTGATCAAGACAACGATCAAAATAAGACACCCACAGGACAAGAACAATCAAAATCACAACTTCAGAGTGGGGGTGATCAAGACATGCCAGACAAGGATATTGAGCAAGACCAAAGTGGTTCATCACCACCTACTTCAGGGGGCGATCAAGGCAGTGATCTAGCATCAGAGGAAAAATTAGCTAAGAAAGAAGTTAATCTTGAGGAAATTGATGCATCTAAAGGTAAGGAGCAATGTTTATCATAGGGTGAGGGTACAGAGAAAGAGATAGAAAATGTGTCCAAGGGTGATCCCCAAGGTCCAAATACACAAACTTCTCAAAAGGATAACTTACCACAAGATGAGCAAAAAGAGAAAGCTCAAGAAATTCCAGAGGAGAGCTTACAAAAGGAGGCACAAGACCAAAATGTGAATGCTTCACAAGAGCCTCCTCCACAAAAGGAAATCTCTCAACAGGAGGAACCCCAGCAAGGTCCCCCTCATGAGAAGGAACATGAGGAAGAAATCAGGAAAGAACAATCACCACCGAGGGAAGAATTTAACACAGGAGCATAAGACACCCAAAATACAGGGGGTGATCATCAGGAGCCTAAGGGTGATATACCTCATTGGTTGCAACGAGAGATACATCTGCAAAAGGTTGAGGCGGTACAAGATTTTGATGTATCTACATTATTTGCTGGGAGCATGATAAAGTCTAGAAAAAAGGCCAGGTTGACTTTGGCAATAAAAAGGGATCCTACTACAGGTAGGAGAACTGCACAAATAGCCCTGCCTACGGTTGATAAGGTGAAAGGCAAGGTAGGCCTTGAG
The DNA here is from genome assembly GCA_027924645.1 of Cunninghamia lanceolata. Classification (NCBI taxonomy): domain Eukaryota; kingdom Viridiplantae; phylum Streptophyta; class Pinopsida; order Cupressales; family Cupressaceae; genus Cunninghamia; species Cunninghamia lanceolata. Next base: position 2,690,926 of record BSBN01001254.1, read on the forward strand.
GATTTTTAGATCACTAATGTTGATCTAGGTTTTTCAAATGAGGACCAAGAAGGTCAAGAAGGAAAGGACATCATTGACTCTCTAACACAAAGGGTGAAGAGAGAAAAAGAGAAGAATAAGAGACATAAAGAGCACATTGCTCAACTGCATTCTTTTATTAAAGGGTTAATTAATCCTGATCATGCACCTGCTGATCATGCCACCCCACTATCCATTATATCACAAGAGGAGGTTACTAGATTGGACCTGATGAGGCATAAAGCACAGGTAATACAGAAGTGGATGCTGTCATCCATTTTTCAAGCTGAGGATGTAGTAAAAACCTCTTTGGAGAGGTGGATTTCTTTGAGTGCATTGAAGAGAAAAGTAGACAAACTGTAAAATGAAGTAGGCCGGAGGTCATTTAAACTGGAGAAACACCTAGATGCTCTAGGTGAGATGAAGAGGATTGATACACAAATCCTGATGACCAACAATATATTAGATAATAACACCTCCCAGCTACTAAGTATCTAGTATGAGGATACAAGATTTGAATGTGATATACTGAAGAGCTGCAGCAGAAAACTTAGGGATATAAGTGTCAAACTACACAATCAAATGGCACATGAGGTAGAAACCCTAGAGGTGTTAGAAGGAAAGAATGAAAACCAAGATGTGGATTTTCCTGTCAAAGCCTTCCATGATAATTTCAAGCAAGTTGCAGAGGACCCCCTGAACCAATTGATAGAGGAAGTGATGAACAAGGTCATGAGAATAAAGGTCAGGGTGGAGACTTATAATGAGACACTGAATAGTAGGAAAAGCAAGACGGAAGCCCTCCAGGCTAAATTCCATTCCCATAAACATGCAGTAGTGAAAGCTAAAGTCCAAGATGGAGGTGAAATAGATAGAGTTGTACAGTCATATGAGTCCATCAGGGCAACAATAAAGGTGCATATAAGAAGTGATCTACATCAAAGTGACAGTGATAATAAAGATGAAGATGATGTAGAGAGTGAAGAGGAAGAAGAAAGTGAAGAAGAAGGAGATAAAGAGTAAGCAAAGATGCATCATTAGGTAAATATATGCATAGGCTACTTATAAGCAGTAAGTTTTGCTAGATAGTTGCCAACTGGCGACTTGTGCCACGGATGAAGTTGTTGACTAAGTCAATGAAGAAATGTTGACCATTGATCTGAATAGATGAATCTTGACCATTGGTCTTTTGTAACTGCCTCCTCCCTTTATTCTATAAAAGGAAACTTAATTGAAATTTGATTGCTAAAGAATTTAGGATTAATTTCAAGGTTATTGTGAATGTACATGTTTTGACATACTTAATGAAAGAGAAGCTGTTTGATTACAAGTCATTGTAAATCTTGAGTAATCAGTGAATGAGATCTAGATATATGCATTGATTAGCTTCATCCCTTGGAGTGCTTGTCAGTTTGCAAATGTTGTTTTCATTCCTTGTTCCTTTGAAGTTAGCATCAACCATACCTAGCTGTGGAACAACCTAGTGAATTATGGTTTGATTTCTTCTCTTCATGACTGTATCTGGAATGTATTTGACTCAATAGCTAAAGGTTCACCAAAATTAGAAGTATTTCTTTAAATTTCTTTGAATTTCATTACAAATCACCTCCATAATTGCAAATAACATACAATCTAAAGCAAATGAACATGAAATATGCCTATATCCTGTAAATAATTAAAAATACAGAGCATATTTTGAGTGAAAGCATGTTAAACTGACAAATATCATGCAAATACACATTAATATCCCTAATAAACATACGAATATCTACTTGTAGGCACATCATTTGGTTGAATGCAGAGTGTAGAAGTATATATAGGTTCAAGAAAGTAGATGCTGAGAAGAATTGATCAAACTTGTAAATATAATCATAATTTGTTGAGCATAAGGAAAATAACATTATTTGTGAAGTGAATTTACAATAGGCAGGTATGCAACCAATCATTTAAATAGCGTAAGACCCCTTGAAATGGAAATAGCATGTCACATCAACCTTTGAGTAATATCAGACGATCATGACCTGATCAATGGAGCCTTGGAGTCATCAACTTATCTCAAATTGATTGTACTTTACAAGATAATAAAGGTTTGTTGTGCAAATTTTTATGAGTGTTGTTATGACTAACAATCATCATCAACATAAATTGGCGCTAGAAGGAGGGCCTTCTTTCTGATTTTTTGAAAGTAAATTGGTTGTATTTGCGTTTCTCTACATTAGAAGTGAGCTAATCTTCTCAAAGCTCATCATACCTATTCATGATTTGAGTATTCATCCAAAGATTTGCTCGTTTTGTAGCAGTTCATGCCTGTTCATCATAAATATTTTAGAATTGAGCATAGATATCTCAGGCTTTGTAGTCAATCCTTGTGATTTTTTGAAAATTGAGTTGTTATTCAGGTCTTCCTGCTAAATCTTTGTTGTATTGTGCTTGTGTTGCCTGATATCCTGATATCTGTGTGTGAAAGCCTTATATTTGTTCATATTTGTAGTGTTTGTGCAAATATTGCATAAATATCTAGTCAGTAGAAGGCTTTGATCATAAATACCTCCTTTATGAGAATAGTTCTGCACATCTTTACAAAAAACCAAGTCAAATTTCCATAAATTGTAGAAATCCTGGCTCTCAAACCAAATACTAGGTCTAGATCCAATGGACTCTTTGAGGAATTGCCTATCCGTGGACTTAGACCTAGAACTATAGACATTCATCACACTCCTGGTTCTAGTATCTCAGAATCTTCACCAGGAAATACTCCAATAACCCCTGTTGGATTGCAAACACGTAAAGGACCACCTGTAACACTCCAATCCAACCTCCACCAGTTACAATGTCATTCTTTGCTGCAGAGTCACCTCTGACCTTCAATGCATATCATCCTTTACTTAAAAATCCTGACAAAATTTGCTCTAAGTATCATCCATATCAAGATGCTGATGATCATATCATAACATTCAAGGAAGCTTGCTATAGAGAAATGATTGAACATCAAGATGTGGTATGTAGATTATTTCCATTTTCCTTAGGGGAAGAGGCATATAACTGGTATATCAGTCTTGGTCAAGGTTCAGTTGGCTCATGGGCTGCCTTGGAGAAAGCATTTAAAGATAGGTTCAAGATTCCTATAGATCCTTGAATGAATTATCACCTATTTCCCACAATCAAGAGATTTGAGGGAGAGCCTATTGCTAACTTTAATGCTAGATTTCAAAAGATGATTTCAAAGTTGGTAGCTCCATACACTGTAGTAGATGAAGCTGCTAGGAGTATATACTATTCAGCCTTAGATCCTTTGACTTCCATGTTTATCAGGAGGATGCATCCTAATGTCACAACTCTGGCAGGAGCTTTTGAAGAAGCTATAAAAGTCAATCAACAGTTGATCCCAGCTCCAACACCTAATATTGCCTTCCCACATCCTGCATACCCTACATATCCTGCTCAACAACAAACCAATGGAGTCATGATGCCTCCAACTGTAATGCCTAGTCCTTTACAAGTACCTCCACTTAGCATCATGCCACCTCCAAATGGAAATGGCCAAATAGTACAATATCCAGGACATACACAAGTACCTCAAGATGTAGGATAGAATAATAACAATGGTTCTTCCTTTTTCAAACCTCAGACAGAGAATGTAGTAGCCAAAGCTCAGGAAGAAATTAAAGAAAAGTCAACACAGTTGCGAAAATTGACAACTGAAATCACTCATTTGAGAAGTCAAAATTTCTATTCTCAACCAAATCAAAACAAAGGATATAACAATGACATATCCGGATATCCTGACATGGGATATAATAATGATAGGAATTACAACAATAACAATAACAACAATGGTAACAATAATGCCCCTAGACATCCTAGAGTGTGGAATACTAGGCCAAAGAATGGTTCCTTGCCATCACCCTTAGATAATTAGCCTCCTAGTGAACTTAAACAGACCACTAGGGTGAACGTGGCAGAAGCAGCCCTTACTAATTGGTGTAGGATACATAACACCAATGCTCATGCTGAGTTATATTGTCCTTAGTTTAGGATAGCAACCAGTATATTCCAAGCTGAGGTATCAAATACTATAGGTAATCCTCCTTTTGTTGAAGGAAATGAAATTGTCCCTTGTGGATATGACTCTGCTCTTGTATTGGAAAGTTTTACCAATCATTCTAATCGGCAGATAACCTCGTCTCATAAAAATTACACCTTAACATGTGAGGAGTCAGCCATGGCTTTTGAAACAAATTATGTTTTTCCTTTTGAGGATGAGAATGAGCCATTAGTTGAACATGAGGAAGTGCATGCTTACCAACAACAATATCAGGGTAGACATAACTATAACCTGAGGAATAACTCAATCAAACCTACTAGTCCTTTGACTACATCTTTGCCTCCAAACAATTTTAACACAGCTCTTGATCCTAAGGCAAGTAATAACCCCAGATTTCCTAAGGTTAATGCTTAATACTTAGCACCATAGAATGCAGTGCCAAAAGCTAATAACTAGTCTCCTGAGTCTGACAAATTGGTCACATACTTAGCAGATGAAACAAAAAAGATCAAAATCAATTTGTCACTTTCAGAATTACTCAAAACCCCAACTATTAAGAAGGCGTTCATGAAATCTTTAGATGACCCTACACCTAAAGAGGATAACCATCCCCTTAATCCAAGCCAGACCTTGAATAGAGATCATGCAGCTAAAGATATTAATGTTAAACACAAAATTTTAGCCACTGTCCAAGCTGCTGAAACTTCACACATGACCCTTTATAGGGATAAGACTGAGTCACCTCCATTTCTCCTTACCATAAGGATGTTCAGTAAGAATTTGCATATTTGGAAAGTCATGGAATGGACTAGGCATTCACAAGAATAGGGCATTTTCATCAAAATTGATTATGCAAAATCTTTTGACCTCATTGAATGGCCATTTATTATAGCCATGATTTAGCCTCTTGGCTTCAAGGTCCTAATTTTCTTTGTTCTATCCAAATGCTCTTTGCAAATGCCTCATCCCATCTCATCATTAATGGCTACTAATATTCACCTTTTGACATTTTTGCTACATTTATCAAGGATACCCTCTAGCTCCAACTCTCTATATAATGGAAGCTAAAGGATATGGTTATTTGCTTTCCAGTGTAGTCTCATAGTAGAGAGTCAAAGGTATTTCTCTTCCCCATTTACCTCTCTAGCTTATTAATGGTCATTTTTCTTAGGTTGATCCCATAATAGTGTGTCCCACTTGTGGGACATCCTAATTTTTGCTTGAATTTTTTTTAAAATAAATAAATTCATCCTAGATGGATTCCATCTTATCAAGATAAGGTGTCTCAACCTTGCAATCCTAATGTTCAACTTAAACACTTTTGTATGTATTTCTATTTCATCTTTTGTTCCTTTTGTCTCCACTTGGGAAAGTTGGCATCCCATTTTGGAGTAGCATGAATTTCATATTTTAGTGGATTTTTTCCTCACATGAGGATATAGGTGTCTCACTTTGGTTTTGTCTTATTTGGACATGTGTCGACATCTTGACTAGTCTTCATGGAGGTTAAATATGACAAACCTTATGATAGTGTTGGACACTTTTCATGAAACATCTAATGCATAAGAGAATAAGGACAAATTGGATGCCAAAGTTTGGGTAGTCAAATATTCTATATTGTGACACTATGAAAACATGTAAGGAATAGGTTATTAATAGCCAAAAATAACTTAGACCAAGGGAGGCATTGGGACTTGGGTCTAACCAATTTGGATCCCATACCTCTCTTGAGCTTGCAAATGTTTTCAAAAACAATTCATGGTTTCATCTCGTCTTTCTTCTATAAATTGGAGCTTTGTCTAGGAGGTTGGATAAGTTGTTTTGCAAGTTGTTAAAGTAACAAAGTGCTGCAAAAATTTCAAGAGAGAAGTTGTATTGGTGTAACTCTTTTGAAGGATTAATACAAGCTTTGGATCTCTTTGGGTGTGGAGTTTTTATCGCAAGGGTTTCTCAATGTATATATTATGTTATGGTTTGCATCTCTTATGGTTCTTTCATTTCCATTATGGTTTATCACGATTAATGAACTTAGATGCTTTAAGATTTCAACATACTTTAATTGTATAGTTATATCTTATTTCTACATTTGGTATTAGAGCCACATGATTGAATAGAGAGAGGGATGCCTTTCTTTGAGTGTGTGATTGGGTTTTTTGTTGCAGTGGGACTTTGTTGTGTTTTCTTGTAGTTTCAAGTTTAGAGTGATAAGAGATCATGGATAGTTCATCTTGATTGGAGATTGAAAAGTTCAACAATACAAGGTATGAGCTTTGGAAGCTAAAGATGGAGGATCTCTTGGAAGAAAGAGATCAATGGATTTCCATGCAAAAAGAGAAGAAACCAAACAACATGTCAATTAGAAATGGGTAGAAAGAGATTAAAAAACATGTGGCGCTATTTGTTTGTGTTTATCTAAATCTATTTTATTGAATGTTTCTAGTGAATCTATTGCTTACAAATTGTGGAATAGAATAGGAGAGATATATCAAACTAAGAGTCTCTATAATAAGTTATTTTTAAAAATAAAATTATATTCTCTTAAAATGAAGGATAAGGACTTGGTTTTAAAACACTTGAATTCTTTTAATATAATCTTGAATTAGTTATAGTCAGTTGGTGTAAAGATAGATGAGGAGGATAAATGTATTTTATTGCTATGTTCGTTGTTTGAATCTTAGGATAATCTGATCCTTGTAATCAATGGTTCTCTTATAGATGATCCAAAGTTGGATGCCTTCATTACCACCCTACTTTTAGAGGAAATGAGGAGAAATACTTGTTAGGAAAGGTGTCTCAAACTTTCAAATAATGTTAATACTACAAATAGTCTAATTTTTAGGTTAAAATTTAGAAAAACTCAATTTCTGGGCTATAGAGTTAGTTTTTGGCCAAAATAAAATTTTTGGGTTGTTCAACATGATTCCCTAATTCTTGTCACATGGACCTCTTTGAGCTGTACAATTAAAAAAAAGGGCCCAACTGGCCTCCCAAACCAATTTGGTAAGTGGATTTCTAACTAAGGATTTAGGTGCCACTATTTTGGGTGGTTTAAGCTCATGGTTTTCTAATTACCAATTGATGGTTTCATGTATTATATCTATTATTTATTGGGTGCTTGAGATGGAGGATTGATAGCGAGTTTTGTAGATTTTGTTATGCTGCTAGAATTCCTCTAGATCTCTAGTTGGCGATACTCATGTGAAGGCTTGATCTATAAGTGTATTGTAATTATGTTGTTTATTGAATAATACATTGGGATGATTTGGAGTGTGGGGTTTTCTCTTGAAAGTGTTTTCTCCACATATACCCGCATTATGATATACTGTTTATTTTATGTTTATATGTGTTTCTACTTTTTTTAATTGTTAAAAGATTAAAATTTGCAAAACACTCTCCTCAGAAGTTTAGTGTAGGAAGCATTTCAATGTACATTGCTTCCTTTCAAGGCTTTAGAGGGGTTTAAGGATGCATTGCATGTGTGAGGTAGATCTAAGGAGAGAGGTAAGAACAAGAACGAGGTTGATAAGGAGAAGTCTAAGGACCATTCTAAGTCTAAGGGAATGTATAAAACACTTGGTAAGAGTAGATTGAGGTGTTGGAACTATGGTAAATGGGGGCATCTCAAAAAGGTAAATGGGGGCATCTCAAAAAGGAATGTAAGAATAAGAAGAAAAATAATAATGATGCTTCTATGGATAAATCCTCTAGTGATGAAGCTACTAATGTTTTTATTATATTTGCTAACATGACTCATGATGACTCTTGGTTGATAGATTCAAGTGCATCCTATCACATGACTCCTCACACAGAGTGGTTTCTGTCATATTGAGCTTATAATGGTGGGAAAGTTTTCCTAGGGGATAAAAACACATGGAAAATTATGGGCCAAGGAGAGGTAAAACTAATTTTTGGTGATGAGAGGGTTAAAACCTTTAAAGATGTATTGCATATACCTAGTATAGCTAGGAATTTGATTTCTATATAAAAATGAATGATTTAGGGGTACATGTAACTTTTGAGAAGAGTGGTTTTAAGTTGAGCTAAAGGAATTTGGTATTAGCTAAGGGCACTAGGTGTGACACCTTGTTTAGGCTAGAAGTATCTACATTTTGTAACTCTATTAATGTAATTGAAAACTTTGTATCTTCTAAATTGTGGCAGTATAAGATGGGTCACATTGGTGAGAAGGGTCTCAAAACCCTCATAAATAAGGAGATAGTTGATGGTTTGTTTCATTACTCTGCTAATTTTAATTTTTTTGAACACCGTGTCTATAGAAATCAAGATAGGATATCATTTGAATTAGGAAGTACTGGGTCTAAACAAATTTTGGAGGTTATTCATAGTGATGTCTTTGGTCCTGTGGATGTGCCTTCTATTGGAAAGTCTCACTACTATGTTTCCTTTATTGATGTTTATTCTAGATATTCATGGGTTCACTTTCTAAAGGAAAATTTGTTGTATTTTCTACATTTAAAGAGTTTAAAACACTTGTTATATATAGAAAAGTAAAGGTTTTAAGAATGAATAATGGTGGTGAGTTTTGCGCTAGGGCCTTTGATGACTATTGCACGCATGTTGAAATTGCTAGACAAAAAATAACTCCATATACCCCAAAATAAAATAGAGTGGCAAATAGGACGAATGGGACTTTAATGAATAGAGCTAGAATCATGTTGAGTAGTGAAAAGATTGAACAACATTTTTAGGTTGAAGTGGTTCACACTGCTTGTTACCTATTTAAAAGGTCACCTACTTGTGCTCTTGTTGATAAAACTCCTATGAGATATAGACAAGTAAACTATCATCAATTTCTCATTTTAGAGTTTTTGGCAATCATGCATATGTTCATGTTCCTCAAGAAAAACATTATAATCTTGATTTTAGGCTAACAAGTGTATTTTAATAGGTCACCTACTTGTTTTCTTGTGACCTGTCTTGGAAGGACATGTCACCTACTTGTGCTCTTGTTGATAAAACTCCTATGCGACCAGGGGTTAAACCCTGGGGGCTAACCCTCAAATAAAATATTCTTTTTTATTAAGAAATTAATAAAAAACTTAGTTGTACTTGTGCACAAAAATCAAGATGGCACATAAATTGAGATGACACGAAAATTGAGATGGCATGCAAATCGAGGCAACTCAAAAATCAAAATCAACTCAGAATACAATGGCACATAAATTAAGGTGTCATACGGCTGTACGGATTCCATATAGGTCGTATGGATTTCACAGACCTAAATTTCTTGAAACCCTAAAAAACACCCAAAAAATTTATGTCACCAAAATATAGAGTGCCTTATATGAAAATAGGGGTTTTTGGGCCTTCTGGACTCAATGGTGAAGTCTGTTTTTTCTCAAAATTGCATCTTGTAAAAGTTCTTGCCCAAAATTTTCCTAGATTTGAGAAGGGGCTTGCAGATCTAGAGCTCTGATACCATGTGTGAGTCACTGAATGACTCAAGCCATTAGGATCACCTGCAAAACCTAGGATTAACCTTATACAAGAGAAAAAAGCAAAGAGGATAAATTTGCACAATATTAAATGCAATTAATGAATTGGATTAATGAATTATATGTGAGAACTTGCTTTTATATTTGCAAGTTAGAAAACCCTAATATGACTTAAGAATAGCCTAAGACTAAAATTAGACCTAAGTAAACTTAATAAAGTGCAATTAAATATTTAATTACACCAAAATTTTGTGGGTTATGATGAGAACATTAAAGGTTATAAGCTTTGGGATCACTTGTAGCAATGAAAATGTTAGATTCTAAGGATGTTATTTTTAGGGAGCTTTGGGAATTTAAAAATGATGAACAACCTCATGTGAAGCCTAACAAAATAGTGCATTTTGGTATTAAGGTTGATATACAAGAAGATGCATGGAAAGAACAACATGATGGACATGTCGAGGAAGAAGAAGGTTAAGATTCAAGTTTAGATGAGGAACCACATGAGACTCTTGTTACAACTCTTCAAAGGTCCATAAGGAAACATACTCTAGTTGTAAGGTATAACCCTTCTGATTATAGTTGTATCTTTGCATTATTGTGTACAGATAATGAACTCATATATTTTAAGGATGCTTTGTCTTCTGATGAGCATGAGTCCTAGTTAGATGCTATGTAAGATTAAAGAAAGGCCTTGGAAAAATGTGACACATGGGATCTAGTTGAGCTGTCCAAGGCAAGGAAAGCCATTAGATGCAAATTGGTATTTAAGAAGAAATTTGGAGTAGATGGTAAGTTGGGAGTGGTACAAGGACTGATTAGTGGCAAAAGGTTACTCCTAGGATGAAGGAGTGGATTTTGGTAATTTTTTTCTCCCATGAACAAACTAACCTCTAGTAAATTCATTTTATCTATTGCTGCCATTTTTTAATTTAGAGGTAGAGCAAATGGATGTTAAAACAACTTTTTGCATGGGGATCTTGATGAGGAAATAGATATGAAACAAATTGATAATTTTATGGTGAAGGGATAGGAACACTTGGTTTGCAAGTTAAAGAGATCTTTATATGGTTTGGAGCAGTCACCAATAATGCTGTATCAAAAATTTGACGCTTTTGCATTGAGTCATGGCTTTATCAGAAGTGAAGATCACTATGTTTATTTTAAATTAATTGATGATTGGTTACTATTCTTTGTCCTATATGTTGATGACATTATTTATTGGGAATGATAAGGGTATGATTAGGGAACTTAAGGGTCAATTACCTAGTACTTTTGATATGAAAGATTTAGGGGTTGTAAAATACATTTTGAGTATGGAAATCGATAGCGACTAGGTTAACAAGAAATTATGGTTATGTTGACACTATTTTATAGCATTTTGCCATGCATGATTGTAAACTAGTAGTATTCCCTTTCTAATTTGCACTAGATTATCTCTTGATCAATGTCCTAAAAATGATGATAAACTTAAAGAGATGTATAAAATTCCATATGTCAGTGTTGTAAGTAGCCTTATTTATACCATGGTCTATACAAGACTTTGATATTGCCCAAGCAATGAGAGTGCTTAGTAAGTTCATGGAAAATTTCTAGTAAAGAACATTAGACTTATGTAAAAAGGGATTTTCAGATATATCAACATGGGACTTTTAACAATTGCATTTGTTATCATGGATCTAATGATGTGGGTAGGATGGTTGATTTTTAGGGGTTTGTTGATTCAGATTGGGTCGATGATCTTGATTGCAAGAGTTCCATGAGTGACTATGTTTTTTCTTTGTTTGGATGATCTATTAGTTGAATGAGCAAATGATAAGCTACAATTGTGTCATCCACTATAGAAGCAGAGTATATGACCACACTACATGCTTGTAAAGAGGCAATATGGTTAGAAAGATTGTGTTCAAGTATTGGATTTTAGTGTAAATAGTTAAGGATTGGATGTGGTAGTTAGATTGCCATCTATTTGGCTATAATCCCAATGTATCATGCTCTCACAAAGCATATTGATGTCTAGTATCAATTTGTTTAGGAAATGGTTAAGGGTGGTAGAGTCATGTTACATTAAGTGGATACCACAGAGAATGTTGCATATTCTCTCAATAAACCATTGAGCACAAAGAAGTTCAGTTGTTGCAGGGAGGCCATGGGCCTTGTAGCTTATAGAACTTGATTTGTTATTGTTATAAGGTTCCAGTGTTGTTCCCCTATGCTCTTGCAAGGTGTTCAACAATTTTGAGAATGTTGGGATTGTTGGTCTGAATAGGGTTATTACCTATCCAGTTTACCCTTTGTGTGAACTAGGCACTTTATTTAACTAGTCATTAGTTGGTGCTATTCACACATGTTCACATGTTAAGTTGACTTAGAAAGCATTCTAGTTGTTTCTAGATGTCTCTAGTTGTCACATGTCATAGGATTATGACACTTGTCCTAATCCTATGTTGTCTTGTGTCTCACCTTGGTCTTTATAACCAAGGCCTCTTTGTACACTATTGTATCTAGTATTCTTGTATCATTATTATGCCAATATAGCATTCTTTTTGCTTGTCTCTCTTGTGTAGAAGGTTATTGGGTTTTGTAGATCTGATCCTGGCAGTCGATTGCTCCAACATGGTTTCAGAGCATTGATCCTGCAAGCCCCTTCTCATTTTTCTTGAGAGATTCAATTGTCAACTTTATGTCGGTGCATCCTGGCTCAAAACATAGCTCATTGTTGAGTCCAACACACCCATCTGTAAAGATCAACTGTCCAAAACTCAATTTTGGACATAGGTAATTTTTTGGATATTTTGGGCTTTTATTTACATTTTTGCAGAAATTTTTTGTCCAAAAGGAATTTTTTTTAGCAAAAGGCCATTCTATCCCTTGCATTTTCTGCTTCATCTCTATAGTTACACAGGTCAGATTTAACTATTTTTTGCCTATTTGGAGGTGATTAGGTCCAAATCTGGTATTTGCATACCATTTTACAATTTTTTGCAGGCCGATACAATTTTTTTGGGCATAGTCAGGGCTCCTAGGCCCAGATTTGGACCTGTGATTTGCATTTTAGACATGATTCAATCCAGATCTAGCCTTTGAAAATAATTTTAGGCCCTTTTGGGCTTCACAGGCCTTCTCTGGCTTGATTTTGCACCTGCATACTCTAGTTTTTTTTGGCTCTCTACATCGTGTCTATTTTCCACATTCTTCATTTGTAAGTGAAAGGCGTTTGTGGCATGTTTTGGGGCATTTTTCGCCTTTGGATCACATTTTTTTGTGTCTGGTTGACGGTTACATCTCTGGTTCGTGGTATATTTTTGAGCCATCATAGGCGTTTCATCTTTGGTCGCCTTCTTCAACCACTACCAAGATCAATGCCATCAGAGAATTGGGAATTCAATCACTTACTAGTTTGCATTCCAGATTTGGCGCTCGATCCAACGATTAAAGGGTTGTTGAAGCTTTTCTTCCAATTAGCAAATAAGATCTGAGGACTGGGATTTGATATGAGCTCTCAAAGCCTGCGGGTAAGCCCTTCACAATAGGTGTGGGAAGCACAACGAGCATTTGGACTCGACTTTCTAGTTGCTTCTAGCACCTAACTCTGTGCTCCGATCAGGCTTCTTAAACTTCCACCTTTTATTCAAGCAACTACAACCACTACGACCACTTTTGAGATCTGCACATCATACCCTGCAAATCATTGTGTGAGAGAAGGTGTTGAGCCTTGCCAGAAGTCAAAGCTGTGGTGTAATAAGCTCCATGCCATTGTTGTGCAGGTCTAAAATGCCATCATCATAGTTGGAGGCTTGGGAAGTTTCAATGGTAGAGAAATTGGTAGATCTTTCAGTCCGGGGAGGTCTCCACAACTTCATGTCATGGCCCATTTTAGGGTTGTCTAAGCTACCCTAATCCACATTTTGGACCTACACTCTGACTTTGACCTTGTTTTCAGTGAACATACCCAGCTCCTTTGATCTCTGTGATCACATTACCCTTCGGTTCCTTCTTGGTTGACAGTTCAAATTTCATTTTTGGTCGATCCTCTGCCTCATTACATTGTGCAGCCCCTTATTCAGCCTATTCCATGGAATCTCCCACATATTATGCAGATCGACAATGTTTTTAGCCCCATCGAGCCCATTTCTAGTCATCTTTTTCTTGGTTTTTGCACCTGAGCATTCAAGATATTAAGTCTGGGTGTTATTTGGGCACTCCTACAGGCCGCACCTTCATCCACATCCAATGAGTTTTTATCTTCAAGGTAGTTTTTTAAAAACAAAGGGGGACTCGAGCTTTATTTGTTTGTTGAAGACGGAGAGTGAGGCCTGGTTTGGCAGAAGGCCAATACCCCCTCACAAGAAAACAAATCTTTCTCCTCTTTTCTTGCTAATTCCATCACCTGGTCACACAATGCATTCTTGATCTTGTCAGATTCAAGTTGAGGTCGTTCATTGTTTTTGCAAAATGCCGAAAGAGGGGGATTTTTTTTTTTTTGGGTCATATATTGCAAACCAGGTGGCATATTTTCATGTTCGTATAGTTATCAGAAAGGTGGTTCAGTGAGGTTCGCCATGGTGTAGGTGTTTTTTTTAGATTTTGCCATTTTTTGCTAGTTTTTTTAGCTTGAAGGTACGGTTTGCGTTTTTCTTGCAACTAGCATAACTTTTGCAAATGACATCGAAATCTGGTAAATTGTTTTTTAACTTGCTCATAAAATCGCAAGGAATTTGCTTGTAACCTATGATTTTTCCCTTGACAAGCATTTTTTCCTCAAAATTGTAAAAATCACCGTGAGTTATAAACGGTTGATTTAAGCTTGTCGATTGTACAAAATTCATTATTTCTTCATTGTATTTTTCTGGGTGGGTTACAATTACATTGTTAATACATTTTGGGGGGGTGAAAGGCACAATTTAAGTGCCACATTATCTTTGCTCTCTTGGTGTTTTTTTGCTATACATGGCAGAAAGTGTGTCTATAAAATGACTCTCCACATAATTATCACACATGGAAGTTAAAAATGAAATAACTGCTGCAATCTAAGGGGGTTTGACAAATGCTAGAGGACAATCCACCTTGTTTCACTAAGGAGTTTGAAAGATTTTCTTATAAGAACAAATTAGATGAAGCTATAGGAATCATAGGATTGCATGTATTAGACAACTTGTTGTTTCATATTGCGGAGTGTAAAACACCTAAGTAAGTTTGGGATAAACTTGAAGAATTGTATGGTACCATCAATAAATTCTGAATCTTGCAACTAGAGGTAGAATTGACATCACTCTCTCCAGATGGTTTTTCTACTATCCAAGATTTTCTAGAAAACTTCAAGTTGCTCTTGTCACAATTGAAAGGATGTGGGCATGATAAAACTGATAAAGAATGTTTCTTCTTGATTTTGTCGAAGTTGAAGGGTCCATTTCAGGTGTTTTCATCTGCATTCTATTCTATTGTGGATGCTTTGAAGAAAGACTTTAAGATGCCTAGCTTTGAGTTGTTTTGTGAGCATCTTACTAGGGAGCAAGCCAAGTTACTTCAAATGGATACACTTCCTAATTCTAAGAGTCAAACCTTGATGGCCTCATCCTCCAAAGGTAAAGGGAAGAATAAGAAGAAACCCAAGACAAAATCTCCTTCAGGTAGTGAATCTCCCTTCAAACCAAAGCAGAAGAATGATCACAAGCCCACTTCTCCACCTAATTCTTCCAAATTTGGTGAGTCTTCCTCTAAGACAAAGAAGAAGAAAGGTGGCACTTGTTCTTTTTGTGGCGTAACAAGACATGATGAGTCTCATTGCTTTAAGAGGTTAGATGCTTTGGAGGAAGCTATGAAGAAGCACCAAATTTCTATTTCCAGGCCCTCCTCTACAAGCAAAGGACATGCTCTTACGGCACATGGATTTCTTGTATCTTCAGATAGCTGGATACTTGATTCAGGTGCTTCACATCATATGACCAATTCTCTTGATCTACTTGAGACTCTTTTTGATACTAGCACTTCTCAGATTGCAGTGGGGGACTCTTCGCAGATTTCAGTCATGGGGACATGCATCATTTAGTTGTAAGATGGTTGCATTGAGGATGTCCTTTTTGTTCCTAAGATTTCTGCAAACCTTCTCTCCATATATCAGATTTGTCATTATGGGGATGGGAAGATAGTTGAGTTTTCTCCTCACAATGTGGTTATTAGACAGCTGCAGGATCTTGAGACTATTGTTGCTACAGGGAGAGTGGATCATGCATCATGACTATATAGATTTGATGGATTTGAGTCTTCATCAGGATCATCCCTTATAGCACATGCGGATGCCTTGAGCAAGCTTTGGCATGAGAGATTTGGACATCTGAATTACATGTATCTTTAGTAGTTGAGCACAAAGAATTTAGTTGTTGGTCTACCTAAGATTTCTTGTAGAGAGGGAGTTTGTCCAGGTTGTGTACTTGGAAAACATCATCTGGATCCCTTTCCTAAGGGTAAGGCTACTTGAGCTTCAGCACCCTTGGAGTTGGTTCATAGTGATCTCATGTCCTTTCCATCTTCTTCATTTTTAGGGACCAAGTATGTGCTCACTTTCATTGATGATTTCTCATGACGCACATGGGTGTACTTTCTTAAGTACAAGAGTGATGTTTTTGACACATTTAAGACTTACAAGCTGTTTGTGGAGAAACAGTCAGGGCTTTCTCTTTGACGGATACACACAGATAATGGGGGGAATATGTGAATCAATTTTTTTAGAATTTCTGTAGTGAGCATGGAATTCAATATCAGTTTTTGATTCCTTATACTCCTCAATAGAATGGTGTGGCTGAGAGAAAGAACAAGACTTTATGGGAAATTGCAAATTGTATGATTCATTCTAGGTCTATGGCTCCAATCTTTTGGGCTGAAGCAGTTAATTGTGCCAACTATATTCAGAATCGTATGCCTCACAAGGCAGTGCAACATATGACTCTCGAGGAGGCATGGTCCCATGTCAAGCCTGATGTATCCTTCTTCAGAGTATTCAGTAGTGAGGCTTGGGCATTTATTTCGGATAGTCAACATAAGGAAATGGAGAAGAAGAGTCAACCTTTGATTTTTGTTGGCTATTGTGAGGATGTGAAGGCTTACAGATTGTTTGATCCTGTCATTCAGGATGTCTACTTTCATAGAGATGTTCATTTTGATGAGTCCTTCACACAGGTGGTTTCCTCCTCCACTTCTTCTTCCTCACTACATACTCTGCCTTCTTCATCATCACTTGAGGATATTTTGCTTCTTCATGATGATACTGATGATGGTCCTACTCAGCCACCTCCTTGTGCACCACTTTTGCCCCGATGGGTCCTCATTACTCTTGAGGAGGTTGGTTCCCTTGTTGGTGATCGTACAGATACTCGTTGCACTTGTTCACAGACAAAAGGTGTTATTCTTTTGAGTCATGCCATTTCAACAGATCCTCATAAGTTTTTTGATGTTGTAGGTATTCTAGAGTGGGATAGTGCAATGGTTGAGGAGTATTCTTCTTTGATGAAGAATCATACTTGGGATCTTGTTCCTCTTCCTAAGGGAAGAAAACTGGTTCAGTGCAAGTGGGTGTACCACACCAAATATGTAGCTGATGGTTCTATAGACAAGAACAAGGCCTGTCTTGTTGCTAAGGGGTTTTCTCAGGTTGAGGGTATTGACTACTCCAAGACCTTTACTTCTATCACCAAGATGGATTCCATTCGTCTTGTACTTTCTCTTGCTACATCTCAGGAATGGTCAGTGTATCAGATGGATGCGAAGAGTGCCTTCTTGTATGGTGATCTTCATGAGGAGATCTACATGGAGCAACCTCTAGGTTTTGTACAGGACTCTTCACTTGTTTGCAGGCTTCATCGTTCATTGTATGGTCTCAGACAAGCCCCTCAGGCTTGGTATGAGGAGATGGATAGTTTCTTGCTTGCTTCCAGCTTCACACATTGCCATTCTGATCCTACAGTTTACACTCAGAGATGTGGAGATGATCTTTTGATCCTTGTGCTTTATGTGGATGATTTAATTCTCATAGGCAGTTCTACCTCCATGATATAGAGTATTCAACAGGCATTGATGAAGTGCTTTGATTTGACAGATCTTGGTCTTCTGCACTACTTCCTTGGTCTTCAAGTTCACCAAACTTCTAAGGGGATCTTCATTTTTGAGCAGAAGTATGCTCTTGATTTGCTTCAAAAATTTGGCATGGATCATTGCAAGCCTGCCCCTACTCCATTTCAGTCAAGTGTTGTATTGTCTACCAGTTGCATTACTCCCACAATTGATGCTACATTGTATCGATAGTTGGTTGGCAGTCTTTTGTACTTGACACATAGTCTTCCTAATATTTCTTTTTGTTGAGTACTTGTGACTCAGATTATAGACATCAGTTCAATGGTTCATTGGTTCGACGACATCGGTTCATCGGTTCGCAGGCATCGGTTCAATGGTTCATTGGTTCATCGGTTCGACGGCATCGGTTCAATAGTTCATTGGTTCATCAGTTCGTAGGCATCGGTTTAATGGTTCATTGGTTCATCGGTTCGCAGGCATTGGTTCAATGGTTCATTGGTTCATCGGTTCGATGGCATTGGTTCAATGGTTCAAGGGTTCAACCTATTCAGGCAGAGTGTAGCCATCGGCTTTGCTTTAGTTTGTTACTCCGACTGTTTGTGTCTCCCTGATGGTGGTTGATGTCGGTGAGAGTTATTCTGACAAAGAAAGGACATCGGTATGATATTTGCTATCGGGCTTGGCTGAAATTCTTACTCCGATCACTTGTGTTACACCGATGGTAGCAAGGTTCTATCGGATTGGTGGGACTTATTATTATCGGAGCAGCTTGGGAGACTACTTCCAATGTGCGGGGTCTTACCGATGAAGGGCTAGTGGTATAGCCTATTGGGCTGAGTTTACATTGCCAACGATAGTCTTACTGAGTGGTCAGATATATAAATTGGGATAGCGGCTGTCAACAGGTGCATGTGGGATAATTAGATCTCATGAATAATGAACAGTTGTGAAAATGGTTATGAGCTGGGATGCTGGGAATTGGTTGATGCCTTGATGGTAACTATTTCTCCATGATGTGGCAGAAGAACAGAAAAGCAAATGTTGTATTGGAAAAGCATATGGAATACATTTGTCTTTTGTAATTGTTCAGTTCGTTATGGCAGTAAAAACTGAATGTCCTCTTCTGTAATGTGATATGAAAAATGCATTATAACAGAGGAGTGTGAACAGTGAGAGAGAACAGAGTTTGGGTGTAGGGTGATGTCCTGTGCTGTATGCTATTTGTGGCATGATAACAGTATGAAGGACTAACCCGAGTGCTAGAGAACTTTATGCAGGGTTATGCTGTCAGTTATTCTTCTAGAGGAGCAAGATGTAAATCTCCATGAAAGGCTTAGTGCCAGATTTGTATTGTAATTGTATTTTTTGTTGTTGAATAATACAATGGCGATCTGGGCTTTTGGAGTGTGGGGTTTTTTACCCGTAAGGGTTTTCCCCACGCAAATCTGTGTCTTCTGTTCTATCTTTTGTGTTAATGTTTCTGTTGTTGAAATTAGATCTTGTTGCTTGTACTTTCCTCTAAGGGTCAATGTTGGAAATGTTCTATGTCTGTTTCTGCTTTGTGGCATAGTTGTGCATGTTTTTGAAGCAAATGAAAAGATTTTAAATTTGTTGAAGACACCACTTTTCTTAGAAATACATTCTGAGATGCTCTCATTTCCTTACAAGTGGTATCAGAGCCTTCTTCTGGGATCTACTTTGTTGCTCACATATGTACATTTGTGTGCTGGATGTGTTTGCATGTAAGAGTTCCTGGTGTATAAGGTCTGGGTATTCATTCTGTGATAATTTCTTAGTGTGACAGGCTTGAGGAAATCTGAAGGAATTGTCTGATGTTTTGATCCTTGTTTTGAGTGAAGTCTAGCAGTTGATCTTGTCTTCATGTTACAGCAGGCGCTTGAAGGATGGTGACGATGGAGAAACTGGAGCTGGTCATATTGAAATGATGTGATTTGAGGCTCCTAGTTGGCAGCGATATAATCCTAATGCATGGGGTGGAATATTTTACTCTATGGTTGAGATGCAACAAATCTTTGTATTGGGTGTCTATGTGAGAGGCTACCTGATGATATGGAGAAGCTTGGGTTGTTTATCAACTATGGAGAAATGTGCTTATGCTAGGTGTTTTCTCCTGGTATTGGAAGGCATAACTTTTTTGTTACCCTGATTGCATGTAGGCTATGGAGTTGATCATTGGATAGTCTGAGAGCTTCTGAAATAGCCTATCTCCCTCGGATACATGTGCATGTTGGTGGTTGTGGAGTTGGCCTACAAGTGGGCCTGAAGTTCCTAAACTACTATTTCCTTTAGTGGATGCTTTGTATTTGCATGTCTCAGAATCATGTTCCTTAGTTTTGAGAGGTTTCATAGTTTTCCTAAAATCTATGGTTATGCATATTCATGATGATCCATTTTTCTGGTTTAACCGTTATGGTGTTTCTTGATTCATATTCTTGATCTTCCAGATGTGAAGTGGGTATGGATGTGCATGGGTGTTTTTCAAACACAGTGGTTTTGCAGGTTTTACACGGTCAAGAGAAAAACTTGTGGTTTTGTGAAGCTGCAGTTAAGCTATTTCTAGACCCTAGCTTTTGGGGTGTTGCTGGATGATATAGTTGCAGTTTTGCATGCATGCTTCAAGCATGGAGTGAGGAGGTGAAATTCTTTCTCTGCATGGGAGTGTTGGTAAGTGATATGTCACTCAGTATTTCCGTGGTAATGCTTCTGGTTTTCTATACTATGGTGCTTAGGTTGTGGACATGTTTGGCGAATCCGATTTGTAAGTAATCTGATGCTTGAGTCATGTTGTCTACATTGTTATCTATTCCTTGAGATCTCAGTTTTGTAGTTTCCAGTGTGATAGTGAGTTTGCATGATACATTGGTTGGATCTATGAGTTATGTAGTTTTGTGGGCTGATCACCTATTAAGCTACAGTGAGATGACTTGGATGTGGACTGTCTTTATCCACAAGATTGTTTTCAGTGTTAATGCAGATTGGTTAGCTAGCCTGGTCTGTGGTCACTTGTGCATTGGTGTGACTGTTTTGGGATGAGATGATGGATGTTGTAGAGTACCTAAATAGTCGGTTATGGAGACCTATAGCATGTGTATTATGATGTCATGAATAGCTTGGATTCACAGTTTGTGTAAGCTTCTGACAATGATAGTGTATTTCCTTGGTTTGGAGATCTTGGTGCCACTTGGTTTTATTGTCACATGGACATGTTAATGTGTGGACCTGGGGGATTTTTAGATTAGGAGATGTTTGGTCATGTTGCTTGGAAAGCTCGGTTTGCCACAGTTCACTGGGAGCTTTAGCAATGACTGCAGATTCATCACTTAGTGGTGAATAATCTTCTTTAGTGTTGTAGATGTTACTAGGATGAGCTCTTAGATCCTGTTGCTGTAGAAGGGTTCTTTCACATTTGCAAGGGCACTATTTGGGGATGTGTAACATCTTGGAGTCATGGAGGATTCATGAAATCCTTGGCTGAGGTGTTGGTGCTTGACAAGTGATGTTGGTTTAGAGTTTGGTTTGTTTCATGCCATGATATTTTGTTGATTTCTATTTTTTGAGTTTTGGCATGGTACATTGCTCTTGAGACCATGGTTATGTTCACCTGGAGCATGCAATCTCCTAAGGGGGATGGTAAGATCATGATGTCATGATAAGTTCCTGATTCAGATGATTGGAACTTTGATAGTGGTCTGGTGATTCTCTGTGTGTTGGGTGCATTGATCTTTTTGCTTGATTACTTCATGTTGGTGCAGAGATGCATTTGGAGTTTAGTATGAAATGATTATTTACAGATGCTCATGGGTACATGGAGAATAAGGTGAGACTGTATATGCTATGCTTAATCAGATATTTCAGAAGAAAGTCTGAGAAGCCTACACCTTGGTTGGACGTGAGTTCAACAGAGACCTATGAGGAGATTGCTCTTGGAGGAGTCATGTTGGCTTGTATATTTTGGAGGAGCATTCTTATCCCGCTCATGGTCTACTCGGCAGTTTATTACTTGAGAGGTATTGCCCATTGTTTCTCTCAAGTGTTTGCCTGATCATCTTGAAATCTAGCAACAAGTCCAAAGACATTCATGATGTCAGGTCTAGTTTGAGTCAGATAGAGCAATCCTCCAATCATTGATCTATACCCTTTCTGATTTGCCTTGGGGGAGTCATCATCTTTACTTAACTTGCATCCGGTTACCATAGGTGTACCTACTGGCTTTGATTCTTCCATTCCAAACTTCTTCAATAATTCTTTCACATACTTGGACTGAGATATGAAGATACCTTTATTTGACTGAACAATTTGCAGACCTAGAAAGAAATTCATCTCTCCAAACATTGATATCTCAAACTCACTTTTCATCTGATCAACAAATGCTTTGCACATACATTCATTTCCACCAAAAATGATATCATCAACAAAGACCTCAATAATCAGGATGTCCTCATGATTAATCTTAAAGTAAAGATTACTATCAATAGTAACTTTGCTAAAACCTATCTTAAGCAAATATTTATCTAATCTTGCATACCAGGCTCTTGGAGCTTGCTTGAGTCTATACAAGGCTTTTCTCAGTCTACAAACCATATCTCCCTGATCAGACAACTGAAATCCTTCCGGTTGCTCAATGTAGATGTCTTCCTCCAAATCTCCATTTAGGAATGTTGATTTGACATCCATCTGATACACTTTAAAATCTCTGAAAGCAGCAAATGTAAGAAACAATCTAACTGCCTCTATCCTTGCCACTGAAGCAAAAGTTTCTTCAAAATCAATTCCTTCCACTTGAGAATAGCCTTTGCATACCAACCTTGCTTTGTTTCTTACAACTTCACCATCTTCATTTAGTTTATTTCGTAAGACCCATTTGTTTCCAATCACATTTTTGTCCTCAGGTCTAGGAACAAGATCCCAAGTGTGGTTCTTTTCAATTTGCATCAATTCTTCTTCTATTGCTTTTACCCAGTTTTCATCATTGCAGGCTTCACTTACTGATTTAGGTTTAATCTTTGAAATCAAACAAATCTCTTCTTGATCTTCAACAACTCTTCTCCTAGTTCGAACACCTTTATTTCTATCTCTTATGATTTGATCTTCAGGATGATTCATTCTTACATACCTGGGGGTTTTGGGAATTGCTTTAGCTTCTATTTCTTGAGCTTGTTCCTCATCATCTGCACTAACCTCTTGAGTTACTGGAGTTACCGGATCAATCTGGATCTGAGTCTAAGTTTGGACTTTCCTTTCTTGACTTTGATTTTCATCTTGATCATTTGAATCATATCCACAATGCCTGGAATGTCCTCCGCTCTCATCAACTCTAACATTAGTACTTTCAACAATCTTTTTCAACCTCTTGTTAAAGCATCGGTAAGCCTTACTTTGAGTAGAGTATCCCAAAAATATTCCTTCATCACTTCTTGCATCAAAATTGTCTAAATCCTCGCCTCTTTTGATATAGCATTTACTACCAAAAATACTGAAATATCTCACAGTAGGAGGATGACCAAACCATAGTTCATAAGGGGTCTTACTAGAATTTCCTTTGATCTGCACCCAGTTAAGAGTGTAGACAACAGTACTTACAACTTCTCTCCAATAAACTGGAGGAAGATTTGTTTCCATCATCATGGTCCTGGCAGCTTCTTAAATGGTGCAATTCTTTCTTTCTACAACTCCATTTTGCTGAGGAGTCCTAGGAGCAGATAACTGTCTTTTTATTCCATGTTTTTCACAGAAAGCATCAAACTCTCCGGAAGTAAATTCTCCACCTCTGTCAGATCTTAGACACTTTAATTTCTCACCAATCTCATTTTCAACCATCACCTTGAACACCTTAAACTTGTCAAGAGCTTCTGATTTTTCTTTTAGGAATGTTACCCACATCATCCGGGAGTAGTCATAAATCAGCAACATGAAATATCTATCTCCTTGCACACTCCTAATTTTAGTAGGACCACAGAGATCAGTATGTACCAGTTCTAATCGTCCACTTGAATCTTGTTCCTTACTTTTGAATAAAATTTTGTTCTGTTTACCCAATTGACATTCTCTACATATGCTATCAGGTTTCACAAGTCTTGGAAGATCTCTTATAGCCTGAGTGGAACTTATTTTGACAAAGTTATCAAAATTCATATGACACATCCTCCTATGCCATAACCAACTTTGATCTGTCTGAGAAATCAAACAACTTTTGCCAAAACTACTTAAATGAAAGATGTTACCTCTAGTTTCAGTACCAGATGCAATTTCAATTCCGGATCTCTCCAAGATTCTACATTTTCCATCCTTGAATCGAAGATCATAACCCTTGTCAACCAACTGTCCAACACTGCGAAGATTATGTTTAAGTCCTTCCACATACAGAACATCATTGGTGCAATTCTTACCATCAAAAGAGATGGATCCTTTGCCACGGATTCTACCAGCTGAGTTGTCTCCAAATTTCACAAGCCCACCTTCATATTTTTTAAAACTCACAAACTCACTCTTGTCACCAGTCATATGATGAGAACATCCACTATCAATCACCCATTCATCCTTTTCAACAACCTGAGCAACCAAGGCACTTTCCATATTTGCACAGCTAGTAGATTCAGTAGACACTGGATCTTCTTCCTTGATAGCAATGAACACCCAATCACTTTTAGCGGAACCTCCATGATCAGATTCATCATCTGTGACTCCTTCTCCAGCTTCTTAGACATAGTAACATTTTTTCTAACCTTTATATCTGTTAGGGTTTGGTTTTGAAAACCTCTCCAGACATCTTGAGGCAAAATGACCAATCTTATTACAAGAAAAAAATTTGAGTGACAACTTTCCTTCATACTTACTGGATCCTCTTGGCAATCTTTTGGCAATAAGAGCTTCAAGATCTACAGTCTCAATTTCATCATCTTCAAGATCCTTCCTTGTCTTCACAAATCTGTTTGATCTTCCTAAAGAACTTTCACCCGGATCATATCTTTGCTTTCCATACACACTGGCCTTGAATGCAGATTCAAACTTAGGGAGAGAATCACTAAACTCACTCATTTCAAATGCTGAAAGCTTACCAACTAACTGATCTCTTGTGATAGTTGTTACTGTCCTGATTTCTTCAATGGCTGCAGCTTTATGCTTGTATGCTGCAGGTAAGGATTTGAGCTCTTTGGCAACAATTTTTGATTCTTCCAATACTCCACCTACATTTCTGATACCAGTCACAAGTTCATTTACTTTCTACATGTAGGAAGTAATGTTTTCATCTTCCCTCATTACCAATCTTTCATATTTACCCTTCAGGCTTTGTAGCTTGGCACATTTAACATATTTGTCACCTTCATACAGATTTTCCAACTTTTTCTAGATTTCATGGGCAGTTTTCAAATCCAAGACATTTGCTAATTCTGTATCAGACAGGGTGATGGTGACAGGTTGTCATTGATGCCAAAAGTGTGCTTTGTTGATGTTGCAAAGTTGCCAATAGTTGTGTCAAGAAGACCTCAAAGAAGATCTCAGTTGATTAAGGATGTCAGACTTGTGGAATTAGTTTGAAGATACATGATCATATGGTTGTCTTGAAGTTATGATAATTTAGGTGAGGTTGCACAAGATTCTTTCAGGATGTCTTCTAGATAAGAGCAACTAGGTGTTCATAGGTTACATTATGCATCATATTTGTGATCTTAGATGGTAATGTTCAAATCTCTAAGAATGTATCAGTAATAATCAGTAACAAGAGGTAGTGTTCAAATCTCCAAGAATGTATCAGTAATAATCAATTTGGATATCATTCTTGGTTCATGAAATGAAGTGGAAGTTTATATACTATAAGGAGGTATGGTTGAAGTTGGAGGCTTAGAAGATAATTATTATGTATCTAAAGCATATTTTATGTTTACCTTCTCTGCCCGTCTAGTGCATATTACACTTTTCTTATGTTTGAAAGGTGACTTACAATGGAGGGTTTATAACTTAAAAAGACACCGCTTGAAGGGTCTTTAAGACCATAGGGCAACCGGCCCCTTTCCTCCTTTTCACCAATGGAGCAAGTCTTCTATATGGGCGGGCTTTCAATGTTTTTGAATTTAAAATTTTATCACCGCCAAAAGGTTAAGAGGGCACGGGTTTGTGTGAGCCCGATGCATTAAGGAAAATGCTATTATTCTTCCTTGAAAATTTATGAAGAGTTTAGAAATTTTTGAAGCCTGAATCAAAGATAAATAGTTTCTTTTTTAGAACTTAGTAATTTCCTTTTAAATCTTTTTGGTCGGTCCCTTATGTCATAAATGTAAGGAGTTTTTTTAATAAGGAGATTTTTATTGTTTTTTCTAAATGAGAAAAATCTTTATGAAGAGATTTTTGAGGATATTGGAAGTAAAGAGATAAACATCAAAATTTTTTTGAGGAGATTTTTTAAGAAAAATTGGTGAATTTTTTATTCTTGAAGGATATGAAAGGTCATTGGTTTTTCAGATTGAAAGAAATTTGATGCAGAGATAGAAGATGAAGTTGCTCAGATATTTTATTTACAGGGCATTGAAAAAGAAGATCAAGATATTTTTTGAGAAGAGGATCTGGAGATATTTTGTGTGAGAAATTTATTGAAGAGAAGGTGGAAAGTTTTATTTCAAGAGATTAATTTTATTTTTACATCTGAAGATGAAATTGTCCTTGCAGATAAAGATAATGTTTGAAAGAGATTTTATTCTCTTTAAGTGCAAATTTTTTATTGCAGAGAAGTTTGATTTATTCTTTGTAGATTGACAATTTGGTGAAGAGTTAATTTTACAGATTGAATTTGAAGGGGTTATTGAAGAATTGAAAATGCACAGAAAAATATGAAAAGATTTTTTTTCAGAGGAAAGGAATATGAAAAGATATTCAGAATTTGTATATAATGTTTTAATAAGTACATTGACGGAGTGTGTGTGTGGAACTGTATACAGAAATGAAGACATTTTCTATGACATCCTTTTGAATTATATAGATTGAATTAAGCAAAAAGATAATATGAAATTGAATATGTAGGAATGAATTGTTTGAGCATCAGATGCAAGATTGGAGACATACACATGGAGAAATCACAAATGGAGGTTGTATTATGCAGAGATGAAATATTGAATTGAATGGAAACAGATTGTCCCTCTGATCTTGTTTATTACATCTGTTGGTGATTTGGTTTGCCAGTGAGGCCTTGTATTAGCCAGTGAGGCTTGTTGGTCAGTGAGACCTATTTGTTTACCAGTGAGGTATATCAGTGTTGGAAGTGGGTGCTTCTGTTTAGTATTGGAGTTGGTGCTCCATAAGGAGTTGGTGCTCCTAGATACATATTGTAGCCAGTGACGCATGCTTTATCAGATAAGCCAGTGAGGTAGTTCTAGAGTGGTTTTTCTACCCCTGGAGGATTTTCCACTCGTGTAATTCTTATATCTTGATTCATATTGATCATCTCTCTATGGTTGTATGTTTTACTCATGAGTTTTGTTTATCATTCTCAGTTATGTGCATATGTGTTTGACAATTCAATGATTACTTTCTCTCCTTATGCTCTCCAAGTTAAAGTTTGAAAAAGATTTGAAAATTCACACAACACTGATTCACCCCCCCTCTCAGTGTTGTCCTTGACTCCTACACAGGGCACTCAATAAAGCTTCTTTGGCTCGAATATTGCATTCAGCTTTCCTGAGTTCATCTAGAGTAGTAGGGCCATTCTTTGGAATCTTATACTCATTCTTTGTTATCGTCCATAATTCATTACCAATACATTCCAAATGACACTGCATGTGTACCTTCCAAAGGGAGTAATTTGTTCCGTCAAATCTTAGACTTTCCTTCTTATAAGTTGACATCTTCGATCTCCTTAAGCGGTCAAGCCTCTTTTAGAGGATCGGGCTTTGATACCAATTGTTGGAATTAGTCCAGACAATTGAGCGGAGGGGCTGAATTAGTTGTCCCTAAATTTTAACCTTTTTTGCACTTTTAATCTTCTTTCTTAATATACAAACAAATTAATGATGTAAACATTTAAGCATGAATCAACACATGAGTAGAAACAACATGAACACTCAACACCAGAATTTTTGACGTGGAAAACCCGGTTAAGGGAAAAACCACGGTGGGGTTAACCCACAAAAATATGTACCCTGTTAAAAGTACTTAAGAAAATAGAAGGCACATGCCTTCGGGCGCACTGCCCAAAGCTCACCGCTCAAAAGGAGGCTCACTGCCTATAAGAAATTATAATTTACATAGAGATAATGAACTAATAAATAACATCTACATTCATGCCTGATTTAGTCCCTTTGAAGGTTCACAAAAACTTCTGCTTCTATCTTCAAATTCTTCTTTACTGACTCTTCACTCTAAACTCCTTTCGCTCCTCTTCTTCTCTGCTATGCTTTAGATCCTTTCTTTGGATTTAATTCATTTTGTACAAAGATGATTTTCAACAAATCTTCAACAAGTATTTATATGCTTCATCAACCTTGGAATGATCAACAAGGTCAGCTAAACTTAATGCGGATCATTACACTGTCAGCCAAACATAACTGAGACTTGAATCTTTCTCTACTAACTTGCCACGCTTCATAAAATGCTCTTTAGATCATCTGCAACACGCTAGGAACATCCAGTTGGCCAAGACTGGGAAGAACATCAGCCTCAAAGAATAAATCTTCAACAACAAGCTCAAAATTCAATGCAGACCTCCAACACAGTAGCCACATGATCTAGAAACCTCCACAAGCACATTGAATTCACAAATAACATCCACTCCACACCAAATTACCAAATGTATCTTCCTCCGGAACCTCAAGAACACTGTCTGCCATGACTGTCAAACTAGAAGGATAGCTTGCGGACTTTCAAATCATGAACCACTGGAGTTGATGATACACACTGACTTCTCAAACATGCCTTCAGATCCGCAGACTATAATATTTCACTGCGGAGCAATCCAGAGAAACTTACTGTCACTCTGTCTCTTCTGAATACTGCAAAATCTGATTCTACTCAGATGGCCATAACTTCTTCAAATCTTTATGCGGACTTCTCAATTCTTGACTAGAGCACCCTCTGACAATCTTCTACACAACCATATGGTCCGCAAGCATTGAATCTTCATTAATTTTCTCAATATCCTCAACATTCTAGTCTCCTGAATAGGCAACAAAATAAGGCACAGTTGACATCAATGACAACACCGCTTAGGCACATATTTGCAACACCTCCCAAAATAGAGATGAGAAGAGAGACCATGCAACCACTCCTCAAGATGACTCTTGCAGTGCTAGAAGATGCTCAACACTGAATAAAGATGCAGACCCATGAACATCGAACAACATTCCTCCCCTTGGGAAGAAATAGAACTACAGATGTGTGCAATGTGTCTTCCCATTCCAGATAGGAATATAGAGGAAGCAGGAGAAATATCTTTGAACTTTACACATGATCCAAAGACAACAATGATGCTCCTAAAAACTGCTCAAATGTCTCTAATCCACTGCCAAACTGTGACTAAATAGGAGGATGTAGAAGAGTCTCTGAAGAAGATGATGGTGTTGCAACTCCATTGAAGCTGTCATCAAATAGAAGACAAATGTCCTCAATGTGGTCCTTCAAATCTGCAAGATGGGACTCTACAAACAACAATGATATATCTGGTAGATATGTGTCCCAATGAGCTATCTCTAGAAGATTGATAATGTCGTGCTGCAAATAATCAGATGTAGCAACAGGTAATAAAGATGTGATCTCGATAAGAGGAGAAGGAGAAGCAAGTGAAGTCTCTGTGTCATCTGAACTAGCAAGACCTATCAAATATGGAAGCTCCTCAACTATATCATCATCAAAAGGTATGCAATCTACATCATCAAGGGGTATGTGGCAATCCATAGCAAGAGTATTTGGGAATGGAGAGATATGTGGATCTCCATAGATCTCCCAAATGTGAGTCCAAAGAGCGCGCGGGCACTCAATATGTGAGATAGAACACATAGTGTCAAAATCAACACTAGAACCAATCAATCCTACAATATGATCAATATAATTTCCCCATGCAGATTTCCTCCTAGGTGTATCTGGTTCAGGTATGAGTCCATAAAGATAAGGCAAAAGATTAAGCCGCCTGAGATGTGTCAAGATGCCCTTTCACCAAGACTCATAATTATCCTTACCCAATGTTACCATAGAAGGGTGAATAGCAAAACCCATGATATCTCCTCAAATAAATCAAATCAGAGATCAACAATCTGAATATGTATTAATGTTTATAAATGAAGCCCAACAAAACAAACCAAACTTTTCTAGGTGCCTAAATGTCTAGAATATCAAACAGAAGCCATAAAACTGACAAACTGAATAAAAAATACCTGGGGCAGAATCTAAAAAAAGTGCATACATGGCTGTGTAGATCTCCTCAATACCTTTCCAACACCGCAAGAATTGCGAAAATTGAAGATTGTGGCAAAAAGATACAAGCTCATAGGCCAAAAAAGGGCATCTAGACTTCAAACAGAAATAAATTGTACTAATTAGCAAAATCTAAAAGAAATACCTGAACCAATGGATTGTGTTCGGAACTAGCTTTCTGACGCCTATTCGTTTTTGAAAATCCAACTCCGTATGCTCAAGATATGCCCGATTTACAAAAACTACTCCTTTAGGGCAAAGAGGCAAAAAAAGGCACTATTGAAGCACCTGGATGCCCATGTGACCAGGCGCTGAATCTTTGGGGGTTGGCAGCTAGGGCACTGGTCACTCATATGACTAGGATCTAAGAGCCTAGGGGCTGGCGCCTGGAAGCTAGGGGCTGGTCCCCCATGCGACCAGGGGTTAAACCCTGGGGGCTAGCTCTCAAAAAATAAAAAATAAATCCTTTTTATTAAGAAATTAATAAAAAACTCAGTTGTCCCTGTGCACACAAATCAAGACGGTATGAAAATCAAGGCGACATGGAAATCGAGATGGCACGCAAAACTGAGGAAGCTACAAAATCAAAATCAACTCAGATAACAATGGCATGGAAATCGAGGTGGCACAAAAATCAAGGTGTCATATGGCCATACGGATTCTATACAAGTCGTATGGATTTCACATAACTATTTTTTTTAAACCCTTGAAAAACACCCAGAAATTTTCTGTTACCAAAATATAGAGCGCCTTATATGAAAATAAGGGTTTTTGGGCCTTCTGAGCACAATGGTGAGGTTCGTTTTGCTCAAAATTGCATCCTACAAAAGCTCTTGCCTAAACTTTTCTTAGATCTGAGAAGGGGCTTGCAGATCTAGAGCTCTGATACCATGTGAGATTTTATGATTAACTCAAAACACCAGGATCACCTGCAAAACCTAAGATCTACCTTCCACAAGAGAAAAAAAAGATGAATAATTTGCACAATAAGGATGCAATTAATGAATTAGATTTTATGAATTACATGTGAGAACTTGCTTTTATATTTGCAAGTTAGAGAAAAACCCTAATATGACTTAAGAATAACCTAAGACTAAAATTAGCCCTAAGTCAACTTAATAAAGTGTAATTAAATATTTAATTACACCAACAATAACGTTTAGTTTGAAATATTTTTCATTTAAAATATTACTTTTGCCAATAAATATTTTAAAACTTGCATTTTTCAACTCAGGAGAATGACAATTAATTAATTTCTCCTTCCTAGCAAATGACACATCTTCATCGCCGGCACACCAAATATCCGGGGGCCGTGAAAATTTGCACAAGGCCATAATCAATTATTTAAAACATACCCATCTCCTCAAAATTTGCATTGCTAGAAAACTTTTGGGACCTCCTTTGTAAACTGGGCCCCCAGGAGTTCAATTTTTAAATATTTTTTGTTTTCACACAAGGACAGCTCGAATCACCATGAAAACAGAGCTAGGAACATTTGAAGGCAAATTAACAACTGGGTCGTCATTAGAACTGAGAAATTTAAACTTTTTTATGGGACCCTCCGGACCTAGCCTAAAGTGGTGACATTAAAAAACCTGTTAAAACACATCTCGGGATAATGCAAACTGGCACACACACTCTTGGTAACCCATAAAAACTCTTCACCAAAGGGTTTTTCTTGACGAATCATATATTGGAAAATTTTAATCCCGAAAGTTAGGAGCATGTTAAGTGCCATGGGGCCTGAAAATCATCTGAAACCATCAAATGAAATGCTATCAACCACTGAGAATTTGCCAAAATTATAGGTGCTAACATTGGCTCTTGTTCGAGGATGCATGCCTCTTGCAGGCATGGCGAGGATCCAGAAGTCTCTGGGGTGTAGACCATGTGCCTAATCCATTGGGCTACTCTGTAAATGCTCCATCCTGCATCAAAATTCATACCTTAAATTTTCATTTGGTGACCCCAGGCCACCAAAAATAAAGAACCAGTATTTACTTCTGTCAAATATCATGTTTTCATTAGACTATTCTAGGTCAAATTTAGAAGCACCATGTTCACTGAAACTATCATGGGAGCATATCGTCCTATTGCTAACTGTGCCACTATTAGTTTCATCTTTTACTTCCTTACCAAATCTGAAGAAATCATGACATCTCTGATGACCATTGTTGTAGGTTATCTCTATCACACTTCAACTCCGAATCAGAAAAAGTGAAAGACTCATATACAAATAGTGAATTTATACTTGGAGTTCGCCCTCTTTTAAACAAGAAGTCGCCTTCTTTATTGAACATGAAATACTCATACACATGCATCATTTTCACTTGCTTTGTTGAACACTGACTCTCACATTCATATAAACCTTTCAACCCTGAAGTAAAAATTTGCAATGCATGCTCATACAAGTAATCATAATCAATTAAGTACTGATCATACTCACAGTTACCATGACCAGCAAGCTGAAGGAGCTCACTTTTAGAAACATCCTCATATCCCTCATTATTGTGCTCAATAATTTCATCATTAAACTCCACTTGGAATGCTTTAAGAAAAGGCTTGAAAATTTAGAATATAGCCCGTTGTCAAAAGATTTATAATCACCCTTACCACAAATATCACAGTCAACACTATCTTTTGTTGTATCAATATGAACATTTGAAATTTGTCCATTCACATATGAGTAATAACCTTGATTTTCCTTTTCATCAATGCATTCATAATTAAAAGTAAACATTTCCACTTCTACATTGTACAAATGATTATCATCCTCAGGGAAACATTCATATTCAACATCTACACATATTTCTTCACTTGAGGGGTTCACACATGGGTCTAAATTTTGACGAGTATCAACACATTTTCTATTATTATGTAAATCAATATCCTCCTCATTCAAAGTGAAAAATTCCATATCTGCTTTATACAAACAATTATCTACATCTAGAATATCATTACCATTATTTGAATCATAAGTTGAGATATCAAACCTGACACCTATGCATTTATGTGGTTCTTTAATGACAACATTACTGCAAGAAGTAACCTCATTTATATCTCTGCAATCTGTATCTACGTATTCTTCTCTTATGGGCTGATCACAAACTTTATTTTCTTTATTACAGACCTGACCTTCATGTTGTATCATGAGCTCTTCATCTTTATGCATTATGCCATGAATTTTCTCAATAACATAAGTGCTATCAGTATTCTGAGACATAACTCTTCCTGCATAATCACCTTTAGCTCTTCCCATAATCCCAATCCAAACAAATATCTGATCAAGATTTTGAGGCTTCAGTTCCTTTGGCAAAGTGCTCAGACCTGATTCATAAAATTCACAAAACAAATCAACACACAAAGAATCCTCAAGTCTGCAATACTCTGGGATTTCTAACAAAGTATTCATGAATCGTGTATACAGAGCATAGGGTGATTCTCCTTCTTGTTTCTTCAAATCAAGCAATGATTGAACAAAAAACTTGGGATCAACAATACTTGCATTCTATTCACGAGTTGCTTGAAACTCTCTGTGATTCACATGAAGCAATGATGAACAAACTGGAACAATAGAAATACATTCATTTTGAAAACCATTATGATTCTTTGATTTACATTGTTCATCTGCATAAGATGCTTTACAATAGCCAACACTTGCAGACATGTATTCTATTGGCATTCCATATTTTTGATTATTCTCAACATCCATTGCAATTGCAAAGGCTTGATGAAATGTAGAAGGCCCTTTATCTCTAAGAAAATAACTCATTTCCTCATCAAATGCGGCTAGATAAATTGCCAAATATAATGCATCATTTGGCCTCATATATTCTAGAATATGTTTGAGCAATTTTGAAAATCTTAGTTGAAGGTTGGAACCAACTCATCATTTTCTTTTTGAATGTTCATGAATTGATTAATTAATGAAATCACATTAGTCCTTTCACCAAATTGTTCTAGAAATGCAACTTTGAACTCAACCCATGAAGAAATAGAACAATCAGGTGGGAATGAAATCCAATCCCTAGCATCATTTTGCAAAGTCTGAACAAAAAGCCTCATAACATCTTCATGTTCAACCTCAAAATCATCCATTAAATAACATAAAACTTGCAGATGCTTGTTTGCTGATTCAGAATTCTTTCCATTATATTTTGGCAAACACTTTCTAACTTTACTAGGAACAATATTTGGATATCTATGAATACCATTAAAATTGAGAGCTTTGTATCTTTCAACAGAGAACAACTTCTTCTGAGAACATGACTAGGAATGTTGTTCTAAACTAATCATATTGAATGAAAGAGATGAAGTATTTGGGAATATATTGCAGCTTCAAACAGGTTCAACAATAGAGTCGCCACCTCTCCAAAGAGGACAAAAGATCAAGAAGCTAAAAGCTCATACCCGATCAATTATATTTTGGATTCGCTTCACCAGCAGAGAACCTTTTCAAAGTTTTTAAACATACTGCAATACCATCCACATCAAACTTTGAAAACTTTTTGACTCATTTGACTCTCCCAAAAAGATGAGCATATGCGTTCTCCCCAGTAGAGCCACCATTTCTGTTGGTTCCCAAATCTACACACATCAAACTCTAAAAAATTGCCACTTCTTATGCTCAAGTTCAATGGAAGACTTGGCCAACAGAGTGGGAGATTGTTTTCACCTATCTCCCCTGCACTTTAGGTTCTGCCACACCTAGGGGGTATTCCCTTATTATGCTATCGATTTGTCTTTCACTATATCAGGTAGAATGTTCTCATATATGCACCAAGATATGTAAGATTAAACCTAGACTGACAATATTCTTGGATTATCCTCACTCTTTAGACTTGAGAACATGCAACACCTAAACTAAAACAAAACATAAAATAAAATGGTTCAAATGATTTGTCTTTGGACCTTTGGGCAAATTATCTCCAGATCAGTGCTTTATCAGGGCAACAAAGTCAAACCCAACAATGTAAATGCTTCCTTATGACAACAAAAATTTCATATCTAGAGGACCCCAAAATAATAGTATTATTGCCTTATAGTAATAATGTCCAAAAAATGTATTACCTGTGACTCTTCTTCACTAATCCCTCGATACAACACATTTCCCCTTATACCTGATCTAAAGCAATTTAATCAATTCCTTGAATAGAGGCAACAAACCAGACATACAATATAGAAAATGTATATTGATGAGATTAGAATGTTGGAGTTGATAATTAACTCAAGCCACAAAGATCACCTGCAAAACGTAAGATTTACCTTCCACAAGAGAAAAAAACAAAGAGAAATAATTTGCACAATATTAGATGAAGTAATGAAAATGGACTCATGAATTACATGTGAGAACTTGCTTTTATATTTGCAAGTTAGAGAAAACCCTAATATGACTTAAGAATAACCTAAGACTAAAATTAGCCCTAAGTAAACTTAATAAAGTATAATTAAATATTTAATTACACCAACACCCCCCCTTAAGTGCAACTTAGGGAGAAATGACAAACATGC
This sequence comes from Cunninghamia lanceolata, assembly GCA_027924645.1. Classification (NCBI taxonomy): domain Eukaryota; kingdom Viridiplantae; phylum Streptophyta; class Pinopsida; order Cupressales; family Cupressaceae; genus Cunninghamia; species Cunninghamia lanceolata. The sequence goes on from BSBN01001254.1 coordinate 2,726,437, forward strand.
AACTAATGCAAAAATGGGTCCCGGATACAAGGCCATGTTAGGTACCCATGAACAACACGAATCTCTCATAAAGTAGAGAAAAGGAGAAAAACCCAGTGAGAGAAAACTCCTCTCCAAAAGAGAGAAAATACAAGTACATGAACATGTGATGGAAGAAGGACTAACACTAAGACCCCCCAAGAACTGAATCCATCAGAAAAGTACAATCATGAATGCCTCCCATAAGAGAGGAAGAAGAGAGAAGGTCTGGTGACCCCCCCAAAAGTGAGAAGGATGAAACCCCATGTGAGGAAATGCTCCCTCTCAAAATAGAGATGAGAATCTAGAGACCATGCAACCACTCCTCAAGATGACTCCTGCAGTGCTGGAAGATGCTCAACATAGAATAAAGATGAAGACCCATGAATGTCAACAACATTCCTCCCCTTGGGAAGAAATAGAACTGCAGATGTGCGCATAATGTCTTCCCATTCCAGATAGGAATATACAGGAAGAAGAATAAATGTCTCTGAACTTTGCACATGATACAAAGACAACAATGATGCTCCTGAAAACTACTCAAATATCTCCAATCCACTACAAAATTGTGACTGAATAGGAGGATGAAGAACAATCTCTGAAGAATATGATGGTGATGCAACTCCATAGAAGCTATCATCAAAGAGAAGACAAATGTCCTCGATGTGGTCATCCAAATCTACAAGGTGGGACTCTACAAACAACAATGATATGTCTGGTAGAAATGCATCCCAATGAGCTATCTCTGGAAGACTGATAATGTTCTGTTGCAAAGAATCTGATGTAGCAACAAGTAATAAAGATGTGATCTCTATAAGAGGAGAAGGAGAAGCAAGAGAATTCTTTGTGTCATCTGAACTAGCAAGACCTGTCAAATATGCAAGCTCCTCAAATGTATCATCATCAAAAGGTATGCAATCTGCATCATCAAGGGGTATGTGGCAATCCATAGCAAGATCATCTAGGAATGGAGAGATATGTGGGTCTCCATAGATATCCTAAATGCTAGTCCAAAGAGTGCATGGGCACTCAATATTTGAGATAGAACACATAGTGTCATAATCAACACTAGAACCAATCAATCCTACAATATGATCAACATAATTTCTCCCTACAGATTTCCTCCTAGGTGTATCTGGTTCAGGTATGAGTCCATAAAGATAAGGCAAAAGATTAACCAACCTGAGATGTGTCAAGATACCCTTTTGCCAAGACTCATAATTATCCTTACCTAATGTTACCATAGAAGGGTGAATAGAAAAACCCATGATAACTCCTCAAATAAATCAGATCAAAGATCAACAATCTGAATATGTATTAGTACTGATAAATGAAGCCCAACAAAACAAACAAAACTTCTCCAGGTGCCAAAATGTCTAGAATATCAAACAGAAGCCATAAAACTAACAAATTAAATAAAGAATACTTGGGACTAAATCTAGAAGAATTTCATAAATGGCTATGTAGAGCTCCTTAATACCTTTCCAATGCCGCAAGAATCATGAAAATTGGAGATCGTGGCAAAAAGATACGATCTCGGAGGTCAAAAACTGTATCTGGACTTCAAACAACAATAAATTGTACCAATTTACAAAATATGGAAAAAATACCTGTACCAATGGATTGTGCTTGGAACCAAATTTCCAACGCCTATTTGTTTTCGATAATCCAACTCTGTATACTCAAGATATGCCTGATTTACCAAAACTGCTCCTTTAGGGTTTGAAGGGCAAAAAAAACACTACAGAAGCTCCTGGACGCCCATGTGACCAAGAGCTAAATCTCTGGGGGCTAGCGGCTATGGTACTGCTCACTCATATGACCAGGAGCTGAGTCTCTGGGGGCTGGCACTTGGAAGCTAGGGGCTGGTCCCCCATGCGATTAGGGGTTAAACCCTGGTGGCACAGAAAATTGAGATGACACAGAAATCGAGGCAACATAGAAATCGAGGCGGCACAGAAATCGAGATGGCATGCAAACTGAGGTAGCTCCAAAATGAAAATTATCTCAGATGAGAATGACACAAAAATTGAGGCGACATGCAAATCAAGGTGTCATACGGCCATACGGATTCCGTACAGGTACGGATTTCACAGAACCAAATTTTTTGAAACCCTAAAAAACACCCAAAAATTTTCTGTCAACAAAATATAGAGTACCTTATATAAAAATAGGTGTTTTTGGGTCTTCTGAACACGATGGTGAGGTCTGTTTGGGCCCAAAATGCTCCGGAAAATAGCTTTCCTCTAGATCCCAAAAAAAGCACCTGTTGAAACCTTCACAGATCTGGCCTCCCGAGACAAAATTCAGCCAAAGAAAAGACAAATCCGCCTTTTCCAGCTACTCTAAATCCAATGGAATATTTTGTTTTACACAAAAACACACCCAGAAAATGGCTCTTGCTTGATTTTTTCTCCAAATCTGAGAAGGGGCCTGCAGATTAGCTTTGATACCATGTTGGAGTTGATAATTAACTCAAGCCACAAAGATCACTTGCAAAACCTAAGATTTACCTTCCACAAGAGAAAAAAATAAAGAGAAATAATTTGCACAATATTGGATGAATTAATGAAAATGGATTCATGAATTACATGTGAGAACTTGCTTTTGTATTTACAAGTCAGAGAAAACCCTAATATGACTTAAGAATAACCTAAGACTAAAATTAGCCCTAAGTAAACTTAATAAAGTGTAATTAAATATTTAATTATACCAACACAGAAACCCTTAGCAACTTCACTCAAAAGAAAAATGTTCATACCCAAGGAGACAATCACAGATAACACACACAACAAGTGTTTCTCATATAACTCAATCTGGAAAGAACAATGTCATTCAGAAATTTATTTATCTACAAAGCAAAACATGTCCCTGTAACCCAAAGTCGAGTCACCTCCTCCTGCAGAAAATAAATTCCCCAAAATGTGGATATCTCCTATCCAAAGCCAGAATCCCCCTACTACAACTTTTGGAAGCCATATATAAAGAAAAATAAATTTTGTCAGCCAAGACTTCCCGCTACAAATTTTTAATTACATTTATTTAATATTTGTAGCTTGGGAATTTGCATTTCTGATCTTGATTGGCTCCTGCTGGTAATACATTTTTTACAGTTGATCTGGTCCGTTGAATCAAGATTGATACTCCTTTGAAATTTGTTTTGCTCCTTGAAAATTGTGAAACCCTGTTCATTTGGTTGGTGTGATTTCATCCTCGGGACTTTACACTCTTCACCAGTGCTCTTGCCCTTTTTCTCCACGTGCTTATACACAGAGTAGCATCACTCTCTTGATTTTGAAGCTTGACCACTTAAAACCTTCTCAAATCAAAGCTGAATAAGAGCAAAAGATTTGCAATCAATACATGTATGTTTCTTTTGCCAAGACTGGCCAATAGAAGGCCTTAGCACACCAGCGCATATCTAAGGAAGGAGAATGAGGTGGGCTGTGCGCTAGTGCCCTCAGTACCCAAAATGTCTTTATTTTTCTCATAATGTATAAACATTACATCAATAATATTTATTTTATAATTTTTATCACCCAAAACATTATATTATATTCGCCCAACTCATTCTTCTCACTGTTGGGTCATTTTTTGACAGTGTTGGGCATTTTTTGCAATTCTGACGTTCAAAATTCATCCCAGACATGATTAAAATCACTGCCTTGGTATTAGGAATGATCAATGGATGAATTTAGACCATGGAGCAACAATTTTAAACTAAATGAAACCCCCAAAAATTTGTCGTAAAGCCAAAAATGTGAAGACAACCTGCAATATCTCTGTCTATATCTCACCAAGATGGCAAAAGGCTCCATAATTACCTCCATAGAGAAGATGGCGACTAGATCTGAGTATCCACATAATAAATTTGACTAAAAATTGCCCAAGAAAGCTCCCAACGCAGCAACACAAGCCTTGAAAAAAAAAAGATGGAGTGGGTTGTGCGCTAGTTTGCTCAGCCCACAAAATGTATTTATTTTGACTTAAACATTATAGTGATAATGTTTAGTTTGAAATATTTTCCATTTAAAATATTACTTTTGCCAATAAATATTTTAAAACTTGCATTTTTCAACTTCGGAGAATGACAATTAATTAATTTCTCCTTCCTGGCAAATGATGCATCTTCGCTGCAAGCACACTGGATATCCGGGGGTCGTGAAAATTTGCATAGGGCTATAATCAATTATTTAAAACATACCCATCTCCTCAAAATTCGCATTGCCAGAAGACTTTTGGTACATCTTTTGTAAACTGGCCCCCTCGGAGCGATTTTTAAATATTTTCCATTTTCACACAAGGACACCTCGGATCACCATGAAAATGGAGCTGGGAACATTTGAAGGCAAATCAACAACTGGTTCATCATCAGAACTGGGAAATTTAAACTTTTCTATGGGACCCTCTAGACTCGGCCTAAAGTGGCGACAAATTAAAAACTTGTTAAAACACATCCTGGGATAATGCAAATTAACACACACTCTCTTGGTAACCCATAAAAACTCTTCACCAAAGGGTTTTTCTTGATGAATCATAGATTGAGAAATTTTAATCCCAGAAGTTAGGAGCATGCTAAGTGCCATGGGGCCTAAAACCATCAATTGAAATGCTATCAAGCACTGAGAATTTACCAAAATTATAGGTGCTAACAGTTCTAAAACTTAATTATAGGTGGAACCTCTAGTCCATTGTTCTTAAATGATGGTGCAAGTTTCAAATAGTTTGGTCCACTCTTATGGAGCCCAAGATGGCTCATTTTTCTTATTGTCTCCTATATTAGAGTCTCCCCATTGGATCTCATCTTATCCATTTGGGTGTTTCTAATCCACTTTGTCCTTTTTGTAGACATATGGAAACTCTCAAGCATCTATTCTCATTTTCCCCATGGGTTCAAGCTGCATGGAGCTAAATTCATGATTTTTTCAAGTCTTTCTAGCCATAGCCTTTTTCCTAGCACATGATTCTTTTAGGCATCTAGCCCAAAATGCTAACAAAATATACTAAGATTTGGCATGCTTTCAAAGTGGAGATTATATGGAAAGATAAAAATTCTACATTTTTTAAGGATTTGTCGTGGAAACTCATTTTTTGTCTATACTAAAGCAATTAAATGCTCTAATGTTATGTTATATATGTTGGCAAGAGACACTATATGGATTCATGAATGTTGTCATTGATGGCAACAAAGTTCATCCCACACATCCGCAGGACATGGTATGTCTATACCGGAAGTTAGAGTGAAGAATGTTGTGGTCCGGTAAACAAGAACAGAGTAGTCAGTAAGGTCCGATAGACAGGTCCGGATCTCTCAGCAGAAGTATCTCAGTGAAGTGCGGATTTGGGGAAGTCAAGAGGAGTATCTTGACTGATAGATTCCAAGGTTTGAGCCTCCGGTGTGGAAAGGATAAAGAGATATGAATGATTGAGTGTTGGGTTCCCAAGTGACAGTGTGAACAGAGGAAGAATTGACTGGCAGAACATTAGACATTATTCCGGATGTGTTTCTGATGTTGGTAAAGGTTATGAAGGCATGAATTATGTTTGGCCGTCATGATTAATGATTTCCACAAGTGTATCCTTGATCCGCATTACTTGGTGTGCAAGGATTCAACCGATAGATCAGAGTTTGTGAAAAGATTGACTATTCCAGGTGCCGACTAGAAAGGTGATGAAATCACTTGTGCGGATATATATACAAGGTGGATTTAGTTATGAGATGTGTTGTTGTAAGGGAAGTGCGAAGAAAAGCAGGAGAGCCAAATAAAAGTAGAAAGGAAGATCCGGTATGTGAAAGAAGAGCAGCATAAAACTAGAGGAAAGATGAAGTGCAGCAGATCAGTATACAGAGCCTAACCGGAACTGAACTCCAGCATATGTTGATGCTCCTTATCAGTTCATGTATTGTATTACACTCTTTATAAATTGTAGACAGTGTGTCTCTTGTAGGTAGTGTGCCTCCTTTGTGAGCAGTGTGCTCGGGCAGTGAGCCCTAATTGGCAAGTGCCATTTTGTACTTCCATTCTTCTAACAGAGAATACAATCTTGGGTTAATCACCCCATGGTTTTCTCCCTTAACAAGGTTTCCACGTCAAAAATATTGTGTCATGTGTATTTCTATTTCATGATTATGTTTGCTTGTTTGAATTGATGCTACACTAATTATTAAGAAAGTTTAGAAAGCAGAAATAATTAAGATAATTGATTCACCCCCCTCTTAGTTATCAACAATTGGTATCAGAGCTAAGTTCCTCCTAAACAGAGTCTAATAGCTTGAGGAAGATCTGAGAATCCAAATGGATGCATATGGTTTAAGGGAGTAACTCAAGACTGCCCTTGATGATCTTGAGCAATCAAACTCTGAAGTCAATGAATTAAAGGAAAGACTCAAACAGGCTGATGAATTTATGAGAGAACTAAAAGATAAATTAAGTCTCTCTATGAAAAAGAGAAAGGAGCTACTTCATCAATTGGCAAGTCAAGGTGAAGCAAATGAAGCAAATGAAGATCTGAAGGAGAAAACCAAGTTAAGTGAAAAGCTATCAAAAGAAATCATTATGGTAAGACATGAAATGGAATCAGGAGTTATAAAGTTTACCCAAGAGATTGAAGAGAAAAGAAAAACTAAAGATAATCTAAGACAATCTCTTAAGGAGAAATCAGAAGATTGCCACAAGATGGATAGAATTATCAGACATCTTGAATCTGATCTTGAAGATGCTAAAGATAATGAAGAAAAACTTGAGGATCAAATTGTCTCTCTCAAAAGGGATCTTCAAACAACAAATGAATATAAAGAGAAATTCAAGATAAGTTCTGCCCAACTTGAAGTTCTTCTTCAAAGCCAAAAGAGGGTAGATGACAAGTGTGGTTTGGGATATGAGAAAGGAGAAAGCTCCAGATCTGGTCAGAAGAATTTTAGATCAGAAAATCTAAGGAACAAGCCTAGGAGTCCTCCGGTAAGGCAGCCTAATGCTCAAAGATATCCATCCTTCAATGGATACTGCCACAACTGCAATAACTTTGGTCATAAAGCTAATCAGTGCAGAAGGAGAATGAATCAAACTAATACATCCTTCTCTGGACAGTGCTTCAACTGCAAAAGGTATGGTCACAAATCTCATGAATGCAGAAATATGCAAATGATCAATTCATTCAATGGTAGATGCTTTGCATGCAATAGAATGGGTCATATGGCTAATCAATGCAGATCAAGAGGATATCAATCAAATATGCAAAGAAATGTTGTTTGCCAAATTTGCAATAGATCCGGTCATATAGCAAAATTCTACAGAAGCAAGAATCAGGATAAAAGAGGTCCGGTATATTATCAGAATCAAGATAAAGGGAAACAAAAAGTAAATGTGGATGAAGTTCAAAGTGAGATGAACAAGATTTGGGTGAAGAAAAGTACAGAGAATGTTGGGGATGGATCCACACCAGACTTTGGTGCTGATATTCCTTCCGAAAATTAAAAAGTGAGCTCTGGCTCAGGGGGAGACACAAAGAAAACCTTGTTCCCCCAGCCAGTCAATTGGTGCCAGAATTGGCACAAGGAGAGCTGCGGATTAAAAGGGGTCATACAAGAAACATCTAAAAGGGGTATGGTAAAGATTTGAGAGATCCACAAGAAGATTTGAAGAGTCTAATCCTACCGGAATTGATCCAGTAAAACCATCTTCCGGTAAAAACAGATTCCTTACAAGTTTGGTCTGATATGATTCAAACTATGGTGTCTTGATCTACAAATAGATCAAATGACTAATGAAAGGAAGATAGATTATCACTACTCTCCTAGAATAACTTTGAAATCTGTCTGAGTGATCCGGAAAGGTTTTGTCTCTGAATAAGACAAACAAGGCAAACCGGAACGAATTAGGTTGTGCATTTATTGCAGAATGAAAATTAGGGCTTCTCAGAAATAAAAGAATTCATCTGCTCATCATTTGTACATTCAGATTCGAAGAAAAGAGAAAAGGAGCTCTGCAACTACTTCTCCCAAAGATCAAGACGATTCTTCATATAGCTCAATCTAGATTTCATCGTGTGTGCCCTAAACAACGTAAAAGGTATTCTTTGTTCTTAATATCTCTCAGTAAGATTCCTTGATGATGGCTACTCCGAATATAGTAAAGATTTCTGATAGACCTCGCCCCATATTTAAGAAGCATCCATACAAATCCTTGGAGGTAGATCCCCTAGGAGCCTTCTCTAGTGTTCCGCATGGTGTTTTACACACCGAAGATATTAGGGTTTACATACATGCAAATATTGAAGAGTTTGGGGAATTCAAACTAAGAGACATCTATCACAAACAACTGTTAGATGATTCATTTGAGCTCAAACCCCAATACAAGGGCCTCCAGAATAAACACTTTGCACAATACATACATTTCCCCTGTTTTACTGAGGATGAATGGGTCAGGTATATTTTGAGCAGAATACATGATAACTTCATGTGGTTAAATGGACCACTCAAAATCATAAAAGATGCCATTAGGGCAGTTACCGGATTACACTCATCCGGTGGGATTCCTGTTCTTAAATCTGTGAAGAATCAAACTGTGAGTGAGGCTACTGGATCCAAGTTTGACAAAAGAGCAATGACAGTAGATGACATCTCTGATCCGGATGTCAAGTTTGCCTCCATGATCATTGGATATAAAATATATCATTCTAGTAGGGAAAATTCAGTACCTGGAATGACCATCTACACAACTTATGAAATACTAAGAAAGGATGCAGACTACGATCTTTGTCAGCTTCTCTTGAACCAACTCTTGGAGAATTTGTAGAAAATAAACAAAGATAAAAAGAATTCATTCAAGTATGGTGGATTAATATTGTGCTTATTCTTCTACTTTATGAATGAGCTTCCCGGATCAAATGGCTGGGTGTGGGAGAATGATAGACCAGTAACCATCCAAATCAGAGATTATTTACATGGACTTGGTGATGTCAAAGCACAAAATACAGCCCTGTGGGGATACTTCAAGAATTTCCAGAACATGATGCAAGAAAGAGAAAGGATTCCCCAGTCTATTGTTGAGAAGTACAAAGACACAGTATGTTTTATGGTAGAGACTGATCAGTGCCTAGTGGAGACAGTAGAACCAAGAACTGTATGGATCATGCCCATGGGGTATGAAGTTGATGAACAAATTGTGGAGTTGCATGTTCAACACATGCTAAGGCAGCTAAAGGATCCAAAGGCAGAAAGGTTTGGAACCTTTGAGGAGCTAAGTATAAAGATTCATGTAGAACTCAGACAACCAGAGATCAAGAGGAAGGTGAGAAAAGAGGTAGAAAATGTTGCCAAAGGCCTTGGCATCTCAAAGGAGGCACTTGATGCCCACAAGAAAAAGATGGAAAAGGCTGAGGAAGAGAAGAAGAAGGCAGAAAAGAAAAATGAGGAAAGTGCTCCGGCAAAAGCCTCCACCCGGACCAGATCATCAAAGAGATCTACACCTACCACTGCCAAAGGCTCAAGGACATCAGAACCGGAAGCACAATCATCCGGCAAAGGAGAGAAAAGAACAAAGACAAAAGCTACAAGAGCCTATGCCAGTCAAAGGGATGAAGAGGAGACTGAATCTGATGAAGAAATCAGGAAAATGAAGAAAAAGAAGAAAACATCCAGCCAACCCTCTACCGGATAGAAGGAAGAAGAAAAGACAGAGGAATATGTTGAAAAACCCACTCTTCACATTGATGACATAATCAAATAAGTTACAGTGGATGGAAATCTTCAGCCAATGGTTGAGTTCTATGATGATTATGGTGAAGCAGATCAGAAGATATTACAAGATGCCACAATCAGGTATCTAAATATCTACAACAAAGCATTCATTGAAATTATATCTCTGATCCCCAAAAGCTTGGAGAAGGAACTAGAAATAAGAAAGAACAATGCCCAAGCCAAAGACCTAGAAATCTGGGAACAACTAGCAATCCAGCTATATCCTTCTATCGACCCCAAGACAATGAATATGATATTCAAAGATTGTAAGGATGAGTTCAGAAGCAAAGCAAGGATGAATCAACTTATGCTTGGTGAGACTGACAAGGTAGCCAAGGATACAGAAGAGATCCTCTCGAAGGCCTTCAAAAGATTTAATCTTCCTGTTATAGAGGACTAGGTATTGACCCCTCAACCACAAGTGTTGCAGAAGAATCTACTGAGAAAACAACAGAAGAGGCAATGAATACCGGTGCAAAAGCAGCTAAGGACTTGGAATCCTCTACTCCGGAAGAGGTGGCCCATGAACAGACCAACATCACTCCTCCGGGTTCCCCTGCTGACTCTAGATCTAAAGGAGAAGAAAGAATAAAGGAGAAAGAAGCAGAAGTGAAGGGAAAAGAAGATATCAGTACAAAGGTTGTGGAAGGAGAGAAAGCTCCAAAAGATAGTTCTGTGTCTACAGAAGAAAAGAAAAATCTATCTCCGGCAAGAGACATTGCAAAAACTGTCCAAGAATTCCTGAACAAAGAAACAATGGAGATTGATGAACCGAAGCTTCTACAAGGACCATTTAATTTTGATTCTCTTTCTCCGGTACAAACAATGAAGATAGCTTCATTTGCTAATGCAAAGGTTAAAGAAAAACTCCTGAAGTCTCACATGGAAGACTGTGAGTTAATAGAAGCTGCATCCGGAGTGCTTGAAAAGATTATGCCATCGTTTCAGAAAGATCCCTCAGCCTCCACATCCGGTAATCTCAAAACTCTAGTCAACAGTGTTAGCACACATTTTAGTTCTCTAGAAAAGTCAACTAAAGAAAAGGTCTGGAAGGAGTTTTTGGATAAGAGACTCTCTGAAGTACAGGGTCTGATAACAAATGATAGGAAAGTTATGGATATTGGGATAAAGAACTTGGAAAATGCTCTTAAAGATGGCGGAAATATGTACAAATTTTGCTTATCTTGGCCCACAGTAACCAAAGATATTGAGAGGAAAATAAAAGAACAAGAGGATAAACTATTAAGTCTCTCTCAAAGTTTTGATCCTCTCTCATCCTCCATAATAAATCAAGAGTGTCAGACTATTGCAATCACAAATGCAATAAAGAATTTTGAGAAGGAAAGGAAGAACATAATTAGCTGGATGGGTGAACTTAGAAGGATCATTATCCCTAAGTTAGAGGCCATAAGTGAAGCTCAAATCACCGCCCAGACCAATGATCCAACATATCTAAAAAGGGCAGATGCGTTTGCATTCTTGTTGAGCGGTCATATATCAATTTTGGACAGAATGAAGCAAAGTTGGGCTACAGAATTTGTTTAATTAAAGACAACTTTTGCAGACATACTTAAGTATATGTAAGTATGCCATATGTATATACTTATGCAGCTAAGTATAGTTGAATTTTTGAAAGTTTTGATATGCGGGCCCTACCCTTTGCCATTGATGTCAAAGGGGGAGTGAAGAGCAATGAAAAATGAGGAATCGAACTAAGGGGGAGCTCCGGAAAATGTATATAAAAACAGAGCATCAGCCAAGGGGGAGCATAGTGTAAATACTTAGTCATTTTTCACTAAGTGTTGCCATCAATGCCAAAGGGGGAGATTGTTGGCAAGAGACACTATATGGATTCATGAATGTTGTCATTGATGGCAACAAGGTTCATCCCACACATCCGTAGGACATGGTATGTCTATACCGGAAGTCAGAGTGAAGAATGTTGTGGTCCAGTAAACAAGAACAGAGCAGTCAGTAAGGTCCGACAGACAGGTTTGGATCTCTCAGCAGAAGTATCTCAGTGAAGTGTGGATTTGGGGAAGTCAAGAGGAGTATCTTGACTGATAGATTCCAAGGTTTGAGCCTCCGGTGTGGAAAGGATAAAGAGAGATGAATGATTGAGTGTCGGGTTCCCAAGTGACAGTGTGAACAAAGGAAGAACTGATTGGCAGAACATCAGACATTATTCCGGATGTGTTTCTGATGTTGGTAAAGGTTATGAAGGCATGAATTATGTTTGGCCGACATGATTAATGATTTCCACAAGTATATCCTTAATCCGCATTACTTGGTGTGCAAGGATTCAGCCGACAGATCAGAGTTTGTGAAAAGATTGACTATTCCGGGTGCCGACTAGAAAGGTGATGAAATCACTTGTGCGGATATATATACAAGGTGGATTTAGTTATGAGATGTGTTGTTGTTGTAAGGGAAGTGCGAAGAAAAGCAAGAGAGCCAAATAAAAGCAGAAAGGAAGATCCGGTATGTGAAAGAAGAGCAGCATAAAAGTAGAGGAAAGATGAAGTGCAACAGATCAGTATACAGAGCCTAACCGGAACTGAACTCTAGCATATGTTGATGCTCCTTATTAGTTCAAGTATTGTATTACACTCTTTATAAATTGTAGACAGTGTGTCTCTTGTAGGCAGTGTGCCTCCTTTGTGAGCAGTGTGCTCGGACAGTGAGCCCTAATTGGCAAGTGCCATTTTGTACTTCCATTCTTCTAACAAAGAATACAATCTTGGGTTAATCACCTCGTGGTTTTCTCCCTTAACAGGGTTTCCATGTCAAAAATATTGTCATGTGTATTTCTACTTCATGATTATGTTTGCTTGTTTGAATTGATGCTGCACTAATTATTAAGAAAGTTTAGAAAGCAGAAATAATTAAGATAACTGATTCACCCCCCCTCTCAGTTATCAAAAATATATAGGTCTAGGCCAAAAACGTGGCTCCAAACACTCATAGAGCATTGGGCTAATGCCCCTTGTATAATTGATTATGTGTTGCCTTCTCTTGCTATCTGGTATGCCTCTCTACCATGTGGGTGTCATCATGGTCATATCCATAGCTTCATACATGGCCCTCATGGTTCACAGGGCTCTCCCCATTATTGATGTTGTGGCTAGTCTCCCCCACCACATGGTCCTTTCTTTGCCTCCTAGCATGGTCATTCTAGCTACCCTGACAATGGGAAGTTTCTTGACCTAGACCTTTCTATTTCTCTTGTGCATGCAAATCTTGCTCAAGAAGAAGAAAAGATAAAGATGATACCATTATGGGTTGGGATCCTATTTTAGATGGCTAGGATCCCTCGAATGGTTTCCGTCCCCAATAAGGATCCCCTTCCTCCTATGGATATAGAATTGAAGGCTTAGCTTTATTTTATATGAATAATATATTATATTTTTGTTTTATTAATATAAAAGTATAGCACTACTCATCATACAAATTCTTTGTTCTCTATAGACCTAGTTAGTGTCATACAAACATCATTGTTTTCTACAAATCCTAATTATTAACAAACTGATGTGATACCAAATTAATCTATAATCTCATCAAAACATGCTTGTAGAAATTAATTATCAACATTATTGTGGACCATGCTACTTATGTTTAGAATGAATTATGCTAAGGAAATAATACTATAAGTGAACATAACTTTTATCCTAGAAACCATTCACAAGGGTAAAATGAACTTTGGTAGTGGCAATTGCACTACCACTAGATTTTTTTTATAAGCTAAAAAATATATATTGAGTTGTAAAAGTGTGAATTCAATAAGCCTCTTGCTTTAATTGGCTACATATACAATATTATCTTGTGTGAATTACAATTGGAATTTTTCTTATCAATGTTCTACAACACTCAAATCTACTTTCTCTACTATAATCCAACTCCCTCTTTCCCATAAATAGATGATGGGACTCCCTCCTAATGCACTAGGAGGTTTGAAAAGTAGAACTGCAAGGAGAAAATTTAGTTTGTTCATTTCAAATTCAATCTATTTGTTAGTAAAAGTGTCTCAACCTTGCATTCCATTGTTAAGAAAAAAATGGAATTCTGGGCTATAGAACACAAAAATGCAATTTTCAAGGCTCTAGAGGTTGATTTTAGCCCCCAAAATGTTGAAATAGGCCTTAACTAAAGAAAGTTGGTTACAACAATGAGCTCAATTGGCTTCTAGATCAAAAGTTATGGCCTACAGAAGTTAGGCTTCCCACATCAAAAATGTAAAAGCCTCTATGATGCATAAGAGGGCTATAAGAGGGAGTGACACTTGTTGACTGAATTATAACACACAATATTACATGTCATAATGCATCTTTGATTGGAGATAATGGAGCACCCAAGTTGGTAAGCAAATTATGACAAGCTTATGACACGTGGAAGGAATATGGCATTTTTACCATGTGGACTCATCTTGGGATTTGGATGATGCTTTTGACTAGAGATTTTGGTACCACACTTTGGGTGGTTTTAGCGCATGGTTTCCTAATTACCATTTGATGGTTTCATGTACTGCTTCTGCTATTTATTGGGCGCTTTCAAGATGGAGGTTATATAGAGAATTTTGTAGGTACTGTTATGCTACAATAATTCCTCTAGATCTCTTGTTGGTGATACTCCTGTAAAGGCTTAGACTCTACAAATGTATTGTAACAATTGATTATTGAATAATACATTGAGTTGCTTTAGAGTGTAGGGTTTTTCTTTTGAAAGGGTTTTCCCAATGTAAATCATTATGTTTTTTAATTAATTTAGCTAGAGAAGAGGGTCCATAACCCTTTACAAAGCAGCCCCAAGGGCAAGGCAAAGCAAACAACAAAACAAGGGGCAACACCCTATACAAACAAGGCCAAAAAAATAGAAACAACAGAGGAACAACAGCCAAACTGCAACCAAAACCAGGGGACTTAAACAACACCACGTCCCGAAGGCAAAAATCTAACTCCCTTGACCCTCTGTCGTGAAGCAGCAACAAACTTAGGGAGTCCTTTCTCTTTCTTTGGACAACAGTCCAAGAAAAAATTGAGTCAAAATACTCAAAGCATGGTGAGAGTAGGGGCCCCTCAGCTGACTCCGCAGCCAGAGGGTAGACACATGCTAAAGATAGTAGCGCCAAAGGAGGATCAGGTACTGACAGCGAAATAGTCTGACCCACGGCAGAAGGGTCCAACAAGGGAGCCGATGGCACGCCAGGGGCCGCCAGAATAGGTCTGACAGGAACAACATCAGCAATAGTAGACATAGTTGCCAGGGGCACCTTAGCGGGGTGGGGGAGAACCTACTCCTGAGAAGAGACACTCACCTGGGAAGGCTCACCCTCTTGGGAAGAATCACCAGTCAGGGGAGTATTAACAGTCAAATGATCTGAAAGTGCATTCTTCCACCAAGTTGCCACACCCTTGCAACGAGACTAAGGACATCTAGAGGCTAAATGACTAATAGAAAAACAATGCCTGCACCAAAAAGGGAGACCCTCATAGTCCAACAGCTGTGTCCATGGCTTTTCCTCTACCATCAAGACCACATCTCCATGGAAGGGTTTAGAGATGTCAATATCCACTAGTATACGAGCAACTATAGAATGCCCTATTTTTTAAGTTGTAACATCAACCTTCAAAAAATGCCCTAACGTATTGCTGATAGCTTCATAGCAAGAATCCTCCCAAAACTAGAGAGGGAGATTCGGTAGTCGTACCCAAATTGGTCTAGTATTAAGCGGCTGGTATTAATGTTGTCCTAAGAGGAAAACATGGGGTTCTACAAATCATTATGTTATCTTATATTTCTTTTGTATTTATTTCCTTGTAACTGTATGGTCAGTTTAATTTTTTGCACATACCTCTACTTCCTTTCACTATTAGCAGAGGGATAAAACCACAATTTTTAATTAACTGATAGTTTCACTCTACTACATTTTTTTGTTGTTTTATGAGTGTTGTGACTTTTGAAAGTAATTTCTCTTGTAAATTTTAATTTTCTTGATCACTTATGGATTATCAATAGATGAAAGATCCACATCTTCAATAATAATAGGTTATACAGAGAATTTTATCGTAATAAATGGGACAAGAGATATTAATATTGATTTAAATGGAATAAAATGATGTCCTAAGAGGAAAACATGGGGTTCTACAACTTTTAGTTCATTAATGCCTTATGCCATGTGTTGATGGGTGTTTAGACACACACTCTTCAAATTTAGATGAAATATTAGGTATCCCACCTCTCCTAAAACGAATCAACCTTCTAGACAAATATCAATTACCCCAAGGTATTTATAATGAGGTATTGGTCATGTGAGATAGCTCAGTTAGTTATTATATGTTGTTTCATCAAAGGGCCTAGAAAACTAAATACAATGCTAGAACTTTCCTTTATTGGTTAGGATTTGTTAATTTTATCATTTCAAACCATGCTTAATAAAAAATGCTTCCAAATTTTGAAAATGGAGATTGATAATCACGAAAGGCATAATGATATCATTAGATATTTGTTTCTAGTCTTGTATTTACTAATCCTACTCTAACCATTTTATGAAGAAAATACAAAATATAAGGGATAGGAGAAAGGGTAGAATAACCTATACTAGGAATTCCATCTCCATGCAAAGCCAAATGAGTAAATAAATTCGATTCTAACCAATCCTTGTTTTGTCAAAAATGTTCACAACTCTACAAAGTACAATGCAATCTTCATAGGGAATTTATCAGCTAAGAGAACAATATTAATTAAACACCCAAACCACGATATAGATTAACTAGTTATTCTCATAAGTGATTTGTAGTACAATTTTTAGATTAACCACACAAAGCATTCCACAAGCAGTAAAACACTAGTGATATGAACATGCAGATTGATCAAATACTCAAACAACATTCATGAAAAGAGAAAATCAATCTAGAGCTTAAAAACCATGTAGGAAAACTACTCCAAAGAGAAAGAGTAGTTGAATACTTGTATTCAAAATTTCCTTTTTGTCTCAACAACTTTTAGAACTAAAATATAACATTAAAATGTGGCCTATTTATAGACTCAGTCATGTCTTCAATTACATTTTCAATGGTTTAGATTACACAAGATCAACAACTGCAAAAAGAAAGGAAATAAGTATGATAGGAGTGGGATGACTGAATGATCCATCTATTACTATAGGTGTGTAGCCAAGATCATGGTTCTGCATGTCGAGGACTATTAGGTATGAAATTTGTGTTGGTTGTAGGATAACACAAAAATAAAATAAGTCTATTCAATGGTCTTTGCTTCACCTTAGGTCTTCTATGTCTAAAGCTTCCTTTATGGTTATTTTATCTTCCTTTGCTTCTCTACACTTATACTCCATAAAGGCAGTCAGGGATCAGTTGACTTAGTCCATCTCTGGTCCATCCACATAAGAAAATATAAATTGATGTATATCATATGTACAAGAGACCTTATAAAGTGTGGAATGCCTCTTTGTTGCATCTTTCTCAAATTCCTTGAGGAGCATCTTCAACTTTATTAACTTGTCAAGAGTGCTTGGGCTGAAGGAATAAGGCTATTGTCACAATCCTTGAGATATGACATCATTTAGATGCACTTACATTGTTTCCACATCATTTATATCTCCTCCTTCCTTGTAGTAGTGTCTAGTGGTGTCTTCAATTAGCTCCTAAATGCTTATTAGGACATCTACTATCTTGGCTTTGCTTCATTGACCTTCTCAAGGTTGGACTCCAACATGTCAGATTTTAATTCTTTTTTTTTGCCCATATGGCTAGTTGGTTAGTGTCATTTTGTCCAAAAATCCACTCCTTTACCAAGAATTTTTAAGTTTATCTTTGACATTATTTTAATCATTGATAGGCTTTAGGTATATGAATCCATCTCCTCCTGGCAATCATCGATTAGCCTTTTTATTTTCTTCTCAATTTTCTTAAATTTGTGATGAGAGCTCATTGCTTCATCAAACACTTTACATCCATAGTCAAAAGGGTCCTCCATACATTTCTATATAGAAGAAGATATATGCTTTATCTTGTCTATCTTGACAACCTATTGAGGAGTGATGACTAGTGGAGGTGTGATTGATCCATCTATTATTTGTAATGGATTGACCATTTGCTTAATGCAGGTAGTCTATTCTGTAACTTGCTCCTTAAATTATTGCTTAGTCTTCTAGTCTTTATCTATGCGGGAAACAATGGTCCTTAAATTATTGCTTAGTCTTCTAGTCTTTATCCATGCAGGAAACAATGGTGGAGACTATTGCAACAAAAAAGAGCTTTTAGTCGTTGAAGAAGAAGGTGATAGAATAGCTAGTGTTGGCATTGCCAAACTTTGGCAAAGTGTTTCAAGTGGATTGTGATGCTAGTGGTAGTGCAATTGGGGGAGTGTTAAGTTAAGAAGGTAGACCCATTTCCTACTTTAGTGAGAAACTAAATTAAACAAAGAGGAAATACTTAGTTTATGACAAAGAATTATAGGTTATAATGCAGGACTTGAAGAAGTGGAGGCATTACTTGCTATTAAATGAGTTTGTACTCTACACAGACCACCATGCCTTGCAATATATTAATAGCCAAGGTAAGTTAAACCAAAGGCATATAAAATGGGTGGATTTCTTGCAAAGTTATTCTTTTGTCTTGAAACATAGGAGTGGTAAGTCAAACAGGGTAGTAGATGCACTTAGCAAAAGGTGTTTATTGATGAATGAGTTAAGGGTCAGTGTTATTGGCTTTGATGCAATGAAGGAGTTGTATCTTGATGATCTTGATTTTAAGGAAGCATGGATAGCTAGTAGAAGTCTAGTGGAGGGAGATAGGATGCCATGGTTGGAGTATTTCATTCAAGATGGCTTGTTGTTCAAAGGACATAAATTGTGTATACCCAGAGGTTCAATGTGAGAGAATCTAATAAGAGAAAAGCATAGTGGAGGCTTGAGTGGACATTTGGGAATAGATAAGACATTGGCACAGCTGAGTGAAGGTTATTTTTGGCCTAGAATGAGTGTAGATATGAAAAGATTGGTACAAGGTTGTAGAATTTGCCATCATGCTAAAGGAGTGAGAAAAAACACAGGTCTATATCAACCATTGCCTATACCAGAGAGACCGTGGGAGCACCTGAGTATGGATTTTCTTTTGTGACTGCCTAGAACACAATGAGGTAATGACTCAATTTTTGTTGTAGTGGACATATTTTCAAAGCTGGTTCATTTCATACCATGTCAGAAAACTAGTGATGCATCCCACACAGCTACATTATTTTTCAAAGAGGTAGTCAGGATGCATGGACTAACTAATAGCATAGGCTCAAATAGGGACACAATGTTTGTTGGCCATTTTTGGTGTACATTATGGAAGAAGATGGGCACTGAATTAGGATTCAGTTCAAGCTATCATCCCTAGACTGATGGATAGACCGAGGTTGTGAACAAAAGTTTGGGAAACTTGTTGAGATGCTTGGTGGGAGACAAACCACATCAATGGGATCTTATCTTGGCACAAGCAGAATTTGCTTACAATAATTCAATGAATAAAAGTGCAGGAAAGAGCCTGTTCCAAATAGTTTATGGGTACAACCCAAGAGATGTTGATGAGCTGAGAGATAGTGCATATTTGAACAGGAAGAGTGTTGTAGTAGAAGATTTTGTAGAATACATTCATGAGGTTCACAAGGAGGTGAAGGAAAAGTTGGAGAAGAGTGCCAGCAAATACAAAGAACATGTTGATGTGCAGAGGAGGGAACAAGAGTTCCAAGTAGGTGATTTAGTTTTGGCATGTTTGAGGAAAGAAAGGTTTCCACAAGGAACATACAATAAGTTGAAATTTAAGAAAATAAACCCATGCAAGGTGTTGAGGAAGTTCTCATCCAATGCATATGAGATCAAGCTACCAACAAGGATAGACATATCTCCTATTTTCAATGTTGATATGTACAAGTTCCATGAAGAAGAGACAAGTTTACAAGGGGTTACACACTCATGTTTGCTTGATGCACAAGGACAGTTAGATCAGTTACCTAAAAAGAAGATGGAAGAAGTAGACAGAGTGATTAACTCCTGAGTGGCTAAGAAGACCAGAGGAAAGGACTACCTGGAATACCTGGTCCAATGGAAGAATAGAGCTGCAAATGAAGCTTCTTGAATGAGTGTTGTAGAGATAGCCAGGTATAATTTTGGTTCCAGACTTGCCAAAATGTTCATTGCAGGAGCATCCAGGTGCACGGGCAATCCTCATCAACCAAAAAATATTCTTTGCTTTCTTGCTTGTTTGTTTTCCTTCTTATTTTGCTGTAGGAGTTGATGATTAAGTTTTCTAAGAAATTCTAGTTGGTTCATGTCCAAGTGATGACTTCAACTTGTTAAGGAGCCGAATGGGTGTCTATATTTCAAGTTTGGCAAGATTTTGAGAACAATTGAGCAAGTTATGCTTAGGCGGAACTTTGAGTGTCAACAGGATATGCGAAACTTTCCCTGCCATCGGGATATATGCAGATGACCCCTAAAATCTCGCATATGCAGATGACCCCTAAAATCCCACATATGTAGATGACCCCTGAAATCCTGCATATGCAGATGACCCTTGAAATCTCGCAATATGTCGATGACCCCTGAAAACCCGCAATATGCCCATGACCCCCAAAATCCTGCAATATACCGATGACCGCCGAAATCCCGCAATATGTTGATGACCTCTGAAATCTCACAATATCCTGATGGGTCACGTTTTTCTATTGCATTGCCTGAAAGTGCCTAGAAAGTGACAAAAATGGTTTTAACCACTTGTACGACCAATCTAGAGAGCTAGTAAGAGGATGACACGTGTCCCTTCACGTGAGGATGTGTGGTGCCCGCCTCTTTTGCATTTAAAAGTGAAATTTCATGCTTTTTGAGGTAATCTTCTCCATAGTGAGTTTTTGGCTTTTGTTATAGCTTCTTCTACAAATTTCAAATTTGAAGGCAGATTGTTCTGGGTTTTCACATGAAAGCTAGGATAGTCTGATCTAACCATTGGAATGATTGTAAGGCTTATGCCAAGGGCATGTATGAAGACCATTGGATTCCTATTGTAATGTTTTGATTGCAAATAAGAAAGGAAACTTCTATTTATTTGTTGTGCATTGTTTGTTTTTCTACCTGGTTCAGTAGCTTGTCAAAGCCCCTAAACCTTGATTTGCATCAAAGTTTCTTCGAGATGATAATAAAATAGTAGGAAAAATTTACAATACAAAAAAAGATAAGCACAAAAACATATGAGATTATAATCATAGACTTAAAAAACTGCTTGTAAAGTTAGAAAAAGAATCAATTGATGGTCTCAAGAAAAGATGGTTCATCGAAGGTCTAATTTTGTCATTAAGCAAAAAGATCAAGGTAGTATGACCCTCTTCATATGCATAAGCCTATAATTAGGCGATGGACATAGAGGGTGAACACAAATGTCCTCCCATGGTAAAATAAAAATAGAGGAAAGTGGAAGTTCGAATGACAACAATGATAGTGAATCAGGAACGACACAAGTGCTCTAGAGGGACATGCTCCGAATGATGAAAGAATTGAAGGCAAAGAAAGAAACCAACAAACTATGGTGTACTATGTGCAAAAGTGAAGGTCACACCAAAGGTAACTGTCCTAGAAAAATGTTTTGTGATATTTGTTAGGTTATGGGTCATTCAATAAAAGAGTGCCCATATAATTTCAAGGTCAGGTGTACACAAGTACTCTTTACACATAGAGAGCAGTCCACTCCATTGAAACCACATAATAATGGCAATCAAAATCAAAATTAGGGAGGTCGGAGTCAAATATAGTACAACCCCAAAGGATTCCTTATCATACAATGCCAATAATGTAATGAATGCGGAGACTTTGCATGAGACCGCTAGAACAAGTAGGACAATTTGCAAATATTGTGTAAATGGTGTGGACCTAAAGACCATGAAGACAACATATGTCTAGAGCGAAAGCCCAACATCAACATAATTGATGTTGAAAGGCATAACAAAGTATTGGTTGTTACTTGAGCCCAAGCAAAAAAGGTTGTGTACCTGGACCCATTACAAAAAAATAAAGACTTTGTGAAGAAAGCATTGAAGTGGAATAGGATAATCAATGCCGCCACTCAAATTCAAATGCAAGTACGGTAACAAATTAATTACAATCTAATAAGAATATTGTAAGGCAAGTACTTCAAACTACTATGCCAATTAAAGTAGTGGATCTATTACAGTTTATTCCTAGACTCCTCAATGCTATGACTAATATTGTATTTGGGAGGAATGAGATGATGGATGCTATGGTCCATTTGGAAGCTGGAGAGATTGAAGACCCAATAACCGAACCTTTGTTGTTGAGAGACCAAGTGATTGATCCCATGTTACTGATAGTTAACATGACAAAGAGACCAACAATGGTGAATATGGAGATCCTTGAAAGGAATCTTACCAATACAATTGTTGATGGAAAGTCTAGTGTGAACGTACTTCGAGAAGACACTTGGAGAAGTCTGGATAAGCTGACCATCTGGCCCCCAAATTTTAAACTAGTGGGTGTGTTGGTGAATAGATTTGTTGCTGCGATATTTCGCTACAACCAACTTAGACTCACCCAATGAGCAACGACAAATGTTCCAATAGTTGGAGAGATTGTTATTGGATTATGGATCTCCCTTTGTGTTTGAGATGGGCAACTTCCTCGTATGATATGATTTTGGGTTTTTGGGGTATTCTTTTGACAAGAAAGCATGAAAGGCAACTAAACTAAAATTGAAATGAAAAAGGATAACTAAATATTAAACAAGGAAAAGGAACCAATACCAAGATCCAATTCCCAGGGAAGAACATCTAAAGATGAAACATACATCTAGGGTTTCAAAGAAAAAATGTCATCTAACACACGAAAGACACATTTATAGGAATTTCATGTCTTACTGATAAGAAAACTACCTATAATTTCATCCCAATTGTATAAAGGAAAACATTGGAATTTCACACAATAGATACTATATAGAGAAAGACTGCAAATTAGACACACGAATAATCTACAACATAAAGAGACAATATACTAGCACAATGTCCAACTATGTTGAAGGCCGATGTTTGAAATAAACAATAATCTATCTAGATTTAATTTTTGCAACATAACTTATAGAAACTTAAGGAGATATGGAGATTCATAATTTTATTTGGTTCAATACATCTAAAAATTTAATTACAATCACTGCGACAGGGTTGAAATTAGCTCTTGGTTATACAATCAAAGAAACAATCCACAGTTTATTTCCAACTTAGTTCAATGAACAACTGACAGATGGAACTTGATTTTTGTAAATTGTGAGGGCACTAAAACATTCGATCCATGTGCAAGTGTTTATTGGCGTGTCTGGATGATGCTCTAGGAGTAGAGTCATGAGCCACTTGACTATTTC
The DNA here is from genome assembly GCA_027924645.1 of Cunninghamia lanceolata. Classification (NCBI taxonomy): domain Eukaryota; kingdom Viridiplantae; phylum Streptophyta; class Pinopsida; order Cupressales; family Cupressaceae; genus Cunninghamia; species Cunninghamia lanceolata. Next base: position 2,749,609 of record BSBN01001254.1, read on the forward strand.
TGCTAAGTGGATTTGTGCTCAGAGTGCAGTTCAACCCGCTCGCTAGATAACACCTTCCTCAAAGGTTGTGTACTATAATTGTTTGGTGTGTTTCATTCAACAAATCAATGTATCTAACTATGTGTGCATAGTATGAGGGTGTCTTCAACAATGCACCTCAATTTACATATGCAATATACCCACGATCACCTAGCTGTGATGTAAATGCCCTAGGGCATAGTGGTAGTATGATTAGCAGTGAATTGAATGGAATTAAAGTGCAGTTGTCTCCTTAGGCAAGGCTAGCCGCATGCAAGAAATATGATTCAGCCAGCATAACAAGTGTTGCTCCTCCCAATTTGATCACATCCTTTGGCAATTTGGTCTGAAAAATGCACTAATGTCTTCCAATGGAGCGCTTGTATAGTCTTGTGATGATTTAGTGCCCAAGTAAAGGTTACATGCTACCAATTCAATGATAAGCTCAGTTTTAGATGCTCTGTACAGTCTCACTCCTAGTGATGATTTGGAGGGATTAAATACACAAATGATGACTAGCCTTAGTTGATGAAGGATCCTCCCTGTTTGCTCACAACTGAACTTTCCACCTTGAGGAACACAAAATTTACCAATTTAGATCAACTTGCAGCTTCCTAGAATAGAACTACCCAACAAGAGGTTAAGGTTTTTGTCCTACCTCGTGAATTCTCCATCAAGGGATTTTGTCCTTGAAAGAACAATCACTTGAACTTGAAATGACAATTGCAAACATAAAAATTGAATAATCTCAAATGAGCAATTGAAACTTGTAAATATACCTCCTTCATTTTTGACTCATGGGTCCTATTTTGGTGCCAAGATTTGAATTTATTTTTATTTTTACTTTTATTCTTATATTGTATATTTATTTATTATATTTTAACTAGTGTTTAAAAACACTTATTATTTTAATAATATTAATTATACTTGGGAAAAAAGGACATGACAATCCTCCCTTCCCCAAATTGTTTTCCCTCAAGCAGTTTTTGATTTGGATGATAAAAAATCTCCATTCCTTCCCATGTAGCATCTTCAAGTGGAAGATTCTCCCCATGTGGTTGAAAATTTGGAACACCCATTCAATCTTCATGATCCTATTTGTAAGTTCCTATGACCTCTTTAAGGAGATTGTGTTATGTACCTTCAATGGTAGAGTGCAAATCACATTATGTAAGAGCTAGAAGTGAATTAGGACAGTCACAATTCACCTAAAATCTTGTCCAATTTAGTCCCTTGGGTGGTTGGAATGATGATTCCCTTTAGTTGAACCCTTGCTTCAACCTTTTCCATCAATGGCATTCCCTTAGATCATGCCAACTTGTATCTATTCATGACTGACAACAGTTGTTCCAACAACTTGCCAATGGCATGACAATAGCAAAACTGATGTTCTCTAGTTATGGCAGCAACATTGAGGTTGGAGATTTGATTCATGGCTATCCCAAGCATGTTTCTTCCTCCCTTGGGTGGTAGAAGACCATCAACAATTGCTCTCCTCCCCTCTTGTGGGCAAATTTTTGCGTAACCTTCCAAGTTTGATGCTAGCTCACCATGCTTACACTGTGACACTCGGATTTTAATGTAAACTACTCCTTGAGGTTTCTATGTGATACGCATGACTGCCTTAATAAAATAGTTGCCTTGACACATAACTCCCTTAATCTTGAATCCCTTCGTAGTGATGAGATTTCTAGATAAATGCAACCAATGCATGTCAGTAACTATACTCACCTCTTCTATATTGATGTTATAATGATTAACTTGTTCTTCACAAGTCCCTTTCATGTTGCCCGAAGAGATTCCCTTCCGAATTGGGATAGATTAGACCTTATGTACGTTGATAGGTGAGCATAACAATCATATAGTGCTCTGAATTTTTTGCCAAACGCTAAGGGTGTTGGAATATTTGCACTTAATGATCCCAACAAGTGAACCCTCTTATACCCAACATTTTAACCAAGAGTTTCTCCATACCATGACTGTAGTACTGCATTCTCTTGCTCAAAATTAGAATTGTAGTGGTTGGGAGCCATCTTGTACTAGCTACAACCACCTCCTTGATGATAACAGGTGGGAAATGCATCCTCCATGTGATTAAAAACTTCTTTATGGCTGCCAATATGATGTGGGAAGAGTTGGAAATGTGGATAACAACAGTTCTAAAATGAGAAACAACACTCCTAATGTTCCATGGGTCATGGTTCTTGTCACCAAGATTACAAACAACCATGTTAAGTTGATGATTTTTACCCCAAAGATCTTGTTTTGCCAATATCTCATTTGGTGGCCATCTTTGGTATGGCACAATCAACATATTTAAAATAGAACAAACATTATTATAGAAAAGTATCTTACCTTGGAGTGGATCCTTGATTATCTCCATGCATTAATTGATTGGGTTTCCTCGAACACTCACCTCCATTTTCTTCATTATAATCATGCTTGGAGCTCCATTCAATTTGAGTATCACCTCCTTCCCATCCACCTTGAATTTGAATTCCACTGTTTGGTAGTTTTGAGTAAACTCCCCAAGTGAGTGCAACCATTGCACACCCAAAACTATATTTGTTTCTCCTATCCCCACAATGTAGAAATCATCCTTAACTTGATGCCTTCTCAAAGATAAGTCGAGTTGTTGTATTCACTTCCTACAAGGAATAATGTGACCATCCGCAAGCATGACATTAAACCCATCAAATTCTTTAGTATCTAAACCTTCCCTGGAAATTAAATTTACATCTATGACGTTATGAGTAGCCCCACTATTGATCAACATTGTCACTTTGTAACCTTTGCAAACTCCTTGAACTCGAAAAGGATGGTACTTGGGTGCTTGAGAGAGAGTAGCACAATGCCTTCCGAGGACTCTCCTTCTTCCTTGTCCTCGTGCTCTATCTTATCAACCACAATCTCAAGCTCAGGTTCTTCTGTCTATGAATCCTCATAGAGAATAACCTCTATGTAGTGTATTTGCCCCTTCCCCAAGAATCTATGTCTTGGCTCCCATGGCTCTCTACAAGAAAACATAATTTCTTCCTTCAAAGTTCATTCTTGGATTCTTTGGTCGTGTTCTTCTGTCTATGAATCCTCATAGAGAATAACCTCTATGTAGTGTATTTGCCCCTTCCCCAAGACTCTATGTCTTGGATCCCATGGCTCTCTACAAGAAAAACATAATTTCTTCCTTCAAAGTTCATTCTTGGACTCTTCGTTCGTGCTAAGTTTTAGAGGTAGTGCCTTAGGTTGAGTGAAATCATTTTGAATAGATTTCTTATGCTGCTCCATTGGTGGGATCTTGGAATAAAATTTGTTAATGGCCATTGAGCTCTCCAAATTCAAAGCTCTCTTGACTACATCCTATAGAGACACCGGATCAAAAGCCTTAACCAAACCCCTGAGTGGTTTGGTTAGTCCCTCCACAAATAAAACGAGTCCCCTTTCTGTCACATTTGAAACCATGACCAATACCTACTGAAATTCTGCAACATAATCATCCATTGTACCATGCTATCTCAACCGGGCCAACTCTCAAAAATGGATATCGAGGTCTTTCTTGTCAAACCTATCCATGAGTCTCTATGTGAAATCAACATAGGTAACAATGTGGTTATGCCCTTAAGTAATTAACCCGTGATGCCACCACTTGTGGGCTATGCCATCTAAATGAAGGATTGTGAATTTGATGGCTTCCTTTACCATCATCGGGATAAGTGAAAGATATGTATCCAACTTTTTGACCCAAGCATGTGCCATACTTTTCCCCAAACCATTAAAAGAAGGATGAGTCAACTTAGTCAACCCTTGTTGCAAATCTCTATGGGGCTATTGGTGTAGGAGGTCTTCTTTATATTCTTTGCCCATTCCTTGACTTGAAATTGCAATAGTTTGCAAATGTAATCTGATTTCTGATAGCAAGATCAAGACCCATGAATTCATCCATGCAAGCATTGATGTCATATGTTGTTGGATTTTGGTCTTCTTCTTTAAGTGATACCTCTACGTCTTTAGGCAAGAAGGTAGGCAAGAATGGCCTAGTTGCTGATCCAACTGAAACTTTGTTATTATTTGTGTGATTTGTATGACCATTCTAACTTGAATTGCTCCCTTCAACTGTGAAATTATGTGTGGGCCTAGTGGAATTCAAAGTGGCATTCATATTTTGCATTTGTTGCAGCATTTGGATGAGCAGTTAGTTGGTTTGCTCTTCCCCCTGATCTGCCATGTGTCTCTTACCTTTGCCTCCTGTTCCCACACTTATTTCTTGTTGTACTGCTTCCAAGTTCCTTTTTCTATTTCTGAAGCTCTCAGATCTCTTTGACTTGGTTACATACAACCATTAAGTGAACCCACAGTCTGGTAGGTCTATGGCTCTGATACCATTGTAGTGTCCCACTATGTTAAAGGCCAATGTTTGAATTAAACAATAATCTATCTAGATTTGATTTCTGCAACAAAACTTATAGAAACTTAAGGAGATATGGAAATTCACACTTTAATTTGCTTCAATACAGTGTCTAAAAATTTAATTACAATCACTATGACAGAGTTGAAATCAGCTCTTGGTTATACAATGAAAGAAATAGTACACAATTTATTTCGAAGTCAGTGCAATGAACAACTAGTAGATTGAACCTGATTTTTGTAGATTGTGAGGGCACTGAAACATTCGATCCCTGTGCAAGTATTTTTGGGCATGTCTAGTTACGCTCTAGGAGTAAAGTTGCCAGCCACTTGACTATTTCAGGTAATTGGATTTGTGTTGAGTGCAATTCGACCGCCCCGCCCCCATTGAATATCACCTTCCTTAAAGGCCATGTGCTATACTCCTTTGATGTCTTTCACTTAGCAAATCAATGGATCTAACTATGTGTGCATAGTATGAGGGTGTCTTCAACAATGTGCCTCGATTTACATATGCAATATACCCGTGATGACCTAGCTGTGATGTAAATGCCCTCGTGCACAGTGGTAGTATGATTGGTGGCAGATTTAATGAAATTGAAGTGCAGTTGTCTCCTTAGGCAAGGCTAGCTGCATGCAAGAAATTTGATTTCAACCAATGTAACAAGTGTTGCTCCTTCCAATTCGACCAGTTCCTTTGGCGATCTGGTCTAAAAATGCACTGATGTCTTCCAGTAGAGCACCTATACAATCTTGTGGTGATTTAGCACCCAAGTAAGGGTTGTGAGCCGCTAATTCAGTGGTAAACTCAGTTTCAGACGCTCTATACAGCCTCATTCCTCCCAATGATGATTTGGAGCGATTGAAATTTGCTACGTAAATGATGATGAGCCTTAGTTGATGAAGGATCCTCCCTGTTTTCTCATAACTGAACTCGTCACCCTAAGGAACACAAAATTTAACAATTTAGATCACAACTTGCAGCTTCCTGGAATGGAATTGCCCAACAAGGGGTTAGGATTTTCATCCTACCTCATGAATTCGCTGTCAAGGCATTTCGTCCTTGAAAGCAAAAGCACTTGAACTCGAAATGACAATTGCAAACATAAAAATCAGATAATCTCAAATGAGCAATTGAAACCTGTAAATATACCTCCTTCGTTTTGGACTCATGGGTCCTATTTTGGCACTAAGATTTTTAATTTATTTTTATTTTTACTTTTATTCTTATATTTTATATTTATTTATTTATTATATTTTAACTAATGTTTAAAAACTCTTATTATTTTAATAATATTAATTATATTTGGGAAAAAGGGACATGACACTATGACCAGCCTCATTATTCTTTATTCAATCCAAAAAGGAGAGCTCTACGACTCCCTTGCTTCTATACATTGTGTAAGAATTTTCGTTTTCTAGAAAGGAATAACAAAAAAAGAACCCCTTTACATTGAAAATAATAGCATTTATAGTTTTCCCAGCCCATAACTAACTACTCACTTATTTTTCAAACTTTAAAACCTTTAAAATAATATTACAAAGCCCTTTTTTTAATAAGTGTATATGTTTAACTCATTAACACAAAAATGAGATTAAACATTAGTAAACTAACTTTATAATAAAATACTAAGTCCTTTGTGCAAACTTGATGGCTACCAGGTTGTTAAAACTTCATCTTGAATCGTTTGTATGTACTAGTTGTAGGTATTGATTCTTGAAGCATTTCTGTCAAACGTCTTATAAGTAAGTATCATGAGTAATAATTTATGAATCAATCCACCTCCTCTCCTCCATGGCCTAGTGTTGCAAGATGAAGATATTCCAATCCTTTCGTCTCTCCAATATCTATTATATGTTGTAGCTTCTCACATCCATCAATGATAATCCTCTCTAGGAAATTAAGAGGTGAAATACCTTAGATCACCTTCAGACATTATATCCCTGATACCTCTCTGAATTTTGTACAAGATCTCAACTCTAGATAACTCAGTGTTCTTACTATTGATAAATCAACTAGGACTGAATTTTACATGGATTGAATGCAAATAGATTCAAGGCTTAGACAAATTTTGATTTACAATCAAAAGAAAAAGAAAGGAAAAAGATAGTGCATTTTGATTTACAACAAAAAGATGCACATTAGGAAGAACATAATGATGGATTTGAGGATGGAGAAGAAGAGGATTAAGTGAGAGTTCCTGATGAGGAAGACTATGTGATTACATAAGGAGTTGAGCATATAGAAGAATAAGATGAAGAATCTCTTGCTCCACCCTTGAGAAGATCCACAAGACAATGTGTTATATCAATCCTTGTTTACCTAAAGTATTCATTTTTCAAACTTTTACATCATGACATCATGTCTTGCATTCCCCTTTTGTGAAATTCTAAGTTTTTTGGTCATCCCCCAAAGTTTCTGGATGTTCCCTTAGTGTTTTTCTTCTTTGTTAGAGCTTTGGCCCCTATCATAAACTTATTAGAGCTTTCCTACTCATTAGGAACTATTTCAGAAGTTCCTAAGGAATCAAAAACTTCATTCCTGCTTTGTTATTAACACCTTTTATAAAGATGTCGATGCTTTCAAGGCTACTGAGAACTCCTATAGTATCGGGAACTAATGAAACTCCAAAAAAGTTCCTAATTACCCTTTAGTTCTTGACACTATCAAAAGCTCTGAATGATATAACAATGTTCCCTTCTATTGCAAAGATAAACGAGATGGAAAAAGATAAAGTTGTCAAGAGTTTCACAAGTTTCAAGAACCTATCGACCTCCGAAAAGGTTCCAAGTTGATACTTAGTTCCCGACTTCCATCAAAACTCTGAAAGCTAAGAACTTTTTGAACAAGGGCATATTAGTTCTTGCTTATAGGTGAACTGTCGACAACTGGAAATTCACTTATATAAAGATCGATATCTTAAGAGATTACAAGGAAACAAAGGAACGAAGATGAAATTGTCGAAGAATTCATAGGTTTCGGGAACCTATGGAACCTCCGACAAGTTTCAAGTTCTTGTTGTAGCCCTAACATTTAAATAGAGAGGAGAATAAAGAAAAGAGGGTGCCCATTTTGTTCCAGATGGGGAACCTCCAACAAAGGAAAAAAGAAGTAAAATTTGATGCTATAAACCATTTTCATTATCATTTAGGAAAACATTTGATTTCTAAAGCGAAGGAGGAGTTGAAAGCATACAACTGTTGAAACTCTACCGCTACTGTAGCCACTTCAGATCTTCCACCAACTTTTTCAAATTGAGTTTCCAAGTAAGTAAACTCTTCACATAGACACATCCACTCCTCTATTGCTTAGCTTCTAAATCTCTGCTTTTTCAGTGCATTTAGTTGTTTTTCCCCTAGCTTTCTACAAATTATGTTCATTTTTCCTAAGTCCTCCCTCCAAAACCTACATCACTCAACCTAGGTAAATTCAATTATTCAAAATGAAATATACATATCAAGGGTTCGAGAGGGGGTTTTTTACAAAATACCTTATCAAACGTAGGGGATAGTAAGTTAGGACACATTGATTTGGAGGAGTTTTGGATATGAATGTCTCGCAACCCGAGGTCAGAAATGGTTGAGGCTACTTTTTAGAGTGGAGTAGTTCATGCTGGGGGTTTCCTAACCTCAGTACAGTTAATTGACTTAGTATTAGCTTGTGTTAAGCACTACAAACCTAAGAGAGAAGTGAGAATTGTAGACGATCGAGTGGTAGCAAAATTGGATGGGCCCTCACTAAGTGCCATGTTAAGACTCCCTACCAGAGATGAATACACACAGATAAGTGTGGAGAAAGGAACAAATTACTTTATAGAAAGAAAATAAACTTATCTTAACAACATTGCCAAGTATTGGTTCAAAAAACCAAGAAAAGGAAAGTCCTTGAACTACCTAAGTGTTGGGAATTAAGGTGTCTCAACCTTGGTAATTCCTTGTAATTTTGCAATGTATTTATTTATTATTTGCCTATTGTATTAATTAGATGCAAATCCTATGTTGTCATATTGTGGGAGTTGGCACGGTGATGTGTCATCCTACATGGCATATGACCACATGTATTTTTGTCCTCACATGAGGAGATAGGCGTCCCACTTAGTGGTAGGAATATTTTGCCATGTGTCAACATCTTGGATGTTGTGTAAGGGAATATTGACCGTAACGGTCATGACAGATTCCTATGACGAAGTTATGACATGTAAGAGTCAAAAATAGGAGATTCTATGACAGGTGAAAACATGAGTCGAAGAGCATCTTTGAAAAAGGCATCTTTGGGCGCCCCAAGGTGGACTATGACATGTTGTAAGAGAATATGCTATTTATAGCCTGTGTATGACATATTCTCTTACAGTTGTAAGTTATGACAACTATGGCAGATTCTATGACGGTTGTAAGAGTCGTACAAGCATCTGTCATTACCCATTTTGGGAATAGGTGACCTCTTTGGAATGGGGTGACCTGACAAGTGTTAGGAACATATTACAAGGTTGGACAAGTGTCCATAGGTGTGGGTTTTGGGCCATGAGGCCATGTTGGACGCCCATTCCAAGATAGAGCCAATTTTGCCTTGTATATTCTATATAAATAGGTGCTTTGAGGAGGTGATGTACTATAGGTTTTACAGGTACTGTTATGCTGCCGGATCATCTCCAGATACGAGTGTCGAAGACTCCTGCAAGAGCATTGGATCTGTGTTGTATTGTAACCTTCATTGTTTACGTAATACATTTGAGCTGTGTTTTGGAGTGGGGTTTTTCACCCGTAAGGGTTTTCCCCATGTATATCTTGTGTCTCTCTTCTTCTATCTTACTTTCTTGTTTATGTGTTTGCTGCAATATCTCTGTTAGTGGGTTTAATCAACACTGTTGTAATAGTAAGGATAAATTGAGTTTGCACTCTCCTCCCCTCATTAGATTAGTGTTGGAAGTGTTTTCTGCACACCTGGTTTCCTTTCAGTTGGTATCAGAGCCTGGCCAGTTCTGGTTCTAACTGCTGGGTAGGGGTTTTTTGAGCTAATCTTCGGTTGAGTGGGAGTGTTGTCCAGAGCATTCTGTATCTTGTTGCAGTAAGGAGATGGCAACCACATTCGAAAGGTTAGAGGTTGAGAAATTCGATGGCACTAATTTAGAGTTGTGGAAACTCAAGATGGAGGACCTACTTGTTGATCGTGACCTATGAGAAACCATATCCAGTGTGAAACCTACAACAATGTCACAAGCTGATTGAGACCTCAAAGATTGGAAGGCTAAGGGTCTCATAAGACTCTGTTTAGCTAACTCTGTCCTATTGAATGTCCATGAGGAGAAGAGCATGAAAGATCTTTGGAAGAAGTTGGGTGATGTTTATCAGGCCAAGTCCTTGGTAAACAAACTTTTCCTGAAAAAGAAGTTGTTCGCTCTGAAGATGGAAGACGGAGGATCTGTTGCGGACCACATGAATGCTTTCAACATGATTGTTGCACAGTTGACATCTGTGGGTGTAAAAATGGAGGAGGAGGATCGTTGCATGACCCTGCTTTGTTCTTTGCCAGATTTGTGGGATCATCTTGTCATGGCTATCGGAAGCACCACTACCACCTTCAAGATGGAAGATGTGGTGTCCTCCCTATTATCTGAAGAAATGTGGAGGAAGACATCCAAATCAGCCAAAGAGGCTCTTGCGGTCATGGAAGACCCAAAGACAAAGGGAAGAAGAAAGACAAGAAAGCTGAGAAGGGCAGATCCAAATCCCGTGGGAGATCCAAATCTCCTGGAAAGTCCAAGGCTCTCTGTTGGAACTGTGGCAAGTCTGGACATTTTCGAAAGGAATGCAAAGAAGAGAAGAAAAAGAAAAATAAATCAGCCCCAGATTCAGATTCTGACAAGTCACAAGATGATGGTGATGCCTTCATCGCAACCCTGGCCACCCATGCATTTGATGATGTGTGATTGATTTATTCTAGTGCATCATTCCACATGACCTCGCATCAAAGTTGGTTCACGAAGTATGAAGAGTTCAATGATGGAAGGGTGTACCTGGGTGACGACTCTCATCTGAAGATTGTTGGTTGTGGAAGAGTCTCAATTTGATTCCCTGATGGACGAGTGAAGGGGATCACTAGAGTTATGCACATTTCAGGCCTTGGACAGAACCTACTTTATATAAGTATGTTGAATGATGTAGGTGTGCAGGTTGTCTTTTCGAAGGATGGATGCAAGATGACAAGAGGATCTATGGTGCTTGCGAAGGGTACTCGGAGGGGTACTCTATTTCAGCTGGAGGCATGCACTTTACAATGCAATAGTTCTTCTGACTCGAAGAAAAGAGTTGCAGTCACTTCATCCCCACCATCTGAACAAGCAGTGAAGAAATCTGTTGTAACTAGTTCCGATGGTAGTGCACATGCTATGGAAGCTAAGCTTCCTACTAAAACGACTATGTTATGGCATTTGAGATATGGCCACATTGGTGAGAAGGGTCTGTGTACCCTGAAAAATAAAAATCTCGTTGAGGGGTTAAATGATTGTAATCTCGAGTTTGACTTTTGAAAACATTGCATTTATGAAAGGAAAATCATGTTTAGTTTTACTCTAGTTCTCACAAGTCTTCTGGTGTATTGGATCTTATTCATTCTGATGTGTTTGGTCCTGTTAATGTTCCTTCGATTTCAAAATATGTATATTTTGTATATTTCATAGATGATTACAGTAGAAGGACATGGGTTTATTTTATCAAAAGCAAGACTGAAGTCTTTAGTCGGTTTAAGGAGTTTAAAGCCTTTGCTGAAAATCAGACTAGTACAAAGATTAAGTGTTTGAGAACTGACAACGATGGTGAGTTTTGTTCGGCAGAGTTTGATAAGTTCTGCAAAGAGCACGGGATTGAAAGGCATAAGACAACTCCATACACCTCGCAACAAAATAGAGTTGCAGAGAGGATGAACAGGACACTGATGGAGAAGGCTATGAGTATGCTTAGTGGAGCAAGCCTCGAACAAAAGTTTTGGGTTGAAATTGTTGCCACTGCTTGCTATTTGGTAAATAGATCTCCTACATCAGCTCTTGTTGGTAAAACACCTATGGAGGTGTGGTCTGGTAAGAAGCCTTCAATTAGGCATCTTCGTGTTTTTGATTGTGAGGCATATGTACGTCCCTGGGGAGAAACGGTCTAAATTGGAGAACAAGGCTGTTAAGTGTATTTTCATTGGCTATGGTGTCGGTGTGAAAGGATACAAGCTTTGGGATCCTGTGGCTGAAAAAGTGTTGTATAGTAGAAGTGTTATCTTTAGAGAGCTAAGAAAGAGGATGCAGTTCAGTTTCCTTCTACCCCTGAGAAGACTGAACAGACAGACTCTGTGAGACCTGATGATGAGGAGAGCTCTAGCAGCTTTGAAAGCTCAGAAGAAGAAGCAGAACCTCAACCCCAGTCATTGAGGAGGTCTACACTAACAAGAAAGCAACCTAATAGGTTTGGTTATTCATTACTTGATTCTAGTTGTGCTTTACTTTACTTACTAACACTGATGAGCCTAGAACTGTGAAAGAGGCTATGAACATGAAAGATGCAAGTTCTTGGAAGGAAGCCATGGAAGATGAGATGGCTTCTTTGGAAAAGAACAAAACATGGGACTTGGTGCCTTTGCCTGATGGATGGAAACCTGTTGGTTGCAAATGAGTGTTCAAAAAGAAATTCGATGCAAATGGCAGTGTTGAAAAGTACAAGGCTAGATTGGTTTCGAAGGGGTATTCACAAGTGGAGGGAATTGATTATGGTGAAATTTTCTCTCCCGTTGCAAAGCTGACATCCATTCGATTTATGTTATCTCTTGCAGATGCTTATGACTTAGAGGTAGAACAGATGGATGTGAAAACAACTTTCCTTCATGGTGATTTGGAGGAAGAAATCTACATGTCACAGCCAGAGCATTACATAGAGAAAGGTAAAGAAAATTTGGTTTGCAAGTTAAAGAAGTCTTTGTATGGTTTGAACTAGTCTCCTAGGATGTGGTATTTGAAGTTTGATGCCTTTGTGTTGTCGATTGGCTAACTGAGATCGAAATCTGATCATTGTGTGTATTACAAGTTTGACAATGATCGCATTCTCATTATTGCATTGTATGTTGATGATATGTTGTTGATTGGGAATGGTAAGAATATGATTTCTGATTTGAAGTCTCAGTTGTCAGTACAGTTTGAGATGAAAAATCTTGGGGCAGCCAGGTACATTCTGGGAATGGAAATCAGAAGAGACAAAGCAAACAGAAAACTTTGGTTAAGCTAGAGTAAGTATGTGAAGATCGTGTTGGATAGGTTCAGCATGGTAGATTGTAGACCATTGTGTGTTCCTGTTTCATTGGGGACAAAGTTATCTATTAATGATTGTCCAAAATCTCCTAGTGAGGTGGAGGACATGAGCAAAGTACCTTATGCTAGTGATGTTGACAGTTTGATGTATGCTATGGTCTGCACAAGACCAGACATTGCCCAAGCAGTGGGAGTCCTTAGTCGATTTATGGCTAATTCTGGATGGGTACATTGGGATGCAGTTAAGCGAGTGTTCCGATATTTGAGGAGTACTTCTGAGTATTCCATATACTATCATGGTAATGCTACAGGGCCTCTGCATTCAGTTTGTATTCGTGGATTCTGATTGGGCAGGTGACATTGACAGCAGGAGATCCACCAGTGCCTATGTGTTCACTATGTTTGGTGGTGCAATTAGTTGGATGAGTAAGCGACAACCTATGGTTGCTTTGTCCACTACTAAAGCTGAGTATATGGCTGCAACTCATGCTTGAAAGGAAGCCATTTGGCTTAAGAAATTGTGTTCAAATATTGGTGTTGATGCAGGTCAGATTACAATCAGTTGTGACAGTCAGAGTGCGATTTGCCTTGCGAAGAATCCAACTTTCCATGCCAGAACAAAGCATATTGATGTATAGTTTGACTTCGTGCGAGACATGGTAGAGGATGGGAAGGTAAATTTGGAGAAGGTAGATACTTTGAAGAATGTTGCAGATGCATTAACGAAACCAGTGGGCACAGAGAAGTTCAGATGGTGTTCGAAGTTTATGGGCCTCTCGGCCTATAGCAGTTAAATCTTGTTAATTCTATTGGCTCTTACAAGGTGTTCAACAAGTGGGAGAATGTTGGGAAGTAAGGTGTCTCAACCTTGGTAATTCCTTGTAATATTATAGTGCATTTATTTATTATTTGCCTATTGTATTAATTAGATGCAAATCCTATGTTGTCATATTGTGGGAGTTGGCATGGTGATGTGCCATCCTACATTGCATATGACCACATGTATTTTTGTCCTCACATGAGGAGATAGGCGTCCCACTTAGTGGTAGGAATATTTTTCCATGTGTCAGCATCTTGGATGTTGTGTAAGGGAATATTGACCGTAATAGTCATGACAAATTCCTATGATGAAGTTATGACATGTAAGAGTTAGAAATAGGAGATTCTATGACAGGTGAAGACATGTGTCGAATAACATCTTTGAAAAAGGCATCTTTGGGCACCCCAAGGTGGACTATGACATGTTGTAAGAGAATATGCTATTTATAGCCTGTGTATGACAGATTCTCTTACAGTTGTAAGTTATGACAGCTATGACAGATTCTAAGATGGTTGTAAGAGTCGTAGAAGCATCTGTCATTACCCATTTTGGGAATAGGTGACCTCTTTGGAATGGGGTGACCTGACAAGTGTTAGGAACATCTTACAAGGTTGGACAAGTGTCTGTAGGCGTGGTTTTGGGGCCATGAGGCCATGTTGGACGCCCATTCCAAGATAGAGTCAATTTTGCCTTGTATATTCTATATAAACATGTGCTTTGAGGAGGTGAAGTACTACAGGTTTTACAGGTACTATTATGCTGCCGGATCATCTCCAGATACGAGTGTCAAAGACTCATGCAAGAGCATTGGCTCTGTGTTGTATTGTAACCTTCATTATTTACGTACTGCATTTGAGTTGTGTTTTAGAGTGTGGGGTTTTTCACCCGTAAGGGTTTTCCCCATATATATCTTGTGTCTCTCTCCTTCTGTCTTACTTTCTTGTTTATGTGTTTGTTGTAATATCTCTATTAGTGGGTTTAACATTGCTGTAATAGTAAGGATAAAATTAAATTTGCACTCTTCTCCCCTCATTAGATTAGTGTAAGAAGTGTTTTCTACACACCTAACTTCCTTTCACTAAGAACCTCCTTAGGTCACACTTCAATGAGGATGTATCTCATATTATTACTCTGCTACATAGGGTTAATGGAGACAAACAAACCAATATTTTTGAATATTAATGTGTCAGTTCATCACTCTAATAGGATGGATTTCTCAGTATATTGACTAGCGCAAGCTAATCAATGAAAATCTTCACAAGCAATTGGTGGATTTCCAAAATACTTAGGAGTTTTATATGACTTCTTACCAATTTTATGTCATTGCAAGCATGCACCCATGGCTAGGGCTACAAGGGGTAGGAGTATATGATGAGGCTTCTCAGATATATGACCATTACTCTCAATTGCAACAAAACAATAGCATTAAGCATTTCAGGAGGGTAAATGGTGTGTTTACAATGCTCACTATCAAGGAACTTGATGCTAATGTAGGGTAAAGATTTTCCCTTGAAGCAGTGAATTTGATCAAACAGTTTGGAAGTTATTTCATTTTATTTCCCAAATTCTCATATTTAAGGATTGGTGGTTTTGATGAATACCCATACAAATTACCTAGATACCTAGGTGATCACTTGGTTCTTATAGAATTATACAAACAAATGGAATTTGTGCACAAGAAATGCAAAGATATGAAAAAGGTGGGATATCCATTTCCAATAGGCCTATCCTATTATACATGTCCATCCTCAGTAGAAGCCTAGAATGTGGAGATGTCCTTGGTGAAAATTACAATGCATCATCATAGTATGAGGTACCCATTTGATAGTAAAAATTATGCAAAGGATCATTTATAGTTGGGATCCAAATATTTTTAGCATCCACATCTTGAAGACTACTGGGAAGATTGTGAGAATGACTTTTAGGTGAGAAAAAGAGATTGGTCCAAGATCACAGTCCAACAAATGAAAGATTATGAATTAGGGTGGAATGTAGAAGGAATTGAAGATGATGGTTCAAAAATTATTGAGAAAGTTTATTCAGACACTCTTTAATTCTAACCCCTTACACCTATCAATTGGAGTGATTAAGAGATAAAAGATATCAGGGAGAGATCTTTCTTTGTTTTAAACAAATCCAAGAAGTGGTTAGATGCCAAAAGAGTTGAGCACGCTACCTCCAAGCCCCAGGGCATGTCAAGCAAAGGACATAAACAAATAGAAAAATTAGTTGGGGCACCCATATCCACAATTAATGTCAATGTATATAGAACAAGATCAAATACAACAGGTGGAGATGAGGAAGATCCTAAAAAGGGAGTAGATTTGAAAAGCTCTTGTGCCCAAGATGATTTTAGAACCTGTGTTGAATTACAGATAAAAAGACCCTAGGATTCTCAGGATAATAAAAAAGAAACACAACAAGAAGATACTACCACTCCACCTGAGACAGACCTATCTTCATCCCAAATACCTACTCCTTCAACACCTCCACCCTCTCCAAGTCCAGAAAATAATGTTCATATGTCTCCTCCATCTCCCAACCAAGATGACACTTTTGTACCTTCATCTCCAAAAGCTATCCTGCCTCCTATCACTTCCACTTCCAATTTCAATCCTTCAAAAATTCCCTCTTCCTCCCAACGGCTAAAGGAGATAGTATGTAAAAATAGAAAATACAGGGAAGTGATTGAACTAGACTTGTAGTAGCTAGTTACTACATGGAGCTACCCCTAAATCTAAAAAGGCTCAAACTACTTCTAGATTGATGATTAACTTATTTGGAAATCAGTATGTGGAGGTTACTAAACCTATTGGTGACAAAGGAGAGGAAGAGGTAACATAAGATTATTATCAAGTCTCCAAGGTTGATCTAGGTTCTTCAACACATGAAGGAGATATTCATAACTTTTAGGTCTCAGTTGCCAAGCTTGTGCACATAACATAAAAAGAAAAAGCTATAAGAGAAAAACTTGAAGAGCAGTTTTAGGCACTGACATCATATATTAAATCAATCCTAAATACATTAACTCAACCATTGGATGGACCATCAACCTCAAATGGAATGAATATAAAGGATGTTGAAATAGATACAATGGAAAAGATAAGTAAATATCAGGCATATGGGAGAGTTGCTAAAGCATGGGTTGAACAAATTATGATTGATAGGCTTCTATGTGTTGAAGAATAAATGAAATTGTATCAACAAATTGAAAATAAAACAATAGTTAAAAGATGAACTTCAAATAATCAAGAAAGAAGTTGTATGGCATCTTGTGGCTAGAGATATTGAATAAATGTCCAAGATTGATGTCAAAACATTAATTTTTAAGATCTTGATAAAACCATAGGAGTATAATGTTGTAGCATGGGTAAGAAGTATTGAATGGAAAATTGTAATTATTAAACAAGCCACCGATGAGTTAAAGAAGCTTCATAAATAAATTGAAAACATTAAATTTGAAATTATTATAGGGTGCATGGCTTTGGAAATAAATATGTTTAAGCAGGATGATTCTGCTTTGGAAGATGTGCACACAGTTAAACAAAACTTCAAAATTTTGATTTCCAATGAATTGTTCAATAAGGAAATTGCTAGTGCTACTACCATGGGGAAGTTATCCACCATATCCAATATAACAAATAGCTTTCACGGAGATCTGTCTACTCTGGTGGCAAAGACAAAATAAATTGAAGACAATCTTGCAATTTGGAAGTAGTGCCTTCTCAACACTATAGTTCTAGAAACTAAAACAATGGCGCCAATGACAAAGCAATTTAGAATTTACAAAGGTTTATCTTCATCTTCGGGGAAATCAAAATTGCTAAAGAAGACGCCCCATCCAAATGATAATAAAGACTTTTCTTTGTTTTACGCAAATGTTTTCTTTCCCAAATTGTAAATTAAGTCATTTTATGTGACTTAATAAAGACCTATTTTATTTATAACTTTATAATGCAAAAGAAAAGACCTTTTAATTTTATTATTGTAAGTTATAAATAAAAGTTAGTTACAAATCGATTATTAAGGAAAACTTATATATATGAGGCTTAGTGGTACTTGAAAGGACTTATTAACTCTCATACTTTGTACAAGGCATTTTTGGAGTGGTACAACTCTGCAAAGGAATAAGAAGTGTTTTGATCATGTGATTACCGTGTCTTCTGTTTGATGTTGTTAATATTTCATATGTTATGTTAATGACAGTCTTTGCAATCATAAGTATCATGTATGGAAACAATTAGTCTTCATTACATATTCTATAAAATATCCAATGTTGAAGATATATGCAATTATTTTCTGGTAACTTTTTTTTGGATTAAGAATCGTGCACCAATTATATTCAAAATAAAGCAAGAGTTACAACCGTGTGGCCAAGCAGACCACATCAAAATATTTGTAGCTTACAGCAATCCAAAAAACTTATAGTTTCACTAATATTTACGGACAGTTTTAAAACTTAAAACATAAGTATATATCAGAGAGATACAAAATTCATACGAAGGACCCTGAAATCCATGATGTTAAAGCTGTATTACTATAAGATTCAATAAATCTTATGATCCAAATCATTCTATTCCCTTTCCTCTTATGGAGATCTGCCCTAGTTACCACTGGTTGCATCTATTTCCATGTCTTCTGATGCATATCTTTGCCACTGAGCAATGGAATCTTCTTTTTCTTGATCTTCAAATTGGTTGTAAAAACCTTGGCTATCATCCAATTCTGAGTCTTCTGCTCTTGGACTTTTCATTTCATTCCAAAGGTCTTCTCCCCTATCTCTGAGTTGTGCCCAGTCCTGTATTATTTTGTTTCTTAAGCTGTCATAATCCTTATTAGGTGAATTGCCCTCTTGATAAGAACTTGAACTGAAGTTTTGAGACACAATCTCCCACTGTTTATCTAATTCACTTTTTGCCAAGTCCTTTTGTGGTTGCTTGTAACTAGTATAGTTCTTGAAAATTAGTGTACAAGTTATAAAATCTCGGATCAAAATTTTTCATTTTCCCTACACAGAAATATGATTCTTTGATATCTTGTTTGTGAAACACAACTCCAGTCTCCATTAATTCTTTGAATTTATCAATTGACATCTCCATTGTCACGACCACCTGCTCAAAAAAGTTATAGTTTGTGAGATAAAAGAAAATCCCAGTGAGTTGCCTTTCCTTGCCTTGGAAATGTTCCTCGTTCCTTTTTTTCCAGATAAACCATAAGATCTTAGTAGACAGAATAAGCCAAAATGAGTTATGTTTATTCTTCAAGGTATCTACACGACCACAAATAATTTATTTCTTATTTGCATGCATAGAGGGACTCCATTGAGAAATATTACCCATAAAAAATGCCAGACTCATTTAGCAAACAAACAATCAAAGAAAATGTGGGCAACAGACTCCTTAACATTACACAATGGGCACTAGACATCACCAACACCAAGACAGAGTTTATTGAGGATGAGTAGCCATTTAAAACAAGCTTTTTTTGGTTCAAGTATATTAGACCAGTTCCAATTGAGGTTATTTGACAAGGAATCTAGGCTTAGAATGCCACCCCAGGTCACAATGATGTGCTAAAAAATTTCCTAGGAGTTAGAGAGCATATTATAAATCAATCAAGGCTTTTCTAACATTAGTTTGTTTCCATATGACCAATGCATATTGTCTACATCTTCTTCCTCTTTGATGACCACCACTGATTGAAACTTACAAAGCATGGTTTTGAATAGGGGTGAAAATGTTCTGGATTGTTTATCAATTAACTGAAAACTCCTCTTTAATTTGGCTCCACTTTTTTGGATATCCATCCTTAAATAGATCAATGAGTTTTGAGATCCCGATTGAGTTGAACTTCAGGGCAGAGAAACCCTGCAGTAAAGCTAAAGGTTTATTTTTGTGTTTGATGTTCCACCAAATAGATCTTTGTCCCATAAGCAATGGTTATTAAAATCAATAGCTGCCCTATCTGGGATAAGCATCTTGACTTGCTCCCATGCTTTCCAAATGCTTTTGAAGATAATAGATCCCGCAGGTTTAGCATTGAAGTACCCAAACAGAGTATCATGGAGATGCAATTTGCCCCAAGATTTCTTTTTCACTAGGACAACATTTAAAATATTTGATCTTATTCACACCTTCTAGGGTTCTTCACCTACCATAGAATTGATTATCCATTTGGCTGTTAGGGCAAGACCTTGGGGCCTCAAATCCTTGAGCCCCAGACCCCCATATCTTTGTTCATGCAACACCACCTCCAATTAATCAAGTGTTTTTTGTTTTACCCTTTCCATCTGACCACAAAAAAACTCCTTAATAACTTATGAATTAAATCAAACTAATAATTGGCAAAAAGCCACATTGAAGAGTAGTAGATTCAATAGGCTGACAATATTTTTTTGACAGACCTGAACTCTGCCAGCCAATGATAGATGCAATTTGTTCCAGTTTTTGAATTTCTTTTCATTTTTTGTAAACATCTAGTCCCACATGAGTTTCAATGAAGGGTTAATAGAAAATGGGATTCCAAGGAATCTAACAATAACCCCAGGACCCCCCCCCCCCCACCCATTGTCATTTCTCAAGAACAAGCCAATCAGGAGCAACAGGGTCCCATGACAGGAGAATAGATTTAGAGGGGGCAATCTTTGCCCTAGAAGCCAAAAGAAGATATCAAGTCTATGTTCCAATCTTTCAAATTCCAGTTTGTTAATCTTGGGAAAAAGGTCAGTATCATCTGCAAACTGGACATTGAGCAGTTTCTCACCGTTGGGTAAAGACATACCTTGTAAATTTCCTTGAATGCATTCTGTTCACAAGAGAAAATGTAAAGCTTCTAATGCAATTACAAATAATGAGGGAGCAATGGGGCATCCCTGACGGATTGACCTCCCCATACCAAAAGGAGCAGACAATTCCCCATTCACTTCCACTTGGGCTCAGGCATCTCTAAACATCATCATGACCATATTGTAAAATTTACTAGGAAATCCTATAGCCTTGAGAATTTTAAATATAAAAGACCATTCAACCCGATCGTAGGCTTTTTCAAAATCCAAAAGAAGAATTCCTGCATTTTAATCAGAATCCTTTGCCCATTGAAGTGCTTCCCAGCTTGTAATCAAGTTCTCAAGAATGTATTTGCTTTTAATAAAACCTGTTTGAGTGGAGCTTATTATCTCTGGCAGAATATCTCTAACTCTTAATGCAAGTACTTTAGCAATAATTTTGTAGGAGACATTCAATAAGGTTATGGGCCTCCAATTTTTTATAAGTGTCTTATCTCCTTCCTTGGGTAGGAGCTTGATAATGCCTTTGTTAAGTTCTCCTCCCAAGGAACCTCTATCAATAGACTCATTATACAACTCAAACAGGTCATCTACTACCCATTCCAAGTTTGCCTTATAGAACTCCACTGGGATGCCATCTGTACCAAGGGATTTCCCATTCTTCATAGATTTAATTGTTGTTTCAATTTCATTTTTTGAGATTTTTTTGTCAAGTTGTCTTTTCATCTCATCATTTACCTTTTCCTTGCAAATTCTTTCACATAGCTCCTGAGCCTCTTTGCACCCATCTTTGGAATCTTCTGCTTTGAATAAACTGACATAGAAGTTTTTAAAGGCATTCAGAATATCTTTTTGGTTGTTAAAGGTGACTCCATTCTCAACAATAACTCCTATGTTCTCTTTGATATTTTTGGATTTAAGGAGATTAAAAAAGTATTTTGAACCTTTATCCCCATCTTCTAACCTGTTCAATTTGGCCCTACTCTTTGCACTTTGAGCTTTCCTAATTTGCACATTTCTTAGTTGGTGTTTGATTTCCCCCAAGCTTTCTACTAAGTTTTCCTTATTGGGATTAGCTTGGACTAGTTCTTCAAGTCTAAGAAATTCTTCTTGCAAGAACATTTCCTCTTTTTTCCTGTCTAGTGCATACATTTTCCCAACAATTTGAAAAATAGCCTTACAAGCATCAACCAATATATAAGAGCTCCATTATTCTTATACTATGATTTTCAGATATTTCTGAGTGTTTCGATACCATTCAGACTGTCCTGATCATTAAGAAGCTCACAATTTAATTTGAAGGAGGTTTTTTTTTATATATATTTTCTTCCTACTTCTTGATTTGTATCTCAGTTTTGATAAGATGGTGATCTAAGAGAGGGTTAGGAATGACTTGCACTTTGTTTGCATCTTTTTTTGGGCTGGATCAAGAATGTATCTTTGTCTAAGTAAAATCTATCCAATCTACAGTGAATTCTTTTGCTTGCTTTTTGACAATTGGACCAAGAGAACTAGATTCCACTGTTGTTCCTCTTTTCACTTTCTAATGGGTCAAAAAGGTTAATAGATTTCTTTAACCTCTACCAGAAAAATTTTCCATTACCTTTCCAACCCATGGGGTTACCTCCTTGTTTATCTTCTAGATGTTCAATCATAGTAAAATCTCCCCCAGTCACCCAGGGTACCCTTGGTAGCTCAGTGGTCATCTATTTCCATAATTCTGCTATGTTATAATATTCATTAGGCGCATAGATTGAACAAAGACCAATAGTCATCCCTTCTAATATCTAAGGTGATCCAGATACACCTATTGCATGGAGAATGTCCCGAGCTTTGGAGAAGCTTTTCCCATTTCCTATTGAGCAAAAAAGCATTACCCCCCCTGCCCCTTGCATGATTAGTGGTGAAAGACACATCATCTCTCCAGATAAAATGTAAAGTATTTTCCATCATAAAGCCCACTGCTTTGATTTCTTGGAGGAACATGATGTCCATATTTTTGTTTTTATTACAAAAGTCTCTCACTACATATTTCATATCAGAAGACTCTAATCCTCTGACAATCTAGCTAAAGCAATGTAAAAATTTCATAGAGGACTAGTGATAGAAACTATCTTTTCCCTTGACCAAAAAAACCATAGGTTAAGGCCTATCATCTTTGCCTTTTTCGCCCGGTTTAACTAAGCTATTTGTTCTACTCATATTCTTTCTTTTCTTGTTTTCCTCTTCTGGGGACTCAATGTCAAGGGTTACTTTCTTCCCTTTAGCAAACGCTTTGTTATGGATTGCATCTTTCACAAACAAGGCAATCCTACTACCCTGTTTTTGGAGGTCAACTATTAAACCTAGGGGATCTACATCTTTAGCCTTGATGAATTCATTCTTAAGCATGTCCAACTTCTTTCTTTGGTCAGCCACCTCCCTTATTTTGTCTAGGGCTAACTGTTGTGCATTTTTCTTCTTTCTTACTGTGATGAATCCATCTTCAAAAGGGATGTCTAGTTTATTAACATCTAAGGGCTTATCTTGATCTTTCATGGGCAGTTCAAGCTCTTCATCTTTTTCTAAATTATTAGAGTCTGTTGTTGGTTGAGTCTCCTCAATTTGGAAGATAAGAGATGGATCTTTAGCCATCGAGTCCTTTTCTCCCAACTCACCTATGGAGAAGAGGCTTAGACTATCATCTTGGGTCCTATCAGAGTCACCAACAACTTGGTGCTCACTGTCAAAAACTATGGAAGGCAACCCTCCGCAACTATTCAAGTTGATTTCATCAAAATTTTCACTTGATTTCCCCTCTACTTGTTTGGGGCTAGGGTCATGTACTGTGTGTGACCTAGAATTCGCCATGGGGTGGATCCCAAAGTCCAAAGCCAATTTCTCCAAGACGACATTAGAATTTTTTCTTTAATGTCAAATGCTAGATTATCTTTTTTGTATCTCTTGTTTATAGTAGGACAATCCTTCCTTTGATGGCCATCCATCTTACATAAGAAACAAGAATTGAGCCCACCCAGCCCTACAAAATCGCATTGCACAGATTTATCTTCCTAGTTTATCTCCAAAATTTCTAGTATTTGAATTCTGGTATTAGAAGCAACAAGTAATCTTGCATCTAGATGTGGTAATGTAGACCTAGTTCCGTCTACCTTTATAATTTTCCCAAAGGGTTTTATAATATGTGGTAAGAAGCACCAAAATTGAATGGGGAGATTTTTGATAAGCACCCATCTGGGTACAGAACAAAATTGAATCTCATTGTGTGTGGTGTTTGGTGCCCAAGGAAATGCTTTGAAAAGTGCACGCCCAATGTTCCAATAATCTTTTTCTACCGCTCTGTTTTGCATGTTGTGGCTCTTGAAAAAAATAACAAAGATGCCGGTTTGAACCATTCTACAGAATGGAAAATAAATGCCTAATTTCTTTCCCCAGACAGATATTAACCAATTATTGAAAAATCTTCTTGAAGGCATTTTCTCAATGTTTATGCATGTAAAGAATACGGCTATATTGTTTAATCTAGATTCTTCATTTTTAACTGCATTGAGCATATCATCATCAGAGCACAAGGAGATTTTCCTAGATCGGGCAAGGAACTCACCTTGAAGTTGCTCATCAGCCTCACCTCTTTCACTCCTCTCCGCAGTGAGTCCATTGATGTCTCCGAGATCATAGTTGATCTCAAAGCCCGCATTTTCTGGCAGAGTTTCGACATTTTCTGCTCTCAGAACTTCTCTGTATGATTTCGTTTGATTGAGTTGAAGACTATTGTCTGCCCCAGCCTTATTTTCCATTGTGCCTTCAATGTCGACATTAACTCCTAAGTGCTTCCAAGTACAACCTTCGTTAGGAAAAGCACATCAAAGTACCCGGGTGACACCAGGGTGACGAGAACACCGAGAGGGCAACGAAAAAAAGGGGGTCGCTTAATATGAAAATGTTAAACCAAGACAGGAAAAAGAAAAGAAAAGCCGAAAATTTATGTTACAAAGGAAAATAATAAAACATAATGGACCACCTTTAATCCTAAGCCAAGGCCAATAACATGCCCGAGATACATGCAATTTATCTAAGAATACAAAGAACACATAATGTTTCCAATGCAGGGAAGGAACCACAAGCAGGATGCACATAGAGGATTTCGAAGAAACCCTCGTACACCCTCTAGGATTCCTCCAAATCTCATCATTTTTTGGTAACTTGAAATCTATATTGTTGTTAACTATCTTGTCTTTTCATGGGTTAAGACTTGTGTGATTTATTTCCTTCAATATTGTCACATGCATTGTTGTTTAGGCAACTACAACAGAAAGATGGTGTCTTTTCTTCTATAGTTGTGTTAGTTATCATCATTTTTCATACATGCAAGAAATCTGAGTCATTACTCGTAAGATATTGTTTAGGTTTCTCTTAAATCTCTCATTTATTTCTTTTTCTTTAATCATTTTGGTATTTTTGGATTAAAAATACCTCAAAAAGTCAATTTTCCTTATCATACGAGGGGGATGCCCCTCTCAACATAGAGAGTTGTTAAACCACAGCAAATTTTCCAACAATTGGTATGATTTTCATTGTCTTTGGGGCAAACAGAGTTATTTTCAAAGATATTTATCGCAGTGACAAATCTGTGTACCAACACAATGAAATCTAGTTGACAGGTATAGCCCACCAGATATTCGTTGTGTATTTGCTTTATAATATGTACTGATAATGAAGCTAGATCCTAAAAGAAAGCTATCCATGTAGATGATAGTGAGTCTTGGCAACTAGCCATGCAAGAGGAGATGATGACATTAGACTCTTGTGATGCCTGGGATCTTGTTTGTTTGCACAAAGGAAGAAAGGCCATTGATTGTAAGTGGGTCTACAAAAAATGTTTGGAGCAGACGGTTCATTGGAAAAGTACAAGGCTAGACTAGTAGCCAAGGGATATTTCCAAAGAGAGGGAGTTGATTTCAGTGAAATTTTTACTCATGTTGCTAAATTATCTTGTATTAGATTTATTTTATCCATAGTTATTGCTTATAATTTTGAAATTGAGCAAATGGATGTTAAGACTACATTTTTGCATGGAGATCTAAAAGAGGAAATTTATATGCAACAACCAAAAGGTTTTGAGGTAAAAGGAAAATAACACTTGGTTTGCAGATTGAAATAGTCTCTTTATGGTTTGAAACAATCACCCCAGATGTGGTATCAAAAGTTTGATTCTTTTATGTTAAAATGGAGTTTTGTGAGAAGTCAAGAAGATCATTGTATTTACATTAGATGTATTGATGATCATATACTAATTGTTGCCTTGTATGTGGATGACATGTTTTTCAGTAACACCAATGGTATGATTAGTGAGTTGAAAATATTGGGAATGGAAATCAGGAGAGATCGAGGTAACAAAAAGCTTGGTTATCTCAAAGTAAGTATGTGAATACTATTTTGCATA
This sequence comes from Cunninghamia lanceolata, assembly GCA_027924645.1. Taxonomy (NCBI): domain Eukaryota; kingdom Viridiplantae; phylum Streptophyta; class Pinopsida; order Cupressales; family Cupressaceae; genus Cunninghamia; species Cunninghamia lanceolata. The sequence continues at coordinate 2,775,354 of BSBN01001254.1, forward strand.
GATTTAATATGCAGGATTGTAAGCCAGTTAGAATTCCTTTATCAGTCAACATTAAGCTTATGTTAGATATGTGTCTCAAGTGTGAAGATGACTTTGACAATATGTCTAATGTGTCATATGCTAATGTTATGGAAAGTTTGACGTATGCAATGGTTTGCACTAGACTAGCTATTGCCCAAACAGTGGGAGTTTTGAGCAGGTTTATGTCTAACTCTGGTAGAGAGCATTGGAATTATGCAAAGAGGGTGTTAAGCTATTCACGTGGTACTTCTAATTAATGTTTGGTTTATTCTGGTACTAACAATGAAAATAAGACATTGGACATATAAGGTTTTGTTGATGTAGATTGGATAGGTGACTTGGATAGTCGAAGGTCAACTAGTGGCTATGTCTTTACTCTGTTTGGAGGAGCTCTGAATTGGATGAGTAAAAGGCATCCCATGGTTGCTTTATCTACCACTAAAGCAAAGTATATGGCTGCTACTCATGTCTATAGGGAGGCAGTATGATTACAGAGATTGTGTACAGGTATTGGTTTTGATTGTAGGATAATTCATATTGGGTGTGATAGCCAAAGTGCAATTTGTTTGGCCAAAAATTCTATGTATCATGCTTGAACTAAGCATGTGGATATTCAATATCGCTATGTTCAAGAAATGGTTGCAAATGGACAGATTGAGTTGAAGAAGATTGACACTTAGGTGAATGTCGCAGATTATCTTACGGAACCTGTAAACACAAAAAAGTTCACTTGGTGCAGGGAGACCATGGGTCTTGTTTCTTGTTCTTAGTTGATATATGTTTTCCTATGGTTGTATTTACAATGTATGATGTCAAGCGGGCTCGAATGTTAGGATTAAGGTGTCATCAACCTTGTAAATGCAATTAACTTAATTACTCCCAATATAGTAATTGTAAATGCAAACACAAGATAAGTAGAATCCACCGACTACAGTAATTATTTAATTATGGTGACATGTAATATTTATTTATTTTTATCTTAGGATAGTAAACAGATGAAAATAGGGCATTCAAGTTTATTAATAGACTTATGGTGAATGTAAGATAATCTTCTTAGATTGTAGCTTACATGTTGTAAGAGAATCAATTATTTTTGGATAGCTATGATAGAGCATCTTATGACAACATATAAGGTGTAAGAGACTATTTTTGGCCTATTGTTGACTTTCCTAGAGGTGGGCATGGGATTTTTCGCTATCTTGGGTGCATTATTCAATGCAGAAGTTATGACAGATGTAAGATACTAAAATTAGTCATATTCCCAAGATGGGCACCATATTCTGGATTCTTCTTCAACAAGCTTGTAATTTCTATTTAACAAGAAGCTAGACAAAGTGCAAAGTATGAGAGTTGTTTGTTTACAGGTACACAGGTGTAGTTGGATTTGGATGTAGAATTAAAAGAAATTGATGTATTGTAATCTCTGTGAAGATAACACAAATTTGCCCTCTTTTCTTGGTGGAGTTTTTTTACCCAAGAGGGTTTTCTCCATGTAAATCTATGTGTTATGTGTATGGCTCTTGAGTATTGCTGATTTCTTGGATGCTAGTTTACATCTTCATTTGATATTCTTCAATATTATTTCAAATTTGTAAGTTCATTTCAAATTTCTATATTGTAGTGGTTTCTTTCATTTCTAACACCAAATCCCTAAAAAGCGTGTAATTTGGCCATCGAAGGACTAGTTGAAGATTGAGAGGAAACATCTGCTAGTTGTTTCAGTGAGGATGCTTTTGAATTGCTTCAATTCCAAAGATTTAAGATGTTGAGGGTGCCACAAACAAGGAGAATTTAGTTCACCCACCAATTCTCTCCCCAAATCATGAAGATGGTTATGAATTTTGAAAGAAAGCTTTTTGTCATCAAATTCCTACCATACTTATAATTTTACCAATGAAGAAGCATGTGATGAAAACAAAAATCTGATTTTGTTCATTGTTTAATTGCATCAAAGCTTAATTTGACCATCCATTAAATGTCAAGTAGTGTTTTATGAACTTCATCCAATACTAACTACCAATAATGATAATCAACGCTACCAAAAACATGCCCACCTATTGTGATTATCCTCCAATCATGGCATTCCATAAAACCACATTTCTTTGAGGTATTCGGTCAAACAATTCACATACCTTGTTTATGCTTCCACATTTTGCATCCATGTCTACCAGAGCATTTCAAACTTTAATATTTCACAAAAATTCATCTTCTAATACAGTATGATGAACAATCATACATAGTTCCAAAGTTCCCCTTTTGGCACAGACATGGAGGAATATGGTGAAGGTTGTGGGATTCGGCCTTACACCTGCCAAGTGCATTTGCTTTGAAAGTTTTTAATGCCCTCTGAACAAATTTATCATATTTGCACGTATTAATTTGATTAGGGCAATTGCAACTACACCCATTTGATAAAATATTCTATAGTGCATTGATGGAGTCCATGACATGTTCCAAAGCTCCCAATTTAACACGGGCTAGAAATACATTAGCAAATGTGAACTAATCGAGAAAGAAGCTTGTTCACTGTATTTGATTAAAAGTTTCCAAATCCATTTCAATAGATTCATTTTGTGTAGATCCCGCTATACTGGCAATCTATTAGCTAAAACCTTTGTAAACAATGTGTAGCATTTGCCACGCTCGACATTTCACATACTTGTCTCCCAAAGCATTTCTAACCATAATATCTGACAAAAACCTTTCAATTACATTTTAATGGAGGGGCATGCACTATTCCAAACTCTTTCATTTGCCTAAGCCATGGGTGGGATGCTGGGAGAGGTCGTTGGCAAAAAATCATGGAATTTTGGTTTTACACCTCGATTGCATTTGCTTGCAAGTTTTTGACATCATGCCAAAAAATCCATACTGTGCATATCCTTCAATCATGGCAGCCTTTATTTCATTTTCTCATAGTTGGGAGAGATTAAGAAGTTAAAACATTTTCTAACAAATACTTTTGCACGTCAGAGATTCAGGAGTTCTTGAACCAATGCACTCCCCGATAGGTTCAAAACCTTTGAAAAGGATTGACTTTGTTTCATGAAAACCTTTAATTGTTGGAGCTTTTGATGTTGGTTGAATTGTTGAACTACCGCAAGTGTTCAAAATGTTGGGGCCTAGGCAAAAATTTGAACTTCACAACTAGTGTTCAAAATCTTGGGGCTCGGGCAAAAATTTGAACTTCACAACTAGTGTTCAAAATGTCGAGGCTTTAAAGACTTTTTGAACCTTGTCGGGGGTTCAAGCCAATTTTGAACCAATGTTGGGGGTTAAACGTCTTTTTGAACCATTGAACTTCCCAACAAGTTCAAGACCTTTAGAAAACCCCAACAAAGTGAAGTGTAAATTTTGTAAAATTTCTCAAATGAATTCGTAAACATGGTGAAAGAGGGTTAATCCATAACTTTTGATTGGAATAGTGTTTTTACTTGAAAATAGGCCACATTGTGTATTATAACCTTGTAAAATTCCATGTTAATTCATTTTGTTCTAGCCTTTCCGAAATCATTGTTTCAATTGTTCCAATAATCTGCCTGACGAAAATTGTTAATTTAACATCTCTCAAACGAAAAGGAATTTTAACCTAAAAAATTTGCCAAATTGTGTTCAACAAAGTCTAGAACATCCTTGTCAAATGATTTTGTTCCATCCATTATGGATTTCTCAATTTAATTGTTTTAGTCAATCTCAGTCAAATTGTGCAACTACCTCCAAGGTTTTGATTGAAAAATTGGTGCACTTCTTCTAAGTTTGATGTAATTATCTCACATGATCAAATGCAACATTTTTGAGATGGGCAACTATGACAAGTAGGTGTGGAAAACATGGGACGCCGACATCTTGCAGCTATGAATGCAAATCGATGATTTCGGTTGGCAAGCCATTTGACATTCGAGGGTGATTAAGAACATTTGCAACCAAGTACAACTGACTCAAATGAGTTGTTATGATAGAGGGACTCAAACACACGGTGGCGCTTGCCAATCTGATGCAAAAAGTATAAATTTTGTGGGGTAAAAAATGAGGCCAACAAGGTGCAGACCAACAAGGTATTAAGGTACTTGGAGTTTCAATAGGCCAAAAGGTAATTATTGGAACCTAAGCATTTTTGTTGAATTTTGTGGTCATTTCATTACGTAAGAAAGCATATGATGCATTGTTGGGTCAAGGTTGACTGGTAGGAATCAAAGACAACCACAATTGGAAATGGAACACAATTTCCAGCAAAAACAAGGGTCAGAAATATACAATTGATCTGAAAAACCAAGCAATGAGGAACCAATTTCCCTGAATCAATCAAATTCGAACTCCAAAGAATGGATAGAGAAGCAAGATTAGGGTCCGATGGAACCAACAGACAAAGGGATTTTGGAATCACAATTATGTTCAGAGGATGAAACAAATTCTCTCCATGACTTGTTTCACAGGCAAATGGAGGACTATGAGGTATTTCTGTCTAACTGTAATTTTATTGAGGCTACACAGATCAACAAATGAAAAATGATTTTGAAAAGTTGAATAGTTTATGTTTGCCAAATGCAATACAAGGTTCACAAAAAACGACAGCTTCAGTTCTAGCAACAGCACCCGACTTTACCGAAGATTGCAAAATTAATGTACATCTCAAAGTAAAAATGTTAAAATATTTAATTTGGAGTGTATAGATACTTGTCGTCTAGTCGGTTCAACTTCACGGGAAAATTACGAAAAAGGGAAAACTAGCATATAGTGTGCGGGATAGAAAATTATTGCAATTAGAGCGAAAAATAACAGGTGGGTTCCACATGAGAAAAACAAATAAAACAATAACGAGGAAAAAATGAGGTGGGCCCAACAAGCAAAATGAAAAATAATAAAAGTTCAACTTGGGAAAAGGCAAATATTACAAATAATAAGAATAAATGCCTCCTTTTTAATATTGTACGACCTAAAAAAGAATTAAAAATTATAAACAAGTTAAAATTATAAATTATAAAAAAAATCTTGTCCATACAACAGAAAAGGGATGAAGCAAGTTAAAATTACAAATTATGATTTTCCCTTGATTGTATGCCCACCATATAACCCTATCGTACGGACTTTAAGAATGCAACATCTTCAAAATCAAATAATACATTTGGTCATACGACCTCCATTCTTTCCTATAGTCGTACGACCATATTCTATTATTGCCACTATATGGTCTCTTTTCACATTACTGTCGTACGACCTCCATTCTTTCCTATAGTCGTATGACCATATTTTATTATTGCCACTATATGGTCTCTTTTCACATTACTGTCGTACAACCTCACCTTGTTGCACTAACTACATAGTCATCAACTTTCCCTACTGGAGCCATACGATCTTATCCATTTTCTTTTTGCCTCCCATTTATCTTCTATCTTTGTCGTACGATCTCCTATTTCTGTTGTCGCTACTGTACAACCTCCTATAGTTGGTGTACGACTTGCTCAAGGAAGGTGTAATATCCAGTTTGGCAAATTCCACCTTCATATTGTTGTTGTACAGTCCATCCAGCATCATTTTAATGGTCCAATCTTTGTTGTACAGGATGCTTAGGCTGCAAATACTTCAATTGTATGACCATTATGGTATACTCTTGATCATTGTACACTATGATGTTGGTAAAAACAAGAAATTCTTCCTATAGGTTGATGACATAGATGAAATTACATGGCAATATTTTCATGATTAGAATGCTTGTGAAGTAGTTGCAGTACTGTCTAGGTCTAGTGATCGACTGGGTGACACATTTTATGAGTCCAGTGTGCAGTCAAATTGAATCCCTTACTTGTCTGGTCCAAAACATTCTCTATCTACTGGCATGCATTCGGGATATGTTGGTTCTACTTCTCTGTGTGTACTTCTAAGTTTACATACAAGTTCTTCGTCTACAATGTCGTCAACGGTTTGGAACACCTTACCTAATGTCACTTGATGCTTACTTGTTTTTTGTTGTTTGCAAGATGACTTTTTTTTTTGGGGGGGGGAGGGGGGGGGCGCATGATGTAGTCAATGTACAATGACAATTATTATGCTTCGATAATATGGTTTATACAACTATGTATTAGTTGTTTGTCAGCTTTTGAAGGTAGTTATAGGAGTCAGTTGGTCGACGATTGTGTTCTTGGCGACTATCAGGTCCTTTAAATAGACTTTGTATCATCAAGGAAAGCAAGTATGATCTCGTATGATCCAATCTGATCCTTGGATGACCATCTTCTGTCTACTTATGTAATAACTTCATGTGCGAATATAGATATACTTTAACTCCTCTATCTAGTATGCATTGTTAATTCTATTTATTATTTCACGTACTCATTTTATCATATAGGCAAGTAAACAGTTGGGAGACCACATTGGCAAGTAAATAGTTAAATCCTTCAATGGCCATGACATGAAGAGCTAGGGCTAGAGGACAACCTTGGCAAATGGAGCGGAAAAGCCCAAAGGATGAAGATTGGCAACCATTAATAATGATACACACAGAGACATCCACAAAGATCATTTGAACAGAGTGGAGGAAATTGGGGTCAAAACCAAGAGTCGTGAGCATGCTGAGGATGAAAGGCCATTCAATTTAGTTGTAGGCCTTAGTGAAATCAATTTTGATGAAGATGGTCGTTTGTTGTGAACGCCCGACCCACTCCATGCCTTCCTAGACAACAATAATGTTGTCAAGGATTTAACGACTTTTGATTAAACTAGTTTGCTCTGGTCAGATGATAAGCAGAAGCAAATGGCAGACATGCAATGCCATAGCCTTGAGTATGATTTTATAGGAGATATGCAAAAGAGTAATTGGTTGCCAATAACAAAATTTCCTCAAGGTTTCCATCCTTAGGTATGAATTTGATATTTCCTCTATTTATGAGTCCCTAATGAACTAGTGGCAAAAGCTTCCTAGTAAACCTGAAAAAGGTCAAGATTGCTTGTATCCCAAAGGGCCTTGTAGAATTCACAAGGGAAGCTATCACATCTTGGAGGTTTGTCATTGGCCATGAACAAAATAGTTTCTCGAAGGTCCGCTAGAGTGAGGTGTTGCTCACAAAAGGCCCACTAAGAGGTGTAGAGCCTTATGGAGACCACACTAACACACTATTGAAGAGCTTGATCTATTTCAAGTGAAGGCAATTGCGCCTAGAAAACTTGTTGATAATGTTGGACAAAAGTCTGAAGAATAACAGGAAGTTCAGAAAGAACTTGCTGGCCTTTTCCTTGGAAATCTTGTCCCCAGTTTTGAGCCAGTGAAGGCAAGACTTTAGTTGAGCTCCCTGAGTTGTACGACTATCCACAATCTACTTATGCTAGTGAAATTGAGCCACACACAGTTGTAGAGATGGCAAAAATGGAAGTGCCTCTAACTCATTGATGGTGTGGTGGAGTTCTGAGGTGGTGGCCTCATATGAGTGATGACAAAATAGGGCCAACCGACAACCATAGATTTGCAGAAAGTGGGCCATACATTTAATGGCATCATTCCACGATTGGATCTAACCAATCCCAGAGCCAAGTCGAAGCGCAAGATTCCAAATATAAAGGATCTGAGACAATGTGGGCAGATGACTCAATAGAGATATGTTCAAGTGGAATTGCGTCTTGGGTGCCTTGGGGCCCACCATTTTCCATTTAATGCAAAACCAGATCAAAAAGTGGTAGGATAGAACAACATCGATCAGGGGCTCCACTGACACTTGATAACAATTGGGAAAGGAAAACATAGGTTGTTTGAATAGCATGGCCATGTCAAGGCATTTAAGAATTCTCTCCATACCATCCTGCAAATTGTTCCACATATACCACAAACAATTAGGGAGAACAACCAACATTAGGGTCAAAAAGACATAATTTAGTGTGCATATTACCAAGCTTCTCACTCGACAACTATCCAACGCATAGGCAAGTGGCTGCATTTATTAGATGTCATCCCAACCATATTGAAGTTCCCACACATGATCCACGAAGCTACAAGAAATTACTTCGCAATCCAATGCCAAAGAAGAGATCTTTTGACATAATTGGAGGCATAAATATTAACAACCCTGAGAGAGTGGTTATTAATATTAAAAAGGACCCACAACACACAACTAGTGGGTTCACATCCATGAGCCACCATATGTGATTACCACCTAGGCGAAATAAAAGTGGCAAGACCACCACATCCATATTCATGGTCACCATGCAAATAGTGACTTTTTTACCAAATGACATGACAAACAACAAAAAGCATGAACCTTGCAATTTTCAATACCTATAAACAAGACATTGAGGTCCTGAAATCACTAATGAGCATCTCGCACAATGTATTTCCTTCTACAATATGTAAGACCCCTTACATTCCATGAGATAAAGTTCATGGAAAATGGGAATCAAGGGTCATGTCATCATCATCAAGCTCGACAAGAGCTTCATAATGATTCTTCAAAAAATGTCATGTCCCCTTTTTTGGAGTGTTCACAGAAGAAGGATATTGAGGCCAATTTCCACACCTCAAGAATTTTGGAGGGCATTTCGAATATTGGTGGTGACTTGATATATTTTTCTAATATCCTAGATGCTTTTACCTTGAATGAAATAAATTATCTTCACATAAGGTGAACCATTTTGGAGGTAAGAAGAGCATGGATATTTGATGAAGTTGATAACATTGCTTGTCTTTCCTTGTGCGCCTTGGAGAAAATAGATTTCAATAGAATAATAATGTTGAAGATGAAGGAAACACAAAAGAACATCCCTTGGTGTTGGGTCGACCTAGAAGGAAGGATTTTCAAACAAGCATGGGTCGGCCTAGAGAAGACAAAGGAAACTAAAAACAAATCTTTAATTTGTTTTAAACATAATGCCACCCTTGTAGATTTTGAAATGCAGCAGAGCGCAGGTGATTGTGTTCAGCGCACAGGTGAACGTGACGTGCTCGTAGGCAACACTGAGATGGAGGGCGCCCCTAAATGCATTGTGGGGGGCGTTGATGTCAAGGCAACAGACTTGGGTGCCGATAGTAAGGACACTTTTTTGGTTTCTGGTCCTATTCCAAACTAAGCTGGGTGAATTCTGGCCTCTGTTGTGATTGGGGGGGCAGGACTTGCTTTGGGTCTTCTGGCTGCCCTCACAAATCTTTGATTGAGGTTGTTATTGGTGCAGGATCTCGGCAACACTCTTCACAGGTAAGGGCTAGGCCATTGCCAACTACCCGCTCTACCCCTGTGGTGGTGTGGCCCTGAGGTTTCAGAGAATGAGGAGTTCTACCTAAAGCATGGAGTGATCTGTAGGTTTAATGGGTTTTGGCCTTCTCTTCCTGATCTACATCTTTGGGTCAGGGACTCGTGGAAACCCATGGTGGAAGGTAAGATTGAACTTTATCCCTGTGCTAGGGGTTTTTTTCATAGCAACTTTTGCTTCCTCGGAGGAGTGGGGCATAGTGGTGGATGGTAGGGTTTGGATGTGGGGTGAGCATTCGCTCTGCATAAAACCTTGGGCTTAGTCTTTCAACCCTCTTATCGAGCCACTTAATATCAGGGCAATATGTGTTTGACTTTCGAATCTCCCCCTTCAGTTTTGAAAGGATTCTTGCTATGAGGTCATCGACAACGCTATTGGTCACTTTTTGAAGGTAGATTCTCTTATTTAAGATATGGGGCACACTACGATTGCTCGAATTTAGTTGATATTGACATCTCCAAGCCCCTCCATGGAGATGTTATGCTGATGGTACGAGAATGGCCTTGAACACAACAACTTGACTATGAGGCCCTTCCTTCTAGATGCCGAAGGTGTTTTTCTATAGGTCACTTGGCCTCAAGTTATCCTCACTCTCACCGCAAGAGTGCAGTAACTTGGTGGAAGAATGCACTCATGGATCACCTGACTGTTAATGATTCTCTAGATGATGGCTCCTCTCAGGGAGACAGCTCTTCTCAAGATACCTTGCATGTTCCCTCTATAGCACCCGAGGGTGTGGCGGTGGATATGGCTACTGATTCATCCGATCATGTCGTGGCCCCTGCATTGACACCTTCCTCAGCACCTGTTCGTGGCCAACCTTCTTCAACTATTATGGTCCCTCATTCGGTCGTGCCCGCTTTTGGTTCGGTCTCTTTGTGTGCGCCTTCTTTGGCTACAACAGCTGTAGTCGGCCATAATTGTAGTCGGCCAAGTAAATAATCATAAATTAATTAGTATTGTTAAGTTAGGAGTGTTATCGGGAATTAACCCCGACGGTTGGATAGTTATAGAGTCGTTGCCAACGATTGGTATCTCAACCAACCTTGGCCAAGTTATATATTGGTTTAATACTTTGTAGTCGGGGCACCCGCAGCATTGTGACATTGTAGTGTAATACTGATATATTCAATGAATGGAAACAATGCTTTATTCTGTACAATGTTGTTATAAATTCATGTTCTATGTTATGCACTATACTACATTATTTTGTTTACTCTGTCTGTATGAATACCACATTGCCAGTAAACATTTGGCGTCATTGCCAGTTTAAAAATGAGTCGAGGGTGACAAGTCGATGACAAGTTGAGTCGTCTGAGGCCATCGGATGACAAGTTGAGTCGTCGGAGACGATCGGATGACAAGTTGGCTGTCGATGACAAGTTGAGTCGTCGGAAACCATCAGACAAGTGGCATCGTCAAAAACAAGCAAACCGTTGGGTGTAACTAGGGTCGAGAAAAACACAATGAAGATGGCGTCGTCATGGGGCAGCCGATCGAAGAGCCAGTACAAGCAAACGAGGATCGTGAAGACGCTTTGACGGAAGACCTCTGCAGTTTGTGGGAAAACTCGTTGAAGGACCACGTACGGAGGGAGGCTCTCAGACGAGAGATCCCTCAGTCGGTCATCTGGGATCAATTGCACGTAGACCAGGAGGTCGACCATCTCCTCACCCGAGTAGCAATAAATGCCCATACAACTCAATAAGGATAAGAACCGAGTACCAAGTGGGCATGAAACACCAGATGAAAGAACACAAACATCATTGAGATTAAAGGAACAAGAAGAACGAAGGAAAACACTGAAACAAATTGTCAATGAACATCATCATGCCAACGAAGGAATTTTCAAGACACCGCTGACAAATAAAGAAAAAGGGAATGAAAATGAATTGACAGAAGAAATTGAAAACAGCATACGTCGCATCGGAGAGTTAACCATATCGGACGACAAAGGGCCGAGAGTTGGAAGATTTGAGCCTAAGACCCTAGGACAGAGGGAGTATCAGAACGAACCCAAGGAGACTCAAGGTGTAGAGGACGCAGGGAAGACTCGAATGTGGCCGAGAGTGCAAGTGACGCAACAGGACGTTGCGAGAGAACCAGTCCAGTCAGGTCCAACGCACAAGGAGGGCATCAGGGAAGGATGGTGACTCCGCCAGCCGAGAGGCAGAAGCTGCCAAAATTTACAGGGGATGGGTCAGAAGATCCAGTACGACACTGTAAGAGGTGCGAGACGATTTGGATAGCCAATGGGCAAGATGATGTGGACTACTCGCTGAAAGCATTTCCAGCGACACTGAGAGATAGTGCCATTGACTGGTACACAGAGTTGGACCAAGCACACAGGGCATCATGGAGATTACTTAAGGCATTCCAAGATGAATTCAAACTTCTAAGGGATGACAGTGAAATTGTAGCGGAGATCTACAGTACGAAGCAAGGGAAGCACGAGAACGTGCAAACCTACAACCGGAGATTGAAAGAATTGTTGGGAAAACTAGAGACTCAGCCGGCCGACGGGCTGAAGAAGCGATTGTTCATCAAAGGGTTGCGCCCATCGCTGAGAAAGAAAATGAAAGTCGTGCCTCCGTCATCATACGATGAAGCGTACAATCGAGTGATGGATATAGAGAGTGAAAACAAAATATCCTTCCGAGGGAAAAGGAAGACGGATGATGAGGAGAGTACGGATGACAACAGCGACAGTGAGTCCAAGACCGTGCAAGCACTCAAGAAGGACATGATGAGAATGATGAAAGAACTGAAGGCCGACAAGGAGAGTACGAGGGAAGCCAGAGAACTGTGGTGTACAGATTGCAAGGGGGAAGGTCATACAAAGGCAAATTCCCCGAAAAAATTGTTTTGTGATATCTACCAAGTGATGGGACATTCCATCAAGGAATGCCCATACAATCTGAAAGCAAGGGGTACGCAAGTACTCTTCACTCAAGGAGAACCGTCAACACCGCCGAACACACCACCAAAGCCCTAGTACAATAGCCATGCGTCCCCTGGAGGTTACCAAAGCAATAGAAGTCTGAGAAATAGATTGCAGTATGACAGCAAGGGGCGACCCATGATACAGTGCCGACAATGCAACGAATGGGGACACTTTGCAAGGGAATGCCCAAACAATAACCAGAACAAAATAAATGCATTATGCAAGTGGTGTGGGCCTAGGGATCACGAAGAAAAAGATTGCCCGAAGCAGAAAGGAGTGAACCTCATCAGTTTCAAGGAAAATGATGAAGAGATCCTTGTGGTCACCCGAACACAATGGAAAAAAGTGACGTATCCAGATCCTGGAACCGAGAAGGAGAGACTTTGGGAGGCTAGAAAAGAAGTAGAGATGGCAATGGAACTGGAGGGGAAGAACAGAAAAATAACTACCGTACGACCAGAGTCAGACAAGAGTATTGTGAATCAGGTGTTACAAACCACTGTATCGGTCAGAATAGCAGATCTTCTACAGAGCATGCCGCAACTAAGGATGGCAATCTCGAAGGCTATGGAAGGGAACCCAAATGGGCAAACAAAGGACGAAGATGTCATAGTGCAGCCACCGCTGGAAGAAGAACAAGTCATCGACCCAAGACTGTTGGCAGTTAACAATGGCAAGAATCTAGTCGTCGTACACATGGAAATCGGTGGATGTCACCTGATGAACACAATAATCGATGGTGGATCGGGAGTGAATGTGTTGACAGAAGATACGTGGAAGTGCTTAGGAAAACCTACATTATGGCCACAAAATTTCCAGTTATTGGGAGCAGACCAGCACGAAATTAAAGCGCTGGGAGTGCTAATGGTATTTTATTTCAGGGTTTAACTGCGTAGTTTTTGAGTCAAACACATGACCCATATTTCATGAGTAGTGGTTCACATGAACCCATCTCTCATGAAATATGGGTCATGTGTTTGACTCAAAAACTACGCAGTTAAACCCTGAAATAAAATATCATAATTTGATATGCTACGAAAAATACCTCCTACTTATCAGTGCTAATGGCTCAAAAAGTGAAGATTGGCACCCAAATCTTTCAGTTAAATTTTGTAGTCATAACAGCACAAAATGCGTCGTACGATGCATTACTCGGCCGAGAGTCGCTGATAGCCGCCAAGGCCAACCACAACTGGAAAAAGAACACATTTTTAATAGAGAACAAAGGTAAGAAGATCGTCATAGATCTGAAAACACAAGCTGTAAGTGAAGAGTTGGCATCAGATTCCGATTCAGACGGAGGGGAGTCAGTTGGCAGAGGACCAATAGAACCTGATGGGGAAGGAGTATTAAAACTGCAAGAATGTTCTGAGGATGAAACTAATTCCTTTAGTCGGCTCTTCCACTGGCAGATGGAAGACTATGAGTTCTTCAAGCCAGAGTGTAACATAATTTCAATAAGAGAAAGTGGCGAATGCTCTCGGGCAACTAGTGAAACACTTGGCAATATTGGGCCCAGTGAAATATTGTTGATAAATGAAGCACTGGATGGATTGACAAACACTTGACCACTTGGCAAGAGGGAACCAGTAATGAGTGACAAAGGGGAGGAAGGTAATAATCAGTCGGAAGTAACAGAGAAACTAGTGGCAGAGACATGTCGACCAGAACAGACAAATCGACCAGGAGAGGCACAGAAAGAATATACAGAGGGTAATGCCAAGATAGATGATACACGTGCACATACATTTGAACCAAACAAGGTGATTAGGTATGAAGAGTCATTGACAAGCAAGGTGAATCGGAGTGATAAAACTAATGACAGGAACAACATTGAAAACATCGGTCAAAAAGAGACCATATAGAAGGAATAAGGACTATAGAGTATTTTCGTCGACTTGCAATGTTTGGGCGATCGGTGACAATCAACAGAGAAAAAATGATGTTCAAAAGTTAGATAGTTTAATTTTTCTAAAGACAACAGTTCCAGTCCCAATAAAGGCAACCGATCCTGCTGACGATTACAAAATCAATAAAGGTACGAAGAATGAAGTTAAAATATTTAATTTGGAGGATATGGCTACTTGTCGTACTGGCAAATCACCCCCACAGCGAAATTCCAAAAAAGGGAAAAATGTTACGAGACAGATTACGCGACAAGAAAGTTCTACAGTCGGAGTTACAGATCGAACGTGGACCCCGTCGGAGAAAAATAGAAAAATCTAATTCAGTTTGACATGGATGAAAATTTGGAAAAGACGAAAAAAATAAAATGTCAGGGGAAATTGGGAAAATAAAAAAAATAAGACAGGTCGTACGCCGTACGACCCACCCCGCCCTTTAAAAACCCACCGTGCAATCTCTCCAACAGATGAAAAGGAAGAAGTGGTCCACGAAGAGAAGGAAATTGCTTTGCTGAAGCCGTACGAAGGCCGTACACTGGTGATGTTGAGGCTGTACAGGTGATGCTGAGGCCGTAGTATGGCGTACGACCCACCCCAACACAAAGAGAATAAAGGAGGCCGTACCAAGAAGAGGAAGGAAAAGAGGGCAATTGGCCACATACTCGGCAAGTTTACTCATTGATCGTACGATTGAGGGTGCGAAAATCAACTTCAATAATTCAAAAAAATGATGCGCTGCCCCCGGATCCCGCGAGGGCACTGCCCCCAAACCCCCATCAAATCAGTTCTATCTTGATTCAGTGAGCAATGGGGTGCAACATTCGCAGCATTCAGTGTGCTATCAAATTGGGTCCCTTGGTTGGTTGGTCTACTGACAAGTGTTCCGAATGTGTTGGTTCTACTTTTATACAGCTCCTACTTCAACATTGTCATCAGTTGGCAGAGCTTACTTAATGTCACTTGATACTTCATGGTTTTCTATCGTCTGGAAGATGACTAATTTTGTGGGGGGGATGATGTAGTCGGTCATAATTGTAGTCGGCCAAGTAAATAATCATAAATTAATTAGTATTGTTAAGTTAGGAGTGTTATCGGGAATTAACCTCGATGGTTGGATAGTTATAGAGTTGTTGTCAACGGTTGGTATCTCAACCAACCTTGGCCAAGTTATATATTGGTTTAATACTTTGTAGTCGGGGCACCCGCAGCATTGTGACATTGTAGTGTAATACTGATATATTCAATGAATGGAAACAATGCTTTATTCTGTGCAATGTTGTTGTAAATTCATGTTCTATGTTATGCACTATACTACATAATTCTGTTTACTCTATCTGTATGAATACCACATTGCCAGTAAACAACAAGGGAGGACTCCCCCCTTTTGCCACGCTTGGAGGACTTTGACTCAGAGGTTTCATCGACTGTGGTTCAACGTAGGAAGAAAGGTCTCCCCAAATTTCTTGCGGATTTGCGCCCTAGGCCTAAGGGAGTTAGGTTTGTTTGTTTGGGATCTACTGTTGTTCAGATCCTCTGTTTGGTGTGCTCTGCAGGTTGTTTGTTGTTCTGCAATCTGCTTTTGTTTTCCTATTGTCAGTGTGTGTCTTGTGCACTGTTTGGGTTGCCCTTTGGGCTGTTTGTTTCTTGCAGCTTGGTTGTTCTCTGAGTCTATTTTATTTTTTCTGCCCTTGGGGCCTTGTTTGTTAAACGGTTTAGCCCCTTGTAAGCTACTTGTCTTAATCAAAAACATAATGCCACCTTTAGTAATAGGTTGGCCAAGGTGGAAAACATTTAATTTTGGACGCCAAAGATGATATTTCTTGCAAGGTCAGCCAAGATAGATGGAGGTCGGCCCAAATTGAAGAAAACAATTCCGAAATGTATATTTACATGCCTATGTCAGCCTTTTGGAGGGAAACTCTCAAATCAAAATCAAACTTTATATCTCTAGGTCGGCCAAGGAAAGAGGGAGGAAAAAGCATGTATAAATACAAGTTCACTTTGGCATTTAAAGGTATCTTTCAACTTGTTAACTTACTCATTTGGTCTACAACTTATTTGCAACTTATTCCAAGGACGAAAACCCTTATGGATATTCAGTGAGTTGGACGAAAACCTAGCTCATCTTGTGGAGACTTCATGACGGAGCTCTAATTGCACTTCATTGGAGGTATTGATAGAGAAGAGCAGAAATCTAAATCAAATCTGAAGATCATTGTGGAGGTTTCTTCTTTGGCGTGGCATGTGATATTTTGACTAGGGTTTACCCTAGAAGTTGAGCACTGCCCATTGGAGGAAGGGTGATTGCATTTTGAGGCAATTTCGTCATTGTTTGGATTCTAAATTTTATATCAGCAGCTGAGCAGGTCGGATCTGCCATCTTGGAGCAGCATTGTTAAAGATTGGAAACATTTTTTACCTAGGGTTTCATCCCTTCTTGGATGCGCCATCATTGGAGGACATTAGACATCATTTGAAGACCATTTTACCATGTTTCTTGGTATGTATCAACCTTTGTTAAAGAATTGCTTTTGGATTACACACTGTGTCTGAGACAAAAACACACAGTGTAATCCAAAAGCAATTCTTTCACAATTTCTATGGACTGTGGAAAGCTCATGCCTACTATGTATCAACCTTTTTCAAAGGTCTGATTTCTAATAGTAGAGGACTGAATTTGTATTGGGCATGTTGGCCTATGTTTTTGATGTAATTACATTTTCCAAAAATTCTGATTTGTAGCAGCAGACTGAATAAATCAGAAATCAGATTTATTCCACTCAAATGTCTATAATTTTTATATCATGTATGGTTGGATGTGTTCTTGATTGAAGAAGTAATCTTAGGGTTTCATGATTGCTTTATCCTTTGAGCATTTTGTGGCATATTTGTTCGTTGCCCTTATCTATTTGAAATCAGAAAAATCAAATCAGATCTAGGGTTTTGAGCAGAAAATTAAAGTGCAGAAATTTAGGGCAGAATTTGAAGACACTAAAATCAGAAAATTGGCAAAACCCTAGTTTGGGACACGTCAATGGTATCAGAGCTTGCATCTTGCCAGCCTGGAGGGTTTGGGAAAATCTTATCCTATTAGCATTCATGAGTATAAGATCAACAGCTAAGTCCGCCATCAATTGGTAGTAATTTGGCTCGGTTTTATCTGTGCATATTATGTGGAAAAAGATTTGACCTATCTTTATACAATTGTGAATCATGGGTTCCGAAGTTGTTGATGATACATTGGTTGTTTATGAAAGGTACCTTACACTTCCGCAAGAAGTTAGAAATGATCTCTCCTTTAGTTGCTACTTGGAATGTTGGTCGGATAGAAAGAAGCAAAAACGGAAAAGGAGACCAAAGAAGCATCATGAGAGCCCAGGTGTTGAAGACATCTTAAATAATTTTACCCAAATAAGGCGAGATCTTATACAGTCACAACGGTGTCTAGCTCATAGCTTGCAGCAGTATGAAGACTCCCTATCAAGACAATCTAGGCACTATAGCAACTCATACACATCTACAAATGAAATATCCAGAAATCTCTATGATGAGTTTGACAAGGGTATTGATTTGGCGAGTGGTAAATCAGCAGTCATTGATCAACCTATAGGTGAACAAGGTTCTAGAACAACCCTTGAAGAAAGGCATGTTGAAATTGTCCAAGTGATTAAAAAGGAAGTGTTTCCTTGTAATCAGCCACATGAAGACATGGGTTCTACTAATGATCCATCTCTTGAGCATAGCATTACCTCATCATATCTACATCATAGTGGCAAGGTATGTGATGAGCAAAATGACTTGGGTATGTTGGATCAAAGTCCTTTTGCATGGCATGATAGAGAGGTTCAATTTAGGGTTGAGAAAGATGATGAGGAAGGGTGTGTGGAAAAGAACATTATTTCAGACTTGAAAGAAGATCTAACCCATTAAGAAGCCTTCAATGAGGTTGCTGGTTATGATATAGCTCTAGCTTCAAAACAGAAATTTGATGAAGAAGATGACAAATCAGAAAAACAATCATCTATGGCTGCCACACCTATCAAGTGGTTTTCACATGAAAATGCAAATTTTAGTTATGAAATGGATGATACAACTTTTGGAACAGTCAATGAGGGTATGCATGAAAGGATGTTCATGAGGTAAAGCTACATACAAGGTATGTCATTCCATAGTAAGTGTGATGATCCTTGTTTCATGCGCATGATCACATTTGATGACTACCTATTGAAGTTGTATGAGAAACATTTTGTTGAAGAGCTAATCACATTTGATGACTACCTATTGAAGTTGTATGAGAAACATTTGATGACTACCTATTGAAGTTGTATGAGAAACATTTTATTAAAGATTAAGGGATGGCCTAGTAAAAAGATTCTACAGTTTGATAATGTATGGTTTGTCATGGACATTACACCTTGGAGTTGGCTTGAAACTATGGGACTCACATCCAAGGATGAACCAATGATGTTGAGAGCTAATGATGAGAATGCAACACCTAAAGAAGATGAAGCTGTACTCACATGTTTTCAGCAAGATGAGGATTCACCTCTTGCATCAACCCATAAGGAGTACATGTGTCTTCATAGTGACCACAAGAAAGAAGGGCATGTTGTCACAGAATGTACCAAATCAGCAATGATTGATCAGTGTTATGACGGTGGTGTTGTTCATCATAATGAAAACAAATCAGAAATGTTGCATGAAGATTTTGATTCTCATAAATCACATCACTTGGAAGGGCAATTGAAGGTAAATGGCAGTCAGTTTGTGGCAGCCCTAACTCACTTCGATGATATCCATAAGATAATGACATATTTGTGTTGGAAGGCACTAATGGATCATGAAGGTTTTGAGGGAGGCATATCTCTTGGTGACTTGCACAAACTCAAGGAGGCTTTGGTGGTAGTGAAGTCAAACTAATTACACTTACTTGTTGATAGAGATTATCTCCTCACACTAGGTGAGATATGCTCGGATGCTTTGAGAAGAAAAGAAGATGAGGTGGACAAGCTCACCCTTGAGCTTGAGGATGCAGTGGATTCTTTGAGGAGCTAAAGGGTTTTTCAAGAATCAAAAGAGCATGAGGATAAGCTTTGTTGGAAGATGACAAAGAATGGAGACAAGAAGGAAGGACATCGAGGATCCTATGATGAAGACATTAAGTTAGAAGAAACATATATACATGTGGATTCACTCTGCAGCCATGGGACAGAGGCTATAGCACATGACACACTTGATTTTCCGTTGGATACATCCCTTGGACCTGCACTAATGAATGAGCACCCATCCATGGAAGAAGAAGAGGTAATGTCTGATTTTCTGATTCATGGCAGCGGTCATATTCCTTCATTCATAACAGCCACCTCACATGAAGAGAATGAGGTAGAAGAATCATTCCAGATTGGCATATGTGATTTGGATGTGGAATATAAGAAAGGTATTGAAGTTTCAAGCCACAAGAAGTCTGAATTTGTTCACCATACCTTGGAGGATGTCAAGAGAACTCAAGACTTGTGTGACGGTTGGCTACGAAAAGCAAAGGAGGTTAAGATGTTGGTTGCCCAACCAAAACATCACTTGCAAGAGGTAAAGGAACGTTGTAACCAGCTAGATCAAGCAAAGAGGCAACGGGAGTCATGCCTTAGATCTCTATTTCTTCCAAGGGAAGAATGCATGGTGATGGGGCAAGCAAATTAGAAGTCCCTTGAGAAGAGCAAGCAAGAAGGGCATGCAGATTTGAATGAAGACACTATGGAAAGGTTTGATAGTTGTTCTGATTTTCTGACTTGGAACAGCAGTCTGTGTGTTTTGCATAATCTTGGGTTGGCAGCGCCTACTCAGGGGAATGATAGTAAGAAATCTTCTTCTATTGTTGGCATCCATTTGGGAGACAAACATGAGGTCTTATTTGTGTGTCCAAGACACAAGAGGGCCAAGTTAGTACAACATGTCATGGCAGAGGCAAAGAAGATTCAGAGCCTGTGGCATATGAGGAATGAGCCTTGTATGGTGGCCAAGCAAGTGGAGCAATCAAGTTTGAGGTATGATTCAGAATTCTTTGTTTGTTCACATAGCTTCTTTATGAGGATTTGGTATCACGTCTTTTGGAGAGCCATTTGAGGGCTCACATCATAGACTTGAATGGCATTATGGAGCATACACTTTGTGGATCAGCCACTAGTGTTATGACTACATATGTAGATGGAGATATGGGTGATGCAGATTTGGTATGGTCCTTGATCATTCATGGAGCACTTGAGGAGTTTGCTTGTGATGAGCCTCCTCTTGTTGACTCTTTGGTAGGGTATGTAGTTGCTCTATGTTAGAGGTTGGTGATGCATACCATGGAGGCACTGGCATTTGATTGGCATACTTTAGACGTGCAGCTAGCTCATAAGCCTAGGTATGGAGACACCACTATGATTGGTGATTGGGAGGCACTAATGTTTGCATTGCAGCTAAACTATGGCATTGGGCATGGAGTTGCGCATGTTTGCATTGGTGTTCTAGCCCTAGTTCGTGAGAGCATACTCCCTACATTGATAGAATATGGTTGTTCTACTTTACGGAACATGTGTTTCTTGCATAACTTTTGGAGGACAGCAACTGATCGGGAGTTTGGAGGAGAGTTGCATCATCTCCTCGTCATTGCAGAATGGCATAGGGTTGATACTCTATCACCCTATGACCTCGGCGGTGTTATTTGCGTCCACATTGATCTGATTTCTAGTAATGAGGTTGTTGTTTTGTTCTATACCAGCAACTTGGAAGTTGTTATACACCTTGCACCTATGTTGGGTATTCTTCACATCCATGGAAGATCTATAGGAGTTGGAGATTGGTTGTGTTGTTAGCATTTTGGGATGCTTCCAACTCTTCATGTTTGACAAATGTGATGACATGGTGATTTGGGATCCAAGTGGTGGCATGCTTGGCTCACTACTTCATTGGGATCTTGATGAGTTGCTTCACAACTCACGGAGCGTGGATGATGTTTTTGGCAGTGTGGAGCAACAGAAGATTGGTGACAGGTGGTTGTGTTTCGGAGTTCACATTCTTCATCACTTGTTGATAGGCATGGTATTCTTCAAGGCTTGGAGTTGGTATGGTGTTTGGTTCATGATAGACCTAGCACTCTTGGAGGATAGAGCCTTTGGAGACTTGGAGGTGTTGGCACTTGTGGTTGTGAGCATATATTTAGAGTTTGGAGGATGGGGCCAGGTCGAGTTCGAATGTGTATGGCTTTTGCCACTGAAGCTCACTTCGCATTACATTCTTTATGGAAGTTGCAGCCACAGGTTGAGATTGTGTGTGAACACAAGGCATTCGAGTGGATGGAGATACATGTCACTTGACACTATCTCACAGGATGCCTGTTTGCTATTGCTTGAGGACAAGCAATATCAGGAAGGGAGGATTGTCATGTCCCCTTTTTCGGAGTGTTCACAGAAGAAGGATATTGAGGCCAATTTTCACACCTCGGGAATTTTGGAGGGCATTTCAAATATTGGCGGTGACTTGATATATTTTTCTAATATCCTAGATGCTTTTACCTTGAATGAAATAAATTATCTTCACATAAGGCGAACCATTTTGGAGGTAAGAAGAGCATGGATATTTGATGAAGTGGATAGCATTGCTTGTCTTTCCTTGTGCACCTTGGAGAAAATAGATTTCAATAGAATAATAATGTTGTAGATGAAGGAAACACAAAAGAATATCCCTTGGTGTTAGGTCGGCCTAGAAGGAAGGATTTTCAAACAAGCATGGATCGGCCTAGAGAAGATAAAGGAAACTAAAAACAAATCTTTAATTTGTTTTAAACATAACGCCACCCTTAGTAATAGGTCGGCCAAGATATGGGTCAGCCAAGGTGGAAAACATTTAATTTTGGATGCCAAAGATGATATTTCTTGCAAGGTCAGTCAAGATAGGTGGAGGTCGGCCCAAATTGAAAAAAACAATTCTGAAGTGTATATTTACATGCCTATGTTGGCCTTTTGGAGCGAAACTCTCAAATCAAAATCAAACTTTATATCTCTAGTTCGGCCAAGGAAAGAGGGAGGAAAAAGCATGTATGAATACAAGTTCACTTTGGCATTTGAAGTATCTTTCAGCTTGTTAACCTACTCATTTGGTCTGCAACTTATTCCAAGGACAAAAACCCTTGTGGATATTCGGCTAGTTGTACGAAAACCTAGCTCATCTTGTGGAGAGTTCACGACGGAGCTCTAATTGCACTTCATTGGAGGTATTGATAGAGAAGAGGAGCAGAAATCTAAATCAGATCTGAAGATCATTGTGGAGGTTTCTTCCTTGGCGTGGCATGTGACATTTTGACTAGGGTTTACCCTAGAAGTTGAGCGCTGCCCATTGGAGAAGGGCGATTGCATTTTGAGGCAATTTCGTCATTGTTTGGATTCCAAATTTTATATCAGCAGCAGAGCAGGTCGGATCTGCCATCTTGGAGCAGCATTGTTAAAGATTGGAAACATCTTTTGCCTAGGGTTTCACCCCTTCTTGGATGCGGCATCATTGGAGGACATTAGACATCATTTGAAGACCATATTTTACTATGTTTCTTGGTATGTATCAACCTTTTTCAAAGGTCTGATTTGTAACAGCAGAGGACTGAATTTGTGTTGGGCATGTTGGCCTATGTTTTTGATGTAATTACATTTTCCGGAAATTCTGATTTGTAGCAGCAGACTGAATAAATCAGAAATCAGATTTATTCCATTCAAATGTTTGTAATTTTTATATCATGTACGGTTGGATGTGTTCTTGATTGAAGAAGTAATCTTAGGGTTTCATAACTGCTTTATCCTTTGAGCATTTTGTGGCATATTTGTGCGTTGCCCTTATCTATTTGAAATCAGAAAAATCAAATCAGATCTAGGGTTTTGAGCAGAAAATTAAAGTGCAGAAATTTAGGGCAGAATTTGAAGAGACTAAAATCAGAAAATTGGCAGAACCCTAGTTCGGGACATGTCAAAATCTTCTTCTAAAAGTGTTGCCATAATAGGGGAGCGAAATCCCACATAAACCCTTTTCTTATCAAGGACAAACTCACCCTCCTTTGTCTCACGAACCGGACTATGAGATCGATGAGAAGCAAATGGCAAAGGTGGCCAAGAATCTAGTTGAGAAGAAATAACAATAGTCACAACTAGCGTCCTATTAAAATGAGGCCTATTGGCCGCTTGTGACATCTCCCCTTTGGGTTGAGAATGACCAACCTCCATCGCCTTGATCGACTTCGAAATTTGTGGTCCAACAGATAATAAATATGGACCAACTCCTTGGGCACCTGAAGTGCTGGTATTTTTTTTTATTGCTCATTGTGGTCCATCCATCCCATTTTTTTGAGGGGCAAACTCCCCAGAAGGCTATTTGGCTGGAGGCTTGGGCCGCTAAACAGCTAAGGGACAATCTCAGATTTTGTGGTCTAAGGACTGACAGTGATAACTAGTATTTGGCATCTTAAGGTACATGACCCATTGAGTAAAATTCTAGGTACCAACTTGGACTTCAATGGAGTATTTAAGGTCCTTGGAGAGATCAACCTAGATGCAAACCCTTTTTTGAGGTCATGTAGAAAAGAAACGTTCCTACTCTACATGAACCACCTACCCTAGAGACAACACAATGCAATCTAAAAAGGGCCAAAGTGGTAGAGGAAGACCAAGGAACTCAAGCAGGGACTCGAAGAGCACGCTCTTTAGAGACAACAAAGTCTCAGGTCCAAGGGGAAAAAAGGGGCCATGTTCAAAAATGGCCTTAGCAAACTTAATGTCAGCAAAGCAAAAAATAAAAAATCCTTTAGTAAGATTTAATGGCCTCTATACAAGCCCCATGCAGGACCTAGGCAGAATTGACCTAGCTTCAAACATGCTTTTAGAGGGAATTCTTCCCACAAAGTTATCAACAAGGGTGTATTTTTTTCAAGCCATTTGCAAGCATTCTCAAAATCATGAGCAAGCAAAATAACACGAATTACCTCGTGAACTACCTAAGGTATGAATTTGTGTAAGCGTTTGGGAGCCATTTTCTTGAGCGTCCAAGCTAGTGACCCCAACATCAAGTGCAGGGCCAGAACGGCTAGCGGCCATTTAAAGAAAGAAAAAAAACCACCTGAAGGTGAGGGAACAAAGAAAACCTGCAATAAATGTGGAGATCTCCTGCTCCAAACAGCAGTATAACACATGGGTGATGGGGGACAATGGAATGACACAAGCAGGATCATGCAGACCAATCCCAGCCTCAAATCGTAGCCTTCTTGCCTTTTGGCCTTCATAATTTGGAAATATTATAATATCTACTTTGTAATCTTCAATGCCTTTAGTTATTCTTTATACTGTTGTACTACCATCTTCCCCAATCTTGAATGCCTTTAGTTATTCTTTGTATTGTTGTTATACCATCTCTCTCTAGGAGGGTTATCATAATCACCCCCCTTCTCACTGGAGTAAAGCTGGATTTTTGTAATCTTACCTTATACTTAATACAAATACTTTATCAAAAAAAAGATGATGAACATGTACTTATGGAATTTAATAAATTAAATCACCCATGCGGGGATGCTGGAAAAAAGATAAAGCCAGGCCGCTCGTATGTGATTTATAAATATCAGTGGTGACTTAATATGAATGCTTCTTGCACAGGAAGCAACTTGCATGTAATGAGAAATTAGAATCATTACACATTCTTTGGTCTTGAAATTGCTTGGTCTATTTGGCAATGCAAATCTGTAAAATACAACCTACATGAAATGTGTTTGTGCTTCTCAGAATTTGGAATAAAACTTCAAAAACACTAAAGCAAATCAAGAAAGGCTTTTGTTTGAATTAGTTTAGTAAATCTTGTTTAATAGATAAGAACTTCCAGATATTACCTCAATTTGTTGACTTTCATGGTATCAAATAACTTGAATCTGCTGACACATATAGTTGGATAGGTAGCCAAACAGATCTCAAGCATATAAGTTTGCAAGACATCAAAAAATTCCAGAAACCAGCTTTTCTGTAATACACTGTTGACAACTTCAACTCCCAAATTTACAACGTAAGTATGAAACACCAGCACTATCAAAGAATTCATCCATCCCTGTAGAGAGGACTTCATGTTTGTCTTGATACTGGACTCTACTTTCACCAAACAACTACAAAATTGAATATACATGTGCAGACCAAATTCTTTGTTGTCTGCTTGGCTGAAGTCACGAGGAACAAAACTAAAGACTACTTTCTTGTTTTTTTGGTTTGTTTTTTGATAAAAACACAAGTTTATATTATATAAGACAGGAGTAAAGATGCAAAAGCACAGAGTCAAGTCATGATGGGCTGATTACATAAAGCATATGAAAGGAGCATACAAAGAAGTCTAGATGCAAATTTTTCTGGAACATAGTTAAAACAAAGCATAACATAGTATACCAGAAAGCGGTTTTGACAAAGAGAATGGCAAGGATGACCATGTCAGCATCAGTTAAAGACCATGCTTTCTTGTAAGTGCAGCTACAATTCGTTGTAAACTTTTGATCTCTGCATTCCTTTGTTCAAGTTCCTTTTTTAGTCTTTCTTTTTCCTCCAAGTGAACACAACCATTGCATTCTTTCTCCAAATCATTCTGCATGAAATTTTCCTGATTTGTGTTTTTCTCATACTTGGTTTTCTTTCGATTGTGGAAGGTCTCTTGTGTGTCATATTTAGAAATATTATCACTGATATCATTGGATGTATTTCTTGTTACAATAGGATCATTGCTACAATCATACATCTGAGAAGTTGAAACTTCCTCGTCTACAACATTCATCTTACGTATGCGGATGTTCATGTTTGCACCTTTTTTGGATCCTCTTTTATGAAACCATACACATTTCTGAGGGTGACCATATGAGTCCTGTAAATTCCAGAGAAAAGATTTTGAGAAAAATAATGTCATCCTTTGCACTGAATACCATCAAGTATTGAATGAAAATAAATATATCTCTCCAACTAATCTTGATCAAAATATGAGATAACATCCTGCGAAAAAGATACAGTTTCTATAACTACTTTAACTAACCATTAAGTAGAGAGAATGTACAAAATATGCCACAATATTTTTGCAGATAAACATGATTTGAGAAAAGACCGATAACACAGGAGAAGTACATCATCTGGAAAGAAACATGGTATGTTATAAACATCTTTTGTCAGATAATTTTCTTGCACTGGAGGTGATTCTATGTAAGCTCACAAAGCTATTCTATACAAACATTATTTTGTTGCATTTTTTAAACAAACAGATTTCGTGCACCTTGCGTTTGATATGAAAAATAATGTCACACTATGTAACATATTGGAAATAGTTGATAGGATGCAAAAGAAAATGAGATACTTGCCATATTAAAGACATCAGATTTCCACAGTCCATAATATTGTTCAGTCGTGTGTTTCTGGATTAAACTGTGTATAATTAGTTACCATCAACATTTCGGATCACACTCCATGATCCATCATCGGGATGTAGAGAACTGTAGGATAGAATGATGAATTGCAGTCCAAGAAAAAATAAATAGGAGAGGGGTAAGAGTTAGTGCGGAGAACGAGGAGTCAAGAGAAGAGAGGAAGAGTAATAAGAAAAATAATAAAAAAGTGCAATAAATAAATAAATGTAAAATTAATATATAAGGGTGACTAATCTAATAATACTAAGTTATAACAACATAACAAGAAAACTAAACAACAAACAAACACACCCAAAAGCAATATAAATAATATGTATACAAATATATATATATCAATACCTGTATATAGATATCTATATGTGTATATATATCTATGTATATATATATATATATATATATATATACAAGAAACGAAAGAAATAAAACAAGAGCAAGCAAAGAGCGAAGAAAATGTATATATATATACAAGAAACGAAAGAAACAAAACAAGAGCAAGCAAAGAGCGAAGAAAATGTGTGTGTATATATATATAAACAAGAAATGAAAGAAACTAAACAAGAGCAAGCAAAGAGAAAATAAAAAATAAAAACAAACCGCCAAATAGATAAAAAAGGGGGTAAATAAAGACAATAGGAAAAGGGAGAAAGGCCAATATCAAAGAAGCATAAGCAAAAACTAAGAAGACAACCCGAAAGGAGACCTAATGGTGCCCGATATATATATATATATATATATATATATATATATATATATATATATATAAGAAATGTAAACACAAATGAAACATGGAGAAAAAAACAGGAACAAGGAGGAACGAGTAAACCAAGAAAGACAACAAGACGAAAGGCATAAATAAAAATACAAAACCAAAAGAAACAAGAGGAACAAAGAACACAAAAAGAAAAATACCAGACAAGTGAGACCACAAGAACAACAACAAAAAGGAGGACAATACACGGACAAGAAAGGAGAGAGAATGTGTGTGTGTACAAACCTACAGACAGATTAACAAACAAATAGACATACCAACAAGCCAACAAATAAACACGCAAACAAACCTACTTGCCATATACCATATAATAAAGAAAAATCAAGCGTTTAATTCCCAGCTATGGGAGAATGCCATTCATAGAAAAGTACCATTTAACATTGATAAATCAAATATTATTCATCACTTTAGAAACATAACTAAAAAGAGAGAAATTCCACTGATTTCTATATTTTTCATATCTTCTTCGTTTGGCTTAGAAATTCCATTGTTTTATATATTTTTCATAGTTTTTACTGGAGAGAGCTTTGGGAACTGTACCAGATATATTCAGTACAGATCCCACCGTATTTAGGTTGTATCCCACATGAATATGTATCAAGTTATCTGGATAGGGGTTGATCTGGTACAATGGTCACAAAGTGTAATCCTCTAATGCCTTCGAAAAGTATTAATTGGCATTGCACCCTCTTGATCATATGAAAGAAAGAAAGAAAATATAATAATGTCCACAAATAACAAAAAATAGATCAAAGGGACTGGAACATACAGCAGGAACAATAACAAGGGATTATGTAATGTCCCCCTTTTGACATTAACAGAAAGTGGGGTCCATTTCTCTAATCCATAGCATTGAGTGAGTGGACTGGCAGCATAGGAGTAGCAGATAGATAGGACTGTAGTTTCTTTCAGTTAGAGTGAGTTAAATAATGGAATAAGGCAGATGAGTTGGTCTCAAACCTGTCAGTTAACATCTGGGATTGCCACCTATTGATGGACTTATCAGTTAACTACCACCGATTGAGGGATGGACTTGTCAACTAACTGCCATCGATTGAGGAATGGATTGCCTATGATTGAGGAATGCAGAAAAAAGGGGAAAGCATGGAGTATAGAATGCATTGAAAGCAAATGGGAAGGCAATTCAGAAATTTGGAAACAAAAAATCAACTTCATTCTCAGGCTTGTGGCGGTGTCACAGCAGCTAGTGGCATTTGGGGACAAAACCTTTTAGGCATGGCAATCAAACTATCTTAGGGACGGAAACACTCAAGGAACATATATCAGATCATTGTGGGGATGGAAACCCTCAAGGAGCAGGTCACGATTCAGAGTGACTCTAAAACATCAGAGGTGTTCAGATTTGCATATGTATCAGACTATATGTTTAGATTTATAAGTTGTATCAGACTGGTAGATTTCAAGTTATATGTGTGTGTTTGAATAAAATATAAAAAATACAAAAAATATTTATTGTTGTAGTATTTCTGTGTTTGTTATTATGTATGCATTTAGTTGAGGTTTTTGCAGTGGTATCAAAAGCTAAGGCCTAGCCAGCCTGAGAGAATTATATTAAAAAATAATAGTTACTACATGTCAGTGAATGATAGAGAAATCAGAGATCAACTTTGGGAACAAAGGAAGCAGAAAATGTCACACAAAGATAAAGAGCAGAATTTTTTTTAATGTGATGAGATTCTTGAAGGATGGGCAGCAACAACTCATCAATCTCTTCCTCCAGAGTATGCAAGGTAAGGGAACCAAAGAACCAAACCATGCCCGTAACTGCATAGTTGGAAAACTCAACTCGCCAAAAAACTCGGCAAGCCCAAAATTGGCGAGTCAAAAAAAAACTCGGAGAAAACTCGGCAAAAAACTCGGGAACTTAAAAAATTGCTTAAATTTCATTAGAAACGCATTTTTTTTGCAAAATTCAATGACAAGATGAATCCAATGAGTCCATAAATGAGTACAAAAGTGTTTTCCATTAAATTTGATTGACTTTAATGCAAATTGATTACAAAATCGCATTCTCATGCGGAATCTTGTTGGCTGAAAGCCTGATAGTCTGATAGAAATTACAATAGATAGCTGAAAATGAAAATAGTAAAACTAGAAGTAAATACTAAATACAACATATTACACCTTCCTCTTCCCTAATTTAGTCAAAGCTAGGGAAGAGGTAGATGCTCTAGTCCTGCGAGTATGAGGTGTTGGTGGCTCCTCAGTTGGCATGGAAGGCTATGGCTGAGGCTCGACCACCATCCTGGAAATATCTGGCTCTGGCAATGACTCCTCATCCTCATGAATGTCCTCCAACCCTACATCTCCTGTTGCACCCACATCCTTCATTGCCTGTCTCTCTGAAGAATCTCGTCTGCGGTAAACAATGGAGGTTGCTCATCCCACCCTGTCCAATCACTGTAAGGATCTATCTCATCCAAATCAATAGGATCCAGTGATTTGTCCTCTACTCTTTTTGTGCGTAACCAAAGGTTGTATTGCACAAAGACAAGGCCATTGAGGCGCTTTTGAGCTAATTTGTTCCTCTTCTTGGTGTGAATGGCCTCAAACAAGGTCCAATTCCGCTCACAACTGGATGCACTACAAAGCTCCTATTTTCCATGCCTCAAAATTGCAAAATCATGTCAAATTCCACAGCATTTTACTAAGGGGCCCTTGTTCTTTCACCCTGATGCATGCTCCTAAAACCCTGAATTTGGCTAAGTCTGAAACCCTGAAACCCTGAAAAATTGGTTAAGTCTGAAATCTGATGGATCCTCCAAAATCTAGAATCTGCATGTTAAATCCCATGGATCCGGAACCTATCTCAAACATTTTGACAATATATTTCAAAATATTTAAAGTATAACAAATTCAATATACAAACTTATACTTAAATGTATTTTGAAATATACTATCACGACCCTGTTATGCTTTTACCTGCGCAGGCTACGAGTCTCTGTCAAAAACTCGGCAAGTCTCGCCGAGGTTTCGGCAGAGACTCAAAAAAAAAACTCTGAGTTTAAGTCAGAAAAACTTCGCCAAAGACTCGCCAAGTTTTCGGCAGAGACTCAAAAAAAAAAACTCTGCAAGTTTAAGTCAGAAAAACTCGGGAAGGAAAATAACTCGCAAGTTTTCCTTGACTCGGCGAGTTTTTGGCGAGTTTTCCATCTATGCCCGTAAGTCTCTAGATAATGGTGCACAAGGAGAATCTTCATCTTCAGTAGAGAACCAAAACATTGTAATAACCACCCTAACTTTTTTTTTAAAATTTTAACTGAAATGAAGATGCAACCATGCAAACTCTTCAACACCTTCTAATCACTCAGATCCCAATGTGGGCAAGGAGAGAGCATACAGTGCGTTGGATCTACACAACTATCCAATGTCACAACTAGAGGGTATGCATTTAACACACTAGGCGGCCATGCCGTCCACAATTTGTGCTTATAGAGCAGAGTGGTCGATGCAACACAAATGATCACACTAGGCGATAGAGCCGACCACATATGCACTTATTCGGTGGAGTGTGATATGCAAACAGAATAAGTACACAAGGCGGCTAAGCCGACCTTATCAACACTTCTTTAGTGGACGTGTGCAATGCAAGCCACTGGATTGATTAAAGCTTGATCAAACCAAAATGGTCGATTACATGCAAGCTTGTTCATGCCAAAACGGGTTGAAATATGAGATGCTATATTATCTGGCGGTAAACCGTCCAATTTTACAATATGCAATGCAAGATAATCAAGCCTCCGGCAGTACTACCATCCGAGGTTGTAACAACATGATTTGCCATTCATATTTCATCATGAATTACAAGTAAATGGCAAGTAACATCAATATATTCTATTCTGAAATTTATATCAGACTGCTGCAAAACATCATAAGCAATGAGATCTCAATGAAAAATGAAGGAAAACATGCTGAAATCATCAACAACTGAAAATACAGGAAGTATACCACTAGTAGAAGCCACAAACTAAAACTGGAAGGTCTGATTGGAGCTGTTAATACTGATATCACTGCCAATCTGCACTGTACTGTTCTGATATGAAAATGGCAGTATTGCTAAACCCTAACCAGCAGCATAAAATCATCAAAAACCCACCAAATAACACAAAGACCACTCCAAAAGCTCAATATTCATCAAAATCCATCCAAGGTGCCAGCATACATAGCAGAAATCCACAGCAAAGAGGGGCAATTCTCCCTTAGACCCACATGCCCAACATAAGGATTGGTATGGCCTGTGCTCGGGCCGTACTATCTTCTCTATAATGAAAAATACACTGCTAAACTCTCCAAATCTGCACATAAAACACTTACTACAGCAGGCATCCAGATGAAAATAGAAGTTTCAGTCACACTTGAAACCAATTTGCATGGAAAACAACAACATCAAACCCCCAAAAAGGTACGACAATCTTGTAGCAAGTGGTACGACCAGCCAAGAAGGGAAAGACTTCTCACAACCAAAAATCAAACACAAACTCAAAAATAAACTCTATGATCAATCTTCAAATCTCTCACCAAAATCACACATTAAAATCATAAAACATCAAACTCCATGATAGCTCTAATGTGATTCCTGTAGTGAAACCACCATAACCAGCTGGGGGGTTTCGTCACTGAAACCAGTAATGTCAAGAGGGTTTTCATCCTCAAGGGATTTTGAGAAGAACATAGGTTCTCTCCATATGCAAAGCAAATTCATAACATCGCTAACCTCACAAATAAGCTCCAACACTCCTATTATAACTTTTTGGAGTGAATATAATATTACTTTTTCTTAATCCCTCCAAAAACTCCTTTTTGAAAATAAATAATAAACTTTATGGAGCACATTCTCCCTTTTTGCCTAGCACCCGCCTTTTGTGAGCACAACTTAAAACACTTTTGATTAAATAATTAAAACCTTAGTTGCCTTTTGATTTTTTCTTCCTTTGACAACTTGAGTTATAATTATTAATAATTAAATTACTCATCCAAGTTGCAGAAAGCATCAAAATGTGATAATTATGAAATTTTGATCATACCATGATATTACTGAAGTCAAATGACGATGAACTAAATCAACTTGGTGCCAACCTAAAAATATCTTGCCTCTCCACTAAGTTTGGAGAGCTCCCAAAAGGTTGGAAATGCATTCTGAAAACATCACGGGGCTCAACAAGATCTCTTGAACTCATTGCCACCAACAAAATTATTGCTTTAACCAATCCTGTGCTCCCCAAGAACATTGTAGTTCTCCCTTGCATCCCAATTAGCTTACAAGAAAACTCAAAAATAGGCTGATTGTTCATAAACATGGTTATGCTTGAGAAGGGGACATTACAAACACCCCAATGAAATCAATCAATGGTACTGGACTACCAAGAGTCGTTATTGAAAAAAGAAGCCATGTCACATGAAGAGGATATGGATGACCAATAGGATGAGGACTTCGGTGCTCTCTATATTGAATACGACGCAAAAAAAGTGTTGAGTTTTGAGCAACCATCTCCTTCATGAATTTTTGTATATTGAAGTCAACAACCAAAATCAAGAGTGGAAGTAGACCCACCATGAACTAACCTCGCAAAAAAAATTGCAAAGCAGATTGGGGAAGCTCACGGCCCCCTCATTTGATGGATCCAACAAAGTCTCAGCCCAAGCATGGATCCAAAAATTGAATACTTACTTCTCACTAAGCCCTATGAACAAGGACGAAGCATTTAAGTTTGCAATCCTTCACCCAAGAGGAGTTCCACGAGTGGTGGTATCACAAGTTAGTCACTTAGAGGCGCAGTCTTATCACCACCTATGAGGAATTTTGTAGGAGGTTGACCAATAGATTTGAGAGGCAAGACCCTGAAGAGCACTTTAAAGAGTTGGCACAACTATAGCACCAAGGCCTAGTGGATGCGCACGTGGTTTATTTTCAAAGAGTAGTTGTGATGGTACATAACATGTCCGAGAGGCATCTAACTTTCCTCTTCATGGAGGGGTTAAAAAATCCCTTCAAAGACCTATTTAAAGCCATTGAACCTGATTCATTGTAGGCAGCCATCAAAAGGGCCATGACATTGTGACCATCTAACTGCCTTATCTTCCCTTCCTCTAAATTGTTGACATTGGAGACCATTACACCTATCAAATCCTTCAAAGAGTTCACCCCTAAAGGTCTGACTACAGGAACACCACAACCAGAGCAGAAGACTGCGCACAAACCATTTCCGTAGAGATTGGGGGCTGCACCCTCTCAACCCATGGATCAGCAAGAGACGGGACACACCTTTAGGACCCGGTATCTCGGTGACATGACCCACAAGGAGATGAAGAGGAAGTAGTTATGCTTCAGTTGCAAGGAGCCTTGGGACCTAACACATAGGTGCTTGGGTAAGGGACAAGTACATTTGATTGAGGTGAACCACTACTCTAATACCACTGTAATGTCCCCAATTGGTTATTTTTGCAATATTCTGATTTTTTTTATATTTTTGTGAATTTAGAAAACCAAACCAAACCAGAACAGCAAATTAAAATTGGAAACCAATGGCTGGAAACACTAATAAATCCTCATATGCTGATGTACAACTTCACAAACATTATAATTGACAAATTTGAATTATATGATCCAAATATAGTTGCTGATGTATTCCCTAGATTGTCAAATAACACTCAGATCTGAACTAAAATAAGTATGTCAGCATTATTTCACATCAAACACCAATTTTTGGAACCTTTAGAAAAATTATTTTTATTCAATTGCAACTCCTGGAAGTGATTACAAATGATGGAAAATTATTTCCAGAATTACAAACCCACTCACTAGATGACAATGACTGAAATATGTTGAAATGTTGATAGTACGACTACTAAAAATACCACTAAATGCTGGTATGGCTACTAGAATAGGTGGTGGCTAGAAATGTACAACTGGTACATGACTATACAACCGCGACAAAGCTATAAATAGGCATAAACAACATCAACAAACTCTCTCCAAGCAATCGCTCCTCAATGCAAGTGATATGCAATAAATAAAATATTTGTACGGCCCCTCCAATGACTACTGCAAGTCTGTACGGCTCCTCCACTGACTGTTGCAGATCTGCACAGCGGCAATAAATTATTGGTATGGCTGGTAATAACCCTGTACGGCTAGGTAAAAATGAATGGAGATTGGTACAAATTTGATAATGATGTCTTATGGTCCCAAAATAATCTCCCCTTTGTTGGCGCACCTCCAAACAACCTAAAATTAGGCGATCAACATGCAATAAATGATGAATAACTTTGTGAATTAGCAAGATAACCTTCAAAATTCATGAACAAATATTTGTTTGTGAATCCAAATCAATAAGCCCCTAAAATTTCACACAAATCGTTGAATTAACTCAACATGCAAACCCTAGGTGGAATTTGTCAATGCCAAAAATGAGGGTTTTCCTCCTCACGTTTGGAAAACAAGAGCCAAAAGGGTTTTCATCCTTCTGGATTGCTGAAAACAGTCAAGGGTTTTCATCCTTGGATGCCAAAACAACCAATGAAAATGCCAAATGAAATCTTGATGATCAATTGAAAGCCAAGTGCCCCCTTTTAAACATTTCCAAATTAGACCCATAATTAAATTCCCTCGAAAATAGTATTTAAAAATACTTTTTTTTTTTTTAAATTTTATTTTATTTTTAATATTTAAACATACTTTTATTTAATACTAGTGTTAAAAAAAAATTTATTTTATTTTAATAATATTATTTAACTTGCCCCTTAAATTAAAAATTACCGAGCCCAACTTAAAATAATTATAATTTATTTCGCTTATTTTTCCTCCCAACGTACGGGAAATGGAAATAGGCTAGAGGTCTTCTCCATGGCTCTATTTCGAAAAAGAGGGCATGACAGTCCGTTCTCCCCAAAATTGTTTGCCCTCAAGCAATTGTAGATTAGGATGATCAAGAATCTCTACACCTTCCCAAGTAGCATCCTCTAACGGAAGACTCCTCCAACGCACCAAATACTATGTTATGCTTCTATTCCTCAACTTCTCACATCAACAATAGCTTCTAGCACCAAAATCAACTTACCCTCATCATCGAATAGTGGCAACTCTGTAAAAGAAGTAATATGTTGACCTAGTGCCCTTTTGAGACATGAAACACATTATGGATCGTGCTATGCACTGGCAATTCAATATCATAAGCAACCTCCCCGATCTTCCTCAATATTCTGTAAGGCCCATAAAACTGTGGTTTGAGTTTTCCTCTCCACTCCTTTTGAGAGAAGATTGTCTATAGGGCAGCAACCTCAAGAAAATCGTATCTCTCATCTCAAAAGTCCTCTCCAAATGGTGGCAGGCTGCATACAGCTTTTGTTGATTTTGTGCTTGTTGTAGATTCTCCTTAAGTGCTCTTAAGATATTTTGGCTTTCCTACACCAAATCTTTTGCCCCAAGCACTCTCCTATCTGGGACAACCACATCTAAGGAAGGTGGAGCATCATACCCATACAAAAGCTTTGAATGGAGACATACCTATGAACATGTGATGTGAAAAATTGTAGCAATGTTCGCTACGATAGAGTAATCTAATCCATGCCTTCTACTACCCTACTACATAATTCCTCAAATATCCCTCAATCCACTTATTCACAATTTATGTTTGCCCATCCATTTGAGAGTGATAGCTAGTGCTAGGAGTCAACTCTATACCTGTCAATCAAAAGAGCTTTTGCCAAAACAAGCTAAGAAATTGGTGTCCCTATCACTCACTACACCTCTTACAAACAAATCAACGACCCGTTGTGCTTTGAACTCTGAAGATACAGCAAAGAAATGTGCATACTTGGTGATTCTATCAACCACAACATAGATGCAATCCTTACCCTAAGCTCGTAGAAGTCCAATGATGACATCCATAGACACGCTCTCCCATTTTTTATTCGGAATAAGCAAGGGCTGCAAAAATCCTACTGGAAATACCTACTCTATCTTATTTTGTTGATATGTGATTCACTCCCTAATGTGCTTAAGGACATCCTCCTTGAGTCCTTTCCAAGTGAATCTCTCTCATACCTTCTTATAAATTTTGTAGTACCCTAGATGGCCTACCAAAGGTGTGTCATGAGCTTCCTTCAAAATCCTCTCCTTTACCTTAGACTCAAGAACAAGATACACTCTATCCTTGTAAATGTAAGAACCCTAACTTGTTCTAATTGATTTTTTTCCCTTGCTGACCTGAATTTTCTGATTTAGTTTTCTTGCAACACACTTGGTATTTTCAAATTCCACTTTCACCAATGAGTTTAGAATATCATGTAGATGGAAAGGTTCAAATATAATATGAAACAAATACCAAATGATGAAGTTATACTCAAATCATATCAATCAAAACACGAGAATGGCATACCCAGAAAATGTTGATGGTTTCTTATTGATTGAACAAGATGATTGCAAATAGATGATTGGCTGTAGCTTACAATCAGATAATCTGATCTAAAAATCAGATTACATACAATATGCAAAAATGCCCAAAATATGTACCAAACCCTAGCCAAAAGATTGTAGAAGGAAACCCTAGAAAGCCTTGATGAAATACCCTTCAATCCTTGACTGAAATATGACTGTAGCAGCACTGTTTCAGGTCTGATATGACTGATAATAACTCTAATATAGCTGATATGCAATCTGTCCACAAACCCTAGTCCAAAACAATGCAAAATCCTCTTCAATTTGGAACAATATAGGTAGATATTGAGCTGATTATGCCTTGGAATGATGTGAGATGATTAAACCCTTGAATGTATGACTTATATATGTCTGATCCAGTCTGATATGCACCTATACTTGACTGAAAACTGCCCAGAAATGTTGAAACTCACTAAATCTTGCAAAAATAGCCCAAATTATGAAATCGCCTATCCTAGAAAAGTGGTGATTTGGCCTAGTTTGCCTCCAATGACTGAAATATGATGAAATATGACTGATGACAAATCTGAAACACAATTATTAGCAACTTGTGATGAAATTCCAGCCAACACACAAAATAAAATTCCTCAAGATTGAAGCGCCAATATGCCAAAATAAAGTGATTTGTCTCTAGAAGCCAAATATCAACAAAATGCAATCAAATATGCCTTATTCTTCAAACCCTAGCTTTCAAGGTCCTAACTCCATTGAAACATGTCAATTAAGCTCCATGATGAACTCCATGTGAATTCATCTCATGATTCTCATCATAGTGGAATGGGAGCATCACCAAACCACAAATGCCAAGGGAACACCACCTTGAGCAAACTGAAATTCAATTCCAACCAAGAGAAAACTCTCAAACACAAAATTTGCCAAAGATTCAATAGTTCCAAAATGAAGCCAAATGCCTCTATTTATCCTCCTCTCACCATAGGCGTCCCAATTAGCTAAATTATGAAAACTTTCAAATCCACCAATGAAATGCAATTTTCAATTTGACAATTTTAAATGAATTGCACCTTTCAACCACCATCATTAAAAAACCCAATAAAAACAATAATATTTTATTATTTTCCTTATCTCTCCTCTAGACACTTTGGACACCCATCCTTGGAATAATACAATAATATTATTTTATTATTTCTTTTGCCTCTTCACCCTAGGCGCTCACCTTGGAAAATAATATTTTTTATTATTTTTAACTCTTCCTTATACCTCCAATTTGGACGCCCAACAATAAAATATTTAATATTTTCTTTTTAAAACTCACCTTCTCTAGGCTCCAAAATTAGTATTATTTTATTTTTTTCTCCTTATTTCCAAGAGCCAATTTTCTCCTTGGGTAAATAATATATTTTTATGAATTTTGCCTTTTTCCTTTTGGGTGTCTATTCCCACAAATAATAAAATAATATTTTATTATTTTTTATCTTCTCCTTGGGCGGCGATTTTAGGCATCATAAAATAATAAAATATAATATTTTATTAATTATTTTTCTCCTTCCTCCTTGGCATCAATCCCTTGGGAAAAATAATTAAAATAATGAAAGAACAATTGAGGATTGCATTTTCTATCTTCTCACCTTTTTCAATCTTCAAGTTGTCCAACGTTTATTTTTCCCATCCTTCACTTTTTGCCTTATAATATTTTGGCTATATGAAAAATATTATAAAATAATAGTTAGCTAAAATCTACTGATCCACGGGGTCCCCCCCGAAAAAGGTGTCGTTTCGGAGACGGGGACGTTTCCGAGACCGGGGGACGTCAGGGAAACGTCCCCCCCCGGTCCCCCGGGCGCATCAGAAGACGTTTCTCATTGGGGGGACGTCTGGACGTCCCCGAATCTTCCAGGCGCCCCCCCTCGAAACATATATTTGTTTTTTTTGTTTAGGTTTTAACTTTTACTTTTCATTGTTTTGAAGTTTTCATTCACTTCACCGGCCTGTTCGCGTTCAAGGAGATTACTGCGTTTGAACTTTGATTAAATTCTGCCTCCGTCGAATCACAGGTACTACTGAGGCCCGAGGGTTTTATTTTGGGTGATTCGTAGAGTGAATGCCTCAAAGAGATGGCATCGCGTGGGATATCCCACGCGATGCCATCTCTTTGAGGCATTCTTTTTGATATGTTTTTTATGCTGCAATAATAAACTGTGAACAATCTTATTGGAAGTGCGGCCATTAATACCTTACAGGCTTACAGTCAAATGTTTGTAGTAACGTTCCTCTGAAGAACAGAGAATGCCTCAAAGAGATGGCATCGCGTGGGATATCCCACGCGATGCCATCTCTTTGAGGCATTCAGCGTTTTTTAAAACGTTTTTAATTTCGGATTTCCATTTGGCATTTCCTAAACTTCCAGTTCTAAAACGGTAAAACCTTTTCGACAAATCCATTTTGTGCATATCCTGCAATCGTTGTAGTGCCTGCGTCTCCCTACCTGCGTCAAAATGGGAGCTTTGGTTATTTTTAAATTTTTTTGATAAAGGATAGAGGAATTTTGTCAGATGTTGTGGTTGCAGCAACTGCACTGTTACACTGTAGAGTGTAGTCTGTATGCACATTGCAAACCCAAAGTGGAAGCAGCAAGCACAGACAAGGCACATGAACTGTTTGACAGAATGCCTCAAAGAAATGTGGAAGCTCCGAAGCATAGACAAGGCACGTGAACTGTTTGACAGAATGCCTCAAAGAAATGTGGTCTCCCTCAAAGAAATGTGGTCTCTGCATAGACAAGGCACGTGAACTGTTTGACAGAATGCCTCAAAGAAATGTGGAAGGCTGGAAGCATAGACAAGGCACGTGAACTGTTTGATAGAATGCCTTCTGTCAAGGTGTGAACACTGAAAGCATAGACAAGGCACGTGAACTGTTTGACAGAATGCCTCATTCTGTCAAACAGTTCACGTGCCTTCTCTATCACAGTCTATGCTTCCACTGTTCCACATTTCTTTGAGGCATTTTGTCAAATAGTTCATGTGCCTTGTCTATGCAGACTGCAGAGACCACATTTCTTTGAGGCATTCTGTCAAAGACTCAAACAATTCACATGCCTTGTCTATGCTTCCACATTTCTTTGAGGCATTCTGTCAAACAGTTCACGTGCCTTGTCTATGCTTCCACTTTGCATACACATCTAACAGGGCAGTTGCAACTACAACATCTGACAAGTCACAAAATTGAAAATTCCTCTATCCTTTATGTTTTAGATGGATGTCCAACTCCATACCCTATTCCAAAGCTCCCATTTTGACACAGGCAGGGAGGATGCTAGGCTGGCAAAGGTTGTGGAATTCCGAATTTGGCTTTGCACCAGCCAATTGCATTTGCAGCTTGCTTTAACAAATCCTGCAATCATTTTGTGCATATCCTGGAATCATTGCAGTCCATGAGACCACATTTTGATTTTTGAATTTTTCTGATTTTCATTTTTAAAAATTTTTTCTTAACAATGAAGTTGTACATTGTTTTAACTTTTTTCAATTTTAATTTTTGATTTTCTTTTGCAGGCTGCAGCATCATCATCATAATGAGTTCACAGTCACACAGCATAAGTGACAATGAGGATAGAGAGGTTGAAGTTCACAGTGAAAATGACTCATCTCAATCTGATGATCGAGATCCTGATTTTGATTTAGAAGGGGAGGGTGAACATGCCTCAAATACTCGATCTCACTCTCAAACTGACACAAGTTCCGTTGGGAGTAAAGCTCGTGATAAGTGCCCTTCACAATTCCTTCAAAAATGGGCCAAGGGCCC
This sequence comes from Cunninghamia lanceolata, assembly GCA_027924645.1. NCBI lineage: Eukaryota > Viridiplantae > Streptophyta > Pinopsida > Cupressales > Cupressaceae > Cunninghamia > Cunninghamia lanceolata. Next base: position 2,815,890 of record BSBN01001254.1, read on the forward strand.
CTTTGATCCAAAATCACCTTTAAAACAATTTGCATCTAAGATAGAAGCAAACCCTGCGGCAAAGGGGGGGGGCACTAGAAAATGGAAGTGCAACATATGTAAGCTTACATGGTTTGGAAGCATTACAAGAACTAATGCTCACCTTCTTCTTGTCCGAGGCAAAGGTGTAGATGTATGCAAAGTTGTGGATGGTAACTTGAAGTTCAGGGCTGAAATATTAAAATTATGGGGTTGTAAAGAGGATGAAGCATCACCTTCTGTTATGTTGCCACAAAGGAGTAGGGGTGATCAAATTTCTAGTGCTACTTTGCAGACTCAAAGGCCACCAAATCCATCCAGTTCAAGTGCAACACAGCCTAAGGGGAAACGTAAGATGGCATCTTCACAACCATTGGCAGATTTATTCAATGTGCAAGCAAAGGATGAGGCAGATGATGCCATTGGCAAATTCTTCTTTGCTAATGGCATTCCATTCCATGTGGCTCGCTCTCCTTATTATAAGGAAGCTGTGTCAAAGATAATAAGGGCAGGACAATCATATGTGCCACCAGGGGAGACTAAATTGAGGACAACAATCTTGGATCAACACTATTCCAAGATTAATATTTTGATGGAGAAGATGAAGAGAACCTGGATCACAAGTGGATGCAGCATAGTCATGGATGGGTGGACGGACATTAGGCACCGTCCACTCATCAACATCATCGTTACATCTACAGCGGGCCCTTATTTCCTTAGGGCTATTGATTGTTCTGGGCATAGCAAGGATGCCCATTATCAGTTCCAGATCCTCAAGGATGCTATAGAGGAGGTTGGGCCACAAAATGTGGTGCAGGTAGTGACAGATGCGGCCCATGTGTGCAGAGCTGCAGGGAAGTTGATTGAGGCAGCCTATAGACATATTTGGTGGACTCCTTGTTGTGTGCATGCTATGAATAATGCACTTAAGGACATGGGTAAAATCAGTTGGATCAAATTAATTGTCAGTGATGCTAGAGATGTGCAGATGTTTATCTGCAATCACCATACTTCACATGCACTTTTCAGGTCCTTCTCCAAGAAGGAATTCCTGAAGCCTATAGAGACTCGGTATGCATCATATTTTATTCTCTTGGAGAGGATGCTTGAGTTGCAAGAGCCATTGCAACTAACGGTAATGACAGCAGAATGGAACCGATGGCCTGAGTTAAAGACACACAAGGGATTGAGGGTTAAGGAGGTGGTGACGAATGATGTCTTTTGGGCTGATGCCAAATATATTGTCTCCATCATTCAGCCAGTCTTCACAGTTATTAGATTTGGGGATTCTAATGCACCTTCCCTTGGAGAGGTATATGAGTGCATTGATTCCATGCTTGATCAAATGAAGACTATTGTGCGAGAGAAGGACCCCACAATGCAATTCTACACCGAGCATATTCATCCAATCATTCAACGTAGATGGGAGAAGCTCAACACTCCCTTACACATGGCTGCCTATGCATTGAACCCAAAGTGGTACATACCTAGGCCCGGTAGAATCACACCTATACAGGATGCTGAGGTGAAGGAAGGGTTCATGAAGGCCATTGACAAAATGTATGATTCTACAGAGGCCAGCTTGCTTCGTACTAAGTGGTCAAAATTTGCCATTCTTTGGGGATATTCAGAGGCAGCCCAGATAGATTTGGAGACTGTCACAGGAGGACCCCAAGTTGTGGTGGACTATGCATGGGCCTAGATCTTTGATTACTACTCTAGCCATTCGTTTGCTGTCCCAGGTTTCTAGTTCTTCTGCTGCTGAGAGGAACTGGTCTACTTATAGCTTCATCCACTCTGTTAAGAGGAACAGGCTTACTTCTAGGAGGGCAGAGAAGCTTGTGGCTGTACATAGTTCCTTGCGTCTCATTGACCGCACCACAACTACATACAGGGAGAGTCCAGCAGCCAGATGGGATGTAGAGCCAGAAGAGCCATCACAGATAGATGAGGATGCTACACAGACAGGGCTGGTTGGTATTGGTTTAGATGAGCTTGAGCATTTGGGGTCCAGCAGTTCCAGTGATGACAAGATCGACATGGAGCTTGGGGATGATTAGATCATTCATCATTGGTGGCACCAAGCCATTAACCATTTTGGCATTACTATTTAGTATTTACTATTTACTATTTCAATATTTTGAACATTGTTGAAACTTGAAACTTGATTGTAATTATGAACAATGATTATGAAATTCAAATTATGAAACATCTAGTTCTCATTCCAATGTCTCACATTGTTTCAATGTTCACTAGTTCAATGAAATCATGGCAATGTGTTTAAACTCTAAACTTTACTTATTCCTTAGGCTTCTACAATTATACATCTTTTTATAACTAATTTTTCAAGTATTATATGTATTTCAGCGCGCCGCTCCCCCGCCGCCGTCCCCCCGCCGTCCCCAAATTTAGGCCCCCCCGCCCTCGAACCCGAAACGCGTCCCCTGCCGTCCCCCCGTCCCCGTCCCCGAAACTCCGTGGAACTATGCTAAAATCCCAAATAAAACAAGTATTGAGCCAACATTCTAGTTTTTCATCCTTCAAAGTCCAAACTCAACCCAAACATATGTCTAGCTCAAAAAGGGGACATTACAGTAAAGGATGAGCTCATTCGCCACTCTATACCTATCATCCTAAAACTTGGCCTCCAAGATATCATTAACAAATGCATTCTTAGCATACTCCGCTATAATGGAAACTCTCCAATCAGCAAAAATATTAGACAAAGAGCACAAATATGGTTTTCTAGATAATGCATCAACCACAACATTATTTTTCCCCTTAACATACTCAATGTCCAAATCATAAGCTTGTAGCTCACTTACCCAAATTTGCTACCTATCATTCAAATCCTTTTGGATGAGGAAGAACTTCAAATTGTTATGATCCATCTTCACTACAAATCAAATATTGCCTAAACTTAGCCAAAGCATGCATGATAGCCAACATCTCCTTATCATAAATGGAAATGCCCTTTTCTGATTTGTTGAGCTCCCTACTCTCAAATGCTATGGGATGCTTATTTTGCATCAAAACTGGCCCAATCCCCCGTAATATGCTACCCTTTTCTTTTTCTTTTTTTCAAAATCTTTAAGGTCTATCACAACACCATTAGAATTGAAATGCATCAATGAGTTCCTTCACACCTTTTGATCACCAAGTTCCCAAACGGGCGAGGTGAAAGCATACAAGTGGTTCAGGCTAAGCAATTATAATGCAGTGCAAATCAAATACAGCTTCTACTTATTCAGCAGGCATCCGCTTATTCAGTGGGAATTCACCACATTCAATGGGAGTAATGAAATTAAAAGCACAGGCACTTCCGCTTATTCAGCAGGAAGCCACACAATGAACCACTTATTCAGTCAGTTCCCACTGGCGCTAATACCATCCATCACTAGTTACAATGTTGATTAACATCAAAATAATTCAGACTTATAATCAAACCCTACTGCAATCACAAGATAAACCAAAGCTTGTCAAATTCATCAAAGAACATATTAGAAATGAAGCTAGAACTTGGGAAGCCTGCACACAAACTGATCAGCACCAAATTACTCAATAAAACCACCCCAAACTAATCACCATCACCAACAATCAATGTTGTTTCAAAACTCAAATCAAATCAGACCCCTGTAGCTGCTGTACGGACGGCCCAAAGAAGACAAATAGCTCATAATAACACCATGAACCACATGGATTGGTTCCCAAATTGGTACGGCTCCTATAGATGATGATCGCCTAGTCAAGGGAAGTGTTTAGCAACACAAATCAGACAGCGGCTTTCCTTGAAAACCTCACGCCCCACAGATGGTAGTACAGCCCCCTGCAAAAGGGTACGGCCCAAAAATGTACGGCCTGCATATCTTCACCTTAAAATCTGCCTCCAAACTCATCAATGATAGTCAAATGCAAGGTGATCAGCATAGGAAATATAATCAACCAAAATATTATTAAATGAACTTCACTCCTTTATCTGGTACAACAGCCTACAAGATGTACAGCCAGCTAGAAGGAAGCTTCAAAATCCCAAAAAATGATCAGCAACTCCATATTTAAAACACTCCAAAATATAATATGCTTATTCCAAACTTTCACCACCGGAACTGAACTTCTTCAAGAGGGTTTTTGTCCTCAAGAAGGTATGAAGAACTCACAAATTCATTCCTGCAGCATAACAATATAATCTTCAGTATAAAAACCAAACAATGAGCCCTCCCTTCACTTATATAGACACTTTGGAAGTTACACAAAAATATAATTATTTCTTGGAAATAATTACTTTTTCCCTCCAACTTAATTATTTCCTTTTTCCCATGTAAACGCGCTTACTTTGATATGCACAATCAAATAATAAAACATTTTCCCTTTCCAACGAGCTATAACACTTAGTCACTTTAATTTAATTCCAACTTTAGGTGACTTAAGTGAAAATAATAATAAAATAGCTCAATTAATCACCCAACTTATGGAAAATCCCAAACTGAAGCAAACTACAAAATAAACCATACCAACACCATCCAAGAGGTTTGGGATGGAGAATGATGCCACCTGGGTGACTTTCTAAAAATAGACGGCTTCTCCAAGAAGTTTGGAGAAAAACCCGGAAAGTCGAAAACACTTTTGAAAGCTGCACTGCAATCCTGAACATCAACTAAGGTCATTGTCAACAAAAGAAGTCAAAATTAATTGAACCAGAGCTCTCCACAAAACAAGGAGTTCCTTACCATACCAAATAGCCTACGGGAACTCAAATGAATAGGCTATTGGACCCACAACGGACTAGGCATGAGAAGGGGAGATTACATCCCCTCTCCTAAAGCATTACACTCTAATACAAAAGAAAGTGAAAAATCTAAAATAGCTAATACATGAGCTCATTACCTCCTTGAGCTTATCAAAAGTTCATTGTGCCGAATCAAACCAACGGAATGCTCCCTTCTTCGTCAAGTTTGTCAATGGTGCTGCCAACTATGACAATCCCTTAACAAACCTTTTGTAATAGCTACAAAGTCCAAAGAAACCTCTCAACTACGACAAAGTCTTAGGAGGGGGCCAATCTAGAATAGCCTATATCTTCTCATCATCCACTTGGACTCATTGGGCACTAATCTTATGGCCCAAATACAAAATCTCTGTCATCCCAAACTCACACTTAGATGCTTTGGCAAAGAGTGATTGTTGCTCTAAAATTCCAAGCACCTCATCTATGTGTCTCAAGTGATCCTCCCAAGTCTTGCTATAAATAAGTATATCATCAAAGAAAACCAACACAAATCTCCTCAACTGCTTAAAGAATACCTTATTCTTGCAAGGCTAGAATGTAGCGGGCTCATTCGTCAAACCAAAAGGCATGACCAAGAACTCATAATGCCCATAGTGACATCTGAAAGCTATCTTATGCACATCCTCCTCTCTAACCCGTACCTGATGATAACTCAATCGAAGATCAATCTTAGAGTACACCGCTCCATGTAGTTCATCAATCAACTCATTGATCCTAGGAATAGGGCAGTGGTACTTGATAGTCTTCTTGTTCAATGCCCTATAATCAATGCACATCCTCATAGTGCCATCCTTCTTCTTGACCAACACAACGGAAGATGCAAATGGGCTAGAACTTGGCCTTATGTGTCCCATGTCCAATAACTCCTTAATCGCCTTCTCAATCATTTCCTTATGCCTCCTAGGGTGGCGATAAGGGGTAATGATGACCAACTTGGATCCATCCTCAAGCTCAATAACATGCTGAAATCCTCTATCTGATGGCAATTTTGGAGGTATATCATTGAATACTACACCATGCTTTTCCAAAATAAACTGCATATTTACATGCTAAGACTTCTCACCTTCGGATGTCCCTATATTAGTGATCAAGAAATGAGTTGCCCAAGCCACTTGGCCTCTACGAAAATATCTCTCCATCCTCTTAGCTGAAACGACCCTAGGACCTCCATTTGAAATGCCTTGTAGTGTAACTTCCTTACCATCAACCTTAAATTTCAGCTCTATCGTTTAATAGTTTTGAGTGAACTCTCCAAGAGAATGCAACCACTGCACGCCCAAAACCATATCGGTCTCTCCCAATCCAACAACATAGAAATCATCTCTCACCTTATGCCTCCCTAATCAAACATTGAGCTACTAAATCTATTTGGTGCAAGGAATGGTGAAGCCATCAACCACTATAACATTAAACAACTCAAAATCCTTAGTGGCTAGTCCTCTCCTGAAGACCAAATCCTCATCAATGAAACTATGGGTAGCTCCACTATCAATCAACACTATAATCTTCTACCCATGTAGAACTCCTAACAGGAAACGGATGATATTTAGGAGCACTTGAAAGTGTAGCAAGAGTACCTCCTGAAACCTCTTCTTCCTTTGTTTCTTCTTGCTCTATCTCCTCAATCTTAGGCTCAAGATCCTCTGCCTCTGATTCTTCATCCAATATCACCTCTATGTAGTGTACCTATCCTCTACCAAGGCATTAGTGACCTGGCTCCTATGGCTCCTTGCAAGAGAAGCATAACTTCTTCCTCCTAAGTTGATTCCTTGACTCCTTTGTAATAACCCAGCTATATTTTTTTTGAAATTTTTACAATATAGAAAGATGTAAACGCAAACCCTCACACTTTCTAATCACCCAGATCCAATGTGAGCAAGGTGAGAGCATACGATGTTCAGAAACACTATCTAGAAGAATGCAATGCTCGGAAAGTAAATAGGTGGCATAGTCTGTTGGAATCGTTTGTCGTTGCACCAAAAGCTCAAGCTATCAACGCTCGCTACAAATACCAGACTTAACCCAGATCCACGAGAGGCTCATTGCCATGTCACGAATCCCAAGGTCAACGTTGAATGCCTCACTGACAAGGGGGCAGTTCACTGCCAACAATCCCCCCCTCAATGCAACCCGAGGGATTTGAACTCGTGACCCATGGCTCTAATACCAATTGTCAGAATCGTTTCCCGTTGCGCCAAAAGCTCGAGCTATCAATGCTCGCTACAAATGCCAGACTTAACCCAGATCCACGGGAGGCTCACTGCCATGTCACGAATCCCGAGGTCAGCGTTGAACACCTCACTGACAAGGGGGCAGCTCACTACCAACATAGTTGACCAAAGCATATAGGCAACATAGCCAACCAGATCAACACCTCTTCGACGAACAAGTATGCATGTATGTACTAAGTCACTGGCAAATTACAATAGGTTTGATCAAGCCAAATCGGCTAATAACAACAATGCAGGCCTAATCTAAAATAACCCTGTCCGAAATATTGCTTAAAACCCTCAATTAACCTAATCTTATTGTGATGACATTTCATCAAACACTTCATCTTAATGTTGTTGGACTTCTGAATTTTGTTTCTTTTTAAAATGAATGGTTTTATGATTACTTCAATCATACATCTTAATGAGCAAATAACAAACTCCTATGCATGGATCCAACATCAATTCCATGTAACTGATATATCAGTGATGTCAAAACAAAGATAGACTAGAATAGACTATTCAAATTAAAGATTTGAATATATAGATATAACTGTTATGTTCAGACCATCCAACTTACAAGAATACATCAGAATGGAATGGTAACATACATACTGCACTGTTTAATCAGGCACTTGTCATACTGTAACACTATAAATAGCAATACACCTCCTTCCGGTGGATACCCAGAAGATACCAATGACCAGCTATGTTCTTTGAAGAAGTTGTAACTATCCCTATTTCCTTTTGAATTATACTTGTCGATATCCTTTGAGATGGATGATGCTGGCTGCGGTTTCTCCTTATGGCCCGTTACCTTTTCGAACACAGTTGTCTTCTTAAAATGGAATCGAGTCTTGATGCAAAATATATTGTGACGCCTTACTCAGCCACGAGTTCCTTTTAATATTAAAGACACTGCTGGGATCCATGATAATATTATATCGTCTCTCTTTTATATGACTTCTGCCTCATGGGATCCACGTTGGTCATTGCACCACTTAAAATGCTAATTGTTGACTTCCAATGATGTGCTTGAGAATGAGATTGCTATGCCAAAACCCACGATTATTTTTATAGCCTGTAATCTCCTTATGGTGACAGCGAATACAAACCACTTTGCATTTTTTATTAACCACGATTCCAAATATGATCCACAAATATATATCTATCAAAGAATGTTGCGTTTCCTCAAGACTGTGATCCCTTTAGAATGTTTGGGCCCACTCATTCAAAGACTCTACATATATAAATGAAACTTCCATGTGAATCTCTACGTGATTCCCTTCAAGAATCTTTGACAAAGAATCTGCGACTCCTAAAGAGAGGCTCCTCTTATGTTTGATTCCGTGCCCAAGACAAAATTACTCTTGATGTCTTCACTTCAACGCACAATATGAAAACTGGAGCTTCTTTTCAAAACTCACAAAACTCCCTTCAGACGGTTGAGTGTAATAAGGGACCCACGCTGTCAGGTTTTGTCCCCTGGCTGCCAACAACTGTAAACTTTAAAACCCCAAATGACTTTTCAATGCATAAAACTGCCTTTCGAATATAATAGAGATCAATCCATCCAAACTAGACAGCCTGCTGAAACTTGTCAGAAATTGTCTGCTAAAGAGCGGCAGAATTCTCCTTTATCTTTAATTCTGAAAACTTATATATCTAAAATCTGAAACTTGTCTAGAATTCTTCACTCAATATGCAAGGGACTTCAATCAAAGACTTCAATGACTCTGCAACAATATATAACAATGGTCTCCGACCAAATATCGTAAAATTCAAGCAATAGTTGTAAACCCACAAACCTTAGCAGCTGTGCCCTGCAAATCGGCAATTCGTGCAAACCTTCATAACAAATCTTTGAAGTTCAAATGTGAAATTTGAAGTAATTTCACCTCCTAATGTGGTAAGAGATCATCTCCAAACCACTAGTAACCAAGGGATCATAACCTTGATACCAAGCTGAAACCAGGTACTTATCTTCAAACCAAAAACACAAACTAAATCATATCCAAATGATTCCCAAATGCTCCTTATAAAGCCTTCTTCAAATTAGGCCTGGCCTAACTTTATTAAATAAAAGTTTTTATGTAGACACCCAATTGAATAGGTCTGACCTATCTTTATTAAATAAAGGTTTTTGTGTACACAATGACATAAAGTTTTGGGTTGACTTAAGTAACTTTATAAAATACTTCTATAAAATAATTCAAAATTAGAACACTTTATAAAAAATAAACCCACTTAAGTTACTTTTACTCCTTATTCCAGCCAATTACTCATTTAGAATATGATAACCATATCAAATATGACCATCAAAAAAATGGGGACATCACATAATCAATGCCAAAACAGGTTGGACAATATGCAAATGCAATGGGTCTAGCGGTGAACCGACCAAGACCTTATTAAAATGAATTCAAGCTACTAGCAGTGAGCCATCCAATTTCTACAATCTGTTCAATATGCAAACTACTATCTAGCAAAAAACCATCCAACTATACAAACAAACATGTAATTGAGACTACTAATTAAACAAACTGGAACTCTAACAACACACAAATATAATTATAATCAAAAAGATATCAGTTGTTGCTGCAAAGATTAGTCCAAAATATTCAACAATATAAAATAATATCAAGCCCAAATGGTACGGCCTAACAGGAGGATTGAAAGGTTGTCAAAAGCTGACAATTGAAGGCTGCAAACTAAACTTTGAAGCTGGCTTTGAATTGATATTGACACCTAGCACTGTTGCAACTCACAAGCTAATTTGTACGGCCCTTGTTTATGATGGTACGACCCCCGAAAAACATCATTCACTGCTGCAAGTCAAAACAGAACTATACGACCTCATTTTACAACAGTACAACCATCCCAAAGACCCCCAAACTGCTACAAACACTATCAAGGTGGTACGGTTCACTCAGGCAATGGTATGGTAGCAAGGTAAGTTAGTACAACCCATCAAAATGCAGATTTTGATACCAAAAAGGGCTGTGAATCACCTTTTCCCCTCACACACCCTTCAAAATCAGATGTATAACCTGAAAGATGTATGGTAATAGTCAAATAAAATCAATATGTCCTGTTGCAAAAGGTGCAGCTAAGAAATTCAAAAGTGTATGCCTAGGAAAGTAAGTTGTACAACCCAAATCAAGCTCCACAAATGTTATGATGGGAATGGCAACAATAAACTGCAAAAATAAAACTCAAACAGCAACTAACTCACACCAAAATCTCTATAAAATACTAAAACTTCACACAATCAACCAATATGTAAAATCTTCATGATCATTTAGCATCCAGGTAATCCCAGAGTGGAATTACTCAGATGGCTAGGAAGGTTTTCGTCCTCGAAACCACCTTGCCAAAGGGTTTTCGTCCTCAGACAAAACAAGAAGAATTCGCGTTCATTCTCCAAAGCATAGAAAAGAGTAATAAATAGGAAGATCTTATGTGCACAAGCTCTTCTTATGTAGACCTTTTTGAAGGAATATAATTTTATTTTTAATTATTTTTTCCTTTTTCCCTCCAACTTAAATGTTTGAAAAGTACCACCACCTTTTGGACCCCATTCCTAGCAACACTTTTTAAACTCACTTTTAAAACAACCTTTTCAATAATAAAATAGAAGTTGTCTTTTTAAAATATAACTTAAAGTTACTTTTTGGACAACTTAAGTTAAATTATTAAAATATTTCCCTTTTTCCCACTCGTTCAGCCTACAAGAAAATTAAAAGAATAGGCTAAGGGTCTTTCCTAGACTTACGCCTAAGAAGGGAACATGACATCCTCCTTACTTGCTTTTTGTGGTATCTTCTTCGGATGTGGCACTATCTTCTAAAATGGTTTTTTTTGTTGAGCTAGAGGAACCTTATGCTGAAATTTGCCATTAGGAATGGATGTCTCCAAGGTGAGTGCTCTCCTAATGGCCTTCGATAGTGATTGTCATGTCCTGATAATAAGGCATTGTTTAAATTAAAGATTTAAATATCACATATGATTGCCTTCTTGAAATATGGTCAATCCAAATGATCATACATAATAAATACTGTTGTATTATTGATTTAAATATTATTATATATAATATAATAATATATGAGCTGAAAGAAACAATTATTATAATATACTATTAAATACAATACAATCCAAATATAATGATATATATTAATAGATATATTTATATAATATAAATAAATATATAAAAGGATAAATCATGATCATTATAAATCATAAAAGTATGATTTATAACAATATGAAAGACAACAATTATATCTTATATAGAAGCAGCGATCATATCAATAAAGGTAAATATAGATATAATGAATAAACCCAAACAATAATAACAAGCAACGATTAATATTAAATATGGAGTAAGAGCAAAATAACTATTATTCTAAAGACAGGCAACGCTTATATGAAAAAGACTAAACGGTGGATAAAGACAAAATAGAAATCATAGGAAATAAGACAAAGGCAATTAAGATTAACCTTAAGTCGGCGAACCCAATGAAAAGATGTGACTAGTCATGAAGGTGTAATTATTCAAAGGTATTAAAGGAGATCGTGGGCATGGGACAAGGGAGGAACCACATACTGCAACGCCTATCTCATTCGATTATCTCAGCCTTCTCCTCAACAACGAATAAGCAAAAGAACATAACAAATACGAATTAGAAGTGATCAGAAGTTCAACAACCATCGATCACTCAACACATCTACCACGGGATTAAGGAAACCGATATCATCACACAGTACCATAAAACTTAGGCAATAACATCGCTGACTCAATCTAGCATCGAAGAGAATTACATCCTGTTCTAGCTTGCCAACCAAACACAATGAATCAACCAATACAAAGGACTGTGAAACCAATAGATAGTGGCAGCTGAAATCAATGTGTATTATAATCATAGAACACAAAGTGAATTCGATGGTGCAAGCTTATTAACCTTCAATGATGATCGAACTCCTTCTAGATTTGAGCGCTATGTCTAGTATGTTGTTTGTTGCCTATTGTATGCAGATCGGCCAGTTATAGATGTTGCTGAAGGAGCAAGAAATATCGAAGTAGCATCCAAAAAAGGCATCACTCGAATCATTCATCCAAGAGAAGAAAAACGAATCTGCATAAGAGGTAAGCACCTAATAATCTTTAATTCTGATGGGCGGCCGTACCAACACAGGTATGCAGAAATCGTATTCTTGTTTCATCATCAATAGCAAATATTATGCTGGCAATCATATGCATTTGTTCATGTTAATGTATTTACATCAGTTATGATAACTCTTAGTATGAATAGTCATATGATAACTCTCATAGATGTATCAATTCTGATTTATGACAATGATCATATGCTTGTTCTCATAAATGCATCTGTCATGATAATATTGATTTATGCACAGCCATGCTTAGTAAAGCAATGTATACATCCCATTATCCATGATGATATAATCATCATGAATAATGAAATGTAAACAGTCATATAGAGGAATCATTTATAATATATTTATTATGCAATATTTCAAGTAAATTATCTTGTAAACAAATCATATACAATGATATGTGATTTGCTAACCTCATATGAGAGATGGAAGGAAATTACCAAGAGGCCACATGGGTAATATTAAGGACTTTGTCACATGACGTATAAGGTACCCATGATGCAAAGGATGATCATCACATAGAGGTCACATGAGGTATAAGGTACCCATAGTGCAAGGATAGTGATGTATAGGCCTTGGTTACTTGATGTAAGGCATTATAAGAGTACCAAGGAGTCTCATAGAGGCCTTGACTTTAAGGTATTAAGGATACCATATTGAGTCTAAGGATAGAGACATTAGAGCCCCATAGTGGATAACGGTAACTCTCCTCCAATTTCCCATAGGATGTTAGTAAATGACATATAGACAAGTAGATTACAATTTGTATTGATGAATATCCTAGATCATGTGAAATATCATGAAAAGAGTATGCAAGGCATATTAATGATGATCATGAAAGTAACATATGAAATGTTAATGATATGCAAGGCATATAAATAATGATCATAAAACTAACTTGTGAAATGTGAATGAAAGATAAAGAGCATTGAAAGCAATCATGAGATTAGCAATGATGATATAAAACGAAAGTAGCTTTGAATTCATAATAGTGATATGCATAGAAAATGATCATAAAGGAATAATAGTAATTTGCATAGTAATGTATATTGATAGAAATCAATGATGAACTAAATTATGAATTGACAATTAACCATTGAAATGATAAAGCAATGTTCTATGTGTGAATTTTATATATTGGCTTTAAATGAAAATAGACTAATGTTCCTTTGTTGCAAGTTGAAATTTGTGAACAAGGTAAAAGGAATCTTGACTTGTAAGAAGGGGACATTACAGTGATGGTGGATCAAAAGCCTTAACCCAACTTCTAAGGGGCTCAATCAAACCCTCCATAAAAAGAACGATAAGACTCCTCTCTGAAACATTTGGAACCATCATTGATAATCTCTAAAACTCTACCACATAACTATCTACTGAGCCATTCTATCCCAAATGAGCGAACTCCTTGAAGTATATCTTTGAATCTTTCTTGTCAAATTTATCAATCAATCTCTAAGTGAACTCCTCACAAGTGCTAATCAATTTATGCCCTTGGGTGATCAATCCACAATACCACCACTCATGTGCTATGCCCTCCAAGTGTAGTGTAGCAAATTTGATAGCTTTCTCCTCATACATTGGATTGAGTGAAAAAAAGGTATCTAACTTCTGAATCCATGCTCTTGTAGTGCATCTACCAGAACCATCAAAAGTGGGAATGGATAGCTCACCCAACCTATTCTGCAAATCCTTATGAGGCTGATGAGAATTTGCCCTTCTCTCCTTCCCATGCTTCAATGTAATGTCCCCATTTCGGGTTTTCTTGTAGTGCAGTTGGCACTGACCTTGTGGGTGTGTGTCAGCGTTATCAGAGGGGTTATTTAAGGATTCCAATGAGCTCAGGGGGTCTAGAGGACTCATATGCCGCTTTCCAGGGTGATTTCCGTCTTTTGGTGTGCTCTCCAAGAATCTTGGAGAGGGCGTCTATTTATAGTAAGTCGCTCGGTTGGCTCTATTTATCATTATTCTTCATCGGGATCACTCCAGTGTAGTCAGTTTTCGATTCCGATGCATTCCAACAGTTTCCGCAAAATGGGTGTATTAATTATTAGTATTTTTTCATACTTATCTTTGTCGGCATGACTATTTTTAGTTAATGCTCATCTATGTCGGCAGTTTTCTATTTTTAGAAAACTTGCTCTTTGTACATTGTATATATTGAGCGTTTTTGCTCATTTGTAAATATATCAATTTATAATCAATTCATCCAGTATCTGTTCGAATTCTTTATGGTATCAGAGCTATTCGATTTTGGGCGCCGAAAATTTTGAGTTCGAGTTTTTTTTTGGTTCGTGATTTTGGAGACTCCTGTGACAGGCCGTGATTTCATGGTGGACGCGTGGCTCCTGGTCGCATGTTCTGCATCAGTGTTTTTGTTGAAGGCATCCTAGTCGCTGTTCGTGAGGATTCCAGTGGCATTTTTCTGAGAATCGTGACGGATTTCTGTGTTGTGCGGGCATCACAGTTGGAACGGAACCGTCATTGGATACACGCTTGGCACGGTCTCTTTTCCAGTTGTGGCTCCTGTTGGTTTGGCCGCGTGTGCCCTACCTTGCGGGTCGCATTCCCATCGGGACTGGCACACCTCCCCTTCCGCGGGTTCATCCTCCTTCTGTGACCACGAACCTCTGGCGTCTGTGTTTTTTCGCGAGTCCTTCACTGTGTTTTTTGATCAGTTTTTCACTCCTGCGCATCTCTGGTCGATTCATGGCCATCTAGGGCACGGACAACTTTCGTCTAGGGTTTTGAACCCTCAGCATTTGACGAAAATTTTTTTCGAACACATTCACTCTGGGTTTTTCGAGACCTTTCGTGGGTACCTGTCAGATTTTTTCCGTACCTCGAAGTTCGTGCCAAGTTTTCTGTGCAACCGTACCTGTCTCAGATCTTGTACCTGATCCTGTTATGCTCCTCAATTAAACGCTATTCAGTTTTTTTTGTCGTTTTTCTACATTGGGAGACATGCAAATGGCGTCTTTGACCAACTTGATGTTGGAGAGCAGTCAGCGATTTAATGGCAGAAACTATAATATCTGGAAGCAGCGTATGCTGACTATTTTTGAGTATCGCCACCTTGATGAATTGGTTTTGGACAAAGAAACTCGTCCTCCCACTGCTGGTGCTGATCAGGACAAGTTTGATGATCGTAGCAGAGAGGCTGTCATGCTTCTTAAGCTTTTTGTTACAGATGACCAATTGCCGCAAATTCCTTCAGGCAAGACAGCTGCTGAGATTTGGAAGCACCTGAAGGAGCTTCATGAGACCTCTGATAAAAGCCGGGCTTTCTTTTTGAAGAATCAGTTGTTATCCATCATGATGGACGAACGTATGTCCTTACAGGAGCATCTCACGAAGATTAAGGACATTCGAGATCAGCGTGAGGCTATTGGTCGAAAAATGGAGGAAGAGGATATGGTAGTCATCACCCTCAAAAGTCTACCTAAATCCTACGAGCACTTTGTCGAGACTCTCAACATTACATCTACGAATGTTGATTTGAAGTTTCCTAAATTATACAACAAACTCCTGCAGCAGGATCGCTAGAAACAACAGTTTGGTAGCAGTGCTTCTTCGTCCTCTTCCGAACAGGCATTTGCAGCTAATTCTTTTCAGAAGGATGACAGCAAATTTCAGTCATCTTAGTCATCACAGCCGAAAGGTTCAAATCAACCTTCGGGCAACCCTAAGAAGAAGAATGTACAGTGTAATTACTGTCACAAATTCGGCCATATGAAGAAAGATTGCCGTCAGAGGATAGCTTCTGAACAGAAGAAGCAGGGAGGGTCACATCAGAAGGCGCATGTTGCTGAACTTTCTGAGCAGAAGGAGTCTGCCTTTTATGCTTTTATGGCTAAAAGGTCTTCAGATCTTGCCAAGACTTCTGCTTGGTACATCGATTCTGGTGCTTCACGTCACTTTACTCACAGGCGTGATTGGTTTACCGACTTTTCTCCCTTCAGTGATTCAGTTATCTTTGGCGTAGGTGAGGAGTACACAGTTGTTGGCAGAGGCACTGTTCAAATACAGTCTAGTGGAAGGAACCTTATCTTCCTAAATGTGTACTACGTTCCTGGTATGGAACTCAACCTGCTTTCAGTGAGTCAGATCATGAGGAATGCTCCTCAGTTGGATGTAGTGTTTAGTGCTCACAAGTGTTCTATTATTGATCGAGAGACCCGTCTTACTGTTGCTGTTGGTCTAGAGGATCATGGCCTTTATCGGCTCATTGACACTGGTGATTCTCCTGAAGTAGCTATGGCAGCCCGTGTTTCTTCTCTCAGCACTTTGTGGCATTAGCGATATGGACATCTCAACATCCATTATCTCTCTCAGCTGTCCCGACAGGGACTTGTTTCTGGCCTACCTGATATTCAGACACAACATCTTGGAGTATGTGGCCCCTGTCAAGCTAGGAAACAACATCGGACTCCCTTCAAGGATGGAGATTCTTGGCGTGCGTCTAAGGTACTTCAATTACTTCATGCTGATATTTGTGGTCCTATGAATACATCTTCAGTTACTGGTTGCAAATATTTCTTGCTTATTGTTGATGATTTTAGTAGAAAGATGTGGGTGTACTTTCTCAAACAAAAATCAGATGTGTTTAGTATCTTTCAGAAGTTTAAGTCCTTGGTTGAAAAAGAGTCTGGCTGTAGCATCATCACTCTTAGGACAGATAATGGTGGGGAATTTTGTTCTGCTGCATTCTCCGACTTTTGTGATACCCATGGCATCAAACGCCAGTTGACTACACCCTACACTCCGCAGCAAAACAGTGTTGTTGAGCGTCGCAATCGTACGGTTGTTGAGATGGCTCATTCTATGTTATAGCATAGGAGTGTTCCTAATAAGTATTGGGCAGAAACAATTTTTACTGCCGTCTATCTCCTTAATCGCTCTCCTACTCAGGCTGTTAAGGGGAAGACTCCAAAAGAGGTTTGGTCTGGTTGCAAGCCCAGGATCAGCCACCTAAAGGTTTTTGGCTCTCTTGCATATGTTTGGGTTCCAGATGCTCAACGCTCGAAGTTGGAATCCAAGAGTCAGAAGCTCATGATGACAGGGTATAGTGACAACCATAAGGCCTACAGACTTCTTCTTCTTCTGAGCAGTGTTCTGAGGATCAGCCTCAAAGTGTTCTTCTTCCACTAGGTCCACCTGATGGGAGGGATGATGCAGAATCTGTTTCTAATGATGCACTACCTGAGTTTCCTCCAGAAAATAATCTTCTTCCTGTTGCTCATGTTGCTGATCCTGAACCTCTTCTAGCTCCTCCAGATGTTAGCACTTCTACTCTCCGGCCCAAATGGTATGCTAAAACCATTAGTGATCTCCGGGATGGTGAGCTCATTGCGAGTAGACGTTCCAAAAATAAGAGCAAACCGCAGCCTACAGTCAATTTTGCTCTCATGGCTAACATTAATAGTGTTTTTGAGCCTCAGACATACTCAGAGGCTAAAGGTATACCTGAGTGGGAACAGGCTATGGAAGCTGAGTTCCAGAGTCTTCAGAAGAATCACACTTGGGCACTTTCTGATCTTCCTCCAGGGAAGAAACCCATTAGCTGCAAATGGGTGTACAAGGTGAAATACAAAGCTGACGGAACCCTCGACAAGTATAAGGCTCGTCTTGTTGCTCGTGGGTTCTCACAGAAGGAAGGCATTGACTATGAGGAGACCTTTGCTCCTACAGCCAAAATGAGTACCATCCGGCTTGTTCTTGCCTTAGCAGCCCAGTTTGGTTGGAAAGTCCATCAAATGGACGTTAAAAGTGCTTTTCTAAATGGTGACTTGCAGGAAGAAATCTACATGACGCAACCTCCAGGCTTTAAGGTTGCTGGTCAAGAACACAAGGTCTGTAGACTCGTCAAAGCTCTCTATGGTCTGAAACAAGCCCCTCGGGCTTGGTACATGAAAATAGATAAGTACTTGACAGATCATGGTTTTCACCGCAGTCCATCTGATTCAAATCTATATATCAAACTTTCTAGTGATGACATATTGTTTGTGGTTGTCTATGTGGATGACTTAATCATTACTGGCAGTTCCGCACATTTGATTGCTGCGATCAAACAGGATTTGTGCCGTACTTTTGATATGACAGATTTGGGCTTGTTGCATTATTGCCTAGGAGTTGAGGTTTGGCAGACTGAGCACAGTATCTTTCTTTCTCAGTCCAAGTATGCTCGCAGCCTCCTGGACAGGTTCAGAATGCAGGATTGCAAACCTGCCTCTACTCCTATGGAACCCGGGCTTAAATTGTCAGCTCAGTCCACCTCACCAATGGTAGATGAATCTTTGTTCAGGCAACTAGTAGGCAGCCTCATTTATCTTACTGCTACTAGACCTGACATTAGTTTTGCAGTGAGCTACATATCACGCTTCATGACAGCCCCCAAGGCTGATCATTGGACAGCAGTGAAGCGTGTGCTGCGTTATGTGAGTGGCACTCTTGATTATGGACTTCTGTACACTCAGAGTTCTGATCCTATCCTCAAAGGTTACACAGATTCCGACTAGGCAGGTTATGTTGATGACCGTAAGTCTACAGCTAGGTATGTGTTTAGTTTGGGATCTGGTGCTGTCACATGGACCAGTAAGAAGCAGCAGGTCGTGGCTTTCTCCTCGACTAAAGCAGAGTATCGGGGAGCAGTTAAAGCAGGTTGTGAGGCAGTTTGGCTTCAACGGATGCTTGCGGATATGCATGTTCCTCAGGCAGGTCCGACTCCCTTGTTCTGTGATAATCAGGGAGTGCTCAAACTAGCCAAGAATCCGGTCTTCCATGAACGAACCAAGCATGTGGAAACTCGTTGTCATTACATACGACAGCGGGTTGAAGACGGATCCATTCAGTTGTTGTATGTTCCTACCTCAGAGCAGCCAGCAGATATCTTCACCAAGCCCCTCGGTTCTGATAAATTTGTAAACTTCAGGGGGTCTATAGGTGTTGTTGATAGATTGAGCATTAAGGGAGGGTATTAGTATTTTTTCATACTTATCTTTGTCGGCATGACTATTTTTAGTTAATGCTCATCTATGTCGGCAGTTTTCTATTTTTAGAAAACTTGTTTTTTGTACATTGTATATATTGAGCATTTTTGCTCATTTGTAAATATATCAATTTATAATCAATTCATCTAGTATCTGTTCGAATTCTTTATTAATGGCTTTATTTTAATTATTTTTCTAAGGTCGCTAAATATTATTTAAAATATTTTAAAAGCACCTTAGTGTTAAAGCTCATCAGAATTGGGATGAAATGTTTTAAATCATGGATGCATTAAACAGGGGCCTTGCATGTCAAATTATCTTTATTTTAATTAAAAGGTCTTTTTCAAAGTTAAAATGGAGTTTTAATTAAAAAGTGAATTTTAAAATATAAGCTTTTGGAGAGTTCGGCGGAAAAAGTATAAAAAAGCATTTAAGGGGCTCCATTTGGAATATGCAAATTATTAGTTTTCCTCTTGTGAAACCCTTGTGGTTCTATGGGATTGAACTTGGTTCATCTCAGCCTTCTTGAGGACGAAAACCCTCTTGGAGAAGATTAGCCACAATGGTGAAAGATCCTCTCTGGTTAATACTGTGTGACTCATTAAGAGTTACAGTTTGGGCAGAATTGTTTTGTCGGTAGATTTATTCAGAATCTATGCTTGTGTTAAATGTTGTTCGGTAATGGTATTTGTGCTGAATATCTATTTTACAAATTTATTGGAGATTTGATAAATAATAAATTTGTGGAGACTTTATTATTCAGTTTTTGTTGGAGTATCGTTGCATATCTGATTTAGACAGGTCTTTGAAGGAGTATTTGAGGTGTTTGCTGCTGGCTCATGCTTCTATTTGGCTGGTCGTACTTCCTTGTTTGTTGGCCATACTTCCTTGCAACAGGCCATACACCCTCATAGCATGGCGTGAGGTTTTCTAAAGAGGGCGATTGGGGTTTTTGATGCATTTTGGTGGTATTTTGGTTGCTGCATAAAGAGATAACTCTTCCTTAGCCATTGGGAGAGGTTTCTTTGGAGTGGCATCCATTTCCAGTGGTGCCAGTTTGTATTTTACTTGTTAGATCAGACTTCTTCATTGCTACATTTTGTGGGTATGTTGGAAATACATTTGTAGTGTCATTTAATGAACTGGGTTGTGCATACTTTTCAGAAAAATTGTTTATTCAGTTCAGAAAATAAAACTGGAATATTTCAGCTTATGGATTTCTGAATATTATCATTTTCAAAGAGTTATTTCAGTTCTATTTTATTTGCTAATATATCTATTGTGAAACATACAACTTCTGCATCTCCGTCTATTTCTATAAACACTCTAAAACTGAAACAAACAAGATCGAAAAAAAATCAGATCAAGGGTGTATATTACATTCAACTTCAAGCTGTAGAAATCATTGACATTTGTGCATGGAACTCCTGTGCAAGTGCTCTATACTCCACAAAGAAGGAAGCAAATTTGTCTTCATCTTGATTTGGCTCTTCTTCCTCATGTGGATCTTCCTCCTTTTGTGAGAACTTAGGTTGAGAGGGCCGAGGTGTGGAACCCACAACGATTCTACGATTGGTTGTAGCACTTCCTTCACCTATAAGGGATGATGTTGCCTTGGCCACATTGATGTTTTACATAGTCTAAAGTAGTTGTGCCATAAGTTGTGTCATCTGCTGCTGACCTTGGCTCACGCTCACAATAGTATTATACTATATTTCAGTCTTCTCATCTTCTATCAAATCCCTCTTGCTTCTCTCTCCTATATCCTTCTCAACTCTCTCCTCTATTTCCGGTTCTTGTACCTTCCTTCTTGATAGGTCTTGTATTCTCTACCTTTGGGCTGCATCACAAACAATTCGATCTAACCCTGCAAACTGACAAGACCACTACTCTAATACCACTGTAATGTCCCCAATTGGTTATTTTTGCAATATTTTGCCTTTTTTTTGTATTTTGTGAGTTTAGAGAACCAAACCAAACTGGAACAGCAAATGAAAATTGGAAACCAATGGTTGGAAACACTATAATAAACCCTCAAACATTGAAGTACAACTTCACAAACATTATAATTGACAAATCTGAATTATATGATCTGAATATAGTTGTTAATGTAAACCCTAGATTGTCAAATAACACTCAGATCTGAACTAAAATAATCATGACAGCATTATTTCACATCAAACGCCAATTTCTGAAACCCTCAGAAAAAATATTTACTCAATTGCAACTGCGGGAAGTGATTGCAAATGATGGAAAGTTATTTCCAGAATTACCAACCCACTCACTAGATGACAATGACTAAAATATGCCGAAATGTTGATAGTACGCATGCTAGAAATACCCTTGAACGCTGGTACGATTGTTAGAATAGGTGGCGGCTATAAATGTAAGGCCAGTACGGGACTGTACGACCACGGCAAGGCTGGAAATAAGCATAAACAACATCAACAAACCCTCTTCAAGCAGTCGCTCCTCAATGCAAGTGATATGCAATAAATATATAGGTTGTATGGCTCAACCAATGGCTATTGCAGGTTTGTACGGCTCCTCCAATGACTACTACAGATAGGTACAGCAGTAATAAATATTGGTACAGCTAGTAATAACCCTATACGGCTGGGTAAAAATGAATGGAGATTGGTGCTGATTTGAAAATGATGTCTTATGGTGCCAAAATAATCTCCTATTTGTTGGTGCACCTTCAAACAACCTAAAAGTAGGAATTCAACGATAAATGATGAATAACTCTGCAAATCAGCAAGATCACCTTCAAAATTCACGAACAAATATTTGCTTGCAAATTCAAATCAATAAATCCTTGAAGTTTTGCACAAATCACTAGATTAGCTCAACATGCAAATCCTAGGTGGAATTTGTCAATGCCAAAGATGAGGGTTTTCCTCTTCACCTCTGGAAAACAGAAGCCAAGAGGATTTTCGTTCTCCTAGATCGCTGAAAACAGCCAAGGGTTTTTGTCCTTGGATGCCAAAAATCAAATGCCAAAGCTCACAATTAAAATGCCAAATGAAATCTTCATGATAAATTGGAAGCCAACTTTCCCTTTTAAAAATTTCCAAATTGGACCCATGATTAAATTTCCTCCAAAATAGTATTTAAAAACACTTTATTTTTATTTTTATTTTTTTGATAGTTGAATGCGGCTTAAGGGAGCCAGACTCCATATAAAAGAACAACAAAAATAAACAGTAAAAGGCTACTCATAGATTGAGGACATGTTAGTTATTAATAAAGTATTTACATTACATATATCTTCAGCTTTCATCTGTTCAAATTTAAATGCCAAAATTTGTAGATATTATAAATTATCTTTCTATAGTTTAAAATACCATTTACATCCTTCACACATGCACCTCCCTTGCCTTCCCTACAAGCCCTATATCAGCATCCGACGCCCCGAACTCCACCGCCCCAGACCAGTCCACACCATCATCATCGGCAAGACCAACCATGGTTTTCAGGAAAGCTACTCCCCACCGGGCTCATTATGCCTGTTCGCATCGTCCACACCCACCATTGGAATCACAAACGAAAACCACGGTCCATTATACCTGTGAAGGATAGCCGGCCAGCATCCCATGTCCGGACAAAAACCAATACCAAGAATTGCCATGTCCAGTGCTTGATGAAGACCCCCCTTCCAATCTGCTTTTATGAGTGCCCATGCCATCTCTCAAACCGTATCTTTAGATTCCCCTAGCTCAAGCATAACCCCGATGAACATCGTTGCAATCTCAGTATTCACATGATATTTATGATTCAAATTCATAAATAGTCCTCCCAGAATAATCCCAATAGCATGGAGACCGATAGGTGACTTCATTTTGAAGACCCTCTTCAGAGTATTATCAAAGATTGGGTCCCAAGAGGGCCATTTGACGCTTCTTGCCCAACAATGGCACTGTCGATTCCATGATGTAACTTGGAGAAAGACATGTGAATCCATAAACATCCCAACCACCCTTAAAATTACTTCTCTCTGGCTCTTGCACGCCTGAAAATAAATGCTTCATAATTCCCTTAGCACCTCCAGCACCTTCACATGCTTTACAATACCAGATCTTACTTCGACCACCTTCGAAAATCATGCCACCCAAGATAGTCCCCTTAATCGTACTCCCCTGTACTTGCTATCATTGATCCCAATCACCTATACACATTAAATGATCATAATATTTCACATGCTATATCTTTTCCACCATTGAATCATGGATTTATGCATGACTCCTCACCCTCAAAAGATTTCTCTCCCCATTATCAATTTGCAATAAAGTCTCAAGATGGGGGACTTTCTTTTTCCAAACATCTATTAACTGACTAGCAAAAATCTCCTCCATCTCAAAGGCAGTGTTTGCCAATCTATCCGCAATCTTGTTTGCCTCCTAGTAGCCATGGCTAATCCTGTATTCTCTAAACTTGCCCAAGAGTTCTACTCCCTGAACAGTAAACTATTCAATTTCCAATTTGGAGTTTGTTTGTTTTGAATTGCGTTTATTATGACTTGGGAGTCCCCTTCCACATGGATATTCCTGATTCCCAGCAATAAGCCCGGCTGTAAACCCATAAAGAAGGCCTACATCTCTGCCTCGTTATTAGTCTAGATGCCAATTCTCTTCGTCGCAACCCCAACTAGAACCCCTGCTTCATCTCTAATCACACAGCCTATGGAGGAGAGGCCAAGGTTTCCCCTAGAAGCCTCGTCAAAATTCAATTTCATCCAACCCCCTTCTAGGACTAACCATCTTGCCTTAGCTCTTCCAACTTTCGGTTGATCCTGAAAGACCCCTTGAACAGGAGACACTTTATTTTTATTTTTAATTTATTTTATTTTTAGTATTTAAAAATACTTTTATTTAATACTAGTGTTCAAAAACACTTTTATTTTATTTTAATAATATTATTTAAGTTGCCCCTTAAATTAAAAATTACCAAGCCCAACTTAAAATAATATTATAATTTATTTCCCTTAAAGACCCCTTGAACGGGACACTTTATTTTTATTTTTATTTTATTTTATTTTTAGTATGTAAAAATACTTTTATTTAATACTAGTGTTTAAAAACACTTTTTATTTTATTTTAATAATATTATTTAAGTTGCCCCTTAAATTAAAAATTACCAAGCCCAACTTAAAATAATATTATAATTTATTTCCCTTATTTTCCTTCTAGCCTACGAGAAATAGAAATAGGCTAGAGGTCTTCTCCATGGCTCTATTTCGAAAAATGGGACATGACACGACATGTAAACTTGCAAACTTGGCCAAAAATGCTGATTTGATGATGTGGTACAATTTGCTTGCAAATACGAATAGAACAACCACAATCAATAAGGCCAAATGCGAACTTTGAGTATAATCACCTCAAAGGATATAAGAGTTTTCATCCCCAGATGCAATTATGGAAAACCAAGAGGGTTTTTGTCCTCTGGATTCCAACACCAAGGGTTTTCATCCTTGAATGCTTCAATCTCCAAAATGGAAGGAATAACAAAATGACAAAATCAAATGATTTGTTTTGTGGCTTGACCTCTCTTTTATAGTTGCCTTTTTCAGGCCCTCTATTTTATTTCATTTTTTATTTATAATACTTTTCCCTCCAAGTATTTAAAAATTCTTATAAATTACATCCAAGGTCCCTTTTTGAATTACATTTTGAATGAAGTGTTAAAAACACTTATTAAACATTACATAGGACCTATACAAATATTTAAGTTTGCCCCTGTTGAAAATAAACTGATCAAGCACACTTAAAATATTATTAATTCTTTTAGTTCTGTTGGCGTATGCTAGAGAACCTAAGATCACCAACTGCAGATAAAACCTTCACATATGCAAGAAATATTCACCAGAGATGAAAAATATATTGAGATAATAAAAATAATATACAAGTGCCTATTTAAAGGCAAGATATGAGTCGGTAAGAGAAATAACCGACACAACTATCAAAACTAAAATGCACCTAACTATGCATTATGATGCATTAAATGTTGGCTGCCTAAGTTAAACTTAAGCATGTGAAATGGTAAAAACCATTTACTCCAACACCCCCCCTTAAGTGCAACTTAGGGAGATTATTATGCAATATGAATATGGGTCCCGGCTACAAAACCATGTTAGGTACCCATTTACAATGCAAAAAAGAAATCTCTCACAAACGGAGAAAAGGAGAAGAACCCTGTGGGAAAAAACCCCTCTCCAAAAGAGAGAAAAGAAAAATGATGCATGGAGGACTCACTAGTACCCCCCAAGGACTACATACATCATGTAAATACAATTTATGACCCCCCCATAAGAGGGAAAGAGAGAGACTATGTAGCCCCCCCACAATGTGTAATCACCTGCAAAAATGGTAAGTGCCTGAAGACATAACATGATCCAATGTAAACAAACAACTTGTCTCCCTTTTGGAAGAAACAAAACCAAGTATTGATGCAGATATGCTTCCCACTCCAGATAGGAATTGAAAGAAAGAAGCATGAAAATGTATGACGATGTTTCTAAAATCTGCTCATTTGTTGCCAAGACCTTGGAAAATGATGCCACAAACCAATCAGGAACATGCCCAATCACAATAGAAGGTGACAAACAAGGTACCACTGGAAACTGATCTTGATCATACTCCAAAGATAAAGATGGAGTGACAACAGTTGTACCACAACTATCATCAAATAGGAGGGATATACCCTCAAATGTGTCTCCCAAATCTGCAAGATGAGATTCTACAAACAAGTTTGAAATACCTGCCAGATACTCATCCAATAAAGCAAGATCTGAAAAACTATAATCAACCTGCTCAAGAGTAGGACCCAAATCTGGAAAAGCAAGAGATGTAGGAGGAGGCTCAACACTAGTCTCTAGAACACCAAGATTCAAATGTCCAAACTTCTCCTCATAAACATGATTCACCCTTGATGGAAGGGTGTGAACATCAGCCAAAAGAATATCATCATCAAGAGCAAAATGAGAAAAAGAATACAAACGAGATGCATGATCCACAACTCCTGTAGCAATGATCTCTCTAGTTTCTATGTTCCGAATGTAAACATGATCAGGTGTGAACTCAACTGTCTTACCTTGTGCACCATGAGTAATTTGATAAACTGAAAGGAGACTAGTGGTCAAGGAGGGTACACAAAGAACATCATTAAAAGATCCTTCAGCCACATTAATAGAACCTTTCCCACACACCTTCATGTATGTATTATTACCCATCAAAATATTAGATGAACTACAAGGCTCAAAAGAAGAGAACATATCCATAGAAGATGTCATATGATGAGATGCACCTGAATCAAGAAGCCATCTCCCATTTTCAAGAATAGTGGAAGCCAAGAGTGCTTTACCTTTCATCCCATTAGCAAATCCTGCATTCCCTGACTGTGTAGATGTAGATGCTGCCGATTGTGATGTGGAAGAAGAAGAAGAAGACTGTGATGAGGGCAGCGGGATGTTGTTCTTCTAGAGAAGATGAGTATGCTCATCAATCTTCTTAGTATAAGATCTATGCTCATCATGTCCGGATTTCTTGCAATAAGCACATTTGATCTTCTTCCTTTGTGATGTTTCCTCTTTAGAAGAGGTCTTGTTCTCAGGAGGAGGTTGTGAAGGAGGATCCTTATCTTTCTCTTTAGACTTAAAATACTTATTATGCTTCTTGTCCTTGCCACTTGAAGCCTTAGAATTTTTTGCAACAAGTGCTTGAGCCTTTGTAAGTATCAATGTGCCCATTTGTGCCAACTTTGCTTGTTCCCTTGTGAGTTGCACTGCAAAACAATCAAGAGAAGGCATTTTGTGTGCACTACCTAGAGCATCCATGGTAGCATAAAATGTAGAGACAAATACAGAATAATCAGGACCTAACTTAGAGAGAGTAGATAGAATCAACTGCTCATCATCCTTTTTAACCCCACAATCAGTCAACTGCAATTTGAGAGAATTAAGCTTGGTAAAAAAGTCGTGAATATTGTCAAAATCTCTAGGATCTAGATTCATTAGTTCATTCTCCAAATGACATTTCCTCATCTTATCTGGCTTACCAAAAAGATTCTCTAAGGTAGTCCAAATTTCATTAGGATGCTTACAAGGTGTCACATGATAGCTCAAATCAGGAGAAATGGACATAATGAGAGTACCAAGAGCTTCATCTCTTCGATCAAACCATTTTCTCTTTTCTACAGCACTAGTGGGTTCAAGATCTTGATCATATGTTATTCTTTGCAACTTCAATTTTAACAACAAAATCTCCATATCGGACTTCCATTTTTGATAATTTGTTGTCGTTAGAAGTTCAATTTTAGGCAAATCCATGATGAAACAAGAAAATGCAGCAAATATCCTTCAACCAACTCCTTTGTTCTCAAGAAATGTGCAAAAACCAATATCAAACTTCAACAGACAAAAAAGAGCATCAAACAGCAAAATATCTGAAAAATACCTTGTCCACTGTGTAGGTGACGAAAATACCTTTTTGTCGATATCTGGTTTGCAAAAATCGGCCTCCGTTTGCAAAAGTTATGCAAAAATGAAAAAAGGCCTATAAGAGGCTCTTTGGAAGCACCAGGCAACACCTAGTCACTCCATGTGACCACTCCTTCACTGGAGGAAAAAAAATACCTCTTGAGCCCTGATTAGATCTTGACGATATGTGGAGGGTTCTTGCGCCACCTAGGAGGCAGATACTTAATCAGCACACCGAATATGCAAGTCACAACGAAGCACCATGCATGAGAGACATCGAACACCACCGTGAGACTTGGTCACACTAGAAATAGGGCCACAACGCAATAAGAAGATTAAAAGAGATCTCCACTCTGCCAATGTGGGATATATTCCTCCAAATGCTCAAGATATGAGCCACGGGCCCTCTTTGTTACGCAATCAAAACCCTAAATAAGTATATGATGGCAAACTTTAGATATAAATAAAGTTTGCACACTTACAGGCTTGGACATGGCATGTTTGGGCCTATAGAAGGAATAAGAGAAAAAA
This sequence comes from Cunninghamia lanceolata, assembly GCA_027924645.1. Lineage (NCBI taxonomy): Eukaryota > Viridiplantae > Streptophyta > Pinopsida > Cupressales > Cupressaceae > Cunninghamia > Cunninghamia lanceolata. The sequence continues at coordinate 2,844,069 of BSBN01001254.1, forward strand.
TGTCGAAACACATTGTGTGGAGGCGTGATCCTTCTGCCTACCCCGCGAGCCTTGCTATGACATCCATCTCCCAAATGCCAAAAATGTGGTTTAATACGCAGAAGGGTTACGCTTTCATTACACCCGGCGCCGAGGATCTATTTCTTCACCAGTCGTCCCTTCACATGAACGGCTTTCGCAGCTTAGCCAAGGGCGACTCATTGGAGTGTGCTGTGAAGCAAAGCAAATGACGCCCGTACAAAGGCCAGAGAAGTGTGGTGAAGCTGACCGCTGCCACAGAGGCGTCAATAAATACAGAAGGATTCTAATGAATGGAGCACCAACAAATGGGTGAATACGTGCCTCCAAAGGCAATGAAGGATATCATGCCCTTCAAACGCACGAATAGCAGCCAGAAAACTGGATCTCCAAAACAACAGAAAAATCGTGCTTCAAAACAACAATACCTCTAGACTTGCAAATGGCGATGAGATTCAATATGCCAGCCAAAGATAAATTCACAGAATATGGTTCTTTCTGAGAGCAGTGACTAGTTCAGCCTACACAAATGGATTATCAATCTGCAGGATAAATAAGGATCTCAAAAGCTTCTGATGAAAAACTCTCAATGGCGGAAGGAGAGCAGGATGGGAGGCTCTGATACCATGTTGGCGTATGCCAGAGAACCCAAGATCACCAACTGCAGATAAAACCTTCACATATGCGAGAAATATTCACCAGATATGAAAAATATATTGAGATAATAAAAATAATATACAAGTGCCTATTTAAAGGCAAGATATGAATCGGTAAGAGAAATAACCGACACAACTATCAAAACTAAAATGCACCTAACTATGAATTATGATGCATTAAATGTTGGCTGCCTAAGTTAAACTTAAGCATGTGAAATGGTAAAAACCATTTACTCCAACAAGTTCTAAAAAAGAGACATGACATTAGTTCCCATCATATGGAAAAATTGTTGGAAAAGGGTGTTCTGCAATCTTGGCCCAATTCCACTCTTTGGAGGTTCAACCTCTTTCTGCCTCGTCTCCTCCGTTAGACTAGCAATGCCTCCTCGATCAATATCAAGTATTTGAGGAATCCCAAGGGTTAACCCCCTCCAAGGTCCCATGACCATGCCATTCCCTCATTCCTGGTAGCTATCCTCCAAATATTCCGCCCTATCGATACTCATTTGAGCAAAGGAATGAAATTGAAAAGATAGTTAAAGAGCTCTAAGAGGCGGGGGGTCATTCTCCCCAATACTAGTGCTTACTCCTCTCATATCATTATGGTGACTAAGAAAGATGGGGGATGGTAGATGTGCCCTAATTTCCATAAACTAAATAAATTAACAATCAAGGATAAATTTCCTATTCTTGTTATTGATAACTCGTTGGATGAGTTTTTGAGGGCTAAATTTTTTACTAAACTAGATCTGCATTTAATATATCACCAAATTTGGATCAATAAATCCGATTCCCTAAAACCTCCTTCGAGACCCAATAAGGCCATTATGAGTTTTTGGTAATGCCTTACGGTTTATCCAATGCTCCTACTTTTCTAAGCCTCATGAATATAGTGTTTCATAGTTGCTTGGGCAAAATTATAATGGTCTTCTTTGATGACATTCTCATATATAGTCAGACCTCGCCCAATCACCTTCGCCATGTGGAAATCACCCTCATGATCTTAAAGAAGCATTCTCTTTTTGCCAAGCATTCTAAATGTGTAATGTCCCCTTCTTAGCCCATGCAAATAGATGGAGTGATTAGCCTATTCCACGGTTCCTGTAGGCTAATGGAATTGGTTAGGGAACCTAATTGGGTAATTTTTCTAGGACTTACTATTTATAGTAAGTCAGGTAGGAGGATCACGGGTGGTGTTGACCCGACTTGCTATATTTAGACACTGTCGATTGTAGCACCTAGCACAATTCATTTGGATTTCAAGATGGCCACGGAGTTAAGTGTCGAAGTATAAGTTAAATTTAATATTTACTTATAATAGTTTCAATGGCATAGTTACTTTATTTTATAAAGTGACTAATATTTGGTTGGCATAAGTTGTAGTAAAAGGAAAGTGCTAGGATGTAGGTGCCCCTTTATGAGGACTCATGGTACTTAGAAGAATTAAAACAAAATAATAAAATAATCCTCTTTTTGGGCATTGGAGAGCAAGGAGTAAAAAGAAAAGATGAGAGCTCATTTGAGTTATCCATTCACTTTGCAAAAAATTACATTGTCGTGAAAGCTTGAGCTTGGAGCTTGAGGTTGAACTAGGGTTCTACTGAGACGAAAACCTCCGTAGAATCACTCGCTTCGTGTTTGGAAGACAACATCAGGCGGGTTGTGGGAAGTTTCATCCAGGAGCTTCGCATTGTGCTTCGATTGATGCATTTTTGAAAAGATATCATTCAGATTTTTATGATCAGACCAATACAAGGATACAGAGGCAGATTTGAGGAGTTTATTGGCACTTTGGACTTCATTCCCTGCTGGCTATACCAGTCTACGCCAGGCCATACATCTTGTGGCAGAAGTTTGGAGTGTTTATTGAGGGTTTTTGTGCTTGTCCTTGGGCGTAGAGGTCTTGTTGGCAGCTGCAGATGATTTCAGACTTTCTGTGACAGTTTGGTGAGCATTTTTGGAGGTTGCTTATTGCTGGAGCAGTCACCTTGCTGGCCGTACAGCAGCTAGGAAGGACGTGGGTGGTCTTAGAACTCATTTGCTTCATATTTCGTCATCTCTCTCGTGGATTGGGGGAGCCAAGGGTGCTCATAGCAGATTGTAATCACTTCATTGCCGGAGATTGCGAGAATATTGTATTGGAAGCATTTTTGTAGCAAACCCATCGCCGGTTTACATACAGCGGATGTACAAAGTTGAAGAAGTTGAAATGGGTATGTCACTGTAATTGGTTTTGGACTATTTTATGATTTGGGTCATTGTTCTTTTATGCATATCTATTATGTTTTTTTTGGGTTTCGTTGCATGTTTTATATTTCATTGTCAAACTGCAAATATCATATGCAAAAACTATACACAAAACCCTAAACACAATCAGCTATGAGAAACAAAAGAAAAAATTGGCATAAACCCTACCAAGATAGTTATTAAGATAATATCTAGATTAACGGTCACTCTCCCTAGTTTTATCCTATTAGATAGCTTCTTTTTAGTTTTTCCTATTAGATAGCTTTTAGTTAATCCTTATCTCTTCTGCTTTCTTAGCTTTTCTGCTTTTGTCTATTCTTAGACTCTGTAATCTCTTTATATAGAGCTTCGCTCTTCATTGTAACTTAACTCATTTATTAATATTCAGAAATGTAACATGGTATCAGAGCTCCGGGTTCAAGCTCGTCCGTATGTCGTACGGACGCTGGCTGGTGGTCGCTAGGGTTTCATGATCTTTGTTTGAAATCACGTTTTTTTTCTTTTTCTGGTTTTTGCGGGTCAAGCTTTTGCCGCGATATGAGGCTCCGTATTTTCCTTTTGTTCGTATTTGGTTTGATGATAGCCATTTGATATTTTCAACAGTTTCTCTCCTCATGATCATTTTTGGCAGGTTCTGGTAGTGATCTGGATGGTGTTTTTTCTCCCGCCTTTGTTTTCACGACTTACAGAGGTTGTTTCTACAAAAATGCATTCGTTATTTTGGTCACGACTTCCACTTCCGCTTTGTGGTCATTGGCTCCTCCCTGCGTGAGCATGTTTTCTTTCCTGAATCGGCGACTTCTGTCTGTTTGATCGACATCAAGTTCTTGGAGCAGTTCGCCTCAAGCATTTGTCACTGACGGGATTCAAGTTCGAAAGTTTCATGTCTTTTATTTGGATGCGAGAGATTCTCTTCTTTCTGGTTAGCATCTAAATCTTTTTTGGCGTGCTCGTGACCTCTTATCTGGTCTCAATGGATAAAGATTGCAGTTGTGATCTTCTGCGATCATGTTTTGTGAGGAAGCTCACAATTTGTTCTGAATCGCCGTCTATTCTAGTCTCTATGGCTTCAAACCTGCATGTTGTGGGTTTCTTTTTTCATAATCACGATTTTTCTGGTGCTAGTTTTCCATCGAAGGCCACTGCAAAGTCAAGGACCTTCATCGACGTTTTTTTTTTCTGCCGTCAACCTTTAGGGTCGTGTTTTCTAAAAACGACGATGTTTTAAAACTGGCGATTTATTCTTCCAGGTCGTGATTTCTAATTCCGGGGCGATGTTTTTCAAGATTCCGGTTGTTGTCTTTACATTGGCCGACGTTTTTTTTTTTTCTCTCCAAGCAGCTTTGATTTTGGCCTATGAAGACGTGTTCGGGGCAGCATTTGTGGGTCCCCTTTGGTTGACCCCAAGCAGACCAAACTTTTCAAAATTTCCTTTGGTGGTCATTATTTTTTTTTTATCTGCCTCTTGTAGTTGAAATGCCTAGCGCTCAAATCACTCTAGTGATTCTTTGTCTCGGTATCAGCGATCAGCAAACATGCAAAAATATTTTCCTTGAACTCCGTGTTCGGATGTTCTGAGCTCATGCATTCCGTACTCTCGAGATCCGTGTTTTGAAATCCGTGTTCGGATTTATCTCGAGATCTGTGCCTCAATATTTGTGTTAGATTTACTCTGTGCTTTCGGAATTTGTATCTCGTAACCCGTGCAAGGGTTTTAATCTCTGCCTCTGCCATCTATTTGCTTCAACATTCGTGCCAGCAACTTATAATCCATTTTTCGTGCCTCGAAAAACATGAAGTATGGCATCTTTTTGGAAAGCAGTCAGAAGTTCGACGGCAGCAAATTTTTTAATCATCGGTGTTTCTCTGCAGGATCTCATCAGAGTTGGGTTCTTGTTCCGTAGCCCTGTGAATGGGGTTTTGTTTTTTGTTTTCGGCGGCTTCCTTGTTTGGCAAATGTTTTTGCCTAGTCGTTGTTTCTGGAGTGTTTTCTACCTTTTCGCCATGGTTCACAGCTTTGAGGGCTTCCTTGATCTGCGCTTACAGCACTTAGCCCCTTCTTGTCACCAACTGGATCAGTGGTCAGCGTTTGTGTTTGGCAGGTGGCCATTCTGCTTCTTTGGATCTCTTGGGATTTGTGTTTCGACACCCGTACTCAAGTTTTGTTCTTTGTTTATACCTCCATCTGTCTCAGAAGGCAGTCTATTTTAGGGGGCATCTTGGTTTAGTTAGTGGATTGACCATTAGGGTATTAAGATAATATCTAGATTAATGGTCACTCTCCTTAGTTTTTTCCTATTAAATAGCTTCTTTTTAGTTTTTCCTATTAGATAGCTTTTAGTTAATCCTTATCTCTTCTACTTTCTTAGCTTTTTTGCTTTCGTCTATTCTTAGACTCTGTAATCTCTTTATATAGAGCTCTACTCTTCATTGTAACTTAACTCATTATTAATAATATATTTGCATATATTCAGAAATGTAACAGTGGCTATTACAAAGTGTGCCTTTGGAGTCCAACACGTGGAGTATTTGGGCCATATTGTTTCATAAGTTCCAAGTTTACCCCAAGAAAACTGCAACAATGCAAGAGTGGCCACAAAATAAGCCCCTCAAAAGCCTGTGAGGCTTCTTATGTTTGACAAGGTACTATCACAAGTTTGTGCATAACTATGGTCAAATTGTTGGGCCCTTGACGGCTTTGCTGAGAAAGAACTTCATTTGGACCGAAGCAGCAGAGGTGGACTTTACTGCTCTCAAAACAGCCATGTGTTCCACTCCAATTTTGGCTCTACCAAATTTTCACAAACCTTTCCTTCTTGAATGTGATCCCTCTAGCACTAGCATGGGTGCAGTGTTGATGCAAGAAGGTTGGCCCCTTGCTTTCACAAGCAAGCAACTCAGAAGGAACAATTAGGCTAAATCTACCTATAAAAAGAAATGCGAGCTATCCCCCATGTTGTCCAATAATGGTGTCCTTACCTCTTCGGCCGCAAGTTCCAAATCAAAATAGATTATCACAACTTGAAATATTTTTTGTAGCAAAGGGTGTCATCCCCAGAAAAACAAAAATGGGTGACAAAAACACAGGGATATGACTATGAGATTGTCTACAAGAAGGGTAAAAAAATGTGGTAGTTGATGCCCTCTAACATCAATATGAAGAGGAAGACTCAATATTTTATCTTTTTGTCTTGGTACCCAATTGGATGGATGAGATTAGGAGTGGATGGGCTGCTAATCCTACAATTCAAGGTATCATTAGGCAGTTAGAACAGGATCCACAGTCTGTACTAGGGTTCCACTAGACAAGCCAAGTCCTCACCTATCTGGACCAAATTTATTTACTTCCTGTAATGTCCCCTTTTTCTGAGTGATTACCCATCATATGTCGGCTAACCTATCTTGTTTCTGTAGGCTAGGTCATGAGAGCTAGGAAACACTTTGTGTAGTTAAATCTTGTATTTAACTATTTTTTTTAACTTGGCAAGCGGTGATGGCATGTGACTAAGGATATTTTGTGGTAATTTTGAAGTGGTCAAAATAATTAAATAATTTGCCAAGTAGCCAAGTGAACCATTGAGGGCTTTGAGTGTGGAAAATAATGAATAAATAATATAATTTCTTGGTGGCACTTGGAAGTGGCTGACTTGGAGAAAAGAAGTTTAAATTCAAATCTTCAATTTGAATTTTGGCGCCTTGATATCTAGTTGTTGGGTCGGCCATAATAGTGGCAAGAGTGGGTCGGCCTAGGAGGGAGAAGGAAGTATTTTAAAACAAATCTTTATTTTTTTTTTATGGAGCTTGAGGTCGGTTTCTTTGAGAAAATAGCAATAATATCCTAGGTCAGCCTAAGAGAAAAATATAACTTGGGTGCTAAGATGTTTTGTTCCTTGCAAGGTCGGCCAAGATAGTGTGGGTTGGCCAAGATGACAAAGAAGGTCGGCTTCCTTAAGGAAAAACAATTTCAAAATTTATTATTTCATGCCTATGTCGGCCAGAATTAAGTTTGAGTGCCAATTCTTCAAGGAGAGTCAGCCTAGAGAAGAAATGTAATGTCCCCATTTTCAGGTTCTCTTGCAGTTCAGTCAGAGCTGACTTTCTGGGTTGGTGACAGCATAATCAGAGGAATATTTTGATGTCACCAGGGTGTTCGGGTGATCCAATGGAGATGGTTGACACTTTCTGGAGGGATTTCGGACAACTTGTCCGTACTTACTATTTATAGTACGTGCTTGCATGTGGTTAATCTTTCTGGGTTTTCCTGAGTTTGTTCTTTTTAGTCCTCGGTGGTCACTGCTATTTTTAGTAAGTGGCAGTTTGGCGCTGTTTGGGGAACTTGGCAGTCAGCCGTTGGCTCTCATAAACATTGCACTGAGCTCAGAGTTATCAGATGGTTTGTGGATCCAGTTGGCACCCTCTGAGTTGGCTCAGTTTGCTTATGGCCGTTACTATTTTTAGTAAGTTCAGGATTGGCACCGGAACAGGATTTTGAGAGTGGAGTTGGATTCGTCTTGTCAAGACCTTTCCAACGAGCCATAGATCATTGGTTTCTGACATCATCTTGGCCTCCGTTTTAAAGTCTGTAAATTAAACATTATTATTTAATATTGGACCTTGGTGCCTAGGCTCAACAACTTAATGTTATTTTAAAAGAAGGGACTTTAAGGGTGATGTTGAAAAAAGAATTAAAGAGAATTATAATATTTTAAAATGTATTTTCCCTCTCATGTTTTATCCCATATGCAAGAGGATTTTAGAGACTCCCAGTTGGAAAAGTATAAAAGGAGGAAAAGTGCTCTCATTTGGATATGGTTGGATTATTATTTTCTTCTCTCTTTGAGATTTTCCTGTGAGGGTTTTTGGAGCTTGGCTCCCTGGTTTGGTATTGTCTTGTTGAGACGAAAACCTCTGCAAGATTGTTTGATCTTGGCTTCTGGGGACGAAAACCTCCATTAGCATATACTAGATTGGCAAATACACATAGTGTTTGCATCCGGAGCTTCATTGGTTTCTTGGTGATGAAATTTCAAGGGTTTATTGACCATATCTTTTGCAGATGTATTTGGAGCAGTGAAGATATATTTTCAGTGATAGATTGTGGTGAGATTGTGAGAGTGTTGAAGGCTGATTTAAAGTTCTTGTTGGCTGTACTTCTTCACATAGCCGTATTCCCTCTTGCAGCCGTTTGGTATGGAGTTTGGGCATAAAATCTCTCCCAATATGGTCGCTTGGGGTCTGCAGTTGTGAACAGCAGTATTTGAGGTTTCTTTTGGGAGTTTGCAGCTGGTCTTTGCCTGATTTTGCTTCAGCCATGGCCGTACCATGCCATGAGGAGACGGGGGTTTCATAAAGAGCATTTTCTATTGTATGTGCAGCTTCATATTGATCCTTGTTGAGACGTTTGAAGCCTTATTGTTGCTGCTATCTTTTGTAAGAACCATTCTTCCTATTGTTTATAGAGTTGAGGCGATTCTAGCGATACTCATTGTTGGTCCAGCAATAGCTGAAATATGAAGTTGCAAATCTGGATATGGGTATGTGTTAGAAGTTGATGTTTTGCTATTTTACTATCTGGGGTTGTCATTAGTTTCTTCAGATTCATTGTATATTTTCTGGGTTTCTATTATATGCAATATATTGTGTGCTCCGGCACTACATCTGCAGGGAAACTGAAAACCCCTTCTACATTCTTTTGTCTATCTGAAAGATCACAGAAAAATCTAAATAAAATTCACATATAAAAGATTTTAAAAATATACCAACAGGTACGGCACATTACAAGAAAAAATGATAAAAATAATGATAATTTTCCCTTGGGTCGGCCAGCATGAGTTGAAGGCGAATTTCATGTATAAATACAAGTTTTGGTGAGGCATTTCACATCATATGGGAATTGTTATATTGATTGTTTTGGACTGCACTTTTTGAGCAGCTTATTCCAAGGACGAAAACCCTTGAGAATAGAGGATGAGTTGGACGAAAACCCAATCTCATCTTGGGAAGACTTCATAACGGAGGTCTACTTGGCCTTCATTGCTATTTGGCTAAGGAGAAGAGCAAAATTCCAAATCAGATTTGTAGAAGACATCATTTGGCGAGATTTGTTGCATATTGGCTAGGGTTTCACCCTAGGTTTAAGCGCCAACTTTAGAAGGAGAACAACTAGTGTTGGTGAAGGGCGATTTTGGCAATTTCGTCATTGTTTGGATTCCAATTTTTATATCAGCAGCAGAGCAGGTCGGATCTGCCATCTTGGAGCAGCATTGTTGAAGATTGAAGACATCATTCGCCTAGGGTTTCAACCCTTCTTGGAAGCGCCATCATTGGAGGTCATTAATCATCATTTGAAGACCATTTTTACTATGTTTTTGGTATGCATTACTTATAAAGTTTGATACAGATATATGCTAGCCTTATTTGTCACATTCGCCCATACCATTGATGTAATTGAAGACTTATTGTTATTCTCATTTATAGCAGCAGTTCTTCACATTCAGAAATCAGAAATTATTTGTCATTTGTTTGCATTGAATGGTCATATTATGTGATTGAATTCATAGTCGATGCTATTTCCATGTTTTTGTGCATTTGACATCATTTGTTCGCTGTCAACATCATTTATAATTCAGAAAATAGAAAACCAGATTTCAGATCTAGGGTTTGGAAAGGTAAATATACAGAATTTTAGTGCAGAAATTTAGGGCAGAATTGAAGAGATAAAAATCAGAAATTTTGGTCAAAACCCTAAGTGGGATATTTCACTTCCCAATTCTCTACTCAAGCCTTAGTTACTAATGGAATTTCACTCCTCCCCTACGACAAGTCACTTCAGTTTTTTGAAGACCTACAAGCGAGTGAACCAAGATTTCTTCTAGGAAAGCGTTAAGCAAGATGTTAAGGTATTTGTAGCTGAATGTAATGTGTGCCAAAAGAATAAAGGGGAAACTCTCAAAGCCCCAAGATTTTTGCAACCAATTCCTATTCCATATATGGCTTGGACTGATATTTCTATTGATTTGATTGTGGAGCTTTCACTATCAAGAGGTAAATAGGTCATTTTGGTTGTGGTTAACTGTTTAACCAAATATGCCCATTTATGTGCATTACCTCACCCTTACATTGCAGCTATGGTTGATCAACACTTCTTGGATTCTATCTTCAAAGTCCATGGGATGCCTCACTCTATTGTTAGTGATCGTGAACTGGCTTTTATCAGCAAATTCTACCAAGAGTTGTTTAAGTTGTAGGGAACTACCATGAGCATGAGTTTGGCTTATCATCCTCAAACTAATGTTCAAACTAAAAATGTTAACAAATGCCTTGAGACTTACTTGCATTGTTTTGTGTCTAAGCAACAGGTACAATGGGCCCAGTGGTTACCTCTGGCTGAGTGGTGGTATAATACCACTTATCATAGTGTTTACAAAATGAGGCCCTCTATGCTACTCCCCCACCCTCCTTGTGTATTTATGTTTCAAGTTCTTCCAAGGTTGCACCAGTTGACAATACTCTAGCAAAACGTGAGGACATCTCTTGACTCCTTAAGGCCAATCTAACACTGGTCCAAAATCGCATGAAACTGCAAGTGGATCAACATTGGATAGAGCGTAACTTTGACATTAGTGATTGGGGTTTTTAAGCCTCCAGCCCTACAATCATTTTTCATTACAAGACAAGTGAGGTCATAAGTTGGTTCCCAAATTTTATGGTCCTTATTAGGTGCTCCAATGCATTGGTGAGACAGCATAGAAGTTGGCACTCCCACCACCTTCTAAGATCCACCCAATTTTTCATGTCTTGTCTCAAGAAAGTGATTGGGACTGCTACTTGAACTCAATAGACCTCCCTGCATTAAATGAGAGATCCATATTTTTAGAACCTGAGTTTATGTTGGACAAATGCACCAAGCACCTTCACAATCATTCTATCAAGGAGCTCTTAATCCAATGGAAGGGTTTGCAACCTAAAGATGCCACATGGGAACCCACCAGCATTCTCTCCAATTTTTTTCATCTCCAATTTTGAAAAAAAAAAATCTAAGGGGGAGGCAATGTTATGAACCCCATTTTGCTATATGATAGTTAGTATTAGTAAGGTGCATATGCTTTGTAAGTCGCCCATAGGTAATATTAAATAAAGTTGGATGCATATGCTTTGTAAGTCATCCCACTAGTTAGTTAGAATAAAGTAATTATCCCACATGCATGGGATGGTAGAAGTTGGCATTGGTAAGACTCTATATATTGTAATGACTTCCCAAGTGGAAGGTATCTTGGATATTCATAATTGGAATGTATGCTCTATTGGGGGGTTGCTCCCTCGAATTGGTGCTGCTAAGATAATAAAAGCATTTAGTTTCTCATTTCTACATGTTTTTGTGTTCAGTTTCATTTGTCTTGCAAGTTCATTACAGAGATCTACAAAACAGCACTAAGCGATCTTTTTTCTCAAGACATATGCAAGTCAGCAAAAAACAAGGACAACTTCTAGGCAAGGTTAAAATGGCATTCTTTGAAACTTTGACTTAAAATTTGAGGATTTTCCTGCCTTGTTGATAAATGTTGAATTTTTAGTATTTGTATATCTTAAAACGTTTTAATTTTATCATTACAAATAAATGGTGGGAGAATTTCAATGCTAAGGCATCCAACCTTTAGAGGATTACCATCTAAGTGTTGAGTCAACCATGCAGCACTTCAAGTTGTGAATGCAATTGGAGTATGTTTGAGTACATACACTCCAAAAGCACAAGTTGTCAATGCAAAGGTTCAATGACCTTGCATTTGTGCACTACAACTTGCAGCTTCACCACAAGAAGGTTTTAGCCAAAGATGAAGAATTAGCCCCTGTGGAGTTGGAGTATGATCCCATATCTAAGTGGATCACCAAGGATAACCTCATTTTTACAAAGGAGGACCATACATGAATTGATCAGACTAATCATGAGGCATAGCTCGTACCGATGGGAGAGGAGGTGTGAGCCCTTGCAACTAGAAACAACTAAGTTGTCCAAGATGTTGTTGCTACCCCTTCTGCAAATAGAATGGCTGCAGCTACTTCTTTGACGTACGCAAAGCCACGTAGAGTCCAATAACTTGTAGCTAATGTTGGAAGGAGGGCTCCTCTCCACCTTAGTTTGATTTTTTTATATATTTTTTTGTTAATCCCATGTACATGGATTTCTAAATCCATTGTTTGTGTACAAAAAACAATTTTAAGCATATCACAGAAAATTTTCTTTTGTTTTAGCATTCAAGTTTGAAGTTTGTGGCATTTCTTACTTATTTTGTTGTCTACAGACATGTATAGTAAATCTAATTGATTAGTTTTTGTGTGTATTTGAAGTTATTTTGATATGGGATGCAATAGAATGAGTTTTTCCTTAAAATTCGTTATTTTTCATGGATTTTTAAAATTTGTCGAGTCTTCATTGAGTTTTAGCACCAAGTTCGAGTCCGAGTCAAAAATCGGCTTGCCAAGTTTTTGCCATGTCCAAATCTCAACACTATGAGTTCAGTGGCATTTCCATGCATGTAGTTCAGTTTTTATGATTGTTGGCACCCCTAATTACATGGTCAATCTTCAATAATTTTGATATTATGGTCCAACAAATACAGATGTTATGAAATAAATGATTCTTAACAGGAAACCTTTTTAAGACTGAAATGTACTGGATATACTACAACCTTGTTAAATGACACAAGAGAGCATTCAAACCAAACAATCTTTTACAAATATGTGCTCAGTTCTGCTAAATATATGCCTTTTCAATTATGAAAAGTATGAAGCTTAAGAAATGCTGAGAAATTTGTTTATTGCTGCAATTATCGCCATCATGCCTTCATCAAAATAGAGAGATACAAATAAAGGTACCTTTTAATGAATGAACATCAAATATTTAAAGACATCTCAGGATATGTCATAGGAACATTTGGAATACTATTAATTTTGTGTACATTAATGGCATATGGCATAGCAATGTAAGGCAATGATATATCATTTATCAATGAACCTTCATGTTTCACTAAGTTAGAACATAAAAGTTGGAACCATGAGAAATGCACTCATTTCTTCTTAAAATAATTTAGGAAATATAAACCCATTGTGTATCCCATACAACATGGTTATTTCAATGCATTTTATGTGTAAAATATAATTATATATGTTAGTATTTTCTCTATGTACAATCAGCTTCATAAGATGTCGTATAGTAAACTAAATGAAAATGCTGGATAGACAGAGAAAATTTTGGAGAAGGAATAATATGGAAATATTATTTGCAAAATACAAGACTGATGAAATATCTTTTATGCAGGAAATTACCTTTTCAAGCACCCCTTTTAAATTTTCAAATGCTCCATTTGCATCTTCAGAAGACTTGAAAATGGCAAATGTAGTACTAGGTTTGTTCTTGATACGAGAGAATTCCTGGACACATACTGTATCTGATAAATTTCTGAAGTTCAAATGCACTTAAAATGTTTAGGGGAACTTAAAGAATCATGCAAATTGTTAGAAAAAATATATATAACCAAACCTGAATTTCAACTGAATACTCTATTGGAAATAGATTCACAAGGTCTTCCATGGAAATACAGCCTGGTATTTTATGAATATACAGCTTCGACAAGTCTGCTTTACTTACCTACATTTTGTCATTTTCAATAAAGAGGTAGCTAACTGCTGAAATATAATTGTACTTCAAGTAAAATCATATATGTAGAACACTTTGTTTTAGCAATAGAATCTTAAGCTGAAAAAATCTTAATCCCATACCTCACTCTCTCCCATGTCAATAGGGTCATTTAGTCCAAGTTCTAATTTGGCAAGAGTTAGTCTCATTGCAGCAATTGCATCATCCAAGCAAACATGGGGCTTTCCTTCCTCTCGTAAATCATACCCTAGTACAACCTGATCAAGTCAACAAATAAACAATGAAGAAAATTAATTTAAATGAAATCTCATTTCTTGCTTCATAAATATTACAAGTGCCAATCTAATGAAAAAGGCATTCACACAGATTTCATTGACCTAAAACTTATTCAATTCATATGAAATGTTGATGATGGATTTTCCTAAGGCGCTGCATGGGTTTGAGAAGACTTTTATTTTTGGCTCAATCATTAGATAGAAATGTGAGCAAGATAAAGGTTGACAGCAAAAAGGGAGGTGAAAACTTTTGTAGGTGTAATGGAATTTTCAACAAGAAATTTAATTCAGAATAGAAATTTATCGAAGGATTTGCCACTGGAAATGGAGCTGAGAGCTCAAAGAACCTAGTTTAAGGCTTCATCTACAAAAAAATCATCACTTGTATTTTAAAAAATTGCAACATGGATATGGAACAAATAGCATGAATGCTTTATCTAGCACAGTCAAAATTAGGGTTTGTTTTTGGATACAAATGCATATGATATCCAGGCCATAGAAGCAAAAATTGGGAAAAAATCGCCAAAATCGCTATTTTTTGCGAAACTTCAAACTTCCTGATGTTTACCCCAAAAAAACGTTATTTCGTATAGAAATCGTTGACCGCCACGTTTGACCAATTTAGCCGATTTTTAAGAGTTAAATCACAATTAAATCGCATGTTTTTGATAGATTTTAAAAAAAAACTAAAGCCTGTGAAATTCTTGGTTCCATTAAGGATTCGGGATCAGCACTGATTAGGTTTGAATTACTAGACGAAGTGTGCGGCAGTGCCCAAAACCCTATCTAGAAGGAGGTTGTAGGCGTATTAGTCAGGTTAGCAGAGAAAAGCCCCCATCGTCTGGTGCTAATTCCATTAGCATACTTCACATTGGCGCACACGTGAGCAAGGCCCTGTTGGAGTCAGCAGGCAATGACTTGGGCATTACAACGGCTAGGGCATAGTAGTCTGGAGGAATAATCGCAACCAAGGTCTCCATCTCCACAGTGAAGCATCTTTTTCCACGGCACCTATGTCTCTGAGTGGTGAATACAAACACGAAGTCTTGGACCCGAGCACATCATACTTTATTTATAATATATTATTATATTTATATATTATATTATTTATAGTTATTTATTATAATATTAAAATATAATATTTATATTATTAATATATTATAATATGATATTATTACATTAATATAGTAATAATAATCAATTCCAAATGCTTCCAATGACTGTCGTAGCCTACTTGCGCGACTGCGCAAACTCTAAGGCTTCGGCCCCCTGCAAAAATTATTTGGCTCAACACCATCCCTCCCTAACACATGGACAGGCGAACACTTTCAAGGGCACGGCAATAGGATCCTCCCCTGCATCAACCGATTCCAGTCCTTTGGATCCGTCCTTTGATCAATTTTCGAAAGGATCTTGGGTTTATGTAACATCCCTACTAATTCTGCCCTGAATTTTCTGACTTTTAGTGTCTTGACATTTCGTCAAACACTTGGCATGCACGTTGTCTTGTTTGTTTTCTGAGTGTGTTTGTTTTCAAAACTAGTACAAATAATGCATGAACTCATAAAGAAAATGATATAGCAGTTTAACAAACACTTGTCATACAATATAACAATGTAATATCCCCATTTGTGGGTTCTCTAGCAGTGCAATTGTTGTTGACCTTTTGGGTTTGTGTCAGCTTGTTCAGGGGGGTAAATTGATGTTACCAGTGAGCTCTGATGGTTTAGAGGAGTCATATGATGCTCTCAGATGTTATTTCCGGCTTTCGGTCTGGGCTCCAAGATTCTTGGAGGGAGCGTCTATTTATAGTAAGTTAGTCGGTTGGCTCCGTTTATCATCATTCTTCATCAAGATCACCCCAGTGCAGCCAATTTTCGATTCCGATGCATTCCGGTAGTTTCCGCAAAATGGGTGTATTAATGGCTTTATTTTAATTATTTTACTAAGGTCGCTAAATATTATTTAAAATATTTTAAAAGCACCTTAGTGTTATAGCTCATCGGAACCGGGATGAAATGTTTTAAATCATGGATGCATTAAACAGGGACCTTGTGTGTCAAATTATCATTATTTTAATAAAAATGTCTTTTTCAAAGCAAATGGGAGTTTAAATTAAAAAGTATCTTTCAATGCTGGAAATATTTTAAAAGTAAAATATATCACTTTTTCGGAGTAATAAGGTTTATTTAGTGATTTTAAATTATATTTTCCCCAAAATTTCAATATGTGCTTATAAAAAGGGAAGTTGGGAGAAAAAGAGCTCATTCTGGATTTGATATTTTTCACGAGTTTTGATGAGAGCTTTGGCTTTCTGGTTCAGCAAGCCCTAAGACGAAAACCCTTGGGTTCTTGGTTCATTGGACGAAAACCCAGTTCGACCAGTCTTGGCGGAGTCACTTAGATTTCGCAGTTGCACTTATTGGTTTCATTTTGCAGGAGATTTGTGCCGGAACGATGTATTATTGTGTAGTTTGATTGTTTGCATTTCCAGGAAGATATATTGAATAAATCTGTGTGGGATTTTATTGAAGATTTACTTCAGGTTGTGTGTAAGATTTTAGAAAGGTTAATAATCTAATATTTTATTGCTTGATCGATGGATGAATTTATGAGGCGCAGCTCCCTTAACAATAACGCTGCCTGATTCTAAGCACAGCATTCCTTACATTAGCCGCAGCCAAAGTGATATAAAGATTAAACTTTGAAGTCTAACATATATCGCTGCATTGCGTGGGAACCACTCCCTTGGAGACACACCTTTGGATTGAGGCTTGACGTGGATTGGAGTCCGTCAAGTATGTTGTGGATTTGGCACTACATTTGAAATCGGATCATTGCACTAAGTGTTCAGCTGGAGGATGTATTATCCTTGATTGAATCGTGGGACTTTGAAATAGTTTGTGGAAATCTTTGACGACTTCTACCAGCTGCTGCCATAAGTCAAGTTGTTGCCTCAAAGACTAGTCGTAGGCCATAAGATGATAGCCGCAGATGGAGTAAGAAGGCTCCAAGCAACAATACTCTAGCCGCTATTCATGGTCAAGGGTCCTCCTTCATTTATGTCTGAGTTCACATCTTTGGCGCAGCATTTGGAAGTTTAATGAAGGCGTGAGAGGCTTGGTCAAGAGGCGCAACACCTCTTGGACTTAGAATAGACAATTGCAATATAGATATAACCTTCTTTTCTCATACAAGCTGGCAACATTGAAGGTTAGAACTTTGCACTGTGTATTTCTGAATTTGATCAGCAAATAGTTAATTGTTATATACTGTTTTCAGTGATAATGAACAGCAGCGAATTGTTTGACAAATTGTCTTGTGATAATTTATGAACCATGGCTTCTTGTTATGTTGGATATATGAATTAGAATGTTAGTTTTAGTTGTCTATGTGATTACAATTTGAGATCTCCGTATACTAGCCTCTATGCAAAGTGTTTGACGGATTGCTAGCATAATTACATATATTGTATTTTGGAAAAATTGGTTTGAAAATTAGGGTGGGACATTACAACAACCAAATAGATAGCTTGAAAACTCAGATTTCATGATATTATAACTTCAGTTACAAATCAGAATGACGGCTGTTACAAAATCAGAAGTTCTAAACTGAAATAACTTCACATTGACAATGCTTTATCATGCCCAAATCTAACTCAAATGTTTGTTGTTCATGATCAGACAAATACATTAAATAAACAAGGCCTTTTTACATATTAAAATGTAAAGCAATCACTTCCAAATCAGACCCAGTTGTAGCTCTTCAGATGGCTGATGTAATATGTGAAACCCACTCCAAAGAGGTTCCAAACCTCATTCTAAACTCACACCTCCTTCTCCCAGGTGCTCTGAATCCCCCCTCGATGCCATCGTCACCTTCACTAGGGCTGCGAACTCTCCAAAAGGGCAGCGACTCCAAGTGTAAACCCTCACGCCACCCTAGACATAACTCACGCCACCTCCATTAATGTTGTGCTAGTAATGTAACGAGCAGCGACTAGTATTTAGGGTCTCAAAACCCTCTAAATTTGCAATTACATCCATGTGATAATGGCATCCAATATATAGTATTAAACCCTTGCCAAAAAGTCTCCAATATCATCAATAAGAGGTGCTAAATCTGAACATACAAATCTGGTATAAAATCTGATAAAGAAATCTGCAATAAACCCTTATAGCATTCTCCACAAAACCCTCAATATGAAGCACCAAAATGTATCCTCCAGATATGCTACAATGTGATGTTCCTAACTTAGATTTGCACCACAATTCACAACACAATGATCAAGCACCACAAGATTGCACAATGAAGTAATGCACATAAACTGAAATATATTGAGGTAAATGAATAATGATCTTCAATACAATGCTGATATCAATCAGATTACATGGATATTTGTATGCTTTGAGGCCCTAGGGCAGATGCAAAGTCAATTATGCTCAAAGATGATATGGTGTAAGGTCTTCAATGTCTTCAAAGGGGTGCTCGCTGCCCTCATAGACCAATTCGCTGCCCTCAAACGATGATTTGTTGTCCTCCAATCAGGTTCGCTGCTCTCTGAATCCAATCTGCTGCCCTCTAGACCAGTTCGCCTGCCTTCAAAATGGTTCGCTTGTCTTCAAATGGGGTTCGCTGGCCTCCTAGGTATATTCGCTGCCCTCTATGGTGTTCTCCAAGTGATTCGCTGTCCTTCTAGGGCTGGTCTTGTGCCTTCCTCTTGCTGCTACAACTCAGAAATGATGTCTTCAATGGCTGCTCTGAATCAGATCTGCAAGAATAGATGAAGTTAGATGAATGGGGTCATCACCATTCATTGCCAAGGGGTCATCTCCTTGACTATGGACATTAGAACTGAAATTCTAAGCCATTTAGGATAGGAAAGATACCAAGAACATTCGTCAATGATTGATGCAAATGGCAGCTCCTTGCTCTCCTTTCATACTTCTCCTTGTTCTAGACTTTTCTCCTTCCCAAGCGCTTGCTAGAAGGATCTTTAATGGGGTCGGCCATCATACCTTGTGTTTTCTTTTATGTTTAGGCGCCAACTTTCCTTCTTTTTTGGAGCACACCATACTCCTAGTGAGGTCGGCCAAGGATGAGTACCTTGTCAAAGGGTGGTGGCCAAGACACCAAGCAAGACGGCCACAAAGGAATGTGTCTCCAAGATGAAAATACATAGGAATGAGTCCAAGTCAGCCACCATAAAGAAAGTGTGAAATTGGACAAGGAAAACTCATGGAAAATGGACCAGAATCTCCATCAAGTCAGTCTCAGAATGAAATGTAAAGCCTGCAAAGCTAGATAATGAAAATGTAGCACCAATATCATTCCCTTAACAATGTGTTAGCCTACGGGAATGGATGATAGGCTAACCCTTAAATCTCTTGATAGCTCACTCCGGAAATGGGGACATGACAAAAAGTATCTTCTCCTGCACAGAAATATTACTTGTTCCATGCAACAAGTGGACACAATGGAGAAAGTTGTCATGAGATGCATAGATTCACACAAATATTGATGGCTTCAACTAAAAAATCATGGATTTTTGGATGGTCCTAAACGTCTTTTAGACAAATCAGATGACGGTTCTGTTATTGGATATACCCAATATGAACTTGATGAGGTGAGAAATCATAAGCATATGATGAATGGCATTATGTGTTCATATAACCAAGAATTGCAATCAGAACAAGTGTATCCATTAGAAGTAGACATTTTGCATTCTTTGGTCAAGTTTTTTGAAGCTAAGGAAGAAGGGTTGTTGATGGAAGAAGAATCTATGCAAGTATGCCATATTTTCTCAACGAAGGATGAAGTCAAGTCAAAATTAGACGAGCAAAGTGATATTCCAAATATTGAGCAAGAAGAGATTAGTTCTGCTAGAGAGTATAATGATAAATTCAATTGCTTATTTTCTTCATTTGATGCATTATTCGAAGAACCCGCATCAAATATAATCAATGAAGAGTGAGATATTTTTCTCTCCTAGGAGTTTTCAGCTTCAAATTCAGCAATCTCAACAAGCACTCAAGATGAAAAATCTCAATTGATATCGATCGAAGAGTTAAATACTTGCTCATTGGAGTTTGGTATTTTTGTTCAGGACATCAAAGAAGCATCATAATTAGATAAAGAATAAGATTTTCCTATTCTTCAAGATAATTCAGCTTTGGAGGCACCCGTCAAATCAAAAGTTCTTAAGAAGGATCCTTTACCAAATCCTAATTGTTTTCTACAACACCTTGAAAGCAAATCTTCAGTGGAGGACAAAATGGATTTCCTCTAGGTTTGACACATCCTCAATAGATCCAATACTTGTCAATGAAGAAGTGGATCTTTTTCTTCAAGACATCAAAGAAGAAAGATGGACAATCAATGAAAAAGAAATGTCACCTGAGATTCATTTTCACACTCAAAGACCTAATTGTTTCCTCCCTCCTAAAAACATATTCATTGAAGTTGATTGCTATAATGGAACTGAAGAGAATTGTTTTATCCAAGAACCAACAATATGGAATGATGGATGACAAAGTGAGCTACTGAAAGATTATATTTTTTAGCAGGTATATTTGATAATGACCTAGTGCTCAAAGATTCAAACTTTGGAGATTGGTCAACCAAAAGCTTAATTGATGAAGATGGTCAACAAGTGTTCCCATCACAAGGGGCCCGTTGATCTCAATTGTGGATAAGTAAAGGATTGGTGAGCGAGATTTTCTTTCAATAGCTCCAAACTTTCCCAAAGCTTGATAGTTGGACTAAGTTCAAGATTGCGTATGTTGAAGAGACATGTGGAAAGGATCAATTCTGACATGTGGTGATTACTATGCCTACTGATGTACTATGGCCATAAGACCTTGCTAGATATCTTCAAAAGGTAACTCAATGTCTTCACTTGCTACAGAGGTTTTTCATTATGAAAGACGATCATCCAGAACCAATGCATATCAATCAATTCGTCCTGAATTTCTCACCGCATGGTCAATCCTACCCACCTGAACCCTTGATTTTTGAGAAATTCTTGCAGAGGTTGAAAGGTTTTCTGCTATCACGACTAGATTCCCAACTCATGAGGAGTGATTGTTACTTTTCTCAACCTATAAATGGTTTTGTGTAGCCCAATCCTATTTCCCTTAGTTCCCACTCACAAAAGAGTGTTTTTTGCCTTCTATGTTATGTCATATTGTGTTTCCCAATTCGTCATATTTTGTTATGTCCAATTGTATTTCCCCTTTCAGTAATGTAAACCTCATATTCTATTAGGTGATTTAGGCTATTCGTTTTTAGGTGATTTAGGAATAGTCCGACTCCATTGCCCAACTAGTAAAAAAGCATTGGTCCTATGTAATGTCCCCTTCCTAATGCAGTGCAGTTGGATTGTCAGTTAGCCTATTCAGCGGATTCTTATAGGCTAATGGAGTTAGGGTTAGGGAATCCTTGGAGCCAGCTGATCCAGCATGTTAGTAGTATCAAGTGTCTAATTGAGCTTCTTCGCACTTTAATGAGCAGTATGCCATTTCTAAGAGGTTTTCGGGTGATTCTTCCCATACTTACTATTTTTAGTAAGTAAATGGCGGTCGGTGTTACTATTTTTAGTATTGCTAGTGGATGCCATTTTTAGTGTTGGTTCGATATTTGACATGGTTCAGTATTTTGATTTTAAATAACGTAAAGGAATTAAAGTTAAATAAATATTTAACCTTACGTTATTTATTTCATAAAGTGACTTTATAAAAGGACCATGGGGAGTCATAAGTTGTTTTTAAAAAAGGGCCAAGTTTACCTCCTAGGGATGGGCGCCCACTTAAGGAGACTTTAATAAACATTTAAAATAAAAGTTAAAGTGGGAAATCCCTCAACTTGAGCGTGGGAAATGAAGGGAAGATAAAAAGTAATGTAAAGTTCATTTTTGTCATTCACGTGCATTGAGTTTTGATATTCTAATTGCTTGGAGGAGCTGGTTTTTTCCTAGGCTTTGTGAGGACGAAAACCCTTGCAGACTACCTCTTCCACGTTGGTGAAAGACCCAATCTAGTAGATTTCTTGGTGGTTCTATACAAGGATCACAGCTGGATTTAATGGTTGAAAGAATGTTTCATTTCAAAGGGTTTATTGCATAGTTTTGGTGATGTATTTTTTAATACTTTCATGGCAGATTTTCTGAGTTATAACAGCAGGCATTTGGAGGATTTGTGATCAGTTTTCACCACATGTGCTGGCTGTACCATTTTGACAGCAGGCCGTACTGGTGATGCAGCTGATGGGTGTTATTTTGGAGTGATATTCTTATAAATCTGGGCGTGATATCTCTATGTATTGCTGCAGACTTTGCAGTGTCTAGTTGATGCAGATTTCTGGAGTTTTTGCATGTGATTTGTAGCTTCAGTTTGCTGATTCTATGTATTTCAGAGCTGCATAATACAAATCTGGAAGTGGGTATGTTGTCTAATTGATATTTGTGTCATTTTACCATCTGGGTCTTCGTAGTTTAAACTGTTTATATTCTTTCTACAACTGGGTATTATTGCATGTTGCATATTTCCCTGTTATTCTTCACTATTGAATGTGAAAATACCAACAAACAGCACATCAGCAACAAAACAAAAAAAAATTGGCATCAGAAAAAACCACAAACAGGGGTGTATATTAAATCCTACACTATAAAAACCCAGGATTTTGTGGTTCTCCAATGCTACAAGTATGCGTCGTGCTCCCCAAATAGAACCAATTGTTGTACCCATACAAATTTTTCGTAGTGTCAAGTTTTAAACTAAAAAATTGTCATTTACCTACCTTTAGCATGTTTCAAACTTTCTCTACTTCACACTGTCTAGTCATCGTCTGGTTATTTTCTAACCCTCGCAAGATCATTGAATGAAGCTCTTGAAGACATCTACCTTGGTAAGCGTACTCTATGATGGAACCAACCTCAAAAAGCAAGGGTCTAGTTTCAATTTCAAAGGCACAAGCTTGTTGGTTTCATCTCCAAAGCAATACATGCATGAGAGAGAGAACACGCGTGCCGATGCAAAGGTCTACCATTTTTTCAAGAGAAGAAAGCATATATCCAAGAATTAAGCCACACCTACAATATAGAAGAGAAGATTTTTGAAATCCTAAAGTCTAGTGTCTAGGCACATGCCACATTGAAGAGCAAAAAATTTTGGAAAAATTGAAGCTAGTATATAGACATGCGCCTAGACAATGGCACGCGCCAATTTAAAGGAACTTGTTTTCATTCAAAATTCAATCAAAAAGTAAAGGCGTGCATCCAAGAGCGTCAACATGCCAATACAAGGAACTTGTTAGTTTAAAGAAGCCTTGGGAGCGCTTCATAACTAGTTGAAACTTTTTCTTTAAAAAATGATTGAAATGCATCAAGGATAGTGTATAAGCATAAATGGAGGTTGAAGTGCACCCTTCTACACAAACGTGTTATTTTTTTTATTTTTAAAATTTGAATTTAGTTCATAGGTGTGCACTAATAGGCCAAGTATGTGCCTGAGCAAAGGGGTGGTATTTTTGTCTTTACAAAAGGCACGTGCCAATACAAAGAACCAGACTGCAAACACGTGGAAGACAATATTCGTGCCCACGCACATTTCAAAGGCCACACGTGTCAAACCATAGAGTTTCAGTCAAAATCCAAGCATGTGCACAGGAAAAAGTACGTTTGCAAGGTGTTAGGCACGCGTAGAAGACCAAGTTTTGAAAATCTAAAGACAAGTGTCCAGGTGGACAACCAAGCATAGGCGCGCGCTTTTGCAAAGTATTAAAAATTTGCCAGTTTGAAGGCATATTGAGAATGATGAGTTTCTAAAGGTATGTGGGAGACATAAGTTTTAGTTTTGTTTTGGCACACGCATGAAAAATTAGGCGCGTTGATACAAAGTGCGTAGAGAACTTGAACTCAATTTATAGGCACGTGCCAAGGGGTCCGGCTTGTCTTGTGCAAGAAATCATTGGTTTTCTATGTGTTTAAAAGTGCGCATGGAGGATGCAAAACGTTTGAAGAATAAACAACCGCATGAATAATGTATAGGTGCGCGTGAGGAGCGTGCCACGTGCCACAAGGTTAAGGGCACATTAGTTGAGGTTAAAAGTGTGTCAGAAGGTCATATGCATGCCAATTCAATTTGCAAGTGTGTATCATTTCAAAAGTGCACCAATACAAAGATTTTTTTAAAACATTTTTTCCTAAGCATAGATGCGCATAGGATAGTTAAAACGCACATGTACAAAGCGGTTAGTTTTCAAACGCGTGAGGACATAGAGGTGCACGTCTCAGAAGTTTCACATCGACATCCAACTCAATGTAGAGGCATCCAGCTCAATTAGAGAAGCAAATTCACACCTTAGAAAAAGGCCAGTGTATAGGCGTGTGTGGGAAAATATGGATGTAAGGCCCGAAAATATAAATGCAAGAAAAAGATTGACAAATGAAAATGGACGAGACTTAGACAAGAAGCAAGATATTCAATGAAAGCTTCATTGTTCATCCATTTAGAATGTACATATTTAACAATGAGGAAATGACTTCAGTTCAGCTTCTATATGACTATTCAGCTTCTACTGCAACTAGGAAATATAAAATACAAATATTATCCTACTACACCTAGGATTATGTACATTATTGTTACATCCCCCCTTAATTCGTAGGCGTAGTGGTAAAACCACTGTTTGTGTTGTGCATTTAACAACTTGTTTATGGCGCCTCTTTTTCTTGATACGAAGCTCTAGTGTTCTACAAAAAGGTTTCCCTAAATAATTCCCTTCTGCAATTTTTCAAGAACCAAGATATGGACTTGGTATTTAGACCTAAGTTTGTTTTCTCAAGGAGTCAGCTTTCCACGATGCTATATCCCATTTTGAAAGAATATCGCACCCATTTGCTATGAAAATTTTCACCACCATTTTAGTAATAGTGATGAGATTTGCAGAAGAACGTTGTTCACCTTCTGTCATTATCACTTTTCTGAGTGAGAACTGGAGAACCCGGGCTGATTGCACCCATGAGTAGTCCAAAAGTGTGCCAACTACACTATGTGATCTAAAAACTGGATAACCCAAGCTAATTGCGCCCATGAGTAACCCAAAAGTGTGTTAAAGCATCCATTGAATGCCCTGACTTTCTGTCAAGCTGAAAATGTGAACCACTTGTCGTCCACAATGTCGACACAAAAATTGCTCGTGGCAGGAAAAACTATGTTGAAAATGAATGCAGATGATGATCTCCCTCCATGGCATAGTCATCAAAAACCAAAATGATGTATACAATCTCCGGTGTTCAAGTGTTGAGATGAACATTACTTGTCGTTGTTGCAGCTATTTTAGGCAATGGGTAAGTAGTTCAATTCCGATGGCTTTCCCCATAAACATGAACTAGAGGTACCGCGAATACCAAACGCTACGATTGTTTTGGTTTACATAAATTTGATTTTTGTTTTCAATATCTTATGAAAGAAAAAGATATTAAATGATGGTAGCAGAGGGGGGGAAAAAGGAAAGAAATAATAATTAATTATTCCCTCAACGAATCTATAAAGGAAGGGGAAAAGCTCAAAAAGATATTTAGCTTGATATTATCAATTTCTCATATTTTCTGAAACATGTGTTCGAACCAATCCAGGGACGAAACACCTTGAGGTTGTAGGATCCCAAGGATGAAAACCCTTGAGGTCTTTGGGATTTAGGAAATAAAACTCTAGGACTCCAATTGGTGATTCCACTAGGAATTACATAGAACTTCAGTGAGTATCTCCAAATTCAGTGTTGGTGTTTGAATGTTTGTTTTTGATTTTCCAAATTTGTGGTTTATGTGAATCTTTTAGATTGAGTGGTGACGTTTTCAGCATTCCAATTTCAGATTGAAGTTTGGTAGCATCATATTTCAATGTGTATAGATTTCAGAGAGTGGAGTAGTATTTTGGTATCAACTTGTATTGGGCGTTGCCCATAATCTTCAATGCGATATTAATCAATGCTACCAATTTGGATTGAGTCTTTTAATTTCCATCTCATATTCGTTGAGTGAAAGAATTGTCCCTTTCTCTTAACAATTCTACTTACTAGTAGCTGATTTAGAAGTTCAATAGTACCAATGTTGGACACACCCATTCCAGTCAAACCATACTAATAATTATAGGTTGAGCATCACTGTTTGGGTCAATTCAGGGAATGAAGCAGTCACGCGATGCACAAGCATCCGGGTTCACAAGTGATCTTGCATCAACCAAAAAGTTTTTCAGGTTCCAGTTCAGTTTTGTTTTGTTTTTATTGGTTTTTTTTTGCAGTGTTTTGCTTCGAGAGGTTTTCTAGATTCAATTTAGTCGAGTTGAGAGCATCACCTTGAAGAAGGGCTTAAAGGGTACATGCAGTTTCAATTTGGTGAAAATTAGGCAAAAATTGGCTAAGTTATGACAAATCAGAGTTTCGGGATGCCTCGGGAACAAAATCGAACTTTTGAGAATTTTCTGAGAACACAAACCGTCGACCGTTCCTGGTCTCTCCAAATGCCAACGGAGCATTTTACTTAGTTTTTCTTTGGAGATCCGATTGGTCACAATGTTCCGGGTGACTTGGAAAAGCTCGACCCTCGCTCAGTTCCTACTAAGGTGGAAATGTCTGATCAAAAAGAAATGGTTCCTAATACTTTCCCAAACTCCAACAAGCTTTCAACACTCAAGTATAAAACAAGTTCCTAGTGTTCGGGCAGTTCCAAACGCCTAGGAAAACTAAGATAGCTTTAGAAAGTTGAAGAAAGCTCTTGAAATCGAGGAATTCCAAGTGGTGAAGAAATCCCTGATCACTTGGAACAATTCCAAGTGACTATGAAAATTCGGACGAAGTCTTCTAAAGGTCCGAAAGGGTGATTCTTTGAGGAAATCGGGTGGTTCCACTTAGGGTGGTAAACGCCGATAGCTTTGAATGATCAGGTAGTTCCTAAGGAACAGGAAACTCCCAATAAGTTCCTATTCACCTTCAAAACTCCGACACACCATTAAAGAGGTTATTTTGTTTTCTACATAGGTGTCGATGGATGGTTAATCAACAGGGACATGTGTCAAAACAGTTTAACTGCTCACAACTATTCAAGTTCATAATTGTAAGCACAAACTGTTCAACTTCCATCAAGGAAACATATAAAAGAGAAAAATCACATGTTTTGTGAGGGGGTTGAGATTGGTGGATTTAGATGAGTTGATTGGTTTGAATCATCTGGGAGTTGGGGCATATTGAATGTGTATGTTATGCAGACGAATGGTACTGAAGTAAACCTAAGTTGTCGGTTCTGGTTCGGATCCTAGTTCGGGTTCGCGTGTTTGGTTCGTGGATTTGGCAAAAAGAATTTGGGGCTTGGGTTCATTTTTTGGTTCGTCCATACAAAATATACATATATATAATTAATTAATATATATTTATATTAATAATATTAAATATTATATAATATATTATCATATTAATAATACAATATTACAAGATATAAATATTAATAATATATATATATATATATATTTTTTTTTTTGCTCAGTTAATGGTTTTTGACTGGAGCCAAGAACCAGTGAGGCCACAACATGGGAGACATCATCCCCAAGCATGAACACATTGGGATTTGAACCTTGGTGGCCGCCACTACAACCAAGTGACTTGACCACCCAACCACGCCCTTGACGGCAATAATAATAATATATTATTTAATATTTATGTATTAATACTATATTATTTAATTATGTAATATATTATTTAATTATATAATATATTATTATATTATAAATATAAATATATATTAATAATATACTAGTACAATATATAAATATTAATAATATAATATTACAATATATTAATATTAATAATAATATATTATTTAATATTTATGTATTAATAATATATTAAATATATATATATATTAATAATATAATATATAAATATTGATAATAATAAAAATAATATATTATAATATATAGAATTGGTATAACGTGGCCCAAGCCACAGGTGCAATGCATCGTGCCTCAAAATTCGTTGGTTTTGTGGTGAGTGGAGAAATAATAGATGAGGTAATGAAGACCATAACAAAAATCAATATCAATGCTAAGAAAGGATCCATTGTTGAAGTCTTCGATGTTGAAGCTATCAAAAAGAAACAGAGCGTTGCAGAAGCGCTCAATATTTTTTGTGACTGCCTAGAAAATTGTGAGATGACTGGATTTGCCAACTATGTCAATGTCTTTGGAGATCTCTTTTCCCCTCAACAGTTGGAGAGGGTTAATGTACTGGTTAATACCATCTTGCTTGCAATGTAATGTTTTTCTTGATCAATAAAAGGGAGCTACCCCCTCTGGTAGTACTTACCATTAAATATATATTTATATATATATAGAATTGGTATTATTACGAATGGCATCTTTGCGGCGATGAACAACCAGAATAGCCCGGCAGAGAATGGTGAATCGCCAACTGGAATAGGAGATTCTGAGATCACGCTTCATCAATGCCAAACTACTAGCCATCTACCGCTTCACCGATTCCTATTCATTTAACTGTTGAGCTAGTGAGATAGGGATTTTCTTCCACTGCCGGTTTGATCCCTCACATGCACCTGCCAATGTATCAGAATATTAGTCACGAAACATAAATATTTAACTCCCGTGACTATTTTCGTTTTCTCTCTGGTGAGGGACAAAAATTTAAAAATCGTGTTTTTGGTGAATGAAATTCGCCTGGATTCGTCACGGCAACATGAAATACTCTCCAAATTCGTCACAAGTTCGGCCAGGTTTGTCCCAGACGAACCAAAAGAGAGTTTTCCAAACCATAGACGAACCCATCCACAGATCAGTTCTGAATCTAGACCGGGTTCGAATCAGACCCGAATCCAGCAAGGTTTCAAGCGAATTCAATAACTTAGAAATAAACCATTGTTTTTGTATTGAAATGTAATTCCTAAGCATTGTATTGCTGCATATAAATAAAGATGTTAAATTTAATTGTTTATGGTCAAAATTTCTTTGTCGTGGCTACATGATTGGGTTGTCTGATAAGACCCCTTATCACAAATGCATCATCACGGCCAAGAATGAAGGCTTTTTAATTATGTACGATCTTCCATGGTAATTAAGATTGTAGCCTCCAGATTTAGAAAGAATAATTATAGAAGGATTATGTATAAGATTAGCTGCTCCCATCTCAAAATTAGATCATACGAGATTGGGAACATTGCGTGAATTTCTACCAACCGCATCATCCAAAGCAAAGATGCTTCGGACATTGTTGAGGTGTGTTTTGTGGGAGGTGATTCATTGGGTCTGATCGACCAAGATTTATTTGGACATTGGAAACTTCCACTGCCAACCTTGTATATTTAATACCCTGTTGTGGGTCTTGCTTGCATTGTATTTATCTTAGAGACTGTGCAGGCTATGCTGCCAGCCTTAGTAGTATCAAGATTTCAGATTTTGTATATATAGTGCTTTGCACTAATCCATTTAGTTGTATGCTCTCACCCCGCCCGATCTTGGGATCTCAATGACCAAAGAGTGCTAAGTGTGGAAAAATCTTTGCCTTCATTTGTTTGGGGACATTAAATTATTGGCAAAGGAAATAAAATTTGAAGATATTTCATTGCAGCCCATTAGGGATTGATGGGCTGAAACATGGGTGTTGGTTACTTCTAATGGATGAAAAGATTGTAAAAACAAGCCCCTCAATTAATGTTATTGCAATGTGCCTTAAAGGGGCAATGTTTTTAAGGGCAATTGATTGTGATGCACAGGTGAAAGATGTAAACTTCATCAACGTTCTCATAGAATCTAATGAAGTGGTGGGGCCTCAATATGTTATTTAAGTCATAATGGGCAAAAAGTAGAGCCATGAGGCTGTTAGTTGAGGAAATATACAAACACATGTTTTGGAGACCATGTGTTGTTCACTCACTCAATTTAATAATGTAGAAGCTTGATGTTGATGATGTTTTTGTGACAACAACAACAATAAAATAAAACACCAAGTGCTCTATCCTCCTCTCTTGAATAAAGTCTCTCAAAGGCTAAGCTATGTGATCCAGTGAGACAACTTCAAGGTTCCTTATTTGTGATTTGTAGTGGATAGACTCAGTGATTTGATGTGATCTTGCTGGTAAGCACAAAGGGACTTATGCTAAATTCCTCCTCGTTCACGAACATGGATGAAATTCCTTACTCATGGAATGTGAATGAATGGAACTTCTTCAATTTAACTTAAAAGAAAATACAAAAGAGAGAGGGTCAAGAGATATCTATTCTAAGATCAATGAAATAATGAATCATGTCAAGATAGACAAATTCATTGTGAAACTAAACTCCGCTTCACCATGAGAACCAACAATTACACATTGTCAGTGCAATCTTCTAAGACCATTCAAGGATTTTCAAATTGTAAACCTTCATCCAAACACCCACAGCTGGCGCAACTTGAACAAGTACTCACAATCGAACTAAAGCAAACATGGTTCAGGCTAACTTTGCAAAATCACTTATCATCGACAAATCATGAAAAGTATGAACCAAGAAGGAATTCATCAAATATCTTTGCATAAACTCATTACATCAATGAACTTCTAATCTAGTATCTAAGCTACTTGGAAACATTTCTCAATCACATTCGAGAAATTAGAAACCATGCTAACATCCCATAATCACACAAATCACCATAAGAGCAACAATGAGCTTGTATTGATTTTGGAATTCTTTCACAACAATTTCGCATGTCTCTTCAATGATTTCGAAGAGTCTCCTCTACTCTAGCCTCTACTTGCTATTCTCCCTACTTCTCATATGATCTAATCTCTCCTAAAACAACTCTATATATTACAAATGAGGCGAATGAGCCTTTTTATAGTCCTCAAAGCACAATGAAGGGCTAAGATTGATTTTGGAATCAATGGCCTAGATTTTGCGACATTGGCAATTAGTTACAACAACTTGCTATTTTTAGCAAAAAGTAAAAGCTAACACAACTTGTGTACATAAAAACTCAAAGGCAATGAAGGCACGTTTCCAAGATGATAAGCATGAAATGGAATCTTTGGAGCATCTTCATGATGAGCGCCCTCTTTAGCCTCTTGTTTGTTGTACATTTGTTGAAATTGGACAGATGACGTGGCAGGATGGGATTGGCTTGAGGTCGTGTATGTGCCACCTTAAAATCCTTTGAGCAAACTGGCTTGATTTTCAACATGTTCACATTGATCGGAATATTTTCGCAAATTGTATCATCTTTCCTGGAATAGTCTTCAAACTTGGATTTTCACCTCTAGAATTTAGCATCTCTCGAACTTGTAATTTGGGAATTTTGGATTTCTTCATGTTGTCTTTCATGCCTTAGTGTAATTTATGGATTTCTTGACGTACATGCTCATTCTCATTTTTATGAAATTCTTGTTCTTGTGTAGGATTCTGACTCTGGACTCTTGAAGTAGAGGATACCTTGTGTGTGAATTCCTGGAATAGATTTCATGATGGATGTTTTGATCTTCTGGCACATGAAATGGAAGGCTCCTGAACGTAGAAGTGATCTTCTGACAGTGAACTTGATGAGGGATTGCTCCTCAATTTGTTGGACCTCTGGATTCCTGAACTTGCAAGGTGGATTGATGTTCATCTCTGGTGATGAAACCTTAGTGCATTTCCTCCACCCTGGCTATGAAGTCTTTCTTTGTGGATGAAACTTGATAATATCTCATTCACGTGGAATCTCCTTCAATGAAGTCTTCTCCTCTTTTGGTGCTCTTGGATCTTCCTTAAAGTGACCTCCTCTTGGCAAGTGCTCCTCACCTTCAATCCCTCCAAGAGAAAGAAAATTCTTTGAAAAGCAAAGGCGAGCAAAAATCCTTTGTTCAATGCAACGTTAAGGTAAAACCATGATTAGAACTTTGCATGATCATGTTCATTAGAATGGAATAATGTCTTTTCAAACTTTGAACAAAATGAAAACAATGAAATAATGAATTTTGTTGCTTGCAAGAATGATGTAGGCAGTGGCGCATTCTCCTTATGGGGCTGGATTTTGCACCTATCTTGGGCACATTCTCCTTATGCATGAGGAATTTCCACCTTTTTGACTTTGGCATTTTTCATTTCATTTCTCAAACTTCTACTCCTCCTTGGCAAATTTTCAAGATTTTACATGATTTTTTCATTGGATCTTTGTGAAATTGAAGTCACTTTCAAAAGTTGTTGCTTTGAGCGGATTTTCTTCACTCAGAAGGATTTTTTCTCTAGGGCCCATATTCCCCATGAGCCTGGAATTTCCGATTTCTCCTTAGCCATTTTTCAATGCCTGAAACCCAGTATATTTCAAAATATATTTAAGTATATGTTATACTTTAAATATTTTGAAATATACTTTCAAGATGTTTGAGATAGGCCTCGGATCCATGGGATTTAACATGCAGATTCTAGATTTCTGAGGATCCACCAGATTTCAGACTTAGTCAATGTTCAGGATTTCAGGATATCAAACTTCAGGACATCAGACTTGGTCAATTTAAGGATTTCAGGGCTCATTCTTTATTTCATGGAAGAGACTAGGTCAGACAATACTTCCAGACATACAAAGCCAAAGAAAACTTGAACCCTAAAGCAAACCTACGACAGAAACCGAGAAAAAGAGGGGGTCCCCATTTGCAATGGGGCGATGTATGAAAATGTCACAACACTTGGCACACAGATCGAGTGGCTAACAAAATCCTAAACTCAGGCTAGTTATAATTGTGAGTAATTGCCATATGTCACAAGCAATCTTCCGGTCCTCGAAGTTGAAGCTGTTGAAGGTAGGTTTCTGAAATTTCAATATTTTATTTTTCATTTACTTCAGTTTTAAAATTTTGAATTTTGTTTATGTTTTTATTTTAGATCATCTACTTTAATTTTAAAAACAAAGTAGGTGAAGCCTTAACTTGAAATTTATTAATTAGTTTTAAGCTTTTTTAACACCATATGGTGACTATTGCATTGGGTGATATGATGATATCTCTCAATGTGGAGCATGTGTGACCAGTCTCTCATCAAGCCAAAAGGGAATCTAATGTTGGGCATCCAGTGCTGCCCCAGACAGTCCAAACAAATAATAAGGCTTCATAAAAGTCAATCTTTGAGCTGATAGATGACTGCAGTGGAGACCAATCAAGTAGAGTTTTATATGGTGGTCCCAAGTTCCCAATAAGTTTAGCTTAAGTCTCACAGTGGCCCTGCGTGCATGTTTTTTTGGTCCAGCTCAAAACTAAATAAGAGTAGATTTAAATCCTTAAATTCTTCAGTCAGATTGTAATGCACTGGCCACTTGTATGATGCTTTCAATGAAATATACAAATATTTAAAAAAAATAATCAAAATGGATATAAACTGACCCTACTCTGTTTTATGGAAAATAACTTTCCCGAAAGCAATTCAGCTTATTCCCTCCATCTATCCTCATGTATTCTCTTAGTTGTTAGGCATTGAATATTCATCGCATAACTACAAGCTGTCATAAATCATATTTATAATTTTCTTCTTTTTAACATAGTATAGCAATGTTTGAGCTAAGAAATGAACACAGGGATTCAGATTTACCTTACAAAGTTTACTTAAACTAGGGCTGTAGCAAGTAGGCTTATTCTGGTACCGAAATATGAATGTTGTGTCTATGACTCTTGCATGGTCTACTCTCAATGCTGCATGAGACAAAAGCCATTGTTAGTATACAAGGCAAAAAGCTAAGCACCAATCATATCAACAGAGATTGGCAATCTGATATTGGTGCCTTCTTAAGAGAGATAAAGCAGCCCCCTAAATAAACTTATATTCATAGCAATGGGATCAATCCTTTCCCATCACAGCAATGTGAGTTTATCTAAGCCTTGTTGTGACGTAACAAATAATTCATCACCTTTATCTGGTGAGCACTAGATAGTATACCTTGTAGGTCATTATACAAACTGTGACCAACCAATATCGTGTCATTCTTCATTAATCTCTTAAGTATT
This sequence comes from Cunninghamia lanceolata, assembly GCA_027924645.1. Lineage (NCBI taxonomy): Eukaryota > Viridiplantae > Streptophyta > Pinopsida > Cupressales > Cupressaceae > Cunninghamia > Cunninghamia lanceolata. Next base: position 2,877,921 of record BSBN01001254.1, read on the forward strand.
TTCTGCAACAATCAGTATGAATGGATTTTGTTGAGTCAAATGCTCGAACAACTGAATCAATTTATTTGTACCAATCATTGACTAGTATATTCCAAATTACACCCTCCAAATAACTTAAGAAGTCGATTACCTGTATATCTTGTAAATTGCAAGTCACATCCTCAAGATCTTCAGCAGTAACTCCAGTTATTGATGTCATATAATCAACTACATGCTTTGAAGGTTTCACAAGAGTATCAACCAACGTCTGCACATGAAAACCTAAAAGTCAGTACAAAAGCTTAAATTTTTGTCAAAGAACATTGCAACATGCATAAAAATTAAAATTAAAATTTGCTCAAAGCTATAAACAAGAAATTTTTTGTGTATTTACCTCTAAATTCTGGTTTACTACACAAACTTTCACAACTTCCTTTGTCCCATCTTCACATTGAACCATCTCACAATCAATAGCTATCATTGTTTCTGCCCCGCTTGCCTCTGGTAAGTTCTCTAACTTTGTTGTCAACCATCCCTGAAATAATTTATAGCAATAATTATAACAACTCCAAAATGAAGATACCAATGTCATATCCCAAAAACTTGAGAAATGATTAGTTCAACACTTGAAATAAACAAGCAACACAGCAGTCAATACAAGAATGCAAGATAATTTTAGGTTTCAACATTTAATACTATTATTAAATATCTATGCATCATAACAATAAAGTTGTCTCCTAACACGGAATACAATTGGATGAACCTAAGTTTTCTCATACTGCCATTTGACCCACCTCATCATTCAATCATAACACAGGTAAACTACCTTGCAGAAAGAAACTGTAGAGGATTCTAATCATTTATTATGATTATTTAGCAAAAACCTGTCTTTGCAACATGCAGAGGAACATCCCCAATCTATTGAGGGCATTCCAAAGACATCTTAATGTCCCCCATGTCAATGGTTGTTTAAAAAATGGAAGAAAAACATTTTATTTTGGGGGTGGGAAGGGATAGCAGCGAAGTGGAAGGATTTTCAAATATTTATTTTTCATGATCATTGATAACATAATAAAACTTAGATATTCGTATTTATAATTTTGTACTCATATTTTGATGTTTCACTCAATTTTAGATTTCAATTTTTAATAGTCGATATTCAATGTTCAACGTCAAAGATGTTATTGTTGCTTTTTGAATTTCAGCCTTTTATAATGTTTAACGATGTTTGACAATTTAATTATACTAGATGTAGTATAATGTTTAGACTTATATGTTCAAATAGGCATTTATTGCTTGTGACAATGATGAACTAGCACACATTAATTATGTCTAATAAGGTAACTTACACAATGTAAGTTACAACCACCAATGTAACCTCCCTGTATATTAATAAAAATGCAGTGTACACACATTGGAGTGTGTACCACATAGATTTCCTCTCAATCTCCATGTATTCATTCTTCTAACATTTGGTATTGGAGAAAGTCATGACTAGAGAAGCAAGGAAGTCACGGATAGGGGACACTAACCAATTCATGAAGGCAAACAATTCGAAAGAGGCTGTAACCAGTCAAAAAGAACAAAAACAAAAATATAACAAAATTGTAGTGAGGACCGACTGTACTCCAGGCAACTATTTACCCTAGTCACAATTGGAGAAGTTTCCAGACATGAATTATTGATAGCTCTTAGATAACTATTGTTGCTTCTGTCTCTTCAGTGTTATCAGATTTATGTAGTTTGCTGCTAGTTTGTCAATGATGGATGCGACTATAAGGAGTTGTAATCTCATCTTTGTTGGCACAACATATTTGCCTGTAATTCAGTATGATCCATGTTGTTGTCTATCACTGGCATCTATATGCATTTTGAATATTATGTTATAAAAAAGAGAGTTCTAAATTGATAAAATAGCTATTTGCATTTCATCCATCATTATTTGCAAACTTCCAGAAACAAAGGGGTTTATAGATGCATTATCCCTCGGTTTGTTTATGTCAATATGGTGTGTTTCACAGAATATGAAGTAAACAGAAATAATGAAGTAGTAGTATAGTGCATCATACACACAAAATAGAATTACTCGGAATGGACCATTGTATTCATTCATTGATTCACAAAAAACATTACAATGCTCATGACAGCAACATACATATCTCATTATGTCTCCAGTATATCCATATATCAACTATATCAAATCACATGTCCCCGACTACAATGTACTAACGCTCTAAATACTCATTGCCAAGGTTGGTTGTGATGCCAACCGTTGGTACCGACTCCAAACTACCCGACCCGTCGGTTGGTACTGACCCGTCAATTGGTACCGACAACTAATTACATTATTTATTCACTTAAACTAATTTGCTGTCTACATCTATCCCCCCCTCAAAATTGGTCGTCTTCCAAACAACATTCATATCAAAATGACAAAACTAGGATAACTCAAACATCCTACTGAGAGTGGGGAGGTTGGGAAGACGTCCCTGGGTGTACTGATCATGTTGGAGTGGTTGATCGTTGTTGTGCTTGTAGCCTGCTTGCTTCCTCGGTCCTTTGCCGTAGCTGGTGGTGGGCCACGAGCTCCCACTCTCTTACTGCCTTCACCATGTGACCTGCTTCCATTACCTGTGCTTTGGCCTTCACCACTTCTGCTTCCTTAGCCTCAAGCTGTGCTCCCATGCCCTTCATTTTCTCCTCCAATTCTGTCAGCTTGGCCTCTAGGCCCGATGCTCTGACCTTCTCTGCTTCAGTGACCTTTGTCTGCTATACTAACTGCTCCTGAGATCTATGAATATGCTCAGCCAATTCTTTCTTCTTTTTCTGTAGGGCTGCCTCACTCTCCTCCTTTTTCTCCAACATTACATCCTTATTCTTCATCTCATAGAATACTTGTCTATATGCCTTCTCTATTGTAAACAGGGACTCTATGACCTCTGCATCTCTTCCCCCTACCACCGGCCGTGACCCTCTCCATCGGTCATGCATGTCTCGAGTGTCCACCTCTAGCCATCCTCTTGCTGTGAAATGCCGAGCAAACTCCTCCTCACAGCCCAACTCTACAAAGTTCCTGATTCTCCTTACCTCTTGAGCCACTACCTGTGATCATCCCAGTCTAAGCTATTTGGAGATCTCAACTATCTCCCCCATATAATCGGCCACATTCTCTAAGTCCTCCATGTACCTCTGAATGGTACCGATTAGGTCTGAGGGGTCGGGTCTGGAAAGTGTGAGGGTCATCCCCTCTGGAAATCCCTCCTCCTCCTCCTCCTCTGGTGGAGTGGCCGTTGGGGTGGTCACTGGGGAGCTCCTAATGTCCATCGGTGTCTCCTGTGTAGCCGGCACTGGCTATGGTAGAGTGCTCTGTTGAGTGACTTGGCCAGTAACGCTATGCTGCTCTATACTCTATGTCCCCCTCGGTGTATTCCCCTCCTCCTGACCCTCTGTCACAATGTGCAATGGACTCAGCAAGGGTACTTCAGGCATATCTACTGTTAACCCAATATTATTCAACCAACTATCTATCTTGTCTTGGGAAACTCCTGGTGATGCTGGTGGTGGCTCTACTTGAGATGTGATCAACTCCCCTGATGTGGGAGGCTCCACTGGCAAGGTCGGGCTAACTGTGTTGGTTGTCACCAATGGTGTAGCTGGTGATAGTGTGGCTCGTGCTGACAGCCTTATCCTGATTGGAAGTGTGGCTGTGCCCTGCGCCTATGTACTATGTGGGGGTGCCGGTAATGTAAATGATGCTGATTTGAATTTTGGAAGTACCAAAACTCCTTCCACGGCCTTAGGCTGCCCCACTTTTGCTGTTGTTTTCTCCATCTCCTCGGCATCCCTCATGGTGGCCTCTCTCACCACACTCCGTGTCATTCTCCGTGCAGGTATTTCATCTATCGATGAGTCACTTTCCACTACTGGTGATTGCCCCCTGTTTTCTTCTTCTTCCTCTTCCTCTTCTTCTTCCTCTTCTTCTTCTTCCTCCTCTTCGCTTTCCACCGATGCTTCCCTCTGCTTTCTCTTCTTCCTTGGCTGACGTGATGGTTCTTCCCCATGAACAGTATCGAGGCCTTTCCAATAGAAGACTGTAGGCCACCCCGACTCTATCTATGATGTCGGTTGCAACCCACCCCATTTGTCGATTGGAACCTGGGTATGGACAGCGTCGAGGAAGAGGGCAATGGCGTGTTGTGTCATATAAAAGACCTTATGCCGCTGAGATAAGAATTCCCTGATCCTTTCCATCAAATACCTTGCCCAATTATAAACCTTACCAATACTCGGTCCAATCATATAATCGACCATCCAGAGGGCAATGTCCGATGCCCTACTGGCACCCGTCAGCCTGCATTTCATTAAATCCAAGATACACTTCCATTCTTCATTTGCCAATAAATTCTTTCTCAAACCCCTATTACCTGAATTCCAGATGGTCTCTTTTTCTTTATCGGTCAGGTCACTTCGACATACCCTCCAGATTAGGGCCTCTTTGTGTTGCTGCGTCATTCGGCCTAGTTTCACCACGCTCGTGTCGATGGCTGGAACTCCCATCACTCTGGTAAAATCTTGTGGCCAAAATGATACTGTGACTATATGGCCCCGGTAATCGATGATGGACTTGTTGGAGTGCTGGCAAAAATTGTCGACCATGGCCTTCAAATACGGCTCGAACTCCCTGGCATTGAAGTAGGGGCATCAGTATTGCTTTGTCTACCTGAGCATGTTTTAATGCAATCTTCAGCACATTATTTTCCGGTGCATTTTTCCACCATTGCTTGCACTCATTCCCCGTCAGGCTTTCTCAGGTGATGGCTTTCACTCCTGTATCAACACTTGGTTTTTTCTTGTCTTCGGCAATCTTCGATCTATAAGATGTAATCTTCTTGCCCTTGTCCATTGTATGCCTTGACTCTATAATCTTCTATGTTCTATTTACTGGATGATCTTTTAGGCAAAGTGCAACGACCTCACCTTAATATTGAGCATGTGCTTCCTGGCAATTTCCGTACGGCCTCTGCAATAAAAGGCCGTGTTTGTGTCCTCCTTCGTACGGCTTAGCTTTTTCAACGATCCTTCCTTCTTCCTTCCTAACGTTCTTCCTTAACGGAGGCTGAGTTTTTTAATTTGCATACTGAGTTGGGAGTTGGGTTTTTAAAAGGAGGGGTGGGTCAGGGACTCAGGTCGTACGACGTACGGCTGACTTTTTTTTTCCTAATCTAAATTTACCTTACGGGGCTGCTGCGTCGTCCCCGACTCGATCGCCTCGGTCTCCTTGTCTTTCACAACTTCAATTTCTGTCATGTGGCGAAATATGCAATTTATATACCCTCGCTGACGGAGACAATCATTGGAGCAGCATTGATCAACTTCTTCAAGCTCCCATATCTGATCAGTTACTGTGTTTTCATCTTGCATCATCCTCAGGTTCCACCCCCTAAGTTCCTGGGCCCACTGGAATGTTCTTTCGTCGTTGTTCATCTTAACGCTCTTAGTCCTAAACTTTGCTTTCCAAATCCGACTCCTCAGAATCTGGATATGTGGAGTCCCCTAGTTCTTCATTCTTAGTTGCAGGATCTCATCGTCGTAAGGTGGTCTTTCAATTATAAACATACTCTCCGCTACATACCTTGTCATTGGAGTTTTTACTTCTCTTGGTAACAAAAATTCAAATTTATTTCTTACCTTGTTGCACTCTCTTATCCACTGGATCCATGCCTGTTCTTCTTTATTTTGAGTGTCTTCGTTTGGGCCATTTTCCATGATGTCACTGTTGACCATTCCTTCTCGCACAGTGGTTTGCATTGTTCTTGATCCAAAGAACCCGATTACAGGTTCAAGTGGTGCACTCGCGAAGCATATTCCATTAACCCCATTTGTTGTGTCTTCCATCACTACATATCCCAACATATTTATTTCCACTTTTTCTTCCCTTTTCTGCTTGTACTTTTTCAACTTTGACCCATTCACTGTGTCATTGATTGGGGTTCCATCAAGGTTGTTGAGTCTTATAGCCCCATTGTCCAATACCTCCCGTACCCTGAACAGTCCCAACCAACGAACCTTGAACTTGCCGGGTTTGATCTCGTTACGACTGTTATATTTTAGAACCAACTATCCCAGTCAGAAGTTCATCCGCTGAATGCGTTTATCGTGCCAAAACTTTCTTCGCTTCTACACCACCTCTGTGGACCACTGAGCCATGATCCTCTTCTCATCAAGTTTGTTCAACTGTAGTAGTCGTTCTTTCAAACTCTCTGCATCCCCCAATCTGTTTTCTACTGCTATTCTTAGGCTCGGGACAAGATATTCCGCTGGCACCACTGCTTCTTGACCATACATGAGTTGGAATGGTGTCCCGTGGTTACCTTGTACGTCGTCCGATATGCCCATAGAGCTGCTGGTAGTCTTTCTTCCCAATCTAGCCCTTCTATCCCACAAGACTTGTGGATCACTGAAATTAACACTTTATTTGTTGATTATGCTTACCCATTCGCTCTTGGGTAATATGGACTTGATAGTGTATGGAAGATTTTAAACTCCGTTGTCATCAGATGGATGACACGATTGACGAAGTGTCCCCCACGATCACTCGTCAGCTGTATGGGTATTCCATACCTTGTCACTATCTGTTCATATATAAATTGAGCTGTACTTAAAGCAGTGTTGTCCTCCAACGCTCTTGCCTCTGCCCACTTTGTTAAATATTCGGTGGCCACTATTATGTACCGGCACCGATGTAGGTGGCTAACCTTCAATGGCCCCACAAAATCTAAACCCCACCTTTCGAAGAGTTCTTGAGGCTGGGTTGGCCACAGGGGCATGTAGTCCCTCCTCAATGGTTTCCCTACTCTCTGACATGTGTCACACTCCAATACCCATTCTTTCGCATCTGCATACAATGTTGGCCACCATAGTCCGGCTAGCAAAAATTTTCTCGCTGTGGCATCCGGAGCCATGTGCCCTCCTGCCAATCCTTCGTGTGCTTCTTCTAGTACACCCTTTATTTCTTCTTCCATGACACACCTCCTCAGAATCTGGTTTGGTCCCATTTTATAGAGTAACCTGTTTATAAGCTGGAATGTTTTGCTTTTCAATGCAATCTTTCTCCTCTCATTTGATGGCATTCCCTGAGGGAATGTTGACGTTGACAAGTACTCACCATTCTTCTCGTACCATGATGGCAACACTGCAATCTGAAACAGATGAGCATCGAAGAAGTCTTCATTCGCCCCTTCAGCCGGTACCCCCGACCTGATCCGTGACAATTGATCCGCTATTATATGACTCTTCTCGGGTCGTACTATGATCGTGAAGGTGAATTCCTGTAAGAGTAGCAACCATCTACTGATTCGCCCCTGAACAATCAGTTTGTTCACCAAGTACATGAGTGCTTGATGGTCGACACAGTATGTAAATGGTGTTGCCAACAAGTAGTGTCGGAATTTTTGCACTGAATAAACCATTCCGAGAGCCTCCCTCTCGATCGTACTATAATTTCTTTCCGCCTTTGAAAGTAATCTGCTAGTGAAATACATTGGGTGGTCCAGACCATGGGGTCCCACCTGTGCTAATGTGGCCCCGATTGCAAAATTTGAGGCATCCACGTGTACATGGAATTCTTTATCCCAGTTCAGGTATGCTAATATGGGTGCACTTATCAATCTGGTCTTTAACTCCTCCAATGCCTTCTGGTGTTCATCGGACCATACAAATTGAACTCCCTTCCTTGTCAGCATATCAAGTGGGCAAGAGATCTGGGCAAAATTCTTTATGAACCGCCTGTAGTATCCGACATGGCCAAGGAATAATTTTATTCCTGTGATGTCACTGGGGGCTTCCATCTCCACTATCACCCATATCTTATCCGGATCTGCTTTCAGTCCCGCTTTGCATACAATGTGACCCAACAACTTCCCTTGTGGTACCATGAATCGACATTTCTTCGGATTCAATGCCAACCGTGCGGATCTGCAATGCTCCATACATTCAGCAAGTGCCTTCAGATGTGTTTGTTGATCGCTATAGATTGACCAATCATCCAAAAACGCCTTAAAATTTCCGACTAACATTTTGTCAAAGATATGCAAGATGATTCTTTGAAAGGTTGCTGGCGCATTACAGAGACCGAATGGCATCCGATTGTATGCATAGACCCCGTCCTCTACCACAAATGTCGTCTTAAGTTTATCTTCCTCAGCAATATTGATTTCGTTATACCCCGAGAATCCATCCATGAATGAATAAATTTCGTGACCAGCAACTTCTTCCAGAATTGAATCTGTAAACGGAATGGGAAATGGATCCTTGATAGTAACTGCATTCAAGCATCTGAAGTCTACACATATTCTAATTTGCCCACCCTCTTTCTTGAGTGATATGACGATGGGTGAGACCCATTCACTAGTTTCTACCTTGAATATAATTCCGGCTTCCAACATCTTCTCTATCTCCTAGACTTTGGCCGCATAATTCCTATTCATTCTGTATGGTCGTTTTCTAACAAGACGTGCCCCTGGTATTAGTGGGATCCTATGAACACATAGTTCTGGAGGAATTCCTTTCAAGTCCTTGTATGTCCAAGCAAACGCCTCCTTATACTCCATGAAGATCCTGAATGCCGCTGCCTTGAGGACGGGATTCCAATCATCCACTACTAGTATTACTCGAGGGTTATTGTCTTCACCCAGATTCAGCTTCTTCATGGATGGTTCCTCGTACTTGATCTTTCCCTCGGCTCCAAAGTTGTGGGCGAGTGTACTGTCTATCTTTGCAATCCCTTCTGTGTATTCCCCAAAGGCAGTCGGGAAGCTGTGTTGGTCGTCATTCCCTTCCAATTTGTCTTCCTTCCGTTCTCTTCCATCAACTTTTGTGTCTACATTCACCCGAGAGTTCTCGTTGGTCTCCTTTATCGAGATCATGTTGCATTCTAGTTTGAAGAACTCATAGTCTTCCATCTGCCAGTGGAAAAGCCCACTGAATGAATTAGTTTCATCCTCAGAACATTCTTGCAGTTTTAATACTCCCTCCTCATCGAGTTCCATTGGTCCTCTGCCAACTAACTCCCCTCCGTCTGTATCGGAGTCTGATGCCAACTCTTCACTTACAACCTATGTTCTTAGATCTATGACGATCTTCTTACCCTTGTTTTCTATCGACAAGGTGTTCTTTTTCCAGTTGTGGTTGGCCTTGGCGGCTACCAGCCACCCTCAACCGAGTAATGCATCGTACGACGCATTTTGTGTTGTTATGACTACAAAGTTTAGCAGAAAGAGTTGGGTGCCAATCTTCACTTTTTGAGCCATTAGCACTCCTAGCGCTTTAATTCCCTGCTGGTCTGCTCCAACTAACTGGAAATTTTGTGGCCATATGGTAGGTTTTCCCAAGCTTTTCCATGTATCTTCTGTCAACACATTTACTCCGGATCCTCCATCGATGTGTTCGTCAAGTAGCATCCACCGATTGACATGTGTACGACGGCTGGATTCTTCCCATTGTCAACTGCCAACAACCTCGGGTCGATGACTTGTTCTCTCTTCGGCGGTGGCTCCACTATGACGTCCTCGTCTTTTGTTTCCCCGCTTAGGTTTCTTTCCATTGCTTTAGAAATTGCCATCCTCAGTTGTGGCATGCTTTGTAGGAGATCCGCCATCCTGACGAATACAGTGGTCTGCAACACCTGATTTACAATATTCTTGTCTAACTCTGGTCGTACAGTGGTTATTCTTCTGTTTTTCCCTTTTGTTTCCATCGCCATCTCCACTTCTTTTCTGGCATCTCGGAGTCTCTCCTTCTCGGTTCTGGGATCTGGATAAGTGGCCTTTTTCCATTGTGCTCTAGTGACAGCAAGGATCTCTTCCTCATTTTCCTCGACATTGATCAAGTTCACCCTTTTCTGGTTTGGGCAATCTTTTTCTTCATGGTCTCCGGGCCCACACCACTTGCATAATGCATTTGTTTTGTTCTGATTGTTGTTCGGGCATTCCCTTGCAAAGTGTCCCCATTCATTACATTGTTGGCACTGTATCATGGGTCGCCCCTTACTGTCGTACTATAATCTAGTTCTGGGGCTACTGTTGTTGCTTCTTCTGTTGTTCCGATAACCTCCCGGGGATGCATTGGGATTCTGGGGTTTCGGAGGTGTAGTCGGTGGAGTTGACGACTCTCCTTGTGTGAAGAGTACCTGAGTACTTCTTGCTTTTAGATTAAATGCGCATTCCTTGATTGAATGTCCCATCACTTGGTAGATATCACAGAATAGCTTCTTTGGACAATTTGCTTTTGTGTCCTTCCCCGTTACAATCTGTACACCACAGTTCTAGGCCTTCTTTGGTTGTTTCTTTATCAGCCTTAAACTCTTTCATCATGCGAATCATATCCTTCCTTAGTGCCTGGATAGTCTTTGACTCGCCGTCACTGCTGTCATCATCTGTACTCTCATCATCCTCGGTCCTTCTCTTACTCCGGGAGGATGTCTTGTTCTCGCTTTCTATATCCATCGCCCGATTGTACGCTTCAGCGTACGATGATGGCGGTACGACTTTCATTTTTTTCCTTAATGACAGAAGTAGTCCTTCGATGAACCATCTCTTCTTGAGTCCGTCAGCCGGCTGGGTTTCTAATTTTTCGAGCAATTCTTTGAGCCTCCTATTATATGCTCTCACATTTTCATTTTTTCCTTGTCTGGTGTTGTAGATTTCCGCTACAATCTCGTTATCATCTCTTAGAAGCTTAAACTCATTCTCGAAGGCTTTCCTCAATCCATCCCATGAGGCCTTCTGTGCTGCCTCTAGATCTGTATACAAGTCAATAGCTATACCTCTCAGCGTTGCTAGGAACGCTTTCACCCAGTAATCTTCGTCTTCTTGTCAATTTGCCCCCCATATGGTTTCACAAGTTTTACAATGTCGGACAGGATCCTCTGACCCGTTCCCCATGAACTTCAACAACATCTGCCTTTCACTTGCCGGTGGAGTCACCATCTTTTTCCCGGGGTGCCCTCTCTATGTCTTTGACCCGATTGGACTGGTTCTACCGTCCCGTTCCGATGTCTTCCCGACACTGCCGGCCACGTATGGTTCCTTCCCACGTCCGTTCTCGACGTCCTCTACACTTTGAGTCACCTCTAGTTCTCTCTGGTACTCCCTCTGCGCAGGGGTCTTGGGCAGGTCCTCTGATCCTCAGCCTTTCGTCTGAAATGGACAATGCTACAATACGGCATATGCTATCTTCTAACTCTTCTGTCAATTTCTTCCCATTTTCTTTTTCTCTTCTTATTGGTGTTCTAAAGTTCTGTTCATCAACTGTAGAACTCGCCAATATCTTGATTTATTTCTTCATGTCGTTCATTCCCTTCTTCAATAATTTGTTTTAATCTTTTTCTACGTTCTTCTTGTTCTCTTAATCTTAGTGATCTTCTCAATATTTCTTCCAATGTTTCTTGCCCAACTGGTATTTTATTCTTATCCTTGTTAAGTTGTATGGGCATTAATTATGCTTACACTTTTCAGTTGTACGGCGTGCAACGGCGATTGGCGTCGCGCTCTCCTCCTCTTGTTTCATACGCTCCTCATACCTCCTGAGTACTTGTTGTCGTCGCAATTCCCTCTCTCTTTCTTCTCGAAGGTCTTGGAAGGTTATCAGATTCCTTGCCAGGAGTCGAGGGATGCGATTCAAAAGGTTGTCCACTTCGCTATTGACACGCAGGTTTTCTTCAATAATTTCTTCCGGAACCTCCCTGCGGATGGATTCGTTCCTTACGTACTGCCCAACTAACAATAGCCACAGGTTTACCAATTCCTGCATTAAATCATCTTCTCGGCTCCTTGGTTCATTCTCTTCCCTGTCACTTCCCTCGCGTTCTTCTTGAATTTCTCGTGCTATTATTTCTACTTGCCTTCTATTTTGTAATTCCTCGTCGGTGTGGATCGGTTGCCCCATTATGCTGCCATCTTCATTGTATTTTTCTCGACCCTAAGTACACCCAACGGTTTGCTCGTCGTTGACGATACCACTTATCCGATGGTGTTTGACGACTCAACTTGTCATCCGATGGTCTCCGACAACTCCACTTGTCATCGACTTGTTACCCTCAACCCGTTTTCGAACAGGCAACGGCGCCAAATGTTTACGTCAATATGGTGCGTTTCACAAAATATGAAGTAAACAGAAATAATGAAGTAGTAGTATACTGCATCATACACACAAAATAGAATTACTCATAATGGACCATTGTATTCATTCATTGATTCACAAAAAAAATTACAATGTTCATGACAGCAACATACATATCTCATTATGTCTCCAGTATATCCATATATCAACTATATCAAATCACGTCCCCGACTACAATGTACTGACGCTCTAAATACTCCTCGCCAAGGTTGGTTGTGATGCCAACCATTGGTACCGACTCCAAACTACCCGACCCGTCGGTTGGTACCGACAACTAATTACATTATTTATTCACTTAAACTAATTTGCTGTCTACACGGTCCAGCTTGCAGCGATATTTCATTATTTTGGTTATCAAAATTCAGGAAACACATAAAAATCAGAAAATTGCATAAAAATTTAAAAGGGGACATTACAAACAGCCAAGATAAACTCAATCAAAGAGGCATGAAATGGATTGAATTTTTGCAAAGTTATTCATTTGTTTTAAAGCATAGTAGTGGTAAATCAAATCGAATAGCTAACGCACTATGTAGAAAATGTTTATTGCTGATTGAAATGAGAATAGAAGTTGTTGGTTTGATTCTATGAAGGAGTTGTATCAGCGTGACTCAGATTTCAAAGAAGCATGGGCTACATGCAAGTGCCGAATGCACAAAAACAAAACACCATGGCTGGACTTCTTGATTCGGGAAGGATTATTGTTCAAAGGAAAATATTGGTGTATACCTCATGGATTCATGAAGGAGAATCTAATGAGGGAAAAGCACATGGACACTTTGGAGTGGACAAAACATTGGCACAACTGAGTGAAAGTTATTATTGGTCAAAGATGGATAAGAATGTGAAGCATATGGTGCAACACTACAGAGTTTGTCAACATGCCAAAGGAAAGAGCCAAAATACTAGATTATATTTGCTTTTACCTATCCCAAAAAGGCCTAGGAGGATGTAAATATGGACTTCGTTCTTGAGCTGCCAAGAATGAAAAGTGGTGACGATTCTATTTATGTGGTAGTAGATAGGTTTTCGAAAATGGCACATTTTGTTCCATGCAAAAAGTCAAATGATGCCAACTCATGTTGCCACAGTTCTTTAAGGAGGTAGCTAGACTCCATGGATGCCAAAGAGCATAATCTCAAATAGGAACACTAAGTTTGTGGGTCACTTTTGGTGTACTTTGTGGAAGAAATTAGACACTAAATTGAGTTTCAGCTCAGCCTATCAACCTCAAACGGATGGGCAAACAGAAGTTCTCAATAGAAGTCTAGGTAACCTGCTGAGATGTCTAGTTGGGAAGAAGCCCACTCAATGGGATTTGATCTTGGCACAGGCAGAATTTGCATATAACAATTCAATCATTAGGAGTAGAGCCAAAAGACTCTTCCAAATTGTGTATGGATACAGCCTGAGGGGGGTAGATACTTTGAAAAACACTGCTGATCTAGGCAAAAAAAGTGTTGTTGCAGAAAATTTTGTTGATTACATACATGAGTTACACCAAGAAGTCAAGAAGAAATTGGAGAAAAATACAATGAAATATAAGGAGCATGTGGACCTTAAGAGAAGTGAACAAAAAATTCAGATTGGAGACTCGGTGTTAGCTCATTTAAGAAAAGAAAGGTTTCCACAAGGAACCTACAATAAGTTGAAATGGAAGAAAATTGGACAATGTAAGGTCTTACGAAAGCTTACATCCAATGCCTGTGAGATAGAGCTTCCTGAAGATGTAGACATTTTACCTATTTTCATGTCGCTGATTTCTACCATTATTATGAAGGGCAAACTAGTGAAGGTGGTGTGAATCTTGATGGCCAAAGAGAAGAATGGGTACAGCAGTTGCCTGAAAGGAAAGAGATGAGGCTGAAGCTGTTATAGATTCCTGAGTAGCCAAGAAAGCAAGGGCAAAGGAATACAAGGAGTACTTAATCAAATGGAAGAATAAGGCAGCTAATGAAGCAACTTGGATGCATGCATCCGAGGTTGCCAAGCATGGAATTTCAGTACCATAAAATATTCATGAGTTGCTAAACTCATGAAACATTTCACCTACCCGGGATGTCTAATGTCGGAGCATCTGAGACTCGCACAATCCTGCACACCCAAAAATACTATATCCAATTTTGGCTTGACTTTTGAGTGTGTGTTGCAAGTCCCTTTGGTTTGTTTGTTGCTAATTTGTTTTTAGTATGGTGGTTGTTGATAGTGTGCTAAACATAAAGAGTGAAATTCAATTGGAGGAATCAAAATCTCTACTAATTCCCTGGGGCCCACATTTCCTATCATTGTCTCGGCTTAAGTTTCAAGACTTAAAATCAATGATTTACTGTTGGGAACCACCAAATCTCCCCTAAACGTGAGGACTGTAAAAAATATTTTTAAAGGAATTTTCCTAAGCTGGGTGTTGCAGTTTACTTGTTGGGACCCACACAGGCAGAAAAATTCAAAACTTAGTGGGATCACTAGTTGTGCTGGGAACCGCCTTGTTTTAATGGGTGCTTTATTTCTATGCTAGGACCCACCAATAACTTACTTGGGCCTTGATCTTTGGTTGGTAGTCAGGCGTAGAAATTACTACATTTCCATGGCTAGTGTTTCAAACATGAACTACTATTTATCACCATTGGCAATAGCCGACAGCAATTATAATTTGATGATTGTTTTTTGTCGAGCCTTTATTTCACCTATTCTTGGTCATGGAAATTCCCTATTGTCATTTTTAACAAGGGTTTCATTGATCCTAACCATTTTTTGCTAGTAGTTACAACCTTAATACTTGACAGGCATTTCCATCACCCCTCACTGCTATCCTAGCCTGGCGTTGCCTATCTTGATAACATAATGAAGACAATTTTGCAAGCACAGCTTGCTCACTCCACTCAGAGCTGTTACAAGGCAGCTACCAAGACTATGGGGCTGCATTTGTTGCATTTTTATCTTCAAACAGCCTGCTGACTAAGGGCAGATATGGAGTAGAGTACAAAAAAATAGTAGTGACTAAGGATCTGCTTATTATTGATGTTGGTCGATGAACTTGGAATGATTTTCAAGTTAGTGTTTGGTATTTCCAGACTAGGCTGCATGCCTGTAGTTGTAATAACTTGATTTTTTGGGGGGGTTTTCTAAGTATAAGTTACTGGGCTATATGCTTGTGATTTCATATTGACTGATAAAAATTCCATTTGGCTATTAAGCCTTAATGTATTTCTTTTCAAAAAGGAAAAATGTTGTCATCATATGAATTGTTGGCTACTTTAGCCAGTGGCCTAAGTTGTCCTTTATTGGTTTATTGGGCACCTAATTCCTTGACTGCATGAGATCGCCCTCCTTCAAATGCATTGAGATGAAGAAAAGAGCCTTTCCTCCACAACATCTAAAATTTGCCCTCTAAGACTTTCATCAAGTTTCATCCTCTCTATGTATGCAGTGAGGACCACTATAACCTCCTCATCAACCTTAAAGGAATCCCAGATTTTAAAGCAACCATTAATTCACCCAATGACTTCATATTTTCTCTTGTTTCCACTTTAATAATGCAACATGACCTTCTTGACCTTATCCAATGCCTCATAGAGACAACCCATTGGCATTTTACCCCCATCAACCAAACCTAGAACATAGATCAAAGGCTCTGTCACCTTAAATTGTGAAAATAAAAAATTTAAATTAATAGAAAATTATAACACAAAACAACACCAATTTAAAAATTCATAAGTTTGTAAGTTACCTTGATTATCTCTTCCACACTCTTCATGAACACATCATCAAAGACTATTTTTATGACATTCTCTCATTTTGCCATCCTATGATATGGAGACTCCAATCATCAACTACTCAAACATTTGTGTGAGATAAGGTAGTGCCCCTACAGTGCTTTGCAATGTGATGAAGATTGTGGCAAATCATGTATCCCCCAAATCATACAAGCTCCTTTCTGTTGATGTGTTTTTTATGACAGCGTCAACATTAGAATAAAATACTGAGTATTCTATCCTCTCTTGAACAAAGTGACCTCAAATGCTAAACAATGTGATCAAATGAGATTACTCTAAGGTTCCTTGAATGTCAGGTCTTGACGTGCACATGGATAGACTCAGTGGAATGATGTGATTTTGCTGGTAATCACAAAGGGACTTATGCTAAATTACTCCTTACTTATGGGTAAAATCTACTCCTTACTCCTTGGATTTGTGAATGAATGGAACCTTCTTCAAACTATCTAAAAAGAAATAATAAAATGAAAAAGTTAGGAGAAATCTAATCTACTCCTAAGGACAATAGATAATGAATAATGCTTTGATAGACAAATTCCTTCGAACCAAGCTTCGTTTCGCCATGAGAACAACTACACGAAACTAGTACAATCTTCAAAGGTAATGAAGGATTTTCATATTGCAAATATGCATTCAAATACCCACAGCTAGCGCAACTTGAACAAATATCCACAATCAAACTATTGCAAAATGGGGTTCAGGCTAACTTTGCATTGTAGCTTTACAATCAACAAACCACAAAAAGTATGAACCAAGGAATTCATCAAACATCTTCACATTAATCCACCATATCAATGAACTTCAACTAAAACTTATCTAAATTGCTTTGAATCATCTTTGAGAAATTGGAAACCATGCTAACATCCCAAATTAACACAATATTCACCAGGCTTCAATGAGCATGTATTGATTTTGGTAGTATCTTTACAACAATTTCACAATAGTCTCTCCAACTCTTCAAAAGCTCCTACTCTATCAAGAACTATCTAACTCTAAGGAGAAGAACCAAGAGAAACCCCCTTTTACAAATGAAGAGAATGAGCCTTATATAGAGCTCAAAATTACAATCAAGGGCCAAAATTATTTTAGAAATCAATGGCCGAGATTATGACAACAAAACCCTAATGGAAGGTAGTTACAACTACCACCACTTTCGACCAACGAAATGTCAACAACACATGATCTTCTAGAAGGGTGCCTCCCTTATCTCTTTCTTTGGTGGCCAGGTTCAATGAATTTGGACATGTTGACGATGCATAATTTGATTGCTTGATGATGACCATATACCACCTCAGCATATTCCAAACAATTATCTCTTGAGTGTACTTTGAACTTGGGAATTTTATCTTGGTGTTGTACTTCCTTTGGATACTTGCATCGGCGTGGGTTTCTTGGTGTAATCTTGACTTCATGACGTTAGGCTCGATCTTCTTCTCATTCTTGGACTTCTGTGAACTGATCTTCCCTTGGGTACTGGAATCCTTGATGTTGGATTGTTGAAGAGTATCTTCTCCTTTTGTTGATGACCTTGATGCTAGCTTTCCTTGTATCATTGAGATGCCTTTGAAAATATCCTTCATCTTCTTCTGGATTTTTGTGTAGTCTCCTTGACGTGAGATAGTCTCCTTCTCCAACCTTTGAAGCTCTTTGTGTTCGTCTTGAACGTCTTGGATCGCCAACGAACATTTTCTTCATGGAAGTGATTCTTGTCTTCAACACCTGCAAAAGAAAGGAAAACCTCGAACAATAACAACGGATAAAATCCTTAACGCAATGTAATATTAAGATAAAACATGAATTTCATTCAAAAATTCTTGAATAAATGAAGGATTTTCCTTATTTTTCTTGCATTTTCCACATTTAGAGTAACTTTTCTTTCATTCTAGGACTATCAGGCAAAGACTGGGTGGCTTCAAGAGCTAGAGGTGGAATTTATTCTATCTAGGCGCACTTTCCATGAGGATGTGGATTTTCTAGGAAGGCACAAATCAAGGGTTGAACTGGATTCCTGTCCTGAAGACAGATTTTCATGAGGCAACTGGATTCTACCTTGAGGAGGGCACATTTTCCATGTTCAATTAGATTTTCCTATCAGGAGCACACTTGGAGGTGAGTGGAGGATTTTGTGTCTTAGGCGCATTTTCCCTGAAGACATGGATTTTGCGCTCTAGGGAGGGCGCACTTCCATGAGGATGTGGATTTTGCGCTCTAGGGGGGAGCACACTTTCGCTGGAGGCATGGATTTTGTAATGTCCCCATTTTCGTGAGCATCAGAGTTGGAGGATTTAGCCTATCACTGGGTCCTTGTAGGCTAATATCGGTGTTTAGAGGACCATGTTGTGGAGTTATTTGGCTCTCCAGAAGGCAGTTGTCTGTGTTTCCATCTCCAGATCCTTCATATGTTTTGAGGCAATTGATATTCAGGGGTTTATGGCTTTATTTGCATATACTTACTATTTATAGTAAGTCAGTGGATGTTAGAGAGGGACCCTTACTATTTCTAGTAAGGCAGTTGGGTGCACAGTGGATACAGTGGTTGATCTCCTAGTTCAGACGGGGTTGAGAAATCTTGAGTATTAATGAAGTTATGCATTTTTAATTATTATTAAAGTTGACTTTAATAATAATTAATGTATTTTTTAAAAGCTTATGTTTTAAAAAGTCACTTTATGACTTCATTAAGAAGGGGGCCAATTAAGTAAAAATGACACATTAAATATATACCTTGGTCTAAGCGCCCAATTATGGAGAATAAATTAAAAAGCATATTATAAAGTTTATGTTTGTACTTATGACAAATGGGGCCATGACACTTTAAAAAGTACATTAAATGATTTATTGATTTGAGCGCCCATTATGAGGTTATTTCATAAAGTCAACAAAAGCATATTAAATGTCATTTTTTATGATTAAAAAGCATCCAAGTGGGTCGACCAAATGAGAGAAGTATATAAGGACTCCAAAAAGCAAATTGACCTCATATCATTTGAACACTTGACTTTGTCATTTTGTGAGTTCTTGGTTTTTGAGCTTGGAGACCTAGGGTTTCAGCGTTTGTCTTCAAACCAGCATTGGAGAATGTGCATTCTTTGTTTGGGCAATCTGAAGGTGCGCAAGATCATCTGAAGAATTACAAAGGGGTTTGGTTTCATCCAGAAGTCAAAATAGAACAAATTGGTGAAAGTATTGCAGGGGTTACAGACCAGATTTGAAAAATCAGCATTCATTATTGTGTGGCTGCATTTAATAATTAAATTGGCTGTCATCCACAGGCCGTACAACAGCAAGGAAGTTGTGGTCTTCACCAAAGGGTTTAAACTTGCAGCTGTGGACTCATTCTTCACTTCTTATGGGTTGTATCTCTTCCATGTATGACTGTAATATTGCAACAGCGAATATATACTGAGCATGGATGTTTTTTAAAGGGTTTGAAATACCCAGGGTTGCTGCGACAGTCATTTCCAGCCTTGTATTCCGTGGACAGCGAGTCGGGTATGTGAAAAACTTCATATTTTGGCAATATGATTTTCTGGGTATTGATTGCTTAGATAATAGGGGATGTTATCTCAACTGGGTCTTTAATAATTTGGCCAAATAATGAATATTTTGGGAGATATTGAAATCTGGAATTTTCAGCCATTAACTCCCTATGTGATGTTCAGTTTTAAATAAAATAATATTATTGCAATATCTTCTTTTTGCATTATATTGTTGCAAGTGTATAAGAAAACCCAAAGACAAAACTAAGCAGACAGGCAAACATCCCGTCTGAATCAAATATCCTATCAGGGGGGTATATTACAATGGTATCAAAGCGGTTTCCTACCATCCTATTGCGTTAATCAGAATTATTCAGTTGCATGTCAAAGATTTCATGTTGCACATTAGTGATCAGCACTTGCATGTCAGTCTTAATGGTTGCATGTGTGGTATCAGCTATTGCATGTTAGCTTAACAATGGGGTTTTATTTAAAAATTCATTAAGCCCACATCAGAATCATCTGAGTGATCAACACTCATTCATATTTTCAATTACATTATTTTCCAATCTAGTTTGAGATATGGGTACAGATAGTGACAAACAAATTGTATTAGGTGATTGGAAGTGGTTAGCCAGAACAATATATGAACAAGGTGAAAAACTTGGCACAACTTCACAATCCAGATATGATACATTATGTATTCTTAGAAGGCTGGAAGAAACTTTAAGTATTGTAGAACAATCACCTTCAGCATTGCTTCAGATAGCTATGGTTCCTGCAGTGAAAGCATTGGGTGAGCATAGGTACTTGAGACACAGTGACAGTGAGATTAGGCTCACTGTTGCCCTATGCATCAGTCAATTCATGAGGATCACAGCTCCTCGGGTGCCTTATGACACGATCACCATGGGTGAGGTTTTCTAGCTGATTATTGACAGTTTGGTTGGGATTGATGACATTAGTAGTCCTACCTTTGGAAGGAAGGTAAAGATTTTAGAGTTGATGGCACAGGTGAGATCATGCATTGCCATGATTGACTTTGATTATCATGACCTTATTTTGCAGTTGTTCCGACTCTTCTTGGAGTCCATCAGTGAGAAGCATGATAAATTTGTTCAGGACTACATGGGAGTTATTTTGACTTCCATTATTAATAACAGTGATGATTTATCTCAGCCTATCATGTCATTACTTCTAGCTGTTCGTAAGCAAGAATATGTGTCATCTCCAGCTGCTTATGACTTAGTGTGCAGTGTCTTCGAATAGTGTGAAGACAAGTTGAGGCCTTATTTGGTTGAGGAGGAACCAATGCAAGAAAAGAAGGTGAGATTTGAAGAGAATGTTCACATTATTAGCGCTCAAAAAGTTGTCATCAGTCATGATAACAATTCTGACTTTGATGACAGCAATCCTTTGCTTGAGCATAATGATGATTTAGAGGTCATGGTAAGTGCAGAGAATGTTGTGGGAGAACCTTTGAATGTTGACACGCAAGATGTGAGTGTCAAACATGAAGATTGCTTGGAAAATATGACCCATAACAATTCTGATTTTCATGACAGCACTGGGATATGTTTGCATCAGCATGAGACAACAGCAATTTCACATGTGGATGATGTTTCTATGGAGTTGTCGAATGTTGGTAATCAAGATTTGAGTACTAATGATGCAATTTATTTTGAAGATTCATGCCACAATGAGTCTGATTTATCATATCAGACCTTAGAGAACAAAACAAAAAATTTATTTGTTGGCAGTGAATCCCAAGATCATGATTTGGATGGACATGCAGTTGCTTTGGTAGCATAAGTGTGCGAAGATATTGTCAAAACAGTAACTTCTACATTACCAGTTGAGCCATCCTTTGAGGTACATAGCCGCAGTACCTTAGTTGTTGATGTGTGCATTGATGATAGCACACATGATGCTGCTTATCATGAGGTGAGTCATGTTGATACAGCCTCGTATCACAGTGTGGATTTTGAATCAGCAAACTTGTATGGGAGTCCTAAATTGCAGAGTCCTCATCATTTGGTTGGGCAACTAAAGGTGAATGACTGTATGATTGCCACAGCCATAGAGCATTTCGATGTTGCTCATCAGATGTTGGCTACTCATGGTTGGAATACTCCCGTGTCAAATGGGCACTGTGATAGTGGCCTTTCCCTTGTAGAGATTCATGCACTCCGAGAAGCAATTGGAATAATGAAACAAAATTACCTACAGCTACTTGCCGACAGGGATTATCTTCTCGAGTGGGATTGCATTTGTTATGATGCATTGAAGGGAAAGGAAGAGGAGGTTGATGAGCTCACTCATGAGCTTGAGGTGACCATGGACTCGTTGAAGAGCAATCAGTTGGCCCTTCAACAGTCAAAGTCACGAATAGATGAGCTTATCGTGGAGTTGAGATTGGCACAGTTTTCACCATTTCCAGATGCAGTTCAGATCCCTATGGCAGCAGTTGGTGATCAGCATATATCCACGGATTATGGTTCTGAGCAGGTGGAGGATGTGGTTACATCCATCACAGATTTTGGTGCAGTTGATTCCGATAGGATGAGTACAGTAGTGGAGAGTTGTAGAGAACCACATGTTACACCAAGTTCTCCTGAGATTAGTCCCATGACAGGTGTTACAGGTCCGAGTATTAATGGCTCTTGTGTTGCAGTGGTGGATTCACCAGAGAGTTGTGTGACAGTACACAAAAAGACGCCATCTTCTTCACAGGCGATTCACAGAGTGCCATCGGGTTGGGAGTTTCGCTCTCATGTTGATTTGTTTCCTTTCCCTGGAAGCAAATCGGTTACTTCATCCCATACAGATGATCTTGGGTTACAGCTTGTTGAGCCACAGAGTGGGAGAGATCAGTTGCAGGTTACAGAAGATAAGGTTGATTCAGCCTTATATCGTTTTTACTGCGCAGATACATTTGTTATCTTCTTGAGAGTGCGGAATTTCAGGAGAGTTGGTGTGGAGCCACAGAGGGTACTCGCATTCGAGGTTCGTGCTACATCAAGCGTGCTTTGAGAGCAATTGAAGATACACTGACTTCAATGCTTCCTGATAGAGATTTTGTGATTGGGTTTGCAAATAGGGTTACCAAAGCCCCTACCCAATCAGCTATTCGGGATCAGAGACCAAAGCCATCTTCTGATTCCAGTATTGTAAGTGATGAGGAGGGAGTTATACAGGGCTATGACAGTCAACCATTGACTGAGGTTGGAGTTTTTTATCACGACTGCATAGTGAGGAGTGCTCATCACTTTTCTTTTGATCCACGCACAGAGGATTTGATGATGCATCGGTGTGGATTGGCTCCAGGGTTATACCATCCTTTGTGGGATGGATATTTACCATCTTCAGTAGATGGAGTTAGTGGCTGCAAGTACCCAACTCAGCTATTTGTAGGGAATTACTTGCAAAGTCAGCACATCCATGGGAGTCTAGCAGAGGATGGAGATAGTTGTTGTGTTGCAGACACTTTCAGATGTTCTTATCTCCACTCGACGGATGGATGTGAGTATCGATTGCATTGGGATCCAGGTAGTCACAGGGTTAGCATTGCAGTTTGGGTGGGTCCCATTGTATCGCTTCACCACTTCTGGCATGGTGAAGTTGGGATCAGTGTTGAGCAGCAAAGGTCTGAAGATGTTCTTCTTAGCAGGCTTCTATTCTGGATTTGGGATCCAGGCATTGGTTGTTGGACACTCTTCAGTGTGATGTGGCTTCCTTCATGTGCATTAGGGTTCCAGTCTGGGTTCACTGGGGAGTGTTGCAACGTCTACATGGTGTGGATTGTTTGCAGTTTCACCTTGGGTACTCATGTACATGAGTTGAGTTTGATACACAGTTTTAGTGCGCATGGTTTAGACAGTTGGTCTATTGACTTTGTTTGCGCAGTTGTGTTTATGCTAGTGCTGCAGCAGTTCTGTTCTTGTGTGGGACATTACACAATCTTCTTTTGGACCTCCGGTGGAGTGGTGTTTCTTTGCAGTAGAGATTGCTTGGGGACAAGCAATTTCAGGGAGGGCAGACTGTAATGTCCCCATTTTCATGAGCGTCAGAGTTGGAGGATTTAGCCTATCACTGGGTCCTTGTAGGCTAATATCGGTGTTTAGAGGACCCTGTTGCGGAGTTATTTGGCTCTCCAGAGGGCAGTTGTCTGTGTTTCCATCTCCAGATCCTTCATATGTTCTGAGGCAATTGATATTCAGAGGTTTATGGCTTTATTTGCATATACTTACTATTTATAGTAAGTCAGTGGATGTGAGAGAGGGACCCTTTCTATTTTTAGTAAGGCAATTGGGTGCACAGTGGATACAGTGGTTGACCTCCTGGTTCAGACGGGGTTGAGAAATGTTGAGTATTAATGAAGTTATGCATTTTTAATTATTATTAAAGTTGACTTTAATAATAATTAATGTATTTAAAAAGCTTATGTTTTAAAAAGTCACTTTATGACTTCATTAAGAGGGGGGCCAATTAAGTATTAATGACACATTAAATATATACCTTGGTCTAAGCGCCCAATTATGGAGAATAAATTAAAAAGCATATTATAAAGTTTATGTTTGTACTTTATGACAAATGGGACCATGACACGTAAAAAAGTACATTAAATGACTTATTGATTTGAGCGCCCATTATGAGGTTATTTCATAAAGTCAACAAAAGCATATTAAATGTCATTTTTTATGATTAAAAAGCATCCAAGTGGGTCGACCAAATGAGAGAAGTATATAAGGACTCCAAAAAGCAAATTGACCTCATATCATTTGAACACTTGACTTTGTCATTTTGTGAGTTCTTGGTTTTTGAGCTTGGAGACCTAGGGTTTCAGCTGTTTGTCTTCAAACCAGCATTGGAGAACGTGCATTCTTCTTTGTTTGGGCAATCTGAAGGTGTGCAAGATCATCTAAAGAATTGCAAAGGGGTTTGGCTTCATCCAGAAGTCAAAATAGAACAAATTGGTGAAAGTATTGCAGGGGTTACAGACCAGATTTGAAAGACCAGCATTCATTATTGTGTGGCTGAATTTAATAATTAAATTGGCTGTCATCCACACGCAGTACAACAGCAAGGAAGTTGTGGTCTTCACCAGAGGGTTTAAACTTGCAGCTGTGGACTCATTCTTCACTTCTTATGGGTTGTATCTCTTCCATGTATGACTGTAATATTGCAACAACGAATATATACTGAGCATGGATGTTTTTTAGAGGGTTTGAAATACCCAGGGTTGCTGCGACAGTCATTTCCAGACTTGTATTCTGTGGACAGCGAGTCAGATATGTGAAAAACTTCATATTTTGGCAATATGATTTTCTGGGTATTGATTGCTTAGGTAATAGGGGATGTTATCTCAACTGGGTCTTTAATAATTTGGCCAAATAATGAATATTTTGGGAGATATTGAAATCTGGAATTTTCAGCCATTAATTCCCTATGTGATGTTCAGTTTTAAATAAAATAATATTATTGCAATATCTTCTTTTTGCATTATATTGTTGCAAGTGTAAAAGAAAACCCAAAGACAAACTAAACAGACAGGCAAACATCCCGTCTGAATCAAATATCCTATCAGGGGGGGGTATTACAAATTTTGCGCTCTAGGGAGAGCGCACTTTCCATGAGGATGTGGATTTTGCGCTTTTTGACAAGGAATTTCCACTCTGGAGTCAGGAAGTCACACTTTTGACATGGATTTTCCAAATTTGACAAGGAACTCCTCATTTTGTCCTGGAATTCTTCAAGTTTGAGTCGAGAATTCAGGAATTTTACCAAGGAATGATTGAATTTTGACAAGGCATAATGAAATTCTGACAAGGAATGATAAAATTTTGACAACTTCAAGGATTCTTTTCCAAGGTGCATTTTCCAGGAGGACTAGGATTTTCTTCATGCTTGAGCACATATTCCAAGGTCAACTAGATTTTCCTCATGCTGGAGCGCATATTCCATACTAAACAGGATTTTACGCCCTCTTGGGCAGGACTCAAATTTCCTTGGAAAATTTTGTTGTTTATTCCTCATTCGATGTTCCGGGATCAGTCCTTGATCGAGTGTTCCTCATCCTTAGTCATTTTCTTCGATCACTTCATGGACTTTGCGCCAAAACTCTGTGAGAGTTGGGCAGATCAATACTACCAAGCCTACAAACTCAGAGAAAAACCCAAATCCTAAAGCAAAACGATGGCAGAAAATGAGAAAAAGGGAGGTCCCCATTTGCAATGGGGCGATGTGTGAAAACGTCACAACACTTTCCTTAGATGTACTCTCTCATCGAGCTAAGCATCCAAGAATGGTCGTAGATAAATTTTGTAATGTTTCTTGCATCTTCAACCACACTTTTAACCTACAATCCACTGTATTCTTACAATGGGGACAACAAAAAATGCGAGGATGGTAGGCCTTTTTTGCGAGGGGGGGAGACACAAGGGGACGACAACTAAAAAAATAGGGAAATTTTCCATATATAGTGTAGAGCAAAAGCCCTACATTTTGAATTTTTCATTCTTATTGGTTTAATAGACGGAATCAATTATGGGAGCCCATCCTGTCAACGTCTCAAGGCATCAATAGAAACAATAAATAAAAGGTCGTGAGCAATTTTGTTTGAGCAAACAGAGTCTAAGGCGTCACGGGTTTCTATGGGACGGTTTCGTCTACCCGTCAAGTTTCATGCAGGGTCAAAGGGAAAAAGAAACATCCACGTGTCATCTTGGCACACCATTTTGATGTTGTCAATTTTGGCAATGTTTTCTTTTGCATCATTTGCTAAGCCGTTCATTGAGGAATCCACATGTCATCTTGGCGCAACATTTTCATGTTGTCAGTTTCGGTAGTATATTTTGTTGTGCCATTGGTTCGAAGCATCCACGTGTCTCCACCACGCAAAGGGATGAGGCTCATAAAAGAAACAGTGTTTCGGGTTGCACCATTGGTTCAAAGAATCCACGTGTTCACACTGTGCATCATCAGATGGGTCCCAGCGAAGGAAATAGAAACATCCACACGTCAGCACTGCGCATCACCAAAGTAAAAGGTTTCTAACAGAGAGAAGACGTTGCGCCGTTAGTCCAAGCTAGAGTCAACAAATTGTTTCAATTTTCATGCAAAGTCAAGGGATGGTAAAGTTGCAGTTTGGGCAGTCATTGGCATTAATGACGCATTTTGATTTTTGTTAATTCTCAGTGAACTATTGTTTCTTTATAGAATCTCCAATATGGGAGATTGGTTTAAATAAGCATGTATTGTTATGTTTTAGGAGTTAGAAAAAGTACCAAAATACCAAAAAACAAAAGAATTTTGTAAAAAGCCTTAACGAGCGCTTCTCAAGAAAGGATTGAATATCATGTGTCTGTGCAAATTTTAGCCTTTCATATTTTGTTCTACGATCAACAATGAAGAGTGGTGACGCTGTGTGCTAATTTATTTCAGGATTCTAATGTGTTGTTTGTGATACATCTCGACCTATGTGATTCAATATTTAAGTAATGACATTTAAGAATGCTTGAAAATCATGCATTTAAGCTCTTTTAAAGGCTATGAATCAGTGTTCTTACCAGTGAATGAATGCATTGTGTTTTCAAATTATTTAGGTGTGAGATCATATTTTGGCACATCACCACAGAGTAGATTTTATCTGCATTTGTTTAGTTATTAAGTGTTTCTCTCTTTCCTTCTATATTTCAAAGATTCAAGGAAGAGTCAGCTTCTTTAAAATTCGGAGGTTATCTCATGAATCAAGTCCCGCATTTGTGAGATTTCCCATTGTTGGTATTTGGATGCAAAATTTAATCATCAACATATAGAAAATTTCAATTATCCATGTTATAAGGCATAACCATTTAACATAACATTAGAGCTGAGTGGAGAATTCACACAAGTGAACATACAAATTAACAAATCATTGTTTTCATTTGAGTTTTCATTGTCAATGTACATATATATTATACAATAGAAGGCGGAAAGGCTATTATGACCATGAATAAGATGTTTTTTCCACAATCCATAATTGTTTTTAGATTGTTTCTGGGGTCAAACTATGTTAAATAAAATTTGCATCGACATTTCGGATCATACTACATGATCCATCATCAAGATAAGAACATTTTTGAGAATAATATGATAGAAAATTGCAAGGTGAGTCGAAATAAATAGATAGGGGAAAGAGTTAAGAAAAGGTAAGAAAATTGGCCGACATGAGAAAATGTAGCCAAGGATTAAGAAGTGAGAGAAAAGAAAATAAAAATTAAAAATTAGTTAAATCAAAATAAACTAATGCAAAATTAAAAAGGGGGAATTAATAATAAAGGTGGAAAGCCAAGATATAAGAAATATTTTAAAACAAGAAAAGGTTAAATAAATACAATCTCTCCATATTATAAATAAAGAGGATATAAGTAAAGAGAAACCCAAAAAACTTAAAGATTTAAAAAGATAAAAATTCCTAAGAGGAAAAAAATAAATTGAAGAGCAACGCATAAAAGATACCAAGAAAGAGGTCACACAGGATGACTATACCAAAATAAAGTAAAAATTACACAAAAAATAAAAATAAGTACATAACCAAACAAAGCTCAAAAAATAGGGATAAAGGAGGAAAGGGATAAAGGAGGAACAAACGAAAAGAAAAAGAATAAGCAGGGTTTATGGAACCAAAGGAAGACAAGGAGAGCAAAGAGAAGGAACCAAAACCGGAGAAGAGAGAGGGGAAGGGAGAGAAGCAGGAGGTGGACCAAATCATTAGACAGAAGGGGGGGTTTGCTACTAAGACAGGAAAGTAAAGGTTTCCAAGATAGACTACTATTCCAACCCTCATCACGGTTAAAAATTGGATGGGTGGTTTACAATTTCAATGGCTTCTAACATTTTCCTTTTGAAGAAGTTAGATTCCTTAGCCAGAATTTGAGAATCCTCTAGGCAAATGTGGTGCTTAGTGGAAAGAGAATGCTCAGCAAGAGCCAACATGGCTACCTGGCCATAAAGATGTCAGCACCATGTTTTTTGAGTCTAGTTTTGAAGGAGTGTCCTATCTCACCTATGTAAGGAAGACCATAGGAACATGCAATTTTGTAGACACCCGAGCTAAGGAAGGGGTCGACAGTGTCTTTGAGGTAAAGGATTTGGTTGCGAAGTGTTGCGATAGGTTTGACGCACACCTAATGCCTTTTTGGACAAAATTTTGGAGATTATTTGGGAAAGCCCTTCGATAAAAGGCAGAGAGGCCACCGGTTGGGAGGAAGAATTGGAGTCCTTAGACTTAGGTTTGGAGTTTAACTTGGCTTGATTGAGAGCTCTCCTGATGGTTTTGGTCTTGAATCCATTAAGTTTGAAAACCTTGGCTAGGTGGGAGAGTTCCAAGTCTAGGCACTCATTATCGCAAATGTGATGTGCCCTCGTACTAAAGTCTTAAGTACACCAATTTTTTGGGAAGGATGGTGGTGAGAGGAGGAATGGAGGTAAAGGTCGGTGTGGGTGTTTCTTCTAAAGAGGCGACGACCTAGAGAGCCGTCTGGTTTTTTTATGACGACATCAAGGAACGGAAGTTGACCATTGGATTCCAATTCCTCAGTGAAAGAGATACAATTGGCTATGGTGTTAAGGTGGGTATGGAACTTTTCTAGGTTTTCCAAGCCATGTGGCCAACATATGTTGGTATCATCCACATAGTGTTTCCACCACATCGGCTTGAGGGGGGAGGAATGAAAGCAACCTCTTCAAAATACTCCATATAGAGGTAAGCTACAAACAGGGAAAAAGGAGAACCCATAGCCACGTTGTCTGTTTGTTCATAGATAACTCCTGGGAAGGAGAAGAAGGTTGACCTAAGGCAATGTTCAACTAAAGAGGTGATCTCTCTGGAGGATTTGTGACTAATTATTTCAATAGAGTCATTTAAGGGGACCTTGGCGAAGAGGGAAACAACATTGAAACAAAACAGTACGTCACTTTTATCAATCTTTTTATCTTTAATGAACTCTCCTCTTCTTTCGATGATGCCTCTAAAAAATGGTTGATGTCTTCCAGTGAGGTCACCCCTCGCATTTATGGTGTCCCAAAAATCCATAAGGTCGACGCTCCTCTCAGGACCATTGTTGACACTATAAACTCCCCTACCTATAAGCTTGCATCTTTTTTGGCAAACCTCATCTCTCCTCTAGTAGGGTCTTCTAGTTCCTTCTTCCAATGGTCAACTTTTGTTCCTTGATGACTTCCTCATCAAAAAACTAGATGGCTCTCTAGGTCGTCGCATCTTTAGAAGAAACACCCACCGACCTTTACCTCCATTCCTCCTCCTACCACCATCCTTCCCAAAAAAGTGGTGTACTTAAGACTTTGGTAATTAGGGCATATCGCATTTGCAATGATGAGTACCTAGATCTGGAACTCTCCCACATAGCCAAGGCTTTCAAACTTAATAGATTCAAGATCAAAACCATCAGGAGAGCTCTCAATCAAGCCAAGTTTAACTCCGAACCTAAGTCTAAGGACTCCAGTTCTTCCTCCCAACCGGTGGCCTCTCTGCCTTTTATCGAAGGGCTTTCCCAAAAAATCTCCAAAATTTTGTCCAAAAAAGGCATTAGGTGTGCATCGAACCTATCGTAATACTCTGCAACCGTATCCCTTCCCTCAAAGACACTGTCAACCCCTTCCTTAGCTCGGGTGTCTACAAAATTGAATGTTCCTATGGTCTTCCTTACATAGGTGAGACGAGACGCTCCTTCCAAACTAGACTCAGAGAACATGGTGTTGACATCTTTCATGAGCGCGTAGCCATGTCGGCTCTTGCTGAGCATTCTCTTTCCACTAAGCACCACATTTGCCTAGAGGATTCTCAAATCCTAGCTAAGGAATCTAACTTTTTCAAAAGGAAAATGTTAGAAGCCATTGAAATTGTAAACCACCCATCCAATCTTAACGAGGGTTGGAATATTAGTCTATCTTGGAAACCTTTACTTTCTTGTCTCAGTAGCAACCCCCCTTCTACCCGATGATTTGTTCCACCTCTCGCTTCTCTCCCTTCCCCTCTCTCTTCTCCGGTTTTAGTCCTTTCGCTTCGCTCTCCTTGTCTTCCTTTGGTTCCATAAACCCCGCTTATTCTTTTTCTTGTCATTTGTTCTTCGTTTTTCCCTATTTTTTGAGTTTTGTTTGGTTATGTACTTATTTTTATTTTTGTGTAATTTTTACTTTATTTTGGTATAATCATCCTATGTGACCTCTTTCTTGGTATCTTTTCCACGTTGCTCTTCAATTTAATTTTTTACTCTTAGGAATTTTTAACTTTTTAAATCTTTAGCTTTTTTGGGTTTCTCTTTACTTTCTTTCAAATCCTCTTTATTTATAATATGGAGAGATTATATTTATTTAACCTTTTCTTGTTTTTAATTATTTCTTATTTCTTGGCTTTCCACCTTTATTATTCATTTCCCCTTTTTAATTTTGAATTAGTTTATTTTGATTTAACTAATTTTTATATTTTATTTTCTTTTGTCTTACTTCTTAATTCTTGGCTACATTTTCTCATGTCGACCAATTTTCTTACCTTTTCTTAAATCCCTCCCCTATCTATTTATACTGACTCACCTGGCAATTTTCTACCATACTATTCTCAAAAATGTTCTTATCCTGATGATGGATCATGTAGTATGATCCGAAACATACTATTCTCAAAAATGTTTATCTTAATTGCAAGTTACCAAGCCCTTTTATCGCACCTACTATGCCATGTTTCATTGTAGGGTCCTTTCCACATTGCATGGTACCTTGCACACTATAGAGAATCTAGACATTGAAAAAAAGAAACTAGGCAACCTGGTTTTGAAATAGGAAAAAAAAAACAAAGCAAAACCCAAGCAATTACCTATCAAATTGCACTCCAAACGTTAATAAATCCTTCCAATCACCCGACAATCACTTAATGCAGCTAATATAAGGAATTCATAAGAGAAATATAACCACAAAGGTCAGTTTATAGGGGTTTTGACTCTGTTTTTATCCTTTTTCTTTGGGTCAGTTGTTTCTCCTTATTGGACTCATCGAGTCCAAGCGAATCTTTCTGAGTAACTTACCAAGTAACTTGCAAATTTTGAAATGGACTCAGCTCGCAAGTCCTGTGCAATTTACTCACCAGGCTGAAAAACTTGCAAGTACTCATCAAGTTTTAGAACCATGAACCATCCAAAAGATGCACAACTTGCAGCGACCACCTAGTGTTCCTTGCATCATATACTTCTTTCATTGAATAATATAAAAGCCCATGGTAGAATATTTGTGTCAGAAGATATCATAGAGTGGGTAACTAATAATTTGTGAATATGAGATGTGTGTGAAGGGTTAAAGTGAATCATTGTGCATCCTTATCTTTTCACCTGGACCTATAGGCTCCAAAGTAGTCAGTAATTTCTTACTTCCAAACTATGGATGTGATGAGCACACGGTTATACTGAGAGGGGGGGTGAATCATTATAACATGAAGTTTTATTTTTTCAAACCAAACAACCATACCATATCAATTACACAACATCATTCATTTAAGATCTAACAATTACGCAACACAAGATCAACACATGATTTACGTGGAAGCCCTTACAGAAGAAAACAACGGCAAAATATTGCTTATATATAAATCTCTTTTACAATCTTTGTAGGCTCCAACCTACAGGAGACATCAATCCCCTCTTATATGATTTGTGAGCACCAACCCACTAGAGACTCCAATCCCCGCTTGTAGGTGTCATGAGTGCCAATCCACAACTGAGCACCAACACAATAAGAGACGCCAATCTCTCGTTAAGGCACCAACCTTCTACGGATCTAGATCACTATCTTTTACAAATCTGATCACAACTCACACAATATCCTTTCTTCACAAATCTGATCCAGATCACACAATGTTCTTCCTTTCCAAATCTGATCCAAATGATGCACAGTCTCTTTTCACAAACTGATCATAATCATGGCACTATCTTCTCATAATTTTCTGCCTTGAGATCTGTCCAAACTCATCCTTTATCTCTGCATAGATTCCTCCTTTTATATCTACTCAAACTCTTCTTTTATCTCTGCAAGATATTCTCCTTTATCTTAACTTAATCTTTTATTTATGTTAGCATTATCTTCTCCTTTATCTTTGCACAATCTTCTTTTATATCTGCATGGATCTATCTTTTATATCTTCCACAAATATGTCATTTATCCTCACTCATAAATGCTTCAATGTTAGAATGATCTTCGTATTTCATTCTGTAATATCCCACCCCCCTTATGGTTTTTTGTGGTTTAGTTGAACCTAGTGCATTTTAGTATTTTTGCATTTGACATAACAATTGCATGCATAGATATTTTTGATAATAACAAGAAATAGGAATACCTAGTTGCTTACATTTCAAAGAAATGCATAATAGATCAACTATGAACAATACCCACATGAAAGAAAGAGTAACATTAAATATCATACAATGCTGATATAGAGATACAATGCTGGGAATGTCTGTTACAGCAGCTGAGAGGTATTAAATCCTTTGTTATTCATCAAACTTCAATGCTAGTTTATTTGCAATACAAGACAGCATCATCTACAAAATCTGCGTCCAAGGAAGAGCCACAAAGTATGCATAAATCTCAAAACGAAAGTCCCTTGAATGCTCACGCCCCCTGCAGGCTGGTACGGCCTCTAACTGCAGCAATAAAGATCATTCACACTCCATAGAACTTCATCTCTGCTCATAATAAATCTGAAAACCAATGCTGGGCTGTCCACATCCAAATGGGAAGAAGGAACACAGAAAATGCCTTCACCATAAACTCAAAACTCCTCAAGATGGTACAGCCTGTAGCTGAGGCTGTATGGCTGGTCTAGAGGCCTAAATCCACCTCAAACAATCACAAAAACCCAGTCTATGATCTGCATTGTATTCTCCAATGTCCTCCAATAATTATCATGTCAAATATCAATAAAATCTCTTCCGCGACAAGCTAACTACTTGCAAATGAAGCTCAATGTGATCTCTGGAAAAAGACCACTCCAAAACACCCTAGAGATGTCTCTCAACCCCGCAGGTGCTCAATCCAATGAAGGTTTTCGCCTTCAAAGGTCGCTGGTTCAAACCCTTGGCTCAGCCAAGAACAAAGCTCATACAAGAGAAAATATGCAATGGTTAATGGTGAAGTGACTTCACTTTTTAGTTATATTTCTCCCTTTGCCTCCAACGCCCTTTTTGGAGAGATTTAATATTTTAATGTTTCTTTCTTTCTCATTGCCTTGGGCACCCACCATAAATATGACTTTATTCACTTTTAAAATACATTAAGTCCTCAAATACTAATAAAGTCACTTTATTAAAAGACACATTAAATTATATATTTAATTTAACTTAAATGTATCGATTCATAAATATTATTTCAAACGGTCTCCACAGGCGTTCCGTAGTACCGCTGAGCTGGCCAATAGAACAATGACTAATTTTTAAGACCGTTGCACTGACTCGCTCTGATGTCCCATGAGCCCCTGCTAAAAATAGTAAGTTTCGCCAAATGGCCCAAACTCGCTCCAGAAAGTGTCAGATGATACATCCCGCCAAAAGAATTCCAACTCATCACTCCATGTATGTTGATTGAGCCTCAATGAACCACATCTCCGTGGGTCCCCTAACCACCCCTGCTAGTCTACGGGAACCCGTGTAGTAGACTAACCTAACGTAGATGTGCTAGCCTAGGAAGGGGACATTACACATTCCCTTTCAACACTGCATTTTTCTTCTTACAATAATCTTCTTATGCAATTTTGAATGTCTCTAATAGATATATCTTTTTATTTCCACTCTTTACACTCTCCCCTTCTTATCACAAATGGCTTTTTATATCTTCATGAAGGAATGTGACTCTTTAAACAAGCAACTTGTAATGACCAACCCCTATATTTTTTTTTTTTGAAAATGTAAACATTGATAATCCAATGCTAGCACTGTTTACCGCAATATGGTGTGTTTCACAAAATATGAAGTAAACAGAAATAAAGTAGTAGTATAGTGCATCATACAAACATAACAGAATTACTCAGAACGGACCATTGTATTCATCATTGATTCACAGGAAACATTACAATGTTCATGACAGCAACATACATACTTCATTATGACTCCAATGTCTGCATATCAATTATTGTCAAATCACTGATATCTGACTACTATGCATTGACGACTTAAATACTCATGGCCAAGGTTGGTTGTGATGCCAACCGTTGGTACCGACTCCAAACTACCCGACCCGTCGGTTGGTACCGACAACTAATTACATCATTTGTTTACTTATACTATTTTGCTGTCTACATCTATCCCCCCCTCAAAATTGGTCGTCTTCCAGACGGCATTTACATCAAAACAACAAAATTATGACAGAAACTCAAAAACATCCTACTGAGAGTGGGGAGGTTGGAAGGACGTCCCTGGATGTACTGAGGAGGTTGGGGTGGCTGATCGCTACTGTGCCTGTAGCTTCCTTGCTTCCTCGGTCCTTTGCCGCAGCTGGTGTTAAGCCACTAGCTCTCGCTCTCTTGCTGCCTTCACCATTGCTTGCACTCATTTCCCATCAGACTTTCCCAGATAATGGCTTCCATTCCTATATCGACACTTCGTTTTTTTCTTCTCCTCCGATGCAATCTTCGGCTTGTAGGATGCAATCTTCTTTCCTCTATCCATGTTTTCCTGACTGGATGCTTACCCTTTGCACTCCAAGAGGAAAAAATAAAAAAATTTATGTCCAACACTGTAACTGAGTGCTTGGGGTCCAGGATGGCCTTTTATGAGGCTGAAGTGGTGTGTCCGTACGACCCAGGTCGTACGTCGTACGGCCTGCCTTTAAAAAAAAATTTCCGACATTTTATTTTTTTCGTCTTTTCCATGTCAAACTGAATCTGATTTGTCTATTTTTTCCCAACAGGGTCCACGTTCGATCTGCAACTCCGACTAGAATTGTTGTCTTCGAAAAAAATAAACTATCTGACTTTTGAACATTATTTTTTCTCTATTGATTGTCACCGATCGCCAAAACATTGCAAGTCGACGGAAATACTCTATAGTCCTTATTCCTTCTGTATGGTCTCTTTCTGGCCGGTGCTTCCAATACTCGGTTCCCGTCGTTAGTTCCATCACTCCGATTCACCTTGCTTGCCAATGGCTCTTCATACCTGATCACCTTGTCTGGTTCAACTTTATGTGCAAGTGCATCATCTATCTTGGCATCATCCTCTGTATATTCTTTCTGTGCCTCTCTTGGTCGACTTGTCTGTTCTTGGTCCACTATTTGCTCTGTTACTTCCGGTTGATTATTACCTTCCTCCCCTTTGTCACTCATTACTGGTTCCCTCTTGCCAGGTGGTCGAGTGTTTGTCAATCCATCAAGTGCTTCATTCGTGAACAATGTTTCACTCGGCGGCCTAGAGTTGCCCAGACTTTCACTCGTCGGCCCAGAGTTGCCCAGACTTTCACTCGTCGGCCTAAAGTTGCCCAGACTTTCACTTGTCGGCAGAGAGTTGCCGAGAGTTTCACTCTTCGACCGAGTTTTGCCAAGAATTGCACTGCCATGACTTGCATTGCCAGGACTTGCACTACGAGGACTTGCATTGTTCATCAGAGAGCTCTCGCTGACTTCTTTTATTGAAATCGTATTACATTCCGGTTGATAGAACTCATAATCTTCCATCTACCAGTGGAAGAGCCCACTAAAGGAATTAGTTTCATCCTCAGAACATTCTTGCAATTTTAATACTCCTTCCTCATCAGGTTCCATTGGCCCTCTGCCAACT
The DNA here is from genome assembly GCA_027924645.1 of Cunninghamia lanceolata. Lineage (NCBI taxonomy): Eukaryota > Viridiplantae > Streptophyta > Pinopsida > Cupressales > Cupressaceae > Cunninghamia > Cunninghamia lanceolata. Next base: position 2,914,139 of record BSBN01001254.1, read on the forward strand.
GACTCCCCTCCGTCTAAATTGGAATCCGATGCTAGTTCCTCACTCATAGCCTGTGTTCTCAGATCTATGACAATCTTCTTACATTTGTTCTCTATTGACAATGTGTTTCTTTTCCAGTTATGGTTGGCCTTGGCGGCTATCAGCCACCCTTGGCCGAGTAATGCATCGTACGACGCATTTTGTGTTGTTATGACTACAAAGTTTAATCGAAAGAGTTGGGTGCCAATCTTCACTTTTTGAGCCATTAGCACTCCCAGCGCCTTAATTCCGTGCTGGTCTGCTCCCAGTAACTGGAAATTTTGTGGCCATAATGTAGGTTTTCCCAAGCACTTCCACGTATCTTTTGTCAACACATTCACTCCCGATCCACCATCGATTATTGTGTTCGTCAGGTAACATCCACCGATTGCCATGTGTATGACGGCTGGATTCTTGCCATTGTTAATTGCCAACAGTCTCGGGTCGATGACTTGTTCTCCCTCCAGTGGTGGCTCCACTATGACATCTTCATCCTTTGTTTGCCCGTTTGTTCGCTCGTTTGGGTTTCCTTCCATCGCCTTCGAGATTGCCATCCTCAGTTGCGGCATGCTCTGTAGAAGATCCGCTATTCTGACCGATACAGTGGTTTGTAACACCTGGTTCACAATACTCTTGTCTAACTCTGGTCGTACGGTAGTTGTTTTTTTGTTCTTCCCTTTCGTTTCCATTGCCATCTCTACTTCTTTCCTGGCCTCCCGAAGTCTCTCCTCGGTTCGAGGATCTAGATACATTGCTTTTTTCCATTATGCTCAGGTGACCACAAGGATCTCTTCATCATTTTCCTTGAAACTAATGAGGTTCACCCCTTTCTGCTTCGGACAATCTTTTTCTTCGTGATCCCCTGGCCCACACCACTTGCCTAATGCATTTATTTTGTTCTGGTTATTGTTTGGGCATTCCCTTGCAAAGTGTCCCCATTCGTTGCATTGCCGGCACTGTATCATGGGTCGCCCCTTGTTGTCGTACTACAATCTGTTTCTCGGCCTTCTATTGCTTTGGTAACCTCCAGGGGATGCATGGCTATTGTACTGGGGCTTTGGTGGTGTGTTCGGCGGTGTTGACGGTTCTCCTTGAGTGAAGAGTACTTGCATACCCCTTGCTTTCCGATTGTATGGGCATTCCTTGATGGAATGTCCCATCACTTGGCAGATATCACAAAACAATTTTTTCGGACAATTTGCCTTTGTATGACCTTCCCCCTTGCAATCTGTACACCACAGTTCTCTGGTTTCCCTCGTACTCTCCTTGTCGGCCTTCAGTTCTTTCATCATTCTCATCATGTCCTTCCTCAGTGCTTGCACGGTCTTGGACTCACTGTCGTTGTTGTCATCCGTACTCTCCTCGTCATTCGTCTTCCTTTTCCCTCGAAAGGATATTTTATTTTCACTCTCTATATCCATTGCTCGATTGTACGCTTCATTGCATGATGACGGAGGCACGACTTTCATTTTCTTTCTCAGTGATGGACGCAACCCTTAGATGAACCATTGCTTCTTTAACCCGTCAGCCGGCTAAGTCTCCAGTTTTCCCAACAATTCTTTCAGTCTCCGGTTGTAGGTTCGCACGTTCTCGTCCTTCCCTTGCTTCATACTGTAGATCTCCACTACAATTTCACTGTCATCCCTCAAAAGTTTGAATTCGTCTTGGAATGCCTTCTTAAGTAATCTCCATGATGCCCTGTGTGCTTGGTCCAACTCTGTGTACCAGTCGATGGCACTATCTCTCAATGTCGCTGGAAATGCTTCAGCCAGTAGTCCACATCATCTTGCCCATTGGCTATCCAAATCCTCTTGCACGTCTTACAGTGTCGTACTAGATCTTTTGACCCATCCCCTGTAAATTTTGGCAGCTTCTGCCTCTCGGCTGGCGTTGTCACCATCCTTCCCCGATGCCCTCCTTGTGCGTTGGACCTGACTGGAATGGTTCTCTCGCAACGTCCCGGTGCATCACTTGCACTCTCGGCCACGTTCGAGTCTTCCCCGCGTCCTCTGTCAGCGTCCTCTACACCTTGAGTCTCCTTGGGTTCGTTCTAATACTCCCTCTGCCCTCGGGTCTTAGGCTCAGATCTTCCAACTCTCAACCCTTCGTCGTCCGATATGGATAACTCTCCGATGCGGCGTATGTTGTTTTCAATTTCTTCTGTCAATTCATTTTCATTCCCTTTTTCTTTATTTGTCAGCGGTGTCTTGAAAATTCCTTCGTCGGCATGATGATGTTTATTGACAATTTGTCTCAGTGTTTTCCTTCGTTCTTCTTGTTCCTTTAATCTCAATGATCTTCGTGTTCTTCCCTTTGGTGTTTCATGCCCACTTGGTACTCGGTTCTTATCCTTATTGAGTTGTATGGGCATTAATTGCTACTCGAGTGAGAGATGGTCGACCTCTTGGTCGACGTGCAATTGATCCCAAATGACCGACTGAGGGATCTCTCGTCTAGAGCCTCCCTCCGTACGTGGTCCTTCAACGAGTTTTCCCACAAACTGCAGAGGTCTTCCATCAGAGCGTCTTCACGATCCTCGTTTGCTTGTACTGGCTCTTCGGTCGGCTGCCCTATCACAACGCCATCTTCATTGTGTTTTTCTCGACCCTGGTTACACCCGACGGTTTGCTTGTTTCTGACGATGCCACTTGTCCAATGGTTTTCGACGACTCAACTTGTCATCGACAGCCAACTTGTCATCCAATGGTCTCCGACAACTCCACTTGTCATCAACTTGTCATCCGATGGCCTCGGACGACTCAACTTGTCATGGACTTGTCACCCTCAACCCGTTTTCGAACTGGCAACGTCGCCAAATGTTTACCGCAATATGGTGTGTTTCACAGAATATGAAGTAAACAGAAATAAAGTAGTAGTATAGTGCATCATACAAACATAACAGAATTACTCAGAACGGACCATTGTATTCATCATTGATTCACAGGAACCATTACAATGTTCATGACAACAACATACATACTTCATTATGACTCCAATGTCTGCATATCAATTATTGTCAAATCACCGATATCTGACTACTATGCATTGACAACTTAAATACTCATGGCCAAGGTTGGTTGTGATGCCAACCATTGGTACCAACTCCAAACTACCCGACCCGTCGGTTGGTACCGACAACTAATTACATCATTTGTTTACTTAAACTATTTTGCTGTCTACAAGCACAACTAAAATACCTTCACACTTCTAATCACCAAGATCCCAACTGGGCGAAGTGAGAGCATACTGTGTTTCGGCTTACAAATTATAACATTGTGCAATAACTAAAACATTCATCTACTTGAGCAGGCATCCACTTATGCAGTGGGAATACACCACTTTTCAGTGGGTAGAGAATCAAGAAAGGAAATACAATGTCATCCACTTATCCAGTGGGTGTAAATACAAGAATGATATACAATGTCATCCACTTATCCAGTGGGAATTCTCCACTTGTTCAGTGGGTGAAATAGAAAGAATTAACAATGTTCATTCCTCCACACTGGCGGTTGAACCATCCAGGGGTTATAAAGTGATAATTCAACTAACAATGTTCATTCCTCCACACTGGCGGTTGAACCATCCAGGGGTTATAAAGTGATAATTCAACTTGTAAAGAAAAGCAAATACTAAATAAGCTGCAATTTTAAATCAGACCTTCTAATCATGCTTGGATATGCAGATTATGCAAGTGTTTCCAATACTCACCAATCCTTCTCACTGAAGATCAACTGAAAGCATAATATTTTTGCTAATGAAGATTCAGCCAATGAAAATCAGATCACTGTAATACTGATATTTCAGGTCTCAGACTTATATTTTCTGCCCCAGACTGAGTTCTGCTCTGACAACCAGACCTATCACCCCAGAATTTAAGAAATCAGACTTAAGAATGGTTTAGTACAGTCCAGAAATTAAACAAGGATAGCCCTTGAAATCAGCCTTGAACAGTTTTTTCAATGTCACCTCAGAATTACTATAAACCCACATATAATAATAATAAGACCAAGCTCCTCAAGGTTTAATGCTTAGTGGCCCCCACCACACCCACATAATGACAATAACAAGAAGTAATTACTTCTTTTTACAAACCATGCATTTCTCTCTCAATCACATTTAATAATGGTTTCATTGACAAGGGTTGGTCCCACCAAGATGAGTGGAATGAAACCAAAAAACACAACCAAATAAATCAGAATTCTATTCACCAAGAAAGGGAACAGCACTATTTTTTAATTTAAAAACTCACATACCAAATGAAATGGTACGGCACTATAGAAAGTGGGATGGGATAAGAAAACAACTTCAAAAAGTTTAGACAACCATTCTTCAAATTTAAGGTGGCCCCCACCACAATTTTAGAAAATCAAACTTCAAATATCACAAAGATCAAACTCAGTCCAACACAAATCAGATTTACTTTAATGACCCGATTCCTCTATATGTACGGCACCTTTTGGGAAATACGGACTGCATATAGAATGCATTCACGGCCTTAAAAAACTCTGCCAAATACCCAGAATGTTGCGCCCAAACACATCAAACAGTCCCCAATCAACAAACAATGCCAAAGATTCCACAATAATTTATAAACTCCATCGACCCAAATCAGACTTGTACGGACATGATGTACGGAGAACCACAGAACAGTCTCAAAACTGCATCAAATACACTGCAAATAGACTTGAAAGAAGCGCCCAAGCCATACAATCACATTCCAATAAACTTCATTTCAAATATCTTACACATATTTTATAACTCAAAATTGTACCCTCCATAAATGTACGGCAGTGGAGGGTATGGCCATATAAATCACACAACAAAACTGATATCTTCACACACCAAACATTCATATATTAATATCATCAATATCATCATCTCAAACATACAAAAACAACTCCATATTTATATCTGATCTTCTTAGCTCCATGTGATTCCCTGTATGGAAACCAACATTAATTCTCAAGAGGGTTTTCGTCCTCGAGCATTTTACAGGAGGGTTTTCGTCCTCAAGAGAATATGGAAGAACTCACAGGTTCAATCCATCTGCAAACAAAATCAAATCCAAAGCATAACATAACCCCTCTCAAATGAGTTCTCATTCCCTTATATAGGCACTTAGGAGTTACAATTGAATTGTTTCTTGGAAAAATAATCGTTTTTCCTCCAACTTAAATTATTTCTTTTTCCTCCACTTAAGTGCTCACTTTTAAGTGCCTAAATAAAAGAATATATTTTCCCCTTCCTAATGAGCTATAACACTTGATCACTTTTTTTAATTAATTTCACCCTTAGAAACTTAAGTGAAAACAATAATTAAATTAGCTCATTAAAATAATACTTTTTGCAGAAAATCTCAAACTGCCTCCAAAAGCAAAATAAACTGGACCAAAATATTCTAATAAATAACTTTGACCACCCTTGATGAAAAAGTAGACTTGAGACACCCACAAATGTTCTGCAGACAGAAACACGACCACTCCAATAAGTTTGGAGTTCTTCTGAACATGTCGGATAGCCTCCTAGAGACTAGGAACTAGCATCATAAGCACAAAATTCTATGTGCCGAAAATGGGACATTACACAACTCTTTACTTGCACCTCTCCCTCCAAACAAATCGTACTATTTCATATCTTTGAATAAGACAAAGTTTTGTCTTTTAGTGAACACTTTTGTCCTCATATGAGGAGCGCTTCTTCCTTCCCTTGATCACACCCCTTATTAACTCTTTAAACACTATTTTGTTAATCGTTGATGCCATTCATATACTCGCTGCTCGTTTTTTATTCTGTTTGCTACATATTATTTGCTGTCCACTAATTGTTATTTGCTCCTTTTGTCATATGCTCACGTTGTCACCATATATCCATTGCAACATTCTTTTTATTCTTATTACAAATTCCTCTTAACAAAATCGTACCTCATCCACCTTAATCGCATCTTTTTCTTATCTATAAAGCATGAAATATTTTCTTTAATATATGGCATTGATTATGGAAAGGAGTCGGCCACATAACAAAGAATTAAGACCAACTCTTGGTGTCAATAGGTGAGTTGGCCCGCATAATGTAGTTTTTAATTTCCTCTCATTTAATCTCCTTCTCTCAAGTTGGCCAGCAAGAACTCCCTTTGAAGTCGGCCTTAATCATGAAGAAGTCGACCACAAACAAATGTTTAAATCTTTAATTTAAACATTATTTAACTTCATTGTCCAAGGAGAGTCGGCCACCATTTGTAAGAACATTTTTATGGTCTTTGGCCTATGTCTATATCATCCATATTAATCTCAAACTGATCTTCTTAGCACTATCTTCACGAGTAGTCGGCCATGATAAAGATCGGTCCAATGATAGAAACTCCAATGTGATCCTTCAAATAGTTTATCCACTTTGTCTTAGATATGCCACTAAATGATGATGACGATTACCTTGCATACAATCATATTGCTTTGTTGACATCAATGACAACCATTTCCTATACTCTCGTCTGTTCATTAATGATAACAACCATGACTACCTTCTTGACATCAATGACATGTCCAACAATCTCCCCTTTGTCATTGATGGCAACACAAACATAATCCTCTCTTTTTGCATTGCTTCCCCTTACTTTATCTCTCCCCCTTCCACATCAATGGCAAAGGGACACTCAGTATACCTCTTTTCTTCATGATACGTTTCTCTCTTTTCTATGATGCTCCCCCTGTCTGTAAGGCTCCTCCTTTTGTCTCTATGTCACTAGGGTGATATGTTTCCTCTATAGCTGTCCAACTATAATTTGGATGATCTTCTTAAGTTTGACAAATCAGGAACTTGTTTTGTTATCCTTAATTCACTATGCATCTTATAAAATGGAAAATGTCTTCAATTCTTCACAAAGAATCTCCCCATGTCTGTAATACTCCTTGACATTAATGGCATCATTTTTCTTTTTCTTATACCTCTTTCTTGCTGTAACTCTCCCTCTTTCTGTAACTTTCCCCCTTTTTCATTAATGGTAAAAGGGTTTTCATCATATTTCCATCCACTGTCTTCTATGGCGTCATTACATCAATAGAAACTCCTTTAATGTGAAGTCGAACACAACCATCAATCTTTCCACTATCAATTTCTTTTGCTTTTGCCAACACATTGTCAAATGCAAATATACGAGCATGCTCTTTAGGCAAGGACTTCTTTGGATTGTTCTCATCTTCCTATCAGGTTCTTGTAAATGTCTCTCATTAAGTTTATTCTTACTAACATCTTTATCATGATTTCTTTCTTCTTTCATTGTCTCAAACCTTCTAGGCTCTCTATCATCTTTTTACTATAACCTCTGCCACTTTTCACATTGTCATCAAATGCTATGCAATATTTTGTCATTCATACATGATCTTTCTTATTTGATTGCCACTCTTGCACATTGAAACATTGTCATGTTGTAACCTTCCTCTTCAATGTTCTATAAAAAGTTCATTATCTCTTTATCATTGGAGGTTGCTATTTCTGACTTGAAGACTATCACCATTCTCAATGTGTCATTACTTCTTATGCCTTTGATGACTATATTGTCACCATTCCCACTGTACTTTGTCCTTCAAATTGCTGCCATGCATCTTTTGTCAACCATCCTGTCATACATGTTTTGAACTATACTTTATTGAAATGTTCATGGTTTTTACTTCTCATGTTTTTAACCTCCATCATCCCAAGAACATAGCTCAATAGACTTGTTGTATGCCTAACGATTCTTTAGTCTATCTTCTTTTCTCCAATCATATCTTATCTTTATCTAATAATTCTCACCCTTTGATCAATAACAGCGGAATGCTTATATTTAATATGCCTTAGCTGATCTATCTTGAATTGTCTTCTCCATGGAGCTAAAGGATAATGCAATGGTTAGCTCCCCCTGAACTCATACTCTTCCTTATGAACTAGGAGATACCACTTGTGCATTAAGTGTAGTTTGCACAAGCATGAATTCATCCTCCTCGTTATCTAGCTCTTGTTTCCTTCTCCATATTTTTATAGACTTTATCTCCTATTTGGTTATGGTATCCTCCATCTTGTGTTGTCTAGATGGTTTCACGAAACCACTCTTACAAAATCTTGTTTTATGCCCATAGTTATTACAAGAATAGCAATAACCATTAAAGGAATGATGAAATTTGTTCATTTGCGCTTGCCTTGGTGAAAGTGGTTTCCTAAATGTGTTGTTCTTAGTTTCTGCAGGTGTGCTTGACTTTTGAATCTCTTTTTTGTTGATTTCATTTTTGACGGGATTTTTAAGAACATCGGCATAACCCTTTGATTTTTCTTCATTTGATGATTGTGATGTTTTTGCGTTTTGACGCTTTTCGTAGCCAAGACCACTTTTGTCAAAAACTTGACTTTCAGAGTTGATAATGTCATCCAACATTTCGGTACTCTTCTCATTTTTCAAACTTCGATTTAATTTGGCACTTGTCTTTTCAAACTCCTTTCTTAAAGAAATGATCTCAAATTCAAGCTTCTCAAATTCTTCTTCCCTTTCCTTTAGTTGCATTCTTACCTCCTCCTCAATTCTTTTTGCTTCTTCTATTTGGACTTTCAAATCTATGATCATCCTCTCTGATTCTTCAAGATCATTTGATAATTTTCCTTTAAATGCACTATCATCTTGAATTTGCTCTTTTTGGTTCCGATTCTCTTTCCTAAGTTTCTTGATTTCACTTAGGGCAGAAATCAGTTCTGCTTCCAGATCAACCAATCCTTCATCATCTTCTTCTCTTTTACTCACAAAGTTGTCTCCATCTGACACAACATCATTGCAAGTTTCTATTGCCATGTTTGTTCTATTTGTCATCCCATCACCTTTCCTTGCATCTCTATCATTACTTGCATTTGGTATTGTTGGTGCTAGTTGACCTATGCTCTGCTTGGTATTTCCTTTTCCCTTGTTTCCTTTTCTTTTTGCCATATGTGCTCTTATGATCTACCTTCAAGCGGTTAAACTTTTTGAAGGAACCAGCTCTAATACCAATTGATGAGCACATGGTTATACTGAGAGGGGGGGGTGAATCAGTATAACATAAATTTTTACTTTTTCAAACCAACAACCATAACCATATCAATTACATAACATCATTCATTTAAGATCTAACAATTATGCAACACAGGATGAACACATGATTTACGTGGAAACTCTCATGAGAGAAAACCACGGCAAAATATTGCTTATTTATAAATCTCTTTTACAATCTTTGTAGGCTCCAACCTACAGGAGACACCAATCCCCTCTTATATGATTTGTGAGCACTAACCCACTAGAGACTCCAATCCCCGCTTGTAGATGTCATGAGTGCCAATCCACAACTAAGCACCAACCTAGTAAGAAACACCAATCTCTCGTTAAAGCACCAACCGTCTATGGATCTGGATCACTATCTTCTACAAATCTAATCACAACTCACAATATCTTTTCTTCACAAATCTGATCCAGATCACACAATGTTCTTCCTTTCTAAATCTGATCCAAATGATTCAGTCTCTTTTCACAAAATGATCATAATCATGGCACTATCTTCTCATAAATTTCTGCCTTGAGATCTGTCCAAACTCGTCCTTTATCTCTGCATAGATTCCTCCTTTTATATCTACCCAAACTCTTCTTTTATCTCTGCAAGATCTTCTCCTTTATCTCAACATAATCTTTTTTTTATGTTAGCATTATCTTCTCCTTTATCTCTGCACAATCTTCTTTTATATCTGCATGGATCTATCTTTTATATCTTCCACAAATATGTCTTTTATCCTCACTCATAAATGCTTCAATGTTAGAATGATCTTCATATTTCATTCCCTTTCAAATCTGCATTTGTCTTCTTACAATAATCTTCTTATGCAGATCTGAAAGTGTCTATATATCTTTTTATTTCCACTCTTTACACTCTCCCTTTCTTATCACAAATGGCTTTTTATATCTTGATGAAGGAATGTGACTCTTTAAACAAGCAACTCTTTACTTGTACCTCTCCCTCTAAAAAAATCATACTATTTCATATCTTTGAATAAGACAAAGTTTTGTCTTTTAGTAAACACTTTTGTCCTCATATGAGGAGCGCTTCTTCCTTCCCTTGATTGCACCCCTTATTAACTCTTTAAACATTGTTTTGTTAATAGTCGCTGCCATTCATATACTCGCTGCTCCTTTTTTATTCTGTTTGCTACATATTATTCATTGTCCCCTAATTGTTATTCGCTCTTTTTGTCATATGCTCACGCTGTCACAATATATCCATTGCTACATTCTTTTTATTCTTATTACAAATTCCTCTTAACAAAATCGCACCTCATCCACCTTAATCGCATCTTTTTCTTATCTGTAAAGCATGAAATATTTTCTTTATTATATGGCGCTGATTATGGAAAGGAGTCGGCCACATAACAAAGAATTAAGACTAACTCTTGGCGTCAATAGGTGAGTCAGCCAGCATAATGTAGTTTTTGATTTCCTTTCATTTAATCTCCTTTCTCTCAAGTCGGCCAGCAAGAACTCCCTTTGAAGTCGGCGTTTATCATGAAGAAGTTGACCACAAACAAATGTTTAAATCTTTAATTTAAACATTATTTAACTTCAATGCCCAAGGAGAGTCGGCCACCATTTGTAAGAACGTTTTTATGGTCTTTGGCCTATGTCAATTTCGTCCATATTAATATCAAACTGATCTTCTTAGCACTATCTTCACGAGTAGTTGGCCATGATAGAGATCGGCCCAATGATAGAAACTCCAATGTGATCCTTCAAGCAGTTTATCCACTTTGTCTTAGATATGCCACTGAATGATGATGACAATTACCTTGCATACAATCATATTTCTATGTTGACATCAATGACAACCATTTCCTATACTCTTATATACATTCATTAATGATAACAACCATGACTACCTGTTGATGAGGTTTTTGTGACTACAACAACATTAGAATAAAATACTGGGTATCCTATCCTCTCTTGAATAAAGCTTCTCAGACGCTGAACTATGTGATCGAATGAGACTGCTCCAAGGTTCCTTTTATGTCAGGTCTTGACGTGCATGGGGATAGACTCAGTAGAATGATGTGATTTGCTGGTAATCACGAAGGGGACTTACGTAAGATTGCTCTTTCAGGGTCATGGAATTCATTTCTGGGATTCGGACTGGGATTTGCGGGTGAATGGAATTCTTTCACAGATTGACAACTGGAATTCTAAAGTTCCATTCCTACAGAGGCGGATGATTTAGACGATGAAGCTCTGGAAAACTAATCCTAATGAAGATCTAAAAGAAAGTGAAAAGATAAGATAGGGGTTCAGGAGTTTAACTAATTGATAGAAGAAGACTGCTGTTGAAGATAGAAACTGGAACCAGTCCTCTGCTTCGTCATGAGACAACAGCTAGGCAGGGGCGGTGCTATCTTCTAAGGGGGAATAAGGATTTTCAGACTGCTTCAGTAAGAGACATGGCTTTGGTCATACGGAACAGTCGAAGTTAGGTTCGAATTAAGTTCAGACTAACCATGCACGATGATTTGCAAGCCACAGATCACCAATGGTATGAACAAACAGATTCAAGCATACAACAGTAATAATCTCCATCTTTCTAACTAATAAAAATATGAAAATACAAGAAAGAACTTCAATATCTTTCAGATTTGCTCCAAGAAATCAATAAGACCATGCCAAAAATCCAAAGGAATATATGAACACCATTCTTCAATGCATATATAATTACTTCAGAAGTTTATATCACAACAATCCAACTGATTTTGGAGTTCCAGCTCATAAGAAACTCTGCAGAAATGAAAACTAGCTACTAAGGAGCTCTAGGAGCTTTAGAATGGTAAATATCAGAAAAGGAGAGAGAGGGAGACAATGAGGTATCCCTCAACCTTTATATAGGCTCTCAAAAATATCCTAGGGCAAAAGGAAATCAGATTTCCTTGAAACATGTGCCCTGGGTTACAAATCCTAGAAAAGCAGGTGGGGTCGTCAGAATATCCATGCAGGAGACTGCCACCTGTCTAGGTCGTCAGAATGCGTAAGGAAACTTCCAGCTGTCTTGGTCGCCACCTATCTAGGACTCCTGGATAGGACTGTCCTGTCTGTGCGGAACTTCCTCCTGTTCTTTTGTCTCTACTTCCAGGAACCTAGTCAGGACAACTTCCAACTCTTCCATAGGAATACTGGGCAGGTTCTCAATCCGGAACTCCATGACGGATGCGGTGGTGGTGCAGGCGACAAGGATATTTTCCCAATCCGCCCTCAACTCCTGGATAATATTGATGAGGATCAAAAACGAGGATGCATCCTCAAGATGGGATTCCTCAGTGGGATAACTTGCTTTAAAGTATATGCTCCGCATCTTGCCTTTCAATTCTTCCAAGTCAATGATCCCGTCTGGTGCTACATCCAGATCAAACCAGGTCTCTAATGATACAAAGATTTTGTCTTGGATTTCCTTCAACATGGCGTGGGCCCGGGAAGTGTCACCTTCAATCTTTTCCAAGTTATCCCTCTTCATGAGCAAGGCGGAATACCAGCTGAGGAAGTCATATACTGAACCTGCCTGTATTACCTTGTTCCGGATCAGGTCCGGCTGCGGAGTGTTCATTAGTGCTTTCAGTCTAGGGATAGTTTCCTCCCGGACGACCATGAACTGTTGACATGTATCCAAAATTGCCTGAGTCCTATCCATGAGTGTTGTAACTCTGCCATTCACCTGGACGAGGTCCTCTATGAATCCATGAGCTCTATCCAAGACCTTCTCTATCCAGCCCTTTGTTGTGTGGCCGACCATCCTCAAAACTTCAACCTCAGCTAAGGAATCCTTAGTTATGCTCAGAGGTTGGGACGTTGTTCCTTGGGCGGATTGCAATGGGCCCATGAGTTGCTGGATGTGCTGCCGCAGCTGCTCATTCTCCTGTTTCAACTGGTTCTTCTTTTCTTCCTCCTTCCTTAACCTCTCTCGAATGACGGCGACGGAATCCTCCAGTTCTGCCATTTCTTGATCCTTCGTAGTTGGCCCAAGGTCAACCTTCAAGATGTCAAAGTCATTAGGACTGATGTCCTCCTTTGCCTCCGTTATCCTAGGAATGGCCACTTCTACTCGGCGGGATCCTGACTCATCTCTGGTAATCTTGGAAAACTTCTTCACCTTCTTTGGGACTGCAGACTTCCCTATCCTAGCAAGAAAATCACCAAGTGCGGTGGAAGGATTATTCTTCTTGATTGTCTTTTTCTGCAACCTGTCCTGTAACCAGTTGGGCTTCGTGGATGGAATGGCTTCTTCCTGTGCTTCCTGGGGTCCTTGACCAACTTGTGGTGTGGAGGCCGGTATTTCTCCGTAATTGAACTCCTCATTGAGGAATTCCAAATCAGGATGACGGAGCATGTCTTCAAGCTGGGCCTCCCCTGGATTCCGAGGTAGAGGGTTAGGCTGATTTCCCACCATGAGGCTGGGAGTCCGCTCCCGGGTGGAATCCATGGACTCATCATCTCCCTGATCATCTGGTTCATTTGGGACCACTTCCTCTTGCATAGGTTCCTTGCCTTTAACGGTCTGTGCATCTCCAAAAAGATCCACCTCTTGGATGGAAGAAGTGCTGGCAGAGTGAGGTCTGGATGCATTCCGCTCCTCCTGATTGGGTCTACGGATAAATTCCTTCCAAGCCTTTACCCTCTTTGCTGGTGGATCTTCCGCATCCTGGTTCCCTTCTTCCTGTCTTCCTGCCTCTTGTGCTTCCACAGGAGTGTCTTCAGCCATATCTTCTTCGGAAGACTGAGAGTCCAAGTCTCCCATCAGGTCGTAAGTTGGACGGATACCCATCTTGTGCATTTTCTCCGTCTGCTGACTTATCCATTTCTGTGTCACTGTTAGCACGAGTGCCATTAGGTCATCCAAGTGGGTGACCTCTGGATCAGACCAAACTATGGGTGGAAGAGGCTTATTTTTTTCCTGCCCAAAGAATGGTTGGACTAGCTTACCATCCTCCTTGACCTGGTCAGGGACTGGAAAGATCCCGGTGGCTCTGATCATGTCAACTGAAAGTCGGGAACACATCCTTCTTCGCACCTCGAAGTCATCCTCGGCATTTGCCCAATGGTCCTCCAGGTGTATCTTGTGTCTATGTTTCCTTCCGCATGCTATCCTGGTGGTGTTGAACGGGTCAAAGTTCTCCCGTAAGGAATGAGTTACCAAGTTGTAGAACTGCAGCTCTTCCTCGGACTTTTCGGCGGCTAGGAGAGATGGGCATGACTCGACTTCATCTTCCGTCTGGATTGGATAAGTCACCCCAGCCTTCTTCTTCTTCTTCTGGACTTTGTCATACACCGAGAGTTGCCTTGTTAACTCCAACAGGACCATTTTGTCTGACGGATACCTTGGTAGTCTGTATGGATAGCCGGAAAATCCCTGCACCCTAATGTATGTGAACTTCGGGAACTGGATGAACCATGAGCCATATGTCCTGACCAACTTCTTGGCCTCGGGTGATAGTCTCTAGTGAATGCCTCCTTGGAGGGTCCTGGTGATATGCATGGTGAATGCATCATTGAATCTCCGGAAATGGTTTATGTTCTGAAGATGAAGCTGAGGATAGCAATTGTAGACCATGACTTGTCCTTCCTGATTGCCGATACGACCTTTCCATGACAGTCCTCGATATTTGTTGTTCCTAGCCAGCATGTAGATCACATAGGAACTCATGTAAAAGGTCTTCGATTCCTCCAGGTTTTGGAATTGTGCATCAATGTTATCACTGAGGAGTCGAGCCCAGTCAATCATCTTTGTTCCAGCGAGGACCTCTTCGATGTAGTAGAACATCCATGGCTCGAAGGTAGAGGACTGTTGACTTCCCATAATCCTGTTCAGCATGACGACGAGGTCTCCATGCTCCTGCTTGAAGTCGGACTTGAGGAGTGTCCTTGGCAACTTGGAACGGTGAGTCCTTTTCTTTTGCATCCATGTCCTGTTGATGACTCCAAAACAGGTTGCCGGATCGGCTTCGGTCATTTCGGCGGAATCCTCCTTGCTCATGAACTCGACGGGATTATAGACTGGGATATTGAAAGCCTCCGCAATCTTCTCTTTGGTGAAATAGGCCACCACTGTGTTGTTACGATCGACGACCATCCTTCGCTCCGGATCATAGTGCATGAAACATTCCACGATCAGCTCGGGACAAGGAATGGCAGGTAAGAAGCATGCAGCGGCGGCAACTCCGTTCCGGACGATCTTCGTTGCGAGCAGAGATGGAGGATGTCCAGCCGTTCCATACGTTCGATTCCCAATTTCTTCCATGACTGAAGGATAGATGTTGGTGTCTCCAACGTTTGCCCATTTTGACTTGATCTTGGATTGCGGGATCATTCCTTTGAAGGCGGCCTTCACCTGGGTTTGCCTTGAGGGACCCACCTTGGCAGCTGCCATTTACCTATGAAATCAAGAAGAGAAAAGCACAGTATGAGTTTTCCAAAGGGGCAAGGATAGAGGTAAGACGGAAGCTTTTATTCCCACACGTGGGAAGTTTGGTGTGACATCTTAAGTATGTGGGACTAAAAGTTAGGAATTTTCAAGTACACATGGAAGGTAAAAATAACAATTTTTCTAAGTAGAAGGAATTTTTTTCATGTAGTGACATACCTCTCCTTGCACGAGGAACTTTTGACCTTCTATGAATTTCTGATTTTTTTATAGATTTCTTGACCTACTAATGGATTTTCTGATTTTTCTGCAGAAATTTCTGTAATGGATGTTCCAACAAGAAATCTGCCTTAGGAATATTCAGAAATGGAGTTTTAGTGAAGAACTTACCTTGGAATGGAGGAGTTTTGTCTTGAAGAAGGAATTTCTGCTCTTGAAGGATGAACTTCTGCGCTTGGAAGGTTCAAAAAATCTGCCCTAAACCTTCAGAAATTTCTGCCCTAATGACGAATTTGTCCTTTGGAAATGATAAAATCTGCAATTTCCTTGGATGAAGTTGTTCTCCTTTTGTTGAAATCTGCCCTTGGACTGAATTTCTGCTCCTAAAATGAATATTTCAGATTTGAATTTGAAGTGGAATGCTTTAGAAATGCCTTGGGCGCCCCCTTTATATAGGCAACTTAGCCTCCTTCATGCTTGGCCGACCTAGGTTAAGGAAAAGAAATTCCTTAACCGCCAAACTTTTCCCTTAGCCGACTTAGTTTTTTGTCTTTTCTGTTTTGTCGGTGGTCGGGGATTCGTGAATGTCGGGGAATTTGGAATGTCGGGGAATTTGGAATGTCGGGGAATTCCTGAGGTCTAGGATTTAGCGACGTCGGGGATTTACTGATGTTTTGGATCTTTCTTCCCTAGCATAACTTTTGAACTTTTGCCAAAATCCAGCTAAGTCCTGGAACAGTATCCTATGGAATCTTACTCAGATGGATAGTTGGACTTTGCATTTTGAACAAGAATCATTGCGGGATGTGTCCTTGGACTTCTATGTTCAATCTTTTGGATATTTGCTAAGGGGTTCATCACTCTGTTTTGGCAGGGAGGGATTTTCTTACCCTAGGATCAGAGACTCCATCATTTTTAAAACCAGAAGTACCCTTCCATCATGTTTAGAGATTCCGGACTCCGAGGTACAACAGGCGAGGAATTCTTCTATGCAGGAGCTGGCAAACTGGGTTCCGGAATCTCACCTCGCAGGTCTCCCATTCCAGACTGTCTCCCATTCCAGACTGGATCAGGAATGTCCAAGGGCGCAGAATCCAAAAGGTCAAGGATTTTGCGCCTAGGACAAAATTTGTCCTGGAGCGCAGAATCCAGAAGGTTAAGGAATTTGCGCCCAGGACAAAATTTGTCCTGGAGCGCAGAATCCAGAAGGTTAAGGAATTTGCGCCACTTGCCTTAGGAATTCAGTTTCAGGGAATTTAAGTCAAGGATTTGCATTTTCCTGAGTTTCGAAGTGGGATTCTAGTTTTGCAGTAGGTTCATTCTCCTAGCTACTCCATGGAGGTTCAGATGTTGATACAGGATCAAAAAACGGAGTTTATTTCTTCCATCCTCGTTCCTTCCATCCTCGCGGAATCTGTTACTTCCAAGGCGGGATGCTAAGTTCGTTCGTTCCATTCTTCGTTTCTTCCATCCTTCGTTCCTTCCATCCTTCGTTCCTTCCATCCTCGCGGAATCTGTTACTTCCAAGGCGGGATGAGAGGTTCGTTCGTTCCATTCTTCGTTTCTTCCATCCTTCGTTCCTTCCATCCTTCGTTCCTTCCATCCTCGCGGAATCTGTTACTTCCAAGGCGGGATGAGAGGTTCGTTCGTTCCATCCTTCGTTTCTTCCATCCTCGTTTGTTCCATCTTCCGAGAGTCTGTTACTTCCAAGGCAAGATGAGGGGTTCGTTTCTTCCATCCTCGTTTCTTCCATCCTCCGGGAGTCTCTTTTCGATGGCGAGACATGAGGTTCATTTCTTCCATCTTTCGTTTCTTCCATCCTTCGTTCGTTCCATCTTGACTGTGAATCTGATGGCAAGACACAAGGTTCGTTTCTTCCATCCTCGTTCCTTCCATCCTCCGAGAATCTGATGGCGAGATACAAGGCTCGTTTCTTCCATCCTCGTTCCTTCCATCCTCCGGGAATCTGATATCTCTATGACGGAAAGATGGACGTTCATTTGTTCCATCCTGACTGTGAATTCTAGGAGTCAGGTATCCACACAGGGGTCAGAGAAAAAAAAATCCAAACCAGGAGTGACGGGATAGAGCAGGAGGGAGAAACTGGATACTCCCAGTCCTTGGGCGCAAAATCCAGTAGGTCCTGGAATGTGCGACCAGGGAATTTCCTGAGGGTACTTTGATTTTCCTTTGGTGTTTGGGATTCTTTTGCCCTGAAGTCATTATCAATTCCTGCAGCAGGATTTCACTGTGGTGGAATGTCTTCCGAGATGATGCTTTCGATGGCAAGACACGAAGTTCGTTTGTTCCATCCTTCGTTCCTTCCATGTTTGGAATTGGCTAAGTCTGGTAGCCTGAAATCCTGAAATCCTGAAAAATGACTAAGTCTGAAATCTGGTGGATCTTCCAAATTCTAGATTCTGCATGTTAAATCCGGTGGACTCGAGACCTATCTCAAACATCCTGAAAGGTATATTGAAAAATATTTAAAGTATAAGAAATTCAATCTCTCAACTTATACTTTAAATATTTTTCAATATACCTTTACCCTGAAGACGCTGAAAAATGGCAAAGATTGACCTTGAGCGCAAAATCCAGAAGGTACTGGATTTTGCGACCAAGACAAAAAGTGTCCTTGAGCGCAAAATCCAGTAGGTACTGGATTTTGCGACCAGGACAAAAAGTGTCCTTGAGCACAAAATCCAGTAGGTACTGGATTTTGCGACCAGGACAAAAAGTGTCCTGTCGCAATTCCAGCCTTCTGGAAGGGGATTCATTAAATGCTAATTGTCTCTTGAAATTGCCCTTAGTCTTCGTTTTGCGAGTCTTCTGAGCCATGAAATGAGGTTGAGTGCCGGACCGAGATTTAAAGAGATATCCCTTGGTTTTGACCTTCCGGACTAGAGTTGTCAAGTCGGGACTAAGTTCCATGACTGAAGGATGATCATGCCAAGGAGTGGCAGTCCCTGTTGAACTCTGCGATCTTGGTTGGAAGAAGAATCTAGATAAACTAAGAAACAGGATTCCAGGCAGGAATCCCCTGAACGAGACTCTGGGATAGGTACTTCCGGATAGGACTCCGGTTTGGACCCTCGGGCTGGATTCCTGGACTGGAGTCCAAGAATGATTTTCTAAGTCATACATAGGGTCTTGGACTAGGACTGGAATTGGGTTTCATGCCGGGAGCGGAGTGGGTTCATTACCCAAGTGTGAAAAGACAAAACCCTTCCCTAAGGATGGAAAAAACGAAACTCTCGCCCAAGGATAGTCTGGAACAGTCAATTAGGGTTCGGGGCCTATG
Source organism: Cunninghamia lanceolata (assembly GCA_027924645.1). Lineage (NCBI taxonomy): Eukaryota > Viridiplantae > Streptophyta > Pinopsida > Cupressales > Cupressaceae > Cunninghamia > Cunninghamia lanceolata. Next base: position 2,933,105 of record BSBN01001254.1, read on the forward strand.
CAGGAGGAAACCTATGTGTTTTACTTCTCTTTCTTCCCGGTGGGCCAGTCTAAGCTCCTGACACATCTGGCGATAAGCCTCAAGGATCCAGGCAAGTCAAAAAAGGGGGACCCAATTAGTAATTGGGGTTGATGTTGTAAAGTGGTCACAACACTACCTTCTTGACATCAATGGCAACATGTCCAACAGGATGTTCTATGCCATAAGAAGAAAGAAAGAGAGAGAAATATTAATGTCCAAATGTGATCAAATTTGGCCAATGGCCTCCAACAAACAAATATGAGCTCAGGTAAAATATTGGAGGATTTAATGGCTTCAACTAGACACACATGACAAACTTATCAGCAACTTTTTCTTTACCTTTAAGGTTAGTGTCACATCCTGCTTGCTTTGGCTAATTAATTTTGACTAGTAGAATGATTAGAAAAGATAATTGAGTATGTTAATTATCTTTTGAATTCAATTGAAATGGTTTCTTGTAATGTTTAATTATGTACGAAATTATATTGATGTCAATTTGATGATGGCTAATTATGTATTTTATTTCCGTAAAAGCAACACGAGATACTCACGCTCTCTCCGGTTGAAGAGAGAGTATCATCAGGGAGAGGGAAGTTAGTCATTTGTTGGTGTCATGATGTGAAGGGATCTGTCCATACACTCACTTTGAAGCATGTAGCTAGAATTACATTTTCTAGGAGTTTAATTGATATGCTCATAGTTTTTGTCTAGTGAGCACCTAAGTGGGTGGGTTCATGGTTGCTCCTTGTTTCTTTCGCTTGACAAATATTGTCATGATGTGCTTAGTCCAATTGTGGGATTAAGATTTGAGTCGGTGAGACTTGATCAAAAATCTGCACCCTTTATTGAATCCTTCTTGGCTCTTGTTAAGAACTAGTCACTGCAGATCCAGTGATCGTAGCAGCATGTAAATTAGAATCAATGGTTGTTTGATATTGCATTCTAAACGGATGGAATTGATTCCTCTGGATTCTTTTGTAGATACTTGGAGGCTCTATTACAATTATTCCCTTGGCCTTGTTCGAAAATTAGATTGAACTCTAACCCTTGCAAAGGACTGAGTAGAATATTTGAGGAATGATGGTTGTTGACGTGGTCATTGTCTCATTATTTCATGCATATTGGTATGTGAAGAAATCCAATATGCATTTTAAAACTATATATATTTATCCTTTTAGTGACCAAAGTTATGCATAAAATCTAATCCTTTTATTGTGAATGTGCACTCCTAGTGAAGCTCATGTCATGCAAGGTAATTCTGCAAATTCATTATCTAAGAGCCACTTGAATTATCAATTTTAAGGACTAAATGCTTGAGGATTTAATATATTATTTTAGTTATATTTATAGTGTAGGATTTGTACACTTCAAAATCAAACCTTTTTCTTTTGTAACATTAGAAAAATCAACCTTTGGTGTAATTTCCATAATTACCGCATTCGATGAGATGGCATCTCTCGAGGTTCTCTGCCAAACAGTTAACGTGCCTTGTCTATACTTCCATGATTGCACGCATGTCTTATATGGCATGAGAACAATTTGTTTATGTGCCTTGTTTTAGGCGGGGGGGCTCTTTCTTGAGATGCATCGAGCAGAGAACAGGGGCAGTTTTCTTTGGAGGTTTATCTTGCAATTATGGCGTTCCATGAGATGCCATATCCTTTTAGGCATTTCTGAAAAAAAAAAAAAAGATTAACAATTTCATCAAATTCATTTGTGATAGCCAGCGATCTTTGCACTCTAGGAGATGACGTTTTGAGGCATTCTGCCAAACAATTGTGCGCCTTCTCTATGTGCCCTCCTCCTCCTACGAGCAGCAGCATCTACAAGTAACATTCTTCCTCAAACCAACAGAGTGTACAGTAAGTAATAGACTTCATCTTCTCAATGCAACCATTTCACTATGCCTTGGTAATGTTGGTTGTTATCAAACTGTTAAATGTAAAAAAAATTATCAGAGGTAAAATTTGCAAATGCTGCCCGTATAATTGTGTAATTCCCTTGTGCTGGAGGTACACAAAGCTCCTCCAAAGCTATCTTGATCTTAGCTTTTATCAAAATATTGAAAATACTATAGCTATTTACCTAAGTATTGTGTTTAAAGTTTAAACAGTAATTTCAAAAGGCGATATACTGTGTGAGCTTTTGCATCACTGGCTATTTATATACTGGGTAATAGTCTTTATGTAACATTATTTTGCTAATAATATTAGTAGCCATTTACAAAAACCAGAATTCTAGAAAAATTTTGGGCGTCTGGTGATCCATGACTTGTAGATAATCCGGTCATTTAGTTGGCATACTCTTCAGGTATCCATGAGGTCCTAGTGAATTCTTGATATGTACCGGTTAAACATAAAACCTTGGTGTTTTAATAGATATTGAAGTCAAGAAGATTTAATCTAGATGACCATGTGCTAATTGTGCTAGTGTTGTGGACTAGTCTGTAGGACTTATTATCCTACACATATTGGAATGCAAGATTCTTATGACAGGTGTGGATAAGGTGTACATAGTAGAGTGATAGAGAATTAACTTCTTTAAGATATAGCTTCACTTGAGTACATCTTATATTCAATTGACACACCATCCGTAGGCCATCATTTATGAATATCTTGTGTTCATCATTGAGGCAGCCTTATAACATCTCCACAAATTGCAGTGTATATATTATTTGGAGATCTTTTCTTTCAAATATTCGTGATGAAGATATTTCCATCTTGAGAGTGCTTTACACATATGCGTAGAAATAATGATCTCAGCTTGAAGGAAAAATAAATAAATTGTTAGATGTAAATGGTTGAGCTTAAGACCATTGTAGAATTAATGAAGTCATGTGGTTGGTGCCTTAGCCAAATATTTTAGTGGTCATTTTTCATAATTTGTGTATACTCAATCTGAATTGGATATTCAGCCATTGAAAAATTCTTTTGTATAAAAGTTATTTTCATTATGATTGAATAAGGATGTAATCTTATTATTAAAGAGATTCACGTTTAAATCTTGGACTATTAGTAAGGATTTATGCTATAGTTCATACCTTTGACATAGACTTATGAATCACCTAGTCCTATATGAAATCACAGTGAATATATCTATATATATAAAAGAGTTTGCTTAATCAATACCATGTCCTGATTTATATTTGGACGGGTAATATGACGTTATAAGTCTTAGTAGTAAAAACCTAATTACTTAACGATTGATAGATCCACAAGGCATCTTTGCATACGAAATGATTCTATTCTCTAAATATATGTGCACTACCGTTAGAGAATTTAGTACAAATCATTGGTGAGCCCATGGAGGATTAATTTGGTGACCCTGTTACATGATTTAAGAAACTCAATAATGTATTACAGAATGAGGTGTATATTGAATATGTTCAGATATTTTACAAAGAGAAAGCGAATGCTCTTTTATAGAGAGATTACAGACTAAGAAAGCCTAAAAGCTAGAGAAAAGCTCTACCTAACAAAGCAGTAATGCTAAAGATGGAAAAACCTATCTAAAAGGAGAAAAACTAGGAGCGAACAAGAAGTAACCATTAAGATTATCTTAATACCCCCCCTTAATGGTTACTGCACTAACTCAAACTGATGCCCCCTAGAACAGACTGCCTTCCGAGACAGATGGAGACATAAACAGAGCATAGAACCCGAGCACGGGTGTTGAAACACAAGTCCGGAGGAATCCGAAGAAGCAGAACACAAATGATGAACGCAGATCTAGCTGGTGACAAGAAGGGGCTAAGCGCTGTAAGCGCAAACCAAGAAAGCCCTCAAAGCTACAAACCACGGCAAGAAGGTAGAAAATACTCCAGAAACAGCGACAAGGCAAAAACATTTGCCAAACCAAGAAGCTGCCGAAAACAGAAAACAGAACCCCATTCACAGGGCTACGGAACAAGAACCCAAACTCTGAGGAGATCATGCAGAGAACACTGATGATTAAAAATTTGCTGCCGTTGAACTTCTGACTGCTTTTGAACCATGATGCCATGTTTCACGTTTTCCGAGTCACGAAAAGACGGATTACAAACTGATGGCACGAATATTGAAGCAGATAGACAGCACATATGCTGAACAGAACCCTTGCACGGGTTACGAAACACAGATTCTAAAAACACGGAATAAATCTGAAACACAGATATTGGGACACAGATCTCGAGATAAATCCAAACATGGATTTCAAAAGCTGGATCTCGAGAATATGGAAAACAGCTACCCCAGCAATCAAAGCCGTCAACGAAAGTTGCGACTACACACAAAAACCGCCGGCTAGGTGAAAAAGCAACCGCAAAAACTACTATCTTCATATCCAATGGGCGTTCATGAAGGGAGAGGGACCCACAGAAAAGATTCCGCCAAAGCTGCTGGCGTCCAAATAGGTCCCACAAAAAAACTCAGAACCACGACCCAGAATTTTTAAAACCGCCGCACAATAGGATCAAACACATAGATCAAAGCAAATGAACAATGATGAAGAACAGGAACACTAGAATCCTACCCAAGCGACCAGATTAGAAACAAAACACCATTGCAAAAAGAAGATCCGCAATTTTTAGAAGGGACCCAGAAAAAGCAACCCGTCAACAGAAAAAACAATGAAGAATACCATGATCAATGAATACCCAAACGGACACCACCGAATCACACAGCGGTGACCAAAATACAGAACGGTGATGATATCAAACGCTGACCACGGAATAAGATAAGTCTCGGCTGGCTGTTGGCGGAGGTATAGAACACCGCCAAAAATCACTTTTCAGAAGCCAAAGATTAAGAACCCGCAGCAAATGGAAATTACCGAATCTATAAACCACGGAAAAAGTCATCGACCCTTCAAATCGCTGACTTTCAGAGAAACTGGATACAAAATGGTGCCTCAAACAGCTGACTGGGATTTCAGAGATAAATCGATGAAAATCGCGAGCAGAAACCACGGGACCTCCAGAAGATGCGACCACAAATCCCTATTGATGAAAATGCAAACACCAAAACTTTAAACGCCTATCAAGGAACAAAATGCGATCAGGAACAGGAAAAATGCGGGCTTAGGAACAGATGGCGATCACCACAGAAAACACCAAATGGAGAAAAAGATGAGGAATGGCGCTGATTCCAAACCCATGAACTTTCATAAGTCGCAACGATAGAAAAAAGTTGATTTGCAATCTTCAGGGGAAAGAACTTGAAAACGAATGCCAAACACAACCAGGTGAAGGGAACAGATACAAAACGCCAATAAAAAACAGATACAAAAATACCCAACTTGTTGAGTGATCACAGATTTGACGCCGACCAAGAGACGTGATTTCTTACTGTTGTTACCAGAACAAAAGTCATGATTTGCAGAGACCCTACAGGGAGTCGAAAAACCAGGAAAACGCGAGTTTTAACGGCGCCAAAACAAGGAAAACGCTAGCACAGAATACTGCGACCAGGGAGTTCACGCGCCGACGGACATTAGAAGCCTTAGAAAGAACTCACGACCATAGCAAAAGGAAAACCGCGACTTTCAAACAAATTCCCACAAAACATAATCGCGACCAGAAGCCGCCAGAAACCCTCACATTGCCAGAAATCGGCGACCAAAACACAAAAGACATCAGGGTTTTTAAAAAAACGAGAGCAGGATGATACACCCACGATTTAAACGCCGATCCCAATAGAAAAAAAACGTGAAACTCAGAAACCCTTTCACGCGAAGAGAGACCTGAAGAAGAAATGGGTACGGCCGCCTATACGGCGTCATACGATCCGTACGACGTACAAAATTCGAAGAGCCTATTCTGGCTCTGATACCATGTTACATGATTTAAGAAACTCAATAATGTATTACAGAATGAGATGTATATTGAATATGTTCAGATATTTTACAAAGAGAGAGCGAATGCTCTTTTATAGAGAGATTACAGACTAAGAAAGCCTAAAAGCTAGAGAAAAGCTCTACCTAACAAAGCAGTAATGCTAAAGATGGAAAAGAACCAATGGAGGATTATGTTAATTGCCAATGTCGATTTTCCTCTTTTAAATTATTAATTATCCTTGGTATCTAAAGACCATTTTAATGGTTTAGTGGATTCCTTAATCTTTAGAAAATCCTAAGTGATTACTTATACGGTAAATCTCATATTCAAAATTAAAACCAAATGCCTAACAATGATTGTCATCATGTTGTTATGCCTAAGATGAGGATTTGGATAGAGTCAGAGATAGGCCTAACTTGTACATTTTTTTTTCTTATACTCTGAGATGACTATGTTATGGCATCTTAGTTGGCAAAATAATACCTCATTATATTTAAATGATGTTAAACCAAGGCCATGCTTAGAATCCAATGTTGGTAATTTTCCTTTTGAAGCTAAAGACCATTTTAGTGGTTAAGTGTAGTCTTTAGCCTTGGAATAACATTGTTCTATCTAAGGTGATTATGATGCTATTGGAGTGAAAAGATGACGATACAAAAGGAACACCCAAGAGGTTGTAAATATAGAACCTAGAATGATGGTTTTGTATGGTGTAATTGGTTGATACCATTCTTATGGACCTTAGCGTTTTAGCTAATATTTCCTCAAAAAATATAGCATGTAACTGAAATGACACTTTTTGTTGCCTTACGTGTTTCTATTATTACAAAATGAAATATTCCCTTCGCATGGCAAAATGTCCTGATGAGATGATTAGGACATGATTACTCGATGTTTATGATGTGGTTTAGCATCATTAGTGGACTATTCAGTAATCATATTACTTTGAAAATGTATTATTTAATTGTATTTACAGGACTGATTGTCAGTTATGGACTTGTCCTCTGAATATTTATCCATCTTGTTGAATGTTGAGATATCATGGTGAGATGATAGGACATACTTAAGTTATTAGGCATGGATTTCTGATGTTGATATAGTAAAATTTTTATAGATCTATTAAATCTTAAGTGTTGCGATTTAGTGTACTTGGTACTTTTGGTTATTACTTAAGAGGCGAGTATGGACGGGTGCCTTTTATGGGAACTCAAAGAACGTAGGTTGGTTGCCTACAAAAAAGATGCTATGGCCATGGCTTGAAATCAAACATAGTGTGTTGCTTTGCTTGATTTATATTTTCTCCCATAATATGTTATCGATGGACATGTTCATTAGATATATGTTGCATGAGCATATAAGTTTGCTAGATTGTTAGTGTTTCACATAGTACACTAGATTATTTCATGCATGTCAGCCACACATTGCTAGATCCTTCGTGATGGGTCGGACTTTCCCAGTAGGGGTAGCATGAGGAAGCTTAATGCTTCGTGGCAGGGTGGTTATCACCTCAATGATGCTCTCTCTCCCTCTTTTCCTCCTTGTAGATTCTGTGTATTGTTTCAAGAAGTGTGAACCTGAAGCAGTAAATGTAAATGTAAATGATTTTGGTGATTATTGTATTATTTTAGTGATTGAATATATTTGATGGGAGATAGTATGAATATTAAAAAAAAAATTCCCTCTTTTATTTATAGTATTTTATTATTTTATTGTTTTATTTTTGGTTGGATGTTACAGTTAGGAATGTAACTGGCTAACATAACCTTGGCGGAACTTCATGGATATCTATGTTGGAAAACCTTCTTGTCTTAGGGCATCTTTCTACATGCCTTGACTAGTGTTTTGTTCCTACACTCCCTGCATTTCTATACTTTACTCTATTGCTCAGATTTCTAATTGTAATTAACTATTGTTGGTATTTATTGAAGACATGGCAATTTCATTATTTGCTTTGATAATACGTACATTTTGTAGCCTCTTTTGACCATTTGGACACTAGTTAACATTAATGTTTAGATTTAATTTAGGTTGTTTTTATTTTTGTCAGCTTCAAACACTCAACTATTGGTCTTTCACTTCAAAGTCTTATTTTAAGTTTGAGAATAGAAATAAAGGATATAAAAAAATCCACACTTGAACATTAAGTGGTTGAAGCAAACTATAAGCTCACATTGCTCGTCACCTGCAAACCCACAACCATGCTTGTCAACCCAAGGAGTGAATTGGCTCATCAAGCACCATAAATTTCAAAGTACGATTTAGTTATAGAATATTACAATGCATCAATAAAATTAGCATGATGGGCAATGTAAGATTTAAAATGTATCACAATGGTTTATATAAAGCAAGCATAATTGAATGTATAATACTAATAAAGAGAAACATTTCTAATTTCCATTACAATCAAGAATGCTTCTAAACATGTTTCCAATATGAATGTGATGGATTAGGAGTATTGGAAAATGAATAATATTTTCGTAGATGTGCCTAATGCATGAGAAAATTTCCATGCATGCTCTTTGCCAATATTATTTATCATCTAAGACTTATCGCAAGCTCTTCCAGTATACCACCCCATAATTCTCTTTTTATATTTAGAAGCAATAGATTGGTTCAGTGTTTCTTTATGTTTGGCATTAGGTACATCTATTAGATGCAATACATATGTATATCATGCTAATTTTTTAAATCATAATCAACAAAAAATAACGAGCAATGTAGCAATTTTACTTATCCAATGAATATGTAACAAAGCTGCAGTAGCTTAAACTTTCCATCAATCAAATAAGATAAAAACGAAAGTTAGAAAACACACCTTTTGGTAAGAAGGAAATGCGTAGAACTTAGAGAATTTTGGGTGCTCAAAAGTTAACAGAACTAATTCCTGCTCTGCCACATTAATTGATTAGATTAGAGCCATCAAATATTAAAGCTCTTTCATTACAAGAATATGACTGTAATGCCAACGTGCAATTCATATATTCTAAATACAGATGGCTAAAAGATTAATATGTGCCTATGTGCACATGCTTGAGCAAGGGTGTGTATGTCTATTTGATTATGATCCTGACCTCACACACTAGCAAAAACTAAGAAGCATACTACAGTGATCGATGCTTATATTGAAAACTATAATATAACCATATATGCATTCAAAAGAATGTGTATTTTGTAATTCAACCACATTGCAAACATTTTCAAACTTATAGAAAATCTTCACTATTGTTATAAATTGGTGTTGGACAATATAGTGTCATAACTGTTGTACAACATAATAGCAAAAAAAGGAGCGATGAGAAAAAAAATTTAAAAAAAGCTTGTACCTCATGCTTTTGGGCTCACAAACTAAAATGGTGGTTTCTTTTAATCACAATAATTTTATTATATGCATGAATAAAACTGAAAGATTTTGAGAACTGAATGCATTAATTGTTCATATTGCGCTTCCAGAGATATTTCCAGTCAGCAGTATCGTTCATCAGCAATTATCAATAGTTTTCTGCACAGTGCCCTTCTAGAGATTTTTCAACAGTTTTGGCATATGAAATTCAACAAAAATACACCATATTTTTGAATTTTTCTCCTTTTTTTCCAAGTTTTTAATCCCAAACATATTTCATGTTTCTTTTGAACTGCATCTATCTCGTTTTTAATGAAAAAGGCTACTATGTTGTACGTTATAGATGATGTACAACACCCTACTTCAGACTATCTACCATCAATATGGCCCCTTCTCAAATCTTAGAAGTTCAGAACACAGTTTTCCAAAAATCTCTATAATACCAATGTGAATCCCTATCTCCAAAATAATTAATCAACTTATATTGCTGTAGTTTTGTTTATCTTTACTTATCATGTTCAGACAGCCTACTTATGTGTCTTATACTCCTTACCAGATCTCCACCATCCCTAGTTCAAAATTTGTTTGGCAGTGAAATACGAACAAAACAGATACAGAAAAAGGGTTTGAAGTTTCATTGTCATGAGAGTGAAAAGTAATATTAAATTATTTAATTCTCAAAAGAGGCGTTGGGAATAGTGAAGGGAAAATAAAAGAGAAGTTGCACACTCGTTTTGGATTACCATTGCATATTTCATGAAAGAGAGTTTTTGGCTGAGCCAAGGGTTTGATCTGCAGCATGTGGAGACGAAAACCTTCACAACGTTGAATGCTTGTGGGATTGAAAGACATCTCTAGGGTATTATTGGTGGTCTCATTTCAGAGATAACATTGTGCTTCATTTTCAGATTGTGAGCTTGTCGCAGAGGATTTTCTATTGATAAAACTTGAGTTTTTTGGCATGATATATGGTGATATATCTGTGAGTCTATTTAAGAGATTTGTTCTGATTTTGAAGACTTATTGTTGAGGTTTCGGCCCCCAAAATCAGGCCATACTGCCCCAGCAGCAGGCCGTACACTTCAGAGGGAGTATTGGTGTGTTTTTGAAGCATTTCTATTTAGTTCATTCCTCTATCCTGGGCATAGATTAGCTACAGCAGGTCTCAAGTATCTGGAGAGCAGATTGGAGGTATTTTGAGACATTGAAGTCATTATTTTAGCTGTTGTTCACTCCTACACAGGCCGTACCAGCTCATAAGGGGACGTGGGTCAGCATAGAGTCTAGCGCTTGGGGTATTGGGGTTTCTACAACCATCATATGAGGCGTCCAACTCCTATGCACTGCTGTTCTTTGCTGTTTGATGTAATAGTTCTGAGTTGATGAGTTTGGGAAGGTTTTGTGGACTCTAAGCTGCTGCTACAGACCTGTATTTTCTATATCAGCATATGGGTATGCCAGTTATTCGAAATATTTGCTTATTTCTCACATGGGTATTGTTCATTATTGATATATAATGCATTTCCATCTCTTTTAAGCATCTAAGTATTTTGCATTTGTGTTATTTTATGAATTTGTACATGCATGCAAACTCTATGTTATGTTCAAAAAACACAAAACGCATCAGGTTCATCTAAACCACATAAAACAATAAGGGGTGGGTTATTACATTCTTCCTCTATAGGAATTTAGCTCAAAACGCCGATCACACACCAACCACACTTTCTGTATGGTTTTGCTTGGTCTGTGGGACACTCCTTTACAACAATATTATTTGACCAAGTTAAAGTTTGAACCATCTAATCAGGGACAAGACATTGATATTCTTACAACCCTAAAATCCCAATACTTGGATAAAGTTTGAAGATTAAGGAGTTTGAACAATTAATCATAGTAGAAAGAATTAAAGTTTTCTGCTCTGCAAAAGATGCAAACAATTACTTAGATCAACAGGAAAGTAACGTACGATAGCTTCTGAATAGGAAATCTAGGAGCGGCTTCTATTAGATCACAATTTGGGTCAGACTAAATCACTACAGCAAAAGACAAACAAAAGTTTTGCAATATGATTCCAGATAACTATACTGTACAAGTCACCATTACAACAGCAATGTCAACTTTTCTAAATTACTGTAAAGGTGGCCATTCCATCCAACTTCATTTTGTTGCAAGTATGAGGTGAACCAGTGTAAAGTCATTGATGTCAACATACTCATATTGCATTGACAAGAAGGATTGGATGAGCTGTGTGCTGAGGATATTGAGAAAATTAGCCTCAGTCAGGAACAGTGAAGAACAGTGATGAGAAGAAGGCAAATGTATTGTATAGGTTGAGAACCGGAGGATGCGGATTAAAGGATTTGTAGATATGCGTCCTGAGATGTTTCAGTTAAGATTTCAGAGGTCCGCATGAAGATCTGAAGAAGTTATGGCTGTCTGTGTGGAACCGGTTCCGGCAAGTGTTCAGAGGTGACAGAGGATCACAAAAAGGTCCGGTGAGGTCCGGAATTGTATAATCCTAATCTGCAGATTGGAAGGAGTGTTTGGGATGTCCTTGTGATGTGTCATCTCAAGTTGTGTGTGATTTTGAGGTCCGGAAGTACCTTTTGCATTGTGACAATGGCGACAGACTGAGTTCTTGAAGTTCCGGATGAGGAAGAGAAGAGATTCCAGTAAGTAGAGAAAGTGCGGATGTACCTGGTCATTCAGGCAGGCTTGTGAAGGTTCTTGGATCATGTTGAGGTTGTGTTGTTGGTCCGCATTGATGGTAGAGCCCGGAATTGAAGATATTCTTCTGGATAAAGTTCTTGTTCAGACTAGCCGACCGGATGAGTTGTTCATCCTGCGAATGTTCTTGTGGTGGCCGACCGGATGTGTTATTCATCTTGCGGATACTCTTATGGTTGTTTGCCGACTTAGATGTTTGTTCCTAAGTCGATGTCTTGTATAAATAACGGTTTGTGAGTTCATTTCGAAGTGTGGATTGTGTGGATGAGTGTGGCATAGCGTGGAGAAGTGCGAAAAGCAGAGCAGGGGTTTTTGGGCTTAAATGGAACTGATCCAGACATGGTAGAGATGTCATTCTCCAGTTCAAGATTGTGATTCTTATCACTTTGTAGACAGTGTGTCTCCTTGTAGGCAGTGGGCCTCTTTGTGAGCAGTGTGCTCAGGCAGTGAGCCCTAATTGGCAAGTGCCATTCTTTTTCTTATTCTTCTAACAGAGAATAATTCTTGGGTTAATCACCCCGTGGTTTTTCCCTTAACCGGGTTTTCCACGTCAAAATCTTGGTGCTCAATGTGTTGATGTTTATCTGCTCTTGTGTTTATGTATTATGCTTTCATGGATGATTAATTGTTATGCTGTTAACTAACAACGAAGAATCAAGTGTTTGAAGTAACAAGAAGTTTTTATACAACTGATTCACCCCCCCCCCCCCCCTCTCAGTTGTATGCCCTAAATCCAACAATTGGTATCAGAGCCAAGTTCCTCTGAAAGGAGCTTAACCGCTTGAGGAGATCCAGGATGTCGTCATACAAGAAGGATAGGCCAAAGTTCTACGGAACCAACTTCACTATCTGGAAAGGTCACATGAAATGTCACTTGGAATGTATGGGAAAAACATACTTGGCCATGGTCTCAAAACCATATGTACCTCCACAAGGTGGTCCGACAACTCTGAATGAAATCACAAATGCTGAAAACAATCTGCGGACCAAGGAAGCTCTGCTAAGCGCATTGAACGACTCAGATCTCTCAAATGTTATTGACCTACCAACTGCATATGAGATCCTGACTAAATTGGAACTTCTGTATGAAGGAGATGAGTTTGTCAAGAGTGCAAGGTTGCAAAGTTTGAAAGGGAAATTTGAAAGATTGAAGATGAGAGATGATGAAAACATCACTACCTTTATGCCAAGAGTGAATGAGCTGGTATGTGGAATTAGAAATGCTAGTGGAACTCTAGATGAAAATGAGATTGTTTGCAAAATCCTCAGATCCCTTCCTGCTGCCTACAAAATCAAAGTTGCTGCCATTGATGAATTCAGAGCCCACACAACTGTCACAAGAGAACAATTGGCTGGCAAACTAGCTGCATTTGAAATGACCGAGTTTCGAGATGATCCTCCCAAGACTGAATCTGCTTTCAAAGCCAGTGCCTATGTGAAAGGCAAACAGAGATTTGATCCAAGAGAAAACTCATCAAGAAAGATGTCATGGTATGATCAAGCCAGAAGAGACATAGAAGAAGAAGAAGCAGAAACAGCTCAACTTGAAGCCCTCATTGCAAAGAGACTGCCAAGAGGATCCGGTAAGTATGAAGGAAAACTACCCTTTAAGTGCTTCAATTGCAATAAGATTGGTCATTTTGCTTCAAGATGTCCAGAAAGATCTGCAAGATCTAATACTAACAGACAAAGATTTCAAAAGAACTGCTATTATGTTCATGAAGAAGATGACAATGAAGGAGTAACTGATGATGAATCAGAATCAGGAAGCAAAACCGGAAATGAATGGGTGTTTATTGCCATCAAGGAAGAAGATTCAATATCCTCTGAATCTGTCAATCACAAGGTTGTGGAAAGAGCTTTGGCTGCTCAAGTGGAAGAAAAGGATGATTGGGTTATTGACAGTGGATGTTCTCACCATATGACTAGTGACAAGAATAAGTTCTTGGATTTGGAAAGGTATGAAGGAGGAATGGTAAAGTTTGGTGACAATTCTGCTGGCAGAATCAGAGGTAGGGGAACTATTTCCTTTGATGGAAAGAGCAAAACAGGTAATGCACTATATGTTGAAGGATTGAAGCACAATCTTCTCAGTGTTGGTCAGTTAGTGGACAAAGGCTATGATCTCCAGTTCAAGAATGGAAAATGCAGAATCTTTACAAGCTCCAGAACTGAAATTGCATCCGGTACTCAAACAAAAGGTAATATCTTTCATCTAGTTGGTTCAAATAAAAGTTGTCTGTTTGTTCAAGTTGATCAGAGTTGGTTATGGCATAGAAGAATGTGTCATGTAAATTTTGATAACATCATCAAGATAAGCAATATTCAGGCTGTAAGAGATCTTCCAAAATTGATGAAACCTACAAATAGTTTGTGCAAAGAATGTCAGCTAGGTAAACAGAGCAGAGTCTCCTTCAAAAGCAAAGATCAGTCCTCTACCGGATTATTGGAATTAGTACATGCTGATCTCTGTGGTCCGACAAGAATCAAGAGTCTGCAAGGTGATAGATATTTCATGTTGCTAATTGATGACCATTCCCGGATGATGTGGGTTACCTTCCTAAAGGAGAAATCAGAAGCCCTTGAGAAGTTCAAAATCTTCAAAGCTATGGTAGAGAATCAAACCGGATTGAAACTGAAATGTCTAAGGTCTGATAGAGGTGGTGAATTTATATCTGGTGAGTTCATTGACTTTTGTGAGAAGCAGGGTATAAGGAGACAATTGTCTGCTCCTAGGACTCCACAGCAGAATGGAGTAGTTGAGAGAAAGAACCGGACCATCCAGGAAGCTGCCAGGACAATGATGTTGGAAGCAAATGTTCCTCAAATGTTTTGGAAAGAAGCTATCAGCACTGCAGTCTACACTCTCAATCGAGTTCAAATCAGAAACAACACTGGTAAGACCCCCTATGAACTCTGGTTTGGCATCACTCCTACTGTGAAGTATTTCAGAGTATTTGGTAGCAAGTGTTATATTAAAAGAGATGAAGATCTAAGAAAGTTTGCTGCTAGAAGTGATGAAGGAATTTTCTTGGGTTACTCCACTCAAAGCAAAGCATACCGGTGTTACAATAAGAGATTGAGGAAGATGATAGAAAGCACTAATGTGAAAGTTGATGAAGGAATTGAGAAGCCCTTAAGATTTTATGAGTTTGATGAAGATGACCAAGATGGTGTTCAAGTTCAAAGAACTCAATCCTCTCCGGTAAGTCAGAGTCAGCCTGATCCGGTAAATCAGGAAGAAGAGATAGGTCTGAATGAGCCTGATCAAGAAGCAGCAGTGCAGGATACTCCCAAAATTCCAAGGTATATAAGACAGAACCACTCTGAAGATCAAATCATAGGTGACAGAAACAAAGGTGTGCAAACTAGAAGGAATGTTGCTCAAAATCAGGATGAATGTTGTCTAATCTCAAATATTGAACCTAAAACAATAAAAGAAGCTTGCAATGATGAAAACTGGACCAAAGCAATGGAAGATGAATTGATGCAAATTGAGAAAAATCATACTTGGGATCTTGTTCCGAGACCAAGAGACAGGAATGTGATTGAAACCAAATGGGTCTTCCGGAACAAACTGAATGAAGCTGGTGAAGTAATTAGAAACAAAGCTAGATTGGTCTACAAAGGCTACTCTCAAATAGAAGGAATTGATTTTGAAGAAACCTTTGCTCCGGTGGCAAGAATTGAAGCAGTCAGATTATTCCTTGCATTTGTTGCCTTTAAAGACTTCAAAGTATATCAGATGGATGTCAAGTCTGCCTTCCTAAATGGTGATCTGGAAGAAGAAGTTTACATTGAACAACCGGATGGATTTTAATTGTCTGATAATGATGATATGGTCTGCAAGTTGAAGAAAGCTTTGTATGGATTGAAGCAAGCCCCAAGAGCATGGTATGATAGGTTGGATAAGCATCTTGTGCAGATTGGATTCAACAAAGGTACTGCTGACAGTAACTTATATTTCAAAATTGATCATGAAAACATTTTGATTGTTGAAGTATTTGTAGATGATATCATTTTTGGAGGAAGAGATAGTATGTGCAAAACTTTTGCAAATCAGATGAAAAGTGAGTTTGAAATGTCTATGCTTGGTGAAATGAATTTCTTCTTGGGTCTGCAAATTACTCAAACAAAGAAAGGAATCTTCATTTCTCAGACCAAATATGTAAAAGAATTGTTGAGGAAATTTGGTATGGAAGATTCAAAGCCAATGAACACTCCTATGGCAACCGGATGTAAGTTGAGCAAAGATGATGGCTCTCCAAAGGTAAATCAGACAAAGTATAGATCAATGATTGGTGAATTGTTGTATCTCACTCAGACTAGACCAGATATAATGCAGGCTGTTGGTCTTGTGGCAAGATTCCAAGCTGATCCTAGAGAATCTCATGTTATGGCAATCAAAAGAATTTTTAGGTACTTGAAAGGAACAGTTGAGTATGGTCTATGTACCCTAGAGATCCGGATTTCTCTCTTCATGCTTACACAGATGTAGATTGGGCAAGAGATGTGGATGACCGGAAGAGCACCAGTGGTGGAGCATTCTTTTTGGGGAAGAGATTGGTTTTTTGGCTAAGCAAGAAACAAGATGCAATATCTCTGTCTACAACTGAAGCAGAATACATTGCAGCAGCAGGTAGTTGCACTCAAATCTTATGGATGAAGCAGATGCTAAGAGACATTAAAGTTGAATATGAGGAGCCTATCACAATCTTCTGTGATAATTCAAGTGCAATTAATATTTCTAAGAATCCGGTATTGCATTCTAAGACTAAGCACATATCTATCAAGTTTCACTTTTTGAGAGAACAAGTGAACAAGGAAGAAGTCAGATTGGAGTATGTTCCTTCCAAGGATCAGATTGCAGATATCCTTACTAAACCTCTTCCCAAGGACTCTTTTGAATATCTCCGAGAGAAGTTAGGGGTCATGGCCCCTCCGGTAATGAACTAGGATGCACTGATGTGCATCAGTCCGGTGGATATCACAGTCATATCTTGTGATCCGGATTGATGATGGGGAGCTGCTACTAAGGGGGAGCAGCTGGTATGATTCTGATGTGTTAGATTTGCAAGTATGAGCCCTTTGCCATTGATGTCAAAGGGGGAGAGAAGACATGTGAAAAACAAGTGGCTGATGATCAAAGGGGGAGCAGTAAATGAGCAGAAGACATGTTGCTGATAGGGGGAGCTGTAACAGAAAGGAAAAGTTCTTGTCTTGATGGTTTTTCACATCATATGTTGCCATCAATGACAAAGGGGGAGATTGTTGCAAGTATGAGGTTAACCAGTGTTGTCATTGATGTCAACATACTCATATTGCATTGACAAGAAGGATTGGATGAGCTGTGTGCTGAGGATATTGAGAAAATTAGCCTCAGTCAGGAACAGTGAAGAACAGTGATGAGAAGAAGGCAAATGTATTGTATAGGTTGAGAACCGGAGGATGCGGATTAAAGGGTTTGTAGATATGCGTCCTGAGATGTTTCAGTTAAGATTTCAGAGGTCCGCATGAAGATCTGAAGAAGTTATGGCTGTCTATGTGGAACCGGTTCCGACAAGTGTTCAGAGGTGACAGAGGATCACAGAAAGGTCCGGTGAGGTCCGGAATTGTATAATCCTAATCTGCGGATTGGAAGGAGTGTTTGGGATGTCCTTGTGATGTGTCATCTCAAGTTGTGTGTGATTTTGAGGTCCGGAAGTACCTTTTGCATTGTGACAGTGGCGACAGACTGTGTTCTTGAAGTTCTGGATGAGGAAGAGAAGAGATTCCAGTAAGTAGAGAAAGTGCGGATGTACCTGGTCATTCAGGCAGGCTTGTGAAGGTTCTTGGATCATGTTGAGGTTGTGTTGTTGGTCCGCATTGATGGTAGAGCCCGGAATTGAAGATATTCTTCCGGATAAAGTTCTTGTTCCGACTAGCCGACCGGATGAGTTGTTCATCCTGCGAATGTTCTTGTGGTGGCCGACCGGATGTGTTATTCATCTTGCGGATACTCTTATGGTTGTTTGCCGACTTAGATGTTTGTTCCTAAGTCGATGTCTTATATAAATAACGGTTTGTGAGTTCATTTCGAAGTGTGGATTGTGTGGATGAGTGTGGCATAGCGTGGAGAAGTGCGAAAAGCAGAGCAGGGGTTTTTGGGCTTAAATGGAACTGATCCGGACATGGTAGAGATGTCATTCTCCAGTTCAAGATTGTGATTCTTATCACTTTGTAGACAGTGTGTCTCCTTGTAGGCAGTGGGCCTCTTTGTGAGCAGTGTGCTCAGGAAGTGAGCCCTAATTGGCAAGTGCCATTCTTTTTCTTATTCTTCTAACTGAGAATAATTCTTGGGTTAATCACCCCATGGTTTTTCCCTTAACCGGTTTTTCCACGTCAAAATCTTGGTGCTCAATGTGTTGATGTTTATCTGCTCTTGTGTTTATGTATTATGCTTTCATGGATGATTAATTGTTATGCTGTTAACTAACAACGAAGAATCAAGTGTTTGAAGTAACAAGAAGTTTTTACCCAACTGATTCACCCCCCCCCCCCCCCCTCTCAGTTGTATGCCCTAAATCCAACACATTTATCATAAAAGAATTTTAAATTTTACTGTTTTAGCTCATCCTATCCAGTTTAAGCCATCATCGTTAAATAATTTGGTCTATGATCACAATTTTGATGAAGAATAAACCTTGCCTCTATTAAGAAAACTACCCTATCATACATTTGAACAAGTACCTGCTTAGGAGATGCTTTGTGTAAAACCTTCTTCATATGTGACTGCCAAGATTTGGAGCGTTTATTCCATTTTAGAAGTCTAAGGACCAACTGCACATTCAAGTGTCACAAACACAGTTTCAGCATGCACTATTGTCATTATAAACATGCCGTTCTACCAGTTCTGTAAACAGAGAAGTATTGTCATTATACACTTGCTGTTTTACCAGTTCCATAAACAATAAACTATTTCATAGGAGAAGGAAAAATGAAAAATGACAATAATTTTATGGTGAGGCATGGCCTGCACCCTGTGCTTAGTAAGCAAACATAATAATCAAATTTTAACATTTGAAGATAATCTCAACAGAATATGTATTAGACATAGGGGGCTTTCATAAGCTACAATCGGATGATTTAAGTTGGTGAATGTTAAGTCAAGTCATAAGCTACATAAACTACAGATTTCAAGTCATGTGTTATTTTCCAACCTGTAACCTCAAATTCCAAGTGTAAGGGGGGTGATAGTGTGTGACTAAATGTGATGTGGCCTTTCATATTGTACCTTCAAATTAGTGTAAAGGAGGTATGCTAATCTGTACTATTCATCTTTTGGCTCTTGAGTAAATATTGACTAGCAGTCCCATGAGTTAGCTATGTTGGTGAAAGCCACTAGGGTTATTAAATATTGGTGTATTGAAGAAAATAAGCAAATATCCCAAAGATCATCAAAGTGAAAGGTCAAATGGTTATAGCAACTGAACGTTATATTTAGAATTTGGAAACCATATAACTTATCCTATGTGTGTACCCATCCTTTATTAATGATCTGATATAAGTCTGAATGGAAATAGATATAAGCGTAAAAATATTCAATCACATGCACAATGGCATAATGTTCATAAAATTCTAAGTGTCCCCCAAGATATTCGACTCTGAATATAGGGGAAAAGCCACAAAGAAAGTTTTACACAAAAAAAACATTCAAAGAAAGTGAACTGTAAAAGAATACATGCAACTGGAATCCCCAAGCAATAAACCAAATTTGATAAGTTGCATGCATTTTCAAAGATGTAACACTATTTATGGAGTAAATATTTGCTGTATTCCAAACATTCTCGATAACAGCATTTGGTGAATTAAAATTGATGGACACAGTCCAATCCTGCTTTAGGGGACAGCTTTAAGTGTCATATTTTTCCACAAGTGATGCATGATGGTTATATAAAAGCCTTTTAGGATGTTTCAATAGCTCCAATAGGCACATTTTTTCTTTCTTTTCATTAACATTCAACAACTTGAAGTTTATCACTAAAATATATGCTTCTGGAAAAATCATACTGCTTTTAATTCAAGATAGAAGATAGGGCTGAACTAACATCAAACAAGTATCCTTAAGAGTCATAAAAAGTGCCTATCAAAACAAACAAAATATGCCCACCAAATTCAAAATACTATGGCACATGATCTATGGTCCTACTTGCTTGCTCATAACAATCACCAAAAAGAGTGTGGTTTCTTTGATTACAAGATTTTAATAATACCATGCAAAACATGAAAGTTTTTACATCATACAACAAACAAATCACCAATAAGGGACTGTTGGTTGGTTTTCTTTTTCTTGACAATCTATTCTACATAAAGTTATTGTTTTGCCTTTGTGACAATAAATTATTATGAAAAATTTAAACAAATATGTTATCTCATTGAAGACAGACAATTCTTTTCATAACAAGAGCATTTAAGTATATGTGATTTCATATCAATATCATAATGGATGCTAAAAATTGAAAGGCAAAAATGAAACCAAAAGGAAACATACAGGCATGTGCTAGAACCAACTTACCTCTATATCTTCCTCGGCAGTAAATGTCTTTACAAAATCTGCTAAAACGTCCCATGATCTTTTTCCAGGATCACTCAATGATGAACCTAATTTTCTATCTCGAACATGTAGGAATTCCTTCCAATCTCCTTTTGAACCCTTGATTTGATATGCTTGAGCTAGTTTGACAATTTTGACAAGAATCTACAATTTCATATCAGAAAACATAAGATAATAAATTAATATCAATTTATTAGGAATTACAGTATGTAGCATATTTCCTAATTCTGGGCCTTCAATTAGTTCAAACAACTTTGATTAAAAACCACAAGGATAAAAGGCATGTGCACAAAACAAGCAACTTCAAAGCTAAACATAGAATCATGAAAAAAATTCAAATATTCCACAAGATTCAGAAACATATAATTCAGCTCAAGTCAAAACAAAATTGTGAGTTGGTGCCAAAGATTGTAGTAAAGAGTTTTTTATAACGTAATACAGGGGCACACCTCTAGAGTCTCATCTACTCATCTTACACCTACTTTCAGACACCTCTATAGTTAAAAATGAAATATTTGTGTGCAAGAATAGATGCATCTACTCAAGCACATGTTGAGTATATGCAGTGATTAAGTCAAAAAGGTCGCAGCAAATGCAAGGAAGGTGCAAATGTTCATATGCAACCACCACATATCATTGGCAATGTTCCAATCCTTTTCAAGGAAGAAATAGCTCAAACTAATCGAGACTCTATTTGCATTCTACTTTATTTATTGAAGTGAAAGCTTGAGTTGCACAAGCCCTTGCAGCCAATGATCATGGCATGGGAGTGGCCTAGGTGGGGAAAGTCCAACACCAGAGTGATGGATATGGTGGTGAGCAATCCATTTTTACCAAATGTGAGATACATCACATCCATTGTATCCCCTATTTTCACCATCATCAAATATGGTGACTCTTAACAGTCCCAACCTTGGAGAGATCTATGAGTGCATAGATAGATGCTTGGCCAAATGAAGGTTGTGATTCTTTAGAGAATGTTCTACAACCTTGTAGTTATACAACAAGCATGTTCATCCCATCATTCAGCATAGGTGGGGGAAGTTGAACTCCACTTTTCACGTGGCCGCATATGTAGTGAATCTGAAATGATTTGTGGAGAGGTCTCATAGACTTGTTCTTATTATCAACAAGAAGACAAAGAAGGGCTTCATGAAGGTCCTCAAGAAAATGTATAATGTGGAGGATGTTGCACTAATTGGGACTGGTGAACTCCATGACTATGAAAGTTCAACAAAGATAGACAAAGAGACTATGGCACAAGACAAACTAACACGTTGGTGGTGATTGTATGAACCTCCACCATCACTACAAACACTTGCAATCACCTCCTTTCAAATGTTTCTAGTTCCTCTACCATTGAGAAGAATTGGTCTATACATATGTTTATCCACTCTATTAAGAGTTAAGAGGAACAGGGTTACCTCTAGAAGAGTGTATAAGTGCAATATCCCGCTTAGGATATTCTCTAAAATTCTGAATGCTCTGATACCACTGTAATATCCCGCTTAAGATATTCTCTAAAAATTCTAAATGCTCTGATACCACTGTATTATCCCACCCTAGTTTGGCTTTTATCTTTGCAATTTTTTTTGCTTGATTAACTCAATTGACAATGTGGGACATTTGTCAAACAGTTTGTATGCAATTGACAATGTGATACTTTCCTTACCCAAACAAGACTATAACAGCACCATTAGATAATCAGAAATTTTTATCAGACTTAAACCATGCATTGAATGATCATTTAAATGCATACTGCAACATTGGCAACCAATTTTCTGAGTTATCACGTACTGTAACTATGACTGATTTAACAGTATATTGCTGCTCAAAAATTCATATCAGAATATAACAACTCAGAGAATATGGTAGTAAATAATAACAGCAATATAAAATAGTCTGAATGCTGATTACAAACACCACAGCCTTTAATAACAGAGAATTCTGAATGTAAAGAAGGATTACAAGTTCAGTTTATCACATACTCAAACCTGGCATAGCAACGTCCTCCTCTAAATAACTTGAGCAGCAGATGGAATATGTAAACAACTCAGAAGTTATTATCTTTAAAGGACAAATCAGTATTAAACTCTTGCTTTAATATTCACCATGTCACTGTAGCGAATCACTGTAGCTTGGTGCTGTTCACGGGGTACTGTAGATTGCTCTTAATAATCTTAAAACTACAAAACTTCAAACCCTTTCTGATCTGCAATCAAAAAACAGTCTGATTTATTCTTCAAACCCTAGCTCTGAAAATCTGAATGAAGCCCACACTTTGGCAATAATATCAGTTGGTATTGCACAGCCTCAGAATTGCATAAACATTGAAGAGTTTTCGTTCTTCAATGGCTGATATACTGAAACCCTTGTCTTCTCCAGAAAACCACAAAGCAAATTCATATGATCACTCAATAATTAATGAGGTTGATTTGGCTTTTGAGAGCTTGTATATCCTCATGAACAATGCATGACTTTCCAAAATGCTTTTTTTGGCTTTTAAAATAATATGTTATTATTTGCTTTAGTTGCATCAAAAGTACCTTGGTTATTGTGCCCATAATAAATTGATATCATTAATTGCACTTTATCATGTGTCATTGGCCCCCTTTTAATATAAAGTCAAAATATAACTTTATATTATAAACTTTTAATTACATCATTAATGACACATTAAAATATTAATATCTCCTTAAAAAATCCATCAGTTAGCTACGCCAACTGAAACCAACGTCAAAACTGCCAAACACTAAATGATCAAGCGCCCTGCCACAAATAGCAACTTCCGATAGCTGACTTACTATAAATAGTAAGTACGCACTACTGAGTCCTGAAACATCTGCAAAGGCCCAAACATTGGTCGACACTGCATCTGAGACTTGTCCAGGTGCCCTGCTATAAATAGAAACTCTGACTCCCTGAAAAAGTAACTTACTATATATAGTAAGTCTGCCAAACGGAGTCCAACGAAGGTCAAACCGGAACTCTCACTGATCACTTAAGGCGAAGCCACACCAAATACTGCCAAAATAAGACCCCCTAACCATCTGCTCTAGCCTACGAGGGTCAATTAACACGAAGTCCCAAAATAGCAAGTTACTATAAATAGTAACTCCTAAAACCACTGACAAAAGAAGCATCCCTAAAAAATAGGAACTCCCAACTGGTCAAATAGGGCCCGATCCCACACCTAAAAAATAGGGACTTACTAAAAATAGCAAGTCTTGGACAAGTTGTCCGAATCAGGCGCAGAAAGTGTCGATCAACTCCAATTGTCCGTCTGAACCCTGCTGAGCAACAAAAACTCTCCTCTGGCTGTGCTGGAACCACCCCAGAAGCCAGCACCATCCAAACTGCACGAGGGCCTAAAAATGGGGACATTACAATAAGGTTTTTATTGTACACGGTGCTATATGTCTCATCAATCACAAAATGAATGAGTACAAGGTGAGTTAGGCAACATGGCAGAATGTAGAGCTCGAGAGGCCAAGGCAAGTTGATGAGGAATAGAATGTGTAGCCAAGATTGACGGGGGTCTTGTTGTAGGAGCTAGATGAGTCTAGCAATTCCAATGATGAGGAGTAATTCATGACATTTCCATCTAATGATGATATCAACTATTGGGTATGCTACTCGATGGAACTAAGAATTTGGCATTTAGTTTTGATTCTTAGTTTCTACTTTGTAAATTGAACTTCATGAATCATACTTTTAGACTTGCAATTAATGATATGAATACCAAATGGATTATCAAATCAACAGATTGTCATTGTAACTTCAGCCCTTGGTATTTATATTAATCATATGTGTCAATGTCTTTCAATGTTGAATAATGGGTTAAGTTTTTTTGTTTTGTTTTTTATTTAATTTGCTTCTTTTGGTTTGTTTAAGTTAATTTTTGTATTTAATTTTTAAATATTAATTTTTATTTTTATTTTTATCATCATCCCCTCACCATCCCCAAATCCAGGATTTGCCATCCTAGGAAACACATCGTCCCATCCCCGAAACTTAGAGAAAGGTTGGACTTCATGAATCATACTTTAAGACTTGCAGTTAATGATATGAATACCAAATGGATCATCAAATCAACAGATTGTCATTGTAACTTCAGCCCTTGTTATTTATATTAATCATATGTGTCAATGTCTTTCAATGTTGAATAATGGGTTAAGTTTTTTTGTTTTGTTTTTTTTTAATTTGCTTATTTTGGTTTCTTCTGGTTTGTTTAAGTTAATTTTTATATTTAATTTTTAAAATTAATTTTTTATCTTTTTTTTTATCATCATCCCCTCACCATCCCCAAAATCCAGGATTTGCCATCCTAGGAAACACATCGTCCCATCCCCGAAACTTAGAGAAAGGTTGGATTTTCGTTCATGTGTCAAAACATCAACCATGTATCAAAGAAGATGCATACAAATAATAGATCAAAATCAAGGCATATCCAAATTCATAGTAGAACAGTGGCTACAATGCATAGTGCTTTCTTAAAAACGGGATAAGAAATCAACCACAAACTGCACGATTTACCAGGTAGACAATAATGTATCTGTACAAGAGAATCAAAGAGACTCAGAGGCCTTTCCAGTGCAAGAAATCTCAGTAAAGTGACAACATAGCAAAGGCATACATTGCTTCAACCTGGACTACCCTTTCACATTCTGATAAAATAGAAATCTCATTGTCTACTATTTGGTCTAGTCAATAAGTGCATATTATTAATTCAGCTATTTGTGGTGAGCTTCAAGTAGGGTGTTGTCACACCTAAAAACCATTCTCACCCAAAGGATTTTTGGATCTTTCAAACCTGTCAGTACCAACAACAGCAATGAAATTCTGAAACTTCTAACAAAAAAATTCAAAAACACTTGGTGGTTTTGGAAACTCACAAAAAATTCTGAAAAGGTATGTTTTGGTGCTACAAACATTTGGAGAATTGCTCAAACCTACCGGAAATATTCTCAAAAGGTTTCCAGCGTAGCCAGAAACATATCTGAATGTTTCTTGCCCCTGGAAAAGTCACCATTCTACCTAGGGTATTGACATAGTTCAAAATCCCAAAATTTGGTTTCCTGCAGACCAGAAACAATTTCTGTGATTTGAAGAATTTAGCTTTTACCCGTTTTTAAATGCCACTGCAGAGAAGTAATTCACAATTTTGACATAGTGACCAAGAAACTCCATCACAGAGACGAGGGACCTGTCCCTGTACCCACACCTTTCAGTGACAATATTTATGTATAGTATAACTGTACCCTTATTTTTAACTCATATGCCCTGATTTGAATTGGCATCTCCAGCTAACAGCATTTAAATTTCTTCAATCCAAGATTATGTAAGTTGGAACACCAAAACCTGAATACTGTTTATATTGCAATCTTTCCAATCTTCTGCAAATAATTTCTTATTTCGCCTATTAAAAGGCATTGTCCTTTACTCCAAGCACACAAATTGCATAACGGCCACTTTTTGCAGGAAAACATATTCCACACTGATTAAAGGCTGCTTCCCAAGGACTCATTCATTAAAATTTAATATTATCATTTAAGGCTCTTCATAATGCACTATTTTCAATTTTCTCTAGAAGGAAGACCCGAATGAATTGGATTAAAAAATGTAAGTTCTCAATGTACCTCTTAAGTTTCTTTAACCTATTTGTTCTAACATCCTTCCAAAAGATATTTTAATATTTATTGAAATAACCAGCTGGAATGCCTTTTATTTTTTAATTTTCCCTGAACTCAAATAACTTAAACTAAACATTGTCAAATCGGATTAGCTCGAGTGGTAAAAACTTAAAAAGTAATGTGGCTTCCATAACAGAGCCTGAGGTTCAACTTCAAATGGGGTTGTGGCATACCCTAATGGACAAGACTAGGCACAAGTCACATGGAGAATTTGATGGAAAAAATGACCCTTGCTGAAATTGGGTCCTCAACAGACAAGACCAGAAACAAATCCAGACAAGACCACTAACAACTCCCACGAAGAGATGCCCCAGTCAATCAGAGAGATACACCTTGGTGGTAGTAATTAATATGAAGTGAATTTGTTCCCAGGGATAACCCTAAGTTGTGGAAACTATGAAAAAGGGCAAATTTACACAACTAAATAGAAGATTGGAAGATTAAAAAGAGGACTTAAGAATAAACTGTTGCTGCCTTCAGAGTAAGTAGAGCAAATTTTGACTTAAAATTTGCTCATGAGAGATGGTTTTTTGTGAGCCACTATTCATGAAATATGGGTCAATAAATTTGACTCAAAAATTATACTGTTGAATCTTAATAAAATATCACATAATTTGACATGCTGCAAAAACACCACCTACTTAGATAAACTGTGTCCTGCTTATTTTGAGTTAATCTTCAATATTATTCTAAATCAGCCTAACTTACTTAGCAGAGAGGTGATAAATAAAAATTGGAAGCAATAATCTGTGAACCGTTCCGGGAACTAACTTATTACGCTGATTTGGGAAACTAGTGGAAGCTCTGTTAGTCATATTCTCAATTAAAATGTGTCTTCGTTTAACAAACTCAGTAAAAGAAAAAAGGAAAAAAAATAAAAATCATCTAATAAGCGAGTAAGCTAAGGTAATCTTTTATGATTCTGACTCTGTTTCCTAGTAAAGACGAGAATGAAATGTTTTGTTTTGCAACCTACTGAGATGAGTTTAAAAGAACTACCAACATTTTTATAATTGTCTGTAGAGGAAAGAGAAAATGCAAAACCTCTTTGTCTTTCGCTCTGAAGTCCATCTTTTCTTCCGCCATTTTTAGCGTTCGGAGGAACAATCAAAACCCCCTTGAGGTTTTGCAACATTCATTCTTTAGGTTTTTTTGGGGTTTTTTTAAGAATTAAGAAATATGCACTAGTTCAAACCTTTTTTCTTTTTCTTTTTTTTTATTAAATAAAATAAAGTAACCTTCAATCATACAAAATTATTTTAGGATTACATTGTGAAGACAAAAGGTGCATATTTAGTATTTTCTTGTTTATTTAGCACCCATTTTAATGTTCTTATTTATTGAGCACAATATTGACTTTTTTCACTGCTTGACTTGCTAATTGTCCTTAACTCGTACCCGTATCATAATAAAATTCCTTGCACACCTAAACATCTTCTTCCTTTCTACTCGTAGTCTTTCTACTACCTTAGGCACTACTACATCACACTCTTGTTCTCTAAATAATACCACACCCAATAAGGTTGTTTGCATTCAAAATTTGTTTTCCCTCCCAAACTCTTACTTTTCACTCTTCTTCCATATGCAAACCCTAATATGCCACCTAATGGTCAAAAACTATCATATTGGACTTAAAATAAGGGTTAAGAGAATGAAAGTTGTTTCCCCAAAATTGAAATTTTTGGTTTATCTTTGTTTTCCCTTTGTCCTTATGTCTTGTTCTAAGTCTTAGCCCCATTTTCTTCTTTTATCAACAAATCGTCCTCTTTCCGAACCTAAAGTTTGAAGCCTTACTACTTATAATGTTATGTCGGCAAACTTAAGACTTTCAAAACTTGACTCATCTCTTTGTTTTATCGGAAAATGTCTTTATTGGCGAACTAGTCAGAAAAATATTGAGTTTACAAACTATATTGGCAAATTTCTAAGTTCTCAAACTCTTGTTTTTCCCGACAAGTGCTCTTTGTCTTACTTTCCCTTAATTAACATTTTCTTGTTTTTGCAAACTTTCAAACTTAGTTCGTGAGTTACATATTTTCCCAATTGCCCACTAGACATTAGTCTTGTCGAGTCCTCCTATCAGTTGTCTTTGCTTTTTGTAGACTAAGTTTGGTTCTTGAGTTTCATTTTTCTCCGGTTTCCCGATAAGCCAATAAGCCGATAGTCCTTGTTTATTAAGTATCTCCCACCGGTAAAAGAAGAAATGTCTTTGGTTTTGCAACCTTGCTCAATGAAGTTTGTGGGGACCACATTTTGCCGACTGCAATTACCATTCCAATCTTGGTTCGTAATTTGCTGAAATCTTCGACAAAGCAATGGGCGTGTATATGTAAATGAACACACAGGAAGTTCGTGAACATTGCTTTTTGCCAATAAAGCAAAGGAAGGCGTTAAAAGCTGTGTTCGTCAAAATAGAACTTTGCCGATAATTGA
The DNA here is from genome assembly GCA_027924645.1 of Cunninghamia lanceolata. Lineage (NCBI taxonomy): Eukaryota > Viridiplantae > Streptophyta > Pinopsida > Cupressales > Cupressaceae > Cunninghamia > Cunninghamia lanceolata. Next base: position 2,961,724 of record BSBN01001254.1, read on the forward strand.
GTTTTGTGATAGCTAAGAATCATCGATAAAAGAGAAAATGTGATTTTGATAAAGTGCTTTGGTAAGTCAAATGGTGGCATTTATTGTAAGGGGTATTTAATGTCCTAACGCTATTTTTGTTACTTGATAAAGTAAAGCTTCTTCATAAGTTTCTTTCACAATTGTTATCAAGGAAGTGCTCCCAGGAGCTAACCACAATCAATCTAGCCTTCATCTTCCCATAAAGTGTCGCCATCAAGGTAAGTCTCTGGTCCTTTCCCTTTTTGAATTAAAGAGATCATTGCTAGCTAGTTGAGTAGGGGTTATGTTTGTGGTTTCCCCCTATTGTTCATGACTTGTGAAACCCTATTTCTATCTGTTGTTACTCATAGCTCTTCCTTACTCGACCCAAGTCTCCCATGCCTAACCCTAGTCAAGAAATTTACTTACTGGTTACTTGGGACAGTTAAGATGAAAATAAATACAAAGGATTGGATATTTCCTTCATTGTCGGAAATGAATTGGCGGAGGTCAAGGACACTAACCTAGGACATGTCAACCTTCATGAGTTTTGGGTCAAAATGAATGCCAATCCCAGATCTCCCGTTGCTTAGAAATTTTTTGATAGTGGGTGGCACATGCAGGAGGTTTCCCTCCGATGGTAAAATACATCGACTTGGTGATGGCCTGCATCCAAAACTACAATGTAGAAACAAGGGAAATCAAAATTGTGAGTGATAAAGTGATTCTCCAAATAAATGTCGATTCTATTACTGATAGGCTAGGCTTTCATGTACATGAAGAGTATGCAAATGTAACACAAGAGAAAGCCACAAATTTTTACATAGATGGGAAGAAGAAATGTAAGGACATAATAGCTAGCACGTGGCTAACAAAGGAGAAAAGGGGAGGATCACAATTGCCCAAGAATTTGGTTTGAGGTCACTTCAAAGATGGCATTTCAGACATAATTACCTTGCTACATAGAGTTATGGGTAGTAAGGGGTGTGATGGATTTGAAATTTGGATGTGTCAGTTCATTCTTGTGATTTGTATTGGGAAGCAATACATTGACTGGTCTTAGTTAATAAGTGATCACCTGCACAATCAATTGGTAATTTTTCACAATAAGGAGATTTCATATGTGTTCATATTTGATTTACTTGTTGGCTACCACACAATGGAATTGGCTAGGGTTGCAGGTAGCAGGTCCATTGACACCCAATGTATGGGTATATGATTACTTTCCTCAGCTGCAAGAGGAGGATGAAAATAAGGTGTATATGAGAGTAAATGATGCTTTCCTAATGCTCATGGTCATAAGAATTTAGGAGAATCCTAAAGTCAGGATCTCAACAGAGGCAGCCAATTGGATATTGAATTTTTTTGGCAGTTATTTCATTCAATTTGACAAATTTACCTATATCATAATAGGAGGTTTTGAATTTCCCCCACTTAAATTGCCAAGATATGCTTTTGATTATGTGATATTCTCATAAAAAGATATTATGATTCTAAGAAGAAGAGGTATCCCTTTCCATTGAAGCTGACTCACTATACCTGCTCAAAACTAGAGGATGCCAAAAATGTGGATAGATTATTGGCTCAATTTCACTTTCAGTCCTATGGATCCATGATTTTCTTTGACACTAAGGACTTTGTGAAGAAAAAATTATATTTTCCCTCAATTGGAAGATTTTTGGGTAGATTGTGTTGATGAGTATGAATTCAGATGAAGAGAATGGTCCAGACTGACTTTAGAACAAATGAGAATTTATAGGCTTAGCTGGAAACTTCCTAAAATAGTTGATGACTATTCTAATGTGGTTGACCCTGCCTTTGCTGCTGAGAGTGTTAAACCCTTACCTGATATTGATTGGGATGTAGATGAAACCACATATCTTAAGACTAAGACTTATTTTGTATTACAAATAAGTTAAACATGGCTGCATTCTAAGGTGAGTGGTGATGGTGTAGGTTCTCCTTCCCATAAGGAGCTAATTATGGAACAACCACAAGTCTCTACAAGTACTCCTGATCATAACAACCCTTCTATTGTTCAGGATACTATGTTGTAGTCTCCAGTCGCAGGGCAAAGTGAGGCAGATGAACCCAAAAGAAAGACAAGTTCTAAGGATTCTGGTAGAGAAAACATTCAAACACCCAAGAAGAAACACAGGACTAAGAAGTGCCTTAATCCACAAGCAGAGAAAACATCAGGAGCACAACAACAAGAGTTGTAGGATGAAGAGGATGAGGAAGCAACATCACATGCAAAATAGAGTGGAACTCCTCCTCATATTTCTCAGGATGGATCATTTCAAACTCCCCCTCCCCCTCAATAGCAGCCAAGGTGGATAATGCTTCTAAATTAGATAAGGTTTCTCAAAAAATCATAGGAAATTGTTCAGTGACTATCACCCTAGCCTGGTTGAGAACAGAGGTTGGAAATAAAAGGAGGTACTCTCAAATTATTGATATAGAGTTTGATGTAGTAGCTAGACTACTTAAGCTGGAGTCTACTCCAAATAAAGCTAAGAGAATGTCTAGATTAATGGTAGATCCGGTCTCCAAGCACCAATATGTGGAGATAGCAGAACCTATGGTAGATAAAGAGATGAAAGACATATCTACAGATGATTTTTAGGTAATCACTGTGGATTTGGGGCCACCTTTTGTGCAAATTGACATTCATAATGCCAAGCTATCAATCAATATTTTAGCCACCAAATTAGAGGAAAAAGAAAAGGAGAATGAAGTCTTGGAGGATCAAGTAGACATTTTAACCTCATATTAAATCTATTGTTGATACTACCTCTCATCCATTAGATGCCACTACTGGCATTCCTAAGGGTGTAACCACTAAAGTGTTTGATCAAATAAATAAATACAAGTATATGGGGAATTGTCACGTCTCGTTTTACGGACTATATTATTATTCTAGATTAGTGGACATTTATTATGATTGTTTTTATTTTGAGTAAGTTCCATATGTGTGAAGGTAATTGTCATGATGTTATATTTGCATGAATTAGAAAGTTGATTTAAATATTAAATATTATCTATGTGATTATAATGTTTTGCTTCGGCTATGTTTTGGGGAACTTACCTATGGACGTCAAGTTGAGTGCGAATGAATGCAGGTACTCGTCAAAGACGAGAACATGGTTGAGGTAGAGATGTTCTAGCCATTTGGCAAGAACTATTTAGGATGGTTAACCATGATGCACTCACACACACTCATGTAGTCTCATTTTGCATTTTGAATGGCTTATTATGCATTATTGTGTGGATAATAAATGTGATTGATGGTTAGATACTTATAAAATATTGTATTTTTGAGTGTTATGAAAGTTCTTTTCAAATGCATGATTTAATTATAAATATTAATGTCTTTTTTATTTATATTTTAAATAGTGTATTTTATTTTATTTAATAATAAATAATAAATGTTTCATGTTTATATAAATATGGATGTCTGGAAGACAATATCTAAATTAAACTTAAAACAATTATATATATATATATATATATATATATATATATATATATATATATATATATAATGACTTCTTGTTTTGATTTAAGTGATTATGTTATTTTGAAAATAAACAAACTATATTAACAATACATATTATATTTAGAATCTAAATAGAGGAATTAAAAGAATAGTATTTCTGTCATGCAGCGACAGGAAATAAATAAGTTATTTTATTTTGTTTGTAGGAGGCTTTTGAAAGGCCAAATCTCATGCAAACTTAAAAACAAGACTTATAAATAAGTTATTTTATTTTGTTTGTAGGAGGCTTTTGAAAGGCCAAATCTCATGCAAACTTAAAAACAAGACTTCAGTTGTTAAAAAGCAAAAGAAAACCTAAATCTGAACGCCAAAAAAATAAAAGGACAATTTTTGATAAAAAGAAAGCAAGTCACAGCAGAGAGGGGAGACCATGATTTTGGCAGCAAAAGGTGAATTTTTTAGTGATTTTTTGGTCAACGACAGGAGGAAAGAAAGGCGGCGTCAGCTGTAGAGAATTCGACCTTTGGTAAGCATTTTTATTCTGGGTATATTCCTTGTGTAGTTGCATTTTAATTATGGCTAAAATACTGTTAAACTATGGTTAATATAGACTTATAATCTAACTGTTTCCCTGACCTACATATGGTGTGAGCGGCCAGTTTATTGTTCTTGTTTTGAGCAAATGAACTTTTTCTCCATGTCACCTACTATTTTCCTTTGTTTTATATTTGAAATCAACCCCTTTGAGCCATCGACCAGGCCTCTTCTACCATGACCTGCCTAATGATTAGACTGCAAAATAAATTTGTACACTTACCACTATCCTTGGCCGCTAATTAATTAGCTCATGTCTGGTTTGGTCTCCATTTTTAAAGTGAATTGGCCTTGTTATGGAGGATGACTATAGACACTAAAAATTGTCCTAGAGTCTTTCTTCTAAATTAAATAAATAATTAAATTTATTTAATTATCCCTATCCTAATCTTTCCTCCAAGATTAAATAAATATTTATATTTATTTAAATTTATCCCACCTTTCATCCTATAATTAAATAAATATTTATTATTTATTTAATTATTCCTTTATGCCACAAATTAATTAAAATCCTATTTTAATTAATTAAATAAGCTTACCATGTTAATCTCTCTCTCTCTCTCTCTCTCTCTCTCTCTCTCTCTCTCTCTCTCTCTCCTTCACATTTCCATTTTTCATCTCCTCTTTGATTTCGGAAACTTTCCACAATTCACATCACTTAGCTTCAATCAATCTCCCATTGCATAAATGACAACTTTCCAACTCCTCTTCTCCCAAAAGTCTATAAAAACCCTCTTTCTTCTCACCATTGGGGGGATTTTTTTCTAGATTTTTATCACACTAGACCTTACATATGTTCATCATAGCTTCTTGTTGCATTTGTGCTAAAAAATATGAGAGCATTGAATGTGAAATTGAAGATCTTGATGATAGGAAATGATGGAATTAATTGTTTTTTGAATGCTTATGCTTGGTTTTCCATAGTTTAAAATTATATTTTATGCATTTGTGTTCATTCAGGTGAAACTTCATTGAGGTGATGTTGAAAATAGTTTGATTATGCTTTCATAAGATTCATTAGTTTTTCATTTTCAACGTCAACAAAATGGTGAACCCGACGTGAATTAGAGTATTTTTTATCAATTTCTGACCTGCATGCACTTCTGCATAGTCTATTTGATTAAATTTTCATGTGGGTTTTTCAATAAAGTTTTGCATAGTGTTTTTAAGGTTTTAAATCTCTCTCTGCAGGTGTTATATATCCTTTTGTGGTAGATTTTACATTATTGGTTGCAGATTTAATATGGGTATCACAGGTTTGAAATTTTAATGAAGTCCTAAACTTTGCCATAGTCAAACCCTTATGCCAAAATGCTTGTTCTGTGTTTGTATTCCATAGTGCAATAAACTTTGCTTCAAAAGGGTTCCTTGTGTTATGTTTGGCATGTTGGTTGTCTTGCCATTGATGTCAAAATAGTGGATCTTGAGATGCAATGAGGACTTCTTCATGGGTGTTCGTGGTGTTCATCTTCATCTTATGTTGGTCATGACAAGATACGCAAAGATTTGATCTTCATGGTTGACGAGTGTTCATAGCATCACAAGGCAAGGAGGTTCTTCATGATGTTCCTGCTTTTTCTAGTATCACAAGATCATGGTCAAAGTTGTTGAGAGTTTATCATCATAATTCTCAGGTGCTTCAATGTGGTTCAGATGCTTCAGGAGGTGTTGTTTGCTTTCACGTGGTTCAATCTTCTTCAGGCATGCTTCATTACATGCATTACATGTGCAGTGCAAGTCATTTGCTTCAAGTCTTGATGAGTTATGATAGTATTCTAGAAATGCCTCCTTGCCATTGATGTTGGTTTTTAGGTGTACCTTGTGCCTCATCAAATTGTGTGTTGTGTGCCTTCTTTAGTATACCCTCGTGATGATCATCAGGATGTTGTTAAAGTAGTGATTCTTGCAGAGTAAGATTTGATTCAGAGATTTGAGATAGGTGTGAGATGATGTATTTGCATAAAAAACTTATAGTCATGTGCCTCATAGTTTCTTCCAAGACTTCATAGGTATAAACTTCTATCATACTCTGGTATAATATCTTTGAAGTCTGTATGGTCTCTGCAGAGTCATAATTATTTTCTTATGATGGGTCTAAGATACATATCTCCTAATTCTCCTATTACGGTTTGTATTTTATGAGGATAAGGGAACAAAATAACTCTAAGTTCTTAAGGCATCCTTTATAACCCTAAGTTCCCCGTCACTTACTTTATTTCTATTTCTAAGCTAACCTGCTTATCCAGTGTCTCATAACTTAAGTTATGTTTAAAGGGTTTCAAGTCATCGAATGACCGACCCCTTGTCTAGGAGTTACCGGGAACAAAGATAAATGTCTTCATCATGAGCGCCAAAGCTAATCTAACAGTAGAGAATAAAAGGTAGGATGGCGTGAAACAAAGATCTAACGGGTGTCTTTTAAATGCTTTTTGAAGCTCAACAGTCGTCCTCTAGTGTTTAAAATTGATGTGCAGAGTTTTATAAAAGGCAGAAATCAGTTATTTGAAGCTCTCTTTTGATGCAGCATGCAGAATTTTTGTTTGGGATTTGTTGGTTTTTATGAATTCTAATTATTGATTTGAGATGATTGAGGGTATATCTACATGCGAGTATGGGGTTTATTAATTTTATGAATAATATAATGGAGTTTATTGCATTTGAAACTTGAAGATAAATTAGGGTATGAAGATCATATTCAGTGCAAGTGAGAAAAATGCAGGTGTGGATTCTTGAGCAGAGAAATACATTGATTATTGCAAAGATTGCCATGTGTATCAGAAGCTAGTTTGATCATGTTGTGATTGAAAATAATTTTGTCAAGTGAAAGCAAAAGGAGAGATAAGTTTTTTGTGAAGAAGTGAATCAGGGTAATCCCCTGAGTTGTTTTGTTTTGTATTCAAGGTAATTGTACAAGTTAGTGAGACTTCTATTTGCCAGTGAGGCATTCATCGGCCAGTGAGGTTATGTAATTGATGATTTTCTTGATTAAGCCAGTGAGGCAGTTTAGAGTGATTTTTCATCCCTATGAGGGTTTTCCACTCATGAAATCTATTGTGTCATGGTCTCAATTGTTGTGTGATTCCTTCCTTTAATAAAACATATTGTCAAGTTTGATTCCTTCATTTTTAAGTTTGATAAGAAATAAATAACTTGTTTTAGATACAACACTGATACACCCCCTCTCAATGTTGACTATACTCCAACACCTTGTTTCTTCTATGCATATGAGAATCCACCATCAAAGCCTTTCTTTAAACCCTTGCATATTTTCAAATGATAGCCTTTATCTTGCATGCAAAAAAATCTTTCTATTTTTGCAACCGCTCCTACAAGCTCTTTACGCCATAAAGCCAAATCGATTCCTTTCTTAGTGGCATCATTTCTATCCAGCTGCATGAGATGCACTAGCTATCCAACACATTATGAGTTTATAAGACTCCCATCTTTGTTAGTGATTTTTGCAATGCCTTCTGGTCTAGTGCTGCATTCTAGTTTGATATGCTGCATACGTGAGAAACTGAAGCTGAGCCCGAGCCGCCATATTTCCTCCAACCGCTCACAGTGACAACCCAATGCACACAGCTACTGGAAACTTTAACGGTGTTGTCTATTGTTTTGCTACAGTCTGACAGTCAAATTGCCACCCCTCACGACGGCCAAACCTTTGAACATTTCACAAGCCCTGTCAACATATGCATTCTGTGCATATACAGTAATAAATCTACGTTCCAATTTGCAAAGTTTCTAAAAAGCCTTTTTCAACATTTCCATTCGCTGCATATCTTGCAATAATGTAGCAACTGTTTGAAAGTTTCTAAAGCCTTATCAACGAATCCATTTTCTCCACCAAAAAGCTAAAAAAGCTTCAAAAGAGACCTCACGTGACTTTCTTCAAAATCCTCCTAGTTTTTTTTCAGATTTAAGCTTTAGTTTTTTTAAAGTTTAATAAATAGTTTTTTAAAGGAAAAAAAAAAAAAAACTTTTAGTTTAGTTTTTATTTTTGTATCTTAGCTTTTTAGTTTAGTCTTTATCATGTAGGCTTAATTTAATTTTTAATTTTAATTTAGCTTTTTCACCAAAATTAGTTTATTTAGATTTAGTTCTATTTAGTTTCTAAATTTAGATTTTAATTTAGAAGTTAATTTTTTATTTAGCTTTTCATATTAAATTTTTATTTAGGTGTTAGTTGAATTAGTTTTAATTAGAATATTTTCTTAGTTTTAATTAGTTTCTTATTTAGAATTTAGATTTTGTTAGCTAAATCTTCTTTGTTAATTCCGCTGAATTAGTTTTGTTAGTTAGGTATAGATTAAATTTTGTTTGTTCAATTTTATTAGTTAGATTAATGTTATTTTCTTTCTAGTTTAGTTTTTTTATTTTGTGGTTGATCCATGTTGACTTGGCTTTTGTGTAGGACGGCATGCTAAAGATATGAAATTGAAACTTAATTTTCGTTTGTCGAAGAAAGGAGGTTGAAATTACTGACTTGTGGTTTTTGCAAGACTCTTTGTTTTTGTTTGCTTATCTATTGCTCGAGTTAGTCTTCACATAGGTCATTTTTTTTTCTTAAGTAGGGGGAACAAACTTGTTTGTTGTGCTTGATGAAGATGGTAGGCGTATGCTCTCACCTCGTGAAAACTTGGTGATCAAAATCTAGACCAATCTTTCTTTTTGTTTACCCTTTTGTTTAGCGGGCCTTCCCTCCCAACTTGTGAGAGGGGAACGACCCAAGCGGTAACAAGCTAAAGCCAAGCTTCTTTCAAATCGCTATATAGAAATGTGTTTGTGACGAAAGTCATAAACAACAAGTGCGGATGTGTCATACCGACAAATGTCTCCCTCAATACCCTTATGGTGCATAAAAACCCATAAAGCGTAACCTCTGCAGTCTGGGAGGCCTCCTAACCGGAGCGAATCGCCACATGTATGGCCACCTAAATGAATGCCCTTACTAAGAACCAACTGTTGTAGTAGCCAAAATCCTTCTATTTGTTGGCGCAGGAGGTCGGACCTCTGAAGCCATCCCACATTCTCACAATTCAAAGTTGAGATAGCAAATTCCTTGAGATCTTCGGGTCTTTGGGAATTTAAAGTTTGGTGCACCCGAGAAGTGTGTGCCATGTAAGGGGGAGCCGGTGCCACCAAACTTCTAAGCTATCTACTCTAAATAAGTGTGGCTCAGATTTATCCGCAGTGGGAATCCAATAAATATTATCTCTGCCAACTTAAGATTTGTACTTGAATGTGCTTTTATTGCAACAGTCAAACAACATTCGCAATCAAAAATAAACTCAAGACATTGTGTTTTATGTGTGTTCTCAAATCAAATCTCAACCAAACAACACACCTAGGAATCTGTAACATTCCAAACTTGCAAACCTGAAAAACTCGCTCAAAAGGTCAAAACAACACAAATGTCTACATGATCTCTGGCAAAACGAAAATCCCTAAGAGAAAATCCACTTTCTGTTTTTCAAACATAGACATTGTAGTTCCAAGTCTATCAGAAAACACATCTTGAAGAACTACCGTAACTGAAACACATTGCTGAGCAATTTTTATCTACGCCCTTTAATGAACGAACCAGACTTACATGTCCAACTCCAACCTCTCATTTGATTCTCTTTGGGGACTCATTCTTTAGTTCTAATCTTTCAATCCTTACATTCCACCTAGCCCTCATATATCCATTATTGCTCAAATAAACATTTAGCTTACACTTAGACTACTCTTCCTAGGTCTTCAAATCAAACCTTTGGCTATTAATCGCTCGTACCAATTGAGGTTTATCATCCTTGAGTTAGGGAATTACCATTATCCTTGAGTAGGGCAATCCTCTTGGAGTTTATCATCTCCTACATACCCTCTCTTGATCATTTGTCCTTGTGTCCTTGTGTCTATACATCATAGCACAAGTAAAGCCTTACATCATAACCAGCTTCGGACCTAGAGTTGCCTTTGAGCTCTTACATTCTTATCATATCAAGCATATCATACCATTCCATTCCCATTAGCTTATCTTAGAGTCATATTAGTTTGCATTACATCCTAATCTTGAGTCTCGTACATTGTCAAGTCCTAGGTTGAAGATAAAAAAAAATCACCCATGCCCCCTAAGACGAGATCACAAATATAGTGAGAAATGGAACAAGAAGGAAAAAATACCATGAAAACCTTGATGAAGAAGAACACATTAGTGTTACAAATGAGGAAGACCAAAACAATACAAGTGATGAAGAAATATCCCGAGAAGATATCAAGGAAGCCCTCAATGATGCAAAGTTTCAAAAAGTCTTCAAGGCAGTGGTCAAACATAATTCGAAACATTATTTTAAATCCATTGTTGATGAAGGGATAAAGATACTAAGGATTTTGATGCCTCTTTACTCATTGCAAATGAAAAAGTAGGGTCTTTTGGATCTCGAACTACCAAGACACACCATGAAGATAAAGTAAAGGATTATAGACCCTTTTATTTGCAACTGAGCTATAAAATTCTTCAAAAGTTTCAAAGCCAAAAACTACAAATGATCCTATCTTGGATGAAGTTAGAGCTTTGAGACATGAATTGGATACTCTCAAGAACAGTAAAACATCATCCCACAAGTTTTCCATTGAAGATATATATCCTTATCCTTTCAATGCGAGCATACCAATGCCACCTTTTCCCAGTCACTGGGACATACCAAGACTTGATAAATATAGGGGAAAAGGAGATACTAAAGATCACTTAAGAGAATTTTGCGCTGCTACCTTGGAATTTGCAGTTGATGAGACCTATCTTATGAGATTATTCCCTCGTAGTTTGGGAGGAGAAGCTATGGAATGGTTTTCTCGATTACCCCTGACCATCAAATCTTTTCAAGAATTGGCTGATAAATTTGTCTCAGATTATAGTTACAACTGTGAACAAGAAGTGACCATGTCAAACCTTTTTAACACCAAGCAAAAACAAGGAGAACCTTTCGCCTCATTTTTACAAAGATGGTGACATTTGACAAAACAAATACCTTATAACATTCCAGATAAATAATTGGTTGACCTCTTTTGTCAAAATTTGAACAAGGAAATTGGAAGAAACTTTGCCTCAAATGCTTGGATTCCTTTGACAGAGTCACAGAAATGGGATCTCGAATCAAACAAACTCTCATCGATGATGGAACTATTAAACTTAATACTGACAAAGATTAGAAATCAGGAACGAGTAACAAGACAACTTTTTGGATTAAGAACAAGAATGTGGTCAATGATGGAGTTGTTGATGTGAAAACTACTAAAACATCATCACGTATCTACAACCTTAAAGGCTCATCCTCAGATAAAGGAAAATAAAAACAAAGAAGCTTCCCTAAATGAAATTTTACACCATTGGGACAATCACTTGAATCGACATTCAAAGAACTCCTTCAAAATAATCTTGTAACACTACCTGAGATAAGAGAATATAATCCATAAATCAAACCCCCATAGTGGAATGAGGATCGCTTTTGCAACTATCATAGACACAAAGGACATAAGACTAATAGTTGCAATAAACTTTGATATGTGATACAAGATCTAATTAATGATAGAAAGATAGCAGTTTACGGGCACACTCCTAACTTTGATTGTGAGGTGTTCAAAGATCCTTTCCCTAAGCATGGCAAGGTTAAAGGAAAGACCCTTGAATCTGGTGATGGTGTAAACTATACCACTGCAAAGTATGATTATGTTATAAATAACATTAGTGAAGTTAATAACCATGTCAATACTTTCATTATAAAAGGCAAAGAATCTGATTGCAATGTTACTACCTGCAGAGGCACAGTTACCCTTAGAGGTCCTAATCCAAAACCTGTTGCACCAACTTCATGATACAACCTCATAGAGCATTTAGGTAAAACGCCTGCGCATATTTCCATACTTGAGTTGCTACACCTATCTCTTGAGTATAAAGCTACCCTAGATAAAGTGCTTGCTACTACTACAATGCCTACAGACTTGCATGTAGATCAATTCCAAGCTATGGTGGAACACATCACTTCTCCTCACACTCTCACTTTTACTGAGAATGATGATTCATCCATCTGACAACCACATAACACACCTTTACACATTGAAGTCCTTGTCCATAAAGCCAAGATCAAGCAAGTTCTGATAGATGGAGGAGCAGGTCTTAATATTTGTACTTAGAAATTGGTCACAACATTAGGGTTCTTTGAAGGTGCAATTGATCCAAAGAAAAAGATTACCATAAAGGCATATGATGAAGGGGAACGCTCATCTAATGGATCAGTTACTTTACTAATCAAGGTTGGGCCTATGGTAAAAGATGTGGTTTACCAAGTCCTTGATCTCCCCCTGACCTATAACATCCTCCTGGGAAGACCTTAGATTCACGCAATGTAAGCGGTACCTTCTACATACCATCAGCGCCTTAAATTCCAAAACAATGGTGCTGAAATCAGAATACTAGGAGATCCAAACCCTTTCATGTATTGCAATAATCTAAACCCTAAAACTGAAATCACAATCCCTAGTAATTGTGAAGCACTTTGATCTCAAGCATATGTTGATCCTGAGTCCTAAAAGGCGTCCACCTCAAAATCCAATGAGACTGAGAGCAAAATACAAGTGAAAGAGCAAGGAGTAGGAGAATATACCCTTGATCGTGCTCTTTGCATTGGAAGGCTAACTTTGTCCACCCACACCTATGGCAAGCCACAGATGACTAAGACCACATCAAACACCGATACTACATTGGGTTATAAATCAACTACTTTCAAAAAATGGGGAGTCTTTTATGATGAAGTGGAAGAAGCTGATCTCCTGAGATGGTTGTACAAAGATGGGAATGCAGAAAAAGAATAAACCAAAGAACTAGAGATAAAGATACTTGTTGAACAGTATGGCAAAGGATTGGATCTCATAAAAAGAATGGGATATGATGGTAAAAGTGTTTGAATAAATGAACAATCTCTAGTCCAATTGTTAATCATCAAATCACCAAGATATGATACCAATTGGTGAGATACAAGGCTTTGACTACTACAATATATAAATCTTAAAATTGTATGCAAATTTGAAAATAAGTTTGCTTAATCCTTGAAATACCATGAAACAATTCAACTTCTTTATGATGCTAAAATCAACCACTCTAACATGCTTGATAAAACCACCTTAGATGAACCTATAACAACAATAACATCACCATAAGATAGCAGCAACAAAGAGGCACAAATCAGCAACATAAGAATGCAAGATCTCACAACACAAGGTAGCAATGGAACAAAAGAATAAATGCATAACACAATGTTTACGTGGAGAAACCCTTGCAGGAAAAAACTCCACCAAGAAGAGAGGCCCAAGTTGTATTATCTTCAAAACAAGATTACAATACATCCACTTGCAATCTCCTCTTCATTCTTCAATCTAGCAGCACCTGTGTACAAAAAATCTCTCACTCAACTTGTTACTCGCAAGCAAGTTTTCCTCTCACTGTTACTCCTCCAAACTTCACTCTCAAGTCTCATATTTATAAAAAATGAGTACCCACCAAATAAATTCATGGGAGATGGACAAAATCCAACTTTCTATCTTGGGATACTCTAAAATCATCTTCTTACAAATTCCCTTATAGCTGTCATAGGCATCTTCCCAATATAGTCACCTAGAACCAAGAATAGGAACTTACAAGACAATAATTGTTGTCATAGAATCTCTTACACCTTATGACAATTATATGTTGTCATTGATGCTCTTACAAACTTATGGCATGCATCATAACAGCCCAAAAATATATTTCCCTAAGATAGGCACCAAGATTCTCCACCTCACCTCATTTACTATTTACCGAGATTCCTTGAACAGTAAAAGTAACTTTGTAACAAACTGCCAGTGAAACTTATACATCCCTTATGGGTAATTACAAATTATAAATAATAAATGGAATAAATACAATATTGGGATTTACAAGGTTAATGGCACTTTATCCCAACATTCTCCCACTTGACATTATAAATTGTAAATCAACCCATAGGAAATCAATCAAGGGAATAAACATCCCTTAGCCAACCATGTACCATTGATTCTTCAACATGCTTTTCTGCTCCAACAAGATACCTACAAAAGCAACCATGGTAACCACCATTCCAAGCAAGAAATCCTCACATCATATTACCCATGATAGGACAAGGAACATGCCAAGGTGAAACATATCACCTATCACTAAAACCTGCACCAATCTATACATGAACACAAGCATCAAATCCAAATGATAACAAATGACTTTGAGTGACTGCCACACTCATACCAAATTGGAATAGCAACCACAGTAAGTTGCTAGCTCATCCAAACTATCCATACCTCAAACCAGGGTAAGAAAACTATCATAAGTAGAACTTCATACTATCAACATAACAACCCAAATTCTGCAAACAAGTCCATGTATATCCACCATCCTGCAAAAGAAGGCTCCAAGGTAACAACACACATAGACATGTTCAAGTATGGCCCTAAATGGTGTTGTCATTGATGTCAACATACTCCTGTTGCATTGATGTCAAGAATTGGATGAGTTATGTGCTGAGGATATTGAGAAAATTAGCCCCATCAGAAACAGAGAAGAATAGTGAAGATAGTGAAGTTCTATGAAGCAAAGATCTCTAACAGTTGAAGATCAGAGTATGCACATCAAAGGGTTTATAGATATGTGTCTGAAGGTGCTCCAGTCAAGATTTCAGAGGTTCGCATGAAGATTTGAAGAAGTTATGGCCATATGAGTAAAACTAGTTCTAGCAGTTGTTCAGTGGTGACAGAGTGGCACAAATAGGTCTGGTGAGATTTGGAAATACAATATCATGCTCTGTGGATCTAGTGGCATGTTTGGGAAGCTAATTTGAATTAACAAATCGATTGGCTCATAGTTTGGAGGTTCACAAGTGATTCTTCTAGTGTGACAATGATGACTGACTGTGTTCATGAGGTTCCAGATGAAGATGCAAATGATTATAGTAACCAAAAGTGGTGCGAATGTTCTTGGTGATTCAAGCAAGCTTGTGGAAGTCTCCAATTTGTGTCCAGTTCGTGTTGTTGGTCCACATTGAAGATTGAGCTTGTAATTGAAAATTTACCTTTGGGAAATAGTGTTCTTCCCAGTCCTGGCCGATTGGATGATTTGCACATGTTGTGAATGATCTTGAAGGTGCTTTACGAAGCATAGCGTGTTCCTTGAAGAAGATTGAAGTCCCAACTACGTGTGGCTGACAGTGTAGTAATGTGCAAGAAGTTTTTGTAACAAGTCAAGTTGTATTTTTGTAATTGCTCTGTAATAAAATAAGTGTATGTTGTGCCGACTTTGATGATCATTCCAAAGTTGATGTCATATATAAATAAGAGTTGCGAAGTCGTTTCAAATTGGATCTGAAGTGGTCATAATGAGAAGGTGGTAAGGGAGAGGAGTGAAAAGTAGAGCATAGGTGTTGAGCTTTAATGGAACTGATTGAAGCATAGTGAAGATGCTAACTTCTAGTTCAAGTTTGTAATACTTATTCTCTTCGATAGATAGGGTGTCTCCTGTAGGCAGTGGGCTTCTTGTGAGCAGTGTGCTCAGGCAGTAAGCCCTAATTGGTAGGTGCCATTTTATTCTTCATATTCTTTTAACAGAGAATATAATCTTAGGTTAGTCACCCCATGGTTTTTCCCTTAACTGAGCTTTCCACGTTAAAATTTTGGTGTTATTTGTGTTGAGTTTGTTTTTGCTCTTGAATTATTGCATTATGCTTTCATGATTGAATCTTTGATATGCTGTTGAAATACAAGAAGGTATTAAGTGAATAAGGAACAAAATTTTTGTGACAACTGATTCACCCCCCCTCTCAGTTATCTGTCCTTAAATCAACAAGACATATGATTAAAAACCTCAAAAGTAACTCACTGCAGTAAAGTGTAACCAGTCCAAGAGAGGTGCACCTCTCATATAGAACACATATACCTTATGGAACTCCCACTACACAGGTAATGTCAAATCTGAAATCAAGATCACAACATTAACAAGTCCTCATATAGAACTTCACATAGAGGATGTGGCTAATTCCTCTATCATACTGTCAAAGAAACATATAATGATATGTAAAATACATCTCTCATTACCAATCCAAATAACTCTCCCAAGTCCTCCAAACCAATGAAGAAAGAGATCAAGGAGCTACCAAACTGTTGTAAAAAAAATAATGAAGTACAAACAACACATGACTCCATTCAAAAACCTCAACTCCATAAACATAAGAACCTTTAGGAAGAAGAGAATATACCAAGAAAGAGAGAACTTGCAAATCAAACTGTGTCCTTATACCACACTAACATGTGCCAAATTGTGTAAAGTAAGATCTCCTTCAACACTTCCAAACTAAAAGGATAACAACATCTAACCATTCAAATTATAATGAAACACGGCAGAAATAGATGTAAACCTCTCACAAAAAAGTAGATCAAACTAGCCAAACATTCCCATAACATAAGGGAATATGCCCAATGCCACTAACCATCTCTTGTACCTCTCCTAACAAATCCTCAGAACTAACCCAAGTTCAAGATTACAAGGAGAGCAACGAAAATACATAAAATCATGCATCTACTTCTCAATAAGCCCTCAGAACTCAACTTTCAAGACTAATGCACAAGAGAAGACAAGATACATATAAAGAATGCATCTAATAATCAGACAGACAACACCTCTTAGATCATTTACCTGTCGAGTAGACCAAGAGTGGGATACAAGATTGTCCTGTGCATACAACACCAAGCAATATAAGCTTTCAATAAAGACAACTTTCTCATCAGGTCTATGATGGACTCACATCCATTTCCAGGTGTAGGATCCTCGGTCTTTACTATTGAAAAACTTCCATAACAAGTAACCATTTCAACACATATCTCTTAAGTACAAGAGATTTCCAGCCTAACCCAAGTCTCTCTAGTATCCATGAGCACTTCACCAATCAATCCATGCCAACTTCAAATGCAACCTGCAAAATCATGAAGCTCCAAGCAAATGATTAATACTCAAAACCAAAGAGAACTACATCCTCTCCAAAGGAAGAACAATAACACCTTTACCAAAGACTCTAAGGGTCCTCCATGAAACAAGATGTTAAAACCTCTTCAAATCACATGATTATAATCATATCTTGCCAAAGCTCCCACTGAACCATGATACCGAGCTATACATGGCAACAAGATAAACATCAAACCATCACTATCAAAAGCTCCCATTGAAATATGTAACAAAGCTATCCATGACATCATGATAACCATCTCCTAAATGAAGATCATCCATGGCCTCAACAATCAAAGAAAACCACTGTAATGACAACAACTCCCAAAAGGTCAAGTAAACCATAATCTCCAAACTAAGAAGATAGAACACAGCATGTAATTGCACTAAACTCCCACTAAAAGTGATAATGAGTTGTATACATGCTATCATGACCTACATCATTACCAAAACTCCACTAAAAGTGAACATAGCTTTTCATGCACCATAACTTACTGCTATAGATTCTAATGAACAACTATATCAGATAATCCAAACCATCCTTCTATCTTACTGCAATAAACATACCAATGTAATCAAGGTGACCAAGAAGAGGCCAACCAAATAGAATCATCATTAGACAATTTGCAAGATCTGCACGCATGCAACATCTCAAAGGAGAAAAACATGGTCAGTGCTCCAATCTCAAAGAACTGAAAAAATGGATTCAACCCCACATCAGTAACATGCAGAACAAAGATAACCAGGAATAACATGTAGATTTCTAAGACTCAAACACTAGCATCAATGCTAGACCTAATTTGCCAAACAAATCCACATAAGAGTAACCATAGATCATAAGAACTCATTAAGCAGCCCTACAAATCTGTAATTGTTTCCATCCAAAATTTTCTAAGAGTCTGAACATAATCTTTCCACAGATCTACAAACCATAGATTTTTGTTAACATGTAAAACCTACAAAAGCATCTCTTTGTAAATCTGAAACCACTTAAACATCCAAATATTCACACCATACATGCCATCTGAAATAATGAAATATCATAGTTCTACAATTCCACAGCTTTTTGAAACAGGAAAACTATAAAACCTACATATCCAAAATAACATGAATATGAACAAGGAGGAACCAGGTTGTTTAGGAGTTTCCATATCACAAAAAAATACCGACTCCACAACCCACATGCAACCGGTGGAAAATCATCCAATGCTTTCATGTAACCAATGGCTAAACCCATGAATCCAACATAAGCACTGCATACTATAGTCCAAAAAATAAATGTTCTTCCATGTAACCAGGGAACCAAAATCAACCGCCCAACATGAAAACTCATTCGCTTCACATGACCACAAAGTAAAGGAACATAACCACCATACAAGAGGATACTCACATATTGCCAAACTAGAGCTCCAGATCTCTACCACAAGATCAATTCCATGAAGATCCATAACCCTGAGCCTCAAGAGCCCACCATAGATTCCATTGACAATATCCATCCAAAAGTTAGATACCATGGCTTCCAACCTCATAGATCTACAAAACAATGCCAACATACAGAACATCCACTGCAACCCAAAAAACCTCCAACATTCTACAATTCCTTCCAAGAAATTCACAAGCTTTACAAGCTAAATTCAAAAATGGAGGAATACCCATAACCAAATTACCTTGAATCCATCACATAAAAGCGCATGCCAGCAACATGCAAGCCCATTCAAGTACATGCAACCGCATTCAAGCAACATGCAAGCACATGCAAGCCATGGAACAACCTTAAGCTCTGATACCGATTGTTGGAATAAACAAACAATCTCTAATCCAATTGTTAATCATCAAATCACCAAGATATGATACCAATTGGTGAGATACAAGGCTTTGACTACTACAATATAGAAATCTTAAAATTATATGCAAATATGAAAATAAGTTTGCTTAATCCTTGAAATACCATGAAATAATTCAACTTCTTTATGATGCTAAAATCAGCCACTCTAACATGCTTGATAAAACCACCTTAAATGAACTTATAATAGCAATAACATCACCATAAGATAGCAGTAACAAAGAGGCACAAATCAGCAACATAAGAATGCAAGATCTCACAACACAAGGTAGCAATGGAACAAAAGAATAAACACATAACATAGTGTTTACATGGAGAAACCCTTGCGGGAAAAAACTCCACCAAGAAGAGAGGCCCAAGTTGTATTATCTTCAAAACAAGATTACAATACATCCACTTCCAATCTCCTCTTCATTCTTTAATCCAGCAGCACCTGTGTACAGAAAATCTCTCACTCAACCTGTTACCTACAAGCAAGTTTTCCTCTCACTGTTACTCCCCCAAACTTCACTCTCAAGTCTCATATTTATAAAAATGAGTACCCACCAAAGAAATTTGTGGGCGATGGACAAAATCCAACTTTTCTATCTTGGGATACTCCAAAATCATCTTCTTACAGATTCCCTTACACTTGTCATAAGCATCTTCCCAATATAGGCACCTAGAACCAAGAATAGGAACTTACAAGACAATAATTGTTGTCATAGAATCTCTTACACCTTATGACAATTGTAAGTTGTCATAGATGCTCTTACAAACTTATGACATGTGTCATAACAACCCAAAAATACATTTCCCTAAGATAGGCACCAAGATTCTCCACCTCACCTCATTTACTATTTATCGAGATTCCTTGAGCAGTAAAAGTAACTCTGTAACAAACTGTCGGTGAAACTTATACATCCCTTATGGGTAATTACAAATTACAAATAATAAATGGAATAAATACAATATTGGGATTTACAAGGTTAATGGCACTTTATCCCAACAAAAAGTCCTCTAGGTTTACAAAAACAAGGCATCTTGGAACCAATACAACCTACTTGTGCGTGAAAAGTCCTTGGCTTAGGTCAGAATACACAAAAGGATAAGACCTTAAGTACTAAGTGTCCTTCAAGTAAGGAAGTAGTGTCCTCTAATGCTACACAGATAGACGAGGAAAGTGCCATCGATAACTTCATTAACATTTATGACTATGATAGTGTCCCTACCCTTGAACCCGATCATAACATTTGCATCCTTAAATCCATTCAAAATCTTAACTCAAATCATGACCCTTTACCCCTGGTTCACCCCCAACTCATTGATTGGGATGAAAAGGGACAACCACAACTAGATGTGTTTCAAAATTATGAGGCAATCATAAACTTTCTGGGAGCACGAGAAGACATACCTCTTGGGGATCATAAAGTAGGTTTCATCATAGAACTCAACAGTGCAACTTACTTCAGAGAAGGTGCCAAGCCTTTCAATCATAAAATTATTGAAAATATAAATAGGTCTTCTAGTGAAAACCCTTCTGTGACGCTATTAGATCCAGAAAAAGTAAAAATAAATGATGTATCCAAGGGTGAAAACCTCTCTGAGGTGCCTGAGGATGGAAGGCTTAACACACTTCCCCTAGCACAATATTATGAAAAATCATCTATGTTGGTGGAGAAGGCAATACCCGCAAATCTGGGCATAGAAGAAAAACCAAGGATAATTCATCTAGCAGAATCATTGATGTCTGAAGAGAGAACACAGCACATACAGTTTTACAAGGAAAGATGAGTCAACTTTGCATGGTCCTATGCAGACATGCCAAGACTTGATCTAGATTTAGTAATGCATCACTTGTCTTTGCTACCGGGGGCAAAACTTGTTAAGCAAAAGTTGAGAAAAATGCACCCGCATGTCACTCTATTAGTAAAATCCAAATTATAAAAGTCGCTAGATGTGGGATTCATAAGACCTGTTGACTATGCTGAGTGGATTTCAAACTTAGTACCAGTTTCAAAACCTAATGGGAGTGTTCGTGTTTGCACAAATTTCAAAGATTTAAACAAAGCTTGTCCTAAAGATGATTTCCCACTTCCAAACATCGACGTGATAGTGGATTTGATAGCAGGGCACAAAATGTTATCCCTCATGGACAGTTTCTCAGGCTACAATCAAATTAAAATTGCTCCTGAAAATCAAATTAAGACATCATTCACTAGTCCTTGGGGAACCTTCAGTTGGAATGTCATGCCCTTTGGGTTGAAGAACGCCAGAGCTACATACCAACATGCAATGACCACTATCTTTCATGACATGATGCATACATATTTGGAAGACTATGTGGATGATTTGTTGGGAAACTCCTACACCAGAGCTAGACAAAATTTTCACAAGATTAGAACAATACAAGGTCCGGTTGAATCCAAAGAAATGTGTTTTCGGGGTAACCTCTGGGAAACTCCTTGGATACATTGTCTCATCTAAAGGAATTGAAGTTGATCCTACAAAAGTAAAAGCTATACTTGAAATGCCTCCACCAAAGAATATCAGTCAGCTGTGATCACTGCAAGGAAAACTCCAGTCTATCTGCTGCTTTATAGCACGACTTGCAGATAAATGTCAACCATTTTAGCATCTTCTACGCAAGAATGTTCCATTCAAATGGGATGACAAGTGTGAACAAGCTTTTCACAAAATCAAAGAATACCTGATAAAACCACCAGTACTAGTGCCTCCTATAAATGACAAGCCTTTGCTCCTCTATATATCCACAACTACCACAGCACTGGGGGCACTTTTGGCACAACATGACTCTGAAGGAAGGGAACGTGCAATATATTATATCACTCATACTCTAGTGGGATATGAGCTCAATTATAGTCCTATTGAAAGAGCGTGTCTTGCCATAGTTTTTGCCTCATAGAAGCTGCGACATTACATGCTTACATATCAGGTGAAGCTCAGCAAAAATTGATCCTCCCAATACCTCTTGAACAAAGCAGCACTCATAAGACGACTGGCTACATGGGTTATGATTCTTAGTGAGTTTGATATTGAGTACATGGAAATAAAAGCAATCAAAGGACAAGCCATAGCGGATCAACTCGCTAATGCTCCTATACCTAATGACCATCCTGTTATTATAGAATTCTCTGATGAATCAATCTTCAACATGGAATCTACACATCTTTGGACATTATATTTTGATGGCTCCTTCACACAAATTGGTCCTGGTGTTGGAATTTTCTGTGTTACACCGTAAGGGGGTTGTATACCTAAAGCTTATAAGATACAGTTTCCATGTACCAACAATATTGCAGAATATGAGGCATTACTTTCTGGGCTCCGTATGGCTGTGCAATGGAAAATCCTAGAGTTGCGTGTCCTTGGTGACTCTCAACTAGTGATCAGACAAGTTAATGATGAATATAAAACAAAAGATGAAAAAGTGATGCCTTATAAAAGAATGGTGGATGATTTCAAGGCCTATTTCACATCAATTTCTTTTGAGAAAATCCCCTGAGGTAGAAACAGAGTTGCTAATGCAATGGTAACAATTGGTTCACTTGTGGAAATGCCAAGCAATGTTGCCTACTGTGAGTTCTTGGTAGAACCTCTTTTTCAACATGCTTACAATATACCGCAATATGAAATGATCTGTCTTATAGTTGGTCCTAATTCTCAATGGTATGGGAATATTTATACCTATCTCCATGATAACATCTTGCCATCCGACCTATCCAATAAATCCTGTAAAACCTTTATCTGTCAAGCCTCCCATTATGTAATCTTAGCCGATACCCTATACCACCAAGGTCTTGATGGTACTTTACTCTGATGTCTTGAGCATGATGAAGTCAACACTGCTTTATGAGAAATACGTGAAGGTATATGTGGGGCACATTCTAGTGGTCCTACCTTAGCCAAGAAACTCTTGCGTATGGGTTTTTATTGGCCTACAATGGAAAAGGATGCTTATCAGTTTGTTAAAAAATGCAAGTAGTGTCAAAAACATGCAGACTTGGTACATGCTCCTGCACAAGAATTGTAGCTGCTTGCTACACCGTGGCCCTTTTTTCACTGGGGACTCGATCTTGTGGGCAAAATCCATCCACCATCATCCAATGGTCATAAGTTCATTCTCATTGCCATAGACTACTTAACGAAATGGATTGAAGTTGTTCCCCTCACCCACATCACTGGAAAACAAATAGCCACTTTCATACTGAATTATATCATCTGCCGTTATGGTGTTCCTTCATCCATTTTCATAGATAACGGTCGTCTGTTAAAAAATCAGGATGTTTGTGAACTCTGTGAGAAATTCCATATACATCATTTTTCTACACCTTACTACCCTCAAGGTAACGGCCAAACTGAGGCCTCTAACAAGACCATTCTCAAAATTCTTAAAAAGACAGTCAATGAAGTTGGTCGAGATTGGCATGTTCAACTGAATCCTGCCTTATGGGCTTACCGCACGAGTGTTTGCACTCCCATTGGCGCTACCCCATATGCCCTTGTATATGGATCTAAAGCCATCTTGCCCATCGAGGTTGAGTTACCTTCTTTGCGAGTCCCCTTGTGCAATCAAATTAGTGATGAAGACTACTAAGTTTCCTGTTTGCAGGAATTGGAACTACTGGATGAACAAAGACAAACTGCTTTCAATCATCTCAGAGCATACCAGCAACAAATGTGCCAAATTTATAACCATAAAGTGAAACCACACACATTCGAGATTGGGGATCTTGTCCTTTGTGAAAATCCTTGAAATCAACAAGACAAAGAAAAGAAGGGCAAATTTGAGCCTAACTAGTTGGGTCCATACGTTATCACTACTGTGTTGATAACTGAGAGGGGGGGTGAATCAATTATCTTAATTATTTGACTTTCTTTTCTTCTTTAATAATTAGTGCAGTATCAAAACATATAAGCATACATGAAGAAATAAATCAACACACATAACACAAGGATTTTTATGTGGAAAACCCTGTTAAGGGAAAAACCACGGGGTGACTAACCCAAGATTGTATTTTCTATTAAAAGAATAGAAGTACAAAATGACACTTGCCAATTAGGGCTCACTTCCCGAGCACACTGCTCACAAGAGGCTCACTGCCTACAATAGTTTATACAAAGAAACCAGGTACTTGAACTGATGAGAAGCATCCACATATGCTGAGATTCAGTTTTGGTTAGGCTCAATATACTGATCTACTGCACTTCATTCTTCCTCTGCCTTAGGACTTGTATTGCTACTTCCACACTGCTCTCTGCTTTTCTTCGCACTACACACCACACCATGCACCCCTTCACATTGAAATCCATCTAGTATATATATCCGCACCAAGGATTTCAACATCTTTCTAGTCGGCATCTGGAATACTCAAGATTTTCCCAAACTCTTGTCTGTCGACTAAATCCATACTTACTAAGTGATGCGTATCAAAAAGATAGTTATAGGAGTCATCAATCATGTTGGCCAACCATGAATGATCCCTCAAGAAACTTGATCTCCATCAATTCCTTATCCGGATTAAGGTCTGATGCTCTGCTGGTCAGTTCTTCCTCAGTCTACTCTGCCAGACAGGAACCCAACACTTAGGTGCTCATATCTTTTCAGTCTTTCATCACCAGAGGCTCAATCTCTAGAATGTAGCAGTCATGGTATTCCTCTTGACTTCCCCAAGTCCGTACTTTGCTGAGATACTTCTTCTAAGAGATCCAGACCTGATTGTTGAACCTTGCTGCATGCTCTGTTCTTGCTTACCAGACCAAAACACTCTTCAATCTGACTTCTGGTATAGACATACTATGTGTTGCAAATGAGTGGGATGGACTTTATTGCTATCAATGACAACACTCATGAAGCCACACAGTGTCTCTTGCCAACAATCTCCCCCTTTGGCATTGATGGCAACACTTAGTGAAAAATGACTAAGTGTTATAACAAACTCCCCCTGTGCTGATGCTCTATCTTATGTACACTTGTATTGGAGCTCCCCCTTAGCTGGATTCCATATATTTCACTACTCCTCGCTCCCCCTTTGACATCAATGGCAAAGGGTAGAATCCGCACACCAAAATTTCAAAGATCATCCTATTCATAGCCGCATAAGTATATATACAAGTTTATACTTACATATACTTAAGTATATCTGCAAAAGTTGTCTTCAACTGGACAAATTCTGTTGCCCAACTCTGCTTCATCTTGTCCAAAATTGAGATGTGACCACTCAACAGGAATGCAAAAGCTTCTGCCCTCTTTAGATCTGTCGGATCACTAGTCTGGGCTGTGGTCTAAGCATCATTTAGGGCCTCATGCATGGCCTCTAACTTAGGGATAATTATCCCTCTAAGTTCACCCATCCTACTTATTATATTCTTCCTTTCCTTTTCAAGTTTCTTTAGTTCATTTAGAATGGCAATAGTCTGACATTCTTGGTTTATTATGGATGTGGTGAGAGGATCAAAATTCTGAGATAAACTTGACAGTTTACCCTCTTGTTCTTTCACTTTCTTCTCAATACCCTTTGTCACTTTAGACCAGGATAGACAAAATTTATATATTTCTCCACCATCTTTAAGAGCATTTTCTAAGCTCTTTATCCCAATATCCATATTTCTCCTATCATTTGTTATTAGCCCTTGTACTTCGAAGAATCTCTTTCCCAAAAACTCTTTTCGGACTTTATCTTTTGTTGACTTTTCCAAAGAATCAAAATGTGTGCTAATTGAATTAATAAGAGATTTCAAGTTACCGGATGAAGAGGCCAAAAGATCCTTCTGGAAGAATGGCATGATCTTCTCCAACGCACCGGATGCAATCTCTATTAGCTCACAGTCTTCCATGTGAGACTTTAGAAGCTTTTCTTTTGCCTTTGCTTGGGCAAAGGATGCTATCTTCATTGTCTGAACCGGGGAGAGGGAATCAAAATTGAATGGTCCTTTAAATAGCTCCGGTTCATCTAATTCCATCATTTCTTTGGTCAAGAAATCTTTAACTATTTCTGCAGTGTCTCTTGCTGGAGACAGAGTCTTCTTTCCTTTTGCAGCTTCAGAACTGTCATCTGGGGTTTTCTCTGTTTGGTCTTTTTCTCTTCCCTTGACCTCTTCTTCTTGACTAATTTTCTCATCTTCTCTTTCTTCTCCTTCAGTTTCGGAGTCAGCAGGGGGATCTAGAGAGAGAGAGATATTTGCTTCTTCATGGACTCCCTCTTCTAGAATAAAGGAATCCAAGTCCTTAGTCCTCTCCTCACTTATCTCCTTTGGATCTTCTGCATTTTTCTCAATAGGTTCATCATCTATGTCTTCTATAACAGGGAGATTGAATCTCATGAAGGCATTCCGGAGGATGTCTTCAATTTCTTTTGCCACTTTGTCAATCTCTCCAAGCATAAGCTAATTCATTCTTGCTTTGCTCTGAAACTCATCCTTGCAATCCTTGAAGATCATGTTCATTTGTTTAGGAGTGATGAAGGGATAGAGCTGAATAGCTATTTGTTCTCGAATCTTCAGGTCCTTTGCCTTAGCATTGTTCTTTCTTATTTCAAGTTCCTTCTCTAGGCTTTTGGGAATTAAGGAGATGATTTCAATGAATGCTTTGTTATAGATGTTTAGATACCTGACTGTAGCTTCTTGCAAGATCTTCTGATCAGCTTCACTATAATCATCATAAAATTCAGTCATTGGTTGCAGGTTCCCATCCACAATGATTGATTTGATGACATCATCAATGGAGAGAGTAGGCCTTTCAACAAATTCTTCTGCCTCTTCTTCCTTGTTCTTGTAGGCAGATGATTCCACATAAGTTTTCTTTGTCTTTTTCATTTTCTTAACCTCCTCATCTGTCTCTGTTTCTTCATCATCCTTTTGACTTATATAGGATCTTGTAGCCTTGGTTTTTGTTCTCTTTTCTCCTTTTTCGGATGTCTTGGCTTCTAGTTTTGAGGCTTTTTGGCTCTTTGAGGTGGCAGGTGCAGAGCTTTTGGAGGATCTGGTTCGGGAGGGGGCTTGCACTAGATTAGTTTCTTTCTCTGCTTCTTGTCTCTCCTTCTCAGCTCTTTCTAATTTCTCTCTATTTGCATCGATTGCTTCTTTGGAGATGCCAAATCTTTTGGCAACTTCCTCTACTTCTCTTATCACTTTTCTTTTTATCTCCAGTTGTCTTAGCTCAACATGAATTTTCACACTTAACTCTTGGAAGGTTCCAAACCTTTCTACCTTAGGGTCCTTTGGTTGACTTAGCAGGTGTTGGATATGCAGCTCTAGGATTTTCTCATCAACCTCATACCCCATTGGCATAATCCAGACTATCTTTGGCTCCACTGCCTCCATTAGGCATTGATCAGTGTCCACCATAAAGCACACTGTATCCTTGTATTTCTCAACCAATGATTGGGGGATTCTTTCTCTGGCCTGCATCATACTTTGAAAGTTCTTGAAGTATCCCCAGAGTGATGTACTTTGAGCCTTGGCATCACCAAGCCCATACATGTAATCTCTAATTTGTATGGCAACCAGTCTGTCATTTTGCCATACCCAACCACTGGATCCGGGGAGCTCATTCATGTAGTAAAAGAAGAGACATAATATCAGGCTACCATATTTGAATGGGTTCTTCTTGTCCTTTTTGATCTTTTGCAAGTTTTCCAACAGCTGGCTCAGAAGAAGCTCACAAAGATCACAATCAACATTTTTCCTTAGCATTTCATATGCAGTATATATAGCAGTTCTGGATATTGAATTCTCCCTGTTGGAGTGATAGATTTTGTAACCAATTATCATAGAGGCAAATTTGATATCCAGATCTATGATGTCCTCTACTGTCATTGCCCTCTTATCAAATTTTGATCTGGTAGCCTCACTTACAGTTTGGTTTTTAACTGATTTGAGAGTAGGCAACCCATTGGATGAGTGTAATTCAGTTACCACCCTAATGGCATCTTTTGTGATCTTAAACGGCTTTATCAACCACATGAAGTTGTCATGCATTCTGCTCAGAACATACCTGACCCATTCATCTTCTGCAAAACAGGGGAAATGAATGCACAATCCAAAATGCTTGTCTCGGATGGCCTTGTACTAAGGTTTGAGTTCAAATGATTCATCTATTAACTGCTTGTGATAGATATCCATCAGCTTGGATTCCCCAAATTCCTTAATATTCGCATGAATGTATGCCGTAACATCTTCTACATGCAAAACCCCATGCAGAATGCCAGAGAAGGCGCCTAAAGGATCAACTTCTAGAGATTTGTAAGGGTGTTTCTTGAACTTAGGGCGCGGCCTATCAGTAATTTTGACAACATTTAGAGTAGCCATCTTTCAAAAGATTTAGATAGAGATGTTCAAAAGCAGAAATACCTTTTTATGCTTCTAGGGTTCACGAAATGAGTTGAAAAGATCGCCGGTTGAATCAAATTCCACGGTTGATCCTTGAGAGAGTTGAAGCAATCTTGTTGCAGAGCTCTTTCTTCCTTCTTCTCGAATACAAATGTGCAAATGATGAACAAAAGAACCCTTTTTATTTCTGTGCAAACCCTAATTCCATTTTGCAGTAAATGCACAACTTTAGTTATTTCAGTTGCCTTGTTCTCCTTGTCCAGAGAGATCTTTTCGGATCACTAAGATGTACTTAGAGTTATTCTCGGTGATTATTGAAAATCTATCTACCTTTCTCCAATCATTCCATTTATCCGCAGATCGAGATATTTGAATTTTAAATCATACCGGATCTAACTGTGGGAATCCTGCTTTTACCAGATGACTGTTAAACCGGATCAATCTTGGATGCTTAACCTCTTGAAAACTTCTTACGGATCTTCCATATCTTTACCAAGGCTTATTTAGATATTTCTTTGAGAACCCTTTAATCCACAACTTTCCATGCGCCAATTTCAGGCACCAATTGACTGGCTGGGGGAATTTGTTTTCCTTTTGGACTGCCCCTGAGCCAGAGCTCATCTATTTGGTTTCTGGAAGGAATATCAACACCAAATTCTAGTGTGGATCCATTCCTAACATTTTCTGTACTTCTCTTTACCCAGATCTTGTTCATCTCCCTTTGAACTTCATCCACATTCACTTTTTCTTTTCCTTTGTATTGATTTTGATTATGATGCACTGGACCCCTTTTCTCCTGATTCTTACTTCTGTAGAATTTGGCAATATGACTAGATCTATTGCAATTGTAGCAAACAACATTTCTTTGCATATTTGACTAATATCCTCTTGATCTGCATTGATTAGCCATATGTCCCATTCTATTGCATGCAAAGCATCTACCATTGAATGAATTGTTCATTTGCATATTTCTACATTCATGAGATTTGTGACCATACCTTTTGCAGTTAAAACACTGTCTGGAGAAGGATGAATTAGTCTGATTCATTCTTCTTCTGCACTGATTTGCTTTATGACCGAAGTTATTGCAGTTGTGGCAGTATCCATTGAAGGATGGATATCTTTGAGCATTTGGTTACCTTACCGAAGGTCTTCTAGGCCTGTTCCTTGGATTTCCTGATCCAGAGTTCTTCTGACCAGATCCAAAGCTTTCCCCTTTTTCATACCCCAAGCCTTGCTTGTCATCT
This sequence comes from Cunninghamia lanceolata, assembly GCA_027924645.1. Taxonomy (NCBI): domain Eukaryota; kingdom Viridiplantae; phylum Streptophyta; class Pinopsida; order Cupressales; family Cupressaceae; genus Cunninghamia; species Cunninghamia lanceolata. The sequence goes on from BSBN01001254.1 coordinate 2,991,270, forward strand.
ACCCTCTTTTGGCTTTCAAGAAGAATTTCAAGTTGAGCAAAGCTTATCTTGAATTTCTCTTTGTATTCATTTGCTGTTTGAAGATACCTTTTAAGAGTGTCTATCTGATTCTCAAGTTGTTCTTCATTGTCTCTAGCTTCTTCAAGATCAGATTCCAGATGCCTGATTATTCTATCCATTTTGTGGCAGTCTTCTGACTTCTCCTTGAGAGATTGTTTTAGATTATCTTCACTTTTTCTTTTCTCTTCAATTTCTTGGGTGAATTTCATAACTCCTGATTCCATTTCATGTCTTACCATAATGACTTCTTTTGATAACTTCTCACATAACTTGGTTTTATCATTCAGATCTTCATTAGTATCATTGGCTTCACTTTAACTTGCTAATTGTTGAAGTAGTTCCTTTCTTTTCTTCATTGAGATACTTAATTTTTCTTTGAGTTCATTTATGAAATCATCAGCTTGTTTGAGTCTTTCCTTTAGGTTATTAACTTCAGAGTGAGATTGATCAAGATCATCTAAGGCAGATTGAAGTTGTTCTCTCATACCATACATATCCATTGAGATTCCCAGATCTTCCTCAAGTTGTTAGGCTCTGTTAGGAGGAACTTAGCTCTGATACCAATTGTTGATAACTAAGAGGGGGGGTGAATCAGTTATCTTAATTATTTGACTTTCTTTTCTTCTTTAATAATTAGTGCAGTATCAAAACATATAAGCATACATGAAGAAATAAATCAACACACATAACACAAGGATTTTTACGTGGAAAACCTTGTTAAGGGAAAAACCACAGGGTGACTAACCCAAGATTGTATTCTCTATTAAAAGAATAGAAGTACAAAATGGCACTTGCCAATTAGGGCTTACTGCCTGAGCACACTGCTCATAAGAGGCTCATTGCCTACAATAGTTTATACAAATAAACCAGGTACTTGAACTGATGAGAAGCATCCACATATGCTGAGGTTCAGTTCTGGTTAGGCTCAATATACTGATCTACTACACTTCATTCTTCTTCTGCCTTAGGACCTGTATTGCTACTTCCACACTGCTCTCTGCTTTTCTTTGCACTACACACCACACCATGCACCCCTTCACATTGAAATCCATCTGGTATATATATCCGCACCAAAGATTTCAACATCTTTCTAGTCGGCATCCGAAATACTCAAGATTTTCCCAAACTCCTATCTGTCGGCTGAATCCATACTTACTAAGTGATGCGTATCAAAAAGATAGTTATAGGAGTCATCAATCATGTCGACCAACCATGAATGGTGCCTCAAGAAACTTGATCTCCATCAATTCCTTATCCGGATTAAGGTTTGATGCTCTGCCGGTCAGTTCTTCCTCAGTCTACTCTGCCAGACAGGAACCCAACACTTAGGTGCTCATATCTTTTCACTCTTTCATCCATAGATGCTCAATCTCTGGAATGTAGCAGTCATGGTATTCCTCTTGACTTCCCCAAGTCCGCACTTTGCTGAGATACTTCTTCTAAGAGATCCGAACCTGATTGTTAGACCTTACTGCATGCTCTGTTCTTGCTTACCGGACCAAAACACTCTTCAATCTGACTTCCGGTATAGACATACTATGTGATGTGGATGAGTGGGATGGACTTTGTTACCATTAATGACAACACTCATGAAGCCACATAGTGTCTCTTGCCAACATGCTGTGTATGTATCAGGGGCATACCAGTTATCTACTCCAGAAAGTGAATTGCTCAGTGATCCCATCAACAGTATGTATATTCGCAAGTTTTATACCTGAGTACTTCAGAGAGTACCCTCTTTTTAAAAAGTCTTGAAAAAATACAAATAAAATTGAAAAAAGTCTTGAAAAAAATACAAAAAATAAAAGAACATCCTAAAAAAATGTAAAGAAAAATTAATCCGTTCAATGGTGAAAACCACTTCAATGGCGACTTGAGCAAGTGACATGGTGAAAATTGAGAAATCGACACCATGTGCAGGGGCTTCGCTTCTTTGTCCTTTGGAGCTCTGCTTGATCTTTCCATCCCATTTATCCTCCGCTTCATAATAACCTTTTCACATCCACCATGGATTGTGAATTGTTCGACATTCCCCTCGCTTGCTTGCTTTTCCATGCATATTAAGTTGGTCCTATCCCTCACTGGGGCATTTCCTCGACCTTAATTATGGATTGTGATACTTAATATCTCGCAGTCAGAAAAACCTATCGTCACTGTCTGTCTGCTCACTCACAATTCATCTCATTCCATCAAAACATTCAAAAATACAAAAAAAATCAAATATTCCAAAAAACACAAAAAATTCAAAACATTTTAAAAAAATCAAAACATTCCAAAAACACAAAAAAAATCAAAATATTTCAAAAATCCAAAAAAAAATCAAAACATTCCAAAAACACAAGAAAATCAAAATATTTCAAAAATCCAAAAAAATCAAATATTCCAAAAAACCAAAAAAATCACATATTCCAAAAACACAAAAAAAAAACAAATTCCAAAAATCCAAAAAAATCAAATAACTTCAAAAATTCCAAAAACAATGATACTTTCAAACCGCCACATAGATTTGAACTTGAACAAAATCAAAACCCACCAAGATTGACAATTAAGTAGACATTGCAACATTCCTATCAATTCATCTTTCAAATCCAACCATACGCATAAACTGTGACAAGAATTAGTTCTACATTGAAGCATGATGCCTGTTTGTTTGTCGATCTTTGATTGTTTTATGATTTTATCTTTGGTGGCATGTCTTTTAGCTTCTCAAGGATGTCTTGGACTAGAGAGGCGAGGATGGGACATGTTCACTTGTTTGTTGTCTATTCCTTATTCACAGGATGACTCATCTTAAGACATGGTTATCTAAAATCATCGAGGACCTATGAGTCTAGTGTGGATGAGAGTATTCCTTGTCTAATAGTGTCTTCCATGCAATAAGTATTCAGGTCATCTAATGTCCTTATACCTAGATGCTTATACTTTATTGCTAAATAAAAACGTAAACATTATTTAGGTTGTCTAGACATTTATGTTTTCTAGACGCTTATACTAGTTTGCGACATAATAAGCTCAATGATGATAAAGCACTATGTAATGCACAAGAAGTTTCATCACCTTCATTTCCTTCATATTCCATTTCATCCATCATTTCTTCCATCCATTTCCTTCATCATTTCATTTTTCTTCATGCTCCTAGTCTTAAGGAATAATCAATTGCTTTATCCAACTGATACTTGTCTTCTAATCCAAATATCAAATCAATCAACTTGCTTTTTAACATGGGACTCCAATGCTCCCTGATCACTCAAACCATTAGTTAATCATTGTTTTGCGCTAGCATCAATCTCAATCAACTTAATTAGCTTATCCACCTGGCTATATTGAGCATTTCCATCAATTGTTTAGTTACACCCATCAGTTGTGCATTTTCATCAAATGTACATCTTCGCTTATCAATTGTGCATTTTCATCAAATGTGCATCTCTGCTTAATCACTTGTGCAATATCAATTATCCAATCTTCTTCCCATGATCTATCGAAAGATTAATCTTATCACTGCTTGTTTGATCAATCTCTTGAGGGGGCATATCATCCTTATCATCATCCTTACCAGGATATCCCTGGGGCATGTATTAGTTAATCAATTCTTCTTTTTCTTTGAAACAACATGACAGGCTGCATTGTCTCAAAGAGGGGCAAAATGTAGACACTAAAAATTGCCCTAGAGCCTTTCTTCTAAATTAAATAATTAATTAAATTTATTTAATTATCCCTATCCTAATCTTTCCTCCAAGATTTTTTTTGCTTCGTAAGAGAGATTTTATTAAAATAGTAAGAGAAAAAATTACAAATTGTTGCAAGTATGTGCCTAATCGGTGTTGTCATTGATGTCAACATTACTTTGTTGTCATTGGTGTCAACTATATCCTAATTTGTTATTTGTTTAAAAGCTTTATATGTTGAGGATATTGAGAAAATTAGCCCCTCCAGAAGAATCAGGAAGTAAATAGTGAATCACAGTGAAGACAGTAAGTTGCATACTGAAGAACAGTCCAGAAGATGGCTTCGCATTTCTTGCTGACTGAAGATCTTGGTCTGCAGATTGGAAGTTATTTAGAGACATGTTTGAAGATGCTAAATCCTAAGTTTGATCCTCCGGTATGAAGATTTGAGTTAGTTACATTCACCAGAGTAAAACCTGTTTTTTTTATTATTCACTGGTGCCTGAGAGAAAGTATTTTGCTCAGCATTCCTTCGTATTAAAGTGTTTTGCTCTACGGTTCTAGAGGGAAGTCTGGGATGATGATAAGTGCCTACAATTGCAATGGTTCATGTTTTGGTGGTTCGCAAGCTATCTTTCTTTTATGACAGTTGAAGACAGTGAAGTTCATGTGCTCTGATGTGAAGAATCTCATGGATTAAGTGGTTTGAGTTTGTGCGGTTGCTCTTGGTGATTTCAACATGCTTATGGATACCTCCTAATCATATTCCTACCTTTACATTGGTCCGCGTTAAGGAATTGAGATCGTATTTAAAGATTATTCCCAGATAACGTAGCGTGTAACCAGTCTTAGCCAACTTGGTTAACTCCAGTGATTGCGGAGATCTCTTGAAGATTATAGAAGTGTATTGTGGCATGGAAGATCATGTTTGAGTCCCAACTAAGATGTGGCATGATCCGCACATAGCTATACTACATTTCCTTTGCGTAATTTTGAATTAAGTCAAGACCTATTTTCTAAATGTTTGTAATGCCGACCTTGGAGATTGTTCCAATGGTTGATGGTTGTAATGCTAACCTTGATGATCATTCTAAGGTTGATGAAGTGTATAAATACTTGTAATTGAGTTGTGGAAAAGATGTCCTGGTGCGAAGATGGAAAGATAGGGAAAGAGGTGGAAAGGCAGAGTAGAGCAGAGGAACTATTGTACTTCAATGTATTAATCTCAGACATGAAGAAGATGTTGATCATGGCAGTGAGCCACTAATAGGGTTTAACAGCCCTTAGGGTTTAACAACCCTCATTGTAATCTTTCTAGGTTTAGGGTTGAGGCAGTGAGCCTGCTAGACCTAGTTGTACTTCATGGCAGTGAGCCAACATGTTCTAGGCCGTGGAGTGACCAAGCCTGAACATCAATTTTCAAAGATTGCAATATATTTTGAGAGCTAATCTTCTTCGTGGTTTTTTCCCACCTTGGGGTTTTCCACGTAAAAATCCGTGCCTCTTGTGTTTAATGTTGCATCCGTGTTTAAGTTTCTAATTTCATGCATTCATTGTTTAATCATAATAACTGTGGACAAGTGATTAATGTTTAAGTGCGGAAGTGGTTGAGTTTTTGGGACAACTGATTCACCCCCCCTCTAAGTTGTCCAGCAGATTTCAACACAAATAACTACCACACAAATCTTTCCTCCAAGATTAAATAAATATTTATATTTATTTAAATTTATCCCACCTTTCATCCTATAATTAAATAAATATTTATTATTTATTTAATTATTCATTTATGCCACAAATTAATTAAAATCCTATTTTAATTAATTAAACAAACTTACCATGTCAATCTTTCACTTCTCTCTCTCTCCTTCACATTTCCATTTTCATCTCCTCTTTGATTTCAGAAACTCTCCACAATTCACATCACTTAACTTCAATCAATCTCTCGTTGCATAAATGACAACTTTCCAACTCCTCTTCTCCGAAAGGTCTATAAAAACCCTCTTTCTTCTCACCATTGGGGGGATTTTTTTTTCTAGATTTTTTTATCACACTACCTTACATCTATTCATCATAGCTTCTTGTTGCATTTGTGCTAAAAAATATGAGAGCATTGAATGTGAAAATGAAGATCTTGATGATAGGGAATGATGGAGTTAATTGTCTTTTGAATGCTTATGCTTGGTTTTCTGTAGTTTAAAATTATATTTTATGCATTTGTGTTCATTTAGATGAAACTTCATTGAGGTGATGTTGAAAATAGTTTAATTATGCTTTCATAATATTCATTAGTTTTTCGTTTTCAACGTCAACAATGACTGTATTAAAATTAGACGACAGAAAATAATTCCCTGTTGCAGATCTGTATTGGTGTTTTTTGATAGTGTTTGTAGACACTAAAAAATATCCATGTCTCGATATAACACCTTGTTGACATGACCTTGTGTGTTTTGCCCTAGGTCCTAGGTCATCCAACCTCATCCCACTTACCCCACTCCTAATTCTGTCATAATCACTTAGCTAATTAATTAAATAAATCATATTTATTTAATTAATTTCCCCTTTCCTCTAATTTAAATAAATAAAATATTTATTTAAATTATCCCCTTTCACATGTTTCATAATTCAAATTAAATATTTGAATTATTTCCCTCATCTATCATCACAATCAAACACTTGTCCACCTCCCCATTTGTCTCATGTGGGGTAGTACATCTTGCATTTAATACAACTCACATGTGCTTGAATTAGATTCTTTTCATTTTCCTTCGCACACTTGTCACATGACTACGATTTCTTGAGCTGCAAGGAAACCTAATCGATCCTAGCCATCCATGTCTTCCAAACCCTAATTGATCTTGTCCATCCATTCAAACTAGGTCTTTCCTATAAACCTAGCCTCCTTTAAGCCATTTGCATCATGTTGAGTCCTTGCATACCGTTATGCTGCCAAAATCCTGAACAACCAACATTCAACCATATCCATCAATCTTTCTCTTGCATCCATTTCCATCTCCATCTCCATCTTGCATCTTTCATCATATTGCATCCATCATCTTGCAAGTATCAATCAAGCTGTCATCTTACACATATCATTCAAGGTATATTGAGGATTTGGGTTTGGGTAATGTATGTATTTGTTTCATCATTTCAGCTAATCAAAATTTTTAGTATACATTTTGGCACGCCCGCGGTTGTAACCCTCATTTTTGCAGGTTTGTTGTCAAAATTTTGCTTTTCTCTAACCCTAGGTTGTCGAAATTTGCAAGTTTTGGGGGTGAGCTATTGCAGGTTGTGTCTTAGGTGAAAACTAACATCACCATTGCGATCAAGATGCTGATTCCATGAATTTTGATTGTAAATTTGCTTATCTTTCGTGACTGAAATTTTTGAAAAAATTCAAATTTTTTTTAAGGCAGTAGGTCCGTACGATATGGATCCCCCGCCCCCTCTTTGCTGACTATATCTTTGGTGGGTGATCTCAGGTGTTTGATTTCATTTGATTTTGCAAGTATTTGCTTTGCTTGTGTGTTGTAGGTTGGGGTCAAAAATTACAGGGGTATGCGTCAAGGTGTTTTGAAGCTCATTGCAAATTTTCTTTGGTCGACTGCAAAACACTAGCAATTGGATTGGTCTAGAATCCCTGTCGACTTCCCATTCTACAATGTCACCACCATCTTATTCTCCTCCATTGCCTATTAGAAAACCTTAAGTGATACAATTCCCACCACCTCTTTATCTCCAGGTCGCCGCTGCTATTTCGTCGTCACCACGTTTGGGGCATTCGGTCGCCACCTCTTGTGGCTTATCCACCACTACCTCAGGCTCAGATGCCTTGGTCACCTCCTTGCCAAAGCCTTAGATCCACTGTAGTCACTACTTTTAATCTCCTCTAAAGCCTATAAGGATCTCCCCATCGCCACCAAAATTCCAGCATTCTGTCAACATCTCAACATCACCAGGTCACTCATTATAAACCCTCACCACCACACATTTCAAACTAGTCGCCACCCTATTTTCTTAAGTTGACACCCCTTTTGTTAACCTGTTGACACTTACCTTCCATCACCACCACTGCCAAGACTCCCTGTCACCTCCTGTTCACCTCCACAACCAGTGTTTCAAAATCCATCGCCTCCATTGCAAATCTACCTGCCACCCGCATTGGAGTCGCCCCCTCCTGTAGACACCACTTTCCTCCTGATCTGGTGTTTTAATCGTTGTTGGAACCTCCTACAACGTGTGCCTAAATTCCTAATAGTCTCTGATTATCATCGCCCTACTAACCTGCTAGGGTTTAACGTTTAGCCTTGGTACTTGGGGTATAAATTGTAGGCGGTCACATAAGTAGCTTGGCCCGCGGGGCCCTTGGGAGTTCTTTTATTTTTTGCTCTAGTTTGGGCTCCTGGTCATGAGTTCTTTTATTTTTTGCTCTAGTTTGGGTCTTGGTCACATGAGTGACCAGGAGCCCAACTGAAGACCTTAACTGCTGAAGATAACCGCCAGGCTTTGACATTACATGTGACTAGCATTTCAAAAAATCTTAGCCTTTAACATTAACTACTAGGTACCCTAGTGCCTTCTACATGCCTTAAGAGGGCTAATTTTTTATTTTTATCATAACTTGGCTATACGGAGGCTGATATTCGCAAAATTGGACTCATTGGATAGTTGGGAGAGGAAGCTACGCAGTGGCAGAGAAAGTTTCAGGTGAAAGTGTCATTTTGACCAGTTTTTTCATAGTCAAAGTTGAATCTACATGCAATCTTCAAATGCTCATAACTTTCACATTTTTGATCCAATTTTCGTGAATTTTTTTAAAAAATTGCATAGAATTTCCTAAAGAATCTATTTATGCAACTTATTTTTTTGTATCAGTCCATTTTCATCAGATTTTTATCAGATTTCTCTTTTTCACATAATGGTCTCCTTTGCACTTTTACTTGTTCATTTTTTTGATTTTGTGACTTGTAGGTGACCTCAAGGAGCTAGACCAGCATTCACATCAGCATCTATAGTAGCTTGGGATAGTGAAACAATCAGGTGTATCCATTTCATCATTCATCTCTTTCATTTGATCAATCAATCTTGTTTGCATCACACATTTCAATTTGGGCTCATAAAATGAACATTTGTCTTCATCACACATCAAAATTGGACATAAAATCCACAAGTGTCTTCCATCACACATTTGGACTTGGGATTTAAAAAGAACAAGTGCTTGAATTGTTTGGTGAATTTGCATGAGATTAGTGGTGTGTATGCTCTTCTCATGCGCTTCGTGCGATCTTGAGAATCAAAAACACCTCTTATCCATACATATTCACACCTCACATCTCAATTTATTTAGGGCAATTTACAAGTGCGAGTGTGAATTAAGTGCATGTGTGTATGCTCTCTCCTCGCACCGCAAGGTGATCTTGGAGATCAAAAACACCTCACTTGATTTGCTTTTGTTTACCCTTTCCTAGGAGGCATGCTAGGGGATTTCATCACCCCTAGGGACGACCTCAACCATGTGTTCTGGTGGGGTATATCAAAGGGGGGAGAGCAAAAGCTGTACCTCAATCTAGCCACGTAGTCATTGGGACAGTCTTGGGTCCCTAGGTGATTCCGGACACAAGGTGAAGTGGCATTTGCTTACGCTTATGCCACATCCCTTCAACGGGCTAGTGTTCACAGATTTGGGCCCCTCATACCTTGTGTATATCGGGGACACCCCTAGTTAACCCTTGTGCAACCTAACTTAAGACTTGCCGACCATACCCCACTTGACTAATTCTAGGGCTTGTTGATGTGTCTTCCATGTGTGCTTGTTTAATCATCACCACATTCTTCAAATTCAAAATTCAAAATTTCTCATGTGTCTTGCGTGAGTGAAACATGTTTGTACATGTGTGATCATTTGATTGAACATTGCCACATCAAGCTAAACACCAAACACATAAGACAAGTCATTCAACTCATTTTGCCAACACATTCAAATCCAATCACATTCATCCTAATCATCCATTTTTAGCCACTTCATTCCTAATCATATCCAAGCACCATAATTCAAACCCTAATCATTCCAAACCACCTTCTTTCTAATCAACCCCTAATCATCCTAGTCATCATCCTAATCAATCCAATTCATACAATCTTTTCATTCTTAATCATATCCAAATCATATCCTCCTCATCCTACATCAGCAAATCAACATCATCCTAATCATCCTAGTCATCATCCTAGTAATTACACATCATCCAATCATTCCAAGCCAAGTCACATCCCAACTACTTTTATCCCAATCCAAATCCAAATCAACCCAATCAAAAATCAAGACCTTAGTTGATCATCATCAACCGTTATCCAAACTTGCTTGAGATCATTAGTCTATCTTAAGTAAGTCATCCAATTAAATCAATCCAATCAACCCTCTATTACTTAAGTGTCATTAGTCTACCTTAAGTATAGAGAGCCATTGATCAAAAAACAAAACAAATCAAATCATCCCAAGGTCTTGAAATTTTATCCCAATCACTCCACATCATCACCTACATTTCTCATTTAAACCATTTTCATCCCAATCCATTCATCCTAATCACCCGAATCCAAGTCATCCCACCTTGTTATCCCACATCACCCTTACCATTATCCTAAATCATCCTAGTCACCTAACCTAATAATTCCACCATCATTCACCCTAATTCCTTCAAGTCATCAAATCTTATCATCCTAGTCATATTCGACATCCTAATCATCATCACCATAGTCCTCATCATCCAAGTAAAACCCTAATCATTTCTGGCTATTACACATCATCAAATCTTCATCCAAATCACTCCACATCTACCACTTGTAAACATGGACATGGCATTTCTAAACAAAACCTATGAGAATGATCCTTATGGCACCAAAAGAATGTTTAATCAACTTAGTCAACTTAGGTGGTTATATAGAAAGGAAGAAGATCTTGTGTCACCACAACATCAACAATTCCCACAACATCAAGTCCTAGGCCAATATCAATGATCCCACATTCAATCACAATTCCAACAAGCACATAATCTAAACACTAATGCTGCCACATCCATACCACAAATCACCTTCACTATTCCCAACAACACCACAAACACAAGTGCTTCCATAAGCATACCATCTAATGATCCTAACTCCATTGCCTTCATATCATAATTACTTTCTCAACAAACTTCCAACATCAACCAATGTCCACAACAATCCACCTCACAAAATATGTTTTCACCTACAAATCCTATCACGCCACCTCATCACCAAACATATCCACATGGCAATCAAATGTCCTTACAAGAACAACATGCAAGTCCAAATGGCCCTATGTACATGAACCAAGCAAGCCCAAATTCACTCTTGCAACAAACATCATTGATAGACTTAAGTCATCTTATGCATGACCTAAAATCCTTTGACAAGGGAGAAACCAACCTAGCAAGTGCCTCCTTTGAGTCACCTTCATCATCTAATCATATGCCAACACGTGATCCAACTAGTCCTATCCCAACACCTTTATCAAGCCCTTCATCACCTTCATCACCTTCATCCCCATGTTCCACTAATCCTTCATTAAAAGATTCCATGGAGATACTTTTAGAGAAATTGGTCCAAGGAAATTTGATTGAGCTATACCTGTTCAAAGCATATTCTCCATCTATGTTTAAACCTCGTTGGTATAAAGATGATGAATATTGTGCATACCATAGGTATAGGGGCCATACCATATCCACTTGTGTCTGATTTCAAAGATTAGTCAAGAACCTAGAAGATTGTGGTAAGATTGTCTTGGATAAAACTAATCCCTCTAATTCCATTATCTTTCCATCTAGCCCAAATCCTAATCCTAAGCCTTCAACTTCCACCATTATCATCCATCCACTATATTTCCCATTCACCCATACCCTTGCAAAGGATGTGATCCATTGGCTACTAGCAAGGAATAAAACATTGCCATGTCTTGAGCCTCCCCATGAGTCCTCAAACACTTTATCTAGTCTTCTAACCCTATCATGTGATCTACAAGATATCAAGCTTATTAAAGAGCCTTCCACTTCCATTCAAGAAAACCAAGAGTTGTGTCAAGAGCATGATCCTAAGCATGAAGAAACAATAGCCCTTAAATTTAATCAAGATCAAATCATCCCCATCCAATCTATCCATAACATGTACCTTCTTTATGATCAAGATGATACCTATGAAGAAGCTATCCAGGAGCCACTTGATCTTATCCATCTCCCAACAACTATTCATGAGCAAGCTATCCAAATTCAACCTATCCATAACATTTACCTTCTTTATGATCAAGATGATACCTATGAAGAAGCTATCCATGAGCACCTTGATCCTATCCATAATCCTATAATCCATGAGCAAGACATCCAAATTGCTCCTAGTCATTCTACATCTAGCCCAATCCATGATCCTACACCTTTCACTTGTCATGATGAGACATGTGCCTCCAAAACAAACATAGAAGATCGAACAAATAATTTGGATCCCAATGAACATAAGAAAGATCCTAATGATCCTTCCACATCCACCATTGATCCTATTTCAAATCCACCATATCCTACTAGTCTATCCACATTCATTCATGAGTGTTCTTCTGTAGGACAACAACAACCTTTGTCCTCCACCTCACCCTCTTCATCCAATAACAAGCTCAAGTCTAGTTCCCAAATTACACATAGTCCCGCCGTTGATCGCATGCTCCAAAAAATGAATTATCAAGGCAAAGGCTTAGGCCTTCTTGAACAAGGAATCTTGGAGCCTATACATGTCAAAGTCCCTCCTCCACGCTCATATGGCCTTGGATACACACCTCAACGTCAACAATCAAAAGATGTTGGTAATTCCTCCATTCTTCCTAAATCCACTTCCTTCCATCATAAACCCCATCATACACCCAAAACATGTGTTGCCATTCCACCTCCACCATCCTACAAATGTCAAAAGCATGTGACCATACACCTTCAACCATCAACTTTACCTCCATTGCTTCCAACTCCAAATATCCCTCCATCAACTTTACCTCCACTACTTACAACTCCAAATAACCCTCCATCCACTTTACCTCCATTGCTCCCAATCATTCATAAATACCCTAAATATCCTAATCATGACCAACAAATGCATGCATTGTATAAACAAGAAGCTTCCACTCATTTCATCCGCCACATGGGATTCAAAAATAAACATTTGGATGCCTCCGTTCAAAAAGCCACAAATCCTAAGGGTCATAATGCCTTAGGAAATCAATCCAAAAATTCAAAGCAAGGTACATTCAAAAATCCATCCAAGCCCATACCTCCAAAAGCAAAGTCAAAAACCAAAATGATATGGGTCCCTAAACAAAAATCAATCAAGTCAAATGAGGTATCCACCTCTCAAAAATCCTAACCATCCCCCTCCATTCAAAAATGTCATTCCATTCAAACATTTCAAACATCCCACATGAAAAGTAAAAATCAGAAAAATACTAAGTCCACGTGGGTTCAAAATGTCCTAAATCATCCATCTCCTAAGCAAACATCACCATTGCTTCCTACACCACCATGCAATCAAAATCTTCCATGTTTAACACGGTGTGTGCAGCCGTTGGTGATGATTCCTCTCCATACCTCCATCGCTCCATCATTCACTCATTATCCTACATATCTCCCCCATCACCTTCCTATGGTCCATGATTTTGCATAAGTCCATTATAATCCACATCATAATCCACTTTCACCCCTACATAATCCACATTATAATCCACTTTTGATCCCTCCATAATCCACATCATAATCCACTATTTACCTTATCCATCTCACTTTCATGCAATCACTCTACCAACATCTTGAGCATAATGACTTGACATGGTCCATTTGTGATGACATCCTCTCTAATGGGACTATAACATTACATGGAACTAGACACTTGAGTCCCACCCATCCATATCCCCCCCTTTCCCATTCAAAATTTTAAAAAAAAGTCAAAAAAAAAAATTAAAGAGAAATACTTTCGTCCAACGGTAAAAACCTGGTAAACAGGCGCCTTGGATAAGTACCATGATGAAAACTTGGTAAACAGGCATCATGTGTAGGTTGATCTTCTATGTCACTTACACTTGGGGGCACCTTGTCTCATCCACACTATCTATCCTATCATGTCACTTTCTATCATTTCCTACCATTTCCATATCCTATCCTACCATCCTTATCCATTACACCCATGTACCTATCATATCGAGTCCATTCATCATCCCTTCCTCTTTTGATCTTGACAAAGATTGGGGGCAACTATTGACAGGTGTTTTGGATATCTCTTGATGTACCTCATCCCATCCAACCCATCCTATTGTTACCCTCTTGCTATTACCCATTTTTCTATCCTTTCCAAACAAACCCTATCATCCAAGTCATAAGCTTTGTCATGTCAAATCTTATCATCCTATTGCCTTAAGCATTGTCCTGAAAAATCTTAAGTCTACTACCTAGACTAGGGCATGTTATTCCTATGCAACATAGTCCTTGGAGATCACATCCTTGCTCTCTTACACATACATCCATTCCATTCCATAGCCTATCCTTTTATCTATCCATTTATGATGAGCCTTCCATACTATTGCCCATCCTTTTATTCATCCATCCTACCTCCATCCTTGCACCTAGACTTGGTTTTCCCTTGTCACTGGTATCAAGCACAAAGGCTACCCAAATTGTAAATCCATTGACATCCCAAAATATTCCCAAAAAACAAAAAAATCAAAAATATTTCAAAAAAACCCCCCAAAAAAATCAAATATTCCCAAAAAGACAAAAATCAAATATACGAAAAAAAAATCAAATATCCAAAAAAAAAAAAAAAAAAAATCCAAGCAATAAGATCAATCTTCATCAAACAATCCATCACATCAAATCCATCAAAACAAATCCAATCAAATCATCAAATCAAGTCAAACTTTCAATCAATCAAAATCACATCAATCCAATCCATATCATCCCATCAATAAAACACAAATCAGAACTACATCTCATCTTTATCGTTAAATGCCTTGATCCCATGGATACAGGGTATGTAGGCAATCTAGGATATGAAGGAAGTGCCTAGATTCAGGCATAGGTGATAGACCTCTTCCATCTTTCATCATCCTTTCAATCTTCACTAATCATCATCTTCATCAATCTCTCACATTCTTCTATCATCTATCTCCCACCTCATCGATAAACACCTAAAATCTAATCAATCCATCAAATTCAAATTCATCATCTAATCAAATCAATCCAAGCAATGATCCAAATGCAAGTCATCATTAATCCATACCAATCAAGTTAATCAATCACGTCAAATTATCCAATCACATCAACGGTCTTGATCCTAATCTTGTTGTAAACCAAATCAATCAATCAATCATCATTATCATCAATGGGATATATCATTCTCACATCCTTGTGTTGATCTAGGGATATATCATTCCCCACAATGACAATACTATCATCAATCATCAATCATCAATCAAATCAATCAAACAATCAATCATTGGTTTATAGCTTGATAGGGGCAATACCTTGTTTGTTTTTGTATCATTTGTGTATGCTTGATTGCTTGCTTGTGTGTGTTATCTTTTTATCTTGCATTTGCATCAAATCTGAATCAACCCAGCTAATATTCATATCTTGTATCTAGACAAGGTTGTATTATGCTGGGGCACAAGACACATTGTCACCTTGGTCCTTATACCTTGTTGCAGAACGTCTCGTGCTATATCAAACATCATGGTTGCTCACTTTCATTGCAACATAATGCATTCTTACCTTTCTTCCTTTTGCCATTCCTTTCATTTTGAGAGCATACCCGTGTTTGTCCAACCCGCTTATCCTCTTGAGGGGGCATCATCATCCTATTCTTTCCCTCCATCCTTTTCCTTAACTTCTTTGAAATGATGTTACTTGACATAAATCTTATCATCTCGCAACATCATCTCAAAGAGGGGCAAAATGTAGACACTAAAAAATGTCCATGTCTCGATATAACACCTTGTTGACATGACCTTGTGTGTTTTGCCCTAGGTCCTAGGTCATCCAACCTCATCCCACTCACAAATTCCACTTACCCCACTCCTAATCCTATCATAATCACTTACCTAATTAATTAAATAAATCATATTTATTTAATTAATTTCCCCTTTCCTCCAATTTTAATAAATAAAATATTTATTTAAATTATCCCCTTTCACATGTTTCCATAATTCAAATTAAATATTTGAATTATTTCCCTCACCTCTCATCACAATCAAACACTTGTCCACCTCCCCATTTGTCTCATGTGGGGTAGTACATCTTGCATTTAATACAACTCACATGTGCAAGCTAATTCAAATAAAATATTTGAATTAGATTCTTTTCATTTTCCTTTGCACACTTGTCACATGACTATGATTTCTTGAGGCACAAGGAAACCTAATCGATCCTAGCCATCCATGTCTTCCAAACCCTAATCGATCTTGTCCATCCATTCAAACTAGGTCTTTCCTATAAACGTAGCCTCCTTTAAGCCATTTGCATCGTGTTGAGTCCTTGCATACCGTTATGCTGCCAAAATCCTAAGCAATCAACATTCAACCATATCCATCAATCTCTCTCTTGCATCTTTCATCATATTGCATCCATCATCTTGCAGGTATCAATCAAGTTGTCATCTTACACATATCATTCGAGGTATATTGAGGATTTGGGTTTGGGTAATGTATGTATTTGTTTTATCATTTCAGCTAATCCAAATATTTAGTATACAGTGTTAATTCATTCTTCATCATTCTTTTGTAAACTTGATTTCTCTACCTAAAGCTTTTGTGTTCTTACTGAGGAATTTGTTGAGACTTGTCACAGACTTTTGTTTTGGATCTGATTTCTTTTCCTGTAGTAGTGAGTCGATTACTTTTATAGCTGATATTTTATCACTGTTGTAGTCCTTGTATTGTTGTTTTAGACTTCTCATAAGTTCATGTAGCTTGTTTATGAATTCCTATAGCCAAAATTATATAGCTCCTATAGCTGAATGTTATGCTTTTGTAGCTTCTTTTAAAAACTATTTTAAACAATTATTATTTCGCAAAATAGAGATACCTAATTTTCTGATTATTATCTATGCTTATTTAATGTTGAAACTAGTTATAAATTCTTATTTAAAGACTCTATGAATTGTTAAAATCATAAACCGATATTAGATTAGAAAGAATTAAAAACTAGAATCTTCAAACCTTTAGACAATAACTTACAAGTTAAATATTATAACCATATTATAGACACTATAATTATATTTGCATAATGAATGAATGTGTGATGTTCATCTTATCGCTTATTGAAAGTGTTTCCATGATTGTTGCTTTGGAAAGTGAATTTACGGATGGTTTATAAGTGAAATGGGTTGATATTTTTCTCTTTATTTCTTTTATCCTTTTTATTTATTTCTTGGGGAAAGAAGTAGATTTTTATCTAGGAATGTGTTTGGATTACTTTTGGGCTAGGATGTCGAATGTGGATATCAGAGATGGCTTTTCCTCTTTTTGGGAATTGACCGATTACTTTGTTTTAAGGTTTAGATCTAAATGAGTTGTCATTGAAAAACATGAATATTTTGTCTAGCAAACTTATTGATATATATCTTTGCCACATTCTGTTGTGAGAAAATTTGCATTTCGTTATTTAGAATTGTACATTAGACATCAGGTTGCATTGGGTGTTCCCACCTGCCAGTTGTTCCAGGTAGCTAGACATTTTATGCAGGGCTGGGTTTCCTTCATGTCATGAAGGGATCAGGGGAAGTGTAATTGCTTCATGGTTGGGTGGAAAAGCACTTGAGCCATGTTCCCGTCTCTCGGCTCACTGGAGAACCATTTGGTTCGTGGCGATTGGAGAGTGTATTGATTTATTTATACTTGTTGTACATGATTATTGTAACTTGTAATTGGATGTATTATGGCATGAATGCCAATGGACTTTGTATATTATTTCATACTTCTTTCACCTAGATTGAGCACAAGATTTTTGTAAGATTTAATGACTTTTATTGATTCATATTGATGAGATTTATCTTTTACTTGGAATATTGTAATTAAGCGGATTAATTACATCATTTTACTTTTGTTACTTGTGATGTTGTATTTAAGTGGATTATTTATTTCATTTTCCTTTTGTGATGGTTTGAGTTCTTTTACAAGAATACAGTAGAAGAATGGGTTTAAAAACTGATAGTTGATGGTCTCCTCTTTATTCATGATGTTTTTACTCTGTATGGTAAGATTTCTGATAAGCAAACAAAGTTTCCGAATGATTTGAAGATAATCAAGTAAGATGAGACTATGATGAATATAACCAAGAATAATCTTGTTGCTATGGTTAAGTTGGATTCTAGTACCCTTGTTACAGAAAGGGTCATTGAGAAACCTGAAGATAATGAGTTAGTAAAATGGTTGGATGCTGTGGATTGGAAATTGTACATGGAGAAACAATGCATAAATGACTTGAAGAACCTAGCCAAGAATAATAGATCCTACTTGTTTGATCTTAGGAGTGCTTGTGGATCTTTAAAAATTGATCTTTATGACAAGACTGAGTCCAATATGTTAGAATTGGATGCTATTAAACAGACCTTTAAGGGCCTACTAACCAAAGAGTTGAAAGTGAAAGAAGATGCCATAAGAAATTCTATAGAATGGCTCAGTAATGTGTCTGCCCACTTATTCAATTTCAAGAAGGATATCATTGAAATGGAAAGAAAATATGAAGAGGTTAGCAATATATTGCAAAAGTGTAGAACAAGACTAGCAATTACAAACATTCCTAATGCTAAAAATGTCCTCTTAATCCTAGGGAAATTCAAAGTCCTTTAGACTAAGTTAAATGCATCCCAAAAAGTAGAAGATGCAGAGAAGAAGGCCCCAGATGAACCAGAAGAATCTGATGCAATAGAGGATGAAGACAGTGAACCAATTTCATAACCGTTCTTTGAATTTTTATAACTTGTTAAGACAAAACTCCTTTATTATTCGAGATTATTTCTCATTTAATATTTCATGGACTTTGTTTTGTTATATATTATTGGTTGTATAAACAGTTATACGGGAAATTTAGTTCTTCTCTCTTACTATATAATGAATGAGTAAAAGAGAAGAAGCATCTTTTGGCAAATTTGGCTTTTCAAGACTAGATCACAAAACATTTTGTTTTGGGGGAAGTAAGGGGGATATTTGATATAGTGTATATGGTTTATTGATCTCATAAATACCAAAGGAAGATTGACAATGAGTCTATTGTTTCTTTGAGTATTTATCATTTAAATTAGAACTTTGTATGTTGAATATGTGATGTATTGAATTATGATATCTACATTCCACTATGTGAAGTATTGATAACCTACTTCTTTATGAAACTATTTCCATTGGAGTGTCTTCTTTCTTATGTTAGAATTGAATGCAAAGGTGGTGGTATAATTTTTGACGATTGATCCTTGGTTTCTTTCATTCGTATGTCTAGAGGAAAATCAAATAAATCATTATTGTGAATAAAGTTTTGGTCTGCGATGCAAATGTGTGTGTTGTGGTTAGTTAAAGATTCATATTTGTAGAAAATACTTTTCCTGCTTTCAGGTTAAAAGCGCATCAGGAAACCTTAAACTCAATCATAAGAAGGGAGTTGTACCTTCTAAAACATTCAAAGGGCAGTTTATAAAATTGTCCAACTAATTGGTACAATTTGTTATTGCTAAAATTAGGCAAGTCATTGTTAAAGAAGCAGTAACAAAATCTGTTTACCAACAAAAGTAAGGGTAATTAAAGAGAGCGCATAGGAAGCACATGGACACATACAACAACAATAATCACACACTCGACACCTTAATTGTTAGACCTTTATCACCATACCAAAACACACCCATTCTTGTACCTGGGGCTTATACATATATTAAGCAACTTGAAATACATATTGTTGAATCATCCTAAGGCTTTGACTATGGTAAATATCCAAATGTGTCACAAGGCCCAATTTGCCTTAAAACAAACATTTTAGTGCAAGTATAAGTCTACAAAAAGTGTAGAGGACATCATTGATATGAGACACCAATGTGCCAACTAGAAACTAACATAGTGATACATAACACCAATGCACCAATTAGACACTAGCATGAATGTACAGACAATGTTGCGTCTGATTAGGCATCACCACTCATGGTCTTGTCCTAGCTGACACAAAGGCAAAACACAAAAAGTAGAGCTTAAATCCAACTATGTAGTCGCTCCTTCTGATCCCATTTATTTGTTAAAATCATTATTAGTTGTCAAATCAAACATGCTTCTCTCACCATTTTGTTTCTTTTAGCATTTACTTCAAATGGATAACATTAACTCTCTATTTCTTAATTTAATAAAGAACTGAAGTGGATGTTTAGAATAGTTGAATATGCCTTACATTCATGTTGTAACTTAAACTAATGAATAGAAAAAAAGGATAACCAGCCACATTAGAAAACCTTCTTTTAATTCTTTCATTTCAATGAACCTAACAATCTAACAAAAACCCTCCTTTTTCAAAATGAAACAAAAACTCATTTTGTTCCTTGTTCCCTCTTCGTTGCAATTAGAGTTAAGGTTAGGGTTGTCTTTCACATTTGAATAGGTAACACATTCCAACCTTCTATTTGCTTCACTTTCCTTTTCCCCAATAAAACAAACAAAACCCTTGACCAAACTATTTTTGCCAATCATCTTTTTTTTTGCAATTAGAGCTTAAAGCTAGGCTTTTCATTTCTCATTTGTGTTCTTTCTTTCCCTTTCCTCCAAAACAAACATAACACACTACCTACAAAACTCCTCTTATTTTTTCTATCATTATGGGTCCATAACACGAGTTCTTTGCAAATTTTAAATCTTCAAACATCTTCACACAAATAAACAAAAACCAAAAAAATCTTATTGCTACTTTGGTCTAACCAGGGATTTAGGTTCAAGTTTTATGAATCTCCCATTTACCTTAGTGAAACACTTTAACCCTCCCTCACCTAACCCTTGCTTCTATTTTACTTCACCAATAGATCCCTCCATGTCACATTCCTCCATGAAAAGCTTAATGACACCCATCTGTGTTGCCCACTCCTCTACAATCACCCCCAACTTCTTGAACACATGCTTATCTTCTTTGGGCTACATGAAACTTATTTTCCCTTGATAATTGCATGGATCGTTTAACTAACTACCCTATGTTTTTCTATTTCCTTACCACTTATCCCCACACTTTAGACACACATATGTCTTTTATTCCACCTTCTACTAAATTCCATTCATCTGGTCTATCCCACACTGCCCTCTTACATGCTACACTTCCTTCTTTGATTTATACTTCTACCTTAAGGTTCAAAATAATGCTTTGTTTGATGTTGAATATGTTCACTTTTCTTTTCCTATTTGTTATTCTAAACTTTAAAATTTAAAAGCATTTTGTGGCAACAAAAAATCAAAAGTTATATGTAAAAAATATACTTTTTTCTATGTATGAGTTTTGACATAATGGAGATTTTATTTTAAACACATTTCCAATTACATTGCATAAATGATGTGCTTGAATGGTTTAAATTGTATAGCATGCATTTTTCTTCTTTATATGAGTTCATGAATGTATTTATAGATTATTTTACATCATCTCAAATTTATGCTTGCAACATATTTAAACAAACTAAAAACAACTTTTCTTCCCTTCCTTCTTGCCATGTAGAGCAACTTATTACACAAGTTGACCAAGGTCATGATGGCAGTTATGTATGTCTTTCTAGCAAATATCAGGATGTAACTCTTTAACAAATTCAATCTATAAACCTCAATACACCTCTAAAAATTTAATCTTCTAGCCTCTCCCTCTCGTTTCATATGTTGACTCTCTTTCTACTCCTTCCATCACTATTTCATGTCCACCCATAGTCTTGTGTGGGCTACCTTATTCTCCTAAACCACAACCTTTGGTACTTCAAGAAGCTCTTTCTAGTTCTAACTTTCACATGTCGTAAGCTATATTTATGAAAGACTAGTTTGAGGATAAAATGTCCTTCCACTTCCTATGACATTACCTATCACTTCTCCTAATCTACTCCACCACCACATGTGAATCCTAGGCCTCTCAAAGAGTGATATTATAGACCACCTCTAGAACACCCTAGTTGATATCTCTCTATGGGACATAATTCACACATCTTAATCATATTGAGAGATATTACAAAAGGCTTTGCAAAAAGTGTACTCATGTAATCTAATACTAGTCCTCGATTTAAGTAGCTACCATGATGGAGTCCATCCAACATAGTGATAAAACCATTACTTATTTCTTCCTCCCTCATTGAATAAAATCTTCATTTGTTGATTTTTTTGGACACAAGGAAATTACCATCAAAAGAACTTTAGTGGACATTGGTTCAATCCTTAACATTTACAGTACTAACTTTCTTTGCTAGGACTAGGGGACTGTGTTGTTGTAGACATTGTAAGTCCTAGGTCTAGTCTAATTATTTAATATTTTTGTAATATTGTAAATAATATGTTGACATGGAAAATGACATCCCACTTGGGTGAAATCTTTAGATTCCATAGTTAGCACTCTTTGCCATGTGTCATTGGTATTATTATGGTTGTAAGAAATCATTAAATAGTAGATTACTAGGTCAACTATGGCTAATATCATTGATAGGCTATTTAGAGTGTTTGACATAAGAGGTCAGTTATAAATACTACACCTACATGGAGTGCTTGGGAGTTACTTTAACCCCACATGGTCATGGAAGTCAAACATGTCAATCAAATAAAAGCAAATAATGACAAATTTTCATTATTCTTTTTTTTGTATCAAACAAAGTAAGCAGTTACATTTGCATTTACAAAATACATAATATATTACATCAGCTGATGGTAGCTTTACATGCGACTTAAAAACTTTACATAATTACATGTACAATAGAATGATGTCTTCTGTTCACAAGTCTTTAGCAGTCAATTGCAAGAGGGAGAGCATCACCCTGGTGCTTTTCCTCCAACCACAGATCGGTGGTCCCCCGCACACCTTCCTACTAGAAGTGGCCCTACCCTTCATGAGGGTATAGATAATGAGAATCAACTGATTCTATGTGCCATTTGAGAACTAGTGCAGTGTCCTAGCAAGAAACAATTAGGTTTACAACTTCTAGTCTATCTCTAGCTATGTACAATCTATTTGATTATTCATGCAATCTGGAACACGGTGAACCGACAATGCAAGCAGTGACTTTTCCATTACTTTGGCCAAAGTTTTTATAATAAAAGAGTTGATTGTTCACACACTTCTTTCTCAACTTGGAGACTGACATTCTTTCCATGCTAAGTTGTTAACAGGGTAAACTAGGCAATCATAGAATAAAGACTAGTCAATTTGCGACCATGCATTGATCCCCTCTTTGCATTCTTGCAATCTTGGGTCTATGACAACTGTCATCTACTCAATAGCCTTTAACCCATTTTTCTCACTCAAAGCATAGATAAATAGTTTTAAAATATTTTATCAAAATTCGAGAACTAATCCTATTCTCTCAAGTCCAGACAGAGGTGTATGAGCACACAACTCTTAGAAGGACTTTGACCAAGATAAAACAACTTACTTAGCAAATATTACTCTATATCTATCTAATTGGTATTACCAGTTTACCTTCTTCTAAGGGTCAACTTAGACAGTTATAAGACAAAAGTCTAAATGACTGAAATTATACATTGAGACCCTCTTTGTGTCCTCACAATCCCAGGTCTATGACAACTATCAACTACTCAAAGTCTAGTTTAACATATATTCTCTTTCTCATGAAGTAGACAAGATAGTTACTCCTTAAGTCATTGGGTCTATAAGAAAGTTCCCATCATATATCTTCATCAATATCAACTAAGGTCACAATATCTTTGCAACCGAGGAGCAAACTATCTTTGCTTTAAGTTTATACCTGACTTATTACCTTGTCAGAATTTACATAACATATTCTAGATCTAAATCACATGTTTGTACAACACTTATACTTGTAACAACCTTGAGTTAACTTAATCTAGGTTCTTGTCACTATATTTTTAGCTAAGTTAAACAAATTGTTTATATCTACCATATAAAATGGATGTTCAAATTTAATGACCAAAACACTGCCATTTAGAGGATTTTTACTCATATTAGATGGCCATAATACTGCCAAGGATAGTTTATTAGTTCAATTCAAATGGCTATAACACTGCCATTGAAGGGTTATATACTCATTTTGAATAGTTGTAATACTACCATTAAGTGGTTATATACTCATTTGGAATAGCTGTAATATTGCCATTAAATGCTTAGTTATTCTTTTTGAATAGCTATAACCTTGCCATTGAATGGTAAGTGTAATACCCAGTAATATATTGGCCAAACTTAGCCAAGATACAAGTAATATAAGACATGCTCGCTATTATACAAAACTAATAAAAAAGGATATTCATATAAAAAGATTCAACCTTTATAGACATTGTTTTCATTCCTTTGAATATAAAGATACAATGTTTATTGAGCTTACACAGCTCTATCAACCATGTTACATAACTACCTGCCTTTATAAGCAGTATGGCCAACTGTATACATCTATTAACAGCCTCATGTAGAGTCTTGTGTTGCATATATGTCTATTCATACTGGTTATGATAACACACAGGTAATATAAAGTCTCAAAGGTCACACCGAGTATCAAGGCATATGAGACAAATTCATGTAAGTCATGACATAAGAATACCATAAAGAATGGTGTGTCACAGAACAAACATAATAAGTTTACCAGTGGTAACAAGCTTCAGGCCGCGCCATCGAATTCATCGGTGACAATATGGTTTACAGGCCACACCTTTAGAATTCATCAATGACAATATGGTTTATAGGTCATGCCTTAAATATGTAGAAAATAGTAATATGTTTATAACATTTAAGATAAATATACTTGCTCGGGTGGTAAACTTACCACATACCAAGCCTTAGAAGTTTAATAGAGTGCGATTTATATAATATTTTGAAACTACACAAAGCCACAAAGTGCACATGATCAGGTTGAGCTTATATGATATGCAAAGGTATGGATACCTTCGACCTGGTTTACAAAGACACTTCGATATACAAAGACCCTGTTTAAATGACACTTTCGAGCATTAAAGAATGCAATTTTAAATGACTTGCATAGCATCCTAAAAAAAATTACTCACAGTTCAATAGCTACACTTCTATGCTTAAACTTTCACCTGATATAGGAGCTCCCTCTACCTTTCTTGAGCATTTTCTTAATTGTAAAATCAAAAGATTTCTTCCTATTTGAGTTCATATTCCTTGACAGACTCATAGTCACCAACAAGATTCAAGAATTTTGTTTTTAGAAAACAAAGAAGCACCCTTCTTCTCCTGCACCCATGCCTATATGCTAGCATTAAGGGAGGTGGTTATTTCCCACAACTCTCCAAGAATATAGGAGGCACTAGGTAGTGGGAGAAAGTTCTATTATCTCTATCCAAATATTTGGTTAAAAAGAAACTATCTTAAAACAATAATTTAGCCTCCCATATACTTGGGAATAAAATGATAAATATAAATACACTTGGAGCGTAACTATAGCATAAATAAATTTAAATAGTATATCTTATGTCCAAGGGTCTTTGATACAAGAAATATAAACATTATATCTGGGTTAGGAAGACGCATGCCCAATGATGAGGTATCGGCATTGATGCGTGACTTGAAAACTCTTATAAAGCATACATGATGAGAATAGTCATCCAATTATAATCATGACTCAAGTTGACACCAAATGACAAAAGGAGAGAATGTGAAAATCAAAAGGCATACTGACATGATACAACTACTAGGTGTGTGTGTGGTTCTTAGGTGACACAATGATCACTGTATTCTCGCGATCTATCACCATCTCCCTAGTGATGCTCTCCCTCCTCTTTTAGAAGGGAAAACACTGTCCCTGCATCCACCTCAGTTGCACAATAGTAGTTAGTCCATTACATCCAAGTTAACTATGTGCATAATAATAATGCCACATACATTATTCATTGCAAATAAAATAATATAAATCAAACACATTTTCTAAACTAGCACAACGTTACTTTAATCATAATGGTTTCATTGACTAACTATATGTCTGCTTGAAATAAAATGATAAGTATGTTTTCTTTAGAATGGGGTGTGATATATCTCCCCCCTTAGAAATCATCGTCCTCGATGATTGTATCCATATCAAAACAAAATTAAACATATAAGTTCTTTTACATCATGCTTTCATAAAAAGATGTGGAAACTTTTAATAAAAATCATTCTAATCCTCCGAGGTAGCATTGTCCTCTAACTATTGGTCCCACTGAACCTTGCACTGGGTAACCTCTTTGTTACATAAGAGGAGCTTGTGTACCTCAAGCACTTTGAGAGGCTCAATCTTGACCACTCTTGGGTCATGTACCTAGAGAGCATTCCAATCAAGTATATGATTAGATCCTGGTATATATTTCTTCAAATATGATGCATGGAAAACATCATGCATTCTAGCAAGAGCTGGTGGTAGAGATATCATGTAAGCAACTAGATTAACCACTTCTAGGACTTCAAAGGGTCCTACAAATCTAGGCACCAGTTTGGAAAACTTTCCAAACTTGATAGGACTCTTGTGCAGTTTGACTCGCAAGAGAACTTTATCGCCTACTGAAAATTGTCAAGGTGTACACTTGGCATCAACATAGCTTTTGTATCTATCATTTGCTTCTGCCAATATTTTCTTGATCAACTTTACTTGCTCTTCCATTTTTGATAGTATTTCTAGCCCAAGGCAAATCCTATCTTCTAGCTTGTCCCAGCTTATAGGAGTTTGACACTTTCTACCATACAATGCTTCGAATGGAGCCATCTCAATTGTAGAATGATAAGAATTATTGTATGTAAATTCAACTAGTGGAAGATACTCTTCCCAATTATATTGTTGATCCATGTAATACATCCATAAAAAATCTTCTAGTATTTGATTAACTCTCTCTATTTGATCATCTATCTCTAGATGATAAGATGAGCTTAAATTCAATTGCATTCCCAGTGCCGAGAACAGGGTCTACCAAAACCTTGAGGTCATCCGTGCATCTCTATCTAAGATTATCTTTTCAGGCACTCCATGCAATCTAAAAACTTCTTGCATGAATTTCCTAGCTATTATGGGTGCCCCATCTGTAAGGTTCCCTGGTATGAAATGAGCCACCTTAGAAAGTTTATCTACCACAACAAGAATAGCATCATGTTTATACCGCAACATAGGCAATCTGTGGATAAAATCCATATTGATTACCTACCATTTCCATTTAGGGATGTCATGAGGATACAAGAGTCCTGTCAAATGCTGATGTTCAACCTTAACTCACTGACATTCTAGACATCCTACCATGAGACGTGTGGCATCATTCTTCATTCCTTTCCAAAATTACAATGGCTTCACATCAGCCAACAGTTTTTTCACTCCAGGGTGACCTGAATATTGCACACAATGTGCTTCTTTCCACACAATGTTTCTCAAATCTACCTGATTTGGAACATAAATTCAGTTGTTATATCTTAACAATCTATCAGGTTTGAAATAAAACCCTTCATACCTCACATCTTGAGGATTTTCTGATAAATCTCTTCGAACCCGCTCCTAATGTTCATCTCTAACTGAGTTCTTTAATACTTGAGTTCATAAATTAGAGTGCACTATCACCCTTGTCGCAATATGCCTTCTACGTCTTGAGGCATCAAACACTCAATTTTCTTTACCCTTAATGTAATTAATTTTAAAATCATAATTGGAGATAAGCTCTAACCATCTCTATCGGGCATTAAGATTTGGTTGCATGAAGATATACTTCAAACCTTGATTGTCAAATTTTAGTTCAAATCGCTTGCCAACAAATAATGTCTCCATACTTAGAGAGCATATACAATTGCTGCTAATTCCAGATCATGGGGAGCATAATTTTGCTCATAGGATCACACTTTCCTAGATTCATAAGCCACAACTTGGCCTTCTTGGATAAGCACTCCACCCAACCCTTCTCTTGAAGCATTGGTCATAACAACAAAATGGCTCTTTGGGTCTGGCACTCTAAGAATTGGTTTCGAAGTCAATTTATCCTTGAGAATATTGAAGGCCTCTTCACATTTATCTACCATTCAAATCATTTTCCTTTCCTTTGCAAGGAAGTGATGTGGTGATAAATTCTAGAGAAGTTCAAAATGAACTTCCTGTAGTATCTTTCCAACCACATAAAATATGTACTTCATGCACATTTTTAGGCACAGGCCAATCCAAAATAGCCTTTATCTTTGAGGGGTCTATTGTAATTCCCTCTGCAGAAATGATGTGGCCTAAATAATGCACTTCTTTATGGAAGAAAGTGCTTCCCATAAAGTTTGTGCTCTCTGAGCTGTTGCAAAACTATCCACAAGTGATGTAAATGCTCTTCCTCATTACAAGAATAAGATAACCATATCATCTAAAATACCAAAATAAATTTGTCTAAACAGTCTCTGAAGACACTGTTCATTAAATAATATAAATCAAATGCATTTTATAAACTAGCACAACATTAATTTAATCATAATGATTTCACTAAATAACTATCTGTCTGCTTGAAATAAAATGATAAGTATGTTTGCTTTAGAACTGGGTGTGACACCTATCACATTGACACCATAGTCAATGAAGATACATTTCATTGCCTTTTTCTCTAACTCTGACCACATCTCTCTAGGAACATGTGCATATGCCTCGCAACCAAAAACATGAAGATGTTGTAATGAGGGATTTTTTCTTGTCTGGTGGTGCCCACCTAGGGTTAGGGTTTTGAGTCGAGTCTGCAGGCTTATATTTTTATTCCTTCAAACCCTTGATGCCTTAGGTTTTATTTCCACTCGGACTTCTGCATTGTATCTTTTATTTTGTTGTTGGCCTCCTGTAGCGAGTTCCCGGTTGCTTAAGCTACATTTTCATGCCTTAGCACTCATAGGTTGACCGGCCCCTATGCATTGCTTTACCGCTTTCTCCCGTCGCGCTAAAAGGAAAAGAAAGAAAAAATGCTAAGTCTAAAATCACTTTATGCGGTGGTGAAATCTGTTGAATGTATGTGTCTTTGTATGTACAAGTGTAAATGTACATTGGCGGGCCCGAAAAAGATGTTCAATCGGCTTCAAAATATGAAAAAATAGTTGTATGCATCTTTGTATGCATATCAGGCTTGTATGTGGCTTTTAGGTGCATATCGGGTTTAGAAATTATGCTTGTATGTCACAGATTCTCAGAATATTCTGTGCTTGTATGTTGGGTTGCATGTATGTTTTGTATTGTATATTCAATATACAATGGCTAGATACAATGGAAACATGCAAAGTAAATATGCAAAGGGCACATACAAAGGCAAGATGCAAAAGGCCAATATACAAAAGGTGGGGCCCGATGCACATACAAAGGCGATTGTATCTCCAATATGCAAGTCGCATGTACAAGGTGAAATATACAAGCATGGCGATGTACAAGGTAGACACGGCAAGAAAGTAAATTGCAATTATGAAATGGGTCAAGTCCGGCTTGTATATCTGGATTGTATGTTCCCAATATACAATCAAACATACAATGTGAAGATGCAAAGAAACATACAAGCAGGTCAGCAGCAATCAACATCAACGATGGGGCCCACACGGTCGCATGTTCTGGATTGTATGTATGTGCGCACATACAAAAGGTAATACAAAGGTGCAGATACAACCCGGATGCGAAAGGGAGAATGTATTGTGGCGGATA
The DNA here is from genome assembly GCA_027924645.1 of Cunninghamia lanceolata. NCBI lineage: Eukaryota > Viridiplantae > Streptophyta > Pinopsida > Cupressales > Cupressaceae > Cunninghamia > Cunninghamia lanceolata. The sequence continues at coordinate 3,020,864 of BSBN01001254.1, forward strand.
AGTGGTTGGAATCCGCGGATTGAATGCATATCACATTGTATGTGCAAATATACAAGGCGATATGCAAAGGAGTTTGATACAACGCCTAGACCCGATGGCGATTGCAATCCACTACATAATGATTTGGGGTCTGCGGCTTGTATGTTTGGTGCTTGTATATGCTGATATACAAAGGAGGTAAGATGCAAGCCGGACCCGATAATGATTACATTTTGTTTTATGGAGCTTTGGGGTCCACCTTGTATATTGGTGATTGTATGTATATACAATCTCATACATACAACCACAGATGCAAATGGAAATACATTGGATCACCAATGGAGACCAATGCTTAGCGATGGAGAACCAGTCAGCGGCTGCCACGTGTCCAAGGGCAAATGTATATACATGCAATTGCATATGCAAGGATTTGAAGGTGAAAAAGAGCAGTTGTATGTACGTGCTTTTGCATATACAAAATCTGAATGTGCAAGGGCGAAAAAGGCAAAAGAGGGGCAAAAAGGCAAATGTATGTATGCTGCGAAGAGTCAAAGAGAAAAAAATCGTCTGCATGGCACATTCCCATTAGCCGATGACTAGTCAGCATGAACCGAAGCCATTGATCTTGGTGGAAGGAAGGAGATCAACAACCATGTTTTAAAATTTCAACAAAGGATTTTGCTATGCATCCACAGTCGCATTTCAGGTGGGAAAATTTCTAAGCACGCAGCTGCTACATTTCCAGAGGACGTGGTAGGTTTGGCCATTAATGGTGAAGTTACAAAAGTAAGGATCGATGGATTGACAGGTCAACTACCCGATTTGTAAAGAAAATCTTCAAACGGCTGCACATCTCTCGATCTCACCTGCTTTTCCTTCTCTTTCTGCCAGCTGCATTCAATGTTTTGGGTGCCATTCTGATGGTGCAATGTATCTGGCAAAATTTTGAGTTGACCCTGTGTTAATTGCTGAGTACATATTTTTGCCATAAAAAGCAAACTGTGTTACTCATTTGAGGTTGTTGAAGATTTGGCAAATTTTGGTGGAGTAATAGGATATAGTCTTGCTGGTGACTCTGTTTTGTGCCTTGTGAGTTTATGAATCACGTGTTGTATGTTTTATGCATAATCTACTAGTTTCATGTTGTTTTAATATGAGAAATGCTCTATTGCATGTGTTATGTGTCTCCAAGTTGTGGGCATCTTTCTTTTAAATCTGAGTAGCTAAGGGTTATTTGGGATTCAGGAACATAGGTTTTCTGTGTTGAGTGTTTAATCTCTTATCTTTGTTCAAGGAACAAATTAAATATTTTAGGTTAAGCATTGGGAAAGGTATGCTACAACAGGGATATCATTAAGTATGAATGACTAAATACTCAGTCTTGGGAAGTATCTATAAGGCAGACACTAAAAAATATCCCCTTGAAACTCAGTTATTGATTCAAGTTTATGGTAACCATTCACATATGTATGTCTACTGACTCCTAGCCCAAGATAGGCACCAGTCTGGTCTTGTATTGATGTTATGACCCAAAGTCCCAGTCTTGCATCCAAATACAAAATACAAACTCAAACTCCAAATATAAGCCTTTAGGACATTAGAAGTAGTTTTAGGACCAAAATCCTCTGTCTCACAACTGAATATAGGCCCAGAGCTAGCCCCTTTGCACTTATTTCACAGTTTTGGTCTGCAAAAGAGAGGATTTATCTACTTTGTATCAACATCCCAGTAACTTCACAGGTATATTTTATGGATGTTGAATAGGGAATACCCCCCTTGGTTCTGCAGAGCCTAAAGAAGGAGAGGAGATATTTATAGAGTCTATCTCCTGTACTGTTGGCCCCTGGCCCGGAAATCCTGTCGATCAATGATGGCTACCTTGTAGGGATGACTGGGAAGCATCCAGTTGGGAAAAAATCCAACATTGTCCATGCCTTCATATGGGTCTTTTCAACAAGAGTTGATGTAGGATACCTATTAATAAAGTAACAATCCATAGAAACCACTTCTTCCTAGAAATTTTGCTCTAAGAAGACTTCAAGCTAAGCATACTCCTAGTCCTCTCCATCAATATTGTATTCATTCTTTCTACAACTCCATTATGTTGAGGGGTATATGGAGTTATCTTATGTCTCTCAATTCTGTGCTCCTTGCATAATCTAACAAAATCTATAGAACATAACTCATTGCAATTGTCAATCCTCAAAACCTTAATCTTCCTACGAATCTAAGTTTCCAAAAGAGCCTTAAACTCGTTAAGCTAACTAAATACTTTAGATTTACTCTTGAGAAAATACAACCATGCCCTTCTTAAATAATCATTTATGAAAGATACATAATACAAAGACTTAGAAATCAAAGGAACATTAATAGGACCAAATATAATTGAATGAATCAAGTCCAACACCCTAGAAAATTTGTGATAACTATAATAAAATTGAACATGGTTCTATTTTCCATATATATAGTGTTCATATAAATCAAATTCAAGAGTATAATTATTCAACCCCTTAACAAGATTTTTTTGTTTTTTAAGGTCCTTAGACCCTTTTTGCCTATATGGCCTATTGTCTGGTGCCATAGAATTATTTTCTCCATAGGTAACTTTCTCTCAAAAGTAAGATCTCACTTAGGCACCTCGAAAGCACTCCCATCATAAGTAGATACATTACTCCTCTTTGCTATTGGTTTTAATGGTGAAGTGTAGATTTGTAGATCTCTACACTACAAGAATAGTAGAACTATTGCACTAAATAGTGCATGCATCTAGTTGAAATAGAGTAGCCGCATGAACGCCCTTAGTGCACACCATAGCTCCTCATGTTGGAAGAGGTGTGTTGTACACCTTGCATAACATTGATTATTTTATTTATGTAAAATAAATATTTATTTGTGGTGTATCCATGTGATGTGTTTAGCCGCATTAGATATTTATTTGGGTAGCACTTGTAAACGTTGTATGTGACATTGGATTAGTTATTTTATGTGTGGGACACAGAGTAATTAATTGAGAAATTATTTAATATTGGGAATAAAATGAAAACGTAGTTGGAAATATTAAATGAGGGGTCAATGGTTTTGTGTATCCATGGTTTTAGAACACATGGTTTTCTCCATACTACATCTTTTATTTATGTGAGCTTGATTTTATAAAAGAAAGCATATGGTTAGTAGTTGGGGTCATCTAGTTGGTTATTGGTTGTTTTGGCTGTACGCTGTGTGAGAGGCTATCATTGTATTGAGTTTCTCTTGTGAGTGCATTTTGTGAAGCATGGCATGGGATGTGTGGTTACATACTTGGGCACATGGAGGATGCATTGGAGGAGCTTGATGTTTCAGAGGTGATCATGGAGACTCATGTGAATGTATTGTAATATCTTATTGCTAAATAGTACGTTTGAGTGTGGATACTTTTGGAGGCTGGGTTTTCCCTTTTGAGGATTTTCCTAGGGTATATCTTGTGTTATCTTGTTGACTGTCTATTTATCTTTTCATTATGGCATTATGGTTGCTTGCATGCATTATTTTATCCTTTTGGGTTATGTGGAATTGGTTTAATCAACCTGATAATTCCTAACATTTGGTATCAGAGCCATGTTTATGGTTGAGGGAGGTGTGAGCCCCTTGGTTTGCTATAACCCTTGTATGTGTAGATTTGATTCAATGTTAATGCCATGGAAATGCTAGAACATATTTGAGACATTACAAGGATTTGTGCAGGTTGTGTTGTAGATTTGAAGGTGAAAAATCTTGGCAAAGGGTTTCCTGGTTGTGTGTTTTAATATGAGGTTTTTAAGCAGGAATTTCCATAGATGACCCCCTATGATAAAACAAAGCTCACCATTGAGTCTAGGAAGTCTGAGAGATGAAAAACATATCATTTGCCCTATTTAGGCCATAGGGCCTGGAAGGAGAAAAAAATCCCCCTCCCTGGTGCGACCATACGACTTGGTACGGTCAACGGTACTGCAGGTTTGAAAAAAATTATATATTTCCTGTGCAAATGTTTATTCTCTATAGTAGAGAAATAAAATAATAATAAAAATCTATAGAATTGAAAAATTTTAATAAGAGATTTACAAAAAAAAAATATGTGGGGGGGAGCAAGTACAGGTTCGCAGACCCTGTACCACCCCTTGTACCACAGACAATAGGGCCATATAGGGCATGTCGGCCGCTGGCCAATGGGCTCTAAGGCCCCAACCCCATACCACTAGTCCAGCAGAGCCAACCCTTTGGTTGTTGATCCAGCAAGGGCTAGCACCTGACAAAGGTCTTTAGACCTCAAAAAAAACATTAAACCAACATTAAAACTTTGTCAGGTCTAGAAATGAAAGGCGGAAATAAATTTTTAAACTGAATTTTATACCATTGAAGATCTGCTGATGATTTTAGCAGCGAACCATACCACATAAGCACCATCTCATGCTTAGTTAACGTTTGCATCAACACCATGTCATCTGCTAACATAGTGATGATGTTAACGCCATGTCAGTTGTACATACATACATTTCTTTAGCCCTCAAAGGGTATTTTTTCCTGAGGGGCACAACTTTCACCCGTGGTATTAGATTTTCAACTTTTTATAGGCATTGGAGAGCTCTTTCTGAGAAATATAGAGTAGTGTAGGTTTGGTTATCAGACTTTACTATTTATGTCTGATTTTGGTGCCTAAAGCCAAGCATTGTTCCGTGATAGTTTTATGTTCATAACTTTTGCATACGGAAATAGATTTTTTATTTTGGATAGGCGTTGGAGAGATATTGCTATGTACTATAGATTGGATCATGAAGAGTTTTAGTTTGGTGTGTAGAGAGATATTGGTACTTGTTTGATCACTTGTGGGAGCCTGAGATTCAGGGAGCGATTGTGAGAGCATTTGGATGTGTTATGTCAAAAAATGTCCCCTTGGGTGCTTTTCCCTCGTAAGGTTTAGCTCCCGGGTCCTTAGAGTGCAATTAGAGCATCTCATGTGTTAATTTTGAATCCTGGTGAGAAAACATTGAAGTCTTGTGACAAATAGGACCTAGGGAGTGTTATGTTGATGACTCTTGCCTGAAATAGGGGGGAGGACTTGGGTGCTTGCACCCTAGTCCTACCTTATTTTGGGTCAGGTCCTAATTTGAAGTGTCAGTTATATGACCGTTGTTAGGTCCTATGCCGACACCAAAAGTTTGAATTATGAAATTCTTAGTGCGAATGTGTGTTGTTGCATATATAAGCATGTTTAGGTTTTCATTTGCAAACTAGAAGCTAACTAGAAGATGATTGCGAACTTAAGGCATATTTGTGATTTTAGAGCATCCATGATATTCATTATTGCAGAGCAAAGCATTGTTATTGTGTTTGTGATTGCATATTTGACTTCATCTTCTCATATGATTGAAGAGCCTCCATTTATGTGATATCTACACTCCAAGGTGACATTTATTTGTGTTTGAATCATTTATCATTTGGATTTTGCCTCTATCCCATAGGGATATCACTCTTATCTGACAATGGTGTTCGGAAGACTTGAATATCTCTCCAGGGATTGACTAAGGCAAGCCTCTAAACACCACAACCCCCAACCACACTCCTTTGTGATTGCAGGTTACATGTACCAAGTTTTGCAGAGTGGAGTTATAGAGGAAGGTTGTAGACGACAAGGATTCAGGATTTGAAAGAAAGAGGTGAAATGGAGCATTTTCAGGACATGGGCACCTAGGGCAATGTCCTTCAGAGCTACAAAGATGGGAATTAGAGTTACAGGGACATTCTACATCTAAAGGAGCTTCTACATCTCGAGAATCAACCTGCCTTGGACTAGGGCACCCAGGGCAGTGTCCTCCACATTTCAGGTGACAAAAATAGATGGAACAATGATTATCAGTGTCGAAAGGAGTTCTGCATTCCGCAAAGAAAACAGTGCCTTGGACTTGGGTGCCTGAGGCATTGTCCTCGAATATTCTAAATTTCAAACTTTGAAAAATGGTCAGTTATTAATCTCTGTCCTCTTCCCTAATCTGCAAGCATTTATTAGAATTTATCAGTTTATGCACTATTTTACATTATTAGGGTTTCTTACATATTTGAATATCACATTAAGGCATTAGTTGACAATTTATAAGTTTCCACATCATTCCAAGTGGTAGCCCAACCTCTTAGATGAATGCTCTTGCTTAGTAGAGATTCAACTCGGTTGATATGCCCTTGAATGTTTGTAGTGAAAGGAGGATCTAAACCAAATCAACCCATCAATCCAATCTCCCCTTTTACATCCAAAACTTTTTGGTCGACCCGTGTTTTTGAATTTTTGGACCTTGCTGAGTGTTGTGCGATAGATTTGCATTCATTCATTTTATTGCATTCAAAAATTACAAAAAAAATAAAAATTTTGAAATTTTTTTGAAAAAAATAAACATCTTAGACTTGCATTTTAGCATAATTTGAAGATTCTCACGATGGAGATCCAAGTTTGAATCCCCCAAGTAACATGTGGTTTCTATGTGGCTACTAAGTTGATTAAGTTTGATTTAGTGGATATGCTTATGGGGAGGAGGCCCCCCTTGTGACCTCCATTGTGGGGCTAGAAATAGCTCCTCTTAGGGATAAAAAAAAAAATCTGTTATTTTCATTAGATTTGATTTAAATTATAGAAATTCATCGTTTAGTATTCACTTGCATTGCATTTTCATGCTTAAATTGATAAAGATTGCTTGAAATTGTGCATTTTTCATAAAACTTAGTTTTGCATTAGCTAGGGTTTGTAGTTAAAATCTTGTTTCATATTTTACTACTCTTTTAAAATACTCATTTAGGACTGATTTCTAATTGTAGTGTTGCATCATAGTGTCATCCTTGCAAAATTTCATGTGTAGGGTTTGAAAACCTTGCATTTTCACTAGATATGTCCTTACCATCTCTCTAGATTTGCATTATAGGCATGTTGTAAAGGATTTTTCTGCATTATTTGAATGATATCAGGGTTATAATCTGCTGCCCTCCTCACATTCCTTACATCACCCTTTCCATTAGGCATTTACATTGAAAATTGGTGAAAAATTACATATTTTGGGTGTATTTTCACTAGGTTTTGACTAGTCATCACTCTAGAATTGCATCAAAGGCATGTTGTGAAGGGTATTATTACATCATTGGATTGATATTAGACATATTAATTTCTTCCCCTCTTTAAGTTCTTCACAATATCTTTTCTTTCATTCATTTGCATTGAAAAAAGTTGAAAAATCAAGCATTTTGGATCTTAAACATATTTTGCTTCTTGGGTTTGTTCTATTAGTTTGTGCATTGAGTATTGCATGATTTTGTATGAGTATTATAACCCACTACCCTAATAGAAATATCCCTTTAAGAATAAGTAGAAGACTCATGGGATCTAGTGCTCCTAAAGAATACGATACTCCTACCTCTGAAAATCCATTGACTACCTTCTTTACAAAAGGAGAGACACAAATTTTGCAAGACACTATACCTCATACAAGTAAATGGAAGATCAAATATTTCATGGTTTTGAGGACACTATTGAGATGGTCACACATGTACCTAATGAGAAAATAAAAAAAAACTTGATAAAGAGCTAGCCGATTTTCAAGCATTTGTGGAAAATGAAAGAATAGCGGAAGAAGCTATACCTGTGATTCATAACATAAGGGAATTGATAAAAGAAGGACAAGATGGTGTTAATGTACTTAGAGGATTAGCACATATTGTACAAACTAATGCTATGCTGGTGACTGAATGTGCAAAAGTTATTAATAACATGTCATCATCGACTCATACGCAAGTATCGGTACCTATACCGACTATGAGAATGTCTACATTTACATCAACAATTTTAACTACTAATGCAAATGGTTGTAGTAATTCTACCACTGGTATTTGAGTATCTAATGGCACTAATTCACAAAATTACAAAGTTATGGGATTTAACTATCAGAACTTGGCACCTAAGGTGGCTTCTTTCATGAATAGTTACTCTCAACCACCTTCCACTTATCACTATGTTCAACCAACACTCACCTATTCACAACCTCCATTTGCCACTACTCAGGCTCAGTCACCTCCACACTTCGGTTCCAATTCCTTACAACAAACTGCATCACCTAATGATGCCATCTTAAACCAACTATTTCAAGGTATGGCTTCTTTACAACAAAAGGTGACAAACTTGATGAATTTTTCACAACCTAATATACCAACCTATCATGCCTAGAATCCCCTATCTTATGCAATCTTGAGAACTCCTATTCCTGAGAGGTTTGAGACTCCTCACTTTAAAAAATATGGTGGAAAAGGTGATCGTAATACTCATGTGGTAGCGTTCATAGCTATGTGTAGTGATTTTTACTTTGAAGAGGATTTGTTAGCAAAACGTTTTCTACGATCTCTCAAATATGCTACTTTAGAATGGTTTTGCTCTTTACCTCCGAATCCAATACACTCTTTCTCACAATTAGTAGATCAATTTTTACAACATTTTCAAGCAAATATTGGACCTCAAGTCTCTTTGATTGATTTAGTTCATTGCAAGCAAGGTCCGAAAGAGAAGTTAACTGAGTTTATTAGTTGGTATCAAGCCCCCTATGCACAAATTCAATATCAGATGAAGGATGAGGATGTTCAGAAGGTGTTTATTACAAATCTACAACCTAACATCTGTGATAAGATTCTCTTGATGAAGTACAACTCCTTTCAACATTTATGCACCGCCCTTCGTGATTATCAACTTTCGTCTAGTCAGTATGAAAACCAAAACTCATCGGCTCAAGTTGGTCAATCCATGAGTGGACTGTCACAAAAAAACTTTAAGAGGAACAATAAAACTTTTTTCAAGGTTAATGGACATAATTCAAACAACTTCTCACAAGTGTCCGCTATCACTAATTTGAAGAAGGCATCATTTCAACAAAGAAAGTTTACTCTAATATCTGAATCCTATCATTCGATCATGAATCAAGCCATGAGTAATAATCTCTTGAAGCTTCCTCTAATTAAACCGTTGGATCCTAGTAGAATGCAAGAACCTTATTTTGATTCTAATGCTTTTTATCATTATCATCAGCAACAAGGACATGATATTGAACGATGTATGCGTCTTAAGCATGAAATACAAGACCTCATCGACTTGAATGTTATACAGGTATCGGGTGTGAATGATAATGGGAATAACTTGGTTGCTCCATGGAATCAGAATTTACAAATCTTTACTAATCCTTTCCCTAAGCATATTGATAACAACATGATGGAACAACCCCTGATAGAAGCATAAGATGACTACTTAAACTACAATGACATAATTACAATGATAGAGGTGGATAAAGAAAGTACTAAAGTATTACCTTGTCTAAAAAAAAGGTATTTATGCTGAGGTTCCTCCTCCGTTATCCCATCAATGATCATGAGATAACCAAAATGCATTGAAAATACAAATGGAACAACTGAAGCAAGAGATTCTGACAAAAGAAAAGATTGATATGGTACAAGGTAGTTCTTCTCCTTACGATAAATAGAATCAACAAAATAAGAGAAATAAAAATTAGAAAAGAGAAAGACGGTTAACATCATTTGGAAATAATAGTGGTTCTCCTCATAAGCAACAAAATATTTCACATGCACAAGTATTTGAGAAACAAGCACCACATGGACTTTCTGACAACAAAGAACACTCTAATAAGAACCACTCAAGCTTCGCACAAAACTTGATAGAGTATCTCTCCAAGATGCTCACAAGTTCTAAATTTTAGTCTGCTTGTCTCTACAGGTAAGTATTTCTAACCCTTTACCTACGTGTTGTGTTTCCCCCCATGATGTATTATGTGTTGGTTAGGCCTCCTAGGATGACCCTTGATACTCTCGTAAGGTCAAGGATACTAGGAGACCGCCTCTGTTTTGACCCTTCTTCTATTTGTATCATCATTCTTCTATGTTGCCTCTCCTCTATTTTTATTGTTGTGTTGTGTCCTAGGGGCATAGCATTGTGGTTCGTGACTTGGGGGCACCTTCCTACGTGACGACCTTATGACACTTGTTTCTCCTCTCTTGACTTATTGTTTACCTTCCTCTAGTGGGTCTATCTAGCTGGCGGATGACGAAAAACATATAATACTAATACGGACCTAGTGTCCCTTCAGTGAGAAATAAAAAAATGGACCTAGTCCATACATGACGATGGGGTTGATATATATTATTTGACACTTGGCTAGTGGAATCACTCCGTGTGATATTTTGATGTTGTCTTATCGCATTTACAAAACATAACAATACTACTGCTCTGTGCACTTTGATTATCTTGGATCTCACCTTGCTTGCCTCTTTATGTGAATGATTACATATGTTGTTTATCATGATTATATGGTGCTAACACCTTTTCTTGTAGGAAATTGAGTTTGTGGGAACATTCAACAATCATATAGTGCACGTCACCTCTGGGGGCATGGGCTTTGTGAGAGCTCATGTTCCATTGTGTGTTTTCTTCCTACCTTAACATGCTTGATATCGGTACATGATATCAACCACCTTAAGGTGGGGGCATATATAAAGTAAGTTGTCTAATGATTTTGGTACTAACGAAGCGTATTTGTAAGCCCTCTATGGAGGAAGGATGTTGTATCTTCGAGTGAGTGCACATATTTTTCTATATTGTGATCATTTAAGCACTCTGCGGAGGGGGATGGTGTATTTCTCGAGGAGATTGCACATCCTATCATTTTCTAAAAGTCCTATGAGTAGGCGGGGTAGATCTGAGACTATCCTAACCCTTAAGCATATCTTCAATGATTGTTGTGGTGAAGCCCAATCGTTGGTGTGTGCCTGTAATGTGCCTGAGATGGCTACAAACCTAGCAATAGGTTTTTTTCGTCACTTGTTTGCTGTGTTTTCTCCATGTGTTCCATGTGTGTGTGTATGGCGTGTTTGTTCCCAAGCATAGTTTCAAGACCGGCGGGGATGAGCTCCTCCTATGCTTTGGGATTTATATGGCATGTTTGTTCTCAAGTGTAGTTTCAAGATTGGTGGTGATGATCTCCTCCTACACTTTGATATTTGTATTGCATGTCTATTTCCCCTTATGCAGTTTCAAGACTGGTGGTGATGAGCGCCTCCTGCATTTGGGTTGTGTGTTTACTTTTCTTGAACTTGCATTTGCATTCATAAATGAGAAAATGAAAAAGAAATAATCACTACATTCACTATGTTTTGTGTGTCTTCAATGTTGTCTTCTCCATGTTTTACGTGACTGTAACTATCTTCTCTATGTTTTGCATGTCTGTTACTATCTTCAACATGTTTGGCGTGTCTTCACCATGCTTGGCGTGTTTGCTATGTTTGTCGACCTTACTTTAATGCATGTATTGGCCTTGCGTTTATACATACATTAAAGTGGGGGCTAAATGTTATGTCAGAAAATGTCCCCTTGGGGGCTTTGCCCTCTTAAGGTTTAGCTCCTGGGTCCTTATAGTGCATTTAGAGCATCTTGTGTGTTAATTTTGAATCCCGATGAAAAAACCCTGAAGTCTTGTGACAAATAGGACCTAGGGGTGCTATGTTAATGACTCCTACCTAAAATAGGGGGGAGGACTTGGGTAGTTGCGCCCTAGTCCTGCCCTATTTTGAGTCAGGCCCTAATTTGAAGTGTTGGTTATATGACCGTTGTTAGGTCCTATGCCGACACCAAAATTTTGAATTATGAAATTCTTAGCGGGAATGTGTGTTGTTGCATATATAAGCATGTTTAGGTTTTCATTTGCAAACTAGAAGCTAACTAAAATATGATTGCGAACTTTGGGCATACTTGTGATTTTAGGGCATCCATGATATTCATTATTCCAGAGCAAAGCATTGTTATTGTGTTTGTGATTGCAGATTTGACTTCATCTTCTCATGTGATTGAAGAGCCTTCATTTATGTGAGATCTATACTTCAAGGTGACATTTATTTGTGTTTGAATCATTTATCATTTGGATTTTGCCTCTATCCCATAGGGATACGCACTCTTATCTAACAATGGTGTTCAAAAGACTTGAATGTCTCTCCGGGGCTTGACTGAGGCAAGCCTCTAAACACCATAACCCCCAACCACACTCCTTTGTGATTATAGGTTACAGGTACCAAGTTTTACGAAGTGGAGTTTCAGAGGAAGGTTGCAGACGACAAGGATTTAGGATCTGAAAGAAATAAGTGAAATAGAGCATTTTCAGGACATGGGCACCTAGGGCAATGTCCTAGGGAGCTACAGAGACAAGAATGAGAGTTACAAGGACATTCTGCATTTGAAGGAGCTTCTACGTCCCAAGAATTAGCCTGCCTTGGACTAGGGTGCCCAGGGCAGTGTCCTTCGCATTTCAGGTGATGAAAACAAATGGAATAGTGATTATCAATGCCAGAAGGAGTTCTATATTTCACCAAGAAAACAATACCTTGGACTTGGGTGCCCGAGGTATTGTCGTCGAATATTCCAAATTCCAAACTTCAAAAAATGGTCAGTTATTAATCTCTGTTCTCTTCCCTAATTTGCAAGCATTTATCAGAATTAGATCACATTAAGGCATTAGTTGACAATTTCTAAGTTTCCACATCATTCCAAGTGGTAGCCCAACCTGTTAGGTGAATGCTCTCAGTTAGTAGAGATTCAACTCGATTGATATGCCCTTGAATGTTTGTAGTGAAAGGAGGATCTAAATCAAATCAACCCATCAATCCAATCTCCCCTTTTACATCCAAAACAGGATGGATTTTTGGGCACAAACTAGTGGGAGTGCATGTTTCTATGTGACTATCATCATGATAAAGTAGGTTTTCAGATTTGGTGCTTCTAGGTATAGGTTTACAAGTGTTTTCAAAGTTTGGACTTTGATGGAGACAGGGACACAGGTTGTCTTTTGGTTTGAGGACACGGTTTATACAAGTGCGATACTTGGAGTCTCATTTTAGTGGGAGTTGAGTACATGTACAACGATGATGAATATATGTAGTTGATACTATTGATTTAGTGTTTGAGTCTTGAGGTCTGCATGTAATCGTCTTTGATATCTCAGTTTGCAGGTTACTAATGTGATGACAATTTTGCACGTTACATTTGTTTTGGATCTTTGAGTTATGTAGTTTTGTGGATTAGCTACCCCTTGTCTACAGTGGGATGACTCAAATGTGGACTATCTTTATCCACGAGATTGATTCAGTGTTTGTGTAGACTTTGTTAGTTGGCCTTGTCTGTGGTCATTTGTACATTGGTATGTTGCATTGGGATGAGAGCATGGATGATTAGAGTGCATGGATAGTTAGTTACTGGGACTTATAACATGTTTATCATGATGTCATGGATAGCTTGGATACATGGTTTTAATGTGAGATTTTGATAGTGAAGGTTTTATCTTCTTGGTTTGAAGACCATGGTTTACTCGATCTTTTTGGAGTTGTTCATGTTACAGTGGGATTCCTTGATTGCGTTAGGGCCATGGATGATCTTAATTTAGGAGATGGTTATCTTCATTTGATTGGAAATGTTGATCCTTGGTTTAGAGGTGTTTGGTATTGTGTCTTTATGGACTCTTGATTCTAGATTATAGTGTTGGCATGATATTGTAATATCAAAAATTGTTACCACATACAATTTCACACTAGTTTTGTTGGAATTAGTTCTAACAACTGAGAGGGGGGGGAATCAGTTGTCCCACAAATTAACCTTTTTCTTTCTTTAATCTTCTTTATCAACTTTCAATTAGATTAGTGATGTAAACATTAAAGCATGAATTAACAACACATGAGCAGAAGCAAATTGAACACACATAACACCAGAATTTTTTATGTGGAAACCTGGTTAAGGGAAAACCACGGTGGGGATTAACCCACAAGATTCTGACCCTGTTAAAAGTACTTAGAAGAAAAGAGAAGGCACATTCCTTCGGGTGCACTGCCCATAGCTCACTGCCTACAAGAATTTATGTTTAACACAGAGATAATGAACTAAGAAACAGCATCTTCTTCATGCCTGGTTCAGTCCCATTGAAGGCTCATTTACTTCTGCTCTGTCCCCCAAACTCTTCTTTGCTATATCTTCATCCTTTACTTCTCTTGTTCTTCTGGTTCTCCTCTTCTCTACTCTACCTTTGTACCTCTCTTAGGATTTTATCATTTTCGCACAAGGACAACTTTCCACAACTCATCAACAAGTATTTATATGCTTCATCAACCTTGGAATGAACATCAAGGTTGGCACTACAAGCATCTGACTTAATATGAATCACTAATTTGTTGGCCAAACATAACTAGGACTCAAATCTTCCTTGATCAACATGCCATGCTCCATCGAATTGCTCTTAGATCATCCGCAACACTTTTCAATCATCTGGTTGACCAAGACTGGGAAGAACAACAACATCAAAGAAGAAATCTTCAACAATGAGCTCAATCTTCAATGTGGACTTCCAACACAGAAATCACACAATCCAGAGACCTTCACAAGCACATTAAATTCAACAAAGACATCCACACTCCTCCAAATCATCAGAATCACTTGTGTCTTCATCCAGAACCTCAAGAACACTGTCTGCCATGACTGTCACACTAGAAAGATTGCTTGCATACCTCCAAACCATGAACCACTTGAGTTGATGATACACACTGACTTCCCAAACATGCCTCTAGAACCGCAGATCATAATATTTCAATGCGGAGCAATACAGACCAATTTACTGTCACTCTGTCTCTTCTGAACACAACAAAACCTGATTCTACTCAGATGGTCATAGCTTCTTCAAATCTTTGTGCGGACCTCTCAAATCTTAACTGGAGCTACTTCATACAATCCTCTACACAGCCATATGGTCCTTATACATTGATCTTCATTAATTTTATCAATACCCTCAACATTCCAGTCTTCTAAACAGGCAACAAAATGGAATACAGTTGACACCAATGGTAACAGGGATATGTTGACATCAATGACAACACCGATTAGGCACATATTTGCAACAATCTCCCCCTTTGTCATTGATGGCAACATATGATGTGAAAAACTGATTCAACCATCAAGACAAGAACTTCTCCCCCTTTCTCTTATCACTTCTGCAACTACTTTCTTCACTACTCCCCCTTTCATCAGCAACTAGTTTTTCACATAACTTCTCTCCCCCTTTGATGTCAATGCCAAAGGGCACATCTTTGCAATCTTTTCTCCCCCTTTTTCTTTCAGACTAATCTCCAAAATTTACATACTGACTGCTCCTCCTGAGTAGTATCTCCTTAACACCAATCTGGATCACAAGATGTGACTGTGAATTCCACCGGACTGATGCATCCTAGTGCATCTTAGTTCTGAACAAGAGGGGTAATCAACCCTAACTTCTCTCTGAGATACTCAAAAGTATCCTTAGGTAGAGGCTTGGTGAATATATCCACAATCTGATCCTTTGAAGAAACAAACTCCATTTTGACTTCATTCTCATTACCTTCTCTCTTAAGAAATGAAACTTGATGGATATGTGTTTTGTCTTTGAATGCAACACTAGATTCTTGGAGATGTTTATTACACTTGAATTATCACAGAAGATTGTAACAGGCTCCTCAAATACCACTCTGATATCCTTCAACATTTGCTTCATCCACAAAACTTGAGTGCAATTACTTGATGCTACTATGTACTTTGCCTCTGGAGTAGACAGATATATTGCCTCTTGCTTTTGGATGAACCAAGCAACCAATCTTCTTCCCAAGAAGAATGCACCACCACTAGTACTTTTCTTGTCATCCACATCTCCTACCCAATCAGCATCAGTATATGCATGAAGAGTGAAGTCATTGTCCTTTGGATACCACAAGCCATAGTCAAGTGTCCCTTTAAGATATCTAAAAATTCTCTTGACTGGTACTGCATGGGATTCTCTAGGATCAACTTGAAATCTAGCAACAAGTCCAACTACATTCATGATAAAAGGCCTGGTCTAAGTCAGATAGAGCAGTCCTCCAATCATTGACCTATACCTTTTTTGATTTGCCTTAGGGGAATCATCATCTTTAGTCAACTTACATCTAGTTACCATGGGTGTACCCACTGGCTTTGATTCTTCCATCCCAAACTTTTTCAACAATTCTCTCACATACTTAGATTGAGATATGAAGATACCTTTATCTGACTGAGTGATTTGCAGACCTAAGAAGAAATTTATTTCACCAAACATTGACATCTCAAATTCACTTTTCATCTGATCAATAAATGTCTTGCACATACTCTCATTTCCACCAAAAATGATATCATCAACAAATACCTCAACAATCCTAATGTGCTCATGGTCAATCTTGAAGTAGAGATTGCTGTCAGCAGTGCCTTTGCTAAAACCTAATTTTAGCAGATACTTATCTAATCTTTCATACCAGGCTCTTAAAGCTTGTTTGAGTCCATACAGTACTTTCCTTAATCTACAGACCATATATTTTTGATCAGATAACTGAAATCCTTCCGATTGCTCAATGTAGGCTTCTTCCAACTCTCCATTCAGAAATGCTGACTTGACATCCATCTGATATACCTTGAAATCTTTATAAGAAGCGAATGCAAGAAATAATCTGGCTGCTTCTATTCTTGCCACCGAAGCAAAAGTTTCTTCAAAATCAATTCTTTCCACTTGAGAATATCCTTTGCATACCAACCTTGCTTTGTTTCTTACAACTTCACCATCTTCATTTAGTTTATTCCGGAAGACCCATTTGGTTCCAATCACATTTTTGTCTTCAGGTCTAGGAACAAGATCCCAAGTGTGATTCTTTTTAATTTGCATTAATTCTTCTTCCATT
The DNA here is from genome assembly GCA_027924645.1 of Cunninghamia lanceolata. NCBI lineage: Eukaryota > Viridiplantae > Streptophyta > Pinopsida > Cupressales > Cupressaceae > Cunninghamia > Cunninghamia lanceolata. Next base: position 3,037,631 of record BSBN01001254.1, read on the forward strand.
GCTTTTATCCAATTTTTATAATTGCAAGCTTCACTTACTGATTTTGGTTCAACCTTTGAAATCAAAGAAATCTTCTCTAGATCTTCAGCAATTCTTCTCCTAGTTCGAACACATTTATATCTATCTCCTATGATCTGATCTTCAGGGTGATTCAATCTTACATACCTAGGAGTTTTGAGATTTATTTGAACCTCTGTTTCTTGAGCTTGTTCTTCAACATCTGCACTATCCTCTTGAGTTACTGGATTTTTCAGATCAATCTCAATCTGAGTCTGCATTTGAACTCGTCTTCCTTGACTTTGACTTTCGTCTTGATCATCTGATTCATATCCGCAAGACCTGGAATGTCCTTCTTTGCTCTCATCAACACTAACATTTGTACTTTCAACAATCTTTTTCAATCTTTTGTTAAAGCATCGGTATACCTTGCTTTGAGTAGAGTAACCCAAAAATATCCCTTCATCACTTCTTTCTTCAAACTTGCCTAGATCCTCATCTCTTTTGATATAGCACTTACTACCAAAAACTCTGAAATACTTCACAGTAGGAGGATGACCAAACCATTGTTCATAAGGGGTCTTACTAGAATTGCCTTTGATCTACACTTGGTTGAGAGTGTAAACAATAGTACTCACAACTTCTCTCCAATAGACTTGTGGAACATTTGCTTCCATCATCATGGTCTTGGTAGCTTCTTGAATGGTCCAATTCTTTCTTTCCACAACTCCATTCTGCCGAGGAGTCCTAGGGGCAGATAACTATCTTTTTATTCCTTGCTTCTCACAGAATGTATCAAACTCACCAGAGGTAAACTCTCCACCTCTGTCGGATCTCAAATACTTTATCTTCACACCAATCTCATTCTCCACCATGACCTTGAACACTTTGAATTTGTCAAGAACTTCTAATTTTTCTTTCAAGAAGGTTACCCACATTATTTGGGAGTAATCATCAATCAACAACATAAAATATCTGTCTCCTTGCACACTCCTAATTCTAGCAGGACCACAAAGATCAGTATGCACAAGTTCCAACAATCCACTTGATGACTATTCTTTACTCTTGAATGATGTTCTATTCTATTTACCCAATTGACATTCTCTGCACATGGTATCAGTAGGTTTCACAAGTCTTGGAAGATCTCTTACAGCCTGAGTAGAACTTATCTTGACAATGTTATCAAAATTCACATAACACATTCTCCTATTCCAGAGCCAACTCTGATCAACCTGAGCAATCAAGCAACTTTTACCAGAACTACTTAAATGAAAGATGTTACCTCTAGTCTGAGTACTAGATGCAATTTCAGTTCCGGAGCTTTCCAAGATTTTGCATTTTCCATCATTGAATTGGAGATCATAACCCTTGTCAACCAACTATCCAACACTGAGAAGATTATGCTTTAGTCCTTCCACATATAGAACATCATTAGTGTTATTCTTACCATCAAAAGAGATGGATCCTCTACCACAGATTCTACCAATTGAGTTGTCTCCAAACTTCACAAGTCCACCTTCATCTTTTTCGAAGCTTACAAACTTATTTTTATCACCAGTCATATGATGAGAACATCCACTATCAATCACCCATTCATCCTTTTCTACAACCTGAGCAGCCAAAGCAATTTCTACATTTACACAGCTAGTAAATTCAATAGACACCGAATCTTCTTCTTTTATAGCAATGAACACCCAATCACCTTCAGTAGAACCTCCATGATCAGATTCATCATCTGTGACTCCTTCTCCAGCTTCTTAGACATAGTAACATTTCTTTTGACCTTTATATCTGTTAAGGTTTGGCTTTGAAACCCTCTCTGGACATCTTGAGGCAAAATGACCAATCTTATTACAGGCAAAACATTTAAATGGCAACTTTCCTTCATACTTACCGGATCCTCTTGGCATTCTTTTGGAAATAAGAGCTTCAAGTTCTGTAGTCTCAATTTCATCATCTTCAAGATCCTTCCTTGCATTCAGAAATCTGTTTCATCTTCTGGAAGATCTTTCTCCCGGATCATATCTTTGCTTCCCATGAACAGTGGCTTTAAATGCAAATTTAGACTTAGGAAGAGAATCACCAAACTCACTCAATTCAAAAGCTAAAATTTTGCCAATCAACTGATCTCTTGTAACTTTAGAGACAGTCCTGATCTCCTCTATAGCAGCAACCTTATGTTTGTGTGAATCAGGTAAGGATCTAAGCACTTTTGCAACAATCTCTGATTCTTCCAAAGTTCCACTAGCACACCTGATACCACACACAAGTTCATTTATCTTTTGCATGTAGGTCGTGATGTCTTCATCTGCACTCATTTTCAAAATTTCATAGCTTCCTCTCAGACTTTGTAGTTTGGCACATTTGACATATTCATCACCTTCATAAAGATTTTCCAACTTCTTCTAGATTTCATGAGCATTTTTCAGTCCAAAGACATTTTTCATTTCTGTATCAGTCAGGGCACTCAACAAGGGTTCTTTAGCTCGAATGTTATTTTTAGCATCTTTGAGTTCATCTGGAGTTGAAGGACTTTTCTCTGGAGGATTATACTCATCCTTAGTTATCAACCAATAAGCATCACCCATGCATTGCAAATGGCACTCCATGCGACTCTTCCAAAGAGAGTAATGTGTTCCGTCAAATCTTGGACTATCTTTCTTGTAAGTTGACATCCTGGATCTCCTCGAGCAGTTAAGCTTCTTTTAGAGGAACTTGGCTCTAATACCAATTGTTGGAATTAGTCTGGACAACTGAGGGGGGGTGAATACGTTGTCCCACAAATTAACCTTTTTCTTCCTTTAATCTTCTTTATCAACTTTCAATTAGATTAGTGATGTAAACATTAAAGCATGAATTAACAACACATGAGCAGAAGCAAATTGAACACACATAACACCAGAATTTTTTACGTGGAAATCTGGTTAAGGGAAAACCATAGTGGGGATTAACCCACAAGATTCGTACCCTATTAAAAGTACTTAGAAGAAAAGAGAAGGCACATGCCTTCGGGCGCACTGCCCAGAGCTCACTGCTTAAAGAGGCTCACTGCCTACAGGAGGCTCACTTCCTATAAGAATTTATGTTTAACAAAGAGATAATGAATTGAGAAATAACATCTTCTTCATGCCTGGTTCAGTCCCATTGAAGGTTCATTTACTTCTACTTTATCCCCCAAACACTTCTTTGCTATATCTTCATCCTTTACTGCTCTTGTTCTTCTGCTTCTCCTCTTCTTTGCTCTACCTTTGTACCTCTCTTAGGATTTTATCATTTTTGCACAAGGACAACTTTCCACAACTCATCAACAAGTATTTATATGCTTCATCAACCTTAGAATGAACATCAAGGTCAGCACTACAAGCATCTGACTTAATGCTAATCACTAAGTTGTTGGCCAAACATAACTGGGACTCAAATCTTCCTTGATGAACATGCCATACTTCATCGAATTTCTCTTAGATCATCCGCAACACTCTTGAATCATCTGGTCGGCCAAGATTGGGAAGAATAGCAACATTAAAGAAGAAATCTTCAACAACGAGCTCAATCTTCAATGCGGACCTCCAACACAGTAGTCACATGATCCAGAGACCTCCACAAGCACATTGAATTCATCAAAGACATCTACACTCCTCCAAATCATTAGAATCACTTGCGTCTTCATCCATAACCTCAAGAACATTGTCTGCCATGACTGTCACACTAGAAAGATTGTTTGCGGACCTCCAAACCACGAACCACTTGAGTTGATGATACACACTGACTTCCCAAACATGCCTCTAGAACCGCAGATCATAATATTTCAATGCGGAGCAATCCAAACCAATTTACTATCACTCTGTCTCTTCTGAACATAACAAAACCTAGTTCTACTTAGATGGTCATAGCTTCTTCAAATCTTCATGCGAACCTCTCAAATCTTAACTCGAGCTACTTCAGCCAATCCTCTAGACAACCATATTGTCCGCATACATTGATCTTCATTAATTTTCTCAATATCCTCAACATTCCAATCTTCTAAATAGGCAACAAAATGGAATAAAATTGACACCAATGGCAACAGGGATATGTTGACATCAATGACAACACCGATTGGACACATATTTGCAACAAGTTTTAGCACTCCCTTTAGAGTGTATGTTTATTTTTGATCGTAAATGTTGGAAAATAGAGAGAGAATAAGGTAAAGTTACAGTTATGTAGCTTTAAAATATTTTCAAATTTGAAATTAATAGCATGTGTAAATCTAAAAATTACTTTCAATTTAAATGTTATAGTATTTCTCTATTTTAAACAGTGTAGTAGAAGAAAATAGCTTGCAAGAAGAAGACAAGTATTTATGTGGAGAAACCCCTAAGGGAAAAAATTCCACACCAAAGGTGTTTATGCTTGTATTAAATATCTTGTGAAAGATTACATTCAATACTAAAATTCCTCTGATCCTTGGTGTACTTCTGAACCTTCTTCAATTTTCAAACTTGTAAAAAACTTCAACAAAAAAAAAGCTTCTTGCTTTTTTTCTTCTAAGTCAAAAAAGCTTCTTGCTTTTTTCCTTCTAAGTTTTTTACACAATTCAACTCTCTAGAAAATGTATGGGGCTCTTAATTAATTAATATGAAGCTTCATAATGTAAGAGCTTCTTAATTCAAAAGTTTGAAACTCAAAATACAATAAATTGTAGTTGATAACATAGCTTCCAATGCTCATGCAAAAACCAAGCACTCTAAATTGAGAAGATTGAACTCAAACAATCTTCAAGCTTTTATTTAATTGCCTCTTCATGATGTGTGCACCCAAGTATGCTAAAATTAGCTTTGCCAACATCAAACATATTTTCAAATAAAAGCAACAACAAAAAGTCCTCAAATTGGGTGTCCAAGTTTGCCCAATCTCTTTCTGTTAACTTAAGTGATCAACACACACCAATCCCATGCAAACAACATGCAAGATTGATGCCCCCAAAGTTATTCTGAATTACCTTGTTTTGTACATGCAAGTGACACGCAAACACCGGATTCAACATGCAATTGATACCCATTTCCTGAAACACTGAGAAGTACCATCCTGCAACTTTCTGGAGTTGGAGTGTTTTGTGAGTAATATCTTAAAACTAACATGCAAGCATTTGCAACAACATGCAACTGATACCCATCACCTGAAACACTGAGATGTACCATCCTGTAAATTTCTAGAGTTGGAGTGTTTTGTAAGCAATCTCACAAAACTGACATGCAACATGCAAGCACATGCAAGTCCATAGGAGTGACATGCAACAACATACAAGCACATGTAAGTGACATGTAACAACATGCAAGGTCATACAATTCCATAAGAGTGACACACAACAACATGCAAGCACATACAACAACATGCAAACACATGCAAGTAACATTCAACAACATGCAACAACATGCAAGTACATGCAAGTCCATAGGAGTGACATGCAACAACATGCAAGCACATGTAAGTGACATGCAACAACATACAAGGTCATACAATTCCATAAGAGTGACATGCAACAACATGCAAGCACATGCAAGTCCATAGGAGCAACATGCAACAACATGCAAACACATGCAAGTAACATTCAACAACATGCAACAATATGCAAGTACATGCAAGTAACATGCAAGTACATGCAAGTAACATGCAAGTCCATAGAAGCAACATGAAACAACATGCAACATGCAAGTACATGCAAGTGACATGCAAAAATATGCAAGTCCATGCAAGATTTTATGAACTCATGCAAGCAATATCCAATTCATCCATCTCTAACACTTTAGTTAACTCCAACATTATATCCATGTAAGGTGTCTCAACATTATCCACTCATATACATAAAAAAGCACAACTCCAAGTCTAAATATAAGTCCCCATCAAAAGGGGACACCCAAGTTTAACTCCAACTCACTTTGAGTTATCAAACTCTCAAAATGGACTTAGGAGAAGTCAACAAAGTCTTCACGGCCCTCACTCTAAAAATGGATGCCCAAGTTTGAACTTATCATTTAGGAATTGATTGCAAAAGTCAAAGTGATATAATTAATAAATAATTAATCTCTCAAAGTATTTATATGTTAGGGAACACATTCCAAGAACTTTGGAGACACATGAATTGGTTATGATTGCAAGTTAATGGCAACTTATCCCAACAATAAAGTGCCTGCTTTAACACTTGAATAAGAAATAGCGATAAATCCTTTAATTGCTGAAACTTCAGGAGCTGATTTAGCTGGGACTAGGATGTCCAACACTCAGGTCCAACCTTTTGGCCCCGAACAAATTTTTAGATTGAAGTGTCAACTTTGTTACATTGGGTGATACACCTTTGTCAGCCTACCATGACTCTTCCAAAAAGTAATTGGGATTCATATATATGTAACTCTCTCCCTCTTATTTAAGGAGGATGAAGTGACATTAGAATGAACACTTGATCTATCTATCTATCAACAAGCTCTCTCTATAATTCTGAAGCTCTCTACTTATGAATTATTATTATTATTATTGCACTAACCTTTGCAGGTATTTGAGGAAGCTTCTTCCTTCTCCAGCATTTCCTAGTGTGTGACTAGTGTTGTGAAATCAAGTCTAACTAGGGTTTCATGCTCATGGTGAGTTCATTTCATTATATTTGATTACTGTAACCTTTATCAGTCATCTACCTTTGTTCATCACAAACACACACTCTCGATTGTTTGCTATTGTGGAAGTGAGAACACTTACATGGGGTTTGAGCGAGGCAAGACCCTATACATCACAATCATTTTCTCCTCTTGTGCATGCAAATCCAGTCTGAGGATTTTAGATATCGAGAAACTTGACAAAAAGATGAAGGATACAGAGACATTAATCTTTGTGTTGATTTAAGGATAGACAACTGAGAGGGGGGGTGAATCAGTTGTCACAAAAATTCTATTCCTTATTTATTTAAAACCTTCTTATATTTCAACAGCATATCAAAGATTCAATCATGGAAGCATAATGCAATAATTCAAGAGCAGAAACAAACTTAACACAAATAACACCAAGATTTTAATGTGGAAAACCTGGTTAAGAGAATAACCACGGGGTGACTAACCCAAGATTATATTCTCTGTTAAAAGAATATGAAGAATGAAATGACACCTACTAATTAGGGCTCATTGCCCGAGCATACTTCTCACAAGAGGCCCACTACCTACAGGAGACACACTGTCTACAGAAGAGAATAAATATTACAAACTTGAACTGAAAGTTAGCATCTTCACTATGCTTGAGTCAGTTCCATTAAAGCTCAACACCTCTGCTCTACTTTTTGCTCCTCTCCTTACCACCTTCTCATCATGACCACATAGATCCATTTGAACAACTTCGCAACTCTTATTTATACATGACATCGACTTTGGAATGATCATCAAAGTCGACACAACATGCACTTACTTTATTATAGAGCAATTACAAAAACACAACTTGACTCATTACAAAAACTTCATGCGCATTATTATACTGTCGGCCATGCATAGTTGGAACTTCAATTTTCTTCGAGGAACACTCCATGCTTCACAAAACATCTTTAAGATTATCCGCAACATGTGCAAATCATCTGGTCGGCCAGGATTGGGAAGAACACCATTACCCAAAGGTAAATCTTCAATTACAAGCTCAATCTTCAATGCGAACCACCAACACAAACTGGACACAATCTGGAGACCTTTACAAGCTTGCTTGAATCACTAAGAACATCTGCACCACTTCTGCTTACTGTAATCATTTGCATCTTCATCCAAAATCTCAAGAACACAGCTGATCATCACTGTCACACTAGAAGGATCACTTGCGTACCTCCAAACCACAGACCAATTGAGTTGTTAATTTAAATTAGCTTTCCAAACATGCCATTAGGTCCGCAGAGCATGACATTACATTTCTGGATCTCACCGGACCTATTTGTGCCACTTTGTCACCACTGAACAGCTGCCGGAACAAGTTCTACTCATATACCCATAACTTCTTCAGATCGTCATGTGGACCTCTAAAATCTTGACTGGACAACCTTCAGACACATATATACAAACCCTTTGATGCACATACTCTGATCTTCAACTATTTGGGATCTTTGCTTCATAGGACCTCACTATCTTCACTGTTCTTCTCTATTTCTGATTGGGCTAATTTTCTCAATATCCTCAGCACATAACTCATCCAATTCTTGACATCAATGCAACAGGAGTATGTTGACATCAATGACAACACCGTTTAGGGCCATACTTGCAACAATCTCCCCCTTTGTCATTGATGGCAACATATGATGTGAAAAACTATTTTAACCATCAAGACAAGAACTTCTCCATAGCTCCCCCTATCATCAGCAATCATTCTCATGTCTTCTCTTCCTCTACTGCTCCCCCTTTGATCAACAACCACTTTTTGTTTTTCACATGTCTTCTCTCCCCCTTTAACATCAATGGAAAAGGGCATATACTTGCAACCACTTCTCATGCTTCAGAATCATACTGATTACTCCCCCTGAGTAGCAGCCACCTAGCATCAATCCGGATCATAACCTATGACTGTGAAATCCACCGGACAGATGCACATCAGTGCACCTTAATTTAGAACCGGAGGGGTAATAACCCCTAACTTCTCCATGAGATACTCAAAAGTGTCCTTAGGTAGAGGTTTGGTAAAAATGTCTGCAATCTGATCCTTTGAGGGCACAAACTCTAGTCTGACTTCATTCTTGTTCACCCGCTCTCTTAAAAAGTGGAATTTGATGGATATATGTTTTTGTCTTTGAATGCAACACTGGATTTTTGGATATATTTATTGCACTGGAGTTATCACAGAAGATTGTGATAGGTTCTTCATACTCCACTCTGATGTCTCTTAACATTTGCTTCATCAACAATACTTGAGTGCAACTGCTCGCTGCTACAATATACTTTACTTCTGTAGTAGACATAGATATTGCCTCTTGTTTCTTGCTTAGCCAAGAAACCAATCTTTTCCATAAAAAGAATGCACCACCACTAGTACTCTTCGGGTCATCCACATCACCTACCCAATCAACATTAGTATAAGCATGAAGAGAGAAATCATGATCCTTGGGTTACCACAATCCATACTCAACTGTTCCCTTCAAATATCTAAGAATTCTCTTGATTGCCATGACATGAGATTCTCTAGGATCAGCTTGAAATTTGGCAACAAGACCAACAACATTCATAATGTCAGGTCTAGTTTGGGTGAGGTAGAGCAATCCTCCAATCATAGACCTATATGTTTTCTGATCAGCGTTAGGAGATTCAACATCTTTACTCAACTTACATCCGGTAGCCATGGGAGTATTCATTGCCTTTGAATCCTCCATCCCAAATTTTTTCAATAATTCTTTCACATATTTGGTCTGAGTTATGAAGATTCCTTTCTTTGTCTGAGTGATTTGCAGACCCAAGAAGAAATTCATTTCACCAAATATGGACATCTCAAATTCACTTTTCATTTGATTTGCAAAAGATTTGCACAGGCTATCCTTTCCTCCAAAAATAATATCATCAACAAATACTTCAACAATCAAGATATTTTCATGATCAATCTTAAAATATAGATTACTATTAGCAGTACCTTTGTTGAAACCAATTTTCAGAAGATGTTTGTCCAACCTTTCATACCAGGCTCTTGGGGCTTGTTTGAGTCCATACAATGCCTTCTTTAATTTGCAGACCATATCTCCATTATCAGACAATTGAAATCCATCCGATTGCTTAATGTATACTTCTTCTAAATCACCATTTAGAAAAGCAGACTTGACATCCATCTGATATACCTTGAAATCTTTGAAGGTAGCAAAGGCAAGAAATAGTCTGACTGCTTCAATCCTTGCCACTGGAGCAAAAGTCTCTTCAAAGTCAACTCCTTCTACTTGAGAATAAACTTTACAGACCAATCTGGCTTTGTTTCTTATTACCTCACCATCTTCATTTAGTTTATTCAGGAAGACCCACTTAGTCCCAATTACATTTTTGTCCTTAGGTCTGGGAACAAGATCCCAAGTGTGATTCTTTTCAATCTGCATCAATTCCTCCTTCATTGCTTTAACCCAACTTTCATCATTGCATGCTTCACTTACTGTTTTTGGTTCAACTTTTGAAATCAGACAATACTTCACTGAATCTTGAGCAATATTTCTTCTTGTTTGAACACCTTTGCTTCTATCTCCTATGATCTGGTCTTTAGAATGATTCAGTCTTACATACCTGGGAGTTTTGGGAATCACTTGCACTTCTAATTCTTGGACAGGTTCATTCAAGCTTGTTTCTTCTTCTTATGTTTCTGGATTCTCTAGATCAATCTGAATTTGGACTGGAGTTTGGACTTGTTCTTCTTGGTCTGAGATATCATTTTGATCATCAGCTTCATACTCATAGTACCTTGAGGGATTTTCCATGCCTTCATCAACTTTCACATTTGTGCTTTCCACAATCTTCCTTAATCTCTTGTTATAGCACCGGTAAGCTTTGCTTTGAGTAGAATAACCCAAGATTATTCCTTCATCACTTCTAGCATCAAACTTGCCAAGGTCTTCATCTCTTTTGATATAGCATTTGCTACCAAAGACTCTAAAATACTTCACAGTAGGAGTAATGCCAAACCAAAGTTCATAAGGAGTCTTACCAGTCTTGCCTTTGATTTGTACCTGGTTAAGAGTATAAACAACTGTGCTCACAGCTTCTCTCCAATAGATCTACGGAACATTTGCTTCCATCATCATGATCCTAGAAGCTTCCTGGATGGTCCAGTTCTTTCTCTCCACTACTCCATTTTGCTGTGGAGTCCTTGGAGTGGATAACTATCTTTTTATCCCATGTTTCTCACAGAATTCAATGAACTCTTTGAATGTGAATTCTCCACCTCTGTCAGATCTGAGGCATTTTATTTTTATGCCAGTTTCATTTTCTACCATAGCCTTGAATATTTTGAATTTCTCAAGTGCTTTAGATTTTTCTTTCAAGAAAGTCACCCACATCATCTGGGAGTGGTCATCAATCAGTAACATGAAATATCTATCTCCTTGTAGACTCTTGATTCTTGCCGGACCACATAGATCAGTGTGCACCAAGTCCAACAATCTGGTTGAAGAATGTTCCTTACTTTTGAATGAGACTCTATTATGCTTACCTAACTAACATTCCTTGCACAAGCTATTAGTAGGTTTCACCAATCTTGGAAGATCTCTTACAACCTGGGTGTTGCTTATCTTAATGATATTATCAAAATTCACATGACACATTCTCCTATGCCACAACCAACTCTGATCAATTAGAACAAATAAGCAACTTTTACCAGTACCAACCAAGTGAAAGATGTTACCTTTTGTCTGAGTACTGGATGCAATCTCAGTTCCAGAGCTTTCAAAGATCTTGCATTTTCCATTTTTGAATCAGAGATCATAACCTTTGTCTACAACTGCCCAACACAGAGAAGATTATGCTTCAAACCTTCAACATATAGAACATCACCGGTTTTGTTCTTTCCATCAAAAGAAATGGTTCCTCTGCCTTTAATTCTGCTAGCAGAATTATCTCCAAATTTTACAACTCCACCTTCATATCTTTCCAGGTTTATGAACTTATTCTTGTCGCCAGTCATATGGTGAGAGCATCCACTGTCAATGACCCATTCATCATTTTCTTCAACCTGAGAAGCCAGACCCCTTTCTATCTTATGATTGGCAGATTCAATAGGCATTGGATCTTCTTCCTTAATGGCAATAAACACCCAGTCACTTCTAGATTTGGTTCCTATCTCAGATTCATCATTTGTTACTCCTTCATCATCATCTTCTTGAACATAGTAACACTTCTTTTGAAATCTTGATCTATTAGGGTTAGGCCTTGAAAATCTTTCCGGACACCTTGAGGTAAAATGACCAATCTTGTTGCAATTGAAACATTTGAAGGGCAGTTTTCCATCATACTTACCAGATCCTCTTGGTAATCTCTTGGCAATAAGGGCTTCAAGTTGTGCAGCTTCTGACTCATCTTCTTCCAGATCCTTTCTTGCTTTATCATACCATGTTGATTTCTTTGAGAAATTTTCTCCTGGATCATATCTTTGTTTGCCTTTTGCAGACACACTAGCTTTGAATGCAGATTCACTCTTGAGAGGTGCATCTCCAAACTCAACCAATTCAAATGCAGCTAACTTTCCAACCAATTGATCCCTAGTAATGTTTGATAATGATCTAAATTCCTCAATAGCAACAACCTTGTGTTTGTAAGCAGGAGGTAAGGATCTGAGAACTTTGGCAACAATCTCATCTTCATCCAATGTTCCACCAGCACATCTAATGCCACAGACAAGCTCATTTACCCTTGGCATAAATGCAGTGATATTTTCATCTTCACTCATCTTCAAGCTTTCAAACTTTCCTTTCAGACTCTATAACTTTGCACATTTAACATATTTGTCTCCTTCATGCAGAATCTCCAGCTTTGTCCAAATTTCATAAGCGGTTTTCAATCCCATAACTATTGTCAGTTCTGTATCAGACAAGACACTTAGTAGGGCTTCTTTAGCTCTGAGATTATTTTCAGCATCTTTAATTTCATCTAGAGTTGTCGGACCATTCTTTGGAGGAATATACTCAATTGTAGTCATGTTCCAATATTGCTCTCCCATGCATTGCAAGTGACATTCCATGCGGCTTTTCCAAAGAGTGTAGTTTTTTCCATCAAACCTTGGACTGTCCTTCTTGTAGGATGACATCCTAGATCTCCTCAAGCGGTTAAGCTTCTTTTAGAGGAACTTGGCTCTGATATGAATTGTTGATTTAAGGACAGACAACTGAGAGGGGGGGTGAATCAGTTGTCACAAAAATTTTGTTCCTTATTTATTTAAAACCTTCTTATATTTCAACAACATATCAAAGATTCAATCATGGAAGCATAATGCAATAATTCAAGAGCAGAAACAAACTTAACACAAATAACACCAAGATTTTAATGTGGAAAACCCAGTTAAGCGAAAAACCACGGGGTGACTAACCCAAGATTATATTCTCTGTTAAAAGAATATGAAGAATGAAATGGCACTTGCCAATTAGGGCTCACTGCCCGAGCATACTGCTCACAAGAGGCCCACTGCCTATAGGAGACACACTGTCTACAGAAGAGAATAAGTATTACAAACTTGAACTAAAAGTTAGCATCTTCACTATGCTTGAGTCAGTTCCATTAAAGCTCAACACCTTTGCTCTGCTTTTCGCTCCTCTCCTTACCACCTTCTCATCATGACCACATAGATCCGTTTGAATGTCACAACTCTTATTTATACATGACATCGACTTTGGAATGATCATCAAAGTCTACACAACATACACTTACTTTACTATAGAGTAATTACAAAAAAACAACTTGACTCATTACAAAAACTTCATGCGCATTATTATACTGTCGACCACGCATAGCTGGAACTTCAATCTTCTTTGAGGAACACGCCATGCTTCACAAAACATCTTTAAGATTATCCGCAACATGTGCAAATCATCTGGTCAGCCAGGACTGGTAAGAACACCATTACCCAAAGGTAAATCTTCAATTACAAGCTCAATCTTCAATGTGGACTACCAACACGAACTGGACACAATATGGAGACCTTCACAAGCTTGCTTGAATCACCAAGAACATCCACACCACTTCTGCTTATTGTAATCATTTGCATCTTCATCCAGAATCTCAAGAACACAGCCGATCATCACTGTCACACTAGAAGGATCACTTGCGGACCTCCAAACCACAAACCAATCGAGTTGTTAATTCAAATTAGCTTTCCAAACATGCCACCAGGTTCACAGAGCATGGCATTGCATTTCTAGATCTCACCGGACCTATTTGTGCCACTCTGTCACCACTGAATAGCTGCTAGAACAAGTTCTACTCATATACCCATAACTTCTTCATATCTTCATGTGGACCTCTAAAATCTTGACTAGACAACCTTCAGACACATATCTACAAACCCTTTGATGCACATACTCTGATCTTCAACTATTTGGGATCTTTGCTTCATAGGACCTCAATGTCTTCACTGTTCTTCTCTATTTCTGATGGGGCTAATTTTCTCAATATCCTCAGCACATAACTCATCCAATTCTTGACATCAATGCAACAGGAGTATGTTGACATCAATGACAACACCGTTTAGGGCCATACTTGCAACACTTTGCACAAAACTTTATCTACCCCAAAACCCTAGGATTAGGGCATGATGCAGGAGCATCACTTTAGTTATGTTTTTATGGCTCATTTTGATGTTAAGAGTCCTAGTTGTGTGTTTAGAGGTCTTAGGGGTCCATTGGGATCATTTCCAATGGCCTAGGTTGTGTTAATAGGCCTAGAAACTCAAATTTTGATTTTCCTGCCAAAATGCAAAATTGAATTTCTTAAGAGATTTTGGCTTGTAGGAGAGCTGGGGTTTGTTCCTCAGCCTTGGAAATGGGTTTGTGTATGTAAATAAGGTCTTAAGACCATGAAATACCATGTAGGGTCTCTTTACATGTTTTTTTTTTTCAATTCTAGGTTGTGAAAAGGTCATATATTTCAAGTTTGAAACAATAGGCTTAGGTTTTGAAGGAAAAGACACACATATTTGATTGTAACTATTTTTGGAGATCATTCACATCAAGGAAATGAGAAGGAATCCAAGAAGTTGTGGAGGTTGTTTTTTATGAAAGATACCCTATTTTTGCAGGTTTATAGACAAGAAATAGACTTATACGACCCTGTATGAAATAGTGACAGACCTGAGAGTGCATGAAAAGATAGTACATTATGTTATAGGTTTAATGCAATTGGTTTAGAGTGATTTCATGAAGTTTTGTTTGAGAAATAAGTAAAAACCCTGTTAACTGTCTTGTAACAGTCTAGGGTTTCCAGCAAGAGAAAAAAATCATATCTTTAGTTTGGACCGGTGAAAAATCACAAAACTTGATGAAAATATTCATTGGGACATGTGCTAAGTGTCTACCAAAGGAAATTTTATGAAACCTCTGTGTGAGTGAGATATTCAAGACTGTGTGTGCCACTGTCCAAAAAGACTGTCAAAACCCTAGGTCTTTTGAGGGTTTAAGGAAAAGTAGATTTTTTTGAGTTCATCACAGCAAAATTGGGGTTTGATGAGACCTGTAGAGTGTGTTGAAGGGTTAAGAATCCTAACAAGGCATCAAGAAAGAGTTTGACATTCAAATTAGCCCAATAGGCCTTTCTTGAAGGCTTAAACCTAGTGAAATAGGCTTGTAGAACAAGATATAGGTTGAAGTCTCCATAGTAGGGTTTGTAGAACCTAATAATGTTTTTATAGTTTTGTTTTCCCTCTGCATTAGGGCATCCAACTCCCATGTCTAGCTTTAACAACTCCTATTTCTAGTGAAAGGTGTCTTCTGCTCTACTTATTTCAATTATGCTCCTGCTTTTTGTCTTCTGTAACTACTATCTGTACCTTTACTCAATTATCTCACTAGGTCTCTTCATTGCATAATTTTATCAATACACTTGTCATCAATCCTAATCATTGCAACAAAGGAATAGAGCCCCTACCAACCCCACAACATGGCTCTTCTCTAGGGACAACAACCAACCCCCGAGTCATTGGTGGCTTGTGTTCCAATGTGTGATGACGAAAGATTGATCTAGTTACTTATGCTTGATTAGGTTCTCTTTTCCCATCTCACATTTTGGTGAACCTGACATGCTTGCAACCTTCTTTAGCTTTGCTTTACTTTATTTAGGTTTGTTGTGTTTGATTAGTTTATAAATTTATTAAACACTTATATTGCATATATTACTTTATCTTGAGTACTTAATTTAGAAAACAAAAACACTTAAACATTTTTATTTTCTCTTAGATTAGAAAATACAAACATAAACAACATTTTCTCATTCTTCTATCCCTTAATCAACATATCCATCTTGTCATCACTCTTTCTTCTCTATCGCTTTGTAAGAGTACATGAGTATCTTAAAATTTGTAATTGCTTTATAAGTTTTGTGACCTGGTGCTCTGAATACAAACATCCTGTAAGAAGAAATTACCGAATCTTAATGGGCTCCCGTCCTTTAGCTAGCTCTGGTGTTCCCACATTAGAACTTAATTGGTGCAGTCACGGTTAGGAGGGTCCATAGAATGAACTGTCCAGGTCGTGCAGCTAGAGTAAACATAATGAAAACAACTCAAAGAAATGGAACAAATGTAGATTTAGTCATTCAATATATCATGGAGTTTAAATACAGATTGGCTGGCAACATGCGGGCCTACAATTAGGGCTCACATGCTTGATTACAGAATATCAGAATATACACGAGATATAGCTTTGAAGCTCCTTTGCACAAAATCTAAACTATGAACTTATGCTAATGATCATAACTACTTTCCTAGGCATCTATTACATCCATATATATCATCTCTAGATCATAGATTCCTTCGCGTCGGCCAAGAAGGTTACAAACTCCAAGAAAGGGGTGTAACGTGTGTACACGGATAGGTCAGACCTAATCATGAAGAACTCCTCCGCAGATGAATGAAATGATGTGCAGATCTAAGGGAAGGTTGGCCACGAACCATGGAACATTGAATGATGTGTCTTTTAGCTCTACAAGTTGAAAAATTCTCTGCAAGTCTTCTCCTTTAGCTGATTGTCTGAGACTATCAAGATGCTCTATTATGAGAAAATAGTCAATTTTTTGATAGCAATATCTTTTCGGTACCTTAACCAAATGATCTGAGATTTGGATATGATGTGCAAGAATGTGTCTAGATGCTAAGTCTAGCTTTGCAAGGTCTGAAATGAAATTGTAGTAGAATGCGGACCAAAATACAGAAACTGCTACTGACTAAACTATCTGAACTGAACTGAAAAATGAAAAGAAACAAACTGAAATGCAAATATTTTTGGTTGATGCAAGATTGCTCTTGAACCAGGGATACTCCTGCATCAAACATCTGAGGTTATTGAAAAAGTGAGTCCCTCACTTTGCTGGGGCTAGAGGAAAACCAAAACGGTCCACCTTAGCCTGAGAAATCCAAGATGAATCTTTTATCGGTTTGCCTTTCCACTTCACAAGGTATTCTTTGTATTGCTTTCCTATGGTGCTGTGTGCAATTCTGCTGTCCAAGATGTCCTCAATCTGCTTCGGTGCTTGTTGTGGTAACTATTGCTTCAAGTCTTCTTCAATGCTATCACTAAACTCTGCTTCATGATACTGATATAGGTCCATAATGTTGAAAATAGGTGATATGCCCAATGTCTCCGATAGCTCCACTTCATATGCATTTCCTGGATCAAAATTATGAGTATCCTACAAGGTCTAAACTTCTTCATCTTCAACTTGTTATATGTCCCAACTGGAAATCTTTCTTTTCTCAAGTACACCATTACTTCATCTCAAACTTCAAATTCCTTATGTCTTCTCTTCACATCTTCTTGTTCTTTATACTTGTTCATCTACTCCAAATGCTTCTTTACCTGATTATGCATTGTCTTCGTATGTCTTACAAATTCTTCTGCTTCTACACTTCTCTTTTCTTCGCTACCAATGTCTCTCAACTTTGCTATGCCTCTAGGGTTTACTTCGATAATAATCTCAAAAGGTGTTCTTCCAAAACTCCTATTCACTAAATTATTGTATGCAAACTCTACTTGTGAAAGAATCAAATCCCAACTTCCTATCTTTTCTCCAACCAAGCATCTCAACAAGTTTCCCAAACTCCTATTCACTACCTCTGTCTGTCCATCAGTCTATGGATGAAAAAATTAATTGAACTTCAAATCTCTCTTCATCTTGTTCCAAAGTGTCTTCCAAAAGTATCCAAGAAATCTTGTATCTCTATCTAAAATTATGCTCTTAGGTAATCCATGCAATCTCACAATCTCCTTGAAAAATAGGTCATCTACATGCATAGCATTAGTTGTCTTCTTACAAGGTATGAAATGTGCCATCTTTGAAAATTGGTCCACCACTACAAATATTGAATCATGTCCTCTCTGTGTCAGGCAATCCCATTACAAAATCCATAATTATGTCTTCCCAAGGTCTCTTCGGTATTGTCAAAGGTTTATACAATCATGTATTCTGACTACTCCCTTTTGCAACTTGACAAACTCTACAACTCTGCACAAATTTCCTAACATCCTTATGTATCTAAGGCCAAAAGTAGTGTTCACTCACTAAAGCCATTGTTTTATAAATACCAAAATGTCCTGCTAATCCACCACTATGTTTCTCCTTGATCAAATTATCTCTCATTGAAATTCTAGGTATGCACAACTAATTTAATCTAAACAACATATCTTCATGAGTGAAATAGTCCAACCACTTACTCCTATCTATCACAATAGGTTCCTTACACGCTTTCCAAGGTTCTGCAAAATCAGTGTCTCCCTCATACGTATGTTTCAACTCATCAAAACCTACCACTTCAACTTTCGCCTCTGCTAACAAGTTTCTTCTCCTACTCAATGCATCTGCAACTTTGTTTGATTTTCCACTCCTATGCTTCAATACAAAAGTGTAACTTTGCATGAACTCTACCCATCTCATATATCTCTGATTCAACTTTCCTTGACTACTCAAATATTGCAAAGCTTGATGATCTGTATACAACACAAACTCCTTAGGCAACAAGTAATGTCTCCACTTCTTTAGGGCTTGAACTATGGTGTAGAACTCTTGATCATAAACTGAATATCTTCTCCTTGCATCATTCATCTTCTCACTGAAATATGCTACATGTCTACCTTCTTGACTTAACACTGCTCCAATTGCATTCCCACTTGCATCACAATCTACTTGAAATACCTTATTGAAATCCGGTAATGCCAACACAGGTTGCTCTGCCACTTTCTGCTTCAACAACTCAAAACTCTTGTTTTCTCCTGATGTCCACTTGAAATCTTTTCCATCACCTCTCATTGTCTCTATCATAGGGTTACAAACTAAACTAAAATTTCTGATGAACTTTCGGTAGAAACTAGCCAATCCATGAAATGATCTGACTTCTCCATTGCTCTCTGGCGTAGGCCATTCAACAATTGCTCTCACTTTCTTATGATCCATCTTCAATCCTTCGGTAGAAATCACCCAAGTATACTAACTCTTCCTTCATGAAACTACACTTCTTAATGTTTATCAACAATTTCTCTTTCCTTAGTCTTTGCAATACTTGTCTAAGGTGCTGCAAATGTTCTTCTTTTGTCTTACTAAAAATTAGAATATCGTCCAAGTATACAATCACAAACTTACCCAAGAATTTCTTCAAGATTTCATTCATCAACCTCATGAAAGTACTCGGTGCATTTGTCAATCCAAAAGGCATCACTAACCACTGATACAATCCTTCATTTGTCTTAAAAGAAGTCTTCCATTCATCTCTTTGTCTGATTATTATCTAATGGTATCCACTCTTCAAATCTATCTTTGTGAAATATTTTGCTCCACTCAAACAATCCATGATATCATCCATCCTAGGTAAAGGAAATCTATACTTAACTGTGATTTTGTTTATTGCTCTAGAGTATGTACACTTTCTCCATTCTCCATCTTTCTTAGGTGCTAACACTGTAGGTACTGCACAAGGACTCAAACTTTCTCTGATCAAACCTTTCCTCAACAATTCCTATATCTGCCTATTTAGTTCTTCATTCTCTTCTGGTGTCATTCTATGTGCTACTTTGTTAGGCAAACTAGCTCTAGGTATACGATTCATGTGATGACTGATACTTTTGATTGGTGGCAATCCTTTAGGTACATTGTCTGATATGATGTCTTCATACTCTATCAGCAACTCCTTTATCTCCTCCGGTTGTGATTCTTTAGTTCCCTTCTTCAATGCTTCAAGCTTCTTAGGAATCAAAGCATAACACATATTCTCATGTCTCAAACCATCTAGAAATTTTCTTCTATCTACCAAATGGATTCTGGTATTTCCACATACTTCATTCTTAGGATCATCTTCCAAAGGGATCAAGGTGATTCTCTTCCCATTTGATGTTATAGTGTATGTATTCTTTCTCCCATCATTTATAGATTTCCTATCATACTACCAAGGTCTACCCAACAAAATATGACAAACATCCATAGGCATAATATCACACAATACTTCATCATGATATGATCCAATATGAAATTTCACCAAATATTGTTCACTCACCAGTACCTTATGATCATCCTGAATCCAGGCTATCTGATAGGGCTTGGGGTGTTTCAATCTTTCCAACTTCAGCTTAGTCACCATCTCTTATGAAACTAGGTTATCAGAACTAGCACTATCATTAACAACTTACAACATTTACCTCTAGATTTGCATCTGGTTTTGAACAAGATTTTCCTCTGCGGTGGTTCCTCATTTGTCTCTGCTTGAAATAGTGCTCTCCTCATGACAAGTGATTCTCCTTTCTCTGGTTTATCAACTAAACTAGGTGATCCAATAGGTTCTTCTTCCACATAGGTTGTTCTCCGCTGTTCTTTGTCCTCTTGCTTGTACTCCCCTGATTACATTCAAATGCTCTATGTCCTTCACCTCCACACTTAAAACAGGTTCCTTTGAATGTTAACCTATCAAGTCCTCTTCCTTCTCTTCTATATCCTTCACTCCGGTACGGACTAGGGTTTCCTCTACCGTAAAAATTTCTGTCATCTCTTCAGTATGCATTGTTATCTCTGTCCTCCTTGAATGTGTTCTCTGATCTATTCTTCTCTGCAAATGAGCTTTCTCCTCTGGAAAATGTTCTACCTCTCTAAAATTTACCTCCTCTACCTCTCTATCTCTCATCATGCGTCTTATTTAGCTTCTCTTCAACTTTCAGGGCTAACTGATAAGCTTCTTCCAGTGTTGTCATCCTCGCCAAACTCAATTCTTCTTGAATGTTCAATCTCAACCCATTGATGCATCTAGCCAATTTCTCTTTGCTTGCTTCACTATGTCCCATCCTTATGATCATCTTATGAAATTCTTCAGTGTATTCCTTCATAGATTTCTCCTTTTGTCTCAGGTTCTGCAATCTCTTCAATAGCTCTAACTCATAGTCAGTAGGCACAAATTGATTCTTCAATTTTGTCACCATTTTGTCCCATTTTGTGATCTTTTCTTTTCCTCTTCTATTTCTATCCAACTGAACTTCCTTCCACCATATAGCAGCATGTCCTTTCAACTTTGTCTTTGCAAATTTCACCTTCTCTGGATCTTCGACTTCTCCATATTCAAAGTATTTTTCCATATCATTTATCCAGTCAATCAACTCTTTAGGGTTCAAATTGCTAGTATAGTTCTATACATCAACTCTAGGTCTTTTCCCAATCTTTGAAATAGCTCGCAACATCTTCACTTGATTTGATTCTTCTTCTAGGGTTTTTTCAATTTGATTCACAGATTGAAATTCTTCATCATCACTCTCAACATCCAATCTAGGGCTTAGTCCTTTTCTTCTATCTTATTCAATAGCATCTAGTCTAATTCGCATTGTCTCCATCATCTCCATCAGCTCATCCATTCTACAAGCCATTGTTCCAACAACAGGGATTCTCCTCGGCAACATCTTGCTAGGATCAAGTGTAAACTACCTCAAGTTCAGCGATCGGGTTACAAGGTGACAACTGCCTCACAATCGGTGATTGGTTGCAACACAAGTAACCTGCCTCAGATTCGATGATCTGTCCACAACAAGATCTAATGGAATTCCTTCACCAACTTCTCTCAATTCGCTATCAAAGATTAAAACTTTCACTCTGATACCACTTGGTGTAGTCACGGTTAGGAGGGTCCATAGAATGAACCGTCCAGGCCGTACAGCTAGAGTAAACACAATGGAAACAACTTAAAGAAATGGAACAAATGCAGATTCAGTCATTCAGTATATCATGGATTTCAAATACAGATTAGTCGGTAACATGCGGGCCTACAATTAGGGCTCACAGTCCTGATTACAGAATATTAGAATATACACAAGATATAGCTTTGAAGCTCCTTCGCACAAAATCTAAACTATGAACTTATGCTAATGATCATAACTAATTTCCTAGGAATCTATTACATCCATATATATCATCTCCAGATCATAGAATCCTTTGCGTCAGCTAAGAAGGTTACAAACTCCAAGAAAGGGGTGTAACGTGTGTACATGGATAGGTCAGACCTAATCATGAAGAACTCCTTCGCAAATGAATGAAATGATGTACAGATCTCAGGGAATGTTGGTCACGAACCATAGAACATTGAATGATGTGTCTTTTAGCTCCGCAAGTCAAGAAATGCTTCGCAAGTCTTCTCCTTTAGCTGATTGTCTGAGACTGTCAGGATGCTCTGTTATGAGAAAACAATTGATCTTCTGATAGTGATATCTTTTCGATACCTTAACAAAATGATCCAAGATTTGGTTATGATGTGCAAGAATGTGTCTAGATGCTAAGTCCAACTTTGCAAGGTCTGAAATGAAATTGCAGTAGAATGTGGACCAAAATATAGAAACTGCTACTGACTGAACTGGAAAATGAAAAGAAATAAACTAAAATGCAAACAAACTGAAATGCAAATGTTTTTGGTTGATGTAAGATTGTTCTTGAACCAGGGATGCTCCTGCATCATTAATTTTGATAACCTATTCATCCCAAGAAGTTTTGGAATGTGACCATATTTAGATCACATCCCCACCTTGCCGATGATCTCTGAGACACAACCTTCTCTTGATCCTCTTGAGAACTTTGTGGCCCATGTTCTAAAGGCCTGAATTCAGAAACTAGATAGTGAGTTAGTTAGTTTCCAATAATTCTTGGGCACAAAACATTTGTCTAGGGAGGCTATCCTTCTTATAAAGAATCTAAGAAAGTTGTTACTCGATGATCCACAAGGTGCAGAAGTTCTACGTAGTCTAGCTCACATAGTGGATAACAACATTATGTTGTCGACTAGCTGTGCAAAGCTCCTCAACAACACGTCCTCTCGAAACCAAATAGGGACACAGGTGTCAATACCCATGTTGACATCCTCTATTTCAACATTCACTTCTTTCGTTGTCACCACCACTACACAATCTGGTAACAACACTAACATTAGTTCTAAGATGACAAGTGGGAATTTTACCTTCGTCCCACCTTCCTCTGGCTTCCAATTTACCTATCAAAACACTAATCCAATTATTTCCCTACCTATTGTTAGCCAATCTTGTCCACAATTCACTTACTAAAATGCTAATCACATTGTGTCTCAACTTCTTGTTAGTTCATCTCCTTCGCATTTTATCAATTCACAAGTCACTCCACTTGCTGATCCGATCATAAACCAACTCTTGCAAAATGTTTATTCCTTACAACAACAAATAGAAAACATGAGTCAAAGTTAATCCCAATCTACCATTCCATCTTATTATACTCATAGTCCATTATCACTCACTATCCTAAGAACTCTGATGCCTGATAAGTTCGAAGCTCCCCATTTTGAGAAATACTCTAGAAAAGGAGATCCTAATAACCATGTGTTGGCCTTTACCACTTTGTGCAGTGACTTTCTCTTCAAAAATGCTCTCTTGGATAAAATATTTCCTTGGTTGCTAAAGGACATGACCTTGGATTGGTTTTGGTCGTTACTTGATAATTCAATCCATTCTTTTCAACAACTTGTCAATCACTTTTTCCAACACTTTCAAGCCAATATCGGACCTCAAGTCACATTGACTAATTTGGTTCATTGCAAGCAAGGAGTGAAGGAGAAAGTGACTAACTTCATTGGGCTTTATCAAACCCTCTTCTCTCAAATTCCATATTCTCTTCTAGATGCTGATGTGCAAAGGGTTTTCAATGGAAACCTACAGTCGTACATCCATGATAAGATTTTTTTGATGTGCTATCCTTCATTTACGCATCTTTGTATGGCTCTCTATGATTACCAACTATTGGTTAGCCAGTATGAGGGCTCTTCATCATTAGCTCCTATTGGTCAATCTAAAGATGCTGCCCCACATTATCAATCATTCAAGAAGAAAAACAAAAATTTCATCAAAATTAACTCTAATTCTTCAAACAACATTTAATCACAAGTTGTGACCACAACACCTTCTATTGAGACTCCCTATAAGTTTAGACCAAAGACTCAACACTTTTCCCAGCTTTTTGAATCTCTTCATTCCATCATGTTCTAGCTTCTTAACAATAACCTCATCTAGATTCCATCCATTCACACTATTGACACCTCCAAACTGCTACCTCCTTCTTTCAACCTGGAGGCCTTTTTTCAATATCATTAAACTCCTGGACATGACACCGAGCGATGCATGTGTCTTAAACATGAAGTGTAAGACCTCATCGACTCTAATGTTATTTAGGTAGCTGGTGAGAATGATAAAAGGAATAAATTCGTAGCTCCACCAAACCAAAACTTAAAAATTTACACAAATCTGCTTCCCCACCATGCTACTAACCTTGTGGAACCATCTGTCGATATAGTACCTACTTCAATAACTTGTGATCACCAAGACAAAAACGTAGACAACCTAGTTTCCTTGATAGATGCTTTTTCTCACCGAGAGCCATCTGAACCCGAGCTTGACATCTCTTTCAACCACGTTGATGCCTCTATTTATGCACCTAACGGTCCTCTCTACATTATCGCTAGGATTAATGACAAACCCACAAGGGGAGTACTCGTTGATCATGTATGCCTAGAAAATATAGTTATGGAGGATTTCTTCTACATGCATGAATTGTACCGAGATAAGTAATAGAAATCAAAAATCTTAGTTAGAGTGTATGACGGTTCCACTCGCCCTACTCTTGGTGCCTTGACCCTCTTCGTCCAAGTTGGACCAAAAGTCTTGGATGTGTCTTTTGTCATCATTCCAACCTCAGATCAATTTCATGTGAAGTTGGGCTATCCATGGCTTGCTTCCATGAAGGTGGTCCCCTCTGTAATACATAAGTGTCTAAATTTTCCATCCCAGGGATAGGTGCATACTATATATCATAGTGGGTTGAAGCCCTTGTCTCTCCGTGGAAACTTTTCACTTGATTACTTCTGGCCATAGCTAGTTGAGCTTGTTCGGCCTTGCAATGATTTTCTATTTATCTCCTATTAGAAATTTAAAGCTAGCCAAATTTCTCAATTGTCTGTTGGTCCTTCCTCGTGTGCTATCCCGACTGCTACCTTTGAGGTCCCTCGGTCTTCTGTGGCTGTGACAGTAGTTCCCTTTATTCCACAGGTGGTGAA
Organism: Cunninghamia lanceolata; assembly: GCA_027924645.1. NCBI lineage: Eukaryota > Viridiplantae > Streptophyta > Pinopsida > Cupressales > Cupressaceae > Cunninghamia > Cunninghamia lanceolata. The sequence continues at coordinate 3,062,861 of BSBN01001254.1, forward strand.
CGAACCACAACCCAAATTGATAGTCATTCCCTAACCCCAAGCGTTAGGTATCTATGTTGAGGTTTCACCTCCACCATCCTACCCAGGACAACGAGGTAAATCCCTTGCACAACTCAGACCTCCTCCCTGCATGTTAGGGATTGCTTTTGTTCCTCCTGCTTCTTCAGAATCTAGAGGAAAGTAATCCATTACACGAAAGCTTTTCCTTGTGGTTTCTCAATCACCTATGGATGTCTCAGTACCTCTGCCTATTCTTTAGGCCACGAGAGAATGACAACCCACATTGAAAATCCTCCTCCCGACGTCTCCCAACCTTTGGTAGTTTCTTCCATTCCTCCTCCTCCTCCTTGAGTAGAGGAAGAAAAAGAACCCATGTTGGGAAACACCTTGGTTCCCCCTGAGAATTCTCCAAACCATACAAAATGAAATTAGAATGTTAAGAAATGTAGGAGATGACATCACACTATGGATCACCAACTTGCTGCAGGGGTTGAACCCATTCCCTCTAATCCTTCTCTTATGCAACCTTCCCTTGATTTGGCTCCACACTCTGACATGTCATTGCCCATCTCTTCAACAATTGAGTAGGTTAAAAAGACCATTCCTGTGGTCCAAGTATCCATGGCCCCATCTACGGTGAGTTTTATCCCACTGTTTATTGAGCCCTTAGACCTACCCAATGCCAAATTTGTTTCGAGTAGTGCTCTATCACAAATGGTTCCATCCCAGCATACCTGACATCAGGTCTTCTTTGATGTCTTATGTCCTACCACCATTGACATTGACATTCTGCCTCCCTTACTCAGGCATAAGCATGAGCCCTATCCATACCAACCATTCCAAATGCTTAAGTTCCTGTCGAGTCTACGAGATCCCTCTATTTATTCTTCTTCTATGATTGATAGTGCTTGCGACCCCATAGTTAGCAATGTTATATCACCTATTATGGTTTATTCTGATAGTGATTCAGAGGACACCCCTAAACCATTAGAAAATCTTTTAGCTCGTTGTCCTTGATTTTCACAAAATGGATGGACTTGGCCTCTAGGGGCTTGCATGAGTATCCTTCCTCGGTGGACGATCCTACATGTGAAGAACCATACGCCAGTCATTGTACTAGACTTGTTGTAGTCCCTCTAGCATCTTCTCCCCCATCCTTTTATGATGAGCAAGATTGAGAGGAGGATGATTTTCTATAGTCCGACTCGCAAGAGTGGTACCCTCGTCTTATGTGTAGTTTTGTGTTATGCTTGTATGTACTGTTATTCCCCATATGTGCTATCTGACATGTATCATGTTTGTTAGTTCTCTTTGGATGACCCTTGATGCTCTTGTTGGCACAAGGATACAAGGAGAATGAATCTATCATGACATTCCTCTTTATGTATCTTCATTCTTATATTTGTTGTAAATGCAATTTTATGCCTTTTGGGGATGATACAAAGCATTGGATGATTTAGCATCCTTCCTTGTTGATCCAAAGTTTATTTTCTTTTAGTTCATGTGATATTTTCTAAAAATGAGTGTCTCTTTTATACAACCATTCATATATGGACTCCAGTCAAGTAGATCCATTGGTGCTATTGTATGATGTTACTTAATACTCGATGTCATGCCTAGGGGCAACCCTTTGTCGTAATGTAGCTTTTGGAAACATATCTTTTGGGCATATGCCTCCGAAAAGCCCTCATGCCTATTTTGCGTGTATTTCTCTCTACCTTAAAGGTAATTTCTCCCTAATAGAATTAGCAATTACTTTAAGGTGGGGGCATACACTTAGCTATGTGCTTTACTTTTTTCACACACCATGTGGTTGGTCTTACTATCGCAACACCCCTTTGATCATCTTTGTAACACTTTACCAGAGTTACCCAACAAACAACGTGTTTTGCTTGGCCTGTAATTTCTGATAGTGTTGACATGAAGCTCACATAGTAAATCTGTGGATATTACTAGCTTGTGATGTTTTCATTTGCTACTTGTTGACATGGAACTCACCTAGTAAATCCACGGATCTTACTAGCCTGTGATGTTTTCATTTTTCCACGTATTCATGACCACCTAATAAACAACAAATTTTACTAGCCTTTAGCTCATGATGTGTGCATTCAGTTTGATTCCTAGCATAACATAATTTGATAGCTCAAGAATCATGCCTTGTATGCTTATGTTTTCTGTGTATGCTTGGATTTGACCATATTACTTTGCTAACTATAATTATTTTAGCATGTAATATTCGGTCTCATCTAATGTTTATTATGTTTTCATATATATGTGTACAGGTGTATGTGATCTTTGATATGTGTTTTGTGTGTGTAACCTCTTTATCTAAGCATTATAGACTCATAGAATCCTAATCTTGGGGGCTATCACATCTCTCAACTTAGTGACATTCTATGCCTTCTATGTTTGGTGAAGAGACTATCTTCTCTATACTTTAGTGTGCATATGAACATAAGCTCATACCCTCACTAAAGTGGGGGCTAAATGTAGTGTCAAAAATTGTTACTACTTACAATTTCACACTAAGTTTAACATTCCCTTTAGCGTGTATATTTATCTCCGATCGTAGAGTGCCCATTTTAACACCTGAATAAGAAATAGTGATAAATCCTTAATTGCTGAAACTTTGGGAGGTAATTTAGTCTGGACTAGGGTGCCCAGCACCCGAGTCCAACCTTTTGGCCTTGAACAAAGTTTGAGATTGAAGTGTCAGCTTTGTTACATTGGGTGATACACCTTTGTTGGCCTAACACAACTCTTTTGAAAAGTAATTGAGATTCATATATATGTAACTCTCTCCCTTTCATTTAAGGAGGATGAAATGACATTAGAATGAACATTTTATCTATCAAAAGCTCTTTCTACAATTCTGAAGCTCTCTACTTGTGAATTATTATTACTGCTATTGCACTAACCTTTGTGGGTATTTGAGGAAGCTTCTTCCCTCTCCAAAATATCCTATTGTGTGACTAGTGTTGTGGCATTAAGTCCAACTAGGGTTTCATGCTCATGGTGAGTTCATTTCATTATATTTGATTACTACAATCTTTATCAGTTATTTGCCTCTTCATCACGAACACACACACTCTCTATCATCTGTTGTTGTGGAATTGGGAACAATTACATGGGGTTTGACTAAGGCAAGCCCCTATATAGCACAACCATTTTTATCCTCTTGTGTGTGCAGATCCAAATTGAGGATTTTAGGTATTGATGAACGATAGGAAGACTGAGGATACATAGATGAAGATCTTTGCACAAAACTTTATCTACCTCGAAAACCTAGGACTAGGGCACCCGATGCCTGTGTCTGGCTCCGGCAACTCCTATTTCTAGTGACAGATCTTCTGCTCTCCTTATCTCAGTTATGCTCCTATTTTTTGTCTTCTGTAACTTTTGTCTATACCTTTACTCAATTAGCTCACTAGGTCTATTCATTTTATAGTTTTATCAATACACTTGTCATCAACTAAAATCATTCCAAAAAAGGAACAAAGCCACAACTTGGCTCTTCTCCTGGGATAGTAGCCAAGCCGCCAATTCATTGGTGGCTTGTGTTCCAATGTGTGATGAGGAAATATTGATCTAGTTACTTATGATTGATTAGGCACTCTTTTCCCATCTCACAGATATAGGTTCTCTTGAGACCAGGATGTGTGCATTGGTGCATGTGATCTACTTGGAGGAGATGGTAGATCATGATGTCATGATTGGGTTCTTGATTATGCATTTGGAGCATTAACGGTGATCTTGTTGGTTTTCTTGGTATTGAGTACATTGGTCATTTTATTGGGAGTTTCATGATAGTGTGGAGTTGCATTTGGAGTTTAGTATGGATTGATCATGGAGGTGCTCATGGATACTTGGAGACTGATGTGAGGTTAGAGTTCTCTTGGGATTAGAGACACTTGTTAAGACAGTTACTCTTTGGAGGTTTCAATAGGAAGACTAGGGAGCCTACACTTGGTTATGGATGCAAGTTCATTATGGACCTAGAAGAGATTGTTCTTGGAGAGAGTCATTGCGGCTTGGTGTATCCTGGAGGAGCATTCTCACTCCCCACTCTTGGTCTACTTAGTGGATTATAATCTATGAGGTATTGCCCATCCTTTCAGATGCATTTTGCTTTATGTTTTATCTTCTCATGGATATGGATCTTGAGCTATGGTTATTGGTTCTGGAGGGTTCATTTGAGGGATGTTGGTATGATTATTTCCTTGTTCATATGGTTTGATTTGTGATGTCATTTATGAAGAGTTTAGGATATGTGATTGGGCTTATTCCTGGTTATGAAATGGTTATGAGCTTTATCTACCTTGGTTAGAGAGGATTACATCCATGTTAGTTACATGATACATCTGTTCATTTGATTTATGGGATTGAATGGTTGGGTGTTGTTAAGGATTTTCATTTGGGGTTATATAGGAGATCATACTTGACACAACTTAGCAATTTGAGGTGTTGGTAGAAGGACATGTTATGATATGATTTAGAGGTTTTCTCTCTTTGTCTTATGGCTACTTCCTGGAGGTTCATGTTGATATGGTTGGACTTGGGAGAGTTATGATGACATGTTGTGAGAGAGTATCTAGTGATTTATCTTGCATGTGTGGATCATTGTGATTGTTCTTGGTACTACATTCGACACACCTTGGTTTGAGTGTTGATTGGTAGACTTGGTATGCTTTGATCTATTTTTTAGACTTGACATTACCCATGCAGTGGGAGTTCCTAGATGTATGTGTTCTTCATTGATAGGTTTTATACATGGAGCTTGTGATTGCGGTATATGGGTTGGATATGTTGTTGGCATGAGTTTACTGATATTTTTGATACCTATGAGGTATGGATGGTTGGATATATTAGCATATGCTGAGGATTCTATTTTTGATCATGTGGGTTTTAACTTTGACAACAACTTGGAGCCTTTGTTATCACATTGGATTTGATGCTTGTGTTCATTGGATTGGTGCATCTTCACCTTGGCATGTTGCTTTTCTTACATAGGTGGCATGTTGGTGGTTACTTTGATTTTATCGCAAGTATCTTGATGGAGTATGAGAGAATTGTTGAAATGCACCAGACAACTGAGAGTGGGGGGTAAATTAGTTATCCCTAAAACTTTGAACACTTATGAACATCAACACATCAAACACTTATTATTATTTAGATTTAACCATGAAAGCATGAAATAATAAGCTCAACACAATAACATAATCAACACATGAGACACCAGATATTTTAGATGGAAAACCCTATAAGGGAAAAACCATGGTGGGTGTTAGCCCACAAAGATATATATGTTATAGCAATACTAAAAAATAGAGGCTCACTGCCCAAAATGCTCACTGCAAAAGTTGAGGGTCATTGCCAAGAACAACTCACTGCCAAGAATGGCTCAATACCAAAGGGTGGTGAACTGATTTGGTAGCATCTACTCCATGCCTAGGTTCAGTTCCATTGAAGCAGAGTATAACTTCTCTGCTCTACTCTTCTTACACTTCTTACCTTATCTTTTCATTTTCGCATAAGGACATCTTTTTCATGGCTACATTACATGTTTTTATACACTTCATCAACCTTGGAATGTACATCAAGGTCAGCATTACAAACATACATAGAAATAGGTCTGGACCTAAACAAGGTTGGCTAAGGAAAATATGTATGCGGATCATGTTATGCCTTAGCTAGGACTCAAGTGCAATCTTCCATGCCACAACATGCTTCCACAATCTTCAATGCATCTCTGCAAGAAGTGAAAACAACCAAGTCGACGAAGACTGGTGTTAACACTAGGTCTTCTAAGAATAGTCTTCATCCACGATCCAAATTTCTCTTTGCGGACCAATCCAAAGGTAGGAACACAATTAGGAGACATCCACAAGCACATATTAATCACCAGAAACAACCACACAATCTCTAACCATTCTGCCAAGAAGATTCTTCAAACTAGAGCACATAAACAACACTGTCAGCTACTATCATAGAGAAAAGATAGCTTGTGGACCACCAAATCATGAACCATTGGAGTTGAAGGTACTTATCATCATTTTAGACTTAAATCATGAACCACATGTCATAATACTTTAATGCGGAGGAATGCAGAGCAAAATACATTCTCCCTGTCACTAGTGAATGTATAGAAAAAGTAGTTTTTACTCTGGTGAACATTACTCACTCAGATTTTCATACCAGAGGCTCAAACTTGGAACATAGCATCTTCATACATGTCTCTAAACAACTTCCAATCTGTGACAAGATATTCATTCTACAAGAAATGTGGAGGAATCTTTTGGACTGTTCTGCTGTAAACAAAGACACTCTTCTACACACTGTTTCCACTGGAGGAGCAAATTTTCTTAGAAGCACTTGGACACTCAATATCAGGATCACTTACTCATTATCTCCAACACTAGCAAACATCGAAATCAAGAGCACAGTTGACACCAATGACAACACAGATATGTTGACATCAATGACAACACCAGTTAGGCACACACTTGCAACAAGCATGTTGGAGATTCATGTGGTTTCACGTTTGCCTATGATGATGTATTTCATTGATTGACCCTTATGCAATGTATACAACAAGTGGGAGAATGTTGGAATAGGTGTATTGTACACCTTACATAACATTGATTATTTTATTTATGTAAAATAAATATTTATTTGTGGTGCATCCATGTGATGTGTTTAGCCACATTAGATATTTATTTGGGTGCCACTTGTAAACATTGTATGTAACATTGGATTAGTTATTTTATGTGTGGGACACATAGAATAATTAATTGAGAAATTATTTAATATTGGGCATAAAGTGAAAACTTAGTTGCAAATATTAAATGAGGGGTCAATGGTTTTGTGTATCCATGGTTTTGGAACACATTGTTTTCTCCATACTACATCTTGCATTTGTGTGAGCTTGATTCTAAAAAACCAAGTACATGGTTAGTATTTGGGGTTGTCTAGTTGGTTGTTGGTTGTTTTTCCTGTAGGATGTGTGAGAGGTTGTCATTGTATTGAGTTTCTCTTATGAGTGCATTTTGTGAAGCATGGCATGGGATGTGTGGTTACATGTTTGGGCACATGGAGGATGCATTGGAGGAGATTGATGTTTCAGAGGTGTTCATGAAGACTCATGTGAATGTATTGTAATATCTTATTGCTAAATAATACATTTGAGTGTGGATGCTTTTGGAGGCTGGGTTTTTCCCTCTTAAGGGTTTTCCTAGGCTATATCTTGTGTTATCTTGTTGATTGTCTATTTTTATTTGCATTATGACATTATGGTTTTTTGCATGCATCATTTTCTCCTTTTGGGTAATGTGAAATTCATTTGATCAACCTGATAATTCCTAACACCTCACACCATTGATTCCCTTCACTCCTCAATTAGAGAATTTGATCAAGACTTTACCACAACTAATAATTCTTAGAAGAGAATCATCTTTTCATTAAATTTTCTCTCAGAGTAAAGTAGCCACTAACTCATCTATCTGAAGCTTTGAGGTAGTGATCTTGGTTGCTACCACCAAGTGATGCCCGAAGTCTAGCAAAGAACTTAAAAGTGTCATACAATGATCCTCCTCCTCCATCTTCACTCCAACATAGTGCAACTAGGTCGTGATCATATTGAATGTGTTTAAATTCTCAATAACATAACCACCATCATCTATTCTCAAGGTATATAGCTTATTTCTTAAGAAAAGTTTATTAACCAGTCATTAAGCCTAGTATAAGTCTCCCAAATTCTTCCAAAGATTTTGTGAGTTGAGTTCTTCATGCACATTTGACAAAACTAAATTTACTAAGTAGAGCCTAATGAGACCCTTCATTTTTCTATCCAATAGATCCTAGTCAACCTATGACATTACAGTTGGTTTAGATCTAAATACAACAACCCATAGATCTCTATCTACAAGCATATAATCCATGTTGAGCTTCCATAGCTCAAAGTTAGTTCTGGTAAACCTCTTTGTCTCTATCCTTGATGTGTTTGATATTTTCTTGCAACAAGATCTCTTTCTACATAAGCTCCTAATAAAACCAAGATTAGATCAAATAACCTTGTCCTTGACACCTAGGACATGAGATGATCAAGCTCTAATCAGGTGTGATATGTGCTTCTTACACTAATCTATGAGAGGGGGTATGTGCAAAAATCAAATTGATTATATAATTATAAGGAATAAAACACAAGAGTAATATACCATAACATAGTAATTTACACAGGGAAAACCCAAGTTCGAGAGAAATGTTGGTGTGAACAGGGTTATTACCTATCTAGTTTAACCTTTGTTGTGTGGATAATTTATATTATTTAACTATTTATTAGTTAAATAATACCCACACACATGTTCACATGTTGACTTAGTGAGTCTACTAGATGTTTCTAGTTGTTGCTAGGTGTTGATAGTTGTCTTATCCTACACGTGATTTAGTTGGCATCCTATCCTCTAGTTGTCACATGTGATATGAATGTGACACTTGTCACATGACTACAACATCTTGTGTTTCAACCTTGGTCTTTATAACCAAGGCCTCTCATTGTATCATATCATTATATTGTATCATCTCTTATTATTCTATTATGTTGATCTTCTTTGATTCTTGTGATTAGTTCTTAGGCATCTTGATCCTGGGATAGCTACCTCCATAGCTAATCCTAACATGGTATCAAAGCAAGTGGATTGTCTAGAGTTAGTTCATTTTTTAGAAGATCTTAGATAGTGATTTATTTTTCTTTCTTGAAACCAAGTATGCTCTTCTCTTGCATTCTTGGATGACCTGGAGAATTAGAAAGGTTGAGAGAAATAATAGCTTTTGGGAGTCTTTTTGTTTGTGATCTAAAATTGCATGTTTCTTTCGGTGCATTTTGGAGCAAATCTGACCTCGCCATTGGGATCAAAAGGGTCAAATTTGCTAAGATTGATTGTAAACACGATATACTTCGGTTGCAGTCAAATCTGGGATTTTTTTACCCCCTCTGCAAATTTTTTGTCCAAAAGGCAAATTTTTTTTAGCATAGGGCCATTCTGCGCCCTGCATTTTCTGCATCATTTGTTGTGAAACAGATCAGATTCAACTATTTTTTTGGGGAATTTGGTTCAGATCTGGTCTTTGCAGACCATTTCTCTATTGTTCTCGGTCGATATTTTTCATGTGTAGGTTATTTTCTGGTCTCTTTGGACTTGATTTGGCCCAGATCGGCCTCATCAATCTCAGTTTTGGCTACTGTCGCATGTTTTGGATCATAGTTTTTTAGTGTCTGGTTGAAGGTTTCACCTCTGATCTACTAAGAGGGACAACAAAGAATTTTTCATGTAAGATTTGATCTAAGCTCTCAAAGCCCACGGGTGTGGCATCCACATCATGTTTTTTTCTGAACAACTGTTCAAAACAATGAACTCAACCTCTCTTTGGACTTTGGACGGTATTAAACAACCTATTCTTTGCTGGTTCTTGCATTGCGATCTATTTAATTTGTTCATGGTCATTAGTATAAGGAGTTTCAAAGATCTGGATCTCTCTTGTTGTCTGTGGAGATATCATTGACTTGCAGGCCGCATCTAATCCTGTTCATTTTTTTCAATCATCAGCTCAAGATATCAAATCGCTGGTATCATCTTGGCTAGCAGTCTTTTTGTGAAGAAGGTGTCTTTCTTGTGAAGTATCTAAACATCTATTATCCGCTACTGCCGATGATCAGGATCTTTGGCCTTTGGCGTCCTCAGAAATTAGCCTCTGTAAGTGGTTTTGGACGAGCCTTAAGTCATCCTCCTATAGATCACATTCTTTGGACGATTTGTTATCAAAAATCTGTCCATTGTCGCTCCATTTTTCTGGCCGCTTATGACCCCCCATCACAATTTGTTTCGAGGGTCACCAAGGCCCTATTTATAGGCTGAGATCCGACCCTATTGGCCCATCCAGTTCTCTTTTCAGCGAATTTGTTTTGTAAAATTCATGGTCTTTTGCACCAGATTGGACTCTCTAGATTTTTGACCTAGTATTATTGACATTCTGGTATTGGCTGGTCTTTAACACTCTTGGCCTTCAAAGCCGATCAAATTTGCCTCATATTGGAGATCGACTCACACTTTTTTGGCTTTACGAGCTCTTGGACTGCACCTTGCTCGTGACAATATCATCGTAGAAGTTGACGCAGTGCTCTTATCACATCCGAAAGTCATTTTGATTGCTACTTTGTCAGGAGACTCTGACAACAACCAACCCAGAGTTAAATCCAGCGGTTTAGTCTTTCCCTGCTCGCATTCCTGTCGGCTTCATTGGCAAACTCTTAGATCTCTCTGGCAGACAATTTCTACCAGAGATGGTGAAGCCTTAATCGATCCTTTACAAGTTTTGGTGGTAGTTTAATAAAGTCTTCATCAGAAATTTTTCTATGCTTGTCAGTTGTTCTTATCTTCAGCAGACATTGAACTCAACCCTTTGAAACAAATTCCTGGTGGTCTTCGAAGGCCGACAATCAACAAATGATCACGACCACCTCACTCACCACGTTTAGTTTCAAATGAAGTGACAGACAGTCTGCACCTAAGATCCAACAGGTCAAAGGGTAGTTTTGACTTCAACTGTTAGGTGGTCTCAGTGCTTTAGCAGTTTCCATACATAAAACTGTGGTCCTCTGTTTACAATGGCAGTCACAAGACAGGTAGGTTTGAAGATTGTTCTTTCCGGTGGTAGTTATAAAATATTTCGGTGTATACCTATGGTCTCGGGAGCATCAAGTCTTTGGATGTCAACAAATTATACGCGGCGGTCAAAAACATCAACGTTAGTTTATCTCTCCTATCCATTGACACTCTATACATCCACGATCGTACACCAAATGGGCCCTCATGGTTTTCAACCCCAATAGTTTTGGGATCTTTGACAACCAGATAGTGGTTTTGCCAAACAATGCTCGAGTCAGCCTCCCTGTCTACCCATGACAACTTGTCCTAAAACAGTTACCCTGTCCCGAAACAAGACAAATTGTTCACCTACGCCATTTCATTGCTACAAAGGAGGGGGACTTTTTCTTTTTGGCACAACTTGCACTCGGTGAATTAGATTTTTGCATTCTTATAGTCGTTGGAAATGTGGTTTTGAGTACTTTGTCATGGTGTAGGTGATTTTTCCCCAGTTTGCTATGTTTTTCCAGAATTTGCCTCCAATTGTCTTTTTTGCTTGGTTTTTTTGACATTTTTCAACAAGGCATAACTTTTGCATACGATGTCGAAATTGAGCAAACATTTTTTTGAAATTGATCAGAAAAATGCAAGGAATCAATGGTATATGTCATTTTTTGTTTTGGCAAGCTGATTTTCTTAAAAATTTGTAAAATCGTCGTATGTTATAAACGGTCGATTTAGGCTTCCACATTGATAACATTGTACTCAATCTTGTATTTCTTTCTGGGGGGACATATTTTATAGCATTATTTGTTATGGGGGTTTATTCTTTGTAGTTTTTGTCATTTTTTTGAGGTTTGCAAGGCATGCATGGTCAATGTCTTTATTATTCACCTCATGACATCAACTCATTCAGTCCTTGTTGTGGACATTGCATGTATCCATTGAATGCACTTTTTGATTTGTAAACACACTGAGATAAAGTACCACATATTGTACTTGTAGTTTGGGGATCTTGCACATCATGTTGTGCCATTTTTTGTACTCGCACTACTTTATAAAGTGCCATGGGGGGTTGTGTTAGTGCCTTGTTATTTGCCATCACAATCTTGTCCCGTGAGTGTGCCTCCACGACAACATTTTCAGCCTCATGCATGTGTGCCTTGTTATTTGCACACCCTTTATTAGTTGTAGGTTGATGTAGAGCCGGGGTAGGTCCCTAGAAAGATTCAAGACCTAATCTTGACTCATCAAACAAGCACATCCAATCTCCTCTCCCACACAACATGGTTGTCAAAGGATGTGAAATGTACCAAAGATGGTTAAATGACATAGACCTCTTGTTGAACCTCTATCACACTTTGACCCACTTTAACATGGTAGGTTTAGACTATCAAAACTCACCAAGAGCCCTGACTCCTTCCTCTTCCTATCGTTCCCTTGAAAACTGACCTATTGGCTTGTAACCCTTGGAAAATGGTTTTTCTAAAATAACTTGAGGTAACCTTTGCAAACCCATAAAAAAATTAGCATTCCAGATACCCTTTTGGCTCCTACACAACATACCAAGAAATCAGGGGTGTTTGTTTTGCAACATAGGGCCTTAAAATTGACTGACCTGTTCTAATTAGGCCACTTTTACAAAGCAAGTGCAAACAAACTCCACTCCAACTTTCCAAATCCTACTCCAGGGCTTCAATGAGGTTACAAGAGGTCTGACTATGTAGGTCTTATGGGTCATGGACTACACCAAGTCACCTTTTCATCAGATCACTAACACACCTATGCTTGTAGGCCTAATACATGAGGATATTAGGCATAAATTGATTCAACAGTTCCTCGTTCTTATCCGCTACACCTGCAACCCTAAAAACATTGAAATACACCCTATCTAAGACCATTCCACAAATTTTCAGAGGATGACACTGGTGGAATGGGTCAAAAACCCATTTTTTTGTGCAAAACCCTCAAACCTTAGGGTTTTCAACCCGTTTTCAGAAATCAGCTTATAAATTCCTTCAAACTCAATGAAAATTACTCTAACCAAACTTAGATGAATCCTCACTCATGCCACTTCAAGATTTTATGCATTTCATTTCATGACATTCCTGTATGAGACCGTACATAACGTGGGAACAAGTAAATACAAAAATAAGGAAATTTTATTATTTTGTCTTCAAAAGCACCTTCATCAGCCTCCCTCGAAGGTCTTTAGATGTTTAAAAACATTTTACACCAAATTACAACAGTGCCAACCAACTTTTCAAACTAACAAGGTCATTCAACCTCCTCACAATACATGGAAATGCCACATTTCTTAATGAACATGTAACTTTTCACTCCTAGAACTGACCTTAGGACACAAAACATGTGAGATGACATGCAAGATGGTCCAGTCAGACCTTATTACAACAAAATTGAACTTGAGACCCATACACAACATAAACACAACATTTGATGTGACTAGACAAGGTGCCCTTGCACCATACACCTGAGGAGAAAAGAATCTCAGGCTCCACTTGAGATCAGAGCTTGGACTGTTGTGCCATGTTTTGTAATGTCCTCTTTTGTCATCTAGGTTGCATCTTCAGGAGGGAGGCCTTGCCATTTGACTAGGTATTCATTGTAGACCTTATGCCTAGTTCTCTTCACTTCCTTGGCATCCAAAATGCATTCAAGTTTCAATGGTTTAGGAGGTGGTAAATCCTGCACCCAATCTATATCAACAACATCTGGATCAACACTTGTACCTGTTGGAGCAGATCCCTTGAAAGGATAGATGTCAGTAACATTAAAGATAGGAGAGATAGCAACTCTAGGAGGGAGTTCTATCTCATAGGCATTAGATCCAAACTTATGGACCACTCTACATGGCCCACTTTTCTTCATGAGCAACTTGGTGTATTTTCCCTTTGGCAACCTTTCCTTCTTCAGATGTACAAGGACCAAGTCTCCCACCTTAAATTGTACATCCCTTCTTTTCAAATTAGCATGTTTCTTATACTTTTCAACACTTGTTTGCAAATGGTCTTTAACTTTCTGATGGATCTCTCTCATAGCTTCTGCAAATGCTTCTCCTTCAGCACTTCTCTTCTCCATTCCTATCAAATCCCTAATCTCAAAGACACCTCTTGGTTTCAAACCATACACCACTTCAAAAGGACTTCTCCCTATGCTTCTATTGTCTGAATCATTGTAAGCATATTCAACTTGAGGAAGAACTAAGTCCCATTTTTGCCCATGCTCCTTTGTGAGACATCTCAAGAGATTCCCAAGTGATCTATTGACCACTTCAGTCTGCCCATCCATTTGTGGATGATAGGCAGTACTAAAGGTCAAATTAGTTCCAAGATTCCTCCAAAGGGTCCTCCAAAAGTGACCAATAAACTTTGAATCCTTGTCAGATACAATTGTTAATGGAAGACCATGAATTCTAACAATTTCTTTGAAGAATAACCTTGCAATGTGAGAAGCATCATTTGTACATTTGCATGGAATGAAGTATGCCATCTTGCTGAATCTATCAACCACAACAAATACACTATCATAACCCATTTGAGTTCTTGGAAAACCTAATAAAAAATCCATGCTTAGACTCTCCCATAGCCTGTTAGGTATTGGTAAGGGCTGATAAAGTCTTGCATTAGAAGTAGAACCCTTAGCTCTTTGGCAAATTGTACAACTTTCCACAAACTTTCTAACATCTACTTGCATTTTAGGCTAAAAGTGGAACCTTCTTACCTGATCCAATGTCTTATCAACCCCAAAATGTCCTCCTAGACTTCCACAATGTTTCTCCTTTATCAAATTAGTTCTCATGGAGCACTTTGGAATGCATAATTGAGCACCTTTAAACAAAAAGCCATCTTGCAACAAAAAATTAGAATATTCCTCATGAAAAGCTTCCTTAAACTGAGTACAAACAGAATATACCTCTTTGAAGTCATCATCTGCAGCATACATGTCTTTCAATGCATCTATTCCCACACTCTGAAGTTAGATTTCATGCACCAACATTGACCTCTGGCTTAGAGCATCAGCAACCTTGTTGGATTGACCTTATTTGTGCTTGATAGTAGAGATATAGCTCTGTAGATATTCAACCCACTTGACATGTCTATGACTCAACTTATCTTGACTGTTCAGAAATTGTAAGGCATGGTTGTCAGTGAAAACAATGAATTCCCTTGGCAAAAGGTAGTGTCTCCATTTCTTAAGGGTCTGCACCATTGCATACAACTCTAGATCATATGATGAATAACTCCTTTTGACTTCATTAATCTTTTCATTGAAGAAAGCCACTAGTCTGCCTTCTTGGCTTAAGACTGCACCAATTGCAAAGCCACTTGCATCACATTCTATGGTGAAAATCTTGTTGAAGTCAAGTAAAGCAAGGATAGGTTGTTGTGCCACTCTGTGTTTAAGATATTCAAAGCTCCTATCTACCTCATCAATCCACTGAAACTTCTTTTTATCTTCTTTAATTGTGTCAATAATGGGTGAGCAGATATAACTAAAGTTCTTGATGAATTTCCTATAGAAGCTTGCGAGCCCATGAAAGCTTCTTACCTCTCCTACTGACTTTGGAGTTGGCCAACTGAGTATTGCCTCTACTTTGGTGGGATCCATCTTCAATGAACCTTTGGAGATCACAAAACCAAGATACACTAGTTCTTCTTTCATAAATTCACACTTTTTTAGGTTTATCATCAACTTCTCCTCATTCAATCTCTACAAAACCATATCAAGATGCTGCAAGTGCTCTTCCTTTGTCTTGCTAAACACAAGAATATCATCTAAATATACAACAACAAATTTTCCAATAAAAGGCTTCAAAACCTCATTCATTAACCTCATAAATGTACTTGGAGCATTTGATAGTCCAAAGGGCATTACCATCCATTCATACAGTCCTTCATTGGTTTTAAATGTAGTTTTCTATTCATCACCTTCCCTTATCCTAATTTGGTGGTAGCCACTTTTGAGATCAATATTTGAGAAATAGCACGCACCTCCCAAACAGTCCATTAGGTCCTCTATTCTAGGTATTGGAAACCTATATCTGATGGTGATTTTGTTTATTGCCCTTGAGTCAGTACACATTCTCCACTCCCCACCTTTTTTGGGTGCTAAAATAGTAGGGACAACACATGGACTTAAACTTTCTCTTATGAGACCCTTGTTTAGCAATTCTTGGACCTGTTTCTTGATCTCTTCATTTTGCTGAGGAGTCATTTTGTATGCAACCTTGTTTGGCAAATTGGCACCAGGGATCAGGTCTATATGATGGCTAATATCTCTCATGGGAGGCAAAGAACTTGGCAAATCATCCACTACAATATCCTTGTACTTATTCAACAAATCTTGAACCTCACTAGGTATATTCTTTACCTTATTTGCTACTAAAATAGACTTGGATTTAGGTCTGATCACTAAGGCAAATCCATGTCCACCTTCTTCCTTCATTGTTTTCAAAAACTCTTTCTCTCCTACTACCATAAAACTAGACCCAACTTGTTTATCAAACTCTTCATCTTGGAGGGGTGTCAATGTGAATGAGACTCCATCTTTATTTATCACATAAATGTTTTTCTGACCATCATGCTTGGCCTTTCTGTTATATTGCTAGGGCCTTCCTCGAATCAAGTGACAAACATCCATGGGGATGATCTCACAAAGGATTTTGTCTCTATAACCCCAAATATTAAACTCTACCCAAGACTGCTCATTTACCAAGACTTGTTAACCTTTGTTTAACCATGACACATTGTATGGTGTGGGGTGAGGAATTCTTTTCATACTCAATTTTTCTACCATTTCTAAGGAAACCAAATTATCAGTAGAGCCTGAATCAACAACTACTTTGCATACCTTTCCATGTGACTTGCAAGTGGTTCTAAACAAGTATTTCCTTTGTGGAGGTTCTTTGGCTATTGGTACCTTAATGAGTGTTCTCCTTATCATCAAAGTCTCACCTACCTCAGGAGTAGCATGCTGAGATGGCGAATTAACACTTTCATTGTCTTCCTCATGCACAATTTGAGTCCTTCACTCACCTCCATGGGAACTTGATGCTTGTTTGTCTGGGCACTTCCATGCTGGATGTCCAAATTGATTGTAATTGTAACATTTACCTGAGAAGGTGTTTGACCCTCTCCCTTGTCCACCAAACCTTCCTCTACCACTAAATCTTCTTCCTCTGAAGTTACCTCTGCCACTTGATTCACCACTTTGCTCTTGATGGCTACTTGATTCACCTTGTTGTTTTTGTGACTGTCCTCTTGCACCAAAGTTGCCTCTACCTCTAAAATGCTTTCCCCTACCTCTTCCTTGCTGCTTTTGTCATCTTTTTATTCTTTCTTCTGCCTTAACAGCCAATTGAAAACACTCTTCAACTGTCCTAGGTGTAGAGAGGCTGATTTCATCTTGGATGTTGTACCTTAAGCCATTTAGGTACCTTTCTACCTTTTCTCTTTCATCCTCAACATGTCTTGTTCTAATACTTAACATATGGAACTCCTCAGTGTATGCCATAACATCCAACTCCTTTTGTTTTATTCTTTGCTCTCTCCTCTTGAATATAGTTCCACCATGTTAGGACAGGGCCCTTCAACTTGGTTTTTGCATACTTCACCTTCTTATCATCTTCTACCTCCTCAAATTCAAAGAAATTCTCAAGAGCATCTATCCAACCCAATACTTCTTCACTGTCCATCTTCCCACCGTACATGGGCACTTCCACTTTCAACTTAGGAGTACTTTCTCCCTTGACAGCCTTCAGCATTCTAACCATCCTCTCTTCACTAGGGTCCAATTCTTCTTCCTCATCTTGGACTCCTCCTTGAGGGTTTTCACTCTCACCCTCTTCTTCTTGGTCACTTTGATCTCCACTGACCACACCTCTCTTTAGGTTAGGTTCCAATGCTACAATTCTAGCAAGGGCAGCTTCATGAGACTCTTTCACTTGTCTCAATTCCTTAGCATGTTGTTCTTTTAACTCTCTAACTTCCTTAGCCACTGGATTGCTCTTTAGAGGAATCTTGTTTATGCAAACTCAACTCTTCTTTCCTTATCAATTAGAACCTAAGATCTGATACCACTTGATGCAGAGCAGGGGTAGGTCCCTAGAAAGATTCAAGACCTAATCTTGACTAATCAAACAAGCACATCCAATCTCCTCTCCCACACAACATGGTTGTCAAAGGATGTGAAATGTACCAAAGATGGTTTAATGACATAGAACTCTTGTTGAACCTCTATCACACTTTGACCCACTCTAACATGGCAGGTTTAGACTATAAAAACTGACCAAGAGCCCTGACTCCTTCCTCTTCCTATCGTTCCCTTGCAAACTGACCTATTGGCTTGTAGCACTTAGAATAGGGTTTTTCTAACATAGCTTGAGGTGACCTTTACAAGCCTAGAAACAAATTGGCATTCTAGATACCCTTTTGGCTCCTTCACAACATACCAAGAAATCAGGGGTGGTTGTTTTGCAACATAGGGCCTTAAAATTGACTGACCTGTTCTAATTAGGCCACTTTTACAAAGCAAGTGCAAGCAAACTCCACTCCAACTTTCCAAATCCTACTCCAGGGCTTCAATGAGGTTACAATAGGTTTGACTATGTAGGTTTTGTGGGTCATGGATTACACCAAGTCACCTTTTCATCAGATCACTAACACACCTATGCTTGTAGACCTAATACATGAGGATATTAGGCATAAATTGATTCAATAGTTCCTCGTTCTTATCCGCTTGACCTGCAACCCTAAAAACATTGAAATACACCCTATCTAAGACCATTCCACAAATTTTTAGAGGATGACACTGGTGGAATGGGTCAAAAACCCATTTTTTTGTGCAAAACCCTCAAAACTTAGGGTTTTCAACCTGTTTTCAGAAATCAGCTTATAAATTCCTTCAAACTCAATGAAAATTGCTCTAACTAGACTTAGATGAATCCTCACTCATGCCACTTCAATATTTTATGTATTTCATTTCATGGCATTCCTGTACGGGACCGTACAAAACGTGGGAACAAGTAAACACAGAAAATTGTAGGGAAACAGGGGATCTTTATTGTTTTGTCTTCAAAAGCACCTTCATCAGCCTCCCTCAAAGGTCTTCAGATGTTTTTAAACATTTTGCACCAAATTCCAACAGTGCCAACCAACTTTTCAAACTAACAAGGTCATTCAACGTCCTCACAATACATGGAAATGCCACATTTTTTAATGAACATGTAACTTTTCACCCCTAGAACTGACCTTAGGACACAAAACATGTGAGATGACATGCAAGATGGTCTAATAAGACCTTATTACAACAAAATTGAACTTGAGACCCAAACACAACATAAACACAACATTTGATGTGACTAGACAAGGTGCCCTTTCACCACAGGTACTACTTTGTGCATCTCCTGATGTTGATTCTTCACCTCCTTGCACTACATTGTGACACATAGTTTCAGTGGATCTGCCATACCTCTCCCTTGTCAGAATTATGGGGGTATCATACTACTTGTGCTAATGCTTCCTTGCTTTTGCTTGGAGTGAACTATGCATCTAGTTTTTGTTCCTATATACTAGGTGGATGCAACGGCTGGTTACCCATGCATTTCGGTAAGATGGAACATATACCATTTAGAAACTCTTGCATTCTTGTTTGTGGAGGCAAACTTCTACCTTATTCAGATGATCAGAGTTCTTAAGACTATTGACACTTGTATTTTCAACTATCACATTGGTTGAGTAGTGTCGTTGGGGTCACTCATACAGATTGATGTGCCATTTGCATCTTCGACTATCAGATTGGTTGAGTAGTGTCATTGGGGTCACTCATGTAGATTTTTGTTTCTTTGATCCTGATCATCATCCTATTTTCAGTGAAGTTTCTTTAATAGTGTAACAATCTTTGGCAATTGTTTGCAACTTTTTTGTGCTTCAGTGGAGTTCTTCATGTTCCTAATCTTTTTGGGACATCCTTTGTGAGGGCTTCTTAGTCCTTCTTTTATCTCCTATGGTGGGATATCTTTTGTATCTTTGTGATGGAAGTAGTCCTTGGGGGGTCATGTTGGGTCCTCCTTCCTTCCTTCCTTGACTTTTTCATGCTTTCTTTGCATGTTTTTCTCTCGTTTGGAGAGAAATTTTTCCCATGGGGTTTTCTCCTTTTCTCCATTTGTGAGAGATCTTTTGTACATGGGTACCTAACATGGCCTTATTGCTGGGACCCATCATTGCATGTTTGCATTTGTTTGTTCCTCCCTACGTTGTACTTAAGAGGGGGTGTTGGTGTGAACAGGGTTATTACCTATTCGGTTTAACCTTTGTTGTGTGGATAATTCATATTATTTAACTATTTATTAGTTAAATAATACCCACACACATGTTCACATGTTAAGTTGACTTAGTGAGTCTACTAGATGTTTCTAGTTGTGTCTAGTTATTGCTAGGTGTTTATAGTTGTCTTATCCTACACATGTGATCTAGTTGGCATCCTATCCTCTAGCTGTCACATGTGATAGTAGTGAGTCGACTAGATGTTTCTAGTTGTGTCTAGTTGTTGCTAGGTGTTGATAGTTGTCTTATCCTACACATGTGATCTAGTTGGCATCCTATCCTCTAATTGTCACATGTGATAGGAATGTGGCACTTGTCACATGACTACAACATATTGTGTTTCAACCTTGGCCTTTATAACCAAGGCCTCTCATTGTATCATATCATTATATTGTATCATCTCGTTATCTTTTGTATAGAATATTATTCTATCATGTTGATCTTCTTTGATTCTTGTGATTAGCTCTTAGGCATCTTGATCCTGGGGTAGCTACCTCCATAGCTAATCCTAACAAGAAAAACCCACACTCAAAAGAAATTCATTGTATTATTCAATAATCTATGGTTACAATTCACTTAAAAAGTGTAAGACTTTATAGGAGTGTCACCAACAAGAGATCTGGAGCAATTCTAGTAGCATAATGGTACTTACAAAATTTATTATGAAGCCTCCATATCAAGCACTAGATAAATAGGAGAAGAAACACACAAAAAACATCACGTAATAATTAGGAAACCATGAGCTGCAACCACCCAAAATGTGGCACCCAAATCCCTAGTCAAAACCCTAAGATGAGTCCACATGCTAAAAACAACATATTCCTTACAACTATCATAAGCTTGCCATAATCCACTCACCAACTTGGGTGTTCCATTTTGGTTCCATTATCTCCATTAAAAGATGCATTATGATGTGCCATTAAATCCATCATAAGTTGGTCAACAAGTATAAATCCCCCTTACAATTCTCTTATGCATCATAAATGCTCTTACATTTTTGATGTGTGAGGGCTAAATTTTTGAGGCCATAACTTTTAATATAGGAAGCTGATTGAACCCTTTTTTTAATATGAAGGTCTCTAAAAGATTCATGTATTTGTAACCAATTTTCTTTGACTAAGACCTATTTTAGTATTTTTCAAGGCCAAATTTGACCTCTATAACCCAAAAATTACATTTTTGTGTTCTATAGCCCCAAAATTACATTTTTGTGTTCTTGATAACATGGTGCAAGGTTGAGACACCTTTCCTAACATAGAATTCATGTGAACAAATTTGAGTTGATTCATATAAATAACCAATTCATGATCAAGTTGTTTCATAAGAAAGTTGTTCCCTAGCATTGAATAAGTGTGCCTTAACTATGGAAAATTGAGCCCTAGCTACAAAGAATATTTCTTACAAATTGTTTTGCCATCATCAATTAAAGAATTCTAAAGATGGATATCCTAGGTAAGGACAAAAAAACTCTCTGAAAAACTCTTTCAATAAAAATGCAAGCTAATTCAAAATTAAGTGGTTAAAATTATGAATCTGGAAGGGCAAAATTAAGGCATAAGGAATTGTTATGTTTTCAATTATTTTTAAAATAGTCTTAGCTATATAAAATTGATGGGTTACTTATAACTGTAAGAATTAGTACCCTTTTTTTAAAACTCCTGTTCCTCTTTAAATGCATTCAAAGAAGTACTCCTTGAGAAAATTAGTTGTTTACATTAATGGCCCCCAAAAGAGATGCAAGCTAAGATACTTCTGAGCTTATTTTGTGGGTTTCCAAGAAGTACAAAAGATCTACTAATAAAAGTGGAACTATTGCAGATTTTTTCAAGGATGAATTGGGAGAAATTAAGGATCCCAAGGCACAAGTAGCTAGAAAATATCTATTCAAAAGGATGTATACAAAAAAGGATTCACATCATCCTATCTACAATGTTTGGTATCTAGATATAGAAAAATTAGTAGTACCAAACTATTCCCTACCTTAGAGATTAAAGAGTAGACATGCAAGTATTACAATGAGAATACCAAATGGGTAATGGGGTAGATGGAAGTGTAGTATTCACATTAAACAAACAATCAATTCAATTAGTGTTTGGCTTAAATCTTGAAGATAAAATTGAATTGAGTTGAAGAAGATTATCTATCAAGTATAAAAAGGACAAGCATTACTTTAGAGAAATAAAATTACCTCATCATAGGGTGTGAGAGAGGGGTCTCCCTACCAAAAATTCTAGATAATTAAGATGACTCGATGGATATGCATAAATTATGGCCTTACTTTCAAGAAATTTATCAAATTTATGTCAAGTAAAATGATAGGATGTAGAGAATCAAATACCTAAGTTAGCCCTAATATTTTTAGTAGACTATCAACATCCATATGTTATTGTGCACTATATGATTATGGGATTTTTCTAGATAATCATGTGTATGATGAGTTTATGTAGCTTAGAAATCCAAACTCCGCTAAGAAATTTAGGAGATATTCCCTATTGTGTGACATTTTCTCATATGTGTTAAAAGATGAATATGATGAAATATTAATGACTATGGATCTTCCCAGTTAGCTATTTGCTCCAGTATAATTGTGGTTGATATATGGACATGGATGACAGTTGTGATTCTTATCTAATTTTGAAAACCATTTTGGAGATCCACCATTGAATAAGCTACATGCCAGTAGTGTTGGGATAGGTGTCTCTTACACATTGCAATCCTAATTGTTTATTTATTATTTATTCATTACATATTTATGAGCCCTCATGGAAAAGGGCATCCCAATTTGAATTAGACATTATGCCATTTCTAAGTTTTGGATATCTTTTCATGTAAGATGTGTAAAAGCATATATGACAATATAAGAATGTATAAGAGACGCAAGATAATCTATGACACACATAGGAGCATGTAAGAGTGAAGTCACATTATTGACTTGACATGTTGACCAACTTATGATGCATGTTATGATGCATCATAGAGCATCTTTAAATGGAGATAATGGAGCTAAAATGGAGCACCCAAGCTGTTGAGTTGGATATGAAAGAGTAATGACTAATTATGACATTGTAAGAGTAATTACTAAAAATATCATGTTGACTCATCATGCGATAGGGGCATTAGAATTTGGACTCTTGGTTTGGGTTCCATTTTTGGGTCATAGGTTTGGCTCATGGTTTTTGTAAACCACTCTTTATGGTTTAAAGCTCCTATTTATTGGGTGCTTAAGATAGAGGATTCATATTATTTATTTGTATATATTATCATGCTATCAAAAACTCTCTAGATTTGATGTTGCTATTATTTCCTATGAAGGATTAATCCAGGAGGTGTATTGTAATCATTGGTGTTATTAGGAGTAAAATTGGTTTGATACTTGGAGGCTAAATTTTTATTAAAAGGGTTCTCCTAGAGTAAATCATCATGTAATGGTTATTCTATGTATATTTTCTTTCCTACAAATTATTTGATCAAATTTTCTATACACTTCCCTCTCATAGATTACTATAGGAAGAATTTCCATTATCTTAACTTCCTTTCATTTGGTATTAGATCCTAATCAACTCAGGTCCTAGGTGGTAGGAAAGAGATTTTTTGAACTAATCTTGGTTTAAGTGGGAACATGTGAAGAGGAGATCTATGTTTCAAGGAAGATGGAGAGAACATCTACATTGAATATGGAAGGATTTAATGACACAAATTTTGAGCTTTTGAAGTTTAAGATTGAAGACTTACTCATATATCATGATCTATGGGTTGTGGTCTACAAAAACAAATTTGTCTGTCATCGAAAGAATAGGATATGTTGGATAGGAAGGTGATAAGTCTTATTGTACTTTTCTTGGTTGATTTAGTGCTCCTAAATGTTTTCAGTTAGAGAACCCATCACATAAATCCTTTGGGAAAAGTTGGGGAACCTATACCATGCCAAATCCTTGTTAAATAAGTTTTTTCTACAAAATAAGTTGTACACTCTAAGGATGGATGAGGGATATTTTGTTGTTGAGCAACTTAATGCATTCAAAATAATTTTGATCTAGTTATATTTTATTGGTGTGAAAATAGAAGATGAAGATTGATGCATGAATTTGTTATATTCTTTTCTAGACTCACGTGACAACTTGGTGATGGCTATTGGGTGCACTGCTTCAAATATTACGGTTGATGAGGTAGTGGTTTCTTTTATCTTGGAGGAGATGAGGCAAAAGGCTTCTAAATCCACCAAGGATAATGGAAAGAAGGACATAAATATATCTATCCTATGGGAGATTTAACTCTATTGATAAGTCCAAGGTGAAATGCTAGAATTGTGGCAAGATAGGTCATTTAAGAAGAGATTGTAAGGAGGAAAGAAACAAGAAAATAAGGGTGAACCTAATGATGATTCTAATTCTAAATATTCTCAAGAGGATGCAAGCAATGCTTTTGATGCAGCCTTAGCTATGCATGCATGTGATGGTGCATTGATGATCAAATTTGGAGCATCTTTCCACATGATTCCCCATTGTGAGTGGTTTCTAGACTACAAGAGTTTTGATGGTGGGAAGGCATATCTTGGAAATAACTCTTACCTCAGTATTGTTGGTTGTGGGAGAGTCAAGATTTGATTCTCTGATGGGAGTATCAAAATTACTTATGGAGTTCTACACATCCCTATTTTAGCATGGAAATTACTGTTTGTTAGTAAAGTGAATGCCTGGGTGTGTAGGTTATCTTTAACAATAGAGGAATTCTCTTTCAACTTGATGTTTTAAAAATTACATATGATAAAATAGTTCTTTTGTACATACAGTGAAGAGATTTGTTGAATCTACACCTTTGTCATTGGAACTTGTAGAAAGGAGGTTTGTTGTATCCACTTCTAATGGTCATGTATTTTGGGTAACTAAGAATTCTCTTACCTTAGAGAATAAGTTACCCACTAAGAAAATGTTATGGC
This sequence comes from Cunninghamia lanceolata, assembly GCA_027924645.1. NCBI lineage: Eukaryota > Viridiplantae > Streptophyta > Pinopsida > Cupressales > Cupressaceae > Cunninghamia > Cunninghamia lanceolata. The sequence goes on from BSBN01001254.1 coordinate 3,087,781, forward strand.
ACTAGTGCATGGCCATATTGGTCAGAAAGATCTAAGGCCTTGAAAAATGAAAATCTTGTAGAGGTGCACATGTCTATTTTTATTCAAGCTCTCATGAATCTATTGGGATTTTGGATCTTATTCATAGTGATGTATTTGGTCTAATAGATATTCCTTATTATCAAAATCCATGTATTTTTTTTTGAAAGAAAAAGGTGCAGAGCACCTAAACTGTATTATATTAAAATAAGGAGAAGATATAGAGACTTAGATACAAAATGCCCCTTTAACAGATTAAACTAGGTAGAGTAAGCATGAAGGACCAATCCAACCAAAGACTATATCAAAGCATCCCCTTGCAATACAAAGATAATCCTATCACAACAAGTAGAAGAGGGCAATTTACAAAACAGAGAGGAATACTTCTCTCACCAAACCAGCTACAAAATTAGAAATGATGACTGTAGATATAATAATTACAATAAGGAACCCCTAATCAAAATGCCTTAGGCATCCATATTCAAGTCTTCGAACATTAAATCTTGCTGTGTAGGTTCACTCGGGGCATTGGCATCAACAACAGGGGGCGGTGGAGGCAGTTGGAAGTGAAGCAGATGATGCAGAGCCTGGAAAACATCCCTTGTTGAATCCTCTAATACATCTATTGATAACTAAGAGGGGGGGTGAATCAGTTATCCTAATTATTTCTTCTTTTGAACTTTCTTATTAATCAAAGCAACATTGAATCAAACAAACAAACATTACCATGAAATGAGAAACACATGACACAGTATTTTTGACGTGGAAACCCAGTTAAGGGAGAAAACCACGGGGTGATTAACCCAAAGATTATTCTCTGTTAGAAGAATAAGGAATTACAAAATGGCACTTGCCAATTAGGGCTCACTGCCCGAGCACACTGCTCACAAAGAGGCACACTGCCTACAAGGAGACACACTGTCTACAAAAGAATGTTTATACAATACTTGAACTGATTGGAAGCATCAATATATGCTGGAGTTCAATTCCGGTTAGGCTCAGTATACTGATTTGCTGCACTTCATCTTTCCTCTGCTCTTTATTCTGCTTTCCTTTCACATACCGGATCTTTCTTATTACTTCTGCTCTGCTCTGCACTTATTTGCATACCCCATAACACAACTACACTTCTCACAACAAAATCCATCCTCTATTTATATCCGCACTAGTGATTTCATTATCTTTCTAGTCAGCACCCAGAATATAGTGTCTCTTGCCAACAATCTCCCCCTTTGGCATTGATGGCAACACTTAGTGAAAAATGGCTAAGTGTTTACACTATGCTCCCCCTTGGTTGATGCTCTATCTTTATATACAATTTCTGGAACTCCCCCTTAGTTGGATTCCTCATTTTTCACTGCTCCTCACTCCCCCTTTGACATCAATGGCAAAGGGTAGGGTCCGCACACCAAAATTTTCAAAAATTTACTATACATAGCCGCATATTACATACTCACATAAATTGAAAAATGTCTGCAAAGGATGTCTTCAATTTGACCAGTTCTGTAGCCCAACTTTGCTTCATTCTGTCCAAAATTGAAATGTGACCACTTAACAAAAATGCAAAAGCTTCATCCCTTTTGAGATTTGTCGGATCATTTGTTTGGGCAGTAGTCTAAGCATCACTGATGGCCTCATGCATAGTTTCTAACTTAGGGATTATAATCCTTCTAAGTTCTCCCATCCGGTTAGTTATATTCTTCCTTTCCTTCTCAAAGTTCTTTATTGCATTTGTGATTGCAATAGTTTGACATTCTTGATTGACTATGGAGGAAGAGAGAGGATCAAAACTTAGAGACAAACTTTGTAGTTTGTCTTGTTCCTCTTTTATTTTCTTATCAATTTCTACTGTTGCCTTTGACTAGGAGATACAAAATTTGTAAATGTCACCGCCATCCTTAAGAGCATTTTCTAAGCTCTTTATTCCAATACTCATATTTCTCCTATCATTAGAGATTAATCCTAGTACTTCTGAAAATCTTTTATCCAAAAATTCCTTCCAGACCTTTTCTTCAGCTGATTTTTCTAGAGAATCAAAATGTGTACCAACACTGCTGACTAAGGTTTTGAGATTACCGGAAGAGGAGGCTGTCGGATCTATCTGGACTGATGGCATAATCTTTTCAAGCACTCCGGAAGCAGCCTCTATCAACTCACAGTCTTCCATATGAGACTTTAGGAGTTTTTCATTTGCCTTAGCATTTGCAAATGAAGCTATCTTCATCGTCTGTACTGGAGAGAGGGAGTCAAAGTTGAATGGACCTTTTAGAAGCTCCGGTTCATCAATCTTTATTGTTTCTTGGCTCAGAAATTTTTGAACAGTTTGTGCAGTGTCTCTTGCCAGAGACAGATGTTTCTTTTCTTCTGCAGTTTTGTCCTTTGGAGTCTTTTCTCCTTCCACATTCTTACCACTTTCAGTTGTGGTTTTCTCAGTTGGAATCTTCTCTTTCTCTGCATCCTTGGTGCTGTCAACCTCTTTTTCTTTTACTGCTGCTTCTTTCTCCTATAATTTCTCTTCTTCTTGGGATCCGAAGACTGCAGGGGAAACCGGAGGAGAGATGTTAGTCTGTTCAAGGGCCACTTCTTCCGGAGCAGATGATTCCAAGTCCACAGCTGTTTCTGCACCTAAGTCCTCTACAACAGGAAGATTAAACCTTTTGAAAGCCTTCCGAAGGATCTCTTCTGTCTCTATGGCCACCTTGTCAGTCTCACCAAGCATGAGTTGATTCATTCTTGCTTTACTCCTGAACTCATCTTTGTAGTCTTTGAATATTATGTTCATTGTCTTGGGATCAATTTGAGGATATAGCTGAATAGCTATTTGCTCTCGGATCTCAAGATCTTTTGCCTGAGCATTATTCTTTCTTATTTCTAATTCCTTTTCTAGGCTTTTAGGAATTAGAGATATGATCTCAATGAAAGCCTTATTGTATATGTTCAGATACTTGATTGTGGCTTCCTGCAGAATCTTTTGGTCAGCCTCATTGTAGTCATCATAGAATTCAGTCATTGGTTGAAGGTTTCCATCCACCGTGACTGACTTGATTACACTCTCTAGAGATAGGGTGGGCTTTTCAACAAATACCTCTACCATTTCTTCCTTGTCTTGGCCTGTGGAGGGTTTACCAGATCCTTTCTTCTTCTGTTTCTTTATTTCTTTTACCCCCTCATCTGATTCTGTTTCCTCTTCATCTTTCTGACTTGTGTAAGCCCTTGTGGCTTTTATTTTAGATCTTTTCTCTCCTTTACCGGATGTCTGACCTTCCAGATTTGACATTTTTGAGCCTTTGGTTGTGACAGGTGTAGATCCCTTTGATGATCTGGTCCGGGTTGAGGTTTCCACCGGAGTACTTTTCTTGCTTTTCTTTTCTGCCTCTTTCTTCTCTTCCTCAGCCTTTCGCCTCTTTTCCCGGTTGACATCAAGTGCCTCCTTTGGGATGCCTAGGCCTTGAGCAATATGCTCTACTTCTTTTCTTACCTTCCTCTTGATCTCCAGTTCTCTGAGTTCAACATGGATTTTTATACTTAGTTCCTCAAATGTTCCGAACCTTTCTGCCTTTGGATCTTTAGGCTGACTAAGCATGTGTTGAACATGCAGCTCCACTATCTGTTCATCCACTTCATACCCCATGGGCATGATCCACACAATTCTTGGTTCTACTGCCTCCATTAGACACTGATCTGTTTCTACCATAAAGCATACTGTGTCTTTGTACTTTTCAACAAGAGATTGGGGTATCCTTTCTCTTGCATGCATCATGCTCTGGAAGTTCTTGAAATATCCCCATAGAGCTATTTTTCTTGCTTTGGCATCCCCAAGTCCATGCAAATAATCTCTGATTTGGATGGCAACTGGTCTGTCATTCTGCCATATCCATCCACTGGATCCAGGAAGCTCATTCATGTAATAAAAGAAGAGACAAAGGATCAAATTGCCATACTTGAAGGAGTTTTTCTTGTCCTTCTTGATCTTTTGCAGATTTTCAAAAAGCTGGTTTACAAGAAGCTCACGCAAGTCATAGTCTGCATTCTCCTTTAGCATTTGATAAGCTATGTAAATTACAGTTCGCGGTACTAAATTTTCCCTACTGGAGTGATAGATCTTGTAACCATTTATCATAGATGCAAATTTGAATCCGGTTCAGTGATGTCTTCAACTGTCATAGCTCTCTTGTCAAACTTAGATCCGGTTGCATCACTAACTATCTGATTTTTGACAGACTTGAGAACAGGTAATCCACCGGATGAGTACAGACCAGTTACAGCCCTAATTGCATCTTTGGTGATCTTGAAGGACTTCTTCAACCATAGGAAGTTGTCATGCACTCTACTTAGTACATACCAGACCCATTCATCTTCTTCAAAATAGGGGAAATGGATGCACTGTGCAAAGTGTTTATCCTGGATGGCTTTGTACTGAGGTTTAATCTCAAAGGAGTCATCTAACAACTGTTTGTGATAGATATCCATCAATTTTGATTCTCCAAAGTCTTCAAAATTTGCATGAATGTAAACCCTAATGTCCTCCGTATGTAATACACCATGCGGAACACTAGAGAAGGCTCCTAGTGGATCTATCTCCAAAGATTTGTATGGATGTTTCTTGAATGTGGGGCGAGGTCTATCAGAGATCTTAACTATATTCAGAGTAGCCATATATTTTCTTTAAAGATTTGCAGTGAGATATTGAAAATGGAAAATACCTTATGCACCTTCGGTTACACGGAGTGGTTGGATTGATTTCTGTATGTAATGACTTTTGCAGGAGATCTTTGGTGAGTTTGATGAGTCTTGTTGCAGAGCTCCACTTTTCGCTTCTTCTTGAGTGTAGAATGAGCAAGTGATTTATGAGAAATTCCCTTATATTGCTCTGCAAACCCTAATATCTGATGGCAATAAATGCTCAACCTACATTATTCTGGTTTGCCTTATTCAGATAACTTGGAGTACCGGATCAGTCCTGATCTATGAACATCATGCGGATCTTCCAACTATGAACAAATCAAGATGACACATCACAAGGACATCCCAAACATTCTATCCAATCCGCAGAATAAGATAATGCACTTCCAGATCTCTCCGGATCTTTTTGTAATCCTCTGTCATTCTGGAGCATCTCCCGGAACAGGTCTTACTTGATCGATCACAACTTCTTCACATCTTCATGCGGACCTCTGAAATCTTATCTGGATCATCTCAAGACTTATATATTCAAACCCTTTACTCCGCATCTTGTGCCACATCCGGCACCACTTGATTGGCTAGGGGAACAGGATTTTCTTTGAGTCTCCCCCTGAGCCAGAGCTCACTTTTTAATTTCTGGAAGAAATATCAGCTCCAGAGTTTGGTGCGGATCCAACCTCTACATTCTCTGAACTTTTCTTCACCCAAATCTTGTTCATCTGATTCCTAACTTCATCCGCATTCATCTTTTGTTTACCCTTGTCTTGATTCTGATTATACACCGGACCTCTTTTGTCCTGATTCTTGCTTCTGCAGACTTTTGCATTATGACTGGACCTATTACAGATTTGGCAAATAATATTTCCTTGCATGTTTGACTGATAACCTCTTGATCTGCATTGATTAGCCATATGACCTACTCTATTGGATGCAAAGCATCTACCATTGAATGATTTGTTTATTTGCATATTTCTGTATTCATGAGACTTGTGTCCATACCTTTTGCAGTTAAAGCACTATCCGGAGAAGAATGAATTAGTCTGATTCATTCTCTTTCTGCACTGATTAGCTTTGTGACCAAAGTGATTGCAGCTGTGGCAATATCCATTGAAAGATGGATATCTTTGAGCATTGGGCTGTCTTACCGGAGGTCTTCTAGGCCTATTCCTTGGATTTTTTGATCCAAAATTCTTTTGACCGGATCCAGAGCTTTCTCCTTTCTCATATCCCAAACCATACTTGTCATCTGCCCTCTTTTGACTTCCAAGAAGAACTTCAAGTTGAGCAGAACTTATCTTGAATTTCTCTTTATAGTCATTTGCTGTTTGAAGATCTCTTTTGAGAGAGACAATTTGATCCTCAAGTTTTTCTTCATTATCTTTGGCATCTTCAAGATCAGTTTCAAGATGTCTGATAATCCTGTCCATCTGGAGGCAATCTTCTGATTTCTCTTTAAGAGATTGTCTTAGATTGTCTTCAACTTTTCTTTTCTCTTCAATCTCTTGAGTAAACTTTATAACTCCTGATTCCATTTCATGTCTTACCATAATGACTTCTTTTGATAACTTTTCACATAACTTGGTTTTCTCAGTCAATTCTTCATTTGTATTACTTTCTTCACTTTGTCTTGCCAATTGTTGGGGCAACTTCTTTCTCTTTTTCATAGAGAGACTTAATTTGTCCTTTAGTTCTCTCATGAATTCATCAGCCTGTTTGAGTCTTTCCTTTAATTCATTGACTCCAGAGTTTGACTGTTCAAGATCCTCAAGGGCAGTCTTGAGTTGCTCCCTTAAACCATATGCATCCATTTGAACTCCCAGATCTTCCTTAAGCTGTTAGGCTCTATTAGGAGGAACTTAGCTCTGATACCAATTGTTGATAACTGAGAGGGGGGGGTGAATCAGTTATCCTAATTATTTCTTCTTTTGAACTTTCTTATTAATCAAAGCAACATTGAATCAAACAAACAAACATTACCATGAAATGAGAAACACATGACACAGTATTTTTGACGTGGAAACCCGGTTAAGGGAGAAAACCACGGGGTGATTAACCCAAAGATTATTCTCTGTTAGAAGAATAAGGAATTACAAAATGGCACTTGCCAATTAGGGCTCACTGCCCGAGCACACTGCTCACAAAGAGGCACACTGCCTACAAGGAGACACACTGTCTACAAAAGAATGTTTATACAATACTTGAACTGATTGGAAGCATCTACATATGCTGGAATTCAGTTCCGGTTAGGCTCAGTATACTGATCTGCTGCACTTCATCTTTCCTCTGCTCTTTATTCTGCTTTCCTTTCACATACCGGATCTTTCTTATTACTTCTGCTCTGCTCTGCACTTATTCGCATACCCCATAACACAACTACACTTCTCACAACAAAATCCATCCTCTATTTATATCCGCACTAGTGATTTCATTATCTTTCTAGTCGGCATTCGGAATAGTCTATCTTCTCACAAACTCTGTTCTGTAGGCTGAATCCTTGCATATCAAGTAATGCGGATCAAGCATATACTTGTAGATGTCATTAATCATGTCGGCCAAACATGATTCATGCCTTCACAACCTTTACCATCAACAGTAACACATCCAAAAAATAGTCTGATACTCTGTCAGTCAGTTCTTTCTCTGTTCTCACTGTCTCCCAGGAATCCAGTACTCAACTATTCATATCTTCTTCCTTGTCCATCACCGGAGGCTAAATCCTTGGAATATACTACTCAAGGTAGTCCTCTTGACTTCCCCAAATCCACACTGCACCAAGACACTTCCTCTGAGAGATCCGGACTAATCTGTCGGACCTTGCCACATGCTCTGTCCTTGTTCATCAGACCACAACAATCTTTATTCTGACTTCCGGTAGAGACACACCATGACTTGCGGATATATGGGATGACCTTTGTTGCCATCAATGACAACAACCATGAATCCATATAGTGTCTCTTGCCAACAACATCTCCTAATTCACGTGCATGACAATGAAGACCATTATTAATAGACATCACACAACTATTTTACAGCCCATGGAGGAAAGAAGTATAAACACAGTGTACAGCCAAACGACAAACAATGTCCTTAAAATAGAAAAGATCCCCCATAGGTGCAACACCCAGATGTAGGTCATAGTTTAGGACTGCCTCATTGAATTGCTCCACCAGAAACAGAAAATCCTGGATAAACAGGTGGCCCAAGCGTATGACCATGTCCCCATTCTGAATAAGATCCATCGCATTCGATAGAAAATGTGAAACCACTTGAGATGGATAAGTAGCCATAGGAAATTGGAACAACCCTCAACCACAAACATAAGCAATTGATTTTTCCACCTCCTCATCATAAAGTTTAAAAATCTCACCCATCGAATCTACCCTTAGAGGCCCTTGAATAAGTTTCTCCCACTTCTGAATTGGGAGATGAATGCGATTATTTCTGTGAATTGAACCCATAGCGCTCAAAGCTTCTTGGCAACGAAGAGGAACATCAGGCAAGAGAAATTGCCAGATAATAATGAAGCACAAGCAAACTGCAAACAAGTGAAGAATACCTTTGAGATGGCAGAATATAATGAAGTTGCCACAGGAGAGATGTAAGCTCCGTAATCATTAGATACATCAGGGATTGAAGATACCTTAGGCCACCACATTTCTAATTAAATGAATGAAAACTCATGGTACAAAGATATCTCCAAACACATGAATTTTCCAGCGCTTGGACCATGGAACAATAATGAAAGGACAAGCACAAAGAATACTCCAAAGTTAGCACCTACCAAAAACAACAAAAGTTAGCTAAAAAAAGTTCTATCTCTCAAAATAGAGACCTTCCACTCTCTCCTTCGAATGCCATTGATCGATGGGATTCCCGCTTTAATTCAAATCACACAACTTAAATCATTTTGAATCACATAGAATTGCAAATAGGTGAAACACTGACTCCTCGGCCCCAAAACTTCCTAAACAACAAATTTTTGATCCTCTGCCAAAATTATATCAAAACCATCCAACTTCCCTAAGGAGACCATATCCCATTTGATTGACTCTCTATCTTGATCACACGTACAATTAGCTAACAAATCTACTAATTTATTTCCTTCCCTATAAGTATGCAAGATTTGGAAATTTTCAAAGGACTCCACAATAGTCAAAGCTTCTTGAAGAATATACCCTGTCTTCGAATAAGGGAAAGACCTCTTTTTCATGGCATTCACTATATTCATAGAATCTCCTTCAATTATATCAAAATCCATGTATTATGTTTCTTTTAATGATTATTTTTCTAGGATTCAGGTCTGAAAAATAAATATGAGGTCTTTATTTGGTTAAGGGAGGTTAAGGCTCTCATAGAGAACCAGATTAATAAAAAGATCAAGATGTTGAAAAATAATAACAATAGAGAATTATGTTCAGTAGAGTTTCATAGATTTTGTAAAGATAATGGGATTGAATGAAACAAGACAACATACATCCCTCAACATAATATATTTGTAGAAAGGATGAACATGACATTGATGGAGAGGGCTACACATATGCTCAAGAGAACCAAATTGGTATAGAAATTATGGGCATAAGTAGTTAGCATTGCATGTTACTTGATTAATAGGTCTCCCATATCAATTCTTGTTGAGAAAAACCCTACGGAGGTTTGAATGAGCAAAAATCCCTCACTTTAGCATCTTTAAGTTTTTGGCTGTAAGGCATATGTTCATGTGCCCAAGGAGAAGAAATCAAAGTTAGATTAGAAGGTTATAAAATATATCTTCATCAGATATGGTGTTAGTGTGAAAGGGTACAAGCTTTATATAATCAAAATTTAGTATTTAACGAGATTAGACCTTCCTCTACAGTTGAGTAGCCAGATGGAAGTGCAAATTCTATAGTGTAGTTACAACCAAAGACCAAGAATATTACACTTAAGGATGAAGTAGATGTTCAAGTTAGATTTGAAGAGTAGGAGAGCTTGAAGGGTTGAAAAGAGGAAGATGCTCTACCTTTTCTTGTAAGGAGGTCCAATCAACAAAAAAGAAAACTAGAAAGGTATAGACCACATAATTTCAAATGTGTTTTTTCTTTGATTACTAACGATGATTAATTTCAAACTATGAAAAGGGCAATGGAGATAGATAATAGTGAGTCTAAGAAATTTACCATGAATGAGGAGATAGCTACATTGAAAAATAATGTGACTTGGGACTTAGTTTAGTTGTGTTATAAGATGAAAAATGTGAATGATAAGACTAGCATACACACTAGATCAAACCCTCTTCCACAAAACATTCAAGGACAAGATTGAGACAAATCACTACCAAGTGAAGGTGGACTTAGCTACAAATCTTTTACTCAGGAGTGCTATGGAAAGATCTGATTTAATCAAGCCTTTTATCAAACCGTAGGTTAATTAATACACTAAACCCTAGATTTACAAAGATTTGACTATAAAAGGAGATGTACAATAGATAATAAGAAACTAATTGCACAAGAATGATCAGGAAGATGTCAGAACTTATGTCCCAGAAGCGGGAGTATCAGAGGACTATTTCAGGACTGCCGAAGTCTTAAACAATTGAATCTCTGGAAACTGTAAATTGGAAAATTGTTGTAGAGACTGCCCTAATGCCATATTTGGTGTCAAAAATGATAGGAAGACTAGGGTGGTGGTGCCCAAGTCCTTTATAAAGGAATATTCCTGAACTGCTGTCAGATCTCGAAACCCCGATCCTTGCTCAGTCTTCTTGTACCTTCACTTTTTTGGATCTCACACCTATAACCTATACACAAGAAGAAGAGAAGGGGTTTGGGGGTTATGGTGTTTAGGGACTTGCCTCAGTCAAATCCTAGGATATCATTCAAGCTTCCCAACATCATTGTTTGATAAAGAGAGCATGCCCTTGCAGGATAGATGCTAAACATAAATCAATGAGATGAAATCAAATGATGATGAGCAATAATGATATCACCTATGCGATGGAACCCTTAGGAGAATGAATGCTCTTTAACTCATAAGGAGAGATAGATGATAACTTCAAAACCTGCAACAACACACAATGACAATACAAATATGCTCTAGAATTGCAATGAATTCTTTGAATGCTCTTTTATCCAATGCTTCAAGTTATCTATCTCTATCTAGGTTCACAATGAATTCAAAAACACACTTATATATGCTTTCTTGCTAACATTCATGAAATTAAACCAAAACAACCGATAAGGAGAAACCTTTTTGAAGGTCTTATGCTGACATGCAATTAAATCTGCCTTGACCAATCAGGAGAGACTTGGGCGGTGGCACCCAAGTCTTAGGGATCCTTTTAGGTCTGGGGTAAGATTAAACATGGGCTCTTATTCCCAATTTACATTGGTTTTGGGTAATTTTGCATCGGGATGAATATTTAGAATGCATAATGTTATCACAGGGACCTAGCAACTAAACAAGGAGGTAAAAAGACATTTGTCCACTTTTTACTCTATAACATTTAGCCCCCACTTTAATGTGTGTATGATCTTATGATTAGTACATGCATTAAAGTACAGTTGAAGCACATCAAACACTAGAGCAAAGACACACCCTAAGTCTGATGGACCATTTCTAGCCCCTAAGCTTAGGAAAACATAAGAAAACACTTGACAGTCACGCAAAACATAGAGAATACAATAAGGAATCACACAATACATGAAGAAGATAATAAAAGCATGTAATACACAAGGAAGACATGATCGTAGTCACACAATACACAAGGTATACACATGATTAACAATTATATAACCCTAACTAGGCAATGGGAGGAGCTCATCACTACACGCCATCATCAAAAGCACACAAAACACACAGCGTGGGGGAACTCATCGCTACGCGCCACCACAAAACATGAAAAACACACAACGTGGGGGGAGCTCATCACTACACGCTGCAACTAAAACATGCAAGAGACACGAGGAAGACACATGAAATACATGAGCACCGTAGAGTATGTCATCAACACACTATACGTCTTAAACAAAATAGACACAGGCTATAGGGAGGAGCTCATTGCTCCACTCCACTATCTAAGACACGTCAAACACACCTGACAGTTGAGCTACACTACCACAACCTCCAAAGACATGCTTAAGGGTGAATAACTCAAGAAACAACCCCGCCTCCATAGAGGACTTTTAAAAGGATGTGCAACCACTCAAGGGAAGACACAATCCCACCTTCTACATAAGGGATTTTAAAAATGCAACCCCACCTGCATTGTGTAGATGCCTTACAATGAAAAGGAAGTATGCACACAAAGAATACAACCCCACATGCATCATGAAGACGCCTTATAGTGAAAAGGAGGTATACACAAAACAAAACAAAGTACACAACCCCACCTACATCATGGAGATGCCTTATGGTGAAAATGAAGCATACACAAACATGATTTATTAACAATATCTAAAATATCCAAGCACTTACTTCAATATATGCCCCCACCTTAAAGTGGTTGATCCCGCTTGCTGGTATCAAACACATTTAAGGTAAAGTTGAAAACATGCAAGGGAACAAGAGCTTTCACAAAGCCCATGCCCCAAAGTGACATGTGCTTGCAATTGCCAATTATTTCCAACAAACACATCAATATCATTTGCTAACTATCATTGATCAACAATATATAAGATTTGGTTAGAAAATCTAAGCTAAGATAACAACCAAATCATCTTATGAATTTATACAAGAATCACTTAATAGACCAAGGCTACACTTACAGGTTTAGAATTGAGTATATCCATGAGGTTATACTTCAGGTATCTTAGAACTGAGTGTAGCTACAAGGTGAGATACAAAACATTCCAAAGTGCCTAGAAGCAAATTAGAGTATTGCAAAGGTTTGTTACAAAAAGTTTTACAACACAATACATGATCACATCACAACACTAGGTGACTCTACTAGTCAAGCATCAGTAACATATTAACCCCATCTTCATATATGGACTAGTTCCATTTTTATTTTATTTCTATAGGGATGCACGATCCTTATCAATATTTATTTGTTATCGTCATCCGTCGACTAGTAGAGTCATGGAAGAATGAAAATGCAAAAAATGAGAGAGGAGGCAAAAGTAACTTAGGAACACAATGTGGGAAGATGCCCCCAAGACATCCTTCACAATGTGATGCCCCCAAGGCACCACACACAAAAATTGCAATAAGATAGAAGAGAATAGAAGAATAGAGAAACCAATAGGAGAAGTGTCACAACAGAGGTGGTCTCCTTGTATCCTTGACCTTACAAGAGTTTCAAGGGTCATCCAAAGAGATCTAAATAATATTTAACACCACACAGGGGAACATAACATAACACATTAGAGGAGGCCACCTGTGATAGAAACTCAAAGAGGTGCTGTATCAAAGGTGGATAAATGGGTGAGAAATACTTACCTGTGATAATATGCAACTGCACTAGCGGTTGTCTTTGAGAAAATCATATTCCTCCCAATCTTGGATTTGATTTGAAATGGGTACATAGGGCACTATGGCCCAACTTGAATCTTCTTCCTTTAATTCTTCTTTTGTTTCCATTTCTTTTGGTGGGATGTTCTCTTCTTGTAGAGACATCTTTCGGGCCAATGCTTGTCACTTTCATCTTCTTTCCCTTGCATTCCCATTCCTTCTTGTCTTGTTAGTTATATTTTCTAAGGGAGCTTCTTTATCTACCACTGAGGGTTCATGTTTTTCCACATTCTTTAACATTTTAGAAGAGGAAGCTGGTACAAAATTGATTTTCTGATTTTGTGATGCATAGCTTCACTCTTTAAGGTTATCTCTCGATACTTGTAAGGATGGCGGAGGAGGAACCTCGATAAAAAATAATTTTCCTTTCGGTCTAGGTGAATCCTTCAACTCGGGCTCCTTTTCACTCTCTATTTGTTGGACATGAGGAATTGTAGCCTAAGAGGACCGAGAGGGTCTAGGAGTGTTCTTGCCATATGATAATTCAACTATTTTCTTTGCTTTGTACCTTTGATATGCTAGGAAGAATTGATCTTGTTGAGGTTGATTTGCTTCAAGTGGTTGTGGAAAAAAATAGTCTAAATTGAAATTTCCCCGAGTAGCTAATGGTTTCCATCCACTATGATGAATAAGATGAGCACACCCTTGATGAGGGAATTTTAAGCACTTATGAATGGTAGAAGGAATTTATTTCATGGATTTTAGTCAAGGATGTCCTAGCTTCACACGAAAGAGATCTGCAGTGGGAATGATAACAAATGATGCTTTCAAGACTCTTTCAACCACCTTAATTAAAAGTGTAATCTTTCCAATAGTCAGGATGAAATAACCATTATGTGCCTTAATTATTATATGCATAAGATCATAGGTATCTTATGCTAGATCATGCATGTATAAGAATTCTTCAGTTATCACATTTGTCATATAATTAGGATCGATAAGGACTCCTCTTGTAGGATTTCCACTTATTCTTGTTGTAATGTAAAGAGGGCCATCAGTGTCTCTAATTGTGACCTCATGTGGTGTGAATCAAATGACGGGTTCCAGAGCCTTCCTTTTCTTATTAGATCAGGGAGGAATTGTTGTCACATAGATTTGTACCCAATGTTGAAGGCTTTTAGGGCTCCAACAATCTAGTGAAACATTGAGATGACCTCCAGGTGTGGGACCCTATATGGAGACCAAATCTCCAGAGAGAGGCTGGTTCCTTTGCTGAATGAGAGATTCAGCGATCTTAAGACTAGAGCTAATCTATCTGCCTATTTATGAAAAGAGTAAGAGCGATGAAACTAAAATTAAAGGGGAGGTGATACACCAAGTTTGAATATAAAAGCTCTCACAGAATTGAGAAAATGCACAACATAACCAGATATAGCTAATAAGTACACGCATATTTAACTGATCCTAATAGAGGTAAGGAGCAAGAAATGGTTGAGAGGAACAAAATATTCACAGACAAGCCATCCTTAGATTTACATAGAGTTGAAAACCAACATAAAGAGGTGAGAATAACCAACATACATTCAATCAGAAGGCACAGTTACAACAGAGAGGGCTTTGTTTGAATATAGAATGAACAAGTATCCAACCCTTATTACATCTCTCAAAGATGCATATATAGCACTTGAGCACTTGACCTAAGTCAATTATAATAAATTTGCCCCCATGGGCTGTCAGAAGGAAATTCACGCCAGAAGGGACGTCTATCTGCAAGACTTTAATGCAGAAAATATCTAGATACATCAAGCAACTGAAAGATATTTTGGGTCTTTAATGCAAGCAGCTGAATCATTCACCTGCAACAATCAATGCGAAATATCTACCTTTGGAAAGATTTCACAACACTTCAAGTCAGCCGTTGATATGTCTTGTCTGCCAAGTTTGCATATTCATCTTTAGTCGACAACCATCCTGATATATGGATGATATAGCCTGACCACACACTAGAGTCTTCATATCCCAATATCTAGATGCACCCGTCAAATTTACTTTCATAGCATGGAGAAACTATCCTTCGCATGGATATCTGATGTCAAGATATTAACTTTAATATGCTACCCTTCAAACATCCTAATGATGTCATTGGTATGAAGAGCTTCATTGAAGAGGGGATCTGGATTATGTCATCAGGATATTAGCACTGCAAGATAATATACCAGTGGTAGAAAATCTGGATGATGTCATCGTCATATGCACTTCTTTAGGGAGGAGACTTGACAATGTCATCGGGACATTCACAAAGGACAAGGATATTGGGAAAGATGCAGACATCAGGAAATATCTGGATGTTAAGAAAACATCCAGATATTTGCTAAGGTCCGCGTATTTAGAAAGTATCTAGATCTTAATTAAGATCCAGATGTTAAGAAAACATCTGGATATTGGCTAAGGTCTGGATATGGGAAAAGGTCCAGATCTTAGTTAAGATTTGGATGTTTGGAAAACATCCAGCTATAACTAAGGTTCGGATACTCAGTATTAGGATTTTAGCTAAGGTTTAGATATTAAGATAATATCCAGATGTTAACTAAGATCTGTATATTCAGACATTATATATCTATACCAAAAATGACTAAGTATGAAGGTGGAAAATCTTTACGAAGGAAAACATTGAAGGCAAAAGATTTCTGAGTTTTTTGCAAGGATCCTCCAAATGAGATTTTGGGGATTTTTGCAAAGTAGAACACTGGGGTTTGAGGGATTTAAGGCTTGCAAGGCTATATTCTAAGGGATATCTAGGAGATTTTCAAGGTGAACTATTTGACTCTAGACAAAGGAAAATGGGTCAACATTTTGGCGACCTCTCAGGGATGTTTGCCTGCTAAATAATTTGATCAGTGACCTTAAGCATCCATTAGGCATGGAGTCCATAAGAGGATTGAAAAGGTCAAGACAACTGAAACCTGCCTCCCAAAACACACAAAAGGAAAGAGGCCTATATTCTCCTAATGACAGTGCAGCCTGTGCAAAAGCACTTAGGGAAAGGGAAACCTAGAGCAAAAATAAACTAGAACAATATGTACAAGATCCCATACCAGCCTTAATGGTAAGGTTTGAGATGGATCCCATTCACTGAGATCGGTAGGACTTCACCATCCAGCCTTGAAAGAATGAATGCATTTTATTACTTACTACTGATGATGATATATGGCCCACTCCACAGTGCATCAAACTTGGTGTGGCCTCTAGGTTTGGCTCGGCCAACATCCTATTTAGAACAAGATCACCTTCCTTGAACGTCTGGGCCTTGGCCTTTCTGTCAAAACATCTCTTGGTCTACCTTTGATGTTCTTCTAATGTGATCATGGCTGACTATCTTTGTTCTTCTAGTTCAGTCAATTCATCCATTCTAACAGACCTTGCATCCTCTCCTTCTAACTCCAATTGATGAGCCAAATCTAATGTAGGAAGTTCTAAAGATATAGGTTGTTGGTGTGAACAAGGTTATCACCTAACCAGTTTACCCTTGTGTGGATAATTTACATTTTTTAACTATTTACTAGTTAAATAATATTCACACATCACACATAATTCATACATGTTAAGTTGACTTAGTGAGTCTTCTAGATTTCTAGTTGAGTCTAGTTGTGTGTTGAGTTGTTGATAGTTGGAGTGAGTTGTCTTATCCTCCACATGTGCAATTAGTTATCATCCTCTAATTGACACATGTTGTAGGAATATCTCCACTTTCCACTCCACCTTTCTAGCTTTCACCTTGCCTTCATAAGCAAGGCATATCATGTACATTGTAATAACATCTTTCTTTTGCATTCAATGATAGAATAACATTATTCTCTCATTTGATCTCTCTTGTGCTTTCATGAAGTCCTAGATACTGGGTGGCTCCAATCATAGCCAACTCTAACATGGTATCAGAGCTCTAGGAAGAATCACTTTGTGTTAGTCAAATTTTTGAGAGATCTTGGGTGCAATTCATGGTAGATCTTGATAGTTGGATATGCTCTTCTCTTGCATCGAATGATGACCTAGAGAGTCAGAAATACTTGATAGAAACATCAGTTTTGTGAGGGTTTTCCCTTCTTGCCCTTGTATTGCAGGTGCATTTTGGTGAATGTTGTTGCAAATCAGACTTCACCATTGTGTCCGGAGCAGCTGAAATAGTCAAAATTGCCTTTTGTTTTGTTCAAATCAGACATCAGAGGAAAAATTGATGAGGTTTTCAATTTGGGGCTCTTTGGCGTGATCTGGGAGGTACCAACAATTTTAGAGTAGTTTGGCCCAAATCGGACATCACCATTGCGTCCAAAGCGGCCAAATCAGTAAGGATTGATTGTAAAATCGTCCAAATTGGATAAAGTTGTAGAAAAAGGCAATTTTTTTACCTCTGGTTGTACGAAATCTTGTAGAATATTCTATTGGCGCAAGGGAATTTGGGAATCTCACCTACATCAGTGAATCTAGACGCTGCGTAATAACCACTAGGTAATTTTATTGTTTGAAGGTTTTCAATTAAATTTATCTTGTGCTTTTTTTGGTACCCTATCCAGAGTATGATCTGCAGATTCGCAGGTACCATCGAGGCATATCCCCGGGGACCCACCAAAGCCTCACGAAAACTCTCTAACGACGAGCAATATTTAATCTATCATCCGGCAGTGTTTAAGCAAAGGACTGGGGGCAAGATCTCTATGTGGGCGGCCATTTAAAATTATTGGCAGCCTTCACATCCATTGGCGGAGGCTTCCAAAACTTTGCAGGCAACCTTTAAATTCACTGGCAGGTTTAAAGAAATCACAGCGGCATCTGCAACATACACTTGGCGTATGCAAGTAGGAAATAAAGTCTGGCATTTGCTGATGGTCTTCAAACCCCCGACCAATCATCAGCAGTCACCAAACAAATTTTAGATTGGAGTTTTCTCCCGGTGATCCACATTTCTAATCCACGACCTTATCAACAGATTTAAACCTTCATTGTCGACGCATTCAAGATCCAGCGGATACCAATTTTTAAATAGAAGCAGTTCAAATCTCTAGTAGGTTTTCAATGACCTATCATCCATCATTGGCCTCATTTGTGACTGACATTGTCACATGCCAAAAAAAACTTACGCTTGGAAATTTTCTATACTTGTCGGAAGTTCCAACCGGCTGTCACATCTTCAAACGTCTAGCGGAGATCTCAAAAAGTTGGCATTCAAAATTCCAGCTAGTATCTTCACATTAAAGGCATTAATCATTGGTGGCATCTAAATTGTCTCATGCCATAAGAAATCCACACTGGAAA
The DNA here is from genome assembly GCA_027924645.1 of Cunninghamia lanceolata. Taxonomy (NCBI): domain Eukaryota; kingdom Viridiplantae; phylum Streptophyta; class Pinopsida; order Cupressales; family Cupressaceae; genus Cunninghamia; species Cunninghamia lanceolata. The sequence goes on from BSBN01001254.1 coordinate 3,106,216, forward strand.
ATCTTCCAAAATCGTCAGAATTCCTATCGGCATATTTCATTAGAGTCTTTCAGCGGCGGCCATTTTTCACAGTTGGCTGAAAATACAAAAATTGACATCTAAACATAAACGCCGAGAACAAAAAACCATCCCTTGAAACCACTTACTATCAGAAAAAGCGGTTTGCTCTGAGTGAAAGAAGGTTTACCATTATCAAACCCTGAGGCATTTTTGCATCTTACTAAAGGCGGTTTCCTGCAATCAACTGGCGGTTTTTCCCTCTTAGTGAGCGGTTTTCTACTACACAGTGGTTTCCTGTCTTTTTTTGGCTTTACCAAGGTGGCATTTTTTCTGAACAAAGGGAATATTCCCAGAATATTCTACTGACATCAGCGCCAGGGGGCCATTTTGCCCCTCAAAGCCTTAAAAGGGGGCTTTTTTTCTTTTTTGCATAACTTTTGCCCACGGAGGCGAAATTAGGCAAACAAGACATCGTTGGAAAGATGACAAAGAGCACTTCGCAGTGGTGTTAGTAGTTTTCTGAAACTTTGCTATAGGTGATTGCTACAATAGTTTGAAGATAGATCTTCATTTTTTGCTTCCGAGCTCACAACTTTCTGCCACGATCTCTGATTTTTGCGATTCTTGCGGCATCAGAAAGGTATTCAGGAGCTCTTCAAATCCATCTATGCACTTTTCTTAGATTTAGCTCCAATTTCATTTTATTTCATTTGTCAATTTTTTGACTTTTGAGTGATAACTTGGGCATTTTGACACTTGAGGAAGTGAAATTAGTTTTGAAGGGATCTATTTGCTGTGGTAAATCAGTGTGAGCAATTGTAATCACTCTTGAATATCAATTTTAAGATTTTTTCATGCTTTCCCAAATTTGGTCCCTTGAGGATGATTATAAATCGCACTAAGTATAAAGTGCCAGAATCATTCTTTTTTTGGGGGGTGATCTCCTTGATTGAGTAACAGGGGGGTTGTCTTGTGTTATTTTTTGTACTCTTGTATCATGGATCCAAACAAACTTCCTCTACTCACACCATATAACTATCATGAGTGGAAAACTAAAATGGAGATTTATTTAAGAAGTTTGAAAATTCATAGAGTAACAGTAGGTACAGAAATTGAACCAACAATAGCTACAGAAAAAAGAAAGTGGTATAATAGATGTGATCAAGCCTATGGAACACTATGCTTGTCTATCTCTCCTAATCTTCTTTTTCATATTGAATCTTGTACTACACCTAATGAAGTGTGGACTACCTTAGAAAATCTCTTTGGTAAACAAGATACTATGAGAGGTTTCAAATTGGAGAATGAACTAATTGGTTTGAATCCAACCAATTTTGTAAGCATCCAATACTTCTTCACAAAACTAAAATCACTTAGACTATAGCTCAAACAATGTGGAATTGAGAAAGAGGACACTCAATTGATTCTTTCAATACTTGCCAAGCTTGGTCCTGACTATTCAATTTTTGTTTCTACCTTTTATGCTATGATGGATGCACTTGGGAAAGCTTTCACAATGCCTTCACTTGATGAGTTTGCCACATCACTCACAAGGGAGCAAGCTAAGTTAGTACACATGGGCACATTGAAGTCTCCTAGACCTCAAGCACTTCTTGCTAGTCAAGGTACAAAGGATCAAAAGGCTTCAACTAGCAAAGGCAAGCAACAGAAAAATAAGGATCTCAAGAAAAATGAGCAAGTAAAAGAGTCAAAAAAATCACATAAGTCCTCATCCTCTCCCAAGGAGGAATCATCTAAGAAGGAGAGACCTAAATGTGCATATTTCAAGAAAATAGGACATGATGAGCATAAGTGTTATAAGAAGAAAATTGATGAGTTGACTCACATTATTCAAAAGCACAATATCCAAATGCCATCATCATCACCTAGTACATCCTCTTCTTTGACACCATCATCATCTACATACAAGGACAATAAGCATTGCTAATGGGACAAACAAAGGAGGAGGACAAGCACTCTTAGCTTCTACAATTCTACAGTCAGAGAGGTGGCTTCTTGATTCTGGAGCTTCTCATGATATGGCATCTTCACAAGGGATGTTCTCTTCATTTGAGTCATGTACTTCACCACCTATTTTGATGGGTAACAATACATATATGCATGCATCTGGAAAAGGAACTATTGATGTTGGAGAGAATACATTCAACAATGTGTTGTGTGTACCTTCCTTGTCAACTAATCTCCTTTCCATCTACCATATTACTCATTGTGGTGCAGGAAAGACAGTTGACTTCACTCCCAATTCAGTGATCATTCGGGACTTGGAGAGCAGAGATATCATTGCAGTTGGGATGGTTGATCATGCATCACACTTGTATACATTCTCCCATTTTTCTTCTTCTGATGATGTAGATCCATTGATTGATATTCACACTCATCCATCAAGTGTGAATCATGTTTCTGAGGAGAAGTTTGGTCACCTGAACCTTCGTGTTCTTTCATCTACTTTGGTTCATGAGACTAGTGCTGAGCTTCCATGACCTCAACCTCCTACCTCTTCAGAGATCGACATCGACATGGTTGCTTCTACTTCAGTTGAGCAGGATCATATAGGTCTTTCAGACACAGCTTTGTGGGATACGTTTTTGGCAGGTTTATCAGACTTGTTTTGTGAGTCTTATATTGTAGATTTGGAGGACACGCTTGAGGGGATATCTCTCCTCTTTGATGACAGTTACAGCACAACTGTTATCCCATCTACTTCATCTTTGGAGGTTGTTCTTCATCAGTCTACCCAGGATTTTGGATTGGTCACACCTCATTGCATTGTGACATTCTTTGATTCTGACATGTGGGCACTTGAGCAATCTTCAAAGGCATTCATCATGAGGATTTTTCCCTCATTCATTGAGATGGAGTTTCTTCAACATCAACCTTTGGACTTGTTTCTTCCTAAGGGGAGAAATGTTGTTTGCAGGTACATGACACTTTCCAACGTTCATCTTCAGGAATTCACCATCAGCACAGGAGCTACTTCATTGTGGGGGGGACCTATAGTCTCACACTTGCTCTCTTATGGGGGGGTATTTGATTGTATATATGCGATAGAAGTTGTCCTTGGGGGGTCATGTTGAGTCCTCCTACTATCACTTCTTCTTTCATTTAATTGTTTCATGCATTCTCACTTTTGGAGAGGAGTTTTATCCCATGAGGTTTTCTCCTTTTCTCCACTTGAGATTTGTTGTACATGGGTACCTAACATGGCCTAGTAGCCAGGACCCATCCATCATCTTCATCCATCATTTCATCTTGCTTTAGTTAGCTACTCCCTAAGTTGCACTTAAGGGGGGGTGTTGGTGTGAACAAGGTTATCACCTAACCAGTTTACCCTTGTGTGGATAATTTACATTATTTAACTATTTACTAGTTAAATAATATCCACACATCACACATAATTCACACATGTTAAGTTGACTTAGTGATTCTTCTAGATTTCTAGTTGAGTCTAGTTGTGTGTTGAGTTGTTGATAGTTGGAGTGAGTTGTCTTATCCTCCACATGTGCAATTAGTTATCATCCTCTAATTGACACATGTTATAGGAATATCTCCACTTTCCACTCCACCTTTCACTCCACCTTTCTAGCTCTCACCTTGCCTTCATAAGCAAGGCATATCATGTACATTGTAATAACATCTTTTTTTTGCATTCAATGATAGAATAGCATTATTCTCTTATTTGATCTCTCTTGTGCTTTCATGAAGTCCTAAATCCTAGGTGGCTCCAATCATAGCCAACTCTAACAAATATAACCTCTCTTCCTTACACTAGAACAAAAGGAGAATTCCCAATGGCTCTCTTGTAGGTGATCCTATCAGCCCAATGCGCTAATCTGATCATATGGTGCCATTGCATTTGGTTTGTCTCCATGGTCCTCTTCAGGATCCTGATCAGGTTCTTGTTGGTGGATTCAGCCAACCCATTACCTTGGGGGTAATAGTTAGATGAAGTCTTTAAAAACACAGTATATTTAAGAGCCTAATCAACAATCCTAAAACTAGTGAATGCTTTTGTGTTATCAGAAATAATAGTATGAGGAACTCCAAACCTTGTCATGATTTCTTCCAAGAAATCCATGATAGATGACTTAGTGGCCTCCTTGAGCGGGATTGCTTCAAACCACCTGGTGAAATAATCCATTGTAGTCAAAACCCACTTGTGAATAGCACTAGAAGCAGGGTTTATCATGCCATAAATCTAATCCCCACTGCGAAAAGGGCTGATCAGCCTGAATAGGGTGGAGTGGAAGAGCCGCCAATCTTTTCTTTCCAGCAAAGAGAGCACACTCTTTGCATCTTCTTATCCACACATGGGTATCATTGAATAATGTGGGCCAAAAGTAACCTACCTTCATTATTTTCATTGTTGTAGCTCTAGCAGAGAAATGGCCACCAACTGGACCAACATGAAACTCGTTGAGAAGTCTAACAACTTGATTTTCTTCTATGCATCTCAGTAAAATTTTATCCAAATTTCTCTTGAAGAGAACACCATCTACAAAAGCATAAGGGATAGATTGCAGCCTGAAATGCCTTCTCTTAGTTCTGTCTAGTCCATAGGGATACTCACTAGTGGATAGGAAACTAGCCATATCTGTTGTCTAAGAACTCACAACTGATGACTCAGCTAGAGGTTCCTCCTCATTCAAATGGTAAGATGAATTCACTTCATCTTCTAATGTTTGAGCTAGCTGTTCACACAGTCCTCTGCTATAATCAACTTAGTAGCCTTGAAGATCACATCATATTCTAGGATCGTGGTGACCCAGCTGGCTCTCTTTTCACTAATCTCTATCCCTATTATGTAATCTCTCACACTAGGATGGGAAACTAACACTTTGATATGATTATTTGCCAGCATATATCTAAATTTTTTCAAAGCTCTGATAATGACAAATACATGTTTATCAATGTGGTTGTATCTGACCTCATAGTCTTTCAAGGTCTAACTGAAGAAAGCCAGGGGCTGCTCCAATCCTTGCTCATTCCGTTGCATCAGGACAACACTGTTCTCTCCTCCACGTGCATAGAGGACAAAGTCTTTCTCATAATTTGGATTCATGAGAGTAGGTGCTTGGGTGATCTCTTCCTTGATCTTCTCAAAAGCATCCTTCCCTTCCTTAGTCCATCTAAAGTTTGCATCCTTTTTGAGCATAAGGGTTATAGGCTTCACTAAGCCAGCACAATTAGGAATGAACTTCCTAACAAAGTTAATTTGCTCTAGAAATGATTGTAAAGATTTTTTGTGAGTAGGCAGGAGAAGAGAAAGGAGAGCTTATGTTCTTTTGGGGTCTATGGATATCCCACCCTCAGACACTATGTGACCCAAAATCTTACCTTGGGAAACAACAAAAATACATTTCTTGGGGTTCAGAGACACCCCAAACTCTCTGCATCTTTGGAAGACTTTTTCCAAATGCTCCATGTGATTCTCTCCCTTCTTGGAGAAGACTGTAATATCATCCAAATAAATTAGGATGAACTTGTTGATCAATCCTTTAAAGGTGTTAGCACCTATAATTTTGGCAAATTCTCAATGCTTGACATGATTTTATTTGATGGTTTCAGGTCCCATGACACTTAGCATGCTCCTAACTTCCTAGATTAAAATTTCTCAATCTATGATTCGTCAAGAGAGAACCTTTGGTGAAAAGTTTTTATGGGTTACCAAGAGTGTGTGTGCTGGTTTGCATTATCCTAGGATGTGTTTTAACAAGTTTTTTTAATCTGTCGCCACTTCAGGCCGGGTCTGAAGGGTCCCGTAAAAAAGTTCAAATTTTCTAATTCTGATGATAACCCAGTTGTTGATTTGATTTCAAATGTTCCTAGCTCCGTTTTCATGGTGATCCAAGGTGTCCTTGTGTGAAAACAATTTTTTTAAAAAAATTAGGCTCCTAGGGGGGCAGTTTACAAAGGAGATCCTAAAAATATTTTGGCAATTTGAATTTTGAGGACATGGGTATGTTTTAAATAATTGATTATGGCTCTACGCAAATTTTCATGACCTTCGGATGTCCCATGTGCCTACAGTGATGTTGCACCATTTGCCAGGAAGGAGAAATTAACTATTTATCATTTTCCCTAAGTTGGAAATGCATTTTTTAAAAATATTTATTGGCACATCTAATTTTTTAAATGATAAATATTATAAAACAAACATTATTTTATAATGTTTATGTTTTATAAAGTAAGAATAAATGCATTTTTAGGCTGAGCGCACCAGCACACAGCCCATTTTGCCTTCTTTTCCCATGGCTGCACTAGCTCATTGGGCTCCTTTTTTGGCAGAATTATGGTCAAAATTCACTCCTAGAATATAAATTGGCATGCTCTCTTCTCTATGGAGGCATTTCTAGAGCCCTCTTGGTCATATTTGAACAAAGATTGTTGCAGAATGAATATCCATCACATTTTTAACTTTAAATCAAAGTTTTGGGGGTTTCTTTGGGGCTCAAAATTGCTAATTCATGGTATGAAATCATCTACCAACCATTCATAAGCCTTGGGCAGTGATTTTAATTATGTTTGAGATGTGTTCTGATTGCTGACAATTGCAAAAACGTCCCTACATCATGAAAAATGACCCAGCAGGAAGAATAAATCATTTGGACAAATGAAGTATAATGTTTTTGATAGTCTGTGCTGCTATGCTGGGCTTATCATTGGTTAGTTACGACAAATTTATGCGCAACAATACATTGTGTGAAGCTGCTACAATTTGTTCTTCGTGTTTTTAAAAAAAGCTGTGCGCAATGAAGGAGCACCATTGAGGAAGGGCCACGTGGCCTCATATCGTAGCATCACGAAAGGATGAGGGGCTCTCTAATGTGTGACTGTGGTAGTGCGATAAACAAAGGTTTGAAGGTAAAGTTTAAAACATCGATGACTTAATTGGTCCACCTCAACACTTTGTGACAAAAAATAAAGGCACTATGCCTTATGCGCTGGCAGCTACAAAATAAGAGGTGGATGTGGCAAAGAAGAAAATAAATTTCAAAGGCAATGTTAATCTCAATTCAACTCAATGGACCGTATTAACTGTAAAAAACGTATTACCAGTAGGAGCCAATCAAAATCAGAAATGCAAATTCCCAAGCTGCAAATATTAAATAAATGTAATTAAAAAATCTTTGTAGCAGGAAGTATTGGCTGACATAATTTGGTTTTCTTTATATAGAGTAGGAAATAGTTGTAATAAGGGGATTTTGGGCTTTGGATACATGATATCCACACATTTGAGAAATATTTTCTGTAGGAGAAGGTGAGTGGATTTTGAGTTGTAGAGGCATATCTTGCTGTGTAGACAAATAAATTTCTGAATGATATTATTTCTTTCCAGATTAAGTTATATGAGAAACACTGAATGTGTGTGTTATTTGTGGTTGTCTCCTTGGATATAAGTACTTTTCTTTTGAATGTAGTTGCTAAGGGTCTTTGAATTCATCAGTATACATTTGCTATATTGTATGTCTGGTTTATTTCATCTATTCAAGTAGTAGATTAAATTGCTCTGAATCAGATATAGGGAAAAGTGTATTGTGTCAAGGGATCAATGAAGTAGAACCATGGATAATACCCTTTCTTGGGCATATTACTGTAAGACAATAATATTATCATTATGAGTCCTCTGGATATGGAGTTTTGTGCCATAAGGAAGCATTTACACTGCGGGGTTTGACTCTGTTGCCTAGATAAAGTACCGATCTGGAATATATTTGCCCAAAGGTCTAGGAAGCCTAAGAATTTTAAAAACAAATCATTTGAACAATTTTATTTTATGTTTTGTTTTAGTTTAGGTGCTGCATTTTCTCAGGTATAAACAGTGAGGATAATCCAAGAATATTGTCAGTCTAGGGTTAATCTTACATATCTTGGTGCATATATGAGAACATTCTGCCTGATATAGTGAAAGACAAATCTATAGTATAATAAGGGAATACCACCCTAGGTGTAGTAGAACCTAAAGTGCAAGGGAGATAGGTGAAAAAAATCTCCCACTTTGTTGGCTAAGTCTTCCATTGAACTTGAGCATAAGAAGTGGCAAATCTTTAGAGTTTGATGTGTACAAATTTGGGAAGCAATAGAATTGGCGACTTTGCTGGGGAAGAACGCAAATGTTCATCTTTTTTTATAGAGTCAAATGAGTTAAAAATGATTCATAGTCAGATATGGAAGGTATTGTAGCATGATTAAAGAATTTGAAAAGGTGCTCTGCTGGTGAAGTGAATCCAGAATATAATTGATCAGGTAGGAGCTTTTGGCTTCTTGATGGTTTGTCCTCTTTAGAGAGGTGCCGACTCTGTTGTTGAGCCTGTTTGAAGCTACAATATATTCCTAGGTACTTCCTCTTTTTCATTTAATATGGTCAACTTAGAACCACATTCCTGGTCATGTTCTCAAAAGAAGTTGTTCTCTGTTGAAAGATACAAAGCTCCCAATTTTAATGGTATTCATGGATATCCAAATGTTGTTCCTAGTAAAGTTAGAAAGTGTTTTCCAAAATATAATGGAAATAATTCTCAATCAGGAAACAAGCATCTGCAAGTTTTTTGTGATTTAATGGATGATTTTGAGGTTGAACATGAAGATGTTGTTATGAGGCTTTTTGTTCAGACTTTGCAAAATGATGCTAGGGATTAGATTTCAGTCCTGCCTGGCTGTTCTATCTCTTCATGGGTTGAGCTCAAAGTTGCATTTCTAGAACAATTTGGTAAAAGGACTAATGTGATTTCATTAGTTAATCAATTCATGAACATTCAAAAAAAAATGATGAGTTGGTTCCAGCCTTCAACTTAAGATTTTCAAAATTGCTCAAACATATTCCAGAATATATGAGGCCAAATGATACATTATGTTTGGCAATCTATCTGGCTGCATTTGATGAGGAAATGAGTTATTTGCTGAGAGATAAAGGGCCTACTACATTTCATCAAGCCTTTAAAATTGCAATGGATATTGAAAATAATCCAAAATATGGAATGCCAATAGTATACATGTCTGCAAGTGTTGGTTATTGTAAAGCATCTTATGCAGACGTGCAATGTAAATCAAAGAATCAGAATGGTTTTCAAAATGAATGTATTTCTGCTGTTCCAGTTTGTTCACCATTGCTTCATGTGAATCACAGAGAGTTTCAAGCAACTTGTGAATAGAATGCAAGTACTGTTGATCCTAAGTTTTTTGTTCAATCATTGCTTGATTTGAAAAAACAAGGAGAATCACCCTATGCTCTGTATACATGATTCATCAATACTTTGTTAGAAATCCCTGAGTATTGCAGACATGAGGATTCTTTGCATGTTGATTCATTCTGTGAAGTTTATGAATCAAGTTTGAGCACTTTGCCAAATGAATTGAAGCCTCAAAATTTGATCAGATATTTGCTTGGATTGGGATTATGGAAAGAGGCAAAGGTGATTATGCAGGAAGAGTTATGTCTCAGAAAACTAATATCAATTATGTTATTGAGCAAAGCCATGGCATAATGCATAAAGATGAAGAAATTGTGGCAAAAAATGAAGGCACACCTTGCAATGATAAAGATGAAGGTTGTGATCAACCCATAGGAGATAGATATGCAGATGCAAATTGCATACATCATGAGATAAAGGATATATATGAAGATGTATCTTGCAACAGTGTTGTTGAAGAATCAAAGGAATACACAAATACTAGGTATGATGCATTCATAAGTGAGTATGTCCTAGTTGTTCATGATAGTTTATATGAAGCAGAAATGGAGGTTTTGGTCTTGCATGAACATGATATTTGCTCATCTGTGAAGGATCCATTAAGTGATCATGTTTGTATGGATGATGAATATGTTGGCTCTTCTATTAATGTTGATCATGGCCATAATATGGAAATCGAAGTGTTTACTTTCAATGATGAATGCATTAATGAAGGTGCATACTCTGTTGAAGGCAGACAAGTTTCAGATGTTCATATTGCTACAACAAAAGATAGTATTGACTGTGATATCTGTGATACGGGTGATTATGAAGCTTTTGACAATGGGCCATATTCTAAAATTTTCAAGCCTTCTTTTGAAGCATTCCAAGTGGATTTTAATGATGAAATTGTTGATCACAATAATGAGGGATATGAGGATGTTTCTAAAAGTGAGCTCCTTCAACTTGCTAGTCATGGTAACTGTGAGTATGATCAATACTTAATTGCTTATGATTATTTGTATGAGCATGCTTTGCAAATTTTTACTTCAGGGTTGAAAGGTTTATATGAATGTGAGAGTCAGTGTTTAACAAAGCAAGTGAAAATGATCCCTGTGTATGAGTATTTCATGTTCAATAAAGAAGGTGACTTCTTGTTTGGAAGAGGGCAAACTCCAAGTATAAATTCATTGGTTATGTATGAGTCTTTCAATTTTTCTAATTTGGAGTTGAAGTGTGATAGAGATAACCTACAACAGTGGTCATCAGAGATGTCTTATGATTGCTTCAGATTTGGTAAGGAAGTAAAAGATGAAACTAATAGTGGCACAGTTAGAAATAGGATGGTATACTCCCATGATAGTTTCAGTGAACATGGGGCTTCTAAATTTGATCTGGATTAGTCTGATGAAAACAAGATATTTGATAGAGGTAAATACTGGTTCTTTATTTTTGGTGGCCCAGGGCCACCAAATGAAAATTGAAGGTATGAATTTTGATGCAGGATGGAGTAGTTACAGAGCAATCCAATGGATTAGGCACATGGTCTACACCCCGAAGACTTCTGGATCTTTGCCATGCCTGCAAGAGGCATGCATACCCGAACAAGAGCCAATGTTAGCACCTATAATTTTGGCAAAATCTTAGTGCTTGACATGATTTTATTTGATGGTTTCAGTTGAGTTTTAGGCCCCATGGCACATAGCATGCTCCTAAATTCCTGGATTAAAATTTCTCAATCTATGGTTTCTCAAGAGAAACCCTTTGGTGAAAAGTTTTTATGGGTTAGCAAGAGTGTGTGTGCCATTTTGCATTATCCTAGGATGTGTTTTAATAGGTTTTTTTAATCTGTTGCCACTTCAGGCTGGGTCTGGAGGGTCCCATAAAAAATTTCAAATTTCCTAATTTTGATGATAACCCAATTGTTGATTTGCTTTCAAATGTTCCTAGCTCCATTTCATGGTGATCCAAGGTGTCCTTGTGTGAAAATGAATTTTTTTAAAAAACTAGACTCCCGAAGGGCCTAGTTTACAAAGGAGATCCTAAAAATATTTTGGCGATGCAAATATTGAGGAAATGGGTATGTTTTAAATACTTGATTATGGCTCTATGCAAATTTTCACGGCCTCCGAATGTCTTGTGTGCCCACAGTGATGTTGTGCCGTTTGCGAGGAAGGATAAATTAATTATTTATCATTTTCCTTAAGTTGAAAATGCATTTAAAAAAAAATTTATTGACACATCTAATTTTTTAAATGATAAATATTATAAAACAAACATTATTTTATAATGTTTATGCTTTATAAAGTAGAAACAAATGCATTTTTGCACTAAGCGCACCAATGCATAGCCCATTCTGCCTTCTTTTCCCATGGTTGTGCTGGTGCACTAGGCTCCTTTTTGGGTAGAATTCTAGTCAAAATCACTCTTGGAATACAAATTGGTGTGTTATCTTCTCTATGGAGGCATTTATGGAGCCCTCTTGGTCAGATTTGAACAACGATTGTTGCAAAATGGATATCCATCACATTTTTGACTTTACGACAAAGTTTTGGGGATTTCTTTGGGCTCAAAATTTCTAATTCATGGTCTGAAATCGTCTACCAACCATTCATAATCCTTGGGCAGTGATTTTAATTATTTTTGAGATGTGTTTTGATTGTCGACAACTGCAAAAAAGTCCCTGCATCAAGAAAAATGACCCAACAGGAAGAAGAAATCATTTGGGAAAATGAAGTATAATATTTTTGATGGTTTGTGCTGCTATGTTGGGCTTGTCATTGGTTAGTTACAACAAATTTATGTGCAACAGTACATTGTGTGAAGTTGCTACAATTTGTTCTCCATGTTTTTTAAAAAAGCTGAGTGCAATGAAGGAGCACCATTGAGGAAGGGCCACGTGGCCTCATATCACAGCATTGCGAAAGGATGAGGGGCCCTCTAATGTGTGACTATGACAGTGTGATAAACAAAGGTTTGAAGGCAAAGTTTAAAACATTGATGACTTAATTGATCCACCCTAGTACTCTGTGACAAAAATAAAGGCACCATGCCTTATGCACTGGCAGCTACAAAATAAGAGGTGGACATGGCAAAGAAGAAAACAAATTTCAAAGGCAATGTTAATCTCAATTCAACTCAACAACCATATTAACTGTAAAAATGTATTACCAGTAGGAGCCAATCAAAATAAAAAATGTAAATTCCCAAGCTGCAAATATTAAATAAATGTAATTAAAAAATCTTTGTAGTGGGAAGTCTTGGGCGACAAAATTTGGTTTCTTTATATAGAGCAGGAAATAGTTGTAATAAGGGGATTCTGGGCTTTGGATACATGATATCCACACATTTGGGAAATATCTTTCTGTAGGAGAAGGTGACTAGATTTTGAGTTGCAGAAGCATATCTTGCTGTGTAGACGAATAAATTTCTGAATGATATTATTTCTTTCTAGATTAAATTATATGAGAAACACTGAATGTGTGTTATTTGTGGTTGTCTCCTTGGATATGAGTACTTTTCTTTTGAATGCAGTTGCTAAGGGTCTCTAAATTCATTAGTATACATTTGTCTAGTTTACTACATCTGTTCAAGGAGTAGATTAAATTGCTCTAGATCAGATATAGGGAAAAGTGTATTGTGTCAAGGGATCAATGAAGTAGAATCATGGATAATACCCTTTCTTGGGCATATTACTGTAAGGCAGTAATATTATCATTATGATTCCTTTGGATATGGAGTTTTTGTGCCATAAGGAAGCATTTACACTACGAGGTTTGACTGTGTTGCCCAGATAAAGCACTGATCTGGAACATATTTGCCCAAAGGTCCAGGAAGCCTAAGAATTTCAAAAATAAATCATTTGAATAATTTTATTTTATGTTTTGTTTTAGTTTAGGTGCTGCATTTTCTCAAGTCTAAATAGTGATGATAATCTAAGAATATTGTCAGTCTAGGGTTAATCTTACATATCTTAGTGCATATACAAGAACATTCTGCCTAATATAGTGAAAGACAAATCTATAGTATAATAAGGGAATACCCCCCTAGGTGTAGTAGAACCTAAAGTGTAGGGGAGATAGGGGAGATAGACTAAATGGCATCTTTGCATATGCCATGGTTTCCCATTTGGTTGTGAATGTTATCTTAAATTTATCCTCCTCTTTGACAATGATCCGGTTATAGCTAGAGAAGCCATCCAATAATGAAAACCTCTCTACCCCTACAACTATTTACAAAATTTGATCCATAGAGGGTAGAGGGTAATGATCCTTCAGAGAGGCCTGATTTAGGTCTCTAAAATCTACGTAGAGCCTGATCTCTCCATTTTTCTTCCTTACAGGTACTAGATTAGCAAACCAAGTAGAATACTTGATAGGGAAGATAATCCTTGCTTGTGTGAGCTTAGCAAGCTCTTTTCTCATAAGTGGCTCAATTTTTGGATTTATGGGCCCCTGCTTCTGGTGAATTGGCTTGCAATTAGGATCCAGATCAATGGCATGCTGAGCCACATCCAGATTAAATCCTTTAAGGTCTTTATATGTCCATGCCAGGACGTCATTATATTTTTGAGCAAGCTTTATGAACTCTTGCTCCTCTACATCACCACACACTTTTCCTAGTAGCAGCGCCTTGTCCTTGGCGATGGTTACCTTTTGGTAATCTTCTTTCTTGAAGGTCATGTTATTTCTATCACCCTTGAACTCATCATCATGGCTGAAGATGGCCTCAAGGGTGACTAGACCCTTAGGTAGCTTGTTTGATTTGGGCTGGATGATCTGATCACCATAGCCTTCCTACAACCTAGGTTGTGCTACAGAAGAAAACTCTGCTTCATTCTAAATGAAGCTCACAATCTGCTCATTACTGTCAAAGATCTGCTAATGGATATCATTATCAGGGACATATGGTCTAACAACAATCCTCACATGTTGATCATGACCTTGAAACAAGTCTGTAGGTGGAGAAAACTGAGGCTCCATAGTTGTTAATTGGTTAGCATCAACATTTAACTTCCTTGGGATCACCTGCATGTTGAGAGCATCAAAAATTTCAAACTAGTCCCAAATTCTATGTCTGTAAGCTCTTAAAAGCTAGTTTTTTGTTGCACATCTCTCTTTGACTTGGTTAACCACCAATTCAGTATCGCCAAAGATCTCTAGATGCTTGATTTTATTCTTTTCTACTATCAATAGGTCATGGACCAATGCCTCATACTTTGCTACATTATTCGTGCAAGAAAAATGCAACCTATGAGCAAAATGCAACTTCTTACTAGTTGGAGAGACTAGCAAAACACCTGCACCAGCTTCATTTCTTCTCCTTGCACCATGAAAGAATAGTTTCCATGGGCCAATGGAGTCATTATCTAGTTTAAGTACTAAAGGATCCCCTTCATGGATCATGTAGTTACCCAAGTTAGTTGCTTCAATGGTACCATAAGGATTAAAATTTTCATGATCCCTTGCCCACTCATCCAAAAATAGGTCAGAGATAGGAATAGGTGAAGGTTCTTCCTTAGTAGGCTCCAGATCATGTACTTCCTCACCCTAAATCATCACATGCAGATTCACCAGGCTATGGTCATAATTCTCCACATGATAATTTGAAATTGGCTTAGCCTTGATGGTGAACCTTGTACCATATCTAGTCCTTAATAACATATGAGACCAGTCAGAAGAAAGGTAGCCTCTTACCTTAGCTATGAAATCTCTTGACAGATAGATAGCGAAGAAAGGAGGAAGATCAATGACTGAAATGTCTTGTTTGAAAGTCAAGTTCAAACATGGATGCAAAGTCAAGTCTAGTCCCTTGATCACTCCTACAGTGTTCACAGAGGTGCCATCCAGTTGTAATACTCTTGATGAAACAGGGGTATACTTGATGCCTAATGCATCCGCTATCTTCTTGGGCATGACTGAAACACTAGCCCCACAGTCTATCATGCAATTATGCACTAAAAACTTGCCAATGATTAAAGACTACACTTACTTGTCCTTCACTTGGTTGCACAAGACTGACAGGAGCCTTTCCTTTTTTCTTTGTTGATGGATCTATTGCTACTAACTCAGCAGACAGGAAGTGCCTTAAGGCTTCTTGTAAAAGATCCCTCTGGGAGGGTATGTACATTACTTCCCACATAGAGACATTGATATTTGTTTTCTTCATCTGTTCCACAATATTTAATGGAATAGTGGCTACCTTGTGCATTGAGGGGATCCATATTCTCCTTTTTGGTTGTTCTACAGCTAGATTAGACACTTTTAAGCCTAATGGAATTTCTTTTGTAATATCAGGTCTACTGTTCTAAACTAAAATTGTGGCACTGGCCACTCTTGCCTTTGGAACAGGGTCCTTTTATAGTACAGTAGGCATGGGACTAGCCTCCAACCACCTCTTCTTTGACCTGATGTTGTCTACAATGGGCATACCAACATTGTCCATAGGTTGATGGACAACAAAAAAAGCCTCTATGGTCCAAAACATCATACTAGCGTAATTGGTAACTTCATTTGACACTTTAGGGTTATTATTTGATGCCTCAAATAGTGTTGCCTGTTGGGTATGAAAATTTTGCACCATTAAATCTCTCTCTTGTGCTCCAAAAGCACAAATTGACTAATTATGAGGTTGGTTGCAGGGTAGCACCAATCTGCCTCTTGGGCCAGATTATTCTAATTAGGGACTAAAGCCCTAACTGGATTCATAGCTGGTATCTACTGGATGGGCTAAACTATTTTTAAAGGCTGTGTAGGGTTAGGATTTTGGTATCTATTTAGTTGGTAACCCTGATTCCAATTTCTACTAGGATTATACCCTTGATTCCAATTATGATTAGATGACTTTCCCTGATTATAATTCTGATGGGTTTTGGGAGCAGTCTGAATAGCTATACTATTCAGCTTATTGGTCAAATTGGACATCAAGATTTTAAGACCACTCTCTTCCTGGGAAAGAGAGGATGTTGAAGCCTTAGGCTCTAGATAGGGAGCAATAATGGGCTACTATGATGATGAAGGTAGCTTTGGGAAAAGTGGAACAGGAGGTTTGGGAGCAATTTTCCCAGCCTGTATTAGATAATTTCTAGCTTTCAGAGTTGTCTCATAGCCAACTTGTAGGGTCTCAACACCCATTGATTGCATCATTACTGCAATGTCAAAATCCAAAGCTCTTAGAAAATACAAGAAAGCACCTTGTGGGGAGGGCATGAGGGTGGCTGGAATTCCCTCCCATGTCCTCTGAAATCTAAAGTTGAAATCTGTTAGCATCTCACTTGGATCCCTCTTGATGGTCGTCAACTACTCAAGTAATGAAACATTATCTACCCTCTCACCAAATTATTTGTAGAGGGCCTCTCCCAGCTCATCCCAGGTATGTATTGAAGTAGGGGTTAGGCTCTTGAACCATTGAAAAGCTCTCCCTTTGAAAGATGAAACCATGAGATGGACTGCAACATTGTCATGTTGTATATGATGGATTGAGCACACGTTGGATATATCTTTGATGTGCTCAGTAGGGGTTATAGAACCATCACATGTGAAGGGTGATACACTTTTTAGGACTACAACAGGTATGTCATTGTATGTAGCCAAATCTAATGGACTTCCTCCATTGAAAGTCACAAAAGGCAAATTCCTTGTCATCCTAGGGATGTTTAGATTCAGTCTAGGGATATACAAGCTTCTTTTGTTATACCGAAACCTAATAGGAGGGGGTGTGGATTGAGCCCTTGAAACAGGTAAAGTAAGATTACTATTCCTTCTCACAGGAGACCTAGATAACCTAGACCTTCTCCTTGAAGCAACAACAGATAGTTCAGTAAATTGAAAGTTACCTCCTGAAGATGCCCTGGTTTGTACAAGCATAAAATATGGCACTTATCAGAACCCGTAGCTTGTAGAGTCACCAGGTGCATGAAATTTTTGTCAAGATATAGAATACTAAGAAGAACACCAGATTCTTAGCTCAATCCTTTGATTGCTTATGCTTTTCTATCCCATCGAGCATGCCAAAAATTGTTGTCACATAGATTTGCACCCAGTGTTGAAGGCTTTTAGGGCTCCAACAATCTAGTGAAACATTGAGATGACCCCCATGTGTGGGACCCTACAGGGAGGCCAAATCTCTAGAGAGAGGCTAGTTCCTTTTCTGAATGAGAGATTCAGCGATCCTAAGACTAAACCCAATCTATCTACCTATTTATGTAAAGAGTAAGAGGGATGAAACTAAAATTAAAGGGGAGGTGATACACTAGGTTTGAATATAAAAGCTCTCACAGAAATAAGAAAATGCACAACATAACTAGATATAGATGATAAGTGCATACATATTTAACTAATCCTAACAGAGGTAAGGAGCAAGAAATGGTTGAGAGGAACAAAATATTCACAGACAAGCCATCCTTAGATTTACACAGAGTTGAAAACTGGAATAAAGAGGTGAGAATAATCAAAAGGCACGGTTACAGTAGAGAAGGGCTCTGTTTGAATACAAAATGAACAAGTATCCAACCCTTATTACGTCTCTTAAAGATGCATATATAGCACTTGAGCACTTGACCTAAGTCAATTATAATAAATTCACCCCCATGGGTTGTCAGAAGGAAATTCATGCTAGAAGGGACGTCTATCTGTAAGATTTCAATGCAGAAAATATCTGGATCCATCGAGCAACTGAAAGATATTTGGGGTCTTTAATGTGAGCAGCTGAATCATTCACCTACAACAATCAATGTGAAATATCTACCTTTAGAAATCTTTCACAACACTTCAAGTCGGCTGCTAATATGTTTTGTTAGCCGAGTCTACATATTCATCTTTAGTCGGTAACCATCCTGATATCGGGATGATATAGCCAGACCACACACCAGAGTCTTCATATCCTGATATCCAGATGTACCTATCAAATTTACTTTCACAGCATGGAGAAACTGTCCTCCGCATGGATATCCGATGTCAGGATATTAACTTTAATATGCCACCCTTCAAACATCATGATGATGTCATCAATATGAAAAGCTTCGTTGAAGAGGGGATCTGGATGACATAATTAGGATATTAGTACTGCAGGATAATATACCGGTGGTGGAATGTCCAGATGACATCATCATCATATGCATTTCTTTGGGGAGGCGACTCGACGACATCATCGGGACATTCACAAAGGACATGGATATTGGGAAAGATGTGAACATTAGGAAATATTTGGATGTTAAGAAAACATCTAGATATTTGCTAAAATTTGCATATTCAGGAAGTATCCAGATCTTAGTTAAGATCCGGATGTTAAGAAAACATCTAGATATTAGCTAAGGTCCAGATATGGGAAAAGGTCCGGATCTTAGTTAAGATCCAGATGTTTGGAAAACATCCAGATATTAACTAAGGTTAGGATACTTGAGAGATATCAGGATTTCAGCCAAGGTCCAGATATTAAGATAATATTTAGATGTTAACTAAGATCTGGATATCCAGACATTAGATACCCATACCAAAAATGATTAAGTATGAAGGTGGAAAATCTCTACGAAGGAAGACATAAAAGGCAAAAGGTTTCTGGGTTTTTTGCAAGGATCCTCTAGATGAAATTTTTGGGATTTTTGAAAGGTATAACACTAGGATATGAGTGATTTAAGGCCTGCAAGGCTATATTCCAAGGGATATCTAGGATATTTTCAAGGTGAACTAGTTGACTATGGACAGAGGAAAATGGATCAACAGGAACCATACCACCCTTGTTTTGATTGGATGCCATGTATGTGAGACTTTTCAACAATAAGGCACTAGTTTGAGGAAATTGAGTTTTTAAGCCTTTTTGCAAAGATCAAGAACACACAAGTGTCACTACAAACCAAGTGATCCCAATGTTAAAGTTCTACACACAAACGCAAATATAGGTCTCTTTAATATTGTTTGCAAAATGTGAAAGAAATGTTATATTCTTATGTTGAAATACATAATGTGTAATTGCAAAATAAGAATTTTGAATTCTGTGATATGTAATGATGCAAGAATATCACACCAAATCAGATTTGATGACTATTTAATGTAGCCAATATGATAGTGCAAGAGAATTTTTAAAACCCTAATGCAAAATTTGATCAACATGCAAGCTTTTTAAGGCCTAGATATGTACTTTTTCCAAGATCAAGCAAGATTTTCAAATGGATATTGATAAATATACAATGAAATCAATGTAAGATCTAATTTTAATTATCAGCAAGATGCAAATACTTGAAGCTACAGGTTCACCAAAATGTTATAAGATGAAAAAGGTGAATAATAAGACTAGCATGCACACTAGATCAAACCCTCTTCCACAATAACATTCAAGGACAAGACCGAGCCAAAACACTACCAAAGTGAAGGTGGACTCAGATACAAATCTTGTACTCATGAGTGCTATGGAAAGATATGATTTAATTAAGCCTTTTATCAAACCCTAGGTTAATCAATGCACTAAACCCTAGATTTACAAAGATCTTATTATAACAAGAGATGTACAACATATAATTAGAAACTAATTGCACAAGAATGATCAGGAAGATGTCATAACTCGTGTCCCAGAAGAAAGAGTATTAGAGTACTATTTCAAGACCACCCAAGTCCTGAACAATTGAATCTTCAAAAATTGTAAATTGGAAAATTGTTGCAAAGACTACCCTGATGCTAGATCTGGTGTCAAAAAGGATAGGAAGACTAGGACGGTGGTGCCCAAGTCTTCTATAGAGGAATATTCCTAAACTATTGTTAGATCTTGAAACCCTGATCCTTGGTCAGTCTTCTTGTACCTACACTTTTCTGGATCTCGCACCTGTAACCTACACACAAGAAGAAGAGAAGGGGTTTGGGGGTTATGGTGTTTAGGGACTTGCCTCAGTCAAATCCTGAGATAGCATTCAAGCTTCTTGAACACTGTTGTTTGATAAAGAGAGTGTGCTCTTGTAGGGAAGAGTGAAAGGAAGCTAGGTGTGCAGAAAACGCTTCCTACACTAATCTAATGAGGAGAGGGCTATGCAAATTCAACTTTATCCTACTATTACAACAATGTTAAACCATTAACATGAGATATTGCAGCAAAACACAAGAACCAGAAAGAAGACAGAGAGAGAGACAAGATATACGTGGGGAAAACCCTTATGGGTGAAAAACCCCACACTCCAAAACATAGCTCAAATGTATCACAATAAACAATAACAGATTACAATATAGTTTCAGAGCCAATGCTCTTTCAGGAGTCTTCAAATGTCGAATCTAGAGATATATCTCCCATCCAAGCACCTATTTATATAGAGTCTACAAGGCAAATATGGAACCTTCTAGAGATGGGTGTCCATCTTGGACTCATGCCCCAAAACCCACGCCTAAGGACACTTGTCCAACATCCCATCCTGAAGTGGGCGCCTGGTCCCAAGATAGGTTACGACAGATGCTCTTACGCATCTTACAGCTATCATACACTAATTAAAAATATCATATTCCTCTTACATGTCATAACCTCCCTTGACCACCCAAAGATGCTTTCTCTCGTGCAAAGATGCTCACCGACACTTGTCATTAATTAAAAAATGTTTGAGGTTTCGGGGGCATTGCCCCCGAGCCCCCACGAGCGCGCTGCCACTCGACCCTGCCTTGTACCGCGACAGGGAACGCTGCCCCTGGACCCCGCAAGGGGCTACGCCCCTTGACCTTGTCTTGGGGGCGTTGCCCCCAAACCCCCGTTAATTATTCAAGGGGGAAACTACGGCTGCCAAAGTCACCAAAATTTACCCTGTTACATATACACAAGGTGCTGACTATGCCAACTCAACAAGGGATAAACAAATACAACATTAGGAATTTGCAAAGGTTGAGAAACCTTAATTCCCAACAAAGAGGCTAAACATAAATCAATGAGATGAAATAAAATGATGATGAACAACAATGATATTACCTACGTGATGAAACCCTTAGGAGAATGAATGCTCTTCAATTCATAAGGAGAGATAGATGATAACTTCAAAACCTGCAACAACACATAATGACAATACAAATCTTCTCTAGTATCACAATGAATGATTTGAATGCTCTTTTCTCCAATGCTTCAAGTTAGCTATCTCTATCTAGGTTCATAATGAATTCAAAAACACTCTTATATATTCTTTCCTGCTAGCATTCATGAAATTATACCAAAAGAGTTGACAAGGAGAAACCTTTTTGAAGGTCTTATGCTGACATGCAATTAAATCTACCCTAACCAATCAGGAGATACTTGGGCGGTGGTGCCCAAGTATTAGGGCTCCTTTTAGGTCCATGGTAAGATTAAACATGGGCCTCTTATTCCCACTTTACATTGGTTTCAGGCAGTTTTGCATCAAGATGAATATTTAGAATGCATATTGTTATTATGGGGACCTAGGAGCTATACAAGGAGGTAAAAAGACATGTGTCCACTTTGTAATCTATAACAAGTTTCTATAAGGAAGGAATCCTATTGGCTACAAATGGGCCTTTAAAAATAAGTTTTGTCTAGATGGTAGTATTGAGAAGTACAAGGTGAGATTAGTTGTGAAAGGATATTCTATGGTCAAGGGGATAGATTTTGGTTTAAGATTTTTCTCTAGTTGCTAAGTTGAATCTATTAGGTTCTTTTTATATATTGCAATAAATTTTAATCTTGAGATATAATAGATGGATGTGAAAATAACTTTCATGTATGGTGATTTGGAGGAAGATAGTTATATGTCATAGATAGAACACTATATTGAGAAGGGTAAGGAAAAATTGGTTTCTCAATTGAAGAAATCCCTCCATGGTCTTAAATAGTCTCCTAAAATATGGTACAAAAAAGTTTGACTCATATGTTTTGGGGATGGGATTTATTAGGTCTAAACTTGATCATTATGTTTATTATAATGGGATGGGTATTATTTTATTGTTATCACTTTATATGTCGATGACATGTTATTTCGTAGCAATAAGGGAATGACTAGAAACTTGAAATCTCAACTTTATTTAAAATTTGAAATGAAAGACTTAGGAGTTTCTAGTTCATCTAAGGATGGTGATTGGATAGGATAGATCTAACAATTTTTTTGGTTGGTTCATAGGAAGTATGTTGAGTCTATCTACAACGTTTTAGTATGGTCGACAATAAACCAATGAATGTTCCTTTTTTTGTTGGATCAAAATTTTTAGTTGAATATTATCCTTCGAAATATAGAGAGATGGAAGATATGCTTTTATTATCCCATGCTAGTGTAGTTGGTATTATTTCTATGGTCTACATGAGACTAGACATTACCCAAGCAATGGGACTCTTGAGTCATTTTATGTCTAATCTTAGTTAGGATCACTGGGTAACAGTGAAGAGGGTCTTTAGGTATTTCCAAAGTACTTTTGAGTACTTTACATATAATAAGGGAGATGATGTATCAGGGAACATAAAACACTCAGTGGATATTTAGGGACTCATGTAGATTTTGATTGGGCAAGAGATGTCGACAGTAGGAGATCTACTAGTGGTTATGTTTCTAACTTGTTTGGTGGTGATATTAGTTGGATGAAGAAGTAATAGGTTGTGGTTGATTTGACCATGACATAGGTAGATTATAAAGTACCTACTTGTGCTTATAAGGATTCCATCTAGCTCTAATGATTATGTTCATATGTTGGGCTAAGACATGAAGCAATTCATATTAGATATAATAGTTAAAGTAACATCAACCTAGCTAAGAAACAAACTTTTCACACATGGACAAAGCACATTGATGTTTAATATCATTTTGTTTGTGACATGGTAGAAGATGGGAAGGTGATGCTTGAAAAGGTTGACACTTTGGAGAATTTTGTGGATGCATTGATAGAACCTATGGGTACATATAAGTTTAGGTGGTGTAGTGAGTCTATGTGCCTCTCAGCCCCTATAAGATAATTGATAATGTTAGAGTTCCCTTTTGCTCTTGTAAGGTAAATGATAAGTGAGAGAATGTTGGGATACATGTGTAATGAACCTTGCAATTTTATTTATTAATTATTTGTGAGTCCTTATGAAAAAGGGAATCCCACTATGACTTGGCCATTATGCCATGTGTATGCTTTGGTATGTCATGTAAAAGAATCTCTTATCATGTAAGATATGTAAGAGTATCTATGAAAATGTAAGAATGTGTAAGAGAATCTATGACATTCATAAGAGTATCTAAGAGTAGAGTGAAATTGTTGACCAACTTCTAACATATGTTATGAAACATCATAGAGAATCTTTGAATCAAGATAATGGAGTCAACATGGAGCGCCCAAGTTGGTGAGTTGGCTATAACAATGTTATGAAAAATTATGATAATGTAAGAGCATTTGCTAAAAAATATCGTGTTAACTCATCATGGGATAGGGGTGTTTGAATTTGGGCCCCATTTTATGTCAAGGTTTTGGATCATGGTTTGTAGTTTAAATTCCCATTTTATTGGGTGCTTGAGATGGAAGTTTCATATAGTGTATTTGTAGCTACTATCATGCTGTCAAAAACTTTCTATATTTTATGTTGGTATTATATGCAATGAAGGCTTGAACCTAGATTTGTATTGCAACCATTGGTGTTATTGGGAATGTAATTATTTTAAGATTTGGAGGCTAGGTTTTTATCCTGAAAGAGTTTTCTTAGGGTATATCACTATGTAATGGTTATTCTATGTATATTTTCTTTCATGTAAATTATTTGATAATATTTTATGTACACTTATCTTCTCATATATTAGTGTAGAAAGTGTTTTTGTTATGTTATCTACCTTTAAAATAGGCCAAGGTTATCAATTGATATTAAATGAAAGTCATAAGACCTACATAGTTGGATTATGAAAGTGAGTAGTCGCAATTGGGGCAATTGGTTTTTATACAAGTATTTTACTATTGTCCAAATATTTGGGTTTGATTTATTGCCTTATGAGATTCCTTGCACTATTTCCACATGAATTTCCTTCATGAAAGCAATAATACAACTATATTCTTCTAACAAAGAGAATTTCAAGGATAATTAGAAAAGGGCATTTCTTCCTCCTGTAGTAGAATTTGGAGAATTTATACTACAAGGAAAGGGAACATTTGATAAGGCGATTATAAAGATGAATCAAATGGGAATATACCTTGGTGCAATAAGAACATATGATCCTAAAAATTATATTATCACTAGAAGAAAAGAGTTTGGATAAGTTTGATTTTATCCATATAAATGATAAAAAAAAAGACCTCATAAGAGGCTACAAGAATGAGTTTGAAGAAACAATAAGAAGAGAAGAATGGGTAAGGATTCAAATAGTAGAAAATAAAATAAAAGAATGAATCTAAATTATCTCAGAGCCCTCTTTGTGATCATGGATCCCATTGAAAGAATGGAGGCACTCTTTGAAGATGTTGAGACTTATGGAAAGGTACTAGGTCAACCTTAATTGATGCAAATAAGTGGGTAAAATAATGTACCATCTATGTAAATACTTGAGGAAACACCCCATAGAATACTCTACCCTACATCATCTATAGCAAACCATCCTACATAAGGGGCTAAGCCATCGACACCATATATAGAAGTGTTTTATTTGGTGGATTACAAAGAAATTGAGGCAACAAGGGAGTATGTACCACTTTTGAGTAAGAAATTATTTAGATTAGTTCACCTTAGTGGCTAGGAGGCCATGAACTTGTATTTTTACAAGATTATGAAATAAATATGATATGTGAATGATCACCTACATGAAGTGTATAAAAGATGACTAGTTCATTAAAAATCCAAAATTCAATAGGTTTTCCCTCATGTTAAAAATTTAGGTAAAGTAATCTATGAAGAGGAAAGCCACCATAAAAGATGGAGATTGGATACTGTAAAGAGTAATCCTCCACTTACTCTAGATTTTGATATTAAAAACATCTATCTAGAGTGTAATGATTCAATCATATATTTTTGAAAATAATATTAGATCTAAAGTATACATGATAAATATAACTTGAAATGCATTGAAATAGCATCCATCCAATTTGCATGTGAAATATTGTAACATAAAATGCCAATTTTAAAATAAACTATGTTATAAAACACTCAATGTTTGCACACAAAATAAAACTTCACCAAAAAACTCGACCTGATTTATCTTGAAAGAATATATAGGAAAATTATATAATAAATTAGACATAAAAAAATACAAATGATAGTCAAATCTGCAAACAAAACTTTGTATGTTGGAGCTCCTTCCTTCACAAATCTTACAAATGAACTACTAAAAACTATATTGGAATCCAAACAATCTTTGAAGTGCAAATTACAACCTTTGTGTGAGATTAACCTCAAGAAAACAAAGGGGTTTCATCCTTTGATTTCAACATCCAAGAGGTTTCATCCTAGATTGATGAATGAACACAAATGCTCAAACAATTTTGGCCAAGTTTTGGTATGATAAAAATGAGATGTTGAAATGAATAAATTGCTTATATTTTCTAAACGTTGAAGGCCTAACTTGGGTGCCCAAATTTTAACATCCCTCTTTTCTATAAAATAATAATTAATTTTATCTTAATATTCTCCCTTCTAAAGTGCACACCAAAAGATAAGTCATAACCTCCATTTGATACCTAGTTAAAAATAAACAGTAACTCCATAAAAGCTTGTCATAGAATATGCTAAAAATAGCAAGAGTTACACAAGACCCATGAAGAATACCACACCTCATTGGAAGTGGAAATGGGCAGCTAGGCGAGAACATACCATCTATAAAATTAAATAAGATGTAAAAATAATATTTATTTTAGGTACCCCAACTTGGTGAGACCCTAACTCCTAGTCTGGTGGGAAAAAATCAAACTTATTTGATGAGTTGGAAAGATCTCCAAAAGACCTATGATGATAAATTAAAATCATTTATATTTAAATCAAACTTGGCTCCAAAATGCTTTGAAGAGCTCTAAAAATCTAATTTATGAAAATGTAGGAAATACCAAAAAATTAAATATTAAATTGAAAATATTTTCCTGTCACTTTCCCTAAGCCCATGGGAAATATGGAATGGGGTTTTGGGTCTCTAAATTAAATTATTAGAAAGGGGAAATTACAAGTCTTTCCTTCCCAAAATTTCTTTCCCTCAATTAATTTAAATTTGGATGCTCCAAAATCTTTGGTCCTTCCCATGTACCATCTTCTATAGGTAGATTTTTCCAATGAACCAAATACTCTGTAATGTTTCTATTTCTCAATTTTCTTCACCCTAGTATCAATAAAAACATCGGATGCCAAAATGATCTTCCCCTCATCATCTAAGGGTGGAAAATCCAATGAAGGTGTGATATGTCCAAATGTCCTTTTTAGGCAAGACACATGGTAAACATTATGGATCCTACTCTTCTTGGGAAACTCCAACTCATAAGCAACTTCACCAATTTTTTTTTCATGATCCTATAAGGTCCATAGAAGTGAGGTTTGAGATTTTTAGCCTACTTATTTTGATGGAAGATTGCTTGTATGGCTGCAATCTTAGAAAAACCACGTTTCCAACCTCAAACGTTCTCTTTGTACCATTCTAATCTGCATAGAACTTCTATTGGTTCTAGGCTTGCTAGAGGTGATATTTGAGTGATCTAAATATGTCTTGGTGAATGTCTAACCAAGTCACTAGTTTCTAGTACTTTGCTATCTGTGAACACTAAATCAACAAAGTTTATTCATTGTAACCATATAATGCCATAAATAGAGACATATCAATGGAAATATGGTAGGAAGTTTTGTAGTAGTATTCTCCCAAATGCAACCACTTAACCCAAGCTATTTGTTGATCTAAAACATAGTTCCTCAAATATCCCTCAACCCATTTATTCAATACTTCTATTTGTCCATCTATTTGAGGATAGTAACTTGTGCTAGGAGTAAGTTATATAGCAATCAAATGAAATAGATCCCACCAAATAGAATTAAGAAATTGACTATCTCTATTACTAACAATATTTTTAGACAATCCATGTAGCCTAAACACTTCTTTGAAAAATAAAATGGCCACTTGACGAGCTTTAAATTATGAAGAAATATCAAAGTAGTCTGCATACTTAGTTAGCCTATCTACAACAACATAAATGCAATCTTTACCATATACCTTGGGGAGGTATACAATGAAGTCCATGGATATGCTTTCCCACTTCTAATTTGGAATAGGCAATGGCTATAACAATCCTATAGGAAAGGTGTGCTCTGCTTTATTTTGTTGACAATTTATGCATTCTCTAATATGCTTAAGGACATCCTCCTTTAAAACCTTCCATGAGAATCTCTCCCTAAAATGTCTATATGTTTTGTAACATCCTAGATGCCTTGCTAATGGTGTATCATGGAAATCTCTCAAAATCTTCTCCTTCATCCTTGATTCTAGAATTAAGAACATTATGTTCTTGTGGAGGATAAGACAATCTATCACTATGTACCTTCTATCTTTTGCTATCCCATCAAGGAGATTAGTAGAAAATACCATTTCATATATTATTATATGACAATAGCCTTCCAATTAGTGGAAATAATAGAAATGGAACATGGAGTAGGCATCTTAGAAAGTATATCAACAACTACATTCTTTTTCCTTTTCATGTACTCTATGTCAAAATCATAAGCTTGAAGCTTACTTGCCTATTTTTTCTACTTTTCATTCATTTTTTATTACTATTATGATCTAAACTAAGAATCTTCTACTAACCAAGTACTATATGAACTTGGCCAATGCATGCATAATAGCCAACATTTCTTTATCATAGATGGAGAATCCTTTTTCTAATTCTTCTAGCTTCCTACTTTCAAATGGTCGGGAGAAATTAGGAATGACAAGTACTGGACATGGACTCATGACCTCTTTGAGTTTATCAAAAACCTCCCGTGCTACCTTGGTCCATGTAAAAGCTCCTTTCTTGGTCATATTAGTTAAGGGGTTTGTTAATTGAGGAAAACCCTTAAGAAATGTCTTATAATAATTGTAAAGACTAAAAAAGCCTCTCAATTGTGCCAATGTGGTAGGATGTAGCCAATCTAGAATGGCTTGGATTTTTTTTTGATCCACTTGAACATCATGAGCACTAATGCTATGGTCCAAATATGGAGTCTCTATCACATCAAATTCACATTTGAATTCCTTTGAATTTTTTTCTAATATACCTATAATTGTATCTAGATGCTTCAAATGATCTTCCCAATTCTTGTTGTAAATTAAAATATCATCAAAGAAAACTAAAATAGATCTACTCAATTGCTTACTAAATACCTAATTCATGCATGAATTGAAGGTGGCTGGTGCATTTGTCAAGGTGAAAGCTATGACTAAGAACTCAAAGTGTCCAAAGTAACAATGCTATTTTATGCACATCCTCATCCCTTACATGGATCTAATGGTATCTTGATCTCAAATAAATCTTTGAAAATACATAGCCCCATGAAACTCATCAATTAGCTAATTGATCCTAGGAATAGGGCACCTATTTTTATAGTCTTCTTGTTCAAAGTTTGTATTTAATACACACCCACATGGTGTCATCCTTTTTCTTCATAAAAACCATAGATAAAGCAAATGGGATAGAACTAGGCCTATGCAGCCCATATCCAAGAGCTCCTTTATGGCCTTTTCTATCTCCTCCTTATACATTCTTGGGTGGTAGTAAGGAGTGGTCATAACAGGCTTAGATCTTGGTTCCAACTCTATGACATGCTAGAATGATATATTAGGTGGTAGTCCTAGAGGCAAATCACTAAAAACCACACTATGCTTATCTAAAATATTTTGAATATTAATATGATTTAAGTATATTTCTTACCCATGGATGAATCTATAAACATCACCAAACTATGTGTTGCAACTTGTCCCTTACAAAAAGTCCTCTCCATTTTTTTATCTAGACCACTCACGGTGCTCCATTTGAAGTACCTCTAAGCACCACATCTTTCCCTTCAGATTTGAACTTAAGTTCCATGGATTGATAGTTCTATGAAAACTCGCCAAGGGAATGAAACCATTGTACACCCAAAACCATGCTAGTCTCTCCTAAACCTATAACATAGAAATCATCACATACCTTATGATCTTCCATGGCTATATTGAGTTGTCATATTATTTGGTGTAGGGAATGGTGAATCTATAAAAATAATATATAATAAATATGGTTTAAATAATGATACACTAATCCCAGTTTGGTGATTGCAAGTTGTATTTAGGAAACATGTTTTCCACCCTCCAAAAGAAGAGGGAGAGCATCATTGGAGAGAGGTGAATAGACGTATGGAAAGAACAAGTAGTTGCCATCTAAGTCTTGAGTTGCACAATTAGTGAACCTTGTCAAGTTTGGTAAGTCAAATTCTGACTTTTGGCCTAAGTTATGTATCGATTCAACAATAGTCAATTTGATGTAAATCCTTTGACTTAGTTTTTGTCGAAAGATCTAGAAGGGTTAGCCGTCTATCGATGAGATGTAGATGATAGACGACAATTTTCCTGATAGAGTTATATTCTAGAAGTGAATATATATGTTTGGATAATTATCTCTTCTTTGGTAAATTCTGATGGAGATTATATTATATAATGTCTTATCTAGATATTTTGTTTATCTATTCTTTCTATATTATGAAACAAAGAAGGGAAGTTTAACCCCATTCTTGTATCTCGTTAAAGTGTGGAAACAATGTAGGGTATACGTTATGTATTCTTCTTTATGAGGTTATATATATATATATATATATATTTTCAAGTTTATTATTTAATAAAGATCTTTGAGATAAGTCGAAGACTTCATAATGAAAGAGGTTTTGAGTTATTGTGTTATTACTGTTGTGTGGTCCGTGGTCTTTTGAGCTCTAATGAACACTCATCCATTTTAGGAGAGTGGTGTGCCTCATTGACCGAGTCATGAGTATATTTTTATTACCCATTATCTCCATAATGTAAGCCATCATGGGAAACCATGATGAGGCTTTAATATTCAATGATGGAGTGCGGTTGTGGGGAGAAGTGTGTGTTTTATTTTGGTTATTGAGGGCTCTCTCTGCATGCAAGAGGATAATTTTATGTGGAAACATGAAGAAGAGTAGAGATCAGACTGAGGAAGGTCAAAGATTTGGAGCCTTGTGAATCTTTGATACACAAGCTCCTTATTTCTTTTTGTATTATCTAAGTATAGAATGCATTATTTTGTTATCGACCTCACCGAAGTATCTATTGATATGAAAGTTTGAATGCTAGTAATTTATTTTACTCTATGTATATGTCAAGAAGAAGTATCTCACTGTTGTGTAATCGACAATGACTTAGAGATTGTTGTGTTCTTCTTAAGTATTAAGATTTGTTTATCTTCGTATAAGAGAAGCCACATACTTCCTATATTGCTATGTATCGACATAATGTATACAGTATTTATACTTTCTTGTTTAGAGATTATTGACGTAGGATTACTTATCTTCGTGTTTTTCTTTGAAGACTTAGAATTCTAAGTTAGAAGACTTAGAAGTTCCTTTGGTTACAGAAACCTAAGCTATAGTTAACTCTATGTTTTTCATTTATCAATTGGTTTAATTCTACCTCTATGAAAGATGCGTCTGCCACAGTTTTCATGTGCCTCAACAGTGTTGAGTTAGTAAAGAGTCGTGGTTATATATTAAATATAGATTATTGTTGATCTCATTGCGTGTTATTTAAAATGTTTCTTTATTGTTTTGGCCGAACGATAGTATAGTTCAAGCAAGCCGAAGATCTCAGACAGTACAGTCAGTTTAAGACCAATTATCAACCAGTCAGTAAAGTTTGTTTTGTTTGAATGTCTTATAGACATATTGCACTGTATTAGACTAAAATCGTAATAGCTTAAAGGATAAATCTTAGGTGCTAACAACGATTTATTCTCAGTAGTCTACTAATTCAAATATTAGAGAGCTATATAGAAGATAAGATGACCCCAATGTGTTTAAACTTTAGACTGTAGTCTAGTTAACCAAGTTGGTCATTCAAGAGTTTATCTTTTGCTAAGGATAGAAAAATGAGCCTCTCTTATAAGTGATTAGAGGATTTGATATAATATCTTTATCTTTTAAACTCGTAGAAGTTTGTGATGGATCATAAACAAAGATTTTAGGAAGATTATTTCTTCTTTGAAGGGTATTACATGTTCGAGCTATCATTAGAAAATTTAAACTATAATGATTTAATATCAACCAATAGGTTTATTCAACCAAGTTGTATAATTCGATGATGTTCTATCATTCTCAAATACTAAATGATAATGCTGATAAAGAGATGACCATTAGGTCAAGGACATCATTTCTTAGTTTTTCCTTCATGCGACTAATTATATTCAATGGTTTATATATGCTTACTCTATTGTCTTTATGATCTATTAAAGGAGATAACCTTGTGATCTATAAGAAAGGTGGAATCGATCTAATGACTATGTAGCCAAGATTTGATAAATGGACACCTATTATTACTATATTATGTTACTTTATGAATATTTGCTAATGCAAATTGTATTAAATTGGAAAGATGGAGGATTCCTAGAGATTGTTAAAAAGGGATTAGGATTATTAAATTCCAAAGTCATTGTTGATACTGGATAATATAGAGTGTTCTTTGGTCAACATATGTTAGAGTCGAGAACCATAGACCTTGATATTAGTAATAATGACTAGAACACTTTGTTATATTGGATATATGTTTACCAAGTGTAGACTTTATTGAGAAAAGAGTAATGACAAAAAGTCATAAACCTTAATATATTATGGATATGCAATAAGGTACTCTTGAAGAAAATCTAGATGAGATATAGTTTTAAGTCAAATATACGAGAAATATGGAATAGATCAGACAAGTATGTCTAGAGATAATAGCCAAAATAAGGTTTGAATGTAGGATGAGATAGTCTCAAGTCGAGTCAGAGGTGTGTGAACATAAAACTACGTTTATTGTAAACATCTATTTATATAGAAACTTTGGCCAAAGTGATGCATTTGTCTCTGCATGCATTAGTCGGTTCATAGTGTCTAGCTGGCGTAACTGGTTAGTAAGATCATACTTAACTAGAAGGCTATCTAGAGTCATATGGTTGATTGGTTTACGTAGGATACAACACTAGGATTTAGATGGCAAATTATTAGATCCACATGTCTATTCTCTTCATGAAGGGAAGGGCCACTTCCAGGAAGGAAGGTGTGCATGGGACCGCCAGTCGATGGTTGGAGATAAAGCACTTGGATGATGTTTTCCCTTTCTAGCAGAAGACTCACCAAGTTCTGAATGACATATATCAAGATTCCAAAAAGATAATACTTTTCATACAATGTTTCATGTAATGATTATGATGTAAATCATGCTTTACCTAGAGCTATATATATATATGTAAAGTGAAATGTTTTCACTACAAGTTATATTTGAATATATAGAATTTCAAGTTTGAAAGATATTTAGAAAAGATGTACTTTTGTTTAATGATGTTTATCAAATGGTTTAAAAAAAATATTCCATTCTTTACTTCATGTTCTTTATTTTCCTAGTAAATGAGTGAGAAAATATGAGTAATATGAGATAGCATGTTACATATGGTATCAGAGTGAACCGGGTTCAACACATGGACCTTGGTGCTCGCTAATAGGAAAATTTTGTCAACATTAAGCATATAGCTAATGATTGAATTTGGTTTCATGCCAGAATGGTAAGAATAAAGCATACCATAAGGAAGAAGGTAATAGGGAACAAACGTTACTTAAGGGCTAAGAAGGAACAAGCCTTAAAAGTAAAACTCCTGGATAATGTTATCTATGCAGAGGGTGCTTGGTTGGAGGATTTAGAGACTTTGGATAACGCTCTTAAGCATATAGGCTAGAGAGGAAACAACATATTAAATTGGCCAAGAATCATAATGTTTCTACTTGTGTAGTTAAACCAAGTAAACCATTTGAGAAGTGCGACATACCTTTTAGATGTAGCCATAATGCTTCTGTTACAAGAAAAGAGGTGATGGAGGAGTACCTGCGAGTACACCCACCCTCTAAGTTTATTTTACTGGATTCTGATGGGGAAGAAGAACCTGAGGAATATCCTTTAACTAATAGCAATATGTAGTCTTGTCATGTTATTTAACTAAATAAGGATGTAGTCATACCCAGAATAAACTATAATAAAGATGAGATTGTTGCCATTGAGTTTTTGAGAATAGATATTGTTGATTTAAATTTTGAATTAATGAGATGCATTATTTTGAATTCTAATTTAAATTTTGATACGAATATCAGGTGTGATAAAAAGTATCATCATGGTTTGAACTCGAACAACTCTTGAAGATAGTCAAGGAGAGTTGAATCCTTTTGAAAACCCTATGGCTAAGTTGGACCAGATTTTGTCTATAACGAATGAAACCAAGGAGAGACTTACAAACTTGGAATAGGAGGTTAGAGGTCAAGATAAATTAGATGTAGGACATGAGGATTTGCATCTAGGAGATGGAGAATATATTCATGAATCTAGTAATAATAGTGGCCAGAAGACAAATATTAAAAAGGCTTATGACAAAGTTGATTGGAGGTTGTTATTGAAGACAATGGAAGCTTTTGGTTTCAACAAAAAATGGTTGAATTGGGTATTTCAATGCATATCCACACCAAGATTCTCAGTTTTAGTTAATGGATCTCCTAAGGGCTTCTTTGAACCTTCGAGAGGGATTAGACAAGGGGACCCACTGCCCCCCTTCTTATTTATTATTATGGTAGAGGCTTTAGGGAGAGCAATTTTGAAATAAATCAACTCTAGCAATCTGCAAGGGCTGGAAGTTACAAGTTCATTACCGCCAGTTTCTCATCAGTAATTTGTTGATGATACAATGTTGTTTGGAGTAGCAAAGCGTAGAGAAGCTTTATGTCTCAAAAACCTCCTGAACCTTTACACTTTGGTGGTAGGCCAAGAGGTCAGTAAAGAAAAATCTAAAATTTTCTTTCTTAATACTGATTATTAGATGGAAAAAGATATATTGCAGATTTTAGGCTTCAAAAAGGGACATCTTCCTTGCACATATTTAGGCTTACCTCTAACCAAAGGCCTGAGATCTTCAACCTTTTGGGATAGTTTGATTGAAAAAATGGGGGATAAAATAAACTCTTGGAAAGGTAAATGGCTTTCATGGGCTAGGAGGCTGACAATGATCAAAGCAGTTATCTCAGCCATGCCAATCTACGTCATGTCCTACTTGGCTCTTTCGAAGGGAGTAGAGAACAAACTTGATCAACTAATGCAATTTTTTTTTTTGCAAGGCACAAAGGAGAAGGACAAGATATCTCTTGTGGTTTGGAATAAGCTCTGTAGATCCAAACAAGGAGGTGGGGTTGGCTTGAGAAATCAAGCAATTCAAAATAATGTGTTAGGAGCCAAACTAATTTGGAGGATGCATAAGGAACCTCATAGCAAATGGGCCTAGATTTTGAACAGAAAGTATTTGGGGAATGTCTCTTCTAAAGGGACTTTGATAGCTATAAACACCCCAAAAGGATTGAGGATATGGAACTTCATGAAGAGTTGTAAATCAGTTATCACAAATTTCATATCATGAGATGTTCATGATGGAAACAAAGCTAAATTTTGGTCTGATTCTTGGGTAGGGTATCTGAAATTGGAAGACATTCTAGACATTTTTCATATCAAGAACACCCTCTCCAGGGTTTGGGGGACCAAGGTTAGGGATTATATAAAGATCCAACAGTAGGAGGTGTAGGATGGAAATGGAGGGATTTTTCAATATTCAATTTCAACACCCAGGAGGTAGATCGCCTTAACTAGGAACTTAAGAAAAGAACATTGGTTTTTAGACAAGGAGAGGACTCAATTGTTTGGTGTGGCTCAAAGACTGGGATTTATTCAATTAAGGTAGGCTATGTAAGTTTAGTTAGGGCACAAGGAGATACTAGGAGCACCATCCTTCTTCAATATTGTTGGAATAAGTTTGGAATTCCTAAAGCAAGACTATTCACTTGGGAAACCCTAAAGAAAAGGATTCTAACTATTTAAAGATTTAGGAAGATGGTTTCCATGGACCTTCTTGTTGTCCTTTATGTAGAGCCCAAGACGAAACAATGGATCACATTCTTCTTGGCTGTCAATTCTCTTTTGAATGTTGGAGGTGGTTATGCATGAAGCTAGGGTGGAAGAGTGCTCTTCCCAATGATATATGACTTTGTTTCAGTACTAGCCCAATATTAAATGACATTCTACTTATCATTGTTTATGGTTGATATGTCCCGCAATTCTAATCTGGGAACTATGGAAGGAAAGGAATAGAAGATTGTTCCAAGACAAGAAAATGAGCCTCAAATCCCTTCAAAATAAGATTGAAGCAAGTATTATGGACATAGTTAACAACAAATTAAACTCTATTAGGCTAAAGGAGGCAATTTTTTCAAACTGGGATGCTAGTATGAGGTTTCATTGGGGTGGTTTGAGAATTCCCCCTGGTATGGTTCAGAGGGATAGAATAGCAAAGAACATCATCAACAAGTAGCGTGGAGAGCGCTGCAAGTTGGTTGGGTTAAGTTGAATTTTGATGGTTTGGAAAGAGGAAATCTAGGGGCTTCTGGGGCAAGATGCATTATCAAAGATTAGCAAGCAAGAACTTTAGTCACTTCTGCTATACCACTTCCAGAAGGCACAAACAATGAAGCTGAGTTCAAAGCCTTATTGCATGGGTTGTTTCTGTGTAAGAATATCAGAGCTAGGAAAGTGGAAATTGAAGGTGACTTAACTATTGTCATTAATTCTATAAGAACAGGGAAGACTCCAAATTGGAAGTTAAATGCTATCTTAGAAAAAGCCCAAAAATTGTTGGAAGTCTTAGCTGCTTTTACAACCAACCACATTTATCGTGAAGGAAATGGTGAGGCAAATTTTCTAGTGAATAAAGGAGCTGATGGCATTAAGGAAACATTTATTTTAGAGCACGAAGTTTTAAATAATTCCCTTTAATGAGAAGGGCTTCAAAATAATTTAGTGAAGGCTTCTGACTGGAAGGCTTTAGTGGTATCCATCCTTTGGCATGCTTCGATAGAGCTCCCAAAGTTTGGAAGCTGAGCTCCGTTGAGCGCCATTAATGAAGTCGAGATGGACTCAGAGGAAGGGGCTCTACTTAATAGAGCTCAATAAGGCTTTCCCACACCAAAGAGAGAAGCTGGCTAGCAATAATGGAGACACCAATTTGCCTTCGCAGCACTCAAAGGCAAATGGCTTTTTTGGGTTTCATTATAGATTCGAGGCTTAAGTTGATAACTAAGCCTCACAGATTAGTTCACTTGTACTTTCTGGAGTTGGAGGTGGTGAAAATGGTGCTAGGGAGGTACTTTCTCATAGATAGGAATGTTGAAATTAGGGCAGACAATTGAGAGGGGGGGTGAATCAGTTGTCTCAAAACTTTATCTTTTTCTATATTTAATCTTCTTCACAACTTATTAACAGATTAATGATATAATCATGAAAGAAAGAATCAACAACACATGAGTAGAAACATAATCAACACACATAACACTAGGATTTTTACGTGGAAACCTGGTTAAGGGAAAAACCACGGTGGAGATTAACCTACAAGATTTTATACTCTGTTAAAAGTATTACAAAAGAGGAAGGCACATGCCTTCGGGCACACTGCTCAAAGGAGGCTCACTACCTAGAAGATTAGTTACAAACATTCACTGATATATTTGAACTGAAGAATAGAATCTAACAATGCAAGATTACAGTTCTGGTTAGGTTCAATATACTGACTTTGCACACTTCATCTCTCACTGCCCTGTTTTACTGTTCTGCCATAATTCGAGGCTCAGATCTCCACTTTGCACTTCATACTGCCACACTTCACACCTCACGCTTCATATTCCCACCACCATGTCTCAAAATGCTCACACTCGTCGATTATATATATCCACAACATGGAATTACATCAACTGCAGTCGGCCTCAAGAAAACTTAGAGACTTTTTCAAGATCACTATTCTGTCGGCTAAATCCATGACAAATATCAATGCGAACCACAAATTATGAATTTGAGTCACCACACATGTCAGTTAATACCACTGGATCTCATAAATTACTCAACCAACCACTTCTCTTAATCCGCACAAGGATCAAACACCAAGTCGACTTGTTCTTCCCTAGATTGAATTGTCTAACCAAAACCCAATACTCAGATGCTTGTAACTTTTAATCCCTTCATCATCAGAGGCTAAAACTTTAGATTTAGATGACCCTGACACCCCTGAACATTCCCTCAGATCTGCAACACAATATGATTACCTGTGGAGAAATGCGGATGAAAATGTTGAATCCTGTCAAATGCTTTGTTCTTGTCTATTTAGACTTAGACAAATCTACAATATGACTTTCGGTATGATTAGATGATACAATGCAGATGTACTCAATTGCCATCAATGATAACACTTGACATGCCTAGCAGTGTCTCTTGCCAACAATCTCCCCCTTTGGCATTGATGGCAACACTTAGTGAAAAATGACTAAGTGTTAGAACAACTCCCCCTTACTATGTGCACTTGTGATTTCTAATGCTCCCCCTTTGATGAGTTCCTCATTTTTCATTGCTTTCCTCTTCCCCTTTGACATCAATGGCAAAGGTTGAGGTCCAGATCAAAAAATTCACACAAAAACTTTATATACATACTTCTGCATATGTACAAGAAATCCTTGTCTTATCTACATAAACTTGAATACATCACAAAAATGTTTTTCAACAGTGCCAATTCAATGTCTCAACTTTTCTTCATGCCATCCAAAACTGAAATATGACCACTGAACAAAAATGCCTGTGACTCTACCTTCTACAAATTAGTGCGATCACTTGTCAGAGTAGAAACTTGGGCTTTTGACAATGCATTGAACATTGTTTCTAGCTTAGGGATAATCAGTCCCCAGAGTTCACACATTCTTGCCACAATGTTTTCTTTTTCTTTCACAAATTTCTTTATTTCATCAATCAAGTTAACTACATGAATTTCTTGACTTGCTGTAGATACTGTCAAAGGATTAAATGATTGAGATTCATTTGACAATTTTTGTTTGGACTCCTTTATTTTCTTTTCAATGTCCTCTACAACTTTTGACCAAGATAGACAAAATTTTTACACATATCCTCCTTCAGTGAGGGCATTTTGAATACTCTTTACACTAGTATCCAACATAATTCTATCATTGGCAATTATTCTTTTCAGTTCACTAATTCTTTTATCATTAAACTCATTCTGGACTTTGACTTCTGCTAACTTTTCAAAAGACTCAAAGTGAGTACTTACAGAGTTTATCAGACTCTTCAACTGACTGGAGGGGGATGCTGATGAATCCTTCTGAAATGTAGGCATGATTTTCTCAAAAATACCTGATGCAAGACCAAGCAACTCACTGTCTTCTATATGGAACTTCAAAATTTTGATGCAGGAGCATCCGGAAGTCTGATGCAGAAGCATCCAAAATAATTCATAATCATTGAGACAGTTGACAGAAGCTTGAGTGTGCAGAGAAAGTGACCTTGGAGAATTCTAGATTTTGAGTATGAGGCTATGGATCTAGACTTAGAATCTAGGCATAGGACATTACAACATATCAAGAATTTATATCGTTTGTCTTTGATTCCAAAAAGTTATCGCTATTTGAAGATTGACTGTTCTGACAGGAACAGAGCCGATTGTGTTTAGTGAAGTGGAATCGGTTTGTGGATCATTCCTGTGACTTGCGGAGTGAAAAGAAGAATTGGTTGATGAAGTTTAGGACCTTGCCGACCTTCAATGGTGATCCGCATGAAGTGCTATGCATTTGAGGAGCAGTGTCTTATGTTTAGGACCGACCTATTTTGTGAACACATTACATAAACTAGCCGTTGCAATTAGGCCGACTTGGTGATGATTTGAAATCTTGTAGATGATATAAATAAGAGATAAAGGGTTGTTTCTAGGAGAGTAATCAATAGCATGAAGACATGATGTGAGATCTGAAGTTGTTTTGATCCGGAGGAGTAGCAGAACAGAGTAGAAGGCAAAGCTAGAAGCAAAATGAGTTGCAAAGTAGAGAATTAAGTTGTAATCCCTGGGATGTCCCCTAGCATCTGTAAAGCCCTTGAGGCATGTGTAATTTGGTTTAAAGTATAATATATGAAGAATGAGATTTGAAGGCTGGGTTTTTCCCCGTTAGGGATTTCCCAGGATACATCTTGTGTTATGTGTTCATGAATATCTTTTATCTTTATGTTGTTTGGCTGTTAGCTTTCGTTGCATATCTATTATGATCTTGGTATTGATTGATTAAGGTTGCAAGGTTGGACATTCCCTCACAGGACCCTCCTACCTTGACTGCATCAAGTGGTATCAGAGCTGGTTTTGAATCCACTGGGCTGGTTGCAAATCTGTTAGAAGGTGGAGAATCTATTGGAATGAAGTGCGAAACCCTGAAGTATACAGAAATCATCACAGAGGAAAGATCAAGGCAAGGAATATTTGGTAAGATTTTCAAATTCAGTTGTTTATCTAATTTGTTCCAGATGGGGAAGATTGGAAAGAGGATGAGGAAAGAAAATGAAACCCTAATGTGCGAAAAGGATATTTTGGAAGGAGAATTGTGCGAAATCAAGAAATGTAATTCAGAATTGTTATAAAAGATGAAAGATCTTGGAAGAGACAAATTTGAAGTCCTTGAAGAAGAACTAAAAGATGTGAGAAGCAGAAATGAAGACCTAGAGGTAGAGCTGAAACTATTCGAAGATGTTGAAAAGAAATTTGTAGAATTGGAAGAAGGATTCGAGTTGTTTAGAAAGGTGGAAGAAAGGAGCAGAGATCTAAAAAAAGTTTGGAATAATTGAAGAAAGAAAATAGTTTGCAGAAGAATGAAATATCAAATTTGAAAGAACAAGTTAATCAATTAGAGCAGTCACTTGTAGCATGTAGAAAAGAGAATGAAAATTTGAGATCTAAGCATGTATTGTGTGATGTTTCTTGTGATACTAATTACTTGTGTGATGTAGCAGAAGTTTCTTTAGAAAGTGATGACGAAAATGACAGTGTGACTAAACCTGGAGTGGTTGGTGATGGTATTGGTTTCAAAATCATGCAAACAATGGGATATGAAGGACAAGGATTGGGAAAGCAACATCAAGGAATTATAGAACCTATTAAACCAATGATCAGATCAAGAAGTGAAGGGATTGGATATGATAGAGCTAAGGAGGTTATGGAAAACATTAAATCAAATCAAAGCAGA
Organism: Cunninghamia lanceolata; assembly: GCA_027924645.1. Lineage (NCBI taxonomy): Eukaryota > Viridiplantae > Streptophyta > Pinopsida > Cupressales > Cupressaceae > Cunninghamia > Cunninghamia lanceolata. The sequence goes on from BSBN01001254.1 coordinate 3,146,655, forward strand.
AAATGTATGTTTTGTTCACATTGTAATAGGCATGGACATGAAGAGGAATCCTATTGGGATATACACCCTTGTAAGTTATGTGGATTGAAGAACCATTCTGAAAAGTTGTGTTGGAATAAGTTAAAGAGAAGAAAGCCTATGACAAGTTGTATATCGAAGAACTATGGGTGGATTGATGGACATGAATGGAGACATGTTACTGATATGTTTAGAGGAAGATATAGACTAAAGTGTTCATATGTGGGATTAGGATGCAAAGAAAGAAGACCTTATATGGAGAAGAACAAGGAAAGAAATTCAAACTATAAAGGGAGAAGTGATAGGAGTCATAATTCTTATCACAGTGAAAGATACCAAAGGAATGTAAAAGGAAGAACCTATTTTCAAGTTTGGAGGAGAAAAGAATCAAGCAAGGAAAGTCATCAAGAACGTGTAACTAAAGAAACTAATAAAAGAGAAGCAATAAGTAATTTAGAGATAGTGGGTGCAGAGGATGAAAAGCTTGTTAATACATAGATAATTTGTGCAGAAGAAGAAGAACCCTTGGAATCACTAAGTTTGATAGAAGAACTAGAGGAGAATGATGCAGAGATAGTTTATGCAGAGGAAGAAGAAACTTTTGAATTATTGAGTATAATAGAGAAACTGAAAGAAGGTGAAGCATTAATCTTGAGAAGAATTTTGTTATAGAATCATCATCTGAAATAGTGCAAGAGAAAGTTTGTGTGGACAAGTGTGAGACATAAAAGAAAAGAGGAGTTCAAGTGGCAGAGAAAAAGGAAATGACAGGATATTGTACTAGATTGAAGTGATTATGGTAAGGCAAACAAAGTGAAGTACAATATAAGAATATTTTGATGAGTGCAGAGGAAATTGTGTTAAGAATCAGAGCGTAGACAGTGTTGTAGAGGAGTTTAGGAAGTGTATTGGTTGGATCAGAAAGTAACTTGATTGTTCTAGAGGATGCATCAATAAATTTGATTAAAACATACATTGGTCTAGAGGCAACTTGCAGAGAAGACTTGCTCAAACTGTCGATCATTGAGGCAGTGCAAGGCTTGCAAGTAGACCGCCAAACCTAGACCATGGAAAGATGATGAACTTGAGGCAGTTTTACAGGGTTGAATAGACCGCCGACCTTGAGGTAGTTGCAAGTACCTGAAAATAGATCACCGAACCTTGAATCTAACTTAATACAGACCTAAGCGAAGAGGCTCACTTCTCAAATAACCCCAAGGGTCTGATGTAGGAGCATCCAGAAGTCTGATGCAGAAGCATCCGGAAGAATTCAGAATCATTGAGACAGTTGACAGAAGCTTGAGTGTGCAGAGAAAGTGACCTTGGAGAATTCTAGATTTTGAGTATGAGAGACTGTGGATCTAGACTTAGCATCTAGGCATAGGAAATTACAATATACCAAGAATTTAGATCATTTAGCTTTGATTCCAGAAAGTTTTGCTATTTGAAGATTAACTGTTCTGACAGGAATAGAGCTGACTATGTTTAGTGAAGTGGAATCGGCTTGTGGATCATTCTCGTGACTTGCGGAGTGAAAAGAAGAATTGGTTGATGAATTTTAGGACCTAGCCAACCTTCAATGGTGATCCACATGAAGTGTTATGCATTTGAGGAGCAGTGTCTTATGTTTAGGCCCAACCTATTTTGTGAACACGTTACATAAACTAGCCATTACAATTAGGCTGACTTGGTGATGATTTGAAAGCTTACAGATGATATAAATAAGAGATAAATGGTTGTTTCTAGGAGAGTAATCAATAGCATGAAGACATGATGCGAGATCTGAAGTTGTTTTGATCTAGAGGAGTAGCAGAACTGGAAGCAGAATGAGTCGCAGAGTAGATAATTAAGTTGTAGAAGAAAGAAATCATGAAAGAATGTTGTTCTATGATTGTTTTGTAATCCCTAGGTTGTCGCCTAGCATCTATAAATCCCTTGAGGCATATGTAATTCAATTTGAAGTATAATATATGAAGAATGAGATTTGAAGGATGGGTTTTTCCCTATTAGGGTTTTCCCAGGATACATCTTGTGTTATGTGTGCATGAATATCTTTTATCTTTTTGTTGTTTAGCTGTTAGCTTCCGTTGCATATCTATTATGTTCTTGGTATTGATTGGTTAAGGCTGTAAGGTTGGACAGTCCCTCACTAGACCCTCCTACCTAGACTGCATCAAATTTCCTCTCTAGCCTTAGCTTGTGCAAAAGAAGCCAACTTCATCTTCTGTACTGGAGTAAGAGTATCAAAATTGATTGGACCTTGTATTATGTCTGGATCTTCTGCAACTTGTTTGTCTTTCTCCAAGATTTCTTTCACTGCTTCTGCAGTGTCTCTTGCCCAATATGATGTTTCAGTTTTAGGGCCTACATTGTCTTTCTTTTTCTCTACTTCTGCATCATGAGGAATGTCTTCTGCATTCTCTTCTAGAGGATTTTGTGTATCCTCAGTAGCAACATCATCATCATTTTTATCAAATTCCTCAACGTCTGAAATGGAGGAATCAATTCTATCATCAGTTTATTCTACTTGATCTTTCCTGTCCTTAACCTCTTCTATTTTCTGCTCTTTATTCTTCTCAGAGTCACCTTCAGTAGGAGCATTTTTATTCATTTTTGTATTTTTTGTTGGTTGCCCCTCAGTTGTTGTCCATTGATGACAAACACACAACTTGGTACCACTTGGCACAGTGACTGTTGGCATTCATGAGGTTTAGCATTTGATGCATGAACTCATATTCTTGATGATGTGATGTTCTTTTATGCTTATACTTGATGATGATCTTGTTTATGCTTATAATGTTGTTCCCTTGAAGAGAATCAAACATGTTGGTGTTAGTTGTGGCATTTACTATTCTCTACAAGCAGTTGGTATCTGGCTTGTAATGTTGACAGAGGTTATTGGTTCTAGCATCATGCTAATGGTAATGGTATGACAACTCTCATGTTATGATAGTCATACCTCTCATGATCCTCTAAATGATCTTTATGACATCTCTATGATGATTGAATATAGTGGTCACATGCTCTAGTATATGCTTTACAATTGGCACATATTTGTTATGGTATCATGCTCAGTGGCATATCATGCATATCATGCTCATGGCACATCATATTGTTCTTGATGATAGTTCATATACGTTCTCATGGTTCATATTGTCTATGCACTTGATCTTCTGTGTTCTTATGCTCTCTTGGTATAATGATCTTTTGTGCTCGTATGGGATGATGACAGTTGGATATCACTGTATTGATATAGACTTGTAGCCATTTATTGTAAGTATGGACATCTATGATATTTGATATGCATTTGATGCTCATCTTAGCTGCTATATACAAATCCACAACTTGGTTTGATCATGGATTAGTTGATATTGATATGGTTTGATCAACTGCTATATGCTCAGTTGATATTAATATGGTTCATGGTTCATTGATTTGCTTTGTGCTTTGCTATGGTATCTCCTGCTTCTATTGTGAGCTCATATCATGATGATTGTTATGGTATACTGTGTCACTTTGACATATAGATTTCATTTGTTCTTGATGGATGTATTGATGGTATGACATCATAAGTTGTTTATGTAGTTTACATATCTCCTGATGATTTTACTTGACACATGGATTTTGACAGTTTGGCTTATGATACAGTTGAAATGAGGCACATGTTTTAGTTGACATGAACCTTATTCACATTTGCATTAGAGGGGTTATAAAGGCATACATAGACACACCTTTTATCACATGAAAGGAGAAGGATATTTGTTTTATTGTTATAAGGGGATCATAATTTCTTGCATTGGAAAATATGTGTTAAAGTGTTCACCATGGTTTGAGGTCATATTGAATTTCCTAGTGAAAATAATACTTTGTAGAAGTATTCATATCAGGCTCCAAAGCAACATTACCTGTTGGGAAGGTTATGACTATTTCTAACAAGTGAAAAAGGCTTCATTTGACTCTTCTTCCACCGGCCCTTTTAGGGCTCACCGACAGTGCAGGTTGCATGTTTTTTGTATCAGGCAAAAAGACCTTATTTTTGGATCATTATGCATAGTTTAACTTTGCAAAATGAAACTTTAAACTAGGGTTTTATGTTTCAGTGATAATCATGATAATGCATGGTTGATACAGTGGGTATCTCTACATATTTTGAAAGGGTTCTTGAGGATTTGATAGTGCAGGTTATCAAGGAGTTGAGTTTGTTTGTTCTTGACTGCATCTTTGACAACTCCGTGATAATGATTGAATTCTAGAGCTATCCGGTGTATGATATGACAGTGTTGACTATGGAAGAAAATCTAAGGCATGATCAACACAGGTGGCTTGTTTCTTGTTTTTCTTTCTGATTATGGTTTGTTTCCTGCAGTAGTATATATTGTTTTTAGAATGAAAAGCTAATGCAAATATGTTTAAAGGTAAACAAATGCAAACATAGTTTATGACAGTTCGAAGCCTTCAAAAGTAGTCATGAATTTGTTGTTCTTGGTATTATAATGTATAGGGTTTCAAAGGTGATTATGACAAAGTTTTTAGTTCTCTTCTACTGTGATATGGCCAGATCTGTTAAAACCCACTTATGGGTATGCAACATTTTTGATGAAACTTTGCTGTGCCAGAAATCTGTCAAGGGTTTTCATTCTTTCTTCTTGACAGTAGAAACAAAGACATACAAGTTGATTTTCCTTTGTGGGTATATGTTATTTTTGATGCAAATCAATTATATTTAGTTGAGATGAGAAACTCTTCAGTTGTTTGTGGTTGTTTGATCAGTTGTTTCATCTTTCATTATGGTTTCTTGTACGGGTATTCTTGGCAGTTATGAAGAGCCTTCTTTAACTCTATACATAGTTTGAACAATATTTTTTCATGGTTAAAGAAGTAGTTAAAAAGGTTACTAGATATAACCTTCTTGTCAGTTAAGAATGACCTCAGACAGTTACACTACTACAGTTATGTTTTACAAACTATTTGTAGAGAGAAAGAAGGGCTTGAACAGAGTATGTAATATATTGATATATCTCTAATGTAATGACAAGGATATATGGGTGAGAGAACATTATTGTTGACATTATAATAGAGATAGTGAGGTTCAGAGAAATAGAGTGTCCCCCTGTATTTGATTTACACAATTCATTGTAATGGTTGAGATAGGCCAGTGAGGCAATGTTGAAAAGCCAGTGAGGTAATGATTGTAGCCAGTGAGGCACTTTTACTGAGTGGTTTTCTACCCCAGAGGGTTTCCACTCCTAAAATCTCTGTGTTATGTAATCTGTCCTCTATTTCATATTGTTATTATGTTATTTGCTATTTGATTTATAAGTTGATAGTACATGATTACTTATCTCTTTAACACTCTGGTTCATGCAATAATAAGCATTCATGTCTGATGTTCAAATCTATAATAAAGTGTGAAAAATTACATGTTTCCTATAACACTGATTCACCCCCCCTCAGTGTTACCAAGTACTCCAACATTTTCTTCACCAGATTGGTTCAGAGGAATTTGAGTATCCTCTGCACCATCAACATTATCTTCCTTCACCATCTCTTCATCTTCTTTATTCAATGTTTCCTCTTCCAGAACAGAGACATCATCTACTTCAGCTTGTTGCTCATTTTTCTGCAACTCTTCATCTTTCAAAATGGATGTATCATTAGGTTCTTTAGTAATCACATAAAAATTATTCTTGTCTAGTGCTTTCTTTAGAATTTATTCTATTTCTTTGACAGCTTCATTAATGTCTCCAATCATCAGCTTATTCATCCTTTTCTTGCTTCTGAATTCATTTTTAACTTCTTTGAAAATTTTATCAGCTTCCTTTCTGGAGGTTACCAGACACAAACTAGACAATACATGTTCCCTTAGCTCCAAGTCTTTTTCTTTGGCAATTTCTTTTCTCATCTCTAAGATGTCTCTTAGACTCTTAAGAATCTCTGACAAAATCTCCACAAGTGCTCTGTTGAATATATTCAGGTACTTAACTATAGCATCCTCCAATATTTTCTTGTTAGCATCATCAAAGCTGTCATAATATTCTGCTATGTGCTTCAAATTCCCATGAACGGTTACTGCATTCACAATGTCTTCAATTGACAAGTTAGATTTTTCAACATGTGTCTCAATCCTTTGCCTTTTGCTCACCCTTATACTTTTGAAGGGCTTGTCTTGGGCAACCCTTGATGCTTCTGCTTTCTTTGATTTTATGCCTTTGGAGGGCTTCTCCTTAGATACTTTAGCAGCCTTAGTGCCTGAGGCCTTCGGCTCTTTAACCTCATCATCTGAATCAGTCTTTTCTTCATCCTCCTTCTCCACATTAACATATGACCTTTTGGCCATTACTTTTGTCCTTTTTACTTCCTTACCGGTAGGTTTTTCTCTAAATTTCTCTGCAATAGGAGAAGGTGATGCCCCGGAGGTTAAACCTAAACTCCTAGTAGTCCTTGGCTTAGAGGAGGATTCTATTGAAACACTTCCCTATTCCCTGTCCTGCTTCTCCTTCTCATCTTTCTCTATCCTTTCCCTATTTTGTCTCAAAGCTTCTTTTGTTGTGCCAATGCTTTTTGCATACATTTCAACTTGCCTTTGGATCTTTCTCTTAGATTTAGGTTTCTGGAGCTCAACATGCAGTTTCACATTGAGTTCACTATATGTACCGAATCTCTCAACTGAAGTATCTTTTGGTTTGATCAGAAGGTGTTAAGCATACATTTCCAGTATTCATTCATCAACTTCAAACCCCATGGGCATGATCCATACAATCCTTGGTTCAATTGCTTCTGTCAAGCATTGATCTGTTTCCACCATGAAGCAAATTGTATCCATGTATTTTTCCACCACAGATGTAGGGATTCTTTCCCTTGATTGCATCATGTTCTGAAAGTTCTTGAAATATCCCCAAAGAGCAGTCCTTTGGGATTTGGAGTCACCAATACTATGCAAGTGTTCTCTTATTTGTATGGCAACAAGCTTGTCACTGGTCCAATTCAAACTTTCTTCCTGGGTAACTCATTCATGAAATAGAAGAACAAACACAATAACAACGTGCCATACTTGAATGTATTCTTCTTATCCTTCTTAATCTTGTTCAGATTCTCCATTAACTGGTTTTGTAGCAGCTCACAGGTCATAGTCAGCATTCTCTCTTAACATCTGATAGGCATCATAAATGGTTATACCAGATACATAGTTTTCCCTGCTGGAATGGTACATCTTATACCCAATCACCATGGATGCAAATTTGACATCCGGATCAGTTATATCATTGATTGTCATTGCCCTCTTATCAAACTTTGATCTGGTAGCTTCAGTCACAATCTGATTCTTCACTGATTTTAACATCAGCAATCCACCGGATGAGTTCAATCCTGTTACGGCCTTGATGGCATCCTTGGTGATCTTGAAGGGTTCATCAACCACATGAATTCAACATGCATCCAACTCAGTACATACCAGACCCACTCATCTTCACTAAAGGATGGGAACCCAATAACCTGAATGAGATGTTTGACTTGTAGTGCCTTATACTTAGGTTTAAGACCATGAATCTCATTCCTCAGATGATTCTTGAACAAATCTACTAAGTTTGAATCCTCAAACTCATCTATGCTAGAATGAATATGAGCCTTAATATCTTCAACATGCAACACTCCATGCGAAACAGTAGAAAATGCACCTAACGGATTGACCTCTACAGATTTGTGTGGATGCTTTTTGAACTTAGGTTGGGGCCTTTCAGTGATGTCAACAACCAATGAAGTATCCATATCCAAAGATTTCAAATTTAGAGAGCTTTACAGAGAATACCTTGTTTCGCTAGTTAGGGTTAGCTATTGAATTCACTTTTCGCACTCCAAATCTTTGCAATCTCAGCTCAGGAACTCTTCTATTTGTTCTCTTCAAATGCAAAGTGATTCAAATGTTGAGTGAATGACCTTTTATGCTCTACAAAACCTAATTCACCTTTGTAATTAAAACTTTGCCCTAATTCATCCAGTTACATTGTTTCTACATACAGTCAATCTTCAATTGCTCTGTAATCAATTGCATTAGCTTCTTTTCTTCCAGAATTTGCTTCAACAGATCTATAATAGGCTTCTTAATCTTCATTCATCATGCCAATTTAGACACCCACTCACTGGCAGGGGGAATTAGATTTTTAATGCAGCTCCCCTTGAGCCAGAGCTCCTATTTCAATTCTCGGAGGAGTTATCAGCACTGGGTTCTGGTGCGGACCCATCACCATCCTTCACTGCACTTTTCTTCACCCATGTCTTGTTCATTTCATTCTAGATCTCATTCAAATCTACTTTGCCCTTGCCTTTGTCCATCTTCTGCTCTGTTCTTCCTTTACCTGCCTATGAGTTCTCCTTTTTGCTTCTACAAAATTTAGCAATATGTTTGGATTTGTTGCAATTGAAACACATAATCTTATTTCTCTGACAATTACATGTTGGAGTAGGTTTAGATCTGCATTGCATTGCAATATGCCCAAACTTGTTGCAAGTAAAACATCTTCCATTGAAAACTTGTTTGTCCTTAGAAGGATTCCTTGATCCACTTCTGCAATCCTCAGCTTTATGACATATCTTTTTGCAATTAAAGCATTGACCGAAGAAAGATAATGCATTTTGATTCACTTTACTTCTGCATTGATTAGCTCTATGAACATACTTATTGCATTTGAAACAATTACCATTGAAAGATGGATACCTTTGAGAATAGGGTTGTCTTACCAGAGGCCTTCTAGGTTTTCTTCTTTGATTTCTTTCTTCAAGATTTCTTTGACTGGATCCAGAGCTTTCACCTTTCTCAAATCCCAGACCATGCTTATCATCTACCATCTTTTGACTATCAAGCAACACCTCAAGTTTAGTTGAGCTTATCTTGAATTTCTCTTTATATTCATTTGCAACTTCTAGGTCATGTTTGAGAATGACAATTTGTCTTTCAAGTTGTTCCTCACTATCCCTTATTTCTTGTAGATTAGACTCTAGATGGCCAATTATTCTGTCCAATCTACAACACTCTTCTATTCTTTCTTTTAGAGATTGATTCATATTTTCTTTAGTCTTCTTCCTTTCCTCAATTTCCTTGGTTAGCCTCATCACCTCAGATTCCATCTCATGTTTTAGGACAACAACTTCTTTTGCCAACTTCCAACATTCCTTTGTCTTTTCCTTCAGATCCTCATCCATGCCATTATCTTCATTCTGATTTGCTAACTGTTGAAGTAGCTCCTTCCTCTTTTCATTAGATTTTCCCAGTTGAATTTTTAAAGTCTAAATCCTCAACATCTTTAAGGTTCTCTTGCAGTTCGTTGACTTCTTCTCTAGATGGATCAAGATCTTCTAAAGCAACTTGAAGTTGTTCTCTAATGCCATCAGAATACCTAGATCAACCTCCTTCCCAGATCTTCCTCAAGTTGTTGAACTTCTTCCAAGGAACCTTGTTCTGATACCAATTATTGAAATTAGGGCAGACCACTGAGGGGGGGGGGTGAATCAGTTGTCTCAAAACTTTATCTTTTTATGTATTTTATCTTCTTCACAACTTATTAATAGATTAATGATATAATCATGAAAGCAAGAATCAACAACGCATGAGCAGAAACATAATCAACACACATAACACCAGGATTTTTACGCGGAAACCTAGTTAAGGGAAAAACCACAGTGGGGATTAACCCACAAGATTTTATACTCTATTAAAATTATTACAAAAGGGGAAGGCATATGCCTTTAGACACACTTCCCAGAGCTCACTGCTCAAAGGAGGCTCACTACCTACAAGATTAGTTACAAAAGTTCGCTGAGATATTTGAACTGAAGAATAGCATCTAACAATGCAAGATTATAGTTCCGGTTAGGTTCAATATACTGACTTTGCACACTTCATCTCTCATTGCCCTATTTTACTGTTCTGCCATAATTCAAGGCTCAAATCTCCAATTCACACTTCATACTACCACACTTCACACCTCACACTTCATATTCCCACCACCATGTCTCAAAATGCTTGCACCCATTGATTATATATATCTGCAACATGGAATTACAGCAACTGCAGTCAGCCTCAAGAAAACTTAGAGACTTTTTCAAGATCATTGTTCTGTTGGCTGAATCCATGACAAATATCAATGTGGACCACAAATTATGAATTCAATTCACCACACATGTTGGCCAATACCACTGGATCTCATAAATTACTCAACCAACCACTTCTCTTAATCCACACAAGGATCAAACACCAAGTCGGCCTGTTCTTCACTAGATTGAACTGTCTAACCAAAACCTGATACTCAGATGCTTGTAACTTTCAATTCCTTCATCACCAAAGGCTAAAACTCTAGATTTAGATGACCTTGACACCCCTTAACATTCCCTTAGATCCGCAGCACAATATGATTACCTGTGGAGAAATGCAGACCAAAATGTTGAATCTTGTCAAATGCTCTGTTCCTGTCTATTTGGACTTAGACAAATCTATAATCTAACTTCTAATATGATTAGATGATACAATGCAGATGTATTCAGTTTCCATCAATGACAACACCTGACATGCCTAGCAGTGTCTCTTTCCAACAAGGAATAAATACCGAGTCAATTTGGATATCGTATCTTGGTTCTTGGTATCTCTGTTGGATCTTGGGGGTGCGAAGGTAGATATTCTCCTTCTGTTGCGAGAAATCTTCAATCCAGAGTTTCAGGGTGATGATTTGGAGGTGGTTCTTTGGGCTGAGATGGGTGTCCAACTTATCACTACTAATTCTCCCAGATCTTAGGGTTTTGCGTTTTCTGTTTCTTCCCAACATGTCAGATAGGACTCTTGGCCGCCACCACCACTGGGCCACCATTGGAAGGAAATTTCTTAGGCACTCTTGAGCTCTTGACTTGGAGCTGAATGGGGAATGGGTGCTGCATTTTGCAGAGCTAGTGGAGAGTGGTGACTTCTATGGTTTTCCTTAGCTAATCTTTTGAATTTTGCAATGTAATTTTTGATGTAAATTCTATCGTGCTGGGGTGTAACTATTTGAGAAGAATATGAAATCTAGGGGAATTTTTTTTAACATAACTGATATGCCAAGGGTGTAGATACCCCTTGATTGTAAGAATTTTTTTGAATTAACATCAATAGAACTACCCGCTATGTGGTTTAATGATAAAAAAATAGTGGTCAGAAGGAAAAAGTTGATAAAACTAAGTCTCAGGAAGAGAAGAAAAGTAGACTCGCCTCTGAACTATCTAGAGATATGAAGAAAGTCACGCCACCCAAGTTCGATGGAACCAAAAGTGGTGATGCTGTTGAAGCTTTGTTAACAACTATGGAAAAGTATTTCGAGATTCAAAATTACTCTGAGATAACCAAGGCAGTTTGGGGTGCTTTTCAATTAGAAAGAGAAGCATCCATGTGGTGGATGAACAAGAAGATGGAATTAGGATTAAGGTCTTTGAACTTAACTTGGGAGTAATTCATGATCTTGTTTTACCAAAGGTGGTTACCAAATCTTTTCTTTGACTAAAAGTTAACAGATTTTCAGAATCTAAGACAAGGAGATATTTAAGTGGTTGAATATTGGGAGAAATTCACCCGTCTCCTGATATATGTGCTTCAATATTAGAAAGATGAAAGATTCAAGATCAGGAAATTTATCATGGGTTTGAATGCCCAGATAGGTGGTGAAATGGATGTTCATGGCCCTTCTACCATGGACCAAGTTTTGGAGAAGGCAATCAAGCAAGAGCAAAAATTAAAGTCAATTTTTGCTTATTAGAAGAAGAATCGCAAGAGGTTTAATAAGTCGCCAACTTCACAATGTTCTAAGAAAAAGAATGGTAAGCCTGATGTGGCTAAGAAAAGTGACAAGGGTTATAGAAATAATAGGAATGGATCCCAGAATGAGAAAAAGAGTAGTGGAAATTCTTGAAGAAATGATAACAACTCAAGTAAACCTGTTGAGAAGCGAGGACCTCTTGGAGGATGTTTCGCTTGTGGTAGAGATCACTATGCAAATCAATGCCCAACTAAGAACCAAAGAGTTTAGCAATGAGGTAATGCTTTACCCAATTAGTAAGTAGCTTTTTTAGTAGAGGATCCATGCAGCCTTGGATAACCGACAGGCGAAGTACCAAATTACTCCCATTGAGACATCAAGTACTTTGTTTGGAGTTTCAATTTCTATTTTGATTGATACTGGAGCAACTAAAAGTTTTATTTCTCTAAGAGTATTAGGTAAACTTCCTAGAAGAGCTATATTTATGGAAAAACCTTGGTCAGTAGAGTATGCTAACTAGACTAGAGCTCAAGTAGAGCAATGCCTGTTTGAATCTAAGATTGATCTTCCTAGTTTTTCAACTGAGGTGAATTTGTTTGTAGCCCCTCTAGGTTCCTATGATGTTATCTTAGGAATAAATTGGCTATGGAGGCATAAAGCCAATGTAGACTATTTTGCAAAAATAGTAGAGTGTTTAGATGATGTAGGAAATAGTCTTTTTGCAAGGCATTCAAAGAGAAGTTAAGATTAGACCGATCTCTGCTATGCAACTAAAGAGGGCTAGGCGAAAAGGGTGTCAACTTTTAGTAGTTAAAATGGAGAAAATAGAAGAAGATTTTAGTAAACCAAGTGTATCTTTAGAGAATTATCCTTTCCTTAGGGATTTTCAAGAATTTTTTCTGGATGAACTTCCTGGATTACCCCCAAAGAGAGCTTTTGATTTTTCAATCGATATTATATGCGGATCAGAGCTAATTTCAAAAGCTCCATATTGTATGACCACTACAGAGTTGATGGAATTGAAAGACTAGCTTCAGGAGCTTTTGGCTAAAGGTTTGATTAGACCCAATGTTTCTCCTTAGGGAGCCCTAGTGATTTTTGTCAAGAAGAAGGATGCAACTTTACGTCTGTGTATAGACTATCGTATGCTTAACAAAGCAATGATAAATAATAAGTATCCTCTATAGCGTATTAATGATCTTTTTGATCAAATGCATGGTGCTTTAGTGTTTTCTAAGATCAATTTATGATCTAGATATCTTCAGCTAAGAATAAAAGATGAGGACATACATAAGATAACTTTCAGAACTAGATATGGACACTATGAGTTCACGGCTTTACCTTTTGGACTTAGAAATGCCCCAGCTACTTTTATGAATTTGATGAATATTATTTTCAAAAATTGCTTCGATATGTTTGTACTAGTGTTTCTAGATGACATTATTATTTATTCTAAGAATGAGGAAGAACACTTGCAACATCTTCAGATAGTTTTGCAATGACTGAGAGAACATAAATTGTATGGGAAGCTTTCTAAGTGTACTTTCTTTCAGAAAGAGATATAATCTTTAGGGAATATTATTTTGGCTGAAGGAATATTAGTGGACCCTAAAAAGATAAAAGCCATACTTGAGTGGCATGTGCCTAAGAATGTGCATGAAATGCGTAGCTTCATGGGGTTAGCAGGATACTATAGGAAGTTCATTTTAAACTTTTCTAAGATTGCAAGCCCAATCACTTCATTTTAGAGGAAAGGAAAGTGATTCAATTGGACAATAGACTATTAGGAGGTGTATCTACCCGAACGGATGCCTTGACTAAAATCCCTTTGTTCTAGTAAGCCAAAATCCCCTATTTGGTGACATAGGAGGAGGAACCTCTAGAACTGTCCAACGTCATACACTCATTTAGTGTGGAAACAAAAAAGTTCAACTCTTCGGAGGAATTGTAACTTGGTATGCATGAGAAGTGAGTGCCGTGGAGGGGAGTCGGTGCTACCAAGTTACTAGTTGTTCGCCTTTATGCAAGTGGCTGGTGTAAAAACCAAGTTGGAACTCATCAAATACTATCCTTGCCAACCTTAGGATTGTGCTTGCTTTTTGGTCAAAAATTTGTACAAAAAACATGGAATCTTCTTGTTTGACGTATTTTCTTGCAACTAATTGATACAAATCATCAACTAAAATTCCAGACTTGCTTCGACAAACATTTTGAAAACAAGCCAAGATCAAAAAACTGAAACAAAAAGGCAAAGCTTCTGTAGAACTCAAAAAATAGAGAGCACTTCAACACATTTTGAAAAAAAAAAGGAAATTCATTTCAGGATACCCATTATTGCATATACCTTGTTTGTGATCTCAGGAAAACCATACAAATCAGTTTCACATCCATTTTCTAAAATGGTTCCATTTGCCATATAATTCATAGAAAAAACATCAAACAAAACAAACCAAGTTTCTTACTAGGGTGTCATTAAGATCTTCCAAAACTCAAAACAAAAATCTAGTTGGTTTCATAACAGGGTATACCATCCTTCCTCTTAGAACTACACTAGTGTAATCTTGATAAAAGTAGTCCATATCAATAGCCATGATCAACTCTCCCTACTTTGACTATCTTTTACGTCATTAGCACATTTGTTTGAGCAAATAGTAGATCAAAATTCAAACCTTACTAAAAATCTTGTCATCTCAACCACACCAAATCCATCCATCTACACATTCCCTCACATTTCAAATCATGATCGACAAATGCACATGTCTAAATATGAAGCTTTCACTCATTCCACCAAACCTATGGGATTCAAAAATTAACATTGGGATGCCTCCTTTCATAGAGTCAAAGATCCTAAGGTTCCTAATACCTTAGGAAATCAATCTGCAGAATCAAAGAAAAACCCATCTCAAAAGTTGCATGCACCCACACACCTCAAAGTAAAACTAAAAAAGGTGTGGGTCCTCAAGAAACAAGTAATTACCTCAGAAGCTGCACAAAAGCTACATATACCCAAGCCCATACCTTCACAAGTAAAGTCTAAAAACAAAATGGTTTGGGTACCTAAGCAAAAATCCATCAAGTTAAAAGAGGCATCCACCTCTCATGAATCCCAACCATCCACTTTCTCCTCTTCCATCCAAAAATCCCATTCCATCCAAAATTCTCAAATCCATCCATCCTACATGACAAGCAGAAATTATAAAAATACTAAGTCTATGTGGGTCCTTAAATTCCTAAATCACCCATCCACTAAGCAAAAATCTCCATTTCTTCCTACACCACCTTCCCATCATAAGCTTCAATGTTTATCATGGTATGCGCAACCGTTGGTCATGGTTCCCTTCCATCCTGCGACACTTCCATATACCTCCATCTCCCCTTCCTTCTAATATTATCCTACATATCTTCCCCATCCTATTCCTGTGGTCCATGCTTTTTCATAAGCCTTCCATCCATCCTTGCATAAGTCTTACATAATCTGCATCATAATCCACTATCTCACCTTCCATAATCCACTATCTACCTTCTCCATCTCACTTTCATGCAATCCCCTACCAACATCTATGAGAACACTTGACATAGTCAATGCGACGACATCCATCTAGTGGGACTATCACCTTTCATGGAACTAGACACTTGAGTCTCTCCCATCCATAGCCACCTTCTCCCATCCAAATGTTTAAAAAAAAAAGAAAAATAAAAAAAAGTAAAGAAAAATCCCTTCGTCCAACGGTGAAAACCACCCTTGGTGTTGCCTTGGATAAGTACCATGATGAAAACCTGGCAAATAGGAGTCATGTGTAGGTTGATCTTCTATGTCATTTACCCTTGGGAGCGCATTGTCTTGAGCATTGACCCTACCATTTTTCTATCCTATCTTACCATACCATCCTATCATCCTTATCCTACATATACCTATCATATTGAGTCCTTTCATCCTCCATTCTTCTTTTGATCTTGATAAAGATATGGGGGCAAAATGTCGAAACATGCTTTGGAAAAACTCTTAATATAACTTATCTTTTTCAAAACAATCCAATCCTCTCATCCTCCTTCATCATAGGCTTTGTCATGTCAAATCTTGAGTTATTCCTATGCGACGTAGTCCTTGGAGATCACATCCTTGTTTCTTTCTACATACCCATCCATTATCCATTATCACTCATCCGTTTACCTATCCATGGTGTTCCCTTGTCATCAGTATCCAACATTTAGGCTATCCAAATTACCATCCAAAAATCCCACAAACATCAAAACATTGGAAAGATCTAGAAAATCCCAAAAACATCAAATCGTCTACAACCCTACCATGGCTTGTTGTTCGCTTGTCCTTACCACCTTCTCCCATTAGGCTGCCGATCCAAACTTGCATCCATCTTGTCGTCCATCCTCAACCAATCCATTGAACCATTGTCGAACTACATCGCCTCTGAGCTATCACGTAGGCAAGGCCATCATCGATGTGCCCCCAAGGCTCCTTTCCCATCCATTCCATCAAATGTCATCCATCCTTTTGTCCTTCCAATCCCACTTTTCCCATCACCTAGGTCCTAGGTCCACAAAGTCCACACCCTGAACTACGTTGCCTCTGCGTCGTCACGTAGGTAAGGCCATCATTGATGAGCCCCTGTGGCACTAGGTCAGTCCCTTAGGGCCCATTTCTTCATGTTTGTTGTCAATCCATCCACAATAAATCAATCCTTTCCTTAACTAGGGGAAAATCCTTGACCTAGTTGGACAATTAGATTCTAGAATGTCACAAACCTCAGAGGATAACAATAAGGATCATGATACTATAAGCAGACAACATGCAGCATTACAAACACACTCTTTCAACAAAACGCTTGATGCAAGAACTAAACCTATCAACAAAATGCAATAGACCTCAACCACCATGATGATTGTATCTATTTTTGTTGCAAGAAAACATAACTATAGCAAGAAAATTTTGTGTTTATAAATGGGTTAAGTTGCAGAGTCTTGATTTTTGTTATTATGTCTTTCTATGCTACTCAAGGATGTCAAAAACTAGAGAAGCTATGATGGAGGCATAATTATTTTATTTGTTTTCTGTTTGTGAATCAATCTTTAGTAATGTGATGACTTTTGTCTAACAACATGATCGGTAAAAGATCATCGAGGACGTTCTAGGCCTGAGCATGTAATAGGGTGATACTTGTCTGTTGACATGCAAGGCGTACTTAGGTCATCTTGGTTCAATTATACTTAGATGCTTGTATTAACTTGCTAAATCAAAATCCATGTAAGCAATACTCAGGTCATCATGGTTTAATTATACCTAGATGCTTGTATTTTCTTACAACATTTAAAAGCTCAATGATGAAACAAAGTACTTCAAAATCTTGTATACGAAGATGACAAAATCTACATCCATACATATCAAATTGCATTTCATTCCATAATAAACCTTTTCCAAGTGTCTTAAGATCCAAGTCCTTTCTGACAGTTTATCCAATGATATCTTCTAGTTATCCATGTTATCCATTCATCCTTGTCCAATCAATCCTAGCAATTATCCAAATGCAAGTCCATCCTTAATCCATACCAATCGAGTAAAGTCAATCTTGTCAAATTATCCAATTGCAATCGGTGGTCTTGATCCTAATCTTGTCGTAAACCAAGTCAATCAATCATAATTATCAGTGGGATATATCTTTCCCATGCCTTCATGTTGATCTAGGGATATATTCTTCCTGACAATGACAAGACTATCATCAATCATTATTGATTAATCATTGGTTTACAGTTGGACAGGGGCAATACCTCGTTTGTTCTTGTATCATTTGTGCATACTTGCTTGCTTTCTTGTGTGTGTTATCACTTTATCTTGCATCACATGTCATTCAGCTCTTTCATTCCATCCCTTAGCTTACGTCAACCAATTTCTTCACCCTAACCTAATTGTTCAAACCTATCTCATTGTGATATTGTCTGTCATCCTGTTGTCACATTCTTTCCATCCAATCTCCCGAGGGGGCATCCTATCGTCAATAACCTGTACCAGGGGCAAACTGGGGCATGTGTCAATCGCAGAAAATTTGTATTCTTTGAAACAACATGATAAAACACATTGCATCAAAGAGGGGAAAAATGTATACACCTAAAAATGGCTTGTGTCGAATTAATTAAATATTTTAATATTTATCTTAATTCTTATTCTTCTATCAATTAAATAAATATTCTAATTTATTTAAATGATTCACATCCCTCCAACAATTAAATAAAATCAATTTATTTAATTAAATCCCCTAATTCTTCTAATGTCTCACATAATTAAATAATCTTACATTATTTAATTAATCCTAAATTCCTCTATCCCAAAGTCCAAATTCCATAAATCCACATCACCTTTCCACCTCACCTATCCACCTCACCATGTTGCACATGTAATTAAATAGTTTAATATTTAATTAGCTAGTATTCCCTCACCCACATGTCCTATTTCTCCTCCAGTCAGATTAGTTAACTCATCAATCAAATATGTTAACTAATTAGTCAATTGAATTCACTAGTCAATCTAATCTGTTGACTCCCCAATCATCCCAGTTAACTGATCAATCATCTCAGTTAACTCCTCAATCCATTCTGTTAACTCCCATAACTCATGAAGAAGGCTTGGACACTTGTCCTCTCCTAATTTGCACACATTCTCTCAATTCTTCTCAACCGTACACCTCACAGGTAATTCCTCCAGTCATGGATCTATTGACACTTGGATTTGGTCTTCCCTCAACCTATATAAACAAGGTTCTCACACCCACTTTCCATCAATCTAAGCTTAAGCAATCTTACTCTGTAGGAATCATTACAACGTACCTTTGGCAAAGTTATCTCCATTTGCATTCATACAATCTCACTATCATAATCATTCATCCAATCATGTCTCCATCAATCCATATCCATTTAGTATTGCATTTGTAGCTTGATCTTCATTGCATAATCCACCTATAGCCATTTTGTTCTTATCATCTTCAAACAGCAAGGAAGTGCACACTTCTAAGAGCTCCATTACCATTAAGATCAAGAGGAGATAGGTGAACAATGGAAGCATAGAGGTAAAATGGTCTTCGAAGGTATATCTTTGATTATTTTTATTTACATAATTTTCCATTGAGTTATTGGATGATTAGTTGTTTATTACTATTGTTCACATTTTCCATTAATAGGAGGCATTTGACAAATTGAAATAAAGGTTGACAATTGCACCAATTTTGAAGGTTCCAAATACGAAAAGCCAATTTGTTGTCATTATTGATGCCTCAGGAGAAGGTTTGGGAGGAGTTCTTATGTAGAATGGGCAAATGGTAGCCTATGAATCTAGGAAATTGAGAGAATATGAATAGAATTATGCTCCTCATGTTTTGGAACTAGCAGCAGTTGTACATGCTTTGCAAATATGGCAGAACTACTTGCAAGGAAAATCTTTTGAGTTGAAGTTAGATCATCATGGTCTTAGGTATATATTCACCCAACCCCATCTGAATGCCCGACAAAGAAGATGGTTGGAATTGATATCTAATTATGATTTTGAGATAAATCATATTAAGGGTAAAGAGAATTGATTTGCAGATGCTCTGAGTCGGTGGAGAAATATCACATTGATTATCTCTATCCACTTGAACTTTAAGGATTTGGTATTATAGAATTCAAAGGAGGATGAATTTTATGAGCAAGTCAAGCAAGCTCTATCTATAAATCCTCAAGATTTAAGGTATGATGGATTCTATTTTGAATCAGACGACCTTCTTAGATTTAGAGGAAGAATGTATGTTCCAAATTCAGTAGAGTTAAGAAATCTTGTGTGGAAGGAAGTTTGTTCCACACCATACTTAGATCACCTAGGGGTAACTAAACTCCTAGTAGATGTGAAAGCACTTTATTTTTGGAAAGGGATGAAGAATGACGCTACAAGATTTGTAGCTAGTTGCTTAGAATGCTAGAGAGTCAAGGCTGAGCATCATCATCCAACAGGACTGTTGTATCTACATGATATTCCAGAGTGGAAGTGGCAAGTGATAACTATGGATTTCATTTAAAAACTTCCAATGTCTTGTAATAGACATGATGCTATTTTAGTGGTGGTAGATAAACTCACCAAGGCAGCTCATTTTGGAAATTTAACTGATGAAGCACCAGTAATTGCTCATAAGTTTGTACAGGAAGTATTCATATTACATGGAGTCCTTGAGAAGATTATCTCAGATAGAGATGCGTGAATGACTTCACGATTTTGGCAAACCTTGTTTTCAGCACTAGGAACTCAACTCAATATAAGTTTTGCTTATCATCTTGAAACAAATGGTCAGATAGAAAGGGTAAACCAAGTTCTTGAAGATTTATTGCGAATGTATTATATGGATCAACAATACAAGTGGGAAGAATATTTACCACTTATGGAGTTTGCTTATAACAACTCTTATAATTCTGCTATCAAGATGTCTCCATTTGAAGCATTGTATGGAAGAAGGTGCCTAACTCCTATAAGTTGGGATAAGCTAGAAGATAGGATTAGCATTAGTCCAAAAATGTTGGCAAAAATGGAAGAACATGTTAAATTGATTAGAAGAAGATTAGCGAAAGCTAATGATAGGCAGAAAAGTTATGCTCATGCCAAACATACACCAAGATAATTCTCAGTTGGAGAAAAAGATCTTTTGAGGGTTAATCCTTAGAAAAGTTCTATAAAGTTTGGGAAGTCATCCAAACGAGCCCCTAGATATGTAGGACCCTTCAAAGTTCTCAAAGTGGTCAATCTGGTTGCCTACAGAATCTCTCTACCACCAGCTCTTGCCAGGATGCATAATGTTTTTCATGTTTCATATTTGAAAAAGTATATAATAGGTGATAATCATGTTCTTGATTATAATTCTTTATAAGTGTAGGACCCAGGAGTGGTCATGATCAAGCCTCTCAAATTGCTCGAAGTTTGCAAGCGCCGCTTGCATAAAAAAAGATGTTACTCAGTGCAAGGTCCAGTGGGGCCAGTATGTGAAGGATAGTGCTACATGGGAGGATTATCATTAATTTCAACAAAGATTTCCTCATTTGTTTTATGATTTCCAAGGATGAACACAAACTTTATTATGTTATTTATTTTGGATACTTAGAATCATCGAGGATGATGAATCTTATGGGGGGAGATATGTCACATCCCTAAATTTTGACTATGTTTTACTTCCACATGCAAGTAATTAGTAGTTAATCTTTGGTTGGTTTAACGATTGATGTTAATTGAAAATTTCAAGATGAATCTATGATTTCATGAGTTTTGAGAATATTCATAGAATTAGGACATGTGATTATATATCTTCATGATTATATATATGATGAATATGGTTTAAATAATGATATACTAATCCCAATTTGGTGATTGCAAGTTGTATTCAGTAAACAGGTTTTCCACCGTCTAAAAGAAGAGGGAGAGCATTATCGGAGAGAGGTGAATAAATGTGTAATCAGTGAAATCAGAATGAAGATAATAACTAATCTAATGCATAAATCAACACGATTATACCTTCATGAATACCTCACAGATCCATGCGGGAAGGAGATGTGCCTATGTAGAGCTCCTCAGATGTTTCCCTTGATTAGAATGACTAAATGTGGAGAATGTGGATTGCTCAAGTGACTTCAACACAATGTAGATGAGATTAGATGATGGATTGGATGGGATTGAGACAAGATTTTGACAGAGGTTTGATAGGCTTAGGAGATTTGTGGAGTGATTTTGACAGAGTTCTGATGCATCCAAGTGGTCTCCTCAAATGGCTTAGAGAAGGTCCAATTTATAGAATTTTGGAGATGAGGATGGAGGGTGAGGATTCAGTTGACAAGATCAAGGGCTAGGAATAAAAGTGAATCTTTTATTCCTAGTGGATGAATTAAAAATTCCCATTTTGGGAAGAGTGGAGGAGTGGATGAATAAATAATTCATCTTTGGGGAGAGTGAAGGATAATGGGGGACAACTGAATATTAAATTCAGTTTAGTGGAGGATAGTGGGAGACATCTGAATTTTAAATTCAGTGAGTGGATGAGTGTGGGGGACCAGTAAATTTTAAATTCAGTTTAGTGGATGAGTGGGAGACAAGGTTAATTAAGTGTTATCTTAATTAACTTAAGCCTAGGTTAATCAGATAAATAGGATTTATCTAATTAACAGTAATTAGGGAAATGGATAAATCATCTAAATGAATATTAGGAATATTCATTTAATTGATAGGATAGGGTTGTAAGGTTAAATGGATCAATTAGGTGAATTAATTGATCACCAGGGATATGCAGATTGGGGGAGTAGATGAGTGCAGAGGTACGGAAAATTGGTTTGCAGAGCAGTCCAATTTTAGGTGTCTACATTTTGCCCCTCTTTGAGATGGTGTTGCGGCTAAGCAACATCATTTCAAAGAAGTTAAAACATAGAGATGGATGGGATAGAAAAAAGATTTTGGTTTGGAATAATAAGGCTTGGGGATAATTGGTAAGGGTGATGCCCCCTCGAGAGGATAGGCGGGTTGCGAGAACACAGTTGTGCTCTCGAAATGGATGAGACAGATTGGTTGAACGGGTCAGAGGATAAGTGGTGGGATGAAAGGATGATGATGTTGGGATATGATTGGTGGATGATCATTGTGCTGAAACTAAATTTGAGCAATCCTAAGTTTGATATAGCAAAGTGGATATGTTCACCAAGGTATAGAAGACTAGGGTGATGATGTTTATCCAACATTTGCATGGACTAGACACACAGACAAAGGGATGATCCCATGCATGCCCAAGATAGTACAACCTTGTCTAGACAAGGGAAGGGGACTCATAGCATAAGCTCTTAGTACAAAAAACGTATGATGAACCTTAGATGCATAAGGAGATCAATATGCTAGAACCGACCCTATGATCGATCAAGATATGAATACTAGCTTGGAGTAATGAGACCAACCCACAAGCACAGCATACAAAAGCAAGACTATGCCCCATTCTAGATGTTTTTGCCACATACCATGATATAGTAAGATCAAGGTAGCTTTGATGTGATCTTCAAATAGGACAAAAGATAAACATAAAAAATGAAAAGACCAACGAACCAAACAAGTAACCATTGTATCTTTTGCCAAGATAGATAATGATGTGATAGATTCTACCTATCGTAGGAAAGATATATCCTAAGGCAGGGATCAATTGATGATTGGATAGATTCTGCGTATCGTAGGAACGACATATCCTAAGGCAAGAATCGATTGATGATTGGATCATGTTTTGTTGATGTAAGATTGGCTCAAGATATGACGGTGACAAGTTATGGTTGATGTTTATTTGATAGTTGATGATTTTGAGTAAGGGACAATGCTTTGATAGGTGATGTGATGCTTGGATCTAGTGTAAGCTTGTTGATGATAGATGTGATGATTGGATAGATTATTTTTGGAATTTCGTGTTTTCTATTGTTTTGGTATTTTTGATATTTGTGATGTTTTTGGATTTTTGATTTTTTGATGTTTTTTGATGTTTTGATTTTTTGGACAAGGAATGGTTTATTATGATGGTGTCTTGGATTTCGTGTGGATAGCCTTTGTGCTAAATACCAATGACAAGGGAACCACCATGGATATGTAGATGGATGGAAGATAGTAGATACGGATGGTTACGAGGATGAGCAATAGTGGATAGAAGGAAACAAGGATGTGATCTCCAAGGACTATGTCACATAAGTGTAACATGTCCCATTGTAGGTAGAGTACGTAGGATTGTTCATGATAATGCTAATGATGATAGGAGGATGAGTGGATAATGAATGATCTGCATGGTATGGAGGGAGAAGGTATGTCAAGAGCCATTCAAAACGTTTGTCAACATTGTGCCCCCAATCTTTATCAAGACCCAAGAATAGAGGAAAGGAAGTTTGGATGGATGGATGAGACATGATAGGTATGTAATGGACAGAGGATAGGATAGGAAATGGTATGAAAGGAAACTGGTAGGAGAAGAGTGATATGCCAATGAGACAAGGTGCCCCCAAGTGTAGGTGACATAGAAGATCAACTTACACATGATGCCTGTTTGCCAGGTTTTCATCATGGTACTTATCCAAGGCGCCTGTTTGCTTGGTTTTCACCATTAGATGAAGGGATTTTTCTTTACTGTTTATTTTTTTTTCTCTTTCTTTTTTTTTCTCTTTTTTTTTAATTTATCGAGATTGGAGAAGGTGGATATGGAAAGACATTAGCATATAGTTCCTTGAAAGGGGATAGTCCCGCTAGATAGATACTGTTGAATGGACTATGTCTAGTGCTCTCACAGATGTTGGTAGGGGATCGTATGAAAGTGATATGGCATAGGTAGATAGTGGATTATGATGCAGAACATGGAGGGAAGGCTTATGCAACAACATGGACCATAGGCATAGGATGAGGAAGATGTGTAGGATAATGGATGTAAGATGGGGAGATGTAGTTATGTGGAGGTGTTGTGAAGTGGAAAGGAACCATGACCAACGGCTGCACACACTGTGATAAACATTGAAGCTTTTGATGATATGGTGGTGTAGGAAGCAATGGAGATGTTTGTGTAGGAGATGGTTGATGAAGTGATTTAGGAACCCACATAGATTTAGTATTTTTGGTGCTTTTGTTTTACTTGTGGGATTTGTGAAGGGAATGGAAGTTTTGGATGGAGGTAGGCTTTTGGATGGATATAGGTGGTTGGGATTCCTGAGATGTGGATGAGGATGCCTCATTTGACTTGCTAGCTATTTTCTTAGGAACCCAAACCATTTTGCTTTTGGGCTTTGCATTTGGAGGTAAGGGTTTTGATGGCTGTTTAGATGAACTTTGCTTTGATTTTGATTCTTTATGTCCTAAGGTATGAAGACCATTATGATTTTTGGTAGGATTTTTAGCTTTATAGATAAAAGCATCAAACTTTTTGCTTTTGAATCCCATGGGGTGGGTGGAGTGGATGGAATGATTGGAAGCTGTATGCTTAAATGATGTGTGCTTTTGTTGGCCATGTTTAGGGATGTAAGGATACTTATGAATGAGAGGTATGTTAGGTGTCAGAAGCAACGGTGGCAAGGTGGATGGAAAGACTTTGGGAGTTGGAAGGAGTGGAGGTAAAGTGGATGGTGGAAGGTGTATGAACACATGCTTTTGACATTTATAGGATGATGGAGGTGGAATGGCGACATAAGTTGTGGGGATATGATAGGGTTTGCGATGGAAAGTGGTAGACTTAGGAGGAGTGGAGGAAGTACCAACATCTTGAGTTTGTGCACCTTGGGGTATGTATCCAAGGCTGTATGAAGGTGGAGGAATGTTGACATGGATAGGTTCCAAAATACCTTGTTCATGAAGGCCTAAGCCTTTACCTTGATAGTTCATACACTGGAGTATACAGTGGACAGCGGGATTATGTGTAGGTGGAACACTAGATAGAAGTTCTTTATTGGATGGAGAAGGCGAGATAATGGATAATGGTTGCTGGTGTTCTAAGAAAGAACATTCATGCATGAAGGTAGTAAGACCAAGGATATATGGTGGAGGCTTTGTAGCATGGTCAATAATGGATGGTGAAGGAGAATCATTAGGATCGTGATTAGCATTGTGTTCACTAAGATCCAAGTTATTTGGTTGATCTTTTATGCTTACTTGGGGGACAATTGTCTCATCATGACAAGTGGGTGTTGTGGGATCATGGCTAGAGGAAGAGATCTCTTTGCTTTGAAGGAAGGCCATGAAACGGGGTGAATGCTGAAGTAGGTCAATAAGACTTTCATTGGATAAAGCATGTAGGTCTTGGGTGTCTTGTTCATGGATAGTTGTAGGGGTATGAATAGGATCAAGTGGCTCATGGATAGATTCATCATTATGGCTATCATCTTGATCATGGAAAAGATACATATTATAGATAGGTTGAATTTGGATAGCGTGCTCATGAATGGTTGTTGGGGGATGGATAGGATCAAGTGGCTCATGGAAAGATTCATCATTATGGATATCATCTTGATCATGGAAAAGATACATATTATGGATGGGTTGCATAAAAGTGATTTGATCTTGAGTTGGACTAGGGCTTAATGTTTCCACATGCTTAGGATTAAACCTTTGACATACCTCTTGGGTTGCTTGAATGGAAGTGGAGGGTTCTTGGGTGGGCTCGTGGTTAACAACATGAGGGTGTGACAGACCTTAACTCTGGTGCATGGTAGAAGGCTCATTGAGAAGTTCAAGGGGTTGTAGGATTTGACAAGTCATGGGAATAATCTTTGGTAAGGTCAAGGACCAGACTTTGGGGACATGGTTGACTCTCAGTTAGTAGTCCTTGGATCACATCCTTCGTAGGTGTATGGGTAGATGAATGAGGTAATGGAGGATTGGATTTAGAGTTCTCCCTAGCTTTTCTTTTGCTGTGTAAATCTAGAAAATATTGTTCCCAAAACTTAGCGGAGGCTTCTTTGGTTGCCCATTTAAAATTTGAGGACCTAGATGGTGGTGGTGTTGTAGAACTGGTCTGCTTTGGGATAGGTGTCTTAGAATATGATGAAGGAGGACGAGTAGACGGGGTGATATATGATTTCCCTCTTGAAGTGGTGGTTGCCTTGTCAATAGTATCATTAAGACGGGAAAAGAAGGTATGGTTTTGGGACGAGGCATAGCTAGTACTGGCCCATTCAGCTTGCAAGCTTGTCAATTCTTGTCGTAAGGCATCCATTTGTTGAAAAATTGCTATACAATCTTGGGGCGAGGGACCTAAGTTTACTTGCATTATCAGAGATTGAAGTTTTTTATCAAGATATTCTAATTTGTTTGCCATTGACACAAGGCTGGAAAAGCTTACTAGTTTGGATGTGCAAAAACAAATGCGTCAGACCAGAGTGCAAATGCGTCCCAAGTCGAGACAAGTGTGCTTGGAAGAATGAGTTGAATGACTTGTCTTATGTGTTTGATGTTGTAGTTTGATTTGGCAATGTTTAGCAAATGATCACATGTACAAACAAGAATCACTCACACAAGACACAAGCAAATTTGAATTTTGAAGAATATGAGAATGATTAACAAGCACATGTGTAAGACAAATCAACAGGCCCTAATGTCTAGTTTGATGGGGTATGGCCAGTTAGGTTTGGTCAATGTTTAGACAAGGTTGACTAATGATTTGAAATTGAAATCCTGTCACACAGCCAGGAGAAGGGGGTAACTCGCCCTTCACCTTCACTTCCCAAAGGTAGAAAGTTCTTTGGGGCTTAGCCAAGAGTGACAGGATTCTGATTTCAAAGAGGGTGTCTTTCGATTCAACCTCGGATGAGGTCGTCCCTAGGGGTGATGAAATCCCCTAGCAGGCCTCCTAGGATAGGGATTGACAAAAGTGAATCAAGTGAGGTGTTTTTGATCTCCAAGATCACCTTACGGTGCGAGGAGAGAGCATACACACACCCACTTGATTCACACTCGCAGTTGATTAATTGACCTTAGAAAATTGAAATGTGATGAAAAACACATCAAACAATGGTTCTTTTTAAATCCCAATTTCAAGGTGTGATTGAAGAAACTGATTTGTTTTAAGCCTGATTTCAATATGTGATTGATCAAACAATGTTCATTTTAGAGGCCCAAATTGAAATGTGTGATGAAAACAAGATTATGAGATAAAGGATGAAATGAAGGCATCTGATTAACTTGCTATCCAAATTGATGTAGATGCTGCTCCAGATGTTGCTGCAGTCCTGAATGATCACCTGCAAGTCACAAAAATGACAATGAAGCAAGTAGACTAGCCCAAGAGATTGTGATGCAAAAATTGAGAAACTGATAAAATTTGATAAAAACTGAACTGATATAGAGAAATAAGTGCATAAACAGATTCTTCAGGAGATTCTATGTGATTTGAATTTTTTTTTGGTGAAAATTCGATCAAAATGCAAAAGATATGATGATTTGAAGTTTAAATGCAAGTATGACTTTGACTGCAAAAAAAGGCAGGAAAAATGTACTATCACCTGATGAAAACCTCACAACTACGAAGTGCTCAGAGTCCTCTTTCTGACGACTATTCGTTTGCGAAAATCTGTCTCTGTTTGCAAAAGTTATGAAAGTTTGAAAAAATCAGCCTCCTTCGGTGTATAGAAGGCACTAGGAGGTTAACTGACTATCAAGTTTCAACTGCTAGTGGTTAGATTGTCTGTTCACATGCACTTGTTATGTGCTGGCGGTTAAGGTTTTTAGTTTGGCAGTTTAGGGTGAAAAAGGTCCCTGGTCGCTGATATGACCAGGGGCTAGATCCTGGGAAAAAAAAATAAAAAAGATATAATGCACCCGCGGTTAGGGTTTGGCTATACGGTTTCAAGTGTATGTGGCTGGAGAGATAACGGTGGATGGTTCGGTGGTGGTTAGCAGGGTCAGCGGAGGTGAGGAAGACTGGTGGCGAAGGGAGGTCTGCAGGGTTAGGGCGGGAGGTGGGGTCTGCAGAGAGGGGATCGGGAGGTGAGGTCTGCAGAGAGGGTGGAGGAGGGGAGGTGGGTCAGCCAGGAGTGGCGTGCGGGCGTCGACCGGGAGGTGGAGGGGTGTTGACCGGGCAGAGGGGTGAGGCCGACTGGGGGTTGAAGTGAAGTGTCGACCGGGGGTTGCGGGAATGGTGTGGTGGCGACGGGGCGGCGGGGGTTTAACAGGCGGTGGTGGGAATGAAGGGAGAGCGGCGGGAGTTTTTAACTAGGCGGCAGGGGTGTTGTGGGAGGCAATAGGTGGTTGGGCGTGGTGTCGACCGGGCATGGGTTGGTGGTGACCGGGTTTCGCAGGCGGCGGCCAGGCGGCGGAAAACCCTCAAAACAATGATATTAAACCTGCAAACAACCGATGCCCTTCAAACCTGCAACAAACCAGTGATTACAGCAAACAAGCCAGTGCACAGAACAGTACGGTAGGGCACGGTGCCATACGGTATGGATTCGTACTGTACGGATCCGTACGGTATGGACTGTACCCTAAAAAATTTTCAATTTTTTTCAAAAAA
This sequence comes from Cunninghamia lanceolata, assembly GCA_027924645.1. Lineage (NCBI taxonomy): Eukaryota > Viridiplantae > Streptophyta > Pinopsida > Cupressales > Cupressaceae > Cunninghamia > Cunninghamia lanceolata. Next base: position 3,175,459 of record BSBN01001254.1, read on the forward strand.
TTTCGTCACCGAACATAGTCGAGTTTACTGTCAAAAAGCTCAGAAACAGCGTCCTGAGCACAAAAATGCAGTCTATTTTTGCTCAAAATGAAACCTGTAACAGTGTATCACCAAATCTTGACAAAAACTTTCTCAAAGAGGGTTAGAAAATGAAGATTCTGACAATAAAACCTTCAAAATTGACGATTGGATTCGATACCGGGCGTGCTAATGTAATCAGTGAAATCAGAATAAAGATAATAACTAATCTAATGCATAAATCAACACGATTATACCTTCATGAAGACCTCACAGATCCATGCGGGAAGGAGATACGCCTATGTAGAGCTCCTCAGATGTTTCCCTTGATTAGAATGACTAAATGTGGAGAATGTGGATTGCTCAAATGACTTCAACACAATGTAGATGAGATTAGATGATGGATTCGATGGGATTGAGACAAGATTTTGATAGAGGTTTGATAGGCTTAGGAGATTTGTGGAGTGATTTTGACAGAGTTCTGATGCATCCAAGTGGTCTCCTCAAATGGCTTAGAGAAGGTCCAATTTATAGAATTTTGGAGATGAGGATGGAGGGTGAGGATTCAGTTGACAAGATCAAGGGCTAGGAATAAAAGTGAATCTTTTATTCCTAGTGGATGAATTAAAAATTCCCATTTTGGGAAGAGTGGAGGAGTGGATGAATAAATAATTCATCTTTGGGGAGAGTGAAGGATAATGGGGGACAACTGAATATTAAATTCAGTTTAGTGGAGGATAGTGGGAGACATCTGAATTTTAAATTCAATGAGTGGATGAGTGTGGGGGACAAGTGAATTTTAATTCAGTTTAGTGGATGAGTGGGAGACAAGGTTAATTAAGTGTTATCTTAATTAACTTAAGCCTAGGTTAATCAGATAAATAGGATTTATCTAATTAACAGTGATTAGGGAAATGGATAAATCATCTAAATGAATATTAGGAATATTCGTTTAATTGATAGGATAGGGTTGTAAGGTTAAATGGATCAATTAGGTGAATTAATTGATCACCAGGGATATGCAGATTGGGGAAGTAGATGAGTGTAGAGGTACGGAAAATTGGTTTGCAGAGCAGTCCAATTTTAGGTGTCTACAAGATGTATGGAACTTGAACAAGCAGTTGTCATCTAAGTCTTGAGTTGCACAATTAGTGAACCTTGTCAAGTTCGGTAAGTTGAATTCTGAATTTTGGCCTAAGTTATGTATCGATTTGACAATAGTCAATTTGATGTCGTAAATCCTTTGCCTTGGTTTTTGTCAAAAGATCTAGAAGGGTTAGTCATCTATCGATGAGATGTAGATGATAGATACCAATTTTCTTGATAGAGTCATATTCTAGAAGTGAATATATATGTTTGGATAATTATCTCTTCTTTGGTAAATTTTGATGGAGATTCTATTATATAATGTCTTCTTCAGATATTTTGTTTATCTATTCTTGCAATATTATGAAACAGAGAAGGGAAGTTCAACCTCATTATCATATCTCTCTAAAGTGTGGAAATAATGTAGGGTATACGTTGTGTATGCTTCTTTATGAGGTAATATTTATATATATATTATTTAAGTTTATTATTTAAAAAATATATTTGAGATAAGTCAAAGACTTCATAGTGAAAGAGGTTTTGAGTTATTGTGTTATTACTGTTGTGTGGTACATGGTGTTTTGAGCTCCAACGAACACTCATTCATTTTAGGAGAGTGGTGTGCCTCATTGACCGAGTCATGAGTATATTTTATTACCCATTATCTCCATAATGTAAGCCATCATGGGAAACCATGATGAGGCTTTAATATTCAATGATGGAGTATAGTTATGGGGAGAAGTGTGTGTTTTATTTTGGTTATCGATGGAGCTCTTTGCATGCAGGAGGATAGTTTTATGTGGAAGCAGGAAGAAGATTAGAGATCAGACAGAGGAAGGTCGAAGCTTTGGAGCCTTGTGAATCTTTGATACACGCGTTCCTTATTTATTTTTGTATTTAGCTCACCAAGTATAGAATGCATTATTTTTTATCAGCCTCACCAAAGTATCTATTGATATGAAAGTTTGAATGCTAGTAATTTCTTTTACTCTATGTATATGTCGAGAAGTATATCTCACTATTGTGTAGTCAACAATGACTTAGATAATGATGTGTTCTCCTTAAGTATTAAGAGTTATTTAGCTTCATATAAGAGAATCCATAGACTTCCTATACTAGTATGTATCGATGTAATGTATACAGTATTTATACTTTCTTCTTTAGAACTTATTAACGTAGGATTACCTATCTTCGTGTTTTTCTTCGAAGACTTAGAATTTTGAATTATAGGGCTTAGAAGTTCCTTTGGTTAGGGAAACCTAATCTATAGTTGACTCTATGTTTTTTATTTATCAGTTGGTTTAATTCTACCTCTATGAAAGATGCGTTAGCCACATTTTTTATGTGCCTTGACAGTATTGAGTTAGTAAAGAGTCATGGTTATTTGTTAAATATAGATTATTGTTGATCTCATGCCATGTTATTTGAAATGTCTCTATATTATTTTGGCCAAATGATAGTATAGTTTGAGCAAGCCGAAGATCTCAGACAGTGCAATCGGTTTAAGACCGATTATCAACCAGTCAGTAAAGTTTGTTTTGTTCGTATGTCTTATAGACATATTGGATTGTGTTAGAATAAAAGATTAATAGCTTAGAGGATAAATCTTAGCTTCTAACAACGAGTTATTCTCAGTGATCTACCGATTCAAATATTAGAGAGTTATATAGAAGACAAGATGACTCCGATGTGTTTAAACTCTAGACTGTAGTCTAGTTAACCAAGTTGGTCATTCAAGAGTTTATCTTTTGCTAAGGATAGGAAAGGGAGCCTCTCTTATAAGTGATTAGAGGATTTGATATAATATCTTTATCTTTTAAACTCGTAGAAGTTTGTGATGGATCATAAACAAAGATTTTGGGAAAGATTATTTCTTCTCTAAAGAGTATTAGATGTTCGAGATATCATTAGAACATTTAAACTATAATTATTTAATATAAACCAATAGGTTTATTCAACCAAGTTGTATAATTCAATGATGTTCTATCATTCTCAATTACTAAACGATAATGATGATAGAGAGATGACCATTAGGTCAAGGACATCATTTCTTAGTTTTTCCTTTTTGAGATTAATTATATTCAATGGTTTATATATGCTTACTCTATTGTCTTTATGATATATTAAAGGAGATAACTTTGTCATCTATAAGAAAGGTGGAATCAATCTAATGACTATGTAGTCAAGATTCGATAAATGGACACCTATTATTACTATATTATGTTACTTTATGAATATTTGCTAATGCAAATTGTATTAAATCAGAAAGATGGAGGATTCCTAGAGATTGTTAAAAAGGGATTATGATTCTTAAATTTTAAAGTCATTTGATACTGGATAATATAGAGTGTTCTTTGGTCAACAAATGTTAGAGTTGAGAACCATAGACCTTGATATTAGTAATAATGACTAGAACACTTTGTTATATTGGATATATGTTAACCAAGTGTAGACTTTATCAAGAAAAGAGTAATGACAGAAAGTCATAAACCTTAATATATTATGGATATGCAATAAGGTACTCTTGAAGAAAATCTAGATGAGATATAGTTTCAAGTCAAATAGACTAGAAATTGGGAATAGATCAGACAAGTATGTTTAGAGATAATAGCCAAAATAAGGTTTGGTTGTAGGATGAGATAGTCTTCAAGTCAAGTCAGAGGTGTGTGAACATATGACTATGTTTATTATAAAAATCTATTTATATAGAAACTTTGGTAAAAGTGATGCATTTGTCTCTGCATGCATTAGTCAGCTCACAGTGTCTAGATGGCCTAACTAGTTAGTAAGATCATACTTAGCTAGAAGGCTATCTAGAGTCATATGGTCGATTAGTTTATGTAGGACACAACACTAGGATTCAGATGGCAAATTGTTAGATCCACATGTCTATTCTCTTCGTGAAGGGAAGGGCCACTTCCAAGAAGGAAGGTGTGTGGGGGACCGCTAGTCTGTGGTTGGAGGTGAAGCACTCAGATGAAGCTCTCCCTCTATAGTAGAAGACTCACCAAGATTTGAATGACAAATATCAAGATTCCAGAAAGAGTACTTTTTATACAATGTTTCATGTAATGATTATGATGTAAATTATGCTTTTTCCTAGAGCAATATATGTGTAAATGTAAAGTGAAATGTTTTCACTACAAGTTATCTTTGAATATATGGAATTTCAAGTTTGAAAGATATTTAGAAAAGATGTACTTTTTTTAATGATGTTTATAAAATGGTTTAAAAAAAAGATATTCCATTCTTTACTTTCAAAGTAAATGAGTGAGAAAATGTGAGTAATATGAGATAACATGTTACAAAGAGATACAAGTGTGCCTCCATTTGTGCCTTCATCCTCCACCTTTTTAGTCTCATGATCCTCTATAACTATCTATGGATTAGGTTCTTTAGGATTTGACTCATCATCAAATATTACCTCAATGTAATGAACTTGGCATTTGGCAAGGAATCTATGACCAAGTTCCCATGGATCTTTGCAATAAAAATAAATCTTATTCACTTTGAGTTCATTTTTAGTGGAGTCATCTATCCTCTTTGTGATATATGGTTGAGATATGGTCTTCTATGGAAATGCATGTGATCTCCCTTTCTAAAAAATTCCCCTTTTGTTGTAAAAAGGTAGGTGAATTGGATTGATATGGAAGTTTGATTTTTAGCATAGATGGCTCAAGTGTTAGAGCTCTTTTGATGGCTCCTTGTAGAGTAGAGGGTGCAAAAGCCTAAAAATACCTTTGAGGGGTTCAAAGAAACCCTCAACAAAGAGAAAAGTAATTCTCTTTTTAGAAATATTCGGTACCGTTATTGCAACATGATGAAATTATTCAACATAGGATTCCACTGAGTTTTGTTGTCTAATTCTTGTAAGCTCCCTGAAATATTCATCTTCCTCTTTCCATTCAAAGCAATCTAGAATCCTTTAACTGAATTCGTCAAAAGTTTGCACAAGGCTATTCCTTGTGTAATTAACCCATGGTGCCACCAATCATAAGCACCACCTTCTAAATGTAATGTGGTAGACAATATGACATCTTCCTCCTCGATAGGGCTTAGAGTGAAATAAGTTTATAATTTCTACAACTAGGCATGAGCAAAAATTTTGTTGCTACCATCAAATGTAGGGACATTTAGCTTACCAACCTTTTGTTACAGCACCTTATTTTCATCATTTTTATTACCATGTGAGATTCTTCCTGTTGTCACATAGAATTGTACCCTACTTGAAGAGACTCCAAGCATTCTAATGACACAATGGGAATGATCTCGAAGTGTGGGACATTGCGAACTTAGATCAGACCTCCAAAGTAGGTTAGTTCCTCATTCTAAGCCTAATTCTTAGAGGAATATATCTAAACCTAGCGCTAATATTGCAGGGGAAAAGGGGTAGAAGGAAACATAAATAGAAATTAGGTGATACACCAGGTTGAATAAAAGAAGCCTCACAGAACTGAGAAAATGCACAAAATGACTAGATACAACCAATAAACATACACAAATCAAGATGATTTTAATAGAGGCAAGAAGCAAGAGATGATTAGAAGGAATTAAACATTCACAAACACATCATTCTAAGATCACACAGAGTCAAAATAGCATGAAGAGGTAAAATAACCAGCATGTATTTAATCAAAAGGCAAGGTTACAGTAGAGGAATGCTCTGTTTGGAATTAGAAGCATAGATTACTAAATCTTCCAACAACCCCTGGCACATCTCATGTTTATGCATATATAGCATTTTGCATTTGACCTAAGTCAGTTACAATCAATTCTCCCCATGGGCTCTGTCAGAAAATATCATCGCCAAAAGGGACATCCACTTGCAAGAAGTTATGGAATAAAATATTTGGAACAAGGTAGGTGGAAGATATTTTGGGCCTTGAATGTGAGCAGCTCAATCATCTATCTTCAACAATGAATACATAAAATATCTGAAGCATGGCAGTTGAGAGATCTGACTTGTATTGATGGCGGATGGGACATATCGCCCCTTGACAAAGCTTTTACAACACTTTAAATCTCTGACCCTTTGAATTTTTGCATCCTCACTCACTGAGATCATCTGCACAATTGGGCTCTGTATCCGTATAATCGGCCGTTGAATTTTCCCTGTTTGACCAAACTTGCATTTTTGGCTTTTGAGTCGGCGACTGTCAATTTTATCCTTGCTGCCAAGAGAACCATTGTTTGTATGCATACAGACATACAAAAATGGATACACTGTAAAAAACCATGATGACGTCAGCATCTTATAGAACTTGGGCAAAGAATAGGCCTGGATGATGTCATCATGCTATTGGGTCCTTCAAATCCTTCGATTTTGCACTTATGCAATTTCTTCACTTTTTGCATTTTGCATATCAAATTGATTTGCATGTCTTTGAATCTCCCTTGTATATTCTTTTGTATGTGCAATTGTATATACAATACAATGGCCAACATACAAAAGTGGACCTTAACTTTTGCATCACCTTTTGTATATATGCCCTTGCCACGTGTCATCACTCCATTGATCGCTGAGATGAACCTGGGACCCACCAATGCATTCTCCTTATCAGCCATCGGAAAGACCTCAAACTGAGCCACCAATACGCATTGTCTCGTTGAAAATCCTTTGTGTGTGTCTTTGTACATCGCAATTGTATATAGGAGATACAATCACATGTACATACAACTGTGAAACTCAATGGATTATCAACCAGAATGGAACTTTAGAACAAGTCCGGCCTTGTATCCTTGCTTTTTTGCATATTGGCATATACATGCACTTCAACATACAACTGCGGACCCCAACTGAAGTCCGCCAAGTTTAATTTCGCAGTTGGGTCCGTATTGTATATCCTTGTTATATTTAACTTTTGTATATGCAATTGTATATAGGATTGTATATGGGATGATACAATCACATATACATACAATAGGTGGACCCCAACTCGAAATCTGCCACATTTGATTCTTCATTCGTGTCCAGATTGTATGTATTCCCTTCTGCATCACCTTTTGTATCTGTAAATGTACAATGCGAATATACATGCAAAGATGCATACAATCACCTGTACCTTTCTTAACCAAATTGCAGCCTCTTTCAGGTCCTGTATTGTATCTTAGGATGGTATATGCCATTGTATATAAGATTGTATGTACAAAGATACAATCGCATATACATACAAAAAATAGACACACCTTTTGTATCTCCCCCTTGTATATTGCCTTGTATATGCAATTGCATATACAAAGATAACTTGATACACATTCACTTTTGTATCCTGCCTTTTGTATCTAACTTTGCATCTTCCTTTGTATATACGATTCTATATGCGATACAACAGATATACATACAAAGGTACATACAAAAATGAGTAAGTATAAAACTAAGAATTATTTGCAATGGAAGGCACTTGAAGACAAAATATTTATGGGTTTTTTTGGGTTTTTGGCAAGGATTCTCCAGGCAAGATTTTGGGATTTTTGTAAGGTAGAGCATGGGTTTTTGAAGAATTTAATCTTTTTCTCCTTCTATTCAGGCTTTCTTTGATCGGATTTCTCTGATAGAAGGAGGGAAACAAAATATTTTATGGTCAAGCAAAATATGACAACACTTCCATTAGGATTTTTCTATCCAAGGATGTCCAAATAAATGACAAATGAAATTGTATTTTTAAAATATTTAGATTTACCTTGATATTCTAGAAACTTTTTGCCAATCTCCTTTGCAGGAGGGGCCTCTAGTTATTTGTCCTCTTTTTCCTTTTTCTACAAGAATATAGGCTTAAATGGCTTTGGTATTGAATTAACTGTAGATCTATAAATTGTAGATGTACTCCCTTCTCCTAGAGATGCATTGGGAGGATCTAGTGTTTTAGAGTTTTAGGAGAGCATCATTTGTGTCATTAGGGCTACCAATATATCTTGTTCTTGATTAATTCGAATCAAATTATCATGGAAGAGATATGTTCTTTCTTAATTTGCTAACCTATGCTTTCCTCTTCCTCCTTTTTCCATATATTCTCTTTTATCAAGATTGTGTGCTTGCAATGTCCTATGTTTCTTCTCTGATACCCTTCTCTTTCACTCAGAATCATCAACCATTTTATTAACCCTAGAAGTTGCCAAGATCAAAACTCTAGTACCACTGTAATGACCCAATCATGTATTTTTACAAATAATATCAGATCTAAATATACAGAAAAAATATAACATAAAATGCACTAGACTAACCTCCATATAATTTGCATTTTAAAGATTGTAACATAAAACATTGATTTTACAATAAACTATGTTATAAAAAAACTCAATGTTTGTACACAAAACAAAATGTCACCAAAATACTAAAGCTAATTTATATTGAAAGAATTTATAGAAAAATGCTATCATAAATTATAAATAATAACAATACAAATGATATTCATATCTACAAACAAAACTATATGTTGGAGCTCCTTCATAAATCTTGCAAACAAACTACTAAAAACTATACTAGAAACCAAACAATCTTTGAAGTGCAGATTACACCCTTTGTGTGATATTTCCCTCAAGAAATCAAAGGGGTTTCATTGTCTACTTTTGGCATCTAAGGGGTTTCGTCCTCAGATTGATGAATAAACATAAGTGCTCAAACAATCTCGATAGAGTTTTGATAAAAATGAGATGCTAAAATGAAGAAACCACTTGCATTAAATTGTAGATGTTGAAGGCCCAACTTGGGCATCCATATTCTAACAATCCTCTTTTCCATCAAATTATAATTAATATTATTTCTAAAATTATCATTTCTAAAGTGCACACCAAAAGATAAGTCATAGCCTCCATTTGATACCTACAAAAACAAAGATGGTGACTCCTCCATAAAAGCTTATCATAAAATATGCCAAAAATAGTGAGTTACATAAGGTCCATGAAGAGTCCCACAACTCATTGGAAGTTGAAATGGGTAGCTAGGCAAGGACATACTAGCTACAAAATTAAATAAGATGTACACAAAATATTCTAGGTACCTCAACTTGGTGAGGCCCTAACTCCTAGCTCGGTGGGTGAAAATCAAACTTCTTTGGTGCATTGGAAAGATCTCCAAAAGACCTATGCTGATAAACACAAATTTTCAAACAAATTAGACCCATAAATGCTTCAAAGACCTTCAAAACTGTAATTTATGAAAATGTAGGAAATACAAAAAAATTAAATATTAAATTGAAATTATTTCCCTGTCACTTTCCCTAATCCCATGGGAATATGAAATAGGCTTTTGGGTCCCTAAATTATATTATTAGAAAGGGTACATTACATAGAGGAGAGAAGGAGGAGAATTATGGCTAGTGAGTGCTTACTAGTATTAAGATAGGATATTATAGAGGCCATAGTGTTTGACAAAATAAGGAAAAGGGAAAATGATATTAATTGAGATTTTTCAAAGTGAAGAGGAGGCTAAAATTTGTTTCTAGATCTATAAACTCTTACTATGTGGGTAGTAGCCCTGTCTCATAGTAATATCATTGTTAGTGTAGGTTTTTATTTTCCTGGTGGGTTAGTTATTTTGAACCCTATTTCCTAGGTTTTTCCTACACTTTTATTAAGCTTGCTTAGGTTAAATAAAGTGAGTTTAATTAGTGAGTGGGTGATTTGAGGTTTCAACATCCTACAAGAGAGGTGACATTTGCTATCTTGGGAAGATGCTCTTGTTATCTTTAGCTTGTATGGTGGCCTCTCCCTATTGGTCAATGTTTCCACCTCTCCCCTCTCTCTGGTCTATATAAACTCACTACCTAGCTTGTATTTTGAACTTCTTGAATGCATTGTCTAGTTACTCTGCTATTCTTTGAAGCTTTGAGCTCTTAATACAATTTTGTCACATCAACATTTGCATATCTCTAGAAATTGTTGGTTTTCTTTTGCTTTGCATTTTCCAATTTATGTAGCTTAGAATCTCTCTCATAAAGTTCTTGGTTTTACATCATGTTCAAGATTTCTAACATGGTATCAAAGCTGATGTTTTGAGGGTTTTAAGTTCATAGATTCTTGATTGAGAGAGTGAGTTCTTGTGAATCCCATATGCTCTTCTCTTGTGTTTTTTAACGATCTGGAGAATCAAAAAGGATTTAACAAGATCCATTAACCCCTTTTACTTTGCATGTGTGTTTTGTGAGATTTGGGTGATTGCAACATTTTTGGTTATACTGGCAGCATTTCTAGTTGTTCCACTTGTCTAGGAGGCCTGAGAAAGTCAGAATTGGCTTTTGTTTCATTCAATTTGGAGATTGTTTGACACAGTTGTGGAACGAGGTTTTAAGCTTGGATCTAAAACTCAGTTTCTGTTCAGAGCACTTTCAAAACAAATAGACCTCTCCATTGTATCTAGGAGGCCTCACAGATAAATTTTGACATATTACATGCCCAGGTTCGGTGCTGGGAGTCAGAAAGCCAAATGTTTTTTTACTGGAAGACCATTTCAGCCCCCCAACACGTAGATTGAGGCCTGTTTTTGTAATCTGCATTTTAAAAATATAAAGTTTTTTATTTTTCTTGCAAAATTCACAGGTTTTATTTTTTAAATTAATTTTTTTCAAAAGATTTTAAAAAATAGAGGTACCAAGGGTAACTGTGCAAGCATAGGCCCCTATATCTGGTACATCCTCTATTCTCTCTCTATTATGAGGGGCCTTCTTTTCTCTTTGGAGGGGGAATTCATTGTACATGGGTACCTCATTAGGCTTGATTTGTTGGGACCCATATTTTCACCCACCTAAGCTATGCTTAAGGGGGGGTGTTAGTATAGGTTTTTATTTTCCTAGTGGGTTAGCTATTTTCCCTATTTCCTAGGTTTTTCCTACACTTTTATTAATCTTTCTTAGGTTAAATAAAGTGAGTTTAATTAGTGAGTGGGTGATTTGAGGTGTCGACATTCTATAAGAGGTGGCATTTGCTATCTTGGGAAGATGCTCTTACTATCTTTAGCCTGTATGGTGGCCTCTCCCTATTGGTCGGTGTTGCCAACTCTCCCCTCTTTGGTCTATATAAACTCACTACCTAGCTTATATTTTGAACATCTTGAATGCATTGTCTAGTTACTCTATCATTCTTTGAAGCTTTGATCTCTTAATGCAATTTTGTCACATCGACATTTACATATCTCTTAAAATCATTGGTTTGCTTTTGCTTTGCATTTTCTAGTTTATGTAGCTTAAAATCTCTCTCATAAAGTTCTTGGTTTTACATCTTGTTCAAGATTTCTAACATGGTATCAAAGTTGTTGTTTTGAGAGTTTTAAGTTCATAGATTCTTGATTGAGAGAGTGAGTTTTGTGTGAGTTCTTGTGAATCCTGTATGCTCTTCTCTTGCATTTTTTAACGATCTAGAGAATCAAAAAGGATTTAACAAGACCCTTTAACCCCTTTTACTTTGCATGTGTGTTTTGTGAGATCTGGATGATTGCAGCATTTTTTATTATACTGGCAGCATTTCTAGTTGTTCCAACATGTCTAGGAGGTCGAGAAAGTTAAAATTGGCTTTCATTTCATGCGACTTGGAGATCGTTTGACACAGTTGTGGAATGAGGTTTTAAGCTCGGATCTAAAACTTAGTTTCGGTTCGGAGCACTTTTAGACCAAATAGACCTCTCCATTGCGTCTAGGAGGCCTTGTAGATAAATTTTGACATATTACATGCCCAGTTTCGGTGCCAGGAGTCAGAGAGGAAAATGTTTTTTATACCGGAAGGCCATTTCAGCCTCCTAGCACGCAGATTGAGGCTTGTTTTTGTAATCTACATTTTTAAAAAAATTATAAAAATTATAAAGTTTTTATTTTTCTTGCAAAAATCACAAGTTTTATTTTTTAAATTATTTTTTTTTCAAAAAAATAAAAAAAATTAAGGTATCAGGGGTACTTGCACAAGTGCAGGCCCCTATACTTGGTACACCCTTCTTTGTTATCTCTCTCTATTATGAGGGGCTTCTTCTCTTTGGAGGGGGGATTCATTGTACATGGGTACCTCATTAGGCTTGCTTTGTCAGGACCCATATTTTCACTCACCTAAGTTATGCTTAAGGGGGTGTTAGTGAAGGTTTTTATTTTCCTTGTGGGTTAGTTATTGTCCCTATTTCCTAGGTTTTTCCTACACTTTTATTAAGCTTGCTTAGGTTAAATAAAGTGAGTTTAATTAGTGAGTGGGTGATTTGAGGTGTCAGCATCCTACAAGGGAGGTGACATTTGTTATCTTGGGAAGATGCTCTTGCTATCTTTAGCCTGTTTGATGGCCTCTCCCTATTGGTCGGTTTTGTCACCTCTCCCATCTCTTTGGTCTATATAAACTCACCACCTAGCTTGTATTTTGAACATCTTAAATGCATTGTCTAGTTACTCTGCCACTTGTTGAAGCTTTGAGCTCTTAATGCAATTCTGTCACATCGACATTTGCATATCTCTCATAATCATTGGTTTGCTTTTGCTTTACATTTTCTAGTTTATGTAGCTTAGAATCTCTCTCATAAAGTTCTTGGTTTTACATCTTGTTCAAGATTTCTAATAACCATTAGTATTCATGTTCCTTAGCAATTGGTAGGCCAACTACTAATTAAGAGAGTGGGTGAGGTACTAGAAATAGAGACATCAACTTTGGCAATTCATACTTCTCAAATTTGACATTCCACTACAAAAAGAATGTAAGAGGACTACAATAAAAGTGATCAAGAAAACTTGTACATGAAGCATAAACTAAATAAGATCAGATACACGAATGAATTATTATAAGAGTAATTACAAGTTGCATTATCAAAATCTTCATCTTCAAATCATTTACCACAAATAGTGGCTCCTTCTATAAATAAATTAGAAATGGAAAGGTGAATAAGTGAACTAGAATTATTATTGAAAAGATCATAGGAAAGACAAGGAGAATCCAATGAGAAGAAAAGGACATACAAGGCCAAAATTAAATAAATAATTAGTGGAATCTTCCATTCCAAAATATAAGATATCACTAGGATATGCAATGAGTTATGGGAATATAATTTTTACATTAGCAAAACATCTCACAAGTGAGATCAAATAGAATAAGGGATACTAATTATAAAGAACAAGTGGATACCTCGAATAATTAGGTCTGAATATACTTAGACCACCATTGATTTCCCCAAAATTTTGGTAGCAAATGACGTGTGTAGTCTCCTTTTTAGCACTACAATATATGTTGAGAAATTGTAGAATGACTTAGGAAAACTAGGATGAGTTCCAAAGTTTTGTTGTATCCGAACTACTTTCCATAAAGAATAATTATGGGAGTGTTAGGGATTTGAAAGCTTAGGAGTTTAAAGCATTGTCATTCCTTTTTGCAAACCCCTTACTTCAAGATGAACATTTGGATTCTATTTTTATTAATCACAAGCTTGATAAAGTTTTGATGTTAGAAACCAAGGCCAACTCACTTGTAAAAAATAAAAAATAATGCTTAACACTAGATGGGAAAACAATATGGAAAATGCTAATATGATTGTTAATGTAGATCTTCCAAGTGATCAAGAATGGGGATCATTCGAATAGTACATAACTTTGACTTATTCATAGTTTTGTTTATTCTTCCAAGGATAAATTCTTGTATTCAACAAAATTTGAATAGAATGAAAGATAAGCAATAAATTGATTACCTTTTTACCCAAACTTAGTTGAATATCTCGAACGATGTATGTGTAGTTTTTTTATCGATGAATGTAGATGCTCAGATGTTGATTTCCCACAATCGCATCATAACCTAGATGAGAGATGATGAAAGGTATTGTGAAAACGGTTCGATAGAGTAAGGATGCTCAAAACTCAAATGATGATCTCAAATGGCTTGTGAGAAGACATATTTATAGGCAAGGCTAACTAGGGTTTGTGGAGGGAAGAAGATTTGATAAGATTCAATAAGGATTGGATTTGATTTGATTTTTGCTTTATTAGACAAAAGAGGAAATAAAACAAGATGAGATAAGATTTAGAAAGATAGAAAGAGATTTGATTTTTTGCTTTAAAGGAAATAAATCCTAAAAAGATGAGAGGAATAAATCGATAAATTATCTAATTAAATAAATTAATTAGATATGCATGAGTTATATTTTTAGAAGGAAAGCAAGATGATTTTAGGATTTTATTAATTAAATAAATATTTAATTTATTTAATTAATTTGGATTGTGATGGGAGATGATGTAGAAAGATAATTAAATAAATAAAATTTATTTAAAGGAGAAATAGATAAGTGACTAATTAAATAATTAAAATAATTATTTAACTAGAGAGGATTAATGGTCATGAATAATTAAATAAATAATTAAAATTTATTTAATTATAAAAGATAGGATAAATGGATAAAAAAGGGAAAAAATGAAAATTAGTTAAATAAATAAGATTTATTTAACCAATTAGGTGAATGATACAAGTACCTAGGGCAAGACGTGCTAGTGACAAGGTGTTGGACATTTTTAGGTGTCCACATTTTGCTCCTCGTTAAGATGATGTTGCGAGATGATGAAATCTGTGTCGAGTAACATCATTTCAAAGAAGCTAAGGTATGGATAGAAGAAAAAGATGGTAATGGAAAGATAGGATGAGGATGCCCCCTCGAGAGGATAGGCAGTTGGACAAACACAGTAAGGCTCTTGACATGAAAGGGATTGGTCAAGGATGAAATGAATAGAAGAAATGAATGAGATGTTATGCTGCAATGAATGTGAGCAATCATGATGTTTGATATAGCACTAGATGTTATGCACTAGGGTATAAGGACCAAGGTGACGATGTGTCTCGTGCCCCAACGTAATACAACCTTGTCTAGACATATGAGGAAGAAAACTTAGAGCATTAAAGTTCTAATGCACAAAAGGTATGATATGACCTTAGATGCAAAGGATAATGCAAAACACTATTCCAACATACACAAGATATGAATATTAGCTGGAATGATTTGGATTTGATGCAAATGCAAGATAAAAAGATAACACAAAAGCAAGAAAGCAAGCATGCACAAATGATTTAAAAACAAACAAGGTATTGCCCCTGTCAAGTAGTAAACCAAAGATTAATTGTTGATTGATTGATGATGATAGTGTTGTCATGGCGGGGAATGATATATCCCTAGATCAACACAAGGATGCAGGAATGATATATGCCATTGATGATGATGATTGATTGATTGATTGATTTGGTTTATGACAAGATTAGGATCAAGACCAAGGCTGTGATTGGATAATTTGACAAGATTGGTTAACTTGATTGGTATGGATAAAGGGTGGACTTGCATTTGGATCTATTGCTTGGATTGAGATTGGTTGGAAGAAATGATGGATTGATGAGGATAGATGATGGAAGAAAGAGAAGATGGTAGGGGATGGAAGAATGAATCACTAGTACTTGCGCACTGGATACTTCCTTTGTATTCCAGACTGCCTACATACCCGTATCCATAGGATCAAAGCACCACACAATGATGATGAGACATGATGAATATCTAGTTCTGAGTGATTATTGATGAAATGGGAGATGGATGAATGAAAAAAGGTGAGATGGATGATGAGGATAATGAGGGGGGAGATCATCTTGTCCCTGAATTTGGGTACCTTCTTCGTACTCTAGACTGCCTACATACCCATATCCATGAGATCAAGGCACTTAACGATAGAGATGAGATGTAGTTCTGATAGTGTTTTATTGATGATGATGGTGAATGTTGATGAATTGATTGGATTGATGGGATTTGAGTGATGTGATCTTGACTGATAGATTGACTTGATTTGATGATTTGATTGGATTTTTTTTATGGATATTTGATTTTTTTGTATTTGGGGAATATTTTGATTTTTTTGTAAATTTTTCAAGACATTTTTATGATGTTTTGGATTTTTTTCAGGACATTTTATGATGTTTTTGGATTTTTTCAGGATGTTTTATGATGTTTTTGGATTTTTTCAGGATGTTTTATGATGTTTTTGGTATTTTTTCAGGACAGTTTATGATGTTTTTGGTATTTTTTCAGGACATTTTATGATGTTTTGGGTACTTTTTTAGGACGTTTTATCATGTTTTTTGGATTTTTCAGGACATTTTATGATGTTTTTAGATTTTTTCAGGACATTTTATGATGTTTTTAGATTTTTTCAAGATGTTTTATGATGTTTTTGGATTTTTTCAGGACGTTTTAAGATGTTTTTGGATTTTTTTTAGGACGTTTTATGATGTTTTTGGATTTTTTCAGGATGTTTTAAAATGTTTTTGGATTTTTTCAGGACTTTTTGAAAAAATTTTGGGATGTCAAAGGATTTACAATTTGGTTAGCCTTTGTGCTAGATACCATTGATAAGGGAAAACCAAGTCTAGGTGCAAGGCTAATGTAGGATTGGATGGATGAAAGGATGGACGATAGGATAAGGGATAGAACACTCATGATAGATGGATAGATAAAAGGATAGGCTATAATGGATGGATGCATGCATAAGAGAAAGGATGTGATCTCAAAAGGCTATGTCGCATAGGAATAACATGCCCCATTCTAGGTACAATACTTAGGATTTTCATGACAAGGCTCATGACGATAGGATAGTGATAGGAGTGGATGAAAAGGATGAGGTATATCAAGAGATATCCAAGGCGTGTTTTAATATTTTTCCCCTAATCTTTATGAAGATCAAAATGAGGAAGGGAGGATGAATGGATTCAATGGGATAGGTGAATGTATGTGGAATGGATAAGGATGATAGGATAGGATATGATAGGATGGAAAATGATAAGTTGGAAAATGATAGGAGGATGAGACAACGTGCCCCTAAGTATAGGTGACATAGAAGATCAATTTACACATGACGCCTGTTTTCCAAGTTTTCATCATCCAAGGCGCCTGTTTACTAGGTTTTCACCGTTGGACTAAATGATTTCTCTTTACTTTTTTTTATTGATTTTTTTTTCTTTTTTGACTTTTTTGACTTTTTGGATTGGATAGGCTGGATATGGACACGAGGGACTCAAGTGTCTAGTGCCATGAAAGGTGATAGTCACATTGGAGATAGGTGTTATTGCATGGACCATGTCAAGTGTGCTCATAGATGTTGGTAGGGGAGATTGCATGAAAGAGAGATAAATTAGGTAGATAGCGAATTATGATGCAAATGATAGTGGATTATGATGTGGATTATGTAGGGGTGAAAGTGGATTATGATGTGGATTACAGTGGACTTATGCAAAAGCATGGACCATAGGAAGGTGATAGGGGAGATATGTAGGATAATGAGTGAATGATGGAGTGATGGAGGTTGTTGGCAAGAGACACTATATGGATTCATGGTTGTTGTCATTGATGGCAACAAAGGTCATCCCACATATCTGCAAGTCATGATATGTCTCTACCGGAAGTCAGATTGAAGATTGTTGTGGTCCGGTGAACAAGAACAGAGCATGTGGCAAGGTCCGACAGATTGGTCCGGATCTCTCAGAGGAAGTGTCTTGGTGCAGTGCGGATCTGGGGAAGTCAAGAGGACTATCTTGAGTGGTATATTCCAAGGATTTAGCCTCCGGAGTTGGACAAGGAAAAAGATATGAATAGTTGAGTACCGGATTCCTGAGAGACAGTGAAAACAGAGGAAGAACTGACTGACAGAGTATCAGACTACTTTCCGGATGTGTTACAGATGATGATAAAGGTTGCGGAGGCATGAATCATGTTTGGCCGACATAATTGATGATATCTACAAGTATATGCTTGATCCGCATTGCTTGGTGAGCAAGGATTCAGCCGACAGAACTAAGTTTGTAAGAAACTAGACTGTTCCGGATGCCGACTAGAAAAGTGATGAAATTACTTGTGCGGATATATATAGAGGATGGATTTAGTTGTAAAGTGTGTGAAATGTGTGAAAGGATATGCGAACAAGTCCAGAGTAGAGCAGAAGTAGCAAGAAAGATCCGGTATGTGAAAGGATAGCAGACTAAAGAACAGAGGAAAGATGAAGTGCAGCAGATCAGTATACTGAACCTAACCGGAACTGAACTCCAGCATATGCAGATGCTTCCAATCAGTTCAAGACTGTGATTCTTATCACTTTGTAAGACAGTGTGTCTTCTTGTAGGCAGTGAGCCTCTTGTGAGCAGTGTGCTCGGGCAGTGAGCCCTAATTGGCAAGTGCCATTTTTGTAATTTCCTATTCTTCTAACAGAGAATAATTCTTGGGTTAATCACCCCGTGGTTTTCTCCCTTAACAGGGTTTCCACGTCAAAAATACTGTGTCATGTGTTTCTTATTTCATGGTTAATGTTTTGTGTTTGATTTTATGCTGCTTCAATTAAAAGGAAAGTTCAATAAGGGAAATAATTAGGATAACTGATTCACCCCCCCCTCTCAGTTATCAACAATTGGTATCAGAGCCAAGTTCCTCCTAATAGAGCCTAACAGCTTGAGGAAGATCTGGGATTTCAAATGGATGCATATGGTTTAAAGGAGCAACTCAAGACTGCCCTTGAGGATCTTGAACAGTCAAATTCTGAAGTCAGTGAATTAAGAGAAAGACTCAAACAGGCTGATGAATTCATGAGGGAATTAAAAGACAAATTAAGTCTCTCTATGAAAAAGAGAAAGGAGCTGCTCCAACAGTTGGCAAGACAAAGTGAAGAAAGCAATACAAATGAAGAATTGACTGAGCAAACCAAGTTATGTGAAAAGTTATCAAAAGAAGTCATTATGTTAAGACATGAAATGGAATCAGGAACTATAAAGTTCACTCAAGAGATTGAAGAAAAAAGAAAGGCTGAAGACAATCTAAGACAATCTCTTAAGGAAAAATCAGAAGAATGCCACCAGATGGACAGGATTATCAGACATCTTGAATCTGATCTTGAAGATGCCAAAGATAATGAAGAAAAACTTGAGGATCAAATTACCTCTCTCAAAAGAGATCTTCAAACAACAAATGAATATAAAGAGAAATTCAAGATAAGTTCTGCTCAACTTGAAGTTCTTCTTGGAAGTCAAAAGAGGACTGATGACAAGTATGGTTTGGGATATGAGAAAGGAGAAAGCTCCGGATCCGGTCAGAGGAATCTTGGATCAGAAAATCCAAGGAGCAGGCCTAGAAGACCTCCGGTAAGACAGCCAAATGCTCAAAAATATCCATCCTTCAATGGATACTGCCACAGCTGCAACCATTTTGGTCACAAAGCTAATCAGTGCAGAATGAGAATGAATCAGATTAATTCATCCTTCTCCAGACAGTGCTTCAACTGCAAAAGGTATGGACACAAATCCCATGAATGCAGAATTATGCAAGTAAACAAATCATTCAAAGGTAGATGCTTTACATGCAATAGAGTAGGTCATATGGCTAATCAATGCAGATCAAGGGGATATCAGTCAAATATGCAAAGAAATGTTATTTGCCAAATCTGCAATAGGTCCGGTCATAATGCTAAAGTCTGCAGAAACAAGAATCAGGACAAAAGAGGTCCGGTGTATAATCAGAATCAAGACAAGGGTAAACAAAAGATGAATGCGGATGAAGTTAGGAATCAGATGAGCAAGATTTGGGTGAAGAAAAGCTCAGAGAATGTAGAGGTTGGATCCGCACCAGATTCTGGTGCTGATATTTCTTCCGGAAATTAAAAAGTGAGCTCAGGCTCAGGGGGAGACTCAAAGAAGATTCTGTTCCCCCAGCCAAACAAGTTGTGCCGGATGTGGCACAAGATGCGGATTAAAGGGTTTGTAGATATAAGTCCTGAGATACTTCAGTCAAGTTTTCAGAGGTCCGCATGGAGTTATGAAGAAGCTGTGTTCGATTAAGTTAGACCTGTTCAGGGAGGTGCTCCGGTATGATAAAGGATTACAAAAAGGTCCGGAGAGATCCGGAAGTGCACGATCTTGTCTTGCGGATTGGACAGAGTGTTTGGGATGTTCTTGTAATATGTTACCCAGATTTATTCATGATTTAAAGATCCAGATGATATTCAGTGATCAGGACTAATCCGGGATACTCCAAGCTGTCCAGACATGGTAAACCGGAATAATGCAGGTGAAGCATTTATTGCAGACAGATATTAGGGTTTGCGGAGCAATATAAGGGATTTCTCAAAAGTTATCTGCTCATTCTACACTTGAGAAGAAGCGAATAGTGGAGCTCTGCAACAAGGTTCATCAAGCACACCAAGGATCTCCTGCCGAAGCTATTGCATAAAGAAATCAATCCAACCACTCCGTGCAAACCGAAGGCGCATAAGGTATTCTTCGTTTTTCATTGCCTCACTGCAAATCTTTGAAGAATGGCTACTCCAAACATAGTTAAGATCTCTGATAGACCTCGCCCCTCATTCAAGAAACATCCCTACAAATCATTGGAGGTAGATCCACTAGGAGCCTTCTCTAGTGTTCCCCACGGAGTCTTACATACTGAAGATATTAGGGTTTACATACACGCAAACATTGAGGAATTTGGGGAATTCAAATTAAGAGACCTCTATCACAAGCAACTGATAGACAATGCTTTTGAGCTCAAACCAGAGTATAAGGGTATCCAGAAGAAACAATTTGAGCAATTCATTCATTTCCCTAGCTTTGAAGAAGATGAATGGGTCCGGTATGTACTGAGCAGGATGCATGACAACTTCCTTTGGCTAGATAGACCCTGTAAGATCACAAAAGAAGCAATTAGAGCAGTAACTGGTCTATACTCTTCCGGGGGGGTACCTATCCTCAAATCTGTCAAGAACAACGTTGTAACTGAGGCCACCGGATCAAAATATGATAAGAGGGCAATGACCATTGAAGATATTTCGGATCCGGATATCAAATATGCATCAATGATAATAGGATACAAGATCTATCACTCCAGCAGGGAGAATTCTGTATCCGGAACTGCAATATACACAGCATATGAAATGCTAAGAAAGAATGCAGATTATGATCTTTGTGAACTACTACTAAGCCAATTAATGGAAAACATACAGAAAATCAAGAAGGATAAGAAGAATTCCTTTAAGTATGGTACTCTGATTGTATGTCTATTCTTCTACTTCATGAATGAGCTACCCGGAACAAATGGATGGGTATGGCAAAATGACAAACCTGTTGCAGTCCAGATAAGAGACTACTTGCATGGACTTGGGGATGCAAAAGCGAGAAATTCAGCTCTATGGGGTTACTTCAAAAACTTTCAGAGCATGATGCAAGCAAGAGAGAGAATTCCTCAATCTCTCATTGAGAAATACAAGGACTCAGTGTGCTTTATGGTTGACACTGATCAGTGCCTGATGGAGGCAGTGGAGCCAAGGACTGTCTGGATCATGCCCATGGGGTATGAAGTTGATGAACAGATAGTGGAGCTGCATGTTCAACACATGCTAAGTCAGCCCAAAGATCCTAAGGCAGAAAGGTTTGGAACCTTTGAGGAGCTGAGTATAAAGTTACATGTAGAACTCAGGGAACCTGAGATCAAAAGAAAAGTGAGAAAAGAAGTAGAGCACATTGCTCAAGGTCTTGGAATTTCAAAGGAGGCACTTGATGCCAGCCGGGAAAAGAGAAGGAAGGCCGAGGAAGAAGAGAAAAGCAAAGAAAGTGCTCCGGTTGGAGCTCCCACCCGGACCAGATCAACAAAGAGATCTGCACCTCCTTCAACCAAAAGTTCAAAACCGGAAGTCCAGGCATCCGGTAAGAGATCAAAGGCAAAAGCCACAAGGGCTTATGGAAGCCAAAAGGATGAAGAGGAAACAGAATCAGATGAGGGAGTAAGAGAAGTAAAGAAACAGAAAAAGAAAGGATCCGGTAAGCCCTCCACAGGACAAGACAAGGAGGAAATGGCAGAGGTAACTGTTGAAAAGCCCACTCTGTCACTAGAGAGCATAATCAAGTCGGTCACGGTGGATGGAAACCTTCAACCAATGACTGAATCCTATGATGACTTCAGTGAGGCAGACCAAAAGACTCTGCAGGAGGCCACAGTGAAATATCTTAACATATATAATAAGGCTTTCATTGAAATAATATCTCTTATTCCTAAAAGCCTAGAAAAGGAAATGGAAGTGAGGAAAAATAATGCTCATGCTAAAGATCTTGAGATCCGGGAGCAGATAGCTATTCAGCTATATCCTCAAATTGATCCCAAAACAATGAACATTATCTTCAAGGACTGTAAAGATGAGTTCAGAAGCAAAGCCAGGATGAATCAACTCATGCTTGGTGAGACTGACAAAGTGGCCCAAGAAACAGAAGAGATCCTCCGGAAGGCCTTCAAAAGGTTCAATCTTCCTGTTGTAGAGGACTTAGGTGCAGAAACAGCTGCTGATTTGGAATCTTCTGTTCCGGAAGAAGTAAGCCCTGAACAGACAAGTGAGGACTTGGGACCCTCTGCTCAAGAAGAAGTAGCCCATGAACAAGTTAGCATCTCTCCTCCGGTTTCCCCTACAGTCTCCGGATCCAAAGAAGAAGAGCAATTGCAGGAGAAGGAAGCAGTGGTGACAGACAAAGAGGTTGACAGTTCTAAGACTGCAGAAGAAAAGAAACATCTGTCTCCGGCAAGAGACACTGCACAAACTGTTCAACAATTTTTGAGCAAAGAAACTCTAGAGATTGACGAACCGGAGCTTCTAAAAGGTCCATTTGATTTTGACTCTCTCTCTCCGGTACAAACAATGAAGATAGCTTCATTTGCAAATGCCAAGGCAAATGAAAAGCTCCTGAAGTCTCATATGGAAGACTGTGAGTTGATAGAGGCTGCTTCCGGAGTACTTGTAAAGATCATGCCATCAATCCAGATAGATCTGACAGCCTCCACTTCCGGTAATCTAAAAACCTTAGTCAGCAGTATTGATACACATTTTAATTCTCTAGAAAAATCAGCTGAAGAAAAGGTCCGGAAGGAATTTTTGGATAAGAGATTTTCTGAAATATTAGAATTAATCTCTAAGGATAGGAAGATTGTAAGCATTGGAATAAAGAGCTTAGAAAATGCTCTTAAGGATGGCGGTGACATCTACAAATTTTGTATATCTTGGTCAAAGGCAACAGCAGCAATTGACAAGAAAATAAAAGAGGAACAGGACAAGCTTCAAAGCTTATCTCAAAGTTTTGATCCTCTCTCTTCCTCTATAATAAATCAAGAATGTCAGACTATTGCAGTCTTGAATGAAATAAAGAATCTTGAGAAGGAGAGGAAGAACATTACCAACCGGATGGGAGAACTTAGAAGGATTATAGTCCCTAAGTTGGAAACTATGCATGAGGCCATCAGTGATGCCCAGACCACCGCCCATACAAAAGATCCGACAGATCTCAGGCGGGCAGAAGCTTTTGCATTTTTGTTGAGTGGTCACATTTCAATCTTGGACAGAATGAAGCTAAGTTGGGCTACTGAAATGGTTCAACTGCAGACATCCTTTGCAGACATTCTGCAGTATATGTGAGTATGTAAATATGCGGCTATATATAGAAAATTTTTGAAAATTTTGGTGTGCGGACCCTACCCTTTGCCATTGATGTCAAAGGGGGAGTGAGGAGCAGTGAAAAATGAGGAATCCAACTCAGGGGGAGTTCCGGAAATTGTATATAAAGACAGAGCATCAGCAAAGGGGGAGCATAGTGTAAACACTTAGTCATTTTTCACTAAGTGTTGCCATCAATGCCAAAGGGGGAGATTGTTGGCAAGAGACACTATATGGATTCATGGTTGTTGTCATTGATGGCAACAAAGGTCATCCCACATATCCGCAAGTCATGATATGTCTCTACCAGAAGTCAGATTGAAGATTGTTGTGGTCCGGTGAACAAGAACAGAGCATGTGGCAAGGTCCGACAGATTGGTCCGGATCTCTCAGAGGAAGTGTCTTGGTGCAGTGCGGATCTGGGGAAGTCAAGAGGACTATCTTGAGTGGTATATTCCAAGGATTTAGCCTCCGGAGTTGGACAAGGAAAAAGATATGAATAGTTGAGTACCGGATTCCTGAGAGACAGTGAAAACAGAGGAAGAACTGACTGACAGAGTATCAGACTACTTTCCGGATGTGTTACAGATGATGATAAAGGTTGCGGAGGCATGAATCATGTTTGGCCGACATAATTGATGATATCTACAAGTATATGCTTGATCCGCATTGCTTGGTGAGCAAGGATTCAGCCGACAGAACTAAGTTTGTAAGAAACTAGACTGTTCCGGATGCCGACTAGAAAAGTGATGAAATTACTTGTGCGGATATATATAGAGGATGGATTTAGTTGTAAAGTGTGTGAAATGTGTGAAAGGATATGCGAACAAGTCCAGAGTAGAGCAGAAGTAGCAAGAAAGATCCGGTATGTGAAAGGATAGCAGACTAAAGAACAGAGGAAAGATGAAGTGCAGCAGATCAGTATACTGAACCTAACCGGAACTGAACTCCAGCATATGCAGATGCTTCCAATCAGTTCAAGACTGTGATTCTTATCACTTTGTAAGACAGTGTGTCTTCTTGTAGGCAGTGAGCCTCTTGTGAGCAGTGTGCTCGGGCAGTGAGCCCTAATTGGCAAGTGCCATTTTTGTAATTTCCTATTCTTCTAACAGAGAATAATTCTTGGGTTAATCACCTCGTGGTTTTCTCCCTTAACAGGGTTTCCACGTCAAAAATACTGTGTCATGTGTTTCTTATTTCATGGTTAATGTTTTGTGTTTGATTTTATGCTGCTTCAATTAAAAGGAAAGTTCAATAAGGGAAATAATTAGGATAACTGATTCACCCCCCCCTCTCAGTTATCAACAGGAGGTATGGAAAGGAATCATGACCAACGGCTACACACACCGTGTTAAACATGAAAGCTTTTGATTGGATGGTGTTGTAGGAAGCAATGGTGATGTTTGCTTAGGAGATGGATGATTTAGGACTTTTGGAACCCACATGGACTTAGTATTTTTCTAATTTTTACTTTTGATGTGGGATGTTTGAAATATTTGAATGGAATGGCATTTTTGAATGGAGGGGGATGGTTGGGATTTTTGAGAGGTGGATCCCTCATTTGACTTGATTGATTTTTGTTTAGGGACCCATATCATTTTAGTTTTTGACTTTGCTTTTGGAGGTATGGGCTTGGATGGATTTTTGAATGTACCTTGCTTTGAATTTTTGGATTGATTTCCTATGGCTTTAGGACCCTTAGGATTTGTGGCTTTTTGAATGGAGGCATCCAAATGTTTAGTTTTGAATCCCATGTGGTGGATGAAATGAGTGGAAGCTCTGTGTTTATACAATGCATGCATTTGTTGGTCATGATTAGGATATTTAGGGTATTTATGAATGATTGGGTAAGGGGGAGTTGGAAGGAGTGGAGGTAAAGTGGATGGTGGAAGGTGAATGGTCACATGCTTTTGACATTTGTAGGATGAGGGAGGTGGAATGGCAATGCATGTTTTAGGAATATGATGGGGTTTATGATGGAAGGAAGTGTATTTAGGAAGTGTGGAGGAAGTACCAACATTGTTAGATTGTTGACCTTGGGGTGTGTATCCAAGGCCAAATGAGCGAGGAGGGACCTTGACATGGATTGGCTCCAAAATGCCTTGTTCATGTAGGCCTAAACCTTTGCCTTGGTAGTGCATGTTTTGGAGCATGGGATTGACTATAGGACTAGGTGTATTTTGGACACTAGACTTGAGTTGATTATTGGATGGAGAAGGTAAAGTGGATAATGGTTGTTGGTGTTCTAAGGAGGAACACTCATGAATGAATGTGGATAGACTAGTAGGATATGGTGGATTTGAAATGGGATTAATGGTGGATGTGGAAGGTTCATTAGGATCTTTCTTATGTTCACTAGGACCCAAATTATATGTTTGATCTTCTATGTTTGCTTTGGAGGCACATGTCTCATCATGACAAGTGGAAGGTGTAGGATCACGGATTGGGCTAGATGGAGGATGACTAGGAGCAATTTGTATGTCTTGCTCATGGGTTATAGGATTATGGATAGGATCAAGGTGCTCATGGATAGCTTCTTCATAGGTATCATCTTGATCATAAAGAAGGTAAATGTTATGGATAGATTGGATGGGGATGATTTGATCTTGATTAGATTTAGAGGCTATTGTTTTTTCATCTTAGGATCGTGCCCTTGACATAACTCTTGGTTTTCTTGAATGAAAATGGATAACTCTTGGATAGGCTTGACATGTTCTTGAGGGTTATTGACATGAAGGTACAATAGCTCTTGACTTGGGTTTATGATAGGCTTGATTGTTTGTGGATCACATGATGGTGTTAGGATAGGACTAGGCATGGTGTAGGACTCTTTTATAGGCTCAAGAATAGGTGTTTGATGACATGGCAATGTTTATTCCTTGCTAGTAGCCAATGGATCACATCCTTTGCAAGAGTATGGTTAAATGGACAATATAGGGGGTGGATGATAAGGGTGGATAGGGTTGGAGGCTTATGATCATGATTAGATTGAGGGATAATTGGATGGATAATAGGATTAGATGGATTGGGACTTGGGCTAGATGGAAAGATAATGGAATTAGAGGGATTGGTTTTATCCAAGACAATCTTACCACAGTCTTCTAGGTTCTTGACCAATCTTTGAAATCAGACACAAGTGGATATGGTATGGCCCCTATACCTATGGTATGCACAATATTCATCATCTTTATACCAACTAGGTTTAAACATAGATGGAGAATATGATCTGAATGGGTATAGCTCAATCAAATTTGCTTGGACCAATTTCTCTAAAAGTATCTCCATGGAATCTTTTAATGAAGGATTAGTGGAACATGGGGATGAAGGTGATGAAGGCGATGAAGGGCTTGATAAAGGTGTTCGTATAGGACTAGTTGGCTCATGTGTTGGCATATGATTGGATGATGAAGGTGACTCAAAGGAGGCACTTGCTAGGTTGGTTTCTCCCTTGTCAAAGGATTTTAGGTCTTACATAAGATAACTTAAGTCTATCAATGATGTTTGTTGCAAAAGTGAACTTGGGCTTGCTTGGTTCATGTACATAGGGTCATTTGGAATTGCATGTTATTCTTGTAAAGACATTTGATTGCCATGTGGATAGGTTTGGTGATGAGGGGGCATGATAGGATTTGTAGGTGAAAGGTTTTGGGAGGTGGAATATTGTGGACATTGGTTGATGTTGGAAGTTTGTTGAGAAAGTAATTGTGATATGAAGGCAATGGAGTTAGGATCATTGGATGGTATGCTTATGGAAGCACTTGTGTTTGTGGTGTTGTTAGGAATAGTGAGGGTGATTTTTGGTATGGATGTGGCGGCTTTAGTGTTTGGATGTGCTTTTTGGGCTTGTGATTGAATGTGGGATCATTGATATTGGCCTAGGACTTGATGTTGTGGTGACACAGGGTCTTCTTCCTTTCTATATAACCACCTAAGTTGATCAAGCATTCTTTTGGTGCCATAAGGATCATTCTCATAGGTTTTGTTTAGAAATGTCATGTCCATGTTTATAAGTGGTAGAGTAGGATATGAGGATGTGGAGTGGTTGCGATGTTGGAGATTAAATTTCAATACCTTAGGATGATTTGTTTTGCTTCAAAGAGTGAATGATTCTCTATACTTAAGGTAGACTAGTGACACTTAAGTAATAGAGTTGATTGGATGATTTTCTATACTTAAGGTATACTAATGACACTTAAGTAATAGAGTTGATTGGATGACTTACTTGAGATAGACTAATGATCTCAAGCAAGTTTGAATAAATGTTGATAATGATCAAATAAGGTCTTGCTTTTTGATTGGGTTGATTTGGATTTTGGGTTTTGATAATGGTGTGGATGATCGGGTTAGGTGACTTGGATGGATTTGGATAATGATAAGGATGATGTGGGATAACAAGGTGGGATAACTTGGATTGATGATTAGGATGAAATTGTCTCGTGAGAGGGGGTTTGTTTTTTACAACTTTTGGCAATTTTATGGCAAGAAGACAAGATAGCAAACACTCATGCATAATCCATTCACAAACATTTACCACCTAGGCTGGCTGAGATGATACCTGTTGGGTTACCACTTGATTTTACCTAGTCGCGCCTACTTATGGTGTATAGCTCCAGGAACTTGGGTCACAGGCTCCCCCTTACAGTGCACTCACTTCTCAGGCACACAAAGTTCCAGGTCCTTAAGATGCGCATATCTTGAGGTACCTTGCTATCTCTACCATAAGCTACGAAAATGTGGGGCGGATATCAGAGTTTCCTCTTATACCAATAGATAGGGGTTTTTGGCTTCTACACAAAGGTTTCTAGTAAGGGCTTCTATTTAGGTGGCTATACATGCGGCGATTTTCTCTGTTAATGGAGGCTTCCCAGCCTGCAGAGGTTACACTCCATAGGGTTTTAGGGGAAACATTCGTTGGTATAGCGCAATAGCACCCGTCATTTGTGACATTCGGCACAAACGCGTTATTTATATAGCAACTTGGAATGGCTTGGCTTTAGCCCATTTTCGCTTGGGTCGTACCCCTTCTCACAATGGGAAGGAAGACCCTCTAGAATTGACAATGATTTCTCGTGCACCCCAGATCTGTTGGTTAGGCAGGGGGAGAAGATACCTTCATTGCCAAATCGGGTAACACACAATATTAGCAAGCAAACGAAGAAAATGAAAAACAAGCACGAAGAAGGTAGATTGTTAATTTTAAGCACCAAACTAAAGTGTGCCTACTATAGTGATAAATGATAGATTCTTTGACTGCTCA
Source organism: Cunninghamia lanceolata (assembly GCA_027924645.1). Lineage (NCBI taxonomy): Eukaryota > Viridiplantae > Streptophyta > Pinopsida > Cupressales > Cupressaceae > Cunninghamia > Cunninghamia lanceolata. The sequence goes on from BSBN01001254.1 coordinate 3,204,235, forward strand.
AGGCTGCAAAAGATATATCAGTATGTTTTTGTCCTTCATTTTTTGACAAGCGTGTTTGACAAGTTGCACAGGTAGATGTTAGTTGCCAAAGAGGATTAGATTAAAAGATATGATCTAATAAAAACCTACAATTGATCATTTGATATAGAAAAATAAGTTACAAAAATATAAAGTAGATGAAATTTTATGCACTTTTAAAAAAATTTCGCTGAAAAAGGATATGTTTTGCTCAAGATACGTGCATTTTAAGTTTGAATGGACGTTGAAGTTTACATGTAAAAATACCTGATGAAATGATGAGCTCACCTGATGACTGCAAAGTTCATCTTGTTAGCTTTCCAACACCTATAAAAATTTGACATGATATGCAAAAGTTATGGCAGTTGTAAAAAAGAAAACTATTTTAAGCTTTAAAAAGCACTATTCATGGCCTGAAAAAACCGTTCATGGCCTGAGAACACTATTCAATGACAGAAGTAATGTTCATCGCTGGAAAGCACCGTTCATCGCTGAAAACACTATTCATCACCGGAAGTACTGTTCACTGTTGAAAGTACTATTCATCACCAAAAACATTGTTCATCATTGAAAGTACTGTTCATTGCAGGAAAGCACTGTTCACCGTCAGAAACACTATTCATCGCCCTGCAAACATTGGCTCAAATTTCACCATGCACCAAAAAGGGTCAAATTTTATGTTTTTCTTCACCTCTTGGCCCTTCTGGACGCAACCGTGATGTTTGTTTTAGCTCAGGAGGTCACCTATAACAATCACTTGCAAAACTTGCAACATAAGGGTTAGAAAAAAATGCAAATTTTTATACCAAAAACTTGCAAAAAACAATCAAGCGGAGTGAGTCCCACTGAGCTTGCCAGAATGTATTCAAAAAAATTCAAATAGAATGAAAGATACGCAATAAATTGATTACCTTCTTACCCAAACTTAATTAAATACCTTGAATGATTTATGTGTAGTTGTTTGATCGATGAATGTAGATGCTCAGATGTTGATTGCCCACAATCGCATCATAACTTAGATGAGAGATGATAGAAAGCTATTGTGAAAATGGTTCAATAGAGTAAGGATGCTCAAAACTCAAATGATGATCTCAAATGGCTTGTGAGAAGCCATATTTATAGGCAAGGCTGACTAGGGTTTGTGGAGAGAAGAAGATTTGATAAGGATTGGATTTGATTTGATTTTTGTTTTATTAGATAAAAGAGGAAATAAAACAAGATGAGATAAGATTTAGAAAGATAGAAAGCAATTTGATTTTTTGCTTTAAAAGAAATAAATCCTAAAAAGATGAGAGGAATAAATCAATAAATTAGCTAATTAAATAAATTAATTAGATATGCATGAGTTGTATTTTTAGAAGGAAACCAAGATGATTTTAAGATTTTATTAATTAAATAAATATTTAATTTATTTAATTAATTTGGATTGTGATGGGAGATGATGTGGAAAGATAATTAAATAAATAAAATTTATTTAAAGGAGAAATAGATAAGTGACTAATTAAATAATTATTTAACTAGAGAGGATTAATGGTCATGAATAATTAAATAAATAATTAAAATTTATTTAATTATAGAAGATAGGATAAATGGATAAAAAAGGGAAAAAATGAAAATTAGTTAAATAAATAAGATTTAATTAACTAATTAGGTGAATGATACAGGTACCTAGGGCAAAACGTGCTAGTGACAAGGGGCAATACCATGTTTGTTTGAATCATTTGTGCATGCTTGCTTGTGTGTGTTATCATGTTTTATCTTGTATTTGTATCACATCTATATCAATTCCAGCTAATATTCATATCTTGTGTATGTTGGAATAGCTTTTTGCACTATCCTTTGCATCTAAGGTCACATCATACCTTTTGTGCATCAGGACTTTAATGCTCTAAGTTTTCTTCCTTATATGTCTAGACAAGGTTGTATTATGCTGGGGCATGAGACACATTGTCACCCTAGTCCTTATACCTTGGTGCATAATGTCTAGTGCCATATCAAACATAATGGTTGCTCACTTTCATTGTAGCATAACACATCATCATTTCTTCTATCCTTTCTCTAATCTTTTTGACCAATTCATTTCATTTCAAGAGCATACCCGTGTTTGTCTAACCCACATATCCTTTTGAGGGGGCATCCTCATCCTATTTTTCCATCATCCATTTTCTTCTATTCATACCTTAACTTCTTTGAAATAATGTTACTCGACACAAATCTCATCATCTCAAACATCATCTCAAAGAGGGGCAAAATGTAGACACCTAAAAATGTCCAACACCTTGTCACTAGCACGTTTTGCCCTAGGTACCTATATCATTCACCTAATTAGTTAAATAAATCTTATTTATTTAACTAATTTTTATTTTTCCCCTTTTTATCCCATCATCCTATCTTCTATAATTAAATAAATTTTAATTATTTATTTAATTATTCATGACCCTTAATCCTCTCTAGTTAAATAATTATTTTTAATTATTTAATTAGTCACTTATCTATTTCTCTTATAATTAAATAAATTTTATTTATTTAATTATCCACATCATCTTCCATCACAATCCAAATTAATTAAATAAATTAAATATTTATTTAATTAATAAAATCCTAAAATCATCTTGCTTTCCTTCTAAAAATACAACTCATGCATATCTAATTAATTTATTTAATTAGATAATTTGTTGATTTATTCCTCTCATCTTTTTAGGATTTATTTCCTTTAAAGCAAAAAATCAAATCGCTTTCTATCTTTCTAAATCTTATCTCATCTTGTTTTATTTCCTCTTTTGTCTAATAAAGAAAAATCAAATCAAATCCAATCCTTATCGAATCTTATCAAATCTTCTTCCCTCCACAAACCCTAGTCAGCCTTGCCTATAAATATGGCTTCTCACAAGCCATTTGAGATCATCATTTGAGTTTTTGAGCATCCTTATTATGTCGAATCATCTTCTCACTGTTATGCTGCATCTGTGGGCAATTAATATTCTATCATCTACATCAATCAATCTTGCACGTATCATTCAAAGTATTTGATAAAGTTTGGGTAAAAGGTAATTTACATTGTATTGTTTTATCTTGCATTTATCCTAATTTTATTGATTACATATCTTATGTGCTATTAGAGAAATAAGAGGTTAACAAAGGTTGACTATATAACAAGCTATTAACAAAATTATAGGTCCATTGAGTAAATGAATAAGTGTTTGCACATCAAATGGTATATTAGGATGTGTATTCAAATTAAGTTAAATACATCATGCACATTGGTTTTAAAAGGGAAATTATTTTTCTACACAATTCAAGTCAAACATGGTTTGAGTTGCAATGTGCATAATTTTCTAGTGTTTTCTCAAGTGTATTTATCAAAAGTTTTAGTTATCATGGACCCTAGCTCTTCCAAAGGTCCTAATAATAGAGAGTCTGATGTTGCAAATAGAAAAAAAGTATGTAGGAGATCAGGGACAAACTATCCAAGTTACAAGTAGATATTATGTCCCTAAGAAGGATGTTTGAGAAAGTGGAATATGATATTAATGAAAGCATCTACTATCTAAAAATCATATGGGAGTGCACAGAAATAGTAAAGAGGTTCACTAACTTTAGTGCAAAAAGGGCTTCCCATCAAGTAACATCTAATAGCAAATGGAGAAGTTCAAGAAGTTGTAAGAGGCTTCCTAGTACCCAAAGAGTGACCCTTTAAGGGAAATGGCTTTAACAAGTTTTGTAACTAACTCTTGGTTGCTTTTGCAACAAATTTTGTAAATAAGAAAGATTTATTGGGCAAGAGTATATATTGTAGTTGTTCTATGCACTATTTTTGGGCTATGAAAACAACTTTTTGTAACACAAGTGATAATTGTTTCTAGATGTAATGTAAGCTAGATAAATGTCAATCATTTGATTGAGATGTCATATTGTTGTTATAAGTCACCATCCCTGTTTTGATCATCTTTTGTTGTCTTAGGAATTGTTTTGTCATTTATTCTAGAACTAAAGGTCATGGAGCCAAATATTGTATGTTTTTTATGAAGTTTTATGTTTGAAAGGAAGTATTGCAAACTCTTTTGTTGAAATCAATATATAATAGTTTGTTAGCATATAGTTCTCCATTACTGGTGTATTCTTTCAGAAGATCTACATATCTCTAAGAGTATATTTGTTACTTTGTTATTATGATTCATTGGAACTCTATCAATGTAATGTATATGGAATATTTTTTATTAGTAATGGATGTCTAAGATTTTTTGTGAACAAGATTTGTCTCATTTAGAAAATATAAGCTCTTAAGAAAATAATGTAACACAATTAAGCTATTTGGGCATTAAAGTTTATAGCTTGAACTTGCATTGGTTTGTATTTTGACTTTGTCTCCCAAGGAAGAACAAACTAGTCCTGAGTAGTGATGCAGAGAAAAGGACATTCTTCATGAAAACAAACCCAAATGACAAAGTGATCTTGCATGTTCCTCATGGCTACTCCTATGTGCAAACTTCCAAAAATGACTCCAATAAACAAAGGCAAACCACCATGTTATGTTTCAACTCCTCAAAACTGAAATGCAAAGATAAAAAGGACTCACTCACAACAAACTTTATACATTCCAGCAATGGTCCAATACAAATGATGAAAATGTGCACATTAGTTCACTCTAGGCAATGTGTTCCTAAGCCTAAAACATGGGAGCAACAATTTAGACCTTTTTGGGCATAAATTTTTTTAAACACCTGCAAATGGAAATATAAAACTTGTTTTGGATACCCTTTTAGCTCTTACTAAACATTTATCAAAATAGGCTAGGGTTACTTCGTACAGAATAGGTCAAAAATGGACTGTTACAGAACTAGGAACCCTAGTTAGGGTTTGGACTGCTTTCACTAAACTTGCTCTAAAATGCACAAAACTCAATGAAATATCCTACAAAAAAAATAAAATGAAAGAATAAAAGATTCTCCATCTTCCCCAACTGGTTGCAGGTCTGTACTATACCTTACATGGCCGTACTAGCACGTTTTTAGACTACAAATTTTGGAAAATATTGTTAGAACAGAGTAGCCTTCACCAAAATGGCCATAACTTTCACAAATCTTAATGAAAAATGATGAAACAAAAATAAAAATGAAGTAGATTCACATATCTACACTATCCTATTGATTTAAGGTCAATAAATGAGCTATACATTCCATACAAGAAAGAAGAACAGACTGGAACATTAGAAAAACTCAGAAAAAAGCTTGCTTCATTAACTCAAAAACTTCCATATCAATTCTCCCCCCTTCCATTCAACTTTGGAAGGTGTATTTATGCATTTCCAATCTATACCAATGGTTTGTAACCATTTCTTGATTTTCGTGTAACTATTTCTTGCCTTTTTGACCACTTGTCCAAGTTGCATGATAACTTTTAGCAACATTTGGCAACTTTTACATTTTTAAAACCAACGACCCTATAACACACAAAGAATAGATTAATATGATTCCAAATGGTCATAAATGACCTTATTAAATACTAAAACACACCATTAACCTAAAATCCTAAAAAATGTCAAAATTAAGCTTATGAGGCTCCTAATGCCCCTGCACCATACACCCAAGGGGAAGAAGACTCAAGTCCCACTTGAGTGCAGGTCTTCTTTTTCTTCTTGATCTTCCAATTCTTCTACACTATTGTCTTGATGTCTTCTTGGCTTTGTCTTTGTGTCTTTCACTTGTTTTCTTTAGGTTGTTTTCTCAGTTCCTTCTCTTCTTCCTTCCTTGCAATGTATTCCTCTTTTGGCATCCTCCTCTAAACTTGATCTCTTTCAAGAGCCTGCTTCTTAATGATTTTTATCTCCTTGTCTAACAAACCTGCACATACATAGTCCAATGAAAGATTAGAAATAAAATATTGAGACCTTGAGGTCTCCTCCTTGTCTCCTTGCACCATACACTCCACTTCAACACCCAAGAGATCCTCCATGTGTGCTATTGTTGACTTAGGACTCCAAAGGTATCCTTTGATAAATAGCATCTTCTAACATTTGCATCTCAGTTGTTAATTGCTTTGGACTTTCATACACAAAGTAGTGTTCCTCCTTTTGCAAACTTGCCATCTCCTTCCAAAAGATGTGATCAATCTCTATATATGGACTAAATACTTCCTACTGCACTTCAAGGCTACATTCATCATTGAACTTTTCATTTTGTCCTACCACTGCAAACAACTTATCACTCATATCCATTTATTCCAATTATAAAGCATCCAATTCATCATGCATTTCATCAAACACTGGTCTTTCTCTAGGAGAACACAAAACATATTCATTATTCATCAACCTTTCACTATCAAAAACATAATTCAATATGCATTCACCAAGTATCTCACCTTCCTCAAGATGACACAATATTCCATCTTCTTCACTTAGGATTTCTTCTTCATTTACTATTATGCATGCATTTACAGACTCAAAGATTTCATTAATTTCAAAACAATGAGACTTACTTGCCTCCACTTCTCTTTCCTTGGATGGCTTGTCAAGTACTTTCAACCACCTTCTCAATCTGTTAGCTTTCTGCTGCTTCCTTCTCTTTTCCATCATTTTCTTAAGAGGCCACTTCACATTTTTCTTAACCTCTATAAAGAATCCATGTGATCTTATTCCCTACAGTAGCTCCCGTATGATGTCCAACTTGTCCAAACTCTCTCTTATCTCTTTTATCTCTACTTCAACATCCTATTGTGGCTTGGGCTGGTTCCTTTTCCTTATCTCTTCCATAAGCTTCATCACTGTAAGCAATTTTTCTAGTTCCATCTTTCCACCTCAGTCTTTTGGCAACTCCACCTCACTCGAGTATTTTTCACCTCAGTCTTTGGCAACTTCTCTTTTGAGCATCACTTGTACTCTTCTCCTTCCCTCAATCCTATCTAGGCTTCTCCTGCCTAACCACCAACACAACTTGCCACACAATGCACACCTTGCAAACAGATCAAAACAACAAAACTATTATAGCCTCTTATAGCATTTACTTATTTCTTCCTATCATCTAGATCTTCTGAGATCTGATACCAAAATGATGCAGAGAAAAGGACATTCTTCATGAAAATAGACCCAGATGACAAAGTGATCTTGCATGTTCCTCATGGCTGCACCTAGTTACTTTGTACGAAATAGGTCAAAAATGGATTGTTGCGGAACTGGGAACCCTAGTTAGGGTTTAGACTGTTTTCACTAAAATTTCTCTAAAATGCACAAAACTCAATGAAATCTCCTGCAACAAAAAGAAAATAAAATACAAAAAGATTCTCCATCTTTCCCAACTAGTTACAGGTATGTATTGTACAGTACATGGCCGTACTAGAACATTTTCATACTACAAATTCTAGAAAACATTGTTAGAACATAGTAGCCTTCACCAAAATGGCCATAACTTTCACAAATCTCAATGCAAATTGATGCAACAAAAATAAAAATGAAGTAGATTCACATATCTACACTAGCTATATGATTTTAGATCAATACATGAGCCATACATGTCGTACAAGAAAGAAGAATAGACTGGAACATTAGAAAAACTTAGAAAAAAGCTTGCTTCATTAACTCAAAAATTTCCATATCAATTCTCCCCCTTCCATTTGACTTTTGAATGTGTATTTATGCATTTACAATCAATCCCAATGGTTTGTAACTGTTTCTTGATTTACATGTAACTATTTCTTGCCTTTTTTACCACTTGTCCAAGTTGCATGATAACTTTTAACAACATTTGCAACTTTTACATTTTTAAAACCAACAACCCTCTAACACACAAAAAATGGATTAATGTGATTCCAAATGGTCATAAATGACCTTATTAAACACTAAACCACACCATCAACCTAAAAACCCAAAAATGTCAAAATTAAGCTTATGAGGCACCTAATGCCCCTACACCAAGTAGTAAATAATCAAATTTTAAATTAAAATGAATATCCTTTTTTACTTGTAATTTATGTTTTCTAAATTTATGAATTATTCTTGAGGGTATAAGAATCAATATGAGAAAATTTTATTAAAAAATCCTTTACTCATTATAATTGTAGGTTATAATCTACAAATATGCTTAAAAGATCTCAAGTTAGTAGAATTACAAAAGCTAGTGCATAGGAAGAAAGTAGTGACAAACAAATTGGATTGAATCAATGCCATTAGGGTTTTTCTTTTACTAATGGTGTGTTTTAAAATATTTAAATTATCCTATGAGATCTAAAACGGGTTCACCCTCCCAAGTTTTGTAGAGTTTAAAGTGTAGAAGAGTTGTTCACACTCTTATCAATTAGTCCAACCTACCTATGTTTTAATTATAAGGTTCACTTGACCATCTAGATTTACTTTGTATCCCCAAACCTAAGAGAGGTTTCATAAGTGAATTCTTTAGAAATAAGAGGATTTTTTTGTGCATCAACTATCATCACTATCACAAGTCATATTATCATTATGAGGCTCATGGATAAATGACATAAGTGTATCTAATGGGCATAGATGGGCACTAGTCAACTCCATGAAGAAAGGAAAAGATGAGACAAGATAGAATAAACCCTTAATAGAAATCACGTCTTTATCCTTATCAAAATGTGTCATGACAACATCAAGGATAGAGCAATCTATAATGAAAGACAAGAACTTATAAAACTTTGAAATGTATGCATGAACATTAGCTAAGGAGCAAGAACTAATAGGAGCCATAAGGTACAAAATCCTAGGGTAGGAGGATGGGAGAAAAGACATGTCATTATGTATACCTAAACCCTAATCAAAGTATAATAAGCATGATTAAATCTAAACTAGGAAATCTAAAATGAATGATAAATTCATAATAATATCAAATTTGAAAGACCCTAATATTAATTAAGGTACAACTCTAAGGTCAAACCTTAGGGTGTGTAAGATCAGGTGGGTTCACCAAAAATGTAAAGGAAAATAAACTTTCCCTAGGCTTAATCTAGGCTAATCCAATAAGATGCATATACATAGACATAAATAAACCTAGATTAAAGCAACTTAAGACCTAGAACTAAATAAATGAAAAATTAAATGCTAGGCTAAGAAAATTAAATGAAATGGATAATGAATACTTAGCTCTAGTTATGGGAATGATCTATGAATTTGTCATAGACACTATTATCAAAGTGTCTCGGGCATAGAAATGATAAGTATCTATTACTATTCTACCTTGGATCCAAAACAATCAATTTGCATTACGAATAGTCCAGTTTGGGTCACTTTTATGTTTGCAGATTCATCCTCTACTGCATAGATCTAATCTTGGTCAATGTGTGCCTCTACTCTCTAGCTTGACTGGTTCACCCATGTCTACTTTGCCTTTTGATGTCCTATGAAGACTAGCATTATTTAGTAGGGGGCATGTGCAAATGGTTCTAGGATGAATATGTAGATCTGAGTTCATTTTACTACACCAAACTAAAGTGTTATTTCTTGTAATGTGATGATATTCAAATAAATGATTAGATTGGAGTCCATGATAAATGAATGCATTTAAATACAAGGAGATAGAAATAAATCACACAAACTTGTGTTGAATTAGCCTTACGTGAGAAATGAATGGGTAGGAGTTGGCCTAAATTTGAATTTGAATTTTAAAGTTTTGAGGGTCAAGTCTATGGCCATAGAGTCAACCCTGCATTCGTTGAGATGCCCTGAGACATGAAAATGATTAGATCAAAGTGGACAACATATATATGAAGATGTGTGTCAATAAACATAATTATTTTGGGGGGTAAAAAGTTATTTATTAAAACTAGGCATCAAATGCCAATAGTCCATGATACATAGAATGACATAGAAACACAATCCAAAGCCCCCAGAAAGCAGACAACCCAACAATCTACCAAATACCATAGGAGCCCAAATCTGAGGGTCTCCCATTAGACTGACCATTCATCCACCACCAATTGATACAACCTCTGATACTTGTCCACTGACAACTGATCCAAACCATTAACATCTCAACCATCTTGCTGCTTTGAAGCCCACTTAGCAAGACAATCTGCCACCCCATTCCATTCCCTGGGGATATGGACAAAGGAAACCAACTCAAAAGAGCTACCCATTGGCAGAATATGCCTACCAACCATTGCCAATTGCCAATGAACTCCTTCAAACTATCTATTATTCAACATGTTAATCACAATCATCGAGTCTACCTCAACAATGATCATCCTCCAACCCAGAGTGCAAGCCTTTTCCACAGCCAAAAGAATAGCTTCAGCCTCCATAAGATTATTCATTTCCTGCCCCAAATAAGTGGAGAAGAAGAAAACAACTACACCAGAACTATCTCTCCCAACACCACCAGTCCCAACATGGCCTAGATTCCCTCTAGAAGAGCCATATGTATTAATCTTGAAAACCACAATTGGACGGGAAGCCCACTTGCCTTCCCTTGAAACCTTCATCTTTAGACCACGTCCCCTCTTAACATCGGAGTTATCACCCACTTTTTTACTAAGGCCTAACCCATGAGCTACTAAAAGGTCCTCCCTCATCAGAGAGTCATTCAAATCACACTTGGCCACTATGGTCTCCCGATTCATACTAATAATCCTTTGCCACAACTTCTTGGCCCAAATTTGACTTCCCTAGAAAGTCCTCTTGTTCTATTCAAGCCAAAGTTGCCAAATAATACATGAAGGTCCAAACTCCCACACCACTTGAAGAAAAGAAGAGCTAGAAGGAGGTCTCCCCAAACTTGTCCAAAAATCCACCAAAGAGGTAGCATGAACACATCCCTTATTCCACATTCCCCACCAAGAATGTTAGATTTCATTGGCATACAGGCACTGGAAGAAAAGATGAGGGATACATTCTTCACTATGCTCACACAAGGCACACATAGAAGGGCCCTAAAAAACCTCGCTTCTACAAATTTTCCCAAGTGAGACATCTATTCCTAGCAACCAGCCAAAGAAAAAAGTTACACTTAGGCCAAGAAAAATTATTCCAAACTCTCTTCCACTAGGGAACTTCCCGATCTCCAGCACCTTGTTGAACAATAGCCTGGTACCCCCTGCCATAGAGTAGGATCCCTTAGGGTTAAAACCCCAAGCTAATATGTCCCTTTCACTCAAAGAATTGTAGATCCTCTTTGATAGAGTTGAAGATACAACTTTTCTATCCTCCGTCGAACCCCCCTAGGCCACTCCCGAGGGTTTCTCTAACAAACTATCCCCACTTAGCCCAAAGACTGAGTAGACTTAAAATTAGCCACTCAAATCCAACCACCCTTAATAAATCTATCACGTAGTTCCTGCAACTACAGGTGAGAAGAAATGATGGGTGGAAACCCATCCCAAGAATCATGCCAAAAAAGAGCTTCTGATCCCTTATTACAAAGCCAAAATAAGCCTTGCTTGATGAGATTAGCCCCCTTCTTAAGAGTGTTCCATATCACTGAACCTTTCCCAAAGAGATCAACCCTACGAATATCTTCACTGGCAATCTCCCCCAAATATTTATAAGGATCCTCGCCCAAGACTACTCTGAATTAGTGCACCATCTCCAATAAAGCTTGGCAATAAGAGCTTGACAATTGATAGAATCTTGATGAAGTCCTAGACCCCCACTCTATTTAGAACAACAAACAGTCTCCTAGTTAACCAAACTCCATTTAGAGGCCTCTAGATTCCCTACCCAAAGAAATTGTTGAGAAAGAGCATCAAAATCCCCAATGAAACTCGAGGGAGCTGCCAAAAGAAGGCACCTGTAGATAGGAAGTACTTGAATCACATATTTTAAAAGCATAACTATCCTAGCAGATGAGAGCCAATAGAAGGTCCAATAACTAACCTTTATATGAATCTTATCAAGGATCAACTACTAGTACCCCCTAGCAAGGGGCCAAACTAAAAGGGGAAAACCCAAATAAGTGAGAGGGAGAGCTCCCACCTAAAATCTAAGAATTCTGGCAATCTGACGCTGAACCAAAGGAGGAGTATTAAAGAAAAGGACGGAAGACTTGTCTTCATTAATCTTCTGACCAGAAGCTATTAAATATATATCCAGAGATTTTAAAAAATTCTCAGCCTCCCTGACCGTGGCCAAGCCAAGTAAGGCTGGATCATCAACAAACTGCAAATGAGAGAAAGAAGGTGAAGTATTAACCCAAGATCAACCATGAACCCAACCTTGTCTCACATGATGATTTAAAAGATAACCTAAACCATCAGAATGAATAAATGTGGTTATAGAGGACCCCCTGCCAAAGGCCTCAAGAAGCTCTGAACAAGGGGGATGAGACACCATTGACAATCACCAAAAAAGAAGAAGAGGTAATATAGCTCATAACCCACTCGACCCAATCCTAACCAAAGCCAAAAGCTAAAAGGATCCACTACAGAAATCTCCATTTGACCCAGTCATAGGCTTTAGACATATCTAACTTGATGAACATAGCCTTCTCTTTAGAGGTTGCCATAGAGTGTATAGCCTCCTCTACAATCACCACTCCATCCAGAATTTGCTTGCCTGTAACAAAACCCTCCGCTCCTCAAAAATTAGGGAGTTTAAATACTTCTTAAGTCTTTCAGCAATAAGTTTAGTTATGATCTTATAGACCACATTTATAATAAAGCAATAGGCCTAAAATGATCAAAAGACTTAACCTCTTCTATTTTGGGGATAAGAGAAAGCAAAGTCGCATTCATGGCTCTCAACATCTGCTTACTACTTTGAGATTCCCTTACTAGTTCCAACACATCTTGTTTAAGAATCTCCCAAAAAGCTTGAAAAAATTCAATCAGAAAACCATCTAGTCTAGGGGCCTTCCCCTTCCTCATCATAAAGACAACCCCTTCTAGCTTCTTCAAAGAAATAAGCTTCATGAGCTCTTCATTCATCTCCATCAACACTAAAGGAGGAATGCTATCAAGAATCAAGTATTCCTCAACAAGTGAATGTGGGCAATCTTCAGATAGAAGAGAAGAAAAGAACAACAAGGCCTGTCTGTAGATATCTTGCAAGGAGGAAAGAAGATTCCCATTCGATGACCTAATAGATGTGATAATGTTCCTATGCCTTTTGTCTTTAACATAATTGTGAAAGAAAGTCATGTTCTTATCTCCTTCCTGAAGCCAATCAATCCTGGCCTTTTGCTTCCAGTAAATTTCCTCCCTAAGTTCCCATTATGAGGGCTCCTTAAGTAAATCTGACTCCTTTATTAGGTTCTCCTTCGTAAGACCAAACTCCCTAGTCTCATGCATGACCATATCTAGATGAGATTGAATATCCACCTTAGCCCGAAAAAGATTCTCAAAGCATTCTCTATTCCACCTCTTGAGTTGATATTTTACATATTGAAGCCTCTTAACAAAAAGAATACATAGCAGTACCATGCGTAGGCTTCCCCTCCTGCCACCACACTGCCATAAGATCCTATCAAGATTCCTCACACAGCCACATAAGTTGAAACCTGAAAGAGGGTTTCTTAGAGGAATCTGACAGAGAAACCCTCAGCAAAATGGGCCAATGATTAGATCCCCGCCAATTCAGAATCTCAGAGATAGAAAGCTAATGATTACTCACCCAATAGATGGAAATAAGGAATCTATCCAATCCCTTAGAGATTGAATCCCTGCCACACCTTCTTTTATTCTAGATAAACTACCCATTACGAGGCCAAATATCCAGCAAGTACAAAGAGTCTATACTCTCTTGAAGCAACATGGATGCAACATCCAACCTTTCTACTCCTCCTTTCTTCTCTGCCAAACTCATAACAACATTAAATTCCCCTTCCAGAATCCATGGAAAAAGAGGGACCATAGACCGCACTAATTTGATATGCATCCACAAATCCACTTTACTAGGAAGGTCCGTGGGGGCATACACATTCACAAAGAGAATAGATTCCCCTAACTCAAAACTGGTCGCCATAACTGAAATCAAATGTGTATTGGTGTTCCACTAGAGAGGAGTAAGCTTACATGGATCCCATAAGCAAGCTAACCCACCAACACTGCCATGTGCTCCAACACATTGACACTAACCTCGCCACCAAATTCTAGAAGCTATGTTAAGCATACCTTCTACTGAGAACTTAGACTCCTGTAAAAAAACCATATCCGGTTTGTGAATCTAGATCAAAGCTTGAACAACCTTTTGTCTAGGGATGTTGTTCAAACCCCTTGCATTGCATGAGAGGAAAATCATTTATGGAAGTGTGAGTCAATGGGCCCAACTGAACTTAACTCCACCAGGGCTTCCCCTAATAACTTCACCTTATTCTGATCTTTCTTGCAGCCTACTTTCATGGGCTTCTCTAGGGCTCCTTTCTTAAGAGCCTTTTGCTTGATCCCTAAAACCTAAGGTCCTTTCTTTAGCCGAATCTCCTCTATGATCTGTTGGAATAAGGTGCCATAAACCTTGTAAATTCCAATATTGTATTTATCCCATTTATTATTTGTTATTTGTAATTACCCATAAGGGAATGAGGTAGTCTCATTGATAGTGGTTATTTTAGAGTTACCGGCAGGAGTTACGGAGTAATATTTACTGTTAGAAAATGTAAAACTCATGAGTAAATGAGTGTAGGTGTTCCCCTTGGAGAATTTTCTATTTTTGGCATGTATGACAACTTGTCATAATGTGGTGTAAGTGGATTTATGGCAGCTGCAAGTTGTCATAAGATTCCATGCATGTATGATGCATGCAATACCCATTATTAGTTGAGGTTGCTATTATTAGAAACAGGTGCCCATATTGGGAAGATTCTTTGTTAGTGCTATCTATGATGGTTATGATGCATCATAAGATACTTTTACATGCTACTCTTGGAATTGGGCGCCCAACCTTGCATGGGCAAGTTATTGCCACTTAGTGGTTGCATGTATGACACCATTTAATGCTTGCATGTGGGGTTGTTGCAGGAGAGAGAAAGTGGACACCCAAATTGGAGGGAAAACTCCTCTATAAATATTTTCCATTGTATTTGTTATTGTATGTGAGATTTTAGGTACTCAGGTGTTGTTGGAATGCTGTCAAGTTGAAGACTGGTGGAGAGAGTTGTTGAGTTATTGTATTGTATGAAAGGAAGCTAGGTGTGCGGAAATCACTTCCTACACTAATCTAATGAGGAGAGATAAGTACAAATTCATTTTTAATATTTACAGTTAGAACAATGTTAACCCACTAACAGAGATATTGCAGCAAACACATATACAAGAATGTAAGACAAAAGAAGAGAGAGACAAGATATACGTGGGGAAAACCCTTACGGGTGAAAAACCCCACACTCCAAAACACAACTCAAATGTATTTCGTAAACAATGAAGGTTACAATACAGTCATAGAGCCAATGCTCTTGTAGGATTCTTTGACACTCGTATCTGGAGATAATCTGACAGCATAACAATACCTGTCAATCACATAAATACATCTCCTCTCCAAAGCACCTGTTTATATAGAAAATACAAGGCAAAAATGGCTCTATCTTGGGATGGACGTCCAACATGGCCTCATGGCCCAAAACCCACACCTATGGATACTTGTCCAACACTGTAAGATGTTCCTGACACTTGTCAAGTCACCCCATCCCAAAGAGGTTGCCTATTCCCAATATGGGCAATGACAGATGCTCTTATGACTCTTACAACCGTCATAGAATCTATCATACTGACATAACTTACAGCTGTAAGAGAATCTGTCATAAATAGGCTATAAATAGCATATTCTCTTACAACATGTCATAACCCTCCTTGGGGTGCCCAAAGATGCCTTTTTCAAAGATGCTTCTCGACACATGTCTTCACCTGTCATAGAATCTTTCATTTCTGACTCTTACATGTCATAGATTTGTCATAGGAATCTGTCATGACCGTTTCAGTCAATATTCCCTTACACACTATCCAAGATGCCGACACATGGAAAAATATTCCTACCACAAAGTGGGATGCCTATCTCCTTATGTGAGGACAAATTTATATTTGGTCATCTTCCATGTAGGATGACACATCATCGTGCCAACTCCCACAAGATGACAACATAGGATTTGCATCCTAATTACACAATAGGAAATAAATAAATAAATACAATGAAATAATACAAGGAATTTACCAAGGTTGAGACACCTTAATTCCCAACATTCTCCCACTTGTTGAACACCTTGTAAGAGCCAATGGAATTAACAGGATTTAACCGCTATAGGCCGAGAGGCCCATAGACTCCAAACACCATCTGAACTTCTCTGTGCCCACTGGTTTCATCAATGCATCTGCAACATTCTTCAAAGTATCTACCTTCTCCAAATTCACCTTCCCATCCTCTACCATGTCTCACACGAAGTGAAACTGTACATCAATATGCTTTGTTCTGGCATGGGAAGTTGGATTCTTTGCTAGACAAATTGCACTCTGACTATCACAACAAATTGTAATCTGTCCTACATCAACACCAATATCTAAACACAATCTCTTAATCCAAATGGCTTCCTTGCAAGCATGAGTTGCTTCCATATACTCAGCTTCTGTCGTGGACAAAGCAGCCACATGTTGTCGCTTACTCATCCAACTAATTGCACCACCAAACATTGTGAACACATATGCATTGGTGGATCTCATGCTGTCAATGTCACCTACCCAATCAGAATCCATAAATCCATGAATATAAATAGAATGTGGAGGTCATGTAGCATTACCATGATAGCATACGGAATACTCAGAAGTACCCCTCAAATATCTGAGCACTATCTTAACTGCATCCCAATGTACCTGTCCAAGATTGGCCATAAATCGACTAAGGACTCCCACTGCTTGGGCAAAGTTTGGTCTTGTGCAGACCATAACATACATCAAACTGCCAATAGCACTAGCATAAGGTACTATGCTCATGTCTTCCACCTCACTAGGAGATTTTGGACAATCATTAACAAACAACTTTGCCCCCAATGAAATAGGAACACACAATGGTCTACAATCTACCATGTTAAACCTATCCAACACGGTCTTCACTTACTTACTCTGGCTTAACCAAAGTTTTCTATTATCTATCTCTTCTGATTTCCATTCCCAGAATGTACCTAGCTGCCCCTAGATTTTTCATCTCAAACTGTGCTGACAACTAAGACTTCAAATCAGAAATCATATTCTTACCATTCCCAATTAACAGCATATTGTCAACATACAATGCAATAATGAGAATGCGATCATTGTCAAACTTGTAATACACACAATGATTAGATTTCAATCTCAGATATCCAATTGACAACACAAAGGCATCAAACTTCAAGTACCACATCCTAGGAGACTACTTCAAACCATACAAATAATTTTTCAACTTGCAAACCAAATTTTCTTTACCTTCCTCTATGCAATGCTCTGGTTGTGACATGTGAATCTCTTCCTCCAAGTCACCATGAAGGAAAGTTGTCTTCACATCCATATGCTCTACCTCTAAGTCATAAGCTGTTGCAAGAGATAACAGGAACCGAATAGTTGTTATCTTTGCAACGGCAAGGAAAATTTCACCATAATCAATTCCCTCCACTTGTGAATACCCCTTCGCAAGCAGTCTGGCCTTGTACTTTTCAACACTGCCATCTGCATCGAATTTCTTCTTGAACACCCATTTACATCCAACAGGTTTCCGTCCTTTAGGAAAAGGCATCAAGTCCCATGTTTTATTCTTCTCCAAAGAAGCCATTTCATCCTCCATGGCCTCCTTCCAGGAACCTGCATCTTTCATGCCCATTGCCTCTTTCACGGTTCTAGGCTCATCAGTGTTAGTCAGCAAGGCAAAAGCACAACTAGAATCAAGTAATGAATAACCAAACCTATCAGGTTTCTTTCTTGTTCGTGTATACCTCCTCAATGGCTGAGGTTGAGGTTCTTCTTCTTCTTCTGAGCTTTCAGAGTTGCTAGAGCTCTCCTCATCATCAGGTCTCATAGGCTCTGTCGATTCAGTTTTCTCAGGGGTAGAAGGAAACTGAACCACATCTTCTTTCTTTTTTGTTTCTTCTGGCTGTAAAACAATGGAAGAAGGTGTTAGCTCTCTGAAGATAACACTTCTTCTATAAAACATTTTTTCAGCCACAGGATCCCAAAGCTTGTATCCTTTCACACTGACACCATAGCCAATGAAGATACACTTAACAGCCTTGTTCTCCAATTTAGACTGTTTCTCCCTAGGCACATGTGCATATGCCTCACAATCAAAAACACAAAGATGTCTAACTGAAGGCTTCTTACCAAACCACACCTCCATAGGTGTCTTACCAACAAGAGTTGATGTAGGAGACCTATTTACCAGGTAGCAAGCAGTGGCTACAGCTTCATCCCAAAAATTTTGTTCAAGTCTTGCTCCACTAAGCATACTCCTAGCATTCTCCATCAATGTCTTGTTCATCCTCTCTACAACTCCATTTTGCTATGGGGTCTATGGAGTTGTCTTATGTCTTTCAATCCCTTGCTCTTTACATAACTTATCGAACTCTGCCGAACAAAACTCACCACCGTTATCAGTTCTTAAACATTTAATCTTTTTACTAGTCTGATTTTCAGCCAAAGCTTTAAACTCTTTAAACCGACTAAAGACTTCAGTCTTACTTCTGATAAAATAAACCCATGTCCTTCTACTGTAGTCATCTATGAAAGATACAAAATATACAAATTTGGAAATTGAAAGAACATTAACAGGACCAAGCACATTAGAATGAATAAGATCCAATACACCAGAAGACTTGTGAGAACTAGAGTAAAACTAAACATGGTTTTGCTTTCCATATACACAATGTTTGCAAAAGTCAAACTCGAGATTACAATTATTTAACCCCTCAACGAGGTTTTTATTTTTCAGGGTTCTAAGACCCTTCTCACCAATGTGGCCATATCTCATATGCCATAACATAGTCTTTTCAGCAGGAAGTTTAACTTCCAAAGCATGGGCACTACCATCAGAAAGTGTTACAACAAATTTCTTCACTACTTGTTCAGATGGTGGGGATGAAGTGACTACAACTCTTTTCTTCAAGTCAAAAGAACTATTACATTGTGAAGTGCATGCCTCCAAATGAAACAGAGTACCTCTCCGAGTACCCTTCACAAGCACCATAGATCCTCTAGTCATCTTGCATCCATCCTTCGAAAAGATAACCTGCACACCTGCATCATTCAACATACTTACAAAAAGTAGGTTCCATGCTAGGCATGGGATGTGCATAACCCCAGTGATCCCCTTCACTCATCCATCAGGGAATCGAATAGAGACTCTTCCATGACCAACAATCTTCAAATGAGAATCATCACCCGGGTACACTCTTCCACCATCAAACTCTTCATACTTCGTGAACCAGCTTCGATGCGAGGTCATGTGGAATGATGCACCAAAATCAATCAACCACACATCATTAGATGAATGGGTGGCTAGGGCTGCGATGAAGGCATCATCATCATCTTGAGATTTGTCAGAATCTAAATCTAGGACATTCTTCTTCTTTTTCTTTTCTTCCTTGCACTCCTTTCAAAAATGCCCGATTTTGCCACAGTTCCAATAGAGAGCCTTGGACTTTCCAGGAGATTTGGAACTCCCATGAGATTTGGGTCTACCCTTCTTAGCTTTCTTGTCCTTTTTCCCTTTCTCCTTGGGTCTTCCATGAACCGCAAGAGCCTCTTTGGCTGCCTCAGAAGACTTTCTTTGCATCTCTTCAGATAGCAGAGAAGATACCACTTCATCCATTGTGAAAGTGGATGTGGTGCTCCCAATAGCCATCACAAGATGATCCCACAAGTCCGACAAAGAACAAAGCAAGGTCATGCAACGATCCTCCTCCTCCATCTTCACACCAAATGATGTCAATTGTGTAATTAACATGTTGAAGGTATTCAGGTGATTTGCAACAGATCCTCCATCCTCCATCCTCAGAGAATACAACTTATTTCTCAGAAAAAAGTTTGTTCACTAGGGATTTGGCCTGATAAACATCACCCAACTTCTTCCAAAGATCTTTTGTACTCTTCTCCTCATGGACATTTAACAGGATATAATTAGCTAGACTTAGTCTTATGAGACCCTTAGCCTTTTGATCTTTGAGATCCCAATCAGCTTGTGCCATTGCAGCTGGTTTTACACTAGATACGGTTTCCCATAGGTCACAATCAACAAGCATGTCTTCCATCTTAAGTTTCCATAACTCAAAATTAGTGCCATTGAATTTTTCCACCTCTAATCTTCCGGATGTGCCTGCCATCTCTTCCTTGCAACAAGATTACAGAATGCTCTGCACAAAGCTCCCACTCAACCTAAGATTAGCTCAAAAAACCCCTACCCTACAACTAGGACCAAAGGCGATCAAGCTCTGATACCAACTGAAAGGAAGCTAGGTGTGCGGAAATCGCTTCCTACACTAATCTAATGAGGAGAGATGAGTGCAAATTCGTTTTAATATTTACAGTTACAACAATGTTAACCCACTAATAGAGATATTGAAGCAAACACATACACAAGAATGTAAGAAGAAGAGAGAGACAAGATATATGTGGGGAAAACCCTTACAGGTGAAAAACTCCACACTCCAAAACATAGCTCAAATGTATTCCGTAAACAATGAAGGTTACAATATAGTCACAGAGCCAATGCTCTTGCAGGAGTCTTCAACATTCGTATCTAGAGATAATCCGGTAGCATAACAGTACCTGTCAATCACATAAATATATCTCCTCTCCAAAGCACATGTTTATATAGAAAATACAAAGCAAAAATGGCTCTATCTTGGGATGAGCGTCCAACATGGCCTCATGGCCCAAAACCCATGCCTATGGACACTTGTCCAACATTGTAAGATGTTCCTGACACTTGTCAGGTCACCCCATTCCAAAGAGGTCACCTATTCCCAATATGGGTAATGATAGATGCTCTTACGACTCTTACAATCGTCATAGAATCTGTCATACTGACATAACTTATAGCTGTAAGAGAATCTGTCATATAGCCTCTCTTACAACATGTCGTAAACCTCCTCGGGGTACCCAAAGATGCCTTTTTCAAAGATGCTTCTCGGCACATGTCTTCACCTGTCATAGAATCTTCCATTTCTGACTCTTACATGTCATAGATTTGTCATAGGAATCTGTCATGACCGTTTCAGTCAATATTCCCTTACACACTATCAAAGATGCCGACACATGACAAAATATTCCTACCACAAAGTGGGATGCCTATCTTCTCATGTGAGGACAAATTTACATTTGGTCATCTTCCATGTAGGATGACGCATCACCGTGCCAACTCCCACAAGATGACAACATAGCATTTGCATCCTAATTACATAACAGGCAATAAATAAATAAATAAATACAATGAAATAATATAAGAAATTTACCAAGGTTGAGACACCTTAATTCCCAACATTGTACAAATCTTTTACAGATTAATACAAGCTTGTGCCTCTTTCCTGGTGGAGTTTTTTACCCGCAAAGGTTTTCTCCATGTAAACACTGTGTTGTGTGTTTAGTTTTCTATTTTGATGTTTTTGGGTTTGCATATTTTCATTTGCATGTTACAATCTCCATTGGTAATACACAATTAAGATTGTAGAAATTATATTTGAGTCAAATTTCCATTTGTGTAGTTGTGCCTTTCATTTCTAACATTTGGTATCAAAGCCTAGCTAACTTTGACTCTTGGGTGGTAGTATGGAAGCTATAGCTGCAGTGGGATATTTGGTTATGTTTGTTTTGTAGATGTTGTGTTGATATTATGGCTAGATCCACCGTTGCATCAACCTCTCATTTGGACATTAAGAAGTTCAACGGAACGGGGTATGAGTTGTGGAAGCTGAAAATGGAGGATTTGTTGGAAGAAAGAAACTAGTGGTTGGTTGTTCAAAAGGAGAAGAAACCTGATGAAGTCTCTCTGGATGAGTGGGATAGACTGGATAAGAAGGCACAAGGAACCATCTATTTGTGTCTGTCAAATTCTATCATGTTGAATGTCGCAAAGGAAGAGACTACACACAAGTTGTGGAATTGGTTGGGTGAGATCTATCAAGCCAAGAGTATGGTAAATAAACTTTATTTGAAAAGAAAATAGTTTTCCATGAACATGAGAGAGGGTGATTCAGTTGCAGAGCATTTAAATTCTTTTAATTTGTTGTTGAGTCACCTTGCTTCAGTAGATGTTGATTTTAGTGAGGAAGATAAATGTATCTTACTTCTTTGTTCTTTACCTGAGTCTTGGGAGAATGTTATCCTGGCTATCACTACTAACCTCACAAATCCCAAGTTGGATGCCCTTGTTCCAGTTCTATTGTCACAGGAATTGAGGAAGAAGAGTTCAGATAGTTTAGGGGATGCTCTTAGTGTCAGGGGAAGGTCTAAGGAAAGAGGACTGAAAGGAGATCAGAAAGGGGCTAAGGACAAGTCTAAGGGCCGATCTAAGACTCCTGGGAAGAAGAACAGAGTTAAGTGTTGGAACTACGATAAAAGGAGTCATGTGAAGAAGGGGTGCAGGAACCCAAAGAAATAGTGGGAGAGTGCTTTAGATAAGTCCTCAAATGCAAGTGAAGATGTTTTACTTTCTACATGTAATGTTGTTTCTAATGATCACTAGTTGGTTGACTCAGGATACTCATTTCATATGACCCTGCATAAGGAATGGTTCTCCACATATGAAGAATATGATGGAGGTAATATTGACCTTGGAGACAACTCTACATATCTGATAGTTGGGAAAGGCAAGGTACTGTTGTGTTTCAGTGATGGGAGGATTAAAACCCTCCCTAATGTTTATTATGTTCCTGGATTAGCTATAAATTTGACTTCTATTTCAAAGCTGAATGATTTGGGAATGCATGTGACTTTTGACAAGCATGGCTGCAGATTGGTGAGAGGAAACTTGGTGGTAGAAAAGGAGAAGAGATTGGGAAACCTATTCAAGCTTGAAGCCACCATAGTTTGTAATGCCTCTTATGTAGCTGAGGCTAGTACCAAAAATACATGTATGTTGTGGCACCGTAGATTGGGTCACACAAGTAATAATATTTTGAAAACTATTAAGAATAAAGATTTGTTGGACAGTTTCTATTATTTTGATGAGCACTTTGATTTCTGTGAGCATTGTGTGTTTGGTAAACAAAACAGAAAATTATTTCCTTTAGGAAACAATAGAGCAAAAGAGAAGTTATAAATTATTCATACGGGTGTGTTTGAACCTATAGATAATGATTCTATTGGAAAATCTCATTATTTTATTACCTTCATTGATGATGTGTCCAGATTTACATCGATTTATTTTATGAAACACAAATATGAAGTTTTCACTAAGTTTAGGGAATTCAAAGTCTTAGTAGAGAACCAATCAGGTTTGGAGATAAAAATATTAAGATTTGACAATGGAGGGGAATATTGTTCTAAGGAATTTGATGAGTTTTGCAAGCATGCATGTATTATCAGACAAAAGACAACTCCATATACACCACATCAGAATGGTGTTGTAGAAAGGATGAACCAAACAATCTTGGAAAGGACCATAAGTATGCCGAGTGATGCACAGTTAGATAAATACTTTTGGGCAGAGGCTATGTGTACTGCTTGCTACTTGATAAACATATCTCCTTGTAGGGTCTTGATTCGACGCATTATGAAGTATGGACAGGTAAGAAACCTTATGTTTCACATTTAAGGGTTTTTCGCTGTAAGGCTTTTGTTCATGTGCCTAAGGAAAAGTGATCTAAGTTAGATCCAAAGGCTAAAAAGTGTACATTCATTAGATATGGTGATAGTGTCAAAGGTTATAAGCTTTGGAATCCACTAACCTGTAAGATTATCTATTCTAGAGATGTTATTTTCAGGGAACTTAGAGCTATTTATGAACCTGAGCAGCTACAAGAAAAAGATGAAAAGGTAAAGAGAGTGCACTTTGAGTTAGAGCAGCAAGATGCACCTCAGGAAGAACATAATGATGGATTGGGGGGTGAAGAAGAAGAAGAAGATTCGAGTGGTTCTAATGAAGATGAATTTGTTGTTACAGAAGAAGTTGGTACATATGATCATGCAGAAAAACAAGTTGAGACTCTTACTCCACCCTTGAGGAGATCCACAAGACAATGGAATCCAACCGACAGGTATATCCCACCAGATTTTCGTTGTGTATTTTCTTTATTGAGTACTAATGATGAGCCTATATCCTACAGGGAAGCTATTCTTTCAGATGATAGTGAGTCTTGGCAGTTAGCCGTGCAGGAGGAGATGATAGATTTAGGCTCTTGTAACACCTGGGATATTGTTCATTTGCCCAAAGGAAGAAAGGCCATAGGTTGTAAGTGGGTCTTCAAGAAGAAGTTTGGAGCAGACGGGTCATTGGAGATGTACAAGGCTAGACTGGTAGCCAAGGGCTACTCCTAGAGAGAGGGAGTTGATTTTCTCCTGTTGCTAAATTGACTTCTATTAGATTTCTTTTATCCATTGCTGCAGCTTATGATTGGGAGATTGAGCAAATGGATCTTAAGACTACGTTCTTGCATGGAGATCTTGAAGAAATTTATATGCAACAACCTACAGGTTTTGAGGTAAAAGGGAAAGAAAAATGGGTTTGTAGGTTAAAGAGGTCACTTTGTGGTTTAAAACAGTCCCCCAGAATGTGGTATCAAAAGTTTGATTCATTTGTGTTGAAATTGGGTTTTTTTAGAAGCGGGGAGGATAATTGTGTTTACATTTATTGTATTGATGATTCTATATTGGTTATTTCATTGTATGTTAATGACATGTTATTTTTCAACAATACTAAGGGTATGATCAGTGAGCTTAAAGCCCAAATTTCAAGTGCATTTGACATGAAGCATCTTGGAGCTGCCAGGTATATTTTGGGAATGGAGATAAGAAGGGACAAAGGTAACATAAAGATTTGGTTGTTACAAAGTAAGTATGTGAATACCATTTTGCAGAGATTTAGTATGCAGAACTGTAACCCAATTAGAGTTCCTTTACCCATTGGTATTAATCTTTCATTAGATATGTGTCCAAAGACTGAGGATGATCTCAAGGATATGTCTAATGTGCCATATGCTAGTGTTGTAGGGAGTTTAATGTATGCAATGGTTTGCACTAGGCCAGATATTGCCCAAGCAGTGGGAGTTTTGAGTAGATTTGTCTAACCCTGGTAGACAGCATTGGAATTATGTGAAGAGGGTGCTTAAATATCTTGTAGGTACTCTTGATTATTGTTTGGTTTACTCTGGTACTGATAGTGTTGATAAATATTTGGATATATAGGGTTTTGTTGATTCAGATTGGGCAGGTGACTTGGATAGTCGAAGGTCCACTATTGGCTATGTGTTTATTGTGTTTGGAGGAGCAATGAGTTGGATGAGTAAGAGGCAGCCCACAGTTGCTTTGTCCACCATAGAAGCAGAGTCTATGGCTACTACTCATGTCTCTAAGGAGGCAATTTGGTTAAGAAGACTGTGTACATGTATTGGATTTGATTGCAGGATCATTGAAATTGGTTGTGATAGCCAGAGTGCTATCTGTTTGGCCAAGAATCCCATGTATCATGCTCGGACTAAGCATGCTGATGTTCAGTATCATTTTGTCTGAGAGTTGGTTTCAAATGGATATATTAAGCTGAAAAAGATAGACATTCAGGAGAATGTTACAGATTCATTAACCAAGCCTGTGAGCACAGAGAAGTTCGTATGGTGCAGAGAGGCCATGGGCCTTGTTTCTAGTGCTTGATTATATTTCATTTGTTTTCCTATGGGTTGATTTACAAGGTATAATGTCAAGTGGGAGAATGTTGGAATAAGGTGCCATAAACCTTGTAAATTCCAATTTTATATTTATCCCATTTATTATTTGTTATTTGTAATTACCCATAAAGGAATGAGGTAGTCTCATTAACAGTGGTTATTTCAGAGGTACTGGTGGGAGTTACGGAGTAATATTTGTTGTTGGCAAATGTAAAACTCATGAGTAAATGAGTGTAGGCGTTCCCCTTGGAGAATCTACTATTTTTGGCATGTATGACAACTTGTCATAATGTGGTGTAAGTGGATTTATGGCAGCTGCAAGTTGTCATAAGATTCCATGCATGTATGACGCATGTGATACCCATTATTAGTTGTGGTTGCTATTATTAGATCCAAGTGCCCATATTGGGAAGATTCTTTGTTAGTGGTATCTATGATAGTTATGACATGTCATAAGATGTTTTTACATGCTATTCTTGGACCTGGGCGCCCAACCTTGCATGGGCAAGTTATTGCCACTTGGTGGCTGCATGTATGACACTATTTAATGCTTGCATGTGGGGTTGTTGGAGAAGAGAGAAAGTGGACACCCAAATTGGAGGGAAAACTCCTCTATAATATTTTCCATTGTATTTGTTGTTGTATTTTAGGTTTTAGGTACTCAGCTACTATCGGAATGCTGTCAAGTTGAAGACTAATGTAGAGAGTTGTTGAGTGATTGTATTGTACAAATCTTTTACAGATTAATACAAGCTTGTGCCTCTTTCCTGGTGGAGTTTTTTACTCGCAAGGGTTTTCTCCATGTAAACATTGTGTTGTGTGTTCAATTTTTTGTTTTGATGTTTCTAGGTTTGCATATTTTCGTTTGCATGTTACAATCTCCATTGGTAATACACAATTAAGATTGCAGAAATTATATTTGAATCAGATTTCCATTTGTGTAGGTGTGCCTTTCATTTCTAACATGATCTCTCTGGAAATTTGAGAGGAGGGAAACTTTGAATAAGAGCCATAAGCACTATCTCATTCTTTGGCGGACCAGATGGACCTCTCATTATCAGAGCCTAATCTGTCTCCATAATGTTAGAGGGGTTATCCTCTTGCAACTGGGCCAAGCTACCATTCTTACTCAAATCAATCTAAACCTTTGCTACCTCTTCAATAGTTAGCTTGTGGAAACCTATAGATACATCCTAGTCCTTAAAGGTCTCCAACATATCAAATTCGTTATGGAACCCATCCTTCTGATGCTCTTTGAATGGTCTTTTCAACCCTCTGCCCTTATTACATTGTCTGACTGGAATGACACCATCCTTATCCCCATTCCCACCTGAGATTGGAGCTTTCCCCTTATCTATCGCTGGAGGAGGAGGAAGGGGCCCCCATAGAGCTGATGGGGCTACTTTAGGACATTTCCATTGGAGATGACCATATTCATGATAGATGCGACATTTAAAAGGCAATGCTTCATAATCCAATTATTAAATCCATGATAAAGATCCTAATCTAATTTCCATAGAATATGGGAGTGGCTTATTCAAATCAATTTTAACACATAAGCGGGCATAAGAAACTACCTTACGATCCATCATTTGTTGGGAAGGTCCCACTAGCTTACCAAGCAACAAACAATCATGTGCAATATATCCTATCTCTAGAATTCCATTGGAAGCCATGGAAGACGTACCCATACCAGTATTCTCGATGGAAGCTCCTCTACCGGATTAAACCCCACATGATAGGGTTTCATGAACAAGCTTGTCTGATTATAGAAATACGGTCCACCCTCGAAAGCAGTAACCCTATCCACCAATCTTGAAAACACCACAAAAAAGTAATTATTGGCTGCCATGATCACTTCCATATCTCCCTCAGGATTCCAAGTCCTTCAGGCCCATGATTCAAGAAAGGGCAAGGAAACCGTGATTCCCATAAGTTTGTAGATGAGGGCGTGATCCGCCAGATAAAGCACATCATTAGCTACCAAGTCTGGCTGAATAACGAGGATAGGTCAATCTCTACTCTTCTCCAGGCAATCATTGATCCTTGATACTTTCAACTCCCGTTTAGTAGTTTCTCCGTCTGCCATGGCATTGGCCAAGAAATTAAATTCATGCACATGATTTGAGGAAGAAGGGTTTCCTCCATTGAAAGCATCTTTGAAAGAGAGCCTAGAGGCCTCCCCTGCCCCTTCCAAGGACCCCATAGCTCTAAAAAAGAAAACTCAAAAAACTATAACCCAGAGCCTAGGGTTAGACCAAAAATAACTTCTCTGGAAATAGCGAACCTTCCAGGTGCTGGTGGGATCCTCTCCAAACTCTAGCATAACCCACATGACAGTACTGTTGATGGTGTTTTTAGCACACAACAATGCAGGTATGATTGCTGGTATCACACCTCTCTTGAAAAGTATCCTACCCTAGGTAAGACTACTCCAAGGTTTCTACAGCTAGGTCTTAGCTTGCTTGGAATCTCTCAGTTAGAATGTACTAGTTGTTCCTATAAGGGGTCTTACATATAATGCAGGGTTTATAGAATATGACAACAGTATGTATGCGGAAACCCTATGATATTTTCAATAGATTTGTAATGTAGATGTTGCTTATAACCTAACCTAACAAACTTGATATAAATAAAATGCAAAAGGAAAAGGAGAGAGAGAAGGGATAAGAGATCCTAAGTGACAGTCACAACGGGGTGAAATGCTACAGATAGACAAATACTTTCAATAAACCATTCCATGTTTCACCAGGATAGGAACCCACAATGTTACAAGAAATGATGCAATCTTCAAAGGATCCTTATGATTTTCAAATTGTATTCACTCATTAAACACTCGCACAATGGTGCAACTTAACTAGTGGAATGCAACCGAACTATATTCAATGACAGGGCCCAGGCTAACTATACACAACAACTTACCATCAGCAAGCACTAATAGTATGGACCAAAGCATTCATCAGATATCTTAACATTTACCCATCATTGAAAAAGCACAACTAATTAAATTCATATTAATATGAACCATGAAAACCAAAGAGGATAACACGAGAACACAAAATTTTCAGCAACTTGCAAAACTTGTTTTGTATTGATCACAATTTGGCAGTCTCAACAATTCAGTATCTAATCTTACTTACAAATGAGAGAAAAGGATGGCCCTTTTATAGATAAGGCACTATACCGAGTTTTCAACGGTGGAGATTAACTCAACACTAATGGTTCAGATTACATGACATTTAATGAGATACATCAGTTTGTTGCATTCTCAGATTTACATTTGTCCTTTAGGAAAAAGATAAAAAACAGCTTGCAAATACATTAAATTTGGACAAAATGGATACCCATTTAGTTGTACATGATGAAAAGTCAATTTTCAAGGCCTAATAAAGCCAAAATAAAGTCACATGACACTCAAAAACTTGAGCTGATGTAGATTCATGAGATTCCAAGTGCTGACTGGATCAAAAAGAGTATTTTGGTGAAGGCATATGCAACTAGATGCTTGCTGGACTGATTCTTGATGACTAACCTGTTGGGATAGCTGTATGCATGTCTTGGTGATCTAGTCTAGGGTCATTTGAGTGGTATTTTTTAGAAAATATAAAAAATATAATTTTTGGTACTTTCTACATTGTAGTAAATTACATTTTCGGAGGCCTTCAGAGTGGAATGGGGGCTCGAAACTTTGGCATTAAGCCTTAACAATCGAGTAGCTCAAACTAGATAATTAGTTTATCTTTCCAACAAGTCCAAGAAATTTAAATTCTAATAAAATAGCTAGGAGTTATGACCTTGGACTGGATCACTTGGACATTGGACTAGATCTGCAGGAACAACAGTGATGTAGGCATGGTCTTCAGTGTCTTCAAGCTCCGGGGACTTATTTCCATCATCTTGGACATCATACTAACATCCTCTTGCAGGTGCAGCAGCAATTTGGTTGATAAAATGAAGTTTTTGCATTTCTGGGTCAGCATTGCATCTCTGTGTGTACATCCTTCCAAGACGGCTCCAACAGGCTCCTTTGTCTTCTTAGACTTGCAATTGATAAGACCAAGCATCAATTTCATCATAAAAAGTTATTTCCCATTATTTTGAATCAAAATATGTCCATTTGCAATCATGGATTAGTAAAAAACAACTCATTGTCAATGTTGCTTCCTTATAGTTCTCTTCACAAATCTAGTGATTTTTGCATGATTTTCTGAGTTTTTTACTGTTTTCAAGTACCCATTTTGCCAATATATTGATCTAGGAAGTTTTTGTGGTCATTAGAGTTTATTTGCAAACTTTTATTTCATGTTTTTCTAGCATTTTCTACAAAAAGCGAGAATTTTGGGAGTCATGGACTTTTCATGTGCAGTAGCATTAATTGTTGTAAAACATGTCAAAAATCTACACAAACTTGGTAAAATGTTCATCATGATGTGACAAATAGATATACAATTCAAATCCATCAAGAAAATCTAATTTGCTCCTTGAAAAACTCAATTTTTGGCCTAAAATACCAAAAACGTTGATTTTGGCGGTCACTGACTTGGCGGGGCTTTCAGCGCCAACTGACCTAGCGGGGATTTTGGGGTTGTCCAACCTTGTGGGGATTTTGGCTCCATCCGACTAAAGTCAGTGAAGGTCATTTTCAGCGCAAGTCGGTTGACCATGATTTTAGTGCTAGCTTTGATAGATGCCTCTGGCGGGGATTTTGGTGCCGACCGACTTAATAGTAGTTTGAAGGAAGTTAGTCAAAGGTGATTTTAGCGCTAAGGTCGGAGGACGATGATTTTTGTGCAGAAGTCTGTGAGCGAGGTTTTTAGTGCCGAAAGTCGGTAGCAGTTGTTTTTGGCACAAAGTCAGTGGATTCAATTTTTAACGCTAAGGTCGGTAAACGTTATTTTTGGCGCAAAGTGCAATTGGGGTCATTTTTAGCGCCAGATTTTGAACTTCTCAGGGTGAAAGTATATTTAAAAATATATTTAAGTATAAGTATATTTAATATCTAAATATACTTATTTAGATATTAAAAGTATATTTAATATCTAAATATACTTATTTAGATATTAAATATACTTATATAAGTATATTTAATATCTAAATAAGTATATTTAGATATTAAATATACTTATACTTTAAATATTTTGAAATATACTTTCAGGATGTTTGAGATAGGCTCCAAATCCATAGGATTTCATATGCAGATTCTAGAATTTTGTGGTTCCACCAGATTTCAGACTTAGCCATTTTTCAGGATTTTCAAGGTCATGCGACAGGATGAAAGTATATGAACCCCTTAATGAAATCTTGTGAAATTTGATATGATTTTACAACTCTAAGACCTGGAAACTAGGAATTTCAACATGACACATCCTGCAGAAGCAATTTCAAGGGCAATATCTAGTGACATAGGATTTTAGAGAAAAATGTAGTAACACCCAATTTCAGTGCAGAAGGCAACAAATGGTTATTTTTTAAGCACAAGACCACCCAAGACACCTCCAAATGACATGAAATCACTCCAAACATGCAAAATACTCAAATTTGTAACAAATCATGTGTTCTCAGCACAAATTCACTTTCCCATCATCATAAGTAACAAAGGTTGAGACTCCAAACCAAAGCAAAAGAGGGGGTCTCCATTTGGCGAAATGGGGCATGTGTGCAAGGCACAACAAGTACCGCCCATGAATAAAAAAAATAAACCCTGAAATCCGGCCCAAGACAACCAAAAAAAAACCCACCCCCAACAAGCTCTAAATCCCCCACAACACAACCCCACGCCCACGCAGGACAACTTGTAGACAAGCAGAAGGCTTGGGCTGCGGCCAAAGTCATGCCTAGCCTCAGCAGGAAGCCCGACACATGCCAAAAAACCTCAACGTCGTCGCCATTCTCCCAATTCCCAAGAGATATCTCAACATGTCACTAATACATTAAAATAACATATAAACGATCATTTAATCATCTCCGTGTCAATAAGCATAATTAATTAGCCGATAGGCTTTTATATGTGAGCATTCTAGTGCTAGGAATTGTCTCACGCCGTAAAATAAATTCACGCCAGAAATTTTTCTAAACTCGTCGATTGTTCCTATCGACATATTCCTTAAACCTCCTATGAGTACAAGTGCTAGTATATGGTTTGAGTAAATATTTTAGAATATATGTATATATGAATAGAAAGTAAATTTTATATATATAGATAGAGAGAAAGAGAGATAAAAAGGGCAGAATGAACCCAATGTAACATAAAACTATATCATTTATTGATATATAAATATATTAAAACATTCTTACAAGTTGTCACAACTAAAACAATATTTTTTTTGGACATAGCATTTAAAACGTGACACGCCCCTTTTTGGATCCCTAATTTGGAATTTTGGTCACTCCCGTATGACAACCGCCCGCTTTTAAGAATCGTTCCAACCTCTTACACTTTCAAACTTGTTTTAGTCAAACTCATAGACCATTACCTAATATGGAAATTGATATTATTGATGAGTCAATACCTACCCCCTTTGTCTCTCTCGCACCAAACTTGATAATAACATACTATTGTTTGACTACATTTCGCTCCAAAAAAAAATGTAGAATATGGTAAATAGAACCTCCACCAAGTTTTCCTTCTTAGTTATGTAAATGATTAACATATGGTTTGGTGGAATGGTTAGTGGGGGCTTTACTGCACACAAATTAATGTTAAATTTTCGTGGAAAGTCCTCACTATATTTGTTCACCGTTATTAAGAAGTTTTATTAGGACCATTAACACTAGTTTTTAATTAAATAACCCTCAATAGAATGGTTATTTTACCTTTAATTTATTAAATATAATTTAAAAAAAACAATTATTAGGTGAGTTTTAATAGTCGTGAGAATGTTTCAAGAGTAAGGATTATTTTGATATTGAATAAAAAATTACTAGATTTTAAGTTTCAAAATTTATGTGTATATAAAAGTGATATATTAAAATGATAATAGACTTTTTATTCAATAAAATTATGTATGGGTATAAATATTTAAATATATTTATTTAAAAATTGTGAAGAGATATAATTTTGAAATGTTTATATTAGATTTATGAACATAAGTTATTTAGGAGCTTCAAGATTTTGTTATTTCTTGACATTTTTAAATATATGTATTTAAGATATGGGGGGTTCAAAATTGATATTTCTTGACATTTTTAAAATATATGTATTTAAGATTTCTATGCTAGTTTATTAGGTATATATAATGATTGTTTGACTTGTAAATGGCTATCAATTTTAAGGTAAGAAGTTTTTGTTATCTACTCACTCCATTACAACCCCTCCTTACTCTCATTATAATTATTTCAACAATCTTATTAATACTTGTGAAAGACATCCATTTACTCTATGTTTCAATTAAAGAACATAATATAAATAATTCAAAAATCAACATTATATACTTGTAATAATAATAATAATAATAAGACATTTTATCTTGATATATATTCATTGAAATCTTAGGCATATCTTGTGTAAACCTATATTTATTATTTATTACAAATTATTTAGATTTATTTTAATATTTTATTTTAATAATTATGGCATGTAAATTTAAGATTTATTTTAATTAACTTTTGTAATGTCGTCCATATTTATTTCATTTAACTTATTTAAATATTTTGTAAATTTTATTCTAATATTTATAAAAAACAATTCATTTATATAAGAAATAATATTACAATATAAATTTTTAAAAACTTTAGTAACTAGTATAGATATCTTAAATACATCTATTTATAAGAAGTTGAGAGATATAAGTCTTGGGTGCCTATATTGAATTTATGACATAAGTTAGACATTCATCTAAATTGATATTATAATAGTTTATTTACATTTTCAATACATTTCTTACTCCATATCTTAAAACATAGTGCAAAAGTCTTATGAAAACAAATTATTCAATAATTATATATATATATATACTATTTAATTTCTTAAAATACATAACTTTGTCAAGATTTAGAAAAAGAAAACCAAAATGACATGAATACAAAATAGAAACTTGTAGTTTAATGAAAATAAATTAGTACTTCAATGAGTTATTTTATTTTTCTGTATGAATATTCAATATTAATATGTATTTAAACTATTACAAAAATAAGTAAATAGATGAAAAAGACACAAAGCTATTTACTTTAGAACTATTTTATTTACTACATATTTTTATTCTATTTTATCTATATTGTTTATTTTTATTTTAAGAGTTGTTTTTGGTAATACATTTGTTTTACTTTTGCATGTTTCAAAATTCTTTTGCTTTGTTTTTACTTTGAAAAGTGTAGTAAATCTTATACACTTATGAATTACTTTTTAATAGTTTCATGTGAAGGTATTAATAAATATTTTAAAATTTAGATGTGTTTATATTTAAGAAAATACATATGGGCTCTAAATAGTTTTATTTCATGTTGGCAACATCAAATGCTTTATACTAATATTTTTTTTAATAATATTAGAAAGAGTCTATTAAGATCCTCATCTTTTAAAATGGTCAAAAATAAAACTACAAGCAAAAGGTGGCACTGAAGCCCCTACAAACAAATTGAACAAAAAAGTCTCCATCTAAATGGAAAAAGCAACCAAAAAAACAAATACAAAAGAACAAGAATACAAGACCAAACACTAAAGACTTACAAAAATGACTTACCAAAAGAAACAAACATTAATCAAGATTTGAAACTTTCAACCACCAACCCCTCTAGCAGAAGAACCAACACCTACAACTAACACCAGCCACCCTACTTTAGACTAGATCAAAAGATTCTCAACATAATTAGTGAGGTGGGGGAAATTCACACCATGAATCACCTCTAAGGACGCAATGCTCCATTGCAAACTCTATCAATCAAAGAAGGAAGCATATACACACTAAATAATATTTTCAAATAGATTACCCCTTTAATAAAGGTTTATACAAACAATTTTTTTTTTTGTTTCATTAATTGTAGAGATGGGTTCACTCCCTTATATGTTATGCTTCAAAAATATTAACAAATTTATGCATCAGCCCTTGAATAGGGATACTGCAAGTATAACAAGGGAACTAAGCTATATAAAACCTAAATATCCTTGAAAATTGGGAGAAACCATACTAAACTATAACCGTATAAACATTCAGACCTCCAACTCGAACACCACCTCAAACGTAGTAGTCATTTCTCCCTATAAAGGTTTTTAGAAATTTGATGGCTCGAACTGTGCTCCGGCCTTTGGCTTGTTCTGGCAAAACATGAAATTTTTCATATGAGTTCGGCAATATTGAAACCCCCTTGGGGATGCACCATCACCACGTTTCTCCTGTTGCAACTTATCCACGACGTCTACTAGAACAAAAAAGTGTACTTTCAATTATCTAAAAGAAGCTATTGAAACCATACATCACATCTTACACACCATGATTGGAAGCGAGTGACCTGGGTGAGCCAAGACAGAAACCAGAGCCTCATCTAGGCTGGCCACCCAAAGATCCTTTTTGACATAGAAGCTTGCCAAGGCACGAATAATGCCTTTGTCTTCCTTTTGTCCATTTTCTTGGGAGCACCACCACAAAATGATTGTAAAAATGTAGAATAACCACCAATCCCCAATTGGTTATTAGGCTTGGTCGGCTATTCTTAAATATCATCCACTTCAACAGTCAAAGGTCAATTTTGGCCAATAAAAACAAGACAAATATTTACCACTTCAATAGTCAAGGTTCAATTTTAGCTATTTTTAAATACCATCCATCTGTCTTGTGCCACTAGTAATCATTTAATGCAACGTCCTTTGCACTGTGAATTGATATCGAATCTATGCTTCATACCATCCCAAGCTTCTCTTAATAATCTAGCTTTACCAAGTCTAGTGAGATTCAAAAGCTTGGCTTACCATAGAGCAATGACCATGGGATCATTCTACTTAAATATCATTCAGTCCAATGGTC
The DNA here is from genome assembly GCA_027924645.1 of Cunninghamia lanceolata. Taxonomy (NCBI): domain Eukaryota; kingdom Viridiplantae; phylum Streptophyta; class Pinopsida; order Cupressales; family Cupressaceae; genus Cunninghamia; species Cunninghamia lanceolata. The sequence goes on from BSBN01001254.1 coordinate 3,239,909, forward strand.
AAACAGTCAATAGCAATTTTACATCTCATCCACAACAAAAAGTGGTAAATATTTGTCCTATTTTTATTGGACTAAATTGACCTTTGACTATTACCCATGGATGGGCTCTACCTTGAGTTGGTGTCCAAGCGTAACCATCAAATTATGTCTTTGAGAAAGGGTGTCATGATACTAAGTGGAAGCATTTATGCGAACCATGTGATCTTTGAATGACGTAAAAAATCTAGCATCCTAGTAAACTTGAATGTTGTTAGAGCTCTTTGCCTTCTTCAGTGGCATTGACTGTGGGATCAAAATCTAATCCAATGGCTCTCACAGTTTTTTAGTGTTGTCAAATTTTTGGTCTCTTTGGACTACAACCATCTAATCCATTTCAATCATAGGACCCTCACACCCCCAAGGTGGCAACATGACTATGTCAAAGTAGAAGTTACATGATTGGTCATGGGTTTACAGGTCAAGATGATGGTGGACTCTATGCAATCTCATGTAGTCAATGATATCATTGTCACTAAGGTTAAATCTCATGGGTTATGAGGGTAAAGTGCTTACTTCCACATGATATGAATGAGGCACTATGTGTCATACTCCTACACTCCCAAGGAGTTGTTAGAAATTTTGGGCTCATAAAATTGTGTCATCTGTTTAATCATAAATTAATCTATGACTCGTGTAACCTCCTGAAGGTTTTCCTAGAAGTGTTAATTTGTTGTTGTGCAATTTGTCAAGGGGTCAACATCATTGTTGGTGAGCCACCCCATTTGAATTATTAGACTATGAGCTACACACACACATATATACTTAAGCATATATAGGGGGGGTGTCACATCCACACTCTCCTAGGATGGTGTCAGATTTTATAGGCTCTTAGGTTGCACTAACCATCGAATCTCATGTGTATCATTTGGTTCCTCTAGTTCCTAATCACATTAGAGATTACTAAGATCTTAGACTTGGATAGACTATCTAATCATTTTCATCTAATGGCTCACACATTCTCAAGGAAACATTTCTAAGGGATTGCACTATTGGTCCAGATAAAAGATGAGTTATCTTATGTATTTCTATGCTATGGACATGAGGATGTATTTTCTATGGAGGTATTGTTCTCTCATTTCTATTCTTTCTTCTCCTTCAGAGAGTTGATTAGTACATTACAAATTATTATTTGCATTGCCTTGCCATTGAGGGCAACTCTAGGGGCATCTCTGTTGATAACTGAGAGGGGGGGGGGGGGGGGGGGTGAATCAGTTATCCTAATTATTTCTTCTTTCTGAACTTTCTTATTAATCAATGCAGTATTAATTCAAACAAGCAAATATTACCATGAAATGAAAAACACATGACACAGTATTTTTGACGTGGAAACCTTGTTAAGGGAGAAAACCACGGGGTGATTAACCCAAAGATTATTCTCTATTAGAAGAATAAGGAATTACAAAATGGCACTTGCCAATTAGGGCTCACTGCCCGAGCACACTGCTCACAAAGGAGGCACACTGCCTACAAGGAGACACACTGTCTACAAAAGAATGTTATACAATACTTGAACTGATTGGAAGCATCCACATATGCTGGAGTTCAGTTCCGGTTAGGCTCAGTACACTGATCTGCTGCACTTCATCTTTCCTCTTCTCTTTATTCTGCTTTCCTTTCACATACTGGATCTTTCTTACTGCTTCTGCTCTGCTCTGCACTTATTCACATATATCATCACACAACAACAACTCTCACAACTAAATCCATCGTGCACATATATCTGCACAAGTAATTTCATCACCTTTCTAGTCGGCATCCGGAATAGTCAATCTTTTCACTAATTCTGATCTGTCGGCTGAATCCTACCACATCAAGTAATGTGGATCAAGCATATACTTGTAGAAATCATTAATCATGTCGGCCAAGTATGATTCATGCCTTCATAACCTTTAACACCATCAGTAACACATCCGGAAGGTAGTCTAATGTTCTGTCAGTTAGTTCTTCCTCTGTTCATACTGTCACTCAGGAATCCGGTACTCAACTATTCATATCTTTTTCCTCATCTATCACTGGAGGCTAAATCCTTGGAATATACCACTCAAGGTAGTCCTCTTGACTTCCCCAAATCCGCACTACACCAAGATACTTCCTCTGAGAGATCCGAACCAATCTGTCGGACCTTGCCACATGCTTTGTTCTTGTTCACTAGACCACAATAATCTTCATTCTGACTTCCGGTAGAGACACACCATGACTTGCAGATATGTGGGATGACCTTTGTTGCCATCAATGACAACAACCATGAATCCATCTAGTGTCTCTTGCCAACAATCTCCCCCTTTGGCATTGATGGCAACACTTAGTGAAAAATGACTAAGTGTTTACACTATGCTCCCCCTTGGCTGATGCTCTATCTTTATATACATTTTCCAGAGCTCCCCCTTAGTTGGATTCCTCATTTTTCACTGCTCCTCACTCCCCCTTTGACATCAATGGCAAAGGGTAGGGTCCGCACACCAAAATTTTCAAGAATTTTACTATACTTGGTTGTATATTACATATTCACAAAAACTGAAGAATGTCTGCAAAGGATGTCTTCAATTGGATGAGTTCTGTAGCCCAACTTTGCTTCATTCTATCCAAAATTGAAATGTGACCACTCAACAAAAACGCAAAAGCTTCTGCCCTCTTAAGATCTGTCGGATCATTGGTTTGGGCGGTAGTCTTGGCATCACTTATGGCCTCATGCATGGTCTCTAACTTATGGATAATAATCCTTCTAAGTTCTCCCATCCGGTTAATTATATTCTTCCTTTCCTTTTCAAAGTTCTTTATTGCATTTGTGATTGTAATAGTTTGACATTCTTGATTTACTATGGAGGAAGAGAGAGGATCAAAACTTTGACACAAACTCAGTAGTTTGTCCTGTTCCTCTTTTATTTTCTTCTCAATTTCTACTGTTGCTTTTGACCAGGAGATACAAAATTTGTAAATGTCACCACCATCCTTAAGAGCATTTTCTAAGCTCTTTATTCCAATACTCATATTTCTCCTATCATTAGAGATTAATCCTAGTACCTCTGAGAATCTCTTATCCAAAAACTCCTTCCGGACCTTTTCTTCAGCTGATTTTTCTAGAGAATCAAAATGTGTACCAACACTGCTGACTAAGGTTTTGAGATTACCGGAAGAGGAGGCTGTCGGATCTTTCTGAACCGATGGCATAATCTTTTCAAGCACTCCAGAAGCAGCCTCTATCAACTCACAGTCTTCCATATGAGATTTTAGGAGTTTTTCATTTGCCTTAGCATTTGCAAATGAAGCTATCTTCATTGTCTGCACCGGAGAGAGGGAATCAAAGTTGAATGGACCTTGTAGAAGCTCTGGTTCATCAATCTCTATTGCTTCTTTGCTCAGAAATTTTTGGACAGTTTGTGCAGTGTCTCTTGCCGGAGACAGATGTTTCTTCTCTTCTGCAGTCTTGGAGCTGTCCTTTGGAATTTTCTCTCCCTCTACATTCCCACCACTGACAGTTGTGGTTTTCTCTGGTGAAGTCTTCTGTTCTTCTACAATCTTTGCATTGTCACCTTCTTTTTCCTTCACCGCTGCTCCTTTCTCTTGTAATTTCTCTTCTTCTTTGGATCCGGAGACTGTAGGGGAAACCAGAGGAGAGATGTTAGTCTGTTCAAGGGCCACTTCTTCCGGAGCAGAGGATTCCAAGTCCGTAGTTGTTTCTGCACCTAAGTCCTCTACAATGGGAATGTTGAACCTTTTGAATGTATTCCAGAGGATCTCTTCAGTGTCCTTGGCTACCTTGTCGGTCTCACCAAGCATAAGCTGATTCATCCTTGCTTTGCTCCTGAATTCATCCTTGCAGTCTTTGAATACCATGTTCATTGTTTTGTGATCAATTGAAGGATATAGCTGAATAGCTATCTATTCCCTGATCTCAAGGTCTTTTGCCATGGCATTGGTCTTTCTCATTTCCAACTCCTTCTCTAGACTCTTAGGAATTTGGGAGATAATCTCAATAAAAGCTTTATTGTAAATGTTCAGATACCTGATTGTAGCTTCCTGCAGGATCTTTTGGTCAGCCTCATTGTAGTCATAATAGAATTCGGCCACTGGTTGAACGTTCCCATCCACAGTGACTGATTTGATTACACTGTCTAGAGACAGGGTGGGCTTTTCAACAAATTTCTCTGCCATTTCTTCCTTGTCTTGGCCTGTGGAGGGTTTACCGGATCCTTTCTTCTTCTGCTTCTTTATTTCCTTTACTCCCTCATCTGATTTAGTTTCCTCTTCATCTCTTTGACTTTCATAAGCCCTTGTGGCTTTTGTCTTGGATCTTTTGCCGGATGCCTGGACTTTCGATTTTGAGCTTTTGGCTGTGGCAGGTGCAGATCTTTTTGATGATCTGGTCCGGGTGGAGGTTTCTACCGGAACACTTTCTTCACTTTTCTTTTCTGCCCTCTTCTTCTCTTTCTCATCCCCTTCCTTCTTCTTCCTGTGAGCATCAAGTGCCTCCATTGAGATCCCAAGGCCTTGTGCTATATGTTCTACTTCTTTTCTAACTTCCTCTTGATCTCTAGTTCTCTGAGTTCAACATGGATTTTTATACTTAGTTCCTCAAATGTTCCGAACCTTTCTGCCTTTGGATCTTTAGGCTGACTTAGCATGTGTTGAACATGCAGCTCCACAATCTGTTCATCCACTTCATACCCCATGGGCATGATCCACACAGTTCTTGGTTCTATTGCCTCCATTAGGCACTTATCTGTTTCTACCATAAAGCATATTGTGTCTTTGTACTTTTCAACAAGAGACTGGGGAATTCTTTCTCTTGCATGCATCATGCTCTGAAAGTTCTTGAAATATCCCCACAGGGCTGTTTTTCTTGCTTTAGCATCCCCAAGTCCATGCAAATAATCTCTGATTTGGATGGCAACTGGTCTGTCATTCTGCCATATCCATCCACTGGATCCGGGAAGCTCATTCATATAATAAAAGAATAAACAAAGGATCAAACTACCATACTTGAAGGAGTTTTTCTTGTCCTTCTTGATCTTCTGCAGATTTTCCAAAAGTTGGTTTAGAAGAAGCTCACACAAGTCATAGTCTGCATTCTCCTTTAGCATTTGATAAGCTGTGTAAATTGCAGTTCCCGGTACTGAATTTTCCTTACTGGAGTGATAGATCTTGTAACCAATTATCATAGATGCAAATTTGACATCCGGTTCAGTGATGTCTTCAATTGTCATAGCTCTCTTGTCAAATTTAGATCCGGTTGCATCACTAACTGTCTGATTTTTGACAGACTTGAGAATAGGTAATCCACCGGATGAGTGCAGACCGGTTACAGTCCTAATTGCATCTTTGGTGATCTTGAAAGGCTTGTTCAACCATAGGAAATTGTCATGCACTCTACTTAGTACATACCGGACCCATTCATCTTCTTCAAAACAGGGGAAATGAATGCACTGTGCAAAGTGCTTATCCCGGATGGCTTTGTACTGAGGTTTAATCTCAAAGGAGTCGTCTATCAACTGTTTATGATAGATATCCATCAATTTTGATTCTCCAAAGTCTTCAAAATTTGCATGTATGTAAACCCTAATGTCCTCTGTATGCAATACACCATGCGGAACACTAGAGAAGGCTCCTAGGGGATCTACCTCCAAAGATTTGTATGGATGTTTCTTGAATGTGGGGCGAGGTCTATCAGAGATCTTAACTATATTCAGAGTAGCCATTTTTCAAAGATTTGCAGTGAGATATTGAAAACGGAAAATACCTTATGCGCCTTTGGTTATATGGAGTGGATGGATTGATTTTTGTGTGTAATAACTTCTGCAAGTGATCTTCGATGAACTTGATGAATTTTGTTGCAGAGCTCCACTTTTCGCTTCTTCTTGAGTGTAGAATGAACAAGTGATTTATGAGAAATCCCTTATATTGTTTCGCAAATCCTAATATCTGTTTGCAATAAATGCTCGACCTATATTATTCTGGTTTGCCTTATTCGAATGACTTGAAGAACCGGATTAGTCCTAATTTATGAACATCATGCGGATCTTTCAATTATGAATAAATCAAGATGACACATCACAAGGACATCCCAAACACTCTGTCCAAACCGCAGAATAAGACAATTCACTACCGGATCTCTCCAGACCTTTTTGTAATCCTCTGTCATTCCGGAGCATCTCCCAGAACAGGTTTTACTTGATCGATCACAACTTCTTCATATCTTTATGTGGACCTCTGACATCTTAGCTGGATCATTTTAAGACTCATATCTACAAACCCTTTACTCCGCATCTTGTGCCAAATCCGGCACCACTTGATTGGCTGGGGGAACAGGATTTTCTTTGTGTCTCCCCCTGAGCCAGAGCTCATTTCTTAATTTCCAGAAGGAATATCGGCACCAGAGTCTGGTGTGGATCCAACCTCTACCTTCTTTGAACTTTTCTTCACCCAAATCTTGTTCATCTCATTCCTAACTTCATCCGCATTCATCTTTTGTTTACCTTTGTCTTGATTCTGACTATATACCGAACTTCTTTTGTCTTGATTCTTGCTTCTGCAAACTTTTGCATTATGACCGGACCTATTACAGATTTGGCAAACAACATTTCTTTGCATATTTGACTGATAACCTCTTGATCTGCATTGATTAGCCATATGACCTACTCTATTGCATGTAAAGCATCTACCATTGAATGATTTGTTCATTTGCATATTTTTGCATTCATGAGACTTATGTCCATACCTTTTGTAGTTAAAGCATTGTCTGGAGAAGGATGAATTAGTCTGATTCATTCTCTTTCTGCACTGATTAGCTTTGTGACCAAAGTGATTGCAGCTGTGGCAGTATCCATTGAAGGATGGATATCTTTGAGCATTGGGCTGTCTTACCGGAGGTTTTCTAGGCCTGTTCCTTAGATTTTCTGATCCAAAATTCTTCTGACCAGATCCAAAGCTTTCTCCTTTCTCATATCCTAAACCACACTTGTCATCTGTCCTCTTTTGACTTCCAAGAAGAACTTCAAGTTGAGCAGAACTTATCTTGAATTTCTCTTTATATTCATTTGTTGTTTGAAGATCCCTTTTGAGAGAGACAATTTGATCCTCAAGTTTTTCTTCATTATCTTTAGCATCTTCAAGATTAGATTCAAGATGTCTGATAATCCTATCCATCTGGTGGCAATCTTCTGATTTCTCTTTAAGAGATTGTCTTAGATTGTCTTCAGTTTTTCTTTTCTCTTCAATCTCTTGAGTAAACTTTATAACTCCTGATTCCATTCCATGTCTGACCATAATGACTTCTTTTGATAACTTTTCACATAACTTGGTTTTTTTAGTCAGCTCTTCATTTGCATTACTTTCTTCACTTTGTCTTGCCAATTGCTGGAGTAGCTCCTTTCTCTTTTTCATAGAGAGACTTAATTTGTCTTTTAGTTCTCTCATGAATTCATCAGCTTGTTTGAGTCTTTCCTTTAATTCATTGACTTCAGAGTTTGACTGTTCAAGATCCTCAAGGGCAGTTTTGAGTTGCTCCCTTAAACCATATGCATCCATTTGAACTCCCAGATCTTCCTCAAGCTGTTAGGCTCTATTAGGAGGAACTCAGCTCTGATACCAATTGTTGATAACTGAGAGGGGGGGTGAATCAGTTATCCTAATTATTTCTTCTTTCTGAACTTTCTTATTAATCAATGTAGCATTAATTCAAACAAGCAAATATTACCATGAAATGAAAAACACATGACATAGTATTTTTGACGTGGAAACCCTGTTAAGGGAAAAAACCACGGGGTGATTAACCCAAAGATTATTCTCTGTTAGAAGAATAAGGAATTACAAAATGGCACTTGCCAATTAGGGCTCACTGCCCGAGCACACTGCTCACAAAGGAGGCACACTGCCTACAAGGAGACACACTGTCTACAAAAGAATGTTATACAATACTTGAACTGATTGGAAGCATCCACATATGCTAGAGTTCAGTTCCGATTAGGCTCAGTACACTGATCTGCTGCACTTCATCTTTCCTCTTCTCTTTATTCTGCTTTCCTTTCACATACTGGATCTTTCTTACTGCTTATGCTCTGCTCTGCACTTATTCACATATATCATCACACAACAACAACTCTCACAACTAAATCCATCATGCATATATATCCGCACAAGTAATTTCATCACCTTTCTAGTCGGCATCCGGAATAGTCAATCTTTTCACTAATTCTGATTTGCCGGCTGAATCCTACCACATCAAGTAATGCGGATCAAGCATATACTTGTAGAAATCATTAATCATGTCGGCCAAGTATGATTCATGCCTTCATAACCTTTAACACCATCAGTAACACATCCGGAAGGTAGTCTGATGTTCTGTCAGTTAGTTCTTCCTCTGTTCATACTGTCACTCAGGAATCCGGTACTCAACTATTCATATCTTTTTCCTCATCTATCACCGGAGGCTAAATCCTTAGAATATACCACTCAAGGTAGTCCTCTTGACTTCCCCAAATCCGCACTGCACCAAGATACTTCCTCTGAGAGATCCGGACCAATCTGTCGGACCTTGCCACATGCTCTGTTCTTGTTCACCGGACCACAATAATCTTCATTCTGACTTCCGGTAGAGACACACCATGACTTGCGGATATGTGGGATGACCTTTGTTGCCATCAATGACAACAACCATGAATCCATATAGTGTCTCTTGCCAACAATCTCATGTCCCCTTGATTTTATATTCATACATGTTGATCTCCTACTTATCACTTGATTTATCTTATTTTAGTATCACACAATGTTATCATTGATATTTATTACATGCTTATTGTGCTTTACGTGATGTTATAATTGACAATTATTACATGCTTGTTATGACTTGCACGATGTTATCATTTTTCCCTACCTCCAATTCCTTACACCCTTTGTATTTAACTAATTAAATGGGGCATATATATTATCACTAATATTCCTCATGATTATGAGAATAGTGATACATTTATGATAACGATGATCATTTTTGTACCGAATAGAGCTTGATCACCATTTCCAAATAGATTATGTTTTTTCATAGTTAGAGCCATTATCTTGTTATCCACATAATTAGATTATTTTCCACATGGTCAAAGTCCTTTGGCCCTTATCCACTTGGTTGGATTCCTTTCACACTTTTTATTTGGTCAGATGACATTTTTTTGCTTGGTTGGAGTGATACTACTTTCCACTTAGTCAAAATTTCTTACCCTACTCTTGTTACTTTTCTATAGATAGTTTTTGGGTAAGTGCAAGAATATGGGGGGCCAAAAACGGGTCTTAAGTGGCCACTTTTTTTCTAAAATCAAGAAATGCTGGCCTTGGATGAGAAATTGAGCATAGTTACACTCAAAATTTGGAGATGCAACCAAAACAATGTTCGTAGTGTTCCAAGTCTATTTTCCAAACTGCTAATTTTTTTTGAAAATGGTATAGACTAAGGGGTTCAAAAGAGGGAGACACATAAATTGGTGTTATTTTTGTCAAAAAAACATAACATAGCATGTTTTGTGGCTCCCTCAAAAGGTTAACTTTTTTTTGGTATTTTTAAAATTGCTTCAATGAGAAATTAGCTAACAGCATGTAGTTTATGCCCAATTTTTCTGATAATTTTTTGATGAATATTTAATTTTTTACTAATTTTCAAAGTGGACACATCTTAAAAAATAGAATTTTGTTCGTGCTACCCCTATAAATTTTGAAAACTAATTGAAAATCATTTTTTTTAATATGTGTAGAATGGAGTCTAGTTTCTAAATATGTAATTTTTTGAAATTTCAATAAATGGTTAATTTACAATGAAAAAAAGACCAAATAGTGGTTTTTGCTAAAAAAATAGACACACAAATAAAACAAATTAAAGATGAAAGGCTTAACATTGTCAAAATGTGAAAAAAATTACATCGTTAAACAGCTAAGAGAAGGCCTAACATTACCCAGGTGTTCGATTTGTTCAACCTTGAAACACGTGCAAATTTGAGGATTAGCACGAACAAAATTATGTGAAAACTTGTAGAATTTGCAAAAACACGTCTATGGATGTTGAAAAGGCACTCCAAGCCTTTGGGTTGGAAATCCAAAGCAAATCCCAAGCCTAAGGCTTGGGATTCCCAAAGCACAATATAACGTGAGTGCATTATAACACGCTCATGTTATGTTGTGCTTTTTTTCCTTTTTTGCATGTTTGTTGGTGTTTTCCCAGTTCGACATAACGCACTCGCGTTATGTCTTCCTTTGAATGAGTTATATTCAAGTTTCATAAGTATGTTTCATGGATGTTTATACCTATGCTTGTAGGTATGTATGCATGCTTGTATGTATGTACATGTATGTATGCATGTTTGTATGTATGTATGTATCTTTGTATGTATGCATGTATGTATGTATGTATGTATGTATGTAAGTGTTTTGGGTTTAGTGTATATAAGGACCTGAGCCTGTATAGTTTTGAGGGTTGAGGGTTGAGGGATTAGGGCTTAAGTAATAGGTAGAGGGTAGAGATTAGAGGGTTGAGGGTTACAGTTGAGGGTTAATATTCAGGTTGTTGAGTGTATAAGATTAAGTGTGTAAAGTGCGGGGATTAGGTTTTAGGATATTGGGTTTAGGGTTTACGATATGGATTGAGGGTATATAAGGCATAGGGTGACTTGGGTTGAGAGTACATATGGTTTAGGTTTAATTTAAGTATAGGGTTGAGGCACAATATTCAAGGTTTAGGATATAAGGGTGATGTTATATGGTCTAGGGATGAGGGTTTGTGGGTGTAGGCTTCAGGGTTTAAGGTATAGGGTTGATGATTGAGGGATTAGGACTTAAGTATATGGTTGGGGGTATAGGGTTGAGGGTTTAGGGAAAGGTTTTAGGGTTTAAGGTTTAAGGGTTAAGGGTTGAGGAATAGGGTTTAAGGTTTAGGGGTAAGGGATTAGGGTTTAAGGTATAGTGTCTTGGGTTGAGGGTTTAGGAATAGGGATAGCATTTAGGGTTTAGGGATGAGGGATTAGGGTTGAGGGTTGAGGGATTAAAGTTTAAGGTGTAGTGCTGAGGGTTGAGTGTTTAGGGATAGGGTTTAGGGTTTAGGGTTGAGGGATTAGGGTTTAGAGTTGAGGGATTAGGGTTTAAGGAATTGTGTTGAGGGTTGAGGGTTTAGGGATAGGGTTTAGTGTTGAGGGATTAGGGTTTAGGGTTGATGGATTAGGGTTTAAGGAATAGTGTTGAGGGTTGAGGGTTTAGGAATAGGGTTTAGGGTTGAGGGTTGACGGATTAGGGTTTAATGTTGAGAGTTGAGGGTTGAGGATTTAGGGATAGGTTTGATGGTCAAGGGATTAGGGTCAAAGTAGAGTGTTGAGGGTAGAGGGATTAAGGATAGGGTTTAGGGTTGAAGGTTTAACGATTGAGGGTTGAGGCTTTAGGGCTGAGGGTTAAGGGATTGGGGTTGAAGATATAGTGTTGAGCGTCGAGGTTTTAGGGATAAGGGATTAGGGTTTAAGGTATAGTGATGAGAGTTGAGGGTTTAGGAATAGGGATAGCGTTTAGGGTTTAGGGATGAGGGATTAGGATTGAGGGTTAAGGGATTAGGGTTAACGGTTGAGGGATTAGGGTTTAAGGTATAGTGTCAAGGGTTGAGGGTTTAGTGATAGGGTTTAGGGTTGAGGGTTGAGGGATTAGGTTTTAGGGTTGATGGATTAGGGTTTAAGGTATAGTGTTGAGGGTTGAGGGATAGGGTTTAGGGTTGACGGATTAGGGTTTAGGGTTGACGGATTAGGGTTTAATGTTGAGAGTTAAGGGTTGAGAGTTAAGGGTTGAGGGTTGAGGGATAGGGTTGATGGTCAAGGGATTGGGGTTAGAGTGTTGAGGGTAGAGGGTGTTGGTAATCATTTATGTTTAGGGTTTTAAGCTTGAACGTTTGCAGGTTTTCTCATTCAAACCTTGAATTTTTTGAGTCATGGGATCTTGCATTGTTTTGTCTATTCTAATGTTGGCCTTCTGTGGTGGGTTCCTGGTTATTAAGTCTCATCCTCATGCTTTAGTGTTCGAAGGTTGACCAACCCCCACACAATGTTTCACTGCTTTTTCCTGTCGCCTTGAGAAAAATGCTAAGTTCTGTATATGCAAAGGTGAATTGTATGTTGGCAGGCTTATGAAATCTCAGTCGGCCTCCAAAAAATGATAAGGAATTGAGTTATATGCATTTTAGATGCATATCGGGTTGCATATGCAAAGGGGGAATCTATCGCAGATTCCCGGGTATATTCTGCAGTTGTATGCATTTCCAAATGCATATCGGGCTTACAAGGAAAAATATACGAGGATGGAATATACATCGTAGATCCCCAGAATATTCGTTGCTGGTATATAGGGTCTGCAAGTATATTTGGTTTGTATGTTCAGACATACAATGGTTAGATACAAAGGCAACATGCAAGGAAAAGATACATTGCGGGCATATTCCAGGAAAGATTCCTTGTTTGTATGTGAAAGGGTGAATGTATGTTCGGACATACAAAGGTCATATGCAAGGAACAATGTACAAGGCAACAGGATATACAATTGGTGGGGCCCGCGGACATACAAAGGCGAATGCATGTGAAATATACATTCGCAGGATGCAAAGAGGAGCATGCATTCCAAATATGCAGCGGCCAGACCTGAAAGGCTTTGCAGTTTAGTAAATTCAAAGTTTGAAGTCTGCAGCATGTATATTGGGCACTTGTATGTGCCAATATACATTGTGATATGCAAGGAAGGCGATATACAACCTAGACGCGATGGAGTTTTCAAGCTACTTCATAAATATTTGAGGTTTGTGGATTGTATAAAGCGCTTGTATATGCTGATATACAAGCTGATGTGCATTGAAAAGGATACAAGCCAGACTTCAAAAGGAGGTTCATTCTGATGCATAATGATTTAAAGTCTGCAGCTTGTATGCATGTGTGTGTTGTATATCACGGATATACAAAGGAAAAAGATACATACCGGACCCGATTGAAAATTCCAATTTGCTCTATAACAGTTTGGGGTCTGCTTTGTATGGTGAACAGTTGTATGTATATGCTCTCGCATATACAAAGATTTGGAAGGCGAAAAGTTAGCGATAGGAACATGGAGTGCCTACGTGGCACGTAATCATTGGCTCTTGGCTTTTTTGCAGGTTTTTGGGCCACTAGATCTCAGCGATGGAGTCATGATCGACGGCCGTGTTTTGAACCTTCTGTGTGAAATTTTTCCTATGCGTGTGCAGCGGTTTTGAGCAGGAAAACTTCAAATGTGTTCATTGTTGCATCATGCGGGTAGCTGAATCATTAATGGTGGAATGCAGAGGCATCGATGGATGAAATGACAGATGAACTACTGAGTTTGTGAAAGAAGATCTTTAGGCGGCGGTGCAGATCCTAAACTTACCTGCTCCTTCCTCTTTGTTCCTCTGCTGCATTGATTGTTTTGGGTGCCATTTCTCACGATGCATTGTATCTAGTAATTTTTGAGTTGACCGTTGTAATTTTGGTTGAGTACATAGTTTTGCTATAAAAGGCAAACTATGTCACTCATATTGGTTGTTGAAAACTGGACAACTTTTGGTGCTGTGATCAGATATAATCTCATTGGTGGCTCTGTTCCAGGTATTTTTGTGAGTTTATGAATTATATGTTGAATGTCTTATATACATAATTCATCAGTTTCATGTTGATTTAAATGAGTAATGCTTCATAGCATGTATTTGGTTATTTGTCTCTGAATTGAATGTGTGCTTCTTCTGAATCTAAACAGCTAAGGGGTGTGAGAGATTCTAGGATATGGGTTTCATATGTTGAATGCTTAGTCTTTTACTTTTGCTCAAGGAGTAGATTAAATGTTTTGGGTTAAGTATTGGGAAGGATACATTGCAGTAAGGATATATGTAAGCAGAAATAACTAAATACTTTATTTTGGGTATTGTTTGTAAGGTAGACATTGCATAATCCCCTTGAAATCTGATTGTTGTTTCAGGTCTATGATATAAACACACACACACACACACACACACACACACACACACACACACACACACACACACACACACACACACACACACACATATTGACTCCGAGCCCTGGATAGGCACCGACCTGGTCTTGTATTTTGGTTGCAACCCAAAGTCTCATTTTTGCATCCAAACATAAAATCAAACTCAAACTTCATATACAAACCTTTTAGGACATTAGAAGTAGTTTTAGGACCAGAATCCTCTGTCTCACAACTGAATATAGGCCCAAAGCTAGCCCCTTTGCACTTATCTCATAGTTTTGGTCTGCATAAAGGAGGATTTATCTGCTTTGTGTCAACATCCCAGCTAACTTGTAGATGCATTTCATGGATGTTGAATAGGGAATAGCCCCCTTGGTTCTACAGAGCCTAAAGAAGAAGAGGAGATATTTATAGAGTCTATCTCTTGTATTGTTGGCCCCTGGCCCAGGAATCCTGTTGATCAATGATGGCTACCTTATAGGGATAACTGGGAATAAGCATCCAGTCTGGGAAAATAACCAACAAATTTGGTGACTCTGCTAGGGACTTTGTGTAAGAACCCCAGTCTAAAAGAAATTAATTCCTAGTTATAGGTGGTGACTCTGAACCAATCTCCCAACCGGTAAAGTAAAAATTTGTATGCAAGGGAGAAGATCCCTGCGTAATTCTTTGTCTGAAGAATTACCCAGAAGAATGATGTACAGGAAAAAAGGGACTCCTCAAGCCAGTCAAGAGGGTTCTCCCAGAAGTAATGATAATATTCAGGACAATCTAGGATCTTCAGAGCGGACAATACCTTATTTTTCAAACATTGAGGCTGAAATCCAGAACGTATATGAAAGACAGCAGGGTGGTGGATTGAGAATGAGATCGGAGGTGTTTCAAGAACGCCCTTTCCATGATTCCCCTGATAGATTTGAAGAAGCTGAATCCCCAAGAGATGATAACGATGATCAGAATATAATGAAACCATTCTCTTCTATGCCCAAAGAGGAGGAATTAGCTAAAGAAATCAAGAGCTTGAGGGCAAAATTAGAGTATTTGCAAGCTGTAAAAATTAGAGATGACATGAGATAGAAAGTGCAAGCTCTGAGGATTGCTCAGAATGATTCAATTCCTACCCTTGAAAATGCAAAAATGCAGAGAAATCAGCAAAGAAATGAAGTCCAGGATCAACATAATGATCAAAGACAGAATGTAAATAATGCTAGAATACCATTAAATAATGTAAGAAATCATAATGCAAACAGAAATGCCCATGTCAATCAGTTTGGTAGACAGCCGATGCAACTGGACAGATTCAGACAGCTAGTTTTTTATGGCATTCATGGTTACCCCAATCCTATTGACAAACATGTGAGGCCGCAAGTGCCTAAATTTTCAGGAAATAATACTGTGTCAGGAGAAGACCATTTAAAATCTTTTTAGAATATCATGGACAACTTTGAGGTTGAGCATGAGGATGTTTTTATGAAATTGTTTATGCAATCCTTAGTTGATGAGGCTAGAGAATGGTACAAGGGTCTACCTGACAAGAGTATTTCATCATGGGATGACTTCAGAAGAATTTTCAAAGAATAATATGGTGACAAAACTGACCCAAGTTTCTTCATTAATGAATTCACTGGCATTACCAAAGGATCAAATGAACAGGTTGCTGATTTCAAAGCTAGATTCACTAAGGTGTTGAACAAACTACCACATCACCTAAGGCCTAATGAACCTATGTGCATAGTGTTGTACATAAATGCTTTTGATGCCAAAACAGCTTATGGGTTAAGGGATAAAGGTCCTGCTAGCCTCAGAGATGCTTTCAAAATTGCAACAAATATTGAAAATAATAGAAAAGCATCTGGTAAGACAAACAGAAGAGATGATGTCAAAATTTTGCAAAATCCAAATACTAAATCTCAAAGTGTTCAAGGCAATGCATCCACTTCTGAGGATAAATTAGATAAATTGACAACTATTGTCAAGGACCTGAGCTATAGAATGACAAAAAATGAAAAGGGGGTTGGTCTTGACAGACAGGTTTACCAAAGGCAAGAAAGAAAACCATCATTACATGGCATGCCATTTAATACTAATTGGCATAATGGTAAACCCATTCTCCCAAACAGCAACCCAAATCCAAGGAATCAAAATGTTAAGGAAACACCTGACCCTTTGAAGAAGGCTGTTAATATTGTTAATGACACCCCATGGTGTATAATATGCCAGATGCCTCATTCATAGTCATAATGTATGATTGCTCAGTCTCTATATAATAATGTTGTTGCCTGTGATGAATGCAATGAACCACATTGCATGGAGGATGACAATGTCAATATGTTGTCTACAAACGGGGAATATCCGTCTCATGATGTTGATGCAAGTACAAATAATAAGATTCAGGTCTGCCAACAGTTTCCCTGTGATGACAATGATGAAGATAATTATGCTTATGCTCAGGACTCACAATTTTTTGAATAATTTGAGGAGACCATCTGATGAAGAGATTAGAGCCTTCACAACTGTAGCAGTTGCTCAAGTCAAAAGCAATTACAATCTTAGGGGTAAAGCTCAGGTAAGTAACTCACACCAACCAGAGAATACTTTTGTGAACCAACTAGTGCACAGTCATAAAGAGACTGAAACACAAAAGAAGCAATGGAGCAATAATAAGCAAAATTTTAAGCAAAAAATAGGTCATGATTCTCAAGGGTCAAAAAATAGAATCCCCCAGGTTGAGGATCAAAACAAAAAAATTTAGATCAAAGATGACAGTCAGGGAGCCACAAAAATTAAAGCTGGATCATACCAAAATAAAAAATAAAACCGTGGATCAGGCTACAACTGTTATACAAAATTATGCTCCGTTTGACATAACTCAAGTCTTGCCCCAGTTAAAAGTCTTTGTTCCATTGATGGAGCTTGTTTTTATTTTATAATAACACATTTTATTTTCTCTTCTTCTCTTTATCCATTCTTTCTCATCTATATTTTTATGCATTTATATAGTTTTTATTTGATTTCTTTATGCTTGGTGGTTTATTTCTCCTTCTTTCTTTGCTCTTGTTTTGATTCGATGCCTCTTGTTTTTACTTTTGTTATCTTTTATGCTTTGGCTTTTTTGATTTTTCTTTTTACTTTGGGGCAACATGTATATGTAGTTTTCTCATCTATATTTAATTTCATTATATCATATATAATAATATTATATATAAATTCGCTATCTTGTTACTCTAATCTCCTCTCTCCCTCGATATCTATATTTATAAATATAGATATACATATATTTTAATATTTTTCTTTCTCTCTTACCTTTGTTTCAGTACTATACTCTTATTATTATTCATTGCATCAACTTATTTCCTCCCTCCCTAATTAATTAATTTTCCTTAATTACGGTTACCTGTGCCCACCTTTCCCCCCCACCCCTTCTCTCTTTTTAAGGCACTATCTCTGCAACTACAACTATGTTTTCTCTTCTTTTCTTCCTGATGATGGATCACGGAGTGTGATCCGAAACGTCGATCCAAATAAGCTACACACAGTGTTTCCAGAAGCTCGATATAACAAAGTTGAGGAGTTCAAAAATAAAACATTGTCCTTGATTTCAGGAGTACCCTGTCAAGCTAATCAGAGTATTAAGACTCAGGGTAAGAAACAAGCCATGTGTGTTGATGAGGATGAGACTCCTGAAGTATATCTAGGGGTAACCATGACAAAATGCCCTTCACAGGTTGAACCATTTTATGTCTCCCTCGTCATAAATGGAAAGGTGATTAAGAAGTGTATGCTTGATTCAGGAGCATCAACAAATATCATGCCTCTAGCTATGATGCAGCAAGATGGGTTGAAGATAGAAAAGGCATGTGGGAAATGCTATGCCATGGATGCTAGAGAAGTACCTGTCATTGGAATTATGAAAGATGTGGACTTCAGACTGGTAGCATATCTAGAAAAAACTTACAAAATGAACATAGTAGTTGTTGATATCAAGCTACAATATGGCATGTTGTTGTCAAGAAGATGGGCAGCATTGATTGGTGGAAGTATGCAACTAGACCTATCATATGCTATGATCCCTATGAATGGCAAGGATGTCAAATTGATTAGAGAAGAAAGGTCACTAGACACAGTTGAGGATCAAGAATCAGAGGAGCATATATGTTTTGTGGATGCTGACTGTGATAATTTCAAAGCTGTCTCAGATGATCAAGGGGGTAAAGGGAGAGATGTTTGTATTCAGGAGCTTGACCAACAGGGTCTCTGGACCATGTATTTTGATGGAGCTTGTTCGAAGGAAGGCTCTGGTGCTGGAATTGTTTTTTTGTCTCCAGCTGGTAAGCTTCTAGATTTCTCTTTCTTGCTAAAGTTTTCTTGTAAAAATAATATTGCAGAGTATGAAACTCTATTATTAGGATTGAATGTTGCTTTGAAGCATGGGATCAAGATGCTCAAAGTATTTGGGGATTCAGAGTTAGTTGTTTCCCAGGTTAGAGATAAGTATGCATCAAAGAATAAGAGATTAAAATAGTACAAGCATGTTGTTTGGGATACAATTGAATTGTTTGATGCCTTTTCAATAAATTGGATTAAGAGATCAAAAAATGTCAGGGTAGATTTTCTAGCTAATATAGCCATAAGGCCAGATGACATCACTCTATCAGATGTCACAAGTGTTGAAGTCAAACTTAGACCTGCAGTACCAGATAATGTATGCAGCTGGCAAGTATTTGATGATGACAAGGATTTGTTGAGATTTCTACATTGTATTGATGAATATGAGAACCAAGAAATGGATTTTCAGAACTTTGTAGAAGTTGTGGATGGGAAGGAGACTCTCTTAGGGAAAGAGGTAATTCAACTCAAGACAAATAAAATCCCTAGAGGGCTGATTGCTTTAGAGAGAGCTTTTGACAATAGGGACCAACATGTTACAAAGGCATCTCCAACAAACAAGAATGATTTGGAGGAGATAAACTTGGGGACATCTCATGCCCCCCAAAAGGTATATATTGGCAAACAGCTCAAACCACACATCAGAGCCATGCTGATTGCATTACTAAAAAAATATAAGCATGTATTTGCCTAGTCATATGAGGACCTGAAAGCTTATAGAGAGGATTTATTCCAGCATGAGATCCTGTTGAAGCCTGGAGCTAAACTATTTAGACAAAAATAAAGGCCTATCAACCCAACTTTAGCTCCAAAAATGCAAGAAGAGCTTATGAAGCTTAGGGAGGTTGGAATAATTATGCCTATCAGACACTCGACTTGGGTGTCCAATCTTGTCCCAGTTAGAAAGAAGAATGGTGACATCAGACTTTGTGTGGACTTTAGAAATCTGAATGTATCTTCTTTAAAGGACAATTATCCATTGCCAAACATGGAAGCCATGTTGCAGAAGGTGACCAGCTGTGAACTTTTATCCATGATGGATGGATTTTTGGGATACAATCAGGTGAAGGTAAAAGAGTCTAAACAATTCAAAACTGCCTTCACCACTCCATGGGGAACCTATGTATATGTGAGAATGCCATTTGGGCTGACAAATGCAGGTGCCACATTTCAGAGGGCTATGGATGTTGCTTTTGCAGGATTAATTGATTCAATCTTGGCTGTGTATCAGGATGACTTGACAGCTTATTCAAAAAAGGAAGAGCAACATTACATGCACTTAGAACAAATTTTTATTAGAGCATTGGAATATGGCATCTCACTCAACCCAAATAAATGTGCTTTTGGGGTAGTGGAAGGAAAACTACTTGGTCACATTATTTCCAAGGATGGAGTCAGGATTGATCCTGAAAGGGTGGCTGCAATTGACAACATTCAGATCCCTAGAATAGTGAAAGGTATTCAGTCCTTCTTTGGACAAATTAATTTTGTTAGGAGATTTGTTCCTAATTTTGCAGAGACCTCAAAAGATATCTCTAAAATTCTGAAGAAAGGTGCAACCGTCAAATGGGAAGATGAAGCAACTAAATCATTTCAGAACATCAAAGAGGCCATAAAGATGGCTCTTGTGCTAAAGTCTCTTGATTTTTCAAATCCATTTCAGCTGTTCTCATTTGCTTCTTTCCATACTATTGCTGCATGTTTATTGCAGAAAAATGCAGAAGGTTTTGAACAACCTATAGCTTTCTTTAGCAGGTCATTGCAAGCTGCTGAGTTGAAGTATGACATCATGGAAAAGCAGGCATATGCACTGGTTAGAACAGTCAAGAGCTTTAGGCCATATTTGGTAGGCTCTCGGATAATTGTATATGTGCCTCATGCAGTAGTTATAGATATCTTTACTCAGTAGGAGGTAACTGGAAGGAGATGCAGATGGATAAATAAATTGCAAGAGTTCAACATTGAAATACAGATCACAAAATTGGTAAGAGGACAAGGTTTGGCAAAATTGATGACACAGTCAAATCTAGAGGCATGCCAAGTGAATTTAGTGCGTAATGAAGTTGTAAATATGTCAGAATCTAGATGGTATAAGGATATAACACATTACTTGCAGAATCTAAGCTGTCCATTCCATCTCAGTGACAATCAGAAGAGGACTTTGAAGCTAAATGCTATTAAATACAACATTGCTCAAGGAGAGTTGTATTGAAAAAATTCTGATGGCGTATTACTCAGGTGTGTAGATGAAAATTAGGCCAGAGATATTCTAAGTGAGATGCACAATGGAGTGTGTGGTGGACATTATGTTGCCCATACAACAGCCCACAAAATTCTCAGAGCTAGCTACTAGTGGCCAACTCTCTTCTCAGATGCACAAAGAATGGTAAGAAAATGTGATCCTTGCTAAAGGTTCTCAGGAAAGATAAAATATGAAGGTGCATTGCCCCTTAGGACTATAACTGTAGAAGCTCCATTTCAGCAATGGGGGATTGATTTTATAGGGGAAATCTCAGAAAAATCAAGTGGAGGACATAGTTGGATTTTAGTGGCTACTGACTACTTCACTAAATGGATTGAAGCCATTCCAACTAAAAAGGCTACAAGAAAAGTGGTGATGGATTTTATTCTAGAAAATATTATTATCAGATTTGGAGTATTAGCCAAATTGGTCACAGATAATGCTATGTGCTTCAGGTCTGGTGAATTTATTGATTTTTGCAATACTTATGGAATTGATTTGTCTCATACATCACCATACCATCCACAAGGAAATGGTCAAGCTGAGTCAAGCAACAGAAGTCTCATGAAAATCATCAAGAGGGTGATAGATAAAAACAAGAGGGCTTGGGATTCAAAGCTAAAGTTGGCATTATGGGCTGATAGGGTGACAGTGAAAAGAGCAATTGGAAGGTCACCTTTTGAATTAGTATATGGTGCAGCAGCTAAATTGCCTGTGAACAACCTCCTGCTAGTTTATAAGTTCATCCAAGGCAACGATGAGGAGATTGAGGACCCAATGACTGAAAGAATAAATCAGTTGGTTGCATTAGATGAAATCAGACGGGAGGCACAGAGAACAAACATCAAGAAACAATAAAAGGTGAAATATCTGTTTGATAAAAGGACTATAGAAAGAAAGTTTCAGATAGGTGATATGGTCCTTGTATGGAATGCAAGAAACCAGGATAAGGGAAAACATGGTAAACTTGAGCCCTTATGGACAGGCCCATATCAAATTGGCAATATCCATGAAGATGATTCATATTTTCTCCAGGCCCTCAATGGTGAACCACTGGAATTGCCAGTGCATGGTAAATTCCTTAAAGCTTTTTTCTCATAAATGAGTACCTTATGTGCACATTATAAATTAGGTGTAAGTATTTTGTACATGCCTTGTATAGTTGGTTGTGTTTTGAGTTTTACATTTTGTCTGGTCTGCCTTGGAGTAGTCTGGTCCTTGCTGCAGTCTTGCACCTGCACGTCCCCAATCGGAGCTTGTGTTGGTAATCATTTATGTTTAGGGTTTTAAGCTTGAACGTTTGTAGGTTTTCTCATTCAAACCCTAAATTTTCTGAGTCATGGGATCTTGCATTGTTTTGTCTATTCTAATGTTGGCCTTCTGTGGTGGGTTCCTGGTTATTAAGTCTCATCCTCATGCTTTAGTGTTCGAAGGTTGACTAGCCCCCACGCAATGTTTCACTGCTTTTTCCTGTCACCTTGAGAAAAATACTAAGTTCTGTATATGCAAAGGTGAATTGTATGTTGGCGGGCTTATGAAATCTCAGTCGGCCTCCAAAAAATGATAAGGAATTGAGTTATATGCATTTTAGATGCATATCGGGTTGCATATGCAAAGGGGGAATCTATCGCAGATTCCCAGGTATATTCTATAATTGTATGCATTTCCAAATGCATATCGAGCTTACAAGGAAAAATATACAAGGATGGAATATACATCGCAAATCCCTAGAATATTCGTTGCTTGTATATCGGGTTTGCAAGTATATTTGGTTTGTATGTTCAGACATACAATGGTTAGATACAATGGCAACATGCAAGGAAAAGATACATTGCGAGCATATTCTAGGAAAGATTCCTTGTTTGTATGTGAAAGGGTGAATGTATGTTTGGACATACAAAGGTCATATGCAAGGAACAATGTACAAGGCAGCAGGATATACAATTGGTGGGGCCCGCGGACATACAAAGGCGAATGCATGTGAAATATACATTCGCAGGATGCAAAGAGGAGCATGTATGCCAAATATGCAGGGGCTGGACCCGAAAGGCTTTGCAGTTTAATAAATTCAAAGTTTGAAGTCCGCAGCATGTATATTGGGCACTTGTATGTGCTGATATACATTGTGATATGCAAGGAAGACGATATACAACCTGGACGCGATGGAGTTTTCAAGCTACTTCATAAATATTTGAGGTCCGTGGATTGTATAAAGCGCTTATATATGCTGATATACAAGCTGATGTGCATTGAAAAGGATACAAGCCGGACTTCAAAAGGAGGTTCATTCTGATGCATAATGATTTAAAGTTCGCGGCTTGTATGTATGTGTGTGTTGTATATCACGGATATACAAAGGAGAAAGATACATGCCGGACCTGATTGAAAATTCCAATTTGCTCTATAACAGTTTGGGGTCCGCTTTGTATGGTGAACAGTTGTATGTATATGCTCTTGCATATACAAAGATTTGGAAGGTGAAAAGTCAGGGATAGGAACATGGAGTGCCTACGTGGCACGCAATCATTGGCTCTTGGATTTTCTATAGGTTTTTGGGCCGTTAGATCTCAGCGATGGAGTCATGATCGACGGCCGTGTTTTGAACCTTCTGTGTGAAATTTTTCCTATGCGTGTGCAGCAGTTTTAAGCGGGAAAACTTCAAATGTGTTTGTTGCTGCATCCCGCGGGTAGCTGAATCATTAATGGCGGAATGCAGAGGCATCGATGGATGAAATGATAGATGAACTACTAAGTTTGTGAAAGAAGATCTTTAGGCGGCGGTGTAGATCCTAAACTTACCTGCTCCTTCCTCTTTGTTCCTCTGCTGCATTGATTGTTTTGAGTGCCATTTCTCACGATGCATTATATCAGGCAATTTTTGAGTTGACCGTTGTAATTTTGGCTGAGTACACAGTTTTGCTATAAAAGGCAAACTGTGTCACTCATATTTGGTTGTTGAAAACTGGACAACTTTTGGTGCTGTGGTTAGATATAATCTCATTGGTGGCTCTGTTTCAGGTATTTTTGTGAGTTTATGAATTGTATGTTGAATGTCTTATATACAAAATTCATCAGTTTCATGTTGATTTAAATGAGTAATGCTTCATAGCATGTATTTGGTTATTTGTCTCTGAATTAAATGTGTGCTTCTTCTGAATCTAAACAGCTAAGGGGTGTGAGAGATTCTAGGATATGGGTTTCCTATGTTGAATGCTTAGTCTTTTACTTCTGCTCAAGGAGTAGATTAAATGTTTTGGGTTAAGTATTGGAAAGGATACATTGCAGTAAGGATATTTGTAAGCAAAAATAACTAAATACTTTATTTTGGGTATTGTCTGTAAGGTAGACATTGCATAATCCCCTTGAAATCTGATTGTTGTTTCAGGTCTGTGATAAACATTCACATATATATATGTGTGTGTGTGTGTGTGTGTGTGTGTGTGTGTGTGTGTGTCTATTGACTCTGAGCCCTAGATAGGCACCGATCTGGTCTTGTATTTTGGTTGCAACCCAAAGTCTCAGTTTTGCATCCAAACATAAAATCAAACTCAAACTTCATATACAAACCTTTTAGGACATTAGAAGTAGTTTTAGGACCAGAATCCTCTGTCTCACAACTGAATATAGGCCCAAAGCTAGCCCCTTTGCACTTATCTCACAGTTTTGGTCTGCATAAAGGAGGATTTATCTGCTTTGTTTCAACATCCCAGCTAACTTGTAGATGCATTTCATGGATGTTGAATAGGGAATACCCCCTTGGTTCTGTAGAGCCTAAAGAAGAGGAGATATTTATAGAGTCTATCTCCTGTACTGTTGGCCCCTAGCTTGGGAATCCTGTTGATCAATGATGGCTACCTTGTAGGGATAACTGGGAATAAGCATCCAGTCTGGGAAAATAACCAACGGAGGGATTAGGGATAGGGTTTAGGGTTGAAGGTTTAAGGATTGAGGTTTGAGGCTTTAGGGATGAGGGTTTAAGGCTTAAGATATAGTGTTGAGTGTTGAGGGTGTAGGGATAGGGTTTAAGTTTTAAGGTTTAAGGGTTGAGGGATAGGGATTAGGGTTTAAGCTATAGTGTTGAGGGTTGAGGGTTTAGGGATAGGGTTTAGGTTTGAGGGATTAGGGTTTAGGGTTGACATATTAGGGTTTAATGTTGAGAGTTGAGGGTTGAGGGTTGAGGGTTTAGGGATAGGGTTGATGGTCAAGGGATTAGGGTTAAAGTAGAGTGTCGAGGGTAGAGGGATTAGGGATAGGGTTTAGGGTTGAAGGTTTAAGGATTTAGGGTTGAGGCTTTGGGGATGAGGGTTAAGAGATTAGGGTTTAAGATATAGTGTCGAGTGTCAAGGGTGTAGGGATAGGTTTTAGGGTTCAAGTTTTAAGGGTTAAGGGTTGAGGGATAGGGATTAGGGTCTAGGGATAAGGGATTAGGGTTTAAGGTATAGTGTCGAGGATTGAGGGTTTAGGAATAGGGATAGCATTTAGGGTGGAGGCATTAGGGATAGGGTTTAGGATTTAAGGTTTAAATGTTGAGGGTTGAGGATTTAGGTATAGGGTTTATGGTTTAGGGATAAGGGATTAGGGTTTAGGGTTTAGGGATTAGGGTACCATAAATTATAATTAGGGATTAGGGTTTATGGTTTAAGGATGAGGGATTATGGTTTAGGGTTAAAGGATTAGGGTTTAGGGTTTAGGGATGTACAATTAAGGGGTACCATAAATAAACTAGAATTTAGGCAAGGTTGGAAAAATTTTGTGAATCATCATGGGCTGGAGATTGGAGACTTTGTTGTGTTCAAGTACATATCCAAGTCATATTTTAAGGTTAAGATATTTCAAAGAATAGGGTGTGTGAAAAATATCAATGCTCTTCGGCTTATGAATACCAACATTAATACAGATAAAAGATGTTCTTCTTCTAACAGAGTATGCAGTTCAAGTCAACCAATGGGAAACAAGTTGCTGAATGAATTGGTTTCTGATGAAGAAGACAATGATGTTGTTGAAGCAATGGAAGAAAATCAAAATTGTAAGTCTAATTTAATTTATTTCAACTTTCAAAGTAGGCATTTGAATTGTAGCTTTACCAGGAGGATTGGTATAACAAAAACTTAATTATGTTATAGGCCTTTCTTTGAAGAACCCTGGACATTATGGACCCTATCATCTAGAAAAGCACGACAGTGAACTCTACCCCACCTTTCAAATCAAATAAACCTTTTCATTTAATGAAAATGAAGTCAGGGAATGTAAACCGACCATGCATACTAGTAAGGTCAAATTCTCTGCCTTATATTCTTATTACTCTTACTTTATTAAGAGAAGAGTGTCAAAAAGAATGGGTTTAACTATAAGCTAACATAAGGCAAAGCAGTTTTGTTATTACATTTTTCTTAGGGATCTCTAGAATAGTCTAATATAATGCAGTCTTCTATAATATAAACATCTGCATTTGTGTGAATGCTAAGCTTTAATAGTAGAGTATTAAATCAATGTAATCAACTATTTATTGGGTTAAAATAACTTAGTTTTTGTAATGGTTTGGGAATGCAGGAGTTGCCAAAAATAGGTGAATGTCCTCTACAATTACCATGAGAAAAAAGTTTAGTAGTTCTTGTGGATAGAGCCAGTAAACAATGGGAGATTATTTGCATGTTTCATAACAATATACCTACCCTAAGTGTAGGGTGGGCATATTTTCGAAAGATAAAATAAGGATCCTTCTGAAAGAACTTCTAGGAGGGAAAAGACGGGCCAAAGATAAAAGGAGAAAATTATACAAGAAAAGATCTTCATGAGGATTGTAATATTTTGTCTAAAACAAACAAAATTTAGTTAATTAAAAATAGAAAATCAAGAAAGAAACGGTACTAAAATGTATAGTTACTAATATCTATTTTTAAAAGACTGGTTGATTTTTATGGCCAAAGTTGTTTATTTTACCTAATTGATGGTTTTAATTACACCCAGGCTATACATTGGGAGAAGATGTGTGCACATTTTTATGGCCCTGATTTAAATTCAAGCAAATAGGTGGAGAGAGTATGTTGATCTTTTATAAAATCTTAATAAATAATGTTCACTTAAGCAAGCAAGGACAACTCATGAATCTAAAGAGTTAAGGTGTACTTCAAGGACCTTTCCTAATTTCAATGGATGACATTTGCTCTTGCTAGTTGATGGTAAATACTGCAGTTTTGCAAACTTTATTTTCATTATCCAAGAGAGAAGCATTAGGGTTTAGGGTATAGTGTTGAGGGATTAGGGTTAAGGGTAGAGGGATTAGGGTTTGACGTTGAGGATTGAGGGTTGAGGTTCAAGGGTTGAGGGTTTAGGGATAGGGTTGAGGGTCGAGGGATTAGGGTTAAAGTAGAGTGTCGAGGGTATAGGGATTAGGGATAGGGTTAGAGGGTTTAGGGTTAAGGGATTAGGGTTTAAGGTATAGTATCGAGCCCGTTGAGGGTTTAGGAATAGCGATAGCATTTAGGGTTTAGGGATGAGGGATTATGGTTGAGGGTTGAGGGATAGGGTTTAGGGTTTAGGGTTGAGGGATTAGGGTTTAAGGTATAGTGTTGAGGGTTTAGGGATAGGGTTTAGGGTTGAGGGATTAGAGTCAAGGGTTGAGGGATTAGGATTTGACGTTGAGGGTTGAGGGTTGAGGTTTTAGGGTTGAGGGTTTAGGGATAGGGTTGAGGGTCGAGGGATTAGAGTTAAGGGTTGAGGGATTAGGGTTTGACATTGAGGGTTGAGGTTCGAGGGTTGAGGGTTTAGGGATAGGGTTGAGGGTCGAGGGATTAGGGTTAAAGTAGAGTGTCGAGGGTATAAGGATTAGGGATAGGGTTGGAGGGTTTATGGATAAGGGATTAGGGTTTAAGGTATAGTATCAAGCCCGTTGAGGGTTTAGGAATAGGGATATCATTTAGGGTTTAGGGATTAGGGTTAAGGGTTGAGGGATTAGGGTTTAGGGATAGGGTTTAGGGTTGAGGGATTAGGGTTTAAGGTATAGTGTTGAGGGTTTAGGGATAGGGTTTAGGGTTGAGGGATTAGAGTTAAGGGTTGAGGGATTAAGGATTGATGTTGAGGGTTGAGGGTTTAGGGATAGGGTTAAGGGTCGAGGGATTAGGGTTAAAGTAGAGTGTCGATGGTATCCATACGCGAAAGATGTCATGCTTTTGTTCTTCCTATATAATTCAAGCCTGGGATGAGTGCGAGTCAAATGAGTGGGTTGACAAATGGCAGTTAAGTTATCTTAGCCCACTTGACACGAATCGACCCCTGATGGCACTAGAACTAACACAGATGGAATCATCAATTGACTTTGACCACATATCAGGTCTAGTTCAACTAGGTAATATATCTATTTGCATAGTTTTTGAAATTCCTAATGTCATCTTACTTTGTAGTGTTTTTGTAATGTTGACTAATTTCATATAATTTTCTAAACATATCAATGTAGGGCATGTATATGCAGTTATTACAGATGAAGATAATGAAGAGGGAACAGATTATTACTTGTGTCATTGTATTAAGGCCAAAAAGAAATTGGAGGCCCCAGTTACAGATGGAGAAAACATCAAATACCCTACAGGCTCAGTGGTTGTTACTGGAACATGGCTTAGAAGGTACCCACATAAGAGTGTTAATGTTTGGTTGTTTCAGGACTTTGACACGTATCGGAAGATTCTTCATTACTCAAACCTTGTCGTGGCATCCAATGTTTATTTGATACAATATCGGGGTAGACCTTTGAACAAGACCTTGTGGAAGGTGTGTGAGTCTGACCATGAAGTAATACTTGACACAATAAAGAGTAGAGCAAACTCGGATGGTTCATTGGATTAATTTATAAGTATTCACATTAATTTTGTAAAGTCATGTTACATTGAGTTGTAGGTATGTACATTAATTTGTAAGGTTTGTCTTTTTTTATTTGCTGCTGTATTTTTACACATATACACATTTTTACATCATCATGTTATGCTTCATGAGGTTAGACCTAAGTGATGGATGAAGTGGTAGATAGAGACTAGAAAAAAGGTATTTAATCTAGGTAGATAGAGACGAGAAAAAAGGTATTTAATATAATCTAGGTGTCTTAGGTAGATACTATATATCAACGACCTGTCTAGAGACTAGAATAAGGTATAATCTAGAATGATCTAGGTGTCTTAGGTAGGTACTATATGTCAACTAGGTCACCATAATAGGTGTCTTAGGTAGAACTATAATCTAGGTGTCTAGTTGACTTAGGTCTAGGATATGATAAGGTATAAAGACTAGGTGTCTTAGGTCTACCATGTCTATAAAATCTAGATACATACTATACAATAGGTGTCTTAGGTGTCCATGTCTACTAGAATACATGTGTCTTAGGTCTTAGGTGAGGCCACATGAGCTTCCACCTTCACGTGGTTGGCCTTGTCAGTATAGAATATTTATATTTCTTGACACTAAGGGAAGCTCTTTTTCTTAACAGGAAAACTTTATCGACTTCAGTTGCACTAATGGTGCAGGGGCACCCAGGTTGTCATGTCTCCAAGAGGGGTCAAAAAGTGAAATTTTATTTTGATTGAGTCAATTGTATGTAATAAGGTCTTCTAAGACCATTTCATATGCTTTTGAGTCAGTTTGAGTGATTTGGGATCAGTTTGAGTCTTTAAGTATTCTTGCAAAAAAGTGTCAATGTTGTCAAGTTGCACAAAGCAACTTTTGCATTTTTGGTGTCCTACTCCTGATGCGACCAAACTGATAGTTCCAACTCATCTTTCTTCTGATGCGACCAAACTAACAGTTCCAACGCATCCGGATGGGTACATTTAGGCTAGGCATGGTCCTGTTTTCACCCAAACATGTTGAAACAGTCCGAGCGACATTGTACCGACGATATCCCTGAAGAGTCCAAAGTGCAAAAAGGTAGCAATCTTTGACGAGATGTTACTCAAAAATTGTGTCACTTAGAAACATTCTGTCTAAGGAAACATGATCATGTAGGGTTCCTCTACAATAACCTGTCTCAGTTTTTTATATCTCTGAGGCATTTTCCTGTGGTGAAAAGTTTTTTGCTACCCTAAAAATTGTCAGAAGGAGGTAGTGTAAAGTTGCAAAGGGGTGTAACTTTTGTCCTGCTCTTGATGTGACCAAACTGACTATTCCAACACACCTGAATGGGTACATTTATGCTAGGCATGGTTTTGTTTTTCACCCAAACATGCCGAAACAGTCTGAGCTACATTGTACCGACGATATCCCTAAAGAGTCCAAAGTGCAAAAAGGTAGCAATCTTTAACGAGATGTTACTCAGAAACCATGTCACTTAGAGACATTATGTCTGAGGAAACGCAATCACATAGAGTCCCTCTACAATAATCTCTCTCAATTTTTTATATCTTTGAGGTGTTTGCCCATGGTGAAAGGTTTTTTGTTGCCCCAAAAATCGTCAGAAGGTGGTAATGTAAAGTTGCAAAGGGGTGTAACTTTTATCCTACTCCTGATGCGACCAAACTGACTATTCCAATGCATCCAGATGGGTACATTTACGCTAGGCATGGTCCTATTTTTCACCCAAAAATGCCGAAACAGTCCGAGCTACATTGTACCGATGATATCCCTAAAGAGTCCAAAGTGCAAAAAGGTAGCAATCTTTGACGAGATGTTACTTAGAAACTATATCACTTAGAGACATTTTATCTGAGGCAACGCAATCATGTAGAGTCCCTCTACAATAACCTCTCTCACTTTTTTATATCTTTGAGGCGTTTGCCCATGGTGAAAGGTTTTCTGTTGCCCCAAAAATTGTCAGGAGGTAGTGTAAAGTTGCAAAGGGGTGTAACTTTCGTCCTGCTCCTAATGCGACCAGACTAACTATTCCAACATGTTTGGATGGGTACGTTTAGGTTAGGCATGGTCCTGTTTTCACCCAAGCGTGCCGAAACAATCCGAGCTACATTGTATCGACGATATCCCTAAAGAGTCTAAAGTGTAAAAAGATAGCAATCTTTGACGAAATGTTACTTGGAAACCATGTCACTTAGAGACATTATGTCTGAGGCAATGCGATCATGTAGGGTCCCTCTACAATAACCTCTCTCGGTTTTTTATATCTTTGAGGCGTTTGCCCATGGTGAAAGGTTTTTTGCTGCCCCAAAAATCATCAGAAGGAGGCAGTATAAAGTTGCAAAGGGGTGTAACTTTCATCCTGCTCATGAGGCGACCAAACTGACTATTCCAACGCATCCGGATGGGTACATTTAAGCTAGGCATGGTCCTTTTTTTCACCCAAACATGCCGAAACAGTCTGAGCTACATTGTACCAATGATATCCCTAAAGAGTCCAAAGTGCAAAAAGGTAGTAATCTTTCACGAACTGTTACTTGAAAACCATGTCACTTAGATACATTCCGTCTAAGGTAACACAATCACGTAGGGTCCCTCTACAATAACCTCTCTCAGTTTTTTATATCTCTGAGGCGTTTGCCCGTGGTGAAAGGTTTTCTACTGCCCAAAAACTATCAGAAGGAGGCAGTGTAAAGTTGCAAAGGGGTGTAACTTTTGTTCTTCTCCTCGTGCGGCCAAACCGACAATTTCAACGCATTTGGATGGGTACGTTGAGGCTAGGCATGGTCATGTTTCGCACCCGAACATGCCAAAATAGTCCGAGCTACAAACACTAACTAGTCTTCAATCTTCAAACACTACAAATACCATGATATCCTGCATAAAGCTATCTTTTAACCTTTTATAAAGGCATACCCATCAAATTCAACCGCATAGAGATGACCGTTTGTATTCCAAATTCCTTTTAAATACTGACCTTCCAATCCTTTTTTCTGCCCTCATATCAACTAAATATGACCTTCGATTATGATATGGCACTTGGGCTTATGAGAGTTTACCAAAGAGGCCGGTTGAGTTAGGTTGAAGGAGCGGTGAACTAATGACTTAAAGACCCTTTAGTAGGTTGATTTAAGTGATAATAACTTGTGATTATAACTCAATATTAAATTAAAACAAAAGTGCACTTTACACATGACAGGCAATTGAGGGTTTTAAAGTCTCAAGAAAAGTATATTCTTTTTAGGGTTTAATGCCCAATATGCAAACCCTAACTATCAATAAGAAAGTCTTAAACATTCTAACTTTCATCAAGATATATCTAGGACATTTTAGAGACCTCAGGGACATCAGAAGAAAGACATTAGAGTATGACACTTATCATAGGCGTAGGGTTCTAAGACATGAACAACTTCACATTCGAATCAAACTCATGACTCCCCTTGATAAATATAACTCTCCTTGATGATGACATTGAATTATGATTATGAAAGCTTGTGTCTTCTCTGACTTCTTATTGCATGAACAAAACCACATCCACCATGAACATGAACCTTGCATCATATCAACCTTCCAAGATAGACCTTATCATGAAAACCATATTCACAACAAAACCTTGCATGAACAAAACCACATCCACCATGAACATGAACCTTGCATCATATGAACCATGTTTGTCTTGTGCAGCATCAACATGAACTAAGAGACCTTATCATGAAAACCATATTCACAACATCATGCACCTCATGACCATCACCTACCTTGAATCACTGTATCACCTTATGAACATGTCATGGCATCAACCTTGACATCAATGAAAAACAACCTTGACCCTTTGACTTCAATGACAACCTTAAACCTTGATTGTTGATGACTTCCCAATGTTATGTTGCATACTAAAATTAGGTAAGACTCAATGTAATCTCATAACCTCGTGTTAGATGCAAGAGGAATTACATTTAATAACCACAATGGTCATCAAGTGCTCATAAGCATATGATTTTGACTATCTTATTCAAAACAACATACTCTTTGCATCCCAATATGGTATAATAACAAGAAATTAAGAAATATTTTCAATTGAGCAACTCATAAAGAATATGGATCAGCATACTCATTTGAATATTTTCAATTGAGCACCTCATAAATAATATGAATATTTTCTATTCAACATGATGATTCATTTTTATTTTAAATACAACTTTTATCTTTTAGTTCTAGAATGAGGTTTAGGTGATACTTGAATAACAATTGCTGGCTTATTGGATCAACAAACATCCTATGTAATACAATTGGACTTTAAATATTTGAAGTAACCATCTACAAATATCCATTTAAACGTGGATTTATAATGTAAATATAGACACCATCAATAAAAAAAATTTGTATTAACCAAATATCCATATAGGCATACATCAATATCTGTCGATATAAGTATAACATATATACAAAATAGCCATATAGGCATACAATGTCTCCTATATGCAATACAAAATATATATCCACAAATGCCATATAGGCATACAATAAAGGACCCCAATAAGCATTCATTCCCCTCTGTTCGGTGAAGGGAATAGATCATGAGTAGCCTTTGATCTTCGGGAGGATGGTTACGTGTATGAGGGTGGTCTACTACGAACCTAAGGGCTGTTCCTCCTATTTGGTTCTTTGTGGAGTTGTAGCTATTACAATAAAAAGTATAGACATTAATATATAGAAATTACATGTTATAAAAAATGAAACATTTAACAAAATAATCACTTACCGCTACCATATAATCTGCCTCCTCATTTGCCTTAGTAGCAGGATTAGGCTGTGGTGATGTCATGTCCTATTGAAACCATCCAAATAGATTCAATTAAACTTCAAATCAATAATCATTTGATTTTTTAAAAATAAACAACTATAACAATGAATGTAAATTGAAATTTACTAATCTGCCTCATACCCCCATCAATGGCATGGAGCTATGAATCGTAGTGGACACACCATGATCCATTGCCTTATGAACTTCGGGAGGTGTCTCCGCAGCCTGCATCATCTGAAAATAAAACAACATTATTCAATTATCAACATTTAGCTATTAGTTATGCAATGTTTAATAATGCTTTGAGTTTGAAATATGTGCAATGCAATGTAATTAACGATATGAATATAAAATACAAAAATCTAATAAGTACAATTCATTAGTTAAACTGTTTATTTTATTACCTCAGTGAAGCTTTGAACTACACCACCACTGACAAGTGTTGCCATGAAATCTCCAAGATTAGCCTATTCAACATCCAAAATCAGATATTAGAATACCATTCATATAACAATGCTATTCACATGTAATATTTATAATTGTTTACTAGTTACACACCTCGGCAGTAGATGTCATAGTGTAAAATGCAGGTGGAGTACTACTGAGAACTACATCAATGCTATGACCCAGGAATTTCATCAAAATCATCAAACTAAATTAGTTAATCTTGCATTTCAAAAATGAAATTTAAGAAATTAAATTCAATGAACTTGCTAATATTTACCTGAGTATCAAGGCCGAAAGTCTCACTCAGGAGGGTATCTGTCATCACCATTTGCTCAGCTACAGATGTAGCCGGCGCACCTGCGTCCTGACTATCCATCGGGTCATAACCACAGGCTGACTCGTAAGTCTGACAAGTATGGGGTGGGACCCTACTCCTCGCACTATCTCCCAACCCATGTTATGCTGCAGGACTGGCATGCTCTATGATGCTTTGGGTCAAGGCACTAATGGACTGAAGTGTCTCGACCTCAACACTCTCCTTCACAATGGAAGGGATAAACACATGCTCATGGGCTGGTTTGCTGATTGCTCGTCTCACTGGCCACTGTGGGTCAACACGTGCCCCGGTCTATCTTGTGCTGACCCCCCGCCTCTACCCTGGAAGTCCCACATATCAAAATAGTTTGGCACTTTATTGAGGACAAACTCGCAGTAGAGTTTCCTCAAAAAGTATTGCGAGACTTCATTATTGTTGCATGGAGGATGGTCAAAAACCATCCACCACCTCTACCCAAAATTGTCCCTTATCGCTTAGTTGTTGCACTAATGGATAGGGAACCTCTTGCATGTAATGGGTGGAGGCTGATTTATTTGTGGGTTTGTGAAAATGGAACACAAGTCCAATTTTGTAATTTTTAACTTTTTCACATCTTCATATGATAGCTTGTCTGCATAATACTCTCTAAACTCTCCCCTCTTATCCAACCAACTAGATATTTTCTTGCTAATTGAATCTACATTTGATAACATAGATTCAAGAGATTGAGCAAGTGTGGACCTATGCAAGGTTGAAGTTGAAGGATCTTTCAACCTTGCAATTATGTCTTCAATTTCTTTTTTATTGTTTTCAATTTGCCCCATTAGATTTTCTTGTGTTCCAGGGGCATGTCAAGGAATGGATGGAGGAGATTGTTGTTCGGGTTGTTCTTCTGCAGGTATTTCTTGTTCAGGGTTTTGTGGATTTTGAGGAGGAGGAGGAGGTGCATTAACATTTCCTAATAATTAAAGAAATTACATCAAAAATCAACTCAAACCTACCTATTTAGAAACAAATTTAGACAAAAAAACAAATAAAACTCACTCCTTTAGCCTGCTCGACGTCGTGGCGGCATTTTGGCGATGAGTCAGCGAGATTTTTGTGTCGAATTGGGTCTTCAAAAATAGGAGCGCGCTCCTTAGGGTTTGCAGGTCCCAGGTGTAGAGAAAAAAAAGAAATCAAATGAGCAAAAATGCTCTTATATATATACATAACACGAGCGCGTTATGGTTTGGTTTTGTCGAGCCTTAGGCTTGTCATTACCAAACCATAACGCAGGCGCATTATAACGCGCTCGCATTATAACGTGCTCGCATTATGTCTTAATTTTTTTTGAAAATATTTTGGCCACTTTTTGGCCCCCCAACTTTTTGCACTTACCCTTTTAGCAACTATGATTATGCTCTTTTTTTGATAAGTGTTACTCATTGATTTTTTTTTCTTTTGTGCATATAGGTTCATGAGATGGAGCATTCATGGTGAGGAGAGTACACACATTCAACATCCATATCTGTATCCTTTGAGTGTAAATATTTAATTTTTGTGTTGACTGCTTGATTTTACTTTGAGATGCATCCTCATAGTAGTTCACCTGCAATTCAAAGTGGGGGAAAAATGTAAAGGTGAAAATTGCACACCCATGCGATTTTCCCTTATGTTTTGGACCATTGACAACTAGGTTGTCCTTATGCATTGACCAGTGTGCAAGATGTCATACTTTTGCCTAGAAATTAGAAAAACTTTATCCTAGCCCTATTTCGTCTCAAAAAATCCAAAATAGTCCAAACTTTCCTATTAAATATCACATTCACTAGACCCTACTTTAGATCCATAGGTAAGACCTAGGTCATTTCTACAAATGTAGATCTAAACCTCGACCTTTTAAATTCAAATTTTTAAAATGAGCCCATTTTTCCCTCCCTCACTAGTCATTATGAGCCAACTAAAATGAGAAGTATTTCAAAGTGCACATTATGGTGGTGTATTTAAGAACTAACCCTTATTCATTAAATCATCTAAGAGCTATCTAGGATTGATCTAGGAGAATCAAGAGAACACTAAGGAATGAAAATAATCTAGGGCATATCTAGTAGATTCTTATTACATCACCATAGTATCAACATCCTAGGAGCATATTGCATGGCTACCTGTTATCTTTAATCCCCATCGCTGTTGAATTGGCTTACCTAGGGGCTTGACTGAAGGAAAATAAATCCTTGTCTAGCAGGCTCCCAAATAGTGTTTGTAAACACAAATTTCCTAGTCATAAGTGTATAGACTAAGGCAAAAAAAAATTTAGTCATTAGAATTATACTAGTTCATTTCGACATAGAAAGTTCAAATTTGTGTATTAGGTTCACTTCTAGAGGCATTGAGTTCACTTTCACACATGCAATTATCTAATCTAGATAGGTGCGACCTTAGTCAACAAAAAAATATTATTCTGAGGTCATCGTTTGATAGATCTACATTTCCTAATATAGCGATGAATCAATTTGTGACTTCTATGAAAGTCATTTCTTCATCAGATTGAGAGCTAAATATCCTTACATTATTTTATTTAATTTCCACATTTATTACAACAATAATATCAATTCGAACTAATATATATCTAAATTGATTGTTTATTTATTCAATCTAAATATTTATGTAAGTGTGCATTGGTTTCGAAGTGTGCGACAATATTTGGTTTTCTAGTTCTAGTGGAATGTTGTCAATTGAATGATATTTTATTACAATAGTGATGCTAACTTTCTTCCTCTATAGGGGATCATGGACACTACAACCCTTTGGGTAGATACAACTGATTGACCTGGAGACAAAAGTAACTAGGAGAACTCCACTCTTGCTTATCAACCTATTGAAGGAGATATATTTTAAGCACTCTCGTTAAGACATTGAACGATTGAACGGTTGGAGGAGGGAGTTCTAATATGTAATAGACTCAATTTGTAAGCAAGTTGGACTAGGTAGTAGCCCTCTCTCCCTATCTTGGGTTTAATATTATTTATATGGTGTATGTACAATAGTATTACAGATAAAGTTATGCCATGAACTTAATAACTTCAATAATATAGGACTTAGAGTCGTGAACGACCAACATTACATTATTCAACGTTGAAATGAGTAGACACCATTTTCAAAACCTACTTCAACTTTTCAGCATTTCTTTTCCCAATTAAGATAATTTTGTTTGACAGTGTTAAAATTCCTTGGAAAAAAGTTTTTCTGGACAATGATGTAAAACGCCCCACAAGGGGGATGATATAAAATATAAACGTTATTAGGCATTGAATTGAGTTCCGACATTGTTTGTATTCAGTGGAAGATCCAAAGATGGCAGATTTTGAGAATGCCAAAAGCAGAGTTTTGATCATAGGAGCTACAGGACGCTTAGGCCAAAGGTTTGTGAGGGCAAGCTTGGCTCTCAGTCATCCCACCTATGTGCTCTTCCGTCCTCAAGCAGCTCACGATCTTGCTAAAGTGGATCTCCTCATTTCTTTCAAGAAAGCCGGGGCTCACCTCCTCCAAGTATGTCATTTCATCTATTCATATATATTTTTTCTTTTCACAGCTGAAATCTTAAATTATGCACTGAAGATTATTGATTAGTAGTACTAAGTAATAAGGAGTGGTTGAGCAGGGTTCATTGGATGACCATGAGAGCTTGGTGGCTGCTCTCAGGCAAGTGGATGTTGTCATATCAGCACTGGCAGGAACTATTGTTAAAAATGACATAATTCAACAGCTGAAATTGTTGGAGGCCATTAAAGAAGCAGGCAATATCAAGGTACTACTTGTTTGTGTAGGCTGTTTGTAGTTCCTTCATACATACTGATACAATATGTCAATTTCCTGTATTTTATTTCTCTGGTTTATCAACTACTTCAATAGAGGGAAGATTCCTAGTTCATCAACACCATTTGGTATGTTAAACCTAATGTGCAGGATTAATCAACTTGTGGTAAAAATGGAAGATTTATAGTCACATCACCATTTGGTATGCAGACAAAAATTGCAGATCAACAGGTCTTAAGATGGATTAGGAAATTCTTTAGATCACATTAGGATTTCTGTGATGAGGTTTCCTCAAGACATTTTTTTCTTGGGTATAATTGTTTCCTTTTGTTTCCTGAGGACTGCCAGATAAAGGGCTTTTAGGTTATATGGAATTTCACTAGTTCTAGGTTTTTTTAAATTTTTCCTAAGGGTATTTTGGGTCGATCAGGGCCTAAATTTGATCGCTTTAAGCCTATATTTAGGCATTTTAGCTATAAAGTATATTTTTTCTAAAGTAAAGTATGACTACTATTTGAAGGGCAACTTTGATAGATAACCATCACAAAAAAATTTGCTTGACAGGCAGGATCGACCGTCAAATGTAGCCAAGGCCATCGATCATTCTTTGTAATCTGCTCGATTTCTAGCAGCCCATTAATCCAATTTATGGGTGTTTTTATTTTAAGAGATAAAATTGATTTTGTCGATGGGCTTGTCTTTGACAGCCAAATTCTCCCAAGTTGTCTCGACTATACTACATAAGGATAGTTTCACCGTGTTCATATTTGGTGGAGGCTGAATCATACTTATCCCATCTGTAT
This sequence comes from Cunninghamia lanceolata, assembly GCA_027924645.1. Classification (NCBI taxonomy): domain Eukaryota; kingdom Viridiplantae; phylum Streptophyta; class Pinopsida; order Cupressales; family Cupressaceae; genus Cunninghamia; species Cunninghamia lanceolata. The sequence continues at coordinate 3,278,575 of BSBN01001254.1, forward strand.
CTAGGATGCAGAGCATCCAGTGTCTTTATCTAATTACTTTTTTAAGCTGACGAGGATCAAGGCTCAAGCCCTAGGGCAGGCTTTACTCAAACCCTAGGGTAGGCTTAGGCTTATGAAGAACAACTTAGAACTCATCTGCAGGAAAATTTTCCAGCAGGGACAGCACACAGGCTATCCCAAACATCCAGAGATTCTACCCAATAGCAGGATGAATCAGCCTGCATCCCTGGCAATAGTAAAATCTAAATAGCGTCACCCCTGGCTCTACATAATCATTCATGAGTAATTTATCTTACATCCCAATGGGCATCTGTTCCAAGTTGAAATTTTAACTTGAGCACGTCCTACCTCCAAAGTTTAAACTCCAGCTCCTGCATAACTAGCATTGATATTCACAATGCCCAATTGGGTCTGTTGTTATAGGCCTGTTTCTATTGACAATGTTTGCTAGATATCATATGCAGGCTTCTGCATAGCTAGTATTGTTATTAATAATGCTCAATTCAATCTTTTCCTATGGATCTGTTTTCTAGTGATAATGTTTGCTAGATATCGAATGTAAATGAGGGTACCGGTAGATTTATGCCGAAGTTTTGACACCTTCCTGACTGATGTGCAATTCTGTTCTGGACTCTAAAGTCTTCGGTTGTCACTTTGACACCACATCATCTGCTATATTATGCATATCTCTTCCAGATCCCAAGTTTATGTTTTAACATAATCATTATAACATTCAGCTGATGTTTTGTTAACTATTCCATCTAGACATGTCCTTTCAATTTCATTCTATCTATGAACACTTCCTGTCTTACCAATGAACTCTAATTGGAATCTGCATGTTAAGAAACCTCCATCATCACTGTCTACAATGCTTGTACTACTACTCCAGTGACATCTAATTACTGAGAGGATTTTTGGAGAAAGGCTTGGAAAATGAGTTGAAATGCACATCTATACCAATAAAAAGAAAGCTAAATGGAACAAGAAAACTATCCTGACAGTGACCATGGAATTTTGCCATTGGATGGTGATAAAATTGTGGGTTGTTTGCAGGATGGACAACTGATGTTGTTAGATTGTTTATCAAACCTTTTTCTCAACTTCCACTAATTTATTTTTACACATTATACATGCAATATCTATAAATGTACTTAATACTGCCTGAATTACAATCTAGTAAGACTTAGTACTTGTGATTCTGTGTGCAGCGTTTCCTCCCTTCAGAATTTGGTGTGGATCCAGATAGATTGGTGGATTCTATAGAACCAGAAAATCCAGTTATGATTGATAAGAGAAAGGTAAGGCGTGCTATAGAGGCAGCCAAAGTTCCATACACCTACATCTTGGCCAACTGCTTTGCTGGAATCTTTTTAGGAGGCATGGGACAGTTTGGACAAGGATTTATTCCTTCCACAGAAAGAGTGACCTTATATGGAGATGCAAAAACAAAAGGTATGTGTGAAATCTACAACATTCATAAAATATATTATAGGCCATTATTGTTAGGCTATTATGTGAAGTCCATTATTGTTTAGGCCATCATATTACAATTATGTGAAGCAGCTGATATTTGGAAAATCACAAACTGCAGTAATATGGGTGGATGAGGATGATATTGCAACCTATACAATTAGAGCAATAGACGACCCCCGGACTGAGAATAGAAAAATTCATATTAGGCCACCTACAAATATTCTGTCACAGGGGGAGGTTGTAGAGATATGGGAAAAAATTATAGGCCACCCTTTGGAGAAAACTCAAATATCAGGAGAGGATTGGCTGAAGACTATGAAAGGTTTGTGTATCTACAATTTTATCTATATATATTAATTTACTGTTTGTATTGTATATGAATGTTTACTTCTTCCTTATTATTTTTTTAAATTGCAGGTAAACCTCTTGAAATACAGACTATAATTTCACATGCCTATGAAATATTCTATGATGGCTGTACAACTAATTTTGAGATTGGGGCTGACGAAAAAGAAGCTACTCAACTATATCATGATGTCAAGTATACTAGTGTGGAATCCTTCTTGAAGCTATATGTATGAGTCTAATGGAACTCTCTTAACTGACTTCCGATGCTAATAATCCTCCCTTTCCTTGAGTGGTATGCATCATTTGCAACAATAAATTGTATTGTAATGTAATAAAAAATATCAAATCAAATTCTAATGGTAGGAGGCCATCTTTATCTTGTAGCCTCCTCTCACATTTCGGTGGTAGTTACACTAATGTTGGATGAGACAAGAGAAGAGATTGCCTCACAAAGAGGCTACTTTTTCTTCTTGTTTAGACGGTCGTTTCTAAGGATTCTTGAAAAAAAATTCAAATTTTGTTTCATTATCATGAGGTAAGAATTATCTACCGTAATTTGTAACAAATAATAAATAGATTCAATTTATGTGCAGGTAGTTAGGTTATTTTAAGTTAGGCACATTAGTTTTTTTATTTTATTTTGAGTAGTTAGAAAATTATAAAAAGGTAAGAAATTGTATAATTTTCTGTTAATTAGAATTAATTTTTGTTTTGAACAACTTTATTTAAGATGAGGTAAAATGATAAATAGAATTATTTCAAGGGTTAATTAGATTTCTATAAATAAGGGTTAAAGCAGATTTCTATAAATAAGGTTTTCATGAGAGAAAATGAAATGAAGAGTGAGTAATAATGAGAAAACATTTTACTAAGTTATCTTTGTTTGAACTTATTGAAATAATGTAATTATATCGTTTTCTCTTCATTTGAATACAATTCTTTAGCATATTGGATTGTGTTTATAGCGATTTGTTGCGCATATAATCTTGAGTCTTTTTCTAAATATTTTGAGTCCTTGTGTGTTTGTGGCATGGCATGAGAGTCCCTATCCTCTTCCATTCTTTCAACAATGTGTATAGTCCAACTTTACAATGTGCTTGTGAGCTCCATCTTTAAAAATGTTTTCCTTTTTGAGTTGATGGGACACCATGGTACATAAAATTCAAATTCTCATGCATTCTAGAATATTAATTGGGTCAAAATTCATGTACAATGAAGAACGGGTTGGCAATCTATATAACTTAAACCTAGATCTCGTTGAAACAAATCTATTTACTAACTTAGCTAGGTGTAATGTGAAATTTGCATACCTATGCCATTTTCCATTTAATTTTAACCCATTTCAAGAGAATGTCTTAATACAATTACATATCAACAAATGATGTAATCTTGTGCATAGTTGGGCTCATTCCCTTAGATTTCACCTATCTCCATACACACATTCTCACACATGCATCTGCACATTATTCATATATGCACACATTTTTGTACAAACCACATTGATTGCACCAATTATTAGACATTCATTCTAGGCATTGACTTTACTATTACATCTTCTCAAGTCATTTGCATAGGTGTGGATTGATCCCATCTAATCAATCCCGTGTTCATAAATTTGATCCCACAATTTGTAAAATTCAAGTTCAAGTTTAACCGACTCTTGCCATTCCACTAGCCATTGTGAGTTGGCTAAACACACATTTGTGCAAATTGTTGCTATGCACAGGTATTTTAAGGTGTTCATTTGCACTCATTTCACATCCTCTCTCATCCTAAGGAGCAATCATTAGAAGAACATTTCGAATTGGTGCACTAAAAAGAAAAAGACTTACATGTTCTTCCTAGGAGCATTTGTGCAACTACAACTTATTGTTTTTTTATCATTGGCATGACTATAAATTCAATCCTTTTTTGGGGGATAACCTAGGAGAACATGAACCCTAGTGATTTTGACAACCCTTTGAAAGTATTTATAAATATCACTATTCTTTAGAGTAGAGCAGAAGTAGTAAATTTGGTAAACTAGAGAACAGGACTATAGAATCAATGAGATCAAATTGTGGACATGGAAGTGAATCTAAGGCACAAACTCAACCCTAGATAGAGACAAGTTTTACACAGACTTTGAGGCATTATACAAATAGAAAAGTTTCATTTTCAAATTAGAGATGGTCCTGATTCTAGAATCTTCATCAAAGTCATTCATCTTTTGTTATCGAGATAAGTAACTCTATCCACTTTGCATTTACTTCCTAGAATAGTGTTTAATTCACAATTGCATACACCCACATCTGTCATTTATTAATCTAGCTTAGTTTATGCTTATGTCTTTGCATCTTATTGGATTAGTCTAAATTAAGTTTAGGAAAAGTTTATTTTCCTTTACATTTTTAACAAACCCTCTAATCTTGCACGATTTAGTTTCACCCTAGGGTTTCTCATCCCCATTAGGATATTCATATCTTATTTTTAGATATGATCTTCCTTTTCCATCTTTGTTCACTTCATTAGTATATTCTCATTTTAGGGTTTCATGCTTATTTACATATCTTATATTTTACCCACCCTTGCTTTGGCCTTAAGGTTAACATTTTACACTTGTTCTTGGATCTATTATACCCTCTTATTTTATTATTTTTATGATTTGAGCTTCATTACCCTTTGTCATATTATTCTTTTTCCTTATCATAGATATTCTTTCCGCGTTCCTTACCAAGCTCACTTATTATGTCACTACACTTTATGACAATATATCTTTTGTGGCCTGTGATGACTTGGCTACTAGTTCATCTCTATATGCACTTGAGACAACTAGGGATTTTGGAAGTATCTAGCGAGCATGATAGTTTTTCTTTTACATCTATGGATCTCCTCTATATACCTCTCTTGATTCATCTTTCTTTGAGGAGTCTACTAATGTAGATGCATATTTTACCTTTACTTACATATGATGTTGAGGCACCTTCTCCCATGCCTAGTCATATACTTATGGATTTGGGATTACCTATCTATGTTGATTATCCTAGTAATGAACTTTATGATGATTCTACCTCTTCTATCACTAGTGATATGCCTATATACGATACATCTTGTTCACCTTTACATGAGGTCACTAATCCTCATGTGGTTCATGATACATCTTCTCTATCTTGTGGCTCATGGACTAGTGTTAATATGTTTAGTGATGCATAGTGATCATACTTTATCTTATCATGATGAAGATGGTTAGTCATTATCTCATGATGACTTGTTACCTCACACATATTCGAGTAGTCCTTCCTCATTGGATCCCATGGATTTGTTGAAATGCACAAGACAACTAAGAGGGGGGGGAGTGAATCAGTTGTCTCCAAAACTTTAACCACTAATGAATATCAACACATCAGATTCTCAATTATTGTTATTAAGATTTAACCATGAAATCATGAAACAAGAAGCTCAACACAATAACACATGAGACACATGAGACACCAGATTTTTTATGTGGAAAACCCTATAAGGGAAAAACCACAGTGAGTGTTAGCCCACAGAAATAAATATGTTATAGCAATATCGAAAAATAGAGGCTTACTGCCCAAAATGCTCACTGCAAATGTTGGGGCTCACTGCCAAGATCGGCTTACTGCCAAGGGGTGGCTCACTGCCAAGGATTGGTGAATTGATTTGATAGCATCTACTCCATGCCTAGGTTCAGTTCCATTGAAGCACATTATAACTCCTCTGCTTTCCTCTTATTACACCTTCGCACTTATCTTTTCATTTTCACAAGGTCATCTTTTTCACAACTTCATTACATGTTTTTATACACTTCATCAACCTTGGAATGCACATCAAGGTCGGCATTACATTCATCAACCATTGGAACAATCTCCAAAGTCGGCATTACAAACATACATAGAAATAGGTCTCGACCTAAACAAAATTAGCTAAGGGAAAGATGTATGTGGATCACGTTATGCCTTAGCTGGGACTCAAATGCAATCTTCCACGCCACGACATGCTTCCACAATCTTCGATGTATCTCTGCAAGTAGTGAAAACAACCAAGTCAGCCAAGACTGGTGTTAACATTAAGTCTTCTAAGAAAAATCTTCATTCACGATCCAAATTTCTCTTTGTGGACCAATCCAAAGGTAGGAACATGATCAGGGGACATCCACAAGCACATTGTAATCACCAAGAACATCCGCACAACCTCTAATCACTTTGTCAGGAAGATTCTTCAAACCAAAGCACTTGAACATAATTGTTATCCACTATCATAAAGAAAAGATCACTTGCGGACCACCAAATCATGAACTATTGGAGTTGAAGGCATTTATCATCATTACAAACTTGATTCCAGAACCACAGACTGAAATACTTAGATGTGGAGGAATGCAGAGCATAATACATTCTCCCTGTCATCACCAAATATACAAAAAAAATAGTTTTCACTCTGGTGATCTCATAACTCACTCAAATCTTCATACTGGAGACTCAGACTTGGAATGTAGTATCTTCAGACATGCATCTAAATAACTTCCAATCTGTAGACAAAGATATTCATTCTACAAGAAATGTGGAGCAAACTACTTGATTGTTCTGTTGTAAGTAGGAGCACAGTTGACACCAATGACAACACTGATATGTTGACATCAATGACAACACCGGTTAGGCATATACTTGCAACAATCTCCCCCTTTGTCATTGATGGTCACGTATGATGTGAAAAACTGTAAAGACCATCAAGACAAGATACTCCCCCTTTCTTTTTATACATTTGCACTCTTTGTTCTCCTAAGTTTTTCACATGATTTCTCTTCCCCTTTGATATCAATGGCAAAGGGCACATACTTGCACTCTATTTTTTTATCAGACTGAGACTGCTCTTAAACATGAACTTATGTCAATACCATCTAGCTACTACCCCTGAGAGGTAGGTCTCAAAACATCAATCTAGATAAAAAAAATGAGGCTTTGGGCACCATTGGACTAATGCATTCCTATGCATCTTAGTTCAAAGAAGGAGGAGTAATAACCCCTAACTTTTCTCTAAGATACTCAAAGGTATCCTTAGGTAGAGGCTTAGTGAAAATATTTGCAATCTGATCCTTTGTGGATACATATTCCATTTTTACTTCATTCTCTATCACCTTTTCTCTCAAAAAGTGATACCTTATTGATATATGCTTTGTTTCTTAAGTGCATCACTGGATTCTTTGAAATGTTTATAGCACTTGTATTGTCACAAAAGATTGCAATTGGATCTTCATACACAACTCTTATGTCCTTCAAATTCTATTTCATCCATAACACTTGAGTGCAACAACATGCTGCTGCAATATACTCTGCTTCTGCAGTAGACAAGGAGATTGAATCTTGCTTCTTGCTTAGCCATGGGACCAATCTATTTCCCAAGAAAAAAGCACCTCCACTTGTACTTTTTCTGTCATTAACATCTCCGACCCAATCTATATTTGTATAAGCACTGAGAGTGAAATCTTTATCTTTTGGATACCATAAGCCATGATCTGATGTGCCTTTCAAATACCTCAAGGTTCTCTTGACTACCATCACATGTGATTCTCTGGGATCTTGAAATCTTGCCACAAGACATACTGCATGCATTATATCATGTCTAGTTTGAGTTAGATAAAGTAATCCTCCAATCATAGATCTGTACATTTTCTGATCAGTCTTAGGTGATTCATCAATTTTGCTCAACATGCAATCGATCACCATGGGAGTGCATACTGGTTTGGAGTCCTCCATCCCAAACGTATTCAACAACTCTTTCACATACTTAGACTGAGAAATGAAGATTCCTTTAACTAATTGAGTAATTTGCAGACCTAGAAAGAAATTCATTTCACAAAACATAGACATCTCAAATTCATTTTGCATTTCTCCTTCAAACTTCATGCACATACCTTCATTTCCTCCAAAGATAATGTCATCAACAAAGACTACAACAATCAGGATTTGATTATCATTGATTTTGAAATAGAGATTGATGTCAGTAGTGCCTTTACTAAATCCTAATTGTAACAAATACTTGTCTAACCTTGCATACCAGGCTATTGGGGCTTGCTTCAGTCCATACAATGCCTTCTTCAATCTGCACACCATATCACCTTGGTTTGATAATTGAAATCCTTCCGATTGCTCAATGTAAACTTCCTCTTCCAACTCATCATTCAAGAATGCAGACTTCACATCTATCTAATACACTTTGAAATTTTTGTGAGCTACAAATGCCATATATATTTGGATTGCTTCAATCCTAGCCACTGGAGCAAAATTCTCTTCAAAATCTATTCCTTCAATTTGAGAATATCCTTTGCACACAAGCCTTGCTTTGTTTCTTACAACTTCTCCATTTTCATTCATCTTGTTCCTGAAAACCCATTTAGTTCCAATGACATTTTTATTAGCAGGTCTAGGAACCAATTCTTAAGTTTGATTCTTCTCTATTTGCATCAACTCTCCTTCCATGGATTTTACCCAATTTTCATCATTACAGGCTTCATTTACAGTTTTTGGTTCAACCTTTGAAAGCAAATAGTAATTCACTTGTTCTTCTGCAGCTCTTTTCCTTGTCAGTACACCTTTGCTTTTGTCACCTATAATCTGATATTCAGAATGATTAATCCTTACATACCTAGGAGTCTTAACAACACTTTCCGGAGCCTCTTCTTCATCTTGACTGTCTTCTTGTTCAACTTTTTCTTCATTCACTATAGCCACAGGTACATCTAATTCATAACCACTTAGATTTGATATTCTTTCCTTGTCTTCATCCACTTTCACATTAGTACTTTCAATGATTTTTTTCAATCTCCTGTTGTAACACCGGTAGGCCTTACTCTTGGTAGAGTAACCAAGAAAAATCCATTCATCACATCTAGCATCATACTTGCCTAGTTCTTCTCTTCTGATATAACATTTGCTGCCAAAAACTTTGAAATACTTCACTGTAGGAACTCTTCCATACCATAATTCAAAAGGAGTTTTAGAGCTGTTACCATTGACTTGAACTCTGTTTAGGATGTACATAGCAGTATGTATGGCTTCTCTCCAGTATATTTCCAATAGGTCAGCTTCCTTTAACATAGTCCTAGTAGCCTCTTAAACTATCTTGTTCTTTCTTTCAACAACTCCATTCTGCTGATGAGTCCTAGGTGCAAACAATTGTCTCTTTATCCCTTGTTCTTCACATAAAATATTGAATTCATTTGATGTGAACTCACTTCCTCTATCAGACCTTAAGCATTTGATCTTCAACTCTAACTCATTCTCAACTATTGCCTTGAAATCTTTAAACTTGTCTAGGGCTTCAAACTTTTCTTTTAGAAAAGTGACCTAAGTCATTCTAGAATAATCATCAATAAGCAACATAAACTACCTGTCACCTTGCAGACTTCTTGTTCTTGTGGGACCACACAAATCTATATGTACTAGCTCCAACAATCCAACAGAGAATTGTTCTTTGCTTTTGAAACTTGTTTTTGTTTGTTTCCCAAATTGACACTCCTTGCAAATGGTGTTGGCATGCTTCACAAGTTAGGTAGATCTCTTACACCCTGTGTAGAACTTATCTTCACCAAATTGTTAAAATTGATGACACGTCCTTCTATGCCACAACCAACTCTCATATGTTTGAGCCAATAAACAATAATCATTAGTTCCTCTTAATTGGTAAATGTTACCTCTAGTCTTCTTACCAGTAGCAATCACTGTTTCAGATCTTTCCATGATCTTGCACCCATTATCTTTGAATCTCATATCATAACTTTTGTCACACATCTGACCAATGCTCAAAAGATTATGCTTTAAACCATTCACATATAGAACATTATCAGTGTTGTGCTTTCCATCAAAAGAAATAGATCCTTTTCCACAAATCTTACTAGCTACATTATCTTCAAACCTAACCAGTCCTCCATCATACTTTTCCAAACTCACAAACTTATTTTTGTCACCGGTCATGTGATGAGAGCATCCACTATCAATAATCCATTCATCCTTATCTTTCTCAACCTGAACAACCAAAGCACTTTCTTCCACTGGTTTTTCTTCCTTCACACAACTAGCAAGATTAGTAGACACACGTTCTTCTTTAATTGCAATAAACAAGCATTCATTTGCACTAGTACTAGCATCATCAAATTCATCATCTGTCACACCTTCACCATCAAGATCTCTAACATAGTAGCATTTATTTGGAACCCTAGGTCTATTCTCAAATCTTTTTCTATTCTTTTCAATTCTCTCAGAACATCTAGAAGCATAGTGACCAACCTTACCACATGTAAAACATTTGAATGGTAATTTACCTTTGAACTTATGGGAACCTCTTTGCAGCCTATCAACAAATTTGGCTTCAATTTCATCAAGCTCATCATCGGGTTCCACCTTGTACTTCTCAACTCTGGAGATCTTCTCTGAAGTACTAGCTTTGAAAGTAGTCTCAACCTTCGGCAGAGCATCACCAAACTCTCTCATCTCAAAGGCTGTAAGCTTTTCAAGCAATTGATCCTTATCGACTTCTTTTACAATCATTACTTCTTCAATTGCAGCTACCTTGTGACTATAGGACTTAGGTAATGACCTAAGAATTTTCATCACAACTTCCTTCTCATCGATAGTTCCTCTCATACCTTTTATTCCATTAACAATTTCATCAACCTTTTGCATGTAGGCTGTTATGTTTTCATCTTCGCTCATCTTTAAACCCTCATATTTCGCTTTCAGGCCCTACAGTTTGGCTCTTTTTATAGATTCATCTCCTTCATATAGATTTTTTAGTTTTTCCCAGACTTCATTAGCATAATCTAGATCCATGACCTTTACTAACTCAGTGTCAGACAAGGCACTTAACAGAGCAACTCTAGCTTTTATATTTAACTAATATTCTTTGATTTCATCTTTAGTTGTTAAACCATTCTGAGGCATGGTATACTTTGTCTCTGTCACTTTCCATACTCTATAACTAAGATAGAGGAGATGGATTTTCATTCGTACCTTCCATAAAGCATAATTCGTCCCATCAAATTAAGGAGCTTCCTTCATATAAGACATCCTGGATCAACCTCAAGCTGTTAGGCTTACTTCTGAGGAACCTGGCTCTGATACCAATTGTTAAAATGCACAAGACAATTGAGAGGGGGGGTGAATCAGTTGTCTCCAAAAATGTAACCACTAATGAATATCAGCACATCAAATTCTTAATTACTGTTATTAAAATTTAACCATGAAATCATGAAACAAGAAGCTCAACACAATAACACATTCAACACATGAGACACTAGATTTTTTACGTGGAAAACCCTATAAGGGAAAAACCACGGTAGGTGTTAGCCGACAAAAATAAATATGTTAAAGCAATACCAAAAAATAGAGGCTTACTGCCCAAAATGCTCACTGTAAATGTTGGGGCTCACTTCCAAGATCGGCTCACTACCAAGGGGTGGCTCACTACCAAGGCTTGGTGAATTGATTTGATAGCATCTACTCCATGCCTCGGTTTAGTTCCATTGAAGCATAGTATAACTCCTCTTCTCTGCTCTTATTACACCTTCACACTAATCTTTTCAATTTCACACAAGGACATCTTTTTCGCAACTTCATTACATGTTTTTATATGCTTCATCAACCTTGGCATGTACATCAAGGTCGGCATTACATTCATCAACCATTGGAACAATCTCCAAGGTTGACATTACAAACATACATAGAAATAGGTCTGGACCTAAACAAAATTAGCTAGGGGAAAGATGTATGCAGATCACATTATGCCTTAGCTGGGACTCAAATGCCATCTTCTATGCCACAACACACTTCCACAATCTTTGATGTATCTTCGTAAGTAGTGAAAACAACCAACTCAGCCAAGATTGGTGTTAACATTAAGTCTTCTAAGAACAATCTTCATTCACGATCCACATTTCTCTTTGCGGACCAATCCAAAGGTAAGAACACAATCAGGAGACGTCCACAAGCACATTGTAATCACCAAGAACATCTGCACAACCTCTAATCACTCTGTCAAGAAGATTCTTCAAACCGGAGCACTTGATCATAACTGTTATCCACTGTCATAAAGAACAGATTACTTGCGGACCACCAAATCATGAACCATTGGAGTTCAAGGCACTTATCATCATTACAAACTTGATTCTAGAACCACACAGACTGAAATACTTAGATGCGAAGGACATGCGGAGCATAATACATTCTCCCTATCATCACCAAATATACAAAAAAGTAGTTTTCACTCTGGTAATCATAACTCACTCAAATCTTCATATTGGAGGCTCAGACTTGGAACATAACATCTTCAGACATGCATCTAAATAACTTTCAATCCGCAGACAAAGATATTCATTCTAGAAGAAATGTGGAGCAAACTACTAGATTGTTCTACTGTAAACAGGAGCACAGTTGACACCAATGACAACACTGATATGTTGACATCAATGACAACACCTGTTAGGCACATACTTGTAACAGGATTTATCTATGCATCATGATGAATCCAACATTTTGATAGAGATCCACATGTGGATCCTCTCCTATTTTCTTCGAGTATATCTTTGAGTTATTATGGAGCACATTCTTGTACATCAACTATTGAACAAACACATGACCTAGACATGTGTAAGGGCAAGGAACAACATGATGATAATATGGCATTAGTTGATAACACATCTCCCATTGGCACACATGATATGCATATACATATGGATATGGAATGTCTTGAGAATCATCTTGAGAACTACCTCATTAGTGAAATGGCTTATCTAAAAGAAATCATTAAACAAAGTCTTAAACAAAAAGATCTCATCAAATTGATATTACACATTCCTTTGGCACATGACCTTATGACTTATTCGACACCAAGTGGATTTTCATAAGGACCAATTGCTTGTTAAGACGTTCCCATGAAGTTTGAGTGGTCAAGCACTTACGTGGTTTTATTCATTACCACATTCTTCTATTACTTCCTTTGAGGATTTAGATAGTTCTTTCATGAAATATTTTCATTATAATATTGAGTCTAAGACACATGCTCTTGACCTCATGAAATGCAAGCAAGAAAAACATGGGTCGATTAGAGATTACCTATCATGATTTCAAGCATTATCTATTAACATTAATTTACATACCTAATCATTCATTTTCATAGTTGTATACTAGTATATGTAAACATGAGTTTTCTTTATTGAACAATCCACTTTTATACAAGCACACTTCTAGCACTTTATCGCATTCAAATAGTGAGGACAATAAGGATGAACCTATTGTTTCTTGCATAACATGCCCTATTTACTTTGCAGAAAGGAACCCTCTTTGGTGAAATTTTTTATGTTGGACTTGCTAGTGAACTTGGTGATTTGGTATCTTTTGCATTTTGGCTTGGGAAGGATAGATTTTTTTGTTTGGGTTCTAAGGTTCCATTGATATTCTATATGTTGGGAATTAAGGTGTCTCAACCTTTGCAAGTTCCTAATGTTGTATTTATTTATTCTTGCCTACTATTGTAATTTTTTATGTAGATTTTGTCCTCATATGAGGAGGTAGGCATCCTATGCTGACTTGGCATAGTTTTTCCATGTGTTAGCACCTTGTGATCATGTGTCATGAGTTATGACATGTAAGAGTTGAAATGATAGGTGTGACAAGTTGTTAGTATATGGTGACTGATCATACTGCAGGGTTGCAAGTACATGCAACAAAATAAATTTTGGTGACTTTGTCAGCCGTGGTTTCCCCTCAAAATAATTAATGAGGGAGTGTAGGAGGGCGGAGCCCCTCCTGTGGGGCTCGAGGTGACCATCCTCCCGACGGGGGCCTGGGGGCCTAGGGGCATAGCCCATGGTAGGGGTCTCAAGGCAATGCCCCTAGCGAGGGTTGCTGGGAGTAGCACCCCTGAAGAAAAAAAATGCCCTATATTTAATGAAGGCGTCAGCAGTTAGTTTGTTATTAGCCGACATGGAAAATCGACATTGCATAATGGCCAAAGAGGTTTGATAAATAAGCGACTGGAGAATGTGAAAGGTCATGGGATGTGAATGAGAATCGGCATTTGTGTACTCCTGAAAGTTCTTGCATTGCAAGTGTGTTGTAATCATCTTTTGATTTGATAATACATAGTGCAGGTTTTGGAGGGTGGGGTTTTTTTAACCAAAAGGGTTTTCCCCACATATATCTTGTGTTGTGAGCACTGTACTTATTTTTGATGTGTTATTACCTTTTTGTTAATGTGCATCTAATAACTTGCAACCAATAAAGATTGAAATTTGTATAACTTTCCTCATTAGATCAGTGTAGGAAGTTGTTTCCACATACCTTGTTTCATTTCAGCTGGTATTAGAGCCTGATCACATTTGGTTCTAATTGTTGAGTAGAGGAATTTTTGAGTTGATCTTCATTTTGAGTGGGAGCTTGTGCAAAGGATTTTGGAATCTTTGTTGCAGTAAAGAGATGGCGAGCACATCTAGGAGTTTTGAGATAAAGAAGTTTAATGGAGGCAACTTTGAGTTGTGGAAACTCAAAATGGAGGACTTATTGGTGAATAGAGATCTATGGCTCACAATATCCAAAACCATGCAATTGGGCTTTGTGTTGATTCCTAAGATCAACCAAGAGAAATGTGAAGATGTACTAGTAGAAGTCTCAGAACTGTTAGAAGAATTTCAGGACATTGTCTCTAATAATGTCTTATAAGGTCTACCACCAATGAGGAAGATAAGTCACCAAATGGATTTGATGGGAGGAGCCAGTTTGTTGAATAAGGCAGCCCATATAATGACTTCTGTAGAGAATGAAGAGTTGAACAAATAAGTTCATGAGCCATTAAAGAAAGGACTGATAAGGGAGAGCCTACGTCCATGTACGGTACCTACAGTAATAGCACCAAAGAAAGATGGAGGTGGAGAATATGTACAATTTTTTCGGGAGCCATCAACAAAATTACAATCAAGTACAGATTTTGATTTCCAAGGATGGATTATATTATGGATTGCTTCAGCGAAGCCAAGTACTTTACAAAGATTGATATAAAGAGTGGATAACACCATATCTGAATCAAAGAAGGAGATGAATGGAAGACAACCTTTGAGACTAAGAAGGGCCTGCACAAATGGTTAGTCATGTCATTTGGGCTGACCAATGCACCGAGCACATTTATGCGGCTCATGAACGAGGTAATAAAAGAGTTTTTGGGTAAATTTTTCATTGTTTATTTAGATGATATTTTGATTTTCAATAAGACTTTGGAGGAGCACCTAACGCATGCTCGAAATATTTTTGAGAAGCTGAGGGGAGAAAAGTTGTTGATTAATTTGAAGAAATGTAGTTTCGTGAAGTCCAGTTGGTGTACCTGGAATTTTTTTATCTTAGCTGAGGGTCTTAAAATGGATCCAGAGAAGATGAGGGCTATAATTGAATGGCCTACCCCAAGGAGTGTTATAGAGGTACCATATTTTCATGGTTTGGCAAGTTTTATAGAAAATTTATTAGGAATTTTAATAGCATTTGTGCACCCCTATCTGAGACAATGAGAGGGGATAGAAAGGAGTTTAAATGGACTATAGGAGCAGCCAAGAGTTTTGATACATTGAATCTCAGAAATTCATAAAGCAACTTGTTTTGGCAAGTAGATTCTAGATTTTAATAAAGTATTTCAGGTAGATTGTGATGCTAGTGGCAGTGTTATAGGAATTGTTTTGAGTCAAGAAGGTAAGCTCATTACCTATTCACCGAGAAGCTTAATGATGCTAAGAAAAAGTATTTTGTTTATGATCAAGAGTTTTATGCTATAATTCAGGATTTGAAGAAATGGAGACATTATTTATTTTCAAAAGAGTTTGTTTTTATATTGATCATCAGGCTTTGCAGTATCTTAAAAATTAAGGAAAGTTAAATTGAAGGCACTTAAAATGGGTTGAGTTTTTGCAGCTATAATTTTGTTTTGAAGCACAGGAGTAGGTCAAATAGAGTTGCAAATGCCTTAAGTAGAAGGCAAAATTTGTTGACAAAGACGAAGATAGAGGTCGTTGGGTTCAATGAACTCAAGATTATGTACCTTGAAGATCTAGACTTTACAGAGGCCTGGCAAGCTTGTTTGGATCATGTTACCCTAGATAGGATGAGACATGGTTAGATTACATAATCCAATATGGTATGTTGTTCAAAGGAATCTAGTTGTGCATTCTGAGGAGTTCTATGAGAGAGAACCTAATTAAGGAGAAGCATAGTGGAGGGTTGGCAGGACACTTTGGTCAAAATAAGACCATTGCTCTTGTTAGTGAGAATTATTAAATTGGCCATAGTTGCACCAGGATGTGAAGAAATTTGTGCAAAGTTGCAGAGTATGCCAGATGGCCAAAGGAGTGAGTCAGAACACTGGGCTATATCAGCCATTACCTATACCAAAGGGGCCATGGGAGGATATCAGCATGGACTTTATTCTTGGTTTACTGAGGACACAAAGAGGGAATGATGCAATATTTGTGGTGGTTGATAGATTTTCAAAGATTGCACATTTCATTTTGTGTCAAAAAACCAGTGATGTTGTTCACATTGCAGAGTTGTTTTTCAAAGAGGTAGTTAGGCTACATGGTCTACCAAGGAGTATAGTTTTAGATAGAGATACCAATTTTGTTGGGTATTTCTGGAGAACCTTATGGAAGAAGTCAAAGACTGAGTTGAAGTTCAGTTATGCACATCATCCGTAGATTGATGGACAGACAGAGGTAGTGAATCAAAGTTTGGGCAACTTGTTGAGATGCTTAGTAGGAGATAAGCCCAAGGGAGAGTTTTATGCTATAATTCAGGATTTGAAGAAATGGAGACATTATTTATTTTCAAAAGAGTTTGTTTTTATATTGATCATCAGGCTTTGCAGTATCTTAAAAATTAAGGAAAGTTAAATTGAAGGCACTTAAAATGGGTTGAGTTTTTGCAGCTATAATTTTGTTTTGAAGCACAGGAGTAGGTCAAATAGAGTTGCAAATGCCTTAAGTAGAAGGCAAAATTTGTTGACAAAGACGAAGATAGAGGTCGTTGGGTTCAATGAACTCAAGATTATGTACCTTGAAGATCTAGACTTTACAGAGGCCTGGCAAGCTTGTTTGGATCATGTTACCCTAGATAGGATGAGACATGGTTAGATTACATAATCCAATATGGTATGTTGTTCAAAGGAATCTAGTTGTGCATTCTGAGGAGTTCTATGAGAGAGAACCTAATTAAGGAGAAGCATAGTGGAGGGTTGGCAGGACACTTTGGTCAAAATAAGACCATTGCTCTTGTTAGTGAGAATTATTAAATTGGCCATAGTTGCACCAGGATGTGAAGAAATTTGTGCAAAGTTGCAGAGTATGCCAGATGGCCAAAGGAGTGAGTCAGAACACTGGGCTATATCAGCCATTACCTATACCAAAGGGGCCATGGGAGGATATCAGCATGGACTTTATTCTTGGTTTACTGAGGACACAAAGAGGGAATGATGCAATATTTGTGGTGGTTGATAGATTTTCAAAGATTGCACATTTCATTTTGTGTCAAAAAACCAGTGATGTTGTTCACATTGCAGAGTTGTTTTTCAAAGAGGTAGTTAGGCTACATGGTCTACCAAGGAGTATAGTTTTAGATAGAGATACCAATTTTGTTGGGTATTTCTGGAGAACCTTATGGAAGAAGTCAAAGACTGAGTTGAAGTTCAGTTATGCACATCATCCGTAGATTGATGGACAGACAGAGGTAGTGAATCAAAGTTTGGGCAACTTGTTGAGATGCTTAGTAGGAGATAAGCCCAAGGGATGGAATTTGATATTATCACAGGCGGAGTTTGCATATAACAATTTTATCAATAGGAGTAATGGTAAATCCCCATTCCAAATTGTATGTGGGAGTAGTCCAAGAAATGCTTCTAAGTTGAGAAAGATAAATAGAGGAGATAAGAGTAGTGTCGAGGCCAAAGACTTTGCAGAGCACCTGAAGAGCTTGCATGAAGACGTACGACAACACATTAATAAAATGAATTCTCAGTGCAAGTCTAAGGCAAATCATAAGTGAAAGTTTAAGGAATTCAAGTCATGGTTCACCTAAGGAAAGAAAGATTCCCAATGGGGACATATAATAAGTTGAAGATGAAGAAATTTAGACCATGCAAGATCCTAAAGAAGCATGATTCAATAAATGCATATGAGGTAGAGCTGCCGAGTGGAATCAACATTTCTCTTGTGTTCAACATTGTTGATTTAATAGAGTATCATGAAGGTGGCAGAGAGGATGGACCAACAAAAGAATAGTGGAGTATCCTAGCATCTACTTCAAAGGAGGGGATAGAAGAAATCTTGGATAGTTGTGTGGGAAGAAGTACCCGGAACATGCAATATGAAGAATATTTGGTTAAGTGGAAAGGAAGGCTTGTTGAAGACTCTTCCTAGTTGTCTAAGGCAAGGGTTGACTGTTTGGGTTTTCCTCAAGCACCTGAGATGTGACAAGGTCACTTCACAAATTACTCTGGGTGACTGATGTAGGAGCATCTAGTGGTGTTAGGGCAATCTTGCATCACCCAAAAAAATAATGATTTTATTTTCTATTCTTTTCAATTTTGGTATTTTCAGATACCCAATTGCTTGAATAATGATGTAGAACCTTCAGTTTTCCAACCTGCTAAAAATAGCAAATTGTTATTTTTAGAAAGTTTACATTTGAGCACGTATGGAAGAGGAAATTTACTCAAGGCTTTGGAATTGAAAAATATAACCTTTGGTGAAGGAATTGGTCAAATATCACTTATGGGCTAAAAGATATTAAAGTTTCCATTTCTTTAAAAACCTTTGAAAAAGTTTCGAAGTCAAATATGAGGCACTTAGAGGTCCTGTACGGCCTCAAAAATGGGTAGAATCAATAGAGCACATTCCAAGGGTGTAGAGTATTTCATGAGATTTCCAACGCATCAAACAGTTCATCAATCAGACACTCAGATTAAAAGTTATGGCTCGCAGAAGTTGACCTATTTTTGGAGGGAGTTACAAATTTTGAAATTTTGGCTGGAAGGCACCAAAAAGGGCTATTTATGACCATTTTTGGGGAGCCATTTGGAGGTAGTAGAGAAAGGGGGAAGTGGTGATTCAGGAAAAGGAGGGAAAATAGAAAATCTAGCAGATTTGAAGCTACATAAGGTAAAAGGTTCCAAAATTCGGAGGAAAGAAGCTGTAATGTGTTGCAGCCTATTGAGGATTCATCCTCTGATTTGATTCCAATTTTTGTAATGTAATTTATTGTTCAGTTCAATAAAAGAACATTCCTATTTTTTTTGTGCAATCTGTGTTATTGTGTGTTCTATGATTGACCCCCTCATCACAGTCTCAAGCCAAATCTATGGGAAAACATAGAAAAAATCTAATTTTTTCCCTACAACAAAAATATGACTTTTGAAACACCAAAAAATGTTAAGAGTTCAGTACAACAAGCCATACTAAACATCAACAATCCATATATTCCCTGAGAACTCAATGAAATTTTTGAGATCAAGATAAATTACTCAGTCAGATGAAGTAAACATTAGGATCAACTAAAGTTAAATTAGATTCAAAAGGGATATATTAACTATGATAATTTGTCCATATCATTATATAGCTGGAAAAAATGGTTAATAAGCTTGGAATCCTTAGAAAAAATAAGGTCCTATTTACCCATAAAACATAGTTTCCATAAGGACATTTAATCATCATCTACATAACAAACAAAAAATAATTAATAGGATAAAGATAGTTAAATGTGGTAAATAGTGATGAGTTTATGTTGTCAAATTGCCACTTGTCACTAGTCATTGTATTTGATTAACTAGAACTATGTGCTATTGAATGTTAAATGGGGTATACATTTGGCATATTTTAAGAGGTAACTTGACCACTACCACGAGTTGATTTCATTACAAACTTAATATTATTTTATTATTGTACTTTTCTTTGAAAAGGATTAATTTATAATTTTAGTTTCTATAGAAAATACTATGTTGATTGGAATTTGGAATAGTGATAGTTAACTGTCTTGAATGCTAAATTGTCACTAGCATGAACATTGTTCTACTTGTTTGATCTATAGTTGATGTACTAAGGTTTGATCAAAGAATTGGTGCCATTTATTTTTGTTGATTTATGTACTTTATTTGATTAGAAGTTGAACGCCATGTTGGTTGTTGTATATGTTTGGCCAAGAGAATGATTCTTTGTTTGAACATAATTCTAGTTGACTATCTTAAATGTTGTTGTTGTACCATAAATATTTCTATACTTGTTTTTCTAAATCCTCAGTTGAGGTAACTTGTGGGGATGAGATATGGTTGAATACTTAATCAACATAACTTGTAAGTTGTGGGTATAAGTTCTAGTTAAAATCCTCAATCAAAATAACTTCTAAATATTATATATCATTAAGGCTCAACTAAGGTTGCTTGTGGGCCTTTGATATGGTGATGTGATTTATTTCTTAGTAAGAAGAAACTTGTGGGACTAGTCAAATCCAGAATTGAAGTAACCCATGAGGATATGGCTATGGACCTTAGTTTTGAAACTTAAATAGATCAATGTGTTATTGTAATTGTAAATTTTTGGGCTTGATAGAAAAATAAGTTTGGTTGGAGTCTTGAATTAGTGACCCAAGTATAAAAATAGAATTGGCAATGAATGTCAAGGAACTTTTATCCTTCCAAATGTGGTTTGGTGATGGTCTTCCTCTATCATAGACCTATTGGGTATGATTAATAACCTTGTGTGTCTTGCTATTTTGTAGATATACTTATAGGATGATCTATAATGAGGATATTTTTACCTTTTTTAACTTAAAAGACTCATTTGTTTTCTTTCCATTCAAATTATTTTTCTTTGACAAATCTATGAGTGAAGAAACAAGCTTGGCAAATCCTTTCACAAATTGCACTTAACAACTATGTAGGAATAAAATCTAGTGCAACAATATTCTAAAGTGTTAGCCACTCAAAAATTACTTTTTTCACATTTTGGACTCCACTTTTCACACCCTTGAAACTATGTGCCATAAATACTCCAACTTTGTGATAAAAAATGAACATAGATTTTTGCAAATGGCTATTAGTCTTCAAAGGCTCTGGGGCCATGTCATAAATGTCCCACATATCAAATACTACAAGTATAAAGTTACAATGATGTAGAAGAATTATTGCCTAAAAGATAGTTAGGGTACTAGTGAATTGAAAGGTACAACCACAAATGGTTAATTTCATGTATTATTGTGGAGAAATTCCTTATATATCCTTTTCTCTTACTCATATTTGATTCTATAATGAATGCAAATCAACCTTTAAAAAGTATTTGGTACCTTGTAGTCCCTATAACAACTCATAGTAAGTACACATGTTTTAACTTCCTAATCAATGCACATACAATAGGAACTGTGTTTTTCCTCCACTAACACCACTAGACCAATGGGCCAAGTCCTATAAGTCACACTATATAACCCAAACCAATTAATCATTTGCTATACTTTTAATTCCACATTTTAGTTTAATTTGTATGTCTGTATACATGTCTCTATCTATCCTTTGTTGTCAAACAAATACATAAATATCATTGTGGAGATGTTCGGCATTGATCTTAAAAAATCTAAGAGAACGTAGGGGGAACGTAGGGGAAAGGAACTTACACTAAAAGCTAATTTCCTTGCTTTAGTTGAAGTCTAGTTCCTGTGCTTCAAGCTGGGAAATCAACTTCACAGTTTCTACCCTAGCCTGACTGCTAACTGTCAGCCCATACTCAGTCCCATAGGAGTCCACCAAGCATTGTTTAAGCTTGGTAAACTTATTATCTATAGAAATTGAAGCTGCAGTA
Organism: Cunninghamia lanceolata; assembly: GCA_027924645.1. Taxonomy (NCBI): domain Eukaryota; kingdom Viridiplantae; phylum Streptophyta; class Pinopsida; order Cupressales; family Cupressaceae; genus Cunninghamia; species Cunninghamia lanceolata. The sequence continues at coordinate 3,300,260 of BSBN01001254.1, forward strand.
CCTGGGATCCGGTCAATTCCTATACCAGCCCACAAACCACAAATAGAATTCTTCATGGAGGAACAACAAAGTCACGATAGAACACCATTTTATGCATATTCTGTAATCATTGCAGTCCATGAGACCACATTTTTTGAGGGTACTTTTCAAACAGTTCATGTGCCTCAAGTCTATGCTTCCACATTTGACGAACATGTCTACCAAGGCAGTTGCAACTACAACATCCGAGGAAAATCCACTTTCAATTATACAGGGCTGCCCATCCGCCCAACATGAGGGGGTGAGATTCCTATAGCCCCAGTCAACCCGGTATAGTTCCATGGCGGGAACTAATAAGGGATTCACACAAGTGTTGCATGATTTCACTCCAAGTCTTGTTGCTAATGAATCAAACCGAAGGACAACTTGCAACTCTTCTATGTTAAATGTGAGATAAACCCTAATTATCCTCCCAGATCCACAAAAGCTCCACTTGACCTCTTCGTTCATCTTGGATGCCTTTGACAAATGGTACCACCATGTGAAAAAGCGTCTTTTGTCAATAGTTAAATAAAAATTGCCTGTGCCAGTATAGATTCTTTGTCGTGCCACCTCTGCTTCTAAATAACTTCCACTGCCACCGCCCAGGAATGTTCTTAGGACACTGCTTGGAATAATCTCTTTCTGCCGCCCAGATTACACAGTACAACCAATTTCTTTCCATTGGTAAGTATCCATCCTAGCAAAACAATATGATAATCAATATTTCTCTGAATAGAAACCGCTACCAAACCCTGAACATCAACATAAATTAGAAGTGAGGTCCTGGCATTTGACAGCAAAGTTGAACCTTCTATTGTAGTGAAAAAAGGATCAAATGCCAACATTCAGCATCTTTGAACCCTTGTGAAAGATCACCACTCCTGGAAGTAACGATATAAACCAGAATTTCAGATTAATTTCCTTCATCAGCTACATCAACACAGCTGATACTTTGTAGTCTTTCTCTATCCACTTCCCTGAATCAATGTATATTTTGATGGTACTATTTGAGCTACTAATCTCTAGTGGTTTAGTAAATTGCAAATAAGACTTCTACTTTAAATTTGACAGAAAAATGGTTAACTTGTTGATTTTTATGATATTTATATCAGGATTCAACTGTATAGTTTTTGAGTCAAATTCATTGACCCATATTTTATGAGTAGTGGTTCACATAAACCCATCTCTCATGAGAATGAACGGTCCACTTAACACTCATTGCATCTAGGTGATGCTCACAAGGGTGAAGCATCAGGCCTTCCTAGGAGGTCACCCATCCCAGTACTACTCCAACTCAAGCGTGCTTAACCATAGAGTTTCCCCCAAGATCAAGCCTACCTGACTTGCTACCCCATTTGCAAAACCTTCAGCAAATGTAGTGCCTTATGAATGAACTCTTCACCCAACAGTGAAATAATTTTAGAAAACTATAAAAATGAACTCTTCACCCAACATAAACGACAAGGGTTTAAGCCATCACATGACAGTGTCAAAAACACCACCAAGTGCCACGTCCACAATGCTCGCATTCTTAACTATCAATGCTTTCTGCAGATTATCTTTCCAATCCTCTGCCACTCGTGGAAGATGTGTTGTCTTAGTAACATACAATCCTTGGGTATGAATGACAAAAGTGAGGCCAAATTGATTGGATAAGGTGAGTGTCTACAATATAGCACATTTGAAGTCGACTGCTTATGAATTTCATTGACTGTTTGACGGTTAAACTGTTGGCTATTTAAGTAGTGCGCTTGGTTATGACCTCTGAATGTCCATGCATTTCGTTGTTTGTAAGTTGAAAATCGTTGCAATGCTTCTATTAATGTTGGAACTTCTTCCCAGCCCAAATCTGCATCTTGTCTGTGTGTATACAACCCTTTGCCCCTTTTTTCTCCTCGTTGTCGGCCTTGCCACACTAACCTCAGTCCGCTGCTTGGCATTGCTGCTTGCTTGGAACTACTTGTGCTAACTAGGTTCATCGCTCTCCAAGAAAAGTTATAACTGCTTTTAAATTCAAGCAGAGTGCTTTTGGACATGCAATCCTTTCAAGCATCACCAAAATTACTGACCTCAGAACATATTATTAATCTATCCATAATTCCAATCACAATGCAGAGAGAGGAAAAAGATTTGGTATGGAAGGGAGGACATGCCAAGTTCCGCTCACCATGTCACTAAATGCATGACTAAGACTTAATATGACAAAATGAAAGTAAAAACAAATGAGACGACGGAAAAAGTACTCTAGACAAACCAAAATTTCTTAAATCTAAAAGTGATAATACAAGGCCACCTTATTCAAAGGAGTGCTTCCCATTATAGGATAATAGGAGGGAGATAAAATGAATTTTCTCCACATATGATCTTGATTCTGAATGGACCCAATTGTAGTTAGTCTAGCTTTTCATGTGCTTCCTTTGGTTCTATGTGTTTGTCTTAGAAAAGAACAAAATCACCTAATTTGAATTATCTTGTAGATTTTCATGTGCTTCCTTTGGTTCTATGTGTTTGTCCTACAAAAGAACAAAATCACCTAGCTTGAATTATCTTGTAGTTGATTTTTATCAAAAACCTTCTTTACCTACTCCAAGTGATAATAATCCTTTAAATCGCCATCTTCTTATCCTCTTCCAACTTAGTGAGCTAAAAATTTCTTTTCTCTAAAACATCTTTAAAGTAAATATCTTCTATTGATGGAGATTACTCCAATGCCAAGTGTTCTAGATTGATTAGCAATACAACATTAGTACCATATAAAAATTAGAATGGAGAACACTTTATAGCCTTATTTGGTGTGATTTTGTTTGCCTATAATGTGTCAAACAACTTTTTCTACCATGACTATTGATTTTTATCAACCAAATTTTAAATTATCTATGTAATATTTTTATTAGAAGATTTAGCTTGACCAATTCCTTGTTAGTAATATCCAAATGAATTTACCAATATAAACTTGTACTTGTGGCAAAAAATCATCAATTCCACATGATGAGGAGTTTTTTTTCATTATCTATGATGATCTTATGTGGAACTCTAAAACATGTTACAATATTTTCTCTGAAATTGATGTCCCATTGTTGAAATGGTGCATCAATTATCACTATCTTGAGAGACAATGCCACTACTTTTGAATTACCTAAGAATTGTTGGCATGGAAAGCATTTCAACACCCATGTGTGTGCATATTGGAAAAGAGAAGGCCAATAATACTTAGCTCTCAAAATTTTGCAATTGTCACTTCAACTAAGAAATGAACTTTGCAAACTTAATTATGAAATTACGAGATCTAAGCTTTTCTCGTTGATTGTGATATGGGCACACCTGAGGAAAGTTCCATCAATGGCCCTCTTTAACATTACCTCATTCTAGAAAAAGCAGTTGGTTGTAGTTAGCTATATTCATCTTTGCTTTGCATTTATGTAGCTGGGAAAATCTCCATATGTGATGTAGAAGCATCCCCAAGATTTTGAGCGTTGTGGGGACCAATGAAATGGAACTAATCATTTTATGATGTAGGAGCATCCCAAGGTGTAAGAGAAATCTTGCATCATCCAAAATATTTTTCTTTCACTTTATTTGTTTGTTTGTAGGTTTTCAATAATATTTCAGTTATCATTCAAGCATTGCAATTCCCACAAATTTTCATTCCAGTTGTACATTTCACCATGCAATAGGGATCACATGTTTTACTTAGATCTAACAACATCTCATCCAACTTCTAGAAGATTTTGATCATCACAAAGTTATATTTCAATTCCAGACTTACTATTGGGCATAACAAGGTAACATCCAATTTCACTGTTCAAAGCCTATGGCAGCTTTTTGAAGTGTGCAACAATAAAGGAACATGTTTCCGTATTCATTAGACCCAGGAGAGATTATGGCATGAACCGCATTAAAATTTTTCAAACCATTATCATCGCATTCTTTCCAGAAGGATCCTTCTACACATTTGGGCCAACTACATGTTACACTTGGCATCAATCTTTGCCTATCTTTATAGCTAACTGAGATTACTCCTAAGGCTAGAAGCTGCTATATAACCATCACTCATGATCATTTAACGACAATCAGTCTTTAGGAATCAAGTTGGGAAGTCAGTCTCTAGATCCTATTTGAGGAGCATTATATTGTTTAATATCATTCAAAAAATTGTAATTTGCACATAGTTTTACCCATATTACATTGAAGGTTGCAGCCTCATGCTAAAAGCCCTTGTGGTAGACTATAATTTATTTATGACTATGAATCAATAAAAATCAAATTGTTGTTCTTTGAATTATGTTGTGTGATTGCTCATTTGGTTGTATGGTTGGATAATCCTTCATTAGATCATCTACCTATGATTGCATCAACAAGTATCAGAGTGAAAGATTTTGGAATCCTGAAGGTTCTACTTATAAACAAATCATTGAATTTTAGGTCTATAAGAAGCTTGTAAATAGAGCACCGACTATGAGGCAATTTGTAGGAGTGAATGTGGAAACCTAAGGTAGTTTGCATCAAATCCAAAGACAAGATGCCTCTATAAAGAGGATAATGCATTGTTAATGTTATTGGAAAGATGGAAGAAATGTTTGAAATGATGAAAGAAGTGACGATCTGAATGGATGTCTTTGAAGAAGACCGCAGAAGAGAACCTAACCCTAGAGATGATGAGAGTGATAAAGAACAAGAGGTTGGTCCTATGGGAATCATCCCCTGATTGGTATATAGGTCAACAAATTCTAAATAGGATGGGGTAAAGTCTCCTTCAGGATCAAACCTTGGACTACTTGATATATTGGGTTGATCCCTATGAATAAACAAGTCCTCCCTTTTGGAGTCTATATCAATTTCTAGGAACACCACTTTAGGTGTTGATGTTGCAGCCCTAGTCTTTACTCCTTTAGTTCTAAGGCAATGAGAATGCCTTGGTTTATGTGCTTTTGGAATTTGGACTGTCTTTTGTTTCTTCTTGAGGGTTTTTGGTGGAGAAGGAGAGAGATTCTATTTCCTTGTTGATTTGAAGGAAGAAGGGGTATCTATAGGTGAAGATTCATTATGTACAGGTGAAGGAATTTTAGACACAGGTAATTGTTTCTCTCTCTCAGATGGGACAGTTTCATGCATAGATGGTAGGGTTTCAGATATAGAGGGCAAGGTCTCATGTGTGGCTATCATAGTTTCATGCACAAGAGAGGAAGTCATATGCACAGGTGCTTCTACAAGCTCATGTGTAGGTGTTGCAAGACTCTTCAAGGATGTTGTAGGGTTAGACATTAACCTTGCAGGACCTTCAGTAGAGGTTGCATAAATGCAGGAAGGTGTTACATGTTCAACAAAGGATGATGCACGTTCTCCCTATACCCTCTACTCTTTCTTCCTGTATATTTTTTATTTGTGGTACATGGGTCTACCTTTCTCTGAGCCTATGGCTATTTGGCCCTACATACGACATTCCCCTCACATGACAAAGACCCAGAAATGTCTTCCAAGATGCATTAGAATACTACTCATTTAAACCCCTTTTTTGGTACAGGAGCACCCAATATTCTCTTTTATGGCAAAAGTGTCAAACTAAGTCTTTTATTAGGATTTAAGGGTTTTTATGTCATTTTGCATGTAAATAAGTTCATCATAGACCAAAATGCTTGCAATAAGGTCATAATGACCAATCCCATATGTATTTAGAATCATGGTTTAGGGTTGTTGTCAAAACAAGGTCAAATAATGCAAGATAAATGAAGAAACTTCTATGTTAAATTAACAAATAGGTAATTAAGAGGCTTCCCAATGGTCACAAAGCATGGAATTCAGTTGTGACCGATTTGGAGTCACTCTATATATGTAAATAGGCCTTCAATAATCAAAGGTGTGGTGGAAGGAGAATGGCAATAAAACAATGAATAAATTTTAGTTTTTGTATATTTTTCTTGAAATTTTGATGTTACCAAGGATGGTATGGCCCCATACGGGCTCCAAATAACGTAAAATTAGATTTTTTGGAAAGGTATTTGAATCACCTTTCATTTTATTCTAATTTTATAAATTTTTATTGAGTTTTGCAAAAAATACAGCCATTTTTGTAAAAACTATTTTAAATTGCCAAAAGCCCTCATCTAGGGTAACAATCATGTTGCAGAGCGTGGTACAGCCTCCTGGAATACTTCATGCATACATGGTTGAAACCCATTTTAGAGAGCATTCGTAACTCAAATGGGTTTTTTATTTGGTTCAATTTCATTGAGTTTGGATGGAGATATCCCCATTTTTTTCTAAAACTAGTCTGAAATAACCTAGTTTTGAAGGAGTCATCGTGAGAGTTTGTGAAGCCAATCAAGAGCATAAGTTTGTGAAACTTTGTAAAACCAAGTTGTTTCCACCTTGTATTGCATCATTTTTACTAACAATTGGATAAGGCAATGGCGTGATAATGCAGTTGTTGTGCCCTTCTAATGCAGGAACTTCCAGAGGTCATAACTTTTGACCCAGAGGTCCGTTGGAGCTAAAATTTGGTGGACAGATGCATCTTGAAGAGTTTAATAAAAAACCCACCGAATTGGTAAATTCGGTAGGTCACTGTTTTGACACTTTTTCAAGACCTTATTCAATCATCTAGGGCCTCAAAATGAGGTTTTAATATTTTTTTCAAGATTTTCTAAGTTGTTTTTTCTAAATATTTTCCTAGATTTACTTGCAATTAGATTAGAAAGTTGACGATTAGTGTTTTTTTAGTAAGTTTCAAATATTTGGAAACTTTCGTGGTCATACGAATAAGGATGCCAAGTTACCAAGAATGGTAATTTTAGAAAGTTGTGAAAATCTGCCAAAAATCATCACAACCTTGTATTTGCTACTTTTCTGGAATCACCATTGCTCTTCTCATCATGAGATTCTCACCCACATCTTGTGGAACCTCTAATTCTCTCTTATAATATTCTCTCTCATTGACCCAACTGGAATACATAATTGCTTTCCTTTAAAGAGATAACCATCTTGCATAAGATATTCACCTTGAATGTGGCCCATGCTTCCCACTACCGGGGTTTTCAACTGTTCTACAATCTCCCAACAATCATTGTTGGATTCATATAGATCTTTGATGGCATCAAAACCAATCACCTCATTTTCCATTGTTGTCAATAGTGTGACACACCTACTAAAAGCATCTACAACTTGGTTTTGTTTTCCTGACTTATGCTTGAGAACAAAGTTGTAGCCTTGTAAGAAAGAAACCCATTTTGCATGCCTACTATTCAAATTTTTTTTGTGTATTCAAGTATTTTAAGGTAATATGGTCTGTAAACAACACAAACTCCTTTGGCACTATGTAGTGCCTCCAATGTCTTAATGCTTGTACAATTGCATAAAATTCTAAATCATAAGTTGAATAGTTCTTCCGTACCTCATTCAACTTTTCACTAAAGAAGGCTATGGGTTTACCTTCTTGGCTAAGTACAACTCCAATGCCCACATGTGAGGAATCACAATCCACTTCAAATACCTTATCAAAATCTGGTAATGCTAAAATAGGAGTTTCTGTCACCTTTTTCTTCAAAAACTTAAAAGCTTCCTCAGCTTCCTTAGTCCACACAAAATCCCTTCCTTTGGTGCAATCTGTTATGGGTGCTACAATACTGCTTAAATTTCAAATGAATTTTCGATAGAATGTGGATAACCCATGAAAACTTCTTACCTCTGTTATGCTCCTTGGACTAGGCCTCTCTAGAATTACCTTGACCTTTTCTGTATCTATTTTAATACCATCTGCAGAGATGACAAAGCCTAGGAAGACCAAACTTTCTTGCATGAATCTACACTTCTTTAAGTTTGCATAGAGTTTCTCTTTTCTCAACACATCTAATACGATCCTCAAGTGTTGCAGTGCTCCTCTTTGCTCTTGCTAAAAACCAAAATATCATCAAAGTAAACCACCACAAACTTACCAATATAAGGACACAGTATAGTATTCATTAGCCTCATGAAGGTGCTGGGTGCATTAGATAACCTGAATAGCATAACCATCCACTCATATAATCCATCCCTAGTATTGAATGTTGTTTTCCATTCATCCTCCTCTCGAATCCGAATCTAGTGATAACCGTTGTGTAGATCAATTTTGCTGAAGTATTTAGCCTCTGCAAGCACATCCATCATTTCATCCAAATGAGGGATGGGGAACCAATATTTGATGGTGATTTTATTGATTTCCCTACTATCTGTGCACATCCTCCATGTGCCATCCTTCTTTGGAGTTAATAATGCAGGTACAGCACATGGGCTCATACTCTCCCTCACTGCACCTTTTCTTATGAGGTCTATCACTTGTCTATTGAGTTCTGCATGGTGGGTAGGGCTCATTCTATAAGCTGCTTGATTAGATAGGGATGCTCCTAGGATCAAATCAATGTGGTGTTGAATATCTCTCTTTGGTGGTAGACCATCAGGTAACTCATCTGGCACAACATCAGCATATTCTTCAAATAGTTTTCCTACTTCTGCTGGTACTGGTATTTCTTCATCATCTTCATTTTTCACTACTAGTGCATAACAAAACCCTGTCACCTTCATTTCCTTCATAAGTTCTCTTGTGGACAACATACTCTCAACCTTCCTTTCATCCTTAAGAGGCAATAGAATCACTTTAGAACCTTCTTTCCAAAAAGTGTATGTATTTTTTTCTCCATCATGCACTACCTTCCTATCGTATTGCCACGGCCTTCCCAACAACACATGGCATGCATCCATTGGAATGACATCGTACCATATTTCATCCTTATAAGTCTTTCCTATGGAAAATTTAATTAAACACCTCTTATCAACAGTGACTTCATTTCCCTTTTTAAACCATGCAATACGATAAGGATGGGGATGTTTTTCACAGTGTAGATTCAGTTTATCTACCATTTCTCTAGAAACCATATTTTCACAACTACCACTATCAATAATTTGGCATACCTTTCCTCCTGAGGTGCACTTGGTTTGAAAAATATTGGTTCGAAGCCAAGAATCATTACAACCTTGTATTTGCTCCTTTTTTTGGAATAACCATTGCTCTTTTCATCATGAGATTCTCACCCACATCTAGTGGAACCTCTAATTCTGCCCCTTCTCCTTCATCCTCAGCTTGAGCCAAGCTCAACCTGGGTTGTTCTCCTTGTTTCCTTTCTTTCATGTGATAGTTTGGATAGTCAAATGCCCTATGACCCTCTTCACCATACCTATAACAAATGAAAGGTTTTTGTGGGCCTTCCCATCCTCTACCATCACCGTAACCTCTGCCCCTCTGAAATCCTCTTCCTCTTTGTTGACTTTGAGGATCTTGTCAAATATCTTCTGATTTCTCTGTTCCTTGGGATGATTCTCCCCAACTAAAATCCAAACCACCTCGCAAGGGAGATGATGTCCCTCTCCTTGCTCCTCTATTCCTTTGAAAATATTGTCTACTTTGCTTTTCTTTTGCCTTTAAAGCTAATTGGTATGCATCTTCCATATTGTTAACCCTATGCATGCTCAATTCATCTTGAATAGTGAATTTTAAACCATTTACATACCTTGTAGCCATCTATTCATTAGTTTCTTGATGCTCCACATGAATGGACAACTTGTAAAATTCATTTGTATAGTCTTGCACAGTAGATAAGTTTTGTTTCAAATTTTGAAATCTACAAAAAAGAGTTTGCGCATAGTCTATAGGCAAAAATTTCTCTTTCATCTTCTTCTCCATTTTGCTCCAAGTCTTGATTTTATCCTTTCCCTTTCTATTTCTTTCCTTTTGCAGATGATCCCACCAAATCATTGCATGACCCTTTAACTTAGTGCATGCAAACTTCACCTTCTTTTCCTCTATCATAGTCTTCCATTCAAAGAATTTCCCCATTTCGTTCAACCAATCTATCAACTCCTCTAGTTTGAGACTGCCTGCATACTCAGAAACTTCAATTTTAATCCCATCATTTTTTCCCTCTAATGCTTTGAACATCCTTTCTTCAAAAGTCAGCTGCTCTAATTGTGCTTCCTCTTCAGCCTATTTCTTCATCAGAATCATCTCTTTGTGGTCTCAATCCTTGATTGGCCAACATACCTACAAGTTCTTGCATTTGTCTTTGTAGATCATGTATATCCCTATGCATCTAGGCATAAATATTTGAAACTTACTAAAAAAAGACTAATCGTCAACTTTCTAATCTAATTGCAAGTAAATCTAGGAAAATATTTAGAAAAAACAACTCAGAACATCTTGAAAAAAAATAGTAAAACCTCATTTTGAGGCCCTAGATGATCGAATAAGGTCCCGAAAAAGTGTCAAAATGGTGACCTACTGAATTTACCAATTTAGTGAGTTTTTTATTAAACTCTTCGAGACACATCTGCCCACCAAATTTCAGCTCCAACGGACCTCCAGGTCAAAAGTTATGACCTCCGGAAGTTCCTGCATTACCTTCTGGTATTCTTTTACCATTTTCTTTAATAAATGAGCTAAAAATTTGGGGACATTTACAAGCCTCCCATATCGTAAATGACAACAATTTAAATACACTGTGTAGAGATAGGATTGGCTACCTTCACATGTCAGATATCTGATGATATGAGTAGCCACTCGTGCCCATCATGGTGGTACTGAGAGACATCTGGTTCCTTGTGAGGAGACTTCAAATTGTTCACCAACTTCAGCAAATTCATTTTTGGTTGCCACTGCATTACCCCTCTCTAGAAAATTCTTTCCAACCATTGAGAGTCCTATAACTTCAACTATGGTTGCCTCTGAGGAATTTATCATCAATCCCTTTACTAGTGCCTCTCCAACTCGGTTGTAATCTGTTACATCCCCAATTTTGTCTTGAATTATACTTTTTACTTTTTACTGGGACATAAGTAAAACTATTATGAAGCTTAGATTAATGACAAGGAAAGACATGGATTATATTGAATATTATTTTGAAATTATGGAAATGATTATGATTTATCAATTTAGTATTTGCACTATGAGATTTAATTTATTATTTGTCAAATGATGCACTGATCATGATTTATTTGGCAACGAGTGTGATACAGGATCACAGGTTTTCAGATAACTCTCGGAGAAGAGAGAGAATCTTTCGAGGAGAGAGATATAGACCTCAGGTTACGAGTGGTCAATTTGCCAAGACGAGTATGATGTGTAACATGAGTTTGAACCAATGTGTCATATGAGGTAAGTTTTATCTTGTCAGTTTACTTTAAACCCAATCGACAAATAGTCAATACCTTTCGAATCTTTGAACGTCGTCTTAGTCGTAGGTGATGTTAACGATGTCATTTGAACGTGAATTGAGACCATTTACGTCTAACGTAAAAGTTACGATGTAATTGTCGTAATAAGTGGTGTTTTTATTTTGGGTCACTTAGGGTTTATTTGTCAACCCTAGAACATCTAAGAGAATTTCATCAAGTTAGATTTTCATGTTTTAACGAAGGAATGTGATGGGGAGGTAAACTCGACCCATTCACAATATTCATAAATCATTATTTTATTGCTATTATTTTATTGATTTAAATCATAATCATCGAATGTGAACGATGATATGTAAGTCTTATTTAATATAAGCCATAGATGTATTTATAAACTAAAGAGGATAATACCTCACATAATTTTAAAAACTTATCAATCGAATAACCTTGGGCATGTTATTTATGACACCCACATTAATTCTAATGATGGAATTTGGATCACTTAAAGTGATCAACCATAATAGCCATCAACAGTTATACTTGTGTCAACCTCTTTAAGAGGGAGTATAGTATTATAGTTGCATGCATTGAAAACTATCCACATTCTGTGCCTCGAACAAACATGTGTTTATCTCTGCTACATAAGTGGGATTGGTTATAAACTAAATGAAAGAGTGGTCGGTTGCATTACCAATTATCTTACATTTGATGGAGTGGTAGAAATTGTTTCATTAAGAGCTTTGAAGCATCATTATTAGCACGACTCACCTTGATCATAAAGGAGATAGTTAGAGGACACACATACAGGGGGAATCATTTTGGAAAACATAGAGGGCAGGTCACAACTAGAACACAGGCATGTGGATGCCATCATTTAGGCTGAGTGCTGCAGATAACTCTTGTGCCATCGCCAATTATCATTCAATATCTATGTGGAATCAATAATAGAATTGTAAAGATTTATAATGTCTTTTGTTTGCATGCTTCGAAGAATCGATATTATCTCTTTTCATATGTCTGTGATATTCGATTCTTAATCAGCAAACCTCTTAATGAGTGTTTTCATTATGTTTAAAACCTTTGGAGTTAATGATTGTCGCCATTATCACTGGCTGGTCGATGCTATCAAAGGCTATTAGCCTGAGTAAACAACCATAGAAATGTGTAGAAGTCAGTCTATTGAAAGATATAACTGTAGAATGATATTCTAATACATCGTAGAGGTCTTCTTTATGAGTGGTCGATTATGTAGAAAAACACAGTCGATTAAGAGAAGGTTCAACATTAAGAAGGACTAAGAGTTGATTATTGAGATATTTTATACCATTCTTATATATATATATATATCAAGTACCATTTAGAACTATGATAGGATTGTAAACATAGTTTAGTAGGATGCTTAATCTTTGAGGTGGTTAATGGAAGTATAAGAACCATTTCTTGTTAAGTTACGAATAACTATAATGGTTGTTTTCCAAGAGAACTTAGAATCTTATTAAGCTTAGGAAGATACCTTTTTCATTATAAATCAAGTGATAGCTCAATGGAAATGCTTCGATAGAAATATGAAGGATCATAGGGTTATCCTTAGTAATTTTTTACATGAGAATATCTTTGTAGGAAACCAGTATGATATGATTAAATAAAGTCTAATGAGATAGGAATTTGAGAGGAATCATATTCGAGTATATATATGTGTCGTGACTATTGAAGTCATCATGATTAGGTAAACCAAGAATATTCATATTTTCGTATAAGAGGAAATATCTATTTTGAACAATAATTCACTCTTTTTTTTAGTTTAGATAAACTATGAGTTGTTATTAACGTAGTCTCATTGATATGAGTTTTAGATAATTTGTAAAGCCATATTATTATGGGATGTTATGTAAAACTTAGAGTCGAACTGAAAACAAATGATTAGATAAGACATATAGATTTGTCCAAGTTTGAGAAAAACCAGTATCATGTCAAAATGATTCAACTGAATTGTCAACTTAGTTGATAAGGGAAAAACTGCAAAAATATGACAGTATCCAAATTGAGTAGGGGTGGGTGAACACAATGACGACATTCATTATGAACGATATTGATAATAAAAACTTTGGCCAAAGTAATGCAATTGTCTTCTGCATGCATTGTCGATTCACTGTATCTGGAATTGCATAACCTATAAGAAATCATACTTAGCTAGAGGGTATCTAGGATTGTATGGTTGATAGAGTTGTGTAGGATATAACACTATGTACTCAAGATAGGCAAATTACCACTAGTCACCTTTGGTCTACATCCCTCATGAAGGGTAGGGCCACTTCCTATGTGGAAGAAGTGTGGGAGATTGCCGATCTGTGGATGGAGGTAAATCACTAGAAAGATACTCTCTCTCTCCAAGCAGAAGATATGCCAGGACTTGTGATAAAGATGTCAAATATTCAGCAGCTGTATTTATTCCAAATTGTCTATGTAATTGATTTACATTGTAAACTATGTCCTTGAGAAAGACTTCATGATGTAATGCTCTTTGTAAAGGAAAAATCTTGTAATTATTGATATTGGTTTATGAGTTAAATAAAGGAAAAAATTTCTCTCATTTTTATCTTGTTAAATTACTCTATGGTAAATTTTTCTGGTGTTACTATGTTATAAGAATGTGCATGTTACATAATCTCATAACTATATCCATCCAACCTTTGAAAATAGTCCATCCAGCTAGCCTATTGGAAGATGGGAAGAGACTCATTATCATTTAATAGGGTGGCGTGGACTGTAGGTTCTCTCTTTATCAAATCGCCTCCCATCCTAGTGGATTTGGCATTTGTTTTTCAAATTTAGTCAATTGCTGGGACAATTCTTCAAATTTAAACAATTTTCTCACAAATGCCAAACAAATTTACAAATAGTTCTTAGGTAATTGATGTAGGGGCATCATGCTTCTAACAAATTTTATATTTATGTCATTTGCAGTTTTGGTTTTTGTTGGTTTTCTTTCAGGAATAAGCAGTGATACCTTTTGGTTTCTCCTATCATGATACATGAGTTCCTCTCACCAGCCAGTATATAAGTTTAGCTAAGAAGTCTCCTATCATTTATTCTTCCTATTGCTAGTTATAGTTTTAAAGAGGAGTGGTTGAACATGGTGGCTAAATGAATGACGATTGGAAGGAACCTAGACATTCTGTGATAGTTACAAAGTAGTTAGTAGGTGGTGCAAGGGCACCTAGACTTCAAGGCAAATTTTGAATTTTTGGTTTCAATAATGAGAGCCTAGGTGGAGTTTTCTTATTAAATGTTGTAATAAAGTCTAGTTAAGACCATTCTTTTTATGTATTTAGAGTCATCAAGAGTGGAGTTTTAAAATTTTTCTTAATTATGGGACTATCTAATTTCGGCAGTGTAGTGGATAGGCTGTTATGCCTTCTTTTTTTGGCTTTTCCACGATGGTAGCATTATGTAACATGGAGTGGGGATCTAAACTTGATATATTATGCATCTTACATGTCAAGGGAGGTAGAGATAGAAGTTTGGAGTAAAGAAAGAAAGAATTTTTCTAGTTTTCTCTAATTTTCAATTTTTTTTCTACTTTCTAGTGCTGGTACGCATCCATACAATACTGTCATGACTTCTAATGCATAAAATCTTGAAGCATGTTGAATTAAATTTCATTTGCATCTAATTGGGAGTATTTTCATTATTTTTCAAGCATTTTATAATCATTTTCCTGAAACTGGGTTTTAAACCCTGATTTTGAGGGTTTTGGGCCAGCCAATGGGTTTTTGACCCATTCCACCTATGTTGCATCACCAATATGGGGGGAATGGATCTAGATAGGTTTTATTTCCTTATTCATTGCATTTCAGAAGTAGGGGATTGGAGTCAAGAATCTTTTGAAGTCATTTGTGCCTAATAACCCTATGTATTAGGCCTACAAGCATAGTTGGAGGAGTGATTTTGTGAAAAGGTGAGGTGGGATGACCTAATATCCCTGAAACTGGCATATTCAGACAATTTGCAACCCCATAGACACCCTGGAGCAGGATTTAGGAGGTTGGAGTGAGTTTTGCCCATACTTGCTTTGTAAAAGAGGCCTAATTAGGCCTAGGAAAAGAGGACCAGTCATTTTTTAGAGGCCCACGTGCCAAAACAACCCTACTTTCTTTTGAAGTATGTTGAATAGGAGCCAAAAGGGTATTTATAAAGTTAATTCATTTGTGGGATTTCCAAGTTTTATGCAAGTTATGACTGAAAAACCCCTTTCTAAGGGCTACAAGCAATTACGACTGATTTCAAGGAAATGGTAAGAAGGATCTGCATTCAAGGGTTTTGGGTAGTTTCATTAGTGTTGACATGTCATATAAAGGTGGTATATGGTGTCTCAGGTGGTTGGTAAAATTTCCATGCACACAAAACCAAGAAGAGGTGCCTTTACCTAGCATTGGAGTCATGTGTTGTGAGAGGACAGTCATGTCCATGTATGATCAGTCATTGGATATTTGAGGTCTTGATAAGCCTATCCCCTACCTCCTCTGCATCAAAGTGGTATCAGAGCATAGGAAGTAGATCTCTTGAGATTTGAAGGTTGAAGTTTGAGCAAAGTGGAATTTGAGGAGTCAAGATGCCTCCTAAAGGAAGCACAGTTGCTAGGAAGATTGATCAGCAGGCTAGAGAACTAGAAGCCTTGAAGAAGGAAATTGCTGCATTGAAATCTAAAGCTGGGGTCACCGTGGATGAAAGTGATTCTAAAGAGGAAGAAACTTCTAGTGAAGAGGAAGAGTTGGATCCAGAGGATGTGAAGATGGTAAAGTTTTTGAAGGTTGTGAAAGGTGATGGACATAGCAAAATGGATTTGCCAATGTATGGAGGTAAACTAGATGGTGAAGAGCTCTTGGACTGGATAGGAGCCATGGAAAATTACCTTGAAAGTGAAGAAGTAGATGAAGGTCACAAGGTGAGGAAGGCTAAGACCAAATTGAAAGGGCATGCTTTGTTGTGGTGGAACTTTGTACAAGATGAAAGGCAAAAAAAGGGGAAGGCCAAGATTTCTTCTTGGGAGAGAATGAAGACAAAACTCAGAGGTAAGTTCCTGCCAAGTGATTACAATGTTCAATTGCTTAAAAAACTACAAAATCTCAAGCAAAAGGACTTAGATGTGCAAGCATACACCAAGGAGTTCTATAGGTTAAGTATAAGGACAAAGCATGAGGAAGATGAAGAAGAAAAAATAGAAAGATATCTTAATGGTCTGAGGTATAATATTCAAGATGAAATAAGTTTGATGACACCAAAAATAGTTGAAGAATGTTTTCAAATGGCTATAAGGGCAGAAGAAAAGGTGAAAAGGAGACAAGAAAAGACAACAAGAGGTAGAGGAAGTACTTCTACAGGCAGAGGATCTTTTACAAATGTAAAACAAGTTAATGAGAATCAAGAAGAGGTAATCAAGGGACAAGGACAAGGTGTAGATTTCAGAGGCAGAGGTTCTAGATGCAGATTTGGTGGTGGAAGGAGTGAAAACACCTTTGGAGGTAAGTGTTACAATTGCCAAGAGTTTGGGCACCCAGCATACAAGTGTCCTGAGAGGCAAGGTTTTATAAGTGATGGTGAAAGGAAGAGTGAGAAGAGGGCTCAAATAGTCCAAGAAGAAGAATGTGGTGGTTCAAGTTCCACTAGTTGTGTTCCAGCACCAGAACTAGGAGAAACATTGATTCTGAGAAGAGGAATACTTTTGAAGACCTCCAAGGAGAAGGAACTGATTCAAATAAGAGCACTGTTCAGGACAGCTTGCAAATGCAAAGACAAGGTATGTAAGGTAATAGTGGATTCTGGATGGACTGACAATATGGTGTCTAGTGACATGGTAGACAAACTGAGATTGGAGAGAGCACCTAGAGAAGCACCTTACAAAGTCTCTTGGGTAGGTGATAATCGGTCCATTTTAGTGAGTGAACAAGCATTAGTTGAATTTCAGATTGGAGGATATAAAGACAAGGCACTTTGTGATGTTTTACCCATGGATTGTTGTCATTTGATACTTGGAAGACCCTGGCAATTTGATAGATTTGTAGTTTATGATGGAAGAGCTAACACCTTCACCATTAGGAAGGATGGAAAGAGTTTTATACTAACTCCATTGCAGGAAGAAGTCCAAGAGCAGACAAAGGTAGCTAAGATTATCATGTTTAGCAAAAGGGAGCCTATGAGGCTTGAGGAGAACATAACCAAAGGATGTAAGGCCATTTAAAGGCCTAAGGATACTGAGATAGCAGATAAGAGAAAAAATGAAGATGGAAAGGCAGTCAACTTGAAGAGTGGTCTAATTTTGCAGAGCAAAGAAGACAAGGCGATGACAAGGACAGTCCAAGAAAAAGTAGAGGATGGATTGCTTGAGGAGACACATGGATTGCTTGACACAATCATGGTAGGGACAATCATATGTCTACTGAGAACAAAAGAGATGAAGGAGGATTCTAAGATAGAGGTTTTTAAGACTATTAAGACGGAGGTAAGGTCTGAGAATACAATGGCATTGGGAGAAGAGAATTTGCAGGACAAGGTAAAGGTAGTAGGTGCAGTAGATCAGAGTGGATTTCAAGGTACTATGACTGAGTTTAGGCAAGTAACAAAGGTGGAGCAAAGAATAAGTGAAAGGATAGTTGAGAAAGACATAGGTATAGGTGCAAAGGTAGGTATGACATCAACTTATGAGGATGAAGAAGACAAAGAACAGAGAGATGGTGAACATTGTCAAAGAACCAAAAAGTTGCACAAAGCAAGAAGGTAGAATTTGATCCCATGGAGGAGATTTCTAGTCAAAAGAACATGTGAAAAGCAAGGAGAAGCTGAGAAGAAGCACGGAGCAAGCACTCATGGGACATGAGTCCTTTTTCTAGGCCGGTTGTATGGTGCAGGGGCACCTAGACTTCAAGGCAAATTTTAAATTTTTGGTCTCAATAATGAGAGCCAAGGTGGAGTTTTCTTATTAAATGTTGTAATAAAGTATAGTTAAGACCATTCTTTTGATGTATTTAGAGTCACCAAGAGTGGAGTTTTAAAATTTTGCTTAATTATGGGACTATCTAATTTCGGCAGTGTAGTGGACAGGTTGTTATACCTTCTTTTTTTGGCTTTTCCATGATGGTGGAGTTATGTAACATGGAGTGGGGATGTAAACTTGATATATTATGCATCTTACATGTCGAGGGAGGTAGAGATAGAAGTTTGGAGTAAAGAAAGAAAGAAATTTTCTAGTTTCCTACAATTTTCACTATTTTTTCTACTTTCCCAGTGCTGGTATGCATCCGTACAATACTGTCATGACTTCTAATGCATAAAATATTGAAGTATGTTGAATTAAATTTCATTTGCATCTAATTGGGAGTATTTTCATTGGTTTTTAAGAATTTTATAATCATTTTCTTGAAACTAGGTTTAAAACCCTAATTTTGAGGGTTTTGGGCCAGCCAATGGGTTTTTGACCCATTCCACCTATGTTGCATCACCAATATGGGGGGAATGGAGCTAGATAGGTTTTATTTCCTTGTTCATTACATTGCAGAAGTAGGGGATTGGAGTCAAGAATCTTTTGAAGTCATTTGTGCCTAATAACCCTATGTATTAGGCCTACAAGCATAGTTGGAGGAGTGATTTGGTGAAAAGGTGAGGTGGGATGACCTAATATCCCTGAAACTAGCATATTCAGACCATTTACAACCCCATGGACACCCTAGAGTAGGATTTAGGAGGTTGGAGTGATATTTTCCCATACTTACTTTGTAAAAGAGGCCTAATTAGGCCTAGGAAAAGAGGAACAGTCATTTTTTAGAGGCCCACGTGCCAAAACAACCGTACTTTATTTTGAAGTATGTTGAATAGGAGCCAAAAGGGTATTTATAAAGTTAATTCATTTGTGGGTTTGCCAAGTTTTATGCAAGTTATGACTGAAAAACCCTTTTCTAAGGGCTACAAGTAATTAGGACTGATTTCAAGGGAATGGTAATAAGGATCTTCAGTCAAAGGTTTTGGGTAGTTTCATTAGTGTTGACTTGTCATATAAATGTGGTCTATGGTGTCTTAGGTGGTTGTTAAAAGTTTCATGCACACAAAACCAAGAAGAGGTGCCTTTACCTAGCATTGGAGTCATGTGTTGTGAGAGGATAGTTATGTCCATGTATGATCAATCATTGGATCTTTGAGGTCTTGATGAGCCTATCCCCTACCTCCTCTGCATCAGTAAGTGGTGGAGAGACAATATTTTGGAAATGATTGTAGAAGGGAGAATGAGTGGTAATAAAAGATTCTCGCTGCAAGAGAAGTGGCAGTTATGAAGAGAGGCAACCGTTAAGAGGCAAGTGGTGGTCGAAATAAGGAAGAGGGTTGATAGGTAGAGGCTTGAAAAAGAAAGAGTTGAATACACCCAAGAAGAGAGGAGGTCGAACACTGCAAAGGACTATGTAATAAATAGAAGGCCAGTGATAGAACATGCAAGAGGCCGATATGTAGAGGTCGCACAATAGAGCAAGCCGTGAAGTAAAGGAGAAAGAAGGAGGTCAATCTAAAGTTGTAGAAAGGTCGTAAAAATAAGAAAAAAGGATGATAATAAAAGAAGAGGCTGAATAGAGAGGGAACAGCCATATAGAAGTGACCAGTGCAGGCCAAAGAAAGAGTCAAGTTGTGTGGGAGCAGACCGAAAGGAGGCCGATTCAGAAGGTGAATGAAGGAGATCAAAGCAAGAGAAAAAGAATGCAGAACCAAACATAAGAAGAAAGAAACCAGAAGAGTGGTGTGTATAAGAGTTTGGGAAATTATGGTTGAAGGTGCCTATTTATTCTCTGTAGCCCAATCTTTCTGGGAATGTAGGAATTCAATGATATTTGTAATCTATTCTTTCATATATAAAAATGGTGTTATGGGTTTGAGTTATTGTTCTGTATATGCGGGTTACTATTGTCTTAGTTGACACAGTCCTATATGATGAGTTTTGGTACATTGTGATGTAGTAATTCCTGTCGCATTGTAGACAAATTGCTTGTGTTAATTACAGAGTTCTGTAGCACAACTGTGTTTGGGTATGAACTATTTATAAGGACTATTAATGTGTAATACTTATAGTTACTGCCTGGTTCATATCGCTATTGTGACATGAGGTCTGTAGAAATCATTGAAATGTGGAGAGTCCAGGTAGTCAATAATAGATTGTATAGAGGTATATATATGCATGATGTGAGGATCGTGCTATCAGATTGGTATCAAAGTGCAGAAGGTTTTGAGTGCTGAGTAGATCGCCGAAGTGAGGCAACTTAGCCAAGGTCTACAGATAGTAAAGGAAGGAAAAGGTGAGTGTTACAGTTTGTTGCAGATTGATAAGTTATGGAAAACATGAAGAAGCAAAATATAGATTTTGAAAGAGAATTGACAGCATTGAAAAGAGACTTAAAAGAATACATGAATGCAAGGCAGCAAAGGTTGGAAGAAGAAAGCTAGGAATACTTTGGGGTATGGCCAATGGAAAAGAAAGTAAAGTGGCCTGTGAAGATGATAGTAGAGAGAAGAAAAAGGCAAAGGATGAATGTGTTGAAAAGAGAAGAGAGAAACCACAAAAGGTGGGACAACAAGAGGTTGTTGGAAGGGCAACATACACCATAAGTGGTGGAGGATGTTCTCATTGAAGAGAACATGAGAAAAGAGGAAGAAGTGCCACCAGTAGCACTTATGGAAGAGAGGAATGAAAAGATGAGAGTGTCCATGAAGAAGACATTAATGGAGACATTGTGGTCTCTTATTTTATTTATTAATATTATGTTTGTAGATGTGTATGCAGGTATGAAGAATGTGTTGAGAAAGGTCAAGGAAGGGACCTTGAATTTATCGCATGATGGATAAAGAATAGCACCCAGAAAAAGAGTTGAAGATGAGAGAAGGTTGATTGCAGCAGCATGTCAAGAGGAGATTGCAGCAGAGGTACCTTGCAAAGTACCTAAGAATAGAGAGGAGTATGAAGCTGAAGATTTCCAGTGTGAGGATGAAGATGAGAGGGAAGCCCCAGAATTTCATGATGCCTTGGAAGAAGTTGCAAATGCAGTACAAGTTGCTCATGTAGAGGGGGAAATGGAAGACAAAGAAGTGAATGAAGGGAACAATTTGGAGTAGCAAGTTATTGCACATAAAAATGGAGGTTAAAATGTTGCTTTTGATTTTGTATATAAAATTGAGAATATGAATAAGTGAGTTTGTCAAGAGAGAAAGAAATTGGTAGACCATGGGTATGTAGTTCCATGTTGGCAAAGGAAACAAGTTGTTATGGGGCAGCCGTTAACATGTAAAGAAGTCAATACTTTTGATTGTATTTATGCTACTAAGCAGGTGCAATGAAAGAAGGGTATGCAGATGACAAAGTGGCAATCAAAATTGAAGATAGAATGGCCAGCAAAGGGGCCTAGAGGAAATATGGCAATTCAAAAGTCAAGAAGACCAAGTGCATCAATACAAAGAGATCAGCCCACGATTGTGGAAAACAAAGTATGGAGAGAAAAGAGCATGGTAGTAGAAGAAGCCGGTGATGCTGCAAGAATTAATGCTGATACAAGCGTGAAATTTAGAAAGGAAGATGTTGATAAAGGGCATGCGAAGGAGTCTGATGTGACGAACATGGAGGCAGTAGATGGGTAGCAGTTAGAGAATGCCCCATGTGTTGTGAAAGGTAAACAAGTTGAGTTAATTCATAATGTTTTTAAAATTTTTGATGATTTTGTTGAAAGAAAAGATAGAGAAAATTTAAACGAGATGTCAGATTGTGATAGTAATGGCTATGAGGCTTTGTATAAAATTAATAAAGAAGATAACAAGGTTAATGAAGTGAATGGTGGTTGGAAGATGAATGAGTATGAGGTGGAGATGTGGAGGATTATGGATGAAAAAGATGTAAGGAGGAGGAGATATCAGAAGAAGAAAGAAAGTAGGCAAAGGCAAATTGGGAAATCCAAAATGTACATAGGTGAGTGTGACAGAAAAGAGGAAAAGTTGGTTGGCAGAGCTGAACATAAAAAGAGGACAGCAGTAGCATGTGGTGGAAGGCATGAAAGTGCAGATTTGGAAAAGAGAGCTGCCACAGATGAAGAGGGTGATGAGGGAGCAACAATGACCCAGGAACAAGAAGGAAAACAAAAGGATGATGAAGATGATGCAGCAATAGAATTAGAAGGAAGAACAGCAAGTGAAAACACAGAAGAGGATTTATGGGCAAAGTATGCAACCATCAAAAAAGAGTGGAATGATAATCTTAGAAATGAAATGGTGGCTAATGGGTAGATGAAAGTTATGGATGAGGATCAAGGGATTGTTGCTGAGAAAAAGGCAAATTTAGCAAAAGATTTTGTGTGTTGGGATGCAAATAATGAAGTTGAGAATGCTCTAGTGTTGCAGCAGTTGGCTATGGATGAATATTGGCTAGAAAATGTGTTAAGTGAGGTGGTAGGAAGTGCAAATGTGATGAAGTGTGCAACTGAAATAGGGGTTGTTATGCAGAGATGTGGAATGAGTAAACTTGAAGGCATTATAATCTTTGAAGACTGGCTATGCAAGAATGGAAGGGGAATGATGAATGGGGGAAATGTTGTCATGAATGGAGAATTTAATAATCAACAACAAAGTCAGAGGAATGCGGTAGCAGTAGCATTAAGATGCTGGAAGAAGCAGAAGAAAAGATTAAATAAGTTAGGGAAGAACCACATGTGCAGGAGCACATGATCTTGTACCCTGGGGAGTTTGATGCAGGGGCATCATGCTTCTAACAAATTTTGATTTTTATGTCATTTGCAGTTTTGGTTTTCATTGGTTTTCTTTTAGGAATAAGCAGTGATACCTTTTAGTTTCTCCTGTCATGATACATGAGTTCCTGTCGCTAGCCAATGTATAAGTTTAGCTAAGAAGTCTCCTGTCATTTATTCTTCCTGTCACCAGTTACAGTTTTAAAGAGGAGTGGTTGAACGTGGTGGCTAAATGAATGACGATTGGAAGGAACCCAGACCCTCCATGACAGTTACAAAGTAGTTAGTAGGTGGTGGAGCGGCAGCATTTTGGTAATGATTGTAGAAGAGAGAATGAGTGGTAATAAACGATTCTCGCTGCAAGAGAAGTGGCAGTTATGAAGAGAGGCATCTGTTAAGAGGCGAGTGGCAGTCAAAATGGGGAAGAGGGTCGATAGGCAGAGGCCCAAAAAAGAAAGAAAGGAGCTTAATACGCCCAAGAAGAGAGGAGACTGAACATTACAGAGGACTATGTAATAAATAGAAGGCCAATGATAGAACATGCAAGAGGCCAATATGTAGAGTTTGCACAATAGATCAAGTCGTGAAGTAAAGGAGAAAGAAAGAGGTTGATATGGAGTTGTAGAAAGGATGTAAAAACAAGAGAAAAGGCCTATAATAAAAGAAGAGGTCAAATAAAGAGGGAACGGCCGTATAGAAGTGACCAGTGCAGGCCAACGAAAGAGTCAAGTCATGTGGGAGCAAACTGGAAGGAGGCTGATTCAGAAAGTGAATGAAGGAGATCTAAGCAAGAGAAAAAGAATGCAGAGATGAACATAAGGCGAAAGAAACCAGAAGAGTGGTGTGTAGAAGAGTCTGGGAAATTATGGTTGAAGGTGCCTGTTTATTCTCTATAGCCCAATCTTTCTAGGCATGTAGGAATTCAATGATATTTGTAATTATGTTCTTTCATATATATAAATGGTGTTATGGGTTTGAGTTATTGTTTTG
This sequence comes from Cunninghamia lanceolata, assembly GCA_027924645.1. NCBI lineage: Eukaryota > Viridiplantae > Streptophyta > Pinopsida > Cupressales > Cupressaceae > Cunninghamia > Cunninghamia lanceolata. The sequence goes on from BSBN01001254.1 coordinate 3,324,223, forward strand.
TATATGTGGGTTACTATTGTCTTGGTTGACATGGTCCTGTATGATGAGTTTTGGTACATTGTGATGTAGTAATTCATGTCGTATTATAGACAAATTGCATGTGTTAATTGCAGAGTTCTATAGCACAACTGTGTTTGGGTATGAACTGTTTATAAGGACTGTTAATGTGTAATACTTATAGTTACTGTCTGGTTCCTGTCGCTATTACGATGTGAAGTCTATAGAAATCATTGAAATGTGGAGAGTTCAGGTAGTCAGTAATAGATTGTATAGACCTGTGTATATATGCATGATGTGAGGACCGTGCTATTAGTAATTTAGCAATTCTTATGAACACAAATAGTTGTGGTTTTCATTTAATGCTCGTAGCATATGCAAGCATTATTTGAATATTTAGTTCATGTCATTCTGCATGTGTACGAGCATTTAAGGCTTGCAAGGACAAGTGATCTGGTGGTTGCATACGTTGGCAAGTTATTGACGAGATGTTGAATAGGCTGATAAGACTATTACCCTCCCCCAACTAAGTAAGCACGTGTCCTCATGGGATATGAGGATGGTAATGAAAATTAAGGGTAATTATGACAGGGCAAGGGTAATAAGACAAGCACGTCATTAACTAAAAATGCAATCATAAACATGTCATGAAATAAAATAATTATTAACGAACACGAAGTGAGAGAAAAATGTGTCATTAATGATGGTTTATTATGATAGGTGACAGCGGAGGAAGTGGTGGTTGGTGTGACTAGATAGTTATTATGACAATTGATTGACAGAGGTGACAGTTGAATGATATGATAGGTACAAAGGCGATTAGAGTTGTTGCAGGTGTGCAATGAAAAGACTAGGTTGCAAGATCGATGCTGCTATAGGAACACATGCGATAGGTCCCTCAAAGAGTTGCTACAGGAATGCATGCTATAGTTCCCTTAGAGAGTTGTTGTAGGAATGCATGCTACAAGTCCCTCAAAGAGTTGCTATAGGAATGCCCTGTGAGATGCTGTAGGAATAGAAATACTAGTGGAGACTGAAGTATGGAATGGCTGCCAAGTGTGTGGTAGCGTTATTGGAGAACCAATAGTGCCCAAAAAGGGTTTTTGCTATTTTTTAAAAAAATTGTATTAAACATAAATATATTATACCTGATGGATGACAGGGTCTAAGTTGGAAGGTTCATCTGCTATCATATCATTTGGTATTAGTGATCTCATTTCTTTGTCATTTAAGACATACTAAAGAAATTGATCCCTATTGAGTGGATTCTTGTAAAGTTTCATTCGATGCTCATTGACCATTAATGAAAATCTTATAGGGTCAATGGTTACCATCTTGACTACTCCATTTGAAAATGCCTCACCTATCTCATAGGGTCCTTACCATCATATATGTAGTTTACCTTTATGATCTTTGTACCATGAATCATATAACAATCCCAATCACCTTGTTAGGATTCTCTGGTTTTGATAAATTGATCATGCCATCTTATCCTCTACTTTTCATGACCTCTGTATGATGAAGAGCTTCCTTTCATAGTTCATCCAAGGCATTCAGCTGAGTTATCCTTTCTTGTTGTGCTTTGGAAATATCCATACCCAACTCTAATGTTGTTATCAAACTTTTATGTTCAAATTCAATGGGGAGGATTGTTGTCTTACCATATACCAATTCGTAGGGTGTAAACTCGGTTGTTGTTTTCCATGTTGTATTGTAATCCCAAACTACTTCATGAAGGCAGTTAGCCCAATCCCTTATGTGCAAAGCTACAGTTTTGGTCAAAATTGCTTCTATGTCCCTCTTGGTAAATTCCACCTAGCCATTAGATAGAGGATGATAAGGAGTAGATTTCTTGTGCTGCAATGCATATTCCTTAACAAGGGTAGCAATTAACTTAGAGGTGAATTGTGGCCCTTAGTTAGCAACAATCTCTTTGGGTACTCCATATATGGTGAATATTTATTCATAGAGAAATTGTGCTATGTTTTCATCTCTAGCATGTTGAAGAGCCTTGACTTCCACCCAATTGGTCAAGTAGTTAGTGTAGACCAATATGTATTCTTTGTTGTTGGACCTTGGATCAATATAGGGCCTATAAATTCTAGGCCCCATTTGTCAAATGGTACTTGTACTAGTTGTGGTTGTAGGGGAATTTCATCAGTGCTATTTGATATGCCCATTCTTTAACAATGGTCACATCTTCTGGTATATACAACTGCATCCTTATGCAATGTTGGCAAATAATATCCAGTGTTTAATATCTTCAATAATGTCCTCCTTGCTACAAAATTTCCTCCATGGGGTTCGTCATGGTAGGCTTTTAGAATATCATAGACCTCATCCTCTCAAATACATTTGTGCATGATGTTATTAGGGCTAGTATGAAATAGATATCCAAGAATCCAAGAGTATGGAAGACTCTTCTCTATCAATTAGCGTGTTTCTCTAGGTGAGAAGTGAGGTGGAGTTCTTATTGCAACCAAATAGTTAGAAATATCTACATACCAAGGAATTTGCACATAATGTAAACAAATTCTCATCTGGAAAATGAGTCATCTACAATAGGTTCTTCAACATCAAGGGTTAGTCTAGAAAGGAAGTCTGCTAGTACATTTGCTTTACCTTGGTTATCAATTATTGTTATATCAAATTCTTGTAGTAGCAGTAACCACCTGACTAACCATCCACTAACTATAGGTTTGTCCATGAGATACCATATGGTTGCATGATCAGTGTGGACAAATATATGATAGCTAGTTATATAATGCCTAAATTTATTTATTGCATAGATCATAGCTAGGAGTTCTTTCTCAGTGATAGTGTAGCTCAGTTCTACTACTTGAAGGTTATTACTGATAAAATAAATAGTATACTCCACTAAACCTTCCTTCTGACCTAAAACAACTCCTACAACATAATTAGATGCATATGTGTGAATATGGAAGGGTAATGTCCAATTTGGTCCTCTTAACATAGGTGTGTTTGTCAAGGACTCTTTTAAGGATTGGAAATCTTCTTGGCATGCATGGGTCCAATTAAAATCAGCATCCTTTATAAGTAGGACAAACACAGGGGTAGTTGTTTTGCTAAAATCCTTTATGAATCATCTGTAATAACCTACATGTCCAAGGAAACTTCTGACTTCTTTTTGCTAAGTATTTCCCTTTGAAAAGTGGCAGGGGCATTACATAGTCTAAAGGGAAGGACTGCATAAGCATAGGTGCCCCAAGGACATATAAATGTCATTTTGTTTTAATCCTCTGGTGTAATATAGATATGAGTGTATCCCCTAAATCCATCCAGAAAGGAAAAGCATTTCTTCCCAGCTAATGAATCTAGAACTTGGTCAATAAAAGGTAAAGGAAAATTATCCTTGCATGTGGCAGCGTTAAGTTCGCTATAGTCTATATACACATGCCATTTTCCTCCTTTCTTTGGCACAATAACTAAAGGAGATACCCATTAGCTATCCAATATAGGGTATATGAAACTGACATCCAATAATTTTTTGAGTTCTTCTTTTACAATGTTTTGGACTGCAGGGTTCATCCTCTGTTGGGGCTATCTGACAGACTTACAGTCATCCTTGATGTAAATACAGCGAGTACAAATGTTTGAATCTAACCCCTTCATGTCATGGTAATCCTAAGAAAATTTTGTCTTATGAGTCTACAACATGGAAGTCAGCTTGGTTTGTTGCTACATGGTCAATTGGTTGTTAATGTTCAGCGTTTTGTCTAGAAAAATTTTGACTTGTTTTGTTAAAGATTGCATGGAGGATACATTAGGATATAAAGTGTTTAGGTAGAAATTATGGGGTAGTAAAAGGTGGAATGTGTTAATATCAGAGTCATAGTTGGATGAGTGTTCTGTAGGAAAAACGTTATGTAATGGACAAGATACACAAGTCAACCAGTTATACAACAGAGGATCTATGCCATAATTGTTCTATATTATATTTGTAATTATAGTATCCTCATTCTCAGTAGAAATTAGAGGACTTCTCTCTATGGTCATAAGTGTTTGTTTGGATGGAGTATTGATTGGTGTCTTCAAGGTCTGGCCATGTCGTTTGTTCAAAATTAGAAAAGGGTTGGGTCAGAGGGTACAAGACTAATTTCTTTGTGATATTTTTGTTCAAGATTATCATGTTACTTGACTTGTAGCCAATGAAAGCATCAACTATGGATAACCATGGGCGTCCTAAGATAAGCAGGTATCCTCCCAAGTTAGCCTTTAGTTGCAGAACCATAAAATCAGTAGGGTATTCCCATGAATCAAGTGTGATGACCAAATCCTCAATGACTCCCTCAAGTTTAACTGTTGATCTATCTACTAATTGCAATACTTTAGGTATTGGCCTTAATTCCAGCAATTGTAGAGTTGTCATGGTTTCTTTGGTCATAACATTAATAACAGCACCTAGGCAAATCAAAGTATTATTTATATTAAGGGTGTCATTGATATGCACATCTACAAGTGGGTTGCTAGGGTTTGCGTATTTTTGAACTACTATATTGCCCAGCATGATATCAGCAAGTTGTCCAAGGACATGGACAGTTTGCAGGTCCTTACATTTTTTGCCTGGCTTTTTCAAGAATAGTTCTCTTACAGAACTTTTAGTATAGATAGGCAGACCTTTGATAGCTTGGAACAATAGAATCTTGATGCAAACATTCTTTAATTGATCAAGGAAATCAAATTCAAGTGCATGTTTTTTCTTTTGTATGCTTAATCTCTCAAGAAATGGGGGTTGTTTGATCTCAATCTCTGCTTGTGATGCAGGTTGCTTAGGGTGCTCATTCAGAGTATTAAAATGTGGGTTATCATTGCTAGAATTTTCCTCATCTGAAATTTCTATGATGAGTGGAGATGTCGGTCCAGAGAACATTTTTACTGAACATCACTAACTTCAATCGCATAGGTCGAGTATTGGATAGCTTCATTAGCATAAGCTTGTTGGACAGGCTTATTGTTAGGATTAGGTGCAGGTTGAGTAGGTAGTTATGTTGCTCTTGGTGATGTAGGGATAGATGCAACAGTGTTTTGCATAAGGGTTGGTTGTTGAGGCAAAGGTTGTTATGGTTGTAGGTAACCAATATTGGGGTTTTGCCAAGGTTGGTTTCCTTGTCATTGTTGTGGCCATGGATTTTGTGCTGTTTGCCACTGTTGGTTATGTGTTTGAGGGTTATATGGTTATTGAGGCCACATTCCCTATTGTGGGGTCCATCTGGATGGGGACATATTTGACCAAGATTGAGATGGCATGTTGTTCCAAGGTGCATTATACCAATTAGAAAATTTTGAAGAAGAACCTGGAAATGATGTATTATAAGACAAAGGGTCTTGAGGCATACCTTATCTTTTCTACCATGTTTTTCATTGGGCCAAATAAAAAACTTGACCTTCTTCATCCTCCAACGCTTGAAATTCTGACTTCTCCCTCTTTTCTTCTATAGTGCTAGCTAGCTTTTTACATTTGCAATTAACATTCTTCTGTCTCCAATGCAGTAATAATCTACTAGTGATTCTTTTGCATCTTCTTGCTTCTTTTTCTACATGTAAGGTGTCTAGTTGAGTTGCAAGGTGAATGATAATATCTTGCTTCGTATCTTTCAGGAGGTTACTGAGTTCCACACGAGAGACACTTGTATCAATCTTTGTGGTTGATAGAGCTCTGAGGCTCATGTCTTCATAGTAGATCTTGAGTCATTCATGTAGGCTTTACATACATCATCAAATGATATTTGAGAGACATCACCTCCCCCTATTAGGTCTAGGGCATCCATGCATTCCTCATTAACTCCTCTCAGAAATACCAACTTCAGCGACTGGTGAATGCCTATTTTGCTGAGACTTTTGTAGGCAAAATAGGAATCATTCCACATAATCTTCAAGGACTCATCTTCCTCTTGTGACATTCTAGAAATGTCATCTCCTCGCATGTCTCTGCCTCTACAGTAATCTTGGTACTTCTGTAGGAACTTTTCCCTCATAGTCCTCCAGTCAACCACTACATCCCTGCCTAATCCCATGAATCATCTCAAAGTAGCATATTTGAGAGTGGCTCAGAAGATCTTCAATCTATGTGCATTAGTTGTGTAATCATAGTTGCGACAAAGGATATCAAACTTGAATGAAAACATGTCTAGATCCTTTGTAATTAGACTGTGAAATTTTAGTAAGGTTAAAGGAGAGATATTCTTCATGGCAGTTGCCCATTCCTTGTCAGTGATAGGAAATTCAAAAGTGACTGGTTCAGTAGGGTTCTCCACTTCTTCATCAGCCATTGCATCATGAAACCAAGTGTCTATTTCCTCCAAGTCTGCAGTGTCTCCAATTGTGGTAAATGTCTCAACTTCATCACTTGTTTTTGAACTATTCTCTTCATTTAGAAGAAATCTCCCTAGGGGATCTCTTCTCCACTGCAAGCAATGTTCAGAGCTTTTGATTGCTTCTTTTTGTACAATGTTAGTGAATATATATTGTTTGCTTGAAATTTTCTACTATTGTAGATTTGTAATGTAACAACGATGCTGAAAGAAATAAACTAACTCAAACCCAAATCTTTGACACCATCCCCAACAACGACACCAAAAATTTCAAGCTCTATTAATGCTCACTAAACCTAATGCAGCTAAGGCATGCATGCAACCCAATGGATGGACTAATCCTAAATCAAGTAGCTCAATGAGTAAATTCAAGATACATTTAATCTATCAACCCAGGGACATGGTGCTTGGCATGATGTAACTTGTATTGTATGCACAATTAGAGGATTTTGGATAATCAGTTGTGTATAGCTATGAAATGGAAACTACTAAAATACTGGAAAATGATTACAAATTTATAAATTCTGAAAATAAGCTATGTGATTGTTCTTAACTACAACAAAATAATAATTAAAATAGAATCAATGATTGTAGCTATAAGATCTAAATCTAATTACATGAAAGTAAAACAAATAGGTGGTAGTCTTCTACAAGTGAGTCCTGACTTGGGTTGACTACTTCCTTCCTTCTACTAACTTAATTTACTGAATCAATGCATTCATTTCTTCACCATGGATTAAGAACAAGTATAATTAAACAATCTGAAATGATACTCTGTTTTATTAACTGAAATCAAAACATACTACAATCATCTGCAAAATCTTCTTATCTATATATCTGGGGAAAATAGATATATACGTCATCTTATAGTCCCTACATTAATGAAAATATCAACTAACTGATCCACTTCCCTTCATGCAATGAAGGATTATATTTTCCTAAAGAGTCATGATGAAACTAGGAAACAAAAGATAAAACAATTTAGAGAAGAGAGTTCTAATTAAGACACTGGAATGGAACAAACTGTTGGTAATTATTTATGTTTAGGGTTTTAAACTTGAATGTTTGCTAATTTTCTCCTTCAAACCCTAAAATTTCTGAGTTGCAGGATCTTGTTTTGTTGCTAAAATTACTATCGGCCCCTGAAAATGATAAAAATTTGAGTCAGATGCATTTTAGATGCGTATCGGGTCTCAGTTTCTTGTGTCTTAATGTTTCTAAGTGTGGCAGTGAGGGTCAAAATTGTGCCTGTGCCACGGGATCCGCCAAATGTCGGGCCCCTGTTTATTGCCGCGCTCTTGCTTTTGAATGAAGCTCTAGCGCGGAGCGTGCCACGTGGCAAAAGCTGTTTCTAGTGTTGCTTTAAGTTGCTAGCCGCGGAACTCGACATGTGTCAGTTTCCACTTGAGTCTCAAAGACCCTTTAAATGTTTCTATTATGTTTCAAGTTCCTCCCGCGAAAGATGCCATGTGTCGTCAGCCGAGACACTCCCAATAAGTTTCTATTTGCACGCGGGAGGCGCCATGTGTTTTTAGCTATGGCTGCGGAGCGTGACAGGTGTCGGCCCCCGCGTAATGTTTCTTGTTTATCTTGATGCTAAGTGAAGACGTGGGGGTGGGTCCCAGTGAAGGGTCTGAGAGCTGCGGATCGTGCCACGTATCTTTAATGTTTCCGACATAGTTTCTAGTTACTTCGCGTAGAAAATGTCGTTGTCACCTGCGGGGGCATTCTTTATTTGTTGCAACGGGTGTGCGGAATGCGCCATCTGTCCCTTATGCTTCCCGTGGAGCGTGACACGTGTCAGCTTCCGCGGGACTTTTCTTTATGTTGTAACGTTCAGCGAAACAGTGAGGTGGGCCCCGGCGTATGTATCAAATGTGTTGGAAAGTGACGCGTGGCGGAGGGTCCCAAGGGTCTCTAATGTTTCAAGGATATCGCAAATGCTGCCAAGTGTCGCGGTCTGCAAGGTTTCAAAAGTTCCTATATGTTTCAAAGGTAACGCAGAACCTGCCACATGTTGGTTTCCGCCTGAGTTTCAAAGTGGCCCCTTAAAGTTTCTGAGTAGCACGGAGGGTGCCAAGTGTCGCAGTCTGCAAAGTTTCAAAGGAGAGTCTCTAATGTTTCAAGGGTGCCGCAGAGCTTGCCACGTGGTGGCTTCTGCATGAGGTTCCGGCAGTTGACTCTCGGCAGAAAAAATAAAGGAAAATGAGAAGCGATGGCCTAGCGATGGAAACTCAAAGTGTCTACGTGGCACGATTTAGTTGGTGGGTGACTTTTCAACTTTTTTTGGGGGGGGGGCCGTAGATCTCTGCGATGGGTTTTAGATTGACGGCCACGTTTTGAACCTGTAGCGATGGGTTTTTCCCGAGTATCTGCGACTATTTTTGGGCGGGAAAACTCCAGGGACTTACCGCGGCTGCATTTCCAGAGGCTGCAGGTAGATGAAACATTAATGGCAGATTGTGGTGGCGGTATGGGTCGAGTTGACGAGTCAACCACCTGATTGATGAGGGAAGTCCCTGAGCAGTGGCCTAGATTCCAATCTCACCTACTCCTCATCCTTCTCTGGCTTCTCCATGATTTTTCCCCTGTTGCATTTATGATTTTGAGTGCCACTTTTTAGTGCAGTGTATCTGGCGGGATTTTTGGCCTCCCATGTAATTAATGCTGAGTGCACCTTCCTCGCTATATTTAAGTAGACTCTGTGACCCATTTTAGGTTGTTGAAAGTTAGACATTTTTGGCTCTGTAATACAATACGACTGGTTTTGGTTTGCTCTGTGCAGGAATCCTTGTGAGTTTATGCATCTCCTGTTGTATGTTTCTTACATGAATCTACTGATTTCATGATTAATCTTATATGAGTAATGCTATTTTGCATGTGTTTTGTTAATTCTGTCTCTAGTGTTGCATGTGTCCTTCTTTTGAGTCTAGATATCTAAGGGGTGTCTGGTTTTCTAGAATACAGAATTCCTATATTGAATGTTTGATCTTTTAACTTCTGCTCAAGGGGTAGATTAAATTGTTTTCAGATTGAATATTGGGAAGGGTATACTGCAATAGGGATGCCATAAGTATAGATAGCTTAACACTCTGTATTGGAAGATATTTGTAAGGCAGATATCACATAAATCCCCTTGAAATCCAGTTTTAGTTGTTCATGCTGACCATTCACAGGTGTATGGCTACTGACTCCAAGCCTTGGATAAGCACCAATCTAGCTCTGTGTTGAGGTTATACACTAGGTCCAGCTCTGCATCCAAACACAACATCAAAATCAAACTCCAAAACAACCATTAGGACAGTAGAATTAGTTTTAGGATCCCAAGTCCTCTGCCTACAACTAAAAATAGGCCCAAAGCTAGCCCCTTTGCTCTTATCTTGCAGTTTTAGTCTACTTACAGGAGGACTTATCTACTTCATGTCAACATCATAGCCTTTATATGCATATTCTCATGGATGTTGAGTAGGGAATACCCCCCTAGGTTTTGCAAAGCCTGAAGAAGAAGAGGAGATAAAAATAGAGTCTATCTCCTATATTGTTGGCCCCTGGCCCAGAGATCTTATTGATCATTGATGGCTACCTTGTACAGAAATCTGGGAGTAAGCATCCAGTCTGGGAAAAAACCAACAGAAATTGGCGAGAAAGAACCCTGATTTTTAAAAGAAAATAGTTCCTAGTAATAGGTGGCGACTCTGAACCAATCTCCCAACCAGTAAAGTAAAAATTTGTATGCAAGGGAGAAGATCCCAGCGTAATACTCTATTTGAAGAGTTACCCATAAAAATGATGTATAGAAAAAAGGGGACTGTTCGAGCCAGTCAAGATGGTTCTCCTAGCCCCAAGAAAAATGATTTTATTCAGGATAATCCAGGATCCTCAGAGAAGACAGTATCTTATTTTTTAAACACTGAGGCTGAAATCCAGAATGTGTATGAAAGGCAGCAAGGTAATGGTTTGAGAATAAGGTCAGATGTGTTTCAAGAACGTCCTTTTCATGATTTTCCTGACAGATTTGAAGAGGCTGAATCCCTAAGGGATGATGATAATGATGATCAGAATATGATAAAACCATCCTCTTCTATGCCTAGAGAGGAACTAGCTGATAAAATTAAGAGCTTAAGGGCTGAGTTAGAATATCTGCAAGCAGTAAAAATCAGAGATGATATGAGACAGAAAGTGCAGGCTTTGAGAGTTGCTCAAAATGATTCAATTCCTACCCTCCAAAATGTAAATGTGCAGAGAAATCAACAAAGAAATGAGGTACAGTATCATCAAAATAATGATCAAAGACAAAATGTAGACAATGCCACAGTACCATTAAATAATGTGAGACAGCATAATGCTGATAGAAATGCAAATGCTAATCAGTTTGAAAGGCACCCAATGTAGTTGGATAGATTCAGACAACTTGTTTTTTATGGCATTCCTGGTTATCCAAACCCTGTTGACAAACATGTGAGGCTGCAAGTGCCTAAATTTTCAGGAAACAATACTGTCTCAGGAGAAGACCATTTAAAAGCTTTTCAGAATACCATGGACAACTTTGAGGTTGAGCATGAGGATGTTTTCATGAAATCATTTATGCAATCCTTAGTTGATGAAGCCAAGGAATGGTATAAAGGTCTACCTGACAGAAGCATTTCATCATGGGATGATTTCAAAAGGATGTTTAAGGAGCAATATGGTGACAAAACTGACTGTTGGATTTAAGGCATACAACTGAGAGGGGGGGGTGAATCAGTTGTATAAAACTTCTTGTTCTTTCAAACACTTGATTCTTCGTTGTTAGTTAACAGCATATCAATTAATCATCCATGAAAGCATAATACATAAACACAAGAGCAGATAAACATCAACACATTGAACACCAAGATTTTGACGTGGAAAACCCGGTTAAGGGAAAAACCATGGGGTGATTAATCCAAGGATTATTCTCTGTTAGAAGAATAAGAAAAAGAATGGCACTTGCCAATTAGGGCTCACTGCCCGAGCACACTGCTCACAAAGAGGCCCACTGCCTACAAGGAGACACACTGTCTACAAAGTGATAAGAATCACAATCTTGAACTGGAGAATGACATCTCTACCATGTCCAGATCAGTTCCATTTAAGCCCAAAAACCTCTGCTCTGCCTTTCGCACTTCTCTTCGCTATGCCACACTCATCCACACAATCCACACTTCGAAATGAACTCACAAACCGTTATTTATACAAGACATCGACTTAGGAACAAACATCTAAGTCGGCAAACAACCATAAGAGTATCCGCAAGATGAATAACACATCCGGTCGGCCACCACAAGAACATTCGCAAGATGAACAACTCATCCGGTCGGCTAAACAGAGCAAGAACTTCATCCGGAAGAATATCTTCAATTCTGTGCTCTACTATCAATGTGGACCAACAACACAACCTCAACATGATCCAAGAACCTTCACAAGCCTGCCTGAATGACCAGGTACGTCCGCATTTCCTTTACTTACTGAAATCTCTTATCCTTCTTATCCGGAACTTCAAGAACACTGTCTGTCGCCACTGTCATAATGCAGGAGGTACTTCCGGACCTCCAAATCATACACAACTTGAGATGGCACATCACAAGGACATCCCAAAGGCTCCTTCCAATCTGTAGATTAGGATTATACAGTTCCGGACCTCACCGGACCTTTTTGGGGTCCTCTGTCACTTCTGAATACTTGCCGGAACCGATTCTACACCGACAGCCACAACTCCTTCAGATCTTCATGCGGACCTCTGAAATCTTAACTGAAGCATCTCAAGACTCATATATACAAACCCTTTAATCCGCATCCTCCGGTTCGCATCCTATACAGTACATTTGCCTTCTTCTCATCACTGTTCTTTACTGTTCCTGACTGAGGCTAATTTTCTCAATATCCTCAGCACACAGCTCATCCAATCCTTCTTGTCAATGCAATATGAGTATGTTGACATCAATGACAACACTGGTTTACCTCATACTTGCAACAATCCCCCCCTTTGTCATTGATGGCAACATATGATGTGAAAAACCATCAAGACAAGAACTTCTCCTTTCTGTCACAGCTCCCCCTATCAGCAACATGTCTTCTCCTCATTTACTGCTCCCCCTTTGATCATCAGCCACTTGTTTTTCACATGTCTTCTCTCCCCCTTTGACATCAATGGCAAAGGGCTCATACTTGCAATTCTAATACATCAGAATCATACCAGCTGCTCCCCCTTAGTTGCAGCTCCCCATCATCAATCCAGATCACAAGATATGACTGTGATATCCACCGGACTGATGCACATCAGTGCATCCTAGTTCATCACCGGAGGGGCCATGACCCCTAACTTCTCCCGGAGATATTCAAAAGAGTCCTTGGGAAGAGGTTTAGTAAAGATATCTGCAATCTGATCCTTTGAGGGAACATACTCCAATCTGACTTCTTCCTTGTTCACTTGTTCTCTCAAAAAGTGAAACTTGATAGATATGTGCTTAGTCTTAGAATGCAATACCGGATTCTTAGAAATATTAATTGCACTTGAATTATCACAGAAAATTGTGATAGGCTCCTCATATTCAACTTTAATGTCTCTTAGCATCTGCTTCATCCATAAGATTTGAGTGCAACTACCTGCTGCTGCAATGTATTCTGCTTCAGTTGTAGACAGAGATATTGCATCTTGTTTCTTGCTTAGCCAAGAAACCAATCTCTTCCCCAAAAAGAATGCTCCACCACTAGTGCTCTTCTGGTCATCCACATCTCCTGCCCAATCTGCATCTGTGTAAGCATGAAGAGAGAAATCTGGATCTCTAGGGTACCATAGACCATACTCAACTGTTCCTTTCAAGTACCTAAAAATTCTTTTGATTGCCATAACATGAGATTCTCTAGGATCAGCCTGGAATCTTGCCACAAGACCAACAGCCTGCATTATATCTGGTCTGGTCTGAGTGAGATACAACAATCCACCAATCATTGATCTATACATTGTCTGATCTACCTTTGGAGAGTCATCATCTTTGCTCAACTTACATCCGGTTGCCATGGGAGTGTTCATTGGTTTTGAATCTTCCATACCAAATTTCCTTAACAATTCTTTCACATATTTGGTCTGAGAAATGAAGATTCCTTTCTTTGTTTTAGTAATTTGCAGACCCAAGAAGAAATTCATTTCACCAAGCATAGACATTTCAAACTCACATTTCATCTGATTTGCAAAAGTTTTGCACATACTATCTCTTCCTCCAAAAATGATATCATCTACAAACACTTCAACAATCAAAATATTTTCATGATCAATTTTGAAATATAAGTTACTGTCAGCAGTACCTTTGTTGAATCCAATCTGCACAAGATGCTTATCCAACCTTTCATACCATGCTCTTGGGGCTTGCTTTAGTCCATACAATGCTTTCTTCAACTTGCAGACCATATCATCATTATCAGACAATTGAAATCCATCCGGTTGTTCAATGTAAACTTCTTCTTCCAAATCACCATTTAGGAAAGCAGACTTGACATCCATCTGATATACCTTGAAGTCTTTGAAGGTAGCAAATGCAAGAAATAATCTGACTGCTTCAATTCTTTCCACCGGAGCAAAGGTCTCTTCAAAATCAATTCCTTCTATTTGAGAGTAGCCTTTGCAGACCAATCTAGCTTTGTTTCTGATAACTTCACCAGCTTCATTCAGTTTGTTCCGGAAGACCCATTTGGTTCCAATCACATTCCTGTCTCTAGGTCTGGGAACAAGATCCCAAGTATGATTTTTCTCAATTTGCATTAATTCATCTTTCATTGCTTTAGTCCAGTTTTCATCATTGCAGGCTTCATTTACTATTTTAGGTTCAATCTTTGAAATCAGACAACATTCATCCTGATTTTGAGCAACATTCCTTCTAGTTTGCACACCTTTGCTTATGTCACCTATGATCTGATCTTGAGAGTGGTTTAGTGTTACATACCTAGGAATTTTGGGAGTATCCTGCACTGCTGCTTCTTGATCAGGCTCATTCAAACCTATCTCTTCTTCCTGATTTACCGGATCAGGCTGACTCTGTCTTACCGGAGAGGATTGAGTTCCTTGAATCTGAACACCGTCTTGGTCATCTTCATCAAATTCATAAAATCTTGAGGGCTTCTCAATTCCTTCATCAACTTTCACATTAGTGCTTTCTATCATCTTCCTCAGTCTCTTATTGTAACACCGGTATGCTTTGCTTTGAGTGGAGTAACCCAAGAAAATTCCTTCATCACTTTTAGCATCAAACTTTCCTAGATCTTCATCTCTTTTGATATAACACTTGCTACCAAATACTCTGAAATATTTCACAGTAGGAGTGATGCCAAACCAGAGTTCGTAGGGGGTCTTACCGGTATTGTTTTTGATTTGAACTTGATTTAGAGTGTAGACTGCAGTGCTGATAGCTTCTTTCCAGAACATCTGAGGAACATTTGCTTCCAACATCATTGTCCTGGCAGCTTCCTGGATGGTCCGGTTCTTTCTTTCAACTACTCCATTCTGCTGTGGAGTCCTAGGAGCAGACAATTGTCTCCTTATACCCTGCTTCTCACAAAAGTCAATGAACTCACCAGATGTAAATTCACCACCTCTATCAGACCTTAGACACTTTAGTTTCAATCCGGTTTGATTCTCTACCATAGCTTTGAAGATTTTGAACTTCTCAAATGCTTCTGATTTTTCTTTTAGAAAGGTAACCCACATCATCCAGGAATGGTCATCAATTAACAACATGAAATATCTATCACCTAGCAGACTCTTGATTCTTGTTGGACCACAGAGATCAGTATGTACTAATTCCAACAATCCGGTAGAAGACTGATCTTTGCTTTTGAAAGAGACTCTGCTTTGTTTACCTAACTGACATTCTTTGCACACACTATTTGTAGGTTTCATCAATTTTGGAAGGTCTCTTACAGCCTGAATATTGCTTATCTTGATGATGTTATCAAAATTCACATGACACATTCTTCTATGCCATAACCAATTTTGATCAACTTGAGCAAACAGACAACTTTTGTTTGAACCAACCAGATGAAAGATATTACCTTTTGTTTGAGCACCGGATGCAATTTCAGTTCTGGAGCTTGTAAAGATTCTGCATTTTCTATTCTTGAACCGGAGATCATAGCCTTTGTCCACTAACTGACCAACACTGAGAAGATTGTGCTTCAATCCTTCAACATATAGTACATTACCTGTTTTGCTCTTTCCATCAAAGGAAATAGTTCCCCTACCTCTGATTCTACCAGCAGAATTGTCACCAAACTTTACCATTCCTCCTTCATACCTTTCCAAATCTAAGAACTTATTCTTGTCACCAGTCATATGGTGAGAACACCCACTATCAATAACCCAATCATCCTTTTCTTCCACTTGAGCAGCCAAAGCTCTTTCCACAACCTTGTGATTGACAGATTCAGAGGATATTGAATCTTCTTCCTTGATGGCAATAAACACCCATTCATTTCCAGATTTGCTTCCTAGTTCGGATTCATCATCTGTTACTCCTTCATTGTCATCTTCTTTTTGAACATAATAGCAGTTCTTTTGAAACCTTTGTCTGTTAGTATTAGACCTTGCAGATCTTTCCGGACATCTTGAAGCAAAATGACCAATCTTATTGCAGTTGAAACACTTAAAGGGTAGTTTTCCTTCATACTTACCGGATCCTCTTGGCAGTCTCTTTGCAATGAGGGCTTCAAGTTGAGCTGTTTCTGCTTCTTCTTCTTCCATGTCTCTTCTTGCTTGATCATACCATGACATCTTCCTTGATGAGTTTTCTCCCAGATCAAATCTCTGTTTGCCTTTCACATAGGTACTGGCTTTGAAAGCAGATTCAGTCTTGGGAGGATCATCTCCAAACTCGGTCATTTCAAATGCAGCTAGTTTGCCAGTCAGTTGTTCTCTTGTGACAGTTGTGTGGGCTCTGAATTCATCAATGGCAGCAACCTTGATTTTGTAGGCAGCAGGAAGGGATCTTAGGATTTTGCAGACAATCTCATTTTCATCTAGAGTTCCACCAGCATTTCTAATTCCACATACCAGCTCATTCACTCTTGGCATAAAGGTAGTGATGTTTTCATCATCTCTCATCTTCAATCTTTCAAATTTCCCTTTCAGACTTTGCAACCTTGCACTTTTGACAAACTCATCTCCTTCATACAGAAGTTCTAGTTTAGTCAGGATCTCATATGCAGTTGGTAGGTCAATAACATTTGAGAGATCTGAATCATTCAATGCGCTTAGTAGGGCTTCCTTGGTCCGCAGATTATTTTCAGCATCTGTGATTTCATTCAAAGTTGTCGGACCACCTTGTGGAGGTACACATGGTTTTGAGACCATAGCCAAGTATGCTTTTCCCATACATTCCAAGTGACACTTCATGCGACCTTTCCAGAGAGTGAAGTTGGTTCCATCGAACTTCAGACTATCCTTCTTGTATGAGGACATCCTGGATCTCCTCAAGCGGTTAAGCTCCTTTCAGAGGAACTTGGCTCTGATACCAATTGTTGGATTTAAGGCATACAACTGAGAGGGGGGGGTGAATCAGTTGTATAAAACTTCTTGTTCTTTCAAACACTTGATTCTTCGTTGTTAGTTAACAGCATATCAATTAATCATCCATGAAAGCATAATACATAAACACAAGAGCAGATAAACATCAACACATTGAACACCAAGATTTTGACGTGGAAAACCCGGTTAAGGGAAAAACCACGGGGTGATTAACCCAAGGATTATTCTCTGTTAGAAGAATAAGAAAAAGAATGGCACTTGCCAATTAGGGCTCACTGCCCGAGCACACTGCTCACAAAGAGGCCCACTGCCTACAAGGAGACACACTGTCTACAAAGTGATAAGAATCACAATCTTGAACTGGAGAATGACATCTCTACCATGTCCGGATCAGTTCCATTTAAGCCCAAAAACCTCTGCTCTGCCTTTCACACTTCTCTTCGCTATGCCACACTCATCCACACAATCCACACTTCGAAATGAACTCACAAACCGTTATTTATACAAGACATCGACTTAGGAACAAACATCTAAGTCGGCAAACAACCATAAGAGTATCCGCAAGATGAATAACACATCCGGTCAGCCACCACAAGAACATTCGCAGGATGAACAACTCATCCGGTCGGCTAAACAGAGCAAGAACTTCATCCGAAAGAATATCTTCAATTCCAGGCTCTACTATCAATGCGGACCAACAACACAACCTCAACATGATCCAAGAACCTTCACAAGCCTGCCTGAATGACCAGGTACGTCCGCATTTCCTTTACTTATTGAAATCTCTTATCCTTCTTATCCGGAACTTCAAGAACACTGTCTGTCGCCACTGTCATAATGCAGGAGGTACTTCCGGACCTCCAAATCATACACAACTTGAGATGGCACATCACAAGGACATCCCAAAGGCTCCTTCCAATCCGCAGATTAGGATTATACAGTTTCGGACCTCACCGGACCTTTTTGTGGTCATCTGTCACTTCTGAATACTTGTCGGAACCGATTCTACACCGACAGCCACAACTCCTTCAGATCTTCATGCAGACCTCTGAAAGCTTAACTGAAGCATCTCAAGACTCATATATACAAACCCTTTAATCCGCATCCTCCGGTTCGCATCCTATACAGTACATTTGCCTTCTTCTCATCACTGTTCTTTACTGTTCCTGACTGAGGCTAATTTTCTCAATATCCTCAGCACACAGCTCATCCAATCCTTCTTGTCAATGCAATATGAGTATGTTGACATCAATGACAACACTGGTTTACCTCATACTTGCAACACTGACCCTAGCTTTTTTGTAAATGAGTTCACTAGTATCACTAAAGGGTCAAATGAGCAGGTTGCAGATTTTAATGCAAGATTTACTAAAGTGTTGAACAAATTGCCACATCACATGAGGCCAAATGAACCAATGTGCATAATATTGTATATTAATGCTTTTGATGCCAAAACAGCATATGGGTTAAGAGATAAGGGTCCTGCTACTCTCAGAGATGCTTTCAAGATAGCAATAAATATTGAGAATAACAGGAAAGCATCAGGTAAGACAAACAGAAGGGATGATGTAAAAATTCTGCAGAATCCAAACAAACCTCAAAACACTCAAGGTAGTACATCTGCCCCTGAAGATAAAATAGACAAATTGGCAAATGTTGTTAAGGATCTAAGATATAGGCTTGCTAGGAGTGAAAAAGGAATAGGTCCTAATAGGCAAGCTTACCAAAGATAGGAAAAGAGACCATCATTGCATGATATGCCATATAATACCAATTGGCATAATGGTAGACCTGTATTGCCACACAACAACACAAATCAGAGAGCTCAACATACCAAGGAAACTCCTGATCCTTTGAAGAAGACTGTAAATATTGCTGATGATACTCCATGGTGTATAATATGCCAGATGCCTCATTCACAGTCACAATGTATGATTGCTCAGTCTCTATATAACAATGTCGTGGCCTGTGATGAATGCAATGAGCCTCATTGCATGGAAGATGATAATGTCAACATGTTGTCTACAAATAGAGAATACTCTTTCCATGATGCTAATGCAAATGCAAATGATGAAACTCAGGTCTGCCAACAGTTCCCATATGATGAAGATGATGAAGACAACTATGCCTATGCTCAGGATTCACACAGTTTTCTGAATAACTTGAGGAGGCCTTCTGATGAAGAAATTAGGGCCTTCACAGCTGCAGCAGTTGCTCAAGTCAAAAGCAACTACAACCTAAGAGGTAAAGCTCAGGTTAGTAACTCACACCAACCAGAAAGTACTTTCACAAATCAGCCAGTACACAGTCATAAAGGAACTGAGACACAAAAGAAGCAATGGAATAATAATAGGCAAAATTTTAAGCAAAAAATAGGTTATGATCCCCAAGGACCAGAAAATAGAGTTCCCCAGGCTGAGGATCAAAGTAAAAATTTTCAGAACAAGGATGACAATCAAAGAGCCATAAAAACTAAAGCTGGATCATCTCAGGATAGAGGAAAAATTGTGGATCAGGCTACAACTGTTATTCAAAATTATGCTCCATTCGACATCACTCAGGTCCTGTCTCAAATAAAAGTCTATGTTCCACTAATGGAGCTGATGAAAGTTGAAGAATTCAGAAATAAGACTGTATCCTTGATCTCAGGAGTACCATGTCAAGCCAAGCAGAATATTGAGACTCAGGATAAGAAACAAGCTATGTGCATTGAAGAGGATGAAATTCCTGAGGCATATCTAGTGATGACCATGACAAAGTGCCCCTCACGAGTTGAACCATTTTATGTCTCCCTGGTTATCAATGGAAAAGTGATTAGAAATTGTATGCTTGACTCAGGAGCATCAACAAACATCATGCCTGTGGCCATTATGCAACAAGCTAGATTAAAAATAGATAAGGCATGTGGGAAATGCTATGCAATGGATGCTAGGGAGGTACCTGTCATTGGAATCATGAAGGATGTTGATTTTAGATTGGCAGCATATCCAGAAAAGATCTATAAAATGAACATAACAGTTGTTGATATCAAGCCACAGTATGGCATGTTGTTGTCAAGAAGATGGGTAGCACTGATTGGTGGAAGTATGCAACTGATTCTGTCATATGCCATGATCCCAGTGAATGGCAGGGATGTCAAGCTGATCAGAGAAGAAAGATCATCAGAGACAGTGGAGGATCAAGAATCAGAGGAGCATATATGTTTTGTGGACACTGACTGTGAAAATTTTAGAGTTGTCTCAGATCATAAGGAAGATAAAAGAGAAAAAAATTGCATTCAAGAGTTGGACCATGTATTTTGATGGAGCTTGTTCAAAAGAAGGCTCTGGTGCTGGAATTGTTTTTCTATCTCCAACTGGTAAGCTTCTCCAATTTTTTTTCTTGTTGAGGTTTGCCTGTACAAATAATATTGCAGAGTATGAGGCTCTGTTATTAGGGTTAAATGTTGCTTTGAAGCATGGAATTAAGATGCTCAAAGTGTTTGGTGATTCAGAGCTTATTGTGTCCCAAATTAGAGATAAGTATGCATCAAAAAATAAAAGGTTGAAACAATACAAGCATGTTGTTTGGGATACAATTGAATTGTTTGATACTTTTTCAATAAATTGGATAAAGAGATCAAAAAATGTCAGAGCAGATTTTCTAGCCAATGTAGCCATAAGGCCAGATGATATAACTTTGTCAGATGTTACAAATGTTGAAATCAAGCTTAGGCCTGCAGTGCCAGATAATGTATGCATCTGGCAAGTGTTTGATGATGATAAAGATTTACTAAGATTTCTACATTATATTGATGAATATGAGAACCAAGAAATGGATTTTCAGAACTTTGTGGAAGTTGTAGATGGAAAAGAAACCCTTTTAGGGAAAGAAGCAATTCAGTTGAAGACTAACAAAATCCCTAGAGGGCTGGTAGCCTTAGAGAGTGCTTTTGACAATAGGGACCAATTTGTTACAAAAGCATCTCCAACAAACAAGAATGATCTGGAGGAGATAAACTTGGGAACATCTCATGCTCCCAAAAAGGTATACATTGGCAAACAGCTCAAACCACCTATCAGAGGCATGCTGATTTGGCTGGTCATATGAAGACCTCAAAGCCTATAGAGAGGACCTATTTCAGCATGAAATCCCTTTGAAGCCTAGAGCTAAACCATTTAGACAAAAACAAAGGCCTATCAACCCAACCTTAGCTCCAAAATGAAAGAAGAACTTATGAAACTTAGGGAGGCTGGAATAATCATGCCTATCAGACATTCAACTTGGGTGTCTAACCTTGTCCTAGTCAGAAAAAAGAATGGTGATATAAGGTTGTGTGTGGACTTTAGAAACCTAAATGTATCTTCTTTGAAGGATAACTATCCATTGCCAAATATGGAGGCCATGTTGTAAAGAGTGACTGGTTGTGAACTTTTATCTATGATGGATGGTTTTTCAGGGTACAATCAAGTGAAAGTAAAAAAATCAGAACAATTTAAGACTGCTTTCACTACTCCATGGGGAACCTATGTATATGTAAGGATGCCATTTGGACTAGCAAATGCAGGTGCTACATTTCAAAGAGCAATGGATGTTGCTTTTGCAGGGTTGATTGATTCAATCTTGGTTGTTTATCAGGATGATTTGACTGCCTTTTCAAAGAAAGAAGAGCAGCATTGTATGCACTTGGAGTAGATTTTCATTAGAGCACTAGAATATGGTATCTCACTCAACCCAAAGAAATGTGCTTTTGGGGTTGTGGAAGGAAAATTGCTTGGACACATTGTTTCAAAGGATGGAGTTAGGATTGATCCTGAAAGGGTGGCTGCAATTGACAAAATTTAGATCCCTAAAACAATAAAAGGTGTGCAGTCCTTCTTTGGACAAATTAACTTTGTTAGGAGATTTGTTCCTAACTTTGCAGAAACCACAAAAGAAATTTCCAAGATGTTGAAAAAGGGTGCAACTGTCAAATGGGAGAATGAAGCAATTGAATCATTTCAGAACATCAAGGAAGCAATCAAGATGGCTCCTGTGCTGAAATCTCCTAGTTTTTCCAAGCCGTTTCAATTGTTTTCATTTGCTTCTTTCCATACTATTGCTGCATGTTTACTTCAGAAAAATGAGGATGGTTTTGAGCAGCCCATTGCTTTCTTTAGTAGGTCATTGCAGGCTGCTGAATTAAAGTATGACATTATGGAGAAACAGGCATATGCACTGGTTAGAGCAGTCAAGAGCTTTAGGCCATATTTGGTAGGCTCACAAGTAATTGCATATGTACCTCATGCAGCAGTCAAAGATATCTTCACTCAGCAAGAGGTAACTGGAAGGAGATGCAGATGGATAAATAAGTTGCAGGAGTTCAACATAGAGATACAGATCACAAAATTGGTAAAAGGACAAGGATTAGCAAAGCTAATGACATAGTCAAATCTAGAGGCATGCCAAGTGAATGAAGTGCATAATGAAGTTGTAAATGTGTCAGAATCTGAGTGGTATAAGGACATAGTATATTATTTGCAAAATTTGAACTGTCCTTCCCATCTCAGTGATATCCAGAAGAGAACTCTGAAGTTGCAAGCTATTAAATACATCATTGTTCAAGGAGAGCTGTATTGGAGAAATCATGATGGTGTATTACTCAGATGTGTGGAAAAAGATCAGGCCAGGAACATCCTAAATGATATGCACAATGGAGTATGTGGTGGACACTATGCTTCCCATACAACAGCCCACAAAATTCTCAGAGCTGGCTACTGGTGGCCAACTCTTTTCTCAGATGCACATAGAATGATAAGGAAGTGTGATCCTTGCCAAAGGTTCTCAGGAAAGCTAAAATATAGAGGTGCATTGCCCCTTAAGACTGTGACTGTAGAAGCTCCATTTCAGTAGTGGGGGATTGATTTCATAGGGGAAATCTCTGAGAAATCAAGTGGAGGACACAGCTGGATTCTTGTTGCTACTGATTACTTCACTAAATGGATTGAGGCTATCCCTACTAAGAAGGCTACAAGTAAGGTGGTGATGGATTTTATCTTGGAGAATATTATTATCAGGTTTGGGGTACCAGTCAAGTTAATCACAGATAATGCAATGTGCTTTAGATCAGGTGAATTTGTTGATTTTTGCAATAAATATGGAATTGACTTGTCTCACACATCACCATACCACCCACAAGGAAATGGTCAAGCAGAGTCAAGCAACAAAAGCCTAATGAAAATCATCAAGAGGATAATGGATAAAAATAAGAAATCCTAGGGTTCAAAACTGAAGTTGGCATTATGGGCTGATAGGGTGACAGTGAAAAAAGCCACTAGAAGGTCACCTTATGAATTAGTGTATGGTACAGCAGCTAAATTGCCTGTGAATAACCTCTTGCCAGTTTACAAGTTCATACAAGAGAATGATGGGGAGGTTAATGATTCAATGACTGAAAGGATCAATCAGCTGGTTGAGCTAGATGAAATCAGAGCAGAGGCACAAAAAATAAACATCAAGAAATAACAAAAGGTGAAGTACTTGTTTGATAAAAGGGTTACAGAGAGAGGTTTTCAGATAGGTGATATGGTCCTTATGTGGAATGCAAGGAGCCAGGATAAGGGTAAACATGGCAAATTTGAACCCTTGTGGACAGGCCCATACCAAATTAGCAATAGCTATGGAGGAGACTCCTACTTTCTCCAAACCCTAAGTGGTGAATTAATGGAATTGCTGGTGCACAGCAAATTCCTTAAATCTTTTTTCACATAAATGAGTAACTTGTGTGCACAATGTAAAATAGTTGTAAATATTTTGTACATACCTTGTGTGGCTGGTTGTGTTTTGAGTTTTGGGTTTTGTCTGGTCTACCCGAAGTTGTCTGGTCCTTGCTGTAGTCTTGCACCTGCACGTCCCCAATCGGAGCCTATGTTGGTAATTATTTATGTTTAGGGTTTTAAACTTGAATGTTTGCTAATTTTCTCCTTCAAACCCTAAAATTTCTGAGTTGCAGGATCTTGTTTTGTTGCTAAAATTACTATCGGCCCCTGAAAATGATAAAAATTTGAGTCAGATGCATTTTAGATGTGTATTGGGTCTCAATTTCCTGTGTCTTAATGTTTCTAAGTGTGGCAGTGAGGGTCAAAATTGTGCCTGTGCCACGGGATCTGCCCAAGTGTCGGGCCCTTATTTATTGTCGCGCTCTTGCTTTTGAATGAAGCTCTAGCACGGAGCGTGCCACGTGGCAGAAGCTGTTTCTAGTGTTGCTTTAAGTTGCTAGCCGCAAAACTCGACATGTGTCAGTTTCTGCTTGAGTCTCAAAGACCCTTTAAATTTTTTATTATGTTTCAAGTTCCTCCCCGCGGAAGACGCCACGTGTCGTCAGCCGAGACACTCCCAGTTTCTATGTGCGCGCGGGAGGTACCATTTGTTTTTACCTATGGCTGAGGAGTGTGACAGGTGTCGGCCCCCGCGTAATGTTTCTTGTTTATCTTGATGCTAAGTGAAGACGCGGGGTGGGTCCCAGTGAAGGGTCTAAGAGTTGCGGATCGTGCCACGTATCTTTAATGTTTTCGACACAGTTTCTAGTTACTTCGCGCAGAAAGTGCCGCGTGTCACTTGCGGGGGCATTCTTTATTTGTTGCAACAGGCGCGCGGAATGCACCATCTGTCCCTTATGCTTCCCGCGGAGCGTGACATGTGTCAGCTTCCACGGGACTTTTCTTTATGTTGCAATGTTCAGCAAAACAGTGAGGTGGGCCCCGGCGTATGTATCAAATGTGTTGGAAAGTGACACGTGGCAGAGGGTCCCAAGGGTCTCTAATGTTTCAAGGATATCGCAGATGCTACCAAGTGTCGCGGTCCGCGAGGTTTTAAAAGTTCCTATATGTTTCAAAGGTAACGCGGAACCTGCCACGTGTTGGTTTCCGCCTGAGTTTCAAAGTGGCCCCTTAAAGTTTCTGAGCAACACAGAGGGTGCCAAGTGTCGCAGTCTGCAAAGTTTCAAAGGAGAGTCTCTAATGTTTCAAGGGTGGCACGGAGCTTGCCACATGGTGGCTTCCGCATGAGGTTCTGGCAGTTGATTCTTGGTGAAAAAAATAAAGGAAAATGAGAAGCGATGGCCCAGCGATGGAAACTCAAAGTGTCTACGTGGCATGATTTAGTTGGTGGGTGACTTTTCAACTTTTTTGGGGGGGCCGTAGATCTCTGCGATGGCTTTTAGATCGACGGCCACATTTTAAACCTATAGCGATGGGTTTTTCTCGAGTATCTGTGACTATTTTTGGGCGGGAAAACTCCAGAGACTTGCCGCGGCTGCATTTCCAGAGGCTACAGGTAGATGAAACATTAATGGCAGATTATGGTGGCGGTATGGGTCGAGTTGACGGGTCAACGACCCGATTGATGAGGGAAGCCCCTGAACAGCGGCCCAGATTCCAATCTCACCTGCTCCTTGTCCTTCTCTAGCTTCTCCATGATTTGTCCCCTGTTGCATTTATGATTTTGAGCGCCACTTTTTAGTGCAGTGTATCTGGCAAGATTTTTGGCCTCCCATGTTATTAATGTTGAGTGCACCTTCCTCACTGTATTTAAGCAGACTCTGTGACCCATTTTAGGTTGTTGAAAGTTGGACATTTTTGGCTCTGTAATACAATACAACTGGTTTTGGTTTGCTCTGTGCAGGAATCCTTGTGAGTTTATGCATCTCTTGTTGTATGTTTCTTGCATGAATCTACTGATTTCATGATTAATCTTATATGAGTAATGTTGTTTTGCATGTGTTTTGTTAATTCTATCTCCAGTGTTGCATGTGTCCTTCTTCTGAGTCTAGATATCTAAGGGGTGTTTGGTTTTCTAGAATACAGAATTCATGTATTGAATGTTTGATCTTTTAACTTCTGCTCAAGGGGTAGATTAAATTATTTTCAGATTAAATATTGGGAAGGGTATACTGCAATAGGGATGCCATAAGTATAGATAGCTTAACACTCTGTATTGGGAGATATCTGTAAGGTAGATATCACATAAATCCCCTTGAAATCTAGTTTTAGTTGTTCATGCTGACCATTCACAGGTGTATGGCTACTAACTCCAAGCCCTGGATAAGCACCAATCTAGCTCTGTGTTGAGGTTATACACCAGGTCCAGCTCTGCATCCAAACACAACATCAAAATCAAACTCCAAAACAACCATTAGGACAGTAGAATTAGTTTTAGGATCCCAAGTCCTCTATCTACAAATGAAAATAGGCCCAAAGCTAGCCCCTTTGCTCTTATCTTGCAGTTTTGGTCTACTTACAGGAGGACTTATCTACTTCATGTCAGCGTCCCAGCCTTTGTATGCATATTCTCATGGATGTTGAGTAGGGAATACTCCCCTAGGTTTTGCAGAGCCTGAAGAAGAAGAGGAGATAAAAATAGAGTCTATCTCCTATACTGTTGGCCCCTGGCCCAGAGATCTTATTGATCATTGATGGCTACCTTGTAGGGAAATCTAGGAGTAAGCATCCAGTCTGGGAAAAAACCAACACAAACTTCGTCCAAGAAACATGGATGTGGTTATTCTGGTGTCAACTAGCCTCAACGTGTCTTCAATTAGAGAATAAGTATTTTTTCTATTTGTTGCATATTGCTCCTTGATGTCCCCTGCATCTTATCTTTGTATGTATAGAGAGAACCGTTCACCACTGGACAATTCTCAGTGACTGCACACTTTTGCTACAAGAGTCAACCCCTTTGGCTGCAAGAACTTCTGTAGGATAGGTTGTGGAAAATTTACTCTTTTTCTATAGGAATCCTCTTGGCTTGGCTACAATAACTTTGTGGCTTGGTTGCAAGTTAGTAATCTTGGTTGTTACAGAAAGGAGTTAGTCCCAAAGAAATCTCCAATCATAAAGATTATTATAAATACACTTATTCACACCACATTACATATGAAATAACTATTTTAACCATGCAATATTCATTAAAGCATCATATAATTAATGTACTGCTTATCCAAATATTATATATTCTTGGTTTGAGAAGGATAAAAGTGTCTGTAGAAAGGTACTTAAAAATAGGAAAAACAAGGATTAAAAAGGATAATTATGGGGCTCATCACTAGGCCTGCACTACTCAATATACTCTTGTCCTAATCTAGAAAAGTTTTGTTTAACCTTTCTACTACCCCATTCTACTATGATCTGTAAGGGGTAGTTCTTTGCCTCGCAATTTCAGCATGCTTGTACAAAATTCATCAAACTCTTTAGAGAAGAATGCACAACCACTATCTATCCTAAGCACCTTTATTTTCTTATTGGTCTGATTCTCAACCAAATCTTTGAACTCATTAAACTTGACAAATATATTAGTCTCAAGCCTAAGAAAATATATCCAAATATGCCTAGAATAATCATCAATGAATGACAAGTAGTACAGAGACTTACCAATGGATGGGAAATCCACAGGACATTGCTATGTATCACCTCCAAAATCTCCTCTCCTCTAGTGCTTTTAGAGTTGAACTACACTCTATTCTATTTTCCAAGCACACAATGCTCACAAAAGTCAATACCAACATAATAATGACCAAGACTTTCCACATCTTTTCTAACCAAGGTTTTTAAGGCCATTTCACTCAAATGACCTAACTACAAATGCCACAACCCTAATTTAGATGTAACATTAGCAAAACTATATAAAGTTGATGCTTATAACCTATCTAGAGAACCATGTTGCACTCCTTTTGCAAGCACCAAGTTACCCCTTACTAATATACACCCTTTCTCATCAAAAGTGACATGAACTCTTGCATCAACCATTTTAGACATAGACATAAGGTTTCTTGCAAAACCTAGTATATGTACTACATCAATTTGTGTTTTTACTCTACCATCCATGAAAGCAACTTTGACATTTCCTCACCCAAAAATCCTCAAAGAGTTGTTGCCCCCTAGAAACACTTGCCCTTCATCACTTCCGGTATACTCTAAGTACCACTCTCTATGTGGTGTCATATGAAAATAAGCACCTAAATCAATCAACCAAGAATCATCACCAATAACATTAGTAGACACAAAGGCATCACTATTGTTTTCATCATTATTAGAGGAATTATCAAAAAATTCATGTCCTTCCTTTTGGATTTACACTCCTTTATATGACCTTTCTTTCCACAATTAGAGCATTTTATTGTAGACTTACCTAGAGATTTAGACATGTCATTTCCCTTAGACTTCTTATCTCTTGTCTTCTTCTTAGCTTTCTTCTCTTTTGACTAGCCTCTTACAACAAGAGCACCAGAAGATTTATCACCCATGGACCTTTTCCTAGTTTATTCACTTAACAAAATGCTAATCATATTTTCCACTTTAAGTGTTGTGTCATTACTACTTATTAACATCACAAGGTTATCCCATGAATGTGATAAGGAATAATGTAACACAATGCATTTGTTCTCTTTTTCCATCTTGATTCTTATTGATGCAATTTGACTTGATATCATATTAAAATAATTTTAGTGAGAAATTACATAGCCTTCCTCCCTCATTTTCAAAGAATATATTTTTTCTTCAAAACAAGTCTATTTACTAGACTATTGAACTGGTATAATGCACCTAAATTCTTCCATAATGAATTTGTTGTTTGTTCCTAAGACACATTCATTAACATAGACTTTGATAGACATAACCAAATAATACTATCTTTCTTATCCAATTTGACCTAGTCTTCATCAAACATACTTGAGGGTTTAGCCGAAGAAGATCTTGTAGTCCACCGATCTCTTTCTACCAGAAGATCCTCCATATTCAATTTCCATAGTTTGAAGTTCTAACCATTGAACTTGTAAATATTAGACCTTGATTTGCTCACCATCAATTTAATGTTGTTCTAGTCACTTATAAAATTCTTTAGAGATGTCATTTGATTTCATTTAAACACCCATCACAACCTTATAACCATTCTAGGGTTTCACTACTATGCACACAAGGGTTTGTGCTCCATTAAAGTAGATACCAATTGAATGACAATCTTTTTTTGATACCAAATGTTGGGGATCTTCACTCTTTTGTAATAGGACTAATAGATTGAAATAATGAGTTCTTAGGATTGTGCTTTCAGTTAATAGTCAACATGTATCATATCTAAATATCAACACATATATGAAATTAATGGAACAATATGCAGTCACAAGATTACAAAAGACACAAATATCTATGTGGGAAAGCCTTACGAGAGAAAACCACACTTGGTAACCCTAGTGCATTCATACAAACTAATATATATAGGTAGATTCAGGGTATACCAACCGCCCAACTTCATAACTAACTTGTAGAATACCAAGAGTCATGTAACCATACTCTATACATATGTGACATTAGCATATCACACTTCCATCAAATATGATGTCTCCTTATGGA
Source organism: Cunninghamia lanceolata (assembly GCA_027924645.1). NCBI lineage: Eukaryota > Viridiplantae > Streptophyta > Pinopsida > Cupressales > Cupressaceae > Cunninghamia > Cunninghamia lanceolata. The sequence continues at coordinate 3,353,445 of BSBN01001254.1, forward strand.
TAATCATCTTTTATACTTTGTTAGTACCACACATTATGAAACAATAGTTACATCCAAGTTACAATTTCAATACAAGTATGTTTCTGGTAAAGCCACCACTACTAGCTTTTTTTGTCTGTGATACCACATACAACCATATCTTAACTCTTGACTACTTATAGTACCATGTGTCATCTTAAAGATATTATCCAACCCTTCATTCATGTTGCATGCTCACCAATTTTGCCACAAGTGCTCCTACATCATTGATCATGCTTCAATAAGTACCAAACACCTATGTAGTTGTGAGTTCTCCATCCATATACCCTGTGGTTGTTGTCATAGCACCACCACATGTGGAACAACATATATAATGCACTAAAATACCTAGAACATCATTATCATATGTAAACCACTGTGTTTTCTATGTCATGATACCTAAAAACTCATCTCATTCCACCATAATAAAGGCTATAAATAAACTATTCTACTAGGACTCTCCTATGTGAATATCACTTAAGTCCCAATAAAAGGAACCATGGCTTGTGTGAGTGACAACTCTCTCATTATGGGCATCCATCCATGTAAAAGGAAGCAACACAATAAGAAGGGGAGAGAAACGAATAGAAAGGAAATACCCATGGAGGCCAAACTGAATAAATGATCAATGGTATCTCATAGGGAAAAAATAATTTCCCTTGGATTGTAAGCTCTTGATGGGTTCTTTTTGCTTGAATTATCCAAGGGTGTTAATATCATTGCTAAGGTGATGAAACCTAAGTGGTGCCCAAAGGTTGTGCATCCTTATTCAAAGATCCCCAGCAACTATGGAAGCTTATTGGTCAAGTTGGATAATTGCATCCAAGCTCCTAATACTAGGACAGAAATATTTGGGCCACACTATCCAATGTGAGGAATAATTAGCTATTTATAAAAAGGGTCAAGGCTCTAAGAGGTGCTAGCCAATATCCTCCTTTGTACACTAACTTTTCAAGTTAACCTTGGCCATTTTAATGAGAGTTGGGAAAACAAATATCTCAAAGGAAATAAAAGTGTGAACAAAGATAGAGAACTATAGGCCTTCATGGACAAACATTAAAGGGAACCACTTATAGTTCTACTCAAGATAACAAAAGGTTGAAATTTCTTAATTTTGAGGAACCATTACTTCATTCACCTTGCTTAGAAAACACATTGGACTAGGAGAGAAATTACCATTTCTTCACTATATCTTAAGCAATCATTAGGCTAACGTATAAATAGGTAGGAGGAGCCTCAAAATACACACTAAGTATCCTTAGGCTTTGAGAGAAAACTGTTATCCATCTATACCTACATTTTGGTTACTATTTATGGGTAGATCTTAGAAAAACAACAAATCTCAATTGGATCTCATTTTAGCTCAAAATAAATCCTTTCATCATTATTTTAACATGTCAACATCCTTATGACAACTAGAAGTTAAAATAGGTGTTTTTGGGCAATGTATTTCAAGTGTTCCATTCATGGCACATATTGTGAGGGTGGGTCCTATAAATTGAAGGAGTGCTTTGGACAAGCTAAAATTTTATTGAGGTAGGAGTTACCCAAGTCAAACTCAAGAAACTTGAATCAAAGAATAAAGAATAGATATGTCAAAGAATAACAAATCTACTCAACACAACAATTTGTTAACAAAAGTGACCAATACCTCCCATGAGAAATTGGAGGAAGAGGCAATTACGAGCAAGTCAATCTCAATGGTGAGGTTGAGGGAAGTAGAGTGTGATAATGTCAAACACTTATTGATGGTGGATATAGTTTCTTATTCTAAAATTATATGGGGGTTGATGATTATAATGAAGTCTTCCACTCTGGGATCACTGGGCAAATCCCTCAAAGTGGCTACATCTTATGCTTCATAGACCAAAAGTTCTTAGTAGGCCTTGGCAGGACATAAAATGTTGTAAGGGAGCTCCCATGGGGAGTAAAAACCTTTGAGGACCAACTTGTTGACTATCCTAATTTTATTGAGTTGTCTGAAAAGTTTTTATATAGGACTTAATGATGTATATGTAAGTGATCAACTAGAAGAACATTGTAGATATTTCAAAGTGATCTATGATTCTCACACTAGCTAGCGATTGTTGCAATCTAGTACATATAAATTCTTGAATTTTAGTTTCCTTCCTCTGCCAAGTGGTATGTTGTGCCTTTAAGGTAGAGAGAAACCTAAGAGCTTTATCAATTCTTTAACTAAGGTCTTTCAATGTCATGAAGTATTGATACATGACCATCATGGAGTCAATTATCCTTTGTCAAATAGTTGTGTATAAGTTTTAGAAGATTATATGTGGCATCCTAGAAATTTTTACATCTTTCTTTAGCTACTTTGACTTATTATTGAAGTAATTCATTATCATGGAGGCTTTGTTTGAGATTATTGTTCAACTTCTCGTGTATCTCAAAGGCAATGAAGATCTATGAGGGACAAAGAGATTATTTCCTTGCTATTCTTAGCCTTATGCTTTTCTTGCTTAGGTAACTCATTTAACTAAGCTACCTTCTTGTAGGTTGTTTCAAGATTTCACTTAACATCATCCAATTGAGAGTACAGTGCTTTATTAGCTTGCTAATGGAATCCAACTATAGTTCCATGAGGAATATGGAGAGAGGTGGCCCCAATTGATCAATATTCAAGATGCATGTCCTACATTGGTCTGGTCATGACTAGTACTATGCTCCCAAAGTGCATGATCCATGAATTTGGATGAAAGATTATTTCCATCCATGGAGTATCATGTTGTGGTGACTAAGGTTACCATGCTTGATATAACTATCTTACTTGTGACCTACGAGAATCAAACAACTCTAATATTTGAAAGAATAAAGTAGTATTAGGAAAGGGTTCAAAGTGAGACTAGGAAAGGGAGAAATGAGGGATAACCCCCTGAACAATGAGATTATAGAGGGAACATGACTCTAATTAGAAGGAATTACCTTAGATTGTGGGTAAAGGGCATGTCGCATGAATACTCGTTGGAAGAATCTTCACCATAAGTGGATACTTCTGTACTTAGGATGGTATATGGATGGTCATTATGAGAAGAATATGATTGAAGCTCAATTGCAAGGGGTGACTTCCTAGGGATGGGAAAATGGATCTACTTAGGGGTAACTCCTTGGAAGCAGCAAACTGAAGGGGGTGAAGAGAGGAGGAGGTAGTCTCAACTATAAAGGAAGGGGTAGGTATTGTAAGTAGTAAAATCATGTCAAGCCTACATGACAATCTAATGATAATATAGAGGTCCTAATTATGACCACGTATCTGTGAATTACACCCCTCTCAATAATTTCACTCTTGGTGACATGCCCCTTATGTTCCCCCTTGATCATCTTCAATCCCCAATTTGAGTTTCCAAACTTTCCAACTAGCTTGCAAACCATTTAAGATCCTCTGTCATAGGGTCACCCAGGCAACCCAACCTAGTAAAAGGGATGACCCTATTTTTTTAGATGTGCGAAATAAATTTCAGTTCTAGCTTTTCTTCTTAATTTTTAGCTCATTTTTCCTCATGTTGTTTCATGTTAACTCATTATCTTCTTGCTTTATTTCCAATTCAAAGTACTGATCAAATCTTATCTCCTCCAAATTGTTTCCCAAATCTCTTTGAGTTCACTCTTGTTTTCTTTTATTTTTCTCTAGTTTTCTTCTTATCTTCTTAACTATTCTTAGCCATGTTTCGATTTCTTCTTCAGTTAACTAATTCTTTTGTTCTTATCGTTGCTTAGCTTCCCTCTCATTTCTACCTATAAATACCCCTTCATTCTTCATTGTTTAACATCTCTCAAAAACTCATCAAGAAGCAAGCAAGCTTCTCATATAGGACTTAGTGTGCCTTTTGTTTGTTTTAGTTTTAGTTTTTAAAAAGCTTTAAATATTTCCCTTTAGGAGGTTGTTTCCATACATTTTTGTTTCTTCCAAGTTTATGTGTAGCATTCCCTCTAGATTTCTATGCTCTCATAAGGACCACGTGTGCCTTTTTCTTCTCAATTTTGTTATTGATTCTAAGTAAATTTTTTGTTTCTTCACATCCCTATTTTTATCCCTATCACCAAGAGGAGGACCCTATTATTGTAGAGGAAGAGATGGTTGTCGTAGGACCTATGAGGACATAGCCTGGCATTGGCACCCATTATCATAGGTTCTTTATTGCTTTCATAGTAATTAGCTCACATCTTTCTCTTGAGGAAGTAATAAAATATTTTTTCTTTCTCTTGATAGAATAAAGTTAGAGTACATTTATTTACTTTTCTTAGAATAAATTTCTTATTTTTCTTAGAGTAGTTGCATTTTTTTTAATTAGATCTAAAAATAATCTCGAAAACACAAAAAACATAGTTACATTTCATTAGGAAAGGCCATATAGTTTGCATTCATTTTCCCTTTCATAGTAATTAACTCATCTTTAAAAAATGGGAAAAGGAAAGCTTGCATTCATTTAACAATAGTTGTATTAGAAACTCATTCAAAACATTCAAAAACACAAAAAAGGGAATCCCTCAATCATATTATGAGGCAAACAACATTTTCAACATTCAAAATGATCAACATAGAAAACATCAACACTCTCAATCTCATCACGAGGTAAACAAACTCAATAATTCAACATTCAACAAACACAACACAAAAACTTCACTATCACCCACAATACTTTTCTTCCATGCAAAGAGAGTAATAAGTTTGATTCGCTTGTGCCTAGATAGCTTTCCTTGGAAGGTTAGGAAGGATTTAGTTAACACCTTTAGCAAGGGTACAATGCATGTGTTGTGTCAGAGTCTGACTCACCCATGTTGTGTCTAAGTCACATTTTGAACAATACATGTACATGGTTGGTAGGATACATGGAAAGGGAGCCTCTTATTTCTCAAGAAATGTGGCCTAAGGTTGGTCCTTGTGGGAAGATAGGACATCGAGGACCTTGATAGTTGCAACTTCATGGACAAGGGAATTTACATCAAGGAGAGGGAGGGATGAATACTTAGGGTGAATATGAGTATTTACATTTTATATACTAGTAATAGTACCAAAGGTGCTATCAAATGGCCGCTAGGCACAAATATTTATAGGCCTGTCCTTAAATAGTATATATTTATATTTTTTCTAGAAAATCATTAAATGTAATTATTGGTGGACAAGGCTATAAATACTATAAGAAAATCATTTTTGCAAATAAAAATAATGAAATGGTATTAAATGAATAACCACATGAACTAAATCATGAATGTGCCATTATAAAACTAAATCATAAAAAAACTGTATATTTAGTAATTGCAAGATCTTTTCATCTTGTTGAAATTTATTGTTCCCCCTTTATGATTGCCTCATTATGCTATAAATACAACTTATATAATATATTTAATACCACAATAATTTTAAAGAGAAATTATTTTTATTGTATTTATAGAATATTTATAGGCCTATCATTTATATACATTTATATTTTTATTTGGATTTCATTAAGTGTAGTATTCGGATATAAGATGTCTTCACAAATTGATGCCTCCTCCTCCTTTTTGGATCTCTCTTACATGCCTTCTTTCTCTAATAGATATAACTCTTCATAATGCCCCTTGACTTTTGCTATAACTAAAATTTAATTTTAATTTCATTTTGTTATGACTTAACTACTCCCTTAAGGAAATCATAGGTATCTTGAACTTTATTAATATTAAGTGTTGCATGCTAAGAAACTTTAATTATCTTAGAGGACTTACATCATATCTATTGCCAACCAACATCCCCAATGATCTATTAATTGAAACTCATCCCAATCCCTCAAAATCCATGGAAATAGATGGGTATTGTGTTTTAAACCTTTTGAGAGGGGCATTACATACCAATGAATGAAAGTTATAAATATTGACTATTTCCAACTAAGGGCATTTGAGGAGGCTCACATAAACCTAAATGCACAATTTCAAGAGGTCTTTCTCTCCATGATTTACCAATAGGGGATGTTTCCCTATGTTGTTTCCTAAAAATACAACCTTCACTACCTTGTTGAGTTGTTCCATCAAAAGTAGTCCTTTCACTATATTCTTCTTATACAACAAATTTAAATTACTAAAAATTAAATGTCCACCTCTCAAGTGTCATAGTCACGATTAGTCCTTTATAATGATTTTAAGAGCTATACACAAATCATTTTCAACCTTCAAAAGAAACATCTTGTTTGTTATTGATACTTTTCAAATCTTATTATTTCCATTTTTATCAAGAATTACACACATGCTTAATTCTCAAAATAAAATCCATTTTTCTACATGTTGCCAAATGCTAATTAAATTATGATTTATAATAGGAACATAATACACATTAGGAGTATGCTTCTTCTCAACTTGCTTCATCATAATGGAAATGCTCCCTTTCCCACAAAATAACTTTGCTCTAATTTCACTTTCAATTTAATAGACTCATCACTATTTGCACACATATTCTTATTACCACTCATATGATTAATAAAACCACTATCTAAAAAATAGACTTCTTTTGGACTTCCTTCAACAACATTAAAAGTATTGAGCTAAAATGGATGTTAGGACTGCATTTTTTCATGGAGATCTAGAAGAAGAAATTTATATGCAACAACCTACAAATTTTGAGGTAAAGGGAAAGAACACTGGCTGTGTAATTTAAAAAGATCTCTTTATGGTTTAAAATAGTCCCCTAGAATGTTGTACCAGAAGTTTGAATCATTTGTTTTAAAATTGGGTTTTGTTAGAAGTGAAGAGGATCACTATGCCTACATTCAATGTATTGATGATAATATTCTGATTATTGTCTTGTCTGTAGACGATATGTTATTTTTAGTAACACCAAGGGTATGATTAGTGAGTTGAAAGCTCAACTTTCAGGTGTCACATCCTAGTTTATGTGCCTTGCTAAAAACACCTATGCATGTGTGATTTGGTTAATAATTATGAAATGTTTGTATGAGAGGATACAAATATTTGAATGAACTATGTTGATCAAACTTTATTGAATACTAATGTGATTTACAATTACAATGATGAATTCAAAATAGATTTTTGTAAATATATATTATGATGATGAAATTTTTTGAATAACATATCATTGTTCAATTTCAATTAAATAATATTATTTTATAATGACTAACTATGTTGGCTTTGTCAGTGATCCTGAGTGTGACAGTATAAAATACTGCTCTTGTGAATGTAGAGAGAGGGTATCACTGGGGAGAAGGTGTTAGAATTCGAAGGTGGTTTGACTAAGAGAGAACCTGCACACTCAATATCAACCTACTTTGATACCACTTGACGCAGTTGAAGATCAAGAAACCCAAAAGGGTTATCAATATTCACAACCTTCAATTGAATTTCAAAATCTACTCACAATGAAAGCAACTTTATAGTTAAGTTTTTATGCTAACATTCCTTTGTATGTTATTGTAACTATAACATTTATTTCTACTTGAAGGTCTTTTCCCATTGATTCAGTTTGTTCTTTTAAAAAAAAAAAGAATATGTCTTCCTATATTTTGTTATATGTATATATATATAAATATATAAAAATGTATCAACAACCACTCATCATTTGATTCATTATGTCAAAATGATAATGAATTGAATATGGTTAATTTTCTACCAGGTGAATGATGAGGATCGAACCCACACGTGGTGGATTCACAATCCACTGCCTTTAAATCACTTGGCTACGTCCACCCCAAAATAATTTATAGTCTCTATCTATGGTCATTCCAAGAAGAATTATTCTAAGTCCTAAAACTAAACTAATATATTATTAGTTATTATTTCATCAGTTTAGTTGGCAAGCTCTGATTGAACATTAAAGTGATGCATTGCAAGATAAATCACCTTGAATGCAACTCTCGAATTGAATTTAGAATGTGTAGTTAAATGGTTAACCTAACATAGGAAAAAGATAATACAATTAATTCAAACAAAATAACTATACAAAATGGCAAGGTAATTGTGAGCCCCTCCTCTCCCATTTTTTGTTTTCCAAGCAAAATTCCATTTACTTGAAGTGTTCCTCACCTTTATGTTTTACTCTTCTCCACCAACTCCTCCAACTTTTCATGCCATAGATGTGTAGGTTCTATAAAAAAATCCATTAAACATTCATGTTTACATAAAATAAGTCTTTGATAGATACACAATAGTGTATGTAAGTAGTGATCTCCATTTCACTCTATACATCTAGTTTTACAAAGCCAACATCATAGTCTAGATTGCCAAATACTCAAAATAAAAGCAAAACCAAAGAAACTTTCTAGGAACTAAAAATAAAACCTCGTTCCTTCATTATTAGTGCAAGTTTGACATGGTGCGCATTATCATAGTGTGAGTCTATTTTTTAGATCACCTCATTTAGTGTCACCAATAATCTCCACAAGAAAATTCTCCATGTTTAAAAGGATGGAAGTAGATTGCATCTCTCACAACAATTTCTCTTGGAACAATCTTGGAGATAAATTTTGTTCCAGCGTGGCAATCAAAACATACTCAAATGTCTTAACATCTCTAATTTTTGTTCTAGGGGATGTATCAAACAAACGAAATGAAGTTGCCATCTTTTCACTATGGTAGCAGAGAAATAATTCATTTTCCTCCTTTTCCACATCACTAAGTAAATGTCTTGAATCTAGAAAATACCTTGTTTCTTTCATCTCCCAAGACTATTTCTCTAACTTTGCATAGATCTCTTGTCTCTACAAATGTGATCTATCTCCTACACACAAAAAATGTACCATTTTATGGCCTTTAATCCAACTACATCTGAGGATCTTTTTAACTCCTTTATGTTTCATCAATCTCATTATCATTTGAACCTCACATGACTTGCCCATTTCTACATAGATTTTGAGAGAAGAATATAAGTCACAACATTTTTACTATCCAAATTAAAAAATTAATGTCACTATAAATACTCCTAAGCCTATATTCATATGTGATCTGTAGGTGCCAAGAAAAAAACATCCACACAACCACCACAGGTTCAGCGAGCATCTTGATGATAAAGTTTATGGTGTCCTCAAGCTAGTCATCATGGGTAAGATGGTCAACCATACACACTTAATGATTAATTGTAGGTGTAATGCAATAAGGGTTACTTATGGGATTGAAGTATGTACAACCCTCATCCACTAAAATTACATGGCTGCATGCACATAGAATACAAGAAAAGCTTATAATATGAGGATATGTTCTAGAGTGCTTCATTAATTTAGAGATTGTGAGAGCATCCTTCCAAAATCCATTTTGTGCATATCCTACAACCATTGCATTCCACGAGACCACATTTCTTTGAGGCATTTTGTCAAACATTTCATGTGCCTTGTCTATGGTTCCACATTTTCCATACATGTGTACTAGAGCATTTCCAACTATAATTTCTAACAAAAATCCCCCTTCCACTATGCTTTGATAGATATCCATACATTGTTCCAGAGCATCCATTTTGACATAGGTGGGGAGGATGTTGGCTTTACAATTACCAATTTCATTTGCTTGAAAGTTTCTAAAGCCTTGCCAACAAATCAATTTTATGGATATCCATGTGACCAGATTTCTTTGAGGCATTTTGTCAAACAGTTCACATGCCTTGTCTATGCTTCCACATTTTGGAAGTGTCTACTAGAGTAGTTGCAACTACAACATCTAACAAAATTCCTCTATCCTTTATGCTTTGATGAATGTCCATACCTTATTCCAAAGCTCCCATTTGGCATAGGCTGGGAGGATATTGGCAAAGGTTGCAAAGTCTAGCTTTACATCTACCAATTGCATATGCTTGAAAATTTCTAAAGCCTTTTCAACAAATCCACTTTGTGAATATCCTACAATTAGTACATCTCTTGAGAGAACATTTATTTGATGCAGTTAGTCAAACAATTCACGTACTTTGTCTATGCTTCCACATTTTGCATACACGTCTACTAGAGCATTTCAAACTACAATTGATGAAATTCCTCATCATTTATGTTTTTATGGATACTTATATTATGTTCCAGAGCTCTCATTTTGAGACAAGTTGGGAGTATACTGGCAAATGTAAACTAATCAGGTTGGAGACTTATTTGAAATAGGCCTCGTGAGGACACCCATATCTTTTGTATGTTGTAATAACCATATTCCATGAGAGGCTATCTCATCCTTGTATGTGATCAAACACTTTATGGGCATCCACCATACTTTCACAGTGCGGAAACAATGAGTTGAGTTCAGTTTGGCTAATGTGGGAGAACTAGATAGTTGACGGTTGATTGCTAATTGTAATGGCAACAAGAAATTAATAAGTGGGCCTCAAATGTATTGCTAAGGAGTCAAAACTTAGAATGTGTGAGATAAAACTAGCTCGTAAAAACTATCATATCAATCAAGTATAGTCATAGCTGTCGAAGTCTATTCATGACAATGACATTACATTTCCATTTCCCTTTGTGATGCTTAGTCCATTTGTCCCATACCTCTAATGAAAAAATGTGGCAGATGCTCATCCTCACACAAACATCTATAAATACACTGCTCAGTGCTTTCTGTGTACTCTCTAGCATCTTTGTAAAGCCCAAGGATAGAAGAATTGTGACAGCCAAAGAATTAATAAATTGCATTGACAACCACATTTCAATTGCAATTTGGTAGCATTTCACTTTCAAGACCAAACAAAAAATTCTCAATCCGACCAAACCAAAAATGCTCACCATCGTTCATTAAATGTAATGTAATTACGATTTGACAGATTTTCCCCTCAAAACCTCACTCAAGAACGTTGGTATACAATTTCCAGCAAATATAAGAAATTGTGAAGATCATAATTATATTATCAAAATATTCTTAAAAAATTCTCAATCCGACCAAACCAAAAATGCTCACCATCGTTCATTAAATATAATGCAAATTCTCAATCTAACCAAACTATTTGACAAATTTTCCATAGAGAAATATCATATCATGGAATGCAATGATCACAAGATATGCACAGAATTGGATCTGTTGAAACTTTAGGTAGTTTTAAGCAAAAGCGATTGGCAGGTTCAAGGATATACATCGATAGGAATAGCTGACGCGTTTAGAAACTTTCCAGTGTGAATCTTTTTATTGTCTTTCCCTGGGAGGTTCTTTCTTTAGGGCCCTTCCTTTGCCCTTATTTTTCTCTGGCGCGGGAGCTGCTACATAACTTTATGTCTAGGAATCAAAAGCCTTTGTACCTCAAGTGTTTCTGTTCTTTGAAGAAGACATGATTACTTGTTGTATACTGCATGCAAATAACAGAGTAAGGAGAGATTTAAAAATCTAAAAAAATCTTCTTACAGAAATGAAAAGCCAAGAGAATTTACCAAAACCCAAGAAACAAAGCCAACTTATAGAGAAATGAATGAAAGTAATCAAGAGGGCAAGAAAAGTAAGTTACCTTGTATCTGCTATGGAATTGATGCCAGATTAATCATGCAAAACCTGCACAATCCGTATTCCCAAATAGAAGCCTTCCCAAATCTGCCTCCTATTCCAGAGGCTAAACATGAAAATATATAGAAAAGAACATTCCATTATCTCTCCTTCTTGTAACATCCACCATGACTCTTCCACTTCCATTTCCATCATCCATATTCTCATAAACAAAAATTAGCTCCACTAAAATTATTGGATGACAATTTATTTTTATTTATTTTGGAAAACCAAAAAAATTGAAGGACTACCAAAATTTTGGAGTACCAAATTTTTGGCAATTACAAGATGTGTGCACATATAGAATAGCCTATCAGCCAAAATATTCATAGGAGGAGGAAGAATATCCTTAATACGGACTAGTTGGTATGCTTAAAGCTTTGTTGGGGTTGTTACAGTAGCCAACTTGATTGGGTGGATTTCTAGTTGTAAAATGCTTGTCTCTTCTTACATCTTTCATTTGTGAGCACCCTATTCAAACCTATGGGTGCATCAAGGCCATATGTTTCTTGAAGCTCCTTGGTGCATTCCTCCTCATCTATCACTATATATTTAGGTTTGTCTTCCTAGCCCAACTATGTCTCTTGCTCAGTCAACAAGTATAGTATATTGCATGGTTAGATCCCATGGGGTATCTTGTTGATCAATTTTTGGTGTTGGTAGCTTGATTTCTTACATTTCCTTGACTCATTTATTGAAGAGGTTACAATGGTCGTCTATCATATTATCTTTGATGGCAAGGTTGTGGTTATTGATTTCACAATGATATTGTTAGGATTAAGGTGTCATCAACCTTGTAAATCCTATGTATTTAATTACTCCTAGTATTGTTTGTAAATCATGCATAAGGGATGAAGTATTCACCAAGTAGCAATCTTGTTTCACCTACATGTTTGATCCCGGTACTTGACGAATGATGGTTATTTGGGGGCTATAAGGGGTACCCCCTGCGGGGTCTGGGGGGCTCATCCCCCTAGCGAGGGGTCTAGGGGTCTCACGCCCCAATAGGGGTCAGAGTGTAATGCCCCCGGAAGCCACATTTTATATATAAATTTCCATTGTAAATCTGTACCATTCATCATTAGGTCACATATCTGACAATAGAGGTTATGTTGCCTTTTCTTACCCTAGAAGGCAAACTGGTGCAGTCATGACCAGGGAACCTTATCAGGCAATCCATTCACATAGCTCAACAATAGAAACATAAAATCATAAACAAATCTAAAACTATTTTATTAAAATTCATGATACCAACAATTACAAACTTATTGGCCTTCTAGGCCTCAGCCTCAGGCTTTACAATGCAATTCCCAATTGGTTATGTGCTTATAGCACCAAATTGCCTCCCAATGAATACATAGATCACCCCAATCTATGATCATCCTACTTCCTTTCTATGGGGAACAACCGCACTCCTCTATCCTATGAGGAATCCCCCCTCTCCTCTGCAAGGAAAAAAATCCCACCTCAATTTAGACCAGAAGAAAATATTTATACTCTCCAGGAAAAAGGAGGTTGAACCTTCTTCAATTGGTTAAGAAACTGAATAGTCATTGTATTTCCAATGACCATAAAAAGAATTGAACCACTAAGCAGTTGAGCAGTTACAGAACTGAATTGTCACCACAAAACATCCTCATTAGTATATGACTGTCACCTTTGTGTGTATTCAGTGATATATATTCGGCTTTATGATAATCTATCGGTAAAAATGCCCTTTCCACAACCACTGTGTTCTTTATTGGTGTTCCTTCAAGTTTGAAACTCCAACATTCTGCACCATGCCAATAGAAGAGTTTATCGGCAAAAATGGTTCACTGCAAACTTACGAGTTTACCATTACATGCTATCGGTGAATTTATCAGTTCACAAACTAAATTATTAGTTTTCCAATACCAAGCCTTAAGCTATTGAGCTCCTTTATTAGAAAAACATGCCTTTCTCAAACCATTATCGTCATATCAGCAAATGTTAAAAGCCATGAACTAGTTCACAAATAAGAAAGTTTGTCGATACAAAGTCTTGGGCCATTTAGCCCTTTTATCGGCAAAACTGACCTTCCATGAACTCTTTGTCGGCTTATTGACAACTTTAGGAAAACACAAACTATCGAGACTTAAAGATTTTTCTTTGATCAGAAATTTCTTCTCTCCATGAACTAAGGAACTTTGACTTCACCTTGAAAGCCTTATCGGTGAAATGAACCCACGATGGACCTAAGGGTTTGTGAACTAGTAGCTTTGCCGACTAGGTTTGAAATCTTGCAACTTTGTTGATAACAAAAGACTTCATCCAAAACTTGCTAACTAAAAGATTGACAACTTTGAGCTCCAACCCTTAGGATTTATTGGCGAAGTGAGACGTTGACCAACCTATGGATTCGTGAATTAGAAATTTTGCCGACTAAGTTCACAATCTTGCAACTTTGCTGACAACAAAGATACTTCACTCAAATTCACTAAAGTTCCAAATGGTTAATTGAAGAAGACTTACAAAAAATCAAACTTCCCTTGAAGGCTTTGTCAGAGAAATCACCCATCAGTAAATTATCAAATCGATGAACTGCCGAGTTAGCGAACTAAGTAGTTTGCGAACCAGGAAAATCGTCAACTGGCTATAACTTAGCCAAATTTCACCAAATTGAAATAGGGGATACCCAATTGGCTCTTCTACATGATGATGCTCTTCACTTGCCTAATTTGTGACTAAAAATCTTCCTAAAGCAAACTACCCTGAACTAACACAGAAGAAAACAAAACACAACAAAACTAGACAAAAACTGAAACTGAAAACCTAAAATATTTTTGGTTGATGTTGATTGCTCGTGGACTCAAATGCTCCTACATTAGACATGTTGAGTAAAATGTTTGTGAGCATGGGCTCACAAAATGGATATGAATAGTAGAATTTCCCTTCCAAGTTGCAACAACCTACAACAATCTCCATCACTATAACAGGTTCATCAGAAACTTTCTTCCTTTGCCTCTTCCATCATCTGGTTGGGACACTTGCCATCCTCCTCCACCAAGCTTGCACCTCCTTCCTTCTTCCTCCTTCCTCTCATGGACTCACATCCACTATAGTTTGTCCTCCTCTGCTAAAGGCTCTCTCTTCTTCTCCTCCCTATACTCTCTCCTCTTCTCTCCTCTTTCATGGGATCCAACCCACCACAAACCTACCACCTCCACCAAGTTCCACCTGCATCATCTTTCACAACCTCTATACACAAACATGTAGTATACAAATTTACTATTTCAACTTCATCCTTTATGACAACATCCTCTTCTACTCCCATCATTGAAGGTAAATCATCATAACTAAATTCAGAATCAAAAATTACCTCATCCTTCTTCGCTGCTACAACTTTTCCTTCTTCACCATTCGCTACAATGTTTTCATATCCACCATCCATTGCTATCACTATCTTCATGTCCTCCAAAGAACTCACAGCTACATACTCTATCTTCTCATCTTTTGTAATCTTCACTACAACTTCTTTGCTTACTGTTGCACTTTCCTCTTTCTCACTCTCTTTTTTCATGCCTCCATCAAGGCATACTACTACAACTTTTTCTTCTTCTTCTTTACCTACATACTCATCATCACTTGCAAACACATCTTTGTAAGAAAAATAATGGGACTCCTTCATACCCATATTTTCCTCTTCAGTCTTCACATCCTCAACTTGTTTCACCACCTCTTCCTTCTTATCTTGTAACGAACTCAAAACATATTCTTCCCCATCCTTTATTATGCTCTATGCATTCTTCCTACCAACATGCACAACTTCTCTATCCCAAAGCCAAGGTTGACCTGACAAAACATGACATATATCCATAGGTACTATATCACATACAATTTCATCCTTATATCTACAAATCTAAAAATCAACAATACATTGTTCACTTACCTATATCTGATGACCTCCTTGAAACTGAGAAATACTGTAAGGGTTAGGATGCTTTATTCTCTTCAAACTCAGTTTCTCGACCATCTCCAATAACACCAAATTATCTATGCTACTATTGTCCACAACGACTCTACAACACTTTCCACTTGACTTGCAAATAGTTTGAAACACATTGTTCCTCTGGACAAGCTCTTGCTTCTCTTTTTGTGGCTTTAGAAATTATTTCTTCATCATAAAACATTCTCCTAGCTTCTAAGACATTCTGCCCAATACTCTCCTACATACTCACAAAACCAACTCTCTGCAACCTGCACACACTTAAAGGTACACATCAATTCAGAAAACCCTTTCCAGTTACAAGTCTCCTCCTCACAACAAGATCACTCTCACAACTGACTCTCTCTTATGGCTTCAATGTCTTCTCTTAGCTCTCAATTGCTTAGTACTCCTCCCACACCTACAACAATTCTCTTTAGCTCCTCAAACAACACATCCACTTCACTCTCCAGTTGTAAGTCCTAATGTAGACTGCCTCATGTTTGATGCTCTATCTACACACTAAAGACCATGGCTCTAATACCACTTGGTGTAGTCATGACCGAGAAACCTTATCAGGCAACCCAATCACGTAGTTTAACAACAAAAACATAAACTCATAAACAAATTTGAAACTATTTTATTAAAATTCACAACACCAGCAATTACAAACTTATTGGCCTTATAGGCCTCAGCCTCAAGCTTTACAATGCAATTCCCAATCAGTTATGTGCTTACAACATCAAATCACCTCTCAATGAAACATATATCACCCCAATCTACCATCATCCCACTTCCTTTATGTGGGGAACAACTGCACTCCTCTATTATTCAAGGAATCCTCCCCTCCTCTATGAGGAAAAAAAATCCTACCTCAATTTAGACTAGAAGAAAATATTTATACTCTCTAGGAAAAAGGAATTTGAATCGTCTTTAATCAGTTAAGAAACTGAATAGTCATTGTATTTCCAATGGCCATAACAGGAATTGAACCATCAATTAGTTGAGCAATTACAGAATTGAATCATCACCGCAAAACATCCTCATTAGTATATGATTGTCACCTTTGTGTGTATTCAGTGATATATATTCAGCTTTATGACTGTTCATTGGCAAAAATGCCCTTGCCACAACCATTGTGTTCTTTATTGGCGTTCCTTCAAGTTTGAAACTCCAACATTCTACGCCACACCAATAGAAGAGGTTATCGACAAAAATGGTCTGTTGTGAACTTACGAGTTTACCATTACAATCTATTGGTTAATTTATTAGTTTGCCAATACCAGGCCTTAAGCTATCAAGCTCCTTTATCGGTAAAACATACCTTTCTCAAACCATTATCAACATATCAGAAAATGATAAAATCCACGAACTAGTTCGCAAACAAGAAAGTTTGCCGATACAAAATCTTAGGCCATTTAGCCCTTTTATCGGCAAAACTTACCTTCCATGAACTCTTTGTCGACTTAGCGGCAACTTTAGGAAACCGCAAACTACCAAGACTTAAAACTTTTTCTTTGATTAGCAATTTCTTCTCTCCATGAACTAAGGAAATTTGACTTCACCTTGAAAGCCTTATCGGCGAAATGAACCCTCAACGAACCTAAGGGTTCACGAACTAGTAGCTTTGCCGACTAGGTTTGAAATCTCACAACTTTGTTGATAATAAAAGACTTCATCCAAATCTTGCTAACTAAAGGATCAAAAACTTTGAGATCCAACCCTTAGGATTTATCGGTGAAGTGAGTCGTCGGTGAACCTATGGGTTTGTGAACTAGAAATTTTGCTAACTAATTCTGCAATCTTGCAACTTCGCTGACAACAAAGATACTTCACTCAAATTCACTAAAGTTACAAATGGCTAATTGAAGAAGACTTAGTAAAAATAAAAGTTCCCTTGAAGGCTTTGTTAAAGAAATCGCCTATCAGCAAACTATCAAATTGGTGAACTGCCGAGTCGGAGAACTGAGCAATTTGCAAACTGGGAAAATCATCGACTAGCTATAACTTAGCCAAATTTCACCAAATTAAAATAGGGGATACCCAGTTGGCTCTTCTACATGATGATGATCTTCACTTGCCCAATTTGAGACTAAAAATCTTCCTGAAGCAAACTACCCTAAACCAACATAGAAGAAAACAAAACACAACAAACTAAACTAAACTGAAACTGAAACTGAAAACCTAAAATATTTTTGGTTGATGTTGATTGCTCGTGGACCTGAATGCTCCTACATCACAACCTCTTTATGAGGATTTTGTATTACGGTTGTGTTGTAGTAGAGAGTAGAGACTGGAAAAATATGCATTGTTGGATTGAAGACAGAAGAGGAGATTGATAGGGTTGTATTGTAAACTCTATTGAAGTTAATACAGACTAGTGCATCTCTTCTTGTGTGGAGTTTTTTTCTCGAAAGGGTTTCTCCACATAAACATTGTGTTATGTGTTTGATCTTCTATTCTATTATTTCTTTGTGTTGATTTCATACTATCTCCATTTTGGTTTTGCATAGTTAAATATCTATATTACAGTTGTAATTAGATTTTCACTGATAGTTGTTTACCTTCATTTCTAAAAAATATCACCACCACACCTGATTCTTTATGTCAAACCAAGTTACCTTTTCCAAGACCAAGTTAAACCTACTAGATCTAAGCTTGTGTTTAGACCTCTTAGGGTTAAAGTATTGCACCTCACCATAGAAATAAAAGTGATAATGTGGGGGAGGATGGTCTTTTGCTACCTGAGTTGCATGAGTGATAGTTGCTTGATGTCTATTTTTTTTCCTATGATTTATTGGGACTAGTTTTGAAAATTAGGAACATTCTCTATAAGATTGCAAAGGGCATTTTCATTTACCTATTTTGTGGTGGCCAACTTAGAGGAGCTTATAGGTTACTTTATCTATGCATAATCCATGTGAAGCACATGCTCCTTTTGAGTCCTTCACTCTCTCATCATGTGAGATGAAAAAGAGTTGGAAGAAGCAAATCTTCCTCTAGAAGCCATGGATTCCAAGGTAGCTAGTTGGTCGGCGTTGCAAGAAAAAAGGGGTTTCCTAGGAAGGGTATTAGAAACAAATTAAGGCATGATGCCTTAGAGATTTTAAAAAGAAACATCTATAAAAGAAGATAAGTAGTAGCTTTATAAGGTCAAGGCATAGCAATCCAGGGTTTTCATAATTGGAAACACTTTGAGGAAAGGATACATGTAGTAGTTGTTTCCAAAAATAAAAAAGGTGATGAAAGTAAAGGGATTGAGTTGGGGGTGACACATGGATTCATGCAATTAAGCATGTCATGAAACTAAGGTAGCATCATGTATGAAGTGACTGTATGAAATGATAGTGCATGAGAAAGAGAGATTCTATGATTACTCATTAATGATTTAGGTTTCTTATGAATAAATCTTTCTTGTGGGTAGGGTTTTGCAAATAATCACTTTATGAATTGCATTAAATGACTAGATATATGCATGGAAAATGAGTTTGAGAGGTAGTGTGAAACTTCCAATGTCATATAGACACTAGAAGGGATCATAACAAGCTAATAGGGCAACAAACCCGCTAGGATGGCAACATGCACAAGGGAAACTCCATGCATAAGAAAAAAAATGGGGGAGAAAATACAGACAAAAAGGGAACAAGAGAACACAAATAAACCTTGTAATACAAAACAAATGAAAGGCAACCTTCATAGGAATATGAGTGTTAGGATTCTAGGTGACATTCACCTTGTAATTCTAAGGTCTTGATTTAATCGTAGATGGTAAATAATATATGTACTTAAAGGAACATTGAGAGAGTGAAAATAGATGTCCCTATGTGTGTGGGGATAATTATTTATTAATATTTTATTATCCTACATGTATTTTTTAATGGCATTAATAACAAGAGTTACAAAAGAAATCAAACAGGAGTTATGGAACATCTTTCTCATCATGGGCTATGACAAGGCATTCATTTGCCCATGTGGATCACCTAGAATTAGGAAAGTGGGCGTAATGAGAGAATTTGAGTGTTATGAGATTTATGACACATAAGTGGTGTAAGAGGAGTTACATTCTATTCTAAGAGGTTGACTAAGTGGAGTGGGTGTTGAATTTTTGCATGGAGGATATAGGCACCTAGTTTTGGGCCTATGGTATTTACCCCTTTTTTTGTAAACCATTTATTGTTTGTTGTTAAATTTATTATTCTATATATTGGATCCTTGGGATAGTGGTATGCATGATTATTATAGGTACATAAGTGCTACCAAAATGTTGCAGGATTGAAGAGAGAAGTTTGTTGTATCCATGTCATTATTGATTAAAGATTAATATAGGCTTGTTCTCTCTTTGATGGTGGAGTTTTTTCCTAAAAGATTTTCTCCATGTAGATGTGTTCTTATTTGTTGTTCTATCATGGTTTGATAATTTCTATTTTCTGATTTAGTCTTCTACATTATAGCTTAATGGGTAATCTAATGTTGCATTATTAAAAATTAGATTTGCATACTTTTTGGAGAATTAACATTTGTATTAGTTTACCTTATTTTTTAACAACATTTGACATCAGAGCCTTGGTTTTATTGAGAATGGGATGCCTTTCTTTAAGTGTTGAAGGTTTTTTGGCTATAGTGGGAGTTCTTTGTTTGAGTGGTTTTGAATATTTGTGATTGGAAACCATGGCTTTTACCTCTTGTTCAAAGATTAAGAAGTTCAATAGAACTAGTTACGAGTTATGGAAGCTTAAGATGGAGGATCTCCTTGAAGAGGGAGATCAGTGGAACCATTTGCTTATGTCTTGCAGATTATGTCCTATTAAATGTTTCTAAGGAGGCCATTACATATTCTCTATGGAAGAGGATTGGCGGGATCTACCAAACTAAGGGTCTAGTAAATAAACTTTATTTGAAGAGGAAATTATATTCTTTGAAAATGAAGGATCGGGACTTTGTTGTAGAATATTTTAATTCCTTTAATTTTATTTTGGGTCAGCTAGGATCCGTTGATGTTAAGATAGATGACAAAGATGAGTGTATATTATCACTTAACTCTTTGCCTAAATCATGGGAAAATATAATCCTTTCTCTAAGTAGTCAAATGACAAATTCCAAGTTAGACACCATTGTTGTTGTTGTTGTTTTATTTGTAGAGGAAATAAAAAATAAAACCATGGAAGAGAGACAAAAGGATGCATTACATGTTTAGGGAAGTCCCAAGGATAAAGGAGGGTCAAAAGGGGATCAAAAAATTCTATAGAGAGATCTAGGTCTTGAGGACATTATAAAACCCCAAGAAAGAGCATAGTGGAGTATTGAAATTATGGTAAATGTGGGCATGTGAAGAAGTGTAGAAGTAAGAATACCTATTACTCCACAGAAAAATCCTTTAATGAAAGTGATGAAGCCTTGTTAATTTTTTTAATTTAATACTATTTCTAATGAATCATGGTTGATTGACTCAGGTTGTTCATATCATATGACTCCCCACAAGAAATGCTTCTCTTCCTACCATGCATATGATGGAGGAGAAATGTATCTAGGTGACAATAGTTTGCAACATATTATTAGTAATGGGAGGTACATTTGTGTTTTGATGATGAGGTTGAAAACCCCTACTAGTGTTTTACATATTCTTGGTCTTGCTAGAAATTTAATTTTTGTTTCCAAGTTGAATGAATGAGGGATACATGTGACATTTGATAAGTTTGGTTATAGGTTGGTGAGAGGGAGTTTGGTGGTTGCTAGAGGATCTTGTGTTTGGACTTTGTTTAGGTTAAATGCCTCTACTTATAACGAGTTGCCAATATAACTGGAATTGAAAATACATGTGTGTTGTGGCATCAACATTTGGGCCACATTGGTGAAAATGCATAAAAACCCTCATTAATAAAAATATGGTTGATGGTTTTTCTACTTAATATGATGAGTAATTTGGTTTATATTAACATTGTGTTTGCCAAATAGAATAGAGCATCTTTTTCTTAAGGCAGTTACAAAGCTAAGAGATTATTAGAGATTATTCATTCATATGTGTTTGGTCTAGTGGATGTTAAATCTATGGGAAAATCTTGTTATGTCATTGCATTCATTAATGATTTCTCAAGATACACCTGGGTTTATTTTATGGATTCTAAATCTAAATTTTTCACTAAGTTTAAGGAATTTAAATCCTTGGTTGAAAAGCAAATAGATTATAAATAAGGGTGTTGAGATTTGACAATCGGGGTGAATATTGTTCTAAGGAATTTGATAAGTTATGTAAGACTATACGTATTGTTTAGCAGAAGACTACACCATACACACCTTAGTAGAATGTGGTGGCAAAGAGAATAAACTAAAACTTGCTAGAAAGAGCTAGAAGTGTGCTAAGTGGTGTGCAGATCGATGCTTTTGGTTAGAGGGTTGTAAGTACTACTTGTTACTTGATTAATAGATATCCTTGTTTAATTCTTGTTGATAAAACTTCTTATGAATTGTGGATAGGTAAGAAACCTTTTGTTTCACATTTACAAGTATTTGTTTGTGAGGCTTATGTTCATTTTCTTAAAGAAATGTGATCTAAACTAGATCCAAATTCTTAGAAATGTATCATTATAGGTTATGGTGAGAATATATAAGGTTAAAGATTTACAATCCACTAACCTAGAAAATGATGTATTCTAGATATATGATTTTTATGGAGTTTAGAGCATTTTTAGATCGTTTATGTCCAAAGGAAAATGAAGGAAAGACAAATACCAAGGTCAAAAAGTAGAAAGATGTGTATACACCTAAATTTTATTTGTCATCACTCTTGACATTCTATCGACACCATCCCAATTAAACCTATTTTATTAAAACATTTTCATCATTAATTAATTAAATAATTATATTATTTAATTAATTCAATCCATTATTTAATCAACTTATTATTTATTAATTAATTAATTATATTATCACCGATGATGGCATGGTTCGGTGGTTAAGTCGCTCAGGATGTAGTGGCGGCCACCAGAGTTCAAACCCCCGCTGGGCCAACAAGCTCGCAAGGCTTTACACCTTCGATCGGCCAATGAGCTCACGGGTTTGAAGTGTTCTTCCTAGGGGATGAGGTCCCCC
Source organism: Cunninghamia lanceolata (assembly GCA_027924645.1). Taxonomy (NCBI): domain Eukaryota; kingdom Viridiplantae; phylum Streptophyta; class Pinopsida; order Cupressales; family Cupressaceae; genus Cunninghamia; species Cunninghamia lanceolata. Next base: position 3,375,928 of record BSBN01001254.1, read on the forward strand.
AGTTGTGGCCTCACCGATTCATTGCTCCAGGCAAAAGCATTCGCGTGGAGCCGGAGGGCGTGTCGCACCAGTGTCGCCGATCACGTTAAAAAGTTTACCAGGCGCATTTTAAAAAAAATTAATTAATTATATTATTTAATTAGTCTAAATTACACCTCGCATCTAATTAAATAATTTTATTTTTAATTAGTTCCATTTGCACCTCACATAGCTAATTAATTAAATAATATTTTATTATTTAATTAATCTATTTTCCCTTCACTATTTCCAAAAATAAATGACCAACTTGTTGGCACCTGCAAAAATTTCATTCCCATTGTGCCCATTTTGCCCTCAAAATCCAAAAAAAAAATCATGTACAAATTCCTTAGCTAATGCCACCATTGAATAGGGAATTGAATTTTGAGAAACTTTGCCTTTTGAACCACCTCAAAATTATTTAATATGAAGAAGTTATGCTTCTTCAAAGTCTGGTTCTTGTGTTTTTTGCCTTAGTAGAAATTGGTATTTCCCTTAGAATATTTTTCATGTTTTTGCCTTTATTGGCAAATCGGGCTTCTTCCGAACGTCATAAAATTTTCAATAGTTTAGCTTTTAGCCAATTTACCAATAAGGCAATGGAGAGCAAAGGGGAAATACTTTAGCAAATGGATAAAGACCAAGGAAAATGGCTATTGACAAAAATGAAAAGTTTGAAACCCTGAAGGTTCGTCGATAGGTAGTTCACCTGACGGCAGATTCACTGACAAAGGCTAGGGAAATGACTAAGGCAGAAGGATGGTTTGGCAAAGAGCAAATTTGCAGACAAGGCAAATTGAGACAAAATTCGGCTAAGGCATGAAAAGGAGAAATGGTGCCTTATCGAGGAATCGGCTGAGGCTCGAACCAACGAACTAGTTAGGAATTTCGGCAGTTCACCGATAGGCCTTTTTGCTGAGAAGGCAAGTTGAAAATTCAAAGTTCAGCAGGTGGCATTTTTCTCGATAAAACGATAAAATGCTTGGTTTGTGAAAACAAGTTTTTGTCGATAAGGAAGATAGTTTGACAAAAGGCTCTTTTGTCAGTAAAGGAGAAATACTGCCATAGCCATTGGTTCTAAAATGTGCCAATTTGCCGATACAAAGAAAAAAGACTAAGGCATAGAGATTATCAAAAAACTAGGTAAAGACCAAACTTTTCAAAAGTTTGCATTTTCTATATTTTGCTGATAAGGCGATAGGTCAGAGCTACAAAGGGTAAAAGTCAAAGTTTGGCAAAAGGCAACTTTGCTGATATGTGCAAACATGGCAGAAAGGTTCTAAAAAGTTTATTTTTGTCGATAAAGGAAAAATGGTTCAGGTTTGGCAAATTGTAAGATTGTCGATAGGAGTGATAAGGAGGGAAAATGAAGGTTCAGCAATAGGCAACTTTGCCAATATGAACAAAAAGGCGCTACAGCAAATAGTTTTGAAAAGTTTAATTTGCTGATAGGGGGCAAAAGGTAGGCAAATATGAAGGCGAAAAGATAGAGCGTGGCAAAATAAAGATTTGCCAATCGATAAAGGGAAGACGAAGGCGGCAAGCTAAAAGAAGAAAGTTGCTGATAAGAGCAAAGAAAGAAGGCAATAGAAAAAGTTCGAAGAAGTTGATCTTTTTTTACTAAGATAGAAAGAGTTCCAGAAATTGAAGATTTGCAAATAGGGCATAATGAAAGACCAAAAGAGGATAATGCCAAATAGAAAATATAGAGACAGAAGAAGATTGGCAGATAGGGAGGAAAATGCAGAAAGGTATAGTCAGTAGTCAGATGGCCCAAAATAGAAAAATTGGAGAACACATTTAAAGTGTTGTAAAAGCTTTAAAGGCTGATTTGTACTCAGAATTTAATGAGCTTGCAGAATAGTGTTATGCAGGTGAGTGGCGCAGTGAAATTCTTCAATGCACAGAGGACATATCAAATATGTCAGAGATTGCAAGTGTTAGGAAATGAATTGGAACCTTCATTATTGCCCCAAGTACACAAAGCATGTGAAAAGTCTTCTTTCTGATATTTTCAAAGGCAACAGAGTATGGGTTTGCAATCCCAATGTGAAAATCTTCTAACATATCCAGGCTTGAATTTAATACAACATGGTGCATACTCATTAACTGAGTGTTGCGCTGGGAATGAGTGCAATCAATTGCTATTTATGCAGGGTTGTTTAATTTGTGTTAGGGGTTGGTCATTTTGGCATTTTCTCAGTAGGATTGTGAGCTATAGGAGGCAGATTAATAAAGGATATTGTGCAGGCTATGTTTATACATAAATGTATGTAATCCAATTCAGATCTTTGTATCATATTATTATTTTTCTCCACTACCTGTAGGTGTTTTTCTTATTAAATTGTAATTGCAGTTCCAGTTTGCTTTTACCACATTTCATGGTGTGATTGTAAGTTCTAATTTGATGAATGTGACAGTTCTTAATTCATTCCCAAGCTTTGTGAATGGTAATTTTAGTATTGCATAGGGAAAAACATGGTATGGTGTGTGATTCTTAAGTATTTTCAGTAATCTAGTAGTGATTTCTTTGCATTTTATATGTCAAGTAGGTAGTTATACACTTTTATATGATTATTTTCCTCTTTTTACATTAGACTCTGCAGCCCAATGGATAGGCACCAGTCTGAATAGCCTTAGATCATCCATCTTCAAAACAAAAATTATATATCTTATTTTTAGAAGTAGAAGTAGTCTTCACGCATCCTCATTGTATAAGATTGCACTTATCAGCTATATAGGGGTCATACAACAACCAACTTTTCTTAGTTTAGTGACAAATTTGGGGCTAAGAGGGTAACCTAGGTTTGGTTTTTCTATTTTTCAGTTGTTCATCTGGTTTGATTTTAATACCTACTTAGGTATAAAACCCCTTGGAATATCCCTCCAAAATTTAAGCTGAGCTCAAAGAGCAGAGGAGTTTATCCACTCCTATAGTTGGCCAAAATCATCTAGAACTTGTTGACAAACCTCTTCCTTTCACCCTGACGACAATCCCCGGACTAGGTGATTTAGGAAAGTTCTAGAGTTTTGTGTTGTTATTTTGGGAACCAACATTTTGGAACCGTTACCGGGGAGTATATATTTATAAAATTTTGAAGACCTTTGCAACACAGCTTTGGTAACAGTGAGTTTGCAGTGGCGCAATTTGTTGTTGTGGGTAAGTTGGCAGCCTGTCAACTTATGCCAACATTTTGGCATCATTACCAAGGAAGAGTAAAGTGCTGGGTTATGAAGAAATTGAAGACTCAGCTGGTGAGCGGAGCCCTGAATCAATTTTAGCCTTGAAGATTGTCACTTCAAGGAATTCCTCTTTAAAAGAGGAGGTGACTCTATTGTCAAGGACTAAAGTTTGTTCACTACTATTATGATTGTGTTGTTGGTGGTTCAAATGCCTCAAGTTTATGAGCAGCAGCTGGAAAATCAAGGTACACATAGTTTCTTTTTATAACCATTTTAGACTTCCTCCAAAATACAAAAGCATTTATTCTATTATATCTTGTTCTGCCTTACATGGTAAAATTTTTAGTCATGGCCTCTTGGTAGGCCAGTGGCCCTAGGATAGATCCTTCTTGTGCGTCATCCTATGTCAAGCATACCCTGGCTATTATGAAGATGAAGATGCTTATGATTCTTATGATGATGCTTCATCTTATTACTCAGATTGCCCTACATCTTGTATTCCTTTTTCTCAATTTCAAGCACCCCTGCATAGTCAAAATGATTCATCTAGACTACAGTATGAAGTTGATAAAAATAAACAGCTATTAGAGTCATTGTTACAGCAAGAAAAAGAATTAGAAAATCAAATCATGCTATGTCAGTCTAGGGCACAATCCAGTTCCCTTCTTGATTTTGTCAATGGCTCACTTTTTCAACCCCCTCCCATTGCTAATGATACCACATACAAACAGCTAGACCTTTCATGGGTCAATTATGAGAAGCAGTCCATGCCCAATAAGATCTATTGTCAGATTCCTTTATTTGATGGGTGTGAAGGTTATGATGGGAAGGCACATGTTCTTGCATTTTCATATTTCATGGACAGGTTCCAATTTGAGGATCAGGATATGTGGATGAGGTTCTTTGTCAGATCCCTTGGTGATGTGGCAAGAAAGTGGCTGGTTGGTGTCCCTGACCAACATTTTGCTTCTTGGGATCATTTGGTGGATGCGTTTGAGGAGTTTGCAAGTAGTTTGGACCCTTTTCTTCTTGTCCAAGAACTTGAAAATATCAGAAGCCATGAGGGTGAATCCACCATGGATTTTATCCATTGGTTTGTTGTTACACTATCTAGAATTCCAAATGCTTTCAAACCTTCTACTCCGGCTTGCATTAATTTGTTTTTTTAGTCTTATGAAGTTGGATTGAGTTTAGTATAGGAAGATTTGAAGCTGATTAGTTTGCAACAGGCTTACCTTGCTCTTGATGCCTTGGTTAAAATGAGAAATGAATATGTTGTTGTTCTATTATCCCCCAATGTGAATATTGTGAATGGTGAGCATGTGGATGGAAACAACACTGCAGATCAGGTTGAATGTGTTGTTAGAAAAATGAACCCATGCGATGCAGCATCGTATAACAATTGTGTTAAAAGTGAAGATAGTGTAGCAACTTATCTTCAATTGGATGCATCATCCCTCGTCAATGATGATGTTGTCACTCTGGCTTGTGATCCACAACCTGAAAGAAAGGATGATTGTAATGGATCTACACCCAATTATAACTGATCTACGACAAGTGAACATGTAGATGTTTGGTTTCAGTCTAAGGACTTTGTTGTGGGTTATGATGCTGGTGAGTGTGATTTTGGGTAGGTGCAGTCTGACATTGAAGACATAAGAACTGAGGAGTTTGACATGTTGCCTCTCTTGATGATGCAAAGGGTGAGTGCTACATGTGCACTTCTTTGCATCTAGATGTGCGAATTCATGGGAGTGATGGAAATGATGAATTGTTGTTCAGTGAGCTCCCAGTTTTTTTCTATGATGACAATGATGAGATTGATGGCACTGAGGATGTTTATGTGGATGATGAGGTGTCGTGCTTCAAGTGACACTTCTTGTGCCTTTACTGATGATTTGTGCACTGATTGGTTCTAGTTAGTTGATCACATAACTATTGATATAAGTAGAAGTAATCTCCATGATGACTATTTTGTTGTTGATCTAGTTATGCAGACAACAGGTAGAATTCCTTGTGGTGGTGTGGAGGAGGATAGTTTGGTACATGTGTGCAGTGGCAACTATGATACAGTGAGTTGCCCAGTTGAGATTGAAACAGAGAGTTTGTCGGATGGATGCAGTCCATCATTTGAAAGACCTCATTATGATTCTTATGCTGATGATGATGAAGATATGGATCAGGTTTGTGGTCCAAATGTGGAACAAGACATCAATATGTGTAAATTTGGTGTATACTGGTAGCCTATTATCCAAGAGTTTGACATTTCTAACTATGAAAGTTTCCTTTGTAATGAAGGTCAGGTGTCTACTGTTGTGAATAATGATTTTGTGCTTGAATTTGAATCTTTTATTTGGGCCCAGTATACACATAATGATGACATTGAGCAGCAATATGAGTGCCAAGTTGAAGATTTGCATGTTGCAACCCAGCTTGAGGATATGATAGAGCTAGAGTCTTTCTAGTTAGATCTACAAGGTGAAGTTCCTTCTTTTGTGGATCAAAGTGCAATCAGGCACAGTTTGTTTTGCCATGTGAATTGGAGGTATTTTCTTTTTCCCTCAATTTGCATGAAGAGGTCAGCAAGTATAATAGCATGGCACATGTTAATGGAGGCTTGCCTTCATTTCTCTCTTTTGTTGCTGACCTAAATTTTAGTTTTGTACCACTGTCTACCTAGAACAAGTATAATATGGATGTGAATGGGTTAGGTACCTATCTTTTATGGCTGCCATGTTGTAACAATTTCATTAATAAAGTTGACCATGGTTCCACAAGCATTTGTTGCAGATTTGTACATGTCGAGGGTAGTTTTCTTTTGTTGCAGCTACGTAAAGAATGCAAGTTTGGTTTGAGGGAGATTGGCTCCTTCATTCAGCTTGTATTTGATAGGGGCAGGTAGTTACAATACTTTTGTGTAAGTTTGGCTTACAGTGATCTAAAATTTTGATATAGTCTTTGATTGTATGTTTTCTTGTATATATGTTTGTAAATATGTTTTTGGTGTTCCCTTGTTTGTTTTTGCTTTTGGTCTGGCCGGAGATCTGAATTCTTGTTGTGACACTACTTTTCACACATCCTCAACTAGAGCTAGTGTTGGCACCTACAAAATTTCATTCCCATTGTGCCTATTTTACCCCCAAAATCCAAAAAAAATCATGTGCAAATTCCTTAGCTAATGTCACCATTGAATAGAGAATTAAATTCTTAGCAACTTTGCCTTTTGAACCACCTCAAAATTCTTTAATATGATGAAGTTATGCTTCTTCAAAGTCTAGTTCTTGTGCAGTAGAAATTGGTCTTTCCCTTAGAATATTTTTCGTGTTTTTGCCTTTATTAGTGTAGTTAGGGTAAAATTGCAAATCAGGGCAAATGAATAAACAACAATGATAAAAACCCTAGCAATGCACAATGAAGCACAAGACAACATGAAAATCAAAATAACAAATATGAATGCAAACCGATCTCCATGCTATGCTTGATTTATCTCCATTGCTCTTCTCCACCTCGCATGAGCATGCAAGATTTTGAAGGATTATTGTTGGAAGAATGTTGGGTGCTCACTTCTGCAGCATAAAATTGATAAGGATGCAAAGGCTCTAATAATATTTCAACAGCATGTGGATACTTGAGGATCAATGCATGCTAATGGCTTATGAGGGGGTTGATTTATAAAAAAAACTTAATTCAAATGGATGGCTAGGATCAATTAGGGCTTTAGGTGAAATGGATGGATAGGATTAAGTTAGGTTTCCTTACACATCAAGAAATTGTAGTCATGTGACATGTGGCAAGGGAAGATAAGGCTTAGGTGTGCTTGTGTAGATGAATACTAAAATTAGGTCCCATTAGTTGTGCATGTGAAAGATAAAAGTTGTACTACAACACATGATTGACTGGACAAGTGTTGGAATGTGATAAAAGATGAGTGTTTAATTCAAATAAAATATTTGAATTAGTTGGGATATGAGTTGGAAATTTATTTAATTAATTGGGTAGATGAATAGGATGGGATAAAATATGATGTAGAAATTAATTAATAAATTGGGTAGATGAATAAGATGGGATAAGATATGGTGTAGAAATTAATTAAATAAATAAAATTTATTTAATTAATTGGGATGTGGATAGGATATGATTGGGATATGATGTAGAAATTAATTAAATAAATAAAATTTATTTAATTAATTGGCTTAATGGATAAATGAGATGGGATTAGGACAAAATGGCTTATGATGTCTAGGATAATGTTTTAACAAGGTGTTGCAAGACACACAAATTTGGGACAAATTTAGGTGTCTACATTTTGCTCCTCTTTGAGATGATGTTCAAGATGATGAGCTTTGTGTCGAGTAACATCATTTCAAAGAAGTCAAGATATGGATAGAGGAAAAGGATGGTGATGATAATGATGATGTAAGGATATGATGAGGATGATGATGATGATGGAAAGATAGGATGAGGATGGAGAGATAGGATGATGATGCCTCCTCGAGAGGCTAGGCGGGTTGGACAAACACGAGTAGGCTCTCGAAAAGAAATGGCTTAGCTGCAAAAGAAAGATAAGGGGATAGATAGAAGAAATAGAGATGCCTTATGCTGCAATGAAAGTGAGCAACCATGATGTTTGATAGAGCACTAGACATTATGCACCAAGGTATAAGGAACCAAGGTGACAATGTGTCTTGTGCCCCAGCATAATACAACCTTGTCTGGATACAAGATATGAATATTAGCTGGAAATGATAAGGATTTGATACAAATGCAAGATAAAATGATAACACACACAAGCAAGCATGCACAAATGATTCAAAAACAAACAAGGTATTGCCCTTGTCAAGCTGTAAACCAATGATTAATTGTTTGTTGTTGATGATAGTTGAGAGTGTTGTCATTGCGGGGAAAGCTATATCCCTAGATCAACACAAGGTTGTTTACTGAGTTGGTTAGCTAATTGATTGATTTGGCTTACAACAAGGCTACGATCAAGACCATTGATGTTGTTTGTATAACTTGGCTTGATTGATTAACTTGATTGGTATGGATTAAGGATGGGCTTGCATTTTGATCATTGCTTGGAATGGTTGGAAGATGATGAAATGCTGATTAGATTGATTTGATGAAGGATGGATGATTTGTGGTAGATTGAGCTGCTTTTGATTTGCTGAAGTGATTGGATTTGTTTTGATGGCTAACTTGATGTGCTTTGGTTTTGATGATTGGATTGTTTTGAATGATGATAGTGATGGTGTGATGATTAGAGTGTCGATTCAATCTAAGCATAAGCAAGTGTTCTCAGTGTGCTCAAAGGATGTAAAACAAACAAGGTATTGCCCTTGTCAAGTCATAAACCATGGATTGATTGTTTGATTGATGATGATAGATAGTGTTGTCATTGCGGGGAAAGCTATATCCCTAGATCAACACAAAGATGTGGGAACGCTATATCCCATTAATGATGATTGATGATGATTGATTGGGTTTATGACAAGATTAGGATCAAAAATTTGTTGATTTGATTGGATAATGTTCCTTGATTGATTAACTTGCTTGATATGGATTAGTGTGACTTGGATTTAAGATCATTGCTTAGATTGATTTGATTGATATGATTGTAAGAAGTGATTGATTGAAATGGATGAATGAATGTTATTGATAAGAAGAATTGATGATGATGATGATTTGATTTTGATTGAATGTTGATGGAGTGGATTGTGTTGGATTGATGATGATTGGTTTTATTGCTTAGATTTTTCGTTGGATATTTTTTTTTAGATTTTTTAGAATATTTTTATTTATTTTTTTCATGTTTTTTGGGATATTTGATTTTTTTGGATGTTTTTTTTTGGTGTGTTTTTGAATGTTTTGGGATGTCAATGGATTTACAATTTGGGTAGCCTTTGTGCTAGATACCAATGACAAGGGAGAAAACCAAGTCTAGGTGCAAAGGATGGATAAAAGGATGGATGATAGTAAATGGGATGGAAGGTTCATGATATATGGGTGGATAAAGGGATAGGCCATAACAGATGGATGTATGCATGCCTCATGATAAACAGATAGGTAGGCTATAGTGGAAAGCTCATGATAAACAGATGGGGATAAGCTATAACATGAAAAGCTTGTGATAAGGATATGCCATAGTGGATGGATCATAAGGGAGCTAGGATGTGATCTTCAAAAGCTATGTCGCATAGGAAGAATGACTTGCCCCATTCTATGTGGTAATGCTTAGGATTTTTACATGACCAAGGGATGACATGCTTGGATTTTACATGACAAGGCTTATGATAGGTGGATAATGATAAGATGGATTGATTAGAAAGGTATGAGGTATACCAAGAGATATCCGAAGCATATTTCAACATTTTTCCCCTATGTCTTCATCAAGATCAAAAGGAAGAAGGATTGATAAATGGGTTCAATAGGATAGGCATGTTTATGTAATGGCTAAGGATGGTAGGATGGAGAATGATACAATGGGATATATAGTTTGGAAATAGATAGGTTGGATGAGACAGTGTGCCCCCAAGTAAGTGACATAGAAGATCAACCTACACATGACGCCTATTTGCCAGGTTTTCATCATGGTACTTATCCAAGGCACCTGTTTACCAGGTTTTCACCATTGGACGAAGGGATTTCTCTTTACTTTTTAAAATTTTTTTTTTTATTTTTCTTTTTTTGCTTTTAGATGGGTTGACAATTACACATGGCGCCTGTTTGCCAGGTTTTCACCATGGTAATGGATAGGAGGGACTCAAGTGGCTAGTGCTATGAGAGATGATATTGTCCCTTTAGAGATGGATGATGTCTTCGCATGGACCATGTCATTATGCTCATAGATGTTGATAAGGGATTGCATGGATGGGAGATGGATTAGGTAGATAGTGGATTATGATAAGGAATTATGGTAGGGTAGGCTAGTGGCTTATGGTGTGGATTTATGTAGGCTTATGGAATGAAGATGGATGAAAAGTTTATGCCAAAGCATGGACCATAGGGATAGCATGGGGGAGATATGTAGGATAATGGATGGAAGATGGGGAGATGTAGTTATGTGGAGGTGCTGCAGAGTGGAAGGGAATCATGACCAATAGTTGCACACACTGTGTTAAACATTGAAGCTTTTGATGAGATGGTGGTGTAGGAAGCAATGGAGATGTTTGTTTAAGGGATGGTTGATGAAGTGATTTAGGAACCCACATAGATTTAGTATTTTTAGTGCTTTTGTTTTGCTTGTGGGATTTTTGAAGGGAATGGAAGTTTTGGATGGAAGTAGGCTTTTGGATGGATATAGGTGATTGGGATTCTTGAGATGTGGATGAGGATGCCTCATTTGCTTTGCTAGCTATTTGCTTAGGAACCCAAACCATTTTGCTTTTGGGCTTTGCTTTTGGAGGTAAGGATTTAGATGGCTTTTTTGGATTGTGTTGCTTTGGTTCTTTGAATTGATTTTTCATGTTTGTGCCCTAAGACATGAGGGTCCTTAGGAGTTTTAGTTAGATTTTTGGCATTATAGATAAAGGCATCCAAATGTTTCTTTTGGAATCCCATGGGGTGGGTGGAGTGGATGGAATGATTTGAAACTTTATGCTTAAATGATGTGTGCTTTTGTTGGCCATGATTAGGGATGTAAGGATACTTATGAATGATATGTATGTTAGGTGTTGGAAGCAATGGTGGCAAGGTGGATGGAGGAATATTTGGAGTTGGTAAAAGTGGAGGCAAAGTGGATGGCGGAAGGTGTACGGTCACATGCTTTTGACATTTATAAGATGATGGAGATGGAATGGCTACATATGTCTTGGGTAGATGATGGGGGGTACAATGGAAAGTGGTAGGTTTAGGACGCATGAATGGATTACCAACATCTTGGCCTTGTTTGCCTTAGGGTGTGTATCGAAGGCCATATGAGGATGGAGGGATCTTGACATGAATTGGCTCCAAAATACCTTGTTCATAAAGGCCTAGGCCTTTGCCTTGGTAGTTCATGTTTTGGAGGATGCGATTGACTATGGGACTAGATGTGTTTTGAACATTAGACTTGAGCTCATTATTAGATTGAGAAGGTGAAATGGATAAAGGTCGTTGTTGTCTAAAGGAAGAAAACTCATGTATAAGGGTGGTAAGACCAATAGGACATGTTGGTGGACTTGAAGTGGAATCGATGGTGGATGTGGAAGGGGGATTATTAGGATCTTGATTAACATTGTGTTCACTAAGATCCAAGTTATTTGTTTGATCTTTTATGCTTACTTGGGGGACAAGTGTCTCATCATGACAAGAGGATGTTTGCTCATTATAGATAAAATTGTATCATTATGCTTACTTGGAAGTTTTATGCTTAAACGATGTGTGCTTGCATAATCATCGAAATAATCAAAAGATGCGAAGGAAGGATACTGATGTGTTATGCTGCAATGAAGGTGAGCAACCATGATGTTTGATATAGCACTAGACGTTATGCACCAAGGTATAAGGACCAAGGTGAAGGTTGATGCAAGATTTTGAAAGATTATTGTTAGAAGAATGTTGGGTGCTCACTTCTGCAGCATAACATTAAGATGAAGATGCTAGAATGAATGATAGATGAAGGATGCAAAGGCTCTAATGATATTTCAACAGCATGTGGATACTTGAGGATCAATGCATTTTAAAAAATTTGGCAAAATAATGGTACTTGAGGCTCAATGCATTGTTAATGGCTTGTGAGGAGTTTGATTTATAGGATTGGCTTAGTTCAAATGGATGGCTAGGATCAATTAAGGCTTCAGATGAAATGGATGGATAGGATTAAGTTAGGTTTTCTTGCACATCAAGAAATTGTAGTCAATTGACATGTGGCAAAGGAGGATAAGGGTTAGGTGTGCTTGTGTAGATAAATACTAAAATTAGGTCCCATTAGTTGTGCATGTGAAAGATAAAAGTTGTAACACATGATTGACTGGACAAGTGTTGGAATGTGATGAAAGATGAGGACTTAATTCAAATAAAATATTTGAATTAGTTGTGATATGAGTTGGAAATTAATTAAATAAATAATATTTATTTAATTAATTGGATAAATGAATAGGATAGGATTGGGATATGATATGGAAATTAGTTAAATAAATAAATTTATTTATTTAATTAGGTAGATGAATAAGATGGGATAAGATATGATGTAGAAATTAATTAAATAAATAAAATTTATTTAATTAATTGGGATGGGGATAAGATAAATGGGATTATGCATGTGAAATTAATTAAATAAATAAAATTTATTTAATTAATTAGCTAAGTAAGATGAGGATGGGATTGAATGGGATTTTAATTAAATAAATAAAATTTATTTAATTAATTGGCTTAATGGATTAGGGAAATTAGGACAAAATGGTTTATGATGTCTAGGATAATGTTTAACAAGGTGTTGAAGGATATGAACAAAGTTGGGACAAATTTGAGTGTCCATGTCCATGTCCTACAACACCTTGTTAAAACATTATCCTAAACATCATAAACCGTTTTTGTCATAAATCCCACTCTTAATCTTATTTATCCATTAGCCAATTAATTAAATAAATTTTATTTATTTAATTAAAATCTCATTCAATCCCATCCTTATCCCACTTAGCCAATTAATTAAATAAATTTTATTTATTTAATTAATTTCTACATCATATCTTATCTCACCAATTAATTAAATAAATTTTATTTATTTAATTAATTTTCCAACTCATATCCCAACTAATTCAAATATTTTATTTGAATTAAGTCATCACCTTTCATCACATTCCAACACTTGTCCAATCAATCATATGTTACAATTTTTATCTTTCACATGCACAACTAATGGGACCTAATTTTAGTATTTATCTACACAAGCACACCTAAGCCTTATCTTCCCTTCCCACATGTCACATGACTACAATTTCTTGATGTGCAAGGAAACCTAACTTAATCCTATCCATCCATTTCATCTAAAGCCCTAATTGATCCTAGCCATCCATTTGAATTAAGTCTTTCCTATAAATCAACCCCCTCATAAGCCATTAGCATGCATTGATTCTCAAGTATCCACATGCTGTTGAAATATCATTAGAGGCTTTGCATCCTTCATCTATCATTCATTCTGGCATCTTCATCTTAATATTATGCTGTAGAAGTGAGCACCCAACATTCTTCCAACAATAATCCTTCAAAATCTTGCATGCTCATGCGAGGTGGAGAAGAGCAATGGAGATAAATCGAGCATAGCGTGGAGATCGGTTTGCATTTATATTTGTTATTTTGATTTTCATGTTGTCTTGTGCTTCATTGTGCATTGCTAGAGTTTTTATCATTGCTGTTTATTCATTTGCCCTTATTTGCAATTTTACCCTAACTACATTTGGCACGCCCGATGGGACTCACCCTCTTTTTGCAGGTTTATGCACTTTGATTTGTAGGTTGAAGATATTTTATATTGCTGATTTTTTTATTTAGGACCAGATCTGTTGCAGAGAATTTTTTTGTTTTACACAGGGCCTGCAAAAAGGAGATCTTAGATTCGTTGGAAAGAGGACTTCGAGAGCTTTTCGAAAAGTGGTTACATTAAAGATTTGGCTCAGTATTCAAAGAGTTATGACGATTTGAAGTTGACCCTACGATTCTAATTTTTCAAAAAAATTTGACGCGCGACTTTTTGCTAATTTTTTTTAATTTATGAACAGATCTGTTGCAGAGGGTTTTTTGTTTTACATAAATCCTGAAAAAAAGAGATCTTAGATTCGTTGGAAAGAAGACTTCGAGAGCTTTCCGAAAAGTGGTTACATTAAAGATTTGGCTCAGTATTCAAAGAGTTATGACGATTTGAAGTTGACCTTGTGATTCTAATTTTTCAGAAATTTTTGACGCGCGACTTTTTGCTGATTTTTTTATTTATGAACAGATCTGTTGCAGAGGGTTTTTTGTTTTACACAAGTCCTGGAAAAAAGAGATCTTAGATTCGTTGGAAATAGGACTTCGAGAGCTTTCTGAAAAGTGGTTACATTAAAGATTTGGCTCAGTATTCAAAGAGTTACGATGATTTGAAGTTGACCCTGCGATTCTAATTTTTTAGAAATTTTTTACGCGCGACTTTTAAAAAAAAAATCATATCTTCCAATCTAGCTAACCAAATCACATTTTATTTTTTCAGGTGGTTAGAAATATTTAAATCTATTTTTCTATATCATTATTTTTCAAATCTATGGTACAAATAGATTTTTTGTCAAAAAAATAATTATTTTCAAACCCTAGTTTATGATAATAGCTTCTTCTATGCAAGTTTACTTTTTTTTTTTTAAGAATTGGTGACTTGTAAGAGCATCTAAGGAGCTAGAGCAGCATTGGTATCAACATCTACAGTAAATTAGAAAGCGATTGTATCAGGTGCACTCATTCTAATCTTTCATCTCTTAATTTTGTTTGATCACACATTTGGACTTTGGGATTAAAATGAACATTGTTTGCTATCACATATCGAAAGTGGGCATAAAATGAACCATTGTCTTCCAACTCATTTAGATTTGGGTTTAAAAAGAACGAGTGCTTGAATTATCTTCCTCACATTTCAATTTTCTAAAGGGGAAATTAACAACTACGAGTGTGAATCAAGTGACAGCTCACTTGGTTTGCTTTTGTCATACCCTTCTTAGGAGGCCTGCTTGGAGACACACCACTCCAAGGGATGACCTCAATCGAAGCTAAATCGAAAGACACCCTCATTAGGAGTTGAAATCTTGTCACTCTTGGCTAAGCCCCAAAGAATTTTATACCTTTGGGAAGTGAAGGTGAAGGGTGGGTTACCCCTTTCTCCTGGCTGTGTGGCAAGATTTCACTTTCAATTCCATAGTCAACCTTGTGCAATAGATAGCCTAAGACCTAATTGGCTATACCTAATTGACTACACATTAGGCTTGTTGATGTGTCTTCCATGTGTGCTTGCATAATCATCACATTTCATTTTCAAAGTCAACAATTGCTTATGTATTTTGCGTGAGTGATTCATGTGTGTATATGCATAATCATTTGTTTAAACATTGTCAAATTAAGCTATAAACACCAAACACATAAACAATTCATCCTACATTTGATCCACATCACCCAATTTTGTCATTCCATATCATATCCTAATCATACCCAAATCAATTTTATTCTAAACATATCCTAGTCACATCAATACTCATTCCAAATTATCTCCACATCATCATCAACCTAGTCCTACTCAACACTTGTCAAGATGGTCGTAATCATTCAAGGGGGCTATCCCTCTAATTATGAGACAAATCCCAAGCCTAAGGTGATAATTCAAGGGGGCTATCCCTCTAATCATGAGATAAATCCCAAGCCTAAGGTGACAATTCAAGGGGGTTATCCCTCAAATCATGAGACAAATCCCAAGCCTAAGGTGACAATTCAAGGGGGTTATCCTTATAATCACGAGACAAGACCTAAGCCTATAATCACAATTCAAGAAGGCTACCCCTTTAATTCAAACAATGAAATAAAGCCAAATCCCAAGGTCACAATTAGAGGAGCCCCCCTTCCTAATCCAAATCATGAGAAGAAACCAATCACAATTAAAGGTGGCTATCTTCCTAATCCAAATCATGAGAAGAAACCAATCACAATTAAAGGTGGCTATCCTCCTAATCCAAATCATGAAAGTGAACCAAAGCCTAAGATCACAATTAAAGGAGTCTCTCCTCCTAAGACCAAGTTTATACTTCGAGGAGGATATATATTTATTGATGAGGATGAGACAAGTCCAAAACCTAATCCATCCACACATCAAATCAATTCCACATCAACTTATCCCACTTCATACCAATCTAATCCATCCACACATCAAATCAATTCTGCATCAACTTATCCCACTTCATCTCAACCAAATTCATCCACATATCATATCAACCCTTTATCAACCTATCACAACCCTTATCCATATCAATCCATATCACAACAATCATTATCCTATACAACCCCTCCATCATCATCACATCAACACATTCAACTACAACATCAACCAATTCAACAATTCCAACCATCACAACAACTCATTCAACAATTCCAACAACAACAAATCCAAACACAATCTCAACCTCAACAAATTCCACCTCAACCCTATGTGTCACCCACCTCAAGTTCACACCAACCTAATCCATCCACCTATCATGACAATTCCATATCAACCTATGCCACATCAACATATCCACCCACTTTCATACAACAAGTGAACACAAGTCAACCTTGGCAACAAGATCAAATGCCCTCAACTTTGAGTCCACCTCAAGATCTTTTGTCCACATATCCTACCATTACACCTAGCTACCAAGACTATCAATGGCCTCCCCAACGAGCACAAGTGAGCCTAAATCCACCTTTGCAACAAGAAGCACATGCAAGTCTAAGTGATCCCTTGTACATAAATCAAACAAGCCCAAGTTATCCTATGCAACAAGACTTAATTACCTTTCATAAGGGAGATACCAATCTAGAGTGGCCTCCACCATCCAATCCCATGCCAACACATGAGCCAACAAGTCCTATCCCAACACCACCATATGATCCTACCCCTAGTCCATTGGTCCATCAACCTTCTAAACCACCAAGCCCTTCATTACCTTCATCACCATGTCATTCTAATCCTTCACCAAAGGATGCGGTTGAGATAGTTTTACAAAGAATGCTTGAAGCAAAACTCATTGAACTTCCCCCCACCAACCCATGTGAAGAAAGTCCATATGATGAACATGATTATTGTGCATACCATAGGACCAAAGGCCATGATACAAATCAATGCCCAATATTTGTCCCAATTGTTTATAAGGTGTACCTACCTATAATGGGAAAACATGCCACATCATCCCAATCCCATGTGTCACCCCCATCTAGTCCAAATCCTAATCCACCCAATCCAATTAGCCCTCAACCTAATCCTAATCATAAGCCTACAACACCATCTACTATTATCATCCATCCATTATATTGCTCATCCACTCATACACTTGCAAAGGATGTGATCCACTAGCTTCTAGCAAGGAATAAACTACCTCCATGTCAAACACCCATTCATGAGCCTACCAAAGAACTTCTAAAGGTCATGTCCAATCCTATAATCCCATCATGTGGTCCACCTATCCTTGAGCCTATCCAAGAGCCCTCAATTAACATTCTTAGCCCTTCAAGCCCATCATGTGACCTACAAGCCATCAAGCCTATTCAAGAGTCATCATGTTCTCATGTTGTCGACCAAGAGCATATCCAAGATCCTTCCACTTCCATTCAAGCAACCCAAGAGGTATGTCAAAAATTTAATCTTAAGCATGTGGAAACATTAAACCCTAGTCCAACTCAAGATCAAAACACTTTCATGCAACTCATCCATAACATGTATATTTTCCATGATCAAGATGATAGCCATAATGATGAATCTATCCATGAGCCACTTGATCCTATCCATCTCCCAACAACTATTGATGAGCAAGCTATCCAAATTCAACCTATCCATAACATTTACCTTATTTATAATCAAGATGATACCTATGAAGAAGCTATCCATGAGCACCTTGATCCTATCCATAATCTTATATCCGTCCATGAGCAAGATATCCACATTGCTCCTAGTCATCTGCCATCCAGCCCTATCCATAATGAGCAAACATCCACTTGTCATGATGAGACACTTGTCCCCCAAGTAAGCATAAAATATCAAACAAATAGCTTGGATCTTAGCAAACACAATGCTAATCAATATCCTAATGATCCTCCTTCCACATCCACCATTGATTCCACTTCAAATCCACCATCATGTCCTATTGGTCTTACCACCTTCATCCATGAATGTTCTTCCTTAGGACAACAACGACCGTTATCCACTTCACCTTCTCCATCCAATAAAGAACTCAAGTCTAGTGTTCAAAACACATCTAGTCCCATAGTCAATCGCATCCTCGAAAACATGAACCACAAAGACAAAGGCCTAGGCCTTTATGAACAGGGTATTTTGGAGCCAAACCATGTCAAGATTCCTTCATGCTCATATGGCCTTGGATACACACCCCAAGGTAAACAAGGCCAAGATGTTGGTAATCCCTTCATGCATCCTAAACCTACCACTTTCCATCGCACCCCCCATCATCTACCCAAAACATATGTAGCCATTCCATCTCCATCATCCTATAAATGTCAAAAACATGTGACCATACATCTTCCACCATCTACTTTGCCTCCACTTTTACCAACTCCAAATATCCCTCCATCCACCTTGCCACCATTGCTTCCAACACCTAGCATACATATCATTCATAAGTATCCTTACATCCCTAATCATGGCCAACAAAAGTACACATCGTTTAAGCATAAAGCTTCCAATCATTTCATCCACTCGACCCACCCCATGGGATTCAAAAGCAAAAATTTTGATGCCTCTACTTATAAAGTTAAAAATCCTACCAAAAACCCTAAAGGTCTTCATACCTTAGGACATAAAGAATCAAACTCAAAGCAAAGTTCATCTAAACAGGCATCTAAACCCTTACCTCCAAATGCAAAGCCTAAAAACAAAATGGTTTGGGTTCCTAAGCAAACAGCTAGCAAAGCGAATGAGGCATCCTCATACACATCTAAGCAACCATCCAAACCCTTACCTCTAAAAGCAAAGCCCAAAAGTAAAATGGTTTGGGTTCCTAAAGAAAAAACTAGCAAAGCAAATGAGGCATCCTCATCCACATCTCAAGAATCCCAATCACCTATCTCCATCCAAGAGCCTATTTCCACCCAAAACTTTCATTCCCTTCAAAAATCCCACAAGCAAAGCAAAAGCATGAAAAATACTAAATCTATGTGGGTTCCTAAATCACTTCATCAACCATCCCCTAAGCAAACATCTCCATTGCTTCCTACACCACTATCCCATCAAAAGCTTCAATGTTTATCACGGTGTGTGCAACCATTGGTCATGGTTCCCTTCCACTCTACAAGACCTCCACATAACTACATCTCTCCATCTTCCATCCATTATCCTACATATCTCCCCCATGCTATCCCTATGGTCCATGCTTTTGCCTAAGTCCTACATAAATCCACACCATAATCCACTATCCCCATCCATCTATCCTTGCATGAATCTTTCAGAATCCACTATCTACCTAATCTATCTCCCATCCACACAATCCCTTTGCCAATATCTATGAGCACACTTGGCATTGTCCATGCGAAGACATCATCAATCTCTAAAGGGACACTATCAACCTTCATAGCACTAGCCACTTGAGTCCCTCCTATCCATTACCATGGTGAAAACCTGGCAAATAGGCGCCATCTGTAATTGCCAACCCATCTAAAAGCAAAAAAAAACAAAAAAAAAATTAAAAAAGTAAAGAGAAATCCCTTCATCCAATGGTGAAAACCTAGCAAACTGGCGCCTTGGATAAGTACCATGGTGAAAACTGGCAAATAGGCGTCATGTGTAGGTTGATCTTCTATGTCACTTACACTTGGGGGCACATTGTCTCATCCATCTTATCATATCCAACCTATCATTTTCCATCCTATCCTATCCTACCATTACCATACCATCTGATGCAGAGGTAAACGCAACAGAAGCTTACAAATGGGAAGGAGGAGTCATTAACACAACCAGCATGTTAAAATCCTATCGGCTTATCATCATCATCATATTTCTTGCTAACACAGACAGCATCATCATATTTCGAAGGGGCATGAAATATCCTCCTGCTAACTACTGTTCACTTCCTTATCGCCTTTCGCCTTTCGCCTGTCAGCAGCATCATCACATTCGGCAAGCGCAAACATCCTCCTGATGTTCACAGTTCATCTTACCGCCAAACTCTATCTTCATCATCATGATGTTCAGCATCATCTTCATTAGCAGGATATAAAATATCCGGTTCCTCCTATATATCCTGATGACGACAACTTCTAGCACCTTTCCTTCGATGCTTACGTCACCCCGATATCCGACTACTCAAACAACAGCATCAGGATATGACTTATCCGGTCATATTGAAACATCCTGATGATGTTAACCAAACTTTATGCCGATGACTTACGCCGATGCCAAAACGCTTAGCGACAGCAGGATAAACTTGCATAGGGTGATATTCGTAATATCCTGATGACGATGACGTCACTTGCACCCGATGATGATGTCAATGCACCTGATGATGATGTCAACAGGATATAAGACACTTATATCCTCCGCAACATGATAATGAATATCCGGTGATCTTTCTAATATCCTGATGATGACCTTTCCGGTCCTTAGCCAAAAAGTGAACTTTCACTCCTGCATGCGATAGCGATATGCGGACGATGGATACACATGAAAGATGATCTTGACAATGATATATACACTGAGTATATATCCAACCTATATCATCCTGATGCATTCAAAACATACAGTCTTCGTCAGCTTCATAACCCGATCCGGATAGCGATATACTCACAGATGACGATACGATTCACTCCGGCTGGAAAAGCACATGCAGACCCCTGTATTTCCGTCAGCTGCATGCAAACTCACAGAACCGCACAATTTTACAAAGAAAACATGATGATCGGGCCGGATCACCTTCAGATCAAAACTTAACAGTTTATCTTCCTAAACCTAGCACATGAGGATGCTAGGTTGATTCATAGCATGCTACCAATCGATCTCCCACACAATGAAATGCATAAACAGAAAATTAAAATACAACCTAAACTAACATACATGACCATTCCACCGATTCACAGAATCAACCGGTGGAAGGGTTGAAAGAATCCATTAACCTGTAATTAGAACAGAAATCAAAACATAAACAACTGATAAAACCTGATAATGCAATTGATGAGATCTTGTTTAGATGAAACACAAATGTTCTGTTCCTACAACAATGTTTCACAATGTCTGGACTGATCTCTGGATCTCACTCAATCACCAGTACAACATAACATAACTACTACTCTCTCCTTTTTCTCTCTCTAACTGTGTGTTCTCAAACCCTAACTGATCTGAGTTATTTATAGCAATATCCTACGAGTACTACCAACTCGATTCCCGGCGGCTGGGAGCTTCCAAGCGGCTGGGGGAGAAGACAGCTCATACTACCTGATCACGAGCTCTAACTACCTGCACACTCTCCTAGGCTGATCTAATACATATGCATTGGTCCAATGGACCTTATTACATTATGAAGTCAAACATACTAAAAATAGACTAATGTCCTGTCATGCGGACAATGAACCTATATCCTGTCTTGTAGGGGTGCTCCTGCACCACCATCCTATCATCCTTAGCCATTACATAAACATGCCTATCCTACTGAACCCATTTATCCATCCTTCCACCTTTTTGATCTTGATGAAGACATAGGGGAAAAATGTTGAAACATGTTTGGATATTTCTTAATGTACCTTCTTTCCAAACCAAGTCCTATCCATTGACCATTTATCCATCCCATTTAAAGCAATCCATCATGTCATCCCTTGGTCATGAAATTAATCATGTAAAAATCTTAAGCATTACCACCTAGAATGGGGCAAGTTCTTCCTATGCAACATAGCCTTTTGAGATCCCATCCTAGCTCCCATATGATCCATGCACTATGGCGTATCCTTATCACGAGCTTTCCATCTTATAGCTTATCCCCATCCATTTATCATGAGCTTTCCACTATAAGCTACCTATCCGTTTATCATGAGGCACACATCCATCCCTTTTATGGCCTATCCTTTTATCTATCCATCTATCATGATCTTGCCATCACATTTACTATGAGCCCATCCTTTTATCCATCCTTTGCACCTAGACTTGGTTTTCTCCCTTGTCATTGGTATCTAGCACAAAGGCTACCCAAATTGTAAATCCATTGACATCCCAAAATATTCCAAAAACACACAAAAAAATCAAAATATTCTCAAAAATCTAAAAAATCAAATATCCAACAAAAAAAATCCAAACAATAAAACCAATCATCATCCACATCAATCCACTCCATCAACATTCAATCAAAATTAAATCATCATCATCATTCATCAATTCTTCTTATCAATAACATCCATTCATCCATTTCAATCAATCACTTCTTCCAATCATATTAATCAAATCAATCTAAGCAATGATCTTAAACTTCAAGTCACACTAATCCATATCAAGCAAGCCAATCAATCAAGGAATATTATCCAGTCAAATCAACAAGTTTTGATCCTAATCTTGTCATGAGCCAAATCAATCATCATCAATGGGATATAGTGTTCCCACATCCTTGTGTTGATCTAGGGATATAGCTTTCCCCACAATGACAACACTATCTATCATCATCAATCAAACAATC
This sequence comes from Cunninghamia lanceolata, assembly GCA_027924645.1. NCBI lineage: Eukaryota > Viridiplantae > Streptophyta > Pinopsida > Cupressales > Cupressaceae > Cunninghamia > Cunninghamia lanceolata. The sequence goes on from BSBN01001254.1 coordinate 3,398,472, forward strand.
AATCATTGGTTTATGACTTGACAAGGGCAATACCTTGTTTATTTTACATCCTTTGAGCATACTAAGAACACTTGCTTATGCTTATATTGAGTGGACACTCTAATCATCACACGATCACTATCATCCTTCAAAACAATCCAATTATCAAAATAATCAACCCAACAATAGAAAACATCACAACCAAAGCACATCAAGCCAACCATCAAAATAAATCCTATCAAAATCAATCAATCTCAATCCATAACTTGATCAATCTCAATCCATTTTCATCATCTCATCAATAAAACACAAATCAGAACTACATCTCATTTTCATCGTTAAGTGCCTTGATCCCATGGATATAGGGTATGTAGGCAGTCTAGAGTATGAAGGAAGTGCCCAGATTCAGGCACATACAATTTTTCTTCTTTCTCCTCTTATACATCATCAATAAACAACTTCTTCCAATTAATCTATCATTCAATCAATCCATTTATAGCAATCCATCATCATCAAAATCATAGCACATCAATCCAACCATCAAATCAATTCATCAAATCAATCTTCATTCATCAAATCAAATCAACTCAAATCATTCAAAGCAATGATCCAAATGCAAGTCATCATTAAGCTATACCAATCAAGTTAATCAATCAAGCCAAATTATCCAAACGCAATCAATGGTCTTGATTCTAGCCTTGTTGTAAGCCAAATCAATCATCCAATTATCTAACCAACTCAGCAAACAACCTTGTGTTGATCTAGGAATATAGCTTTCCCCACAATGACAACACTCTCAACTATCATCAACAAAACAATCAGCAATTAATCTTTGGTTTACAGCTTGCCAGGGGCAATACCTTGTTTGTTTTTGTATCATTTGTGCATGCTTGCTTGTGTGTGTTATCATTTAATCTTGCATTTGTATCAAATCCTTATCATTTCCAGCTAGTATTCATATCTTGTGTATGTTGGAATAGCTTTTTGCACTATCCTTTGCATCTAAGGTCATATCATACCTTTTGTGCATTAGGACTTCAATGCTCTAAGTTTTCTTCCTCATACGTTAGACAAGGTTATACTACGCTGGGGCACGAGACACAACGTCACCCTAATCCTTATACCTTGGTGCATAACATCTACTGCTATATCAAACATCATGGTTGCTCACCTTCCATTGCAGCATAACACATCCATCATTTCTTCTATCTATCCCCTTATCTTTCTTTTGTAGCCAAACCATTTCTTTTCGAGAGCCTACTCGTGTTTGCCCAACCTGCCTATCCTCTCGAGGGGGCATCATCATCCTATCTTTCTATCATCATCCTATCTCCATATCATTTTCCCCTATCCATACCTTAACTTCTTTGAAATGATGTTACTCCACATAAAGCTCATCATCTCGAACATCATCTCAAAGAGGGGCAAAATGTAGACACCCAAATTTGTCCCAACTTTGTCTATGTCCTACAACACTTTGTTAAAACATTATCCTAAACATCATAAGCCATTTTTGTCCTAAATCCCACTCTTAATCCTATTTATCCATTAGCCAATTAATTAAATAAATTTTATTTATTTAATTAAAATCCCATTCAATCCCATCCTTATCCCACTTAGCCAATTAATTAAATAAATTTTATTTATTTAATTAATTTCACATGCATAACCCCACTTTCCAATTAATTAAATAAATTTTATTTATTTAATTAATTTTCCAACTCATATCCCAACTAATTCAAATATTTTATTTGAATTAAGTCCTCACCTTTCATCACATTCCAACACTTGTCCAATCAATCATGTGTTACAACTTTTATCTTTCACATGCACAACTAATGGGACCTAATTTTAGTATTTATCTACACAAGCACACCTAAGCCTTATCTTCCCTTGCCACATGTCACATGACTACAATTTCTTGATGTGCAAAGAAACCTAACTTAATTCTATCCATCCATTTCATCTAAAGCCCTAATTGATCCTAGCCATCCATTTGAATTAAGCCTTTCCTATAAATTGACCCCCTCATAAGCCATTAGCATGCATTGATCCTCAAGTATCCACATGCTGTTGAAATATCATTAGAGCCTTTGCATCCTTCATCTATCATTCATTCTGGCATCTTCATCTTAATATTATGCTGTAGAAGTGAGCACCCAACATTCTTCCAACAATAATCCTTCAAAATCTTGCATGCTCATGCGAGGTGGAGAAGAGCAATGGAGATAAATCGAGCATAGCGTGGAGATCGGTTTGCATTTACATTTGTTATTTTAATTTTCATGTTGTCTTGTGCTTCATTGTGCATTGCTAGAGTTTTTATCATTGTTGTTTATTCATTTGTCCTAATTTGCAATTTTACCCTAACTACATTTATGCTTCCTAATTTTAGCGTGGTGAAGGTATAAGGACCAGGGTGAAGCTTTATGCTTAAACGATGTGTGCTTGCATAATCATCGAAATAATCAAAAGATGCGAAGGAAGGATACTGATGTGTTATGCTGCAATGAAGGTGAGCAACCATGATGTTTGATATAGCACTAGACGTTATGCACCAAGGTATAGATAAAGGCATCCAAATGTTTATTTTGGAATCCCATGGGGTGGGTGGAGTGGATGGAATGATTTGAAACTTTATGCTTAAACGATGTGTGCTTTTGTTGGCCATGATTAGGGATGTAAGGATACTTATGAATGATATGTATGTTAGGTGTTGGAAGCAATGGTGGCAAGGTGGATGGAGGAATATTTGGAGTTGGTAAAAGTGGAGGGAAAGTGGATGGCGGAAGGTGTACGGTCACATGCTTTTGACATTTATAAGATAATGGAGATGGAATGGCTACATATGTCTTGGGTAGATGATGGGGGGTACGATGGAAAGTGGTAGGTTTAGGACGCATGAATGGATTACCAACATCTTGGCCTTGTTTACCTTGGGGTGTGTATCCAAGGCCATATGAGCATGGAGGGATCTTGACATGAATTGGCTCCAAAATACCTTGTTCATAAAGGCCTAGGCCTTTGCCTTGGTAGTTCATGTTTTGGAGGATGCGATTGACTATGGGACTAGATGTGTTTTGAACATTAGACTTGAGCTCATTATTGGATTGAGAAGGTGAAGTGGATAAAGGTCGTTGTTGTCTGAAGGAAGAAAACTCATGTATAAGGGTGGTAAGACCAATAGGACATGTTGGTGGACTTGAAGTGGAATCGATGGTGGATGTGCAAGGAGGATCATTAGGATCTTGATTAGCATTGTGTTCACTAAAATCCAAGTTATTTGTTTGATCTTTTATGCTTACTTGGGGGACAAGTGTCTCATCATGACAAGAGGATGTTTGCTCGTTATGGATAAAATTGTATCATTATGCTTACTTGGAAACTTTATGCTTAAATGATGTGTGCTTTTGTTGGCCATGATTAAGGATGTAAGGATATTTATGAATGATATGTATGTTAGGTGTTGGAAGCAATGGTGGCAAGGTGGATGGAGGGATATTTGGAGTTGGTAAAAGTGGAGGCAAAGTGGATGGCGGAAGGTGTACGGTCACATGCTTTTGACATTTATAAGATGATGGAGGTGGAAATGTGACATATGTCTTAGGTAGATGATGGGAGATACGATGGAAAGTGGTAGGTTTAGGATGCACAAAGAGATTACCAACATCTTGGCCTTGTTTACCTCGGGGTGTGTATCCAAAGCTATATGAGCATGGAGGAACTTTGACATGGTTTGGCTCCAAAATACCTTATTTATGAATGCCTAGACCTTTGCCTTTGTAGTTCATGTTTCGGAGGATGTGATTGACTATGGGACTAGATGTGTTTTGAGAACTAGACTTGAGCTCTTTATTGGATGGAGAAGGTGAAGTGGATAGAGGTTGTTTTTGTCCTAAGGAAGAACATTCATGGACAAAGGTGGTAAGACCACTAGGACATGATGGTGGACTTGAAGTGGAGTCAATGATGGATGTGGGAGGATGATCTTTAGGATCTTGATTAGCATTGTGTTCACTACGATCCAAGCTATTTGTTTGATCTTCTATGTTTATGTGTTCTTGAGAGGCACATGTCTCGTTATGACAAGTGGATGTTTGCTCATTATGGATAGGGCTAGATGGAGGATGACTAGGAGCAATGTGGATATCTTGCTCATGGATAGATATAAGATTATGGATAGGATCAAGGTGCTCATGGATAGCTTCTTCATAGGTATCATCTTGATTATAAAGAAGGTAAATGTTATGGATGGGTTGCATGAAAGTGTTTTGATCTTGAGTTGGACTAGGGCTTAATGTTTCCACATGCTTAGGATTAAACCTTTGACGTACCTCTTGGGTTGCTTGAATGGAAGTCGAAGGCTCTTGGATGGGTTCTTGGTCAACAACATGAGAACGTGATGACTCTTGACTTGGATTAATGATAGAAGGTTCGCAAATAGGCTTGATGGCTTGTAGGTCACATGATGGGCTTGAAGGGCTAGGTATGTTAATTGAGGGCTCTTGGATAGGCTCAAGGATAGGTGGACCACATGATGAGATTATGACCTTTGGAAGTTCTTTGGTAGGCTCATGAATGGGTGTTTGACATGGGGGTAGTTTATTCCTAGCTAGTAGCCAATGGATCACATCCTTCGCAAGGGTATGAGTGGATGGGAAATATAATGGATGAGCAATAATAGAGGATGATGTTGTAAGCGTAGGACTAGGATTTTGATTAGATGGAAGGATAATGGAGTTTGATGGATTAGGATGTGGACTAGATGGGTGTGACACATGGGATTGGGATGATGTGGCATGATTTCTTATTGTAGGTAGGTACACCTTGTAAACAATTGAGACAAATATTGGGCATTGATTTGTATTATGGCCTTTGGTCCTATGGTATGCACAATAATCATGTTCATCATATGGACTTTCTTCACATGGTTTGACTTCAGGAAGTTCGATGAGTTTTGATTCAAGCATCCTTTGTAAAACTATCTCAGCCGCCTCCTTTGGTGAAGGATTAGAATGACATGGTGATGAATGTAATGGAGGGCTTGGTGGTTTGGAAGATGGAGGGATCAATGAACTATGATTGGGATCACATGGTAGTGTTGGGATAGGACTTGTTGGCTCATGTGTTGGCATGGGATGGGATGGTGGTGGCCAATCTAGATTGGTATCTCCCTTGTCAAAAGTTATTAGATCTTGCATAGGATAACTTGGGCTTGTTTGATTTATGTACAAGGGGCCACTTGGACTTGCATGTGCTTCTTGTTGTAAAGGTGGACTTAGGCTCACTTGTGCTTGTTGTCGATGCTATTGATAGTCTTGGTGGTTGAGTGAAATGGTGGGATATGTAGACAAAAGGTCTTGGGTTTGGTATGAAGTTGAGGGCATTTGATCTTGTTGACAAGGTTGACTTGTGTTCACTTGATTTATGTACAAAGGGCCATTGGGACTTGCATGCTGTTCTTGTGATATCACTTGATTGCTTTGTGGATGGGCTTGGTGGTATGTTGGAATGTGAGAATTAGAAATTGGATAATGTTGGGGTGAAGGTTGATTTGTTGATGTGGCATTGACATCATAGGTGGATGAATTAGGTTGGTGTGAAGTTGAAGATGATGACATGTAAGGTTGATGTGGAATTTGTTGAGGTTGGGATGGTGTTTGGACTTCTTGTTGTGATATGATTTGTTGTTGATGTTGGTAAATGTGTTGATGTGATGATGATGGAGGGGTTGCACAGGATAATGATTGTTGTGATATGGATTGATATGGATCAGGGTTGTGATAGGTTGATGAAGGGTTGATATGACATGTGGATGAATTTGGTTGATATGAAGTGGATGGGGATTTTGGACTTGTCTCATTGTCATCAATAAAGAGATAGCCTCTTCGAAGTATAAACTTGGTCTTAGGAGGAGAGGCTCCTTTAATTGTGATCTTGGGCTTTGGTTCATTCTCATTATTTGAATTAGGAAGATAGCCACCTTTAATTGTGACTGGTGTCTTCTCATGATTTAGATTAGGAAGATAACCACCTTTAATTGTGATTGGTTTCTTCTCATGATTTGGATTAGGAAGAGGGGCTCCTCTAATTGTGACCTTAGGCTTTGGTTTTATTTCATTATTTGAATTAGAGGGGTAGCCTCCTTGAATTGTGATTATAGGCTTAGGTCTTGTCTTGTGATTATAAGGATAACCCCCTTGAATTGTCACCTTAGGCCTGGGATTTGTCTCATGATTAGAGGAATAGCCCCTTGAATTGTCACCTTAGGCTTGGGATTTGTCTCATGATTAGAGGGATAGGCCCCTTGAATTGTCACCTTAGGCTTGGGATTTGTCTCATGATTAGAGGGATAGGCCCCTTGAATTGCCACCTTAGGCTTGGGATTTATCTCATGATTAGAGGGATAGCCCCCTTGAATGATTACGACCATCTTGACAAGTGTTGACTAGGAATAGGTTGATGATGATGTGGAGATGATTTGGAATGGGTATGGATGTGACTAGGATATGTTCAGAATAAAATTGATTTGGGTATGATTAGGATATGATGTGGAATGACAAAATTGGGTGATGTGGATCAAATGTAGGATGAATTGTTTATGTGTTTGGTGTTTATAGCTTGATTTGGGAATGTTCAAACAAATGATTATGCATATACACACATGAATCACTCACACAAGACACATAAGCAATTGTTGACTTTGAAAATGAAATGTGATGATTATGCAAGCACACATGGAAGACACATCAACAAGCCTAATGTGTAGTCCATTGGGTATAGCCAATTAGGTCTTAGGCTATCTATTGCACAAGGTTGACTATGGAATTGAAAGTGAAATCCTGCCACACAGGCAGGAGAAAGGGGTAACCCACCCTTCACCTTCACTTCCCAAAGGTATAAAGTTCTTTGGGGCTTAGCCAAGAGTGATAAGATTCCAACTCCCAATGAGGGTGTCTTTCAATTCAGCCTTGATTGAGGTCATCCCTTGGAGTGGTGTGTCTCCAAGCAGGCCTCCTAAGAAGGGTATGACAAAAGCAAACCAAGTGAGTTGTCACTTGATTCACACTTGCAGTTGTTAATTTCTCCTTAGAAAATTGAAATGTGTAACAAACAGTTCAAGCACTTGTTCTTTTTAGACCCAAATCCAAATGTGATGGAAGACAATGGTTTGTTTTAGCCTAATTTTTTGATATGAATTTGCAAACAATTGTTCATTTTATGCCCAAATTGAAATGTGTGATTCAAACAATGATTAAGATGAAAGATTAGAATGAGTGCACCTGATTATTTTCGCTTTCCAAGTTGTTGTAGATGATTGATATTGATGCTGCTAAAGCTCCTTATGATCACCTACAACATAAAAAAAATGATATTATAATGCAAGCATAAAAAATGGGCTCATCAGGGAAGGAAAATTGTAATTTTATATGCATAGCCGAATTAGATTTGATTATTTCGATACATTTTTTATTCAAAAATTAAAAAATTAAAGAAGAGACCCCTATTAATTTTTAGAGAGCTTTCTGAAAATGTAAAGAAATCAGAAAAATTCCCTGATTTGCGCCCAGAAATGTGGATTTATGAAAATGGTACAGTCGGCAAAGATCTAATTTTTTCGCACTGTAAACGAGCTTTAAATTAACTTTGTAAAACATAGACCCCCATTAGAATTTCAAGAGCTTTCCAAAAAAATAAAAATTTCTGAAAAATTTGTTGATTTGCGCCCAGAATTGTGATTTTATGAAAAACATAAAAATGTGATAAATCCCGCAAAAATCGCGATAAACCCAAAAATTTTCTGCTGTAGCTTCCTTATATCATGAACAAACTTTTTCTAAAATCATGTAGAAAAATTCATAGCCTTTTGGAAGATATGATGAAATCTTTAAAACCTAGTGTTTTGTCAAAAAAATAGCGGATCTGCAACAAAAAGTTAATTAAACCTGCAAAACTCAACAATGGGGGTTATATGAATGTAAATTTTTACTACAAAAACCTGCAAAAAAAGATTAAATGAAGTGAGTCCAACCGGGCGTGCCAAATGTAGTTAGGGCAAAATTGCAAATCAGGGCAAATGAATAAACAACAATGATAAAAACCCTAGCAATGCACAATGAAGCACAAGGCAACATGAAAATTAAAATAACAAATATGAATGCAAACCGATCTCCACGCTATGCTCGATTTATCTCCATTGCTCTTCTCCACCTCGCATGAGCATGCAAGATTTTGAAGGATTATTGTTGGAAGAATGTTGGGTGCTCACTTCTGCAGCATAACATTGATAAGGATGCAAAGGCTCTAATAATATTTCAACAGCATGTGGATACTTGAGGATCAATGCATGCTAATGGCTTATGAGGGGGTTGATTTATAGAAAAGGCTTAATTCAAATGGATGGCTAGGATCAATTAGGGCTTTAGGTGAAATGGATGGATAGGATTAAGTTAGGTTTCCTTACACATCAAGAAATTGTAGTCATGTGACATGTGGCAAGGGAAGATAAGGCTTAGGTGTGCTTGTGTAGATGAATACTAAAATTAGGTCCCATTAGTTGTGCATGTGAAAGATAAAAGTTGTACTACAACACATGATTGACTGGACAAGTGTTGGAATGTGATAAAAGATGAGTGTTTAATTCAAATAAAATATTTGAATTAGTTGGGATATGAGTTGGAAATTAATTAAATTTATTTAATTAATTGGGTAGATGAATATGATGGGATAAGATATGACGTGGAAATTAATTAAATAAATAAAATTTATTTAATTAATTGGGTAGATGAATAAGATGGGATAAAATATGGTGTAGAAATTAATTAAATAAATAAAATTTATTTAATTAATTGGGATGAGGATAGGATATGATTGGGATATGATGTAGAAATTAATTAAATAAATAAAATTTATTTAATTAATTGGCTAAGTAGGATGAGGATGGGATTTTAATTAAATAAATAAAATTTATTTAATTAATTGGCTTAATGGATAAATGGGATGGGATTACGACAAAATGGCTTATGATGTCTAGGATAATGTTTTAACAAGGTGTTGCAAGACATACACAAATTTGGGACAAATTTGGGTGTCTACAATTAGCAAATCGAGCTTCTTCCAAACTCCATAAATTTTTTAGCAGTTCAACTTTTAGCTGATTCACAATAAGGTAATGGAGAGCAAAGGGGTAGTGCTTCAGTAAATGGATAAAGACCAAGGGAAATGGCTATCAACAAAAATGAAAAGTTTGAAACCCTGAAGGTTCGCCGATAGGGAGTTCACCCGATGGAAGATTCGTCGACAAAGGCTAGGGAAATGACTAAGGCAGAAGAATGGTTCGGCACAAAGCAAATTTACCAATAGGGAAAATTGAGACAAAATTCGGCTAAGGCATGAAAAGGAGAAATGATGCCTTATTGGGGAATTGGCTAAGGGTCGAACCAATGAACTAGTTAGGAATTTTGGTAGTTCCTTGATAGGCCTTTTTGCTGATAAGGCAATTTGAAAAGTCAAAGTTCGACAAGTGGCATTTTTGTTGATAAAGCGACAAAATGTTTGGTTCATGAAAACAAGTTTTTGCTGATAAGGAAGATAGTTTAGCAAAAGGCTCTTTTGTCGGTAAAGGAGAAATAGCGACAATGCCATTGGTTCTAAAAAGTGCAATGTCATTGGTTCTAAAAAGTGCTAGTTTGTTGATACAAAGAAAAAAGACTAAGGCATAGAGATTATCAGCGAACCAGGTAAAGACTAAACTTTTCAAAAGTTTGCATTTTCTATATTTCACCGATAAGGTGATAGGTTAGAGCTACAAAGGGGAAAAGTCAAAGTTTGGCAAAAGGTAACTTTGCCGATATGTGCAAAAAGGGCACTATAAAGAAAGGTTCTAAAAAGTTTATTCTTGTCGATAAAGGCAAAATGGCTCAGGTTCGGCAAATTGTAAGATTGCCGATAGGAGTGATAAGGAGGGAAAATGAAGGTTTGGCAATAGGCAACTTTGCCAATATGAACAAAAAGGTGCTACAGGGAATAGTTTTGAAAAGTTTAATTTTGCCGCTAGGGGGCAAAAGGCAGGCAAATATGAAGGCGAAAAGATAGAGTGGCAAATTAAAGATTTGTCAATAAATGGAAGACGAAGGCAACAAGCTAAAAGAAGAAAGTTGTTGACAAGAGCAAAGAAAGAAGGCAATAGAAAAAAATTGAAGAAGTTGATCTTTGCTGACTAAGATAGAAAGAGTTCCAGAAATTAAAGATTTGCCAACAAGGCATAATGAAAGACCAAAATAGGATAATGCCAAACAAAAAATATAGAGATGGAAGAAGATTGGCATATAGGGAGGAAAATGCAGAAGGGTACAGTCAGTGGTCAAATGGCCCAAAATAGAAAAATTGGACAACATATTTAAAGTGTTGTAAAAGCTTTAAAGGCTGATTTATACTTAGAATTTAATGAGCCTATAGAACAATGTTGTGCAGGTGAGTGGCGCAGTGAAATTATTCAATGCACAGAGGACATATTAGATATGTCAGAGATTGTAGGTGTCAGGAAATGAATTAGAACCTTCCTTCATTATTGCCCCAAGTACACAAAGCATGTGAAAAGTCTTCTTTCTAACATTTTTAGAGGTGGCAGAGTATGGGTTTGCAATCCCAACATGAAAATCTTTTGACATATCTAGGCCTAAATTTAATACAACATGGTGCATACTCATTTGACTGAGTGCTACGTTGGGAATGAGTGCAATCAATTGCTATATATGCAGGGTTGTAATTTGTGTTAGGGGTTGGTCATTTTGGCATTTTCTTAACAAGATTGTGAGCTCTAGGAGGCAAATTAATAAAGGATATTATGCAGGCTATGTTTATACATGAATCAATCATGAAGTGTATGTAATACAATTCATATCTTTGTATTAGATTATTGTTTTTCTCCACTACTGTAGGTGTTTTTCTTAGTAAAACTGTAATTACAGTTCCATTTGGCTTTTACCACATTTCGTGGTGTGATTGTAAGCTCTGATTTGATGAATGTGATAGTTCTTAATTCATTCCCAAGCTTTGTGAATGATCTTTTCAGTATTACATAGGGAAAAATGTGGTATGGTGTGTGATTCTTAGGTATTTTTAGTAATCTTATAGTGATTTCTTTGCATTTGATATGTCAAGTAGGTAGTTATACGCTTTTATATGATTTTTTTTCCTTTGTTTTATATTAGACTCTACAACCCAATGGATAGGCACCAGTCTGAGTAGCCTAAGATCACCCATCTTCAAAACAAAAACTATACATCTTATTTTTAGAAGCAAAAGTAGTCTTCATGCATCCTCATTGTATAGGATTGCACTTATCAGCTATATAGGGGTCATACAACAACCAACTTTTCTTAGTTCAGTGATAGATTTGGGGCTAAGAGGGCAATCTGGGTTTGGTTGTTCTATTTTTTAGTTGTTCATATGGTTTGATTTTAATACCTACTTGGGTATAAAACCTCTTAGAATATCCCTCCAGAGTTTAAGTTGAGCTCAAAGAGCAGAGGGGTTTACCCACTCCTATAGTTGGCCAAAATTACCCAGAACTTGTTAACAAACCTCTTCCTTTCACCCTAACAATAATCCCTAGCCTAGGTGATTTAGGAAAGTTCTAGAGTTTTGTGTTACTATTATTTTGGGAACCAACACAATTAATCACCTTTTCCTCCTAATTTTGGTTGCAACTAGTTTTTTATGACTTTTTCTATTTTTAACCAACTTAATCTCATCTCTCCACCTTAAACAAACTAAATCAACACCCTTCACCTTCTCCTTGATCCAAGGGAAGTCATCTCATTCAACCTCTACCATATATCTCTTAGGAAAATCACAACTATATGTCCTCCCAATAAAAAAAAAACTATAAATAAAGCTTTAAAGCTTTAAAAAAAAAGGAATGTGAATGCACAAGTACATGTTGTTGAAATTTTGAAGCAATTTTATTGAGCAACCACGTCCTACCAAATCCATTGTGCACATCCACATGCAACTCATATTTGGTAACTTGTTTTAGTTAAATTTTACTGTTTGAATTTTATTTGTGCTCTATCTTGATATTTGTATTTGATTTGGAATAGGATTTAGCTTTATTGTTTAAATCCATCTTTTACTTCTAAATTTGGTGCTCACATTCTAGCAACCATAGTGGGATGACATTTGATTGTAAGATTGATTGATGGTTTGGATTTGATTACAATTGATTAGTTGAGATTGATTAAGATTGGATTTGATTGATTAATTGATTAGGTGATACTTTTAGTAATGTTTTATTTTTGTGTGTCATGTTTTGGTGACTTAAACCACATATGCTCTCTTCTCACACCGTTGAGTGATCTTGAAGATCAAAAGTGGTTTATTTCACTTGCATGGCTTGAAGATTGAGTGTATATATTCTTCCCTCACATGATCTCACAATCTTGGGAATCAAGAACACTCATCTCTTCCTTTTTAAAATTTTTTTATAGGTGAACCCAACTTGGATTTCATCACCAAGTGTTGACTTGAATCCATGTATTCTGATAGGATATATAAATTGGGGATAGAATCAGAAGACTCTCCTTACAAGGTAGTTTTATCTCTTTGGCTAATCTTGAAAGAAACTTCATAACTTGTAAAGTGAAGGAGGAGAGTGGTTTACCCTCTCGAACCAAGCCACTAGACAAACTCCCTAATTTGACAAACTTGGACCTCACGTACCTTTGGGTATAAAGAGGACTTCCTTAGTTAAACTCGTACAAGCCTAGCTTATGAAACTTTCAACCATTCATATTTGTGACGCATTTGTAAGTAGTTAGCTCTAAGAAGTTACACACTAGGAACCTCTTAAAAAGGAATAGTATGCCACATATTCTCTCCTCTCACACCTAATGGTGATCTTGAGGATCAAAAGTGGTTAGTTCCTCATCATGAGACCTATTATCCATGCCTAGCTATTATCCATGCCTAGATCCAGGTATATTCGTGGGCTCACAAGTGTGTACATTCCCACTTGAATAGTCAGGTTCTTGGTGTGTTTACTTTAACTTCCTTCTCATGCCAAACCTATGTAAAATGCAACTTCTAAACAAGTAGAATCCAAAGTCTGACTAAAAAAAGCACCATGCACCCCTAGTTTGATAAGTTCATTGAGCAAGCTAGAAGGGAAGCACCACTCTAGCCCAAGGCCTTGATAACCCATCCATATCTAAACTCCCAACCTTAAGTGAGCAACTAGTAACTTCCACCTCCTATGCAAATTATTTATCCTTAACCTTTGCAATCTAATCAATTCCATAAATCCAACCACCAATCATGCCAAACATACAATCCACAATCCAATCCTATCTCATATCACTCCACCATGGAAGCTTTCATCTAAGGACTACTAGCCAAAAATCCTAACCAAAGTAGCAAGAGAAAAGTTATGGAGTCATCCAACATCACTCATCTAATGCCCTCCCTTTTTTCAAATATAAGTGTAGTGTCGATAATCAATTCAGATCAACCTAAAGCCTAACAAGAATGTCTAATTTCCTCCTAAATCCATAACCCTTGCAAGCCAACCTAGGTGGGAAAATAAATGTTGACATTTTTAAAGGTCCATCAAACACATCAAAACCAAAATCCACAACATCCATAAATCCCATAAGTGTCAAAGACCCCTCACTAATCCATGCACAAAAATAGAGGAGTATATCAATGTATTAATTGCTAAAGGAGATATCAAACAAAAACAACATGCATCTATCTTATAATAAGAAAGCAAATACGAATATGCCAAGAGCTCATTCCAAATCATGCCCAAACTTGTCCCCAACCAAATCAAGATCCAAACACCCAAGCTAGTACCTTTCATGATCCAATATACTCTTAAGGTCAAAACACCCACATTAATGCCATCCCTAAACCACAATACTATCACTTTGGTTAAACCACCTTTGTTCGAGTTGGTCTTCTCACAAAAGAGAAAATTACAACTACCATTGATTCTTGCAAATCTAAAGATAGATTTGCATCTTGTTTCCAAAGTGACAAATATCCTATTGTAAATCAAATATGTAAAATCATGCAATATCAAGGCAAAGGCTTGGGTCTCCATGATCAAGGAATATTAGAGCCCATACATGTTAATGCAAATCAAGGATTTCAAGGCATCAACTACAAATCTAAAGATGTTGATAACACCTCTACAAATTCTAAGGTAACTTCTTCCAACATCAACATAAGTTCCTAATACAACTCCTATAAAGAGTTTACTACCACCAACCCTTTCATTAACACCTCTATCCCTATCACCAATCTTAACCACCCATCACCTAAACTCACCAATTAAGACCAATGAAATCAAACATCATTTGACTTATTCCAAAATGATGAAGCTGTCACAAAATTCCTAGGATTCCAAGATAATATTTCCTCATGGGATCATAAAATAGACTTTGGAAGCAATTTCGATGTGCTTTCATATGAAGCAAAGAGCCCACAAGAATCCAAGGATCACCATGTTGTAAAGCACTGACATGTAATATATATTAGGATTAAGGTGCCATCAACCTTGTAAATCCTATTTATTTAATTACTCCTAATATTGTTTTGCAAATATATTCATAAGGGATGTTGGATCCAACGAGTACAATAATTGTTTAATTACAATGACTATAATAATTTATTTATTTTACCTTTGGGATAGTTAACAGGTAAATATGGGGCATACAAGTTCATTAATTAAATTATGATGGGTGTAAGAGCATCTTCTATTATTAGAGTAAGTACACATTGTAAGGAATCAACTATTACCAGACTAGTATGAAAGAGCATCTTATGACAACCTATAAGAAGGTGTAGGAGGCTATTTTTAGCTTGTTTGTTTACTATTCCTTATGAGGGCATGGGATATTGGGCACATTATTCAATGTGGAGGTTATGACAAGTTTAACACACTAAAACTAGCTATAATCCCAAGTTGGATGCCATATTCTTGAAACTTCATTTGTAAGCTTACATTTTTCTATCGAATGGAAGCTAGAGGATAATTGTATATATGAGAATTTTTTATTTACAATTACATAGGTGTAGTCAAATTGGATATATGATTGAAGGAAATTGATGTATTGTAATCTCTTTGTAGATAATACAAATTTTCCCTCTTTTCCTAGTGGAGTTTTTACTAAAAAGGGTTTTCTGTATGTAAATCTCTATGTTATATGTATGGCTCTTGAGTATTAATGGTTTCTTTATTGCTAGTTCACATCTCCATTAATATTTTGCAATTTAAATTTTAGATTTGTAAGTTTATTTCAGATTTCCATATTGTAGTGGTTTTCTTCATTTCTAACATTTGGTGTTAGACATTGGCTAGCTTTGTTTATTGGGTAGAAGTGTGAAGGTATTTTTTGTGTTGCAGTGGGAGTTCTGGTTTTGCATATCTGTGTGTGGGGAAATCATGGTTGCATCTATATCTTGGTTAGACATTGAAAATTTTAATGGAGCAAATTATGAGTTGTGGAAGCTATAAATGGAGGATCTCCTTGAAGAGAAGAATCAATGGTTGGCGGCATTAAAAAAAAAAAACTCGATACGATCAGCCAAGATGAGTGGGACAAGATGGATAAAAAGGCATGGGGCATAATCTAGTTATGTCTTATAGATTCTATTCTACTAAATATCTTTGAAGAAAGGACCACATATTCTTTATGGAAATAGTTAGGTGAGATATACCAAGCCAAGAGTTTGGTAAACAAACTTTATTTGAAAAGAAAAATGTTTTCTGTGAAAATGAAGGAAGGTGATTCAATTGCTAAGCATTTAAATATGTTTAATTTAATTTTGAGTCAATTAGCCTTTGTTGATGTTAAGATTGAGGAAAAAAATGTATTATGCTTATTTGTTATTTGTTTAAGTCTTTGGAGAATTTCATTCTTGCTATCATTGCTAACCTCAAAGATTTAAAGATGGATGCTCTTGTTGCAAGTCTATTGGCACAGGAAATGAGGAAGAAGGCTATGGATAGCTCAGTGGATGCTCTTCATGTCAGGGGTAGGTTAAAAGAAAGAGTACCAAAAGGAGATTAGAAGGGGTTTAAGGAATCAAAAGGCATGTCTAAAACTCCTAGAAAGAAGAATGGGGCTAAGTGTTGGAACTACAAAGAGAGGGTACATGTTAAGAAGGAATATAGAAACAAAAAGAAACAATGGGATTCCTCTATAGAAAAGTCCTTTAATGTAGGTGATGAGGTTTTACTTTTTACTTGTAATATTGTATCTAATGAACATTGGTTGGTTGACTCAGGATGCTCTCATCACATGATTCCACATAAGGAGTGGTTCTCCACATACAAAAAAATATGATGAATGTAAAGTCTACCTTGGGGACAACATTGCATATCTAATAGTTGGATAGGGAGAGGTACAGTTGTGTTTCGGTGATGGGAGGATTAAAACCCTCTCTAGTGTTTTACGTATTCGTGGATCGGCTAGAAATATTATATTTGTTTCAAAGTTGAATGATTCAAGAATACATGTAACATTCAACAAGCATGGTTGTAGATTGGTGAGAGGAAGCTTGGTGGTAGCAAAGGGAACAAGGATGGGAACATTGTTTAGGCCTAATGCCACTATTGTTTGCAAATTCACCTATGTGATAGAAAAATCTAAAAAATACATGTACGTTGTGGCACCATAGATTGGGCCACATAAGTGAAAATGTTTTTAAAACTATTTTGAATAAAAGGTTGTTGGACGATTTCTTCTATTATGATGAGCACTTTGATTTCTATGAGCATTGTGTGTTTGGTAAACAAAACAAAGCATCATTTCCTCTAGGAAGTAATAAAGTGAAGAATAAATTAGAAATTATTCATACGGATGTGTTTGGCCCCGTGGATAATGATTCTATTGGAAAATCTCATTATTTCATTACCTTCATTATGATTTTTCTAGATTTACATGGGTTTACTTTATGTGACATAAATCTAAAGTTTTCACTAAGTTTAAGAAATTTAAAGTCTTAGTAGAAAACCAATCAAGACCTAAGATTAAACTATTGAGATTTGACAATAGAGGGGAATATTGCTCTAAGGAATTTGATGAGTTTTGCAGCATGCAGGTATCATAAGACAAAAGGCTACTCCATATACACCACAATGGAATGGCGTTGCAGAAAGGATGAACCAAATGATTATGGAAAGAGCTAGAAGTATGTTGAGCGATGCACAGTTGGATAAATGATTTTGGGAAGAATTTATGATTACCACTTATTACTTGATAAATAGATCTCCTTGTAAGGCTTTTGATTTGACACCATATGAAGTGTGGATAGGTAAGAATCTTTTGTTTCACATTTAATGGTTTTCAGCTATGAGGCTATTGCTCATGTGCCTAAAGAAAAGTATTCTAAGTTGGATCCAAAAGCATAGAAATACATCTTCATTAGATATGATGACAATGTTAAAGATTATAAGCTTTGGAATCCTCTAACCAAGAAAGTTTTATATTCTAGAGATGTGATTTTTAGGGAACTTAGAGCTATTTCTGATCCTATGTAGCAAGAAGAAAACGAAAGGAAAATGATAGTGCATTTTGATTTGCAGCAAGAAGATGCACATTAGGAAGAATAAAATGATGGATTTGAGGATGGAGAAGAAGAAGAGGGTTCAAGTGGTAGTTCTGAAGAGGAAGACTATGATTATAGAAGAAGTTGAGCATGCAAAAGAATAAGAGGAAGAATCCCTTACTCCACCATTGAGAAGATCCACAAGACAAAGAAATCTAGTTGATAGGTATAGCCCACTAAATTTCCGTTGCATATTTGCTTTATTGAGTACTGACGATGAAGCTATTCTTGCAAATGATAGTGAGTCTTGGTAACTAGCCATGTAAGAGGAGATGATGGATTTAGACTCTTGTGATACCTGGGATCTTGTTCATTTTCCCAAAGGAAGGAAGGCCATTGGATGTAAATGAGTCTACAAAAAGAGATTTGGAGAAGATGATTCATTGGAGAAGTACAAGGCTAGATTGGTAGCCAAGGGCTACTCCCAGAGAGGGAGTTGATTTTGGTGAAATTTTCTCTCCTGTTGCTAAATTATCCTCTATTATATTTGTTTTATCCATAGCTTCTACTTATGATTTTTAAATTGAGCAAATGGATGTTAAGACTACATTGAGATCTAGATTTAAGGAAATTTATGATGCAAGAATTTTTAGAGGTCATAACTTTTGACTCGAAGGTCCGTTGGAGCTGAAATTTGGTGGGAAGATGCATCTTGAAGAGTTCATTAAAAAACCCACCAAATTAGTAAATTTGGTAGGTCATCGTTTTGACACTTTTTTGGGACCTTATCCAATCATCTAGGGCCTCAAAATGAGGTTTTAATGTTTTTTCAGGATTTTCCTAGTTTTTTTTTCTAAATATTTTTCAAACATTACTTGCAATTAGATTAGAAAGTTGACAACTAGTCGTCTTTTAGTAAGTTTCAAATATTTGGATACTTTCATGGTCATAAGGATAAGGATGTGAAGTTACCAAAAATGGCAATTTTAGAAAGTTACCAAAATCTGCCAAAAATGGTAATTTTTGTTTTTGTATAAATTTGGTATTTTTTTTAGTTGTAGCAGATGGAATAGAATGAGAAAAATTTGAAAATAATTCTGAGTTTTCTGGATATTCTTTTGCATTGAATTTTTTGTTGTGAATATTGATTACATCAATTTATATGCAACAACCTAAAGGTTTTGATGTAAAAGGGAAAGAACACTTAGTTTGCATATTGAAATGGTCTCTTTATGGTTTGAAACAATCACGCTGGATATGGTATCAAAAATTTGATTATTTTATGCTAAAATTGGGTTTTATGAAAAGCGAAGAAGATCATTGTGTTTACATTAGATGTATTGATGATCATATACTAATTATTGTCTTATATGTGGATGATATGTTGTTTTTAGTAACACCAAAGGTATGATTAGTGAGCTAAAAACTCAACTTTCAAGTGCATCTGAGATGAAGAATCTGGGGCTAGCAAGATATATATTGGGAATGGAAATCAAAATTGATCAAGGTAACAAAAATATTTGGTTATCACAAGATATGTGAATACAATTTTGCATAGATTTAATATGCAGGACTATAATCTAGTTAAATTCGTTTACTAGTTGGCACTAAAATTACATTAGATATGTGTCCCAAGTGTGAATATGATTTTGAGGATATGTCTAGCATGCCACATGCTAGTGTTGTAGGAAGTTTAATGTATGTAATGGTGTGCACTAGGCAAGATATTGCCCAAGTAGTGAGAGTATTGAGCAGGTTTATGTCTAATCCTCGTAGAGAGCATTAGAATTATGCAAAGAGGGTGTTAAGATATTTGTGTGGTAATTTTGATTACTATTTAGTTTATTCTGGTACTAATAGTGTGGATACAACATTAGACATACAAGGTTTTCTTGATGCAGATTGGGCATGTGACTTGGATAGTCGAAGGTCCACTAGTGGCTATGTTTACTCTGTTTGAAGGAGATGTGAGTTGGATGAGTAAGAGGTAGCCAATGGTTTTTTTATCCACCACTGAAGCAAAGTATATGACTTCTACCCATGTCCCTAAGGAGGCAATATGGTTATAGATGTTGCAAGTATGTGTCTAGTCAGTGTTTTCATTGATGTCAACATATATGTGTTATCATTGGTGTCAACTGTGCTCTTATTTTGTTGCTTGCTTTTGATCTTGATGTTGAGGATATTAAGAAAATTAGCTCCTCTTACAGAAGAACAGTCCAGAAGTTTGCTCCGCATTTTCTAGGAATGAATATCTTTTCCTGCAGATTGGAAGTTATTTAAAAGTCCGTCTAAAGAGGTTATATTCCAACTTTGAGCCTCTAGTATGAAGATTTGAGTTAGTTATATTCACCAGTATGAAAACTACTTTTTCCTGTATGTTTGGTAGTGACAGGGAGAAAGTTATATGCTCTGCATTGAAGTATTTTGGTCTGCAGTTCCAGAGTCAAGTCTAAGATGATGTTAAGTATCTTCAACTTCAATGGTTCATCATTTGGTGGTCCGCAAGCGATATTTTCCTTATGACAGTAGTTGGTTGTGTTGTTTATATGCTCTGGTTTGAAGAATCTTCTTGATAGAGTGATTAGAAGTTGTGCAGTTGTTTCTTGATGATTTCAATGTGCTTGTGGATGTGTCCTGATCGTGTTCCTACCTTCGGATTGGTCCACAGAAATAAATCTAGATCATGGTTGAAGAATGTTCTTAGAAGACCTAGTGTTCTCACCAATCTTGGTTGACTTGGTTGATTTCACTAATTGTGGAGATGCATTGAAGATTGTAGAAGCGTGGCGTGGCGTGAAGAACTGTGTTTGAGTCCCAGCTAAGGCATGGCATGATCTGCATGTACATCTTTACATCTTTCCCTTAGCAAAATTTTGTATTAGGTCCAGACTTATTTCTATGAATGTTTTTGTAATGCTGACCTTGGAGATTGTTCTAATGGTTGATGAATGTATTGCCGACCTTGATGTACATTACAAGGTTGATGACTTGTATAAAGACTTGTAATGTAATTGCAGAAAGGGTGTTAAGTGTGGAAATGATGAGATAAGTGCGAAGGGATAAAAAGGAAGAGCAGAGAAGCTATATTAGACTTCAATGGAATTGAACCCAGGCATGGAGTAGATGCTACCAAATCAGTTCACCATCTTTTGGCAGTGAGTTGTTCCTTGCAGTGAGCAATTTGGGCAGTTAGCCTCTATTTTTTGGTATTTCTATAACATATATATCTTTGTGGGCTAATGCCCACCATGGTTTTTCTCTTTTAGGGGTTTCCACATAAAAAATCTGGTGTCTTATGTGTTAATGTGTTGAACTTCTTGTTTCATGCTTTCATGGTTAAATCTAAATAACAATAAATAAGAGTTTGATGTGTTCTTGTTCATAAGTGTTCAAAGTTTTAAGGACAACTGATTCACCCCCCCTCTCAGTTGTCTGGTGCATTTCAACAATTGGTATCAGAGCAGGTTCCTCGGAAGAAAGCCTAACATCTCGAGGAAGATCCAGGATGCCTTTCAAAAAGGAGGCTCTGTAATTTGATGGGACAAACTATGCGCTATGGAAGGTATGAATGAGAAGCCATCTTCTTTGTCTTGGTTATAAAGTATGGAAAGATGTAGAATAGAATACACCATACCTGAAAATAGTTTGACAACTAAAGATGAAATCAAAGAGAATGAGTTGAATGTAAAAGCCAGAGATGCCCTGTTAAGTGCCTTGACCAACACTGAGCTGATAAAAGTCATGGATCTAGAAACTGCAAATGAAGTTTGGAGAAGTTGAAGAAACTATATGAAGGAGATGATTATGTAAAAGAAGCCAAGCTACAGAGCTTAAAAGCAAATTATTAGAGTTTGAAGATGAATGAAGATGAAAATATTATAGCCTTCATGCAAAGGGTTGATGAACATATCAATGGAATAAAAAAAAATGGGAGGAACCATTGGTGATAAGGAAGTTGTGATGAAAATTCTTAGATCTCTACCAAAGTCCTATAGTCACGAGGTAGCTGCAATTGAAGAAATAATGTCTGTGAAAACTATTGACAGAGATCACTTGCTTGGAAAGCTTACAGCCTTTGAGATGAGAGAGTTTGGTGATGCCCTGCCAAAAGCTGAGACAACTTTTAAAGCCAGTACTTCAGAAAAGATCTCCAAAGATGAGAAATATAAGGTGGATCCTGATGATGACTTTGATGAAATTGAAGCTAACTTTGTTGACAGGTTGCAAAGAGGTTCTGGTAAGTTCAAAGGAAAATTACCTTTCAAATGTTTCTCTTGTGGTAAAGTAGATCATTATGCTTCCAGATGTCTTGAAAGAATTGAAAGAAATAGGAAATGATTTGAGAGCAGGCCTAGAGCTCTAAAAAAATGCTACTATGTTAGAGATTTTGATGATAAAGGTGTGATAGATGATGAATTTGATGATGCTAGTACTAGTGCAAATGAATGCTTATTTATTGCTATCAAAGAAGATCTTGTGTCTACTAATTCTGCTAGTTGTGTGAAGGAAGAAAACCAGTGGAAGAAAGTGCTTTGGCTATTCAGGTTGCGAAAGATAAGGATGAATGGATTATTGATAGTGGATGCTCACATCACATGACCAGTGACAAAAGTAAGTTTGTAAGTTTGGAAAAGTATGATGGGGGACTAGTTAAGTTTGGAGACAATGCAGCTGGTAAGATTTGTGGAAAAGGATCTATTTCATTTGATGGAAAGCATAATACTGACAATGCCCTATATGTGAAGGGTTTGAAGCATAATCTTTTGAGTGTTGGTCAAATGTGTGACAAAGGATATGATCTGAGATTCAAAGATAATGGGTGCAAGATCATAGAAAGTGATGGGTTGTCGCTGTACCTCATCATTTAATCTATTTTCAGATGTCAAAGAACCAGGGCTGTGTCCATGGCTGTCTGCAACTAGGGATTCTAAGTGACTAGTTTATAGCTAATCCTAAAGCTTAAAAGAATGACTAATCTATTTGCTTGTTGAATAAATGTAATGAATGCTGTAAAACAGAATAAAACAGGAAATGTACTCAAAGCAAAGAATGATCACATGCATCTATCTACTAGAACAGGAAATACTTTTATAAAAGAAAACTTGAAACAATAAAACAAAGATACTAGCCTCCTGCCTAATTGGTGAGAGTGGGCCCTTGCTCCGCACCTTTGAGGCTGAAGGCTATTGCAGGAAATCAGCACTAAAGATGATCTAACCAAATTCAATCCAATTCATTCATTTTTATGTTCATGAGAAATGTATGGCTATAATAGAACTGAAATCTCTGAAAATCAGAATAATCTTATCATTGTTGTTTCATTACTATTTCTGAAAGTATATATAAAGAGAGTGATGATATATCACTGAACTTATCTATCAGTCTTTCTAGGAGATGACACCATCTCTTATTTGTACTTAACTGTCTAACTTATGAAAGATCATCATGCAAAAGGGGTAGACTTGAGTGGCGAAGTCCACTCAAAGGTCTTAAGTTTATATCTTAATACATTTGGGCATCAAAGCCCTGAAAATAAGAATATTGGATTTAGTTCAATTCGTAACTTATGCAAAATCTTTGGAAAGATAAAACTTCAGCAGTTTAACTGATAGTTGACCCTTCATCACTTAGGTGATGATTTGAGTGAAGTAAGGGGGGTGTTAGGATTGCTACTGAAGTGTCTGATTGGCGGCTCTGACTAGAACATGCCCTATTCTCAGGAGGTTCCAAGGATAGTTGTTCCTGTCTGCAGCTCCGGAGATATTGCAGAGCTCCGGAGATATTCTAGACACTCGCAGAGCTCCGGAGATATTCTCCAAATCTTCAAAACCCAGGTGTCACTGTTCTTTGTTATGATCTCCGGAGATCATTGAAGGTGATCTCCGGAGATGCACAAAACCATTGTTTCTGATATGTACACCTGCTGATTCAAAAAGAAAGAGAAATTCTGCATTTTTCCATTAATCCCACGCACATTAGCCACTTAATCAGAAATTCTAATCTCAAGTAATCTATCTTAATTAATCACTAATTAGAACAATCTTGCTTAACTAATTTGAGTGCAGACACAAGGAAGATGAACTGAATAGAGGAAAAGAGAGGCAAAAAGAGTGTATTTTATGAGTGCAATTTGACACTCAACATCCCCCCATACCTAAGGCTTGGCAGGTCCTCCTGCTTTTCACATTCTGGATTTGTTTTGACGAAGCAATCTCTCAGTCAGACTATACTCCTGGAGATAGGTTGTCCAAGTAGTTTTATTGGTGTTACCATTCCCCTGGTACTTGTCAACTTGCTTCATCCAATCTTGCAATTTCTCATCTTCCAGCTGCTCTGTCCATATAGGGAGTGGTTCAATTATCAGAGGAGGTCTGAACTGCCTTCCTATCCATTCCTGTTTATGTTTATCCATCAATTTGGATATCATCTTTGCCTTCCTCATGAATAGTCTCAGGTTTGCAGGGGTGACCACCTCCCTAAGTTTTTGCTCTGGTGTTAAAATACTCCATCTCTTATTTGCTACAGCAAGGATAGGATTTGCTGAATTAATCATAAAGAGACCAAAGTCAATGGAACACTCCTGCAAAATTTTCAAATATAATGGCAAGATGCTGGTTGCACTTGCAGGATGATAGATGATAGACCTGAATTGGGTCTGAAAGGCAAAAGGATTGGGACATTCTTTTCTAAGGAGGAGATCTGTTTTTGAATCCTTTTGAAGATGATCTTCCATCCTCTCGTCCCAAATCTGGTGGTTTCTCATGAGGGACATGAATGCCTTAAGCTGGCATTCTCCCACAAAGTGATTAATCATGAAAGCTATATCATTAATGCAGAACCCATGTAAGTACAATTCACAGAGGAAGTTTTTGTCTTCATCATTGCTTTTGGTGTAAGCTGTCATGAAACCTTCTACTGTTTATGTATCCTCATTCATGTCAGATAAGACTAAGAAAACTTCCTTTGCAATATCCTTTCTTGTAGGAACATTGAATAGCTGGCACTGGGAGGTCTGCAAGATAGAATTTCTGAGGAGAGGGAGGCCATTTGAATGATTTTGCTCTCCAAAGTTGCTATTCTTTCTGCTCTGGCAATGACTGCCCTTTGTAGTTGCAACATTGGCTTGGAGGCTTCAAATGCTCTACACCTTTCCTCCCAATGAAACAGGGCTTTAGGAATGTCAATGGGGATTGGTCCCACATAAGCATCTGTTTGAATCTCCTGTTCATTGGTTGCCCTTGGGCCAGACAGTTCTTGAATGTATTCTTCTTGGTCATCCAGTCTGTTGTTGGCCCAAGTTAATTGTTTATCCTGAATCTGCACTTTCTCAATCAGTGTTGCCATTACTGTGAGGCCATTGTCTCTGGCCATAGTGAGCTCAGAAACCTTTTGTGCTGCTTCCTTTTCTTTTTCTTCCACCACTTTTGCTGCCTCACTCTTCTGTGTTTCTAACTCTGCCTCCTTCTCTTGGATGATTCTGTCCTTGTTTTGGAGGTCTATTTTGATTTCTGCAATAGTTTGCTTCAGTTCCATCTCCATTTCTACCCTGACCTTCTTGAGGTCAGTAATAATTAAATTCTTGCCCCAGAGCATCCTTTTTAAATTCTCAATTTCTTCCATTAATTGTTGCTCTGTTGAGATCTCTATATATTCTTGGTCAGAGGGATGTGATAGAGTTTCTGCCTCTGTTTCTGTGGCTGGTGGCTGATTGTCAAGATTATCCATGGCCACTTGCTCTGCTTCTCCCAATGTATCTGTGTGCCCTGTTTCTTCTTCTGCTATGCCCTTGTTCAGAGGATCCTCTGCTGCTGCTGGCACAACTGAAGGTCCTGCCTTGTCCTCATATGTGCTCAATTCCAGGAGTGCCTCAGCAAGCAGGGCAGTATCCTTCTCAGCCTGTGAGAGGTGCCTCTTCCTTTTGCTTCTCCGAAGCACAGGTGGAACTAGTGCCTCCGGAGCAGGATTTCCTTCCTCAGAATCTGAGGAGATAGTAACAGTTGGTAAGCTTCTTGTCTCCGGAGCACATTGTGGTGTTGAGACTGGACTTGACTCCAACTGAACAGAGGGTGCTGGAGAGTTTTCACTTTATTTCCTCTTTCGGACCAGAGGTACCTCATCGGAGTCATGGGATGGTTCTCCAACCCACCATCTCCCTTCAATTCCCTGCCCTACTTTTTCCTCTGTTAATTCCCTAGGCCTAGATCCCTCATGTGAAGTCATTTGTCGCCTGATTGACCGAGTCATATATAGAGGTCGTGTAGGAGCAAGCTCTGCAATTTGTTTGCCTTTTCTTTTCTTGTTAGGAACAGGGGCTGCAGATGATGTAGCCTCCTGTGAGGGTGATGTTCTTTTGTGAGGAGCTGTGGAGGAGGCTGTAGACTTAGTTTCTTCACCATGGTGAGAGGGAGAACTCTCATCCTCTGTTTGTGTTATCTCTGGTGCTCTGACCTAAGGGTTATGCTCAAGAAAATTCTGTAATAGTTCATGCCCATTGGCCTGAGATAAAAAATGGTGCTTGACTATCAGGAAGATGAGGCCATGATGCTTCATGGGTTCCTTACCCTACTGGTATTTTTCTGCAGTTGCCCTGATGGCAGAATAGAGGAAATTGGGGATATTTATGTTATATTCGGAGTGCCTATTTCCATGTCTAAGAAAAATGAGCATTTTCATTATGGGCCCTAAGACTATGGAGAATTGGCCATCACAGGTAAAATATTTCATTAACCAAGTGGCAACAGTTGCCCAAGGGTTTGGGAGAGTGGATCTCAAAATTCCTTTGACCTCATTTTTATTCATATGCAATTGAATGGCAGGCTCACCACGAACAAAATTTTTTTTAATTAACTCTGTATACAAGGTTTTCAGGTGGTGGAACCTCTCACCTTGTTTGGGGAGTCCGGAGATGTGGTTGATAATTGTGGAGGAGAGACTGATTTGGTTCCCTCTCACAGTGATCTGGTCGTCTCTTAAATTCCTAAGGAATTCATCCACAGTGTCCTCCTGAAACCCATCGAACTTGTCTAGGAAATCAAGCCATCTAGCAGTCCTTAAAATATTTGCTGCAGCTACATCCTTTAGAAGACCCGCAGTACTTTCTGGCTCAGACTTTTTCTTGACCCCCATACCTGAATTGATGGCAGTTTCTGTGTTTTATTCTTTTCCTCTGCGATTTGCGGTCTATCTGTCCCTCTGTTCTCTATGGGCTCCGAAGTGCTGTTCAAATTACTCTGTAGGCTCCGGAGAGTTGTTTATCTTATGCTTCAGTCTATTCTGGAGGTTTGAATGAGGGATGCTGTTGTTTTCAAGCTGGGTTGATGCAGATGGGTTAAGGGATCAAAGCAGTCATAATTGTAACAGACTGACAGGGCACTCTGGAGGTAAGGTGGCATTAAGGCACAGATGGCAGCATGCTTGGATGTGAAAAAGGAAATGATGGCGGAGGGACGTGTCATCACAGCAGCACTCAAAATAGAAAGATAGGATAGTTTACTAATTAATGATTAATGAAAAATAGATTTACCTGGATCCGTTTTAATGATGAGGCAACGTACGCGGGAGAAATGCTGCGCCGTTTTGGAAACTACATGTGTCGTGGCATTTTAAATGGCAGCCGAAATGACATCCGCTTCCTACTTGCACACGACCTGCAATCATTGCATTGAGTGGCACTAAGATCCACGCCCATAGTGATGTTAGCACCGGCTTGTGGTCACTCCTGCAATTATTAGTATCTTAATTTATTTATTAACAGAGCACCGGAGGTGCTCCTAATTGGAAAGCACCGGAGATGCTCCTTATTGAGAAGCGCCGGAGATGCTCCTTATTGGAAAGTGCCAGAGATGTATTGGAAAGCGCCGGAGATGCATTGGGCCAATTTTTGGCAACTGATCATATCCGGAGCTCGATTATTACAACTGTCCTGGATAAGGGAACCGCCATTTTACTAGTTTTCAACTCCCTTGGTTGAGAAGACAGCCATTTGCTGGTTTTCCATCTTTCTCTAATTTTTTTTTTCATTCCAACACTGTGACAGAGGTGGTATCCCCTGTATCAAAACTCAAGTTATCAAGAAACTCCTCTTTAGTAGATGGTCTTTTGTAGAGCTTGATCCGGTGACCATTTACTAGAAATGTGTTTGTGCTCCCATCAATTGGTTGCAATAATACAGTTCCATTTTCAAACACTTCCTTTATTTGATAAGGACCCAGCCAATGAGTCTGTAATTTCCCTTTGAATTCTTTGAATTTAGAATCATAGAGAAGAACCCAATCTCCTAGTTGAAATGTCCTCCTCTTGATATGTTGGTCATGCCATTGTTTCCTTTGGTATTGAACTAGTTCTGTTTGCTGAATGGCTTCTGTCCGAATCTCACCCAACTCATTGAGCTGAAGAATCCTGTTCTGCTGAATTGTAGACAGCGGCAACCCAACATCCAATACAATTTTAAGTGTCTGGAGTTCAAATTCTATAGATAGTATAGGTTTTTTCCCATAAACCAGTTCATATGGTGAAAACTTTGTTGTGGACTTCCAAGTTGTGTTGTAAGCCCAAACTGCTTCAGGTAGTCTATTAGCCCAATCCTTCCTGTTCATCGCCACTGTCCTTGTTAGGATATTCTCAAGTTCTCTGTTGGTTACTTCTACCTGCCCATTTGCTTGAGGATGGTAAGGTGAAGCTTTTCTGTGCTTGACTTGGTACAAATCTTTGAATGCCTTGATTACCTGTGAAGTAAATTGAGGTCCTCTGTCTGAAACTATTGATTTTAGGGCTCCAAACCTCAAGAAAATTCTATTGTAAAGGAAATCAGCAACTTTTTCTTCTCTTGCAAACTGTAATGCTTGAACCTCAGCCCACTTAGTAACATAGTCTGTGCATACTAGAATATACTCCTTCCCTGACGATGGCGGTGATATTGGTCCTACAAAGTCTAGACCCCATTGCTCAAAGGGTTCCATCATGAGTTGAGGATGTAGCAGCATTTCCTGGGTAAAGGTGGGCTGCCCCATCCTTTGGCACTGGTCACAGTGCTGCACATACTTCTTTGTGTCTTTATGAAGAGAAGGCCAATAGTAACCAGCTCCAAGGATCTTGTGAACTGTCCTGTGAAAAGAGTAGTGGCCACTAGATGGCTCATCATGACATGCCCTCAACACATCAAAAGTCTCATCAGCCTTCAAGCACCTGCGTAGAATGAAATCAGGACCACATTTAAATAGTAAACCATTCAACCATTTGTAGGATAAGCTTTCTTTAAGCAAACATTTTCTCTGTTTTGAAGTAAAATGGGATGGATACAAGCCTGTAGCTAACAAATTAGCTATGTCAGCAAACCAAGGTGCAGTAGTGGATATGGCAAAAAGATGTTCATCTGGAAATTTGTCCTCCACTGGTTGATCTTCTCCTCCTGTATGCAATCTTGACAGAAAATCAGCAACCAAATTAAACTTTCCTGGATTATCAACTATGGTAATATCAAATTCTTGCAAGAGCAATAACCACCTGATGATCCTTGCACCTACTACTGGTTTATTCATTAGGTACTTGATGGCTGCATGATCAATGTGCACAAATATTTTATATCTGGTAATATAATGTCTGAATTTGTTTATAGCATAGATAACTGCCAAGAATTCCTTCTCAGTTGTTGTATAATTTCTTTCTGCAGAGGTAAGGTTCTTGCTGATGTAATAAATGGCATGCATACTCTCTCCTTCCTCTTTTTGTCCTAAAACAGCCCCAATGGATTCATTTGAAGCATCAGTTTGTATGTGGAATGGTAAAGTCCAATTAGGTCCCCTTAAAACTGGTGTCACAGTAAGTTTCTCCTTCAAAGTTTCAAATGCTGATTGACAGTCTGCTGTCCAAAGAAATTCTGTTTCCTTGTTAAGCAGGGTAAACAGGGGGGCAGCTATTCTGCTAAAGTTTTCTATGAACCTCCTATAGTAGCCTGCATGACCTAGAAAACTTCTGACATCAATCTGATTTTTGGGTGAAGGCAACTGTGTGATTACTTCTATCTCGTTCTGATCCACTCTAATCCCTTTTTCTAAAATATGGTGTCCCAAAACAATTCCTTCCTCCACCATCATAAAACATTTCTCATGGCTAAGGGACAATCGATTTTTATTACAACATTTTAGTACTTTTCCAAGGTTTGTGAGAGCTTCCTCAAAGTTATTCCCATACACAGTAAAGTCATCCATGTAGACTTCCATGCATTCATTAGCCAGTTCAGCAAAAATAGCTAGAACCAGTCTCTGAAATGTAGCTGGGGCATTGCACAACCCAAAAGGAAGAACTTTGTAAGCAAAGGTTCCCCAAGAGCATGTGAAGGTTGTTTTGTCTTGGTCCTCAGGTGCTACTTGAATTTGATTATACCCACTGAATCCATCTAAAAAAGAAAAATACTTTCTCCCAGCAAGGTTGTCCAGAACTTGGTCAATAAATGGTAAGGGAAAGTAGTCATTTTTTGTGGCCTTGTTGAGTTCTCTATAATCAATACACACCCTCCATTTCCCATTCTTTTTAGGCACAATGACAAGGGGTGAGACCCATTGACTGTCTGAGATTGGATATATGAACCCTGCCTGGAGTAATTTTTCTATTTCAATTTTGACAATGTCCTTTAAGGCAGGATTCAATCTTCTTTGTGGTTGTCTGACAGGTTTAGTATCCTCAGTGTAGATATGATGGGTACAGATTTCAAGGGGTATGCCTTTCATATCTTGGTATTCCCAGGCAAAAGATGCTGAGTGGGAAACCAAAAGCTGAATAAGTTTTTCTTCTTGACTTGCTGTTAACTGAGTATTTATATTAAGTGTCTTCCCTAGCAGAATCATGACCTGTTTTGTAATTTGATCCATAGATGTGGTGGGTCCATACATTGGTGTCATGGCATTGAGAGGGCAAGAATGTGGGAGTAACATGTGGAAAGTGGCTAAGTCCCTGTAAAAGGTTTCCCCACAAGGAATAATGTTGGCAAGGGTACAATGAGAAGAAACGAGAAGTTTTCTCTAAGGGTCTTGGGCGAGTTCCATCACATCTTTGTTGATTAGGATGTGAGTGAAGTCTTCCATTGTATCATAGTATACTTCTTCTCCTAATTCTCCCAGATGTTCCCTAATGGTTACCATAGCTAATGAGGCACTGTTGTTCATGTTATCTGGTTCATCCACCCATACTCTTCCTGTGTAATGCACCGATGGTTTAGCTGGAGGATACAGAGATATTTTCTTTAAATCTATCCCATTAGAAATGACCATATCTCCAGTTCGACAATCAATAGATGCGGCTGCAGTAGCCAGCCATGGCCTTCCTAAAATCAGCGGATAAGCATTCCTTTGGTTTCTAGGTTCCAGTATTAAGAAATCCACTGGAAATTCCCATGAATCTATTACAACCGGTACATCAGTGATCACTCCCTTGGGAACAGCTACTGACTGATCAACCAGTTGAAGAATTGTAGTCGTGGATTGGATACCTGACAGAGCTAATTTGTCCATTGTATGAACTGTCATCACATTAATTGATGCTCCTAAGTCAACTAGAACATTTGAAATTTCTACCCCCGAGATGAAAACAGTTATGACAGGGTTCCCAAGGTCTCCATACTTTGGGAGGAGAATTTCTCCCATCAATAGATCCATTACCTTTCCTTCCACCTGTATTATGGAGGGAAAACTTTTCTTTCTGCCCTGTGTTTTGATGCAATACTGTTTGATGAATTGATTTAGTTCTGGTACATCTCTAATGGCCTGGAGGAGAGGAATTTCAATGTTTAGTTGCTTGAGTTCTTGTAAAAGTTCTGATTCCTGATTGGGTTGGATTTATTTTTGTAAAACCTTTCTCTGGGGAGCATTTTGTTTAAGTCGTTCTAGGTAGGGTGCTAGTTTTTCCATCTCCGGAGCATCTCCGGAGCTCTTATCAGAATTGTGTTCTAGACTGTTCTCCGGAGCTAGCTTTTTAGGAGTAACTCCGGAGTTGTCTGTGGTTGATTTTTCTAGCACTTTTTCATTAGTAATCTCCTCTGGGGGTTGATTGGATGGATTTTCAGGTTCCTCATCATTGGTTATTTCAACTATAGTTGGAGGAGAAGGTCTTGGGAATGCTTTCCCAGAACACAGCTGGAGATTATTTGAATATATAGCATTAATTCCAGCCAGATTTTCTTGCTCTGTCATATAGACAGCTGCTCCCTATTTATTCCGTGGGTTTGGTATAGGCTGAGCTGGTAAAGGTGGTTGACTAACTGGTTCATTCTGAGTTTGACCCTGTGTGTTGGAGGATCTAGTTAGTAAAGCCTACTGTTGAGGTTGGAAACGTCTAGGTTGTCCTTGGTATTATTGATGATATCCCTGTTGAGGACCCCACTGTGGTTGCATGCCTTGTGACCCAAACTGTGGTGGCCATTGTTGATTTCCCCAAGGTTGATTTTGCCAGTTTTGGTTTTGCCAATTTTGGTTTTGCTAATTTTGGTTTTGCCAATCTTGTTGTCCCCAAGGAGGATTATTTTGAGGGCCATACCAAGCTGGATTCCACTGATTATTTCCCCAATTAGTAGGACCCCTGTAAGAAGACTGGCTTGGGTACTGATTATAAGGGAAATTTCTGGCTTGTTTTTGTCCCACATAGTTCAACTCCTCCTCTATCACGGCATTCTTTTTACTCAATCTTTTCAAGGCTGGAAGCTGACTACACTGACTGGTAGGATGCTCCCTATCACAGATTTGACAGATCTCTGATTTGTCCAAGGGACATTCTCTCAACAGGTGTTTGTTTCTACACCTAGGACAATAAATGGAAAGCAGTTCAGTTGCTCTGTTTTGATCAGTTGTCCTGGTTTTTGCTTGGATCCCATCCAATGTGGTATTTAGTTGGACCAGAATATCTATTTTTAGATTTGCAATTTCCTCCATCAACTGTCCTATCTCATTCTTCCCCTTAAAAGTTTTGGATGACCTTACTCCATCTTGAGTTCTGGAATAATTCCTACAGAGCTCCTCTATGTCAGGTATTTCCATTTTGTTAATGTTCCCTTTTCCCATTAGGTCCAGTGCCTGTTTTGATTCTTTATCCAATCCTTTTATAAACAGGGTTCTGGCCAAGGAGTGATTTACCAGATTGCCATACCTTCTCAAGGCAAAATTAAACCTATCCACATAGTCTTCTAAGGATTCTTCCTCCCCCTGCCTAATTTTAAACAGTTCTTCATTTTTATTACTGGATCTGCAATAATCTTGGTATTTTTCCAAAAACTCTGTTTCCATTTGATCCCAAGAACGGATAGAACCCTAGGGTAAACCCATAAACCATCTCATCGCAGAATCTTTCAGGGTGGAAGGGAACAGTTTGAGTTTCTGGTTATCTGATCCATAATCATAAGTTTGGCAGACTACTTTGAATTCAAACAAGAACTGATCTGGATCCTCAAAGGAGAGTCCTTTGAAATTTGGCAAATGTGCTGGTGAGATATTCTTCATGGGAGCATTGTCTCTAGCAGCCAAAATAATAGGATATGAGAAGGTTCTTGGGGCCTGATTTTCCTCTTCCTCATGATTGTCATTCTCCATGTTTAATACTAGTTCCTCTTCCTGAGGTTCTAGGAAATTAGGTTCTACCAAAGGATCTGCCTCAACTTTTTGTTGTAATTCCTAGATATAATTGGCAAGTGGAATATCTGTAGGATCTAAGGGATTGTTGTTTTGAAGTGCAGGTTCCAAATTAAGATCTAGGTTTCCTTCTTCAACAGGATTTTGTACCACCTCACTGCTTTCCCCTATGGTGTGTTGTTGGGGTGTCTGCTTAATATATCTTCCTTTAAGATCTCTAGCTCTAACCATACAGATCTATTCTAAAAACTGTTTTTAACTCAGTGTCCCTAATTAACACAAACTAAGTCCCCGGCAACGGCGCCAAAAATGACGGGTTGTCGCTGTACCTCATCATTTAATCTATTTTCAGATGTCAAAGAACCAGGGTTGTGTCCATGGCTGTCTGCAACTAGGGATTCTAAGTGACTAGTTTATAGCTAATCCTAAAGCTTAAAAGAATGACTAATCTATTTGCTTGTTGAATAAATGTATTGAATGCTGTAAAACAGAATAAAACAGGAAATGTACTCAAAGCAAAGAATGATCACATGCATCTATCTACTAAAATAGGAAATACTTTTATAAAAGAAAACTTGAAACAATAAAACAGAGATACTAGCCTCCTGCCTAATTGGTGAGAGTGGGCCCTTGCTCCGCACCTTTGAGGCTGAAGACTATTGCAGGAAATCAGCACTAAAGATGATCTAACCAAATTCAATCCAATTCATTCATTTTTATGTTCATGAGAAATGTATGGCTATAACGGAACTGAAATCTCCGAAAATTAGAATAATCTTATCATTGTTGTTTCATTACTATTTCTGAAAGTATATATAAAGAGAGTGATGATATATCACTGAACTTATCTATCAGTCTTTCTAGGAGATGACACCATCTCTTATTTGTACTTAACTGTCTAACTTATGAAAGATCATCATGCAAAAGGGGTAGACTTGAGTGGAACAGAAGTCCACTCAGAGGTCTTAAGTTTAGATCTTAATACATTTGGGCATCAAAGCCCTAAAAATAAGAATATTGGATTTAGTTCAATTCGTAACTTATGCAAAATCTTTGGAAAGATAAAACTTCAGCAGTTTAACTGATAGTTGACCCTTCATCACTCAGGTGATGATTTGAGTGAAGTAAGGGGGGTGTTAGGATTACTGCTAAAGTGTCTGATTGGCGGCTCTGACTAGAACATGCCCTGTTCTCAGGAGGTTCCAAGGATAGTTGTTCCTGTCTGCAGCTCTGGAGATATTGTAGAGCTCCGGAGATATTCCAGACACTCGCAGAGCTCCGGAGATATTCCAGACACTCGTAGAGCTCCGGAGATATTCTCCAAATCTTCAAAACCCAGGTGTCACTGTTCTTTGTTATGGTCTCCGGAGATCATTGAAGGCGATCTCCGGAGATGCACAAAACCGTTGTTTCTGATATGTACACCTGCTGATTCAAAAAGAAAGAGAAATTCTGCATTTTTCCATTAATCCCACGCACATTAGCCACTTAATCAGAAATTCTAATCTCAAGTAATCTATCTTAATTAATCACTAATTAGAACAATCTTGCTTAACTAATTTGAGTGCAGACACAAGGAAGATGAACTGAATAGAGGAAAAGAGAGGCAAAAAGAGTGTATTTTATGAGTGCAATTTGACACTCATCAGAAAGCTCTAGAACAGTAATTGCTACCTGTAAGAAGATCAGAGGTAACATTTACCAGTTAAGAGGAACTAATTATTATTGTTTATTGGCCCAGGCAGATGAGAGTCGGTTGTGGCATAGAAGGATGTGTCATATAAACTTTGATAATTTGGTGAAGATAAGTTCAGGTTAGACTGTGAGAGATTTACCAAAGCTTGTGAAACCCACCAATACAATTTGTAAGGAATGTCAGTTGGGGAAACAGACAAGAACTAGTTTCAAGAGCAAAGAGTAATTTTCTGCTGACCTGCTGGATCTAGTGCATATAGATCTCTGTGGTCCTACATGTTGGGAATTAAGGTGTCTCAACCTTGGTAATTCCTTGTATTTATTATTTGTAATGTATTTATTTTATTTGCCTATGATGTGTTTAAGTTGCACATCCTATTTTGTCATTTAGTGTGAAGTGGCATGATGAGTTGTCACTCCACTTGTAAGGTGACTAGGATGGTCAACCCACTCCATGTGGATATAGGCATCCCACTTAGTGGTAGAACAATTTTGCCATGTGTCGGCATCTTGAATAGTATGTAAGAGAATATTGACCGAAACGGTTATGACAGATTCCTATGACAGAATCTATGACACATAAGAGTCGTAAATGGAAGATTCTATGACAAGTGAAGACATGTGTCACAAGGCATCTTGGAAGAAGGCATCTTTGGGTGCCCCAAGGAGGGTTATGACATGTTGTAAGAGAATATGCTATTTTTAGTCAGTGTATGATAGATTCTCTTACAGCTGTAAGATATGACAGTTATGATGGATTCTATGACAATCGTAAGAGTCGTAAGAGCATATGTCATTGTCCAACTTGGGAATAGGAGACCACATTGGGATGGGGTGATATGACAAGTGTCATGACCATGTTGTAGTGTTGGACAAGTGTCCTAAGGCGTGGGTTTTGGGCCATGAGGCCAAGTTGGACGCCCATCTCAAGGAAAGTACATTTTTGCCTTGTAAACTTCTATTTAAACAAGTGCTTTGAGAGGAGATGCATTTATGTGATTGATAGGTACTGTTATGCTGTCGGATTGTCTCTAGATATGAGTGTCAAAGACTCCTATAAAGACTTGCATTGCAAGTGTGTTGTAAACTTTATTGTTTAGATAATACATTGTATAGGTTTTGGAGTGTGGGGTTTTTCACCCGTAAGGGTTTTCCCCATGTTATATCTTGTCTCTCTCTCTCTTTTGTCTTACATTCTTGTGTTGTGTATTGCTGCAACATCTCCATTATTATGTTAACATTGTTGTAACTGTAAAGATTAAAACAAATTTGCACTCATCTCTCCTCATTAGATTAGTGTAGGAAGCAATTTCCGCACACCTAGCTTCCTTTCAGTTGGTATCAGAGCCTAGCCAGTTTTAGTTCTAGCTGCTGGGTAGGGGTTTTTTGAGCTAATCTGAGGTTGAGTGGGAGTCTGTGTAGAATATTCTGAAATCTTTTTACAGGAAGAAGATGGCAGGCACATCCGGAAGAATGGAGGTGGAGAAGTTTAACGACACCAATTTTGAGTTATGGAAACTTAAGATGGAAGACATGCTTGTTGATCGAGACCTATGGGAAACCATTTCTAGTGTAAAACCAACAGAAATGTCTAAAGATGATTGGGATCTGAAAGATTAGAAGGCTAAGGGTCTCATAAGACTCAGTCTAGTTGGCTTTGTCCTATTAAATGTCCATGAGGAGAAGACCATGAAAGATCTTTGGAAGTTGGGAGATGTTTATCAGGCCAAATCCTTGGTGAACAAGCTTTTTCTGAGAAAGAAGTTGTATTCTCTAAGGATGGAGGATGGAGGATGGAGGGTCTGTTGTAGATCACCTGAATGCTTTCAACATGTTCGTTGCATAGTTGACTTCCATTGGTGTGAAGATGGAGGAGGAGGATCATTGTATGGCCTTGCTTTGTTCTTTTTCGAACTCGTGGGATCATCTTGTTATGGATATTGGGAGCACTACACCCACTTTCAAAATGGATGAAGTGGTATCTTCACTGTTATCTAAAGAGATGCAGAGAAAGTCCTCTGAAGCAGCCAAAGAGGATCTTGCAGTTCATGGAAGATCCAAGGAAAAAGGAAAGAAAAAGAAGGACAAGAAAGATGAAAATGGTAGATCCAAATCTCCTAGAAAGTCCAAGGCTCTCTGTTGGAAATGTGGAAAAACTGGGCATTTCTGAAAGGAATGCAAAGAGGAAAAGACAAAGAAGAAGAAGAATGTCCCAGACTTAGATTTTGACAAGTCACAAGATGATGGCGATGCCTTCATCGCAACCTTGGCCACCCATGCATCTGATGATGTGTGGTTAATTGATTATGGTGCATCACTCTACATGACCTTGCATCAAAGTTAGTTCACGAAGTATGAAGAGTTTGATGGTGGAAGAGTGT
Source organism: Cunninghamia lanceolata (assembly GCA_027924645.1). Lineage (NCBI taxonomy): Eukaryota > Viridiplantae > Streptophyta > Pinopsida > Cupressales > Cupressaceae > Cunninghamia > Cunninghamia lanceolata. The sequence continues at coordinate 3,435,697 of BSBN01001254.1, forward strand.
ACCTAGGTGACAATTCTCATCTAAAGATTATTGGTCATGGAAGAGTCTCAATACGATTCTCTGATGGATGAGTGAAGGGGATCTCTAGGGTTATGCACATCCTAGACTTGGCACGAAACCTACTTTATGTAAGTTGAATGATGCAGGTGTGCAAATTGTCTTTTCAAAGGACAGATGCAAGATGACTAGAGCATCTATGGTGCTTGCGAAGGGTACTTAGAGAGGTACTCTATTTCAACTGGAGGCATGCACTTCACAGTGTAATAGTTCTTCTGACTCAAAGAAAAGAGTTGTAGTCACTTCATCCCTACCATTGGAACCGGCAGTGAAAAAGTCTGTTGTATCAAATTATAATGGTAGTATATTTTGGGTACCCAAGGGTGCTCATGCTTTGGAAGTTAAGCTTCCTACTGAAAAGACAATGTTATGGCATAAGAAATTCAACCACATTGGTGAGAAGGGTTTTAGAACCCTGAAAAATAAAAACCTCATTCAAGGGTTAAAAGATTGTAATCTTAAGTTTGACTTTTGCGAACATTTGTATATATGGAAAGCAAAACTGTGTTCAATTTTACTCTAGTTCTCACAAGTCTTTCGATGTATTGGATCTTGTTCATTTTGATGTGTTTGGTCCTGTTAGTGTTCCTTCAATTTCCAAATCTGTATATTTTGTATCTTTCATGAATGATTATCTGTATATTTTGTATCTTGTTCATTCTGATGTGTTTGGTCCTATTAGTGTTCCTTCAATTTCCTGGTAGCAAGCATTGAAGTATTTTGGTCTGCAGTTCCAGAGTCAAGTCTAAGATGATGTTAAGTATCTTCAACTCCAATGGTTCATGATTTGGTGGTTGGCAAGTGATCTTTTCCTTATGACAGTAGTTGGTTGTGATGTTTATGTGCTCCAGTTTGAAGAATCTTCTTGATAGAGTGATTAGAAGTTGTGCAGTTATTTCCTGATTATTTCAATGTGCTTGTGGATGTCTCATGATCATGTTCCTACCTTTGGATTGGTCTGTGGAAAGAAATCTGGATCACGGTTGAAGAATGTTCTTAGAAGACCTAGTGTTCTCACTAGTCTTGGTCGACTTGGTTGATTTCACTAATTGTGGAGATGCATCGAAGATTGTAGAAGCATGTCGTGGAGTGAAGAATTGCATTTGAGTCCCAGCTAAGGCATGGTGTGATCTGCATACATCTTTACATCTTTCCCTTAGCAAAATTTTGTATTAGGTCTAGACCTATTTCTTTGAATGTTTTTGTAATGCCGACCTTGGAGATTGTTCCAACGGTTGATGAATGTATTGTCGACCTTGATGTACATTCCAAGGTTGATGACTTGTATAAAGACTTGTAATGTAATTGTGGAAAGGGTGTTGAGTGTGGAAATGATAAGATAAGTGCGAAGGTATAAAAAGGCAGAGCAGAGAAGCTATATTGGACTTCAATGGAACTAAACCTAGGCATGGAGTAGATGCTACCAAATTAGTTCACCATCTTTTGGCAATGAGCCACCCTTTAGCAGTGAGTCATTCCTTGTAGTGAACAATTTGGGTAGTGAGCCCTATAGGCAGTGAGCCTCTATAGGCAGTGAGCCTCTATTTTTCAGTATTGCTATAACATATATATCTTTGTGGGCTAACACCCACCGTGGTTTTTCCCTTTTAGGGTTTTCCATGTAAAAAATCTGGTGTCTTGTGTGTTAATGTGTTGAGCTTCTTGTTTCATGCTTTCATGGTTAAATCTAAATAACAATAAATAAAAGTTTGATGTGTTGTTGTTCATAAGTGTTCAAAGTTTTAAGGACAACTAATTAACCCCCCCCCCTCAGTTGTCTGGTGCATTTCAACAATAGAGATTGTGTACAGATATTGGTTTTGATTGCAGGACAATTCAAAATGGTTATGATAGGCAGAGTGCAATCTCTTTAGCTAAGAATCCTATGTGTCATGCATAGACTAAGCATGTGGATGTTATTTGTTGTGATAGCCAGAGTGCAATTTGTTTAGCTAAGAATCCTATGTATCGTGCTCAGACTAAGCATGTGGATGTTTAGTACCACTTTGTTTGAGAAATGATTGCAAATGAATAGATTGAGTATGTTTTTCGATGGATGTATTTACAATTTATGATGTCAAGTGGGAGAATGTTAGGATTAAGGTGCCATCAACCTTGTAAATCCTATTTATTTAATTATCGTTATCTTATTCTAGCCCCATGGCCAAAATAGTCCAAGAACCTAAAAATTACAAAGAAATGTTGTCAAATCCATTTAAGGGTTTGTGGAGGTGTTTTCCATGTTTCTTCATGTGTTTTTCTTTGGAAAAATCCTTTAAAAATGTTAGGTTTTCTACTTTTTTGTAGAGGTTTGCCCCCTCTTCGGACTTGTGGAGTTTTCACCTTGTTTTGGACGTGGAACTTTCCCCAAGTTCAAGACATAGCCCTTACCCCCAAAAGTCCTACCGACCTCAAAACCCATGCTTTCCTTCCTCATTCTCCCCTTTGGTGGAACTTCATCTAGATGTAGATATATCTGCATCCCCCCAAAGTTTTGCTCCCCTTGGATTTCCGTAGATCTGGTCTTCCTTTAAAATCTCACAATCTGACTCCTCTCTGAATCCCTCATTCCACTATGAGTCTTCTTGTGCACCTTCAACCTGAATCAAGATATATCCAGTCCCCCTTCAAAGTCCTACATATCTTGATAACCCCTAGTTTTTTGCAAATCTGGTTACCCTCCAAATGTCTACATTTCCCTTTCAACTCCCCTCGACGGAACTTTAACCCAGAATTGAAAAAATCCCTGTCAACCCCATTCTTCTACTATCCTATTCCCTTCCTCAGATCCACATATCGGGATCCTTCCCCAACCTCTACACATATAGTTCTCCCTTATTTCTCTGCATTCGCTTGCCTCTCCTTTCGCATCCAGGTCACCTTCCAATTCCTTGTATTCACAAACAAGTTACAAGAAAATTATGCAGGGCAAAAATTTGACCCGTATATGGATATATCTGGTCCATACTCAACATAACACAGATCCAGAATACCATCAAACTTCTGCAAAAGTGGAAAATGTGAAGAGTTGCAAAATGTGGAAGGTTAGACAAATCCGGACCCCCCTCGGGATTCTGCAAAAGCACATAAAACAACAAAAACACACTGTAGCTCCTGCCCAAACATTATTAATGCTAGTTGAAGATGATTTGTAGGTGGTTGTAGCAATGTTGGAGACCCTTACACCATGGTACTCAAAATGAGTAAAGAATTCCATCGCCCATGCCTTCACAAGTCATTCCTTGTCTAATTTGGCACGTCTATAGTATGGTCAACCCTCCAAATCTATGGATTCTTTCTACATTCACCATTTTGGGTGAATTCATTGTAGCATGAGCATCTAGATGGTGTGTTGACTAAGTTTACCCACGTTTGTGACTGCAGCAGTGATTTTCAAAAGCTATAGAAGCATGTAAACAATGTATTTCAAGGGTCAGTTGCTCTCTAGGTCATTATATAGGTAGAGGATTCATCTGTAGGTCAAATCCTTGTGGTATTTTCTAGAATTAGACAAATTTGATGAGTTGTGCTATCTTCCAAGCCTTCTATGTATCTGTACTAGTTCAAATATGAAGGAAATTTATCATTGTGTCTTTTCTCACTTGTAGTGAATCATTTCTCTCTTTGTAATGGCTTTTTAACCTCCATGATCAATAATAAATGATATTTTGCCTCTCTTTGCATTTCTACCTTATGTTTATTTGATTTATGTAAATTTATGATGTGGATGAATGATCCCTCATGCATTTACAATCCTCTATTCAAACCTCTATTGGATTGCATAAGTCTGTGTGCGTCTATTTCAACATTTGAGATCATTGTTGTGCTAGTTCAGGGTTAGTTGAACAACTAAACTTGGTGTATCACCTTATTTTTAGTTTTCTCTCCTCTTCCCTTTTCCTTGATGAGTTAGCATAATGTTTAGTTACAAAATTCTCTGAATCTTTAATTCAAAATGAGGAACCAACCTTCTCTAGAGGTTTGATCTCATTTGCAAGGTCCCACACCTTGAGATCAGTCCCATTGTTTCATTGGATTTGTTGCAGTGGTAAGCTACAACAAAAGGGTGCAAATCTAGGTGACACCAATTACTCCTACTATTGTTTTGTAAATATATTCATAAGGGATGGAGGATCCACTGACTGCAGTAATTATTTAATTATGGTGACAAAAATAATTTATTTATTTTACCTGGGGATAGTTAACATGTAAATATGGGGCATCCAAGTTCATTAATTGACTTATGACAGGTGTAAGGACATCTTCTATTATTGGAGTCTTACACATTGTAAGGAATCAACTATTATTGGACCAGTATGATAGAGCATCCTATAACAACAAATAAGAAGGTGTAGGCGGTTATTTTTAACCTAATTGTTGACTATTCCTTATGATGGAATGGGATATTGTCCTATTTGGGTACATTATCCAATGTGGAGGTTATGATAGGTGTAAGACACTAAAATGAGATAGATTCCTGAGTTAGGCACTATATTCTGGAAACTTCCTCTATAAGATTGCATTTTTCTATTTAACAAAAGCTAGAGGAGAGTGGAATATATGAGAATTTTTATTTACAGGTAGACAAGTGCAGTCAGATTGGATGTAGGATTGGAGGAAATTGATGTATTGTAATCTCTTTGTAAATAATATAAATTTTCCCTTTTCTTGGTGGAATTCTTTTACCCGAAAGGGTTTTCTCCACATAAATCTATGTGTTGTGTGTATGGCTCTTGAGTATTGCTGATTTCTTTATTGCTAGTTCACATCTCCATTGATATTCTATAGTTTAAATTTTAGATTTGTAACTTTATTTTAAATTTCCACATTGCAGTGGTTTCCTTCATTTCTAACAATATCAAATCAAAAATCAAAATGGATTAAAAATATAACATGGGCCCCATGATTCAAAAATGAAGCACAAAAGCATTTTGGATCCCAAAGCAAAAAGAAATAATGAATTAAAGTGGGACATCCAAATCTGCATCTCCAAAATCTAATTTCATCTTCAAGTCTAAAAATCCCCCACATCAAACCAAATATCTAAATCTTATACCCACATCAAAATTCAAACATCCCCCATCCAAAATCTAATTCAGAAATCCTAAATCCAAATATCTCAATACGAAGTCTAACAACCTAAAATCCATTTGGTCCCTAAATCCCAAAATTTGCAATCTAAACATCCCCCATCCCAATCCCAACATCTAAAATAAAAAAAATCCAAGAATCCCTATCAGTCCTAAATCTCATACACCCAAAATCCCAAATCCAAATCAAAAGATTCAAAATCTATCGTCCCATCCAAAAAAAATCTAATCATAGAATGCAACATGGTGTGTGCAATTGTTGGTCTTTATTCCCCTTGGTCCCATAACATTTACTCACACCACCATAATCCCATCATTCCATCTACCCCTTTTTCATAATTTAATCCATTATCCAACATACATTCACAATCACACCCCTTTAATCTCATCTTTCACATAATCACCATACATCCTTCATCCAACCTACCTTCCATTCCATTTTCCCTGGTAACATCTTCTAACATAGGGGCTACGATGATATCTTTACCAACAACTTTGACAAATGTTAGAGCCAAGGCTAATTAAAATACTAGAATCATCCCCAATAGAGTGTGTTTATACCAAAGGAACTCATCACGATAATTTTAGCATGGTGAAGTCAAATAATGAAGGAAATTGTAAGGATCATTTACACAAAAATCTAATAATGTTAAAATCTTAGAGTTACCCCTATTAGATTTAATACACAACCTGAAAGCATGCTTAGCTCATGTGAATTATTTCACAAATTGCTTAAAGGAATGTGGATGCATGCACATATATGCGAACTTTCTTGTGAAGTTATAAACATCAATAAAATGAGAAATCTTTTAGTTTAGCTAATCAACTTCCAAGGGATGTCTTATTCAGTCTAACATATAGTTTAGAAGGGTTGACCTCTCCAAAGAATATGATGGATGTGTTAATTGAGCAATGGAAAGTGATATGGCCACTATGATTCCCAAAGGTAGAGCAGGGCTTCCTAGGAGGCTACATCTTATGCAATCATATTTTACTTCCTCTTTCTTAGTTCACATGAATTTAGCAAGGATGCTCATTCCCACCACAACTATGCCTGAAAGCCCTATGAATTGGCAAGTATTCCATCACATAAACTTCTCCATTGCCTTAAATTAAATATTTAAGGCTTCCAAGGTCCTTAATATTAGAAAGACATTAAAAAATCTTATGTTTAAACCCATGTTTTGGATCCCTCATCAAAATATATATTATTAGGTCATCACAGATCTACCCAAGGGCCCTCATTCCCCTTCTATCATGCCCCTTGGCAATTGTACAACTAGGGTAGGCACAACTACAGGCACAAGAAGATTCCATGGTTGACAATCCTCATCACAGCACCTAATTTCATGCTCTCTTCCATATAAATTATGTGTCAACTTTAATTTCTATAATGTTAATGATGAGATCTAAAAATTCCTCAAACTTTCTAGATTTAATTTCATCCTAGAAAAATCCCATCTACAATGGTATTCTTTACTTTCTATGCTTCTTATGTATCCCATCACTCAATACGTATTTTTTTAGAGACCAAAATGAATTGTATGAAACTCTCCTCCAAATTCATGTCAATCAAATTTAATAGCATTAATAGCTAAGGGTTGCCCATGCTTTGTTGCAACTAGGCATCATATTCTCTTCAATGGTGTTGCAAGTAGTTTCTCCCCTCTACCAACAACCTACCACCCTTCTTCTATGAGTCCCATTCTTTTACAAATAAATTTGTTACTTCATATTTGACCAATTTATTTGGTTTTAAAGATCTCTTTTAATTAATTAATTTATTTTTATTTTGGCCCACTTGAAATGTCCAATGTGTAAGTTGCACTTTGATAGGGATGTGACACTTTAAAGAGTTGTGTTGGGTCTTGAAATCACTAATCACACTCCTAGAGGGATCAACTCACTTCAAGGCTAAGGACTTGTTGTCTTGAAGGTGAATCAATCGAATCCTCAATAGAATATGAGTGATTAAAAGGCAAACTGTTAAGAGTGGGCATGCTCTTCTTCACTTCAGGATCAATTAGACCCAAGAGAGTGTTCATATAGGTATCCTTAATAGGAAATCCAACCTGTTAAGATGAGTTATGACTAAATAAAAAACTATACCCAATGTACGCTTGACCCCAATATTTGTCACTAGGTCAAAGACTAACTAGCTACTTGTGAAGCCTATGATTAAGATGGTGACTACAATGTTGCATATGCCCCTATATATGAAAACATTATTATAATCCCCCAAAGATGAATCCACTTAACTTTTCATACATAATTGCAAGGTGTAGGCATGCATGACATGATTCTCTAATAATTTAATTGTTTGAGGTTGCTTAAGAGGTTCCCTAGTTTGCAATAATGAATCATGAAAGCATGTGAAACCTTAATCTACTAAGGATGTATATGAGATACAAAACAAAAGATGTTTGATCTCTCAACAATTAGACTGGTGCCTACTCCATTGGGAAATAGACTCATGGATTGTGAAGAAGGGAAATGCATCCATAAAGCATAACTAGAACTAGATGTACATATACATACAAATCACAAATGGAATTTCATGCAGATGGACATGCTTAATGATGCATCTCAATACTACGACTACCCATGTGCAACATAAGGAAGACCATCACAAAAGCTTTGCAATGAATTGAAATGTTGTCACACATTCATATAACTTATGGGAAACAAGACTAAGACATTACAAGAAGTCTTGCAATGCAGTATAATGTTGTGACATTAATCAAACTCCTATTACACTCATACCATCAGATGTGGCAAGAGGAATCCCATGACTAGATTTAAGGGTTTCCCTAAATAATTACAAATTGTCATGAAGACACACCATTTACATGCATGATGTCTCTTGAATACCCTTTATATGATTTACAAAATTCATTCCATCCCCTTATAGACTAGACGTGTAATGTTTGATGCCTTAGAACCAACTTAAAAGCACTTACGGTCAAAAAATGAGTTCAACGACCAACCCTTTTTACATCTTTTTAACATGTATATATAGCATTTTAGTTTCTTTCCTTTGGTCATCCGTCAATAATTTGATGTACTTCGATGGGTTGAAGCATTGAATCCAAATTCTGTGGGAGCCCATGAAGAATAGTTTGGAGCATATGTGAAGGAAATTAGTAGCTAAAAATATAACCACCGCATTCATGGTGACCATACCTACCTTTATCATCTACTGTTGAAACTTGTAACTAGAATCAAGCCCTTGAGATGAGTGATGTTGTTTGAGTGGGAAAATGGCATTTGAGTAGTTTCAAGGGTCAAATCTAGTCATTAATGGTGACCCAGGAAGTTGTTGAAGTATTCTGAAGTGTATTAGAGAAGTTTGGGAAATTTGCAATAATTCGATGTAGGACTAGACATGAGGACTGGGCATTGGAAGTGGAAGGATGGAATTCTAAAGGATGGGAAAATTTCATGAATGGAAGGAAGTGAATGAGAAGAGGATGTGGGAAATATGCGGGAAAGGGAGATAGGACCAAATGTGGAAACGTATGAAGGAAATCCATAAGTTCATCAAGTTTCCACCAAGGAGGAAAATGAATGATTGGAAGAAATGTAGGGGTTTAGTGTAGAACATGAGGTTAGGATGGGATAAAGGATAGGAGGTGAACATATCCAACCTGGATGTCTAACGGAAATTTGCATAGGAGGAAAATGGGAGAATAAAGTCAAAGGGACAAAAGTAGGATTTCAACATGGGACTAGATACAGAAAGTGAGGGGATGATGTCATGATGTCTATGGACAACCCATAGAGACAATGAAGATGAAATGTGATGCAGAGTGCCAGCAAAAGTGAATGAAGATTTGCCTATATCTTCACTATCGGCAAGAGGTCTCCCAAGTTCTCACCGATATCCCTGTAGCGGTTAGTTGCCTATCGGCAACACCTCATATATCGGCCGGTCCACCAGAAGTCTCCCCGAAACTTCCCTTACGCCGATGAAAAGTTCGACATTGGTTGCCTTCGGCAACACCCAGACTATCGGTCGACGAGAAATATCTCAGGCTGATAGACTCCGTTACTCTGATGACCAATCTTCGTCGGCCAGACTTCCTCCTTTGGCGAAGTTTCTTTCACCTACACCGACACCTTGTCTCTCGCCGATATCGTCAAGCACATCGGCCAGATCCTCTGCTTTGGTAAGACTCTGGTTCGCGGCCCCGATGGTTCATCTCATTCCGATGAGTTTCTATCGGCGGGACTCTAACGGTCGCCGTGACTTCTTCGGCTTCCCCTGACAAGGTTCCTCACGCCGATACTCTTTATCGGTGATACTCCGAGGATGTCTCACCGATCAGTGAAACTGTATACCGTCGGCTAAGTGTATTTTCCTTAGCCCGATATCGTTTCTCTCACCGATGCGAATAACAATGGTATGTGTCTCCGACACTATACCAATCTTCGACAAGACGGAGAGTATTTCACGCCGATGTCAGTCTCATCGGTTAGACATAGTCTATCGGTGGTCCTTCAAAAAACTAGTCCGACACTTGATTTCACGCCGATAGACTCCCAACTGTTCTGTGACACCGAACTCGGATTCCCTTCGACAGAACAATGGAATTTGGTCGTTTCATATACCAAACCCTCGATCACTTGTAGCAATCTGATCCCACTTCAAAACTATCCAATTTCACTTCGATTTCCCGACTAGCCACATGACGATGTCTAGTCGAACTTGACTGAGTTCGCTGGCTTCCTGGGTAAGAATTCAACAACAACAAACGTGAAAAGTCTTTCCCCCATCACACTGATACTACACAGGGCTTCAGTGGACAGAGGAAAGGGCATCCATGTATGAATCAAAACCCTACTCCTAGGTTACGAACCAGCCACTGTGGAATCGTGGGTTTTACACCGTCTGCACACTACAGAGTCACTATGGATTGACAGATAGCATCCGGTTAGGGTTCCATTTACAAAATCAGGATAAAGATATCAAATCACTAAGAACAACCAAGAAAATCAACACAGATCATACCCAGAACTCTCTTTATTCAGTTATCAAAAAGAACTTGTTGTAATACACACTTCTCTCTCTGCTCCGTGTGACATACAACCTGCCTCTAAAGAAGATGTAGAGACAGCAGTTATCCCCTCCAACCGTGCAAACTGATTTTCAAATCAGTTAGCCGTTGGTTTACCCTTCATACAAGCAAAACTACATGTGTGCCTTGCACAATTACATTCATGGGACCAAATTGACCCTTATTACAAAATGAAATGGCTTAAGAGCCTTATGAGACAACAAAAGAAAAGATGACCCTGCACTACAGAGAATGTGCTCCTGCACCATACTCCCCTGCAGGAAAAACTCAAGTCCCTTGAGTTGCTAACTGCTGAAGTGTCTTCCCATGCTTTAGAATATCTGCTGCACTCATCCAGGTTGCCTCTGAATCAGGAAGATCCTGCCACTTGACCAAGTAGTCTTTGTATACCCCTTTTCTTGTCTTCTTGACAATTTTGGAATCCAAATTGCATTCCAATTGCAAAGGATTACTTGGAGGTAAATCTCTTATCCAGTCTTCATCTTCAATCACAGCATCTGAGCCATCTTCAGCATGTAAAAAGGGAACAGGTCTGCAACATTGAAAATGGGAGAGATACCAAGGCCAGATGGTAATTCTATCTCATATGCATTTGGACCAAATTTATGCACTACCTTACAAGGTCCTATCTTCTTCATCAACAATTTGGTTGGTTGCCCCTTAGGTAATCTTTCCTTTATGAGGTAGGCCATCACCAAATCTCCTACCTTGAACTGTACCTCCCTTCGCTTCAGATCTGCCCTATCCTTGTACTTGGAGACAGTTTTCTCCAACTTAAGCTTGACCTGATCATGTACTGTTTTCATGGTAGCAGCAAAGTCTTCTCCTAGAGCACTCCTTTTATCCCATCCTTGGAGGTCTTTGAGTTCAAGTGGTCCTCTTGGGTGGAAACCATAAACTATTTCAAAAGGGCTTTTCCCAGTACTTCTGTTTCTTGAATCATTATAAGCATATTCAGCTTGACTGATCACTAAATCCCATGCCAATCCATGCTGTTTGGTAAGGCATCTCAAAAGGTTTCCCAAGGACCTATTAACAACCTCAGTTTGACCATCAGTCTGGGGATGGTAGGCTGATGAAAAAGACAACTGAGTGCCCAATTTTCTCCATAGGGTCCTCCAAAAATGACCAACAAATTTGGAGTCTCTATCAGTAACAATTGATAGGGGTAAACAATGAATTCTGACCACCTCTCTGAAAAAGAGACCAGCAATATGAGATGCATCATTTGTGCATTTGCATGGCACAAAATGAGCCATCTTACTGAATCTATCCACAATGACAAAAACATTGTCTACACCCCTTGCTGTCCTAGGAAGACCAAGCACAAAGTCCATACTAATGCTTTCCCAAGGTCTGGTGGGAATGGGCAGTGGTTGGTACAAACCAGCATTAGAAGACATACCTTTGGCCTTTTGACATATGGTACAGCTTGCAACATATCTCCTTACATCTGTCTGTACCTTGGGCCAATAATAGAACCTGGTGACTTGTTCCAAAGTCTTGTCCAACCCAAAATGTCCTCCTAAGGCTCCATTGTGCTTCTCCTTGATGATATTGTCCCTCATTGAACATTTAGGAACACACAACAAACTACCTTTAAATAGGAGCCCTTCTTGCAGCACAAAATTAGAATACTCACCATGAAAAGTGTTAGCCAAACTTGCACACACTTCATAGGCAGCCTTGAAATCTGCATCATCCTTGTACAACTCCTTCAGACATTCTAGACCCATATGTTCCATTTGTACTTCCTGTATGACCAGTATCCTTCTACTCAAAGCATCTGCCACTTTGTTGGCAACACCTTTCTTATGCTTAATAGTGAAGGTATAGGCCTGCAATTGTTCCATCCACTTGACGTGCCTATGATTCAACTTTTCTTGACTATTTAGGAAGCTAAGAGCATGGTTGTCAGTAAAAACAATGAACTCTTTTGGCAGTAAATAATGTCTCCATTTTTTCAGAGCTTGCACCATTGCATACAACTCTAGGTCATAGGTAGAATACCTCTGTTTGGCCTCATTCAACTTCTCTGAAAAGAATGCTACTGGATGTCCTTCCTGACTAAGAACAGCACCTATAGCCTGTTGGCTTGCATCACATTCCACAACAAATACTTTGTCAAAATCAGGGAGTACCAACGTAGGTAACTCGGCCACTTTCTGTTTCAACAGTTCAAAACTATCATCTACTTGTTTTGTCCATTGAAATTTACACTTCACTCCACCTTTGATGGTATTGAGAATAGGAGCACTTATGTGACTGAACCCTTTAATGAACTTCCTGTAAAAAGTTGCCAAACCATGAAAACTTCGTACATCTCCCACTGTCTTAGGAGTAGGCCAATTGAGAATAGCCTCAACCTTTTTAGGATCCATTTTCAAACAGCCATTGGAAATCACAAATCCAAGATACACTAGTTCAGTTTTCATAAAATCACATTTATCCAAGTTGATCATCAACTTACTCTCATGCAATTTCTTTAACACCTGTCCAAGATGCTTCACATGCTCTTCTTTGGTCCTGCTGAAAATCAATATGTCATCAAGATAAACAATAACAAATTTTCCAATAAATTCTACAAGTACCTCATTCATCAACCGCATGAATGTGCTTGGAGCATTACTGAGACCAAATGGCATGACAAGCCACTCATAGAGACCTTCATTTGTTTTGAAAGCAGTCTTCCATTCATCTCCCTGCCTTATTCTGATCCGGTGATAACCAGATTTCAAATCAATCTTGGAATAGTAACATGAACCACCAAGATAGTCCAACAGATCCTCAATTCTTGGCATAGGAAATCTATACCTTATGGTGATCTTATTGATAGCCCTTGAATCTGTGCATAATCTCCATTTGCCATCTTTCTTAGGAACAAGTACACTAGGGACTGCACATGGACTAAGACTTTTCCTAATCAAACCTTTCTCCAAAAGTTCTTGAATCTGTCTACCTACTTCTTCATTCTGCTGTGGTGTCAACTTGTAGGCAGCTTTGTTGGGTAATGTGGCTCCAGGAATCAAGTCAATCTGATGACTTATGTCCCTCATAGGTGGTAAGGAGTTAGGAGTATCCTCTACCACAAGATCTTGGTACTTATCCAGTAATTGTTGCACTTCCAATGGAATCTCCTTCTGCTGTTTGCTTTGCTGATTAGATACAGGCTTCATCATCAGTGCATACCCTTGGGTATCCTTCTCCTTCATGAGTTGTAGGAACTCTTTGCCACTCACTAACATGACACTGTTGTCATTGCTCTTCTCTCCAACCTGCTCTGGTAAGGGATCCATCTGAAACTTCTTACCATTCTTGGTGATCATATATGTATTCTTTTCACCATCATGCTGTGCCTTCACATCATACTGCCAAGGTCGTCCAAGAAGAAGGTGACAAGCATCCATAGGAATAATTTCACATAGCACCTTATCCCTATAATCACCTAGTTCAAACTCTACCCAAGTTTGTTCTTCCACCAAATAGTTCTGATTCTTATTCAACCAAGATATTTTGTGAGGATTAAGATAGGGTAATCTTTTCAGTCTACACTTTTCTACCATTTCAGTAGACACTACATTTTCAGTAGAACCTGAATCAACAATGATTTTACAGAGCTTACCATATGCTATTCCTTGGGTTCTGAAGAGATTCTTCCTTTGTGGGGGTTCCTGCTTCAATGGCATCTTCACGAGGGTCCTCTTAATCATCATATTCTCTCCTTCAAGTACTGGTGTAGCACTACCAATTGGTGAGTTTACACTCTGACAATCATCCTCCTGCAATAGTTGGTTCCTTCTCCCACCATCATGAGAGCTAGATGCCTTCTCAGGGCACTTACTTGCAGTGTGGCCTACTTGATTGCAGTTGTAACATCTTCCAGTGAAGACTCCACGTCCTCTGCCTGCACCACCACCTCTTCCTCTGCCATTAGGTCTTCTCCAACCTCCGAAACCACCACCTTTCTGTTCTGTATCAGAACGTGATTCTTGTTGACTTGAACTTTCACCTTTGTTTGGCTGTCCTCCGCCAAAATTACCCCTTCCTCTATTGTTCCTGCCACCTCTTCCTCTGTTATTTTGATCACCTCTCCTTTTCAGTTTATCCTCTGCCCTAGAGGCTAACTGAAAACATTCATCCACAGTCTTGGGAACCACCATACTGAACTCATCCTGTATATTGTACCTCAGACCATCCAGGTATCTGGCCACCATCTCTTTTTCTTCTTCTCTGTGATTGGCTCTCATGCTCAATCTGTGGAATTCTTCAGTGTATGTAGCCACGTCCATATCTTTCTACCTAAGATGATTAAACTTTCTGATAGTCTGCAGATCATAATCACATGGTAGAAATTTGGCTCTCAGCATGGCCACCATTCTGCTCCACTTGGTGATTGGACTCTTTCCAACCTTCTCCCTTTCACATTGAGTGTAGTTCCACCAAACCAATGCAGAACCTCTCAGTCTGGTCTTTGCAAACTTTACTTTCTTACTGTCACTATACTCTTTGAAGTCAAAGTAATTACTTATGGCTTCAATCCAGTCCACAAGAGTATCTCCATCCAGTTTCCCATTAAACGTGGGAACATCCATTTTCGGATCACCACTATCTCCATGACCCTTGAGTGCATTCAGAAATGCCTTTTGATCAGCAGTCATACCTTCTCCTTGAGGATTCTCCCCAGTTTCTCCTTCTTCATCCTCCTCTGACTCAGAAGTGCTTCCATCCTTCTCTTTGGATCTTTCTTCCTTCAGTCTCTCTTCGAGCATTTCTTCCACCATCTTCTGGATGGCTGCTTTACTCATCGTCTTAGGAGGCATTGCGCTAGCCTCTGTTTCTATCTCCAATTCTTCGTCTGATATACACGGCTGTGATTTAGAATATTGGCTCTGATACCAATTTGATGCAGAGTGCCAGCAGAAGCGAATGAAGATTTGCCTATATCTTCACTATCGGCAAGAGGTCTCCCAAGTTCTCACCGATATCCCCGTATCGGTTAGTTGCCTATTGGCAACACCTCATATATCGGCCGGTCCACTAGAAGTCTCCCCGAAACTTCCCTTACGCCGATGAAAAATTCGACATTGGTTGCCTTCGGCAACACCCAGACTATCGGGCGACGAGAAATATCTCAGGCCGATAGACTCCGTTACTCCGATGACCAATCTTCGTCGGCCAGACTTCCTCCTTCGGCGAAGTTTCTTTCACCTACACTGACACCTTGTCTCTCGCCGATATCGTCAAGCACATCGGCCAGATCCTCCGCTTCGGTAAGACTCCGGTTCGCGGCCCCGATGGTTCATCTCATTCCGATGAGTTTCTATCGGCGGGACTCTAACGGTCGCCGTGACTTCTTCGGCTTCCCTCGACAAGGTTCCTCACGCCGATACTCTTTATCGGCGATACTCCGAGGATGTCTCACCGATCGGTGAAACTGTATACCGTCGGCTAAGTGTATTTTCCTTAGCCCGATATCGTTTCTCTCACCGATGCGAATAACAATGGTATGTGTCTCCAACACTATACCAATCTTCGACAAGACGGAGAGTATTTCACGCCGATGTCAGTTTCATCGGTTAGACGTAGTCTATCGGTGGTCCTTCAAAAAACTATTCCGACACTTGATTTCACGCCGATAGACTCCCAATTGTTCTGTGACGCCGAACTCGGATTCCCTTCGACAGAACAATGGAATTTGGCCGTTTCATATACCAAACCCTCGATCACTTGTAGCAATCTGATCCCACTTCAAAACTATCCAATTTCACTTCGATTTCCCGACTAGCCACATGACGATGTCTAGTCGAACTTGACTGAGTTCGCTGGCTTCCTGGGTAAGAATTCAACAACAACAAACGTGAAAAGTCTTTCCCCCATCACACTGATACTACACAGGGCTTCAGTGGACAGAGGAAAGGGCATCCATGTATGAATCAAAACCCTACTCCTAGGTTACGAACCAGACACTGTGGAACCGTGGGTTTTACACCGTCTGCACACTACAGAGTCGCTATGGATTGACAGATAGCATCCGGTTAGGGTTCCATTTACAAAATCAGGATAAAGATATCAAATCACTAAGAACAACCAAGAAAATCAACACAGATCATACCCAGAACTCTCTTTATTTAGTTATCAAAAAGAACTTGTTGTAATACACACTTCTCTCTCTGCTCCGTGTGACATACAACCTGCCTCTAAAGAAGATGTAGAGACAACAGTTATCCCCTCCAACCGTGCAAACTGATTTTCAAATCAGTTAGCCGTTGGTTTACCCTTCATACAAGCAAAACTACATGTGTGCCTTGCACAATTACATTCATGGGACCAAATTGACCCTTATTACAAAATGAAATGGCTTAAGAGCCTTATGAGACAACAAAAGAAAAGATGACCCTGCACTACAGAGAATGTGCTCCTGCACCAAAATGTTAGGCTAAGAGAAAATTTGCAAGAAATTGACATGGAACCATATGTGGGAAGTGGAGGTGCTAAATGGATGAGATTCAAAAGGCAACATCCCGCAAAGGGGTTGGGAAGAATGTAGAAAAATGATAAGGGAATGGATGTTTGGGAATGGGAGAAAAACTTAAGGAGTTGATTAGGATTCCACAAAATGATAAGTGAAAGAGTCTAGGAGGAAAGAAAATGAACAAAGATTTTTGAAAAATGTTAGTATAGGTTTTTATTTTCCTAGTGGGTTATTTATTTTCCTATTCCTAGGTTTTTCCCATACTTCTAATTAAGCTTGCTTATGATTAATAATGTGAGTATTAATGTGAGTGGGTGCAATGTGTCAGCATCTTCCATGGGGGTTACACTTGCTTGTTTTAGGCTATTGTGGTTGACTCTTCCCATTGATCATGTTTTCCACCTCTCCCCTCTCTCATTTTCTATATATACTCACCTCCTAATTAATCTTGGTAATTATATTTTGTAGCTAGTCACTTTTCCATTCATATAATTCTATTTTTCTCTTGAAGCATTTGCATTTCTCTCTTGGAGACTAACTCTATCTTGATATTTTGATCTTGTATCATTTTCATTTATAGTTTAATATCTATTCATTTGCACTAAGTTTTCTGGGTTATTCATCATTTCATATTCTAACATGGTATTAGAACAAGTTTAATGTAAGAATAGTTTAGTTTCCTTATTGAGAGATTCAGAGGGGGGGACTAATAAGCTTTGTTTGCAGGTTTCCTAAAAACCCAGAATGCTCTTCTCTTGCATCTTCATATGATTTGGAGAATAAAAAAAGTTTGATGAAAATATTTTAACCTATTGGGTTTGTACTTGTATTTTCTAAAATCTAGGTGTTTGCGACATTCTGGTAATCCTAGTGGCTTTTTTAGTTGTTCCATAGCATCCAAAAGGCTTAAGAAAGTCAAATATGGCTTTTATTTCACCAATATTGAAGCTCAAAAAATTAGGTTGCAAACAGGGGTTTGAAGCGTTGCTCTAAAAGGTAGCTATCAAATCGAAGAACTTTCAGCCCAACGAACCTCACCATTGTGCTCAGAAGGCCCAAAAACATAAAGAACGACTCTCAAATTGTCTATTTTGATGAAGTTGGCCTCTGAGGCAAAAAAAATTCCATGAGGGTCATATGACCCTCTAACATGTAGTTCGAGGCATGATTTTTGTAAAAATTCAAAGACAAATATAGTGCTTCAAGTGCCTTGTATTAAGCGCTTTAGCGTGCTGGTTGTAAAAGTGCTTTAAGTGCAAGTTATAAGGGCTCGACCCTTTGTAAAGCGAGCTTTACCCCTTTGTAAGCCCTTTTGGGCTCTTACCTACACACATGGTTTTAAGACTGCCTGTAGTCTCTTTGCTAAGCCACAAGCGACTTCCAAACCATCGTTGCCGCCTAGCATCTATCTTCCAAACCACTGCCCAACCTCTATTGGTATATCACCTTTTCAATCACCTTTGCTAGGAGCCCCACCATAGTGCCTTGTATTTCTCTCTTGGAGACTAACTCTGTCTTGATATTTTGATCTTGTATCATTTTCATTCACAGTTTAATATTTATTCATTTGCACTAAGTTTTTTGGGTTATTCATCTTTTTAGATTCTAATAGAAAAAATGAAGGGAACAAGAGGACGAGATGTTGGAGCTCAAAAGATGAAGTTTAGTAGCCAAGCAAGATTATGCAAACTAGAGGAAATGGGTGGAATGAAAAAGACTAAGGGCCTGATAAGTTTCCATGGAACTTTTACGTGGAACAGGAGGTGGATATAAGATATTAAGCAAGTAGAATACATCTGGTAGCCAATCAAAAACCTATAAAATGGAAGAAATGAAGGAAACTGAGGAAGTGAAGGACCCAATGAAGTTTGGTGGAACTTTTATGTAGAAGGAGGAACTGGATGGAAGGTGAAGAAGAAATGTTTAGTAGTACCCAGAAAGTCCACAAAACACTAGAAACTAAATTAAAACTTCTTGAACTTAGGATTTTCTTAGATTTTTACGACTTCAACATCTGGTAGGGACATGGGGGACGACTTTAAACAACTTTGGGACAAAATATGACCAAGGGAAAACCCATTGAAAGATTTCTCAAATCAGTTATATATGATGGGCATAAAAGGGCTAATGCACAAAATGGGCAAGGACTTAGATGATTTTTACATTTTCAATTTGGGTCCCAACAAGTTGTATTTAAGTTATTTTTTAAAGAAGCAAACCTCCTAAAGATTCAAGTTGGATGTGTTCCCATGTAGCCTATTTTCTATTGGAGTTGTTGATTTTAAGTGAGTTGTAGCTCACATTTTGCTATAGTTTCCTCTCACATGTGGGTTTATCCAATTTAGATTCTTTATCTTCTTAGTTGTGCATGGTATTTTCTCACATTTACATGTTGTAAGTTAATTGATTGACAAGTTTACAACACTTCATTTCTTTCTTAAATATGTATATTGATGTCTATTGTATAAAATATCCATCCTAGTTTACACATCACCCAAACACAAATAAGAAATACTTTACAAGTCTATAGTACTTTATACTTTAACATTTTTGTAGACTTGGTTTTATTTTTTGTTGTTTCTAACCCTTCTTTGGAGAGCAAAATGTTTTGTTTACGGTAATGCATGCTATTGTTATCTACCATTTCATTATATTCGTTAACAAACTAGCAACTAGCTTAGTTTTTAATTTAAAAAAAAAAACATGTTTGTTTTTATTTAATGTGCTTTTTATTTTAATTTCAATCAAAGTTTTACTATTTGACTTTCTAATCAATAACAGATGTTGTATATGTATGATCCATAATTACTTCAAGAGACTTTGGTCATGTGCCTTAAAGGAAAATGTGTCCTCCACTCTTTTTGTTAAAGCTTAGCCTCTTATTTATAAAAATAAAAAGTTTAAATAATATTATTGTTTAGTATAACATTTTTTTAAATAATATTATTATTTGAGATAACATTTTTTTTTTAAATATATAAAAGCAAATAGAAAAGTATAATCATGTTTTTAAAAGATGATTATTTATTTAAATTTTAAAAAGTTATCATAAACCAAATTGATTTTTTAAAAAGTAAAGTAGAATTTTGATTCTTTTATACCAAAAGTAATTCTATCAATATTACATGTAGTTTTTTTAAAAGAAAGAACTAAGTTCAAGTCCCACAAACTTTACCTACAAGAAAAAAACATTCTTCCACAAAGAGAAATTACATTTTTTAAAAATATTTATTTAAAAAGTAAATAAAACTTTATAATCAAAGTTTTAACCTTTTTTATTAATAATAACTACATAGATGTGATGGACAATTCTTTATAATATTTTAGGTTAGCTTTTTCAAAAAATCTAGACTTAAATCCTATGAATGTTGTAGATAAATTTTTCCTCTACTCCATTTCTTAACTCTTTAGAATGTTCTAAATATAATTTGTTAACACTTGGGTCCGTATGAGGTTTTGCTATTAGAATAGTAGCACCCCTCATTTTACTAAGTTTCATGGGGAATCTAACTTGGATAAAAATGACAAATCCTTGGAAAAAGAAAGAGAGAAAGAGGAGAGAGAAGGAGAAGAATTTGTTTTGTGTTTTGCAAGTTTTAGATATGAACAAAAATAACACATGTTAACAAAGTAAATTGAATACATACAAAAACTTCAAAAAATTGAATGTAATTTGCAAATTAATTTTCTAAAAAAGTGATTCTTAGAGGCTTTGAAATTGAAATCCTATTACACCAACACATAGAGCTTGGTAAAACATGCAATTTTTAAAAATGGCTCAAAAAAATCCCCACAAATAGGAAAGTTATGCCCTTCAAAAGTTTCACTTTCAAGATGGGTTTGTGCAAACACTTAACCCCTTGAGCCCTGATCATATGACCATGAATTTAAAATGTCAATTTTGCCCAATATGACCAAGAGCTAAACTCATAAGCACCTATGCACTTTCTTCATGTGACCAAACCTCCAAAAGTAGGGGGTTTACTTTTAAAAGGTTAAAATAATAATTTACTAAAAAATATTTTAAAAATTTAATAAAAAAGCCATGTGCAAGGGCAAAAGATTAAAGTCTAGAAGATTAAAGCAAAGCTTTAAAGCTTTTGATTTTTTGGTTGCTCAAAATCATGTGCATCACTTCTCACACACCTACATAGCCCATAAAACCTTACACAACTCCTTGCCCCTTTTTGTTTTATTTCTATGTTTATTTGCAACTAATTTAAATATTGTTGTACTCAAACACTCTTGGCCAAGTCAACTATAACATCAACCTTGTTGAAATGGACGATACACATATTTCAAATCTAAACCATTATTGAAAGAGATAAAATATGAAAATTATTTATACATTGACAATATTAATTACAATGGCTTTATAAATTCCATTACATTCTTCAACCACCCAAACCATCTTGTCAATCAACAACATAACTTACTAATCGTTAAAATAACTCTTGTTCATTTAACGTATGACTAACTAAACTAACCTTAGTAAAATGTAATATTTCAACATTCTCCTAATCACATCACTTTGAACAAAGGTAGGAACATTGATACTAGATAGATACAAAAAAACCAAAATATCACACACTACAAATTTGTTTAATAGGGACACACACGTTGTCAATAATAATGAACCACCATGGACAACACACACACACACACACATACACACACACACTATAAACAACAATAAACTCACAATGAATGTGAATAGGGACATACACACTACTTAGAAGCAAACAACCTTGTTTATGAATAGGGACAAACACACTATCCACAAGTACAAAAGCCCCTTTTGTGAATAGAGACACACTCGCTATCAATGCACCACTCCACTTGTAAAGCATCACACACTCCCAATCCACAAGAATACTCCAC
This sequence comes from Cunninghamia lanceolata, assembly GCA_027924645.1. Taxonomy (NCBI): domain Eukaryota; kingdom Viridiplantae; phylum Streptophyta; class Pinopsida; order Cupressales; family Cupressaceae; genus Cunninghamia; species Cunninghamia lanceolata. Next base: position 3,457,275 of record BSBN01001254.1, read on the forward strand.
CTATAAATCAATACATACTTTTCATCCATAGGTACAAAACTAGGCTACATATCCCCAAACCCCCCTCTGTTCCAGAGGAGAAAGAAAATGAAGATTTGATGCCTCTCAAGTAGTGTACCATCTTTGAGTGAAAAGTGTACTCAAGATGGGAATGTTCTTCCAACCTCCTCTTTGACCTCCTTAGATCTTAGCCTTTGAATGTACAAAATAATAGATAGCTCTTAAAACACAAACATGAGGTTCAATAGGAGAAAAGTTTTCATTTGGAAGGTGTCGGGATGACTTGAAAATGCACCTTATTACAATGATACTCAAAATTCACAAAGGAGATTCTAAAAGAAAAAAACTAGTATTTCCAAGGACATAAAACACCCAAAAACCTTTGCATCCATAGACAAAGCGGTCCATTTGTGTGATAAAATGCCATAAGAAAATCAAGGACAAGTAGATCACATATCACAAAGCATGTAAACATGTCAAAATTAGTAAGGGAAGCATGGATAGATGCCAAGGATAAAAGACCATGATAATCCATGACATGAAAGCAATGGCCTATCTAGGCATAAGAAGTGCAAGGTTCACAAGAGTACGTGTTAAAAGATGTAAAACCCTAACAAAGGTAATCAAATATTATAAAAATGGGGTAAATATGTTGTAGATCAACATATTGATCCTAAATCAGATCTAAATTGATACTAAAGTATAAACCCCAAAGCAATTGTAAGGGGGTAGGGTGGGTGAAAGATAGGATACATGAATAAGCACACCAAACCCCAAAATAAATATTAATAAATAACAAGGGTACAAAAGGAAGATAAGATTTGAAAGTAATATGTAAATCAAAAAAATGTGGATCTAAAAACCCTAATGTGATGAGAAATCCTAGAAAGAAAACCAGGTCATGTCAGATTAGAGGGGTTCATAAAAAATGTAGATGAAGATAAACTCTCCTTTATAATGTTTAACCTAATCTAATTAAGTAAAAACAATCAATTAAGCACAAATAAACCTAGAATTTTTGGGGAAAAGGAGAAATATATTAAGATAAAGTCATTTACATATTAGAACACGAAGATTTTCAAATGGCAAGGACCATCAACAAGGCTAGAAGAAAGAAAACCCAAGGAGGTTTTCTATTGTCACAACAAATAATCTTAGATGGAGCCCTCCAAGTAAAGGAACAAACAAAAATCATGATCTAGAAAAGAAAAAAGTGAGGAGGTTCAGGCTGGATCATTATGAAGAACTCGAAGAAATTGTGGCAATTTATTAGGAGACAAAAACCCCCACTCAGAGATATTCTAATTGTAGTTCACATTAGAGGCCCAATTTAGCTAGGCAATATGTAGCAGTATTCCATTCCCTAGGAATATGGACAAAATAGATAACTTCAAAATTAAGAGTAAGGCAAAGAATCTACTTAGCTAGTTATGCCAACCTCCAAGAGGACTTATGAATCCATGCTTTATTCAAAAGAGAGAGCAATATCATAGAGTCTATTTCATAAATAACCTTTTTCCATCCCAATTCATAAGCTTTCCCAAGACCAAAGAACTGTACCATCACTAGCATGTCCAACACCTCGAATCCTAGTAGCACCTAGATTGCCATGAGAAGAGCATTGATATTAATTTTGAAGAAACCTAAAGGGGGGGGACCAGTTACCAACTCTATTCACCTTTCTAGACACCTTAAGATATGAGCAAGATTAAATTGAGGAAGCAATAGTAGAATACAACTCAAGGTGTTTCAAAAACTAACTATCAAGAGGAGATAAGACCTCATCCAAAGAACACTTAGCTACTAAAGTTTCTTTGACTGAGTCTAAAATCTTCTACCAAACTTTCCCAATGAGACTCTAGTGACCTTAGAAGATTTGACAATTTTTCTCTTGCCCGATCTTCTAAACTAATATCCCAAGCAACTAAGAGAAAAGAAGCCAAAGTAGGAGGACAACCCAGACTTGCCCAAAACTTGAGCAAAGAAGTAGCATGAACAAGGATTTTTCCACTGCTGCCCCCAAATACCCAAGGAGAATAAACATTGGAAGAAAAGGTCAGAAAGACATTCCTCATTATTGCCACAAAGGATATATTTTGAAGGGCCATAGAATCCTCTCTTTCTTATGTTCTCCCAAGTGGACATTTATTCTAACACAACAACCAAATGAAAAAATTACACTTAGGCCAACTAAATTTCTTCCAAATTTTGTTCCTCCAAGGAAAATATCTATTTTCATCATTTCTTTCTCTAATAAATAGTAACCAAGATCCACCAAATAAACCCCTTTTAGATCATAGCCCCAAGCAAGAAGATTTGCTTTTTTCAAGGAACAACATGGTTGTTGCCAATACAGAAGAAAGTCTAGATTGAGCTTTAGGAATACCCCCCATAGGCCAACTACAAGGATATTTCTAATGATGGATATGAGATTCCCTCACTAGGTGAGAATCCTTAAAATCATAAACTTTAGACCACCTTGCCAATTGAAAGGCTTCACTCAAGGGGAGAAGAAAGGATAAGGAAGAGAGGATCAGAGGATGGAGGTCCCAAGAGTCATTCCAAAAAAGAGCTCTATGACCAAATTTAACAATCCAGAAGAGGCCTTTTTTGATAAGTGAAGCCCCATTCTTAATGGTATTCCAAACCATATAACCTTTCCCGACTAGATCCATCTTAGAACATCATCAACAACCCCTCCTTAATACTTGAAGTTGAGAATTTTAGCCCAAGGTTGATCTTGATGCTTGCATCATCTCGAATACAGTTTATTAGCCAAGGCTTGGATATTAAATTCAGACTACCTAAGGCCAAGTCCACCTACTACTTAGGCCTACAAACCTAATCCTAATTAATTAGAATCCATTTTTGGGAGTCTAGATTCCTTGACCATAAAAGATTTCTAGAAAGAGAATCAAAGTCCTTTATAAAGCTTTTGGGGGCAGATAGCACAAGGAATCTATAAATAGGAAGAGCCTATAAAACATATTCTAATAGGGTCAAATAACTAGCAAAAAACAACAATTAGAAATTCTAGTGAGTAACTCACATTCTTAATCTATCGAGAATCCTCTTCCATTAATCTCTTTTAGGGATACTAGTCGATAACAGAGTTATCCTATTTAAAAGCATAAAATAAGAGAAATTCTCCAAAGGAGTATTCAAGAAAAAATACTAGACTTATCCTTATTGATTTGTTGGCTAGAATCACCCAAATATATATCCAAAGCTTTCCTAAAAATTAATAGCCTCATGAATTTTAGCAACACCCAACAAGGCAATATCATCCACAAATTGAAGATGGGATTGAGGGTCAAGATCTCAAGCCATTGTCCAACCCTAATTGTAAACATTAGCTCTCTAATGTTTAGGAAGTCTACCCAGACCTTCATCCATAAGAATGAAAAGATAAAGGGAGAGAGGATCACCTTTTCACAACGCTTTAGAAGTTGAGGAAAAATGGGATGGGTTGCAATTGATAAGAACAAAGTAGGAGGGAGAAGCCACACAACTCATATTCCACTCAATCCACCTTGAATATAACCCAAATACTCATAAAACATTCTTGAGGAAAGATCATCTTACCCTATCATAAGCCTTGAACATGTCTATCTTGATAAACATAACTTTATATTTGTAGTAACCCTTATAATGAATGGATTTCGAGGCCACAATTATACCATCGAAGATCTAATGCCCTTCACACAACCACCATGCTTAGGAGATATCAGAGAAACCAAGATTCATTTTAGATGATAAAAAATGAGTTTAGTTCTAATCTTATAAGTGACATTGTAGATAACAATAGGGCAGAATAGATCAAAAGAGTTAGCCCCCTCTTATTAAGGAATCAAGGCCAAAAAAATAGAATTGATTGCTTTTATCATATGTTTATTGGTTTGAGATCCATGAACAACTTCTAATAGATCAAGCTTCAAAATGTCCCATAATTATTGAAAATACTTAATGGGAAAACCATCTGGACTAGGAGATTTACCTTTCTTCATCTGAAACACAACCATTTCAAGCTCTTCAAGAGAGATGGGACCCATAAGTAGATCATTCATATCCTCCAATCCAAAATAATTTGTTCCTCCATCAAACTTTGAGGTCTACTTTTCATGAAAAGGAAAGAGAAATGTTGAACAACTTCTCTATTAATATCATGGGAAGAAGACAATTGATTTCCTTGTGGTGAGATGAGAGAAGAGATAACATTACCACTTCTCCTATCTTTAATTGAATTATGGAAGAAAAAGGTATTCTTATCTCCCTCTTGAAGCTAATCAATTCTCAATTTCTGCTTCCAAAATATCTCCTCCTAAAGATTCTATTCGTTAAGCTCTTTAAAAAAGAGGACTCCTTAAGAAGATGCTCCTTGGAAATATCAAGTTCCCTAATCTGAAAATAAAATCCAATTTTCTTGCACCTGTTTCTTTTTCCAAAAAATATTTCCAAAACTAAATTTGTTCTATTGCTTGAGCTTGAACTTAACAAATTAGTCTTTCAAATAAACCTAGATTAAATAATGATGGGCTAAGATAAATAAATTCATGTAATTGCAATAGCTATTTTAGGATAGTAAATGCAATAAATGATGATACTTACTTTTATGATCAAAGAATGAATGATTCAAATAAAGATTTTGGAATTTGAGATGTCTTAGGATAAAAAGAGGATTTGATAGTCTATTATTTGCCTTATGTAGGGTCAATTCCATGGATTGGGGTTGAGTTTGTGGTCATAGAAATGTCATGTACTTGTGGACTTGATCTGGCAATTTGTAGAATTCTACCTTTTTCTTTGTTTGGTTCACCTTTTTCTCTTTTATATTTTTTGATATTTGAAGATAGTTGGTATTTAGAAGTACCTTTGTAGGGTTGTCACTATGTCACTAAGGCACATGTTCTCCTAGGTTAACACCTGAAATAATGTGTACAAAATAAAAAATAACACTCTTCAAACATGCTTATGCTTCTAAAATGCTCATGGAGATCTAGATCCTTTTAGTGCACCAAATCCAAATGTTCAACTCCTAAGAATGAGATAGGACTTGCTAATTTTGGATGTGTAAAAATGAGTGCATTGAATGCCTTTAAATACAAGGACATAGCAATAAAATATACAAATTTGTGTTTAGCTGACCCTTGGAGGGAAAAGAAGTGGTAAGAGTAAACCTAAATTTAAAATTTAAAAGAGTCAAGTTTGTATTGTGGAGTTGACCTTGCAACTGCAGAAATGACCCAAGACATAAAAATGGTTAAATCAACATGGATAGTGGGTATATGAAAGTATGCACATGTAATGTATGTGATAAATGAATAGATATGGTTAATGTATTGGGATACGTGAACATATGGATAGGGTAAGAAGTAAGGGTATAGAAATAAGTAGGTGATATAGGACCAAGACTTTATACAAAATTACACCATTTATCAATATGTCAATGTATCAAAACACTATCCTCAAACTAAACACATAACTAAATAAGAAATGGTATGGATAAACAAAATTCACCATTATAATTAGAAAATAAAACTTAAGAGGCTTGAGCCTACATGCTCCCTTATTGGGTAGCTCAATGGATTTGATATAAACCCTCCAACTAAAAAATGTTGGCATAAATGTAAACATTTAATATTAAAAAAAAGGGAAAATAAAAAATCGAAGGAGCAAACATGCGACATGCATTTCCACTCTTTCCTTCACAACGCTCCTCACACATTAAATACCAAAGACATTTTTACACTTTATTAAAAGCATGCGCGTATATAAGGAAAGAAAATTAAAATAAATAAAAAATAAACCAACATTTAACCGCCTCCAAATTACAGCAATAAACAAGAAAATACGGCGCGGAATTTGGCCGGAGGAGAATTTAACGTGAAGTTTGCCGTTTGACCGGATCTTCTTATTGTAAGGAAAAATAATTTTGGTTAAATTTATTCGGCGTGTGCGCCCTGGGGCTGCTAAAACAAACCCCAAATGGCTTGTAGCGCAAGCATATCAGCACCGCTATATTTAGCTTCAAGATTTTTTCCTTCTTTTGTTTTGCCTAATTATATGTGAATAAATTCATTTCTATCGTTCTGACGGGGTTTTGTTTGGGCTAATTTGGCGTAGGAATTTATCGGCTAAGGCGATTCGAATGCTGTGAAAGGTGTGTACTGAAAACCCTCTGTGATTTTTAACAAAAAAAATTTAATGGAGGTTTTGGATTTTTGTATTATAATTTGCAGTTCAATTATTTTCATCTTTTTTGACGGGGTTGTTCGACGAGGGTTTTGGATTTTGGCGGCTCTTTGAGTTGTGATTCGTAATTGTGTGAAGGTTTGTGCGGTGGGATTTGTTTCTGTTTATTCTCCTCCTTTTTCCTGCCTTATGTCGATTTTTTTCTTTTGCTTTATAAGGGTTTTGGATTTTGTGACTATTTGGATTAAAAATTCGATTTTTTTGCGCCTTTTTTAATGAGATTTTTTAGATTTTTGGCCGCCATTTCTTTGATAGTTGATAGATTTGTGGTGATTTTATATTGTGGGATCTATTTTCTTTTTTACTCTTTTTTTCTCTGCCCTCAATTTGTGTTTTCTTTTGACAATTAAGGGTTTTGATTAGCTGGTCAGTTCGATGATAAATTTTTGTTCTGAATTTGTTTGGTGCAACCCTTGAAAATGGCGGTTTTTTTGAGAAGGATTTTGTGGAGTTTAGTTTTGCAATTGTATAATCTTCTGGTTCTTGTGCTTCACCAGATCTTAGTTTTAGGCTTTTAGCTTTCCTCCACCTGCATTCAAAAAACTATGTATATATGCTTTGAGTTATGTCCTGAGCAAATGTTGAATTTTTCCGAAACTTAACTATTTATGCAATATTGATTTATTTATTTTATCAGCCATCCACTGTGCTATTAATCTTATTAGCCACTCTGTGCTGTTAATCTTATCAGCCACCCATTTTCTTGTTAATTAGAAACAGGATTTAATTGTAAAGCACAGAACTCTGACGCTTTTTGGCTTGGACAATTAAAGCTTTTAAGTGGCTGATCATGTCAGCTCTTTTTTGTTTGGTTGATTTATGTTTTGATAGTCCTACATTTTATCATTTGATAATGGATTTTGCTTTGACCAGAGATTGTGGATTTTATGTGTGTGATTTTTTTATCTACTGGACTGTAAATAGAATTTTGTACTAGAATTTAGGAATACATATATCTCAGTTATAGCTCTCTTCCTGGGAATTTTGATGTTCTTGTGGGTTATGTTGATTTGTTTACCAAAACCTAGTCTTTGTATTTTGACACTTTCGTTCTTTTTGTTAGTCACCCACTGTGTGATTAATTAAAGACTGGAATTAGCCATGTATCCCAGTATATTGAATTCTCTTTGTCTTAGAAGCCATTTTAGAGCAAGCGGTAGCTCTGCCAAATTCTTTGTGGGATTTATAGTCAGCCTTGTCCAGGTGTGGCCTGCTTTATCACAACTGATCAAATGTAGGAAGCATGAGCAGTTGGCTTTCATCCATCAATTAATTGCTCTCCCATATCACTAGACAGTGGTTTTTGGAATTGTCTCTAGCTTATCTCTAGACTAGGTTTGCTGGACTTGGTACTTATACTTTGTTTGTTTTTATTGTATGATCTTATCTTTTTGTCATCAAGTAAGACTGATCTCTGCCCCTGCAATTTAGCACAACTGTAGCACATGCAACAGGTTTGCACTCAAGTCAACGTAATTCAATTGATCTTTCTTACCATCAGAGAATGTCTTGCTGGGATTTTTGCTTTTAGCCAAGACCGTTCTCGGCTTCTGGGCTCTGTGATGTCTGTAACATGCAAAATGGGTTTGCACTCAGTTGATCTTCCTTTGCTCTATACCATGGCTTGCTGGAATTTGCATGCCTATAATTTGTCATTAGACATGGGCTGGTCTTGCCCTTTCTGGGATTTATAAGGAATCTAGTACAAATAGTAGGCTTGCTCCCAGGTTATTAAATTTCAGCGACTCTCTTGGCACTTAACCATGACCCATTGGACTCTGCACATTTAATTTTTGCTTCTAATGTAAGATCCTTTTTTGTATGATTGGACAATACCGAGTTTTGCCTGCAAGCTTAGCATGCTCCTTAAGGACTGAAACTTTCAGGTCTGCCAAATATGTATTCCAAGCATTTCCTGAAGTTTTACATTTTGCATATTTCTTCTAAGTATTTAGGAAATTACAGTATTTTTCCTCCTCGGCTTAATGACTTATTTAAAAAAATTTAAATTCCCTTTGTGTGTGCTGATACATCTACAACATGCTTATTAAATTTTAGTGACTGATTTTTTTAATCTTGGCAATTCCTTTTATTTGACTGGATTTGGAGATTTTTCTAATGGTTGTTTTGGGAGCATCTAACAAAAATTGTGATTCTTCTACATTCATTAAAATATCTAGGAATTAAATTTAGCTGGTGTCTGATAATGAATAATTGCTGATGGGCTACTTTTGGCTTTCATTCACTTGTTCTTTTTGCGGTTTGATGATTCAAAGTTTTTTGACCGCTAAATGTTTTGTCACAGTTTGTGTAGAAAAATATAAAATTCTTTGAGAGTGTCCTTGGCATGCTTGATTTTGATGGAAAATGGCTATCCCTATGGAGAATTCATCTTCTCAATCAACGCAAGATATGGTTCAGCGTCGATACAAAAGGGTATGTTTTTCAACTTCTGGTATTTTCTACAGTAGTGCATTATGTATTTTGATAGATACCACTTAGCTTAGATCTGGGATTTTTTGATATTCTTTTGTTGGGGGTAAGCAGAGTTAACAAAAGCTTTTGCTTGTGCTTTCTGCTCAATTCCATCATATATGTGTAAGATTTGTTTGAGTAACATATATTGTATATTGTCTTTCTTTTGAGTAATGTGTATTGCATATTGTCTCATCTATCCGCTTTGCTGATTTGGCTGTAGATTCCAATATGCTGGATTGTAAAGGTTGCTTGTTATGCAATTTCTACTTAAGTCCTTTAAACTTTAAAGTATTTACTTGAGCATGCGATTTAGATAATATTTCTTATACATGCATGAAAGTTATGTGTTTGCAAAAGTAAATGGGATGATTAGAGGGGAAATTGAAGGGATGCAATTAGAAACCAAGGAGGGATCATTGCCAACTAGTCCAACTGGAATGAAAAGCCATCTTCATTTTAAAGTATCTGCCTGTTTTAGGACATCATGTGTGGCTTGTCTAAGTGAGCAAGAACATCATGCCCTTGTCTTAGTTGAGCTGGAATGAAAAACCTTCTTAATTCTAGATTATCTGCCTGTTTTGGTACATCATATGTAGCTTTATTAAGCCAAAAAGACCTTCATGCCCAGTCTTGGTACAATACATTTATCTTCTTCCATCTAGAATTTGCTCATAATGTCCATTTTTGTGTTGGCTTTAAAAAAAAATTGTTTCCTAGTAAACAATAATTGCCATTCTATTTTGATCATATCCCTAATTTACTTTTTGAAGTATATGCAATTCATAATTATTCTTCTGTTGCCATCTGCTTCACATTTTGTTCAATTGTTTGTGTGATAAAAACAAATTGAGAGATGGAGATCATAAACTATTTATATTATTTGATTCAAAGATTTTCAAGGAAGATGACTGAAACTGATTTCTAATTATATGACACTCAGAGAAGCCTAATCTAAAATTTTAAAATTATTATTCTGACTGTTTTGATATTAAGCGCATGTTTTTTGTTGTTTTTTAAAGGTGACTGAAAATTTCCATACTTTTTATAGTCATACTCTGAAACTGATCTTAATCATATGACGCTTAGAGAAGTCTAATCCAACTTTTTTAGCTTGGTTATGTATAGTGTTATGTACATTCAGCATTTTTCTTAATGCAGTTTAAAAGATTATTACTTATAATTCTGTTTTTAAAAATATTATTTTGAATGTCTCGATGTCAAATGAACATCTTGAGTTAGTAGAACTTTGTTCCTGTATCTTTTGTATTTGGTTACTAAGAAATCTGATTTCTTTCTGGGATTGTACTTCTATTTTCTGGCTTTTATAAATGTTTTCTGTTTACTTTATTATCTAAAGTCCTTTCTGATCTTGGTGGGCAATTTTTGCTTTTTTCCTATTTGCTTATTGTATTGAAGCAATTTTCTTGTATTTTTTGCAGGTTATGGACTTGGAAAAAAAGTTGAGGGATTCAATTCAGGCAAAGACTCCTTCTGATCCCAATATTTGGAGTCAGATGCGGGAGAACTATGAAGCTATAATACTTGAAGATCATGATTTTGCTGAAGCAAAAGAAATTGAACATGCACTATGGCACTTGCATTATAAGCGTATTGAGGAGTTTAGAGCTCGAATGCGGAGTGCTGTTGTGGCAGCTGGTGGTAACAATACAACTCAGGGAGGTAGAAGTGTTGTGAGGAGAGAACAAGTTAATAAAATCCGGTCTGTTTTCAAAAGTTTTCTTTCCGAGGCAACTGGTTTCTACCATGAATTAAATCTAAAGATCAAAGCCAAATATGGATTCCCAGTTGATCCATTTTCTCAACAAAGGGAAGATTATTTAGGTTCTCTAAACGATAAAACTAAGTCTGCTGATTTGAGGAAAGCCCAGGTTTCTTGTCATCGCTGCCTGATATATTTAGGAGATCTTGCTCGATATAAGGAATTACATGGAGAAGGAGATCCTTCAGGGCGGGATTTCAAAGTTGCAGAAAGCTATTATATACAGGCTGCTTCACTCTGGCCAGCAAGTGGGAATCCACACCATCAGGTTTGATACAAATTTCTTAATGAACTCTCTTTCGTGTTGATGTGATAGGGGATTGAACTTTTAAAAAAATGTCGGATTGTTGCTATGTGAGCTAACTAATGCTTTCTTGTTTATGAACTATATTTTTGCAACATTTTTTAACGAACTGTTTATCTAAATTTCAGTTTCATGAAGGGTTAGTTAAAAATAACCAATAAAGTTCTTAAACTGGATTTTTTTTATTGTGGTTGTGGATGGCTTTTAGCTTGCTATTTTGGCAACATATATGGGGAATGAATTGGTGGCAGTCTATCGCTATTTTCGAAGCTTGGCAGTTGAAGCGCCATTTTCTACAGCAAGGGATAATCTGATTCTGATATTTGAGAAGGTATTCACGTTTTTTTAATGGCAGTGAACACTGATTCAATATTTTTAGTAATTTATGGTTATCTTTAAGTTTTTATAATTGTTGGTTTCAATTTTATTAGAATTGTAGCTCTAATTTGCATTTTGCTTCCACTATCTTTCAGAATTTCCAAATTCATTTTGTATTTATTTCTATCATTTTAATATGGTTCACTATTTTTGTTTTCTTTTTATATTTTTTCGTTATTATCCCTTATTTGCCTTAATTACTACAAATAATCCTAATTATTTCAATTTACATAATTATAAATTATAAAGTATAATTACTTTTTATAACCATTGTATTCCTTATTATAATTTTTATTTTCTAAAAATTACTATAATTTATCATAATTATTATAATTTTAAAGTACTTATAGTAATTTTTTACTTCTATAATCTTTTCTATAACCAAATTATAAAACGTCTTATTATTTTAATTATAATCTACATGTTACATTAATTTTTATGCCAAGAGGTGTAAGTTTAACCCAGTGTGTCATCCAAAACATTGATACAAAAAAACTCCTACACGGTTTCAATCCAGAGGCTTTCTAAGAATCTAATTCACTGTTTCAATAAGTTCATTTAGTAAAAGCTAAAAGGTATTCAGATTTTTAAGTTGGTTTGGGATATTCATTCATTGCTTGTGCATGTATGCTTATTGTGTGTCATTATGTTCTTATTGTTTTGCTGGATAGACATTAAGTTTAACTGGTGTATTTTCAGAATCGTCAGCATTACTCTCAAGTACGTGAAGCTGAAGTAGCTCTCATTAAGCAGATGCCTGCAAAAGTTGTTGGAAGAGGAAGGGGTAGAGGAAGAGGGGACACAAAGTTTGCTGCAAGGGAAGACAAACAAGACCCGGGTATAAAGAGAATACAAGTGAACATTGCAGAGGTTAACAAGACCTTTCGCATTCGGTTTGTTCGCCTTAATGGGATCCTTTTCACACGCACAAGGTGTGTTTTATTTGTTACCATATCCTGTTCTTTTCGGTGCTATCCTAATGCAACTGTCTTTTCTTATAAGTTACATTTTTTGGTGCCAGTTTGGAGACATTTGATGAAGTTTATTCTTCAGCTATAAATGAATTCGAGGAACTTATTACACCTGGAGCTAATTCGGAGATGGGAATTGGTTCGGATGCATGGGCTAGTGGTTCCACGTTTTGCGGACTTGTGGTTCTCCAGCTTTTGTCAATTCTAATTTATACAGTTCATAATGTAAATGCTGAAGCTGAAAGCAGTAATCTGTCTTATGCAGAAATTTTGCAGCGATCTGTCTTGCTGCAGAATGCTTTCACTGCTTCCTTTGGATTTGCAGGGTGCATTATTAGCAGATGCTTGAATGTGGAGGATGTTTTCTCATGTCCATTCTTGCCAGCAATATTAGTCTTCATGGAATGGTTGGCCTGCAGGCGGGATGTTGCATTAGGTAATGAATCTGTTGAAGAGAAGCAAGCCAAGGCAAGAACACTGTTTTGGACAAAATGTGTTATTTTCTTGAACAAATTATTGGACCTTGAAAAGGTTTACCAAGATTCTAATGGAGGTAGGTTGGAAAGCGAGGTCACCTTCACTTCACTTAATAGGTATAATGAGGAGGAAGCAGGTGGTGTTGCATTATGGGAGGATTTTGAACTAAGGGGATTTTTGCCATTAGCACCAGCGCAGCTTGCTTTGGATTTTTCTAAACGACATTCTCTCAGTGGAAAGAAAGAAAGGAACATACGTGTGCAAAGGATCCTGGCAGCTGGGAAGGCTGTTGGAAATTTACTTGAAGGCAGTGGACAAGGAATATCTTTTGATGCTGATATGATGATTTTTCATGTTGCTGGAAGTTTTCCTGAACGCAAAATTAAGAAAGAATCTGAAGCCATCAAGCCAAAGATCTCGAATTTCACAAACAATCTTGACAATCATGTACAGGTGACTGGACCTGAAACTGTAAAGCAAGATATATCTTACATAGAGAAACCTGTCGTCAGTTCTTCGGTTGCTACCACTGTGAAGTCAGATTCAGATAGAGAACAAGAAGAAGAGGACGAAGTAATTGTATTCAAACCTATTGTAGCCGAAAAGCACCCCGAGTCTGCAGTTTTGAACTCACAGCAGTTGTCTGTCCCTGTTAGTGCAAATTTAACTTTTCATACTACAACTACAGCCATTACACCTCAAGAATTACAGCAAAAATCAAATGTGGTCTCTTCAGCAGAGATCCCTTTTCATATTTCTCAGTGTTCTTCCTCATCTGCAGCAGGAATGGACATTTCTTCTGGAGCATATTCAAATCCTCAAGAAGTCTCAAAGTTATTTGGGGGCTCTGCAAGTACCATAGATCATTGGTCAACTGGCATTGGATTATCTGCTCCTGGAATTGGTAATTCTCTTGGTAGTTGGGGTATGACGGGTTATGGAGTACCATTTGTAAACAGCCATACAAGCCTCACGGGCATAGCAAATGTAAGTCAACAATCTGCTCAGCTGATAAATCAACCAAATCCTTTATGGTATGGAGATCATGAGGCACACGTTTTGGATGGGATAATAAACCTGAACCTCCATCAGTTTGCAGGGAATGGGTCTATGTTTGGGTTGGAGCTTCCAGCTGGTAAGAATGGAAAAGCTGAATTTGTTCCTACACATCTGAGCATGGTTCCGTCTCAAGATTTGCATTCATCAAGTCCACACGAAAGTGGGATCTCTGTCAGTGCAGCGGTTTCTGGTATGGCGGGGAATCCACTTTTAGGTGATCCTTCTTTAGCCACAGTTCCGATGTACTCCAATCAACAAAAAATTTCAGTTGAACTGGATGTTGGAAAATCTGAGGTACTGCCACGATCTGAGTTTGGTACATCAACATCAACAACAAGTGTCACTTCAAAGGCTTCAAGCATCCCTACACTAAGCTCTAAGAAGGGGCCTGTGAGTCGACCTGTTCGGCATTTTGGACCTCCACCTGGCTTTGGTCCTGTACCCTCAAGACCACTAGACAACAAGGTTGATTCAATACAACGTGGATCTGCTGCATCAAATGTAAGTGAGAAGGTGATTCAGAGGAATGAGCAGCCCCAACTGGATGACTACAGTTGGTTAGATGGGTATACACCATTGAATAAAGATGGAGGGAGAAAAGACTCTCTTGTGCCTCACTCAGGCTACTCCTTCCTGCCAACAAGTGACAATCTGATTAATGCTGCTACGACGTTTCCTTTTCCAGGCAGACAGGTTCCAAATATGAAGTTGTGCGAAGAACAGCCGCAACAGCTTCAATATAACAGGAGGAGCCAAGAACAATCGTTATGGTCTGGGCAATTCTTTGGTCGAGATCCTTAAGTTTTATGGAGTCACTTTTAGTAATGAATTGGTATGTTGTTACCAATCACGATTAAAGATGGATATATTGTTATTTCATATCCACAGTTAACCAGTATGCAGATTATGCTGGTTATAGTTATATTTAGAGAGTTTTCTTTCTTTAGAATGTGGGTATCTTCTTCCAGTATACAGCAGTTCTTATCGTCCTCGGGTTATTCTTACCTAGGCCTAGGTTTCAATTGTTTTTCTTATGAAATTGTGGATGCTCCTTGTGATTTATGATGAGGATTTTGTATTTGCCTAATTGTGTGTTTGTTTTGACAGGATATGCTGTTGTCATTACTCGGGATATGCATTGAAGCTTTGATGTCTGGCATGCTCTGTGGCCTCATTGGAAAGGATTTCTGAGCTAAGTATTGCCCATCAGTGATCTATAGGGCCGACCAAGTCACAGGGTTTTCACTTGACTTAACCTACCTCACGATCAATAATGTGATAAGTATCTAGATAAAGTTTGATTTGTCATGTCTTTGACATTTCTTGTTGGATTTGCTGGCTGGTTGGTACTTCAGTGATCTTGTTCTTCAGAGGCTTAGCAAAACGTGAGGTGGTCCATTACCTCCAAAGATCTTTATGTGGATTGGTAAATTATTAAGATGGAGGTGGTGACATTTTGGTGGGTTATTGAACAAAGAAGCGAAACATAAGGTTCAGTAGTATCCTGTATTCATTCTTTCCATGGGCTTTACAAATCAGATTGATCGAGAATGTGTCATTCCAGTTTGAATTTTGAATTGGAAATATGAGAATCAAGGTTTTGCACTGCTGTGCTTTACAATGATCAGAAGGATTTCTCAGCGTGCATATGGGCTGTGATCGCACTACTTTTGCCAAAGAGAAATCAATTTTCTGGAAGTAGGATTATAGTGTTAAATTTATTTCAATAATACATGGATTGAGATCCAGAGGGTGCTTGAACTGGGTATTTGATCTCTGGGTTCTTGCTACTTCTATATCTGTGTGGTAGCAGTATTTTATTGGACCAAGAAACTTGATTACAGACTTGCTGTATGTGTTCTAGCTTTTATTAGTGATTGAAAGCAGAGTTTGGGGAATGTTTCCAGGGTCTGGTTTATCTGATCTAGAGGACATATTTTACTGCGTACAATAATGGATGTATGTTTGATTTATGACTTTAATAATTTAAAATGTCCTCAAGTTGTTGTGGATATGTCTGCAACGTTTAGTCCATAACAGAAGCAACTTGTTTATTATTAATGAAAGTCTAATTTGTGCTTCACATGTATTAAGTACCTGAAAGGTGACATGGTTAATTCTTTTTGGTGTTTCTGTTATTCTGGTTGAATATTCTGAACCATATTGATCTGCCACATAATTCTCTACGTACATCTTACTTGCCCAGTTATGATTGATTTTCCCAGTGAAGACTGTTTTAGCCTATGATGTTTTAGAGCTATTTTCCTGAATTGTGATGTATGTTTTTTACTCTGCTTCAAAATATTTGTTTGGATTATTGTTGATTGATGTATGCAATGATTAAAGTTTGCCTTTTAAAGTCTGGATTATAGGGACCCAGGATTCTGTGACGAATGTTTTGTATATAAGCAGGTATAGAGCTAATGCTAGGGTATGCAGCACTGTTTTCTTCAGGCCAATGCAAGTTTTTCAGTATTGAGGGCTCAAATGGCTCTGGCATGGAGCTTTGAGTAGAATGCTGTCAAGGGCTTCTAACAACGAGTTTGCTTTCCTGTTTAACACTTGAATATTGTTGCTCTTGTATAATCTTAACAATAACATACGTCTGCCAATGGTGTTTTCGCATGCAACGAGAAATGTTTTTCTTATCTATATTGATTGCTATTTTTTTCCTTTCCAAAGTATCATCTACTTTCCATTTCCATAGGTTATGCAAATAAGAATTCCCATTTTCATAGGAACATGTCATTTAGTTTTTGGTGGTTGATTTTCTGTTTAACACTTGAATATATATATATATATATATATATATATATATATATATTTAGCCGATAGGCTTTTAGTTGTGAGCATTATAGTGCTCGGAATTGTCTCACGCCGTAAAAATTTTCACGCCGGTGGCAGAATTCAGTAAAAATTTTCACGCCGGTGGCAGAAATTTTCACGCCGGTTGCAGAATTCAGTGGAGTGCTGGGAATTGTCTCACGCCGCAAAATTTTTCACTCAGTGGTTGTATTAATGACCTCACGAAAATCCTATTGTTCATAAATGCAAATCTAAATCAAATCTTATTTTAGATTTTCATAAATGTATATCTAAATCAAATCTTATTTTAGATTTGCAAAGGTGGATAACACTGCACTCCACGCCCAATTTTCTATTGCACATTTTGTGTTTAAATACAGAGCAACACAGGCATTCCAAAGAATCCAGGCAGCATTTGATTTGATGATTGCAACAGGCTGGCTCAACTATTCTGATGCTGCCTTGGCATTTCACATATGCGATGGGCGTTGGGGCTCTTTTCCCCCTCCACCGCTGCCCAATCAGTCTGTTGTTCCTCCAATTGCTGTGCGGCCATTTAGTGCAGCAGAAGTGACGGTTCTCTCATTATTCTCTTGCTGCTCTGCCTCCGTATGAACCACGCCGCCCCCTGTAAAGCTGACATCCTCCTCATACTATTATTGTTATTATCATTATAACTACTTGTGTGCAGCAAGGGGTTGCTGTCTACGCTTTTTCTGTCCATTTCCTCATTTCAAAATAAGTCCAATCTTTGTTTTTTTAAAATCAAACGCTTGCTTATAGCTTCAGAATAACTTCAGTTTTACTATAATCCACAGTGGTGTTTCTGTGATTTTTGATACAGGAGTTGACAGGATCTAATCTCGTGGTTTCTGGGTTTTTAATTAGGTGTTTCAATTCCACTCTAATCAGGTGTCTGTACTATAATTTGTTTTGAAAATGTTGATCAATTATAGTGAAATAATGGAAAATAATGATGATTTTTTCTCATTTTGAGGATTTTGTTCCAACTGAGGGAGGTGTGTTTTGAGGCTACCCGTAATGAGGATATGAGTAGATATACATCTTATCAGAGAATGTTATGGTACTAAAATACCTAGCATATGTTATGGCACTAAAATACCTTACATACATCGAAAATTTGTAATTAAGAAAATCTGTCACGCAACACAAGAATCTAAGAGAACTTCCTGAGGAGGGAAAATTAATATCTTCATTTTGTAAATCTTTTTATTTTTTAGTCATGTTAAATATGGCAGACAATATGCAAAATTCAAGTTGTGAAAAGACTTGCAATGCCATCTACCACTCTCTGTCTTATGATATCCATGTGTTCAATGGTGAAGCGTGATCAAATTGGGGCTGGCGGAGTTATTACACAACTGACCTAACTGACAAAGGGTTGTTTTACAATAAAATTACACTGTGATCAAATACTTTTATCTTGTAGACAGTTTTTGTATTTAATATTGATAAATATTTTGTGGTTTTTGCTGAGTTAACATGTAGTGTCTTTGGTACATGTTTCCTACCCTATGTGGTTGTCCCAAATATTTGATATTTATAAACTAAAATGAAATTGCAGCAAACATATTTGTGTTTAAAAAACAAAGACCTGAAACTCTTTACTCCCTTTTTAAATGTTCTGGTATATCATAAGGTTGGGCGCTGAAAAAAAAGTCTTAAAAACTATATTTAAATATTGACTTAAAAATATATTTAAATACATTACCTTCAATTTCCTAGCGGCATATCCCTTGAACCCCCAATGGGTGCAAGTGCTAGTTAATAATTAAACATACATCTGAGAAGAGTGTTTGTGCATGCTCTGAGAATCCAGGAAGAAGTTCCATAGGAACATGTGAATTTTTCCTTCTAACAACTACTTGATATAGCCAATGCTCCCAGGGTTTTCGTTCTGTAATCTTGCAACTACTTTTTGTGGATGCTGGTCTTATTTCTTTTTGCAACCTTCAATGCAATATTAATCTCAGCAACTTTCATGTCATCTAATTATAATAAGATGCATTAGACATGTGCCGCTGTTTCTGTGCTAGTTTTTATAATTTATTTCCCAAAATTATTTGTCAGCTAGTTGGAAGTGAAGAGGAAAATGAACAGTGGATTTTGATTGTTTAGAGCTTTAGTAAACAACATTGTCTATCTGGTTTTGTTGCAACCAACTGGTTGAAAATTTGAAAACACAGGCATTGAATACTTTACAACACATGCCAATTAAAAGTGTATCTAGTGCCCATTACATCCAATATAGATATTGGAGAAAAATTGTTGGAACTAAGGACCACTTGAGCTAATTGTGAATGGTCATGATTACCGTTAAGATATGCTTGAAAACTATAAAAAAGATAGAAGGGATATGTAGCGTGGTGGTTCACTATGACTTTTGTTCTTTAGACTTGAATAGACCTGATCCCCATTTTATAGAATAAAATAGATCTGAAAGGCCTAACCCACAGCGGCAGCAAGGGGGTGGAGTGACTTTTTTTTTAATATAAAGACATTAAAATGTTAAAATATGTATTAATGTTCACAAATGAAATTATTAAAAGGTTACATATAAGTATACAATATGTTTTTAAAAAATATTTGCTATACTTTTAAAAGTAAGCAAAACAAAAAAATAATTAAAATATTGTGGTGGCTTTGTCAAAAATAGATTAAAAATTACATATAAATACTTACAATATTTCTACTTTCTCAAACCCGTGTTAGATACTAGCATATTTATATTCCACCTATGTGAGGTAAATTGATTAAAAATGGGCGCCTTGAGAAGTATCTGGAGTGGAAAGCCTAATTCTAACTATATTATATATCTTAAGAATTATTATAATTATATTATATAATAAATGTTAGATATATTATATAATAATTATAATTAGATATTATATTAAATATAATAATTATAATTATAATGAACTATATTAATTTTGAAGGTTGGAATGAAAGTTAGATTTAGAATTATGGTTTTGTAATGGGATTGGGTTAGGATTAGGCTTACAAAATATGATTAGATATAGGGTTAGGCACATAAATTATAACCATAATTTTAACCCTAATTTTTCTCTAATTGTAATAAGTGCTCAAACCCTTATTCGAACCATAATTATATTTGTAACCATAACCTTAACCGTAACACTAGTGTTAACCATAACTCTAATTCTAAACCTAATGATAATTCTAATTTTAACTCGAACTCTCACCCCATTGAAGGTAAGATTTAGAATTAGGGTTTTGTTTAGGGATTGAGTTAGGATTAGGCTTATAAGTAGGATTAGATATAGCGTTAGTCTTATAAAACAATGGTAAGTGTGATCTTACGATTATGGTTAGTGTTTAGGGTAAAATGTGGATTAATCAATTACAATAATAAACCCAAACATCAATAGAATATGAAGGAGAAAAGAAGATTCAAATAACAAACAAATGATACTTACAACCTTTCACCTTTCGTCTTCCATTGCTCGCCTTTTCTGTCTTGATCTTGATGGAGATGAATATGGCCCTCAGGAAGCTTGCTTCCTTGCTTTGAAGTCCTTAAGATGACAAGATGGAGTTGGCTATGATACTTTGTGTGATTGAAGATGAGCTTCAACACACTAATGAGATGGATGATAAATGAAGTGCTATGGAAATGGGGGTGCCAAAGGCGCGCTTTGTGTTTCTGCAGCATAAGTTTACTCAAACAATGGATATGAAATGAAGAAGAAGAGGGTTGCATTTATAGAAATATGTGAGAGCAAATCAACGGTTGAGAAGAAATAAGAAGATCAATGGTTGAGAATAGTTGAGGAATGTGCGTGAATAGAAAGAGGACAAGTGTCCAAGCTCCATCATGCAACAGGGGAGTTAACTGAATTAATTGAATAGTTAACAGAATAGACCAATCAGTTAAGTGAATTGATTGGGGAGTTGATTGACTTGATTGATCAGTTAACTGGGTTGATTGAGGAGTCAACAGAATAGATTGATCAGTGAACTTGAATGATTAATTAGTTAACAGATTTGATTGATGAGTTAACTAATTTTGACTAGAGGATAAATAGGACATGTGGGTGAGGGAATATTAGCTAATTAAATATTTAAAATATTTAATTACATGTGCAACATGGTGACGTGGATTTATGGAATTAGGACTTAGGATAGAGGAATTTATGATTAATTAAATAATGTAGGATTATTTAATTATGCGAGACATTAGAAGAATTTAGGGAATTTAATTAAATAAATTGATTTTATTTAATTATGGGATAATGAACCAATCAAATAAATTTAGAATATTTATTTAATTGATAGAAGAAAATAAGAATTAAGATAAATATTAAAATATTTACTTAATTTGACATGAGCCAATTTTAGGTGTATACATTTTGCCCCTCTTTGAAGCAATGTATTTTATCACATTGTTTCAAAGAATAAGAATTTTTCTGACAATGATACATGCCCCAGTTTGCCCCTGGTACAAGTTTTACGATAGGATGCCCCCTTGGGAGATTGGACGGGAAGAAGGCAGAAGGGCGTGAGACGGACAATCTCACGAAAAAGGTTAGGTTTGAAGAAAATGGGTGAAGAAAGAACCGAATGATATGTGAAGCAAGATAGAATGATAACACACACAAGCAAGTTTAGCAAGTATGCACAAATGATACAAGAACAAACAAGGTATTGCCCCTGTCAAGCTGTAAACCACCTGATTGATTGATAATGATATATGACAGTGTTGTCATGGCGGGGAACGATATTCCCTAGAGCAACACGAAGGATAATGTCTAGTTTCAGGAAATGAAACATGTCGTGTAAGACACGTGTATTGGTCTGATTTCGACAATGTTACACCCTGTATAAGAGAAATGTTTGATTATAATTGATCAAGTTGGTGTACGATCAGACAAGGATCAAGACCACTGAGGGCACTTGGATAATTTGACAAGATTGACTTCGATTTGATTGGTATGGATGAAGGATAGACTTGCATTTGGATCATTGTACAAATTGACTAGACAAGGATGAAAGATATGATGATAGATAGAAATTTGATTGATAGAAGAATGACTCGACAGAAGAAATCACAAGCTTTTCTTTGTAAACATTGATATGCTACATAGAATTTTATTGCATGGGATATGGATACGAATATGGATACGAAATGCAATTGGTTACATTATGGATATGGATATTTGTCATCATTAGAGCGCAAGTACTTTGCTTTCATCATTGGGCAGTTTTTTGTATTTTTCTCTTTTTGAAATGTTGTAAGAGAATACAAGCATCTAGGTATAAGTAGACCGAGATGACCTGAGTATTCCTTACATGGATTTTGTTATAGCAAGTTGATACAAGCATCTAGTCAAACTTGAATCTAGATGACCTGAGTACTTCTTGCGTTTCAACAGACAAGGATTGCCCTTTTTCATGTTTCAGACCTCGGAGTCCTCGATGATCTTTTTGCCGATCATGTCGTTAGACAAAATTCGTTACATTACTAAAGTTTAATCCACAAGCAGCAGACAAAGAAAAGATTATGCCCCCATCATGGCATCTCTAGCTTTTGGCATCCTTGAGTAGCATAAGAAGACATAATGGCAAAAATCCTAAACTTTAAGTTAACCTATTCACAAAACATTCTTGCATTAGATGTGTCTTTTTACCATAATTGATATAGAATTAGTTTGAGTGTTTTGGTATGGTGTTATGCTTTGGACAGGTTGATGTCTTTGTGTCAAGATTTTTTTTTCCTTTGGGAAGCTTGTTTTTGCTGCGCTTGTTTGTCTAGTGAAAGTATCACAATCATTTATTGGTATCTTCTTAGAACATGTGGCAATCAAGAGAGGAGTTGCCCCTAGTTTAGATAAGGATCAACTTATTATGGGTGATAGGATGAACAAATATGGAGAGACGGACCCTAAGGGACTGACCTAGTGCCTCGAGGGCTCATTGCTAAATGGCCTTGCCTACATGACGATGCAGAGGCAACGTAGTTTGGGGTGAACCTGATGGACCTAAGACTTAGGCGATGGCAAAGGATGGAGAAATAGAATGGACTCAGATTGACAGAAGGACCAGATATGGGACGGATGGGATAGTGAAGTGGAGTGAAGGGGAGCCTCAGGGGCGCATTAAGAATGACCTTGCCTACGTGATAACTCAGAGGCGACGTAGTTCGACAACGGTTCAAAGGACTAGTTCAAGATGAATGATATGGAAGACACAAGAGACACAAAGTCACAACAGATGGAGGAAGTGGTTTGTCGCAGAATAGCACCTGTTTACCAGGTTTTCACCACTTGCTTTTATTTGCACAAAAACTAAAAGTACACATGACATCTGTTTGCCAGGTTTTCACCATGGTACCTATCTTAGGCGCCTGTTTTCCAGGTTTTCACCATAGGACGATTTTTTTTTCTTTTTTGCTTTTTTTGAATTTTTTTGCTTTTGATCTTTTTTGATTTTTTTTTGAATTTTTTCAGGACTCCCTTGCATTGGGGTTTAGGTGTAGAACTTTCGGAGATGCATGCTGTTGATGGGATCATCAAACAGTTCGCCATCAGATGTAGCCAGTTGATATGCTCCTGATCCATAAGCTGCAATGACGACATAGGGACCTAACCAGTTGGGTTCAAACTTTCCTTTCTTTTCTCTATCTTGCTGATTTCTGGGGTTCTCTTTGAGGACTAGATCACCAACTTGGAAGACGCGGAGCTTGACCCTATGATTGTAGCTTCTGGACATTCTCTGCTGATATGCTTTTAGGTGGTTAAAGGCCTATTGCTTTCTTTCTTCGAAAAACTCTAATTCTTGGAGTCTGGTCACTTTGTATTCTTCATCAGATATGAGGCCTTTTAACGACACTCGCAAGGATGGGATCTCAACTTCAATGGGCAAGATTGCTTCAGATCCATAGACTAGGGAGTATGGTGTTGCACTTGTGGGTGTGCGGATGCTTGTGCAGTAGACCCACAACGCGAGATTTAGCTGGACATGCCAATCACGACCGGCATCATTGACAGTCTTCTTTAAGATTTTCAGTATGGTTTTATTTGATGCCTTCACCTGACCATTGCATTGGGGGTAGTACGGGGTGGAAAAGCAGTGCTAGATATGGAATTTGTCGCATAGTTCCCTGACATCTTGATTTTTGAAGGGTCGTCCATTATCCGTGATAATGGATGAAGGGATACCATAGTGACAAATGATATAGTTCAGGATAAAAGAGGCAATCTATTTGCCTGTGATGTTGGCTAAAGGCATGGCTTCAATCCACTTCGTGAAGTACTCAGTGGTAGTGATTATGAATTTATGTCCACTGGATGAAGGAGGGTGAATCTTGCCCACTAAGTCAAGTCCCCACTGACAGAAAGGCCAAGGAGTCGTTAATGGCTGCAGCTCCTGTGTTGGTGCATGTATCAGGTTCCCATGGACTTGGCACTTTTTACACTTCTTTACAAAATGATAGGCATCTTGTTCCATAGTTGGCTAGTAGTATCCCATGCGTACGAGTTTCTTAGCCAGGGAAGGACCACTAGAGTGGGTCTTGCATAGACCGTCGTGCACTTCGCTCAGGGCAGTTTGATATTCCTCACTATCGAGACATCTAAGGAGAGTACCATCGAGACCTCTACGATATAGGGTGTTGGCGACAATGGCATACTGGGATGCCTGATGGATGAAGGTTCATTTTTGGTTACTAGAGAGGTCAGGTGGGAGGGTATTCTCTTTAAGGTAGGCAAAGATTTTTCCGTATAGGGGGGAATCAACTCTGACAATGTGGCAAATGATATGGGATTCAGGGGTGTCGTATGCAGGACAGATCACTGGCTCTACCAAGAACTCATAGCGTGCTTGATTAGCAGGAATATCGAGGAGAGATGCAGTCGTTGCCATTGTGTCTGCAGCTTTGTTCTCTATCCGTGGTATCTGCTCAAAAGAGATTTGGTCAAAGTATTCTTTGAAGTCATCTACCATCCGTTTGTAAGGGATCAATTTCTCATCTTTTGTTTGGTAGTCGTTATTTACTTGATTTATGACCAGCTGTGAATCACCATACACCTGTAGTTCTTTGATATTCCATTCAACTGCTAGCTTGACACCGATGACTAGGGCTTCGTACTCTGCCATGTTGTTAGTGCAGGGAAAGAGTAGTCTATATGACTTTGGAATAGTGTCGCCACTAGGGGTAACCAACAAGATACCTGCCCCCGATCCATGCTGAGTGTAAGATCCGTCGAAGTACATTTTCTAGATTGTTGTAGTGACATGAAAGATAGATTCATCTGGAAACTCGAAGCTCAAAGGGGTGTCATCTGTGAGAGGTGCATCTGTCAGTTGATCTGCAAGCACTTGACCTTTTATTGCTTTCCTGTCCACATATTCGATATCAAACTCGCTGAGAAGCATGACCCATTTGGATAATCTACCTGTTAATGCTGCCTTGTTGAATAAGTATTTGAGTGGATCGATCTTTGCGACTAGCTTGACAGAATGTGACAACATGTAATGTCTCCACTTTTGCGAGGCGAAGACCACAGCGAGACATGCTCTTTCAATGGGCGTGTATTGCAGCTCATACCCAACAAGTGTTTGATTGATATAGTATATTGCCCGTTCTTTCCCTTCATGGTTTTGTTGTGCAAGAAGAGCTCCTAGAGCTGTTGGTGTAGCTGAGATATACAGTAGTAGCGGCTTTCCTTGAATTGGTGGCATCAATACAGGTGGTTTCATCAGATATTCTTTTAATTGCTGAAATGCTTGTTCACATGCATCATTCCATCTGAAAGGGACATTCTTATGTAGAAGGTTGGAAAATGGGTGGCACTTGTCTGCCAACTAAGAAATGAACCTTCTGATAGATTGTAGTTTGCCCTGTAGAGACCTTAGCTGAGTGAGATTCTTGGGAGGCGGCATTTCCATGATGGCCTTCACTTTAGATGGGTCGACTGCAATTCCATTTGCA
Source organism: Cunninghamia lanceolata (assembly GCA_027924645.1). Classification (NCBI taxonomy): domain Eukaryota; kingdom Viridiplantae; phylum Streptophyta; class Pinopsida; order Cupressales; family Cupressaceae; genus Cunninghamia; species Cunninghamia lanceolata. The sequence goes on from BSBN01001254.1 coordinate 3,482,750, forward strand.
GAAACGATGTATCCCAGCAACTTACCTAAGGTAACTCCAAATATGCACTTCTTTGGATTGAGGCGCACATTGAACTATTCCAGTCTTGTGAAGATTTTATCCAATACTGCCAGGTGTCCTTCTCTTGTAAGTGATTTTGCTAGAATGTCATCAACATAATCTTCCATTATAGTGTGGATCATGTCGTGGAAGATTGTGGTCATAGCTCTCTGATATGTGGCACCAGCATTTTTCAAACCAAATGGCATGACACACCAACAATAGGTGCCCCAAGGACATGTAAATGCGGTCTTGTGTTGGTCTTCAGGTGTAATTTTTATCTGGTTATATCCAGAAAAACCATCCATTAGTGACAGCATGGTGTGCCCTGTCGTGAGATCTACAATCATGTCAATGTTTGGTAGGGGGAAGTCATCTTTTGGACAAGCTTTGTTCAGGTCCCTGAAGTCATTACATAGTCGTACTCTGCCATCTAGTTTAGCCACTAGTACTATGTTTGAGATCTACTCAGGATAGTCTATTTGTCTGATGAATCCAATATCTAACAGTTTCTTTAGCTCTTCTTTTACCATGAGGGCTACATGGGGGTGCATCTTTCTGAGTTTTTACTTTACTGGCTTAGCTCCCGGAGCTAAAGATAGATGATGCATTATGAGATTCAGATCTAGCCCTGCGATGTCTGCATATGTCCATGCAAAGTTGATTTGTTTTCTTTTGAAGAAGTCGGTGAATGCGGGTTTCTCTTGTTCAGTTAGAGCCTTTGCCATGTGGATCATTCTGGGATTATCCCCTGTGCTGACATTGATTGGCTCTGCTGGTTCTATCAAGATTGACGATCTCTCTTGATGTGTAAGATTGAGTAGAGGGTCAAGCCTTCCATCATTCGGTGCCTTAGAGAGGTTTTCACTGTTGGATACATCTTTATTTTTACTTTTTTCATGATCTAACACTGCCGTAGAGCGGTTTTCACCATTAGATCGTTCTTTCATTTTCACATTTTTGAGACTGAAAGGCTTGGCACTCTCTCCAAAATAGGCCTTCTCGTTGAGTTCTATAACATAGCCAGCTCTGTGGTCCCCTGCGGGTATATGTTCCCTAAGCTCAAGGTAATCTATGATGGCTTCATCATTTTCAAAAGTATCAAGCTCAGGGGTGGTTCCTTCTAGGTCCCAATCTATAAGTTCCGGGTGCACCAACGGTAAGGGATCATTGGGTTGCTTAGGTTCGATGGTGTTGATGGTTAGGATAGAGTTGTTAAAAGCACGGACAAGGTCTGCGATGGTACTCTCTATTAGTGGGTCCGTCAAGGGGGGTATAATTCTGTCCTCACGACTTTCACTATCGTTAATACGCAGGTCGAACTCTAGCGGTCTAGCCCTTGGGCCTTGTTCCTCATTTGTGTGGGTTGGGTCATACTCGTGGACAACGTCTATATCTTTTTCATCACAAGATAGCTTCGAGAGACTATCCCATTCATATCGTTAGAATCAGTCTCACTCCCCAGTTGCATTCGCTGAATTTGCTCAACTAGATTGCTAGTGGATGTTTCTTGTTGTTTGCCTTTGTTCTTGTTTGTTCTGTTGGTGTTTGATGTGCCAGTGTAGCCTATCCCTGTAGTGTCTCAGGTTGTTAAGGTATTAGGTTGGATGGGTTCAGTGATACCATCCTTTCTTGAACCAAGTGGACTGTGTCCTTCATACCCCATTCTTTGTAGCATTTGGAATCCTTGACCATACTGTGCAGTTGGTATAGTGGGATGGTCGTGTCATGTTGATGAACTGCCTTCATCCTTATATAGTCATTGCAAGATATCTTTTTCATCGCTCTCTTCTTCTAGGCTTCCCCATTTGACGAAAGGTCCTGTGGTAGCTTTTTCTGCTGTGGGCTTGTTCAGGATAGGTCTCCTGTAAGATTTGGGAGATAGGGGGAGTTGTGCCAAACAGAGGGATTGGGACATTGTGTACTCACCCAAGCCCTTATCTTTGAGTTGGAGTTTAGGTTGAGATGCTCTTGAAGAGGAAGCAAGTGAAGCCGAGTCAACATGAGATGAAGACGAAGTAGAGGCACGATTGTTAGGAATCACCACTTCAGGTTTAACTTGAATGGAGTTGCAGTACTGATATGGATTGGGGTCACCTTGGATGGTGATCTCTTGACCTTCGTGAGGAAATTTGATACACTAATGGTATGTTGATGGAACTGCTTTTAGAGCGTGTATCCATGGTCTCCCAAGAAGGATGTTATATGCTAGCTCCATATCAAGGACTTGGCAAGCTACATCTTTTACTATAGGCCCCACTCTGATTGGTAAAGTGACAATTCCTTTGGAAGTTCTCTCCTCTTCATCATATGCTTTTATAGTGATTTTCTTTTTTTGGATCTATAGCTTTCTCTGAAAACCCCAATGCAAGGATTAGCTTTAAAGTACAAATATTCAAACCAGCTCCTCCATCGATTAGGACTCTCTTGATCTTGTGTTTGTGTGTGAAAGCTTCGATATGAAGAGAGGCGTTATGGGGTTGGATTATTGACATATCATCTTGTTCAATGAATGATAAGGAGTGAGGTGAGGTAATGTGACCGACCATGGTTTGAAACTTTTCCTTAGCGAGGTTCGTGGGAACAGAGGCTTCTGCTAAGGCTTTGTCAAGAATGGCCCTATGTGACGGAGACAGACGCATAAGTTCTAGGATGGAGATATGTGCAGGTGTCTTATGCAGTTGATCCAAGATACTGTACTAATTGGCCGACGGGGTGGAGGCTCCTTTAAGAGTGACTTTGTTACTGCGGGTGGTAATGTTACAATCTAGATTCTTATTTATAGTGATCACATTGATATGTGACTCACTCTCTGATATGTGGTTAACAACATAGTCAAAGGTGATGTTTGTGTAATTGGCGTTATTATTTCCACTGTTATTTCAGTTGGAAGGTCTTCCCTGCTCATAGTTGGGGAGAGGATCCTTGAATGCCTGGTGATCATTGTTAGAGGTATGTCCATCAATGGATATTTTGTTTTGCTCTATCAAATCTTGGATCGTGTGTTTGAGTGCTATACAATCATTGGTTTTGTGCCCCCTGTTTCGATGAAACTCACAGAAGTCGTTGTCATTCCACCAATGAGGTTTGACCTTTGATTCATATTCCCGCGCAGTTAGAAGTGTTATAATCTTGTTTGTGATTAGCTTCCGTAGGGCAGTTTCCAATGATTCTCCCAAAGGTGTGAACTTTCTCCTAGGTTGAAAGTTGGTAAACCGTGATTTAGTGTTCCTTGGTTTGTTTTGTGGGGGGTTGTTTTGAGGAGCTGATAAATTGAAGATCAGTTGTTTGGGTGCCGCATTCTTGGCATCCACCACCACATCATTCACAATATTTTTATTTTTTGTCCAGAATCTTGGTTTATCATTGCTGGTGTTGGTACTAGGAGTGTCTTTATATAGCTTGATTTGACCTTTGGCAATTAGAGCTTTTTTAATGATGAGACCCATCTCAATGACCTTGCTAAAGGACGTAGGACATTGGATTTGAATCTGATAGCTCAGGTCAGTTTGTAAGTTGTGCACAAATATTTCCAGCATTTTCTTTGCAGGCATTTGGTGTGGACATTTACTTGCTAATTGTCTCCATCTTTGTAGAAAGGCGACAAAAGATTCCCCACCTTTTTGTTTGGTGTTACAAAGATCCAATATTTAGGTGTCGTGCTCAATATTGTAAGAGAAGTGGGTGACAAATTTGTCTACAAGTTCATTGAATGTTCTAATGTTAGGTGGGAGTCTAGAAAACCACTCCATGGCTTGTCCTCCTAAGCTTCTTGGAAGCAGTCACATAAGGTAAGTGTCATTGTGTGCGACCTCAAGACAAGCAGCATTGAATTCCCTGATGTGGTCCCTTGGATCACCCTTTCCTCGATATTTATCAAATTTTGGCACCTCAAATCTAGAGGGGAAAGGTATCATGGTCAAGGTCCTATCAAAAGGATATGGTGAAATATCCTATAGGGTGTAATGTTTGGTCGATGCTCCTATTTTCATGTCTGTGAATAGTTGTTCTAAAGATTGAATCTTCTGGTTCATTAGACTTAGGGCATCCATGGAATCAGTGGTTGCTTTGCTTTTGTCTATGGATACTTCCTCCTGTCTACTTCCCTTAGGGTTTCTTTCTTCCTCAGTTTCTTTTAGAGCCTCTACGTCATAATCTTTGGGTAGCTTGACTCCTAGATTTGCTAGGTGTAAAAAGAATTTGGTAGGGTCTTGGGCCAGTACCTTTTCTAGTAGACGTTGAAATTGTGGGTTATGTTGCGTTTGAAGGATCTCTTCCATAGAAATTTCTTCATCACTGTCGTGACCATTTGGAACACTTTTCTTAGCCATTTCAATCTGCTTTTGTTTTTGTAACCGTGTTAAGACCATGCAAAAGGTGACAAAAGATGGTATGGAGTGAAAGTCTTTGAGCAAGGTGTTAGAATGGGACAAGATTATGAGCAAGGTTCTCTTTAGATCTAGTTGGTGTCGAACAAAGTAGGGTGTACAAAACGATAGTCAAAGTAAGGATGATAGAAACCCGTTTACTTGATGGGACTAGTCTTGCACAAGCCACTAGTAGAGTTCCTAGAGAAAGGATAAGTGATACTTGATGGTGGAGACTCACTAGGTTTGTTTGAGATTTTGATGTGATCAAAAATAGCTTGGTCTTAACCTTGTTGGATTTTGAAAGAATTTTGCGAGACTTTGGATGCAGTGTGGAAAAAATAGTTAAGATATGGAAGATGAAGGAAATGGTGGATTTGCAAGATCTTAATCAGGTTTTGGAAAAATTGAGACAGTTTGAAATGGTTTTTGAAAAGTTGAAAAATTTGCTCTTGGAAGGTATTGATTTTGCTCTTGGAATGGTTTTTCAAGATTTTCCTTTTTTTGGTTTAAAAACTTGGTGTTTTTGAGAATTCTGATTTGCAATTATGGCAAAGACAGAGCAAACACATAGAAGTTTTCATGAATTTATCTTTTTTTTTTGTATTTTTGGACTTTTTGACTAAAAAACAAGTACATCCTAGGCTGGATAGGATAGTATTTGTTGAATCCTCTAGCTGTGCAAATTCAAAGCGTGTAGCTCCAGGATCTAGTAGCACCGGTTCCCCTCCACGGCACTCACTTCTCACACATACCAGATCTGGTTTCTTTAGGCTCGTACCCCCACCGAACCATAGGATTGTCCCTGCTACCTCTACTAAAAATCACATGAATCGAGGCCTCCTCAAAGGCTCTCCCCTTTGCATCAACAAATAGGGGTTTTTTGGTATACTACACAATTGGTTCGTAGTCAAGGCAACCGTTCAAGTGGTTACACGTGCGGCAACATTACTCTCCGTTATGGAGTCTCCCAGCATCAAAGGGTTATGCCTTAGAGGGTTTTGGGGGAGGTTGGCCGTCGGTGTAACACAACAACACTCGTTGCAGGAGGTTTTCACCTCAAGCACATTTATTTTAAGTGGATTGGTAGGGCTTGGCTTTAGCCTGTTTCCACTCAGGGTCATTCCCACTTGGACAGGCGTGCATCCAAGGGCAGGCCCCTCTAAAGGTTAAACAATTGGAATAATAAGTCTGGCATTCTGGTCACCCAGTAAAGGGGAGAGCATAAGCCTATTGTCATTCAATAAACACAGAAGACACTGATTAATCCAAACCTAGTTAAAAGTAGAAAAACTAAATGGGGCTATTCTACTTGTGCACTCACGCGGTTGTTAACTTTGAAGTGGTTAAAAAGATAGCAATGTTCATTCCCGTTTGTAAGATAGCAATGATCTAACTAAAGAAGATAGCAATATGCAGATATAACAATGGTTCAATTACTCTCTTCTTAGTTATGGACTACATGAAATTTGCATGTATGCATTTTTACTTTCCTAATTAGAGTTAGATTAAAATTGTATGCAAGTTGCATGAACAATGGGTTACTCCTTCCTAATTAGAACTAGATGAAAATTGTATGCAAGTTACATGAACAATGGGTTACTCCTTCGTAATTAGAACTAGATGAAAATTGTAGGCAAGTTGCATGAACAATGAGTTACTCCTTCCTAATTAGAACTAGATGAGAATTGTATGCAAGTTGCATGAGAATGCCTAAATCAGTCCTATTCAACACTTAGTGAAAAATGATTGTCTTCAGTGGACGTTTTGCACCAAACTGGATTAGTAGTCTCTTGATATCCACCTGTAGTCCACAAAAACAAAAATTGAATCAAGAAGTTTGTGAATCAAATGATTAGGTGAAAAACACATAATCTGAAAAATTTCATGAAAATATGATTTTCGACAGCAAAATAGATATGAAAATCAAAATCTACACAAAATTCTATGCTGTTTCAAAAAAAATCATGAAAATTTGATAAAAAATGCCAAAGTTATGGTCGTTTGAAGTTTTCAAGTTAAATGGGAGGTTTGACTGATTATACCTAATGAAATTAATCAAATAGGCTAAAAATACCTCCACCACTACGAAGTTTGTCGAATCCCCTTTCCAATGACTGTAATTTTGCAAAAATTTGATTTTCTTGCAAAAAGTTATGCTAAAAGGAAAAAATACGCCTATTTTTCCTACATGAACATTTGTTTTAAAAAAAAAAATTTAAAAACAAATAAAAGAAAAAAAAGATTTCTAGCATTAAAATTTTTTTAAAAAAATTATAATATTAAAAAATAAAAATAAAATTGCCCTAACCCTAATCTTTTGTTTGTTTTTGGTTTGTTTTATATTTTTTTATTGTATTTTCTGTGCTGTGTGTGTAGGAGAGGCAGAGGTGACGTGAGGGCAGAGGGTGTGGTGGCAGGGCAGAGGATTCGCAGGGGGCTGGGCGCATAGAGGGCGACAGGGACGGGGAGATGCAGGGAGCGGGCGGCGGGCTGGGATCGGGTGGGTCACATGCAAAGGTGGGGTTTAAGGGCACAGGTTGGGAAGTGCGTAGGGCATGGGGAGAGGAGGGGAGTGTGGGGGAGGGAGCAGGGATTGGGGTGGGGAAGGGATGCAGAGGGAGGGAGGGCCGAGGGGTAGGGAGTGGTGGGAGAGACGGTGGGGCAGGGTCGGCAGGGGGTTGGGGGGGAAAGAGGGGGGAGCGGGGGGTGGCCCCTGTGTGTAGAGGGCCGAAGGCCCAAACAAAATTTGTTTTATTTATTTTTTATTTAGGGTAAAATGTGGATTAATCAATTACAATAATAAACCCAAACATCAATAGAATATGAAGGAGAAAAGGAGATTCAAATAACAAACAATGATACTTACAACCTTTCACCTTTCGTCTTCCATTGCTCGCCCTTTCTGTCTTGATCTTGATGGAGATGAATATGGCCCTCAGGAAGCTTTCTTCCTTGCTTCGAAGTCCTCAAGATGACAAGATGAAGTTGGCTATGATACTTTGTGTGATTGAAGATGAGCTTCAACACACTAATGAAATGGATGATAAATGAAGTGCTATGGAAATGGAGGTGCCAAAGGCGCGCTTTTTGTTTCTGCAGCATAAGTTTACTCAAACAATGGATATGAAATGAAGAAGAAGAGGGTTGCATTTATAGAAATATGTGAGAGCAAATCAACGGTTGAGAGAAATAAGAAGATCAATGGTTGAGAATGGTTGAGGAATGTGCGCGAATAGAAAGAGGACAAGTGTCCAAGCTCCATCATGCAACAGGGGAGTTAACTGAATTGATTGAATAGTTAACAGAATAGACCAATCAGTTAAGTGAATTGATTGGGGAGTTGACTGACTTGATTGATCAGTTAACTGGGTTGATTTAGGAGTCAACATAATAGATTGATCAGTGAACTTGAATGATTAATTAGTTAATAGATTTGATTAATGAGTTAACTAATTTTGACTAAAGGATAAATAGGACATGTGGGTGAGGGAATATTTGCTAATTAAATATTTAAAATATTTAATTACATGTGCAACATGGTGAGGTGGAAAGATGAGGTGGATTGGTGAGGTAGATTTATGGAATTAGGACTTCGGATAGATGAATTTATGATTAATTAAATAATGTAGGATTATTTAATTATGCGAGACATTAGAAGAATTTAGGGAATTTAATTAAATAAATTGATTTTATTTAATTATGGGATAATGAACCAATCAAATAAATTTAGAATATTTATTTAATTGATAGAAGAAAATAAGAATTAAGATAAATATTAAAATATTTATTTAATTCGACATGAGCCAATTTTAGGTGTATACAGTTAGAATTAGGGTTAGATTTAGAAATAGGGTTAGATTTAGATATAATTATTTAGTTTAGTGAAGCATATTTTCATCTTTTATTATTAGTTTAATGAAGTTAATTTCTTAGAATATGCATAAATCAACACATCATAAGACAAACATATAATATGAAGTATTACAATGCATGTTGCCACCATAGTACTTGTACTCATAAGAATAGTATTTATCCACATAAATCATTCATATCATGGTTGTTTGATTTGAGTAACTTAGGGTTATGAGTAACTTAGTGTTATGGTAACTTAGGGTTATGGTAAGTGTGAAATTATCTTTGTACAATTAACAAATAAAATTAACAAAGTTTAGTAACAAAAACTATACGTGGAGAAAGCTTTTGGGGAAAATAACACCAACAAAGAGCACCAAGTATATATTTATTTGTATAAATAACATTTGAGAATTACAAGATATTTTTTCTATGCTCTACTCTGTTTAATTTGCTATGCTTTTCTTTGCTTTGCTCTACTCTGCTCTGCTCTGCTCTACTATGTTCTCCTCTGCTCTGCTCCACTCTGTTCTACTCTGTTGTGTTCTAATAATTTTAGTATTTCTTCTTCAGCTTTTCTCTTACCATGTTGTTTTCCTCTTCATTTTTTTATAACGATCATATGTAAATGGCAGAATTATTCTGAGACCTTGTAATGACTTTACACGAGATATAGCCACAAATGTTAATCTTGTTCTTTCTTTTTGCCCTATGTCAATTGTGGCTTTTGAAAGAATCAAACGTTGTGATTTGTGTATTGTTAATGCCCAAGCCAATCTTAAGGGTATTTGGATTGTTTGGCTCCTTTGTATTGGTGTAATTGAAACTGTGCATGGAGATTGATCTTCAAATGGTAGCCCTATGTAATTATCAAACTCGACCATAACATATGTCAGTGGTTCAGGTGGTGTACTTCCAGGTTTGTATATTATTTTTTGAACATACCCTAGAGATCCATTTACAAGGTCTGCTTCTATCTAAAGATTAGAAGTTAACATGACTCTTGCATCCTTAGCAAGTAATAACTCCATATCAATTTCATCAATCTGACCTGCTTTTGGTGCATTGACACTACCCACACTTGTTTCACGTGCAACTGGATGCCTCAATGAGAATATTTTTTTTGTTGTGACTATGCACATTATCATTTGTGGCAAACAAATGAATAATACTATCAAATTCTTCATTGGTTGGTGCATCTATGCAAACATTGGTTCTTGTCATGAGTAACTTCTAGTCATTAATAGTTGGTTTTGTATCTCTTAGATTTGTCAGAAGTTGGTGAAATCTTTGTTGTTCAATGCTTTCCCCTTCTTGTTAAATATTTTATCCAAAGTAACGACGGTTTTGAATTCTTCCCATAATAGTTTACCACGTCTATTACTATCATATGGTGGTCTATCCTTAACATGAGGTAATTGACCTAAACCTCCAACAAGAATCATAGATACTCCTGTAAAATATTGTAAAATGATGGCCTTCATTAGTGTCTACTATTAATTGCTAGATTTAATAATAATCAAGTATATGTTTTAAAATAGGGAAAAAATACATATTTTCATCAAAAACATACGTATACCTCCAAAATTCATGTCTGCATTTTTAGGGAATGCCTGACGATGTCGACAGTCCACCTTCTCCAGTAAATTTTGTCCAATGAAGCTCATTTCATCAATCAAAATGTATTTTATGTGTCGTAACTGCTCTTAGAAACTTGTGAGTCTTGCCTCTTCTAATTGACCAAAATCTGTGACTAGGATTTGAAGTACTGAATGGATTATTGAGGCTCTAATATTGAATGCCACAACACCTGTTGATGCAAGTAATAGAAGTGGAGTATGCCCTGGGAATGTTGCATTTTGAAGAGCTTGACTGATAGTACCAATTAGATTTGATTTTCCAAATCTTGCTATTCCTTGAATTATCATGAATAGTGGTAATGCATTTTGAGATCCATGATAATGTGTCATAATTATATCAAGTGTTTTTTTTCTGTTTGGCACCCAATGATGCACAAATAATATTTTCTGTTATATCATCCCACATGAGAAATCCATTATCTTTCATGGTACTTATGAATTTTATTGCTTGATCTGTGTAGTCTTCACCTTGAAATTCATTAGACCATGGTGACTGTCTATCAATATTTCTTCTTCCCAACATAACTATTTTAGAAACTTCCATAATCTGATTATGATGTAGCCTCGATATGATTTCCCATTCATGCTCTGTTGTGTTTCCATGAAGAGGTTGATTATCTTCAATTTCAGAATCACTACCATTGTCAACATCTTCTAGAGTAGTTCTTCTTTGTACATGCCAAGGATTATAATTGAATGACTCCCAATTTGATATTATTGCATCATTTTGAAGACCAATATCTCTTTCTATAAGATGAAATGGCTTATAAAGTAACAACTTAGACCAACAAAAATCAACCCATTTATCTAATTGATGTTGAGGGATAAATACAAACCTTGGAAATACTCTCACAATAGCTTCCATTTCCCTTGCCTCCCATTTGTTATCTCTTCTTCGCTTTGGATTATATGTCCATGATCTAGCTGCATCAATAAGTGAAACACCTTCCATGCAAAAGGGACTATTCTTATATCCATCAATGAAATATTGTGTATGTTCTTCATAGTCATCTTTATCATTTGTAGCTACACGTTTGAATACCTCACGCGAGACATTCAAATTGACAAAATTTCTGCTGCTCTCTACTAATGGAAGTTTTAATAGCATGTGACATATTTCTTGTGCCTCAATGCTCTTTCTATAATTGTTTCAGTAAGATGTCTTCTATATGCTCTTGATGCTAAATTATTACGGTTTTCAATGTTTGCAATCCGCATCAATATTTGTTAAGTTTTTGAACTCTTTTCTGCTTTACCTAAATACTTGGCAATGTACTTGATCACAATATGTTTAGAAAGAATAGGTTGTCAATCTATATTTGCTTTCCATAATTGTAGTATGTAGCGACTGTGTGTATTTACTCTGTCATCATTTCTTGCAGGTTCAAACTTTTTTTTCACCTGTCTCCGAGTCTTCATATAATTTTGATCCCTCAAAATTTAATAGCCATGGAGCATTATACCTATGATCAATAATAACAATTTTTTATTTCTCTGTACTCATATTATATTGAATTTGAAAATAATAATTTGGAAGATTTTCAATCTTACCTACAAACCATTCGTCATCTTTTCTTGCGTAGACATGCACCCTCTCTACACATTGTATGTTGTTCTACACAATTTCAAATCTCTTCATAGTCATGTTCCATATGAATTTGTATAAGTTGCCTTGTATTTTGAAGACATGGATGCTGAGCAAAATTCTGCATTACCTATGATTCAAAAAATGTATAAATTTATTAGTTACATTGAAACATAATTTTCTTACATAATATTTAAAATATTGATTAACAATCATTGATAACATACATGTATGCTTCATTGATGTGGAACTTCTCTAGGATTCCATGCATGAATATTAGAATGGAAATATGTCTGTACTTTTTCGTTGCTACTCATTTTTCCAATCAAGATTATTCATATTTGGTGCTCCACCTATCCATATGAATCTATGCACATGCGGTGAACCTTTATGTTGCTATTCATATCTAGACCAATAATATTTGACATTCATTCCTTTTTCTAGAATCTATTTTCTAAAAATTGTATGTCGTAGGTGCATGTAGTGTGCCACTATATGAGGATAATCAATAACATTCTTTCTTCTCCATTTTTGGGCTTCTCATGCATCTATTGGTGGTGTTCTAGGCATCAGTGCATCCAAATCAGGCTAGTACATATTTGCTACACTCAAAGTGAAGAATATTATGGGCGAACGAATTTGATGAAGCATGTCAGTTAACTTTGCGTGACATTTTGCCCAATATGACCTTGTACCCCTTAAGGTTGTTCCAAACCCCATCAAACGATCAACTAGGTAGGAGTGGGGTACATCTAATATGTTCACGTAGCTCATTGATGGTGATTGAGATATCTTGGAGATTTCTTTTGACAAACACTACAAATGAATTTTGTGCACGTAGTCTCATGATCTTGTTCATCATATAATATCTAAGTCGTGGGTGTCGACCAAAATGGTGATCCCTATATTGAAAGAGATGTTTGACAAATTCATGCAAATGTACTCGTCTCATGCGAGGTTCTAGCCAATCACATCTACCATAAGGAAACAATGTTGGAAATGTCATATCTAATAAGCCTAATGTCATAAACTCATTGATAGGAGATGAACCAATCGTTGACCAATCAATCAATGACCTTGGATCTGCATCAGGGTTATTCACCCATGCATGGATCAATTACATTTCTCTTTTGACATTAGGCAGTCTGGAAGCCATTGACGTAGTGTGATCAATGATATTTCCTTAATCAATCTCCATCAATGGGCCCACAAATACAACTTCATTTGCATCTGAATCAAACTCCATATACACTGTATTTAGTTGGTCAAAGATATTTTCATTTGAATTTGATGAAAGAGAAGTGAGAGCATTTTCATCAATTTGAACATCAGAGTAGAACTTGTCATGTTTAATTTTGTATTTGAGTGCCTTATATACCCACTCTCTATTAACTGTAAAGTTATAACTTGTGTCACATTGATCCCTCCTTTGAACAATGATGATTGGCAAATCTTTTATTACATGTGGCAAAACCTTTGAAATTTCTTTTACATCTTGTGGAAAAATTATTGTGTGTCCCTTATATTTATATTGTCCACTAATTGCATGTGGCACTTGTAGGATTGGATTGACACATGCTATCAACATTTCTTCTACCTCTGTCAAGTTTGCAAGCTCTTGTGGTTGTGGGCCAAGATCCATATTATTTGATGTTGAAAATCGATTATGGCCTCTTTCGTATTGACACCTATTGCATATAGGACCTTGAGGTGTGCGAGAAACCATTATTCCAAGGTAACATTCTTGACAAATATAGCACATGTTTGGTAAAACAAAACTATCTATTCTATTTCAAAAATGCATTTGGAAAGTTTTGAAATCAGTGTGAAACATTCCATTAGGATTTGGTACATTTTGTGGTCTTTCAACATTAAATCAACATTAGCATTTACCTGATTAGGTTCTTGTCCTTTGCATCTCCCATTAGTTCATGTTGATGTTTTTGATATTCCCTCTGATATACTCTTTGATATTCCCTTTGGTGTTGTCTTCGTTCCTCGTTAGATTCAATGTTCAACCTAGGTGGAGCCATACCTACATATTATTTGAAAACAAATATTTATAAGTGTAAAGTTATAACATTGACATTACTTTGCAAAAAATTCATGCCATTGGTGTTTAATGTTGATATGGATAGAAAAATTACACATTTAGTACATTACTTTGAAGAAATAAATTCATGTCATGTCTAGGTGCATTTTTTGGTGTTTCAAGTACAAAATCTATTGATCTTGAATTTTCATCTTCAACATTAAAATCAATATTAGCATTTGACCCATAGGTCCTTGTATTTCTTCTCTTTGAGGGACATTGAGTTGTTGAGATGTTTGTGGATGACTTATTCTCATCATATTTCATTGTTGCCGATTTTATAATTTCAATTCTTCAAGTGCTATATCTGCTGTACATTTATGATATCTTTCTGTGACAACCTCATTTTGTTGTGTCCTTTGTTATTCTCTTTCAACTTCTCTAATTTGTTGGCAATGTTGTCTTCGATATTCCCTTCGGTATTGTCTTTGTTCCTCGTCAGATTCAACATTCAACCTAGGTGAATCCATCCCTACATAATTAAATTAATGTCTATAGTAAAATTAATTAAAATCTTAATAAAATTTATTAACACGAAGATTAAAAAATATCTTAGTGCTAGGAACTAAACTTAATGTAAGAATATTAAGTTATCTATTAGTTTTCTGAATTTAATGCTACTCATTAAATCAAAACATAATTAACTCAATATAAACAACAAATTGGTACAAAACAATCTCATCTTTATTATAGTTTATTCAAGAGTAACTATATCCTTATTTAAACATAAAATGATTCATAAGTCATATTCAAGGGGAGTATATCCCTTTGATTCACTATCAAACATAAGTACAATGATCTCAGAAGATGGAGGTATGCCAGGGTCTCTCCTAATCATAGGTCTATCAGCTAGGGGTGAATAAGATCTGATCCTAGCTGCAATCTTATTTGCCTCTATGATTTTCTTTTTTACTCGTTTAATTCGAGTTATGGAATTACTGAGAGTTTTAGTATCACTAGGCCATATTAAATTATCAAAATTAGTTCCTTCAATAGTTTTAATTATGGCTTCTCACTCTTTCTTGGCTTTCAGGTAGCGCTCATTTTTTATAATTGACTTCTGGCAGTCATCTTAAATCACACCATTCCGACACAAGAAGTCTAAACATTAGCTTCTAATAATGATGGATAACAGATTAGCATAGTGAACTCATAAGCCCTAGTGCTAAACCTGGTAGCTCTGATACCATATTTTTTTTTGATTGGTAAGATTATGTATTATATTAAAATTCAAAATAAATTGTTTACATATATCAGGCCCCACAGACTTAAACCAGTTTGCACCACCCTTCCTGAAGAGCAAAATGACCATTCAGGTCTACAAACAACATATACTATCAAGCATGTAAACCTTCACCCATCCCCAACAAAGAACTTAAAACACAAAACAAGGAACTATGAACAACACCAGAGACTAGAAACGCATACAAAATAGAACCAGAGACTAAAAACCCTTAGTATATAGCACCAGATAAAAAGACAGAACCCAAACTAGATTTCTCCCTGCTCAAATAGATAATCACAGAAGTCCCCGAAGCAGGCAACTCCCTCCACTAGATTCAGATGGAACAACTTCAAGAGGAAGTCACTTCCTTTCCTTACCCTCGCTCGATGCAGCAACAACTCTTCATCGTTAATGTCCAAGACGAAGGGATAGAATTTCACCTCTGCCCCTAGCTGGTTCACCTTGCACAACTCCTTTGGCCTGGGTAGCCCAATACCCTTCATTGCAGCCTCTAACACCTCCTTTAGCCCAATCAATAGCTTAGCCTTGAACATCTTCTTCATTAGCAACCTCACCTCTTCCTTCGAAGATGACACATCCAATAGGGACGCCAAAGCCCTTGACAAAATATCTGAATCCACACGGTAACGCTCCCCACTGTGAACAAAGTCTCTCTCAAGAGTGTGCTTCAAGGTGCCAAGGATAAAAGCATCATGCTCTTGGAGGATTCGATGAAGCCGCTAATTAGTTATGTAGCCTTTAAACACCATTTGCCTATCTTTACCAGATAAGCAAACAAGGGACTCCATACATCCGCACACCAAAAACTCAGCCAAAAAATGATGGATGATAATGGGCGGGGGATCTGCATCCATAGATGAAACACCTAAAGACACTGAGCATACACCATGTAAATAAAGAAACCCTGATCTTTCCTTAATGATTAAAGGACAAGCTAATTACTTCCTAAGCGTTAAAACAACTCAGCAATAAGTATTGCTAATCCTTTGAAAGTGAATGTGTCCTAAAATGATAGCCCATCATCATCCTTCAAGCATGCCAAGTCCTTGGAAGGAATGCAACGAGCCACCGATATTGCACTGCAATCATGAGGTGGCAAGCTCAAGAAAATTTGAGCTCCCTCTGCTGACTGGGATTGCCACTCTGGCAATTAGACTCTCACCCCCACCTAAATGACCACCTCACCATGATGTGTGGTGAGGTGGCGCCTGCCTTACCACCCACAAAATTGGGGGTAATGTCCCTCAATTGTTGACGCGGTAGAGGGCAACCCCGCAAGGTTTGAACCTAGGTTGTTAGCACTATAGGCAAGAAGCCCCACTATTTCACCACAGGATCACCCCTAGGTATGGTCCCTCAATTGTTGACCTAGTAGAGGGCGACCCTACAAGGTTTGAACCTAAGTTGTTGGCACCACATGCAAGAAGCTCCACCATTTCACCACAGGGTCTCCCCTGCTCTAATACCATATGTTAATAACACTACAAAACATAAGTATAAGATTATGTTATATTTATGAATATTATTCTATGGTATGCCTTTAAAGGACTTTGACATATTAGCTTTTGTGAAATACTAAGTTTTAATTATTTTCACATATATTTATTCTATGAAGAAAAAAAAGACAACAAATATTGTTAATAGTATATGTAGTAGATAGTATATTATAATATTAATTTTTTATTAAATATTTTATTATCATATTTTGTGCTCGGATATTATGTTTATTTTGTGTTAAGATATTAGATGTTAAAATATTTTATAAGTCACCAAATTTTATTATAAAAACATGAAATAACAAGTTAGGGTCGAGACAACATTTAGTGAAAATAATAGAATCCTAAATTCCAACACTCTAAAGTAGAAAGGACTAACAATTTAATTTCAATATTTACAACAACTTAATTTTATTAATTATGTAAATAACCTAATTAAATTCCACATAAATTAAACATAAGAAAATTTTGTCTGACAATTATTTTATGCGTTCATAAAATATTATTTTATCCTAACAATAATAATCTTCATTAATTAAATAGGGTAGTTATTATTTTGCTATGTACATCAAATATTTTGCCTAATTACAATATTATAACAAAACTAACCAATATTATGAAGAGATAAAATTATTATCCATGCTATAATAATGGAGAGTTTAATTCATTCTAACTATACACTAAATAAATTTTAGGTCTTACTCATTGTATACAAAATTGAAATCTAAAGGAAACTCCAATGTCTATCGTTGGGACAGTTAGTGTGTCAAAATGGACACCAATCTTTTTAGTTCTTATAGAATTATGTATACATCTTTGATTATATAGAGTAAAGAAATGGATTGACTTCCTTATGTTTGAACATACTAGTTATCTAAGTAACAATTTTATGGGAGTATTATGATCATTTTAAGATCAGGTTTTGTTAGGAAAAACAATTCTAAAACTATTGTAGTTCATGTGACAAAGCAAATTATATTTGCATGAAGAAACCGAGTCTATTTCTGTTGACTTAGATGAATTTATACTCTTAACTGCTTTGGGTATTTAATTGAGTAATTTTCTACACTGACAATGTTGACTTAGATGAATTTATACTCTTAACTGCTTTGGATATTTAACTGAGTAATTTTCTGTACTGACAATGTTTTAGTTTTGTTTTAAGGAACAAACATGCTTTCGTTACATGTGGTATCAGAGTGTAGCTATTGTTAGTGAATGACACGTAAGAGAATCTCCTATTTTATGGCAATTTATGACAAATTAGGCATCTAAAATGGTTAGTCAATTATGACAAGCTGTAATAGGCTATGTTTAGATTGTTGACTAGATTCCCAAAATGATGTGTTGGAATTTTCCCAAGTTTGAATGCCATATCTCTGGTAATCCCAAGATGTAATGTATTTACACTGAGAGGCGTTCTATAGTGGTAGCACTCCCGTAAATAGTAACCAAAAATCATAAAATTAAAAAAAAAAGAGAAAGAAAATGATGGGAGAATAGATAAAATTAAATCAAAAAAATTAAATGCATTGTCGTAGTGGCATGGGAGTTTTAGAAGGTTGAATTAAATGAAATGCTCCATTTCTGACAAAAAAATTAAAATGAAAAAGATTAATTGAATAAATAAATTGAATTCTGCTATTAGTGCTATTTTGAGTAGCCACAATTTGTTGTTAAAAGACATGGGAAGTGGAGAGTTAAATGCATTTAAATATGCATAAAGAAACATGGGAAGTGGAGAGTTTCCCTCTCTTTAGTGACGCTCTCCCTCCTTGTCTCCTGCACCCACCTTATTAGCCAATAAGGTAGTTATTCCATTACTCAAAATAATTATAACATAATATGAATACTTCAATAAACAATTTAAACATGAAGATAGAGCTTCATCCACATTTAGAAATCATAACTATTTATATAACATGAGTAAAGATAGATTTACCTCATAATTATCCTCTAATCACAGCTTGGTATAACAAAGTATCTAACTAATAATTAGTTATAGATAACATAATTAAAGTTGTTCAAAAATGAGGTGTGACATCTCCTCCACCTTAAATGATCATCATCCTTAATGATTTAGTTTGAACAAATTTTAACAAAGAACAATAGTTTTTTCTTAAAAACAACTAATCAAGCAAATGAGGAAATTTCTGATGGAACTCATCATAGTCTTCCCAAGTGGCATTGTCCTTAGAATATTGGTCCCATTGAACCTTGCATTGAGCGACTTATCTATTATGCAAGCGGAGCTTGCGAATCTCGAACACTATGAGAGGCTCGATCATGACCACTCCTGGATCTAGAACTTGAAGAGCATTCTAGTCAAGAACATGATTAAATATAGACACATACTTTTTCAAATAAGACACATGAAAGACATTATGCATACGGGCAAGAGTAGGTGGTAGAGCAAGTCTATAAGTAACTGGGTTAATTACTTCTAGAATCTCGAATGGATCCACATATCTAGGTGCTAATTTGGCTGATTTTCCAAACTTAATCGAACTGTTTTCAGATTTGACTCTTAAAAGTATTTTATCACCAACAAAAAATTGTTGTGAAGTTCGCTTGGCATAAACATAACTCTTTTGCCTATCATTTTCTTCTGCTAATCTTTTCCTAATTAGTTTAACTTATTCCTCCATTTCCATTTGTTGGAAACAATGCAGATAACTGAGAGGGGGGGTGAATTAGTTATCTTAAATTTCTTAACTTTCTTTTCTTCTTTAACAATAGTGCAATATCAAAACATATAAGCATAAATGAACATGAGAGTAGAAATGAAATCAACACACATAACAGAAGGATTTTTACGTGGAAAACCCTGTTAAGGGAAAAACCATTGGGTGACTAACCCAAGATTGTATTCTCTATTAAAAGAATAGAAGTACAAAATGACACTTGCCAATTAGGGCTCACTGCCTGAGCACACTGCTCACAAGAGGCTTACTGCCTACAAGAGACTCACTGTCTACAAGGTATATAGAAAGTAACTAGGTATTTGAACTGATCAGAGGCATCCACATATGCTAAGGTTCAGTTTTGGTTAGGCTCAATATACTGATTTGCTGCACTTCATTCTTCCTCTGCTTAGTGCTACTGTTTTGTCACATACCAGATTTGTATAGCTGCTTCCACACTGCTCTCTTCTTCTCTTCATACATTTTATCACACCACACACACCTTCACATTAAAATCTATCTGGTATATATATCCGTACCAAGGATTTCAACATCTTTCTAGTCGGCATCCAAAAAACTCAAGATTTTCCCAAACTCTGGTTTGTCAGCTGAATCCTTGCTTACGAAATGATGCATATAAAAGAGATAGTTATAGAAGTCATCAATCATGTTGACCAACCATGAATGATCCCTCAAGAAGCTTGATCACCATCCATTCCTCATCCGGATTAAGGTCTGATGCTCTATCGGTTAGTTCTTGCTCAATCTGCTCTGCCTGTCAGGAACCCATCACTTAGGTGTTCATATATTTTTACTCTTTCATCACCGGAGGCTTAATCTCTGGAAAGTGGCAGTCATGGTACTCCTCTTGACTTTCCCAAGTCCGTACTTTCCTGAGATACATCCTCTGAGAGAT
This sequence comes from Cunninghamia lanceolata, assembly GCA_027924645.1. Classification (NCBI taxonomy): domain Eukaryota; kingdom Viridiplantae; phylum Streptophyta; class Pinopsida; order Cupressales; family Cupressaceae; genus Cunninghamia; species Cunninghamia lanceolata. The sequence goes on from BSBN01001254.1 coordinate 3,502,670, forward strand.
CCGGACCTGATTGTCAGACCTTGCTGCATGCTCTGTTCTTGTTCACCAGACTAAAACACTCTTCAATCTGACTTCTAATAATGACCTATTATGTGCTGCGGATGTGTGGAATAAAATTTGTTTCCATCAATGACAACACTCATGAAGCCACACAGTGTCTCTTGCCAACAATATCCCCCTTTGGCATTGATGACAACACTTAGTGAAAAATGACTAAGTGTTATAACAAACGCCCCCTTGGCTGATGCTCTGTCTTATGTACACTTTTACCGGAGCTCCCCCTTAGTTGGATTCCACATTTTTCAATACTCCTCACTCCCCCTTTGACATCAATGGCAAAGGGTGAAATCTGCACACCAAAAATTGCAAAAGTCAACCTATACATAGCCGCATAAGTATATACATGTTATACTTACATATACTTAAGTATATCCACAAAAGTGGTTTTCAACTGGACAAATTCTGTTGCCCAACTCTGCTTCATCCTATCCAAAATTGAGATGTGACCACTTATCAAAAATGCAAAAGCTTCTGCCCTCTTTAGATCTACCGGATCACTAGTTTGTGCTGTGGTCTGAGCATTAGTTAGGGCCTCATGCATTGCCTCTAACTTAGGAATAATTATCCCTCTTAGTTCACTCATTCTGCTTATTCTATTCTTCTTCTCCTTCTTAAGCCTCTTTATCTCATTTATAGTGGCAATAGCCTGGCACATTTGATTCATTATGGATGAGGTGAGAGGATCAAAACTCTAAGATAAACTTGATAGTTTACCCTCTTGTTCTTCTACCTTCTTTGCAATGTCTGCTATCACTGTGGACCAAGATAAACAAAATTTGTATAATTCTCTGTCATCTTTGAGAGCATTTTCTAGGCTCTTTATCCCAATATTCATATTTCTCCTATCATTTGCTATGAGTCCTTGTACCTCAGAGAATCTCTTACCCAAAAACTCTTTCTGGACTTTCTCTTCTGTTGATTTCTCCAATGAATCAAAATGTGTGTTAATAGAATTAACAAGAGATTTCAAGTTACTGGATGGAGAGGCTAAAAGATCCTTCTGGAAGGATAGCATGATCTTCTCCAACACACCGGATGCAATCTCTATTAGTTCATAGTCTTCCATGTGAGACTTCAGAAGCTTTTCTTTTGCTTTGGCTTGAGCAAAAGATGCTACCTTCATTGTCTGGACCAGAGAGAGGGAGTCAATATTGAGTGGTACTTGGAACAGTTCCGGTTCATCAATCTCCATCATTTCCTTGGTCAAAAAATTCTTCATTACTTCTGCAGTGTCTCTTATCAGAGACTTCTTTCCTCCTATAGCCTCAGAGCTATCATTAGATATCTTCTCTATTTGTTCTTCTTCTCTTCCCTTTTCCCCTTCTTCTTGACTTGCTTTCTCCTCTTGTCTTGCTTCTCCTTCAGTTCTAAAATTTGCTGGGGGATTTGGAAGAGAGATATTTACTTCTTCATGGACTTCCTCTTCCGGAACAGAGGAATCCAACTCCTTAGTCTCTTCCTCACCTTTCTCCTTTGATTCTTCTATAGTTTTCTTAGTAGAATCTTCCTTTGATGCACTTAATCCTTCGTCATCCATGTCAGAAGGTTCATCACCTATGTCCTCTATAACAGGAAGATTAAATATTTTAAATGCATTCTGGAGGATGTCCTCTGTTTCCTTGGCAACTTGATCTGTCTCTCCAAGCATAAGCTGGTTCATTCTTGCTTTGCTTCGAAACTCATCCTTGCAGTCCTTGAAGATCATGTTCATTTGTTGAGAGGGAATGGAAGGATAGAGTTGAATAGCAATCTGTTCCCAGATCTCTAGGTCCTTTGCCTTAGCATTCTCCTTTCTCATTTCAAGTTCCTTCTCTAAACTTTTGGGAATTAGAGAGATGATTTCAATGAGTGCTTTATTATAAATGTTAAGATACTTGACTGTAGCATCTTCCAGGATTTTCTTATCAGTATCACTAAACTCATCATAAAATTCAGTTAATGGTTGCAGATTTCCATCCACTGTGACTGCCTTGATAACATTATCAACAAAAGGAGTGGACCTTTCAACAAATTCTTCTGCCTCTTCTTCTTTATTTGCACCACCAGAAGATCCACCTGATGTTTTCTTCTTCTTCTTCTTCATTTTCTTAACCTCCTCATCAGTCTCTATTTCTTCATCATCCTTTTGGCTTGTGTATGACCTTGTGGCCTTTGTATTTGTTCTCTTCTCTTCCTTTCTGGATGTCTTGGCTTCTAGTTTTGAGGCTTTTTGGCTCTTAGAGGTGGTAGGTGTAGAGCTTTTGAAGGATCTGGTCCAGAAGGGGACTTGCATAAGATCACTTTCTTTTTCTGCTTCTTGTCTCTCTTTCTCTACTCTTTCTATTTTCTCTCTGTTGGCATCAACTGCCTCCTTTGATATCCCATATCTCTTGGCAACTTCTTCTACTTCCCTTCTCACGTTTCTTTTCATCTCTGGTTGCCTTTATTCAACATGAATTTTCACACTCAATTCTTGAAAGGTTCCAAACCTTTTTGCCTTAGGGTCCTTAGGCTGACTTAGTAGGTGTTGGACATGCAATTCCAGAATTTTCTCATCCACCTCATAGCCCATTGGCATAATCCAGACTATTCTGGGCTCTACTGCCTCCAGTAGGCATTGATCAATGTCCACCATAAAACACACTATATCTTTATATTTTTTAGCTAATGTCTGAGGAATTCTTTCTCTGGCCTACATCATACCTTGGAAATTTTTGAAATATCCCTAGAGAGTTGTGCTTTGAGCCTTGGCATCACTAAGCCCATACATATAATCTCTGATTTGTATGGCAACCGGTCTGTCATTTTGCCATATCCAACCACTGGATCTGGGTAGCTCATTCATATAGTAAAAGAATAGACATAGTATCAATCCACCGTACTTAAAAAAATTCTTCTTATCCTTCTTTATTTTCTACAAATTCTCTAACAGTTGGTTCAAGAGAAGCTCACAAAGATCATAATCAACATTTTCCCTTAGCATCTGATATGTAGTGTATATTGCTGTTCCGGATACAGAATTCTCTCTGCTGGAGTGATATATTTTATAACCAATTATCAAAAGTAAATTTGATATCCGGATCTGTGATATCCTCAATTGTCATTGCTCTTTTATCAAATTTTGATCTGGTAGCCTCACTTACAGTTTGGTTTTTGACTAATTTGAGAGTAGGCAACCCACCGGATGAGTGCAATCTAGTTACTGCCCTAATGGCATTGTTTGTGACTTTAAATGGCCTCATCAACCACATGAAGTTGTCATGCATTCTTCTCAGAACATACCAGACCCATTCATCTTCTACAAAACAGGGGAAATAGATGCAATGTCTAAAATGCTTATCCCAGATGGCTTTGTATTGGGGTTTGAGTTCAAATGTTTCATCTATTGATTCCTTGTGATAGATATCCATCAACTTGGATTCTCCAAATTCCCCAATGTTGGCGTGAATGTATACCCTAACATCTTCTACATGCAGAACCCCATGCAGAATGCTAGAGAATGCGCCTAGGGGATCAACTTCTAGGGATTTGTAAGGATGTTTCTTAAACTTAGGGCATGGCCTATCGGTGATCTTAACAACATTTGGAGTAGCCATCTTTCAAAATATTAAGAGAGATATTCAAGAATAGAAATACCTTTTTACGCTTGTAGGGTTCACGATATGAGCTGAAAAGATCATTGGTTGAATCATATTCTGTGGATGATCTTTGAGAGAGTTGAAGCAATCTTGTTGCAGAGCTCCTTCTTTCTTCTTCTTGAATGCAAATGTGCAAATGATGAACAAAAGAACCCTTTTATCCTTGCGTAAACCCTAATTTCATGTTGCAATAAATGCACTCCTTAAGTCATTCCGGTTGCCTTGTTCTTCTTGTTCTGAGAGAGATCTTTCCAAATCACTGAGATGCACTTAGAATGATAGATTACAATGTATCTCCCTTCCTTGAATCATCCTATTTATCCGCAAATCAAGATATTTCAATTTTGAGTCATACCAAATCTAACTGTGAGAATCTTGCTTTTACTGAATGACTATCAAGCTGAATCAATCTTGGATGATTAACCTCTTCAAAACTCCTTACGGATCTTCCATATTTTTACCAAGGGTTATTTAGATATTTCTTTGAGAACCCTTTATTCCGCAACTTTCCATGTGCCAATTTCAGGCACCGATTGACTGGCTGGGGGAATTTATTTTCCTTTGTGACTCCCCCTGAGCCAGAGCTCATCTATTCAATTTCTGGAAGGAATATCAGCACCAGATTCTGGTGCGGATCCATCCCCAACATTTTCTATACTTCTCTTCACCCAAATCTTGTTCATCTCCCTTTGAACTTCATCTGCATTTACTTTTCCTTTTCCTTTGTCTTGATTTTGATTATGATGCACCGAACCCCTTTTATCCTAATTCTTACTTCTGTAGAATTTGGCAATATGACCGGATCTATTGCAATTGTAGCAAATAACATTTCTTTGCATATTTGGTTGATATCCTCTTGATATGCATTGATTAGCCATATGTACTTTTCTATTGCATGCAAAGCATCTACCATTGAATGAATTGTTTATTTGCCTATTTCTACATTCATGAGATTTGTGACCATACCTTTTGCAGTTGAAACACTGTCTGGAGAAGGATGAATTAGTCTGATTCATTTTTCTTTTGCACTGAGTTGCTTTATGACCAAAGTTGTTGCAATTGTAGCAGTATCCATTGAAGGATGGATATCTTTGAGCATTTGGTTGCCTTACCAGAGGTCTTCTAGGTCTGTTCCTTGGATTTCCTGATCCAGAGTTCTTCTAAACAAATCCAGAGCTTTCATCTTTCTCATACCCCAAGCCATGCTTGTCATGTACCCTCTTTTGGCTTTCAAGAAGAACTTCAAGTTGAGCAGAGCTTATCTTGAATTTCTCTTTGTATTCATTTGCAGTTTGAAGATCCCTTTTAAGAGTGTCTATCTAATTCTCAAGTTGTTCTTCATTATCTCTAGCTTCTTCAAGATCAGATTCCAGATGCCTGATTATTCTATCCATTTTGTGGCAGTCTTCTGACTTCTCCTTGAGAGATTGTTTTAGATTATCTTCAATTTTTCTTTTCTCTTCAATTTCTTGGGTGAATTTCATAACCCCTGATTCCACTTCATGTCTTACCATAATGACCTCTTTTGATAGCTTCCCACATAACTTGTTTTTCTCATTCAAATCTTCATTAGTATCATTGGCTTCACTTTGACTTGCTAATTGTTGAAGTAGTTCCTTTCTTTTCTTCACTGAGATACTTAGTTTTTCTTTGAGTTCATTTATGAAATCATCATCTTGTTTGAGTCTTTCCCTTAGGTTATTGACTTCAGAGTGAGATTGCTCAAGATCACCTAGGGCAGACTGAAGTTGTTCCCTCATACTATACATATCCATTGAGATTCCTAGATCTTCCTCAAGCTGTTAGGCTCTATTTGGAGGAACTTAGCTCTGATACCAATTGTTGGAAACAATGCAGATAACTAAGAGGAGGGGGGGTGAATTAGTTATCTTAAATTTCTTAACTTTCTTTTCTTCTTTAACAATAGTGCAGTATCAAAATATATAAGCATAAATGAACATGAGAGTAGAAATGAAATCAACTCACATAACACAAGGATTTTTACGTGGAAAACCCTGTTAAGGGAAAAACCATGGGGTGACTAACCCAAGATTGTATTCTCTGTTAAAAGAATAGAAGTACAAAATGGCACTTGCCAATTAGGGTTCACTGCCCGAGCACACTGCTCACAAGAGGCTCACTGCCTACAAGAGACTCACTATCTAGAAGGTATATAGAAAGTAACCAGGTATTTGAACTGATCAGAGGCATCCACATATGCTAAGGTTCAGTTTCAGTTAGGCTCAATATATTGATCTGCTGCACTTCATTCTTCCTCTACTTAGTGCTGTTGTTCTGTCACATACCAGATTTGTATAGTTGCTTCCACACTACTCTCTGCTTTTCTTCACACACTTTATCACACCACACACACCTTCACATCGAAATCCATCTAGTATATATATCCATACCAAGGATTTCAACATCTTTCTAGTCAGCATCTGGAATACTCAAGATTTTCCCAAACTCTGGTCCGTCGGCTAAATCCTTGCTTACTAAGTGATGTGTATCAAAGAGATAGTTATAGAAGTCATCAATCATGTCAGCCAACCATGAATGATCCCTCAAGAAGCTTGATCACCATCAATTCCTCATCTGGATTAAGGTCTAATGCTCTTCCGATTAGTTCTTACTCAGTCTACTCTGCTTGTCAAGAACCCATCACTTAGGTGCTCATATCTTTTTACTCTTTCATCACCGAAGGCTCAATCTATGGAATGTGGCAGCCATGGTACTCCTCTTGACTTCCCCAAGTCTGCACTTTTCTAAGATACATCCTCTAAGAGATCTGGACCTAATTGTCAGACCTTGCTGCGTGCTCTGTTCTTGTTCACCGGACCAAAACACTCTTCAATCTGACTTCCGGTAAAGACCTATTATGTGCTGCGAATGTGTGGGATAAACTTTGTTGCCATCAATGAAAACACTCATGAAGCCACACAATGTCTCTTGCCAACACCATTAGCATTTTTGGCTCAAGGCTAATCATATCTTCTAGTTTGTCCCAACTTATAGGAGTTCAACACTTTCTGCCATATAATGCTTTGAAAGTAATGTCTCCACACTTGCAGGGCATGCACAATTGTAGATAAATATAAATCATGCGGAGCATAATTCAACTCATATGGCCACATTTTTCTAGATTTGTATGCTATAACTTACCCATCTTGCATGAGCACACCACCCAATCCTTCTCTTGGTGCATCTATGACGACTATAAAATGGCCTTCCAGATTTGGAACTCTGAGAATTGAGGCAGAAGTCAATTTCTCTTTGAGGATACATAAAGATTCCTCACTTTTCTATCCACTCAAATCATTTTCCTTTCCTCTCGAGTGTAGTAATAGGGTTTACAATTTTAGAAAATTTCAAAACAAACTTTCTATAATATCCAACTAATCCCATCAAGCAATGTATTTCATGCATGTTTTTGGGTGCTAGCCACTCCATGATGAGCTCTAATCTTCAAGGGATCTACTGCAATTCCTTCAACAAATATGCTATGTCATAAATACTATACTTCTTTTTGAAATAAAGTACACTTTGACAATTTACCGAACAATCTATGTTCTCTCAATGGTTGCAAAACAATTCTCAATTGATGAGCATGCTCTTCCTCATTCTTAGAGTATATTAAGATATCATCTAAGAAGATAAGGACAAACTTGTCTAAACAATCCCTGAAGACATTATTCATTAGATCCATAAATGTAGCAAGCGCATTAGTCAAACCAAAAGGTAAGACTGTAAATTCATAGTGCCCATATCTTGTCCTGAAAGCTATTTTATGAATGTCTTCATTCTTAATCCTTAGTTGATGGTATCCAACCCTCAAGTCAATTTTAGAAAATACTATTGCTTCACGCATTTGATCAAAGAGATCATCAATACAAGGTAAAGGATATTTATTCTTTATCATTGCTTTGCTTAGCATATGATAATATATACACAATGTTGAATGCACAAGACAACTGAGAGGGTGGTCAATCAGTTGTATCAAAAATTTCAAGTCCTCACAAACATTCATATCCACATTAACCTTTAAACTTGTTATGATGATTAAGGATGAAAAGCAAATAATAGAAATTGAATCATAACCGCACCAAACTCAAGACAACACCAGATTTTACGTGGAAAACCCAAGAAGGGAAAAACCACGGTGAGGATTAGCTCACAATATAAAGTAGTAGCAACACCGAATTACAAAAGGCTCACTTCCTAGAAGAAAGAAAGAAAGGATCACTGTCAAATGACCCACTGTCCAGAAGAAAGAAAGAAAGGCTCACTACCAAAGGACTCACTGTCTAGAAGAAAGAGATAGAAGAGAAGGCTCCCTGCCAGGGATGAATTGATATAATTGCATCTAACATATGCATGGAGTTCAGTTCCAATAAAGCTCAATATTCACCACAACACAAACATCACCTTCGCAGCAACACTGAAAAATAGTAGACACCTTTTGCTCACTGCATCCAGTAGCCTAACACATTAAATCTCTCAATACACTGATCAAATTCACATTACATACATCATATCCACCGCACATGCATCAATCACGAATCCTTGACACTTATTTATACCATCATCAACCTTGAAAACATTCTCCAAGGTCGGCAACACATCTTAACCCATAATATTCAAATTAGGTCTGGACCAAAACATTCCCACGGAGGAAAGGAATGGATGTGGACCACATCACATCTTAGCATGGACCTAAATTTATACATACAAACTTCATCATGCTTTCACAATCACTGAAGCACAATTGCAATTAGTGTAAACAACCAAGTCGACCAAACTTGTGTTAACACTATGAACTTTTAAGTGCACGCTTCCTCAAAACCAAAAGATGACATGAAAACCATGCACCAAGCTTGATCATGATCTAGAAGCATTCACAAGCACTTGAAAACCAACAAAATCTTTTGCAACATCTTTCACTTGAAGAAAGGTCACACCGAAGCACTTAGATTACTCTGTCTTCTACTGCAACTCAAGAAACCATCAACTACAACTCAAGAAATGAACTTGCGGAGCACTAAACCATGAACCACTTGAACTGAAGAAAGATATAGACCTTATGAGCATAAATCCAAAACCACAAAGCCAGAAAAAAATCTACGGAGAAATGCGAAGCAAAATAGTTTCTCCCAGACACCTCTACACAACTCAGAAACATAGTCCACACTCTGGTGAACACAACTTTCTCTGTACAATGAACTGGAGCACAAAATATAGAACATAGCATCTTTGAATACCTCTAAACAACATATTAAACTGCAAAAGTAGATATTCAATAAGAAATAAATGCAAAGCAAAACCAAAACATTACTCTATTAAGTCATAACACATCTTCAACACACTGTTTCCTTTATTAATCAAATTTTCTCAAAAGTGCTTGGAAACTAAATAGCAAAAGCATATTCTCAACATCTTTAGCATCTCTACAAAGCAACCAAATCACCTTCAGTAATAGTTCATAGCCTCATCTCTACACAATACAAACTATTCATACTCTTGCATCTTTTCTTAACTCATACTCTTGACACAATTGACACCAATGACAACACTCATTAGCACATACTTGCAACAATCTCTTCCTTTATCATTGATGGCAACACATAATGTGAAAAACCATCAAGACACAACTATGGACCAATCTTCTTTACTTTCTTACTCTCCCCCTTTCTTTTACACATCTTACTCTCTCTGATCACTAGTTCTTTTCTTTTTCACATTGCTCTCTCTCCCCCTTTGACATTAATGGCAAAGGGTGACACGCCTTTTCTTTCACTCTTATCAGGTCACATGAACTTTTATTTTCACTGCTCTGAATACTACCCCTTAGGAGTGCACACCAAACTGTATCAACTCTTACTCCCCTTGACTACAACAATCATCATGGCCACTACTTGCCCCCTTGAGAGGTAGCCTCCAACGTTAGTCCATAAAAGAATGAATCTTAAAATCCACTATACTGATGCATCTCCTTATGCATCTAGTTCAAAGGAGGGGCAATAACCCCTAACTTCTCCCGGAGATACTCAAATGTATCCTTAGGAAAATCCTTAGTGAATATGTTAGCAACCTGATCCTTTGTAGGCACATACCCAAGCTTCACTTTATTCTCTACAACCTTCTCTCTCAGAAAGTGATACCTAATTGAGATGTGCTTTGTCCTTGAATGCATCACTGGATTCTTTGAAATGTTAATAGCACTTGTATTTTTACATAAAATAAAGATTGGCTCATCATACACATCTTTGATATCCTTCAAGGTTTGTCTCATCCATAACACCTGTGTGCAACATGTTGATGCATCAATATACTCTGCCTCTGCAGTAGATAGATACACTGAATCTTGTTTCTTACTTAGCCAAGACACCAATCTGCATCCAAGAAAGAATGCACCACCACTTGTACTTTTCCTGTCATCTACACAACCAACCCAATCTACATCTGTATAAGCACTTAAAGTAAATTTAGTATCTTTTGGATACTACAAGCCATGATCTAGAGTGCCCTTTAAATATTTGAATATCCTCTTAACTGCCATAACATGTGACTCTCTAGGATCTTCTTGAAATCTAGCCACAAGACAGATTGCATGCATAATATATGGTCTAATAGCTCAGTCAGATACAGTAATCCTCCAATCATTGATCTGTACTTGCTATGATCAACCTTAGGGGATTCATCATTCTTGCTCAACTTACAACCAATAACCATAGGAGTACAAACCGGTTTAGAAACTTCCATTCCAAACTTTTTTAACAACTCTTTTACATACTTTGACTGAGAAATGAAAATACCCTTATCTGTCTGATTGATCTGTAAGCCAAGGAAGAAATTCATTTCCCCACACATTGACATTTCAAATTATTTCTGCATTTCATTTGCAAAACTTTTACACATACCTTCATTTCCACCAAAGATTATATCATCTACATACAGTTCCACAATCAGAATTTGATCTCCACTTACTTTGATGTATGGATTGCTATCTGCAGACCCTTTATGAATCCTTGTTGTAATAAATACATGTCTAGCCTTGCATACCAAGCTTTGGGGGCTTGCTTCAATCCATATAGTGTCTTCTTCAACCTGCAAACCATATCTGGTTTATTTGACAACTGAAATCCTTCAAGTTGCTCTATGTCCACTTCCTCTTCCAACTGACCATTCAAGAAAGTAGATTTCACATCCATTTGATATACTTTGAAGTCTTTATGTACTACAAAAGCCAAAAACATCCTAATGGCCTCCATTCTTGTCACTGGAGCATAAGTCTCCTCATAGTCTATGCCTTCCACTTGTGAGTAGCCTTTACACACAAGTCTTGCCTTGTTCCTTACCACTTCTCCATTCTGATTCAATTTGTTTTAGAATACCCACTTAGTCCCAATTAAAATTTTGTTCTCTGGTCTTGGGACAAGTTCCCAAATCTAATTGTTCTCCATCTGCATTAGTTCTTCTTCCATAGCCTTGATCTAATATCATCCTTGCATGCCTCAACCACTATTTTAAGTTCAACTTGAGAAAGTAAACATAGATTTACCTGTTCTTTAGCATCTCTCCTTCTTGTCAATACATCTTTGCTTTTATCACCAATGATCTAGTCTGCAGAGTGATGCTTCTGCACATACTTGGGACTTTTAGGGATTCTTTTCAAAGCTTCTAGTTCTTCAACTTGTACTTCTTTTTCTTTAGATTCTTCTTCTTCTTTGCAAGAAGACCCATTTGATTCATATCCATTAACCTCTAAAATCTTCTGTATATCTTCATCAACCTTAACATTAGCACTTTCAATAATTTTTCTTAGCCTTTTGTTGTAGCACCGGTAAGATTTGCTTCTAGTAGAATACCCAAGGAAAATACATTCATCACACCTTGCATCAAACTTTTCTAGTTCCTCATCTCTTCTGATATAACATTTGCTTCCAAAAACATTAAAATATTTAATAGTAGGAATACTTCCATAGCATAGCTCATAGGGAGTCTTTGTGTCATTTGCTCTTACTTGTACTCTGTTCTATATGTAGACAACATTATGAATTATTTCTCTCCAATAGACTTTCAGTAGGTTTGCTTCATTGATCATTGTCCTTGCAGCTTCTTGAATAGTCCTGTTCTTCCTTTCAACCACTCCATTCTATTGAGGAGTCCTAGAGGAAGGTAAATTCCTCTTTATCCCATGATCCTCGCAAAACATGTTAAACTCATTAGAAGTAAATTCTCCACCTCTGTCATACCTCAAACATTTGATTTTCAACCATTGCTTTAAAGGCTTTAAACTTATCTAGGGCTTCTGATTTTTCCTTAAGAAAAGTGACCCATGTCATTCTAAAACAATCATCAATAAATAACATAAAATACCTGTCACCTTGAAAACTCTTTACTCTGGTAGGACCACAAATATCTGTATGTACCAATTCCAATAGTCTAACATTGATCCTTGACTTTGAAGCTTCTTCTTGTTTTCTTTCCAATCTGACATTCCTTACAGACAACATTGATGGGCTTTGTAATCTTTGGTAGATCTCTCATAACTTGAATTAAACTTATTGTTACCAAGCTATCAAAATTGATGTGGCACAATCTCCTATGCCATAGCCAACTTTCATTGATCTGAGTCATAAAGCAATAAATATAACCACCTTTGAGATGATAAACATTTCCACCTGTCCTCTTTCCACCAACAATCACTATTCCAAAGATTTTTCTGATCTCACAACCATCATCCTAAAACATAAGATTGTATCCTTTTCTACACATCTGTTCAACACTCAAAAGATTATGCTTTAAACCCTTAACATAAGGAACATCATCAATGTTATGCTTTCCATCAAAACTGATTGAACCTTTTCCATAGATCTTAGCAGCTACATCATCACCAAACCTAACTACTCCACCATCATATTTTTCAAGTTTAACAAACTTACTCTTATCACCTCACATATGATTTGAGCATCCACTATCAATGACCCAGTCATCTTTTTCTCTTCTTCATGAAAAGCAGACATTACAGTGCCTTCAAAGTTAGTACTTGCTTCATACCCTTTTCCTTCACACAGCTTCTAGAGTTAGCAGAAACAGTTTCATCTCTAAGGGCTATGAATAAGCATTCATTATCATTATCATCCTCATAATCAAATTCATCATCAGATATACTTGAATCTTCTTTGACATAGTAACTTTTCTTAACCATATTATCTTTGTTTTCCCTATTCTTAATTCTCAGAGCTCTATCTAGACATCTTGAAGCATAATGACCTATTTTTCCACAACTGAAACATTTAAAAGGCAACTTACCATTGAAATTTCCAGTACCCTTTTTCATCCTTCTCACAAAGTTAGCTTCCACTTCATCAAGGTCTTCCAGATCTGACTCCACAATCTTCTTTGATTTTCCAGCCTTAAAAGAAGTCTCGTCTTTTGCAGTTCTACTAGTTGTGCCAAACTCTCTTCTTTCAAAAGTTGTTAAGGTGCCAAGCAATTGATCTTTGGTAAACTGATTTAAATTTTGTAATTCTTCAATAGCATAAACCTTATGACTATAAGCTTTAGGAAGAGTTCTGAGTACCTTCAATATCACTTCTTTATCCTCTATATTTCCACCAAGTCCTTTGATGCCACTGACAACTTCATCCACCTTCTGTAAGTGGCTTGTAATGTTTTCATCTTTAGACATTCGCATGGTCTCAAATGTAAGCTTCAAATTCTACATTTTAGCTTTTTTAACCTTATCATCTCTTTCATAAACACTTTCCAACTTTTTCCAAATCTCATTAGCAGTTTTCAAATTCACAATTTCACCAACTCATAATTAGTAAGACCTCTTAAAAGAGCATGTTTTGTCTTACCATTTATTTTAGCAGCTTTGATCTCATCATCAGTATTTATACCATTCTCAGGTACAGTGTAATTAGACCTAATAGATTTCTAGATCTCATAACCAAGAGCAATTAGAAAGGCTTCCATCCTTACCTTCCAGAGAGCATAGTCTGATCCATCAAACAAGGGAATATCCTTCTTGTGCACCATCCCAGATCTACCTCAAGTTGTTAAACTTTCTTCAAAGGAACCTTGCTCTAATACCAATTGTTGAATGCACAAGACAACTAAGGGGGGGTGAATCAGTTGTATCAAAAATTTCAAATCCTCACAAACATTCAGATCCACATTAACCTTTAAACTTGTTATGATGATTAAGAATGAAAATCAAATAATAGAAATTGAATCATAACAAAACCAAACGCAAGACAACACCATATTTATGTGGAAAACCCAAGAAGGGAAAAACCACAGCGAGGATTAGCTCACAATATAAAGTAGTAGCAACATAGAATTACAAAAGGCTCACTGCCTAGGGATCACTACCTAGATGAAAGAAAGAAAGGCTCACTGCTAAAGGACTCACTGTCCAAAAGAAAGAAAGAAAGGCTCACTTCCAAAGGACTCACTATCTAGAAGAAAGAGATAGAAGAGAAGGTTCACTTCCAGGGATGAATTGATATAATTGCATCTAACATATGCATGGAGTTCAGTTCCAATGAAGCTCAATATTCACCACAACACAAACATCACCTTCGCAACAATATTAAAAAATAGTAGACACCTTTTGCTTACTGCATCCAATAGCCTAACACATGAAAGCTCTCACTACACTGATCAAATTAGTATCACATACATCATATCCATCACACATGTATTAGTCACCAATCCTTGACACTTATTTATACCATCATCAACCTTGAAAACATTCTCCAAGGTCGGCAACACATCTTAACCCATAATATTCAAATTAGGCCTAGACCAAAACATTCTCGTGGAGGAAAGGATTGAATGCAGATCACATCACATATTAGAATGGACCTAAATCCACACATACACACTTCATCACTCTTTCAAAATCACTGAAGTACAACAGCAATTAGTGTAAACAACCAAGTCGACCAAACTTGTGTTAACATTGAATTTTTAAGTGAATGCTTCCTCAAAACCAAAAGATGACATGCATACCATGCACCAAGCTTGATCATGATCTGGAAGCATCCACAAGCACCTAAAAACCAACAAAATCTTTTGCAACATCTTTCACTTGAAGAAAGTTCACACTGAAGCACTTAGATTACTCTGTCATCTACTGCAACTCAAGAAACCATCAACTACAACTCAAGAAATGAACTTGCAGAGTACCAAACCATGAACCACTTGAACTAAAGAAAGATATATACCTTATGAGTGTAAATCTAGAACCGCAAAGCTAGAAACAAATCTACGGAGAAATACAAAGCAAAATAGTTTCTCCCAGACCCCTTTGCACAACTTAGAAACATAATCCACACTTTGTTGAACACAACTTTCTTTGCACAATGAACCAAAGCACAAAATATAGAACATAGCATCTCTAAACACCTCTAAACAACATATTCAAACTGTAAAAGCAGATCTTCAATAAGGAATAAATATGGAGAAAAACCAAAACATTACTCTGTTAAGTCAGAACACATCTTCAACACACTGTTTCCTTTATTAATCAAATTTTCTTAAAAGCACTCAAAAACCAAACAAAAGCATATTATTAACATATTCAGCACCTCTACAAAGAAACCAAATCACCTTCAACAATAGTTCATAGCCTCATCTCTGCACAACACAAACTATTCATACTCTTGCATCATTTCTTAACTCATACTCTTGACACAGTTGACACCAATGACAACACAAGCTTGTTGACATCAATGACAACACCGATTAGAACATACTTGCAACACACAAGTGCAAGGTTCTATCCTTTTTCCTGACGAAAATCATCGGCACTCCCTAGGGTGACACACTGGGTTGCATTAATCCTTTAGCTAACAATTCTTGCAACTGGGCTTTCAATTCAACCAGCTTTGTGGTTTTCATGAGATATGGTGCCTTGGATATTAGTTCAGAGCCTGTCATTATGTCTATTGAAAAATTTAAGGCTCTCTTAGGTGGTAAACTTGACAATTCATCAGGAAAACATCCTAAAAATTGTAGAGAAAAGGGTAGTCTTGAATTGATGGTTTTTGATGTGTAGAGAAAACTAAATAACCATCTAATGGAGAAACATTGCATCATTCAAAGTACACAACAAAAACTAGAAATTCAAAAAAATTTACACAAGAGATCAACACACTTGCTTATCAGGGACAAAAATGATTTTATTCATAATAGTGGATTTATACATCCTTATTTAAATAAGGTCTTATAGGATTACAAATAGCTATTAGACAAAGGAACCTCCTCGGGTTCTTCTTCTCCATAGAATCTAACAATACAAACTTAGAGGTGGGATGTACATGTAGGTACTCCCCTATCACCTCTTTGTTTAAAGTTGACGCATTTCATCCACACCCAAAAGACATGTCACGATTCATCGAAGGTTTGCTTGGCTTAATCTTAGTCGTAGTTATCTCAGTAGTAGTTGGAGGTTTCAAACATTTTTCTCTCTCCAACTTGATTCACTCAAGAGCGGTAGCTAGTGTTTCAAAATCAAAGAGAGACACCAACATGGGTGCCAAGTTTTGACCTTTATCACCTATTTACATTCCAAAGGAAAGGATGCTCTAATCAGAAAATAGTAAACCACTACCAATAAATAATTAATTACTGTTACGAGTAATAATTAATTACCATATTAGTAAAAAATTAATTACCGCTATCAGTGAATCCTTCATCCCTTATGAATGCATTTATAAACAATATTTGGAATAATTAAATGACATAGGATTTACACCTCCCTATATAGCCTTCAGTATATGGATGAAAGAGTGATGGCAAATAAGATTAATCTTTTTAATATATTACCTCTCTCAATATACCAAACTTTCTAATATACCTAACAATACATGGAAGTAGAGTTTTATGGCAGAGCAGAGTGGTACAAAAGAGTAGAGCATCGTAATAAATGATACAAAAAGGTTTCAAATCTATCTAAGGCCTAATCATTGGAGTATTAGTACCCCTCACTTTATTAGAAATTTTATGAAGAATCTAACTTAACTAAAAATGACATTGTTGGAAGAAAAGAGAGAGAGAGAGAGAGAGGTGAGAAAAGAAAGAATTTATTTCATGTTTTGTAAGTTTTTCAAATTTTACTTTTAAATCTCAACAAAAATAACATACATGCTAACAAAGTATGCTATATTATTTATCGTACGTGGGAGAATGGAATTTGAACGTGAAACTGGAGTGGGAGTTGAACGCGAGTCTGGTTGCACGGGGCTGGACGGCTTGTGCAACAACATCTCTGCTACGGGGGAGCCTACTATTGTTTATACTCCTCACATGCTTGTTAGACATAAAACTAAGCCCATTCTTAGGTGCATTACGTGACCTTCTGGGAAGGATCTCTTGAATGATATAACTAGTTGTGGGGGAAGTACTCTGATGACGGTACCTGGTGTAGGTTTGTCTGCTGGAAATGTTGGTCTCAACGTTGGTAAGGATGCTTCAGGCCACCATCAAAAATCATTTTCTGATGTTGTTACCAATTCTTGAGCTCAAACACTCCCTTCACAAGATAGGGTTAGGCCTATGCCTTATGTTTGTGCTTCCCCTGTGGTGGTTTGTGGCCATGAGGTCATAGAAAATGAGGGTTTCTACTTGCGACGTAGAGTGGCCTGCAGGTTTAATAGCCCATGGCCCTCCCTCCCTAATCTGCATGGCTAGGTATTAGACTCCTGGAAGCCTCTTGTCTCTGGGTAGATTGAGCTATTTCCCAGCACAAGGGGGTTCTTCATAGCGACCTTTTCTTCCTTTGAGGAGCGAGACTTAGTGCTAGACAAGGGATGGATATGGGGTGATCATTTGTTGTCCATCAAGCCTTGGGCTTGCTCTTTCAATCCTCTTATGGAGCCACTGATACCAAACCAGTTTGGGTCCTTCTTCCAAATCTCCCTCTTGAGTTTTGGGAGGATTCCTACTATGAATCCATTGGTAATGCCATTGGGCACTTTTCGAAGGTGGACTCTATGACCTCAGATCTTGGGCATACTACGGTGGCTCATATTTTAGTGGGAATGGACATCTCCAAACCACTCCATGGAGATGTTTTTATGGTGGAGGATAGACCATGGCCACAACTGCTGGACTATGAGGGTCTCCTTTTTCAGTGCAAGAGATGTTTCTCCATTGGTCACACAACCTATGGTTGCCCTCATGCTCGTCGCAAGGGTGCAACAACCTAGTGGAAAAATGCACTTACTAACCATTTGATGGTTGGCACTCCCTCATCAGATGGTTCCTTTAGGTTGGACAAGCCTTCCTTGGCAAATTCATCCTATGAGACCCTATCTCCTCAGGATATTTATTGCCTGCCCCTTCAGCAGAGTCGTTGGTGCCTCAAATTGTTGTCGCTATTCAGGCCGAGCCTGCCTGACCCTCGATGATTGCCTTTGCTAGTCCTATGGCTGCCCCTGACTCATCTTCAACATTACTAGCTTCTCTCTCAACGCGTGGTGGCTCCTTTCCCAAGGTGGCTAGCGAGGATCCCCTCCTCTCACCTCGCTCTGTGGACTTTGACTCAGAGTCTTCTTGTTTGATAGTAAAAAGAAATAAGAAGGGACTCCCCAAATTGGTTGCTAATTCACGTCCTCAGGTTAAGGGAGTCAAATTTGTGCCCTCTAGATCTGGGGTTTAGATCTAGTCTGTTGTTTGATAGTTGTTTATCTATTGTTTCTTTGTTTTTGTTCTGTGTGTGGCTTGTTTTGGCCCATTCTGCCCAACCTTGGGGGTTCTTGTTTGTAAAGGGTTCAATCCCTTGTTAGTTGCTTACCATTATCAAAAACATACATGTTAACAAAGTTAAAATTGAATACATAAAAAATGTAATTTACAATTTTTTTTTCAAATGTGAATTTTGAACACTTTGAAATTGAAATCATATTACATCACCACATAAAGCTTGGAAAAAAGAAGTTTAAAAAAGATGACATGAAAAAATCCCTCTAGATGGAAAAGTTATGCTCTTTAATTTCACATAGCTTACACTCCAAGACAAAATCATGCACACCACTTCTCACACTTGCGTAACCCACAAAACATAAAACCTCTCCCCTTTTCTTTGCTTTGGTTTTTGATGTTGATAAAAATGAGATTTTGAAAGAGCATAGACCCTCTTACAACAAAATGACCAAAGACAAGCAAAATGTGTTCCAAGAGGAATGCAACATCCAAAGCAAATAGAGATAGTACAACTATAGCCATGTTATAGGGGACAACATAGACCCAAAAGAGACCTATACAATGATAGGACCTCTCTAAGTCATCCACACTGTTCTATTCTACATTGAATAAGGAACAAACTTGGGAAGATCTCTCTTTTGCCTTTGGATAATAGTCCAAGGAACATAGTTCTAAGGGTCTTTAGACTAAGGAAAGCGGGGAGGGGGGTCCACTATGAATGAAAGCAGGGTACACAGAACTGCTTCCTACACTAAACTAATGAGGGGAATATTATGCAAATTTTTAGATCATTATAGTTATAGATATGTGAAACATATAACATAGAGATTAAACAACATACAATAGAAAATAAAATGCAAGTGACAAGATATATGTGGGGAAAACCCTTACGGGTGAAAAACCCCACACTCCAAAACTTGCACAATGTATTATCAAATCTAATGGTGATTACAATACACTTGCAATGTAAGTTCTTTTAGGAGTCTTCAAGATGTTAGTTTTGGAGCAATTCTAGAAGCATAATAGTACCTATAAATCAACTATGCAACTCTAGCTCCAAGTACCTACATTTATAGAGTTTACAAGGCCAACATAGGAAGCTTCTAGAGGTAGGCATCCAACTTGGCCTCATGGTCAAAATCCAATGCCTTAGGACACTTATACAACATGCAATCAACCTTCATTCAACAATGATAACATGCAAGTTTGACTTTCCCAATGTGGAACACTTCAACCAAGAATAGGCTACGACAGATGCTCTTACACATCTTACAACTGTCATAAAATCTTCTAAACATAACAACATTTACTATTGTAAGAAAATCCATCATACAAGACTAATAATAGCATATTCCTCTTACAACATGTCATAGTCAAACTTGGGCACTCAAAGATGCCTTCCTCTCATGCAAAGATACTCTCCGACACTTGTCTTCACTTGTCATAGGAATCTCTAATTATGGCTCTTACATGTCATAGATTCTGTCATACATAATAACTCCTTAGACACACCTCAAGATGTTGACACATGGCATATTAGTGCCACCTCAAATGGGATGCCTACATTCTCATGTGTTGACTTGACCATCCGAGTCACATTACAAGTAGGATGACATGTCACCATGCCACCTCACACTAAATGACAAAACATGATGTGCAAGCATAAATACAATATAGGCCAATAAATAAATATATAAATAAATATCAAATGCTAGGAATTTTTAAAGGTTGAGACACCTTAATTCCAAACATTCTCCAACTTGTTGAACACCTTGTAAGAGCGAATAGAATGACAAGATTGAAATGCTAGGGCCAAGAGGCCCATACGCTCCAAACACCATTTGAACTTATTTGTGCCCATAGGTTTTGTCAGTGCATCTACAATATTCTTCAAAGTGTCAACCTTCTCCAATATCACCTTCCCATCTTCTACCATATCATGAACAAAATGAAACTAAACATCAATGTGCTTTGTTCTGGTATGGAAAGTAGGATTATTTGCTAAGAAAATGACACTCTGACTATCACAATAGATAGTAATCTATCCTACATCAAAACCAATATCTGAACATAACATCTTAAGCCAAATGGCTTCCTTAAAAGCATGAGTAGCTGCTATGTACTCTGCTTATGTCATGGACAAAGAGACCATAGGTTATCTCTTACTCATCCAATTGATAGCACCGCCAAACATAATGAACACATAAGCACTGGTGGATCTTTTGCTGTCAATGTCACCTGCCCAATTAGAATCCACAAATCCACGAATACTCACAGAATGATGAGGTCATGTAGAATAACCATGATAACATAGGGAATACTTGAAAGTACCCCACAAATATTTGAACACTCTCTTCACTGCATCCCAATGTACCCGTCCAGGATTAACCATAAATCAACTATGGACTCCCACTACTTGGGCAATGTTTGGTCTTGTACAGACTATAACATACATCAAACTACTAACTACACTAGCATAAGGAACTCTTCTCATATCCTCCACCTCAGAAGGAGACTTTGGACAATCTCCAACAGATAACTTTGTTCCCATCATAACAGGAACAGTCAAAGGTCTGCAATCCACCATATTGAATCTCTCCAACATATTGTTAACATACCTACTTTGGCCTAACCAAAGCTTTATGTTTGCTCTGTATCTTCTAATCTCCATCCCCAGAATGTACTTGGCTGCCCCTAGATTTTTTATTTCAAACTGTGCTGACAACTGAGACTTCAAATCATAAATCAAATTTTACCATTCCCAATTAGCAACATCTCATCAATCGTTACAATGCAATAATGAGATTGCAATCATTTTCAAACTTGTAATAAACACAATGATATGATTTCAATCTCAAAAATCCAATACTCAATACAAAAGCATCAAACTTTTGGTACCACATCCTAGGAGACTGTTTCAAACCATACAAAGACTTCTTTAACTTGCAAACTAGATTTTCTTTACCTTTCACCACGTAGTGCTTTGGCTATGACATATAGGTTTCCTCCTCCAAGTCACCATGAAGGAATGATGTCTTGATATCCATCTATTCCACTTCTAAATCATACGTTGCTGCAAGAGATAACGAGAACCAAATAGATGTCAACTTTGGAACGGGAGAGAAAATCTCACATAATTAATTCTCTCCACCTGAGAATACCCCTTCGCAATCAATCTTGCCTTATATTTCTCAACACTACCATCTAAACCAAATTTCTTTTTGAATACCCATTTACACCCAATGGGTTTCCGTCCTTCAGGAAAAGGAACCAAGTTCCAAGTTTTATTCTTTTCCAAAGAAGCCATATCCTCTTCCATGGCCTCCTTCCAAGAACCTGCATCTTTCATACCCATAGCCTCTTTCACAATTCTAGGATCATGAGTGTTAGAAATCAAGGCAAAAACACAACTAGAATCAAGCAATGAATAACCATACCTCTCAGATTGCCTCCTAATCCATGTAGACCTCCTCACAAGCTGAGGTGGAGGTTCTTCTTCTTCTTCTAAACTTTTAGAGTTGCTAGAGCTCTCCTCACCATTACATCCAATAGGATCTTTCAGTTCAGTCTTCTCAGGGGTAGTAGGCAACTAAACCACTCCTCTTTCTTTTCCTTTTCTTCTGGTCATAAAACAATAGGAGTTACCTCTCGAAAAATAACCTTCTTCTATACAAGACTTTCTCAACCACAGGATCCCAAAGCTTGTACCCTTTCACACCTACACCACAGCCAGTGAAGATACACTTGATTGCCTTGTTCTCTAGTTTTGACTTCTTCTCCTTAGGCACATGTGCATATGCCTCACAACCAAAAACATGAAGATGTCCCAAAGAAGGCTTCTTACCAGACCACACCTCTATGGGTGTCTTTTCAACAGGTGCTAAAGTATGAGTTTTATTAACCAGGTAGCAAGCAGTGGCTACAACTTCATCCCAAAACTTCTATTTGAGGCTAGCTCCACTAAGCATACTCCTAGCCCTCTCCATCAACATTTTGTTCATCCTCTCTGTACCTCTATTTTGCTGAGGGGTGTATGGAGTTGTCTTATGTCTTTCAATCCCATGTTCTTTACAGAACTCAAAATCTGTCAAACAAAACTCACCACTGTTGTCAGTTCTCAAACACTTAATCTTTCAATTACCAGTCTAATTCTCTACAAAAGATTTAAACTCTTTGAATTGACTAAAGACGTCAGATTTGCTTCCAAGAAAATAAATCCATGTCCTCCTACTATAATCATCAATAAATGATACAAAATTTAATGATTTAGAAATCGAAGGAACATTCACAAGACCAAACACATTAGAATACTTGTGAGAACTAGAGTAAAACTGAACATGGTTTTGCTTTCCATATACACAATGTTCACAAAAATTGAACTCAAAATTTAAATCATTTAACCCCTTGTTGAGGTTTTTATTTTTCAGGGCTCTAAGACCCTTCTCACCAATGTGACCAAGTCTCTCATGCCACAACATTGTCTTCTTAGCAAGAAGTTTCATTTCCAAAGCATGAACACCCTTAGGTACACAGAAAGCACGACCATCAAAAGTTGATACAACACACTTCTTCCCTATTTGTTCTAATGGTGAGGATGAAGAATTTAAAGCTTTTTTCTTTGAAATAGAAGAACTATTGCACTGAACAGTGCATGCATCTAGCAAAAACATAGTACCTCTCCGAGTACCCTTAGCAAGCACCATATCTCCTCTCGTCATCTTGCATCCTCCATTCAAGAAGACAACTTGCACACCCACATCATTCAACTTACTTATAGAAAGAAGGTTTCATGCTAAACCAGGGATATGCAGAACACCATTTATCCCCTTTATTCATCCATCATAGAATCATATCAAGACTCTTCCACGACAAATGATCTTCAGGTCAAAGTCATCACCTAGGTACACCTTCCCACCATCAAATTCTTCATACTTGGTAAACCAAACTTGATGTGAGGTCATGTGGAAAGAAGCACCAAAGTCTATCAACCACACATATTTCGATGCATGGGTGGCCAAGGCAGCAACAAAAGCATCACCATCATCTTGAGATTTGTCAGAATCTAAATCAGAGAAGTTCTTCTTTTTTTTCTTCTTCTCCTCCTTACACTCCTTTCAGAAGTGCCCAAGTTTGCTATAGTTCCAACATAGTGCCTTGGAATTTCCAGGAGACTTAGATCTACCATGGGATTTGGATCTACTCTTTTCTACTTTCTTGTCCTTCTTCTTCCCTTTTTCTTTGGATCTACCATGAACCGCAAGAGCCTCCTTAGTTGACTCGAAAGACTTTCTCCACATCTCTTCAGACAATAGTGAAGAAACCACTTCATCCATCTTGAAGGTGGTAGTCGTGTTCCCAATGGCCACGACAAGGTGGTCCCATGAATCTAGAAAATAACAAAGCAAGGCCATGCAATGCTCCTCCTCCTCTATCTTCACACCAACGAAAGTTAACTGAGCAACCATCATGTTAAAGGCATTCAAATGATCTGCAATAGATCCTCCATCTTTCATCCTTAGAGAATACAGCTTCTTCCGTAGGAATAACTTGTTCACCAGGGATTTATCCTGATAAACACCTCCAAGCTTCTTCCAAAGGTCTTTCATAGTCTTCTCTTCATGGACATTTAACAAGACAAATTTATCTAGATAGATTCTCACAAGACCCTTATCTTTTCGATCTTTGAGATCTCAGTCTTCTTGAGCCATTTCCATTGGTTTTGAGCTAGATATAGCCTCCCATAGACCTCTAT
This sequence comes from Cunninghamia lanceolata, assembly GCA_027924645.1. NCBI lineage: Eukaryota > Viridiplantae > Streptophyta > Pinopsida > Cupressales > Cupressaceae > Cunninghamia > Cunninghamia lanceolata. Next base: position 3,526,817 of record BSBN01001254.1, read on the forward strand.
CCACAAACATGTCCTCCATTTTGAGTTTCCACAACTTGAAATTAATGCCATTAAAGTTCTCCAAGTCTATCCTTCTAGATGTGCCTGCCATCTCCTTCTTGCAACAAGATCACAAAATACTCTGCACAAACTCCCACTCAATTGAAGATCAGTACAAAAAACCCCTACCCAACAACTAGGACCAAAGGTGATCAATCTTTGATACCAACTGAAAGGAAGAAAGGAGTTGGGAATTAAAGTGTCTCAACCTTGCAATTCCTAGCATTGAATATTAGATTATTTATTTATTTATTTGCCTATGATGCAATTTATTTTGCACATCCTATTTTGTCATTTAGTGAGAAGTGGAATGGTGAGTTGTCACTCAACTTGTAAGGTGACTAGGATGCTCATCCCATGTGGATAAAGGTGTCCCATTTGAGGTGGAACTAATATGCCATGTGTCAGCATCTTGTAATGTGTGTAAAGTCTTATGACGTATGACACAATCTATGACGCGTAAGAGCCAGGTATAGAGATTCCTATGACAAGTGAAGACAAGTGTTAGAGAGCATCTTTGCATGTGAGGAAGGCATCTTTGGGTGCCCAAGTTGGGTTTTGACATGTTGTAAGAGGAATATGCTATATTTAGTCTTGTATAATGAATTCTCTTACAACATTAAGTGTTATGTTGGGCAGATTTTATGACAACTGTAAGATGCATAAGAGCATCTGTCATAGCCTATTTTTAGCCTCGAGCGCTCCGTCTTGGGAAGTCAACTCTACCATGTATGATAGATTTAAGAGGTGTATGCATGTTGGACAAGTGTCCTCGGGTGAGTGAAATGGGACATGGGGCCAAGATGAATGCCCATCTCTAGAAGCTTCTCAGTTATACCTTGTAACTCTATATAATGAGGTGTTTGGAGTAGTAGTATGCATAGTGTTTGCACAGGTACTATTATGCTGCCAAAATTACTCCAGAAATGACATTTGAAGACTCCTAGAACAACTTGAATTGAAAGTGTATTGTAAACATTTCAGTTTTGATAATACATTGTGTAGGTTTTGGAGTGTGGGGTTTTTCACCTGAAAAGGTTTTCCCCACTTACATCTAGTGTCTCTTACATTCTTGTGTTGTGTTTTGCTGTTGTAATCTCTATGTTAAACATATAACATAACTATAATTGTAAGGATTTTAAATAATTTGCACTCTAGTTCCCTCATTAGATTGGTGTAGGAAGTGTGTTCCACATACCTTGCTTCCTTTCAGTTGGTATCAGAGCTTGATCACCATTGATCCTAGTTGTTGGGTAGGGGTTTTTTGTACTGATCTTTGATTGAGTGGGAGTCTGTGCAGAGTATTATGTAATCTTATTACAGGAAGGAGATGACAAACACATCCAGAAGAATAGAGTTGGAAAAGTTTAATGGCAACAATTTTGATTTGTGGAAACTTAAAATGGAAGACATGCTTGTTGATAAAGACCTATGGGAAACAATTTCTAGTACAAAACCAACGACAATGGCTCAAGCATATTGAGATCTCAAAGATAGTAAAGCTAAGGGTCTTGTGAGACTTTGTTTAGTTGATTCTATCATATTAAATGTTCATGAAGAGAAGACTGCGAAAGAGCTATGGAAGAAACTTGGTGATGTTTATCAGGCCAAATCCCTAGTAAACAAGTTATTCCTAAGGAAGAAGTTGTATTCTCTGAGGATGGAAGATGGAGGATCAGTTGGAGATCACCTGAATGCATTTAACATGCTATTTGCACAGTTGACTTCTGTTGGTGTGAAAATGGAGGAAGAGGATAGTTGTATGACCTCACTTTGTTCTTTGCCAGACTCATGGGACCACCTTGTCATACCCATTGGGAGTACTACAACCACCTACAAGATGGATGAAGTGGTGTCTTTGCTTTTATCTAAAGCAATGCAGAGAATGTCTTCTAAGTTGGCTAAGGAGGCTCTTACGGTTCGTGGTAGACCCAAAGAGAAAGGGAAAAACAAGGACAAGAAAGTTGAAAAGGGCAAATCCAAATCCCGTGGGAGATCCAAATCTCTTGGAAAGTCCAAGGCATTGTGTTGGAACTATGGTAAAACTAGGCATTTTTGAAAGGAGTACAAAGAGGAGAAGAAGAAAAAGAAGAACACCTCCAATTTAGATTCTGACAAATCTCAAGATGATGGTGATGCTTTTATTGCTGCCTTGGCCACCCATACATCAAAAGATGTGTGGTTGATTGTCTCCGGTGCTTCCTTCCACATGATCTCACATAAAGGTTGGTTCACAAAGTATGAAGAGTTTGATGGTGGGAAGGTGTACCTGGGTGATGACTCTCACCTGAAGATAGTTGGCTATGGAAGAGTCTTGATCTGATTCCCTGATGGACGAGTGAAGGGGATCAATGGGGTTATGTACATCCCTGGTTTAGCACAAAACCTGCTTTGTGTAAGTAAATTGAATGATGCAGGTGTGTAGGTTGTCTTCTCGAGTGGAGGATGCAAGATGATAAGAGGAGCTATGGTTCTTGCTAAGGGTACTTTGAGAGGTACTCTGTTTCAGTTGGATGCATGCACTGCTTAGTGCAATATTTCTTCTGTTTTAAATAAAAGAGCTTTAGATTCTTCATCCTCACCATTGGAACCAGCAGCGAAGAGATGTATCACTTCAACTTCTGATGGTAGTACTTTTTGGGTACCTAAGGGTGCTCATGCTTTAGAAATGAAACTTCCTGTTGAGAAGACAATGTTGTGGCATAAGAGACTTGGTCACATTAGTGAGAAGGGTCTTAGAGCCCTGAAAAATAAAAACCTCATCGAGGGGTTAAATTATTGTAATCTTGAGTTCAACTTTTGTGAACATTGTATATATGGAAAGAAAAATCATGTTCAATTTTACTCTAGTTCTCACAAGTCTTCTAGTGTGTTGGATCTTATTCATTCTGATGTTTTAGTCTTGTGAATGTTCCTTCAATTTCTAAATCATTATATTTTGTATCATTCATATATGATTATAGTAGAAGGACATGGGTTTATTTTCTCATAATCAAATCTAAAGTCTTTAGTTAGTTCAAGAGTTTAAAGCTTTTGTAGAGAATCAGACTAGTAAAAAGATTAAGCATTTGAGAACTGATAACAGTGGTGAGTTTTATTCCGTAGAGTTTGATAAGTTCTGTAAAGAACATGGCATTGAAAGACATAAGACACCTCCATACACCCCTAAGCAAAATGGAGTTGTAGAGAGGATGAACATAATGTTGATGGAGAGGGCTAGGAGTATGCTTAGTGGAGTTAGTTTCAAATAGAAGTTTTGGGATGAAGCTGTAGCCACTGCTTGTTACTTGATTAACAGGTCTCCTACTTCAGCACTTGTTGATAAGACTCTTGGAAAGAGACACTGCTAGGCATGTCAAGTTTTGTCATTGATGGCAACTAAATGTATCTTATACATCTGTATTGCATCTTTTGATCATACCAGAAGTCAGAGTGCAGATCTATCTAAGTCCAGATAGACAAGAACAAAGCATATGATAGGGTTCAACATTTTGGTCCCCATTTATCCACAGAAAATCATGTTGTGTTGTGGATCTAAGGGAATGTTAAGGGATGTTAGGGCTACCTAAATCCAAAGATTTAGCCTCTGGTGATGAAGGGATCAAAAGTTACAAGCACCTGAGTATCGGGTTTTGGTTAGATAGTTTAGTCCCATGAAGAACAGGCTGACTCAGTGTTTGATCCTTGTGCGGATTGAGAGAAGTGATTGGTTGAGTAATGTATGAGATCCAATGGTATTGGATGACGTGTGGTGACTTGAATACATAGGTTTTGGTCTACATTGATGTTTGTGCATGGATTCAGCTGACAAAACAATGATCTTGAAAAGTTTCTAAGTTTTCTTGAGGTTGATTACAGTTGATGCAATTTCATGTTGTGGATATATATAATTGATGGGTGAGAGGATTTTGAGGTATGGTGATGCAAATATGAGGTGAAAGGTGTGAAGTGTGGTAGTATCAAGTGTGAAGTAAAGATCTGAGTCGCAGATCATGGTAGAATAGTGAAACAAGGCAGTAAGAGATGAAGTGTGTGAAGTCAGTATATTAAGCCTAACCGAAACTATAATCTTGCATGGTTAGATGCTTTTCTTCAGTTCAAGTACTTTAGTAAACTCTTGTAATTAATCTTGTAGGCAATGATCCTCCTTTGAGCAGTGAACTCTGGGCAGTGCACCTGAAGGCATGTGCCTTCCCATTTTGTAATACTTTTAACATAGTATAAAATCTTGTGGATTAACCCCCACTGCGATTTTTCCCTTAACCAGGTTTCAACATAAAAATCCTAGTGTTATGTGTGTTGAGTATGTTTCTACTTATGTGTTGTTGATTCATGATTTCATGGTTATATCATTGATCTACTACTAAGTTGTAAAGAAGATTAAATATAGAGAAAGATAAATTTTTGAGACAACTGATTCACCCCCCTCTCAGTTGTCTGCCCTAATTTCAAAAATTGATATCAGAGCTAAGTTCCTTGGAAGAAGTTTAACAGCTTGAGGAAGATCTCAGAAGGTATTTCAATGGGTTCATCCAGGTATTCTGATGGCATCAATGAACAACTTCAAGTTGCTTTAGAAGATCTTGATCAGTCTAGAGCAAAAGTCAAAGAATTGAAAGAGATTCTTAAAGATGTTGAGGATTTCATTCAGACTTTAAAAGGGCAACTAAACAAATCCATGGAAAAGAGGAGGGAGCTACTTCAGCGGGTAGAAAATTTGAATGCAGACAATGGCATGGATGAGGCTCTGAAGGAAAAATCAAAGGAATGTGAGAAGTTGGCAAAAGAAGCTATTGTGTTAAAACATGAAATGGAATCTAGAGTGATGAGGCTAACCAAGGAAATAGAGGAAAGAAAGAATACTGAAGAAAACCTAAATCAGTCTTTGAAAGAAAGAATATAAGAGTGTTGTAGATTAGACAGAATAATTGGCCATCTAGAGTCTGATCTATAAGAAATTAGGTATAATGAGGAACAACTTGAAAAGCAAATTGTCATTCTCAAACATGACCTAGAAGCTACAAATGAATACAAAGAAAAGTTCAAGATAAGCTCAGCTAAACTTGAGGTGCTACTTGATAGTTAGAAGAAGGCAGATAATAAGCATGGTCTAGGTTATGAGAAAGGTGAAAGCTTTAGATTTAGTCAAAGAAATCTAAGAAGGAATCCTAGAAGGCCTTCGGTAAGGCAACCTAATGCTCAAAGCTATCCATCTTTCGATGGAAATTGTTTCAATTGCAATAAATTTGGTCATAGAGCTACTTAGTGTAGAAGTAGAGTGAATCAAAGTGGTCCATCTTTCTCTAGTCAATGCTTCAATTGTAAAAGGTATGGTCATAGATCCAATGATTGCAGAAGTATGATGATGAACTACTCTAACAACAAAAGAAATGTCAATTCTTTCAATGGCTACTGTTTTGCATGCAATAGATTTGGACACATGGCTAATCAGTGCAGATCAAGAGAAAATCAAGTAAATGAGCAAAGAAATGTTGGGTGCTTTAATTGCAATAGATCCAGTCATATCGCAAGATTTTGCAAAAGCAGGAATGATGATAGAAAAGGTCTGATAAACAAAAGCCAAAACATGTAGAGACAATATAAAGGCAAGGGTAAAGTAGATGTGAATGAGATCTAGAATGAAATGAACAAAACATGGGTGAAGAAAGGTGAAATGAATGATGGTAATGGGTTCATACTAGAATCTGGTGCTGATAATTCCTCTGGGAATTGAAACAAGAGCTCTGGCTCAAGGGGAGCTATATTGAAAATCTAATTCCCCCTACCAGTAAGTGGGTTCCTGAATCTGGCACGATGAATGAAGATAAAGAAGCCTATTGGAGATATGTTGAAGATAATTCTGGAAGAAAAGAAGCTAATGCGATTGATTGCGGAGCAATTGAAGATTGACTATATGTAGAAATAGTGTAACCAGATGTATTAGGGCAAAGTATTTATTACAATGGAAAATTAGGTTTTGCGGAGCATAAAAGGTCATTTACTCAACATTTGAATCAATTTTCATTTGAAGAGAACAAGGAGAAGAGCGCCTGAGCTGAGATTTCAAAGATTTGAACTGTGAAAAGTGAATTCGACAACTAACCCTAACCAATGAAACAAGGTATTCTCTATGAAACGCTCTCATTTTGCAATCTCTAGATATGGCTACTCCATTGGTTGTTGACATCACTGAAAGGCCCCGACCTAAATTTAAAAATCATCCACACAAATCTGTAGAGGTCAATTCGTTAGGTGCCTTTTCAAATGTCTGCATGGTGTGTTGCATGTTGAAGATATTAGGGCTTATATTCATGCTAGCATAGATGAATTTGGGGATTCAAAGTTAATTGATTTGTTCAAGAATCATCTAAGGGATGAGATTCATGGTCTTAAACCTGAGTATAAGGCATTGCAAGTCAAACATTTCATTCAATTTATTGGGTTCTCGTCATTCAGTGAGGATGAGTGGGTCTAGTATGTACTGAGTCAGATGCATGCTGAATTCATGTGGTTGATGAAACCTTTAAAGATCACCAAGGATGCCATAAAGGTCATAACAGGATTGAACTCATCTAGTGCACTACCAATTGTAAAATCTGTAAAGAATCAGACTATAACTGAAGCTACCGGATCAAAATTTGATAAGAGGGTAATGATCATAAATGATATAACTAATCTGGATGTCAAATTTGCATCTATGGTAATTGGGTATAAGATAATCACTCCAACAGGGAAAATTTAGTATTCGGTACAACTATTTATGTTGCTTATCAAATGTTAAGAGAAAATGCTGACTATGACTTGTGTGAGCTGCTGCAAAACTAGCTAATGGAGAATTTGGACAAGATCAAGAAGGATAAGAAGAATACATTCAAGTAGGGTACATTGATTTTGTGCTTGTTTTTCTATTTCATGAATGAGTTACCTGAGAGGAAAAGCATGTGCTAGACCAGTGATAAGCCTGTTGCCATAAAAATCAGAGAGCACTTGCATAGTATTGGTGACTCCAATGCCCAAAGGACTGTTCTTTGGGGATATTTCAAGAATTTCTAGAACATGATGAAATCAAGGGAAAGAATCCCTATGTCTGTGGTAGAAAAGTGCAAGGATACAATTTGCTTCATGGTGGAAACAAATCAATGCTTGATGGAAGTAGTTGAACCACGGAATGTATGGATCATGCCCATGGGGTATGAAGTTGATGGACAAATACTAGAAATATATGCTCAACACCTTCTAAGAAAACCAAAAGATACCACAGTTGAGAGATTCGGTACATATAGTGAACTCAATGTGAAACTGCATGTTGAGCTCTTAAAACCTGAATCTAAGAGAAAGATTCAAAGACAAGTTGAAATGTATGCAGAAAGCATTGGCATAACAAAAGAAGTTGTGAGACAAAATAGGGAAATGATAGAGAAAGCCAAAAAGGAGAAGCAGGATAGAGAACAGGGAAGTGTTCTAGTGGAATCCACTTATAAAGAAAGGACTACTAGGAGTTCTGGTATAACCTCTGGTGCATCACCTTCTCCTATTACAAAGAAATTCAAAGAAAAACTTATTGGTAAGGAAGGAAAAAGAACAAAAGTAACAGCCAAAAGGTCATATATCAGTGTGTAGAAGGAGGATGAAGAAAAGACTAATTCAGATGATGAGGTTAAAGAGTTGAAGCTCTCAGGCACTAAGGTTGCTAAAGTATCTAAGGAGAAGCCCTCCGGAAGCACAAAGTCAAAGAAAGTAGAAGCATCAAGGGTTTCCCAAGACAAGCCCTCTGGAAGTGTAAGGGTAAGCAAAAGACTAAAGATTGAAAAATCTACCCTGTTAGTTGAAGACATTGTGAATGCAATAACTGTTCATGGGAATTTAAAGCCCATAACAAAATATTATGATAACTTTGATAAAGCCAACAAGAGAATTCTAGAGAATGCTACTATTAAGTACTTGAACACACTCAACAGAGCACTTGTGGAAATTTTATCTAAAATCCCTAAGAGTCTAAGTGACATTTTGGAGATAAGAAAAGAAGCTGCCAAAGAAAAGGATTTGGAACTATGATAACATGTGTTGTCCAGTCTATGTCTGATCATATCTAGTAAGGAAGCAGATAAAATTTTCAAAGAAGTTAAAGATCAATTTAGAAGCAAGAAAAGGATGAATAAGCTAATGATTGGAGACATTGATGAAGTGGTCAAAGAAACAGAGCAAATTCTGAGGAAAGCCCTGGACAAGAATAAATTTTAATGTATTCATTGAGGAACCTGATGCTGATGATACATCCCTTCCAAATGAAGAAGAGTTGAAGGAAAATGAGTAGCAAGTTGAGGTAGATGACCTCTCTATTTCGGAAGAGGAAATATCAAATAAAGGAGATGAAGAGATGGTAAAGGAAGATAATGTTGATGATGCAGAGGATACTCATATTCCTCTGGGCCAAACTGGTGAGGCAAATGTAGAAATAAATATGGAAATAAATGATCCTACTGAAGGTGATTTTGAGAAGAATAAAGAGCAGAAAGCAGGAGTTAAGAACAAAGAAGATCAAGAAAAAGAAACTGATGATGGAGTTGATTCCTCCATTCTAGATGTTGAGGAATTTGATAAAAATGATGACAATGTTGCTACTGAGGATACACAAAATCCTCTAAAAAATAATGTAGAAGACATTGCTGATGATGTAGAGAGAGTAGAAATAGAGAAAAAGAATGAAAATGATAAGCAAGACAATGTAGTTGACTCCAGAAAGGGAAGAAATGCAAGCCCTAAAACTGAAACATCACATTGGGCAAGAGACACTACAGAAGTAGTGAAAGAAATTTTGGAAAAAGACAAACAAGTTGCAGAAGATCTGGATATAATACAAGTTCCAATCAATTTTGATACTCTTTCTTCAGTAGAGAAGATGAAGTTGGCCTCTCTTGCACAAGGTAAGGCTAGAGAGGAAATATTGAAGTTCCATATAGAAGACAGTGAGTTGCTTGGTCTTGCATCTGACATTTTGGAGAAAATCATGCCTTCATTTCAGAAGGATTCATCAGCAGCCCCCCCGGTTAGTTGAAGAATCTGATAAACTCTATAAGTACTCACTTTGAGTCTTTTGAAAAGTCAGCAGAAGTTAAAGTCCAAAATGAATTCAATGATAAAAGATTCAATGAACTGAAAAGAATAATCAACAATGATAGAATTATGTTGGATACTAGTGTAAAGAGTATTCAAAATACCCTCACTGAAGGAGGAGATGTGTACAAATTTTATTTATCTTGATCTAAAGTTGCCGAGAAGATTAAGAACTTAGAGCTAAAATTGTCTAACATCTCTTAGTCCTATAGTCCTTTAATTGAGTCTGTAATAACTAAAAAATGTCAAGTAGTAAGTTTACTTGATGAATTGAGTAATCTATAAAAGGAAAAGGTTAAAGTTATGAGTAGATTGGATGAGCTCTGGGGACTAATTTCCCCTAAGTTAAAAACAATGTTCAATGCATTGGCAGAAGCTCAAGATGCTGCTATGACAAGTGATCCCACTGATCTGCAGAAGACAAAGTCACATGCATTTCTATTCAATAGTCATATTTCAATTTTGGATGGCATGAAGAAAAGTTGGGACAATGAATTGGCGTTGTTGAAAAACATTTTTGGTGATGTGTTTAAGTTTATGTAGACAAGACATAAGGAATGTTTGTACATATGCGGAAGTATGGATATAGAATTTTTGTGTAAATTTTTGGATCCGGACCTCGACCTTTGCCATTGATGTCAAAGGGGGAGTTGAAAGCAGTGAAAAATGAGGAATTCATTTAAGGGGGAGCTTTGGAAATCACCAGTGTACATAGTAAGGGGGAGCTGTTCTAACACTTAGTCATTTTTCACTAAGTGTTGCCATCAATGCCAAAGGGGGAGATTGTTGGCAAGAGACACTGTTAGGCATGTCAAGTGTTGTCATTGATGGCAGCTAAATCTATCTTATACATCTGCAATACATCTTTTGATCACACCAAAAGTCAGAGTGTAGATCTGTCTAAGTTCGGATAGATAGGAACAAAGCATATGACAGGGTTCAACATTTTGGTCTGCATTTCTCCATAGAAAATCATGTTGTACTACAGATATAAGGGAATGTTAAGGGATGTCAGGGCTACCTAAATCCAAATATTTAGCCTCCGATGATGAAGGGATCAAAAGTTACAAGCATCTGAGTATCAGGTTTTGGTTAGATAGTTTTGTCTGGTGAAGAACAGGTTGACTTGGTGTTTGATCCTTGTGCATCTTGAGAGAAGTGATTGGTTGAGTAATGTAAGAGATCCAATGGTATTGTATGACATGTGTGGTGACTTGAATACATAGGTTTTGGTTTGCATTGATGTTTGTGCATGGATTCTACCGACAAAACAATGATCTTGAAAAGTTTCTAAGTTTTCTTTAGGTTGACTACAGTCGATGCAATTTCATGTTACAAATATATATAATCGATGGGTGCTAGTATTTTGAGGTATGGTGATGTAAATATGAGGTGAAAGGTGTGAAGTGTGGTAGTATCAAGTGTGATGCAGAGATCTGAGCCGTGGATTATGGCAGGACAGTGAAACAAGGCAGTAAGAGATGAAGTGTGTGAAGTCAGTATATTGAGCCTAACTGGAACTCTAATCTTGCTGGTTAAATGCTTTTCTTCAATTCAAGTACTTCAGTAAACTCTTGTAATTAATCTTGTAGGCAGTGAGCCTCCTTTGAGTAGTGAACTCTGGGCAGTGCACCCGAAGGCATGTGCCTTCCCATTTTGTAATACTTTTAACAGAGTATAAGATCTTGTGGGTTAACCCCCACCGTGGTTTTTCCCTTAATTGGGTTTCCACATAAAAATCCTGGTGTTATGTGTGTTGATTATGTTTCTGCTCATGTGTTGTTGATTCATGCTTTCATGGTTATATCATTGATCTGCTAATAAGTTGTAAATAACATTAAATATAGAGAAAGATAAAGTTGAGACAATTGATTCACCCCCCTCTCAGTTCTCTACCCTAATTTCAACAAAGACACCCATGGAGGTGTGGTCTAGTAAGAAGCCTTCATTGAGACATATTCATTTTTTTGGTTGTAAGGCATTTCATGGTTATATCATTGATCTACTAATAAGTTGTAAAGAAGATTAAATATAGAGAAAGATAAAGTTGAGACAATTGATTCACCCCCCTCTCAGTTGTCTGCCCTAATTTCAACAAAGATAGCCATGGAGGTGTGGTCTAGTAAGAAGCCTTCCTTGAGACATCTTCGTGTTTTTGGTTGTAAGGCATATGCACATGTGCCTAAGGAGAAGATGTCAAAATTGGAGAACAAGGCAATTAAGTGTATCTTCATTGGCTATGGTGTCGATGTGAAAGGGTACAAGCTTTGGGATCCTGTGGCAGAGAAAGTGTTGTATAGCAGAAGTGTTATTTTTAGAGAGGTAACTCCTCTTGTTGTTTTACAACCAGATGAAAAAGAAAATAAAGAGGATGTGGTTCAATTTCCTACTACCCCTGAGAAGATTGAACCGAAATATCTTGTTGGACCTAGTGATGAGGAGAGCTATAGCAGCTCTGAAAGTTTAAAAGAAGAAGAAGAACCTCCACCTTAGCTTGTGAGAAGGTCCACATGAATTAGGAAGCAACCTAACAGGTTTGGTTATTCATTGCTTGATTCTAGTTGTAGTTTTGTCTTGATTTCTAACACTGATGAGCCTAGAACTATGAAAGAGGCTATGGGTATGAAAGATGCAGGTTCCTAGAAGTAGGCCATGGAAGAGGAGATGACTTCTTTGGAAAAGAATGAAACTTGGGACTTGGTGCCTTTTCCTGAAGGACAAAACCTGTTGGATGTAAATGGGCGTTCAAGAAGAAATTTGGTGTAGGTGGCAGTGTTGAGAAGTATAAGGCCAGTATGGTTGCGAAGGGTATTCACAAGTGGAGGGAATTGATTATGGTGAAATTTTCTCTCCCGTTGCAAAGATGACATCTATTTGGTTCTTGTTATTTCTTGCAACAGCTTATGACTTAGAAGTGGAACAAATGGATGTGAAGATAACTTTCCTTCATGGTGATTTGGAGGAAGAAATCTACATGTCACAACCATAGCACTACATGGTAAAAGGTAAAGAAAATCTAGTTTGCAAGTTAAAGAAGTCTTTGTATGGTTTCAAACAGTCTCCTAGGACGTGGTACTAAAAGTTTCATGCCTTTGGTGTTGAATTTTAGATTTTTTAAATCGAAATCAGATCATTGTGTTTATTTCAAATTTGACAATGATTGTATTCTTATTATAGCAATGTATGTTGATGATATGTTACTAATTGGGAATGGTAAAAGTTTGATTTCTGATTTGAAGTCTCAATTGTTAGCACAATTTGAAATGAAAAATTTAGGGGTGCGAGGTACATTCTAGGGATGGAGATCATAAGAGATAGAGCAAATAAAAAACTTTGGTTAGGCCAAAGTAAGTATGTTAGCACTGTGTTGGAGAGATTAAGTATGGTGAATTACAGATCGTTGACTGTTCCTGTTATGATGGGGACAAAGTTATCTATTGATGATTGTCCAAAGTCTCCTTCTGAGATGGAGGATATGAGTAGAGTACCTTATGCTAGTGTAGTTGGTAGCTTGATGTATGCTATGGTCTGTACAAGATAGACATTGCCCAAGCAGTGAGAGTCCTTAGTCAGTTTATGGCTAATCCTAGACGAGTACATTGGTATGCAGTGAAGAGTGTTCAAATATTCGAGGGGTACTTTGGAGTATTCCTTATGTTATCATTGTTATCCTACATGACCTCAACATTTTGTGAGTATTCGTGAATTTGTGGATTCTGATTGGGCAGGTGACATTGATAGCGGGAGATCCACCAATGCTTACTTGTTCACTATGTTTGGTGGTGCTATTAGTTGGATGAGTAAGCAACAACTTGTGGTTGCTTTTTCCATGATAGAATTAGAGTATATGGCAGCTACTCATGCTTGTAAGTAAGCCATTTGACTCAGATGTTGGTTTTGATGCAGGACAGATTACTATCTGTTGTGACAGTCATAGTGTGATTTGTTTAGCAAAGAATCCTACTTTCCATGTCAGAACAAAGCACATTGATGTTTAGTATCATTTTGTTCATGATATGGTAGAAGATGGGAAGGTGATATTAGAAAAGGTTGACACTTTGAAGAATGTTGCAGATGCATTGACGAAACCTATGGGCACAGACACGTTCAGATGGTGTTTGAAGTCTATGGGCCTCTTGGCCCCTAGAAGTTAAATCTTGTCATTCTATTAGCTCTTTCAAGGTGTTTGACAAGTGGGAGAATGTTGGAAATTAAGGTGTCTCAACTTTGCAATTCCTAGTATTGAATATTACATTATTTATTTATTTATTTTCCTATGATGTAATTTATGTTGCACATCCTATTTTGTCATTTAGTGAGAAGTGACATGGTGAGTTGTCACTCAACTTGTAAGGTGACTAAGATGGTCAACTCATCCCATGTGGATATAGGCATCCCATTTGAGGTGGCACTAATATGCCATGTGTCAGCATCTTATAATATGTGTAAAGTATTATGACATATGACACAATCTATGATGCGTAAGAGCCAAGTATAGAGATTCTTATGACAAGTGAATAGAAGTGTCGGAGAGCATCTTTGCATGTGAGGAAGGCATCTTTGGGTGTCCAAGTTGGGTTATGACATGTTGTAAGAGGAATATGCTATATTTATTCTTGTATGACGGATTCTCTAACAACATTAAGTGTTGTTATGTTGGGCAGATTTTATGACAGTTGTAAGATGGATAAGAGCATCTGTCATAGCCTATTTTTAGCTTGGAGCACTCCATCGTAGGAAGTAAAATATTCCATGTATGATAGATGTAAGAGAGGTGTATGCATGTTGGACAAGTGTCCTCAGGTGTCTAAAATGGGCCATGTGGCCAAGATGGATGCCCATCTCTAGAAGCTTCTTAGCTATGCCTTCTAACTCTATATAATGAGGTGTTTGGAGTAGTAGTATGCATAGTGTTTGTACAGGTACTATTATGCTATCAAAATTACTCCAGAAATGACATCTAAAGACTCCTGGAAGAACTTGCATTGCAAGTGTATTGTAAACATTTCAATTTTGATAATACATTGTGCAGGTTTTGGAGTGTGGGGTTTTTCACCTGAAAATGTTTTCCCCACTTACATCTTGTGTCTCTTGCATTCTTGTGTTTGCATTTTGCTACTGTAATCTCTATATTAAACATATAACATAACTGTAATTGTAAGGATTTTAAAGAATTTGCACTCTACTTCCCTAAATAGATTGGTGTAGGAAGTGTGCTCTACGTACCTTGCTTCCTTTCATAAGGTATGCGAAAACACTTCCTACACCAAACTAATAAGGAGAATGGTATGCAAATTTTTAAATCCTTACAATTACAAATATGTGAAACATATAACATAGAGATTAAACAACATACAACAACAAATAAAATTCAAGTGACACAAGTTATACGTGGGGAAAACCCTTACGGGTGAAAAACCCCACACTCCAAAACCTGCACAATGTATTATCAAATCTAATGGTGATTACAATACACTTGTAATGTAAGTTCTTTTAGGTGTCTTCAAGATGTCATTTCTAGAGCAATTTTGGTAGTATAACAGTACCTATAAATCAGCTATGTAACTCTAGCTCCAAGTACTTGCATTTATAGAGTTTACAAGGCCAACATAGGAAGCTTCTAAAGGTAGGCATCCAACTTTGCCTCATTATCAAAATCTAATGCCTTGAGATACTTGTACAACATGCAAGCAACCTCCATTCAACCATCATAACATGCAAGTTTGACTTTCACAATGTGGAGCGCTCCAACCAACAATAGGCTATGACAGATGCTCTTACACATCTTACAATAACAACATTTACTGATGTAAGAGAATCTGTCATACAAGACTAATAATAGCATATTCCTCTTACAACATGTTATAGTCAAACTTGGGTGCTCAAAGATGCCTTCCTCTCATGCAAAGATACTTTCCAACACTTGTCTTCACTTGTCATAGGAATCTCTAATTCTGGCTCTTACATGTCATAGATTCCATCATACATATTAACTCCTTACACACACCTTAGATGCCGGCACATGGCATATTAGTGCCACCTCAAATGGGATGCCTTCATTCTCATGTGTTGTCTTGACCATCGAAGTCATATTACAAGTAGGATGACATGTCATCATGCCACATAACACTAAATGACAAAACATGGTGTGCAAGCATAAATACAATATAGGCCAATAAATAAATATACAAATAAATATCAAATTCTAGGAATTTGTAAAGGTTAAGACACCTTAATTCCCAACATGCTAAAGAAGATCCCACCAAATCTAATGCATAGGGAGAATCCTTAACTGGTGAGGTACACAATAGGGGATGGAGTATAACCACCCACATGAGCCACCTTAGGTGTAGAAACAACAATGAAAGAAGACAACACTAGAGGCACAAATCCTGATAGAACCAACCAAGGGGAGCCACCTTAGGGGACACCAACATGACCACAATAAATTTCACCATTAGGGAAGTGGGAGGTGAAGAGTTCACATCCTAGGAGTTAGAACCATCTAACTCATCCATCGTCAAGTGATTGGGGTGGGGGGCACTCTGCTGCCACATAGTTGAACCAAAAATCTTACAAGTAGACTAAGGGAAATTAGAAGTGAGGTGCCCAATAGAGAAAAAATGCCTACATCAGAAGGAGAGACCCTCATAGTTAAGCTATTGGGTCGATGATCTCTCCTCCACAATTAGAACCACCTCATTGGGGAGAGCCTTGGAGATGCCAATGTCCACCAATAAACATGTGTAAGTAGTGTGGCCCATGTCTAAGGTAACTGAATCAAACTTCAGAAGTCATCCAATAGTATAGTCAACAGCTTCAAGATATAAGTCTTCCCAAAAATGGAGAGGGAGATTGGGTAATTTGACCCAAACAAGCATAATATGGAGAGATTCAGTAAGGAGGTTGAAGGAGGGATACCACAATTTAGATGAGAGGGAATGCTTGCCCCACAACCAAAGTCTACCATTGCACACTGACTCTCTATTTGCAAGAGAGGAAAATATTACAATTAAAAAACCTCACACAGAGAAATAGCTCAATCTTGACCTCGATGAGAGGTCTCCAAGACTCCAAAATCCACTTGTATAGTTCAAGAGGAGAAGGTTAGAATCTATTAAATTTGTAGATTAAGGCACTTTGAGGATAGAGATTTTTGTTGTCAATAAAACCTTGACCACATATCATGATAAGAGAGAAGTTGGAATATGCAAATGGTTGGGATTTTCCATGTAGAAGACAAGGATAACTGCTTGAGCCAAGTGCAACCACAAAATATTTAGCACCACACAGGAACAATCGCCACAGATGTAGGGGTGCCATCGCAGACTAGGAAGACATGAGGATGAGTAATAACTTTGGTAGAAACCCCATGAGCACTACGAAGGGTAGCACAAGAGCCAACTAGACTGCCAGTAGGAGAAACATCTTCACAACAAGTCACAGAAAGCCAAGACAAGTCCACCTCTGAGCCTAGAGGTAGGGTTTCGAGTAGGGAAACAAATTCAAGTGGGAGTGACATTAAAATGGCTTGCTTTCATGTATTTTTATTTGGTTTTGTTTTTGTGTTTATTTGCAGTTAATTTAAATATTTCTCTTCTTAAACATTATGGGCTTGTCAACTACAACCTCAAACTAACATTTCATATTAAATTATGGAAAGAAATAAAACATCAAAATTATCTATACAATTAAAGGGGTGTAGTTTATAATTAGTTAAGTACATTTAGAGAGGATGGTGGTATGTTCCTTGGTGTTCACCATCCTTTAAGGTTTAAATCACCCAGATGAGGTCAAAATCATGCACCAAATGACTTTGATGGAGTAGATACCCCTAAGTACTTATAATCGTGCTCCACACAATCAAAGAATAAAAGTCTATATACATTTGGGATATTTATTATAAGATCTTTATAAAAGTTATTATATTCTTCAACTACCTAAACCATTTTCCAATCTTCAATATAATTATGTGAGTGACATCAAGGACCATTATGTCCTGACCATGTTAGAAAATAAAATAAAACTAACATATATTTAGAAAAAATTAAAACTATGAAATAGTTGTTTTTGATTATGGTAAGCAGGGGTTGAACCCTTAATAACCAAGGCCCCAAGGGTAGAAAAGCAAGACATAATAGTACAATAGCAACCAAGCTGCAAGAAACCAACAACCCAAAAGGAAACCCAAACAATGTATCGGACGCACACTGACAACAGAAAAATTAGATAGGGGATCTAAACAACGGCAGATCCCAAACAAGCAAACCCAACACCCTTAGCCCTAGAGCGCAACTCCACAATAGATTTGGGGAGCCCTTTCTTTTTACGTTAAACCACAATCCAAGAAACTTCTGATTCAAAGTCATCAAAGCGTGGCGAGAGGGGCGATCCTCCCTATGAAATAGTTTTTAAAATAGAGTAAATAAAATAAAATTACTTTAAGTAAAGTTTAAAAAAATAATTTTTAAATAATTCTAAACTAAAATGAAACAACTCTTCAGTAAATAAAATAACTACTAAACAAAAATAAAAATAAAGTAAACAAAAATAAAGATTCATGTGTAGTCTTGTCAAGCAATTTTTTTGTCACAATCATCTATTTGAAGTTGCCTTTCCAATATTAAAGCCTACCTATTTTAGGAAAATATACGTAAACTAAAAATAAATATATAAGAATAATTACATAGAAATTTTGTAATACAGTCTTCCTAAAATTTTAATTGTATTTTATGGCTAAAATGACTAAATATGACCATCAAATTTAGGCCCTGGTTCTACCTAAGGATTTGGTCTACGAGGATTTTGGATGTTTTGATGCTATCATCGATAAGGGATTTTCTTAGACTCATTTCTCTCACAACCCCTCTACCCCAATTTCCTTTGCGGCCACTCCTACTTTGCATGGATCTAATGTTGGTGTTCGCCCTAGTGGAGATGTGATGATTTTATTTGCAACAAATACTACATTGGAGGTTTGATCTAGTCCATATTCTCATGCGATGGTAGTTTACATAGCTACCACTATGTAGCCCCTCGCCCTCCTCCTCGATCCAAATTGTTATCTCTCCCTTGCACTCTATCTACCCCTGTGGTGGTCCTTGGTCAAGATTGTTGCAAGTACGTGCCTAATCGGTGTTGTCATTGATGTCAACATATTCTTATTGTCATTGGTGTCAACTATATCTTATTCTATTACTTGTTTAAAAGACTTGTATGTTGAGGATATTGAGAAAATTAGCCTCTCTAGAAGAAACAAGTGAGTTACAGAGAAATGCAGTACAGACAGTGAGTTGTATGTTGAAGAACAGTCCAGTAAACTTCTCCTCATTTATTTCTGCTTAAAGATCATGGTCTATGGATTAGAAGTAAGTTAGAGATATGTTTGAGGATGCTACATTCTAGGTTTGATCCATCTACATGAAGATATGAGTGAGTTGTATTCACCAGAGTGAAACCTACTTTTTCTATAAGTTTAGTTGAGATAGGAAGATAGTATTTGGCTCCGCATTCTTTTGCAATAAAGTATTTTTCTTTGTGGTTCTAAAGGGAAGTTTGGGATGATGATAAGTGCCTACAATTGTAATGGTTCATGGTTTGGTGGTCCGCAAGCTATCTTTCTTTTATGACAGTTGAAGATAGTGAAGTTCATGTGTTCCAGTGAGAAGATTCCTATGGATAAAGTGGTTAAGGTTCGTACAGTTTCTCCTGATGATTATAGCGTGCTTGTGGATGTCTCCTAATCATGTTCCTATCTATACTTTGGTCTGCATTAAGAAATTGAGATGGTGTGTAAAGATTATTCCCAGATAACATAGAGTGTAACCAGTCTTGGCAGACCTGGATGATCCCAGTGATTGTGGAGATCTCTGGAAGATCGTGCTTGAGTCCTAGATAAGGCATGTCATGATCCACATTTCATTCCTTTTGCATGATATTGCAATAGGTCAGGACCTATTTTGTAAATGTTTGTAATACCAACCTTGGAGATTGTTCCAATGGTTGATGATTGTGATGCCAATCTTGATGATCATTCCAAGGTTGATGTAGTGTATAAATACTTGTTGTTGAGTAGTGGAAAGGTGTCCTTGAGTGGAAATGATAAGATATTAAGAAAGGTCCAAAGGCAGAGCAAAGAAGAGGCAGAGGAAAGAGGAGGAAGAGCAGAGTAGAGGAAGAATGGAGCAGAGGAAGAGCAGAGTAGAGGAAGAGTGGAGTAGAGGAAGAGCAGAGGAATTGTTATTCACAATATAGAAAGGTGTTGATCATGGTAGTGAGTCTAGCAGTAAGCCACCAATAGGGTTTAACAGCCCTCAGGGTTTAACAACCCTTATTGTAATCTTGCTAGGTTTAGGGTTGAGGCAGTGAGTCTGCTAGATCTAGTTGTTCTTCATGGTAGTAAGCTAGTATGTTTAGGCCCTTGGAGTGACCAAGCCTAAACATCATTATTTCAAGACTGCAATATATATTGAGAGTTAATCCTCTCTATGATTTTTCCCCACCTTGGGGTTTTCCACATAAATCTGGTGTCTCTTGTGTTTGATGTTGTATCTGTGGTTAAGTTTCTGATTTCATGCTCTCATTGTTAAATCATAATAATTGTGGATAAGTGATGATTTTTTAAATTGTAGAAAGTGTTTAAGTTTTTGTGACAACTGATTCAACCCCCCTCTCAGTTGTCCAACGTATATCAACAATTGGTATCAGAGCCAAGTTCCTCTAAAGAAAGTTTAACAGCTTGAGGAAGATCCAAAATGTCTTACAAGAAGGAAGCGCCACATTTTGATGGAACTAATTATGTTCTTTGGAAGGATCGGATGAAAAGCCATCTTCTTTCTCTTGGTTACAAGGTTTGGAAAGCTGTAGAAACAGGATACACTATACCTCAAAATGGTCCGACGACTGAAGATGAA
Source organism: Cunninghamia lanceolata (assembly GCA_027924645.1). Taxonomy (NCBI): domain Eukaryota; kingdom Viridiplantae; phylum Streptophyta; class Pinopsida; order Cupressales; family Cupressaceae; genus Cunninghamia; species Cunninghamia lanceolata. Next base: position 3,546,883 of record BSBN01001254.1, read on the forward strand.
ATCAAAGAATATGAGATAGATGTCAAGGCAAATGATGCTCTGCTAAGCTCATTAACCGACTCAATATTGATGAAAGTGGTGGATCTTGAAACTCAAATAAGATATGGGAAAAGTTGAAAAATATGTATGAAGGAGATGATTCTGTGAAGGAAGCCAAGTTACAAAGTCTAAAAGTGAAATATGAAAGCTTGAAGATGAATAATGATGAAAATATATCAGCTTTTATGTAAAGAGTTGATGAACTTGTTACAAGGATAACAACCATAAGCGGAACCCTCGAAGAAAAGGAAATTGTTATGAAAATTCTCAAATCTCTGCCCAAGTCCTACTATCACAAGGTAGCTGTGATTGAAGAATTCATGCAAGTAAAAACTGTTAGCAGGGATCAATTGCTTGGAAAGCTTACTGCTTTTGAAATAAGGGAGTTAGATGATTCTTTACCGAAAGTTGAGACAGCCTTCAAAGCCAGTACTCCTGGAAGTACTTCCAGATCAGAAAAGTATAAGGTAGAATCTGATGACGAGTTAGATGAAGTTGAAGCAGACTTTGTGGATAGACTACAAAGAGGATCTGATAAGTTTAAAGGCAAACTTCCTTTCAAATGTTTTTCCTGTGGTAAAGTAGGTCATTTTGCTTCTAGATGTCTTGAAAGAATTGAAAGAAATAGAAGAAGATATAAGAACAGGCCTAGGACCCAAAAGAAGTATTATTATGTTGAAGATTTTGATGATGATGGAGTATCAGATAATGGTGAACTAGATAATGCTAATCCCTTTGTAAATGAATGCTTGTTCATTGCTATTAAGGAAGATCTTGTGTCTACTAATTCTTCTAGTTGTATGAAGGAAGAAAAACTAGTGGAAAGTGCTTTGGCTGCTCAGGTCATTAAGGACAAGGATGAATGGGTTATTTATAGTAGTTTCTCTCACCACATGATTGGTGACAAAAGTAAGTTTGTAAGTATGGAAAAATATGATGGTGGACTGGTTAGGTTTGGAGATGATACAACTGGTAGGATTTGTGGAAAAGGATCTATTTCTTTTGATGGCAATCATAATACTAAAGATGTCTTCTATGTGAAAGGATTAAATCACAATCTTTTGCATGTGGGTCAGATGTGTGACAAGGGCTATGACTTAAGCTTCAAGGACAATGGATGCAAGATCAAGGAAAGCTCCGAAACAGTCATTGTAACTGGTAAGAAGACCAGAGGTAATATCTATCACTTGAAAGGAACTAAGAACTATTGTTTGTTGACTCAAATTGATGAGAGTTGGTTATGGCATAGAAGGTTGTGTCACATAAATTTTGATAATATTATGAAGATAAGTACTGCACAGATTGTTAGAGATTTGCCCAAGCTTGTGAAGCCTACTAATCCAATTTGCAAGGAGTGTCAATTTGGGAAACAGACAAGAACAAGTTTCAAAAGCAAGGACCAATTAGTTGGAGGACTACTTGAGCTAGAGCATATAAATTTGTGTGGACCTACCAGAGTAACAAGTTTGCAAGGAGACATGTATTTCATGCTGCTCATTGATGATTATTCTAGAATGACTTGGGTCACCTTTTTGAAAGAGAAAGCTGAAGCTCTAGATAAATTTAAGGCATTTAAGGCAATGGTTGAAAATGAGATGGATTTGAAAATCAAATGCTTGAGGTCTGATAGAGGAGGAGAGTTCACATCAAATGAATTCAATTTCTTTTGTGAAGAACATGGAATAAAGAGACATCTATCTGCGCCCAGAACTCCACAACAAAATGGAGTTGTTAAAAGGAAAAATAGAACAGTTCAAGAAGCTGCTAGAACCATGATGAAGGAAGCTCATCTTCCAGAAGCATATTGGAGAGAGGCAATTCACACTACAGCATATATCCTAAACAAAGTTCAAGTGAAAGGTAATAGTTCAAAAACTCCCTATGAATTGTGGCATGGTAGAGTTACTACTATGAAATATTTCAAAGTTTTTGGTAGCAAATGTTATATCAAAAGAGAAGTAGATTTAGGCAAGTTTGATGCTAGATGTGATGAAGGAATCTTCCTTGGTTACTCCACCAAGAGTAAGGCCTACTAGTGCTATAATAAAAGGCTAAATAAGATCATTGAAAGTGTAAATGTTAAAGTTGATGAATGTAAGGAAAGGTTTTCAAAATTAAGAGGATATGAGTCAGATGATCTAGATGTTTCAGAAGTGGTGCAACATGAAGACAACATAGATGAAGAAGATCAAGCTCTGGTAAGTGCTACCAAAACTCCAAGATATGTAAGAATCAGTCATTCTAAAAATCAAATCACAGGAGATAAGAACAAAGGGATCTTAACCAGAAGAAAAGCTACAGAAGAACAAGTAAATTTCTGTCTGATCTCTAAGATTGAACCTAAAATTGTGGATGAGGCTTGCAAAGATGAGAATTGGATAAAGGCCATGGAAGAAGAATTGATGCAGATAGAGAAGAATCAGACTTGGGATATTGTTCCTAGACCAGCAAAAAAGAATGTAATTGGTACAAAGTGGGTCTTCAGAAACAAAATGAATGAGAATGGTGAAGTGGTAAGAAACAAAGCAATATTGGTATGCAAAGGATATGCTCAAGTTGAAGGAATAGACTTTGAAGAAACTTTTGCTCCAGTAGCAAGGATTGAAGCAATAAGGATGTTTCTAGCTTTTTCAACATACAAAGATTTCAAGGTTTATCAAATGGATGTGAAGTCTACCTTCTTAAATGGAGAGTTGGAAGATGAAGTCTATATTGAACAACCGGAAGGATTTTAGTCATCAGAACAAGGGGACATGGTATGTAGATTGAAGAAAGCATTGTATGGATTAAAACAAGCTCCTAGGCCATGTTATGCATAGTTGGACATGTACCTGATATAGATAGGGTTTAGTAAAGGTATGACAAATAGTAATCTCTACTTCAAGATCAATGATAAACAAAACCTAATTGTTGCAGTGTTTGTTGATGATATTATTTTTGGAGCCAATAAAGGTATGTGCTTAGTTTTTGCTGGAGAAATGCAAAGTGAATTTGAAATGTCTATGTTTGGAGAGATGAAATTCTTTTTAGGTCTGCAAATAAGTCAATCAGATAAGGGTATCTTCATTTCTTAGTCTAAGTATGTGAAAGAGTTGTTAAAGAAATTTGGGATGAAAGACTCTAAACCAGTATGTAGACCTATGATAACTGGTTGTAAGTTGAGAAAAGATGATAACTCACCCATGACAGACCTAAAAAAGTATAGATATATGATTGGAGGATTACTTTATCTGACTCAAACCAGACCTGACATAATGCATGTAGTGTGTCTTGTGGCAAGATTTTAGGAAGAACCCAAGGAATCACATGTGATGGTAGTCAAAAGAATCCTTAGATATTTAAAAGACACGATAGATTATGGTTTGTGGTACCCTAAGGACTGTGACTTTACTCTCAGTGTATATACTGATGTTGATTGGGCCAGAGATGTGGATGACAGAAAAACTACAAGTGGAGGCGCATTTTTCTTGGGAAAAAGGTTAGTATCTTGGCTAAGCAAGAAACATGATTCAATATCCTTGTCTACTGCAGAGGCAGAATACATTGCAACAACATGCAATTGCACTCAAGTATTATGGATGAAGAAGACTTTGAAGGAAATCAAATTTGTGAATCTTCTGTGACAACACAAGTGCCATAAACATATCAAAAAACCCAATGATGCATTCAAGGACCAAGCACATATCCATTAGGTATCATTTTCTAAGAGAAAAAGTGACAGAGAATGAAGTTAATTTGGAGTATATTTCTACGAAGGATCATATTGCAGACATCTTTACCAAGCCTTTTCCCAAGGATACTTTTGAGTATCTCAGAGAAAAGTTAGGGGTCATCATCCCTCTTGCTCTAAACTAAGATGCACAATGGTGCATCAGTCTAGAGGTGTTCAGAGGTTTGGATTGATACTTTTTAGGGCTAATTCTAAGGGGGGGTAGTCATAAATCTTAGAAGAGAGGTTAGATCAGAGCAAAAGAGTGCAAGTATGTGCCCTTTGCCATTGATGTGAAAGCGCAAGAGAAGTCATTTGAAAAGTTTAGAGTGCAGATGCATAAAAGAAAGGTGAAGAATTTTGGAGAAAGAAAGAAGTACAGGTGTGTAAAGTGAAAGGGGGAGAATTTTGGAGAAATAAAGAAGTACAGGTGTGTAAAGAGAAAGGGGGAGAATCTTGTCTTGATGGTTGTTGTAGTTTTTCACATCATATGTTGCCATCAATGACAAAGAGGGAGATTGTTGCAAGTATGTGCCTAATCGGTGTTGTCATTGATGTCAACATAGTCTTGTTGTCATTGGTGTCAACTATATATTATTCTATTACTTGTTTAAAATACTTGTATGTTGAGGATATTGAGAAAATTAGCCTCTCCAGAAGAAACGAGTGAGTCACAGAGAAGTGCAGTACAGCAGTGAGTTGTATGCTAAAGAATAGTTTGGGAAATTGCTTTGCATTTATTTCTTCTTGAAGATTGTGGTCTACGGATTGGAAGTAAGTTAGAGGTATGTTTGAGGATGCTACATTCTAGGTTTGATCCATCCACATGAAGATCTGAGTGAGTTGTATTTACTAGAGTGAAACCTACTTTTTCTGTAAGTTCAATTGAGACATGAAGATAGTATTTGGCTCCGCATTCTTTTGCAATAAAGTATTTTGCTCTGTGGTTCTAGAGGGAAGTCTAGGATGATGATAAGTGCCTACAATTGCAATGGTTCATGGTTTGGTGGTCTACAAGCTATCTTTATTTTATGAAAATTGAAGACAGTGAAGTTCATGTGTTCCGGTGAGAAGAGTCCTATGGATAAAGTGGTTAAGGTTCATGCTGTTGCTCCTGATGATTATAGTGTGCTTGTTGATGTCTCCTAATCATGTTCCTATCTAGACTTTGGTCCACGTTAAGAAATTGAGATGGTGTGTAAAGATTGTTCCTAGATAACGTAGCATGTAACCAGTCTTGGCCGACCTAGTTGATCCCAGTGATTGTGAAGATCTCTAGAAGATTGTGGAAGCATGTTGTGGCATGGAAGGTCATGTTTGAGTCCTAGCTAAGGCATGGCATGATCCACATTTCATTCCCTTTGCATGATATTGCAATAGGTCAGGACCTATTTTGTAAATGTTTGTAACACCAACCTTGGATATTGTTCTAATGGTTGATGATTGTGATGTCAACCTTGACGATCATTCCAAGGTTGATGTAGTGTATAAATACTTATAGTTGAGTAGTGGAAAAGGTGTCCTTGAGTGGAAATGATAAGATATTAAGAAAGGCCCAAAGGAAGAGCAGAGAAGAGGTAGAGGAAAGAAGAGGAAGAGCAGAGTAGAAGAAGAGCAGAGCAGAGGAAGAACATAGTAGAGGAAGAGTAGAGCAGAGGAAGAGAAGAGCAGAGGAATTGTTATTCATAATACAAAAAGGTGTTGATTGTGGCAGTGAGTTTGGCAGTAAGCCACCTATAGGGTTTAACATCCCTCAGGGTTTAACAACCCTTATTGTAATCTTGCTAGGTTTAGGGTTAAGGCAGTGAGTCTGCTAGACCTAGTTGTTCTTCATGGTAGTAAGCCAATATGTTTAGGCCCATGGATTGACCAAGCCTGAACATCATTTTTTCAAGATTGCAATATATAATGAGAGTTAATCCTCTCCATGGTTTTTCCCCACCTTGGGGTTTTCCACGTAAATATGGTGTCTCTTGTGTTTGATGTTGTATATGTGGTTAAGTTTCTAATTTCATGCTCTCATTGTTAAATCATAATAATTGTGGATAAGTGATGAATGTTTAAATTGCAAAAAGTGTTTAAATTTTTTGTGACAACTGATTCACCCCCCCTCTTAGTTGTTCGGTGCATATCAACAAGGATGTGGTGGATAATGAGTCATTTTTTGCTAATAAGGGTCTGATTTGCTGATTTAGCCGTCTATGGCCTTCCCTCCCAAATTTGCACCAATGGATATCTGAGCATTGGCAAGCTCTTTTGGAGGTAAAGTCAACATTTACCCTTGTGCTAGGGTTTTTTTGTTGTGACCTTTGATTCATTTAAGGATGGGTACATTGTGATGGATGGAAGAGTGTGGATGTGGGGACAACACTCTCTTTCACTTAAGCTTGGTTTCCCTTATTTCGATCCTTTAACTGAATCTTTTGATATAATGTTAGTTTGGGTCAAATTGTCAAATCTGCCTCTCCAATTCTGGCATGACTTGAGTTTTGAGTCCATAGACAACACTCTTGGTCACTCTTTGAAGGTCGACTCAGCTACTTTGAACTTATCCCAAACCTCCTATTCTCACATCTTGGTGGACATCGATGTTTTTAAGGCTCTCTCTAGGGAGCTTATCTTGTAGGTGGTGGACTAGTTTTGGTCTTAATCTTTCGACTATGAGGGTCTCCCCTTCCATTGGAGAAGTCACTTCTCCATTGACCATTTGGATTTATATCTCGCTCCATCCACAAGCTAAGCTCAACTACTTGGTAGTAGGACACCCTCCTCCACTATCTTATAATGTATCCTAAGGTTTTTGCTCTTGACTTAGAGGAGCCACCTCCTTCTAGGCCCCATTTGTTGATCCTTACTTCTACAGATGCTCCTTCTGTGTTAGGTGTGGTTCCTATGACCCTAACAGTTCTTGATGGGGTTTCTTCTCTCATTCCAACCCTTAGTGCTTAGTTTTCTAATCCCACACACTTAGAGGGACCTAGTGTGGATATTTCAACTTTAGCTCCTATTGTGTCTTCTCGTTACCTAATGGTCAAGGGATCTTCTCCTCGTACAATGCCCCTGATAGGGGCTTTTGTGATGGATTCTCCCCCTCCTCTCCTTAGTCTAAGGATCAAGAGAGTTGTGTTTCTTGAGCTCTTGTCCAAAGGTGGAAGAGAGGTCTTCCCAAAACTATTTCTCATTCACACTCAAATTAAGGGGTGTGTAGATGGCTAGGATGGGGCCTGTCATAGTTTAGGCTTTCGCTTTTAACACTATGATGTACTTGGTAGCTTGGTTACAATTGTGTTGTTTCTATCTCTTGTGGTTGTTCCACTCATGGAACTTATTTTGTTTTCCTTGGGTAGTTCTATTGTAAAAGGGTTTGGGCCCTTTCAAAAGCCCAATTTTTATCAATATCGAAAACAAAAAGAAAGATTACGCAGTGACACTTGGATGACATGCCCCACAAATTCACTAGCATTTGAATAATCTAGCAACTTTCATTTCTACAATTTGTATATATCTCTATAAATTGAAATTTTAATGGCTCACTAGGTTGTTTTCTCAAATCTAATTTCAAATACTAGACAAATTTCTAGCTCTTATTTATATTGTAATCTTTTATATTTACTTGCAATTTATAAGTAAGTCTTGAGGTGCCTTTATCTACTCATCAAGATATTAATAGAACATAATGTATTTTTTACATTACCATGCATCACTATTGAGAATGATGTCCACCTATTCCCACTTTAATCACAAATCTAGTAAAAGAGAATCTCTCTTACATTTTTTACATAGATTTTTCTAAAGATAGGTATGCTAGTTTATTTTACTTTAGAACTATTTTATTTACTAGCAAATTTAATTTATTTATTTATGTTGTTATAATTCTTAAATGGAAACAAAACATTTTTTTTACTTGATATGTTTAGCTATTGTTTACATAAGAGATTTATTAGTTTAAACTACTACAAATACACAATTAGATAACTAAAGAGAAAAAAAGGACCCAACTATTTTATTTTACTTTAGAACTAAATTATTTTGGAAGAGCTATTTTGTAACACTTGTAAAATTATTATAAAAAATACCATATGTCAATTTAAACCCTAACTTGTAATTGTAACAAAGAAAAACCTAATTTAACTATACTATCATTTTACTCATGATAACCTTAAATCTTTTTCCTATTTTTCTTTTCACCTCACTCTATATTCTTTTCATCCTTTATGAAATATATAATCAATAAAATAATAAAATATCAAACCAATTGATCCAAATTAAATCAAAGTTAATTAATGTTTATTACTCCACTTCAAAGGAAAAAATATTGTTTGTCTTTGTATTATTGTGTATGCTTTCTTGTGTGTTTTATCATTTTGTTTTGCATCTATAATGGTCCTATTGTCACTTGGATTTGCACCTCGTGTCGAAGCCCATTTACTACAACAATCTAGTGGAACATGGGAGTAATTTCAAGGTGTGGGACCTACAAATGAAATCAAACCTTCAAAGAAGGCTAGTTCCTCTTTCTAAATATAAGATTCAAAGGAAACTAAAAGACTAAACCTAATCTAACACCATTTAGAAAAGGGAAGCAGAAAACTGAAAGGGAAATGGTGATACACTAGGTTTAACATGAAGAATACCCACAAAGCTAAAATTCACAAAATAACTTCACACAATCTTGTAGATTCTAATAAAGGTGAATAAAAAAAAAAAATTACAAGGAATAAACATTCACATACAATAACTAGTTCTAGATTACACAGAGTTAAAAAATAACATGAAAAGGCAAAATAATCAGTATTGTATTGATTAAAAGGCACAATTACAACAAGATAGAGTTCTGTTTGGAGAGAAAATAAGCCTTTGCATCCAACCCTTATTACATTAATTTTTTTTTATCTATTTATAGCATTCTATTACATTGACCTAGGTCACCCACTGCAATAAATTTGCCCATGGGCATGTCAGAAGATATTTATGCAAAGGAATGTCTGTGTACATCAATTTTCTAATCATAAATGTAGAAATATCCCAAATTGATCTACAACAATTAATACATAAATATCTGAAGATGAATTAGTTGAAGAAAATCTTTGCTGCATTAAAGACCAGCAGCTGACTCATCCACCTTAGAAGTAAGGTTTGAGATGGATCTCATTAATTGAGATCAGTAGAACTTCACCATATAGATTTGAAAGATTGAAAGTGTTGACTTTCTTGTAGCTGGTGATGATATATGGACCACTCCAGATTGCATCAAACTTAGTGTGGCCTTCAGGATTAGCTCTATCAGCATCCCATTTCAAAACAAGATCTCCTTCCTTGAAAATTTGATCCTTGGCCTTCTTGTCAAAGTATTTCTTGGTCTGTCTTTGGCGTCCTTCTAATGTAACCATGGTTAATTGTCTAAATTCTTCTAATTCAATTAATTCAGCTATCCTTACAGATCTAGCATCTTCACCTTCTAACTCCAACTATTGGGTCAACTCTAATGAAGGAAGCTCCAAAGACAAGGGCAACCTGGCCTCTTTTCCATAAACAAGAACAAAAGGATAATTACCAATGGCTCTTTTATAGGTGATCATATCAGCCCAAAGAACCAATCTGATTTTATTATGCTATTGCATTTGATTCATTTCTATGGCTCTCTTCAAGATTCTGATCAAGTTCTTGTTAGTAGATTCAACTAAACCATTACCTTGGGGATAATAGTTAGAAGAAGGTTTCAAAAACACATTATACTTCAAATCCCAATCATCTATCCTAAAACCAGTGAAATCTCTTGCATTATTAGAGATGATAGTGTGGGGAGCTTCAAACCTTGTCATGATTTATTCCAAGAAATCAATGATTGCTGATTTTGTAGCCTCTTTGAGTGGGATGACTTCAACCCACCTAGTGAAGTAGTCCATTGTAGTTAAAACCCACTTTTGGCCAGCACTAGATGTAGGGTTGATCATGCCAATGAAATCTAGGCCCCACTATGAGAAAGGTTGATCTGTCGGGATAGGGTGAAGTGGAAGAGCTGCCAATCTCTTATTTCCAACAAAGAGAGCACACTCTTTGCGTTTTCTTACCCATACATGGGAATCATTGAACAATGTGGGCCAAAAATAACCTGCCCTCATTATCTTCATTATTGTAGCTCTTACAGAGAAGTGACCTCTAGTTGGGTAGCATGAAACTCACTGAGTAATCTGTCAATTTGGTCCTCCTCAATGCATCTCAACAAGACTCCATCCAAATTTCTAATTCCATCCACTAGAGCATAAGGAATGGACTGCAACCTGAAGTGTCTTCTCTTGGTTATGTCTAATTCATGAGGATACGCACCAGTAGATAGGAACCTGGCCATATCTGTTGTCCAAGAACTTACAAATATTGGTTCTACTATAGGTTCTATCTCATTCAAGAGATAGGATGAGTTTGCCTCATTTTCTATAGTTTGAGCTAGTTGCTCACGTAATCTTTTGTCTCTAATCATTTTAGTGGCTTTGATAGTAACATCATATTCCAGGATCTTTATAACCCATCTCGCCCTCTTTTCACTAATTTCTATTCCCATTATGTAGTCTCTCACACTGGGATGAGAAACCAATACTTTGATGTGGTTATTTTCCAACATATATCTAAATTTTTTAATGCTCTTATAATGGCAAAAACCTGTTTGTCCATGGGACTATACCTGACCTCATAATATTTCATTTTTTTACTAAAAAAGGCTAGTGGTTTCTCCATACCTTGGTCATTTTGTTGCATCAGAATAACTGCAATGTTGCTCTCTCCTCCATGAGCATAAAGGATAAAGTCCTTCTCATACTTAGGGTTCATGAGGGTAGGAGCCTGAACAATTTCTTCTTTTAACTTCTCAAAACCATCCTTTCCCTCCTTGGTCCATCTAAAAACAACATCTATTTTAGCATTAGGGTCAGTGGTTTGACAACACCAACACAGTTAGAAATGAATTTCCTAACAAAATTAATCTGCCCCAGAAATGACTACAGAGATTTTTTATGAGGTGGCAGAGGAAGAGAAAGAAGAGCTGAAGTTCTTTCTGGATCTATGGAGATCCCATCCTTGGACACCAAATGGCCCAGAAGATTTCCCTAAGAAACAACAAAAATACATTTTTTTGGGTTCAATAAATGACACCCCAAACTCCCTGCACCTTTTGAAAACTTTCTCCAGATGCTCTATGAAATTTTCTCCTCTCTTAGAGAAGACTATAATATCATCCAAATAGATCAAGATGAATTTGTTGATGAAGCCCTTAAATGCAATGTTCATTGCCCTCTAAAAAGTGGCGCCAACATTGGAGAGCCCAAATGAAATTTTTGCATATGCCATGGTTCCCTACTTAGTGGTGAAATTCATCATGAATCTGTCCTCTTCCCTCATAAAAATTTGGTTATAGCCATAAAAACCATCGAGTAATGAGAATCTTTCTTCCCCTACTATAGTCTGTAAGATTTGGTCCATGGACAAAAGAGGGTAATGGTCTTTCGAGGATGCTTGATTCAGATGATGAAAATCTACACACAACCTTTTCTCACTATTTTTTTTCCTTACTGGCACTAAATTAGCCATCCAAGTGGAATACTTGATGGGAAAAATAATTTTGGCTTGAATGATCTTTGCAAGTTCCTTCCTCATCAAAGGCTCAATTTTGGTGTTTACAGGCCACTATCTTTGACGAATAGGTTTGGTGTTTGCATCAAGATCTATGGTGTGTTGGGAAACATTAGGGTCAAAACCCTTTAGATCCTCATAATTCCATGTGAAACATCACCGTATTTCTGAGAAAGGTGAATAAAATTTTGTTGATCATCATCATGACATACCTTTCCTAGCAATAAATCTTTTTTTGGGGCAATAGCAACATTTTGATAGTCCTCTCTTTTGAAAGTAATGTTCTTCTTTTTTCCTTTGAATTCATCATCATGACTAAAAATAGCCTCAAGGGTGATCAATCCCTTTGGCAACTTATTTGTTTTAATTGCATAATTTGATCACCATACCCCTATTGCAGTTTGGATTGCACACTTGATGAGAACTCCTCTTCATTTTGAATGAAGTTTATAATCTATTTGTTATTATCAAAAATCTGCTAGTTCACATCATTATTAGGGACTAAGGACCTGACCACTATTTTGACATGTTGATTAGGACCTTGAAAGAGATATATGGGGGGAGAAAACTGAGTACCAACTATTACCAATTAGTATGCCTCAACATTTAATTTCCTTGGGATCACCTATAAGTTGATAGCATAAAAAATCTCAAGTAGACCCCAAAATTTGTGTTTATAAGCTCTTAGGAGCTAATTTCTCATTGCACATCTTTCCCTGACCTGGTTGAACACCATCTCAGTGTCCCCAAAGATCTCTAGATGTTTGATTTTTTTCTTTTCAGCCAGTAACAAGCCATGGATCAATGCCTCATACTCTACAACATTATTTGTGTAGGAAAAATGTAGCTTGTGAGCAAAATGTAGCTTCCTACTAGTTGGAGAGATCAGTAATACTCCTACACTAGCTCCATTTCTTCTCTTTGTAGCATTAAAGAACATTTTCCATGGGCCATTAGAATCATCATCTGATTTTAGTATAGAAGGAATAGAAGAATTCCTCTCATGAATCATGTAGGTACCAAGCCAAGTCATCTCAGTGGTGTCATAGGGATCAAAATCAAAATGGTCTTTTGCCCATTTATCAAGAAAAAGGTCTGGGGTTGGAAGGGGTGAAGATACTACCTCAAGAGATCCAGAATCATTCACTTCCTCACCCTATATCATGCAATGAGGTTTCACTAGGCTATGATCATAATTTTCTACATGATAGATTGAAACTAGTTCAACCTTAATGGTGAACCTTGTGCCATATCTTGTTCTTAGAAGCATGTGAGACCAATCAGAAGATAGGTAACCACCCACCTTAGCTGTGAAATCTCCTAACAAGCAAATAGCAAAGAATGGAGGAAGATCAATGACTGAAATATCTTGACTGATAGTCAAGTTTGGACAAGTATGCAAGGTCAAATCTAGTCCTTTGATCACTCCAACAATATTACCAGGAATACCATCTAGCTGGAACACACCTAATGAAACTAGGGTATATTTGATGCCTAATGAAACTGGGGTATATTTGATGCCTAATGTATCTGCTATCTTCTTTGGCATGAATGAAATACTGGCCCCTGAGTCTATCATGCAATTGTGCACCAGAACCTTCCCAATGATTAGAGACAAATAGAAAGGGGATTTTTTTTTGTTGGACCTACCTGTTCTTCACTTGGTTGTAGAGGACCGACTAGGCCGTTTTCCTTCTGAACTATTGAGTCAACTGCTAGGAATTGCCTTAAAGCATCTTGCATCAAATCCCTTTGAGAGGGAATTGACAATGCATCCTACATGGACACATTCAAATTTGTCTTTTTCATTTTCTCTACAATATTTAGAGAAAATGTTGTTGTTTTGTGCATGGAAGGAATCCATGTTCCTTTCTTTAACTATATTGTGGCCGATTCAGGCAATTTTGGGCATGATGAAACCTCCTTCGTAGTGGTAGCCCTAATGCTCTGAGTTAAATTTGTAACACCAACACCTTTCACTTTTGATACAGGTTCCTTTTTTAATAAAGTTGTTATGGAGTAAAAAGTGGACACATGCCATTTTACATCCTAGCTTAGCTCCTAGGTTCTCATGATAACATTATACATGCAAAATGTTCATCTTGATGCAAAATCCCACAAAACCCATGACAAATGGGATCTAGGGGCCCATCTTATGCCTTACCCTAGAACAAAAAGGCACCTTGGGACTTGGGCACTTGTGCCCAAGTCCTCCCTGATTGGTTGAGGTCCATTTCAAAGCATGTTGGCATAGGACCTTTAAAAGGGTCTCTCCTTGTTGGCTCTTCTAATTTAATTCATGAAGGTTAGCGGGAAAGCATATATAAGTGTGTTTTTGAATTCATTTGTAACCTAGATGGATATAGCAAACTTATGATCTTGGAGCAAAGAGCATTCACAACATTCATTTTGTTATTGTTGCAAATTTGTGTTTATATTGTGTGTTTGTTGTAGATTTGGAATCATCATCCATCTCCTTATGAGTTGAAGGATCTTCATTCTCCTAAGAGCTTCACCTCTAAGGTGATATAATTGTTATTTGAATCATTCTATCATCATTTTGTTTAGCCTCTATCCTGCTAGGGCACACACTCTCTAACAATGGTGTTGGGAATCTTGAATGCTATCTTGGGATTTGAGTGAGGCAAATCCCTAAACATCATAACCCCCAAGCCCCTTTTCTTCTTGGGTGTAGGTCACATGTGGGAAGTCTGAAGAAGTGAAGGTACAAGAAGGTTATCTAAGGGAAAGAGTTTTGGGATCTGAAAGCAGTTTGTGAATATTCCACTATAGAAGACTTGGGTGCCTGCCCCGAAGTCCTCCTTCTCAAACAAGTACTAAATTTAGCATCAAGACATCATCTACGACATTTCTCTAGTTTTGGGGTTTTGAAGATTCTGTCTTTCTGGACTTGGGCACCTGCCCCATAGTCCTCTAACTTTCTAGCTTCTGGGACACAAGTTTTGATATCTCTCTTATCACTCTTGTGAAATTGGTTTATGAATATCTACTATGTATCTCCTGTTATGATCAAATCTTTACAAATCTAGGGTTTTGTGCATTAGTTGACCTAGGGTTTGATAAAAGGCCTAATTAAATCATATATTTCCATAGCAAACATAAGAACAAGATTTGTAGCTGAGTCCACCTCTCTTTGGTTATGATTTTACCTTGATCTTGTCCTTGAATGTTATTGTGGAAGAGGGTTTGATTTTGTAATGCATGCTTGTCTCCTTCATCCTCCTTTTCATACATAACAACAACGTGCATGGGGTTATCCTCCAATTGCCTCTTCTTGTACCTTGTGTTGTTTGCAACACTATTTATAGGCATGACCACACTATCCATAGGATGATTAACAACACAAAAATCTTCAGGAGTCCAAAACATTAAATTGGAATTAGGAGCAACCTCATTTGGTACCTCAAGGTTGTTGTTGACTGCTTCCGCCAACGATTCTTGTTGGGTGTGACAAATTTGCACCATTAGGTCTCTTTCTTGTACTCCAAATGTGCAAGTGGAATGATTATGAGGATGATTGCAAGGATACCACCAATCTCCTTCATAGGCTAGATTGTTTTGGATAGGAACCAAGGCCCTAATTGGATTAATAGTCGATATTTGTTGAATGGGTCTAACCATTTACAAAGGTTGAACATGGTTATTATTTTGGTACCTATTTTGTTGGTAACCTTGATTCTAGTTTTTGTTTCTATTGGAATTGTAACCCTGCCCTCATGCCTGATTTGAAGATTGTCCCTGGTTATAATTTTGATGAGGTTTAGGGGTGGTTAGGATGGCTATGGTATTGACTTTGTTATCTAGGTTGGCCACTAGGGTTTTAAAGTCATCCCCTTCTTATGGAAGAGTAGATGTAAAGGCCTTAGGCCATAGGATGGGAGGAATAATAGGTTGTTCAACCTGTGAAGGTAATTCTGGGAAGATAGGTACAGGAGATTTAGGGGCAATTTTCCCAGCCTGTATTAAATAATTGTAATCTGCTAGATCTATCTCCTATGCATCTAGTAAAGTCTAAGCACCCATGGATTGCATCATAACACCTATATTAGAATTTAAAGCTCTCATAAAATACAAGAAAGCACCTTGTGGAGATGGCTTGAGCAAAGCTAGAATTCTTTCCCACATTCTTTGAAATTTGAAGTTGAAGTCAACCATCAGCTTGTTGGGAGCCCTCTTTATAGTTGTCAATTGTTCCACCAGAGAGACAATATCTATTCTCTCTGAACTACTTGCATATGCTTCTCCTAACTCATCCTAATCATGTATTGAAGTAGGGTGTAAACTCCTAAAGCATTGAAGAGCTCTTCCCTTGAAGGATGAAACTAGAAGCCTAACAACCACGTCCTCATATTGAATATGGTGAACTAAGCATGCATTAGATACATCTTTAATATGTTCAGCAGGTGTAGTGGAACCCTCACCCATAAAGAATGGAATAATATTTAGGGTTGAGGTAGGTATGCCATTATGTGCAACCAGATCTAAAGGGATACCTTCGTTGAAGGTTATGAAGGGTAGATTTCTTAGCAAAGCCTTATTTGGGATATTCAAGTTTATTCTAGGTATATGTAAGCCCTTTCTTGAATACTAAAACCTAACAAGAGGAGGTGTAGATTGAGATCTTAGATGGGATGAAACAACACTATTATTCCCTCTCGCATGAGACCTAGATAACCAAGTTCTTTTTCTTGAAGAAACTACAGGTAATTCAGCAAATTAATAATTCTCACCTCTTGAAGAAGTCCTAGTTGCACCCTAGGCATATAATGTCTGAAACCAAGAGGTTATAGAGTCACCAGGAGCATGAAACTTGTCAACTGCATAATACTAAGAACAACACCAATTTCTAAGTTTAACTCTTAACTTAGAGTAAAGTAGTCCCACTGGGCATGCCAGAAACTATTGTCACTTGGATTTGCACCTTGTGTTGAAGCCCATTTACTACAACAATCTAGTGAAACATGAGAGTGATTTCAAGGTGTGGGACTTGCAAATGAAATCAAACCTCTAGAGAATGTTGGTTCCTCTTTCTGAATATAAAATTTAGAGGAAAATAAAAGACTAAACCTAATCTAACACCACAGGGAAAAGGGAAGAAGAAGAACTGAAAGGGAAAAGGTGATACACCAGGTTTAACATGAAGAACATCCACAAAGCTAAAATGCACAGAATAACTTCATACAACTAATAGGACCACAAAAATCTTGCAGATTCTAACAAAGGTAAAGAATAGAATAATATTACAAGGAATAAACATTCACATACAATAACCAGTTCCAGATTACACAGAGCTAAAAAATAACATGAAAAGGTAAAATAATCAGTATTGTATTGATTAAAAATACACAGTTACAACAAGATATAGTTATGTTTAGAGAGAAAATAAGCCTTTTCTTCCAACCCTTGTTACATTGATTTTTTAATCTATTTATAGTATTCTATTACATTGACCTAGGTCACCCACTACAATAAATTCACTCATGGGCATGTTAGAAGATATTTCTGCAAAAGGAATGTATGTATACATTTGTTTTTCCAATCATAAATGTAGAAATATCCTGAATTGATCTACAATAATTAATACAGAAATATCTGAAGATGAAGTAGTTGAAGAAAATCTTTGCTGCATTGAAGACCAGCAGCTAACTCATCCACCTTTATTTTTCCATTGGTAAAATTTTCCCATCGCAAACTATTTCTATCTTTACTTTTTCCCTCATATTATTGCCTTCTACTTTTGGTTAGAGAAATTTCCATTTTGCGAACTATTACCTTAGCCGATCCTCTCCTTTCCCTTGTTCTTTTCTTTCCTTAGTCACTTTTTGCCTTTGGTTCCTTTCCCCTTTAGTTGTTGAAACTTCACTTCTGTGAACCATCTTGTCTTTCTCTTTTCTTCATCTTTCTCTATCGGCAAAATTTCCCCTTCACAAACTTTGATTCGCTTTGTCTTTGTTCTTTCCTTAGTCACTTCCTGGCTTTGGCTCCTTTAGTCAATGATTTCGCCAATCTAGGAATTTCCTAAGAAAGGCTTTCTTTTTTTCTTGCATTTATTTCCTTTTGTCTTCCTTTGGCCTTCTCTTTTTTTCCTTAGTCATTGATTTCGCCGATCAATGAATTGCTTGGTTCACCAACTCTAAAATTTGCCAACTAAGGCTAAAAAGACAGTCAAAACTTATAAATTTTGGATTTTGAAAGGGATTTTTCCTTGGGCTTTTGGGGAATTTTTACAAGGAAAACACTTAGACCAAAAGAACACATAGGCATTTTAACCAATTTTGACAAGATTTTCAACATTTTAAAGTTGGGCTATTTGACTCTGGGAAGGGGAAATAGGTCAACAAGTCTTTACAACATATCACCACAACATCATTGTCTTCCATACCATGGTGTCGTGCAACATATACTTACTTATGACCTTTCCTTTTGGGTCAATCCTTCACACATATGGCACAACACCATAGTGGTTCCTCATATCATGGTGCATCATGTCCCATGCTAAACCAAACATTAGGTTGCTCAATCTACTAGCATTTATGTTGTTCAACCTACTAGCATGTACCTAGCATCGACCCCATCCATTCACATATCCTTCCTTGCCATTCCTCAACTAATCTTTTCATCCTCAACATTCATTCCTTAACTACTTCTATCCATCATCTCTAATCTCTTCATCTATCATTGGCATCCACTTCTATCCACATCTTTATTTTCCTTTCATCACTAAGCATATTTACGAACATCTTTCACATCCATTTCAAGAGCACGCATGTGTTCTTCAAACTCGCCTATCCTCTCGGAGGGGCACCCTAAGCCAAATTATTTTCATCCAAAATCAAAATCTCAATGCTTGGGGCATCATATCACTAATGTCATCCCGCCTAGTGCCTATATCTACTTTATTTGACATGATGTTGCTTCTCTTAGTCATATCACCATCTCAAAAATGGGCAAAATATAGACACCTAAACCTCATTGTGCCCTAACACCACACCAAATGCATCCCACATTTCCCCTTCTAGTGTTAATTAAATAAATAATAATATTTAATTAATCATTTCAATCAACCTCCTAATATTAATTAAATAAATCACTTTATTTAATTAATAAATATAACCTTACTTCTTACATTTATTTATTTAATTAATTAACTAATTCATCCCTTCTGGTGGACCCCCCACAATTTCCCTACTCTCTGGTCTAAAACCCCTGCAAATGGCTAAGTGTATGCCTAAAAAGATTAAACCCTAAACCCTTAAGCCTTTTGTGTAAGCCTACGTTATAATTTTGTGTTGACCTACTATAGGCAGTCATCCCAGACTTAAGTTACAACCTTACTAGCTTCTTAGGCTTAGCCACCGGCTCCTTCTGTGTGTGCAAATATTTCCTAAGTCTGAGTCTAAAGTCCTTTAACAAGATCGAAGGCTATTGTGGCATCACGAGCTCTAGATCTATCAGAGTTGCGCTGATACATTGACCGTAGATCTTATAACAGGTGGGCCCAAAGTCTTATCGGCCAAGTTACCCACTACACACTCGCTCCCATTGGATCGCATGAGCATGCAACAGAAAGATATCAAGAAATATGCCTTACACCTCTGCAATGGAGTGACAAGTGTCAAGTGGGTCCCCTTCTAGTCCAAGCAAGCCAAAGCTAGTGCTTAGTGCATAAGCGCGAGGGTGGTGGTGTTGGTCTCTCCTAGGCCTACGCTGCTATGATGAGCCCACCTAGATCTGAATGGACAACTCCTTACTGAACTGGTGGAATTTGATTGGTTCGTGTTGTTCCAAAGCATGTGAATTATTTTTCAAAGATCCAACTTCAAATGTGAACCATGGATTCTCCTGCAAGCTAATCACATCGATGGTGGAGATTCAAACACAAAGAATGACTAGTTCCTAGCTTGTTGGCTGACGCACGCTTGCAGTAATGGCAATTTGATGGAAAATCAACAATAATATTGCTCATTTACTATGATAAATACATCAATTGGATCATTACAATGAGTACATTGCATTCCAATCACACATCTTGTGAGAATTGAGAACCCTGTAACAGCAACTAAAGAAATAGGGTATCCAACTGTGAAGAATAAGTAAGTCTAAAAATAGTTGATATCTTAGTCAATTTTCTTGAAAATCTTATTGTTTTATTTCAAATCAATCATAGAAGCTAAATTTAAAGGCATATTGAAGTCAATTGAGTAGTCAATCTAGTTTTTGAGAAACCCTAGTCTGCAATTCAAACATTGAACACATAGAATGACAGATATTTATGACAGCAAGAGGGGTTTTGAAAAAGACTTGCTCACTTAGTGCCCTAGTTCATCTAAGAAGGCTTTAAGCCTTTTTAGGAAGAATAAGGATGAAAAATTTATACATAGCCTCGGTGGAATCAGAGATGCAATCACTTCTGTGCCTAGATGGTCATTGTTTGAATGATGGTATAGGAAAAGGATGGCTAGGTCTCCCTTGAAGAATGGATGGAATTTGGACATGAGAAAGGTTGTGGTCCCAAATGTGTTTGTGGATGTAGACTTTGTCTGACTGGTTGCAAGTAGGTATGATGTTGACACAAGGGGAGTATTAGCAGCAAAGGGAGATACCATCATTGCATTCACTAGGTCATACATTGCTGAGGTATTTGATTTCAATAGGTCTACAAACAAAGATATAGATTTTGACAATTTTAGAAAGATATATGAGACAAAGCATTGTATAGGTCTATCA
This sequence comes from Cunninghamia lanceolata, assembly GCA_027924645.1. NCBI lineage: Eukaryota > Viridiplantae > Streptophyta > Pinopsida > Cupressales > Cupressaceae > Cunninghamia > Cunninghamia lanceolata. The sequence continues at coordinate 3,567,002 of BSBN01001254.1, forward strand.
AATTCCCCAGGCACAAAATCAAGACTTTTGGTGGAAGAGGATTGGAAATCTTTGAGAAGGAGACACTCAATATAAATGCCTTTGGAGAACACTTCATCAAAACATACTACTCATTGTGTCAAATAACTAGTGAAGATGCAGAAGAGAATATTCTTGTGCACCTAATGTTCATGGCTATTGACATTCAGGATGACATTGTGAATGTAGAATTTGAATTCACTTCTTTCTTGGTAGACAATATGCATAGATAGATGGTAGCTTTGAAGGTTACTTAGAAATTAGAGTTCAAATGGTATTCCCTCATGTTCCATAGGTTTTTATATGCTTGCAAAATGGTATGGGACTAGACTTTAAGGGTAAGATAGTTTGATGATAAGGAGAATCCCCTACCAGTAAAGTATTGGACCTATTTGTGGGATAAGGATTGTGACAATTTAGATTTCATTATTTTTGAAGAATTCTTTGTGAGGAAATTGATGTCATATATGGGAGAACATGTGGAAAGAATACCATAGGAAATAAAGGATTTCCTTAGGCCATAGGAGGAGACTCTTAGGTTTGGAATAAAGCATAATTGGGGAGATTGGTTCTTGAATGAATACTCTACATACTTCAGAGTTTATGGATTTACTATGACACCTCATTTGTTTCATGTATATGTGCCTAAGAGACTAGCTTACTTGGAGATTATTTGGCAATTGAATGAAGTGGACAAGATCCATCTCAAGGGCTAGAAGAACAGGTCCTTTTTCCCTACTTCTCTGAAATGGTCAGACTTCCAAGTAGTGAAGAAGGAGGGTCTGGATCAAATATATCCTCTATTAAATAGTTATAGATTGAAGTATGCTAATGTCAGAGCTCAATTTGATCCAAAGGAATTTATAAATTTAGTTAGACTGAGTGTGAAGAGGTCTGCCTTTCTGCATCAAATCAACTTTGGTGAAGATGTAAGAAATTCCCTATCATTTATAGAAGTGGAAGAGAAGACTGAGAAGTGGAAAAGGATTGTAATGACGGAGAATGAAAAATAAGGAAGGACCCTAAGTTTCCTAACTCATATGCTGATGAAAAGAATTTGGCTATCAGAGTCAAGAAAATGATGAAAAATGCAAAAAATCTCACGGCTCCTAAGGAGCAAAGACCTCCTAAAGTATAAAGAGATCTTGGTGTGAGGATAAAGCCATATGTCAGGCCAAGAAGTGAAGACACCGAGGAGGGAGCATCCCAGGATATTGAGGAGGTTGATAGCCAACGAGCTAAGAGGCAGAAGACCTCAGAAGATAAAGAAGAAGAAAGTTAGAAGACCTCCAAGGACAAAATATCCTCCCAATACAAAGAAAAAACCCCCATAGAGATTGTAGATGTTGAGGATACTTTAGGAGAAGTGGGAGCTACAAAGGTAGATGCTGAAGAACAATCAGGTATGATAGTGCCACCAGTGCCACATAACAAGAGTTTTAATTATTTGAAAATTGCAAATGATGAAATTGGGGATGTGAGGTCACTAGCTTGCCAACATTTTTTGTCAGATGACCAATTCATTAAGACTCAAGAGTTTAAATACTTTGTGTTGAGATGAAAACAAGATGCATACCAAAATAGGCTTGAGGAAGAAAGAAGAAAAATTGATCCATTAGAACAAAAGGATTTGGCTGCTAAGGTTTTGGCAGAGTTTGATCTAAAGTTAGATAACATCACTCCCGAAGAAGGTAGGCAGATGGTGATGGAGAGTGACATGTTACTACCAAGCTGGAATCTGGTAGATGCCTTAGCATTTGAAACCATTAGAAACCAAAACAAAGTAGTCTTCTCCAATGTGGAGCAGGTAGAGGAAGTGTTCAGATGTGATTTCAGTCCATCTTTTGAGACACTAGCTATATGGACTTTGGCACCCAGCACATCCAGGTTAGATGTGGTTGAGAGTATTGATTAGCTGAGGGGTAACCTAATTGTGAAGAGAGTTACAGACACTCCATCCCTAGATACAACAACCTTGGCAATTGACAACAATGTTTAGTCAATCTACAGTCCTCAAGTTGTAAAATGACTTCAATGATCTATAAAAGAGATATGCTAATGACTTGGTGAAATTGAGAACCTTGGAAGAAAAGGAGTTAGCATCTTCTAGCACCCATGAGCCCATAATTTCTAGTGCATCAAGTGAAACTTTCCCATCTAATAGAGAGGCTTTGCTTGTAGAAATTTTAGAATTGAAAGGAATTGTTGAGTCTCTAAAGGGAGATATAATGCAAGCATATAGCAAAATTGTGTCTGATATAGTCAACCATCAATTGACTAAAATAAATGGAAAATTTGATGATGCATATAAGGGAATTGTAGACTTAAATCAAGCTTTGGTCAAGTATGAATAAAATTCAGCTAGTCTGCAGGAGATCATGAATAAATGGATGCCAAGGAATGCCACTATCAAGCAGATGGTCAAGACAACTAGATTTGATCCAAGCAAACCCCTTGGATTGCAAAGTGTATCTGAGACTATGGGAATTTTACATGAGGTCACCTCATACATGATGAAATTAGGGAAACAATTGAAGGAGAAGGTGACATTTATTGACCAAATGAAGATGAAGGTATTGCCCAATTTCAAGGATGATCAGGGTTAGGCCAAAACATTAGATCAATGGAAAGCAAAATTTGATGTTGTAGGGTCAAAGGTGATTGTTTTGGTTTGTGTGGAAGCTGAGCTGCAAAAAGGTTCCCTTAATTCAATTTTGGAAGAACGCGTTTCATTGGAAAAGCAATGTGACCATATTGGCAAAGAGTCGAAGGCAATTTTGGATGCTCAGTACATTGCTCACAATGACAAGGTGGTCAAAGTTCTAGACTTCCAATGGCTGGAAGATAAGGAGTATGGAGGTTGGGAAGAAAGGTACGAAGGAGATTAATGCTTGAGTCAGTTTTCACTCAATCACTTGTGTTCAAGGATGACCTATTTTTGGCAATTTTCAAGTGGTACTACATTTTTGGCCTATGCAAATGGATCAAGCATCATCATTGGAGGATTATGTTAGCAAAAATGTGATTGTAATTGAATTATAATATCAAATATTGAATGAGCACAAGATCCAAAACTATTTTTGTGATGTAATTGTCCAATTTTCTAAAAATAGTTATAGGAGGCTAAGCTGACATACTTTTGTACTATTCCTATATATGGGAAATTCGTACTATGCTCTGTAAGATCTAAGTCTGAATTGTAATAGCAGATTAGTAGAAGATATATTATGAACATAATGTAAAGCCTTGTGATTTTGATAGATTCCAATAAGAAAGGAGTACTTATGGGTTACACGTTATATTTTTGCATGTGAGATCATTTTCTTTTGCACAACAATTTTCTATTCAAATTGAATTATGTGAGAAACACAGTATGTGTGTGTGTTATTTGTGATTGTCTCCTTGGATATGATTTCTTTTCTTTTGAGTGAAGTTGCTAAGGTTTTATAAACTCATCAATATACATTTGTTATATTGTATGTATGATTTGTTGCATCTATTCAAGGAATGGATTAAATTGGTCTAGATCAGATATAAGGGGAAGTGTGTTGTATTAAGGGATTTGTGAAGAAGAATCACATATAATACTAATTCTTGGGCTAATTGTTGTAAGGCAGTAGTGATTTTATGAACCCTTTGACTATGAAGTTTTGTTGTCATGAGAAAAGCTATTACATGTAGGGTTTGACTTTGTCACCCTGAATGGGCATCAATCTAAAGATATCTTTCAAGTCCAAGCACTTAAAAACTTGTAAAATAAAAAAGATAAAACCTTTTTCCTTTTGTTTTGTATAATGTGTTCAAGTTGTTCCATGTTCTCAAAGTTCTGAAATAGATACATGTTGATGATTTAGCTAATCTAAAATAGGATCTTTTAGACCTCAATACAAAAGTGAGAACAATCTGCTTAACCAATATCTCATTATACTTAGGAGAAAATTTTTATATATTATCATAAGGGAATACCCCCTTAGGTCTAGTAGAGTTTGAAGTGCATAGGAGAACAAACAATTGTCTCATGTTCATTGGCCACTGATCTGATAGTTCTGAGCATTGAGGATAGCTACCTTATAGGGATAATCGTGCAATCAGTTGGGAACACCAACACCTTCCAATTTTCCAACTTTAATTGAATAAATCAACATTATTTAATTAATCAATCATCTCTTCAAGATTCCCCCCCAAAATTAAACAAATACATAATATGTGTTTAATTTATCCCAAAATATTTCTATATCATTATTTGATTAAATAAAATAGTTTAATCAACTAACTAATCATTTGCACACTCCTTCATTGAATCAACCAAGTTATCCTTGCGCAAGGCTCCAAACTTGTACATGGCTTCAAAAATCTCATTTTCAATCATCACCGTCCATCCCTCCTCAATCTTTGTCCTAATCATGTGAACCAATCATAGAATTCCACTTGTTGGCTTCTCTTTCTACATTGATAATGGATCAACCCCATCCCTTCATTGCACAAGATGAAATCATATCCATCCATCAACTCCAATCCAAATCTATAAATCAACAATTCCACAAGCCATTCCCAAGAGTTGGAATTAGATGCAAAACAAGGTCATGCTATTAAAAAGAGAAACCACGTCACAACTCAATAAAACAATCAACTTGAGCACATCCCATATTGGAAACAAGGTTTGTGCTGGTGAGATCTCTTATTTCTCTTTCACCTTTTGTAAGAAAATCTTAGCTCAATTGGAGGTGTAAATGAGTGTAGAATAGGATAGGTGTTTATATGCATTTATCTATTGTTTTGTTCCATATTTAATATACACAAATAGTACCATCAAAATCATCATGTTATACTTCCTTTCTAGAAGAACAACAATATCATCACATAAAAAATAAGAAACATCAATCACATCGTCACAAGAAGCTAATAGTTTAGAATCATAATACAAGCTACCATCGTGTAATATATCACTAGGTAAACTATTATCTTAAGTATCCATAGAATTAACATGAGATGTAAAAGAACCATGAATGCGTTTGGATGCAAAATTTATCCCTCTTCATCCTAATTATGGATCATGGAGAATGATCTAAAACATTGATGTAAAAAGTTCTCACATAGTTGCATCCAAAAGCATTCATGATTTCAATAACATGGATTGTAGAAATATTATGTCTATGATGTAAAAGAATGACAATCCCAAGGTGCATTTTCATGTATGCATAGGTCACTATCATTAGACTCATCCCAAGGTGTATCATCAAAATAATGTGATAGGTATAGGGCTATCATGTCATGCAAGAATAATGTCATCACAATGTGCAAAAATATCATGCATAGGGAGAGAAGATATAACCTCATCAATATCCAACACACAAGATATTTCAATAATATGAGGTAAGGCCTCTATTAAAACATAATATTATTAGGTGTCATGCCCTTATAACATTTATATATTATTCTAATATAAGGTTATAAAACCTTATGTTTATTATATGATTTATAAATCATATATCATTTAATAATTAATAAACTAACAAATATTAGATTATTAATTATTTACAAATGGTTGCTTTGAATAGGTGTGACTAATTGATGAGGGAGGTAAATCCTAGAACACACAACAATGTAGTGTTGGAATTAGGGTAGACAACTGAGAGGGGGGTGAATTAGCTATCACAAAACTTTAATTCTTTCTGTAGTTAATTCTTCCCTTTATTATTTAACAATAGATCAACAATTTAACCATGGAAAACAAGAATTATAAACATATGAGCAGCAACACAGCAACACACTTGACACCAAGATTTTTACGTGGAAACCTAGTTAAGGTAAAAACCACGGTGGGGGTTAACCCACAAAAGATTGATACTCTGTTAAAAGTATTACAAAAGGGGAATGCACATGCATCTGAGCTCATTGCCCAGAGCTTACTGCTCAAAAGAAGGCTCATTGCCTACAGAAATAAGATTACAATGAATTTGAATTGATAATAACATCTACCAATGCAAGGGTTTAGTTCTGATTAAGTACATAATACTAACTTGATACACTTCATCCTTACTCTACTTTATTTACTGTTTTGCTAACATCCGAACCTTAGATCTCTGCCCTTTTCGCACTTATTTCATAGTCACCTCACACACATCAAAATCATTCAAATCCATCAACTATATATATCCACATCCTAATCTTCAACCACTTCTCAGTCAGCTTTAAGAACACTTAGAACTTTATTAAAAATTTTGCTCTGTCGACTAAATACATGTACACTTGTAACACGGACCAAAACTTGCACTCACAAATCATTAATCAAGTCAACTACCTTCACTGATCATCACAACTTGTCCAACCAACAACCTCCATACATCCGGAACCAAGATCGGTTTCAAGGTTGGCATGTTCTTCATCTGTTTGCTCTGTCAAACTATTAACCTGATACTCAGATGCTAATAAGTATTGAATCCTTCATCACCAAAGGCCAAAACTCTAGATTTAGATTATCTTGATAATGCTTATGACTCCCTCAGATCCGCAACAAACTATGATCTACCATCAGAGAGATCTGGACCAAGATACCAGACCTTGTCACCTGCTTTGTTTCTGACTTCTCAGACTTAGATAAATTCTGATTCTGACTTCCGGTAAGAACAAATTGAGTTATGCGGATGGGTGGAATAGTCTTAGTTGCTATCAATGACAACACCTATCATGCTTAGCAGTGTCTCTTTCCAACACGTAGATTGCACATAGAAAATAGGAATGTTCTTTTATTGAACTAAAAAACACATTACATTATAGAAATTTGAATCAAATCAGAGGATGAATCCTCAACAGGCTGCAACACATCACAACTTCCTTCCTTTGGATTCTGGAACCTTCTGCGTTATGTAGCTTCAAATCTGCTAGGGCTTATATTTTCCCTCCTTTTCTTGATTCCCCACTTTGCCCCTCTCCCATTTATCTACTACCCAAAATATTCCCCAAAATGGTCATAAATAGCCCTTTTTGGCACCTTCCAGCCAGAATTCCAAAATTTGCAACTCACTCCAAAAATAGGTCAACTTCCGAGAGCCATAACTTTTGATCTGGGTGTTTGATTGATGAATGGTTTGATGTGTTGGAAATCTCATGAAGCAATCTATGCTCTTAAAACTAACTCTACCAATTTTGCCCATTTTTAGGGTCGTACAGGGCCTCTAAGTGCCTCATATTTGACTTTGAAATTTTTTCAGGGGTTTTTAAAGAAATGAAAACTTTAATATATTTCATCCCACAATGATCTTTGGATAATTCCTTCACCAAATGTTATATTTTACAATTTTGAATCTTTGAGTAAATTTTTGTTTCCATACATGCTCAAATGCAAACTTTCTAAAAATAGTAGTTTGCTATTTTTAGTAGGTTAGAAATTTTGAAGGTTTCACATCATTATTCAAGCAATTGGGTATCCACTAATACCAAAATTGAAAAGACCATAAAACAAAATCATCATTTTTTGTTGGTGATACAAGATTGCCCTTACACCACTGGATGTTCCTGCATCAAATACCTAGGGTAATTTGATAAGTGACCTTGTCACATCTCATGTGTTCAAGGAAAACCCAAATGGTCAATCTCTGCCTAAGACAACCAAGAAGAATCTTTGATAGGTCTTCCTTTCCACGTAACCAGATATTCTTCATATTGCTTGTTCTTGGTACTTCTTCCCACACGGCTATCCAGACTTTCTTCTATCTCCTCCTTTGAAGTAGGTGCTAGGATACTCCATTGTTCTTTTGTTCGTCCATCCTCTATGCCACCTTCATGATACTCTGTTAAATAAGAAATGTTGAATATAGGGGAAATATTGATTCTACTCATCAGCTCTACCTCATATGTATTTTCTGAATCATGCTTCTTCAGTGTCCTACTTGGTCCAAATTTCTTCATCTTCAACTTATTATATGTCTCCATTGGGAACCTTTCCTTCCTTAGGTGAACCATGACTTCATCACCAACCTTGAATTCCTTAAACTTCCACTTTTGATCTACCTTAACCTTGTATTGAGAATTCATTTTATTAATGTTCTACCATACCTCTTCATGCAAGTTCTATAGGTGCTTTTCAAAGTCTTCAACCTCGACACTATTATTCTCTCCTCTTTCTATCTTTCTCAGCTTAGAAGAATTTCTCAGACTGCTCCCATATACAATTTGGAATGGAGATTTACCAAAGTTCTCCTATTGACATAATTTTCATATGCAAACTCTATCTATGGTAACATCAAATCCCATCCCTTAGGATTATCTTCTACTAAGAATCTTGACATGTTGCCTAAACTTTGATTCACTACCTCTATTTGTCCATTAGTTTGTGGATGATGTGTAGAGTTGAACTTTAACCTAGTCTTCAACTTCTTCCATAAGGTCATCCATAAATACCCAATAAACTTGGTATCTCGATCTGAAACTATGCTCTTGGGAAGACCATGTAGTCTAACCAACTCCTTGAAAAATAATTCTACAACATGAACAACACCAATAGTCTTTTAGAATGGAATGAAATGTACCATCTTTGAAAATCTATCAACCGCCACAAATATTGAATCATGCCCTCTTTGCGTTCTTGGTAAACCAAGAACAAAGTCCATGTTGATATCCTCCCATGGCTTCTTTGGTACAGATTGTGGTTAATACAAGTTGATATTCTAACGAACTCCCTTTGCCATCTGGCATACTCTGCAACTTTGCATGAACTCCTCCACATCTTGATGCAACTGTGGCTGGTAATAATTCTCACTAACAAGATAAATGGTCTTATCTCAACCAAAGTGTCCTACCAACCCTCCACTATGCTTCTCCTTAATTAGGTTCTCCCTCATAGAACTCCTCGAAATGCACAACTAGCTTCCTTTAAACATATCATCTTGGATTACGTAATCCAACCATCTCATCCTATCTAAGGTAACAGGTTCCAAACAAGCTTTCTAGGCCTTTGCAAAGTCTGGATCTTCAAGGTACAAATTATTGTGTTCATTGAACCCAACAACCTCTATCTTCATCTCTATCAAAAAAATTGCCTTTTGGTTAAGGCATCTACAACTCTATTGGACTTCCCACTCTTGTGCTTCAAAACAAAAGTATAACTTTGCAAAAACTCAACCCATTTTAAGTGCCTTTGGTTTACTTTCCTTGACTATTAAGATACTACAAATCCCAATGATCAGTAATTAAAACAAACTTTTTTGACAACAAATAATGCCTCCATTTCTTCAAAGCCTTAACTATAGCATAAAATTCCTAATAATAAACATAATACTTTTTCTTGGCATCAATAAGCTTCTCACTTAAATAGGTAATGGGCTTACCTTCTTAATTCAAAACAACTCCTATAACACTGCCACTAGCATCACAATCTACCTAAAATACCTTATTGAAATCTAGAAGTGTCAAAATAGGTTGCTTTGAGACTTTCTACTTCAATGTATCAAAACTCTTGGCTGCTCCTGTAGTCCATTTAAACTCTTTTCTTTCCCCTCTCATTGTCTCATTTAGGGGTGCACAAATGCTACTAAAATTCCTGATAAATTTTCTATAAAAACTTACCAAACCATGAAAAGGTCATACCTCTATTACACTCCTTGGGGTAGGCCATTCAATTATAGCCCTCACTTTCTCTAGATCCATTTTATGACCCTCATCTAAGATAACAAATCCAAGGTACACCAACTCATTCACAAAACTACATTGCTTCAAATTAATCAACAACTTCTCTTCCCTCGGCTTCTCAAAAAAATTTCAAACATGCGTCAGGTGCTCCTCCAAACTCTTACTAAAAATCAAAATATCATCTAAATAAAAAATAACAAATTTACCCAAAAACTCTTTTAATACCTCGTTCATGAGCCTCATGAATGTGCTCGGTGCATTGGTTAGCCCAAATGGCATTACTAACCATTCGTACATGTCCTCCCTAGTCTTGAAGGCTGTCTTCCATTCATCTCCTTCTCTGATTTGGATTTGGTGATATCCACTCTTCAAAACTATCTTCATGAGTTACTGGATCCACCCAAGGAATCCATAATATCATCCATCCTTGGCAATGGAAATATATACTTGATTGTAATTTTATAGATGGCTTAGGAATCTATACACATTCTCCACTCTCCATCTTTCTTTAGTGCTAGTACTACAAGTACTACACATGGACTTAGGCTCTCCCTTATTAGTCCTTTCCTTAACATCTCATGAACTTGTTTGTTAATCTCTTCATTCTTTGCAGGAGTCATTCTATGGGTTGCCTTATTCAGCAAACTAGCTTCTAGTATCAAATCCATTTGGTGACTTATCTTCTTCACTAGTGGTAAACCTTTTGGTACATTATCAGAGACAATATCTTAAAATTCTTCCAATAGATATGAGACTTCTGCTGGTATATCTTCACATTTCTCCTAGGTAATATTAGGAATCAAAGCAACACAATGATGCTCATGCTTCATACCATCCAAAAATTTCCTACCATCTACCAAGCAAATTATAGCAGTACTACATACCTTTTCTTCCACCTCCTTTAATAGCTTCAACTTATGACGAACTGTATCCTTTGTCAAGGAATAAGTGTTTGCATGGCCATCATGGATGGCACACCTATCATACTGTCGTGACCTTCCCAATAGCATATGACATGCATCCATCAATATGATGTCACACAACACCTCATCATGGTAGTCTCCAATCTTGAACTTGACTAAACATTGCTCATTGACCAAAGCTCTGTGGTCCTTCTAAACCATGCAATTCGATATGGATGTGGATACCTTCTCCTTTTCAGATTCAACTTGTTAACCATCTCTTTTGAGACAAGATTATCAATGCTTCCATTGTCAATAATAATATCACAACACTTACCTTCACACTTGTACCTTGTGTGGAATAAAATCTTCCTCCGATCTAGTTCTTTCTCCTCATTTAACAAGGTTCTTCTGACAACTAGGGTTTCTCCCCTTTCATCATCTTCATAATTCTTAGACTACACATCTTCATATATATGTGAAACTCATGCAATACCTTCAAGTCTCCTATTTTTCCTTCCTTAATGTTGTGGACACTCATAGGCTCAATGTCCTTCTCCACATTGGAAAAAGTTCCTCTTAAGTCTCCTCTTCTAGGTCCTTGTCCAAGTCTTCCTCTTCCTCTTCCTCTTTGCTCACCATTATTTTGGTCATGAGGGTGGTAGGCGTTATCTCATCTCTTTTGACTGGTGCCTACATCTTCACTTTTCTTTTGATATTCATTTCAACCTCCATAGGATCTTCCACTAGTCCTTCTGCCTTGACCTTTTCCCCTTTGCTTTCTTTCATATCTTTTAACCTCTCTTCCACCTTCAAAGCAAAATAGTATGCATCTTCTATGGTGGTCATTTTGACCAGGCTCAGCTCCTCTTGAATACTTGGCCTCAGCCCATTAATGTAACAGGATACCTTCTCCTTGTTGGCCTCTGTGTGGCCTATTTTGATAAAATATTATAAAACTCTTCTAGATACTCCTTACAGACTTGTTACCTTGCTTCAATCCTTGCAACTTCTTCAACAACTCCAACTCATAGTCCACAAGAATGAACTACTTCTTTAGTTTATCCACCTCTCGATCCCATCTGGTAATCTTTCATTTTCCTCTTCTATTTCTCTCTAACTGGACCTCTTTCCACCAAATACTAGCATGACCCTTCAACTTCATTTTTGCAAACTTGACCTATTATGATTCCCTCACATCTTCATACTTGAAATATTCATCCTTGTCATTTATCCAATCAATAAGCTCTTCCAAATTTAGATCCCCAAAATAGGTAGAAACCTTAATCCTATGCCTCTTTCCAATCTTGGTGATGGCCTTCAACAATTTTACTTGCTCAAGTTCTCTTGTAGCATATTTTTCTTCTTCAGATGACTCTTCTTCTTTAGCTTCATCTTCACTTTCTTCTCTTCTTCTTTCTCAAAACGTCTTCACAGCTCATCTTGCAACACATTGATTTGTATTTACAAGGCTCTAAAACCCTCTTCTATCAAAAAATTTCTCCTAACACCACCACGGTTCCTTCATGGAGGCATTTTTTTAGTTCTACAATAAAGCCACAATCTTGGTTGGTTTCTACAGCAAACCCACAACCTCAAATACTAGTGCAAACTGCTCAGTGATCTATCTACACACTCAAGAACTTGGCTTTGATACCACTTGATGAGGGGGTAAATCCTAGAACACACAAAAACACATATTACACACAGAAAATAGGAATGTTCTTTTATTGAATTGAAAAACACATTACATTACAAAAATAGGAATTACATCAGATGATGAATCCTCAATAGGTTGGAACACATTACAACTTCCTTCCTCTAGAGTTGGAACCTTCTACCTTATGTAGCTTCAAATTTTCTAGGGTTTCTATTTTCCCTCCTTTTCTTGACTCCCCACTTCCCCCCTCATTTCTCTACTATCCAAAAGATTCTCAAAAATGGTCATAAATAGCCCTTTTTGGCACCTTCCATCCAAAATTTTGAAATTTGCTACTCCTTCCAAAAATAGGTCAACTTCTGAGAGTCATAACTTTTGATCTAGGTGTTTGGTTGATGAACTGTTTGATGTGTTGGAAAAATAGAGAAGAGATCTACGCTCTTATATCAACTCATCTATTTATACTAATTTTCAGGGTTGTACGAGCCTCTAAGTACCTCATATTTGACTTTGAAACTTTTTTAGGGGTTTTAAAGAAACAAAAAATTTAATATATTTCATTACACAAGTGATCTTTGGCTAATTCCTTCACCAAAGGTTATATTTTTTAATTTCGAATCTTTAAATAATTTTTGTATGCATACATACTTAAATGCAAACTTTCTAAAAATAGTAGTTTGCTATTTTTAGTAGGTTGGAAATTTTGAAGGTTCTATATCATTATTCAAGTAGTTGGGTATCTAAAAATACCAAGAACAAAAAACAAAATCATCATTTTGTTTTTTGGGTAATGCAAGATTGCCCTTACACCACTAGATGCTCCTGCATCACTAATACTCCTTTAGGCATTTTTCCACCCCGTGTCCTATATGTAAGGAGGCTCTCATTGAGAGGTAAAACAATTTGGAGTTTTGTAGTGAAATTCTATCACTATGCACATGAGGTATTATTGCCGTGTGGAAGTAGAGGAGTGTCCCCAATTTCAATGTAGTTTCTAATAGACTATTTATTGTTAGGAAATTACAAGTTGATCAAACTAATTCTACATAACCCTATGAGAGATAATGATGCATACAAACTTACATAATAACCCTAATACAAAGATCAAAAGAAAAACACAAGATATACTCTAGGAAAACTCTTAAGAGGGAAAACCCAACCTCAAAAAATATCCACACTCAATGTATTATTCAACAATGAAACATTACAATACACTTACAAAGTCTCCATGAATACTTCTAAAACACCAAGCTCCTCCAATGCATCCTCCATGTGTCCAAGCATGTAACCACACATCCCATGCTATGCTTCACATAAGAACTCATAAGAGAAACTCAATACAATGACAACACACTTAAACAACCTACAACGAAAACAACCAAAAACTAACCCAAACCACTAACCATGTGCTTGCTTTTATAGACTCAAGCTCACATAAATACAACTTGTGGTATAGGGTAAACCATGTGACTCAAAACCATTAGTACACAAAGTTAAAGTGGGTAAACACATCACCTAGGATGTACCATAAATAAATATTTATTTTACATAATTAAAATATTTCATTATTATACAAGGTGTACAACACACCTTTTCCTAACGTCTACTGTGAGTGTTTCACAATAAAATGATGTTTTATTTAAATCTTTGCTTTTATAATTCTCATTTTATTTATTTTACATTTTATTTATAATGATTAGTATCCTAAGATCCTAATTTCTAACATTGTATCGGAGTAGGTTAGGCTATACTAATCATTTTTACAAGTTATACTATAATATGTGTAGAACTTGATGGGAACCCTCTTTATGATTAATCAACACATGTGCAAGGTTATATGTGCAATACATCTGGTGTACCTTTTGTTGTAAGGTGTGTGCCCTTGGTCTCCTTGTGTTGTGCAACACAGTGCTTGGGTTCGTGACAAGGTTTAACCACCTCCCATAGATTCTTTAACTCTAGCAGTTGTATCGAGCATTAACATGTCAATCTTTTGGTGTAACAAAAACCATCTTGCTGACAATTAGTATCAAAGCCTTGGTCACGGGTTCGAACCCCTCTCTTGCACAGGGGGGATTGTTACAAGGTGTGCACCCTTGGTCTCCTTGTGTTGTGCAATGCAATGCTTGGGTTCGTGACAAGGCTTAACCACCTCCCATAGATTCATTAACTCTAGCAATTGTATTAGGCATTAATAGGTCGATCTTTTGGTGCAACAACAACCATCTTGCTAACACCTTTTCTATTATTTTAAAAATAGTTCATTATTTCCTTTCCTCCTTTTAAGTTGTTGATGGTGTACATTGATCTATAATCACACTAGGTAGCCCAATTTGTATTGGTTGAAACCACACACATGACTAGATATTATTTGTATACTATTCTTTCTAAGTCTCACCACAATTACCATGGGATATTTATCTACCTCTAATCTTTATATGACCAATTTTTCCATCATGCAAAACTGGCTTTTGGATGTATAAAAAGAGATATGATCTAGTTATCATAAAATGACTCATTTCAAAACAACTTGTAGGAGCATCCATTAGGGATTCATTTAAGAAAAATATTACTCTTTCCAAATATAAAGTTGATTTGAGGAAGGTTAATGGCGAGATGGATACCTCTACTGTTTCTATTCAAGACATTAAGGATCTTCAAGCCAAGATTAAAAATTTGAAAGAGATGTATAGTAGGAATGCAAACTGTAATAGCTACCAAGATAATTGGTCTAACATGTTTGACACTATGAAAATGTATCAGCACAGGTTGGTTAGGTTAGATAAAGGTATGAATAAGATTGTTAAATTTTTTGATGATATGATGAGGAAGGTTGTCTTCACTGTAGTTACTCTTTAAACTAAATTGAACAAGTGTAAACTTCAACAAGAGATTGATGTGTAGATGACCACCAAGAAGATGAAGAAATAGAATGAACAACTAGTCCTGAGAGTTGCTACTTGGCATGAGACATTGAAAACTATGTACAAGGATGGGGATGCCCTTCTTGGTAGTAGGAGGCGATAATTTCTTTATTTTAATTTTGGGTCTGATGTTGTCTCTCTTTTTTTATTCTTCTATGTGTTTATGTTGTTTATTGTTTGTTCTAGCTATGTGATTGGTTTTGTGTTTCCATTGCCCTTGTAGTAATTCTTGTTGGTACTATGTTTAGTCTTATTTCTTATATGGCTCTGTAAGGGACTGGGACCCTTTCCAAGCTTATCTTAATCATTAATATAAATTATGAAATCCTTAAATGATTAAATTTTAAAATATAAATCTATGAATGTCATTTCCTCTGTTAAGTAGTATTAAACATCTTCAAGAATTTTTTAATATATATGCTTTTATAGAAGGTATTTGAAAGAAATAAAGACCAGATTTATGAAAATACTTTCTAGTACTTATTTGTAATAGGATCAATGTTCATTTTTTTGAATACTTATTGTATTATGCTCCTTTAATAAATTAAAGTCCTTTGTAAAAAAATGAAGGACGTGTCTTTTTTATCATAAGGAGTAGCAACTCAAAAATGTATGTCAATGTTGATGGCAAATTGAAAATCACTTCCTTAAATGAAAGTTGCATTTAAGTGAAGCCGCATCTTAAAAAAAAGTCATTATCTTTTTAAAGGAAGGCATTATCTTTTTAAAGAGAGTTGTTATATTTTTTAAAGAGAGGTGTATCATTTATAAAAGGAGACTTGAATCCTTTAAAGGAGAGTTATATCCTTTAAGATAGGGAATTTAAAAATGTTAAAAGTGTTTTCATAGTTCATTCTCTTAAAACTAGTGTATCCTACGAAGGATGTAATCATACAAAAAATAAAGTGATTTTGAAACAATATGGTGGGTGTTGATCAAGCTTTTTGATAATAGGAAGATATTCAAAGTTGATTCCAAGGTGGTCCTACCAAAATTAGACAAAGTTCATCTTATTATTCAACCCCTTATTAGATTGCAAGATAAAAATATGATCTTGACATGAATTAATCCAATGTTTGAGATTCTAGTGTTCTTGTTAGGTTATGACCAACTTGGAATGAACTTAGGACCTATTTGACCTTTAAGGGATGCAAACATTTTGAAATTTATATTTGTACTATTTTATAAAGGGATTATGCATAAAGTGGAACCATTTGTCTCGTGGGATTTTAGTATATGACTGTATTCATGCAATAGTAGAGCAACTTTCTTATTGGAGCATTAAAAGTTTTCCATAATTTATTAGGGGATGGATTTTCTATCTCCACAACATGATATAGCAATTATATGTTTAATTAAGTGTATGATAATTCCTGACTTTATGTTAAGGTCAGTTTCTACATCATTCAAGGGGGGGAATTTGACTAGTTAAATGACCTATCCTCAACCCCTAACATTGATTAGGATGCTTTGAGAATATTATTTTATGATTATTTTAAATAGAAGAGAGATAATATCTCACTACTTTAATAACTTACTATATTTATGAAGGGTCTCATGGAGTTTATCCTTAATAAAATATTATATTAAAAATGATTTTGGAGAGAGTACTTTTAGAGGTCCACACATTACATGATATAGATTTATTTCACTTTCTTAGTGATTTAAGCATGATACATTCATGTTGATCCAATCAATTGGTGGAAGAACTCTACAGACTCTCACAAGACCATTATAGAAGCTAAGAGTAGTTTTATATAGCTTGGAAAAATAACTCCTAGACTTATTGTGCTCTTATATTCACTTTTGGATCAAATTTACACACAAGTTATGATCAAGCTATTAAGTTTGGGCACATTTGATTTTTTTGATGTAGTGTTAGTTGTCTATCAAGTAGACAGGGGAGAGTTGTCTATCAATGACTTCCTATGTTTAAATGTGCAAAAAACCTCCTATTAGTGGTCACTAGGAACCAAGCATGAATGTTTCCTTCCTGTGATTAAATTTATATATGGGTTATAAGTACAAAGTACTTGGAATACTATTTTTTTTCAAAGTTTTTTTCAAAAGCTTCATTTAGCATCAAGATACAATATTGAGTCCAAAATAATGTGTATAGACATGTTAAATGTGTGACAATAATAAGATTTTTTGAGAATAATCATTTTCTCAAGGAAATTTTCTAGTTATTAATTTTCATGTTTCATGAGATCATAATTCTTTATTAACATCATATCTAAGTGGAAGACATATAATTTATGATCAAGTATCAACACTTTAGATATACCAAATTTGGTGTGTTACTGTGGAATGACTTGACCCCTAAAATAATTTCATTACTATTTTCCTCTTTAATATACTTTAGGATTCTTGCTATGACAATGGACAATATTATGTTTAGAGGTAACTTGATAAAACAATTGGAGTTTTGAGTTAATGGACTCCCTTTGTATATTGAAGGTAGAGCTTATTGGCTAACCTCCTAGAAGGTAACATTAAACCTCACATTCTACAATTAAAAGAATAGTGTTCTTAACAAGTAGTTGATTTTGTATGTCTAGTGGTTTAATTAGAATGACTTAACTTAGTACTATGTGCATGGCCACTTCAAGAAAAATATGCCATTCTTATGATTGAGTTTCCAACTTTCATAGGTTATTTAGATCTAATAGCAATATTTACAATAGAGTTGTTTGGATTTCTCAACTCCCTTAACTTATCTAACAATCATATCATACTCATATGGTCCCAAGGATTATAGGACTATGGTAAGATGGTAGTGGAAAGGCCCAACACATACATCAAAGATGTCATAAATGGAAATCCTTCCACTAGAGCTATGAAAGTTCAAGGACTAACTTCACTAATTATAAACCTAACATCTCTTATGAGCTATTAAAGCTAAATGAGCTAGACTCCATTATGATCCATAATGAGGTTGTCATAGTTCTTTCAATTCATCATCATTTAATTTTATCAATCTAGAGGTGTCTGGAGTGATTTGCGATAAGGTTGGCTTGTGTGGGAGTTGGAGTATGGATCCGAATACTTGCGGAGTGAAAGGAAAATTATCGGAAGTCAAACTATTCTAACTGCAAAAAGAAACACGCATGTTGAAACTCAAATTAATCTACTTGCTTGAAGGAAACACGCATGCTAAAATTTAAATTACTCTATTTGTTGGAAAGAAACACACATGCTGAAATTCAAATTAATCTATTTGTTGGAAATAAACACACATGTTTAAATTCAAATTGTTCTATTTTCTAGAAAGAAACTATCTTATCACTCAACAGAAATAAAGTGTTGAAGTAAATTACTAGAAATCAACTATTTACCCTTCATTTCCATAGTACCAATTCAATAGAATAAACCAATGTTGTTTCACAAGGAAAAATAGGTAAATGAAAAAACTTTTTGGTATTTTTCTAAACTAAAGAAGAACCTGTAGGTATTAAACATTGTTATCCTCAAATTTCACTTGCTCAATTTGTGGGATAACCCCTACAAAACTTGTCTTTTTCGTAGCCCATGTGCTCTGAGCATGCAAATCGAGACAATTTTAAGTGGTCCCGTGCATAGTCTGATCCCATGAAAAGTCATTGTGACTTGGGTTACCTTTAGCTTTTTGAAAAATTGCAAAAGTTAAAATTTGTGACTTAACCATTTTTCTTTTTAGGTGTAGTGTCACTATTTTTCAATGCACTTGCACCATTGTCAAAGTTTTAAACATGTGTAATCGCAGAGAATTTCTCTGCAACTACACATGTAATTATGAAGAAATTTTCCACGATTACACTCCTTTCCTAGCATGATTGGTAATTAATACCATTAATGCCAAGATTTAATGCATTTTAACTCGTGTTAAATCTTTGTTTTAATTTTGTTTTTTGCATTTTCCTATGTGCTATGTTTGAGTTTCCTATTGCCCTTTGTTGTGCGATCGTTGGCTTGCTCAAGATCTTGCCCATGGGTTTTTCGATTGTCTTCTCTATCATAGGTATGTCAGCTTTATCCTCCTCACTGACTGCTCTTATCATTTTCATTTTTGGTTAAATGTTAGTTTCTTTTATGATTTAGAACCTAGGTTTTAGGTTGAATTTCCAATCATTTTTAAATATTATTTTTGAACCCTAGTTTTTTTGGTTCAAATATTGTTTAAATTTCATTTTCAAACCTGTGATCATTTTGGTTTATGTTGTTTGAAACAACAAAGTGCGAAGGTGTCAGAGAAAAAACCCCGAACAAGACCATGTCGCCCCCTTTCTAATGTAACACCAATGTGTTGGGTGTTGTGTGGGAAAATTTCTCTGCACAACACCCTTAGTCATAGGTGTTATGCGGAGAAATTTCTGTGCACAAAACCCCACCATTATCTCTATCCCAAATACATTTTCAGTAAGAGTGTTGTGCGGAGAATTTTCTCTGCACAACACCCTTGATCTTTGGTGCTGTGTGGAGAAAATTCCCTGCACAACACTCAAAGTTTTACCACTAAAATTACTAAGTGTCTGAAGTGCACATTTCCCTCTTGCACTAAGGCATGCAAGTCAGAGAATTTTCTCCAACTTGCATCAAATTGATTTACCCTTAGAGGATGCAAATTGGAGAAAATTCTCTTACTTGCATCTATTTTGTCTTAACCTATCCAAAGTGTAGTTTAGGGAATTTTCTCCAAACTACACCTAAAACCATACCTTTATGTAGAGGTGGAGAAGTTTTTCACCTTTGAACCAAACATGGATTTTTCCCATGTAGTTCAGAGAATTTTCTCTGAAATACACCAAGCACTGTCTTGAAGTGTAAAAGTGTAGAATTTTTCCAAAACTACATGAAGCTGGATACTTGGAATTTTTCTCACTCTGGAAAATATCTAAAACTCATTTTTGCAATCTCATGCCAAATTTTTTATTTGTTTCCCAAGAAGAAAAACATGAAGTACAAGTATCAATGCACGATCCGATGACCTCAATGGAGTCCAATGTGGATAATATCAAAGATACAGAGATCGACCATGTAGACATGTCAGATTTTCTGGAGAGAGTGAACCAATAGCCTGTCACTGCAAACATGCAGATTATTCTAGAAAGTAGCATCCATTTGGTTTCCACCTTCCCAATGTCATCTCAAAACTTAGAGTTTGTGTTGGCAGTTGCTACTAATTTCAATAAGGAAAGCAAGAGCATATCAGATGTGAATGGAAAAGTATTGATGAAGCTAGATAGGGAATTCTTTGATAAGATTTTTATGTGCCCTAACACTGATGATTATGCTGATCTTGCCATAAAATCAATACACGATCACTATGACAAGCATCTAGAGAGGTGCAAGAAAATCATTAACACCGGGTGGCTCAAGACCCCCAGGCCCACAATTGCAAGATGGCCAAAGAACATCTTCCAAAGTGAGTTCATTGAGGAGCTAGGTGATCTTATTACCCTCTTAAGCAGAGTCAAAGGGCTTGCTATATATAATACTTTTCAAGAATGGATGCCTCAATACATATATGTCATAAAGAAAGGTAATCAAAAGATATTTTGGGGTAAGCAAATTAGTCACTTGATTTGTGAGCAACTCTCAAAAGTGTAAGCATCTTTGAAATTCTAGATGACCTCATATTTGGTATATGTTGTTGCTTCTGTAAGGCACTTCCCTGGCCTAACTTTAGAAGGTGATAGAAGAAACATTCCAATGTATGAATACTACCCTCAGATAACATTGAAACAAAGCATCAAGCACTTAAGAAGGGTAAATGATGCCTTCTTTTACAGTTATATTTGTATGTCTGAGAAAGGGCTTTGAAAGACAAGAGTTTCTGATGAATCCTAGGAGTAGGTGAAAAGGTTCAGGTGTATATTTCTACAATTTCCTACTTTCACATACATTAGAGTTAGTTGTTTCAATGGGAAACCATACATGTGTTGATGGTCAGGAACACTGAGAGAGGGGGTGAATCAGTGTTCTATAAATCTTTTTTTGAACTTTTACTTTTAAGTATTTCAAAAGAATAATCAAATAGAAGCAAAATATACAATTGAACAACATCCACAAAAGCATGACACATAACACCAAGATTTACGTTGAAAACCCAAAAAGGGAAAAACCACGAAGAGGATTAGCTCTCAAATATATATTGCAATCTTTACAAAAATGATGTTTAGGCTTGGTCACTCCACGGGCCTAGAACATGTTGGCTCACAGCCATGATGTACAACTAAGTTTAGTACACTCACTACCTCAACCCTAAACCTAGCAAGATTACAATAAGGGCTATTAAAAACCCTGGGGGATGTTAAACCCTATTGAATACCCACTGTTGGCTTACTTCCTTGATGACAAAAACATGCTTCCAATCAAATCACACATGATAACTGAATACTACTTAAGCATCTGCCACTATGTCAGGGTGTAGTCATTTAACAACTATATTCTAAATACCAAGTCTTCATCGCTGGTGATCCTCTAACTCTTCTCCACTATTCGCATCTTCACATCACAGACATATACTTGCACCACACACACAACAAAATATCATCGCTCTTATATATATATATATATATATAGATATAGATATCTACATCATGATTTAATCCATAATCAGGTCAGCATCCAAGAAGTGAAATGTGTACATAGAAAGATGTACCTTGTCAATCAATCCAATGCACTGTGACATGTGGACCCAAATCTTCTCCCAAACATTTTCATATAGGTCGGCTCTAATCATTCAATTACTTACATAGATCCTCCAAACATTAACTCTTCTCCACACAATGATTAATATACTTGTTGGCCTCTTCCTTAAGAGTATGCTTAACAACTTCATCTGTTGACTTGTAACTTTTACTGAGGATCACAAAACACTTCCAAAACCATATTAGGGACTCTCTACACATTCCCAATCTTATCCTTAGAACTGCAAGGCATGATATCATCTTGCAGAGAAATGCGGACCATCAGAACTCAAACTTTGTCTCTGTCAAACACTGTGCCGATACTTAACAGCTTGTAGCTATCCTTCTGGTGAACTTTAGATCTCCTAACTCTGGAATAAGACACTTCATATAAGTGTTTACAACACCTCAAAACCTCATAATGAAATACTTTTCTATGGAGGAATGCGGACCACTGCACTAGACCCTATTCACTATTCCTGCTATACCTTTGCTTGCCCAGACTTAGACATTTCTTCAAGATGACTTCTGGAGAGGATCAAGACTTAATCTATGAGGCATAACACTATCAAACAACAACTAATGTCATACCTAAACTGCATTACTGGATCATTATCTGTGGAGGCATATTGGCTAACTTTCTATCTTCTACTCTACATACTTTCCATACTTAGCCATTTTCTGTCAACTGGACCTAGAATCTAATATGTTCTCCTGGAGATATCTCTTCCTGTCATGGTGATAGGATCTCTGAGCCTTGTTGACATCAATGACAACATACAAATCCATACCGGAGAAGTGTCTCTTGCCAACAATCTCTCCCTTTAGCATTGATGACAACACTTAGTGAAAAATGCCTGACTGCTCCCCCTTACTATATACACTGTACTTTCTTGCTCCCCCTAAGATGATTATCCATTTTTCACTAATCTACTTCTCCCCCTTTGACATCAATGGCAAAGGGCATGATTCGGTGTAATACCCACATCTAAAAAAATAAAGTAGAATTCAATAACTAAATAATAATTAAAAAAAACTTACTCATAATATATATATATATATATATATATTACACAAAAGAGATAAATTTAGGCTTCAAATCTGAATAATAGTTGTACATGAAAAAAAAAAACTTGATGTTACAAGTGCATTCAGACAAAATAGAAATCTATAGAAAAATCTTTCTATTAACTTTTATAAAACTAGATTATATTATTCAATTGCCTTCCCAGATTTATTTTAAAATTGGGACTTCACTTGCTTGAGTCTTCACACCTATGAGAAAAGAAGAATGGTTAGTAGAAATTCAATTTATTTGCTAAGAAAATCAATTACTAAACAGAAATAAATTTTCACCTATGAGAATGATGATATTCCTCTTTAATTCTTCTTATAACCTGGGAGATTTCCTCTTCTCTATTGGTTTTCAACCTACATGAAGAATCATACTTAGATATTTCCAGTACTTCAAATGGAAATAGATATTTCATTCTCTATGGTAGACTATCCGATAACCTTTAGACATGGATTATTTTCTTCTAATGCAAAAATATAAGAATGCTTATCAATATTAACTCTAAATGTTTGAAAGACTCATTACAAATCTATTTGAGAAAACCAGACTAGTTGGCTAAGCCATCCTCAGTAATCACTTCGATCTCGTCCAGTTTTTGTGTATATCAAAAAAGATGGTAATAGTGTGCATTCACCTAAGGGAATTCGATTCTTTAATAAGAGAAAAATAAATATTTACTTCTTCTTGATGCATTTTATCTGAAACCTCGTATATGTATCTTATGAAACTATTATTCTCATTAAAAATGTTTGTTAAAACTATGGCGTTATTTCTCCCTCTAAACTCATTTATTAAAGAATATTGTTTTGGGAATAGTAAAATTAATCCTCTTTCTTTAATTGACTATTCATTTTCGAAACAATTTTCACAATTCTATAGTATTTTTTTTGTAACTGTTGGTAACGGCAAATATATTGGTGTATCTAGGTAGTAATTTCTAAATATAATTTTGTGAATTTCCTAAATTTAGGATTTGGTTTACTAAATTTCTATCTTCTTGTTGAACTTACCATTGAATAGTGAGAGCTCAGAATTGTTTACTAGTTTTTGATAATGTCTGAACGTTGGAATCCTCAGATATTACAATCGATAATATTATGCTTATATAAATATTGATAACCCAAATCAATAACTATATTCTGCTGTTTACAAGTCATTCTAAATATTATCAGCTTTAAACTTCATCAAGTATAGATTCGCTTATATTTCATGGTTTACTAAAATGAATATCTTGTTTTTTAATTATTGGATACCTCGATTAATCTTGAAATCATGACTTACCTGTTGTTTCTCAGCAATCACGATATCCTTAAACTGTTGCAGCACTAAGGTCTGGCACAGAGTGTGAATTCCTTTCCTTTTCCAGATTTAATAATATTCCATCCTACAAAGAATGCTTGCTTATAACATATAACACATATAAACGTTTCAAAAGGAAATGATAGTGATATGTTTTAAACAACTATACCCAAAACTTATATCGAGGTGTCTGTTGAAACTGGGTGTCGTGCATAACAAAGACTTTCTTAAATGAATCTTTTTTTGTTACAAAATAACAACACCACATCTTTAATAGCATTATTGTTTAATTATATCAATAGCAGTAAATATGAATAGAGAAAATATTGATCGACACTACAATGTTTAACAGTATTCACAATTCCATGAAATCAAAATCATTAATTTATTATTAGATTGAGCTCTAAATTTTCTAATGAATTTACAGAAAGATTTACTTTAATTTCACATATGAGGTTTATTCTTCCTTGCAAGTTCTGATTTCAACATTATTCCACGACCTTGAGATCGATCATTCAATGATCAATAAAATCAATATGAAACATAAACATATTGAATATACTTCCTATTAACAGCCAACAAATTGATAATCATACCAAGATTCATGTTTACTAAAAAATAGAGCAACCTATAATAGCTCTCCACCCATTTGTAGGATCAACAGAGTTGAATCCACCCCCGAGCCACAGTTCAGAAAATAAAATTTAATTCTACAAAATAATTTTTTCCAAAATAAAGACAAGAAGAGAGGGATCCTCTTTGGGGTGCAGTCCCTATAGCTCCCTTTTTACCTATAGCTCCCAATCATAGGTAGCTCCCAATCACACGTAGCTCCCAATCACACGTAGCTCCCAAACACATGTAGCTCCCAAATACATGTAACTCCCTTAAACAAAACAATAACTCACAAAAGAGCATCCACAACAACATCCACACACCAGTAGCTCTCAGAAACTCCTAATACACACAGTAGCTCCCAGTAGCTCCCATTTACAAAGAACATCAACAACAACCAGTAGCTCCTAGATTCACACAACTCCCAACACCAACTCACAAAGTTGCCAATACACCAAAATCATCACCACCATTCACCATGAAAATCACCCCAAAGAGGTATCCAACACTCTATTTTCATACCAGATCATTCAACTTTACAAATTTCACAATATCAAGAAACAAATCCACAACAATAATATTTAATCTTTTAAATCAATTATTCAATTAATAATCTAAGTAAGAAGTCAAAACCAATAATAAAACTACATATCTCCATTGTTCAAGCTCTGATCAGCACCTGCAATTTTTCAGCCATACTCTTTTCTTCTTTTTCTCCAAATCCTACCAAGAATCTGTTACCAAAGTTTTTGTACAACACTTTCTTTTTTTTTATTTTCCAAGGCATGCATAATAACTAGCCTTCCTTTCTTTTTAATAGAATTTTCTCCACAACTCTTCAAATTTATTTTATGAACTAAAATAATAATAAAAAGAAAAACTATACACTTTCATCTAGCCACTACTTAATTAATCATTTAAAATATCCAAAATTACTTATCATTATAATACCTTTTTTTTCTAACAAAACATCAATTATTTAATTAAACTTATTGTTTATTTTCCAGCTAATCCATAATCCATAATAATAATAATAATGTTTATGGTTCCAACATTAATCAAACATACTTCAAAATCAAAAAGGTATCCACAAAATAATATTAACTAATACCCTACATTCGGAAACCAAAATTTTCAAATTTTCAAAATTTTATATACTCTGCCGCATTTTTACAAGCACGATCTTCATCTTAATTTGTGTTTGAAGGCAAAATGTCACTATAGATAATCTTTATTAGTGCTATCTCTCCATTCCATCTATTTCTTGCACTTTCTAGAATTTGGATGTGGCCATTCATAAAAAATACTAGCTTTTCCACCTTCTGGAGATTTGATGGTGTATCAATTAGTGCTTGAGATTTCACAGCCTCATCTGCCAAATTGGTCATGGAATCAATCTTCAGACTTACCAGTCCTTTTAGCTGGAACAACCTGTCTTTGATTTCTCCCTTTTTCTTCATCAGAGTATTCAGATCATTATGAATATTTTGCAACTTGTGTTTCTTTGACATTTATTGACTTGGCTACTAGATTATATGTCTCAGAATATTCAGCAATTTGAGTTTCTAAGTCTTTGATTTTATCTTCTAGTTCCTTTGTGATCTTTGGCCAGGATAAACAAAATTTGCATATTTTTCTAGCTTCTTCAATGGCACTTTGTATGTTCTTAATTTCATTATCTAACAAAACTTTGTCTTGATCTATCATGCTCTTCAACTCAACCAATCTTCTATCATCAATTTATTTCCTTACTTTTACTTCTGTAGACTTTTCAAAAGATTCAAAATGTACACTTATAGATTTAATAGTTTCTTGAGATGGTCAACAAGGGATAGTGAGATACCCCTTTGAAATGATGGTAGCAACTTTTCCAAGATAGTGGATGCTTCATTGATTAGTTTGTTATCTTGACCATGTGATTGTAACAACTCTTCTTGTGCCTTGCCCTGAACCAGATATACTAGTTTGAACTTTTGGAAAGGTGACAATGAGGCCAAGTTGATTGGACCTTGAGGGAGTTCAAATTCTTCTACAATTTGTTGCCTGTTAGAGACATCCGCAGTGTCTCTTGCCCTTTCTGATATTTCTCCTTAACTTTGATCCAAAGGGTCTATGTCCATAATTTCCTATTGATTTGTGTTTTGCTCCAGAGTAGGGCTCTTCCTTTCTTCCTTAAATTCTTCTCCTTCACCCTGTTGTTCAGAAGGCAAATCAGTTTCAATTTCACCTTAATCTGTCATATCCACTGTATTAGTATTAGGGACTTGATCACTCTATTTAGGTTCTTGATTTTGCCTTATCTTCGGTGGAGATATGTCTTCATCTTTTGTTTCCTTACTATCGTAGATGGTGGAAATATTATGTTTCTTTAGTATGTCCAAAATAATTTCCTTTGTTTCCTTAACAACCTTGTCAACTTCTCCTATCATCAATGCATTCATTCTTTTCTTTGATCTGAACTCATTGTTAAGTGCCTTGGAGATTTTTCTTTTCTCTTCTGGAGTGATATCCAGACATAAGGTTATCAACATGTGTTCTCTGAGCTCAACATCTTTAGCGATAGCAATTTCCTTCCTCACTGATAGAATACTACCCAAGGTATTTGGGAGATCACCAATGATCTCAATGAGGGCTCTGTTGTATATGTTCATATACTCTACGATAGCTTCTTCCAAAATCCTCTTGTTAGCACCATTATAATCATCATAAAACTCAGCCACAGGTTTCAAGTTACCATCAATAGTAACAGACTTTAATACATCTTCAATCTTTAGTGTTACATGAGACTCATCTTCTTCCTATCTTTTGCTAGGTGTCTTCCTTTCTAATGACTTCTCCTTACTACTTTTGGATGCTTTAGTAGCATCATTTCACTATCTTCACCTCCTTATCTGATTCTGTCTCTTCATCAATAGTTATGCTTGCATGCATTCTCTTGGCTTTAGTCTTCATTCTTTTGGAGCTGGTGGTAGGAGTTTCCACATTTACAGATGGTGTGGAACTGGTGAGAGTGGATGAGGCTTTAGCAGAAGTGGAAGCTCTAGTTTTTCTTTTTTCCTTCTCTGGCTTTTCTAACTTATCTTGGTGTTCTTTCGAAGCCTCGGCCGATTCACCTTTTCTCTTTTCTTCTGCTTCCTTGATGGCTTGTGCCTTTTCCCTTGCCTTTTCCACTTCTTCTTTTGTGAAGCTAACTTTTATGGCAATTTCTTCTGCTACTTTCCTCATTTTGCTAGAGATTCTATGTTTTCTAACTTCAACATGAATTTTGGCATGCAATTCATCATGAGTCCCAAATCTTTCTTCCTTGGGATCTCTGGGTTTGCTCAGCAAATATTTAACATAGTTTTCTAGTACAACTCCATCTACCTCATATCCCATAGGCATATCCCAGACCGTGCTAGGCTCAGCAACCTCCATCAAACATTGATCAGTTTTCTAGTACAACTCCATCTACCTCATATCCCATAGGCATATCCCAGACCGTGCTGGGCTCAGCAACCTCCATCAAACATTGATCTTTTGTCACAATGAAGCAAATTGTATCCTTGTATTTTTTAACAACTGTTTTGGGAATTCTTTCTCTGGCTTGCATTGATCTTTAGAAATTCTTAAAATAGCCCCATAGGGTTGTATTATGTGCATCAATGGTGCCTATTCTGCTCAACAAATTTCTAATTTGAACTGCAATAGGTTTATCACTGGTCCAGAATAGGTTCTTCATACTAGGCAACTCTTGCATAAAATAGAAAAATAAACACATGATCAGAGTGCCAAATTTAAAGGAGTATTTACCTTCTTTTGTCTTCTTCATATTTTCCATTACTTGCTATCGGAGCAATTCACAGATGTCATAATCAGCATTTTCCTTAATCATTTGATAGGTTGTGTAAATGGTCGTGCCTGAAACAGAGTTCTCCCGGTTGGTGAAATAAACTTTGTATCCTAATACCATTGAGGCAAATCTCATGGCATGATCCTCAATATCATTTATTGTTAAGGCTCTCTTATCAAACTTCACTCCAGTAGCCATAATTACTGTATCATTCTTCATGGCTTTCAATAGAGGTACTAATCCAATAGAGCACAATCTAGTGACTGCCCTTTAATAGCATCTTTTGTAATCTTGAAAGGTCTCTCAATCCATATGAACTCATCATGAACCCTGCTTAACACGTACCAGACCCATTCATCTTCCATAAATGTTGGGAAATTCAAATATTGAATAAATTTCTTTTCTTCCAATACTAAATATTCATTCTTCAGTTTGAGATTCTCATTGTTCAAATGTTTTTTGTAGAGATCAGTAAACCTGCTATCACCAAATTCTTCTAGGGCAACATGAATATATTCCCTAACATCTTCTGCATGCATGACACCGTAGGAAAAATTTGAGAATGCACCCAACTGATCGACCTTGGTTGATTTGAATGAGTGTTTTTTGAACTTTGGTCGCGCTCGCTCAGTAATATCAACAACTTGTGGTGATGCCATTTCGTAAATTTTAACGGTTTCACAAGAAGGTTTTGAATGAGATTGCCTTGTACTTCCGAATTAGGGTTTCCTTATTCTGAAATTCTCCAAACCCTTCAAAGTTTGTTCTAATCTTTCTGAGTACTTGATAGCTTTGAGTGTAAAGTGATTTGAGATTAAACAAGTTCCCTTTTATCCTCTGCATGACATGACGTAGATGTCATTAAATGCTTATTTCTAAAAAGTTGTTAAAACCTTTCACTGTAGAACACAGTCAATTAGGATTGCTCCACAATATGCTGAATTGACTCCTTTTGTTCCAATTTTTCATCCAAAAGATATGTCATATCAGATTTCATCATACGCCTTCGTGCCAGATTCTACCACTCACTTTCTAGCTAGGGAATTTGGATTTTCTACACTGCTCCCCCTGAGCCAGAGCTCTCAATTTACTTCCTAAAAGAAGTATCTGCACCGGATATTGGTGCGGTTTGATCCTTGACTTCAATTGCTTCTTTCTTGATCCATACTTTGTTCATTTATTTCTTGGTTTCAATCAGATTAACTTTTTCTTTTCCCTTCTCACTTTTCTGCTCTATTTTTCTTTCTTTAGAATATAGATCTCTCTGCACATTCCTGCTTCTACAAAACCTTGCAACATATCCAAATTTTCTACAATTGAAACATACCACATTCTTTTGACCTTGATTCCTTCCATTTCTTAAATTTGATCTGCATTGATTAGCCCTATGTCCAAATCTATTGCATACAAAACACTTTCCATTGAAAGATTGACTGTTCCTAAAATTTTGAAGATTAGTTCTTACCGAACTTTTGCATTCATTTGATCTGTGTCCCATTTTATAGTACGCATTGCACCTAATAGAAATCTAACTTGCTTTACTTTTGCATACAATAGCTTTATGACCAATCATATTGCAAGTGAAGCATTTTCCTTTGAATGATTGTTCATTCCTTCCATTGTTGAAACCTTTTCTAATCTGATTTCTACATTCATTTGCACTATGACCAACTTTCTTGCAATTGAAGCAATGACCAGAGAATGATGGAATCTTTTGATTTGTTCTACTCCTACACTAAGTAGCCCTTTGACCAAACTTATTACATGAATTACAATAACCATTGAAAGATGGGTACCTTTGAGCATTTGGTTGTCTGACCAAAGGTCTTCTAGGTCTTCTTCTTTGATTTCTAAGCTGATATCCTTTGTTTTCCCTTGACTCCGTGTTCATTTGTCCAGAGTTTGAACTTTCTCCTTTCTCAAATCCTAAACCATGTTTGTCTTCAGCATTCCTTTGGCAAGCAATCATTTTGTCAAGCTTTGCAGTACTTACCCTAAATTTTTCTTCAAAACTTCTAGCCTTTTCTAGATCTGTTTTCAAACTTATAATTTATTTTTCAAGTTTTGCACAATCTTTTGATATATTTTTCAAAATCAAGTTTAGATCATCTTCTACTTTTGTTCTTTATGTAACTTCTGCTTCCAAATCATTTAGGGCTTCATTTGCTGATAGCAATTGGTCACTGACTTCTTTGTATCTATCTTTGAATTTTTTGACTTGCTCCTTCAGCTTTAAGATGCATTCATCATCTTGCTTCAGATTTTCCTTCAGATCTCTGACCTTTACTTCAGAATTTTCAAGATCCATAAGAGCTGCTTCTAATTGGTTGTACCTTTCATAATGTCCATACCTTCTTGCTGCCATGATCACACTATCCCAGATCTTCCTCAAGCTGTTAAGCTTCTTTCAAGGAACCTTGCTCTGATACCAATTGTTGATGGTCAGAAACACTAAGAGGGGGGGTGAATCAGTGTTCTATAAATCTTTTCTTGAACTTTTACTTTTAACCATTTCAAAAGAATAATCAAACAGAAGCAAAATATACAATTGAACAACATCCACAAAAGCATGACACATAACACCAAGATTTTACATGGAAAACCCAAAAAGGGAAAAACCACGGAGAGGATTAGCTCTCAAATATATATTGCAATCTTTACAAAAATGATGTTCAGGCTTGGTCACTCCATGGGCCTAGAACATGCTGGCTCACAGCCATGATGTACAACTAAGTTTAGTAGGCTCACTACCTCAACCCTAAACCTAGCAAGATTACAATAAGGGTTGTTAAACCCTACTAGAGGCTCACTACTGGCTTACTGCCTTGATGACAAAAACATGCTTCTAATCAGATCACACATGATAACTGAATATTGCTTAAGCATCTGCCACTATGTCAGGGTGCAGTCATTTAACAACTGTATTCTAAATCCCAAGTCTTCATCATTGATGATCCTCTAACTCTGCTCCACTATTTGCATCTTTGCATCACACACACAACCGCAGATCATCACTCTTATATATATATTTGCATCATGATTTAATCCATAATCAGGTCAGCATCCAAGAAGTGAAATGTGTACATAGAAAGATGTACCTTGTCGCTCAATCCAATGCACTATGTGTCGCATGGACCCAAATATTCTCCCAAACATGTTCATATAGGTTGGCTCTAATCATTCAATTACTTACATAGATCCTCCAAACATTAACTCTTCTCCGCACAATGATTAATATACTTGTCGGCCTCTTCCTTAAGAGTATGCTTAACAAATTCATCTGCTGACTTGCAACTTTTACTGAGGATCTCAAAACACTTCCAAAACCATATCAGGGACTCTATACATTCCCAATCTTATCCTTAGAACTACAAGGCATGATATCATCTTGCAGAGAAATGTGGACCATCAGAACTCAGACTCTATCTCTGTCAAGCTCTATCAAATACTGTGCCAATACTTAACAACTTGTAGCTATCCTTCCAAAGAACTTTAGATCTCCTAAATCTAGAATAAGATACTTCATATAAGTGTTTACAACACCTCAAAACCACATAACAAAATACTTGTCTGCAAAGGAATGCGGAGCACTGTACTAGACCCTGTTCACTGTTCCTATTATACCTTCGCTTGCCTGGGCTTAGACATTTCTTCAAGATGACTTCCGAAGAGGATCATGACTAAATCTCTGAGGCATAACACTATCAAACACCAAATGATGTCATACCTAAACTGCATTACCAGATCATTATCTGCGGAGGCATACTAGCTGACTTTCTGTCTTCTACTCTGCATACTTTCCATACTTAGCCATTTTTTGTCAACCGGACCTGGAATCTAATATGTTCTTCTGGAGATATCTCTTCCTATCATGGTGATAGGATCTCTGAGCCTCGTTTCCATCAATGACAACATACAGATCCATACCGGAGCAGTGTCTCTTGCCAACAACATGTTGCCAAGGTATCCAGGAGACAAGATGATATTGATGGAGTTATGTAGGCAGATAATGATTGTGCATAACAAATAGGTAGAAGCTTATAGAGTTGGTTTTAAGTTTTCAATCAACATTGGTAGGTATTCAATATCTACTACTCCAAGAGCCAAAGCAATGGAAACTGAAATGTAGTGGGTGACGATGAAGAGGTATAAGAAGAGAAATGATTTTGATTACTAAGGCATGAAAGAGAAGCTCAAAGGGAACTTTTCTCATGTGCATAAAATTGAGGATATATGGGTTGAATGCAAAAATTATGAAGAGGTAAGGAAGCTTGACTTCGGTCGGCTTACCTTGGAGTAGATTAGGAACTTTAAGCTTGCTGATATCCCTGAGGACATGCTAGAAGAAAATGATATAGTGGGTGCTGCATGTGTGGGAAATAAGGTTGCTGACACTCCTCTTCTACCAATTCAGTGGTCACAGAAGGAGATGACTTCAATAAGAGAAATATTTCAACCTATTCTTGCAAACACCAATGTTTGGCTGGAGAAGAAATGAATAAAGTTGAAATTCTTTAAAACAAGGTTAGAAGAGGAGCATACCGAGGGACCTTCTGGTAAAAGGGAAGAATTGAGAACAAAGAATAAAGAAGATACTCCTAGTTCCAGAAAGAAGCCAAAGTTTGTCTTCAAGACAAAAGGAAATAAAGGCAAAAGGAAAGGAAAAGAAGGAACATCTACTCAGGTAGATGTTAAAGAAGAAGAAGTTGTAGCTGAAGAGTCACAAAAACCTCCTGTCACTTCCCAATTGGAGTCAACACAGGTAGAACTTCCTTTTTCTTCTCCTATAATTTTTTGAGTGCAAACCCCTACTCCTCCTATTACTTTAAGTACACAACAACCTTTTCCTATTGTTTCTACTATTTCTGCTACACCTACTATGTCAGTGCATTCTGTTCATTCATCCCTGTCGACACCTACCAATGAAACATTGTTTGAGAGCCCTCATGGCAACATTGAGAATGTGTTTGGTTCACTTTCCTCTTTGCCCATTTTATCTAATGTATCCTCTCCTACACTTGACACATTCACACAATTAGACTTTGATAAGTTCATGTCTGCTTCTCATCCAAAGTGTCAAGTGTAGAGATTCCTATTGTGGTGTTAAACTCAAACCCTACCAATTGTAACCACCATTGTTGTTTCATCTGATATTCCATTCATCTCACATGACATAGGTCCTACCCCATCATCACAAACCTTGGTGATAGAAGAAAGAGGTGATTCCTTCATCCTTCCCCTTGGCTAGTATCACAAATGTCAAAGAGAAAGAAAGAGGTTGTCTCCCCAGATGATTTTGACTTTGGTCAACTTGTTCCAGTAAAGCCTAAGGTAGATAAAAAGGCCAAAACACTTTCAAAGGTAAAAGTTGATCCACCAGGTCATAAATATGTTGAAGTAGTAGTGTCACCACTAGATATTATCTCAAGGATTGAGTATATTATCTCAAGGATTGAGCTTGGAAAACAGACACATGAAAGTGCTAAGGAGGACCTACAAGCCACATTGGCTACTTTTCTCAAGAGATATGATAGAGATAAGATTCTCAAAGATAAACTTAAGCTCAAAGTGGAATAGCTTACTTCTGTGTTGTTTGAATAACTCAATCTTTTGAACCAGTGGAAGTTGTTACAATATGTGTTGATGATGATGCAATTCAGAAGGCTGAAAGGATCAGATCACAAGGCCAAGTTGTGAGTTCATGAATAGAAAGACTAATTGAACAAGGAACTCAAATCATAAAGTCTTCTATTAGATTGTTTAACAACATGAATGAATTCAAGTCATAGTTGAATCAAACACTTGACATGCAGTTATCACAAAACTTCTAGCTAGTGGAAAAGGACCTTGAGACTTCCAAGTAATTCTAGACAAGTTGCAGACAATTTTGGACAAGTACAGAAAGGTACATGTCAACATAGAGGACTCCATCACACAAGTTCTAGCTATCTCCAGTTACACACTAGGGCCAAATGACACAAAAGTTTAGACAACTTTGAAAAGATACAAAGACTTTCTAGAGAAAGAGAAAGAAGAAAAAGAGCATATGTCTTCAGACACTTAGTTTATTTCCAAGTTTTTCATTATGCAGTTTGTAATTTGTAAATGACATCTTACATGTCTTTTTTAATTATGCAATTACATGTAGGAGAAGTACAGAGTCCAAAATCAAATTGAACTTTGTCATTGAATAAGTCAATGTAGTTGTATATTTCCTATTTTTTCTCATATCTTCCCTCTATAAATAAGAGAGGGCTCTTTGTAAATAATTATCTATTAGATATTGAATTGAAACACTACTAAATTGAGGAGCCTATTGAGACTTTGTGTTCAAAAGTATAAATCTTATTCAATCAATATAAGTGAAGCAAGTTGGCATTCAATCTTTGTCTTGAATCAAGCTTATGGTGCATTGGAATTATTCTTAAGTCTTTTCTATTGTATTCTCTCATGTATGTGATTGAATTGTGGCATGGAATTAAATATTTTAGAAGGTGCTCTGAATCTGATTTTGTAGTCTTTGAGCTACAATATCATCTTTGGAATCGTGGTTTATGTTCGTGATCAAAGGTGAGTTGAAGACTTTGGTCTGCAAGTATCTATTGTGATTGTTTGATCTAATTGTGGCATACGGTGAAGACTTTGGGATGCATTATATTCCATACTCTTTCATTTCCAATTGGCATAAGAAGCAACAAAAGACTTTGTGCTTTTGTGGGTTTCTTGGTGTTAACACTTGCCGGTATCATTTCAGTTATTCTTTTGTTTAACTTAATTGGATATTAGTCATTATTGCTCCAATTAGTAGTTTTTGGTTCATAACATGTTGTAAGCATCATGAGATTGTTATTGTAAGTTTGTGAGAGAACATCTATTCTAAAATAAGAGAATTAGATGATATGGAAACACCCCATGGATAGTTTTAGTGTAAATAAGCTTAGTTAATTACTGGTTGATTATAGTTAGCCTCCCCTTTATGAGAGAGATTTATCTCATCATACTGTGGTTGATATAACCATTTTGTCATCAGTTAGTTGATAACAAATTATTCACCCAACAGATACTTAGAACATTCACACAGAAAACACATCAACTAGTTCTAAGGGATAGAAAATAATAACAAAAAGGGACAAACAACAAAATGTACTGAGAGATCTCCTCTATTGGGGAAGCACGCCCTAATTTCCCAGCAAGAAGGATCCTCTTGATGTAAGTCAACTTCAACAGAAATTCCTCTCTATTTTCATTCAATCTCAACCCATATGGGCATAGCTACATGATGAAAGTGGGAAAATTACCTCTGAAAAAATAGTAATTCTAACTTTTTGAAAACTGAGACTAACTCTGGGAATCTACTAGGCTTCGACTTATACAATCGAGCCTTTATTTTAGGAAATAACTACACTAGTCTTAGATACAACAAAACTTGGACTTAACCAGTCGCTTATTTAATTCTTTGGAAGTTCCTTTTATTTTGAAACTTCAGATCATATTCTGAATCAAGCACAATTGATGGTAGTCAGACATGTCTTGGATGGTGCAGGCATGAACTAGGGAGTCACTTTTAGTTATCATAAACCAAAATGACTTTGAATCAAAGTTTGAGATTTGTTAAGGATTTATACAGTTTGAATTGTTCGTGAGTCTTCAACATTGGACTTCAAAGTGAACCTTGGTTTTGTCTGAATAATCATCAACTCAAAGGGGAGGACGATTCTCTTGTAATGCTATAAGAATCTGAAGCCATTTGGAATTTGGATTCTTTACGAGGAAGGTGACTCCAGAGAGGTCTGGAGGCTTCTAGAAAGCTCCTTGTTGTATTCCTCATGCAATCAACATAGAACTTGGACAAGAACTCAATATAACATGAATTTGAAAGCAGAATTCATAGTAATTTATCAAAATATTTTGTCAAAATAAATAAGGACTAAGCATGTATATCCATTCATTCAAAAGATAATTTTAAGCATAATAATGTTATATATTTATGCCATAGCACAGTATTAGAGTTTTTGGAAAGATATATGTAGAAATTAACATAGCCATAGATTTGCCTCATCATCCCCTCATGGCAAAAGGTGAACAAAATCTACATATATTACATTCTTCTCCTCTGGGATGTGGCTGCAATCAAAGTCTTCTATTTTGTAATTGAAAATCTACCACCCTTTTGTTGCACAACCATCATTCTCTACAACCCTGGCATACCACTTTTCTACTTTTTGTTACCTCATTGGTCCTTGAGCACTGAGAAGTAGGGCAGGCATCAGCAAGAGTGGTGGCTAGAATCTTGTCCCAACCTAATTTTGCTTCTTTTCTTGAATTAGGGCTACCAATTTTTTTTCCCGTACAAACATCCACCTGAGATTTAGTGGGGAGATTAACTCCCGTCACTTGAAGTAGTCAGGCAAATCCTCATATCAAAAAATACAGCTCTAAATAGCTACATTGGGGAGAAAGTTGGCAACTTCTTTAAAAATATGCAATATAAGAGTTCAAATTCTCTACATAGTAGTCCTTATTACCCTACCTGTAAACTTGGCCCTTGAAGGCCTTGGTATACCATGTAGTTTTTGGGCATTCATGCCAGATTAGCAAACCAATATTTTAGTTGTTGTATTGTATTCTTCCATTCATTCTTCCCACTCCTTGTTGTTTCTTAAGAGAGATAGATAGCTCCAAAGCTAGAGCTCCCCCACATATAAGTTCAACATGGAGGTATTAACATGACCCATAATATGCCCATGTTTGAAGAACTCACACATAAGGTTTTGTTGTTCTTTAGGATTTTACAAATAGGTCTCCATGAATTATTTATCATTGTCAAAATCAAAAGGTAGATTACAACTAATACGTATTAACTTCCACCATAGAAATTTCTCTCTTAAAAATAAAGCATACACACCTGAAGGTTGTTGTTGTGCTAAAAAGGTTTCCCTTGTTTCATAGGCAAGGGCAATTCTTTGCTCTGCTGGTATCTTCTATGTATAGAGAGTCTCTAGATCTCTCTAGAGTTGTGCATCCTCCCTCCTAAGATGTGCATTGTCCGTAGATATTTGCATGTTAATCTCATAAATCCGCAATGCAGCTAGTGTAGGGGTAGGTTGTGTTGGCCGATGTGCAAGAGTGGAAATCTAAGTATCTTTTTGTGCAGTCTTGGCTTTCTTCTGCTCCAAATATTTTTGTGATTCAGAGATTGTTTTGTCTCTTCATTCTTTTTCTTGAGTAGCATTTTGCATATTCTACTCCTATTATGCATCCTTAATCTCAATTGCTAAGTTAGGACTTCCAACTATTTCTGGCATTCCCTTAAATCATGCTCGGCCTTTGAAAGGGCTAGAGCATGTAGGGTTTGTTCTTCTTCCTCACCCTCAGTAGCAATATCAACTTGAGGTTCTATTCCTTTTCTTTGAAGAGGTTCAGAGGTTTCTTCATTTCTTTGTGCTTCGGGGGTGGAGAGGCTCCCAAAACTTGTTTCTACCTCCTGCTCCACCTCTTCCCTCTCTTCCTCATTTGATGAAATAAAAAATGTTCTTGTGTGGTACGTTAATGCAGGGGTGGAGGAAACAGTTTCTTCAACTATCTCTTTTTGGGTCAATTTCTCCACAACCCTCCAGAGCTGTCTGAACTGGTGCGCCTCTAGCTCCACAAAGACTGAAACATCAGAAGTTTGGTGTTTCTTGACCTCTTCTTTTTCCTTGGCTCAAATTCAAGGAAATCTACCCATATTATTTGCATGTCCTCTTGCTAGATGAAGTGTTGCTTAATGATTAAATAAATCAACCCTTGATGGTTGATTTACCCCATTGTATGCAAACAATTAGTGAGATTTACTAAGCAATTGGGCCTATTTGTCCCATGTCATAGGTCAATTAGCATGTGCATGCCCAGGCCAAAAACAACACCATATTGTCTGTCACAGGTAAACAAATTCATGACCCACAGGACCACAGTCTTCCATGGGTCCGAAAGACTGGTCCTCTCAATTCCTTTAGTTGCCCCTTTGCTAACAATGTATCTTGGTAAGAGCTCCGGAGCAACATGGAAGCTCTAGATTAAATCCTCATAAGAAGGCTTAGTTTTAAATAAATTTGCTCCTACTTCTGGAATGTCTGAGATTTAGCTAATGATAGTAGGTCTCACGGGAATCCATACCCCCTTTACCATGGAAAAAGTCTGATGAAAGTTGGTGATGAATTCCTCCAACAATTCTGCTTCATAACCCTCAAACTTCTAGAGAAACCTTAGCCAGCCTGCCTGTTGAAAGATATCTGCACTGACTTGATCCAGGACCACATTCTCTGGCTTGACTTTCTGCTTGTTTCCTATTACTAGAGTGCTTTCTCACTGGTTTGATTTTGACTGATGCTAAATAGGATAGGGGGAAGAAATGGTTGTGACTATGATAAAGGAGAAATGAAATTGGCAAGTTCCCAACCTATTTTTTCCTTAATTGATGATGACCTCAACACATTGAGTGTGGATAGACCTGCACTTATTCTCACCATCATTTCAGGAGTAATAACATACATGGTGGAACTATCCACCCTATACCTTGAACCTCTTAATCTCAA
The DNA here is from genome assembly GCA_027924645.1 of Cunninghamia lanceolata. Lineage (NCBI taxonomy): Eukaryota > Viridiplantae > Streptophyta > Pinopsida > Cupressales > Cupressaceae > Cunninghamia > Cunninghamia lanceolata. The sequence goes on from BSBN01001254.1 coordinate 3,606,199, forward strand.
GTTGTTGTGTGTAAGAGGTCGTGTTGAGCCACCACCTTAAATGTTGATTCCATTCAAATCGAGAGCTGATGACAAAACTCATTCACTCCAACATTCATGTAATTAATGACCATTTATAATCACATATTCTAATCATGATTACACTTTTAACACTCATTAATTTCTATTTATGGCATACTTTTGAAAATCCCATCATCATGATTAGATGGTACATGCACTTGCCAACTATTCTTGGGAGCCCCTTTCTGCCACATGTCTTCTTCTCAAATGATTGCATTGGTTTAGTGGTTGTATAAATTTGTGCACGTGTGGAGGGGAAGTACATGTTGGGCATGCAAGGGGATACATGGCATATATAAATACAATTAAAATGATTATAATTATTTTAAGAAAGAAAATATATTGTATGTAAAGTACTTACTTCCCGAGACAACATCGTTTCAAATTTACCAAACTCTCTTTGCAAAAGTGATTTGGCTCTCAGCTATACTATGGTAGCAACATCCGTATTCATAAGGATCTATCTGGAGTTGTTTGTATCCATCTGGAGCTGTTTGGATCTTTACACTTTTATGATTCAAAACCTATAGAAACTACAAAAAGGAGTTTTATTTTTTATGGAGAGGAAATTTCTAAGACTGCCATTTCTAGTTTTCAATCTTTCCTCTAAGCAAGCTTGCCAGTTCTGGTTTTCAACCTTGCTTGGTTTTTTTTTATAGAAAAGGTTGTCATTTCTAGTTTTCAACCTTCTTGTTTTATTTGGCTTGCAACCTTCTTTTGGGAGATTAAAGCATAAACTCCATGGAAGAGAGGTCCTCCATGGTGAAATGCTCTATTTGAGACTGTAATTCTATGGAGAATTCTTCTTTAGATACCGGCTTGTGATATAGCTTCAATCTGTGTTCGTTTAGTAGAAGAATTCATCGGTCCCCATCAATAGATGATAGTTGGACAACACCATTGTTGAAAGTCTCCTTTATCTCATATGGTCCCAACCACTGAGTGTGCAATTTCATTTTGAGATCTTGATATTTTGAATCATAGAGTAAAGCCCAATCTCCTTTCTTGAATTACTTAGTGATGATGTGTTTATCATGCCATTCTTTCTTTGTTGCTGAATCAACTCTATATGATGTAGTGACTGCATTCTCATTTCCTCCATTCTATTTAATTGCATGATCTTGTGTTGTTGGGCTTCTGTTAAGTCAATACCAACTTCGAGTGTTCTTCTCAAGGTTTCCACTTCATATTCAATAGGGAGCACTAGTTACTTCCCATAAACTAATTCATAGGGAATGAAGTTAGTAGTGGTTCTCCATGTGGTATTGTAGGCCCAAATAGCTTCTGTCATTCTTGCTACCCAATTTGTCTTTTTTTCTAAAATTGTTTTTGTAAGGATATTCTCCAATTCCTGGTTTGTCACTTCTACCTGACCATTACTCTAAGAATGATATGGGGAAGATTTCTAGTGACTGATTTGATACCTATCCAAAAGTGCTTTGATCATGGCAGATGTGAACTGTGGACCTTGATCAGAAACAAGGACCTGTGGGGCTCTAAACCTTTGTAAAATGTGCTTGTATAGAAAATCTGCTACTCTTTCTTCTTTTGCAGTTGGTAGAGCTTTGACTTCAACCCATTTGGTGGCATAATTGGTACAGACCAGGATGTAATGATTGTTTCTGGAAGGTTGGTCAATATGTCCCACAAAATCAATTCCCTATTTCTCAAATGGTTCCAAGACCACTTGAGGATAAAGAGGCATTTTTGCAATTAGTGTAGGTCATCCCATTCACTGGCATTGATCACATTGTTTGACATACTGTTGAATGTCCTTGGTCATTATTGGCAAGAAATATCCCACTCCTAGGATCGTGTGCCCAGTTCGAAAGGCTGAAAAGTGCCCTCTCGAGGCTTCATCATGATAGGCTCGAATGATATCAGAGACTTCTGTTTCCTGCACACATCTTCTCAACACATGATCAGGGAATTTTTTAAATAGAATCCCATTTACCCATTTATACCTAGAACTATCTCTAATTAGTTGCCTTATCTCCTTCTAGTTGAAATCGAGTGGACATCTGCCCATAGCCAGGTAATTGGCCCTTATCAAAAACACCTTGATTTGAACAACAAAATTTTAAAATCCAGAATTCAAATTCAAATCCTTCAACAACATTTTCACTAGTTGTTGTAAGCCAATTAAAGAGCTCATTATTCTAAATTACACAATAGGGTGGTGTACTTAAGCACTAACCTCAATTGAAAAAGAATAATCTATCTAGGAATCTAGGAGTTATTGAATAATGTATTAAGCATGTCTAGAAATCAATTACAAGAGGATGGAAAGGATTACATCAACATCATGTCATTATCCTAAGAGCATACTACATGCTTGCCTGTTGTTCTCAATCTTAGTTCATCATCATTAAATGGGTCCACCTAAGGGTTTAACTAAGGAGAAAATGACCCTTGCAATTTAATAAATTCCCCAAAGGTGTTTATAAATGTTTCATATTCCTTATTAGATATAGAGCACATAAACAAAAGAGAACAAGTTTCAATCATCAATTTTTAGCTAAAACAAATCTACAAATCATATGTTTAGTTTTGCACAAAAGTTTAGAATTGTGTCTATGAAGATCTCTTCTACATTCATTAAAGTGAACCAAGACAATGCACAATCAAATCTTTAGATCAATAACAATCATTTGATGGGTGCTTATTTTCTAACATCATATCAAATGGACTTATGATATTTGTATAATGATATCTTCATCGAAATTAGAGCTATGTACACGTATATTTAATCTATAGTTTAATTTTCACATTAACTTTAATAGCTAATATTAATCTTAGCTCTCATATATCTAGGTCAATTTGGTTTATCAATCATGATTTAATTGATTTAGTGTAGATTATTTTATACAAGTGGTAACATTTTTCCTTAAAATTTTGGTAAAACTAATATTCTTACATGATGTAGCATTTTGAATTTAGGATTTATCCTTCATTCCAATTAGGGTTTTCAGATCTAATGTTCTAGTTACATCATTTTATATCAAATTTACTTATGGTTTGGATTCACTTAGTAGTTTATCATTTCTATATGCCTTTATTAGCATTTAGACTTGTATTGCTTAATAAGTCCCACCCACGGATTATCCATCATCACGGATCCCTAAAGGGAATTCCTTTGGTTCATTTACATGCATGTCCTACTGATTATGATGTGTTCACATCTTTTGCGGCTTTTGATCCTTCAATCCTCGATAGTCTCATGACTTATATGTTTTGTATGAGGATATATTTTCTATGTGTGTTGTGTTATCATGTGTATAATTTGCCCTCCTTCGTTGAGTTGGTTAGGTATTATTTTATTTTAGATATGCTTATTTCACTTATTAATGAACTTCATATTGATTTTACTTCTCCTATGGATTGTGATAGTGATGACCATACACCTAGTGAGACTGTTAGAAATTAGGATCTTAGGATACTAATTTCATTACAAATAAAATGTAAAAAAAAGAAGAGAATTCTACAAGCATAGATGTAACACATTGCACGACATATACAAGGGGAAAACTCTTTCAGGTAAAAAAAACCCATAAAACATCATTTTATTGTAAAACACTTACAATAAATAGTCTATTAAAAAATAGATTGAACCTGGTGACACTCCTCTACTTAGTTCCACACAGCCAATAATACCTCTTGTGCATAGTGATAGAATTTCACTATAAATCTTCAAATTCCCTTACCTCTCAAATGAGAGAGAACTAATGAGGGTCGTTCCTCATCATTTAATTATAAATGTCAATCTAGAGTGGTGTCCATGGTGATATGCAAAAGGGAGAAGAAATAATTTGTATGAAAGTCTTTTTCTACAAACAAGATTGAAAGCAAATACATGAAACAAATTAAACTTTGTTGCAATCAAATTTAATCTAAGAAGCTTGTAAATGGAAATGATGAAATCAAATCTATCCTAAGAAGCTTGTAAAGGGAAATTTTGAAAATGTAAATAAAAACAAGGAATGGAAAGACTGCAAGAAAATAAACTAAGAAATGAAACTACAAACAACTATTGCTGCTAAAATACTGAACTATATTATTTTATAATACTCTCCCCATCTATAATTCTTGTTTACAATGTATTTGTAGAATTCTTATTCTTAATCAATCCTCAAGGAATTTAGATCTAAGATTCTATTCTTGAGGAGACAAACTATATCTTCTTCCTCTAATCTCACAACCTTCTATCATGCCACTTTTATTTCAGTCACTTTATATCTCAAATGGCTCACTTATTTTGATGAATTGTCTCAAATTATTTCTGAAGTTTATTCCCCTCATTCAAGTAGTTGTCTAGATCATTTTGAAATTTTAAATTTCACTAAGAAATGAGGGAGATATCACCATTTCATTGAGATTGCATTTTTAGCTACCTCTTTTCATGCTTCTTTCTAGGAAGTTTTTTGGCGCTCCAACTTGGCAGAATTTATTCTTCAGTATATTAATTGTTGATTACAAGATAAAACATGCAATATCATTAAGACATGCAATGCCACTAATTATGCAAAAAACATGCTTTTATTTAGCTAAAAGATGAGATGATTTATGGTCTCATCATCTCCCCTACACTTAAGATGTTGCAGGTCCTCCTACAACTCATAGTGAGTTCTAGAGCCAATATCTTCACTTTTATTGAAGATGTTCTAAGAGGTACATTGAAGATTCTCTTATAGACATTCTGAGTTACTCCAGAGTTGTCTAGAGCTAGCTGTATGGTCAGTTGAGTTACTTTAGCACTCTCTAGAGCTAGTTGTATGGTTAGCTCTAGAGAGATCCAAAGTGCTCTAATGATAGAACTAGAGCCCATGGGCAGCTTCAGAGAGATCCAGAATGTTCTAATGCTGGAACTAGAGCCCAATTTTATAATAACCAATCATCCTTGATGCCTTCAAATGCTAGAATATCTGTAAGAGTTTTTTGGGAGTAGCAATTTGTATAGAAAAGTGCATGTTTAGCTTTTGAAGAAGAAATAGCATGTGTAGAGCACTTATTTGCAAAAAATAAACCTACCCTATCCTACTCTACTTAGTGATGTAGAGATAGGTTACACAAAACCATTAACTAGTTGTGAAAAATAACTTCCTTTTCTCTAAATATGGATCCATGCATTCAAATTTTTGAAAGAAAAAGAAAACCATGAGAAGAAGATGATTGAAGATTTGAACTCTGATGCTTCACCTTCCTTTGAAATGGCAGCGTTCTCCATAATTTCTAATTCTAGTAGATACATGAGATGATTGGAAAGATCTTGCAACCCTTCCTCACATTTTGGTACATGCATGACTAGAGGAAACTCTTTTTTCTTCAAATATCTATCAGGAAACCCTCCTTGGACTTTGAAGGTGTCCAAATAATAGTCTATCATACAATCTCCTCTAGTGGAGACAAAGTTTCCTCATTGTATTCATCACCTATTGCAAGTAATAGGCCATCAATGTCTCCTTCTTCAATGAGCTTTTCCTTGCTGGAACTTGAAGTCATGGTCCTCCAGTTGAGGAGGTTGCACAAGAGTTGTTACCTTCTTTGCATGTAAGAACATCTTCTTTTGGATCTATTATTTTGGACCCGAGTTTCAAAATTATAAGCCTAAAAGACTTACCAAAATAATTTTTCTTTTGACATGTTGTCACTAGATCAACAACTCCCTAATGACACCTATCCCCGACAATAACACTAAAAATGACAAGGGTTGTTGCAATCCTCATCATTTAATTATAAATGTCAATCCAGGGTGGTGTCCATGGCAATATGCAAAAGGGACAAGAAATAATTTGCATTAATGTTTTTTTCTACAAACATGATTAAAAGCAAATGCATGAAACAAATTAAACTCTATTGCAATCAAATTTAATCTAAGAAGCTTATAAATGGAAATTTTAAAATCAAATCTATCCTAAGAAGCTTTAAGGGGAAATTCTAGAAATATAAATAAAAACAAGAACTGGAAAGACTACTAGAAAATAAACTAAGAAATAAAACTACAAACAACTATTGTTGCTAAAATACTAAAATATATTATTTTATAAAACTCATTCCATATTGAATTCTTGTTTACAATGCATTTATATAATTCTTATTCTTAATCAATATACCAAGAATGTGTATCTAATATCCTATTCTTGGGGAGACAAACTATATCTTCTTCCTCCAATCTTGTTGCCTTCTATCACACCACTTTTATTTTAGTTACTTTTCATCTAAAAGATATCACTTATTTTGATGAACTATTTCAAATTATTTATGGGTTTTATTCTCCTCGTTCTCATCTTTCCAAATCATTTTGAAATTTAAAATTTCATTGAGAAATGAGGGAGTTATCACCACTTTACTGAGACTACATTTTAACTTCCTCTTTTCATGCATCTTTCTAAGAAGTTTTCTGGCGCTCCAACTTGACATAATTTATTTTTTAGTATACTAATTGTTGATTACAAGGTGAAACATGAAATATCATTAAGGCATTAAATGACACTAATTATGCAAAAGGCATGCTTTTATTTAGCTAAAAGATGAGACAGTTTATGGTCTCATCAAGAACCTCGTTAATTATAGGAGAAATGGTGGAAAAATACTTGAAGGGGTATTAGTCACACCTATTCAAAGCAATCATTTGTAAATAATTAATAATCTAATAGTTATTAGATAAATAATTATTAAATGGTATATATTTTATAAAGCATATAATAAACATAAGGTTTTATAACCTTATATTAGAATACTATATAGATGTTATAAGGGTATGACCCCTAATAACATTATGTTCTAACACTCCCCCTTAATGTTAATTAGAGGCATCACATGTCAATTTATATAAAATAAAAAATGAAGTATCATTAACGTAGGTCTTATTTAAAAAAGATGCTCAAACAAGGTCTTATAATGTTTTTATTGGAGCCCAGAACTCCTCAAACAACCTCCCCCAAGTTCATTACATAGTGCCCATAGGTCTTATATAATACAATGTTTTTACAAGTGGAAGGTTTATAGAGAGAACTTTCAATATGCCTATAAGGCTTACATATAATGCCTAGAGATCTTATGTTATGCCTGTCAGGTCTTACATCCAAGGATTTAGCCATATATATAATGCCTAGAGGTCTTATTTTATGCCTTTTAGGACTTACATCTAGATGGATTATATATAATGCCTAGAGATCTTATTTTATGCCTTTTAGGTCTTACATCTTGAGGTTCCATTGCCATGCACACTCCCCCTCAATGGAAACTCCTTACAGCCAAGCATTGATTTGTATTTGGAGAATTTGGAATTGCACAGAGGTTTGGTGCTATACTGCATATATGGTTTCTTTTGTGATTACTAGGAGCCTAGCCCAGTTCTTCTTAATTATAGTATATCTATCATCTGATAATTAGTCTAGTAGAACTAGAGAATAATATTAGGATGGAAATAATTTTCTTCAAATGAAGTGTCCATGATCTTCAAATGTGTTTTATTTCTAGAAATAGGATTCTTCAATAAGAGTAAACAAGTTTGGTTTTCATATAATAAAGTGAGACTTGTAATAGTACCTAGATGAAACTCTTCCAATAATCTCCTAAGCCACATTGATTATTTTGTAGCTACTTTTGTAGTTAGCCTTTGATTAGAGGGATATAGAAGATAGTTGTTTAGATATTAAGTTCCATCCATGTGATAGCACCTGCACCATATTTTGAAGATATAGTTTGAGGTATATGCCTATCAATAGGATCACCAAACTAATCAGTAACATAATAGTAAATAAATTTTATTTTTGATGCAAGAATAATAATAAGAAGCAAGTTAACATATAATATACTATGACAATACTTTAAAAAATGATTTGGTGATCTTATCAAGAAGATCATATGTGATTTTTATAAGCATAAGTATGTATAATTCATCATGTTTTTGTAGGAAAAAAAATAGCCATCCTATTAACATTTAGTAATGATCCAAAAAAATTAAAGAAATGGGTGAACTATCCTTTCCAAGCTTGGTCCCCAGACAATTTGTTAGGACGGAAGCCACCCATTACAAGTAGGTGTTTTTATACCCAAGAAATTTATAATTTTTAGAGAAAATACTAACATCCTTAGATAGTTGTGAAAAACACTTATGTATTGTATCCAAATGCCATCCTCTTGGATGTCTTTACCCATTTGGACATACCTTTTTAGCTTGTAGTATTGCCCCTTAATGGCCATCTCTTCTCCATGACATATAGAATAAAATTGCTTCTTGATTATAACAATATTCAAATAACTAATATCAAATGTTATCAATCCTCTAGCCATGCAAACTTATCCAAGGTTTAAATATCAAATTATTTCATCTACAAGATAATGATATGAAATTGGATACTTTACATATGACAATATCTTATAAGCATGACAATGCAAATTATATGACATCTCTTATTTGTAGAGGTGATGATTCTCTTTAACATCAAAAAATCCTCTGTGGTTATAATCAAAATAATAATAAATTATATTTTTAGGTGTTGCTTGGATCTTTTAAAAATTGTCAACATTATCAAGGATTTATCAACTATTGTTGTCTATAGTAGTATATATCTCTAAAGTTAGTTTCAATATATACAAATGTTTAAACATAGATTGATGAGGTAAATTTATGCCTATGTTAATTTCTACATATATCTTTCTAAAAACTCTGATATTGTGCTATGGCATAAATATATAACATTATTATGATTATAATTATCTTTTGAATGAATGGATATACATGCTTAGTCCTAATTTCTTTAGATAAAATCTTTTGACAAATTACTATGAATTCTTCTTTCAAATTCATGTTATATTGAGTTCTTGTCTAAGTTGTATGTTGATTGCATAAAAAATATAGGGAACCTTCCAGAAGTCTTTGGACCTCTCTAGATCCACCTTCCTCATAAAGAACCCAAATTCCAGATGGCTTCAGATTCTTACAGCATTGCAAGAGAATAGTCCTCCCCTTTGAGTCGATGATTATTGAGGCAAAACCAAGGTTCACTTTGAAGTCCAATGTTGAAGACTCACAAACAATTATAGTTGTCTATTCTAGTGATATAACTCCTTGACAAATTTAAAGTTATTTTGGTTTACAATAACTAAAAGTGACTCCCAAGTTCACGCTCATGCTATCCAAACCCTGTTTAACTACCATCAATCATGCTTGATTTGGAATCTGATATGAAGTTTCAAAATCAAAGGAACTTTCAAAGAATTGAATAAGTGACTGATTGAGTCCAAGTTTTGTTGTAGCTAAGATTAGTGTAGTTATTTCATAAAATAAAGGCTTGATTGTATAAGTAGGAGCCTAGTAGATTCTTAGAGTTAGTCTTAGTTTTAAAAAGTTAGAACTACTATTTTTTTAGAGGTAATTTTCTTGTTTTCATCATGTAGCTATGCCCATCTAGGTTGAGATTCAATGAAAATAGAGAGGAATTTCTATTGAAGTTGACTTAGCTCAAGAGGATCCTTCCTGCTGGGAAAGTAGGGCCCGCTTCCCCAATGGAGGAGATCTCTTAGTACATTTTGTTGTTTATCCCTTTTTGTTATTATTTTCTATCCCTTAGAACTAGTTGATGTGTTTTCTGTGTGAATGTTCTAAGTGTCTAACACCTACAAGTTGTTCTTTAGTTCAAAAAATACCAAAAAGAAGTTTTGTCATTTACATATCTTTCCTTGTGAAACAATATTGGTTTGTTCTATTGAATTGGTATTGTGGAAACAAAGGTTAAATAGGTGATTTCTAGTTATTTACTTCAGCACTTAATTTATGTTGAGTGATAAGATAGTTTCTTTCTAGTAAATAGAATAATTTGAATTTCAGCATGTGTGTTTCTTTCCAACAAATAGATTAATTTGAATTTCAACATGTGTGTTTCTTTCCAGCAAATAGATTAATTTGAATTTCAGCATGTTTGTTTCCTTCAAGCAAGTAGATTAGTTTGAGTTTCAACATGTGTGTTTCTTTCCGCAGTTAGAATAGTTTGACTTCCAGTAATTTTCCTTTCAATCCACCGAGATTTGGATCCATACTCTAACCCCCATGCAAGTGAACCTTACCATAGATTGCTCTAGACACCTCTGGATTGATAAAAGTAAATGATGATGAATTGAAAGAACTATGACAACCTCATCATTTTTGGTGTCGTTGCTAGGGAACAATCTACAAACCTTTGTAGGTTAAGGTGTTGGTGAGGTTTTTAACCAAGTGCAATCTAGATCCACCAGTTTATGAGTAGGCCTAGGGATGCCTTAGGTCAATTCATAAAGAAAACTTCAGTTAGTACACCACTAAAGTCCAACTTGGAAGAACCTTTGAATCATTTAGTTGATCAAGGTGTTAGAACACAATGATATATTGAAAGGGGGGGTGAATCAGTATAACCAAAACTATTTTCCAAATTAACTTTATCAACCAAATCTTTTTACAACCTTAAACAAATGATGACTCAAATTAAACAAATCAAAGAACAACACATGAGCACAAATTCACAACACCAAATTTATGTGGAAAGCCCTAGAAGGGAAAAAACATAGTAAGAAAGTTGTTTGGATCTACTATTCAAATCTAGCCTCACAAATAAAAACAAGATTACAATATTATTTATGGGCTACAACCCAAAGGAAGTTGCAACCCCTGAAATACAATACTAAAACACTTACAAAATGAGGGTACAACCTCTAAACATCACCTTTAATTGATCTCACTGATTAGACACCTACGCAACAACCACACACTTCACTTTGACTCAAATCTTCACAAGTTCCTCTACACCACAAACACTACTCCCTTCATCACATCTTCACATACACACTCACTCACTTTCACACTCACTCACATAACCTCGCACCCTCACACACACTCTTGCCTTTCACATCAAACAAGATCTTTCATTTATACCTTCCACAAACTACAAAATCTTTCTCCCACATTGGCCAAGATGAAATGTGTATACATGAAACATGCAATGGCCATACCATGTCCGCATCCAAAAGATGTAGAAATCCAATGTGGTTCAAGACAAATGATAACATGGACCTATTCTTTCCTTAATACATTATTCCAAGATGATTCTCACTTCAAGACATCCGGCAGGATCATCAAAACACATGAAGTTGGCCAAGCAAACACTTATCATTCCACAAAATAGTTCTAGACCTAAAGCAGTATCAGAGGGACTAATTAACATCATGCAGATCATCACTTAGAAGCATAAGACTTACACAAATCTTCTCAAACAATCCTTCCTCTAAAATATATGTTTTCTTTCTGGTGCAAACAAACAAAAATTGATCCTGGCATCACTTACAAACATTGAACACATAGTCTTGAGATAGAGCATTGAGAAACCAACTTGTGGTGCACTTCAACACTTGAAACCTAAGATGAACAAACATATTGTAGATTAGGAAATCCAAATTGAAGGTAAAAACACAAACTAAATGCATAGAAAACAAGAAGTTATACCTTGATGTGAAGACCCAATCTCATCAAGGGGAAGGAGCTTGCACCCAAAAGTTCCTAAGATGTACCCTAGATAATGAGAACAAATGTGAAATGATCTATTCTGATGCAATTCATAAGCTAGCTCAATAGATATTTTGGCATGGTAACAATACTTAGAAATTGGATCCCAAAATGGGTTGGAGGATGTTGTATTTATAGATATTTTGGAGAGGTTTTAATCCAAGGGTTGAGATTGATTTGGGAGATCAATGGTGGAGGATGAAGATGATGTGGAGGGCCCAGATTTCATCTTGGAGGAATGGAGGGCTAGGAATAAATATGAATCTTATATTCATTTTTGGGAAAAGGGTGAATTAAATGAGTATGGGTGAGATGGAATATGTGTGAATTAAAAATTCACATGGGGAAGGGTAAAATGAATTAAAAATTCATTTGGGGATGAGTGGATATAAATGAGGCATGCCATGGGTAAGGAGTGTAAGAGATATTAAATGTGATGTTGGACCTATTTTAATAAAAAATTGACTTATGTGGATATATTCCAATTTTTTATTTGGAGGATGTGGAGAAGGGTGTTAAGCTGGATTTGACGATTTGAATGAGAGGTTTAAGATCAATTAAATAAGGTTTTATTTAATTAATCCTAAGGGTAGGATGAGGTAGGCTAGGGTAGGCAATTAAATAATAGATATTTAAGTACCTAGGGTAGGGATAGGTCAATTAATAGGCTGAATTAATTAGTTAAACATGATTTAGCTAATTAATTAGATTTAGTGAGGGAGAAATTGACCAAATAAATATTGCATATTTATTTAATCAATTGGCTAAAATTTGAACTATTGAATTTATAGAATTAATTCAATTGTTGGGGATAAAATGATAAAAAATTAGGTGATGAAGGGATAATTAATTAAATAAAAATTTAATTAATTGATTAGAAGGGAAATTGGTATGTTTAGGGATGTCGGTAGTCAGTTTGATGGTAAGGACATTTTTAGGTGTCTACATTTGCCCCTCTTTGACGTGGTGTTAGGACCTAGGAGGGAAATGGCGTCAGGTCAAAGAAAAATATGCCCCAGTTGCCAGGAAAGAATAAGATGGGTGAGTGATGCCCCCTTGAGAGGTCGGCGGAAAAAATAAAAAAAATTTAGGGCAACCTATGGAAAGGACGTGATGGGAGTGAATGTTGGATAGAGGATGGAAAAAGAAGATGACAGGAAGAAAAATGGAGGAAAAAGGTTGTGATCTGCACCCTGGAGGGGAAAAGGAGTGGGCAGAAGGATGACATGGCTTACTATATTAGGACTAGTGGGCCCGAAGGGTGCCACATTTGCACACATTGAACTCGTGAGAAGGAGGAGAAAAGGAGAGATGGCAGAGTGCAATCCCTAATTCCCGTGACACACACATTTCTGAGCGTTTCTGATCATATGGCTGGGCACCGAAGGTTGGACCCCAGGTAGGGCCTAACCCTAGCTTTGTGATTTTTTGATTGTGTCAAATTTTTTTGTGTTCAGGAATTGGGTTTTGGGATTGTGGCATTATCGCAAGATCGCACAGCATGAAAAATAAGTGAATTAGCGCAATCCTCTAGATTGGCACTATCCGCTAGGGTAGAATAGAGGCGGATTGTCGCCATGTGTTTAGTATTTTGGCGCTATCTTCTATAGTAGCACAATGTGTGAAAGAGTTAGGGTTTTGGCATTTTAGCACCAAATGGGTGTTAGAGTAGCGCTATGTTCTCGACTAGCACTATTTTAGGTAGTGGCGCTATATTTAGGTTTAGCGCAATGTAGAGGATCAACACCATATTTGATATGTGTGCTATTGGGAGAATTGGAGCTATTCTTTAGATTAGTGCCAAGTGGCAGGGTGGTGCCATTTGTGAAAATGGCACAAAGTGGCTTGCACAGTGGCGCTATTATCTGTAGTAGCACCATGAGGAAAAGTGGTAGTGCTATTGTTAAAAATGGCACAAAACATGGTTTGTTGTGGCGCTAAAGTATTTTTTGGCTTTCAACTTTAGAAGAAAGGGTTGATTCAAAAAAAGATAGCTAGATTTTTTACCAGAAAGTTGTGGATGCAGGAGATGAGGTCATTTATAGTGTCCTCACGAGAGCGACGCATGCCATCTGTGATGGCACTATTTGACCAGTTTGATGATGCCACCTGGGCCTAACTGGCTAGGTTGGGGCTCTTGATAGCTACGTCGATGCTAGTGCTACAAGCTCATAGAGCTCTGATTACCACGATTGTAGAGCAATATCAGCCAGAGACTTGTACTTTTTTGCTTCTGACTGGCGAGATTACTATCACTCTTGAGGATGTTTATCACATCCGCAAGCTACCTATTCATGGTCGTCAGGTGAGATACGACACGAGGAGGGGACGAAGGGCCTTGATCAGAGTGTTTGGCCGTGATCACATGGCTTTGTCAACAGATGAGTAGGAGATGAGTTATGAGGGGTCACTGGTGATGGGTGCAGACCACTTTGCTTTATTCCTATGTGTCTTGATTGGTGGTGTAGTGATGCCCGATAGGAGGGGCAGGGGATTTCTAGTTGGATGGGGAGAGATGATTAAGGGGATGGTTAGACATGAGACTGTGTATGCCTGGGGACCGGCGATGCTGGTGCAGCTCTATCATGAGATGCATACAGTTGTCTATCATTATGATTCAGCTTTATCAGCTGGGGTTACTTTCGTGCACGTGTGGATCTGGGAGCATATTGCGGTCACTCAGCCGAGATGTGGGTACTATCACCATCCGTTTGAGGCCTTTGTGTTCTTGTATCGGGATGCTAAGTACACATATACTGGACAAGTTCAATATTGGAGACGGGTGCTAGATGATGTCATTCGGGTGACCTGGCAACCTTACATCAGAGTGGAGCCATGGCCAGATGATGATGTGCACATGCCCTTCACTCTCCAACAGCGCTACCTGATAGGTCGAGGAGACCATATGATTGACATGTATCTATTATCGCAAGTTATGTGACAGTTTGGGTTGTGGCAGGATACTCCACAACAGATGGCAATTTTTGCATGAACCCGTTGGGATGTCCCTTATTGGCTTGTAGCCATACAGCCGTGGGTTGCTCTAGAGGATTTTATGGTTTTGTAGCCATTACAGTGGGATTGGCAGAGTGCAGTCATGGATGCAGGCACTACTCCTACATATGAGACATGGTGGCAGATGTGGCAACCAACTCAATTCACTGACCCATCAGATGACGTAGTCCCTGCAGAGGAGGCGGTGGGTTCAAGGGATGAGGAGTCTGAGGAGGATGGAGATGATTTCCTGGAGGAGAGTGAGGAGATTATTGCAGACTACATCGTGGAGGTTGGGGGGGATGGAGAGGAGAGGGAGGTTGGGAGGGATGGGCAGTCGATGGATGTGCTAGCAGCAGCGGTAGCTGGACAGGTGCCCCAGTAGCAGGTGAGACAGCAAGCACCTGTACAACAGGTGCCTATTGAGCAGGTTTAGATTGGAGTGGTGCGATGGCATGGAGGGCCTCGATGGCATGGGGGACAGCCGAGGGTGGACAAGGGTTGTCTACCCCCACCGTAGGTAATGCAACAGTAGCAGGCAGAGGCAGGCACCTTAGGGGTAGGTGGAGAGTCAGGGCTTCGAGGGTCAACCTCTCATCGATGGCCTTAGAGTGGAGAGGAGGAGGAGGTTGAGACCTTGCGGGCACAGTTAGCCAGCCTGTAGGAGGCTTTGGAGAGCTGTGAGGTAGAGTTGGTGCAGCTGCGGGGGACAGTGGCATTATTAGATGGTTTAGATGGACAGGTGCCTGCGTTGCAGGTATAGTTAGCCTAGGCTCAGGATGATATAGTGGTTTTGACCAGAGAGAGATGCGGCACCTGCGAGAGCTCGACATGCAGAGGCCATAGTGAGTAGTTTACATGCCTCAAGTGTCGGTATGGCCCCAGTTTTGACATTGATGCAGACATAGTTGTCTTAGGCACAGGGACAGTTGTCAAAGTCCAGTCGACAGGCAGATTATTATCAAGTTCTCTATCATGCGACAGTGCCAACAAAGCAGCGTGCACCAAGCTATAGTGAGCTCAATGGGGCCAGGTCATCTAGGTCACACAGATCTAGATCAATTCAGTCTATCCAGCAGGCAATGGGTCCTCCATCACATGTGCTCCAGCAGGTTCCACAGGTTCAGGTTCGACCGCAGCCACAGCCATAGCCATAGACAGGACCATAGCCACCACCAGGGCCAAGATCCCCCACTGCATTAGAGAGAGGGTCCTCTATGTGATAGTGTATCATTTTATCCCTTAGAGGCATTGTATCATGACATTATATATATTTTTGATGTATATATATGAGCGTGTATTTTTGGCGATGATGATATGTAGATGATGCTTTTTTGATGGCCTATTTGTTTATTTATGGTGGTTTTATATGATTATGATGATGCTTATGTTGATGGGTGTAGTATGCTTTATGGATTATATGCTATGGATGTGTTGTGTTTATGTGATGTATGATTTTGATGTTATGGATGTACCTATTGATGTAATATGATGGATGTAATGATGGTTTACTTGTTTTGATATATGTTTGTGATCTAAGGACTATGATGTGTAATGCAAATAAATGTTCATTATAAACATTTATTATGGATGTAAAATGTAATGCAATGGAAATGTATGTTTATCTAAATAAACACATCTTATGTATGGAAATATGGATATGCAACTAGATGTTTATAAAATGCATGTAAATGATTGTGATTTTGATTATGCAATGTGACTAAGTGATTATGTTATGTAACTAAATGATTATGGAATGATATATGGAATACAATGTGATGATAATGGAGTGGAATGTAATGATTTATGATTTTAAAATGCACCTATGTGATTACAAATTAAATGATTATGATATGCATGATTATATGAAATGCAATGTAAGTGGAATGTAATGATTTTTATGAAATTTCACTAAATGATTTAAAAGTGCACTTAAATTATTCCAAACTTAAATGATAAATGAGATGCAACTAACTGATTATAACATGTACCTAGGTGATTGTAAGTTAAATGACATATGAGATGCAAACTAAATAGTTATAAAATGCAACTAAAGGATTACAAAATGCACCTAAATGAATATGCAAATTAAATGATAAATGATATGCAACTAAATGATATGTGAGATGTAAACTAAATGATTCTACAAATGCACCTAAATAAAATGCAAATTAAATGATATATGATATACAACTAAATGATATGTGAGATGTAAACTAAATGATTCTACAAATGCACCTAAATAAAATGCAAATCAAATGATATATGATATGCAACTAAATGATATGTGGGATGGTTACTAGGTGATATGTGAGATGCAAACTAGGTGATATGTGAGATGGTTAAGTCTTGATACACATGATGTTCTCTGTTGGACCCTGGGTGGTGGGGCTGTGCAGCAAGGGAATAGGGGGGGTGGGGTAGGATAAGGGTGGATGGATATGATTGGTTGCGGTCATGTTGATAGGGGGGAGGAGTGGGATGGTTAATGAGGGAGTTGCTAGGTCATGAAACACCATGTCATTGAGGGGGGATTTACTTTGGCTCAGGATGTGTTGAGTGAGAATAAGTTGGATGACTGGGAGTAGTGAGGGGATTTGGTAGGGTGAGGGGGGGTAGGGTAGGTGATTACGAAATCTAGGCCCAGATGGTATAGTTGAATAACTGATTAGGATGATGATTTGCGCTAGTAACAGTAGTTGCATAACATTAATTGAGAGCATTTCTTAGTTTACTATAGCAATGTAGGATACAGTTCACAAAGGTATGAAATGACCTAGGTGATGATATATATCCCACGATTGCATGGACTAGACCCACAAACAATAGGGTGATTTCATGCGTACCCAAGGTAGTATAACCTTGACTAGCCTAGGAAGGGGACTCATAGCGATGAGTGCTAATAGTACATATAAGGTTTTGATGCCTGTATATGCAAATGGGGCACATCATGCTAGAACTGACCCATGCTTCAAGATATGAATACTATTCTTGGAGTAATCAAACCAACCCACAAGCACACCATACAGAAACAATAACTGTGTCTACTCTAGGTGTTGTCCGCCACTTACCATGATATAATGAGATCAAGGTAGCTTTGGAAGTGACCTAGAGTGAGACAAAAAGATAAAAATCAATAATCAAAAAGACCAATGAAAAGATACAAATAGCCTTTGTGTGCTCTTGCCAAGATACATGATGATAGAATGACAGATTCTTGTCCATTCTGGGAACGATGTATCCTAGGACGTGAATCAGTTGGATTTGGTTGGATAATTTTTGAAAGGTGGGCAAAAGGATAGTTAGGCCATGTGCAGGATTATAGTTGGTATGTTGATTGATGATTTTTGTGTTAAGGAACATGCTTCAAGTGTATACTTAGTGTGTATCATTTATTGGGTCCAGCAAGCTCAGTGAATGGGGACCATCCAAACGGGTTGGATGGGTGCATCTTATGTACCTGAGTACTGGATACATCCTTCATATTCCAGACTACCTACATACCCTGTGTCCATGGGATCAAGGTACTTTCAAGATGCGGGCAAGATGAATATGTAGTTCTGGTATGACTTGATGATGTGGGAATGATTTAAGATGGGTGTGATGCTGAGAGTTGATTGATGTTGATGGTTGTGAGTTACAGCGAGATCGATGTATGGGTGATTTACAGTGAACTATTTTTGGATTTTTTGATTTTTATATTATTTTTGGATTTTTGATTTTCTGTTGTACAGAAGGAATATTACAAGGATCCTCATTCCATGGGTTAGCCTTTGGATGGGATACTGTGGGGTGGGTGATAGGATTTGATGTTTTAGAATTCCAAGCCATGGGATGCGTGCAATATGGAGTGTTGTGACGGAGAGAGGACTTATTAGATGGTAG
This sequence comes from Cunninghamia lanceolata, assembly GCA_027924645.1. Classification (NCBI taxonomy): domain Eukaryota; kingdom Viridiplantae; phylum Streptophyta; class Pinopsida; order Cupressales; family Cupressaceae; genus Cunninghamia; species Cunninghamia lanceolata. Next base: position 3,624,674 of record BSBN01001254.1, read on the forward strand.
AACCGGCCACTACACATGGCACCTGAAATAGGTTTTCACCATGGTACCAATCCAAGGCATCACCAAAGTGATTTTCACAATTGGAAGTCTGTATTGCACTCAGGTTTTTTCTTGATTTTTTTGATTTTTTTATTTTTTCTATTATTTTTTATTTTTTGATTGGGGTACTCGATGGGTTATGTGTAGAATTTCTTCAGGTGTAGAATGTTCATAGGCTCATCTAGAGGCTGCCCCTCAGGGGTTGCAAGATGGTATGCTCCTAATCCATAGATGGTTGTGATGACATAAGGCCCTAGTCAATTGGGTTTAAACTTTCCTTTCTTAGGGCGCTCCTGCAAGTTTTTCTGGTTTTCCATGAGAACAAGGTCACCTACTTCAAATCTTTGGTTTCTGATTCTCTTGTGATAGCTTCTTCTGAGGTGATTTTGATAGGCCTGTAGGTGGTTCAACACATCCAGATGTTTCTCATCCAGTAATTCTAGCTAATGCAACCTTGCGACTCGGTACTCCTCATCAATGATTATGTTTTGCAGGGATACTCTTAGGAATGGGAGCTCGACCTCAATAGGTAAAATGGCTTCGGATCCGAATACAAGGGAATATGAAGTGGCTCCTATGGGGGTACAGATGCTAGTGCGATAGGCCCATAGGGCAGGGTTAAGCTGGAGGTGCCAGTTACGGTCAGCTTCATTAACTGTTTTCTTTAGAATGCAGAGGATGGTTTTATTTGAAGCTTCTGCTTGACCATTTCCTTGAGGGTAATATGGGGTGGAGAAGTGGTGTTTGATTTGGAATTTTTTGCACAAAATGCAAACTTCTTGGTTCTTGAATGGTTTTCCATTGTCGGTGATGATGGAATGAGGGATACCATAACGACATATGATATAATGGAGGATGAAATTGGATATCTGGGTTCCAGTGGTGAAGGTGAGTGGCATTTCTTCCACCCATTTAGTGAAGTATTCGGTAGCTATGATGATGAACTTATGGCCATTGGATGATGGTGGATGTATTTTGCCTACGAGATCGAGTCCCCATTGTGAAAAAGGCCACGGCATCATGATTGGTTACAATTCCTGTGCTGGTGCGTGAATGAGATATCCATGTTGTTGACATGGTAGGTATTTTTTGATAAACCGATAGGCGTCTCGTTCCATGGTTGGCCAATAGTATCTGGTCCTCAGGATCTTTTTAGCAAGAGTGGGTCCACTGAGTGTGCCCCACAGATGCCTGCATGTACCTCTTGCAAGGCCACTTCAGCTTCCCTAGAGTCTAAACATCATAAAAGCATGCCATCAAGACTCCTTTTGTATAGGGTATCTCCTACAAGGGTGAAGCGGGAGGCTCGACGGATGAAAGATTTTCGTTGTGAGGCAGATAGGTTAGGAGGGATGATGTTATGATGGAGATATAGATAGGTTTCTTGATACCACGGGGATAGGGGACCAATGACTTCGCACACTAGCTCTAATTGGGGAACATCATATGCTGGAATAGGGAGTTCTTCTATCAGGAATTCACACTTCTTGCTGTCTTTCTTCATGTCGACTAAGGATCCGATGGTGGCCATGGCATTTGCAACTTTGTTGTTTAGATTTGGGATTTGTTCGAAGTGGATGTCATTGAAATAGTCTTTAAAGTCATCAACCATCTTTTTATAAGGCAGGAATTTATCATCCTTGGTCTTGTATTCATTGTTTACCTACCGGATGACCAGTTGAGAATATCCATACACTATCAGCTTCTCAATTCTCCATTTGATTTCCATTTAGAGACCTGTGATAAGGGCCTCATACTCTGGCATGTTGTTGGTACACGGGAATGTGATTTCAAATGACTTGGGGATTGTGTCACCTTGAGGAGTAACAAACAGGACGCCTGCCCTCGAGCCTCTGTGTGTGTATGATCCATCAAAGTACATTTTCCATGTTTTTGTTGTCGGTGCTATTTTCAAGATGGCTTCGTCAGGGAACTCTACCAGTGTAGGATGTTCTACACTAATGGGTGCTTCAGTCAGTTGATTAGTGATAACCTATCCTTTGATGGCTTTTCTCTTAGTATATTCAATGTCAAATTTAGTGAGGATCATGACCCATTTTGCCATTCTCCCAATAAGAGCAGCTCTATTTAGCAGATACTTTAGTGGATCAATCTTGGCGATGAGCTTGGTTTTGTGATTGAGCATGTAGTGTCTTAGTTTTTGTGAAGTAAAGACCAGGGCTAGACATGCTCATTCAATTGGTGTATAGTTTAGCTCATAGGATATCAGGGTGCGGCTAATGTAATATATAGCTCTTTCCTTCCCTTGTTCATCGTGCTATGCTAATAAGGGTCCAATAGATGTTTCTATTGCTAAGATGTATAATAGGAGAGGTTCTCCTTGTCGTGGCAGAGTTAGGATAGGGGGATTGGCTAGATAATCTTTTAGCTGGTCGAAGGTAGCCTGACACTGAGTGTTCCATACAAAAGTTGTATCCTTTCTAAGTAGATGTTGGAACGGTTGGCATTTATCGGCAAGTTGAGTAATAAACCGACAAATGGACTGGAGTTTCCCTTGCAAACTTCTTAGCTATTTTAGTGTTTTCGGAGTAGGCATTTCAGTGATGGCCTTGACTTTTGCGGGGTCTACCTCAATTCCTCTTTTGGAGACTATGTATCCCAAAAGCTTTCTGGAGGTGACCCCAAAGACACATTTCTTTGGATTTAATCAAACATTATATTGCTCCAATCGGTCGAAGATCTTTGCTAATACATCCAAGTGTTCCTCCCTTGTCTTTGATTTTCCTAGCAAATCATCCACATAGTCTTCCATGATGTGGTGGAAAAGATCATGGAAGATGATAGTCATGGCTTGTTGATATGTGGCTCCAGTATTCTTTAGGCCAAACAACATTACCACCCAACAGTACGTCCCCCATGGACATATAAAGGCTATCTTATGTTGGTCCTCTTCTGCGATCCTGATTTGATTATACCCTGAGAAACCATCCATGAGGGATAACATCTCATGTCCTATCATAAGATCCATTATCATGTCAATGTTTGGTAACAGGAAGTCATCTTTTTGACAGGCTTTGTTAAGATCTCGGAAGTTGATGTAGCAACGGATTCAGCCATCTGGTTTGGCTACTGGTACTAGGTTGGAAACCCATTTGGGATAATCAATTAGTCAGATGAACCCAATGTTTAGTAATTTCTTCAATTCTGCTTTGACTAGGAGGGCCACCTGAGGGTTCATTTTTCTCAGCTTCTATTTTACTAGTTTTGCATCAGGGCATTCTACAAGATGATGGATGACCAAAGCGGGATCGAGCCCTAGCATGTATTCATAAGTCCATGCAAAATTGTGATTTCTACATTTGAAGAAGGGCAAGAAACTTTCCTGCTCTTTTGCACTAAGAGATTCTACCCTGAAGGTGATTTTCGGCTCTTCTTCCATCCCAAGATTCATCTCTTGAGATGGCTCGACAAGGATGGGTGATCTATCAGGATATACTTTGTCTATCTTAGGAAGTCCCATGCTTCCATCTCATGGCGCCTCATGGAGGTTTTCACCAAGAGATATGTCTTTTATTTTTACTTTTTTGGGATCTGATACTGCCACGAAATAGTTTTCACCATCATATCCATGTTTGATTTTTATATTTTTGTGACTAGAAGTAGGGGTTGTCTCCCTGAAATAGGTAGCTGTATCGAGTTCCATGATGTATCCTGCTCTATGATCTCCCATGGGGAAGTGATCTCTAACCCCCATCATTTCAGTGATTGCTTCATCATTCGGTGCTACGTCAAAGATAGGAGGTCCTTGTTGGTCCCAGTCTATGAGGTCCGAGTATACAAGGGGTAAGTCTTTGGATGAAGAGGTTAGGGTGCTAACTGTGTATATGATGCATATGGATGAGTCAAAGAATGCAGCGAAGTCACTAAAGGAGTCTTGATGGCCCATTTCGTTGACATTATCGACTTCAAGGGAGACCGTAGCGACCTTGGCTATGATACATTCACCGGTAGTGAGGATATGTTGTTGTTGACCATATCCTAACCCTTGAGTATAAGGATTTCTTGTCACTTGGACTAGTTCCACGATCCCTTATTCATGAAGGCCGATACCACCTTGTCCTTAATAGCTCATGTTTTTGACCATTTCTAACCCTTTACCATAGATCTTTGTTGGTATTGTGGGAGCTTCTTGCTTAGTTTCTTCATCTTTATATAGCTAGGATGATATGTCTTCAAGCACATCTTGATCAAGGAGATGTTTCCTCTCAAAGGTAGGTGATGGTATGCATTTGATGACAACTATATTAGCTTCTTCTTGCTTTGGAGTACCAAACATTTTAGGGTTGGGTAATGTGCCCACACAAAAGGTGTGATGTAGGTCATATTCCCCACATCCCATGTCACTAAGCTTAATCTTGATCTCAGGCGGTGGAGGTGTTTGGGATGAAGTGGTGACAATGTTGGCAAGGTTGATGTATGAGGTGGATGTTGTGGGGTTGGATTTTGTGATGGCTTTGTTATATGGATAGAAGGTGTGGTCATGGCCTTCCAAGAAACTGTAGTATGGGAGGGGTGGAGATCGGCATAGATAGTTACTTTTGTGTCATTGTGAGGGAACTTTATACATTAATGGAATGTAGAGGGGACCACTTACATGGCATGGATCTATGGTCAGCTGAGAAGAATGTTGTAGGGGATATCAAGAACAAGGACCTGACATTTTGTTTCCATTATCTTTTGTCCCACTTGGATAGGGAGCTTGATAGTACCCTCAGAGAGTTGTTCAGTGTCATCATACCCTTTGATTGTTATGGATTCACTGGTATCTACAACCACATCTGAGTACCCCAAGTGTTTTAGTAATTTAAGAGTGCATATGTTTAGGCTGGAGCCACCATCTATTAAGACTCTCTTGATGGTATGCTTGTGGATGTGGACTTCAATGTGTAAGGCATCATTATGTGAGTGTTGTGAAGCAGAAAGATCCTTTTCTGAAAATGTGAGGTGATGAGGAGCGGCGATATGGCCCACCATGGCTTGGAATTGATTCACATTCAGGTTGGTGGGAACTTAGGTTTCCAAGAGTGCTTTGTCAAGGACTTCTTTATGGAGAGGTGATGTGCGGAGCAGCTCCAGTATGGAGATTTGCGCAGGGGTCTTTCCTAGATGTTCTAGGAGGTTGTACTGATTGGTAGGCGATTGACGTGTGGTTGGACGAGTGGGTAGGGAGTCTGATGTGGATGCGGGTGTTTGATCAGTGGTAGGGGTTGTGTGGATGGACACGCGGCCATGACGAGTTGTGATGGTGCAATTGGGTGCTTGGGCCCGAATGGTGATTGTGTTGACATGGTTAAACGATGGTTCTATCCGCCCTACAATAGAGTCATAGGATGTGGGTGGTGGGGTGACGTTGTAGGCTTGATTGGATGAGGAGGCTTTGTTATGGTTGGGTAGTGGATCCTTGTAAGTTCCTAGATTAGCGTTGGGCAATGGTTGGGTGTTTTGGTCAAGGCTGACTTGATTCTGATCTATGAGGTCTTGCACACAATGCTTTAATTTCATGCAATCAGCAGTTTTATGGCCCACAATGTGGTGGTAGTCGCAATAATCATTTTCATTGTACCACCGAGCTTTGAGCTTATTCTCTTGACGGGGTTTAATAGGTGGAAGAGTTATTAAACCTTTATTTAGACATCTGTCGAGGATATTCTCAATTGGTTCCCCTAAAGGTGTGAATTGTCTTCGAGGTTTATTTTGTTTAGATTGCCCTCTTAGGATATTTACATTGGTGGCATATGTATTTAAGGGTGTTTGATTCTATACATATTGGATAGCTTTCACATCTGTGACGCCATCGTTCAAGGTGTTTTTGTTCTTTCCCCAATAGCATGGCTTGTCGTTTGATTGCATGTTGGTGTTGTTTGTATTGGGGGCGTTGACGTGGAGTTTGTTGTTGTTATTGTTGTTGGACTTGTTGTCATATAATTTGATGGAGCCCTTGGCGATGAGGGCCCTTTCTATGGTAGTGCCTTTGTCAATGACTTCTTCAAAGGTAGACACGCAAAGGATCTGTAGATGGAACCCTATTTCTTGATTTAGGTTAGTCACAAACATGGTGACTAATTGTTTCTCAGGAATTGGCCAAGGGAGTTTGCTTGCTAAGCTTCTCCACCCCTGCAAGAAGGAAGTGAAGGTTTCTCCACCCTTTTGTTTTGTATTGCAAAGGTTTGTCATAGAGATTTCATGTTCAAAATTATAGGAGAAATGGTTGACAAATTTCTTCGCAAGCTCAGGGAAAGACCTAATGCTCGGGGGAAGATGTGCAAACCACTCAATGGCTTGACCATCGAGGCTTCCTAGAAATAGTCTCATTAGATATGTATCGTTGTTCAAGACTTCTAAGCAAGCAAGGTAGAACTCCCTAAGATTATCCCTAGGGTCTCCCTTTCCCTTGTATTTGTCAAATTTGGGCGTTTCAAAATTTTTGGGGAAAGGGGGCATGTATAGTGTCCGATCAAATGGATAGAAACAAATATCCTCAAAGGAATAATGCTTGTGTTTGCCCCCAGTTTGTATATCATCTACTTTTTGGATCAAGGTTTGTACAATGCTTGTTAGATCTGGGGTTGGTGGCGGTTGTGGTGTGTAGGTTTGTTGATTGATGAGATGTTGGAGATTGGGTGGGATTTGATGTTGGAGGTTTTGGGAGGTCATGTTTTGGTACTATGGGGTGGTGTTTTGTGTGAGATGTTGTTGATAAGTGTAGATTTGTTGGAGAATATGTGGGGGTATTTGAGGATTGGGATTATGTTGTGTTGATGACATTACAAGGTTTTGTAGATACGTGAGGTTAGATGGATTGACATTAGATGGGTTGACGTTGGATGGGTTGACATGAGATGGATTGACGTTGGATGGGTTGGTCGTGTTGTAGGGTGGTTGTGAAAAGAATTGTATCATGTAGGCTATGGTTTGAGGGTTAAGCAGAGGTACACTCATGGAGGTGCTTGTATGTGTGAGGTTCCCTTGGATGCCTAAGGTGATTTGCGGAACGGAAGAGGTTACGTTAGTTGTGATAGTGGATGTGGTGACAGGTTGGGAGGTGGTAGGATTAGAGACACTTATGGGAATTGTAGACGTGGTAGCATTAGAGCTTGTGAGGGTAGTAGATACAGTGTGTGTTGATGTTTGAGAGATGATAGGTTGGGTGTTTGATGTAGATGTTTGGGAGTATGTGGTAGGATTGATGTTAGAGGTGGATGGTTGAGATGATGTTGTGTTGTGGGGTGGTTGGGCACCAATTTTGAGGAGATAGTCAAGATATCTATTTGGATCCAACCTTAGGATTTTCTCAAGCAAGTCCATGTTGTCGGCGTCTTGTGTAAAGTTCAAGACATCTTGGTCATCTTGGCTAAGGGTGGGTGGTCATGATCATGGTCGTGGTTGCAAGAAATGGAAGGGGTTTTCATTGGGATTGTATGTCAGGATTTGAAAGATCGAAGGTAGATTGTGTGTTTGGTTGATTGGTAGGTTGTTGTCATTAGTATTAGGCATTCCTATGCCCATGTATTGTCCAGAGTCTTCCATTTCATGATTCTTCTTGTGTTGTGATCTAGTTATGGGCATGCAAATTATGGATTTGATTTAGAGGTGGAGTGATGTAGAGGAAAAGAAACAACTCAACTTCATACTGGCATATTGCAAACAAAGTGTTACATTCACTTAGATGCTTCAAGTTTCACAAAAAACTTCTCAAGACAAGGATCTCCACAAAGGCACCATTAGGAGTTTCTAACTATTCTGACCCAAACAAGACCTCATAAGGCCTTATCATCCCTCAAGGATATTAACTCAATCAAAATAAACATCTACCAAGGATTGTCTCTTCATGCATGCAACCAATTCTATAATGGCTGTCATAACTCCTAGTAGCCCTGTTTTAAGGACTGTCAATGCATAACTCTTTCCACAAAATCCTTCTTAAGTCTGTGATGGGTAATTTGAGTACCCTTTAACAAGCTTTAAACCATATCCAAGAATCAATACCTATCACTTTGAAAAGAACTGCTCAAACAGGACTGCAACAGTGTTAAATAGGCCTATTTGGCTTTTACCCTACCAAGGGCTTATTAGAAGTGAATACCCCATGACTCCCCATACCTTGCATGTGTTTGGAACACTTCAAAAAAGGTCTACATAAGATTACTAATTCATCAAAAGTCCATTCCCATCAATATTTTTAACAAATCCTACACCTATATCTCAAGACTGTCCCAAAACTCTGTTTCCTGACTGTATATAGGAATGCAGTCAATAAACTTTGATTTTCCCACTCTTAAATCTTAACCAATTAGTTTAAAACCTTATGAATATGAAATAAAACATTTTCATGAACATCTACACCGAAGATCAGTCACGGTCAAAGGATAAAACGAGAGAAATATAGTTTATAGGCCACTGTTTACCCTAATCAGGGCTTTTGATAGTTTTCACCAAATTCCCAATATCTACCACAAATCAAAACCCAATGGCATGAAATAAAATGGAAAGGGAAGGTGATTGAAAGAAATTTCATGCAAAATCAATTAGAAATGAATCCCTACCTGTACAGATCCGTACCATGCAAGAGAACAACAAATTTCTGAAGAATAATACAGAAAAACATTGCTTTTTACCATTCCATTCTCAATCTTCAATCACCTCCGAGTTTACAAAGGTATACAAGGCCTTTTAAAGGCATTATAGTTTGTCTTTTCAGTTTCCAACTACTTGGAATGAACTATGACCCTTCATCTTCCATAGATTGAATTATTTTGCAATTGTGACAACTTTTACACATTATGTCCAAATGACTCCAAAATAACTTCAAATGATCAAATTGATCCTATTAAAACATTGAATCTCTAAAATGGAATCAAATTCCAAAAAACTGGTCTATGAAAACATTAATTTGCCAAGGTGCTCCTGCACCATACAACCAACCAACAAAATTTCCAAGTCCCTTGGAAATGTATCTGTAATAAAAGTCTTTTTCCTCTGTCTTTATCTTCAATCTTCTCAGTTTCAGGCTTCAAATCTTCTCATTCATAGAAAGGTGACCAACCAACCAACAAAATCTGAACTACCATCATCTTTAGAGATTCTTCAGGCTCCTTCTACTCCCATCAGTGGAGTACTCTTCAGGCTGCAACATCAAGTGCTTCTTCAGGTATCCATCTCTCTCATTGCTTCACAACAAACCAACTCACCAAACCATTCATCTCACCCAACAGCAGATCCTGGTGATCCACCTACCACTCTCTCCTTGGTGGTTTCTCTTTGCACCCTTATCCAACCTAATCTCCATTGGAGAATGGTCATGACAGACCTCATCTTGTCTGCCGACACACACAACCTCAGAAAACATCCTTCTGCAGCTAGATGGATCAAGCACCTACAACCAAACAACTTAGTAACAAAATAATGGTCACCAACCAAACATATTGTTTCAACTCTTCATCTCAGAAATAACATCTCCTCCCAAAGCTTTTGTTAGCTCTGATACCAATCTAATGCAAAGGAAAATAAACAACTCAACTTCATACTGGCATATTGCAAACAAAGTGTTACAATCACTTAGATGCTTCAAGTTTCACAAAAAACTTCTCAAGACAATGATCTCCACAAAGGCACCATTAGGAGTTTCTAACTCTTCTGACCTAAACAAGACCTCACAAGGCCTTCTCATCTTTCAAAGACATTAACTCAATCAAAATAAACATCTACCAAGGGCTGTCTCTTCATGCATGCAACCAATTCTACAATGGCTGTCATAACTCCTAGTAACCCTGTTTTAAGGACTATCAATGCATAACTCTTTCCATAGAATCCTTCCTAAGACTATGATGGGTAATTTGAGTACCCTTTAACAATATTTAAATGATATCCAAGAATCAATACCTATCACTTTGCAAAGAACTGCTCAAACAGGACTGCAACAGTGTTAAATAGGCCTATTTGGCTTTTACCCTACCAAGGGCTTATTGGAAGTGAATACCCCACGACTCCCCATACCTTGCATGTGTTTGGAACACTTCAAAAAAGGTCTACATAAGCTTACTAATTCATCAAAAGTCCATTCCCATCAATATTTTTAACAAACCCTACACCTATATCTCAAGACTGTCCCAAAACTTTGTTTCCTGACTGTATACAGGAATGCAGTCAATAAACTTTGATTTTCCCACTCTTAAATCTTAACCAATCAGTTTAAAACCTTATGAATATGAAAGAAAACATTGTCATGAACATCTACATCAAAGATCAGTCACAGTCAAAGGATAAAACGAGAGAAATACAGTTTTACAGGCCACTGTTTACCCTAATCAGGGTTTTTGACAGTTTTCACCAAATTCCCAATATCTACCACAAATCAAAACCAAAATGCATGAAATAAAATGGAAAGGGAAGGTGAATGAAAGAAATTTCATGCAAAATCAATTAGAAATTAATCCCTGCTGGTACAGAGCCGTACCATGTAAGAGAACAACAAATTTCTGCAGAATAATACAGAAAAACATTGCTTTTTACCATTCCATTCTCAATCTTCAATCACCTCCGAGTTTACAAAGGTATACAAGGCCTTTTAAAGGCATTATAATTTTTCGTTTTAGTTTCCAACTACTTGGACCGAACTATGACCCTTCATCTTCCATAGATTGCATTATTTTGCAATTGTGACAACTTTTACACATTATGTCCAAATGACTCCAAAATAACTTCAAATGATCAAATTGATCCTATTACAACATTGAATCTCTAAAATGGAATCAAATTCCAAAAAATTGGTCTATGAAAACATTAATTTGCCAAGGTGCTCCTGCACCATGGAGTGAAATGGGGATGGAGACCTTAGAGAATCCAGATTGATTTGTTGGACCCAAAGATGGATGTGGTAGTGATATGGAGTAGAGAAAAAGATGAAGGGGTGATTGTAGTGTGATGGAAGATGATAAGTCTTCACAAAAGTGTTAATCTAAGGATGATAAGAGTGGACGGTATTGACTTTTTGCACAAATTTGGACCAAAAGGTAGGTGATAGATGATGTTTGCTTGAGAATGATTTGATGGAAGGGATTTTGATGTTGATTTTGGAGAGATTTGGATGATGTTTTCTGAAAAAGGATTTTGAAGATCAACGGATGAGCTCAAGTAAGATCTAGCTTTGTGTCGCACAAATGGATGTTTCTCTTTGTTTGGGGTAGACTAATGACCTTACACAAAGAAGGATGATTACTTGAAAGGTTGACTAATGACTTTTCTATTGGCAAGAGACACTATGTGGCTTCGTGAGTATTGTCATTGATGGCAACAAAGTCCATCCCACTCATCCGCAACACATAGTATGTCTATACTGGAAGTCTAATTGAAGAGTGTTTTGGTCTAGTGAACAAGAATAGAGCATGCAGCAAGGTCTGACAATTAGGTCTGGATCTCTCAGAGGAAGTATCTCGAAAAAGTATGGACTTGGGGAAGTCAAGACGAGTACCATGACTACCACATTCCAAAGATTGAGCCTCTGATGATGAAAAAGTGAAAAGATATAAGCTCCTAAGTGTTGGGTTCCTGACAGGCAGAATAGACTGAGCAAGAACGAATCGGCAGAGCATCAGACCTTAATCCAGATGAGAAATTGGTGATGATCAAGTTACTTGAGGGATCATTCACGGTTGGCTGACATGATTGATGACTTTTATGTCTATGTCCTTGATACGCATCACAGAGTAAGCATGGATTCAGCTGACAAAATAGTGTGTTGGGAAAATCTTGAGTATTCCAGATGCCGACTAGAAAGATGTTGAGATCCTTAATGCGGATATATATATACCAAATGGATTTTAGTATGAAAGTGTGTGTGGTGTGTGAAGAAAGGTAGAGATAAGTGTGGAAGCAGTAAAACAAGTCCAATATGTGACAGAACAACAGCACTAAAGCAGAGGAAGAATGAAGTACAGTAGATCAGTATATTGAGCCTAACCAGAACTAAACCTCAGCATATGTGGATGCCTCTAATCAGTTCAAACACCTGGTTACATTCTATATACCTTGTAGATAGTGAGTCTCTTGTAGGCAGTGAGCCTCTTGTGAGTAGTGTGCTCAGGTAGTGAGCCCTAATTGGCAAGTGCAATTTTGTACATCTATTCTTTTAACAGAGAATACCATCTTGGGTTAGTCACCCCGTGGTTTTTCCTGTTGTTATATGGAGCCTAATCAGACTCAGAGGTTACATTTACCCTACTTTTATCGGCAAGGTTTCCCCCCAAATTCCTACGTGGTCCAGGGGCAGCGCCCCTGGCACGTTCCCTATCGCGATACAAGGCGGGGTCGAGGGGTAGCGCCCCCGTGGGGGCTTGGGGGCAACGCCCCCGAAACCTCACACGATTTTTTTATTATTTTATAATGCACCGAGAGTTATTTTTTCATTGACCGACATAAGAAAACCCTATTTTTGTAACTGACAAAAAGCTTGATAAAAAGTGGCTAAGGGTTAGGGTTTTGGTAATATATTGTATTGTAGCATTTTGCAGCGGTATTGAGTTGTAGGGATTGCTGATTGTAATCAGTTTGATTTATTAGATAATAATATTGGACTCTCTATTTGGTGGATGTAGCCCAAGTTTGGGTGAACCACGTTAAAACTTGTCTCTCGCTATTATTATTTCTATGTATTTCCATTCCTCTATTTAATCTTTATTTGTATTTAATTGATATCTTCTTCTGGCGAACCCTAACATTTCCCTTAATAGGGTTTTCCTTGTAAAAATCCTTGTGTTATGTGTGTTGATTTCTTTTCTGCTCTTATGTTCATGTATGCTTATATGTTTTGTTACTTTACTAATTGTTAAGAGGAAAAGAAAGTTAAATAATTAAGATAACTGATTCACCCCCCCTCTCAGTTATCCACCTTGTTTCCAACATTTTCAAGCAAACTATGATGTGAAAGATGAAATCTAGATCTAGCTTTAGCTCAAAGGGATGAGGAGTTTTGGTTGATGATTTTTTTTTATGGGTGTTTAGATTTGGAAGATTTTGGATATGTTTTTGGTGAGAGAAGCGAAAGGATTTTGGAATGATTTCTTGTGACAAGGATGTTTGTTTGGTCCAAAAGGTATGCAAAGATTAATGAGGATAAATGGATATGAATTTGAGTGGATTATTATATAGGAAAGGGTCTAATAATGATAACGATTGATTCTCTAAGGTCAAAATGAAGGCATGATTGGAAAAATTAGGATAAAATGAGTTTGGTATTTGACAGATTTTTGGAAGGTGATTATGGATTATGGAAAAGTAGGTCCTAAAGATCACAATGGAATTTTCTCTAGTTTCAAGCAAGTCAATCTATAAATAGTTCCAATCCACAGGTCAAATGATGCCAAAAGCAGACAGAGATGGCGCTGAAACAGGTCAGTGTTGGTCGAGGCTCCGAAAAAGGTGGATTTTGATGTCAAATTTGGATTTGTTTTGATATGAAGTTTGATCAAATGATTTTTATTATCTCTTGGAAAGTTTTCTTGAAAACAATTTAAGCACAATAACACACAATAACCAAGATTTTGTTTTGTGAAAAGACATATGATTTTCTTAAACAAGCACTTTGCACAACCTAAGGTGAAGATAGGACAGTATTTGTTGAATCCCCTAGCTACGCCTATTCAAAGTGGGTAGCTCCAGGATCTTGGTAGCACCGGCTCCCACTTATAGTGCACTCACTTATCACGCATACCAAGATCTAGGTTTCCACGAAGGCTTGTCCCTCACCAAACCTTAGGATTGTCCCTGCTACCTTGGCTAACAACCGCATGAATCGGGGCTGCCTCAAAGGTTTCCCTTCTGCATCAACAAATAGAAGGTTTTTGGCTTGCTAAAACAAAGGTTCGTAGTAAGTGCATTCGTTCAGGTGGCCATACGTGCGGCAGTGTTACTTTCTGTTATGGAGTCTACCAGCCTCCAAGGGTTACACCTTGGAGGGTTTTGGGGGAGGTTGGCTGTCGGTATGACACAACAACACCTGTTGCTTGTGACTTTTGTCACAAACACATTATTTTATATAGCGGCTCGAAAGAGCTTGGCTTTAGCTTGTTGTCGCTTGGGTCATTCCCACCTTTCAAAGCAGGGTGGCAGGCCCTCTAAAAGATTAACAAAAGAAACACAACCACAAAAATACTTTTGATCCCCAAGTTCATACAAGGATGCGAGGGGAGAGCATACGTATATTTTGTGCTTGTGTCACGCTAAAAAAGGTTCATTCTAGTTCTTTGGATTATGTTTGGGTTGATTTATGCAAGTGTTGTGAGAAGCTTTTGATTCCCAAGATCACCAATGGTGCGAGGGAAGAGCATACACTTTTCACACTACAAACATAATCACGAAAACACTTCACACAAATTTGATTTGCTTTCTTGTTTAGATGAGTAAAAAATGTAGATTGTTGTTCTTTTTAATCCAATGAGTTATGATGCACTTTGTGGTTCTTTTTAAAGCCCAAAATTGAAATGTTTGTGGAGTTGTTGTCAAGCACTTGTGAATTTTAGAGCACCAAACTCAAATGTTTTCTAAGCTAAGGCACACAAAGATTTGTTTGTTTGTTTGTTGATCAATTTTAGTGCACCAAATCAAATTGTTTGTTTATGCTAACATAAAAGGGTTCTTTTTAAGCACCAATTGAAGTGTTCATTTTAAACTAAAGATAAAAACACTGCAAGAACTTGTTAGTTGTTGTAGAATGATGGTGATGACCTGCAAATAGCTTATCAGTCCCTGCACAGAACCCAAAGTTAGCCTATAAACATAGCGCTAAAATAGAGACCAAATAGCGCCACTGCAGACTGCAATGGCGCTACTGACAGAAATTGACCTAAAAACCTGACACCCTAGAAAATAGCACCGATATACATATAGATAGTGTTGATTTACAATATAGCGCTAAAACCAGATACAGAAGGCGCTAAGATAGAAGATAGCGTTAAGATATTATACAGAAGGTGTTAAAATAGAATATAGTGCCAAAATAAGATGTAGAAGGCACTAAAATAGAAAATAGCGCTAATATGAATAATGAGGCTACCATTGCATGTGCAGTTGAATGGTCTGGTTAACAGTTGCAAATAGCATCACTCTGGGTGAAGATAGCACTGATACGAGTTTGAACTTGTCAGTCCTACAAAATAGAGGTCTTCCTAACCAAAACAGAGGGTTAGATCGCAAAGAAAAGAGATCTTGTTAGTCTAATGGATGGAAGCAAAGACAAATAAAAGCCAAAATGTGTGTTTGGTCCTTAAGAAGATTTCGGCATGACCTCCCCTTCTTCGTTTAAGATGCCTGCAAAAAAAGAGAGCAGATAACCCAAGAAAACAACAGGAAGACAAAGAAAATTGGATGGATTTGTGAGTGAAAGTTAAGAGAGAAAGTGCTCTGCTAAATAACGCCAAAATGCGCCAAAGATGGCGCCACTGCGCAAGTAGATAGCGCCAGACCTGTAAAGCACGTCTCAAACAACAAAACTCACCAAAATATGATTAGATTTAGACCTTGTGGGTCCCACCGGGTGTGCCAACGTAGATTAAGAAATCCAAATTGAAGGTAAAAACACAAACTAAATGCATAGAAAACAAGAAGTTATACCTTGATGTGAAGACCCAATCTCATCAAGGGGAAAGAGCTTGCACCCAAAAGTTCCTAAGATGTACCCTAGATAATGAGAACAAATGTGAAATGCTCTATTCTAATGCAATTCATAGGCTAGCTCAATAGATATTTTGGCATGGTAACAATACTTGGAAATTGGATCCCAAAATGGGTTGGAGGGTGTTGTATTTATAGATATTTTGGAGAGGTTTTGATTCAAGGGTTGAGATTGATTTGGGAGATCAATGGTGTAGGATGAAGATGATGTGGAGGGCCCAGATTTCATCTTGGAGGAATGGAGGGCTAAGAATAAATATGAATCTTATATTCATTTTTGGGAAAAGGGTGAATTAAATGAGTATGGGTGAGATGGAATATGTGTGAATTAAAAATTCACATGGGGAAAGGTAAAATGAATTAAAAATTTATTTGGGGATGAGTGGATATAAATGAGGCATGGCATGGGTAAGGGGTGTAAGAGATATTAAATGTGATGTTAGACCTATTTTAATAAAAAATTGACTTATATGGATATATTCCATTTTTTTATTTGGAGGATGTGGGGAAGGGTGTTAAGCTAGATTTGACGATTTTAATCAGAGGTTTAAGATTAATTAAATAAGGTTTTGTTGTACCCAACCAAATTTTTTGCTTCATTAAGGCATTTTGAAACAAGTCTAGAAAATTTTTCATCAAAAAGTCAAAAAAGCAAAATTTCTAAAAATAGACGTCGAGTTAGGTTTTCTGGGTTTCTTGAGATATGGATGTTGGCAAAACTTTCTAAAAATAGAATCTCCAAATCAAGTGTCGCGCTTGATTCTCATTGGTCGATTTTCCTTCACGATCAGCACAGTTTAGACAGAATCTTCAAACGACCAAGTTTTCTCTACTGGGTCATTTCTACTTTTTCAAAAGGTGAAGCATGAGCTCAAAATTCATCAACACAAAAAAGTTCACCTGCCAAAACTCTTCGACGAGTTTCCAATGTTGTTTCAACGACGTAAAATCGACAAAAGGTCGTCGACTCGACAATGCACGCAAAACGATGCAAGATGGATCCAAGGTGAATGGAAAAGTTGGAAAATCACAAAAATGGCTAAGTCTGGTGAAACTGGGTGCCCCAGGAGGCTTGGGGTGCCCATCCTCTCCTGTGTTAGTTTTTTTTTCATGTTTTTCAAGAAACGTCGAAAATGCTTCCGTCAGCTCCTTTCCGGTTGGTCAAACTTGGTCAAACTTGGTCAAAAGTTAGTCAAAGCCAGGATTTCATCACAAATATGTTTAGACTACCCAGATCACCCTCTGTCCTGCCTCGACAGTCGTCAAAACAACCGAAATCAAAGATCGAACAAGAGCAGTCGGCACGAAAATTGAGAAAAGGTACAAAATTATTTTTTTTGAAAAAATGGCTAAGTGTTGACAAACTGGATGCCCCTGGAGGCTTGGGGCACCCATACTCACCAATGTTAGTTTATTTTTCATGTTTTTCTTGAAAAACATGAATCTACTTCCGTCAGCCCGCTCCGGTTCAGTGTTGATCAATTTGGCACATTTTTCAAGGCAAACAAAAGGTACAATCAGCTCAATTTTCATTAGGCTTGCATATTTACCAGATCATCAAACTCATTTTCATCCCAGCTGATAGAAATTGACAGTGAAACTGTTGGTTTTTCTTCTGAATCAGCATTAGGGTTTGCCACTTCTAATGCACAGGCAGATTCAGCCAACTAAATACAGGAGGTTGCGTGAGCTGCCTCCCCTTCACTTCTGGTTCTGCCGCACCAAGGGGGGTATCCCTATAACTCAAGATGTAACCTTGACTAGCTCAAAGATAGAAGGATCTAACTTGACAACAACAGGCAGAATACTCTCATGTATGGACCAAGATCTGCATGATAGATCACAAGGCTGGCAACATTCTTGGACATGATGTCTGGTTGGGTGTGAGAGCATGCAGGGGGTTCCTAATCCTACTCCTACAACTAACAGGTGGAAGTATGAAATGTTTTAGTTTGAATTTTGGATGCAAAGCTGGACATGGTGTATAACACAAGAACACAGCATGATTGGTGCCTATCCAGGGCTTGGAGTCGGTAGACATACACCTGTGAATGATCAGCATGAATAGCTAAAACTGGATTTCAGGGGGATACACATGATATCTGCCTTACAGATATCTCCCAATGAAGAGTGTTAAGTTATCTCTACTTATGGCATCCCTACTGCAGTATACCCTTCCCAATGTTCAACCTGAAAACAGTTTAATCTACCCCTTGAGCAGAAGTTAAAAGATCAAACATTCAACATAGGAATTCTATGCTCTAGAATCTAAACATTACGCAAATATCCAGATCCAGAAGAAGAATACATGCAATACTGGAGACAGAATTAACACAACACATGCTAAGATAGCATTACTCATATAAGATCAACCATGAAATCAGTGGATTCATGCCAAATCGTACAACAGGAGATACATAAACTCACAAGTTAGACTGTACAGAGCAACCAGATCAGCTGGTTTTGGATTACAGAGCCAAAAATCCTCAACTTTCAACAACCTCAAATGAATAACACCGTCTGCATTATATAGCAGGAGGGTGTATTCAGCATTAACTACCAGGTTGACCAAAAATCCCGCCAGATATACAGTACCAGGAAAATGGCGCTCAAACACATCACCAGATTGGCGCCCAAACATGAATGCAGCAGGTAGGGGAGGAGACAGGAAGATATCTCGAGCCCTACGCCACTGTCCGCTGATGTACACCTTCAATCGGGTACCAGATCCGCCCATACCTCTGCAACCTTCGCCATTAATGGCGCACCAACCCGCGGCCTTGGGAAAAACATCCAACAGTCGGTCGCAACCATTTCCCGCCGAGATTCATCATCATGATATTTGCAAATGCAGGATATCAATTATCCCACATGCACCCCGCAGCAACCTCTTTAACACTTTATCTACTAGGTCATGAGCATATATGATGTCAGTGCTTTTGCTCCTGACGACACTAGTATAAGACTTCATCATCATCATCCTCCAGCAGCATGATATCCTGTCACTTGAAATATCACCCTGACGTCAGCATCATATTGCAATATAACCTACATGATAATCGGCACAACCTGATCCATCGGAGGAACATCCTCCTGCTGAGCTTATACCAAAAGTCTGGCCGATGAACATCCTGATGACATCATCATCATATCCTACTGACATCATCATCATATCTGCCTACTGCGCACCTCCTCATATCCGGATGACGTCATCATCATGTTTGCAAATATCGGGGGATCTCCACAAGATGATCAGTGTTAGAAATATGACCCCCCCCGGACCTTGAAGACGTCATCATCATATCGACATCAGGATGATATTCGGAAGACAACCGGATATTTGGAAATATCATCCTGATGTACAAATATCAGGCTACACTATAGCTCCACTATAAGATCGGGGCGATAACTGAATATGATGATGCTTGAAAAGATCACCCCCCACTAGATAATGTACGAAGCCGGTAGGCGGATATCTCCTTGATATCAGCATCATCATGACGCTGGAACAAACATACACCCGAGTGATATGAAAATATCACCCCCTCCTTCGGAAATATCATGATGCAGATAGGCAGAGAAATAGATATCACCCTGATATAAGGATGACGTCAGCATCATCAGGATGACAAAACAACGAACAAGAAGTGATACAACATCATCAGGATGATATTGACTAAGATCATCCTGACGTTCAAAATATGATGACCCCAGTGAATATCGGGTCGCGCTTAGAACTCTTCAACAACATCATCAGGATGATCATAACCAAGATCACCCGATGATAGAAATATCACCCCGGCGAAATATCATGAAGGCAGAAAATATGATGAACCCCGCAAGCAACACGGTGATAACTGGAAATATGATGATGATGATGACGACCCTTAAGAAAAAACAAGTCAGGTCGAACAACTTAGAGAATAACCCCTTCAGAATATCGGAGCAACATCATCATCATGTCTGGGCAAGGTGATAATTGGAAGATCACCGGATACTTGAGAAATCACCCCCGCAAGCAAATCAGGGCGCACTGTAGCTCATCAGCAGGATCAGGATAAAAACCAAACATCACCCGATAATAAAATATGACGATGACGATGAGAAACGGTCGACGGAGAACATGATGATGCTGACCTTCATCGAAGAAAATATGATGATGATGACCTCCTCCTCAGGAAAATATGATGCTGCAGCTGAAAAATACTGAGGAGGTCCATTACTTAGAACATTTTTTGGATACTTAGGGAGAGCGCCTGCATGAAAATTGCTCAAAAAACTGCTAGTCAATTCAAGCGCTAACAGAAACAAGGGTCTTGTGCCTCCGGAACGCGCACGCAAACCAAGAAATTGGAAAATTTGAAAAAACTAAAAAAATGGCTAAGTGCTGGGAAACTGGGCACCCCAGGAGGCTTGGGGCACCCATCTTGAGCAGTGTTAGAATATTTTTGTGTTTTCAGTGTTTTCTAACATGCCTTGTTACCAATCTTTGCCCGTTAGCCGTTTCGGGGAGGTCAAACTTGGTCAAACAATGTTAGATCGTCAAACGGAGGTAGGGGATGGAATCTCAGTTGATCAATCTATAAAATGTCAAGATCAGTTAGCTTTTTCAGTCCATGATGACATTTTTTCACCTTGTTGAAGTCAGAGACAGGCCATATTTAAGTCAAGACGAGTGTTGAAGTGTCGAAAATGAAGAAAATTTTGTTAGCACTTCTTTCAACTCGCATGTTCAATGACATCATCAAAGAAGATATTTTTCGTCATCTTGCACATGAAGCCATAGGCTCCTACAAAATAGGGATTCTTCCTATTCGAAGACATCCACTTGGATTTATGCTTTAAAAGATGCTTTCTTCATGGATGAGGATGAAGTTTTCTTCTCACACAAATAAAGCTGCTTTTTCAACCAAAAGATTTATAAAGACAAGTTTTGGGCTTCTTTATTTTCTTTTGCAGGTTGCATCCAGAGGAAAGATTTTATTTTTCTTTCAACGAAAATTCAAAGACCCAAACCAAGTGTTTTTTCAGTGTTCTTCAGAGATTCGGGTTGAGGAAGAAGAAAGGCTTGCTTTTTCAAGGTCCTTGTTTCAAGGGGATCATTTTTCAGAAATCCTACCAAAGCTTTTTCAGTTTTCATTGAGATGGGTCCATCCAGATTATCATCCTCTTGAAGATTGGGAGTTGTGCTTTTTTTGGGGAAACTACTTTTTTCTAGCTTTTTCAAGAAAATATCCGCTTTTTCAAAATCTGACGATCTGGGTTGCTTCAAAATAGAATTGCCTACAAAACCCATGTGCCAGCTTTTTTCGCTCAGAATCAGCTTTTTTTAGAAGAAATCAGCAAAAGAATATCAACGGATGACATCACCAAAAAGCAAGAATGTTGATGAGGATGCATTTCAAAATAATGCAGCTTTAAAACATATGCTTTTTGTTTTAAAGCATGTGCTTTCATCCTAAGCTCATCCATCCTATATTTAGAAAGAAATCACCTTGTGATAGTTGGAATCTTCTTTGCTTTAAAGCAGATTGCTTTAAAGCATTTGTTTATTGTATCTTTTTCTTAGAATAGTAATAAAGCTTGCGAGTTGGCAAGTTAGGCTTAATCAAGGAGATTTTAGGGTTCCCTACTCCTTTGATTTTAGTATAAATAAGGGCATCCTTGCCCATTGTTTGTAATGGTAGTTGTGATAGAAAATTTGATGTGCCTATTCTAGCCTGCAAACTTTGTTATTCTAAGTGTCTGTTCAATCTGTGTTCATTGTAAGGTAATGACTTTGGTGATAACAAATTTGTTGTGCCTATTCTAGCTTGCAAACATTGTTATTCCAGGTGTTTGTTCACTTTGTGTTCAGTGTTCTCTGGTGTTTGATCGCTTACTGTATGCCTACCTTTTGCTGCAGTATTGCTGTCCTGGAGTTGTATTAAACTTTCTGATATTGAATAGAAATCTCATGCCTACTTTGCTCTAATATTCTATATTGATTCATCAAGTTTTCGTCGTCAGATGTGTAGCTTCTATGGCTTTTATTTTCAGCTTTCATCATTAAAGTACTCTTAGTCTTGTGGTGTAAATCTGGAGGAAAACTACTTGAGTTTTTGTGTTAACAATCATTCCCCATTCACTTTCAAATTCCTTTGCTCTGAATTTACTCAGGAGGTTGAAAGCGTTATTAGTCTATGCTAGCTATAGTAGAAGTTTTATTAAAAAGGAAAAAACCTCTTCTGCAGCGTTTAGAGTTTTATAACCTTGTGCTCTGCAGCTGAGAATCAAAAAGAAGATAGGCAAAGTTTCATTCTAGTTATCTTTTCAACGAACATCAGCAAGAAAGGGAACTCCCCCTTCCAATAAGAGAGCAGTTTATCTGTGCATAGCTGTCTATTTCCAAATTGCATACCAGAGGTGCGAATTGAAATGCCAACAGGTTTTATTTAATTAATTCTAAGGCTAGGATGAGGTAGGCTAGGGTAGGCAATTAAATAATAGCTATTTAATTACCTAGGGTAGGGATAGGTCAATTAATAGGCTAAATTAATTAGTTAAACATGATTTAGCTAATTAATTGGATTTAGTGAGGAGGGAGAAATTGGCTAAAGTTTGAACTATTGAATTAATAGAATTAATTCAATTGTTGGGGATAAAATGATGAAAAATTAGGTGATGAAGGGATAATTAATTAAATAAAAATTTAATTAATTGATTAGAAGGGAAATTGGTATGTTTAGGGATGTCAGGAGTCAGTTTGATGGTAAGGACATTTTTAGGTGTCTACACATACAAATTATATGAACTCATCCTTCAAACACCAAAGCCAAAAGATGAACTGTGGTGAAATGTAGTGGCTTTTTCTTTCTCCTCTAGATAACCCTAATCAGCAACATGATATGTCTTTGTTCTAATGACTCCAAAGAACTTATACGGTGCATCAAAACAAATGAAACTTGAATATAACAATATTCTCATCTATAATTGACCATCCTTCAAACCGCAGGACCTCATCTTCAAAAGTAGAGAAATGCATAGCACTTCTCTAACACCCCCTGACTGCAATCATTCTGAACCTTTGTCTTCACTCTACAAACTCTAGAGTCTTCTGTGGTAACTTCTAAGATCTGAAATCAAGAACGTACAAACTCCATACTTGTCTCTGACTAACTTCCAAACCGAAAGGCCATACCTTTAAATGCAAAGGAATGCAGAGTATTCTCCTGAGCTTCTTCAATGCAAACTCCAATGCCTTGGACCTCCTAAAACTTTCTTTCAAGACTAAAGCAATGCCTTTCCTTAGGAAAAAAATACAATATTCACCACACCAGAGACTTCATTCTCAACATCAAACACAACTTGTTCCAACAAAACAAAAATCTTCACCTTAGCACATTGTTTTGCTCACAACTTTCACCTCTGCATGAACTTCAGAAGATAGGGTACAACTGTGTACAAATTATATTGATCCAATCAATATACATAGTACACAACATTCATCATCTTACCCTTTACTTCACAACTTCTCTAATCCATCTCTTTATTACTCCTTTATCGTCTTCTCTAATCACCTTAGCCTATACTCATCACTTTGCTTCTCTGTCTCACAACAATCCGCAACAATCTCCCTTAGTCATCACTATCCTTTGGCATCTCATCAACTGATCATCACTTCCACTTCCAACCTTCAACACTTTTGACATAAATTAATACACATATGCAACAATCTCCCCCCTTGGCATTGATGGCAACACTTAACTTGCTATACAAATTTCTCCCCCTTTGATATCAAGGACAAAGGGCTAGTGGTCTTCATATTCTTCTTTGATTGCTCCTTATCAGTTAGCTCCCCCTGACTGATTTTTCCTTGTCATCATTCTCAGCTTCTTATCTACTTGCACCCCCTAAGAGGTAGGCTCCATCAATCCAGGGATAAAGATATATCTTGAACTGCTCCCCCAGGATAGATGCACCATCTATGCATCTAGTTAGGAGGGGCAATCACCCCTAACTTATGTCTGAGATACTCAAATGTGTCCTTAGAAAGTGCCTTTGTAAAGATGTGTGCAACTTGATCCTTTGTAGGCATATACTCTAATCTGACTTCTTGGCTTGCAAGCTTCTCTCTCAAAAAGTGATACCTGATAGATATGTGCTCGGTTCTAGAATGCAGCACTAGTTTCTTTGAAATATTGATGGCACTTGTATTGTCACAAAGAATAGGAATGGGCTTATCATATACTACCTTGATATCCTTCAATGTTTGCTTCATCCACAACACTTGACTGCAACAATTTGTTGTAGCTATATACTTTGCCTCTGTTGTTGATAAGGACACTGAATCCTGCTTCTTACTAATCCATGAGACCAACCTATCTCCCAAGAAGAAAGCTCCTCCATTGGTACTTCTACTATCATCAACACTGCCAACCCAATCTGCATTAGTATAAGCACTTAGGGAAAAGTCATCACCCTTTTGATACCACAACCCATGTTCTGAAGTGCTCTTTAAATATCTTAATATTCTTTTGACTACCTTCATATGTGTTTCTTTAAGATCAACTTGAAATCTTGCCACCAAACACACAACTTGCATAATGTCAGGCCTTGATGTTGCTAGGTATAGTAGGGCTTCAATCATAGATCTATATTGAGTCTGATCAACTCTAGGTAACTCATCATCTTTACTCAAATGGCAACTAGTTACCATAGGAGTACTCACTGGTTTGCAATCTTCCATATCAAACTTCTTGAACATCTCCTTAACATACTTTGCTTGATATATAAAGATGCCATTATCTGATTGAGTAATTTGGAGCCCAAGAAAAAAATGATAGCTCACCAAACATAGACATTTAAAATTCCTTTTGCATCTCTCTTGCAAACTTCTTACACATCTCATCATAGCCACAAAATATTATATCATTAACATACACAACAACAATAAGAATTTGTTCACGTTCAATTTTGATGTAGAGATTACTATCTGCAATACTTTTCTTGAAACCCTACTAGAGTAAGTACTTATCTAACCTTGCATACCAAGCCTTAGAGGCTTGTTTGAGACCATACCAAGCCTTCTTAAGTCTACATGCCATGTTTGGGTCTTCTAATAACTGAAATCCATAAGGAGGTTCTATGTAGACTTCTTCTAAGTCACCATTTAGGAAGGCAAACTTAACATCCATCTGATATACCTTGAATCCCTTATGCACTGCAAATGCAAGAACCATTCTGATTGCTTCCATTCTTTCCATTGGAGCAAATGTCTCCTCATAGTCAACACCTTCGACTTGTGATTAAACTTTACAGACTAGTCTTGCTTTGTTCCTGACCACTTATCCATCTTCATTCAATTTGTTCCTAAATACCCATTTTGTACCTATCACATTCTTGTCTATGGGCCTTGGCATCAACTCCCAAGTCTGATTCTTTTCTATCTAATTTAGTTCTTCTTCTATACCTTGTATTCATCCTTCATCCTTGCTAGCTTCATCAAAATTCTTGGGTTCTACTCTTGACAATAAGGAATAACTTGTTCATTTTCTCTTGCAAATCTTCTTCTTGTCTGTACTCCTTAATTCTTGTCTCCAACGATCAAATCTTGTGAATGATTCTTCTTAACAAACTTGGTAGGATTCTTGATAGTCTTCTCTTGAGTTTTTTCCTTTTCTTCAACTTCTTCTATGCAGACAAGTTCATCTAACCAACAGTCTTCTTGCTCATCCGTGATTTTATGTGACTCTTCATCCACTCTTACATTTGCACTCTCAACTATCTTCCTTAGTCTTTTGTTGTATAGCTTGTAGGATTTGCTGGTAGTTGAGTATCCAAGAAAAATACCTTCATTTTCTCTTGAGTCAACCTTTCCCAGACCTTCTTCATCTCTCCTGATGTAGCATTTAACTCAAAACACTCTAAAATATTTGGTTGATGTTGGTCTTCCATTCCAAAGCTCATAAAGTGTCTTTGTGTTGTGTCTTCTTAGTTGTCCTTTGTTAAGAATATAGATTGTGGTGTGAATTGCTTCTTTCCAATATATATCAGGTAGCTTAGCTTCACTCAGCATAGTTCTGGCCATTGCTTGAACAGTTCTATTCTTTCTCTCAACAACACCATTTTGCTGAGGGGTTCTGGCAACTACATAGTGTCTTTTGATTCCATGTTCTTGACAAAACTCTCCAAACTCATTTGATGTGAACTCACCACCTCTATCAAACCTTAAACACTTGATTCTAGTATTCATTTCATTTTCAAGCATAGACTTGAATATCTTAAACCTACTGAAGACTTCTATTTTTTTTTTCAAAAATGTAACCCATGTCATTCTAGAGAAATCATCAATAAGTAACATGAAATACCTCACCTTGTAAACTCTTTGTTCTATTATGTCTACACAAGTTAGTATGAAGTAGTTCTAATGTCCTTGTAGTAGAATGCTCCTTGGACTTGAAAGTTATCCATGCATATGGTGTTTGCAAGCTTAGTTATCTTTGGCATGTCTCTTACTGCTTTCATGGAGCTGATCTTCACAAGATTGCCAAAGTTAATGTGCCTAGGATCCTTTTATGCCACAGCCAACATTCCTTTGTTTGTCCTAGAAGACAAGTCCTTTCATTAATCACCTTTAGATTATACAAGTTGCCTTTTGTCCTAGATCCTTCTGCCACTAGTTTTCCAGACTTTTCTCTTCTGATTTCAGACCCTTGATCATGAAATGTGAGATTGTATCCTTTGCTACACATTTGACTTACAATGAGAATATTATGCTCGAGACCTTCTACATAATTTGGATGAAGAACTTAGCAAAACCATCTTCTTGAGAGGAATTGATGATGAAATAAGAGAAGCCTTAAATCTTATGGGGAAGGGAGACATTAATAAATTGAGTTTCATAGAAATTGTGGAATTCAACAAAAATTACTCCTGAATATGATCTAGCAATAGAACACAAAAGAAAGTAAAAAGTAGTGGTAATGACATCATGAAGATAATGAAAGAACTTTCCAACCTGAAAACTAACATCCTACTTCATTTAAACACCACTCTTTGTGGTATCCAAGTGAGCAAAAATACTACTAACCTTTAGCCATCTATTTCCGTCATTGTAGAGAAAACATCCACTTAAGGTGTGTCCATTGAATCAAACAGAGTTATGTGGGATATGTGAAAAGTCACCCCACAAATGAATGTGGATTACTCCCTGAAATAAAAAAAATTGGCTAAAAAAGGCACCACCAGTAGAAGAAGAGCTAAATTTATAGGCCAGAAACCATCAAATTATGGGATTAACCAATTTGCAGGACAATATGGTCCAAGAGGCCCATCTAGTTGGGGAACAAGCTAATGGAGTGGATCGTGGGGAAGCCCACTTCTACAAATGCAAATTCCACATTAGTGGATAACACCTTGGTCCCAACTAGAATGTATGAACCAATCTTGGGTTACCCCCCAATGGCAAAACCAAAATCAATATCAACAGTCTTGGATACCCCAATATAACCAAGGACCAAGACATTATGGGAATCAACCACAAGCCTTACTCCCTGGATCATCATAGCTTGTGATCCAAAACTAGATGAATCAGGTGAATCAACCTCAGTTGCCTGCTTAGCCCATTCCAAACACAAAGAATAATCGACCTTAGCAACAAGTTTGTAATGTTGGTCCTAGTACAACAACCTCGAATGTGGTAGAAATCAATGATATTCAACTACATTCTTGAAATGTCCCTATAAAACCTCCTTCTGATGAATCCCTTGAGGAAGACAAGGCTATGTCTAACACTAGAAAAAAAGAGCACCCTAGGGTAAGGAAATAAAGACAGAATCCAGAAGAGGTCCCCAA
Organism: Cunninghamia lanceolata; assembly: GCA_027924645.1. NCBI lineage: Eukaryota > Viridiplantae > Streptophyta > Pinopsida > Cupressales > Cupressaceae > Cunninghamia > Cunninghamia lanceolata. The sequence continues at coordinate 3,652,232 of BSBN01001254.1, forward strand.
AAATGATCCTATTCCATTCCTAGAACGACTGAGGCAGGCTACCCCAGAAAGGTTTGAAGAGCTCCAAACTACTCAACATAACTCTTAGTTGATTAAGGAACTTAGAAAGATAAACATATAAGTTCCTTTGTTAGAAGCAATCAAGGAAATCCCTGAAATAAACCAAACAATTAAAAGCTTATGCTTAAAGCTTCCTGGAAGAAAACAAAAATTACCAAAAACCATTCAGGTAGAGGGAAAACTTGTTGACTTCCTGGCAGGTAAGCTAATTCCTCAGAAGTACGGAGACCCTAGAAGCCCTGTTATCTTAGTAATGATAAAAGGAACATCAATTTCAAATGTGTTGATTGACTTAGGTACTGCTATTAATGTGATGATTATAGATACTACAGAAGCATTAGCAAAGTCAGATGCAGCTGACATCAACTATATTACAACTTGTTGATCTGTCCATCATTAAACTAGAGGGAGTTCTAGAAGATGTTATAGTCACCATAGATACTTTGGGATTATTCGATATATTTCCTTATCCTCCAAACAAGAAAGAAGTGATCAAGATATCCAATAATATTAGATAGACCATGGCTAGCCACTACAGTAGCCCTCATTGATTATCAATCTAAAAACATGACTGTCTCCAATAGAAAAAGATTAAAAGAACTCTCAATCTACCCACCAGCTAAGCCATTTTTCCACTATAAAAGTAAACCATGGGTAGATGATTTAATGGATTCAGATGAAGAAGATGCCTCATTGTCTATGGTGAAAATTTTGGAACATTCTGAAGAATACAATGAGTTGGAGGAAAACAACGAAACATCTTCTTATGGTGTCACCTAACAGGAAATCTCTAGATGGCTCCAAAAGGATCCAAGAGACTCCCTGAGGGCATTTAACTATCCATATTCTGAGGAAGTTGTCTCTAATTTAAACTATCAACAAGAAAAAACCTTACACCAAATTGTGCCTCGCTACTGTCCCTTAAATACATTAATCATTCCTTACAAGGAAAATCATTATGTCCATTCTAATACCAAGCAAATAATTATCTAGCCCAACAAATAGCTCTCTATAAATATCCAATTAATAGAAATTGAAGGAGTGAGATTAACAAAGCTACTACAAAATTGTAACGTCAAAAAATGTCCCCTTGGGGGCTTTTCCCTCATAAGGTTTAGCTCCTAGGTCTTTTGCATGCATTTAGGACATCTTACTTCATAATTTGGCATCCTGATGGAATGACCCCTAGATAACATGACAAATGGGACCTAGGAGGACCCCTTAAGCCTTACCCTACCCAAAATAGGGGGGAGGACTTGGGCACTCACGCCCTAGTCCTGCCCTATTTTGGGGCAGTCTCATTTTTTGGGTGTCAGTTTATGACCGTCATTTGGGTCCTATGTCGACACGGTAAGTTTGAATTATGAAAATCTTGGTAGAGTGTTTGAAGTTGCATATAAAAGCATGTTTAGACATTCATTTGTAAACTAGATGGCAGTTGCGATGTTCAAGTGTTCTCAAGGTGATTCAAGGCTTTCATTGTGTTGCAAGAGCAGATTTCTGTGGTTTATGTGTTTGTGTTTGTAGATTTGAGCATCCATTTCATCATGGAATAAAGAGCATCTTTCTCCCATGATATATTCACTACAAGGTGACATTATATTGCATTTTCATAATCATTTCCTTTGGTTTTTGCCTTTGCCTCACAAGGGCACGCACTCTCTATCTGACAATGGTGTTCAGAGATTTAAGTTTCCTCCAGGGTTTGACTGAGGCAAGCCTCTAAACACCACAACCCCCTCCCAAAGTTTGTGATTGTAGGTTATAGGTGTTGCATCTGGAAAAAGTAGAGTTGCAGGAGGGAATAGCAAACATCAAGAATTCAGGATCTGAAGAGAAGCAAGACACCGGAGCCTTTTCAGGACTTGGGCGCTCACTCATGTGTCCTCCGTAGTTGAATTTCTGGAAATAGAAGTTGCAGTACTGATCAGTGTCAGAAGGAGGTCAGGATCTCGCAAAGAAACTAGCACCTTGGACTTGGGCGCCCGCTTCTATGTCCCTAATTTTTTTGCGTCAAAACCCTGAAAATAGGTACTCTATGATTTGATATTTTACTTCCGTCTGCAAGAGCTTTTTCTGTTATTCTTCTGTTCACAATTGTAATTGCGAAATTAGGGTTTAATGGTCAATTAAGCATAAGAGAAGGAAAATTGATAATTAAATTCCCTAATCCAAGTTTCCCTACATCTCACAGTGATCTAGGGTATCATAGTGAATTGCCACTTGACCCCAGATCCTTGAATGTAAAGGGTGAAAGGAGGATTCAAACATCTAAACACTAAACCATTAAACAATCCAAATTTTACCCTAAAAATTTTGGTGAACCTGTGTTTTTGGACTTAAATTGCAACTTGATGAGTGTGTGTCTTTAGATTTGGATTGATTTCATTCATCCATATAGTCTTTCACTTTATTGCATTGAGAAAAATTCAAAACAATTGCATTGTTTGGCTTACTAAATTGCTTCAATTCTTTCTAAATTTTCCTAATTCATGATTTTTGCATCAGATCTGATATAAACTACAGAAAAACACAAAAATTCAATAATTTGCATTGCATTTTCATCATTATATTGCTAGGCTTTTTTAGAAATTTTGACAATTTTCATTAAACCTAGTAATACCAAAATCTAGGGTTAGTAGGCAAAATATTCTTTCAGATTTTTCTACTGATTTCAGACGCTCATTCAAATTTTAATTTGTCTGTAGTCTTGCATTTTAGTGTAAATTTGCATTTAGATTTAAAATATTTGTATTTTTGCACAGAAAATTTCAACAAAAACTAGCAATTTTCATGCATTTTCATTAGATTTGTATTGGAATTTTGCATATTAGAGCTTGAAAATAATTTTCAGATCTGAGATTAATCCATTTTCATTATAAATTATACTTCAAAACATTCACATAGCATTTTGTCCCAAAATCTCAAACCTAGGGCTTCAAAAACATCGATTTTCACTAAATTTGGCCTTATCGACTCTATAAACTTGCACCATAGGCTTGTTGTGAAAATTATTTTTGAATTAATTAGATTTTATTATGGTAATAATTTTCTTCCTCTCCTAAAATTCTTCACAACACCCTTTTAACGGGCTCTTGTATTAAAAATTCAGTGAAAAACTACATATTTTGGCTTTTTTTTGCCCTAGGGTTTGACCTCGTTTGCACTCCAAGCTTGTTGTGACAAATTTTACAGATTGATTTGACTTATATCATAAGTATTACTTTCTACAAATCCTAAAATTAATTACAACACCACCTTTGCTAGGTCTTGGAATTGAAAAACTGTGAAAATTGCATATTTTGCTATATTTTCACTAGGGTTTTACCTTATGTGGCACTAAAAGCGTGTTGTGTTGGGTATTTTGGCACCAAGTGGATTTTATTACTGATATTATTCTCTTTCCGTCATCATTTTCCTCACAAGACCCTTTGTTATGCTTTTTTGCATTGAGTTTTGGTAAAAAAAAGTGCCTATTTCGACATATTTTCACTATAGTCTGACTTGGCATTATCTTGGATTTGCATCAAGAATGTGTTGGGAAGGATCATATTGTCGTTTTGGACTGATATCAGATGGATAATTTTTTTCCACTCATCAAAATCCTTACAACACCCTTTGTTTCATTTATTTGCATTGAAAGAGTACAAAAATCAAGCATTTGAGGCTATTTTGGGGTGTATCGCTTTGCACTTATCTTTGACATACTTTTGGAAAAACTTTCAAATCTGATTTGAGCATAAAAATATGGCCTCTAATCACAACAATAATAGGTTCCCTCCTAGACCTTACATGAAAAGAAAAGCACTTGAACCTGAAATTGTCTTTACACCTCATGATAGAACAATTGGAGACTCCGATGGACCTCTTTACATCACTATGAAAATAATGGGAAACCCTATGGATGGAACTCTTATTGATCCTAATTGCATGACTAATATTTTCACTGAAGAGGTCCTCTTTTCACATCAATTAATGCAAGGTTCTTGTGACCCCTTGAACATGATGATTAAGACACATAAAGGAACCTTTGTCAAGCCTTTGGGTAAGATATCATTGTTGGTAATTGTATTTGAGAAACATGTTGAGAAATGGTTTGATATTACCCCCGCTTTCGATACCTTTGAAATCAAACTTGAAATCCCTTGGTAAAAGGCTATGAACATTATCCCTTCAACTATTTATAAATGTGTAAAATTTCCTTTGAACGGACAAGTGCATGTCATTCCCTGAAATACATACAAGCCTTCAAGTACACAACAGCATTTTACATTGGATTACTTTTGCAACAAAACTAACAATAAACTGGAACTATGAACAGACTTTACATTTTTGAGCTATAGAAACTACAAAGCAAAACTGTTACATCTAGTACCTAGTCCTTCTAAACAAGAAATGACAAAAGATAAACAACCTACGTGTGAAGAGAACTTTAGACCGAAAAGGACAAGGTCCCTATGCTAAGGTCCCTCCTCGAAATCCTTACAAGGATTGGGATGTCATTGTCAACAACAAAATGTTCCACCATGACAAATGGAGTTTGACCCCGGTGCTTCATCTTCTAAATTGCACAAGCCCATGAAAGAGGATAGCCCTATCTTACAAGATATAAGTGGTAAAAGAAAACGAAATAGAAAAGCAAGAGAAAGAAGAAAAAAAGACAAGCTTATGCTATAAACCTTACCTCTCAACAAGAAAACATTGATCCTAACATTCAACCAAACAATAATGATCCTAATGATGAGAAACATGATGAACAAGACATAAATTTGGCTATGGTACCCTATGTCCCACTTTCCTCTAACATTAGGGAGTGGAAGGATGACGATGATTTACTTGATGATGAGACTTAGCATGAAGACCCTTCAGGTAAGTATCTCTAACCCTTTAACTCTCTCATGATGTGCTTCCCCCGTGATGTGTTATATGTTGTTTAGGCCTCCTGGGATGACCTCAGATTCTCCCATAAGGTCCATGATACCAAGAGACCACCTCTGTTGTGACCTTCTTCTATTTGTATCATCATTCTTCTAAATTGCCTCTCTAATTTCATTCTTGTGTGTTGTGTCTTACGGACATAGCGTTGCGATTGGTGACTTGGGGGCACCCTCCTACGTGACTATCCTTAAGACACTTGTTTCTCCTCTCTTATTTATTATTTCCCTTCCTCTAGTGTTTCCATCTAGCAAGTGGATGATGACAAACATTTATACAGATGCGGACCTAGTGTCCCTTTCGAGAGCAATAAAAAATTGGACTTAGTTCCTAATAGACGATGGGGTTGTATATTTTATCTGACGCTTGGCTCGTGGAAGCACTCGTGCTTTCCGCATAGTGAATTTTATGATGTTTCTATCGCATTTACAAACCTTAACAATACTGTTGCTCTATGTACCTTTATTTGTCTTTGAATCTAGCCTTGGCGGTACTCGATTTAGAGAGCTTCGTGATATAGCCCTATGATTATCTGGTGCAAGAGCTTCCAGTTTTAGTCATTTTTTATTATGTCATGCTTTGTGATCTTGTTATTATGGTTTTCCCTAAGGCTTTGAAAGCCATTTTTATGCTATGTAATAAGGACTTAGTCATTTTAATTGACTAGTCCATTCTAGAGTGTTTGTTAAGACCTATTTTCTAGGTTTTCCTCATTTAGAAACTTAGTTTTTTGAAGAAAAAGCCACTTCCATCATTTAATTGCCTTTGATGGGTAGTTGTACGGGCAGTAGGGAAGTGGAAAGGTTGCAAAACTTTCTATAAACAATACTTTGTATAAACATACCGAAGAGAAAATGAAGAGAGGAGTTTTTGGATTGAAAAAATAGTAATTTTCTATATTCTGCAGGAAATAGTCTTCTTGTACGGCCTGGTACGGACAGTAAGGGGTCCAAGGTCTGGAAAATTTGGTTGTAGGTCGAATCACCTTTCATTTGCATTTATTTAGAGCCCTTGAAATGTTTTTACTGGTTTGTTTGAATCCATTTTGTGTGAACTACTTTTTAACCCTCCATAGCTAGGGTTTTGGACAAAATGAACCATTTTTCCTCTGTCCTCTGAGAGATTCTGCCCACTTTTAGTAGGATAGAGGAAGGTAGACTAAGTTTTATGTTTTCCATGGTTTTTTAGGTTGCATGCTCCTCTCCAGGGTGTTTGGTATGATACTTTCTAGTCTCCATAATGACTAGTTAGTTAGCAATAGTGAAAACACAGTGAAGTTCAGAAAAAGCACTTAAACCCATGACCAAATGGAGAGTGAACTTGATGTTATGGATGAATATAGGCTTGTGAAGATGCAGGTTTGTTTCTAAGAGACTACATTGGATGCATTACCTTTGAAAAGCCTTCAAGTTAGGCCTTTTCTCAGAAAAAGACAGTCTACTGTTTTAGAACGCCAATAGCACAGTATGGGTCTACATGTGGGTGAATTGTTGCTTGTTCACATTGGGTATTTAGTCTACATTAAGTACTGATGGTCATTTGAGACTTTTGAGAAGTTATTGTTGATTGAATCAATTCCTAAGGCTATAAGATTTAAGCCTTCTTCAAACACTGTCCTAGAACAGTCTTACTGTAGTTGTTGTCCACTGCCTTGGAGAATACAGAAATTAGTTTTTTTGGTCAGAGACCTCATGATAGTCTTGTTTTCTTGACAATTATGTGTTAACAGTTATATGTGGACATTGTTGGTAGAGGTGTGGGTAGTAGGTTGTGAATTCTTAAAAGGTGGATTGTGCATATAGGTTGGATTGAGCAGTGACTTTCCAAGGTGAGAAATGGGTAGCCTATGAGGAGGACACTAGATAGTGGTCCTAGGCTAGGTCAATCTCAGTAATAGCCTTGTGTAGGCTTTGACTTCACAAACACCTTTGCAAACCTCCTAAAGAAAACATTGAGATCTAAGTTCATTGTGTGAACCTCATCCACTATTACCTTACCCTCTGCATCATATTGGTATCAGAGCCAATATTCTGATTGGAAGCAGTGTATGTCAGAAGAGGAAATTGAAACAGAGGCTAGTACAATGCCTTCCAAGACAATGAGTCAAGATGCCATCAAGAAGTTGGTGGAAGAGATGGTTGAAGCAAGATTGCAAGAAGCAAAATTGCAAGAAGAGAAGAAGTCTAAGAGCAAGACCAAAGAAGAGGGAAGTTCCTCTGACACAAATGAAGAAGTAGAAGAGAGTCCTCAGGAGCAAGACATATCTGCAGATCAGAAAGCTTTCCTAAATGCACTTAGGGGTGCTCATGGAGATAGTGGTGATCCCAAGATGGATGTGCCTACCTTTCATGGCAAGTTGGATGGAGATGCTCTCACCGATTGGATAGAAGCTATGTGCAACTTCTTTGATTAAAAGGAGTTCAATGACAGCAAAAAGGTCAAGTTTGCCAAGACAAGGCTAAGAGGTTCTGTACTCGTGTGGTGGAATTATATGCAAAGTGAGAGGGAGAAGATTGGGAAGAGTCCCATCACTAAATGGAGTAGAATGGTGGCTATGCTCAGAAGCAAGTTCATGCCACCTAACTATGAGATTCAAATCATAAGGAGATTTCAGAATTTGAGACAAAAAGACATGGATGTGGCTGCCTACATAGAAGAATTTCATAACCTCAGTATGAGGGCCAATCATAATGAAGATGAAAAAGGGATGGTGGATAGGTACCTAAATGGACTAAAATACAATCTGCAAGATGAGATCAGTTTAGTGTTACCAAAGACAGTGGATGAATGCTTCTTATTGGCCTCCAGAGCAGAGGAAAAGCTGAGAAGGAAGGGTGAACAAAGTGCCAGAGGTAGAGGTGGCAGAAACCAAAGAGGAAGAGGCAATTTTGGCCGTGGATAGTTCAACAAAACTAAAAATAACAGTGAGCAAGAAACATCACCTGAGACAGAGCATAGAAGAGGTTTTAGAGGTTGGAGAAGGCCTAATGGCAGGGGCAGAAATGGTGGAGGAGGTAAAGGACCAGGAGTCTTCACTGGAAGATGTTATGGCTGCAACCAAGTTGGCCATACAATGAATAAATGCCCAGAGAAAGCCAGTAGCTCTCATGACAGTGGAAAGAGAAATCAGTTGGTAAAGGATGAAGATTGTGAGAGTGTGAATTCACCAATGGGAAGTGTTGCATCTGTTCTAGATGGAGAGAGTATGATGATCAAAAGGTCTATGTTGAAGATGCCATTGAAGCAAGAGCCCCCTCAGAGAAAAAATCTTTTTAGAACCCAAGGCCTAGCCTATGGGAAACTTTGCAAAATCATAGTGGACTCAGGGTCTACTGAGAATGTGGTATCCACTGAGATGGTTGAGAAGTGCAAGTTGAAGAGGCTGCCTCATATCAGTCCTCACAAGATTTCTTGGTTGAACAAGAACCAAAGCTTCATGGTGGAAGAACAAACTTGGGTTGAATTTACAATTGGTGACTACAAGGACAAAGTGTTATGTGAAATCATCCCTATGGATGCATGTCACCTGCTTCTTGGCCGTCCATGGCAGTATGATGTTAAAGCTCAGCATGATGGTGAGAAGAACACTTATGTCATCACTAAGAATGGAAGAGCATTCAAAATGGATCCTTTGTTGGAGCAGCCCAGGGGGCAGGAAAATAGCAGCAATGTCATGTTGGTGAATGACAAAGAGTTCCTAAACCTCTTGAAGGAGAATGACAACCAGGGGTGTGCCTTGGTCATGAAGCCCAAGAGTGGATCAGATCAACAAGAACAAAAACAGAAGGAGATTCCATTGGAAGTGCAACAACTTCTAGATAAGTATCAAGACCTTGTGGTAGAGGAAGTTCCCAACTCCTTACCACGCATGAGGGATATTAGTCATCAAATTGACTTAATACCTATTGCTACACTTCCTAACAAGGCTGCATATAAGCTGACTCCACAACAAAATGAAGAGGTGGCAAGGCAAATTCAAGATCTCCTAGAGAAAGAGCTGATTAGGAAGAGTCTAAGTCCTTGTGCAGTTCGAAGTGTACTTGCTCCTAAGAAGGATGGAAAGTGGAGGCTATGCACAGACTCCTGGGCCATAAACAAGATCACCATAAGGTATAGATTTCCAATGCCAAGGATTGAAGATCTCTTGGATTATCTTGGAGGATCATGCTATTACTCAAAGATTGATTTAAAATCTGGATATCATCAAATCCGGATCAGACAAGGAGATGAATGGAAGACTGCTTTCAAGACCAATGAAGGTCTTTATGAATGGCTTGTTATGCCATTTGGTCTTAGCAATGCGCCAAGTACATTTATGTGCCTGATGAATGAGGTATTAGTTGAATTCATTGGTAAATTTGTTATTGTTTATCTCAATGACATACTAATCTTCAGCAGGAGAAGGGAAGAGCATGTGAAGCATGTTGGTTAGGTGTTGGAGAAGCTACATGAGCACAAGTTGATGATCAACTTAGACAAATGTAAGTTTATGAAAACTGAACTTGTATACCTGGGATTTGTCATTTCTAATGGTTGTTTGAAGATGGATCCCTCTAAGGTTGAGGCTATTCTCAGTTGGCCTACCCCAAAAACAGTGGGAGATGTGAGAAGTTTCCATGGATTGGTGACTTTCTATAGGAAGTTTATCAGAGGTTTCAGTCACATTACTGCTCCCATCCTCAACACCATCAAGGGTGGAGATAAATGTAGATTCCAGTGGACAAAGGAAGCTGATGATAGTTTTGAGTTGTTGAAAACAAAGGTGGCTGAGTTACCTACCTTAGTACTCCCTGATTTTGATAAGGTGTTTGTTGTTGAGTGTGATGCAAGTCAGCAAGCTATTGGTGCTGTTCTCAGTCAAGAAGGACATCTAGTGGCATTCTTTTCAGAAAAGTTGAATGAAGCCAAGCAAAGGTATTCTACCTATGACTTAGAACTCTATGCAATGGTGCAAGCTCTTAAGAAATGGAGACATTATTTGCTGCCCAAAGAATTTATTGTGTTTACTAACAATCATGCTTTAAGCTTTCTTAACAGTCAAGAAAAATTGAACCATAGACATGTTAAATGGATGGATCAGTTACAAGTTTATACCTTCACAATTAAGCACAAAAGAGGTGTCTCTAACAAGGTGGCTGATGCATTGAGTAGGAGGTTGCTTCTTATTCATGAAATTCAATTAGAAAGCATGGGTATTGACTGTTTAAAGGAGTTGTATAAAGAAGATTCTAATTTCAAAGAGGCTTATGATGTTTGTATGAACTTGGCTAACACATTCCATGGAGAGTATGCAGATTTTGTTTTGCAGGAAGGCCTCTTGTTCAAAGGCAATTTGTTGTGTGTCCCTAAGTGCTCCATGTGGGACAACATCATCAAGGAGAAGCATAATGGTTCTTTAGGAGGACATTTTGGCTTAGACAAGACACTAGAACAAGTCACAAGGTTCTATTTTTGGCCAAAGGTGCAATCAGATGTAAGGAAGTATGTAACTAGTTGTGCAATCTGTCAAAGAGCCAAAGGTGTGTCTTCAAATGCAGGTCTATACCAGCCCCTTCCCATTCCCAACAGACCTTGGGAAAGTATCAGCATGGATTTTGTGCTTGGATTACCCAGGACAGCCAGAGGGGTGGATAGTGTGTTTGTTATTGTTGATAGGTTCAGCAAGATGGCTCATTTTGTGCCATGTAAATGCACAAATGATGCATCTCATGTTGCAGGTCTATTTTTCAGAGAGGTAGTAAGAATTCATGGTTTTCCATTGTCCATTGTAACTGATAGGGATTCTAAGTTTGTAGGTCACTTCTGGAGGACCTTGTGGAAGAAGTTGGGCACACAGTTGTCCTTTTCATCAGCCTACCATCCACAAACTGATGGTCAAACTGAGGTGGTTAATAGATCACTTGGAAACCTTCTAAGGTGCCTTACAAAGTAGCATGGTTTGGCATGTGACTTGGTTATCAGTCATGCTAAATATGCCTACAATGATTCAAGGAATAGGAGCACTGGTAAAAGTCCTTTTGAGATAGTTTATGGCTTTCATCCAAGAGGGCCACTTGAACTAAAGGATCTCCAAGGATGGGATAGGAGTGCACTTGGTGAAGAGTTTGTTGCCTCCATGAAAATAGTCCATGATCAAGTCAAGTTGCAACTAGAAAAATCAGTCACAAAGTACAAGGAAAAGGCAGATTTGAAGAAAAGAGAAGTGCAATTCAAAGTTGGTGACTTAGTTATGGCATATCTAAGGAAAGAAAGGTTGCCAAAGGGTCAGTCAACTAAACTCCTGATGAAGAAGATTGGGCCATGCAAAATTGTGCACAAGTTTGGTCCAAATGCATATGAGATTGAGTTACCATCCGGCCTCGGTATCTCTCCAATTTTTAATGTTTGTGATCTTTTTCCTTTCAGACCTCCATTGCCTGGTGAAAGTGGATCAGATGTGGTGGCTGAAGATGTTGATTGGATCAAGGATTTACCTCCAAGCAAACCTTTACAGTTGGAGTGCATTCTAGATTCCAAAGTTGTCGAGAAGACTCAGAGAGGTGTCTATAAAGACTACTTGGTGAAATGGAAGGATCTTCTTGATTCAGAGGCCACCTAGATGACTAAAGTAGATATCTTGAAGCATGGCATGACACTTCAACAATTGGCAACTCAAGGGACTTGAGTTTTTCCCACAGGGGGAGTATGGTGCAAGAGCTTTCAGTTTTAGTCATTTTTTACTATGTCATGCTTTGTGATCTTGTTATTATGGTTTTCCCTAAGGCTTTGAAATCCATTTTTATGCTATGTAGTAAGGACTTAGTCATTTTAATTGACTAGTCCATTCTAGAGTGTTTGTTAAGACCTATTTTCTAGGTTTTCCTCATTTAGAAACTTAGTTTTTTGAAGAAAAAGCCACTTCCATCATTTCATTGCCTTTGATGGGTAGTTGTACGGGTAGTAGGGAAGTGGAAAGGTTGCAAAAATTTCTATAAACAATACTTTGTATAAACATACCGAAGAGAAAATGAAGAGAGGAGTTTTTGGATTGAAAAAATAGTAATTTTCTATATTCTGCGGGAAAGAGTCTTCTTGTACAGCCTGGTACGGACAATAAGGGGTCCAAGGTCTGGAAAATATGGTTGTAGGTCGAATCACCTTTCATTTGCATTTATTTAGAGCCCTTGAAATGTTTTTACTGCTTTGTTTGAATCCATTTTGTGTGAATTGGTTTTTAACCCTCCATAGCTAGGGTTTTGGACAAAATGAACCATTTTTCCTCTGTCCTCTGAGAGATTCTGCCCACTTTCAGTAGGATAGAGGAAGGTAGACTAAGTTTTATGTTTTCCATGGTTTTTCAGGTTGCATGCTCCTCTCCAGGGTGTTTGGTATGATACTTTCTAGTTTCCACAATGACTAGTTAGTTAGCAATAGTGAAAACACAGTGAAGTTCAGAAAAAGCACTTAAACCCATGACCAAATGGAGAGTGAACTTGATGTTATGGATAAATATAGGCTTGTGAAGATGCAGGTTTGTTTCTAAGAGACTACATTGGATGCATTACCTTTGAAAAGCCTTCAAATTAGGCCTTTTCTCAGAAAAAGACAGTCTACTGTTTTAGAACGCCAACAGCACAGTATGGGTCTGCATGTGGGTGAATTGTTGCTTGTTCACATTGGGTATTTAGTCTACATTAAGTACTGATGGTCATTTGAGACTTTTGAGAAGTTATTGTTGATTGAATCAATTCCTAAGGCTATAAGATTTAAGCCTTCTTCAAACACTGTCCTAGAACAGTCTTACTGTAGTTGCTGTCCACTGCCCTGGAGAATACAGAAATTAGTTTTTTTGGTTAGAGACCTCATGATAGTCATGTTTTCTTGACAAGTATGTGTTAACAGTTATATGTGGACACTGTTGGTAGAGGTGTGGGTAGTAGGTTGTGAATTCTTAAAAGGTGGATTGTGCATATAGGTTGGATTGAGCAGTGACTCTCCAAGGTGAGAAATGGGTAGCTTGTGAGGAGGACACTAGATAGTGGTCCTAGACTAGGTCAATCTCAATAATAGCCTTGTGTAGGCTTTGACTTCACAAACACCTTTGTAAACCTCCTAAAGAAAACATTGAGATCTAAGTTCATTGTGTGAACCTTATCCACTATTACCTTACCCTCTGCATCATTATCCTTGAACTCTAGATTCATAGTATAACCTTGGATCTTTTTGTGGCTAATCATATGCATTGATGTTGATGTTTATTGTGATTTTGTAGACAATAACATGTTTCTTGCAGAGATGTGTTTGTGGGAACATTTGGCAATCATGAAGTACATGTCACCTCTGGGGGGCATGGGCTTTATGAAAGTCGATGTTCCCTTGTGTGTTTTATTCCTACCTTAACGTGCTTGATATCAATACTTGATATCAACCACCTTAAGGTGGGGGCATATATAAGGTAAGTTGTTTGTTATAGATGTTAGCAATATGTTTGTCCTCATGTGCAAAGACTTGTGCGATGAGTGCATCATGTATCTTGAGTTTGTTTACAATCAATCAATCAATCATGTAAGCCCTCTACGGAGGTAGGATATCAAGCATATCCTTTTTTTTCTTAAGCCCTCTATGGAGGTGGGGATGGTGTATTTCTTGGAGCAGATTGCATCATCCTTTCATTTTCAAAAGTCCTCTACAGAGGCGAGGAGCGGTTGTGTGACTAACTCAACCCTTAAGCATGATTTTGGTGATTGTTGTGGCAAATCCCAATTGTCCGTGTGTGCCTGTAATGTGCCTGAGATGGTGTTGGACCTAGAAATAGGTACACTCCATTGTTTGTCTGTCGTGTTTTCTTTGTGTCTTCAAGTGTGTGTGTTTTGGCTTGCTTGCTTTGTTTGGTGTGTTTGTTGCCCCATATGCAGTATAAAGATTAGCACCTTAGGGTTGTGCTTCCTACATTTTGGGAGGTTTTTCATGTCTTGCGTGTGTGTTGCCCCATATATACAAAGACCTATGTGATGAGTGCATCATGTATTATGGGAGGTTTGTTTACTTTCCAATACTTGCATTTGCATTTTATATATATGAGAAAAAGAAAAGAAAAGAAATCATGTATGTCTTCCATGCATTAATATCTCTTCTATGCATTGACTGTCTTCTCCATGTTTTGGGTGACTGTAACTATCTTCTCCGTGTTTTACGTGCCTGTTACTATTTTCCATGTGATTGGCGTGTCTTCTCTGTGCTTGATGTGTTTGTTGTGTTTGTGACCTTACTTTAATGCACGTATTGACCTCGCGTTTATACATACATTAAAGTGGGGGCTAAATGTAACATCAAAAAATGTCCCCTTGGGGGATTTTCCCTCATAAGGTTTAGCTCCTAGGTCTTTTGCATGCATTTAGGACATCTTACTTCATAATTTGGAATCCTGATGGAATGAGCCCTATTTAACATGACAAATGGGACCTAGGAGGACCCCTTAAGCCTTACCTTGCCCAAAATAGGGGGGAGGACTTGGGTGCCCGAACCCTAGTCCTACCCTATTTTGGGGCAATCCTAAGTTTTGGGTGTCGGTTTATGACCATTATTTGGGTCTTATGCCGACACGGTAAGTTTGAATTACGAAAATCTTGGTGAAGTGTTTGTAGTTGCATATAAAAGCATGTTTAGGCATTCATTTGTAAACTAGATGGCAATTATGATGTTCAAGTGTTCTCAAGGTGATTCAAGGATTTCATTATGTTGCAAGAGTAGATTTGTGTGGTTTATGTGTTTATGTTTGCAGATTTAAGCATCCATTTCATCATGGAATGAAGAGCATCTTCCTCCCATATTATCTTCACTACAAGGTGACATTATATTACTTTTTCATCATCATTTTCTTTGGTTTTTGCCTCTGCCTCACAAGGGCATGCACTCTCTATTTGACAACGGTGTTCAAAGACTTAAGTGTCCTCTAGGGTTTGACTGAGGCAAGCCTCTAAACACCACAACCCCCTCCCAAAGTTTGTGATTGTGGGTTATAGGTGTTGCATCTGGAAAAAGTAGAGTTGCAGGAGGGATTAGCAGACATCAAGAATTTAGGATCTGAAGAGAAGTAGGACACCGAAGCCTTTTCGGGACTTGGGCACTTGCTCCTGTGTCCTCCACAGTTGAATTTCTAGAAATAGAAGTTGCAGTGATGATTAGTGTCGGAAGGAGCTCAGGATCTCGCAAAGAAACTGGCACCTTGGACTTGGGCACCGCTCCTCTGTCCCTGACTTTTCTACCTCAAAACCCCAAAAATAGGTACTCTATGATTTGATATTTTACTTCTGTCTACAAGAGATTTTTCTATTATTCTTCTGTTCACATTTGTAATTGCGAAATTAGGGTTTAATGGTCAATTAAGCATAAGAGAAGGAAAATTGATAATTAAATTCCCTAATCCAAGTTTCCCTACATCTCACAGTGATCTAAGGTATGATAGTGAATTGCCACTCAACCCTAGATCCTTGAATGTAAGGGGTGAAAGGAGGATTCAAACATCTAAACACTAAAACATTAAACAATCCAAATTTTACCCTAAACAAAAACCATATGCAATCCTTTGCACAGGAATATACGAATATGAGGGGAATTTATCCTAGTGTGTGTACACACCACATTTACACAGAAGATGTTCGTCCTCTAAGGCAACCCCAAAGAAGAATCAATCCTGCACTGAGAGAAATAGTAAAAGAAGAAATAGAGAAATTGTTGTAGGTAGGTTTCATCTATCCCATTTTTGAAAGTTAGTGGGCGTCACCATTAGTGATTGTACCAAAAAAAGGAAAATGGTGTGAATGTATTAAATACAGGGAATTAAACAAAGCAACCAAAAAGGACTACTTCCCTCTCCCTTTTATTGACCAAGTATTGGATAATTTGGCCAGTAGTCATTACTTCTCCTTTTTGGATGGGTTTAGTGGCTACTGTAGACTCTCAAAAATGTCCACTTGTCACAATGTTGTAGCATTTTTGCCCTAAATATCCCCTTCACTATCCTAACTAGCATTTCCTCTATTAATTTAAATAAATTCAACATTTATTTAATTTAATCCTATCTTTCATCATTATTAAATAAATAAATTTTATTTATTTATTTGGTCCACTTTCCTCTTAAATTAAATTAAATAAATATTTTATTTAATTTATCATTTTATCCTCATATTCCTAATAATTTAAATAATATTAAATTATTTAAATTATTTACCTACCTTCTAATTTCCTCACAAGTTAATTGGAACCACTTACCAATTTCTTCTCCACTCATTTTTCTCACTTTCTATTTATCTCTTGAGATGACATAACCACTTTCTAATTCATCTCTCTAATCACTCATCCACTTTCCTTTTCTTCTCCCAAGTTGCATAGCAACTTTCCAATTCAATTGTCACTCATGAAATGGGAAACTTTATCCCTGCACTCTCTCATATTTGTCTATTTAAACCCAAGTTTCAATCCATTTTGGCATGGATGAGCTTTGAAGCAACGTTACTCTGGCGAAATCTCGCCTCTCATCCATCACCTACCTATTCTTTTCTTATCAATCTATATATCCTTCATCGATCAATCTCTATCATCGTTGTGCTACAAAAACATGAGCAATCAACAATCCACAATTGCACCAAGGAATTAAAGTATCTGAGTGATTTTGTTTTCATTGCATGTGGTTTTTTATCACTTTGATCAAATTTCTTGAAGGTATCTGGGTTTTTATCTTGATTTGTTAAATGATGAAATTTTTTGTGGTATACATTCTGGCACGCCCAGTGGGACATATTTCGTTCGATCTTTTTTGCAAATTTGTGGTATAAAAATTTGTGTTTTCATCTAACCCTTGGTTACGATTTTTGCATGTGATTTTCTATAGGTGATCTTTTGGGCTAAATCTGACAACGCATTCGTGCTTAGGACACCGTTTCCATAAAAAAATTGACTATAAATTTGCATATCTTTTGTCACAGAAATTTTTTTGTAAAAATTCAAAAAAAAAGTTTGGCAGTGATATTGTATGGATCTGTACAAATCCGCACAGTATGGGATACCATTGGGGTCAAATCTACATGTTTTCCCTATTCTGCTTTTGATTAAGGTTTGGTCGTATTCTATAGAATAATTGTTGTTTTTGCAGGAAAATATCTCTAGTTTTAAACATACCCCTGTCAAGTTTTGTAAAAACTCTGTCGATCTGCATCATTATCGACTTGCATCATTGACTATGCCTTGACTGTGAGCTTGAACTCTTGACACCCATTTTAGAGTAATTAACCCTAAGCCCTACACCATTAGATCTGAAACCCTAAGCCTTATGTTCGACCCAGTCGCCCTCACCTTCCGTATCAACCTCTATCCTTTGTTTAATCACCCTCTACTTAGCATTCATGTCGCCGACCTCAAGCCTAGCATTTTGATTGATCCTTGAATCCTTCAATACAAAGTTTTTGGCTTTATTGTGATTGGACATAATCATTTACATAGTCATGCTTTATAAAACTTCATGGCATCTGTAACTATCTTTTCTATGAGTATTATGGTGCTCAGAATGTTGTCTCACATTGTGAAAGAAATTCATGATGAAAAACTCATCGACTATTGTTAATCAGTATGCCTTTGCTGCAAGAAAGGCGCACTGCTATTTCATAGGGTTTTTTGAAAAAGAAAAAAAATAGAGCCAACGATAGAAAAGCTTATATTTTTACAATCATTTGTTGTTTATAACTATTGTGATTGAGGTCGAATTGATATTGTTAGTGTTCCTCATCATCTCTTGCATCAGCTCAGGGTTCCTTGTTGCATCTAATGTTTTTCCAAGAATGGTGGAGCCATTAAGTATATGAGCAAGATTGGAATCATTTTTACCTCTACCTATCATTCAGTCGTCAACTTCTAACCTGGCACTTTGACTAAGTCTTAAATCCGTGGCTTTGTTGAGTTTCAAACTGCGACCTCTATCCTCAATGACTGCGACTTAAACCACCATCGCTCTCCAGTCTTTGACCATTTTCCAACTGTTATCCATTAGCATTGGTTGTTCCTCCTTTGACTCTCTACCGTTGACTGTGTTCATTAGGTAACGCAAAATGTCTAAGTCTGATGATAAATGCTTGATCTAAAAGCTTGGTTGCTATCACTCTTAAGCATCAACTCTACACCTGTCGACCTTGACCTCTCATGCATGTTGTTGTAGTTGGTATAAATTCCAAACCACCAATCAAATGTCAAAACAACGTTAAGTTTTAACCTTTAAGCTTTAAGTTAAGATTTTAAAGCTTGGGATTTTAAATTTTTAAAGGGGGTGGGGTATTTTTTAAAACTATCAACATAAAACTTCTTCCAAGCAGCGCACGTGCTAAAAAAAAGAAAATTTTGCAAAAATCTATCAAAAATCAAAAGTCAAACAATAACCAATCGGTCAACCTATTTTTATCATACATGCAAAGGGGGGTACTTTTTTTCTTTTTGCCATAACTTCTGCATACGAGGTTAAAAATTCATGCAGGAGGACTCGTCAGAAAGCTAACAGGGCAAATTTTGCAGTTGTGAAGGTTTCGGTAGGTAATTTCACTGTCAAAGTTTAGCCTTCTTTCAAACTTAAAATGCACATAACTTGAGAAAAACATGTCCAAATTTAATGAATTTTTTTTAAATTGTGTAGAATCATCTGAACTTTCTATTTTTTCTATATAGTTTTCTATATCAGATCATCATTTGCAATTTTTATCTAATCATATCTTTGGCATCTAACAATCTATCTGTGTAGCTTGTCATAATTGCTTGTCAAAGAATGGAGCAAACAAACTACTGATCTATCTTCTGCAGGTTCAAGCGGTCAAAGAACAATCATTTATCACTAAAGTAGGCACACTTCAGTTTGAGTATTAAAATAAACCTTGTCTTCATCGTGCCTATTTTTCATTTTCTTTGCTTGCTTGCTTTGTCTAGTTGTTACCTAATTTGGCAATGAGAGTATCCTCTCCCCTTGCCTAACCAGCGGATCTAGGGTGCACGAGAAATAATTGTCAACTCTAGAGGGCCTGCCTTCCCATTGTGAGAAGGGGTATGACCCAAGTAGAAAAAGGTCAAAGCAAGACCATTCCAATCTGCTATATAAATAATGCATTTGTGACAAAAGTCACAAATGACAGGTGTTGTTCTGTTATACCGACAGCCAACCTCCCCCAACCCCTTCAAGGCATAACCCTTGAAGGCTGGGAGAATCCAATAATGGAGAGTAGCACTACCGCATGTATAGCCACCCGAATGGAAACCCTAACTAAAAAACTTCTATTTAGAAGCTAAAAACCCATATCTGTTGGTACAAGAGGAAACTCTGATAATCGTCCCACATTTTCACGAATTATGGCAAAGATAGCAAGGTACCTCAAGATCTACGCATCTTGAGGACCTAGAACTTGGTGTGCCTGAGAAGTGAGTGCACTATAAGGGGGAGTCTATGCCCCAAGTTCCTAGAGCTATACACCATAAGTAGGTGCGGCTGGGTAAAACCAAGTGGGAACCCAACAGATATTATCCTTACCTAGCCTAGGGTGTACACATTGATCACTATGTTTGGTTTGCATGCATGTGTATGTGAGATCTTGTGTTTGATATTGCCCCATCATCCTCAATCCTACTTGTCATAACACACATTTCCCAATCATTACACTTCATCCTATCACATCATCCTATCATCCTAGTCATCTAATCAACCCCATCTTGATCAATCTGAGTTGTCTATCCCCGTCATTGCACATTCATCCTCTTTCTAATCCAATCCATACCATCTTACACCATGTCGACCTTAGAGGACATGGCACAAGAGATCATTGACATACTTCACGAAGTTCAAACAAGTCGATCACCCTTAAGCCAACATATGATTCAACTTATCCATAACATAATCCAAGGACTTCAAGAAAGCTAATCCCCGCAAATGTTGCACCTCATAGCATAAATCCACCACCTCATAGCTACTTTCCAATTATAGACCTAATAAGTACATCATCATCCTTTATCCATTCAACACCAACCAATTCAACCTCATTCCTATGTGGCATCCCCTTCCATTTCACATCAATCTAACCCATCCACATGTCATAATAATTACACATCATCTTATCTTATGCCCTATCAACCTAATCCATCTACATTCCAAATCACTTCCACATCACCTCATCCCACATCTTTCCATAACAATATCACATCACCTTATCCTACATCTTTCTATAACAATGTCACATCACCTAATCCTATACTTTCCCATAACGATGCCACATCACCATACCCTATTTCTTCCAACATCTACCATTATCCACAACAACCCGTACCCCATGATCTTTTACCTACACATCCTACCATGCCACCTCATCACCAAACCTATCTACAAGGCAACCAAGATGCATATACAAATCCAAATGGCCCTATGTATATAAACCAAGCAAGCCCAAGTTTGCTTTTGCAACAAGACCTAATAGACTTAAGTCCACCTATGCAACAAGACCCAATAACCTTTGACTCAAGTCTAAGTGACCCTTTGTACATAAATCAAGTATCCCTCAGCTCACCTTTGCAACAAGACTTAATATCATTTGATGAGGGAGACACCAACCTAGAGCAAGCATCCTATGAACATCCTCCATCACTATCTGATCACATGCCAACACATGAGCTTACTAGTCCCATTTTGATACCATCATGTGATCCCATTCCTAGTCTATTGACCCACCAACCATCTAATCCATCTAGTCTTATCTTGGCGCCTCCATCTGATCCTACACCTAATCCATCCAATCCTCCTATCCCTCCATCCAACCCTAACATTCCTCCATCCAATCCTAATCCATATGGCCTCATTATCCCTCCATCCAATCCAAATCCTACTTCTAAGCCTATAACACCATCCACTATTATCATCCATCCCCTCTATTATCCATCCACCCATACACTTGCAGAGGATGTGATCCATTGGCTATTAGCGAGGAATAAATCATTGTCATGTCATCAAAGTCCCATTCTTGAGCCTATCATAGATTCTCCCAATACCTTGCTTATTCCTCCAACTCCACCATGTGGACCACAAACCATTGAACTTATTGAACAGACTTCTCCCATGAGTCCACATCAAAACTTATCATACCCTTGTGTTGTCAACCAAAATCCTATCCAAGAGTCATCCCCTTCCATCTAAGTAATCCAAGAGCAATGTCAAGAGCATAATCCAACATGTGTGGAAACATCAAACCCCCATTCAAATCAAGGTCAGAGCATCTCTAAGTTCAAACTATCCACGTCCTATATATTGCCTTTGATCAAGATATTAGCTATGATCATAACCCTATTCATGAGCAAAGTGATCCCACTCATAGCCAAATTAATCCTATTTATGCTCACCTGTATGATCAAGATTCTATATGTGATCATGAAAACCACGATGAGCCTCTTAGCCAAATTTTATGCAATTCATCGTCAAGAAGTTATCACTCCACCTATCCTTCCTCCCACCATCATCCATGAGAAAGATGTCCAAATTGCTCCTATCCATCCTCTACCTACTCATGATACCCAAACATCCACTTCTCATGATGGGACAGGTGCCTCCCAAGAACACATAAGCATAGAAGATCAAATTAATACCTTGGATCATAATGAGCAAAAGCAAGATCCTAATGATCCTTCCACATCCACTATCGACCCTATCGCAACTCCACCATCATGTCCTCTTAGTCTATCCACCTTTATCCATGAGTGTTCCTCCCTAGGAACACACCAACCTTTATCCACTTCACCTTCTCCATCCAATAAGGAGCTTGTGTCTAGTGTTCCACCTACACCTAGTCCCATTGTTGATCGTATCCTCCAAAACATGAACTATCAAGGTAAAGGCTTAGGCCTTCTTGAACAAGGTGTTTTGGAGCCCATCCATGTCAAGGTCCCTCCACGATCATTTGGCCTTGGATACACACCCCAAGGACAACAATCTAATGATTTTGGTACTTCTTCCACCCCTCCTAAGTCCACCACTTTCTATCGCACATCCTATCATATACCAAAAACATATGTCGCCATTCCACCTCCCTCATCCTACAAATTGTAAAAGCATGTGACCATACACCTTCCACCATCTACTTTGCCTCCACTTCTTCCAACTCCTAACATCCCTCCATCAAATCTAGCTTCACTACTTCGAACACCTTATACACCCATCCATAAATCTACTAAAAATCCCAATCATGGCCAACACATGCACACATTATCTAAACATGGAGCTTCCACCAACCCCGCTTCCACCATACCCATGGGATTCAAAAGCAAAAATCTAGATGCCTCTACCTATAAATCAAAAAATCCTACAAATTCTCATGCCTTAGGACATAAAAGAAAAGATTCAAAGAAACATCCATCTCAAAAGCTACATACACCCACACACCTCCAAGCAAAAATGAAAAAGGTGTGGGTCCCCAAGCAATAAGCAATTAGCTCAAAAGCCGTACAAAAGTTGCATATATCCCAACCCATACCTCCACAAGCAAAGTCTAAAACTAAAATGGCATGGGTTCCTAAGCAAAAAGATATCAAGCCTAATGAGGTATCTACCTCTCAAGAATCCCAACCCTCCACTTCCACCCCAAAATCCCATTCCATCCAAAAGTAAGAAAATCCTCCTTCCCACATGAAAAGCAAAAATCATAAAAATACTGAGTCTATGTGGGTCCCTAAATGCTTACGTGATCCGTCTCCTAAGTGAAGAACACCATTGCTTCCTACACCACCATCCCATCAAAAGCTTCAATGTTTATCACAGTGTGTGTAGCTATTGGTCATGGTTCCCTTCCATCCTGCAACACTCTCACATACCTCCATATCCCCTCCTTTCATTCACTATCCTACATATTCTCCTCATCACTTCCATATGGTCCATGCTTTTGCATAAGTCATCCATCCATCCATAAGTCCTACGTAATCCACTATCGCACCTTCCATAATCCACTATCTACTTAATCCATCCTTCATGTCATGCCCTACCAACATCTATGAGCGCACTCGACATGGCCCATGTGATGATATCCATCTAGCAGGACCATCACTTTCATGGAGCTAGACACTTGATTCCCTCTTATCCTTCTCCTATCCCAAATTCCAAAAAAAAATGAAAATAAAAAAAAAGTAAAGAAAAATCCCTTCATCCAATGGTGAAAACCTGGCAAACAGGCACCCTGGATAAGTACCATGATGAAAACTTGGCAAACAGGCGTCATGCATAAGTTTGATCTTCTATGTCACCTACACTTGGGGGCACCTTGTCTCATCCACCATATCATTTTCAGCCTATCTGGCCATATCCTATCCTACCATCCTTATCCATTACACCTACACATATATATCCCATTGCAATTTATCCATCCTCCCTTCCTCTTTTGATCTTGACAAAGATTGGGGGCAAAATGTCGAAACATGCTTGGAAAAACTCTTGATGTACTTATCCCTTCCAATCCATCCTACCATCCTATCATAATCCCATTGTCATCAGCCCAATCCTATCATAAGTTCTATCATCATATGCCTTGTCATGTAAAATTTTAAGTATTGCACCTAGAATGGGGCATGTTATATCCTATGCGACATAGTCTTTGAGATCACATCCTAGTTCTTTTATGAATACATCCAATGTCACCTATCCTCTTATCCAATCATTGTTCACGAGTCTTCCTTTCCATCCATTACCGCCCATCCTTTTATACATTCATCCTTGTTGGGTGAATATTTTGTTGTTAACTCGCTAACGGCAAAATGGATATATCAGCCACAGCTATGATGAGACAAAGTCTCTCCTCTCAGCAAGGGGAGGTTCCCTCTAATTACTTAACTTTTGTAAATCAAACACTTATCAAATTTATGTACACTAAAAACTATGTTTGTGGTGGTTCCATCTCATCTCATTCTCTTTTTTCAGAATAGATGTTTATATTTCAAACTCTTGATGTAAGACTCATAGATTATCACAATATCACAGAAACACAAAGTTTTCTGTTACCTCACTTATTACTTGTAAACGGAAATATTTGAAGTAGAATGCAGCGCAAAGTCTTCACTCCTCCTCAAGATGATAAAAGTAAATCAAATAGAACAACTTGCAGCACAAAGTCTCCAAACTATTGTATTTTCACAAACATGAACATATAACCCACAACTGATTTGATAACACAAAGTTTACCAGAATCAAATTATGAGCGCTCTTCGATCACTTGTAATAAACTCCACACTTCAATTATTATCAAATAAGACTATGATAGCAAGACGTAAGAACAAAACTATCACAACACAAATAATTCCAAGACAAAGATTGGAATTGAATTTGCTTTCTTGTATTGATAAATATTTGAATATTGATTTTTACAGAAAGCACAAAGTCTTGATTTGCTTCTCAATTCGCCAGAGTTTCCTTGCAATAGACAAAAAATAGATATTTACAAAAGAGGTCCCCTTTATTTATAGGGAAAGACCTTGAGAAAATCTAGGAAATCTACAACTACTTTGACTTATTCAAAAATAGGAGTCTTTATTGACTTGGGACTTCCTATATTTTTACATGTAATTACATATTGAAAATGTACATGTAAAAATGTCCAAAATTGTTTTGAAAGTACATGTGAAAATTAGAAAATAAACTAAGGGAAAAACCAGCTGCTTCAATTTGTGTCACCACCTTTTCTCACGTGG
Source organism: Cunninghamia lanceolata (assembly GCA_027924645.1). Classification (NCBI taxonomy): domain Eukaryota; kingdom Viridiplantae; phylum Streptophyta; class Pinopsida; order Cupressales; family Cupressaceae; genus Cunninghamia; species Cunninghamia lanceolata. The sequence continues at coordinate 3,676,943 of BSBN01001254.1, forward strand.
TGATCATACATAGTGAAAGTTGCCTACATTTCAATGCTATCTGGGTTGAATGTGTTTTTGAAGATCATCCTGGCCCTCACTATGGCGTCCCTTACTGTAGTGATTGACTTGGCATGATTGGTTAACCTAGTTTTCAGATTGTCCAAGGTTAACTGGTTGTCCAAGAGGTTGTCCACAGAAGTTATTGAAAATACTTTATCTTCAAATTCTTTTCGGAACATGTCTTCAAATTCCTTGACCATTTCTTCTGCTGACAGGAATTGGTTATCTTGCGATACCAATTTACAAGGCAGTTCTTCCAACTTATGCAAAAGGTTCACATCATTTTCTTCGCTGATCTCTTTTGCAGCCTCAAGATCCTTGATCAAATTCCTTAGCATACTGCTCCTGTACATCAGAGCTTCCTTTGTTTCAGTGTATGAATCCCTGTTAGAAATGGCACCAATGGATATCAAGGTACTTATTTTCAGCTTCCTCATTTCCACCCACTTATCATGAGTATCCTCTGTGTGCTCAATATCTTGAGAGATGGCATCAATGAGATCATTGAGTTCCGCCCTTACTTTCCTCATCTTATCCGTTTTCTCAAATACCTCCGTGAGCAAAGAGATTCCCTGTGCTCGCATCCTGTCTAAGTACTCTTCAAGTACTTTTCCTCTGAGGTGAGTCTTTTCTACCTTCAGAATGACGGGGTCTTCCACAGAAACAGCCTCTGGAGTAATTGCTTCTGAATTCAAAGTGATCTTTCTTACCACTGCAGTCAGCTGTTCTGCCTTTGCCTTATAGTAATCTTTCATTTCTTTTTCCCTGTCGAACTTCTAGATCAGGATGTCCATGGCTGACTGCATATCATTTTTAGCACTCTCATGGGTGATTTTGCCCAATTCAACCCTAGAAATTGAGTAGTCATTCATATCAAAATTTTCAACAGTTGCATCCTGTGGGGGTTTTGCTATCTCCAAAATTTTATGCCCCTTATCTTCAAGTACCCTTGAAAGGATCTTTGGTTTCTTCGGAGCCTTAGGTTTTGCAGGTACTAGCTTAGTGAAATCAAAATCATCTGGAGAGATGACTTGCTTTTTTCTCTTTGGCGTGTAAGCTGACAACCAAGGTGGAAGCAGAGAAGTATTCACATTGGAGTCCATTCCTACCACTGGTGTTCCTAGAACTGTGCTTGTACTGGTGGTAGAAACAATAGGTGGGGTGTTGGTAAAAACCGCACCTGTTACATTGGCACTTGAAACTTGTTAAGTATTCATCACAAAATGATCAAACATAGACGTGTCTCCAATATCAAAAGATGAAGAAGACAAACTAGGAATTGAATCAGAAGAATGGAGAACAATTTCAAAAGTGTTGTGGGGATTATCAAAGATTATTTTAGGAGGAGAGGAGGATTCAGAGGAAGGAATGTTAATAGGGGAAGCAGGCACAGGGGGTGCAACAGGTGTATTGTCTTGTGGAGACAAAGCCTCTTCATCTTGTTGATCTAAATTCCTATCTTCAAACTCCATCTCTTCTGTAGCTGGCTCTTCAGTTGCCGGATCTTCAGTCGCTGGCTCTTCGACTTCCATTTCTTTTGGTTCAGGTTCCTCCTCAACAACTTTTGCTTTCTTCGTCACAAATCTAATTTTAGGTTTATGTGTTTTAGAGGATGATGGAGCATCACTCTTATTCTTCGTTCTGTTTTCAACCTTCTTACCAGTCTGCTCTTGAACTTCAGTTTCTGAACCAATGAGGAATTCCTTTAGCGTAATTCCTTTATCTTCCAACCACTTATTGGTGTTAGCCAATATGGGCTCAAACCTCTTCCTTAATGAAGTCAACTCCTTTTGGGACCATTGGATTGGAGGTAAAGGAGTACTAGCTATCTTTTCTGCATCATACTTGGCATCAACCAATTCGCCATCATCCACAAGGTCTTCTGGAATATCAGCAAGCCCTAGATATTCAATTTGTTCTAGAGACAGCCTACTATAGTCCAGTTTCCTAATATCTTCCTCGGTCCTCAAATCTATCTAGACATCTTCCACCATGGGTTCATGAAACTGAGTTTTCCTCCTGATTTTATCCTTCACACCCTGGTAGTCAAATTTTGGCCTCCTCTTGAATTGCTTCATGGTGACCAACTGCATTTCTGTCTCCATAGCCCTTGCCTTTGCAGCAGTCAACACTGAATATCTGCCGATCTCTACTGGAAATCTGAAGCCAGGCTTCTTGAGTTCCATTTGCTTGTTATGCACAACAATCATTTGTCTGCACAACTCCATCAAGACCAGTCTATCTGAAGGAAATCTAGGAAGCATATAAGGGTAGCCTTGGAAAAAGCCAACCCTCAAATATGAAAAAGATGGAAATTGCAAAAACATGCAACCAAAACCATTAACCACTGTCCATGCCTCGTCTGAAATTCTTCTCTGCTCCAGTTGGGGATCAAAAAGACACAAGAATATAGCAAAGAATGCATCATTCACTCTCCTGAAATGGTGAATGGAACCTTTCAATGTCAGCTGAGAATAATACTGATATACTGGAACTACTCTCCTATCCCCTTCTGATGATAATCCTAGAAAAATCCTCATGGAGGCTGCGATGTATACCAGATAGGAAGTCATGAAGAATTTAGAGGTAGTGGATACCTTTGTCAGCTGGTCATGCAAAGCGTTACTGATTTGCTCTCCCCAGAAAATAACTTGCTTGCCCTGGAGTATGACCTTAATGAACGGATACATCCATTCATGAAATTGTGAAGAGGAAGACAAACCTCTTATCCTGCTGAGGAGGGTAATCAAGTCACCAACTTCTTCCACGAAATCACTTCGAGGAAAGCTACGTGGCCATCTAGACAAACTTGACCTCGCAATCTTCAACCATTTGTTGTTGATTACTTTCTTTGCTTTCTCTGGATTCTTGTCATATTCCTTTTGAGCTTCAACGAAATCAAGCTTTAATACTTCTGTCGCAGGAGGACACATGAACACCTTGTCAATGAACTCAGGATCCAACCTGATTATTACATTACCACTGGCGTCTACCACAGCTCTAATATCTTTGTTATAAAAATGGGCACACTGAAGAACAAATTCTGTATTGTGAGCCGCCACCGGGAAGGAGGATACCAGATGAATATTACTTTCCACTATCTTCCTCATCATGGCACTGGGGTTGCTTGACTTGGTTCTCTCTACAAACTCAGCCATATTAACATGGCCAATCTCCGTATCTCTAATGTCCTCAACATTAGAATGGACTGAGGTGATTGGGAAAACACCTTGATATTTGTATTTCATTGCTTTTGCCTTCTTTGAAGACAAGTCAGTCATTTGGATGAACTTTTACCGAGAAGAAGTTTGACGTTGAACGGAGCTCCGCAAGAGAAACTGCAACAGAAATCATGATCATGCAATCAGGGAAAATATGGGCAATCTGGGAAAATTGCATGTTGACGATCACGACCATGGGAATGCGCTTGAAAAAGGTCTATAGTGCGAGCTGGCCAAGAATCAGAGGAGAAGCGGGCTCGGGAAAACAAAATTGGAAATTTTCCAGTGTTAGGAAAATTTGAGACATTTTTTGCACGGGCGGCAAAATTCGCCGCCCTTGCATATGAGGGTTTTGCATTATTTGCATCGGCGGCGAATTTTGCTGCCCGTGCATGTGTTGGGAAAATTTGAGAGTTGGTAAGAGCGGCGGATTTTACCGCTACTACAGGCAAAAAGAATGAAAGGTTATGTCAGGGCGGCGAAAAATGCCGATGCTGCATTTGATGACATTGTAGATTTATACCTCGGCAGCAAAATTTGCCAACATTACATGGGGGTTGAGCGATAACATTTGTATGAGCGGCAAATAATGCCGACGTTGCATATGAGGGTTTGGGGAACCTAAGACAATACAACCCCTAGGGTTTTCGGGGTAAAACCTAGGGCAGTCTGGTGAGAAAATGAAATACATGACCAAACGAAAACACGAATAGAAAACTAAAATGAAAACTAACGAAAATCAGAAACAAAAACCTAAATGCCACACCGTGATCTGTGAGGGAAGAAAAAGGAAAACGAGAGGAACACTTACCCGTGGTGGAAGCGGAAAGTCTATGTGTAGTCCTCAACGCTAGATCCATCGGTGAATCAGGAGCATTCGATCAAGCGAGAGTTGAGGACGTTGGTAACTCGCTCAGAAGATTTTGGTATAGGGAATGACGAGCAAAAATGGGAGTCATAACGCTTTTAAAAGGTTAAAATCAGAGTTTAAACGCCTGGCACGAGTGGCCATTAATGGCACTCGACATCGAAATCCCGAAGATCCCGTTCAGGCGGGGATTTCGGCCGCTACGACATTTAAATCGACCAATATGCAAAGTCAGCAAAAATGGTCGTCATTACATGTTAGTGAAACTCCAATGAAAGACATATGCGATGGCGGTGAATTTAACCGCTCTCGCACGTTTGAACTTAGAACGATGTAATAGCGACAAAATTTGCTGTCATTACATCAAAACAAAACAAGCTTAAAAATATGTAGGAGCGGCAAATTTTGCCGCTCTTGCATATCAAGAGTCAAAAATTTACAAACTTAAAAATGACTAAAATTAACATCTTAACCAATTTACGACTTGAATTTTCTTCGCAAATATTGAGAAATTAGTTCAAGGAAACGTCGCAAACGAGTTTCAAAATGTCAACTGACCTCACACGAGAACGAGAAAATCTTTTCTCGATTTGCGATCTTAGAGTGTAGATTCACGAAACGGACAAGTTTCATGGGGTTGTCTACTAAAACGAGCGTAGCTGATTTTGAGAACAACAATCCTAATACATCCTATATCCTTTCTTGCCAACTAGACTTAGTTTTCTCCCTTGTAATTGGCATTTTGCATAAAGGCTATCCCAATTGTACATCCATTAACATCCCAAATATCCAAAAAATCCAAAAAATCATAAAAAGTCATGAAAAAATCCAAAACATCATAAAAAATCCCTAAAAATCATAAAAAGTCCTAAAAAAACACAAAAAAATAAATATTCCCCCAAAATACAATAAAATCATAAAATCTAACAAAAATACAAACAATTATCAAGGTTAATCAACAAAATCAATCAAATCATTCGATCACCAAATCTAATTCTTCCAATCAGTTCAAATCATCAAATCAAATCATTCATCCCATCATCAAATCAATCATCAAACTCTGATCAAATCAAATCAGCAATCAAATCATCTAATCATCAACATCATATCATCAACAAGAAAATCAATTCAAACAATCAAAATTGCATCAACATCATGTATTAATCAATCAATCAATCCAATCAATCAATGAAAATCATCACTCAATCAATCCACCTTTCATCATCTCATCAATAAAACACAAAATCAGAACTACATCCCATCTCTATCATTACGTGTCTTGATCCCATGGACACAGATATGTAGGCAGTCTGGAGTACGAAGGAAGTGCCCAGATTCAGGCACAAGCGATATTCCTCTCTCTTCTCTCTCATCTTCTTCTATCATCTATCTTCATCAATTCCTCAATCTTTCAAAACAATTCTTCCAATCAATCATTCCCCCAAATCATCAATCTATCACTTCTTCCCATCATCCATCCAATAAATCCAAATACAAGTCATCATTTATCCTTACCAATCAAGTCAATCAAGCTTGTCAAATTATCCAATCGCAATCCTTGGTCTTGATCCTAGCCTTGTTGTAAACCCAATCATTAATCAATCATCAATCAATCTATCTATCATCATCGTCAATCATCATCAATTAGCAATTAATCACTGGTTTACAGCTTGACAGGGGCCATACCTTGTTTATTTTTGAATCATTTGTGCATGCTTGCTTGCTTGCTTGTGTGTGTTATCATTTTTGCATTTACATCTGTATCTTCCCAACTAATATTCATATCTTGTATCTAGACAAAGTTGTATTACTCTGGGGCATGAGACACATCGTCCCCTTGGTCCTTATACCCTGGTGCATAACGTCTCATGCTATATCAAACATATGGTTGCTCACTTTCATTGCAGCATAACATATCCTTTTATCTCTTCTATCCATTTCATTATCTTTCTGCCTTGACCAATCCATTTCATTTTGAGAGCCTACCCGTGTTTGTCCAACCCACCTATCCTCTTGAGGGGGCATCATCATCCTATCATTCCATCGTTATCCTATCTTTACAGCCTATCTTTTTCTTCTACCCACACTTTAGCTTCTTTGAAATGATGTTACTCGATATAAATCTCATCTCAAACATCATTTCAAAGAGGGGCAAAATGTAGACACTCAAAAATGTCCACTTGTCGTAATGTTGTAGCATTTTTGCCCTAAATACCCCTTCACCATCCTAACTAGCATTTCCTCTATTAAATTAAATAAATTCAACATTTATTTAATTTAATCCTATCCTTCACCATTATTAAATAAATAAATTTTATTTATTTATTTGGTCCACTTTCCTCTTAAATTAAATTAAATAAATATTTTATTTAATTTATCATTTTATCCTCATATTCCTCATAATTTAAATAATATTAAATTATTTACCTACCTTCTAATTTTCTCACAAGTTAACTTGATCCACTTACCAATTTCTTCTGCACTCATTTTTCTCACTTTCTATTTATCTCTTGAGATGACTCAACCACTTTCTAATTCATCTCTCTAATCACTCATCCACTTTCCTTTTCTTCTCCCAAGTTGCATAGCAACTTTCCAATTCAATTGTCACTCATGAAATGGGAAACTTTATCCCTCCACTCTCTCATATTTATCTATTTAAACCCAATTTTCAATCCATTTTGGCATGGATGAACTTTGAAGTAACATTACTTTGCCAAAATCTCCCCTCTCATCCATCACCTACCTATTCTCTTCTTATCAATCTACCTATCCTTCATCGATTAATCTCTATCATCGTTGTACTGCAAAAACATGAGCTATCAACAATCCACAATTGCACCAAGGAATTAAAGTATCTGAGTGATTTTGTTTTCATTGCATGTGGTTTTTAATCACTTTGATCAAATTTCTTGAAGGTATCTGGGTTTTTATCTTAATTTGTTAAATGATGAGATTTTCCCTGGTATACAGCTACAACCAAATCTAGGTGGCTCCAGAGGATCAAGACAAAACCACATTTACATTCCCTTGGGGAACTTTTACTTACAGGGTCTTACCTTTTGGGTTGTGTAATGCACCAGCCACATTCCAAAGAGTTGTCTTGGCAATTTTTGTTGATCTAGCCAATACATGTGTTGAAGTATACATGGATGATTTAACTATTCATGGAAAGAATTTCAACAAATCCATGGAGAATCTTAACAAAGTGCTTGAATGGTGTAAGGAGCATTAGTTGTCTTTGAATCATGAGAAGTGTCTTCTCATGATGACAGAGGGTATAGTTTTGGGTCATCACATTTCTCAAGAAGGTATGAAAGTGGATCCTAAAAAGATTGAGATCATAGTACATATCCCTACACCACAGACTTAAATGGAAATAAGAAGCTTTATGGGACATGCTAGTTACTATAGGATATTTATTGAAAATTTTAGTAGAATAGCTACCCCATTGTTTACCCTTCTTAAGAAATATTTTGAGTTCAACTAGACCACATAATGCCAAGAGTCGTTTGAGGCTATAAAAAAGGCTCTAATAATTGCATCTATCATCAAAGGACCAAACTGGGAATAACCTTTCCATATCCATACTGACGCTTCTAACCAAGCTATTGGAGCAGTTTTAGGACAAGTAAGTGATTCTGGAGGAATGCATGCCATATATTACGTTAACAAACTAAACCCTGTAGAAAAAAATTACATAACCACAAAAAAAAGAATTTTTAGCAGTAGTCTATGCCATTAACAAATTATGCCACTACATTATAGGATATAAGGTCTTTGTTCACATGAACCATGTTTCTATTAGATGCCTCATGAATAAAACTATAGTAGGAGACAGAATTATTAGATGGTTATTACTGTTACAGGAGTTTGATATAACTATCATTAACAAACCTAGAAAGGATAATGTGGTTTCTGATAACATTCCTGTGCATATTAACATCATTACTAGGTATTTATAATCTAATCTTGTGCATTGAAACCTACACATATACCACCTGTTCCTACACATATACACTCTGTTCTTGCACATTTGAACCTGCACATCTACAACAGTGAGCTATTCCTGAGGTTTTGTGCAAATAACCAAATTAGTTTTGGATACCCATTTTGACTTAGAATTTTCTTGAGAAGTCAGCAAAACCATACAGATACATCCCATATCCATTTCAAACATTTCACTTACATCTCATACTTAACCTTCCCAAAAGCAAACAAAAAACAAGATTTTCCCAAAAGTGCTATTGAGATCTTCTTATTCAAACAAATTTAGTTAAGTTTCCCTATTAAGATCAATCATCCTTATCTAGGAGCTACACTAAACATCTTGACAAGGTTAGTCTACATCAATAGTGATTTCTATTATCCCTATTTGACTTGCTTTGGATCAACACTTTGATAGTTATACATCATAGCTCAAGCTTATTGTTTGAACAAAGATCAAAACAACCCTTAGAAAATCTTACCACCAACACATTCAATCCAATCTTTCACCCAACCAATACCCCATCAAAACATCACTTATACCTACAAGTCTCTCATCCAACTCATTCATATCAAACTTTGTATGGTTGAAATTAGGGCTCAAGCCAAAAGATGAAAAGAAATGGATCTATCAAACAATAGTGACACTCTTCTAGTGATGGAGAAGAAGAAATCCCACAAGAAGAAATTGTTAATGCCTTACAAGATCCAAAATTTTAAAAATTAATGGATAAGGTCATAACAATGGACCCACACAAATACTTCCTTTTGCTTGTGCAACAAGGAGCCAAATTACCTATTGATTTCAACATTACCAAATTGAGAGAAACAAACCAATCAAATGAAACTAAAGCCCCCAAGAACAAAAAGGCTAAGGATATGACAAATCCGTTAGAGACACTCACACAACAAATCAAAGCCTTACGACAACAATTTGTGGACCTACAAACTGGATCCTCCACAAAACATTATTCACTAGAGGATATATCTCCATATCCTTTTGACAAAAGCTTGGTTATGGCACCTTTCCCTTCAAGATTTGAAGTCCCTAAATTTGACAAATATAGGGGGAAAGGTGATCGTCGTGACCACATTAGAGAATTCAGTGTTGCATGTTTACAAGTCAGCCTGCCCATAATGAGACATATCTAATGCAACTCTTCCCACGCAGCTTAGGAAGTCAAGCCATGGAATGGTTCTCCCATCTACCTCCCTAAATCCGTACATTCAATGAGGTAGTGAGAAAATTTGTGACACACTTGTCCTATAACATTGAACATGAGATTTCAATGTTAGATCTTTGCAACAACAAACAAAAGGGTGGAGAATCTTTCGCCACTTTCTTGCAAAGATGGAGACAAATTGCAAGCAAATGTCCTTATCATATCCCAAAAAAACAAATGATTGAAATGTCTATCCATAACTTGAACACAGAGTTAAGATATCAAATCCAAATCCAATGTCCTACTTCTTTTAGTTAGGTCATTGAAATGGGATTACTTATTGAGAAAGCTTTGATAGCCAAAAGATAAATAAAAATCTATAAGGATGTCCCTAGTTCAAGCAACAACACGGATAAATCTAGGTTTTGGACTAAGAACAAGAACATTGTAAATGATGGAGTTGTAGATGCAAAACATGTGACACCAAAACAACTCATCCTAAATCTATCAAGTCCACACAACAATGTATCTTCAAACAAACCCACAAACAATGAACCTCGACCAACAAATTTTCCTCCTCGCAGAAAATTTGCACCATTGGAAGAATCAATCAAATTTTCCTTAAGGAATCTCATTGCAAACAATCTCATAACGCTTCCTACAGCAAGAGACTATGAACCCAAGTTTAAACCCTCTTGGTGGAAAGATTCTGACTTTTATGAATTCCATAGAAGCAAAGGTCACAAAACCAACGATTGCCAAAGATTGAAAAACACCATCCAAGACTTGATAGATAGAGGATATATATCAATTGATGGTCATACTTCCAATAATGAACATGTGGCATTCAAGAATCCACTCCCTAACTATGAGAAAGGAGTTACCTCGAAACCAAACAACAACTGTGGTAATAATGCCAATTACATGAACGTATCCTATGAATACATTGTTAACCACATATCTAAAAGTGACTCACATGTAAATGTGATTACTATAAATAACAAGCCCAATTGTAATGTTACCACTCATTGTGGAAAGGTAACTCTCCAAGGGGCTCCATCCAAACCATCTTCCATATCCAATAAGTACAACATCCTAGAACAACTCCAAAAGACACCTGCACACATATCTATTTTGGAGCTTTTGTGTCTTTCACCATCCCATAAGGCTATCCTAGAAAAGTCTCTATTGGAAACCACCGTGCCAACAAATCTAGACCAAGAGAAATTTCAAGACATGGTAGGACATCTCACTACCCCTCACTTCCTATCTTTTACCGAAAAAGATGACATGTCCATTACTTAACCTCATAATGCATCCCTCCACATTGAAGCCCTCATTCATAAGCATAGAATCAAACGAGTGTTAATAGATGGAGGAGCAGGTTTAAATATATGCACACTAAAATTAATCATTGCATTGGGGTTCTCTGAAAATGTTGTTGATTCAAAGAAGATCGCCATCAAGGCCTATGATGAAGAAGAAAGAACCTCTAAAGGCACTGTTGTCTTACCAATACGAATTGGACTGGTAGAGAAAGACGTGGTTTGCCAAGTCCTTGACATGGAGCTAGCCTATAATAATCTCCTTGGCCGACCTTAGATTCATACAATGAAAGCCGTACCATCTACCTATCATCAATGCATAAAGTTTCCATACAACAACCAAGAGATTACAATCCAAGGTGATCTTGATCCATTTCAATATTGCAATACCATCAAACCAAAGCCTGAAGTTGTCATACCTACCAACCGTGCAGCCTCATCCTCTACAACCTGTGTTAACCCAAGCTCATTACCTTCTACATCCAAAACTGATGAACTAAAAGTCAAGCTCAAGGACAAAGGTGTAGGAGAGTATTCCATTGAACAAACCTTTTGTCTTGCACAATTACCCCTCTCACCCAAGTCTTATGGAAAACCATCTATGACCAAATAGCAGTCATTGAAGACTCTTGAAGGTCCTTTTATCAAATGGGGTAATCTATCAGAAGAAAATGAAGAGAAATATGTCCTTCAATGGCTATATAAGGAAGAAGATTGTGAATCCAAGTCACAAGATCAACAACCACAATTACCAACTAAACAATATGGTCAAGGTTTCACTATCTTGCAGAGAATGGGATATGATGGCCATAATCCCATAGGCTTGGGAAAAGAAGGTATCATTGAACCCATACAACCTTCTTCCTTATCGGCTCAAGACACTATAGGGCTAGGGTATAAAGGAAAAGTCATGGAAAAGGCTACTACCAATCTAGTAGAACAAATTCACCAATTGCAAGAGGGAAGTGAAATGGACTCTAATAAATGGGAATGGGAAAGTCTTTTGATTTATCTTGTGAAGATAAAGGTATTGATGTAGTTCAATCATATATCTCTAGCAATACATACCATGAGGGACAAAGTTTGAGTTCTAGACCACTAGAGTTAGATTCACATAATATCGAGAGTGAGTCTCATGAGGAGGGTCAGATGTCCCACTTGATAGATAATACTAAGGAGAGTATTGTTTTAGACCTTGTACATACCCCCACAGACCAAGACAACGCTTCCGTCCTAACCATCATTACCCTTGAGTCAGACCAACCTGATGATCCTCTTCCACTAGTACATCCCAAACTTATAGATTGGGAACTACAAGAGGCCCCTGAACTGGATACCTTTCAAAATGATGATGCTATTATTGACTATCTAGAACTAAGGGATCATTTACCTTCAAGAGATGATAAAGTTGGCTTCACTATAGAACTCAATAATGTGGCTTATTTTGGAGAGAGTGCTAAGCCTTTTTTAGTCACAAAAATGTAAAAATAAAAAATGGATCTAATGATGAAAACCACTCTGCGGTAGTATTAGATCATGAAAAAGACAAAATAAAGGACAAATCTAATGGTGAAAAACTCTCTGAGGTGCCAAAGGATTAAAGTCTTGGCACTCTCCCCAACCCTACACATCAGGAGGGGTCCTCAGTTTTAATAGAACCAATAAAACTAGTGAACATTGGTACAGAAGACAATCCAAAGATAATCCATCTAGCAGAATCTTTATCTGAGTAAGAAAAGACATAATTCATCAAATTCTTAAAACAAAGACAGACTATTTTTGCTTGGTCCTATGCGGATATGCTCAGCCTTGATCCAGATCTCATTATGTATCATTTATCACTAGCTCCAGGAGCTAAACCAGTAAAACAAAAGCTAAGAAAGATGCATCCGTATATAGCACTTTTAGTCAAAGAAGAGTTGAAGAAGCTATTGGATGTCGGGTTTATCAGATCAATTGATTATCCTGAATGGATCTCCAACATTGTTCCTGTTTGAAAACTAGACAAAAGAATCAGACTTTACAATGATTTCAGAGATTTGAATAAAGCATGGCTCAAGGATGATTTTCCTTTGCCCAATATAGACATCATTGTAGATCTAACAGCAGGACATACTATGTTATCTCTAATAGACGGGTTTTTAAGGTATAATCAGATCAAAATTGCACCAAAAGACTAGCACAAATCTATCTTCACATGTCCATGGGATACATATTACTGGAATGTCATGCCATTTGGATTGAAAAATGTAGGGGCAACATACCAAAGAGTAATGACCACAATTTTCCATGATATGATGCACACCATTATGGAAGATTATGTGGACAACATTCTAGGAAAATCACTCACATGGGAAGAACATCTGCATGTATTAGAGAAGATCGTTCAGAGACTGGAGCAATTCAATGTTTGTTTGAATCCAAAGAAGTGTGTGTTCAGAGGCACATCTGGTAAGCTTTTAGGGTATATAGTTTCAACAAATGGAATCAAGGTGGATCTGGCAAAAGTGAAAGCTATAATGGAAATGACACCACCTAAAAATGTCAATCAATTGAGATCATTACAAGGAAATTTACAGTCTATCCTCTAATTTATCTCATAGTTAGCTGACAAATGTCATCCCTTCACTCGTCTCCTTCACAAGAACATTCCTTTCAAATGGGATGAGATGTGTGAAAAGGCTTTTCAACTCCTAAAAGAGTACCTAATGAACCCACCAATATTAATGCCACCAATCCAAGGCAAACCACTTTTTCTTTATATTTTAGCTACACCAACCACTCTAGGAGCTCTATTGGCACAACAAGATTATGCAGGAAAGGAACGGGCAATTAACTACATCAGTCATTCATTGGTAGGGTATGAGCTACAATATACACCTATTGAGCGAGCATGTCTTGCCGTAGTCTTTGCATCTCAAAAGCTAAGACATTACATGCTCACTCATTAAATCAAATTGGTAGCCAAAATAGATCCATTGAAGTAGTTAAATAGTAACGCAACTCTGACTGGTAGATTATCAAAGTGGGTAATGATTATCAGTGAATTTGACAATGAATATGTGGATAGACAAGAAATAAAAGGACAAGTGATTGCAGTTCAGTTAGCAGATGCACCATTGAATGATGGAAATCCATTAAGTTTTAATTTTCCAGATGAAGCCATCTTCAACATAACAACTCAAGCATGGAAGCTCTATTTTGATGGATCTTATACACAGCATGGGTCAGGAGCAGGCATTTTGTTGGTCACACCTCAAGGAGATACAATACCAAAATCATATAGACCACTCGATTGGCAAGAGACACTGCAAGGTATGTCATGTGTTGTCATTGATGGCAACTAAGTCTATTCCACACATTCAAAGTGTAGTATCAGATCATATCGGAAGTCAGTTCCAAGATTTGACAAGTCCAGATAGACAGGAACATGGTATGACAGAGTTCAGTATTTTGGTCAGTGGACCTCTCCAGTTAATCATTGTGTGTTGCGAATCTAAGGAAGTGTAGAGGAATGTCAAGACAATCTAAATCTAATATTTTAGCCTCCAGTGGCAAAGGGATCAAAAGTTATGAGCATCTGAGTACCGGATCCTAATATGACAGAACAGTTCAATGAAGAACAAGCCGACCTGTGTCAAATTCTTTTGCAGATCTAGTAGAAGCATTTTGGTGAGTTGCGTATGGGATATAATTTTAGTGACTAACATATATGATGACCTGTAAGTGATATTTTTGGTACACATCAATATTGATGTATGGATTTACTTGACAAAATAGAGTACTTGTATTGTTTGTTAAAGGCCAACAGATAAGTGACTGGGTTTGTTGATGCGGATATATATAACCAATGGATTCAAGCATTGTGGTATGCGATAGGGATGCGAATATGGAGTAAGTGTGAAAAAGGTAGATAGAAGTCCAAAAGAAAAGTGATCTAAGGTCTGGATTATGGCAGAGCAGTAAACAGGGCAGAATAAAGATGAAGTGTGTAAAATCAGTATTCTGTGCTTAACCGGAATTGAATTCTTGCATTGGCAGATGCTACATATCAATTCACACAATCTGTGATTATTTTGCAATATTTCTTGCAAGTAGTGAGCCTTTCTTGAGCAGTGAACTTTGGGAAGTGAGCCCGAAGACATGTGCCTTCCCCTTTTGTAATACTTTTAACAGAGTCTAATCTTTGTGGGTTAACCCCCACCGTGGTTTTTCCCTTAACTGGGTTTCCATGTCAAAATCTTGTTGTCAAGTGTGTTGTTTATGTTTCTGCTCATGTATTATTAATTCTTGCTTTTTATAATTATGTTATTAACTTGCTAAGAAGAGGTAAAGAAGAAATAACTGCAGCAATCTTGAAAAGTTTTCAGACAACTGATTCACAACCCCCCTCTCAGTTGTCAACCCTAGTTCTAACAATTGGTATCAGAGCAAGGTTCCTTTGAAAAAGTTTAACAGCTTGAGGAAGATTTGGGAAGGTAGTAAAATGGATGAATACAACCTCCAAGGTTAACTTAAACTTGCTTTAGAAAATGTCACATCTCATACTTTTCATACTTGATTGAATGGTTAAATTCAATGATTATATTGCTAGTTAAATTATTGATCGCTTTGGCTATATTGGGACTAACTTATTAATGGTTTTATGAGTTTGAGTTTTGCAGTCTTGTTGACGACAAGAGCATGGTTCAGGTGGTGGGGTCCTAGCTTCGTGGCAACAGATGTTAGGTTTTATCTGGTGTTTTCACACACTCACTTAGAATTGTATTGCATGTGTGTTTTAATGAATGTTTATTTCAACAAGTGCATCAAGCTTTGATGAATAATTGCATTTCATTCTTGTTTGTTAAACATTTAATTACAGATGTTTGAAATTTCCATTTGGATATGTCTTCTTCTTGCTCGTCTCAAAACAAAATTTGGTACCTATCATGTGAAAGAAAACAAGTTAGATCTCTTGATGGATTTAAACAAATATTTACGGAATTAAAAATGATGACTTTAGAAATATATATATATATATATATATATATATATATATATATATATATATATATATATATATATATATATATATATATATATATATATTTATATTTGATTTATTTAAAGTAGCAATAACGATTTTTATAAAAGGAAAACATTAGAATTTTAATCTTATTATAAATATGTATATTCTTATTATTAGAAGGGGGGAATCCAAATTAGAACTGGTAGATATTTATTATTTTTATTAAAAATAGGATTGCATGATCGACATGCAATCGGGGATAAAAATATGAATACTTGAAATTTTGCATGGGCAGGTAGAAAAAAAGGGTAAAATTAGGGCAAAAGAGGGAGATTAAAAAGGGAAAAAATGAACCAAAAGGGGGAGGACATTGGAAAGAGGAACAACGACACTAGAAGTTAGATCTAGAAGGGTAACATCATGGTGCAGGAGCACCTAACACAAGGTGGCCTCCGTGAGGCATTTAAAATCATGTTTGTTTAGAAAAATCATGTTTTGTGTTGTAATAAGGTCTATTTGACCAATGTATGTCATTTCTGTTTGTATCTAGACCTAGAACAAACTTTGTAAGTCCCAAGTAAGTAGGTTGCATTTGTCAAATTGTTAGTGGTTAGATGGTTGGTCTCCCAACTACTTGGAATTAGTTAGTTTTCTCCTAGCCGCTTGGAATCGGTCTCCCAGCCGCTTGGAATGGGTTGGTGTTCCTCTGGTGATTTTATAAACCCCAGATAAATGAATCAAATGCACATAGGATTAGATATATTGTAATCAACTTGAAGTGAAGGAGTTGAATGTGACTGTGTACTGTTCTAAGGGGAAATAAAGATTGTTCTGTTCCATCAATTTGTTTTTCGTTCTCTGTAATTACAAACTACATAGTTGTAGATTTATTTTCCTTTTTGTATCTTTGTTGTTACAAAATGTTGATGTGAAGCATTCCACTAGTGAGATTTTTATCAAAATCGGTGGAATGTCTTCGTTGTACAATATTCATTTGTTTCTTGTTTTGTTTTCCTATTCGGTGGCGCAGAGGATCCAGACAGTGTGAGGTGCATAGTAGATCGCCTAGCATCTCGATGTGCTAGGGTTTGGATTGGAGGAGTTGGATTTGTTATCGGTGAGACAGAGGCCATCAAAAACGTATTCTGCACTCAAAGCAATGAGGATAGTCTGGCTGAAGGGAGGTTCAAGTCACTAAATGGAAGTCGCGGCCTAAGATTCAGATCGAGGTAACAAAGCACATCAGCCAGAAGTTGTGCGTGCTTTTTGATGTTTAGGGTCTCACCAAAGATAACACATATCAGCATATCGGGGGAACAAACAAGGAGTTCACCAATGATCTAGGTTTTGCCAACAAGTGTGGTTGGAAGGTATATTGAGAATGTATGTTGAGAAAGCATGTGGGGAATGTATATTGAGAATGTATCCTTCGGCAGATACAAACGATGACCAGTCGTAACGGTGAATTAGGGTATAGAAACTTTAGTCAACTGGTAATAGCAAGTCATGCCAAGCATATAATAAGTTGGTGTATCGGCAACAGGTTGTAAGTGTTCGCCGATGGTAAAGGTCACAGCAATGAGAGTTTGGCGACGGTTGAACTGACTGTCGGCCTGAGCGAAGACGGAGTAAGTCTTACTGACTGAGGCTCCCCATCATATTGGTATCAGAGCCAGTGAAAGCTCTGGGTGAAGGTGTTGTGTATTTGATTTCTATCACTAAGAAGGTAGATGACAAGTTGCTCATACCATCTAGTTACGAGAAGGAATAGGATTCCTATATTGTGTGGGTAGACAATGATGAGGTCTGTCGTGACCATTCACCAATAGAGGTTTAGCTAAAAGAGGGTACAGAGTGAGGCCACTGCAAGAGAGAGTGGTAGTGCATCTCCAAGATCTACTATTAGACAAGAGGAATGGGTCTGTGAAGCAGCGTGTAGGATGGACAGCTGATTGAGCATTGTGTTGTAGTCGAATTGAGGATTTGCAAAAGTGTTGGCGTTGTCTATGAATGTTTATGTCAGATAGAGAAAGTGAAGGAGAGGCTAGCGATATGCCTCCAAAGGGGATGACCACTGAAGTGGTCAAGAAATTCAAGGAGATGGAGGAGATGATCAAAAGTGGAGTTAAGGAAGCACTCTAGGCCAAGTTGAAGGCACTGAAGATAGGAAAAAGGATAGAGGAAGATTCAGATGAAGAAGAAGAGAAAGAGGAACAAGAAGAGGCAAAGATACCAGCTGAACAAAAGTAATTCCTAGAAGCCATCAAGGCAATTGGCAAGGACTCTTCAGAGCCTCAGATAGATATCCCCATGTTTAGTGGAAAGATGAATGTTGAGGAAGTCATGGAATGGATTGAGGCTCTGAACAACTATTTCAAATACAAGGAAGTTCCTAAAAGTAAGAGAGTTAAGTTTGCAAAAACTAAACTCAAAGGTGTTGCCCTTACATGGTGGAATTACACCCAAGGAGAAAGGGTAAAGAATGGGAAGAGTATGATATCTTTGCGGAGAAGAATGCTGGAGAAGATCAAGTCTTAGTTCCTTCCATCTAACTATGAGGTGCAGATTTATAGGAGAATGCAGAACCTCAAGCAAAAAGATATGGATGTGGCTATTTACACCGAGGAGTTTCACAAATATACTCTTCATTTTGGGTACATGGAGGATGAAAAAGCCAAGGTAGCAAGGTATCTAAATGGTCTGAGGATCAATAATCAAGATGAGATAAGTTTATTTACCCCTAAAACTGTGGAAAAATGCTTTCAAGTAGCATTAAGAGTTGAAGAGAAGCTAAAGAGGAAAGGTGAGCAGCAAAGTAGAGGAAGAGGTGACAGAAATTTTAGAGGCAGTTTTGGAGGCAGAAGTCCTAACCAGAGGCCTAGTGGTGAATCTAGCCAAGAAGAGCAAGTTGGAGACTCAAGTAGCAGAGGAAGCTACCATGGAAGAAGGCCAAATGAAAGAGGTGGGACAAATGGATCAGGTAGAGAATCCAAGTTCTCCAACATGAGATGTTATAACTGTAATCAGATAGGGCACCCAGGTTATAAGTGTCCAAAGAAGGCCTCAACTTCTCATGGCAATGAGAGAAGAACCACATTGACTCAAGAGGATGCAGGGAGTGTGACATCTCCTGAAGTGAATTTGACGTCAGAAGTGGGAGAAAATCTAATGATCAAGAGGATGTTGTTCAAAGCACTGGTGAAGACTAAACCATCACAGAGCAGAGCTCTTTTCAGGATCAATTGCAAAAGCAAAGGTAAAATAAGCAATGTAGTCAAACATTATGGTTCAATAGATAATATGGTGTCTAGCGAAATGGTGGATAAATTGAACATAGAAAGGATTCATCATCAAACTCCTTATAGAGCATCTTGGGTAAGTGATAGTCAATCACTTTTGCTAGATGAACAAGCATATGTTGATTTTTAGATTGGAGAATACAAAGAGAGAATTTTATGTGACATTTTGCCCATGGAGTGTTGTCACCTACTTTTAGGTAGACCATGGCAATTTGATAGGTAAGCATTGTATGATGGATATGCTAACACATACACCATCAAGAAGGATGGAAAGACTTTTGTGATGACACCATTGTAGGAGGATGCTAAAGCAAAGAAGGCAGCCAAGGTCATTTTGATGGGTAAGAAAGAGTTTGTGAAGATCAATGAAGAAGAGACAAGGCAAGTGGAGGATACCTCAAGGAGTGGGGTTGCCAAAGGTCAAAGTTTGAAGGTGATTTCAGTTTTGAATGATGGAGATCAGGTGGTAATGTCTGAAATGGATCAGATGAAGGTCAAAGAGCAGGTCTGCAAGTAGCCACAAGTTGATTGGAAAGAAGAGGATGCTATCATAGTAGGGACCATTGTTTGTCCTCTAGAGCCAACAAGATTTGACAAGCAAACATATTCTACCATAGCAGCAGTACAAGAAGCATCAAACAAGGTTCTGAATGTAGGTGTTCAGGTAGAGATGATAGTAAGGAAGAATGGCAAGCAAAGTATGGGTTTGGTTGCAAGCACTCACTCATGGCAAGATGTGAGTAGAGCCTACAATGCTAGGCATGAGTTTTTTATTACATGGAAGCAAGTTGCAGTCCAAAGATCATGTGGAAGGCATGAGGCAGCAGAGGATAATGGTGGTGCAAGACAAAGACTTAACTCATGGGACATGAGTTATTTTCTACGTGGGGTGTATGGTGCAGGAGCACCTAACACAAGGTGGCCTCCATGAGGCATTTAAATTCATGTTTATTTAGAAAAATCATGTTTTGTTTTGTAATAAGGTCTATTTGACCAATGCATGTCATTTCTGTTTGTATCTAGACCTAGAACAAACTTTGTAAGTCCCAAGTAAGTAGGTTGCATTTGTCAAATTGTTAGTGGTTAGACGGTTGGTCTCCCAGCTGCTTGGAATCAGTTAGTTTTCTCCTAGTCGCTTGGAATTGGTCTCCCAGCCGCTTGGAATGGGTTGGTGTTCCTCTAGTGAGCTTATAAACCCTAGAGAAATGAATCAAATGCACATAGGATTAGATATATTATAATCATCTCAAAGTGAAGGAGTTGAATGTGACTGTGTACTGTTCTAAGGGGAAATAAAGATTGTTCTGTTCCATCAATTTGTTTTCCGTTCTCTGTAATTATAAACTGCATAGCTGTAGATTTATTTTCCTTTATGTATCTTCATTGTTGCAAAATGTTGATGTGAAGCATTCCACTAGTGAGATTTCTGTTGAAATCAATGGAATGGCTTCGTTGTACAATATTCGTTTGTTTCCTATTTTGTTTTCTTGTTCGACGGTGCAGAGGATCCAGTCAGTGCGAGGTGCACAGTAGATCACCTAGCATCTCCATGTGCTAGGGTTTGGATTGGAGGAGTTGGAGTTGTTATCGGTGAGACAGAGGCCATCAAAAAAGTATTCCTTGGTCCGAGCGACGAGGATAGTCTGGCCAAAGGGAGGTTTGAGCCGCTGAACGGAAGTCACAGCCTAAGATTCAGATCGAGGTGACAAAGCACATCGGCCATAAGTTGTGCGTGCTTGCCGATGTGTAGGGTCTCATCGAAGATAACACATATTAGCATATCGAGAGAACAAACAAGGAGTTCGCCGATGATCTAGGTTTTCTCAACGAGTGTGGTTCAAAGGTATATTAAGAATGTATGTTGAGAAAGCATGTGGGGAATGTATATTGAGAATGTATCCTTCGGCGGATACAAATGGTGACTAGTCATAACAATGAATCAGGGTATAGAAACTTTAGTCCACTGGTAATAGCAAGTCACGCCAAGCATATACTAAGTTGGTGTATCGGCATATTGGCAATAGGTTGTAAGTGTTCACCGATGGTAAAGGTCACAGCGATGAGAGTTTGGTGACGGTTGAACTGACTGTCAGACCGAGTGAAGAGGGAGTAAGTCTTACTAACTGAGGCTCCCCATCACATCAAAAGATTTAGACAGAGGAAAGCAAATTACAGTTGCACAGGTATTTATCTGAGTTTGGGAGCATTGGTTCGATGGGAAATAGTAAACTGGGTCTCTAAATTATTCTCTATTTTGTAAATGCTTAGACATTATGAGTTTTGAACTGCCTTTGCTAAATCTATACTAGCTATTAGATACTGATCATTGCTTAATGAATGTTGTTACTATTATTTATATACCGATTTCGGTATTTTGTATGATGATTTCTTCTATTTTTCTTGAAAGCCATTTACTGATTAATGTATGCCGATTCCTATCCTATTCAACACATTATATATGTTGTTTCATGTTGCTTACTGTATTATAAATGTCGTTCCATGCTTAGTATGTAGTTTACCATTAATACATGCTTTTCAACACTCAGTATATTTCATTTATTGTGTTGTATGTCGATTCTTATTTTTATTGTAGCCGATTCACATTATTGATAGTCAAATCACTTCGATTGTCGATTCTTTTTATATGCCAATCTCTGCATAATTTAAACCGTT
The DNA here is from genome assembly GCA_027924645.1 of Cunninghamia lanceolata. Lineage (NCBI taxonomy): Eukaryota > Viridiplantae > Streptophyta > Pinopsida > Cupressales > Cupressaceae > Cunninghamia > Cunninghamia lanceolata. The sequence goes on from BSBN01001254.1 coordinate 3,698,532, forward strand.
CCCTATATAGTATGTGTAAAGTGAATGTCATTTATTGTTATATATATGTCAATTGTTGATTCTTGTTTATTGAATGTCATTTACGATATTATGATAGCGATTCACTAATAAGATAGCCGATCCAATTCTGTATACCGATTTAGTTTGATGAAAATAGTTCACAGTATGTTATAAGTTGATTCTATATATGATTCAATGATATTTATATATATAAGCCAATTCAATAGATTATCTATGTTATTATATATGTTATATACCGAATCCATGTATATTATATGATGATTCGGTGTTGTTTTTTCATGACATTCAAATGTTATTGTGTGTCCTTCATTGAATTGGTATGCCGTCCTCTTTGTGTAGAAACTTGTTTACTATATAAGTAAAACATCCTCTGTATATCATAAAACTGATCTCTATTTGATGAGAACCATTTACTATGTAATGTATGCCCCTCAATATGTTAATATATGTCTTTTACTATATAACTATGTCATTCCCAGTCTGATATTAAACGTTCTCAGTCTGATATTAAACGTTCTCTATATGATTCAAAATATTCTCTGCATGACGTAAGTTAGAAAGTGAATAGATCAAATCAGATTGTATTAAAATTTCCTTGGATTGTTTGACCATTGAAGTGGATGATATTTAAAATAGTAATAAGCTCTAAATTAGATAGTTAAATTTGTTTGATTCAGACCAACTGAGTTCATAAAGAAAATGATATAACTAAACAATTGAATCGAGTCTTTAGTTGTATAGAAAGATCTTTCAAACACACGAAGATGTATTATAGAAGCATGTCGATACATAAACTTTTCTTTTGAGGAGAGATATTGGAAATAAATAGCTTTATCAATTATATATCTTCGTATGTATAACAATTATGTAATAATATTTAGATTAACTTCTTCATTTTAATTAGACATTAACTTATACTATTTTCCAACTAAAAGACAGTCATGTGGAAAAACATTTTATTTCCTTACTAATGCAAAAATCATTGTTTAAAAACTTAAGTCATCATAGTAGCAAATAGTAACTTTTGGATTCAAATAAACTGTTGAATTATATTTTAAAAAATTATTTTTTCTCTTATACTTCTTTTTGCTCAAATAGAGTTTATTTTGTTATCTTTCTTCTCATTGAATTGTGTCATGAAAAATAAATGAGTGAAATCTCTTCGTTGTCTTCTTAAAAGTTTTCGTCAAAATGATGATTACTATGCTTGGAGTGAGTTTGTTTACTTTGATTTTTCTTATCCTTGTCACTTGGTTAGAGTATTGGGAAAGATTGTCTTCCGGGATAGGTGTCGAATATGGGTTATCAGGGGAGTGAGTTTTCTTTTCAAAACTTACATACCGTTACATCGGTTTAAATGCTTTGGCCAAAGCGATTGGAGTGTTGAAATAGACACATGCACCATTGAAAAGATGGTTAATTGCCTGGTTTTATGTTATATTTTTCCCTACCATATCCTATTGATGTGATTCTGCATTCATGATAGAAGTGCATGTAGATCGATAGACACACACCAAATTCCACCCTGCACTTGTTTACAGGTTACTAGGCCCTTCGAGAAGGGTCAGGTATTCCTCAGTTTGAGGGATTCTGGGGAAGCGCAATGCTTCATGGTAGGGCAGAAAAGTGTCTGAACCATGTTCTTGTCCTTCGACGCAGCAGATGACCAGTTGGTCGATAGTAGTCGATGACTACTCTTTGGATTGTTATGATATTGATCAACTTGTACTTTAATTATTTCATGATTTTGTAAGGCTTGATGCCATCATTGAAATTGTAATATTGTTTAATGACATAGTCTATAACCAACTTTAGATGTATCTAAATGTGTAGAGATTATGATTGTACTTTAAAATTATGAAACTTACTTTGATTTGTCTCTAGAAATGTCAATTTTACTTTTCGACTGAATCAAAATGAATGTTAGTTTACTTTACTTTGAATTATTGTAGTAATTATGTTTAACTTTAGTAGTGAGTGAATGTTAGAAAATTTTGTATTTTAAATTTGGTATTAGAGCGATGGTTCTACTCTAGGCCTTTTTGGAACTGTTATGCTAAAGTTGTAAACTCTTTGCAGATAAGCCATCATGAACCTTAGGAATTCTAGATGTAGGGCAGCAACCCTAGGTGACCTAAATTCTGGAAATAATGAAGAAGCCAATGTTGGGAACAATGCTGGCACTAATGCAGGAGGAGCTAATGCCAGAAATAATGAGGGAAACAGGAATGAGGCAAACAATAACAATAATACTGGACAAAATAATCAATTGACTCAAATCCTAGCTCTTTTGACTCAGCAAGGAACTCTCTTGACTTAGTAGGGAACCTAAATGAACACTATGGAATAGGAAATCAGAGGAATAAGGGGAAATAATAATGAGGAAAGGAGAGAAGAAAATAGAGGTCATGAGGGTGAAGTGAATGGAAATAATAGAAACAAGATTATAAAGGAGTTAGGAAAGGATCTCAAAAAGGTTACCTCTCCTAAGTTTGATGGTAAGACTATAGGAGACAGAGCTGAAGCATGGATTATTGATATGGAAAAATATTTTGATCTTCGTGACTTGTCTGCTGAAACTAAAGCTATTTGGGGATCCTATTAGCTTACTGGGGAAGCTGTTAGGTGGGACAACAAAAAGGATGAAAAGAAACTGTTACCAGGAGAAATCACATGGGATCGTTTCCTTGAGCTCTTCAGGAAGAGGTGGTTGCCACAGCTCTGTTTTGACAAGAAAATGATAGAATTCCAAAACCTCACTCAGGGAGGTATGACTATGACTCAGTATTGGGAGAAATTCTCTCACCTGTTGAAGTATGTTCCACAATATCAGCTTGATAAAAGGTTCAAGATTCATAAGTTTATCTTGGGGTTAAGGCCACAGATTGGATCAGATGTTGATATTCATAACCCATTAACTATGGAAGAAGTGTTTGAAAAGGCTACCAAATAGGAGTGGAAATTGCAACAGATTTCAAATTATCATAAGAGTTGGGATGTGAAGAATGGGAATAAAAGGTTTTAGAATGAAAGTCGTGGTTAGGGCAATAGAAGCAATCAAGGGAACAGTAAGTGCCAAATAAGGAATCTGAAGAGAGGCAATAACTACCAGGAAAAGAATAATGGAAACCAAGATGGAAATAACAATAAGAGAGGTAATATGGCAACAATGGTAATAATAACAGGAGGGACATGCTAGCTAGACATAGAGGACCCAGAGATGGATGTTATAATTGTGGAGGAGAACATTATGCTAGTGCGTGTCCTCAGCGAACAACAAACCAGAGAGATGGAAATCGACAGGGAGCTCCTTAACACCAGGTTCATGCAGTTGTAGATCATCGACAGGCAGATTTCCAAGATACACCCATACAAATGTCTGATAAGCTCTTTGGCCTTCTAGTTTCCATTTTAATTGATACAGGAGATACGAAATGTTTTGTTGATCCAAAAATTGTAGCTAAGTTATCTGTTAAACCTAGTCACATGGAAAATTCTTGGATGGTGTAGTATGGTAACAATGCAGAGAAAAGAGTAGATTCATGTCTAGTATGTAGTGAATTAGATATTCCTACTTTCCAAACACAAGTCAATCTTTACGTTGCACCTTTAGGATCTTATGATGTGATTCTTGGAATCAATTGGTTGTCTGAACATAAGTCCTTAGTTGATTGTGAGGAGAAGATAGTGAAATGCCTTGATGACTTTGGGAATCAGGTAGAGATTCATGGATCAAGAACACCCCTTAAGTTAAGACAAATATCAGCCATACAATTGAAAAAGGCAAAAAGAAAAGATAGTTCTATCTATGCAATGAAGATAAGAGATCTTGACGATCAAGAACCATCTTTTGACAAATATTCTATTCTTAGAGAGTTCAAAGATGTTTTCCTTGATGAGTTAACAGAACTACCACCTAAAATAGAATTTGATTTCTCCATAGATCTAATGCTAGGATTAGAACCATAGTCTAAAGCACCTTACAAGATGACAACAACAGAACTTTAGGAACTTAAGGCTCAGTTAGAAGAGTTGTTAAAATAGGGGTTTATCAGACCTAGTGTATCACCTTGGGGCACACCAGTCATCTTCATGAAGAAGAAAGATGGAACATTGTGGTTGTGCATTGATTACAGAATGCTCAATAAGGCAACTATAAAGAACAAGTATCCACTTCCAAGGATTGACGAATTGTTCGATCAGATGAAAGGTGCAAAGGTATTCTCTAAAATATATCTTAGATCTGGTTATCATCAGTTACAGATTAAAGATGAGGATATCTCTAAAACAACATTCAGAACACGATATGGTCACTACGAGTTCACAGTAGTACCATTCGGGTTAACTAATGCACCTGCAACCTTTATGAACAGTGTGTTCAGGGATTGTCTAGATGATTTTGTGTTGGTCTTCCTAGATGACATTCAAATTTATTCTAATTCATTAGAGGAGCATGAGAAACACTTAAGAATAGTCTTGCAGTGTTTGAGAGGAAGAAAACTTTTGGGCAAGTTATTTAAGTGCACATTCTACCAAAGTAAAGTGCACTATCTTGGCCACGTAATTTTAGCAGAAGGGATAGCGGTAGATCCTAAAAAGATCAAGGTAATAATGGAATGGCCTACACCATAGACTGTGACTAAAGTTAGAAGCTTTATGGGGCTGGCAGGATACTACAGGAAATTCGTAGAGGGATTCTCAATAGTTGTAGCACCCATAACCTCATTGCAGAAGAAGGGTAAGAAATTTGATTGGATGGATAAATGTGAACAAGCTTTTTAGTTGTTGAAAGAAAAACTCACATCAGCACCTATTCTGACCATACCTGATCCAAATGGTCATTACATAGTGATTATAGATGCTTCTGGTGAAGGTGTGGGAGGAGTGTTGATGCAGAATGGAAAAGTAGTGGCATATGAATCGAGAAAACTAAAACAACATGAGTTAAACTATGCACCTCATGATCTCGAATTGTCTGTCATTGTTCACGCACTGCAAATATGGAGGCACTATCTCTTGGGTAAGCCATTTGAGCTTAAGATAGATCATCTGAGGCTCAAATATATTTTCACCCAACCTAATCTCAATGCTCGGCAAAGAAGGTGGCTAGAATTCCTTAGCGAATATGATTTTGGAATCAAGTACATAAAAGGTAAAGAGAATAGGGTAGCAGATGCTCTTAGCCGAAGATGACATCTGGCTACAATAGTGACTACTAGAACCAATTTGAAACAGTAGGTAATCCAAAACTTGCAAGGTGATGAGCACTATGAATGGGTTAAATAAGCATTAGAAGCAGACCCCACAGTTCAGCGGTTTGATGAGTATGTCATAGAATTAGATGGGCTTATGAGATATCAGGGGAGAATGTATATCCTGGATTTAGGTGAATTGAGGAAGTTGGTTCTCGAGGAGATCCACAGTGCTCCATATTTTGGACACCCAGGAGTGACCAAGACAATGGAAGGATTGAGACCACTGTATTTTTGGCCTAAGTTAAAGAAGTATGTAATAGAGTTTGTCGCTTGATGTTTAGAATGTCAACGTGTCAAAGCTGAACATGTTCATCCTATCAGACTTCTTTATCCTCATAGTATTCTGGAATATAAATGGCAAGTGATTAGTATGGATTTCATTCAGGGTTTACCTATGTCAAAGAATCAGCATAATATCATCTTGGTAGTGGTGGACAAGTTGACAAAGGTGGCTCATTTCATTCTAGGGAACCTTTCGGATGGATCTATGACTTTAGCAAAGAAGTTTGTCCAAGAGATCTTTCGACTACATGGAGTGCTAGAGACGATCATCTCAGATCGTGACACTCGCATGACCTGTAGGTTTTGGACTACACTTAATGCAGCTTTGGGGACTAAGTTGAACTTTAGTATAGCTTACCACCCTAAAATAGATGGTCAAATAGAGAGAGTCAACTAGGTAGTGGAGGATCTTCTAAGGATGTACTGTATGGACCAGCAGTACAAATGGGAGGAATATCTACCATTGGTAGAGTTTGCTTATAATAATTCCTACCATGCATCTTTAGGAATGGCACCATTTGAGGCTCTTTATGGGCGCAAATGTAGAACTCCAATCAATTGGGATAGGATTGAAGATCTAATAGTAGTTGGACCTAACATGTTGAAAGAAATGGAAGATCAGATGAGGCTAATCAAAGAGAAATTGAAGCAAGCCTCAAATAGACAGAAAAGTTATGTAGACAAGAACGTGACTTTTAGGCAATTCTCAGTGGGTGACAAAGTGTTTTTAAAGGTTAAGCCACATAAAAGTTATATTTCATTTGGCAAGGCATCCAAACTAGCTCCAAGAATCGTAGGACCTTTTGATGTTCTTGAAGTGATCAATCCAATTGCATAAAGACTAGCACTACCACCAGCTCTCACCAAGATCCATAATGTTTTTCATGTGTCGTTGCTCAAACCTTATCATCTTGATGTTTTGCATATTCTTGATTGGCATGCTCTACAGGTACAAGATCAAGGAGTGGTTCTAGTGGAGCCCATTTGAGTCTTGGAGAAGCACAACGTTAAGTTGCGTAATCGAGACATAGTGCAGTATAAGGTCCAGTGGGACCAGTATTCAGTGGACAGTGCCACTTGGGAGGATGCTTCTAATATTGATAAATCTTTTCCAAATTTGGGAAATTAGATTAGATGTTTTATTTATATGCATATTCAGATACTTTAATACTCAGATGATGATACATTATTGTTTTGATACTATATTGTTTGTGTGATGTAATAAGACATCGAGACGATGTCCCTTCCAACTAGGGAAGGATGTCACGTCTCATACTTTTCATACTTGATTGAATCATTAAATTCAATGATTATATCGCTGGTTAAATTATTGATCACTTCGACTATATTGGGACTAACTTATTGATGGTTTTATGAGTTTGAGTTTTGCAGTCTTGTCGACGACAAGAGCATGGTTCGGGTAGGGGGGTACTAGCTTCATGGCAACAAATGTCGGGTTTTATCTGGTGTTTTCACACACTCACTTAGAATTGCATTGCATGTGTGTTTTAATGAATGTTTATTTCAACAAGTGCATCAAGCTTTAATGAATAACTACATTTCATTCTTGTTCGTTAAACGTTTAATTACGGATGTTTGAAATTTTTGTTTGGATATGTCTTCTTCTTGCTCATCTCAAAACAAAATTTGGTACCTATCATGTGAAAGAAAACAATTTAGATCTCTTGATGGCTTTAAAGAAATATTTATGGAATTAAAAATGATAACTTTAAAATATATATATATTTCTTTTATTTAAAGTAGCAATAAAGATTTTTATAAAAGGAAAACATTAGAATTTTAATCTTATTATAAATATGTATATTCTTCTTATTAGAAGGGGGCAAATCCAAATTAGAACTGGTAGATATTTATTATTTTTATTAAAAATAGGACTGCATGATCAACATGCAATCAGGGGTAAAAATATGAATACTTGAAATTTTGCATGGGTGGGTAGAAAAAAAAAGGATAAAATTAGGACAAAAGGGGGAGATTAAAAAGGGAAAAAATGAAACAAAAGGGGGAGGACATTGGAAAGAGGAACAATGGCAGCAAAAGTTAGATCTGGAAGGGTAACGGCAAAAGATTCAGACAGAGGAAAGCAAATTACGGTTGCACAGGTATTTATCTGAGTCTGGGAGCATTGGTTCGATGGGAAATAGTAAACTGGGTCTTTGAATTGTTCTCTATTTTATAAATGCTTAGACATTATGAATTTTGATCTACCTTTGTTAAATCTATACTAGCTATTGCATACCAATCATTGCTTAATGAATGTCATTACTGTTATTTGTATATCGATTTCAGTATTTTGTATGACAATTTCTTCTACTTTTCTTGAAAGCCATTTACTGATTAATGTATGCTAATTTCTATCCTATTCAATGCATTATATATGTCGTTTCATGTTGCTTCCTGTATTATAAATGTCGTTCCATGCTTAGTATGTCATTTACCATTAATACATGCCTTTCAACACTTAGTATATGTCGTTTACTGTGTTGTATGTTGATTCCTATTTTTATTATAGCCGATTCACATTATTGATAGTCGAATCACTAGATTTCGATTGTCGATTCTTTTTATATGCCAATCTCTGCATAATTTAAACTATTCCCTATATAGTATGTGTCTTTCAATGCATAGTGAATGTCATTTATTGTTATATACATGCCGATTGTTGATTCTTGTTTACTGAATGTCATTTACGGTAGTGTGATAGCGATTCGCTAGTAAGATAGTCGATCCAATTTTGTATACCGATTCAGTTTGATAAAAACAATTCGCAGTATGTTATAAGCTGATTTTACATATGATTCAATGATATTTATATATATAAGCCAATTCAATAGATGATCTATGTTATTATATATGTTATATGTCGAATCCATGTATATTATATGATGATTCGGTGTTATTTTTTTATGACATTCAAATGTTATTGTGTGTCATTCATTGAATTGGTATGCTGTCCCCTTTGTGTAGAAACTCGTTTACTGTATAAGTAAAACATCCTCTGTATATCATAAATCTGATCTCTATTTGATGAGAACCATTTACTATGTAATATATGCCCCTCAATATGTTAATATATGCCTTTTACCGTATAACTATGTCGTTCTCAATTTGATATTAAACGTTCTCAGTCTAATATTAAACGTTCTCTGTATGATTCAACATATTCTCTGCATGACATAAGTTAGAAAGTGAATAGATCAAATCAGATTGTATTAAAATTTCCTTGGATTGTTTGTCCATTGAAGTGGATGATATTTAAAATAGTAATAAGCTCTAAATTAGATAGTTAAATTTGTTTGATTCAGACCAACTGAGTTCATAAAGAAAATGATATAACTAAACAATTGAATCGAGTCTCTATTTGTATAGAAAGATCTTTCAAACACACGTAGATGTATTATAGAAGCATGTAGATACATAAGTTTTTCTTTTGAGGAGAGATATTGGAAATAAATAGCTTTATCAATTATATATCTCCATATGTATAACAATTATGTAATAATATTTAGATTAACTTCTTCATTTTAATTAGACATTAACTTATAATATTTTCCAACTCAAAGACAGTCATGTAGAAAAACATTTTATTTCCTTAGTAATGCAAAAATCATTGTTTAAAAACTTAAGTCATCATAGTAGCAAATAGTAACTTTTGGATTCAAATAAACTGTTGAATCATACTTAAATGAATTAGTTTTTCTCTTCTACTTCTGTTTGCTCAAATAGAGTTTATTTTGTTATCTTTCTTCTCATTGAATTTTGTCATGAAAAAGAAATGAGTGAAATCTCTTCATTGTCTTTTTAAAAGTTTCTGTCAAAATGATGATTACTATGCTTGGAGTGAGTTTGTTTACTTTGATTTTTCTTATCCTCGTCACTTGGTTAGAGTATTGGGAAATATTGTCTTCCGAGATGGGTGTTGAATATGGGTTATCAAGGGAGTGAGTTTTCTTTTCAAAACTTACATACCGTTACATCGGTTTAAATGCTTTGGCCAAAGTGATTGGAGTGTTGAAACAGACACATGCACCATTGAAAAGATGGTTAATTTCCTAGTTTTATGTTATATTTTTCCCTGCCATATCCTATTGATGTGATTTTGAATTCATGATAGTAATGCATGTAGATCAATAGGCACACACCAGATTCCACCCTGCACTTGTTTACAGGTTGCTAGGCCCTTCAAGTAGGGTCAGGTATTCCTCAGTTTGAGGGATTCTGGGGAAGTGCAATACTTCATGGTTGAGCAAAGCACCTGAACCATGTTCTTGTCCTTTGACACAACAGATGACCGGTCGGTTGATGGTGGTCGAGGACTACTCTTTGGATTGTTATGATATTGATCAACTTGTACTTTAATTATTTCAAGATTTTGTAAGGCTTGATGCCATCACTGAAATTGTAATATTGTTTAATGACATAATCTGTAACCAACTTCAGATGTATCTAAATGTGTAGAGATTATCATTGTACTTTAAAATTATGAAAATTACTTTGATTTATCTCTAGAAATGTCAATTTCACTTTTCGACTGAATCAAAATGAATGTTAGTTTACTTTACTTTGAATTACTATAGTAATTATGTTTAACTTTAGTAGTGAGTGAATGTTGGAAATTTTTGTATTTTACAGAAGATCTTGAGCACTCCAGAGCAGAAGTCAAAGAGCTGCATGAAAACCTTAAAAATACTGAAGACTTCATTGATACTTTAAAAGGAAAATTGAGCAAATCCAATGAAAAGAGCAAGGAGCAATCTCTTCAACTGGGAAATTATTATGAAGACAACAACAAGGATAAGACCCTGAAAGAGAAGACAAAGGAAAGTGAGAAGTTAGCTAAAGAAGTTTTTGTAGTAAAACATGAGATGGAATCTAGGGTGATGAGGCTAACTAAGGAAATTAAAGATAGGAAGAAAATTGAAGAAGACCTGAATCAAAATCTACAAGAAAGAATTGAAGAATGTTGCAGATTGGATGGAATAGTTGGCCTCCTAGAATCTAATTTACAAGAAATCAAAGACAATGAGAGAGAACTTGAGAGGCAAATTATCATTCTCAGATAGGACCTAGAAGTTTCAAATGAATACAAGGAGAAGTTCAAGATAAGCTCAGCCAAACTTGAAGCACTGCTTGAAAGTCAAAAAGGGGTTGATGACAAGCATGGTCTTGGATATGAGAAAGGTGAAAGCTCCGGATCCAAAAAAAGAAATTTTTAACCAAGGGATGGGAGAAACAGACTTAGAAGACCTCTGGTAAGATAGCCTAATGCTCAAAGATATCCATCATTCAATGGAAATTGTTTTAATTGCAATAAATTTGGTCATAGAGCTACTCAGTGCAGAAGCAGAGTAAATCAAAATGGTCCATCCTTCTCTGGTCAATGCTTCAAGTGTAAGAGGTATGGTCATAGATCAAATGAATGCAAAAGTATGATAATGAATAACTCTAACAATAGAGGAAATAGAAACTCTTTCAATGGTTACTGCTTTACTTGCAATGGATTTGGACTCATGGCTAATCAATGCAGATCGAGAGGAAATCAAGTGTATAAGCAAAGAAATGTTGTGTGCTTTAATTGCAATAGATCCGGTCATATTGCAAGATTCTACAAAAGTAAGAATAATGAAAGAAGAGGTCCGGTAAATAGAAAACCGGATGAGCATAGACAAGACAAAGGTAAGGGCAAAATTGATGTGAATGAGATTCAGAATGAAATGAATAAGACATGGGTCAAGAAAAGTGTTGTGAATAATAGTAATGGGTCCGCACCAGAATCTGGGGCTGATAATTCCTCTAGGAATTGAGTCAAAAGTTTTGACTCGGGGGGAGATACATTGTAAATCTAATTCCCCCATCTAGTAAGTGGGTGCCTGAATCTGGCATGATGAGAAAAGATAATTTGGATTATTACACATCATTTGAAAGGATTTTTGGAAGATAAAAGTAGATATGATAATTTACGAAGCAATTGAAGATCGACTATATGTAGAAACAGTGTAACCAGATGTGTTAGGGTAGAGCATTTATTACAAAGGCAAATTAGGTTTTTACGGAGCATAAAAAGGTTGTTCATTCTTCATTTGAATCACTTTGCACTTGAATATAACAATAAGAAGAGTGTCTGAGCTGAGATTACAAAGAATTGAAGTGCGACTGGCAAATTTATCCATCAACCCTAATTTTGTGAAAAAGGTATTTATCTACAAAGCTTTGAACTTGTAATCTTTCTGCAATGGCTACACCTTTGGTTGTTGATATTACTGAAAGGCCTCGACCTAAATTTAAGAAACATCCACACAAATCAATAGAAGTTGACCCTTTAGGTGCATTTTCAAGTGTTCTGTATGGTGTGCTGCATATTGAAGATATTAGGGTTTATATTCATGCAAACTTAGGTAAATTCGAGGACTCAAGGTTTGTAGATTTGTTTGAGGGTCATCTAATGGATGAAAATCATGATCTTAAACTTGAGTATAAGGCACTGCATGATAAACATTTTATTCAGATTATGGGATTTCCAACATTCGATGAAGATGAGTGGGTCCGGTATGTTTTGAGTCAAATACATGATGAATTCATATGGCTGTTAAAACCATTCAAGATTACCAAGGATGTTATTAGAATTGTGACTGGGTTAAATTCAACCGGTGGATTACCCATGTTGAAATCTGTGAAAAACCAAACCATTACTGATGCAACTGGTGTAAAGTTTGACAAGAGGGCAATGACATCATAGAACCAGATGTTAAGTTTGCTTCCATGGTAATTGGCTACAAGATTTATCACTCTAGCAGGGAGAATTCTGTCTTCGGAACTACCATATATGCAACATATCAACTGTTGAAAGAGAATGCAGATTATGACCTATGTGAGCTATTACTGAACCAGATGATTGAGAACTTCAAAAAAATCAAGTAAGATAAGAAAAACACTTTTAAATATGGTACATTGGTTCTATGTTTGTTCTTCTACTATATGAATGAAGTACCTGGAGTAAAAGGTGTACATTGGACTAATGACGACCTAGTAGCTATTCAGATCAGAGATCATCTACATAGCATTGGTGACTGTAAAGCACAGAAAACTGCTATTTGGGGATACTTTAAGAATTTTTAGAATATGATGCATTCTAGAGAAAGAATCTACAAATCATTTGTTGAGAAGTACAAGAATGAAATATGCTTTATGGTTGACACTGATTAGTGTTTAATGGAAGTAGTAGAACCTAGAACTGTTTGGATCATCCCCATGGGGTATGAAGTGGATGAGAAAATTTTGAATATATATGCTTAACACCTTTTGAGCAAGCCAAAAGACGCAACAGCTGAAAGATTTGGGACATATGAGTAACTAAGTGTAAAACTACATGAGGAGATCACAAAACCTGAAACCAAAAGGAAAGTAAGAAAAGAAGTTGAGCAGTTGGCTGAGAATCTAGGCCTCACAAAGGAAGATGTGAGACAACTCAGGGAAAGAACTGAAAAAGTAGAGAAGAAGAAACAAGACAAGAAACAAGGAAGTGCTACAGTAGAATCCTCTTCCACTCTAAGGACTACTAGGAGCTCTGCTGCTACCCGTGTTCCCCTAAAGTCTGCCAATCCTGAGAAATCGAAAGACATATCATTCGGTGAAGGTACAAAAAGAAAGAAAACAAAAGCCACAAGAATTTATATGAGCACAAAATATGATGAAGAGATAGGGACAGATGAAAAAGTTAAAGAAATAGGATCTAAGAGAGCCAAGAATTCAAAGGCTTCTAATGATTGGCCTTCCGGAAGCAAAAAGGCAAGCAAAAAGCAAGAAACTGGTAAGGTTGCTATGACAATTGATGAAATTGTAAAAACAATTACTGTTCATGGAAATCTAAGGCCTATCAGAGAATATTATGATAACCTTAATAAAGCAAGTAAGAAAATCTTGGAGGATGCCACCATCATCTACTTGAATAAATTCAATAGAGCCCTACTGGAAATTCTGCAAGAAATTCCTAAAAGTTTAAAGAATATACTAGAGATGAGGAAGGAAGCTACCAAGGCTAAAGACCTAGAATTCAGAGAACATGTCCTCTCCACCTTGTGTCTAGTAATGACCAGAAGGGAAGCAAATAAAATCCTCAAGGAAGTAAACGAGGAACTTAGAAGCAAGATCCGGATGAACAAGCTAATGCTTGGTGAAATTGAGGAAGTTGTAAAAGAAACAGAGGAAATTTTGAGGAAGGCCCTAGACATAGTTAAATATTACGTTGTTTCAAAGGAACAAGTTAAGGAAGGAAATCCTTCAGTTTTGGGACAAGAAACTTCAGAAGAAGAGATTGGAAAGGGAAATGATCCTCCAGAGCAAACCTATATGGAGATACTAAGTCCTACTCCAGATGACTCTAAGAAGTACAAGGATTAGAAGTCAGAAGTGGTTGAAGTTAAAAAGGATACTCTGGATCAAACAAATGGAGTTAACACAGAGGTAAACATGGAATCAGAATTTCCTATTGAAGTTGGCTCACAGCAAAAGGAAAAAGAAGAAGTCAAGGGTAAGGAAGATAAAGTAGAAGATGGTGCAAATATTGATGCCCCCAAACAAAATAGTTCTAATACTGAAACTGAGAAAACTCAAGGAAAGGAAGATGGCCTTGAAATTATAGCAAGAGACACTGCAGATGTAGTGAAGAGTTTCCTAAGTAAATAAATGCTAGAGTTTGATGAACCAGAACTGATTCAAGGACCAATCAACCTAGATATTATCTCTTCGGTCCAAATGATGAAGATAGTATCTTTCACACAAGCTAAGGCAAGTGAAAAGATATTGAAATTCCACATAGAGGACAGTGAGTTGTTAGGCCTTGCATCCAATATATTGTAGAAGATAATGCCAACTTTTCAAAAGAATCCATTTGACTCTCCCTCCAGAAATCTAAAGAGCCTTGTAAATTCTGTAAGTACACACTTTGAGTCCTTTGAGAAGTCTGCGGAGATTAAAATCTGGAATGAATTTTTGGATAAGAGATTTAGTGAACTAAAGGGAATAATAGGGAATGATAAAAGGATACTTGATATCAGTATAAAGAGTATTCAAAATGCTCTCAATGATGGAGGTGATGTATACAAATTTTTTCTATCTTGGCCCAAAGTTATTGAGGATATTGAGAAGAAGATAAAGGAGCGGGAACAAAGATTGTTAAATCTATCTCAAAATTTTGATCCTCTAACAATTTCTCTGGTAAGTCAGAAGTGTCAAGCAATCAACTTGACTAATGAAATAAAGAAAATTGTTAAAGAAAAGAGCAATATTATGGAGATAATGTGTGAGCTCCGAGGATTGATTGCCCCCAAGTTAGAAACAATGTTTACTGCTTTATCAGAAGCCCAAGTTGCAGTCTGGACAGGTGATACTTCAGATTTGAAGAAAGTAGAAACACAGGTACTCCTACTAAGAGAACAAAGGTCAATTTTGGATGGCATGAAAAGTAGTTGGGCCTTTGAACTGGTGCAATTAAAAAATAGTTTTGTAGATATCCTCAAGTTCATGTAAATATAATGCACGGATTATTCGTACATATGTGACCTAATATACATATTTCTTGTGAAAGTTTTGGTTTGCAGATCCCACCCTTTGCCATTGATGTCAAAGGGGGAGTGAGATAATGAAAAATGAAAGAAAATGAAGAATCCATCAAGGGGGAGTAGTGGAAGAATATATAAGTGTACACAATAGAGGGAGTCAGTTATGACACTTAGTCATTTTTCACTAAGTGTTGCCATCAATGCCAAAGGGGGAGATTGTTGGCAAAAGACACTGCAAGGTATGTCATGTGTTATCATTTATGGCAACTAAGTCCATTCCACACATCCGTAGTGTACTATCAAATCATACCAGAAGTCAGTTCTAAGATTTGACAAGTCTGGATAGACAAGAACAGGGTATGGTAGAGTTCAGTATTTTGGTCAGCGGACCTCTCCAGTTAATCATTGTGTGTTACAAATATGAGGAAGTGTAGAGGAATGTTAGGAAAATCTAAATCTAAGATTTTAGCCTCTGGTGACAAAGGGATCAAAAGTTATGAGCATCTGAGTATCAGATCCTAATATGACAAACTAGTTCAATGAAGAATAGGCCGACCTGTGTCAGATTCTTTTGCGGATCTACTAGAAGTATTTTGGTGAGTTGCGTATGGGATATAATGTTAGTGACTGACATGTATGGTGAATTGTAAGTGATAATTTTGGCACGCATCAATATTGATGTATGGATTCAACTGACAGAACAGAGTACTTGTATTTTTTGTTGAAGGCTAACAGATAAGTGATTGAGTTTGTTGATGCATATATATATAACCAATGGATTCAAGTGTTGTGATATGCAATGGGGATGTGAATATGGAGTAAGTATGAAAAAGGAAGATAGAAGTCTGAAAGAAAATTGATCTGAGGTCTGGATTATGGCAGAGTAGTAAACAGGGCAGAATAAAGATGAAGTGTGTAAAATCAGTATTCTGTGCTTAACCAGAACTAAATTCTTGCATTGGGAGATGCTACATATCAGTTCAAATAATCTGTGATTCTTTTGCAATCTTTCTTGCAGGCAGTGAGCCTCTCTTGATCAGTGAACTCTAGGTAGTGAGCCTGAAGGCATATGTCTTCCCCTTTTGTAATACTTTTAATAGAGTATAATCTTTGTGGGTTAACCCCCACTGTGGTTTTTCCCTTGACCGGGTTTCCACATCAAAATCTTGGTGTCAAGTGTGTTGTTTATGTTTCTGCTCATTTATTATTAATTCTTGCTTTTTATAATTATGTTATTAATCTGCTAAGAAGAGGTAAAGAAGAAATAACTGCAACAAGATTTAAAAGTTTTCAGACAACTGATTCACCCCCCCTCTCAGTTGTCAGCCCTAGTTCCAACACACTCTTCCCTTTTACCAACAACATGGTAGAATATGAAGCATTATTCATTGGTCTCAATATGGTTGTAGAAAGGAAAGTGCAACAGTTGTACATTTACGGAGATTCACAACTAGTCATCAATCAGGTAAATGATGATTATCAGACCAAATATGATAAGTTAATACCTTACAAGCATATGGTAGATGACTTCAAAAAGTACTTTGTTGTGGTTTCTTTTGAATAAATACCACATCTAGATAATAAAGCTACAGATGTCATGTCAACCATTGCCTCACTCCTAGATCTAGAAAATTAGTTGTGTTATGAGTTCTTAGTGGAGCCAATGTCTAATCCTGCATATGATATCCCTGAAACACAAATTATATGTCACATAGTAGGATATGATTCCCCTTTATATAGAAACATCTATACTTATCTAAAAGAAAACACATTTCCACCTGGCCTATCCAATAATCAACGAAAAACTTTTATCCGTCAATCCACTCGCTATACCAATACCCTTTATCGATGAGGTCTTGATGGTACTCTCCTTAGATGTCTATAAAGTGATGAATATCAAACTGCCTTAAGAGAAGTTCATGAAGGTATTTGCGGAACACACTCTAGTGGTCCTACCTTGGCTAAGAAACTTATGTGTATGGGATACTACTGGCCAAGTATGGAAACTAATTCTTATCATTGTGTCAAGAAGAGCAAGAAATGTCAGATCCATGGGAATCTCATACATACACCGGCACAAGAATTGCAGCCCTTTACTACTCCTTGGCCCTTTTGCCAATGGGGACTCAACCTTGTGGGCAAGATCCATCCCTCTTCATCCACCATCCATAAATTCATAATAACCGCCACTGAGTATTTCACTAAGTGGATTGAAGTCATACCCTTAACCAATGTCACAGGCAAGTAACTTACCTCATTTATCTTAAACTATATCATTTGTCGTTATGGCATTCCTTTATCCATTATCACTGATAACGGAATACCTTTCAAAAATTAGGATGTCAAAGAGCTCTATGACAAGTTCCATATCCAACACTATTTTTCCACACTGTACTATCCCCAAGGAAATGGTCAGGCAAAGGTGTCTAATAAAACAATCTTGAAAATCTTAAAGAAGACAGTCAATGATGTCAGCCATGATTGGCATGTATAGCTGAATCCCACTTTCTGGGCCTATCGTACTAGTATCCGCACACCCACAGGTGCAATGCCCTTGTCTATGGCTTAGAAGCAATCTTACCTATCGAGGTCGATTTACCATCCCTACAAATATCACTAAAGGGCTTAATAACTGATGAAGAGTATAAGGTTTCCAGACTTCAAGAGTTAGAGTTGTTGGAGGAAAGATGACAAAATGCTTTTAATCACCTTAAGGCCTATCAGAAACGAATGTCAAGAAGCTACAAGCATAGAGTGAAACCCAAAGTCTTTCAAGTTGGTGACCTAGTTCTCAAGGAAAATCCTAGAAATCAATAGGACAGAGAAAAGAAAGGCAAGTTTGAACCAAATTGGCTTGGTCCTTATGTAATCATCGCTGCTTATGGATCAGAAACATACCAATTAGCAACATTAGAAGGTGAGCTGTTTGATGATCCCATCAACAGTATGCATCTGAAAAAGTTTTATACCTAAAAACCTCAGTGCAAGGGAACCAAAAACATACCAAAAAATGGTGCAATAAAAAGAAAATGGTGAAAACCTAGAAATGGGCACTATTTGTGATAAACTTGCTTCCTCCATCTTTTAGGATTTCAATTTTCATCCATATTTTCTTCCGCACCCATCAAAACACATAAAGATACTTATCATGGCTTATTGCTCAATTGCCTTTAACACCTTATCAAATAAGGTTATCCATCTAATCCTTCATCCATCTTGTCATCTATCGCAACTCCATTATCAGTATCATTATCGAACTACGTCGCCTCTAAGCTATCACATAGGCAAGGCCATCATTGATGAGCCCTTGAAGCTTCCATCCATACCTCTCATCTTACCATAGTCTATTGCATTCCATCCATTCATCTATCACCATCATCAGTATCATAGTCAAACTACATCACCTCTAAGCTATCACGTAAGCAAGGCCATCATCGATGAGCCCCCGAGGCATTAGGTTAGTCCCTTAGGGTCCATCACAACAAATCTCCCATCCATATCTCTCGTCTTACCATAATCTGTTACATTCCATCCATTCATCCATCACCAGTGTCAGTCTCCATGGTCAAACTACGTTGTCTTTGAGCTATCACGTAGTCAAGGCCATTGTCGATGAGCCGCTGAGGCTTCCCACCCACCTAGGTCTTAGGTCCACATGGTCCAACTAGTCAAACTACATTGCCTCTGTGCTTTCATGTAGGCAAGGCCATCATTGATGAGCCCCCAAGGCACTAGGTCAGTCCCTTAGGGCCCATTACATCGAGTTTCCCATCATTTCATCCATATCTCTTCATCCATAATAAGTAGATCATTTACTTGACTGGGGACAAAATCCTCGACCTAGTTATTGAATTAGATTATTGAATTTCACAATCAAGAGGATAACAAACCAAATCGTGAGACTATCTCTAGACAATGTACAACACAACAATTAACTTTTAAACAGAATCTTGGTAGAAGACATTAACCTATTCTAGACAAATAATAATTTGCCTAAACTATCAGGATCGTTTTATCTGTTATGGCAAGAAAACATATCTATGGCAAGAAGGTTTTATGGTTGTTAGTCTTATGTCTTAATTTTTGTTATCACGTTTACTATGCTACTTGAGGATGTCCAAAACTAGAGGAGCTATGATGGGGCATGATTATTTTCATTTGTTTACTATTTGTGGATCAATCTTTAGTAATGTGAAGACTTGTCTAACGACATGATCACCAAAAGATCATCAAGGACGTTATGGGTCTTAGCATGAAAGGGTACAATCCTTGTATGTTGATACATGCAAGCAATACTCAGGTCATCTTAGTTCAATTATACCTATATGCATGTATTAACTTGCTAAATCAAAATCTATGTAAGAGATACTCAGGTCATCTCGGTTTCATTATACCTAGATGCTTGTATTTTCTTACAACATTTTAAAAAGCTCAATGATGAGAAAGGCACTTCAAATATTTGTATACAAGATGACTAGACCTCATTTGTGCATATTAGGGTTGCATTTCATTTCATTTATAAGCATTCCATAATTAATATTTTCCAAGTGGCTTAGGATCCAAGTCCTTTCTTTCATTTCATCCAAGTTATCCATTTATCCAAATCATTTCTTTCATTCTTCTAAGTTATTCTTCTAACCAAATCATTCTTCTAATTCTTTTAAGTGATCTTTTATTTATGATTGAGTATACATGGCATAACAAAAATAAATCATTATCATTGTGCATATCATAGGTGTGTCCAATGATAAGTCCATATCATTTAAGTGCATTAGTTAAATAAGCATTTAGATCATGATTTGTTACAAAGAAATTTCATATAGTGATGTCATATATTCACATAGGTCTCATGCATAAACTTATCATCAAAAATCAAAAACATAGATATCATTGTCATAGAACTTGCACATTAGATCATCATACATAGAAACTTAAACATCATGTAGTGCATGTAGGAATCATCAGAACTATGCATTAGGTCATCATAAATTATAAGCATATATGATCATTATTCAAAACATTACATATAGATATAAGTCATCATATGAATCATAGAAACATCATATTGACAACGGTCATTGTACCTTATCATTTAATCATATTTCTTTTGTCAAATCCAGGGTTGTGTCCTTGGCGATCTGTAATTAGGAATCCTATAGTCTCCAGTCTTATCTAACTAATTCTAATGACTTCTACGATTTAAAGGAATTGATCTATCTACTATGAAATGAATTTAAAGAATGCTGAAAAATAGAATTGAACAGTGAATTACTTAAAGCAAATCTATAAACTGAAACATGCATCTATCTATGAAAAAAATAAATATCTTTTAAATCAAAATCTGAAACAACAAAAAAATAACAGTACTAGCCTTCTGCCTTGGTGGTGAGAGTGGGCCCTTGCTCCACACCCTTAGGGCTAAAGACTAAAGTAAAGAATCAGCACAAGAGAATGATATCACAACTCAATCTAGTCCAATTTCGTCAGCTTTGTATTTTGCAAAATATTAAAATGAGATTACAGAAATCAAAAGAAATAATCGCTCTCTTTTTCTGCTTCTTCTATAAGTATATATATAAAATTAGTGATGAGATATCACTTATCTTATCTACCAGTTCTTCTATGAGATGACATCCATTTCTTTATTATACTAGTTGTCTAACTATGAAAAATAACTATGCAATAAAAATAGATTGAGTGGAACAAAAGTCCACTCTAAATCTAAGTTTTAGTCTTAGTACAATTGGGCAGCGAGGCCCTAAAAATATGGATATTAAATTAGTTTTTATTAGTAACTCATGCAAAAACTAAACAGAGATAAAAACTCCTAATAGTTAACTATAGATTGCCCTTAATCACTCAAGTGATGATTTGAGTAATATCAGGGGTATCACGATCACCACTGAAAGTGTCTAACCGACAGCTGTGCTAGAAATTTGCTCTCCTCTAAAGAGGCACTGGAAATGTATGTCTCTATTTGCAGCTCCAAAGATATAATTGTCGCCTTCTTGCTCAGCTCCGGAGATGCTCTAGACTTTAGTCCAACTCCAGAGATGCTTTTCCTCTTTATTCCAAAACTTTTGATGTCGTGGTATTCTGATATTATCTCCAGAGATCATTAGGACTACCTCTAGAGATGCACAAAATTGCCAACACGAACATCTGCACCTGTTGATTCAAAAAGAGAAGTTTTTCTGCATATTTCCATCAATTCCATGCACATTAGTCCTTTAATTAGAAATCATGGTCTTAAATAATTCATCTCATATTAATCATTATTTAGAACAATCTTGCTAGCCTATTCAGGTGCAGTCATCAAGAAGATGGAATCAGAAAGGAGAAAAAGAGAGGTAAAAAAATGTATTTCATGGGTGCTACCTGGCACTCATCATCCCTCCATACTTAAGGTTTAGTAGGTCCTCCTGCTTCTCACAATCTAGACTTATTCTGGTGGAGTAGCTTGTTAGTCAAGTTGTAGTCTTGTGCATAGGTAGTCCAAGTGGTGCGGTTGGTATTACTATTTCCCCTATACTGATCAACCTATTTCAACCACTCCTGTAACTTATCATCTTTCATCTACTCAGCCCAAACAGGTAGTGGCTCAATTATGAGAGGGGGTCTGAAACGCCCACCTATCCACTCCTGTTTGTGTTTATCCATCATTTTGGATATTAACCTTGCCTTCCTCATAAATAACCTTAAGTTAGCAGGGGTTACCACTTCTCTCATTTTTTGCTCTGAAGTTAGAATGTTCCACCTTTTCTTTGCTACTACAAGTACTAGATTAGCTGAACTATTCATAAAAAGACCAAAATCAATGGAGCACTCTTGCATATTTTTTAGATATAATGGCAAAATTTTGTTTTGACTTTGAAGGTGATAGACATATGCTCTGAATTGGACCTCAAAAGCATAAGGGTTTGGACACTCCTTTCTAATGAAAAGATTTGTTTATATATCCTTCTTAAGATGAGCCTCCATTCGCTCATTCCAAATATGATGATTCCTCATCAGTGACATGAATACTTTGAGCTGGCATTCTCCCACAAAATAATTAAGAATGAAGGTCATATCGTCAACACAGAAACCATGCAGATATAATTCACGCAGAAAATTTTTGTCTTCATCAGAACTCCTTGTATATGCTTCCATGAACCCCTCTGCTATCTCTGTATTCTCAGTTAGATTAGATAGGATTAAAGATAACTTCCTCTGTAGGACTCTTTCCTGTAAAAACATAGCATAATTGGCACTTGGAGGCCTGCAAGATAGAATTTTAGAAGAAATGGAGGCCATCTGAATGACTTTTTCCTCTAGGGTTTCTACTCTTTTTGTTATGGCAGTAACTGCCCTCTGTAATTGTAGCATAGGCTTAGAAGCCTCATATTCTCTACATCTCCTTTCCTAGTGGAACAAGGCCTTAGGAATATCAATGGGGATTGGACCCACATATAGATATGTCTGTACTTCTTGTTCACTGGTTGCCCCTGGGCCAGCTAACTCATGTATATATTCCTCTTGATCATCTATTTTATTGTTGGCCCAAGTCAATTGTTTATCTTAGCTCTATACTTTCTCAATTAATGTTGCAATTATCATGAGGCCATTGTCTCTAGCCTTGGTAAGATAAAAAATGCTTTGTGCTGCCTCTATCTTCTTTTCCTTCATGATTTGAGTTGTCTCAGTCTTCTGGGATTCCAATTCTATTTCCTTCTCCTAAATTATCTGGTTTTTGCTTTGGAGCTTTGTTTGCAATTTTTCAATTACTTGTTTTTGATCCATCTCTATCTCCATTCTGACCTTCTTCAGGTCATTGATAATCTAATTTTTCTACCAAAGTAATCTTTTTTTATTATCAATTTCTTCCAACATTTGATGCTCTTTTGAAATCTCAATATCCTCTTGATCAGAGGGGTGAGAGAAAGTTCCTATTTCTTCTTCTATTTGCTGCACATCAGGATCTTCCATAGCCATCTGTCCTGCACTGTCAGCTGCACCCAATTGCTATGTTTCATCTTCCCTTGCAGCCTCTCTATCCTAAGGTTCTTCTTGGGTTTTCTTTGTATCTGCTGGCATTGATGAAGGCCCAGCTTTCTCCTCAGAAGTTCTAAAACCCAGAAGCACTTCAGCTAGGAGAGAAATATCTTTCTCAGCTTGGGAGAGTTGCCTTTTCCTTTTGCTCCTCTGTAGCATAGGTGGTGTTGGAAACAAGGTGGATAACTGAGAGGGGGGGTGAAGCAGTTATCTTAATTATTTAACTTTCTTTTCCTCTTTAACAATTAGTGCAGTATCAAAACATATAAGCATACATGAACATGAAAGCAGAAAAGAAATCATCACACATAACACAAGGATTTTACATGGAAAACACTATTAAGGGAAAAACCATGGGGTGACTAACCCAAGATTGTATTCTCTATTAAAAGAATAGAATTACAAAATGGCACTTGCCAATTAGGGTTCACTGCCCGAGCACACTGCTCACAAGAGGCTCACTGCCTACAAGAGACTCACTGTCTACAAGATATATAGAAAGTAACCAGGGGTTTGAATTGATCAAAGGTATCCACATATGCTGAGGTTCAGTTCCGATTAGGCTCAATAAACTGATCTACTGCACTTCATTCTTCCTCTGCTTTAGTGTTGTTGTTCTGTCACATACCAGACATGTATTAATGCTTCCACATTTATCTCTACCTTTCTTCACACATTATCACACCACACACACTCCTTCATACCAAAATCCATCTGGTATATATATCTGCACTAAGGATTTCAACATCTTTCTAGTCGGCAACCGAAATACTCAAGATATTTACTAAACCCTGATCTGTCGGCTGAATCCATGCTCAAAAAGTGATGTGTATCCAAGAACATAGACTTAGAAGTCATCAATCAAGTTAGCCAACCATGTATGATCTCTTAAATAACTTGACCATCATTAATTTCTCATCTGGATTAAAGTCTGATGCTCTGTCGGTCAGTTCTTCCTCAGTCTGCTCTGCCTGTCAAGAATCCAACACTTAGATGCTCATATCTTTTTACTCTTTCATCACCAAAGGCTCAATCTCTGGGGTGTAGCAGTCATGGTACTCCTCTTGACTTCACCAAGTCTGCACTTTGCTGAGATACATCATCTGAGAGATCCGGACCTGATTGTTGGACCTTGTTGCATGCTCTGTTCTTGCTCATGGGACCAAAACACTCTTCAATCTAACTTCTGGTAAAGACCTATTATGTGTTGCAAATGTGTGGGATAAACTTTGCTGCCATCAATGACAACAATAATGAAGCCACATAGTGTCTCTTGCCAACAATCTCCCCCTCTGGCATTGATGGCAACATTTAGTGAAAAATGACTAAGTGTCATAGCACACTCCCCCTTGGCTGATGCTCTATCTTATGTACACTTTTACCGGAGCTCCCCCTTAGCTAGATTCCACATTTTTCACTACTCCTCACTCCCCCTTTAACATCAATGGCAAAGGGTGGAATCCACACACCAAAATTTACAAAAAGTAACCTATACATAGCCGCATAAGTATATATACAAGTTATACTTACATATACTTAAGTATAACCACAAAAGTGGTCTTCAACTGGTCAAACTCTATTGCCCAACTTTGCTTCATCCTATCCAAAATTGAGATGTGACCACTTAACAAAAATGCAAAATCTTCTGCCCTTTTTAAGTCTGTCGGATCACTGGTCCAGGCTATAGTCTGAGCATCAGTTAGGGCCTCATGCATTGCCTCTAACTTAGGGATAATTATCCCTCTTAGTGTTGCAAGTATGAGGATAACCAGTGTTGTCATTGATGTCAACATACTCATATTGCTTTAATGAGAAGGATTGGATGAGCTGTGTGCTGAGGATATTGAGAAAATTAGTCTCAATCAGGAACAGTGAAGAACAATGATGACTTTAAGGTAAAAGGCCAAGATAAGATGAAGATCAGAGGATGCAATTTAAAGGGTTTTCAGATATGAGTCTTGAGATGCTCCAGTCAAGATTTTAGAGGTCCGCATAAAGATATGAAGAAGTTATGGTCGCTCTAGTGGAATCGGTTCCGGTAGATGTTCAGTGGTGACAGAGTGTCACAGATTGGTCCGATGAGCTCCGGAATTGCATTATCTCATTCTGCGGATTGGAGGGAGTGTTGAAGAAGTCAGTGTGAAGTGAAAACTAGATTTGTTCATGGTTTGGAGGTTCGAAAGCACCTTTCTCATTGTGACAGTGGCGATAAACTGTGTTCTTGAAGTTCCGGATGAAGAAGAGAAGAATTCTAGTAAGCTGATAAAGTGCGGATGTTCTTGATGACTCGAGAAAGGTTTTGGTGCTCCTTGAATCATGCACAATTCTTATTGGCAGTCCGCATTAAACTTAGAGTTTGGATTTGATGTAAAGACCACTAGTTGTTGGTGTTCTTCTTGAGACTGGCTGACCGGATGTATTACACGTCTTGCGCGAATGATCTTATAGGTGTTTGCTGACTTAGATGATTGTTCCTAAGTTGATGCCTTGTATAAATAAGGGATTGTGAATTCATTTTGAAGTGTCTTGGAGTAGATGAGTGTGGAATAGTGAAAGAGTGAAGGGCAGAGCAGAGGTCTTCGGGCTTAAATGGAACTGATCTAGGCATGGTAAAGATGTCAATCTTCAATTCAAGGTTGTGATACTTGTTACTTTGTAGACAGTGTGTCTCTTATAGGCAGTGTACCTTTTATGAGCAGTGAGCTCAGGTAGTGAGCCTTAATTGGCATGTGCCATCTATTTTTCTTAATCTTCTAATAGAGAATAATTCTTGGGTTAATCACCCCGTGGTTTTTCCCTTGACCAGGTTTTCCACGTCAAAATCTTGGTGTCTCATGTGTTGATGTGTATCTGCTCTGGTGTTTATATTTTATGCTTCCATGAATGATTAACTGCTATGCTATTAAATAACAAAGTGGATTTAAGTGTTTGAATTGGAATCAAGATTAGGATAATTGATTCACCCCCCCTCTCAGTTATCAACAATTAGTTCACTCATTCTGCTTATTCTATTCTTCTTCTCCTTCTCAAGCCTCTTTATCTCATTTATAGTGGTAATATCCTGGCACTCTTGATTCATTATGGATGAGGTGAGAGGATCAAAACTCTGAGATAAACTTGACAGTTTACTCTCTTGTTCTTCCACATTCTTTGCAATGTGTGTTGTCACTGTGGACCAAGATAAACAAAATTTGTATAATTCTCTGCCATCTTTAAGAGCATTTTCTAGGCTCTTTATCCCAATATCTAGATTTCTCCTATCATTTGCTATGAGTCCCTGTACTTCAGAGAATCTCTTACCCGAAAACTCTTTCCAGACTTTCTCTTCTATTGATTTCTCCAAAGAATCAAAATGTGTGCTAACAGAATTAACAAGAGATTTCAGATTACCAGATGAAGAGGCCAAAAGATCCTTTTGGAAGGATGGCATGATTTTCTCTAGCACACCAGATGCCATCTTTATCAACTCATAGTCTTCCATGTGAGACTTTAGAATCTTTTATTTTGCTTTAGCTTGAGTAAAAGATGCTACCTTCATTGTCTGGACCGGAGAGAGAGAGTTAAAATTGAGTGGTCCTTGAAATAATTCATGTTCATCTATCTCTAACATTTCTTTGTTCAAGAAGCTCTTTACTGCCTCAGCAGTGTCTCTTGCCGGAGACAGGGTCTTCTTTCCTTTTTCCACCTCAGAACTGTCATTTGGGATCTTCTCTGTTTGATCTTCTTCTCTTCACTTTACCTCTTCTTCTTGACTAATTTTCTCTTCTTTTCTTTCTTCTCCTTCAGTTCCGGAGTCTGCTAGGGGATCTAGAAGAGAAATGTTTACTTCTTCATGGACTTCCTCTTCCGGAATAGAGGAATCCAAGTCCTTAGTCCTCTCCTTACTTATCTCCTTTGGCTTTTCTGCATTTTTCTCAGTAAATTCTTCTTTTGATGGACTTAGTCCTTCATCATCCATGGCAGAAGGTTCTGTTGGGACTGAAATTCCCAAGCTACTTTTTGGCAAATATTAAGTTTCAATCATCGAAAGATTTCAGTATGTGAGCATATATGCAAAGATCCACAGTTATTTTCAAGCAGAAATTAATAATTGAATTGATAGAAATATTTGGATTTGATCTATTCTGATTCCTAAACATTTAATATAACATGGTTGAAGTACTCATTAAAAGATGAACCGTAAACAAGGAAGTGAAAAGTTACAAACTTTGTTGAAAATAAAAGAAAAATGGCATTAAGTGCCAGAGCTAAATATGGGTGAATTCCTTGTCTAAAATGAATAGGGGTTACTTTTTGAACCATCTTAAAATTCTCTGTATTTTGCCAGTTATGTGTGTTCTTGATAAAATGCATTGTGGTAGGGGTTTGTATGTTTGTATATACGAAGTCATTTGTATATACGAAGTCATTTGTATATACAAAGTCTCTCATATACAAAGTGGTTTGTATGTTGCATATGCGAAGTCCCTTGTATATCGGGTCATATAAAAGAGTCGTCGGGTTGATGCATTGTTCACTTGTATGCATTGGGCTAATGTTTTATTATTACATACAAAGTGTACCCAATGAGGTTAAAAATTGAAATGTATTATCTGTCAGGTCCGCTGCTTGTATGTTATGTTTGTATGTTTGGTAGAACGCAACATACATTACGGTAAATATACAAAGCTAATATACATACCATGGAACTGAAACAATTATGAATTAACATTAAGTCCTTGTATGTTTGCACTTCGTATGTATGTTGCGGTATACATACATTGTGATATGCATAGCGCAGAATTAAAAGATTATGAAATATGGTAAAATCATTGTATATTTCGCATATTGTATGATTTGGGACTTGTATGTATATTTTAGATACATACATTGCAGTACATACAAGCCAGAACTCAAAAGAAGTTAAAATGTGGTTAAACTAATGCATCAGGACTTAAAGTATATTAGAGGATACATATACAAGTCAGAATTGAAAGCGGCTACATAATGCAATTTATAAATCCGCCAGGAAGATACAATTGAATTTGTATGTTTCGGGCTTTGTATAAGATGGTTGGATACAAGTAGTGGGTCCCGCCGCTTGCACATTTGGCTTGTATAATATCAAGGAATATTTTTGATATACAAGCCAATATACAAACAAAGATACATTCTAAAGATGCAAGCCGCGGAACCAAAGGTTTATTAAAGTTGAAACATTCGTTGTATGTTTGTGCTTTGTATATATCTGACATACATTGCCGATATACAATGCATTACATGCAAGTGGCGGAACCGAAAGGTTATTTAAAAGAGTTAAATGCTTGTATATTCCGCGCTTTGTATGTTTCGAACATACATTGCATTTGATACATACAAGCCAGAATCCAAAGAAATTTAAATCTAGTATATACAATATACATTCGGTGAAACAATGCAAAACTCATGCCGATACACAGTATTATACAACGCCGTACATACAACACAATATATATTGCCCAGATTCAAAAAAATATGAAATAAAGTTAAGTTGTTGTTGTATCACACTTTATATATGTATGCTTTTGGTATACATAAATTGCGATATGCATTGCACTTATACAAGTGATGGAACCGAAAGCGATGTTAAAATTGGTCTTATCCTTGTATGTCTCGGGCCTTGTATATATGTTTCGGATACATACATTACAGTACATACAAGCCGGATGTCTAGAAAAGTTTTTGTATGTTTAATGCTTGTATGTATACAAGATACAAGGGCAAATGTACAAAGGAAATATACAAATGCACGAAACACCACGTGGGCCCCATCGCCAATGGATATACAAGTTTATATAAGCCTAGATTTGAAAGACATATTAAGTATTGTGAATTTTAGCTTGGGGCCGCGCTTGTATATGAAAGAAATGTATTCAATATACAAAAGAAAATGATGTTCTTACAGCGATGTAGGAGGTCCTGCCGACATAGAAACCCTAAAATGACATTAAAATCTGAAAGGTTAAGATATTTTTCTAACAATTGAAATATTAGTTTTTGCAGGAATATACACAACAGGGATTAAGTTGTATAAAAACCCAAGAAGGGATCTTGAGCAACTAATAAATTATCGATAAGGGAAGTAATTATTTGAGTAAATATATTTGTTTAAATAAATTTGTTTGGATTGTTTGATTAGACATTAATTTGTGTTTTATCCATTTGATGATTAGTGGCAAAGCATTAAATTTCCTGAATTTGTGTTAATAGAACAAATATTGTTGTTCGGTTATCAACCGTCACAACTGTTGTAACTGGTCTGAAGCTTGTATGCCACTCTTTATAAGAGATGACCAAGATTAGAATAGATGATTAGAATATAGAGGGGGAATATAGATATAAAATAGGGAGAACACTATAGATTAGATTTGAATAGTAATGCTAGTTCATTTTTAATATATTTTATTTCTGGTAGACCGTGCAAGCATTCTCTAATGAAGTCAAGTCTGTAAGCATGAAGCAGTGACTGCAAATTTTGGTATCAACTATCTGTTAAATTTATTCAATTATATAACTGTCTCCTTTCAAAGTTTTCTCTGTTATTCAATTTGAGTTATCAAGTATATCTTTAATTTGTCTATACACATTTGTTGTTATAGTGTGATAAGATTAATTGGTTTCTATTTTCATAATTAAATCCTTTAAATCTATCATAGTAACTGTGAAGGCATTGTCATGGATCTGTAAGAAGAGTCATATAGTTAGGGTTGTATTCTATCTCCAGTTTTTAGATAAATCTGTTACAATTGCAGTATCATTCTAATAGGTTCCTTCAAGCAAGGATTAAATCCTTTTAGATGAATGCAGGTAATATTTTGTCAATTGGATATATGTAAGTATGGAATACTAACTATTTCCTTGCAGGGTTGTACAAGTTACATACCTATTCTTTCATGCTAGGTAGTTCGAGTTTTTACCAAATAAATAGTCATTTATTTCATGATCATACTGACTCTATATTCAATAAGGCACTGGTCTAATATTTTCATTATTACTTATCCAAATTCATTTTAGATTTACTTAGATTGCATTATTGTTTTAGCATTACAATTTAGATCATTTAGAATTAACTTGTTGTCTTTTTATCTGTTTTATAACTTGTGCCATTATCAATAGTTAGATTAATTCTGATCTTTATCTACTTTATTAATTAGAGGTTTACCTACCTAGGTCTGGTAGAGCCTAAGGTGAAGGGGGTTTAGCCATATCTACCCCGTGTCAATTAGCCAAAAATGTCAAGAGAGCCTGGCACCCTCTCAGGGTTAATGACCTGCCTTTTTGAGACCTAACAAGTTCATCATCTATGTCCTCTATAACATGAAGATTGAATCTTTTAAATGCATTCCAGAGGATGTCTTCAGTCTCTTTTGCTACCTGATCAGTCTCTCCGAGCATAAGTTTGTTCATTCTTGCTTTCCTCTGGAACTCATCCTTGCAGTCCTTGAAGATCATGCTCATTTGTTGAGAGGTAATGGAAGGATAGAGCTAGATAGCAATCTACTCTCAAATCTCTAAGTCCTTAGCTTTAGCATTTTCCTTTCTCAATTCAAGTTCCTTCTCTAGACTTTTGGGGATTAGAGAGATGATTTCAATGAATGCTTTATTATAGATGTTTAGATACCTGACTGTAACATCTTGCAAGATCTTCTGGTCAGCTTCACTATATTCATCATAAAATTCAGTCATTGGTTGTAGGTTCCCATCCACAGTGACTGATTTGATGATATCATCAATGGAGAGAGTAGGCCTTTCAACAAATTCTTCTATCTTTTCTTCTGTATGTTTACTAGTAGAGGATTCCATGGATGTTTTCTTTTTCTTCTTCATTTTCTTGACCTCCTCATCAGTCTCTGTCTCTTCATCATCCTTTTGACATATGTATGACCTTGTGGCCTTTGTCTTTGTTCTCTTCTCTCCCTTACCAGATCTCTTGTCTTCCGGTTTGGAGGATCTTGAGCTCTTAGAAGTGGCAGGTGCAGAGCTCTTGGAGGATCTGGTCCGGGAGGGGGCTTGCACCGGATCGCTTTCTTTTTCTACTTCTTGTCTCTCTTTCTCTACTCTTTCTACTTTCTCTCTATTAGCATCAACTGCCTCTTTCAAAATGCCATATCTTTTGGCAACTTCCTCTACTTCTCTTCTCACTTTTCTTTTCATCTCTGATTGTCTTAGCTCAACATGAATTTTCACACTCAGTTCTTGAAAGGTTCCAAACCTTTCTACCTCAGAGTCCTTAGGCTGACTCAGTAGGTGCTAGACATGCAATTCAAGGATTTTCTCATCTACCTCATAGCCCATTGGCATAATCCAAACTGTTCTGGGTTCTACTGCTTCCATTAGACATTGATCAGTGTCTACCATGAAGCACACTGTATCCTTATATTTTTCAACTATTGTCTGAGGAATTCTTTCTCTGGCCTGCATCATACCTTGGAAATTCTTGAAATACCCCCAGAGTGTTGTGCTTTGATCCTTAGCATCACCAAGCCCATACATATAATCTCTGATTTGTATTGCAACTGGTCTGTCATTTTGCCATACCCAACCATTAGATCCGGGTAGATCATTCATATAGTAAAAGAAGAGACATAGTATCAAGCCACCATACTTAAATGAGTTCTTCTTATCCTCTTTATTTTCTACAAGTTTTCTAATAGTTGGTTCAGGAGAAGCTCACAAAGATCATAATCAACATTTTCTCTTAGCATTTGATAAGTAGTGTATATTGTTGTTCCGGATACAGAATTCTCCCTACTGGAGTGATATATTTTATAACCAATTATCATAGAAGCAAATTTGATATTTGGATCAGTGATTTCCTTTATTGGCATTGCTCTTTTGTCAAATTTTGATCCGGTAACCTCACTTACAGTTTGGTTCCTGACCGATTTGAGAGAAGATAACCCACCGGATGAGTGCAATCTAGTTATAGCCCTAATGGCATCTTTTGTGATCTTGAATGGCCTCATCAACCAAATGAAGTTGTCATGTATTCTGCTCAAAACATACCATACCCATTCATCCTCTGCAAAACAGGGAAATTAGATGCAATGTCCAAAATGCTTATCCCAGATGGCCTTGTATTGAGGTTTAAGTTCAAATGTTTCATCTACTAATTGCTTGTGATAGATATCCATTAGTTTGGATTCCCCAAATTCCTCAATATTGGTGTGTATGTATACCCTAACATCTTCTACATGCAGAACCCCATGTGGAATGCTAGAGAAGGCGCCTAAGGGATTAACTTCTAGGGATTTGTAAGGATGTTTCTTGAACTTAAGGTGCGGCCTATCAGTGATCTTAACAACATTTGGAGTAGCCATCTTACAAAAGATTCAAAGAGAGATATTCAAGAACGGAAATACCTTTTTACGCTTTTAGGGTTCACGATATGAGCCAAAAAATATCGTTGGTTGGATCGGATTCTGCAGTTGATCTTTGAGAGGGTTGAAGCAATCTTGTTTGCAGAGCTCTTTATTTCTTCTTCTTGAGTGCAAATGTGTAAATGATGAATAAATGAACCCTTATATTTCTGCACAAACCCTAATTTCATATTGCAATAAATGCACACCTTAAGTCATTCTGGTTCCCTTGTTCTGAGAGAGATCCTTCTGAATCACTAAGATGCACTTAGAATTATTCTTGGTGATAATTGACAATGTATCTCCCTTTCTCCAATCATTCCACTTATCCACAGATCAAGATATTTCAATTTTGAATCATACCGGATCTAACTGTGAGAATCTTGTTTTTACTGGATGACTATCAAACTGGATCAATCTTGAATGATTAACCTCTTCAAACCCCTTGCAGGATCTTTCATATTTTTACTGAGGGTTATTTAGATATTTCTCTAAGAACCCTTTAAAACGCAACTTTTCATGTGCCAATTTAGGGCACCGATTGACTGGCTGGGGGAATTTATTTTCCTTTGTGACTCTCCCTGAGTCAGAGCTCATCTATTTAGTTTTCAAAAGGAATATCAGCACTAGATTCTGGTGCGGATCCATGCCCAACATTTTTTGTACTTCTCTTCACCCAAATCTTTTTCATTTCCCTTTGAATTTCATCCGCATTCACTTTTCCTTTCCCTTTGTCTTGATTTTGATTATGATGTATCGGACCCTTCTTATCCTGATTCTTACTTCTGCAAAATTTGGCAATATGACCGGATCTATTGCAATTATAGCAAATAGCATTTCTTTACAAATTTGATTGATATCCTCTTCATCTGCATTGATTAGCCATATGTCCCATTCTATTGCATGCAAAGCATCTACCATTGAATGAATTGTTTATTTGCATATTTCTACATTCATGAGATTTGTGACCATACCTTTTGCAGTTAAAACATTGTCCAGAAAAGGATGAATTAGTCTGATTCATTCTTCTTCTGCACTGATTTGCTTTATGACCTAAGTTATTGCAATTGTAGTAGTATCCATTGAAGGATGGATATCTTTGAGCATTCGGTTGCCTTACCGGAGGTCGTCTAGGCCTGTTCCTTGGGTTTCCTGATCTAGAGTTCCCTTGACCAGATCCGGAGCTTTCACCTTTCTCATACCCCAAACCATGCTTGTCATCAACCCTCTTTTGGATTTAAAGAAGAACTTCAAGTTGAGCAAAGCTTATCTTGAATTTCTCTTTGTATTCATTTGTTGTTTGAAGATCCCTTTTAAGATTGTCTATCTGATTCTCAAGTTGTTCTTCATTATCTCTAGCTTCTTCAAGATCAAATTCCAGATGCCTGATTATTCAATCCATTTTGTGGTAGTCTTCTGACTTCTCCTTGAGAGATTGTTTTAGATTATCTTCAATTTTTCTTTTCTCTTCAATTTCTTGGGTGAATTTCATAACCCCTTATTCCATTTCATGTCTTACCATAATGACCTCTTTTGATAGCTTCTCACATAACTTGTTTTTCTCATTCAGATCTTCATTAGTATCATTGGTTTCACTTTGAATTGCTAATTGTTGAAGTAGTTCCTTTCTCTTTTTCACAGAGATACTCAATTATTCTTTGAGTTCATTTATGAAATCATCAGCTTGTTTGAGTCTTTCCCTCAGGTTATTGACTTCAGAGTGAGATTGTTCAAGATCATCTAGGGCAGACTAAAGTTGTTCCCTCATACCATACATATCCATTGAGATTCCCAGATCTTCCTCAAGTTGTTAGGCTCTATTTGGAGGAACTTAGCTCTAACACCAATTGTTGGAAACAAGGTGGATAACTGAGAGGGGGGGTGAATCAGTTATCTTAATTATTTAACTTTCTTTTCCTCTTTAACAATTAGTGCAGTATCAAAACATATAAGCATACATGAACATGAGAGCAGAAAAGAAATCAACACACATAACACAAGTATTTTACGTGGAAAACCCTGTTAAGGGAAAAACCACGGGGTGACTAACCCAAGATTGTATTCTCTATTAAAAGAATAGAATTACAAAATGGCACTTGCCAATTAAGGCTCACTGCCCGAGCACATTGCTCACAAGAGGCTCACTACCCACAAGAGACTCACTGTCTACAAGGTATATAGAAAGTAACCAGGTGTTTGAATTGATCAAAGGTATCCACATATGCTGAGGTTCAGTTCCGATTAGGCTCAATAAACTGATCTACTGCACTTCATTCTTCCTCTGCTTTAGTGTTGTTGTTCTATCATATACCAGACTTGTATTACTGCTTCCACATTTATCTCTACCTTTCTTCACACATTATCACACCACACACACTCCTTCATACCAAAATCCATCTAGTATATATATCCGCACCAAGGATTTCAACATATTTCTAGTCGGCAACTAGAATACTCAAGATATTTACTAAACCCTGATCTGTCGGTTGAATCCATGCTTAAAAAGTGATGCATATCCAAGACATAGAGTTAGAAATCATGAATCAAGTTGGCCAACCATGTATGATCTCTTAAATAACTTGACCATCATTAATTTCTCATCCGGATTAAAGTCTGATGCTCTGTCGTTCAATTCTTCATCAGTCTGCTCTGCCTGTCAGGAACCCAACACTTAGATGCTCATATCTTTTTACTCTTTCATCACCAAAGGATCAATCTCTGGGGTGTAGTAGTCATGGTACTCCTCTTAACTTCCCAAGTCTGCACTTTGCTGAGATACATCCTCTGAGAGATCCAGACCTGATTGTCGAACCTTGTTGCATGCTCTATTCTTGCTCACTGGACCAAAACACTCTTCAATCTGACTTCTGGTAAAGACCTATTATGTGTTGCGGATGTGTGGGATAAACTTTGTTGCCATCAATTACAAAAATAATGAAGCCACACATTGTCTCTTGCCAACAGGTAGGCTAGGTGCCTCTGGAGCAGGTATCTCATCCTCAGAATCAGAGGAAATAGTAAAAGTTTGCCTGTGTTCTATCTCTGGAGCAAGAGATTGTTTTGAAGTTAGACTTGAACCAAGATGGACATATGGTTCTGGGGAAACTTCTCTTTGTCTTTTCTTTCTTACTTGAGGGATCTCATCAAAATCATGAGATGCTTCTTCAGCCCAATAGTGTATTCGAGAGTTAGCTTTCTTTGGGGTTCTCTTTGATTTCTGCCCTAACCTCTCCCCTGTTAGTCTCTTAGGAGAAGACTCCTCAGCTAGAGTCATCTTCCTCCTGGCTGAGTGAGTCATGTATGGAGTTTTCTCAAGAACATGCTCTTTAACTTCTTTGTCTTTCCTCTTCTTATCAGAAACAGGGGTAGTAGAGGAAGTTGCCTCCAGTGAGGACTTTTTACCCTTTTTAACAGCTGGAGAGGAGGTTGAAGGTTCTATCTCTTCTTCTTGCTGGGTAGAGGAACCCTCTCCCTCTTCCTGTGCCTTCTCTAGCTCTCTGTCCTGGGGTTTTTGTTCAAGAAATATCTGCCATAATTCTTCTCCATCAATTTGAGACAGAAAGTGGTATTTAACTATCAAAAAATGAGGCCATGATGTTTCATAGGACCCTTGTTTTGTTCATACTTTTCTACAGTTGCCCTAATGGCAGATTACAGAAAGTTGGGAATGTTTATGTTGAATTCAGGGTGTCCACTCCCATGCCTCAAAAAAATCAACATTTTCATTATTGGTCCTAGAACTAAGGAAAATTGACCATCATATGTGAAGTATTTCATTAACCATGTAGCTACAAATTGCCAAGGGTTTGGAAGTCAGGACTTTAGAATTCCTTTAACCTCATTTTTACTTAAATGTAATTGTATTGCAAGTTCACCTTCAATAGAGAAATTCTTATCAAATCAACATATAAAGTTTTCAGATGATAGAACCTCTCACCTTGTTCAGGCAACCCAGAAATATGACTGATAGTGGTTGCAGAGAGATTGACTTGCACTCCCCTTACAACTGTCTGATTGTCCCTTAGGTTTCCTAGGAAATCATCAACAATATCTTCTTGAAACCCTTCAAACTTTTCTAGAAACTCCAACCATCCTGCATTCCTCAGAATGTCTGCTACAGCATCATCTTGCAAAAGACCTATAGCACTTTCTCGCTCTGATTTTTTCTTAACCCCCATTTCTAAATTCTTTTTTATCCTCTGTGCTTACAATTCTTCCTCACTTCATAGGCTCTGGAGAACTGAATTAGCTGACTCTATTCTTCAGGGTATTTTGCAGTTTTGAATGAGGATTATTATGTCAATTTGTTTCACGACTTAGGCTTATGGAAAAACAACTTAAAATTGGTTAGAGTGTTTATGCGGTCATAATTGAAGCAGAGTGATGGGACACTTCGTAGGCATGGTGACAGTACAGCAAAGATGGCGGCATGCATGAATTTGGGAAGGAAAATAATGGCAGGAGGACGTGTCATAATGACGACACCCAAAAATAGAAATGACAAGATAGTTGCTAATTAATGCTTAAATAAGCGAGAATTACCTGAACCATTCTTAATGATGAGGGCACAATGTACTTGGCTGAGATGTTGTGGTGTTGATGAGACTGGATGCGACGTGGCACCTAAGCAGCTTTTTATGGCTTGAAATGGCATCAATCATCTTTATTGCCATGTAACCTGCAATCATTCCCAGTGAGTGGTTCAAGAATCCATGTATCCAGGTGATGTTAGCACAGTCCTTGTAAGTACCTGTGCAAACAAGAGTAATGATTTCTCCCAAGATGTGTGCCTACTTCATCTTTGTTCCTGCCATAAAGTGGAGGATGAGTCATGATGACCTCATCAAATGACATCTCTACTTTATTACCTGGAGAGGTGGGTCCCTTTCCACTTATTATGGTTGTGAATAACTTTTTATTAGTGGAGCGTCGGAGGTGCTCCTAGTTTGCGAGCGCCAGAGGTGAGCCAAGTCTGGGAAGCACCAGAGGTGCACCTAGTTTGCAAGTGTCGAAGGTGTGTTTGAGCAACTCCCGGCACCTGATCACCTTCATAGCTTGATTATTCGTATCTGGCATGAAGAAGGGAATTGCCATTTGCTAGTTTTCAATCCCCTTGGTCGAGAAAGACAGCCATTTACTAGTTTTCCATCTTCCTCTATTTTTTTCTCTCTTTTTTTTTAAAGAAGGCCGCCATTTGCTGGTTTTCAACCTTGTCCTTTTTTTTCTTTTTTTCTTTTTTTTTAAGAAGGCCACCATTTGCTGGTTTTCAACCTTCTCCTTTTAAAAAAAAAAAACTAGTCCAAAACTGTGACAGAGGAGGTGTCCCGTGTATCAAAACACAAATCTTTGATGAACTCTTCTTTAGTGGATGGCCTTTTATAAAGTCTGATTCGGTGGCCATTTACTAAAAATGTGTCTGTGCTTCCATCAATAGGTTCCAATAGCACTGTTCCATTTTCAAAAACTTCCTTTATCTGATAAGGACCCATCCAATGAGTTTGTAGTTTTGCTTTGAACTCTTTGAATTTAGAATCATAAAAAAGAACCCAATCACCTTGTTGAAATGTCCTCTTCTTGATGTGTTGGTCATGCCATTGCTTCCTTTGAACTCTTTGAATTTAGAATCATAAAGAAGAACCCAATCACCTTGTTGAAATGTCCTCTGATGTGTTGGTCATGCCATTGCTTCCTTTGATACTAAACCAGTTCTATTTGTCGAATGGCTTCTATCTGGATTTCATCCAACTCATTAAGCTAAAGAATTCTATTTTGTTGGGCTATGGATAATGGTAGACCAATATCCAACGCAGTTTTAAGTGTCTGGAGTTCAAATTCTATAGATAGAATATGCTTTTTCCCATAAACTAATTCATATGGTGAGAACCTCGTTGTGGACTTCCAAGTGGTATTGTAAGCCCAAACTGCTTCAGGTAATCTGTTAGCTCAATCTTTCCTAATCATTTCCACTATCCTTGTCAAAATATTATCAAGTTCCCTATTAGTCACCTCCACCTGCCCATTGGCTTGAGGATGGTAAGGTGAAGATTTTATGTACTTGACTTGATATAGATCTATGAATGCTCTGATTACCTATGAAGTAAAGTGATGTCCTCTGTCTGAAACTATGGATCCTAGGGCTCCAAACCTCAAGAAAATTTTATTATAAAAGAAATCAACAACTTTCTCTTCTCTTGCAAATTGCAAAGCTTGAACCTCAAACCATTTACTCACATAGTCTATGCATACTAGAATATACTCCTTGCCTGATGATGGTAGAGAAATTGGTCCCACAAAGTCTATACCCCACTGTTCAAATGGCTCCATCATTACTTGAGGATGCAGTAACATCTCCTAGGTGAAGGTTGGTTGTCCCATCCTCTGACACTGGTCACACTGCTGCACATACTTCTTAGTATCCTTATGAATAGAGGGCCAGTAGTAACTAGCTCCTAGTATCTTGTGGATAGTTTTGTGGGAAGAATAATGCCCACCAGATGGTTCATCATGACATGCTCTCAACACATCAGAAATTTCATCAGCTTTTAAACACCTGCGTAAACTAAAATCAGGACCACATTTAAATAGCAACCCATTTAACCATTTGTAAGATAAGCTTTCCTTAACTAAGCATTTTTTTCTATTTTGATGTAAAATGCGATGGATACAAACCTGTAGCTAAGAGATTAGCTATGTCAGCAAACCAAGGTACAGTAGAGGAGATAGCAAAAAGATGTTCATCTAGAAACCTATCCTCCACTGGCTGGTTTTCTCCTCCTGTATGCAATCTTGAAAAAAAGTTAGCAACGAAATTAAATTTACCTGGATTATCAACTATGGTAATGTCAAATTCCTGCAATAACAATAACCACCTAATGATCCTTGCACCCACAACTGGCTTATTCATTAGGTACTTGATGGTTGCATGATCAGTATGTACAAATATTTTATATCCAGTGATATAATGCTTGAATTTGTTAATAGCATAGATGACTGCCAAGAATTCTTTTTCAATTGTGGTGTAATTTCTTTCTGCAGAGGTAATGTTTTTGCTAATGTAGTAAATGGCATGCATACTCTCTCCTTCCTCCTATCCTAAAACTGCCCCAATGGACTCATTTGAAGCATCAATTTTTATGTGAAATGGTAACATCCAATTAGGTCCTCTCAAAACTAGTGTGACAATAAGCTTCTCTTTTAGGGTTTCAAATGCTGATTGATAGTCTTCAGTCCATAGAAATTATGTGTCTTTGTTAAGCAGAGTAAACAGGGGGGCAACTGTCCTATTGAAATTTTCTATGAATCTTCTGTAGTAGCCTGCATGACCTAGAAAACTTCTAACATCTATCTAATTTTTGGGTGAAGGTAATTGTCTAATCACTTCTATCTTGTTTTGATCCACTTTGATCCCATTTGTTGAAATGTGGTGTCCCAATACAATTCCTTCCTCCACCATCATGAAGCACTTTTCATGGCTTAGGGATAATTGATTTTTCTCATAGCATTTCAGTACTTCTTCAAGGTTTGTGAGAGCTTCTTCAAAGTTGTCCCCATACACAGTAAAGTCATCCAAATAGACCTCCATGCGCTCATTAGCTAATTCAGCAAAAATTGCTAAAACAAGCCTCTGAAATGTAGCTGGAGCATTACATAGTCCAAATGGAAGAACTTTGTAGCAAATTTTCTTCAAGAGTAGGTGAAAGTGGTTTTGTCCTAATCTTCAGGTGCTACTTGGATTTGGTTATACCCACTGAACCCATCTAGGAAAGAAAAATATTTTCTCCCAATGAGGTTGTCCAGCACTTGGTTAATGAATGGTAAGGGAAGGTAGTCATTTTTTGTAGCTTTGTTTAGCTTCCTATAGTTAATACACACCCTCCATTTCCCATTATTTTTAGGCACTATGACTAGGGGTGAGACCCATTGACTGTCTAAAATTAGATATATAAACCCTGCTTGCAGTAATTTTTCTATTTCAGTTATAACAATGTCTTTTAAAGCAGGATTCAATCTTCTCTGGGGTTGTCTGACAGGTTTGATATCCTCAGTGTATATATGATGGGTATAGATCTCAGGAGGGATCCCCTTCATATCTTGGTATTCCTAAGCAAAAGATGCTGAATGGGAAATCAGAAGTTGGATAAGTTTTTCTTCCTGATTTGTTGTTAACTGAGTATTGATATCAAGTATTTTCCCTGGCAAAATCATGACCTATTTTGTGATTTGATCCATGGATGTAGTTAATCCATACAATGGAGTCATGGTATTAAGGGGACAAGAATGTGGAAGCAACATGTGGAATGTGGCTAAATCTCTATAAAAGGTCTCTCCACAAGGAATGATATTTGCTAGGGTACAATGGGTAAAAGTGAGAAGTTCTCTCCTAGAATCTTGGGCAAGCTCCATTATATCTTCATTGATTAAGATGTGGGTAATATCTTCTGTTGTATCATCATAGATTTCTTCTTCCAACTCACCCAAATGTTCCTTGATGGTGACCATAGCTACTGAGGCACTATTTTCCATGTTATCTGGCTCATCCACCCATACTCTTCCTGTATAATGTATTGGTGGTTTAGCTAGAGGATACATAGATATTTTCTTCAAATCTATCCCATTAGAAATGACCATATCCCCAGTTCAACAATCAATAGATGTTGCTGCTATAGCCAGCCATGGTCTTCCCAATATCAGTGGATAAGCATTTCTCTGGTTTCTTGGTTCTAATATCAGGAAGTCTACTAGAAATTCCCATGATTCTATCACAACTGTAACATCAGTAATTACCCCTTTCAGAATAGCTACTGACTGGTCAATAAGTTGAAGGATTGTAGTCATGGGTTGGATACCTGTTAGGGCTAATTTGTCCATTGTATGAACTGTCATCACATTAATTGCTGCTCCCAAATCAACCAAAACATTTGAAATTTCTACCCCTGAGATGAAAACAGTTATGACAAGATTTCTAGGATCTCCATATTTTGGGAGGAGCATTTCTCCCATCAATAGATCTAATACTTTCCCTTCCACCTAGATTGTAGGAGGAAAGTTTTTCTTCCTACCTTGTGTTTTGACAGAATGTTGTTTGATGAATTTGTTTAGTTCTGGTACATCTCTAATTACTTGGAGGAGTGGAATTTCAATGTTTAGTTGTCTAATTTCTTGTAAAAGTTTTAATTCTGAGGTAGATTGGACTTATTTTTGTAAGATCTTTTTTCTATGGAACATGTTTGAGTCATTCTGGGTATGGTGCTAGTTTTTCCATCTCTAAAGCATCTCCAAAGCTTTTATCAGAAGTGTGTCCAGGAATGTTCTCCGGAGTCAGCCTTTTAGGAGGAACTCTGGAATTATCCAAGGATGATTCTTTTAACACTTTTTCAATAGTAATCTCCTCTGGAAGTTGAGTGGATGACTTTTCAAGTTCCTCATCATTGGTTACTTCAACTATAGTTGGAGGAGATGGTCTTGGGAATGCTTTCCCAGAATGCAGCTAGAGATTATTTGGATATATAGCGTTAATACCAGCCATGTTTTCTTGTTTTGTCATGTAAACAGCTGCTCCCTGTTTATTTCATGGATTTGGTATAGGTTGAGCTGGTAAGGGTGGTTGGCTAACTAGCTCATTTTGTGACTGACCTTGTGTGTTAGAGGGTCCCGTTAGTAATTCTTGTTGCTAAGGTTGGAAACGTCTAGGTTGTCCTTGGAATTGTCGATTGTATCCCTGTTGAGGACCCCATTGAGGTTGCATGTTTTGTGATCCAAACTGTGGTGGCCACTGTTGATTCCCCCAGGGCTTATTTTGCCAATTTTGGTTTTGCCAATGTTGATTTAGCCAATCCTACTGTCCCCAAGGAGGATTATTCTGAGGCCCATGCCAAGTTGGATTCCATTGATTATTTCTCCAATTGGAAGGACCCCCGTAAGAAGGCTAGTTTGGCTACTGATTATAAGGGAAATTTCAAGCCTGTTTTTGTCCCACATAGTTCAATTCTTCTTCTATGATGGCATTCTTCTTACTCAACCTTTTTGGGGCTGGAAGTTAACTACATTGACTGGTAGGATGTTCCCTATCACAGATCTAATAGATCTCTGATTTGTCTAAAGGGCATTCTCTCAATAGATGCTTGTTTCTACACTTAGGACAATAGATGGAGAGTGGTTCAGTTGTTCTATTTTGATTAGTCATTCTAATTTTTGCCTGAATCCCATCTAATGTGGTATTTAGTTGGACCAAAATATTTATTTTCAGATTTGCAATCTCTTCCATTAACTATCCTATTTCATTCTTCCCTTTGAAGGTTTTGGATGATCTCACTCCATCTTGGGTTCTAGAATAGTTCCTACAGAGTTCTTCTATAGCAGGTATATCCATTTTGTTGATATTTCCTTTTCCCATTAAATCCAGTGCTTGTTTTGATTCTTTATCCAATCCTTTTACAAACAAGGTTCTGGCCAAAGAGTGATTTACTGGGTTGCCATACCTTCTCAAGGTGAAGTTAAACCTATCCACATAGTCCTCTAA
The DNA here is from genome assembly GCA_027924645.1 of Cunninghamia lanceolata. Classification (NCBI taxonomy): domain Eukaryota; kingdom Viridiplantae; phylum Streptophyta; class Pinopsida; order Cupressales; family Cupressaceae; genus Cunninghamia; species Cunninghamia lanceolata. The sequence goes on from BSBN01001254.1 coordinate 3,741,598, forward strand.
GGTCTCTTCCTCTCCTTGTTTAATTTTGAACAATTCCTCATTTTTATTACTGACTCTAGAGTAATCTTGGTACTTTCCTAAAAATTATGTTTCTATCTGATCCCAAGAATGGATAGAGTTCTGGGGTAAACCCATAAACCATCTCATTGCATAATCTTTTAGGGTTGAAGGGAAAAGTTTGAGTTTTTAGTTATCTGATCCATAATCATAAGTTTGGCATACCACTTTGAATTCGAACAAAAACTGATCTAGGTCCTTAGAAGAAAGACCTCTAAAATTTGGCAAGTGTGCTGGTGAAATATTTTTCAAAGGAACATTGCCTCCAGCAGCCAGAACAATGGGATATGAGAAGGTTCTTGGAGCCTAATTTTCCTCCTCTTCATGATTATCATCCATGTGTAGTACTGGTTCTTCTCTTTGAGGTTCTAGGAAATTAGGTTCTATCAGAGGATTTGCCTAGAACTTTTGTTGTAATTCTTGGATATAATCAGCGAGTGGGAGATTTGGAGGATTTGAGGGATTATTGATTTGAGGTGCAGCTTCCAAGGTAGGTTCTAGGTTTCTTTCTTCAACAAGATCTTGTGCCACCCTACTAGTTTCTCTTATAGTTTGCTGATGGGGTGTTTGTTTTATGTATATTCCTTTTGAATCTCTAGCTCTAACCATACAGATCTAACCTAAAACTATTTAGCTAAGTTTCCCTAATTAACACAATATCTTTGGCAACGGTGCCAAAAATGACAAGGGTCATTGTACCTTATCATTTAATCATATTTCTTTTGTCAAATCCAGGGTTGTGTCCTTGGCTATCTATAATTAGGAATCCTTTAGTCTCCAGTCTTATCTAACTAATTCTAATGACTTCTACCGATTTAAAGGAACTGATCTATCTACTATGAAATGAATTAAAAGAATGCTGAAAACATAATTGAATAGTGAATTACTTAAACCAAATCTATAAACTGAAACATGCATCTATCTATGAAAACAGTAAATATCTTTTAAAGCAAAATCTGAAACAACAAAAAAAAATAGTACTAGCCTTCTGCCTTGGTGGTGAGAGTGGGCCCTTGCTCCACACCCTTAGGTCTAAAGACTAAAGTAAAGAATCAACACAAGAGAATGATATCACAACTCAATTCAGTCCAATTCCATCAGCTTTGTATTTTGCAAAATATTAAAATGAGATTACAGAAATCAAAAGAAATAATCGCTCTTTTTCTTCTTCTTTTGTAAGTATATATAAAATTAGTGATGAGATATCACTTATCTTATCTACTAGTTCTTCTATGAGATGACATCCATCTCTTTATTATACTAGTTGTCTAACTACAAAAAATAACCATGTAATAAAAATAGATTGAGTGGAACAGAAGTCCACTCTAAATCTAAGTTTCAGTCTTAATACAATTGGGCAGCGAGGCCCTGAAAACATGGATATTAAATTAGTTTGATCAATAACTCATGCAGAAACTAAAAAGAGATAAAAACTCCCAACAATTAACTATAGATTGCCCTTAATCACTCAGGTGATGATTTGAGTAATATCAGGGGTATCACAATCACCACTGAAAGTGTCTGACCGACAGTTGTGCTAAAAATCTGCTCTTCTCTAAAGAGGCGCTGGAGATGTATCTCTCTATCTGTAGCTCTGGAGATATAATTGTGGCCTTCTTGCTTAGCTCCAGAGATGCTCCAGACTTTAGTCCAGCTCCAAAGATGCTTTTCATCTTTATTCCAAAACTTTTGATGTTGTGGTATTCTGATATTGTCTCACGAGATGCACAAAATTGCCAACCCAAACATCTACACCTATTGATTCAAAAAAAGAAGTTTTTCTGCATATTTCCATTAATTCCATGCACATCAATCCTTTAATTAGAAATCATGATCTTAAGTAATTCATCTCCTATTAATCATTATTTAGAACAATCTTGCTAGCCTATTCAGGTGCAGTCATCAAGAAGATGGAATCATAAAGGAGAAAAAGAGAAGTAAAAAGATGTATTTCATGGGTGCTACGTGGCACTCATCACATATCATAAATACCATGTGCATCATAGAATCAGCAAGTTAGAATCATCATAATAGAAGCATAATCATAACATCAATCATATAGATAACATCCATCCATAGTGCACATGCATAAAGTCCATTGAAACGCATATATGCATCATCATCAAAAATAAATTGCCAAGTATACAATGATATCATAAATGTGTATCTCGAGATGTCAAAAATAATGTATATACATATGGTAAAAAATGGTACATGTCCCAAAAAATGTCTATGACGTACTGCCTCCAGAAGGTGCTAGCTATTGAGGATGAGGAACTAAAGGCCCTATCCCTAGTGGTCCTTAAGGAGGTGGTGGCCCCATGACCCCTCCACTCTCCGATTGTGTACGCCTAGATCTGTTGCATGAGTTGGGATGGAAGCTACCTACTCTCTGCTCTGGGGGCACAGCCTACTCATACAATGATTGCCAGTAGAATATCTCATGTCCAACGTGAACCATCTTGGTGAGAGTCTATCCACTAGGACCCTGTGTTGCAGTCTATTGTACCTATTGCAGTAGGATCTCTACCCTAGTATACCTCTGAATAGTGGTATCCCACTCTAATGTCACTGCTCTCACATCTCCCTGCAGTTCTGTAATCTGGCCCTGTAGTTGTACAATTTGGCCCTACATTTGGCCAACCTATCCTTGAAGTTGAGCCACCTGGGCTTGCAATGCAGCTATCTCCCCATCATCCTGACCCTATGACAAGGGTCATTGTACCTCATCATTTAATCATATTTCTTTTGTCAAATCCAGGGTTGTGTCCTTGGCTATTTGCAATTAGGAATCCTATAGTTTCCAGTTTTATCTAACTAACTCTAATGACCTCTACTGATTTAAAGAAATTGATCTATCTACTATGAAATGAATTCCAAGAATATTGAAAACAGAACTGAACAGTAAATTACTTAAAGCAAACCTATAAACTGAAACATGCATCTATGTATGAAAATAGTATCTTTTAAAGCAAAATCTGAAACAACAAAACAACAGTACTAGCCTTCTGCCTTGGTGGTGAGAGTGGGCCCTTACTCCACACCCTTAGGGCTGAAGACTAAGGTAAAGAATCGACACAAGAGAATAATATCACAACTCAATTCAGTCCAATTCCATCAGCTTTGTATTCAAGAAAATATTGATATCAAAATGAGATTACATAAATCCAAAGAATAATCCGCCTTTTCTGTGATGAGAGATCACGCACCCTATTCTACTAGTCCATCTAAGAGATAACATCCATCTCTTTATTCTACTAATAGTCTAACTATAGAATAAATATCCATGCAATAAAAATAGATTAAGTGGAACAGAAGTCCACACTGAATCTGAGTCTTACTCTTAAATACAAATGGGCAGCGAGGCCCTAAAATATAGGGATTAAATTAATTTATCAGTAACTCATGCAAAAACTAAAAACTGATAAAACTTCTAGCATTTAACTATAGACTGCCCTTAATTACTCAGGTGATGATTTGAGTAACATCAGGGGCATCCCGATCACCACTGGAAATGTCTGACCGACAACTGTGCTGGAAATCCACACTATTCTAAAAAGGTGTCAGAGATGTTTGTCCCTATCTGTAGCTCCAAAGATATGTTTGTGACATCGTTTAGCTCTGGAGATGCTCAAGACTTCAATCTAGCTCCAGAGATGCTTCACCTTCTTATCCCAAAAACTTCTCCAATTAAATTTGAAACCTTGGAGACTAGATGTGGTAGGCTAATGTCGGCTCTGGAGATCATTAGGACTACCTCCGAAGATGCACAAAACTGTCGACTCGAACACCTGCACCTGTTGATTCAAAAAGAGAATATTTCTACATATTTCCATCAATTCAATGCACATTAGCCCTTCAATCAGAAATCATGATCTTAAGTAATTCATCTCTTATTAATCATCATTAGAACAATCTTGTTAGCCTATTTTGGTGCAGTCATCGGACAATGGAATAAAAAGGGAGAAAAAGAGAGGTAAAAAGATGTATTTCATGGGTGCTACCTGGCACTCATCATTTCCCCCCGTACTTAAGGATTAGCAGGTCCTCCTACTTCTCACAATCTGGATTTATTCTGGTGGAAGATCCTGTCAATCAAGCTGTAGTCTTGTGCATAGGTAGTCCAAGTGGTACAGTTGGTATTACTATTTCCCCTATATTGATCAACCTATTTCAACCACTCCTGCAACTTATCATCTTCCATTTGCTCAGCCCAGACAGGTAGTGGCTCAATGATGAGAGGGGGTTTAAAACGGCCACCTATCCACTCATGTTTGTGTTTATCCATCATTTTGGATATTAATCTTGCCTTCCTCATAAATAATCTTAAGTTAGCAAGAGTCACCACTTCTCTCATTTTCTGCTCTGAAGTTAGAATGTTCCACCTTTTCTTTGCTACTGCAACCACTAGATTAGTTGAACTGTTCATAAAAAGACCAAAATCACTGGAATACTCTTGCAGATTTTTTAGATACAATGGCAAAACTTTAGTCTAACTTTCAAGTTGATAGACTATTGGTGTTTCAATTCGCACCTCTGGAATGCGATTTGGAAACAGACAGCTATGCACAGATAAATTGCTCTCCTATTGGAAGGGGGAGTTCCCTTTCTTGCTGATCTTCACTGAAAAGATAATTAAATGAAACTTAGCCTATCTTCTTTTTGATTCTCAGCTATGAGCACAAGGTTATAAAACTTAAACGTTGTAGAAGAGGTTTTTTCCTTTTTTAAAACTTCTACTACAACTAAGCAAAGACTAACAATGCTTTTAATCTCCTGAGTAAATTCAGAGCAAAGGAAATTGAAAGTGAACAAAGAATGATTGTTAACACAAAAACTTAAGCAATTTTCCTCCAGGTTTACACCATAATACTAAAAGTACTTTAATGATTAAATCTGAAATGAAAATTGTAAACAGATACACATCTGACGACGATAACTTGATGAATCAAGATAGAATATCAGAGCAAAATAGGCATAAGACTTTTATTTAATATCATAAAGTTTCCACAACTCCAGGACAGCAATGTTGTAACAAAAGGCAGGCATACAGCAAACGATCAAACATTGGAGAATAGATTACACAAAGTGAACAGACACTTGGAATATCAAAATTTGCAGGCTAGAATAGGCACAGCAAATTTGCTATCAGCACTACCATTTCCTTACAATGAATACTGAGTGAACAAACACTTGGAAAAACAAAATCCGCAGGCTAGAATAGGCATAGCAAATTTGTTCTCACCAAAGTCCATTCCAATAAACATAGAGTGAACAAACACTTGGAATAACAAGACTTGCAGGCTAGAATAGGCACATCAAATAAGTTATCGCAAAAGTCATTATATACAATGGGCAAGGATGCCCTTATTTATACTAAAATCAAAGGAGTAGGGAGCCCTAAAATCTTCTTGATTAACCCTAACTTGCCAACTCCCAAGCTTTATTACTATTCTAAGACAAAGATACAATAAACAAATGTTTTAAAGCAAAGAAGATTCCAACTATCACAAGGTGATTTCTTTTCTAAATATAGAATGGATGAGCTTAGGATGAAAGCAAATGCTTTAAAACAAAAAGCATATGTTTTAAAAGTTGCTTTATTTTGACATGCATCTTCATCAACATTCTTGCTTTTTTTGGTGATGTCAACCGTTGATATTCTTCTGTTGATTTCTTCTAAAAAGCAAATTCTGAGTGAAAAAAGCTGGCACATGGGTTTTGTAGGCAATTCTGTTTTGAAGCAACCCAGATTGCCAGATTTTAAAAAAGCGAAGATTTTCTCAAAAAAGTAGGAAAAAAGTAGTTTCCTGAAAAAAAGAAAAACTCCAATCTTCAAGAGGATAATAATCTAGATGGACCCATCTCGACGAAAACTAAAAAAGCTCTGGTTAGATTTCTAAAAAATGATCCCCTTGAAACAAGGACCCTGAAAAAGCAAGCCTCTCTGCTTCCTCAACCCGAAACTATGAAGAATGCTGAAAAAGCACTTCGTTTGGGTCTTCGAATCTTCGTTGAAAGAAAAATAAAATATTTCCTCTGGATGCAATCTGTAAAAGATAATGAAATAAAGAAGCCAAATGCTTGTCTTTATAAATCTTTAGGGCGAAAAAGTAGCTTTATTTGTGTGAGGATAAATCTTCACTCTCATCCATGAAGAAAGCAACTTTAAAAGCATAAATCCAAGTGGATGTCTTTGAATAGGAAGAATCCCTATTTTGTAGCTGCTTATGGCTTCATGTGTAAGATGACGAAAAATATCTTCTTTCGATGATGTCATTGAACACGCGAGTTGAAAGAAGTGCTAGCCAATTTTCCTTCATTTTCGGCACTTCAACACTCATTTTGACTTAAATATGGCCTGTCTCTAACTTCAACAAGGTAGAAAAATGTTATCATTGACTAAAAAAGCTGACTGATCTTGACATTTTGGAGATTGACCAACTGAGACTCCATCCCCTACCTCCAACTGATGATCTGGCATCATTTGACCAAGTTTGACCTCCCGAACACTACCAACGGGTGAAGATTGGACACAAAAGTATTAGAAAATACTATGGACATGAAAAATATTCTAACACTGCTCAAGTTGGGCACCCCAAGTCACCTGGGGCGCTAGTTCTACAACACTTAGCCATTTTTAAAAAAATTTCAACTTCTTCAATTTCTTGATTTACGTGCACATTCTGATGGTGAAGGACCCATGTTTGGCTATTAATTTATGTCAAATAAGATGAAATTAAGTCTGATGATCTAGCAAATAGGCAGGCCTGATGAAAATTGAGCTGATTGTACTCTCCATCTACCTCGAAAAATGTGCCAAACTGATCAACTCTGAATCAGACCAGGCTGACGGAAGGAGATTCACATTTTTCAAGAAAATCTTCAAAAATAAACTAACTCTAGAGAGTTTGGGTGCCCCAATCCACCTTGGGCACCTGGTTTGTCAACACTTAGAAAATTTTCTAAAAATTTTCAATTTTGTACCTTTTCTCGATTTTCATGCCCACAACTCTTGTTCGATCTTTGATTTCGGTCGTTTTGACGACTTTCAAGGTGGGATGAAGGGTGACCTGAGTAGTCTAAACATATCTATGATGAAATCCTAGCTTTGACTAATTTTTGACTAAATTTGACCAAGTTTGACCAACCAGAAACAGGATGACGGAAGCATTTTCGATGTTTCTCAAAAAATGTGAAAAAAAACTAACACAGGAAAGGCTGGGTACCCCAAGTCACCTGGGGCACCTAGTTTCACCAGAGTTAGTCAAATTTATGATTTTCCAACCTTTCATTCCACCTTGGATCCATCTTGCATCATTTTGCGTGCATCGTTGAGTCAACGACTGTTCGTCAGTTCTACGTCGTTGGAACAATTTTGAAAACTTGTCGACGAGCTCTAGCAGGTGAACTTTCCTTTGTTGATGATTTCTAAGCTCATGCTCCACCTTCTAAAAAATCAAAAATGACCCAGTAGAGAAAACTTGGTCGTTTGAAGTTTCCATCTGAACCGCGCCGATCGTGAAGCAAAATTGACCAATGAGAATCGAGCGCGACACCTGAGTTGGAGATTCTATTTTTAGAAACTTTCTATTTTTAGAAAAATTTTCCAACATCCATATCTCAAGAAACCCAAAAAACCTAACTCGATGTTTATTTTTAGAAATTTCTATTTTTAGAAATTTTGTTTTTTTGACTTTTTGATGAAAATTTTTCTAGACTTGTTTCAAAATGCCTTAATGAAGCAAAAAATTTGGTTGGGTACAACATAGACATATGCTTTCAGTTGGACCTCAAAAGCATAAGGGTTTGGACACTCCTTTCTGATGAAAAGATTTGTTTTTGTATCCTTCTTGAGATGAGCCTCCATTCTCTCATTCCAAATCTGATGATTCCTCATCAGTGACATGAATGCTTTGAGTTGGCATTCCCCTACAAAATAATTAATAATGAAGGTCATATCATCAACACAAAAACCATGCAAATATAATTCACATAGAAAATTTTTGTCTTCATCAGAACTCCTTGTATATGCTTCTATGAACCCTTCTATTGTCTCTGCGTTCTCAGTCAGATCAGACAGGATCAAAGATAGCTTCCTTTGCAGGACTCTCTCCGGTAAGAGCATAGCATAACTGGCACTTGGAGGCCTACAAGATAGAATCTCAAAAAAAATGGAGGCCATCTGAATGACTTTTTCCTCCAGGGTTTCTACTCTTTTTGTCATGGCAGTAACTATCCTTTGTAATTGCAGCATATGCTTAGAAGCCTCATATTCTCTACATCTCCTTTCCTAGTGGAATAGGGCCTTAGGAATATCAATGGGGATTGGACCCACATATGAATCTGTTTATACCTCATGTTCACCAGTTGCCCTTGGGCCAGATAACTTAGGAATATATTCCTCCTGATCATCTATTTTATTGTTGGCCCAAGTTAATTATTTATCTCATCTCTGTACTTTTTCAATTAATGCTACAATTATTATGAGACCATTGTCTCTGGCCTTGGTAAGATCATAAATGTTCTGTACTGTCTCTGCCTTCTTTTCCTTGAGGATTTTAGTTGTCTCAGTCTCCTGGGCTTCCAATTCTGCTTCCTTCTCCTAAATTATTTGTTGTTTACTCTGGAGCTCTTCTTGTAGTTTCTCAATTACCTCTTTTTGCTTCATCTCTTTCTCCTTCATGACCTTCTTGAGGTCAGTGACGATCAAATTTTCCCCCCATATTAATCTTTTCAAATTATCAATCTCCTCTAACATCTACTGTTCTTTTGAAATTTTAGTATCCTCTTGGTCAGAGGGGTGAGAATATGCTCCTATTTCTTCTTCTGTCTGTTGTACCTCAGGGGCTCCCACATCCATTAGTTCTTCACTACCAGTTGCATCCATTTTCTCTGCTTCAACTTCCCCTATAGCCTCCTTGTCCTGAATTTCTTCTTGGGTCTTCTCTGCAACTACTGGCACTAATGAAGGCCCAGCTTTCTCCTCAAAATTTTTGAAACCCAAAAGGACTTCAGCTAGGAGAGTAGTATCTTTTTCATCTTGGGAGAGCTACCTTTTCCTTTTGCTTCTCCATAGCATAGGTGGAGCAAGTGCCTCTGGAGCAGGTGTATCATCCTCAGAATCAGAGGAAATAGTATAAGTTTCTTTTTGTGCTGACTCTGGAGCAGGAGAATGTTGTGAAGTTGGACTTAGATGCACATATGGCTTAGGAGAAACCTCTCTCTTTTTCTTCTTTCTTATTAGGGGAATGTCATCTGAGTCATGGGATGGCTCTTCAGCCCAATAATGTATGTTAGAGTCTATTTTCTTTAAAATTCTCTTTGTTTTCTGACCCTGGTTTTCCTTTGTTGGTCTTATTAGGGTAGATTCCTTAGCCAAGGTCATTTTTCTCTTTGCTGAGTGAGTCATATATGGTGTATGTTCAATGACACGTTCTCTAATTTCTTTTCCTTTCCTTTTCTTATCAAAAATAGGGGTAGTAGATGTAGTTGCCTCCAGTAAGGGCTTTTTACCTTTTTCAACAGTTGTAGAGGAAGTTGAAGGCTCTGTCCCCTCTTCTTGCTTGGTAGAGGAAACCTCACCCACTTCTTGAGCTCTCTTTGGTTCTTTGTCATGGGGTTGGTTATCTAGAAATGTCTGCCATAATTCTTCCCCATCAGCTTGGGACAAAAAGTGATGTTTGACTATCAGAAAAATGACGCCATGGTGTTTCATAGGACCCTTGTTTTGTTGATACTTTTCTGCAGTTGCTCTAATGGCAGAGTACATGAAATTGGGTATATTTATGTTGAATTCAAGGTGTGCATTCCCATGCCTCAGAAAAATCAACATTTTCATTATTGGTCCTAGAACTAAGGAAAAATGACCATCACATGTGAAATATTTCATCAACCATGTAGCTACAGATTGCCAAGGGTTTGGAAGTAAGGACCTAAGAATTCCTTTAACCTCATTTTTGCTTAAATGCAGCTAGATTGCAAGTTCACCTTCAACAGAGAAATTCCTAATCAAATCAGCATATAAAGTTTTCATATGGTAGAACCTCTCACCTTATTCAGGTAATCCAGAAATATGGTTGATAGTGGTTGCAGAGAGATTGATTTGAACTCCCCTTACAACTGTCTGATTGTCCCTCAGGTTTCTTAGGAAGTCATCAACAATATCCTCTTGAAACCCTTCAAACTTTTCCAAAAACTCCAACCATCCTGCATTCCTCAGAATGTCTGTTGCAACATCATCTTGCAAAAGACCTATAACACTTTCTGGCTCTGATTTATTTTTAAGCCTCATTTCTAATTTTTCTTTCTACCCTCTGTGCTAAAATTCTCCCTCACTCCGTAAGATCCGGAGGACTGTATCAACTGACTCTATTCTTCAGGCTATTTTGTAGTTTTGAATGAGGATTATGATGTCAGTTTGTTTAGTGGCTTGGATTATGGAAAGAGAACTTAAAATCAGTTAGAGTGCTTATGCGGTCATAATTGAAGCAGAGTGATGGGACACTCCGTAGGCATGGTGACAGTGCATCAAATATGGCGGCATGCATGCATTTGGGAAGGAAAATAATGGCAGGAGGACGTGTCATAATGACGGCACCCAAAAATAGAAATGACAAGACAGTTGCTAATTAATGTTTAATTAAGAGAGAATTACCTGAACATATCGTAATGATGAGGAACTGATGTATTTGGCTGAAATGTTGCGGCGTTAATGAGACTTGACGTGACATGGTACTTGAGCAGCTTCTTCGTGGCTTGAAATGACGTCAGCATTTTTATTGTCATGCAACCTACAATCATTCCCGCATAGTGGTTCAATAATTCATGTATCCAGGTGACGTTAGTGCAATCCTTTATAAGTACCCGTGCAAACGAGAGTAATGATTTCTCCTGGGATGCATGTTGACTTCATCTTTGTTCTTGTCATAAAGTGGAGGATGAGTCATGATGACCTCATCAAATGACATGTCTACTTTATTACCTGGGGAGGTGGATCCCCTCCCAACTATATTCTAAAAAGCTCTTTATTGGTGGAGCACCGGAGGTGCTCCTAGTGTGCAAGCGCCAGAGGTGCTCCTTATTCATGAAGCTCCAGAGGTGCTCCTTATTTGCAAGCACCAAAGGTGTGTGTGAGTAACTTCAAGCACCTAATCACCTCCATAGCTTGATTATTCTCATCGGGGATGAAGAAGGGAACCGCCATTTGCTAGTTTTCAATCCCCGTGGTTGAGAAAGACAGCCATTTACTAGTTTTCTATCTTCCTCTTTTTTTTTCTTTTTTTTTAAGAAGGCCGCCATTTGCTAGTTTTCAACCTTCTCTTTTTTTTCTTTTTTTTAAGAAGGCCGCCATTTGCTGGTTTTCAACCTTTTTTTTTCCAAAATTGTGACATAGGACGTGTCCTATGTAACCAAACATAAATCTCTGATGAACTCTTCCTTAGTGGATGGCCTTTTATAGAGTCTAATTCGATGTCCATTCACTAAAAATGTGTCTGTGCTTCCATTAATAGGTTCCAACAACATTCTTCCATTCTCAAAAACTTCATTTATCTGATAAGGACCCATCCAATGAGTTTGTAGCTTCCCCTTGAACTCCTTGAATTTCAAATCATAAAGAAGAACCCAATCACCTTGTTGAAATGTCCTCCTCTTGATGTGTTGGTCATGCCATTGTTTCCTTTGATACTGGACCAGTTATGTTTGCTGAATGGCTTCTATCTGAATTTCATCTAACTCATTGAGCTAAAGAATTCTATTTTGTTGGGCTGTGGACAATGGTAGACCAATATCCAATGCAATTTTAAGTGTCTGGAGTTCAAATTATATAGACAGAATGGGCTTTTTTCCATAAACTAATTCATAAGGTGAGAATTTTGTTATGGACTTCCAAGTGGTATTGTAAGCCCAAACTGCTTCAAGTAATCTATTAGCCCAATCTTTTCTATTCATTTCCACTGTTCTTGTTAGAATGTTCTCAAGTTCCCTATTGGTCACCTCTACCTGCCCATTGGCTTGAGGATGGTAAGGTGAAGATTTCTTATGCTTGACTTGATATAGATCTCTGAATGCTCTGATTACCTGTGAAGTAAATTGAGGTCCTTTATCTGAAACTATGAATCTTGGAGCTCCAAACCTCAAGAAAATCTTATTATAAAGGAAATCAACAACTTTCTCTTCTCTTGCAATTTGCAAAGCTTGAACTTCAGCCCATTTAGTCACATAGTCTGTGCATACTAGAATATACTCTTTGCATGATGAACGTGGAGAAATTGGTCCCACAAAGTCTAGACCCATTGTTCAAATGGCTCCACCATTACTTGAGGATGTAGTAACATCTCCTGAGTGAAGGTTGTTTGTCCCATCCTTTGGCACTGATCACATTGTTGCACATACTTCTTGGTATCCTTGTGAATAGAGGGTCAGTAGTAACCAGCTCCTAGGATCTTGTGGATAGTTCAGTGGGAAGAATAATGCCCACCAGATGGTTCATCATGACATGCTCTTAACACATCAAAAATTTCATCAACTTTTAAACACCTGCGTAAAATGAAATTAGGACCAGATTTAAATAGCAAACCATTTAACCATTTGTAAGATAAGCTTTCCTTAACTAAGAGTTTCTTCTATTTTGAGGTAAAATGGGATGGATACAAGCATGTAGCTAAGAGATTAACTATGTCACCAAACCAAGGTGCAGTAGAGGAGATGGCCAAAAGATGTTCATCTGGAAACCTATCCTCCACTGGCTGGTTTTCTCCTCCTATATGCAATCTTGACAAAAATTTAGCAACCAAATTAAACTTGCCTGGATTATCAACTATGGTAATGTCAAATTCCTGCAATAGCAATAACCACCTAATGATCCTTGCACCCACTACTGGCTTATTCATTAAGTATTTGATTGCTGCATGAGCAGTGTGAACAAATATTTTATATCCAATGATATAATGCCTGGATTAGTTTATAGCATAGATGACTGCCAAGAATTCTTTTTCAGTTGTGGTGTAATTTCTTTCTGCAGAGGTAAGGTTTTTGTTGATGTAATAGATGGCATGCATACTTTCCCCTTCCTCCTTATGTCCTAAGATTGCCCCAATGGACTCTTTTGAAGCATCAATTTGTATATGGAATGGTAAAGTCCAATTAGGTCCTCTTAAAACAGGTGTGACAATAAGCTTCTCTTTTAGGGTTTCAAATTTTGATTAACAGTCTTCTGTCCATATAAATTATGTCTTTGTTAAGCAGGGTAAACAGGGGGTAGCTGTTCTGCTGAAATTTTCTATGAATCTCCTATAGTAGCCTGCATGACCCAGAAAACTTCTAACATCTGTCTGATTTTTGGGTGAAGGTAACTATTTGATTACTTCTATTTTGTTTTGATCTACTTTGATCCCATTTGCTAAAATGTGGTATCCCAATACAATTCCTTCCTCCACCATCATGAAGCACTTTTCATGGCTCAAGGATAATTGATTTTTCTCACAACATTTCAGTACTTTCTCAAGGTTTATGAGAGCTTCCTCAAAGTTGTCCCCGTACATAGTAAAGTCATCCATATAGACCTCCATGCACTCATTTGCTAATTCAGCAAAAAATGTTAAAACAAGCCTCTGAAATGTGGCTGGGGCATTACATAGTCCAAATGGAAGAACTTTGTAGGCAAAAGTTCCCCAAGAATAGGTGAAAGTGGTTTTGTCCTGATCTTCAGGTGCTACTTGGATTTGGATATACCCACTGAACCCATCTAAGAAAGAAAAATACTTTCTCCCAGCAAGGTTGTCCAACACTTGGTCAATGAATGGTAAGGGAAAGTAGTCCTTTTTTGTAGCTTTGTTTAGCTCCCTATAGTTAATACACACCCTCCACTTCCCATTCTTTTTAGGCACTATGACTAGGGGTGAGACCCATTAACTGTCTGAGATTGGATATATAAACCCTGCTTGCAGCAATTTTTCTATTTCAGTCTTAACAATGTCTTTTAAAGCAGGATTCAATCTTCTCTGGGGTTGTCTGAAAGGTTTGATATCCTCAGTGTATATATGATGGATATAGATCTTAGGAGGGATCCCCTTCATATCTTGGATTCCCAAGCAAAAGCTATTGAATGGGAAATCAGAAGTTGGATAAGTTTTTCTTTCTAATTTGTTGTTAACTGAGTGTTGATATTAAGTGTTTTTCCTGGTAAAATCATGACCTATTTTGTGATTTGATCCATGGATGTAGTCAATCCATACGCTGGAGTCATGGTATTAAGGGGACAAGAATGTGGAAGCAACATGTGGAATGTAGCTAAGTCTCTGTAAAAGGTCTCCCCACAAAGAATGATATTTGCTAGGGTACAATGAGCAGAAGTGAGAAGTTCTCTCTTAGAATCTTAGGCAAGCTCCATCACATCCTCATTGATTAGGATGTGGGTAATGTCTTTTGTTGTATCATAGTAGATTTCTTCTTCAAACTCACCCAAATGTTCCTTGATGGTGACCATAGCTACTGAGGCACTGTTTTCCATGTTATCTGGCTCATCCACCCATACTCTTCCTGTATAATGTATTGATGGTTTAGCTGGAGGATACAGATATATTTTCTTCAAATCTATCCCATTAGAAATGACCATATCCCCAGTTCGACAATCAATAGATGTTGTTGTTGTAGCCAACCATGGTCTTCCTAATATCAGTGGATAAGCATTTCTCTGGTTTCTTGGTTCTAATCTCAAGAAGTCTACTCAGAATTCCCGTGATTCTATCACAACTGGGACATCAGTAATTACCCCTTTTAGAATAGCTACTGACTGGTCAGCAAGTTGAAGGATTGTAGATGTGGATTGGATGCCTGTGAGGGCTAATTTGTCCATTGTATGAACTATCATCACATTTATTACTGCTCCCAAATCAACCAAAACATTTGAAATTTCTGCTCCTGAGATGTAAACAGTTATGACAGGATTTCCAGGGTCTCCATACTTTGGGAGGAGCATTTCTCCCATCAGTAGATCTACTACTTTCCCTTCCACCTGGATTGTAGAAGGAAAATTTTTCTTATTGCCCTGTGTTTTGACACAATGTTGTTTAATGAATTGGTTTAGTTCTGGCACATCTCTAATTGCTTGGAGGAGTGGAATTTCAATGTTTAGTTGTCTAATTTCTTGTAACAGTTCTGATTCCAGGGTAGATTAGACTTGTTTTTGTACGATCTTTTTCTAGGGAACATGTTGTTTGAGTTGTTCTGGGTATGGTGCTAGTTTTTCTATCTCTGGAGCATCTCTAGAGCTCTTACCAGAAATGTTTCCAAGAATGTTCTCCAGAGTCAGCCTTTTAGGAGGAACTCCAGAGTTATCCAAGGATGATTCCTTTTGCATTGTTTCAGTAGTAATCTCCTTTGGAAGTTGAGTGGATGAATTTTTAGGTTCCACATCATTGGTTACTTCAACTATAGTTGGAGGAGATGGTCTTGGGAATGCTTTCCCAGAACACAGCTAGAGATTATTGGGATATATAGTGTTAATACCAGCCATGTTTTCTTGTTCTGTCATGTAAACAGCTGCTCCCTGTTTATTTCGTGGGTTTGGTATAGGCTAAGCTGGTAACAATGGTTAGCTAACTGGTTCATTTTGTGACTGACCTTGTGTATTGGGGGTCCAGTTAGTAATGCTTGTTGTTGAGGTTGGAAACATCTAGGTTGTCCCTGGTATTGTTGATTATATCCTTGTTGAGGACCCCATTAAGGCTGCATGTTTTGTGATCCAAATTGTGGTGGCCACTGTTGATTTCCCCAGGGCTGATTTTGCCAATGTTGGTTTTACCATTATTGATTTGGCCACTCCTGTTGTCCCCAAGGACGATTATTTTAAGGCCCATGCCAAGTTGGATTCCATTGATTATTTCCCCAATTAGAAGGACCCATGTAAGAAGGCTGGCTTGGATACTGATTATAAGGGAAATTCCTAGCTTATTTTTGTCCTACATAGTGCAACTCTTCTCCTATGATGGCATTCTTCTTACACAACCTTTTTAGGGCTGGAAGTTGACTACATTGACTAGTAGAATGTTCCCTGTCAGAGATTTGACAGATCTTTGATTTGTCTAAAGGGCATTCTCTCAACAGATGCTTGTTTCTACACCTAGGACAATAGATGGAGAGTGGTTCAGTTGTTCTACCTTGATCAGTTGTTCTAGTTTTTGCTTGAATCCCATCTAATGTGGTATTTAGCTGGACTAGAATATCTGTTTTCAGATTTGCAATCTCTTCCATTAACTGTCCTATTTCATTCTTCCCTTTGAAAGATTTGGGTGTTCTTACTCCATCTTGGGTTCTGGAATAGTTCCTATAGAGTTCTTCTATAGTAGGCATATCCATTTGGTTGATATTCCCTTTTCCCATCAGATCCAGTGCCTATTTTGATTCTTTGTCTAATCCTTTTACAAACAGGGTTTTTGCCAAAGAATGATTTATAGGATTGCCTTATCTTCTCAAAGCAAAGTTGAACCTATCCACATAATCCTCTAAGGTCTCTTACTCTTTCTGTTTAATTTTGAATAACTCCTCGTCCTTATCACTGTCTCTACAATAGTCCTAGTATTTTCCCATCAATTCTGTCTCCATCTAATCCCAAGAATGGATGGAATTTTGGGGCAGGCCCATAAACCATCTCATTACAGAATCCTTTAGGGTTGAGGGAAACAGTTTGAGTTTTTTATTATCTAATCCATAATCATAAGTTTGGCATACCACTTTGAATTCAAACAAAAACTTATCTAAATCCTTAGAAGCAAGACCCCTAAAATTTGGCAAGTGTGCAGGTGAAATATTTTTCATAGGGGCATTATCTCCAGCAACCAGAACAATGGGATATGAGAAGGTTCTTGGAGCCTGATTTTCCTCATCTTCATGATTATCATGATTATCATCCATGTCTAGTACTAGTTCTTCTCCTTGAGGTTCTAGGAAATTAGGTTCTATCAAAGGATCTGCCTGGAATTTTTGTTGTAATTCTTGGATATAGTCAGCAAGTGGAAGATTTGGAGGATTGAAAGGATTATTAATTTCAGATGCAACTTCCAAGACAAGTTCTAGATGTCTCTCTTCAACAAGTTTGTTGATGGGGTGTCTTTTTTATGTATCTTCCTTTTGAATCTCTAGCTCTAACCATACAGATCTATCCTAAAACTGTTTAGCTAAGTTTTCCTAATTAACACAATATATCCCTGACAACGGTGTCAAAAATGACAAGGGTCATTGTACCTCATCATTTAATCATATTTCTTTTGTCAAATCTAGGGCTGTGTCCTTGGCTATCTACAACTAGGAATCCTATAGTTTCCAGTTTTATCTAACTAACTCTAATGACCTCTATCGATTTAAAAAAAATTGATCTATCTGTTATGAAATGAATTCCAAGAATATTGAAAACAGAACTAAATAGTAAATTACTTAAATCAAATCTATAAACTGAAACATGCATCTATCTATGAAAATAGTAAGTATCTTTTAAAGCAAAATCTGCAACAACAAAACAACAGTACTAGCCTTCTGCCTTGGTGGTGAGAGTGGGCCCTTGCTCCACACCCTTAGGGCTGAAGACTAAGGTAAAGAATCAACACAAGAGAATAATATCACAACTCAATTCAATCCAATTCCATCAACTTTGTATTGAGGAAAATATTGATATCAAAATGAGATTACAGAAATCCAAAGAATAACCCCCCTTTTCTGCTACTTCTGTAAGTTTATATCTCATTCTGTGATGAGAGATCACGCACCCTGTTCTACTAGTTCATCTAAGAGATAACATCCATCTCTTTATTCTACTAAAAGTCTAACTACAGAATAAATATCCATGCAATACAAATAGATTGAGTGGAACTGAAGTCCGCACTGAATCTGAGTCTTAGTCTTAAATACAAATGGGCAGTGAGGCCCTAAAATATAGGGATTAAATCAATTTATTAGTAACTCATGCAAAAACCAAAAAGAGATAAAACTTCCATCAATTAATTATAGACTACCCTTAATTACTCAGGTGGTGATTTGAGTAACATCAGGGGCATCCCGATCACCACTGGAAGTGTCTGACTAACAGCTGTGCTGGAAATTTGCACTATTCTAAAATGGTGTTGGAGATGTATGTCCTTGTCTGTAGCTCAAGAGAGATGTTTGTGACCTTCTCGTTCAACTCCAGAGATGCTCAAGACTTCAATCCAGCTCCGGGGATGCTTCACCTTCTTATCCCAAAAACTTCTCTAGTTAAATTTGAAACCTTGGAGACCAGACGTGGCAGGCTGATGTCGGCTCTAGAGATCATTAAGACTACCTCCAGAGATGCACAAAACTGTCTACTCAAACACTTGCACCTGTTGATTCAAAAAGAGAAGATTTATGCATATTTCCATCAATTCAATGCACATTAGTCCTTTAATCATAAATCATGGTCTTAAGTAATTCATCTCTTATTAATCATCATTAGAACAATCTTGTTAGCCTATTTTAGAGCAGTCATTAGGACAATGGAATAAAAAGGGAGAAAAAGAGAGGTAAAAAGATGTATTTCATGGGTGCTACCTGGCACTCATCACCCTGCACTGGACCCTGGTCATGTGCCTGCACCTGAGGCTGATGCTTTACTTGTGGCACCCTCTAACCTCTTTGTCAGACCCTCCTCTGTCCCCCTTAGCCTCCATCACCTCATCATCTCCATCATCCCTGTCATCCCCACCACCTCTGCCACCTTCATCATCTCCTACACCTCTGCCACCTCTGTCATCTCGTCATCACCCCCCCTCTACCATGGAGCATCATCATCCTCATCTCCATGCTCCAATCTAGGAGCTAACTCTCCAGGTCCAAAGTATCTAGGAAGTGGATGAGTTGTAAAATGTGTTGAATAATTTACAGTCATCCCAGCATCCATAATATCTCATCTTAAATCCCAGGCCTGATAAGGAATCTGTAAGAAGTTAGCTCTAGCCTACTCATATGATGCAATAGGACCCCACCATGGATGCTCCTTGTGCATCCGAGCAAATACAACAGTACCTTGGGGCATCCCCTGGACCTTGTCGAACTATCAGTACACACGAGAAACAATACAACACTCAAGAATGTAAGGTGTCCTCCCTATCAACCATCGTATCTGAAAGCAAAAGGGTAACTTGGAAGCATCATCATCCCATGCCTCACAGTCTAAATAAGGCCACCACTCCACTGTATCCACATTGTCTAGTGCATGTCTCTAGTACTCAAGCTTTCCCAACTTGGGCAGGGAAAGGTTGTCCTAATACATCTAAGAGTAAAGTTGATTCCTGCCTCTCACTCTTGTACCTATAGGCTGTGTAATCGCTATATGTCCTGATGCCCAAATATGTAATAATGAAACCCCAGTAGACAGATTAGCAACCCCATCATATACAAACTGGTGTAGATCATGATATAAGTGTGCAAGTAGGCAAACACCCTAGGCAAAACATGTCCCCTCAGTCACCATGCTCTCCAAGGTCCTCCCCCATCCAACGAGAAATCCATGTGATCTCCTGTTTGGGCAGATCACGCCTCCAATTAACCTTGCTAGTATAGATGGCAAGGGCTCACAATAATCAACCATGTCAGTCCAATTGATCACCGTCCCCTCAATATCCTCATCATCCAAAACCTTGCAGCACTCCTCAAGTCTAGCTCTTGCCTATGGCTCATACTCCACCATCTCCCTGTATATCGGTATCCTCAGAATTCGGTGTACATCCTCTAGTATCACCATCACCTATCCAGTCGGCAAGTGGAATGTGTAGTACTCACTATGCCATCTCTCAGCTAAAGCAGTCAGCATCCCAAGGTTCGCCCAAATCTTGGGCATGAAGGTCACATACAATAATCCAACTAACCCTAACACCAAGTGATTGGTCTCTGTCAAGTAAGGTCGTGGCAACTGCGTCGGAGGAAATCTCTCCCAATACATCATCACATCTATCTCATCCTATAATCAATAACATAAGCACATTAATCAAGCAACCAACTAAGCTACATATCTATCAAATCTATCAAAACAATTACTTAGCTATCCTATCTAAAACCTATCTTATCATTTCTTCTAAGATTCTATCAATCTCAAAGATTACCTATCAGTTGGCCAACATCGATCACGATACCAACTCAATCAATCTAGCTAAGTAATTGACCATTTTAAGTCATATGCGCATCTTTATCTGTCAAAAGCGTAGCTTCATCATGTATGTGCAAGAGCCGTAATCATATGCGCAATAACATTTACATACATAGAAACAGGAGTTATATGCGCAGATCCTTAGTGTATGTGCAAGATCATAATGCATGCACAACATCCCTAATCATATGTGGAAGAACGTGATGTGTGAGCAATATCCCTATTCAGATGTGAAAATTATGTAGATGCGCAGCTTCGGCATTCATATGCGCAGAAGCGAGACATATGCATAGCAAAAATTATCAAATGCACAGGAAAAATCCTACTACACATGCAAAACAATTGACTTTTGACCTAGTTTTTGACCCTAATAAATGCACTTAACACGAAATTCAAGGCATACATATCGGGGGTCTGTATTCTACTGGGCACCCGAATCAATGGATCCTCTCAAACCTGTGGTTAGCTACCAGAATCTGCTACATATTCGCTAATTGCTCTGCTCTGCTATGCTCTAGGGCTCCCTATAATCTCTCTTCTAATGCCAAGTGTGCAAATGACTAAGAAAGAGACCCCACATCCTAATTTAGAGCCAAATCAACCCTAACTGGAGGTGTTTTGACCTTGCACATGCATTATATGTTTTCATTCATTTCTCATTCTCCATCCCCTAAATTTTTCACATGCATATCATGTCATTCATTCTTGTTTATCGTGAGATCGTTCATTATCTTTTTACAAAATTCAACCCAACCAATCTCCTAAGGGGGCATCCTACCGTCATCAAACATGTACCAGGGGCAAATTGGGGCATGTATCATTCTCATTAAATTTTTATTCTTTGAAATAACGTGATAAAACACATTCTCTCAAAGAGTGGCAAAATGTATACACCTAAAACTAGCTCAAGATGAATTAAATAAATATTTTATATTTATTTTATTCTTATTCCTCTATCAATAAATATACATACTAATTTATTTGTTTGGTTCGTGTTCATCATATTCTTCCAACAATTAAATATCTTAAATTCCTCTAAAGTCATCTCTAATAAAATAATCATCATTATTTAATTATTCTTCTAAGACAAAGTCCTATGTCTAAATCCACATCACTCATCCATGTCACCTCCATGTCAATGGACACCTCACCATGTTGCTCCATAAATTAAATATTATTAATATTTAATTAGATATTTATCCTCTCAACACATGCCCTTTTTCCTCTCAACCATTCCTATTTTGTAGAAATTGGTTTCTCCACATCACCATGGTCAATGTTGACAAGACACTTGTCTCATAAATCCTATATTCCCTCTCACATTCCAACAACCAAAGACTCCTTCCTCCATGTTCTTCTCATGGTCTTCCACCTTTATCTCATTGGTCCTTGTGAGCATCATGCACACCATGTGGCTCGTTGTCCCTCATATTCCTCCACCTTGTCATCATAGTAGAAACATCTTCCATCTTTATCTCCCCTCATTCAACCAATTTGGTCTTGACCGTACATGTCACAAGACTTATTCTCCAACCGTGGATCTTTTGACACTTGGATTTGAGCCATCCTTGGCCTATGAAAGGAAGCTCCTCGCCTTCATTTTGCATCACAATAGCTATAGTACTTACATGCTGCAGAAATTCTATCAAGTATCCAAGCATGCCTTTGGCCCCCCATTTGCATATCAATATCATAATCTCCATTGTTGCATTATCATCTAGCTTCATAGTATCATTTAGTTGCATATCATTATCCTCATATCAATCATTTCAATATCATGGCATTAGCTTCATAGCATCATCATTAGCATAGTCTTACATTGTAGGGTTGTTTACATTGCATTTGAATCCATAATTCCATTCATCTCATTGTCATCTTGAAAAGCAAAGAAGTACAATTCTAAGAGCAATATCATAATCAACAAGATCTTGAGAAGATAGGAGACAATGGAACACGAAAGATAAAGCAGAGTTTGGAGGTATAATTCATGTTTTCTATATTTTTCCTAGTTTCATTGGTGATTTGAATTTGAGTAGGAATTTAGAGTAATTGTGGTATCTTATTAGGTTCTTACAGTTGTTTCAAATAATCAATCACAATTTGCTATGGATTAATATGTTCCCAATCACACTTCATAATCTTTCACTACTGCACTAAATATTAAATTCATCGTATAAATTTAATTACTAAAACCCATCGTCCCATTGGCATATTTGACTTAAGACATGTTTGTCTTAATATGGGGCACTTAATAAGAGGGGTCGACTGTATTCTCCTCACGTCACCCTGCTTAGTAGTATTAAATTTTTTTTATAATTTATAATATTGTATTTATATTATAATATTTAATTTATAATATTTATATTTGTATTATCAATATTTATATTATTAATATTTATATTAATAATATATATATATATATTATATATTAATATATATATATATTGATTATATTTAATATTGTTAATTAAATATTAATAATATTATTTATATGTATTAAATATAAATACATACATAATTATCTTTATTCAAATTGACTAAACACCGTATTTCACAAAAGCAACTCCACTGTCTTTCTCATGATGTTTAAATCTTTAATTTAAACAATGCCTTAATATCGAGACATCACAATATTCATGATAGATCAACGAGATTCTAAGAGGCTGCAATATGATTTGGATCCATCAGTTAATTCTTCGGTTAAGCCAGAGCTCATGAGACATCCAAATGAGGAGGTAAGACTTGCAATTACTTTTTGTGTTAATGAAATTATGAAATTAACAGCTCCACAGGAACCTTAGAACAGTAGTATTATGAAGAAGGTTTTTCAGTTGAATGTAGAAAGCTTCAAAGGTTTTCATGATTTTAATAGTCCAACTTTGGCTAAAAGGATCTTAATTCTAGAAACTGTTGCAAAAATTAGATCTTGTGTCATTATGTTGGATTTGGGTTGTGAAGATCTTATTCTTGAAATGTTTCAACATTTCTTGGCTACTGTTTGCGAGAATCAAATGAAAAATGTCATATCCTCTATTTAGACCATCATGACTTTGATTATTGATGAGAGTGATGAAAATTCACAATTACTCTTACCTTCTCTATTGGTTGTTTTGAGGTGCAAGAACAGGATGTTACTTCAACTGCATATGAATTGGTTGACAATGTGAGCAAAAACTAATGCCATACTTAGAGGAAGAGAGTAGACATAAGATTCTTAGGTATGCTTATTTAGAGTTGGATATTGAAGGGGTGGGATCTTTTGACAATATTTTGATTAATCATAATGTTGTCCCACCATTCACACATGAAGATTGCAAGGCATCAAGTAATGGGATTGTTGATTTGGATGGTGATATTATTTGTACCATTGTAAGCAAATTATCAAAAAAATTGTTGTGTATCAGCCCAAGTCACTTTGGTGAATTTGATCAAAGACCTCTAGCATTGCAAGATTTGATGGATAAACTTGTGGTTACGGAAGAGAAAATTGTGCAAATGTTAACAAGGTTTGATAGCACTCATGCATTCATTGAAGACCTCATTTGGAAAGCCCGAATTGAGGAGAGACAAAAAGGAGTTGAAAGAGGAGTCACTCTTACACAATTGCACATGGTCAAAGGGACTTTAGAAATGGTAAAATTTGATTACTTGCAATTGCTCAACGATAGGGATCATGTTATCAAATTTGCGGAAGAAAAGGGAAAAAATGTTGATGAACTTTTCTTAGAGCTAAGTTTGTCACACTTTTCATTACATAAAGCAGAAAATCGGTCAACTATGGTAGCCACATCCAAGAAACAAGATGATAATACAAGGATTATGGAGATGAAGCAAATGGTGGAAGAAATTGATGAACTCCATAGGGATGAAAGATTGCATGACAATTTCAACATTCCAAATACCAAGGAGTTTCATAATACAGGTAGTAAAAAGGACAAACAACAAGAGTGTGAACTCTTGGATCATGAAGAAGAATTTTCATATGATGACATGTTGGAGCAAAATGATAGAGTAGTGGGAGTTGCATTCGTAGGACCGCCATAAGGTGTTGAGCATTATCTTGATTCCAATAGATCATGGGATCCTGGTGAAGTATGCCCATGGGATGTTTTGATACATGAAAACTTCAACATCTTGAAGACTCCTTTGATTGACATATGGCATGAAAACATGGTATGCAAAGTTTTGAATCCAATTAAGGCACATCTTCATAATGGAGCTTGTTCTACTTTGCATTGTCCTTCCCTAGTGTTTAAATTTTCAAGCTTGAGCTTTCTAAGTAGTAGGGAACACTGTCACTATTGGGAGGTGAGAGATTGTATTGAGGCTTTAAGCACCACTAGAAGTTCTCTTGTTGAAGCACAAATGGAAATCAGAGTAGCTCAGTATGACCATGATGGGGTTATTTCTCTGTTGAGTAAGTATACAAGGGGTTACCTACAGGGGTTGTTAGAGGTTAATAATGTTGGAAATAATGTATTGGAGAGGACTACGGAACAAATTTTTAATCTTAATAATGTTGTCCTCATTTTAATCAGCCATCATATGATTCCTTGTGCATACTTACAAGTAGTTTGGAGAGAAATTTTAGTCATGAATGGGAGCATGTTCCCATTGATAACTTTGGTGGAGGAAAATACATCCGCGACAAAGGTATGTCCCGCTATTAGAATGCCCAAATCTCTTGCTATTTCTAACATATTTCTTATTTGTAGCTATTGTCCCACTTTCAGATTATGGAAATCAAACTTTTAAATGATAATTTCAAGCTTTAGCATTAGTAGGGTTGTTTCTTTTGTAGACTTGGGCCCCTTGGAGAATATGGATAGAAGGTTACAACTGGAAAGAGCAAGTATTTTAGCTATTTGTGAAAATTGGTGTTTAACAGAACTTTGAAAACATGCACAATCTAGGGTAGAAAGGATACTACTTGTTGAATCCCAACTTGGATTTCTCCAAATACTAAGACAAAGCAGACAATTAGAGTTGTTGGTGACACTGGCTCCCCCTTACATGGCACGGGCACACCAACTTCTCTTACCCTTTGATCCTAGGGACTGAGGGAATTTTTGTCTCTACAATGAATAGTACATGTATGGGCGGCTTCAGAGGTTTGACCTCCTGTGTCAACAAGTAAAGTGATTTTGGCCTCTAAAACAAATGGTTCTTAGTAAGTTTAAGGGACCAACGCCTAAAGAGCATGCGGCAAGCTACTAAAAGCTTTAACCAATCCTACTAAGAGTATCATATACCTCACACAATGCAAAAATTATTTTTACAAAGTGTTGGTACGCCTCTTTTCGATTTCGCACCGTAAAACAAGGCTGACGCTGGTTAGGACTTGGCTTTCACCTTATCCCATTTATATAGCAGTTCAAAGGAAAACTCTGCTTAAGGTCGTCCCTTTTGAATGAAGTGCAATCCAAAAGTAGGCCTTTCTAAAGGATAAACAAGAAATGATAGATGAGTTTAGCTTTTTAATCACCCAAGATGTTGCAAGGGGAGAGCATATACCTATCACCTTTATAGGCACAACAAACACTTGTTTATTAACTGCCTAGATTAAGCTAAGTGTAACTAGTTTAACAACACAAGATGCCATATTTGTATGATAACAAAAAAGCAAAAGATAGTCAAATTTAGTCTCTAAATTAAACTATGTTATGATTGCATGCAAGATTGCATGAAATTACTTCCCCCTATTTATGCTATGTTTTGATTGTATGCAATATTGTCCAATTAAACCTTCTAATTTAGACTATGTGATGATTTGTATGCAAGATTGTCCAATTAAACCTCCTAATTTAGACTATGTGATGATTCTATGCAAGATTATATGCAAGACTGTCCAATTAAACTTCCTAATTTAGACTATGTGATGATTGTATGCAAGATTGTATGATTACTCCTATTTTAAACTAGATGCCACTAGATTATCAATGTATGAGTTAATGTAACAATGATGTTTAAACCAAAGCCCTAAACCTGCAAAAACAATTTATTAGTAGTCTGAGTACCCTCCTTTGACAATCGATGACAATTGCAACAATGTTAGTATCAATATTTTGCAAAAACATATACTAAAACTTGACAAAATTTAGATGCACAGGAACAGAGCACAAATGCGCAACAAAATGAATCAAATGCGCAGGATTATTATATGCGCAGCAAGATTTTTCAAAATGCGTAGTAGAAATGATCATATACGCAAGACTGGTTTTTTTCTTCATGTAGGCTCTATTTTTGTCACAGATGCGCAGGACTAGAACTCAAATGCATAGAAACGACCTGTTACGACTGTAAGGACACCAAAAAATTAAATTTGGATATTAAATTCAGGGCAAGGCCCCACAGTGGGTGCCAAAATGTGATTGATTATTTGAAATAATTGTAAGAACCTAATAAGATACCACAATTACTCTAAATTCCTACTCAAATTCAAATCACCAATGAAACTAGGAAAAATACAGAAAACATGAATTATACCTTGCAAACTCTAATTTATCCTTCGTTTTCCATTGTCTCCTATCTTCTCAAGATCTTGTTGATTATGATATTGCTCTCAAAATTGTACTTCTTTGCTTTTCAAGATGACTATGAGATGAATAGAATTGTGGATTCAAATGCAATGTAAACAACCCTACAATGTAAGACTGTGCTAATGATGATGCTATGAAGCTAATGCCATGATATTGATAATGATTGATATGAGGATAATGATATACAACTAAATGATACTATGAAGCTAGATGATAATGCAACAATGGAGATTATGATATTGATATGCAAATGGGGGGGCAAAGGCACACTTGGATACTTGATAGAATTTCTGCAGCATGTAAGTACTATATCTCTTGTGATGCAAAATGAAGGGTGGAGAGCTTCCTTTTATAGGCCAAGGATGGCTCAAATCCAAGTGTCAAAAGATCCATGGTTGAAGAATAAGTCTTTTGACATGTACGGTCAAGATCAAATTGGTTGGATGAGGGGAGATAAAGGTGGAAGATGTTCCTACTACGATGACAAGGTGGAGGAATATGAGGGACAAGGAGTCACATGGCATGATGCTCACACGGACCAATGAGATAAAGGTGGAAGACCATGAGAAGAACATGGAGGAAGGAGTCTTTGGTTGTTGGAATGTCAGAGGGAATATAGGATTTATGTGACAAGTGTCTTGTAGTCAACATTGACCATGGGGATGGTTGAGAGGAAATAGGGCACATGTTGAGAGGATAAATTCTTAATTAAATATTAATAATATTTAATTATTGGAGCAACATGGTGAGGTGTCCAATGATGTGTAAGATGACATGGATAAATGATGTGGATTTTAGATATAGGACTTTGTCTTAAAGGAAATAATTAAATAATGATGATTATTTAATTAGAGATGACCTTAGAGAAATTTAAGATATTTAATCGTTAGAAGGATATGATGAACGTGAATCACATAAATAAATTAGTATGTTTATTTATTGATAGAGGAATAAGAATAAAATAAATATAAAATATTTATTTAATTCATCTCGAGCCATTTTTACGTGTATACACAAATAAAAGCGGCGAATTAACATAAAACTTTTGAAGACATATAATGATGACAATAGAAGGTAGCGAATGGCAATTAGCTTCAGCAATCATATTAGAAGCTTTGATAATGATTTCATTTGCAGTGATTAGTTTGGGAAAGCAACTGCGATTCATACTTGTTGAGCAGCGATCAATATAGATAATGTGATATTTGATAAGATAGCAATTAGTATGTTATAATGAAAAGGTGTATAACAAATAAAGAGTTGTCTCCCTTTACAAGAGATGCCTCCTTTCATGAAGGCATAAAAGATATATAAGTACAAATGATGATGTGAAGAGAGGGGGGAGAAGACAAGGAATATGCAGAGAAGAATATATATGGACTGATATACAGATATAAAAAGTTTACATGTCTGAGTTGGAAAATACAGGGATAGCAGATCTGCAAGATATATGAGGAATATAAAATCATATAACAACAGATATACAAGTAAAGAAGGAATAAATTACTTAAGAGATCCAAAGGAAACAAAGGCAAGAATTATCTTGGTAAAATGTATCTAACCCTATGTCTATTATGATGAATGCCATGTGGTAAGTAGTGATAAATGCGTATAATTGAAAGATCATCATTAGACATTTATATATGTAAGCATTGTGAAACTTGCTATGAAATATATATAGGAAAACATCAATAGATTACATCCACAACACATTAAGTAATGGTATGTTCAAACTCATTGCCTATTTACTTCTATTGCCTTCAACCTGTGAGTGAGTGGCATGGTTTTGTTAGGGAGAGGTGGAGTAATTATAGCCATCGAGTTGGTTTAGCGCGCCCTAGACAAGTAATTCCCCATCCTTGGTTGAGGATTAGGAAGAAAGTAAGGATTGAACTTAAACATAGCCAATACATAATGTGCTATGAATAAATGCGATCATTTATCAAAGTATGCTCAAGTTAATACTTAGTCATTTCTATTGCCCCCAACCTGTGAGTGAGTTGTGTGGTTTTGTTAGGGACAGGCGGTGGTGCAGGAGCACCTACCTGACAGCTGGCCTCCATGAGGCAGTTAGTTAGTTTGAGTCTTGTTTATGTTTTCAAGAAGGTCTGATAAGACCAATGCATGTAATAAGGTCATGCTGATCATGCTAAGATCATGCTGACTATGCTTTTCTATTTTTAGTTAGTTTGTTAGAACAGCTGTCATGCTGTAGGTCCGGTTGGATCTCCCAGCCGCCTGGAGAGATTTCCCAGCCGCTTGGAGTCGGGTCAGTAGTACTCGCAGGAAAATCTATTTAAGCATGAGGATCGGTTGGTATACCATATCATCGATCAGACTTTGCGAGAGAGAGACTGAATATTGTAATAGCATCTTTTGAAATCAATAAGAGATCCTGTTGTGTTCATCTTCTGTTTGATCTCCTTTGTGTGGTCGATTTGCTGTTTTGGGTGGTTTCATGGATTCGCTGATCCATTCCACCGGTTGATTCGTCGGATCGGTGGAATGGCGATGTACAGTAGGTTAGGTTTTAGTTTGCTTTCTGTTTGCATGCAGGTGTGCAGGATTGCCGTCGAGAGATGTTGAAGACCCTAGCATGGGTATGTGCTAGGTCGTGTTAGCTGTTAAAGTGTGGAAGATCACCCTGAGAGTAGATCGGGTCATCCCAGGGGGATCGGCGAAGTGAAAATTCGCTAAGGCTAGAAATTCGTGAAAACGGCATCATCAGGATAATTTGGTGAATATCCTGCAGTCGCTTCGGGCATCGTCATCCGGATAAGTGGAGAAGAGCATGATGCGGTTGGTTGCATAAAGTGAAAGTGCGTCGGGGTGATCATCATCAGGAGGTGCCGAGGAGGAGCGTATCGGCATAAGGTAGAAGATCGGGTTGATCGCGGGCCGAAAAAGTTTAAGTTTGGCCGACAGCAGGAGGAGTTGCATATGACGTCATCATCATCAAGATATACGTCATCAGGATATTGCGGAGCAGCAGGATATTGAGAAGCTGCAGGTGACGTCATCATCATCAGGATATACGTCATCAGGATATCGGGTTGACGTAAGCATCGAGGGGACGGTGCGTGGAGTTAAGGTTTGTCATCATCAGGATATATGGGAGGAACCGGATGTTCCATATCCTACTGATTAACATGATGTTGAACATCATGATGCTGAAGATAGTGAAGACGGAAGTTGTCGGTGAGATGAACAGTGGACGTCAGGAGGATGTTCGCGCTTGCCGAACATGATGATGCTGCCGAATATGATGATGTTGTTGACATGCGAAAGGGCGAAGGCTTGTCATCAGGAGGATATCGGTCGGTGACAGTAAATATGATGATGCTGATAGTGTAAAGGAAACCATGATGATGATGATGATGATGATGATGAAGGGTTGCGGACATCCATGCTGTATGTTAAGGTTATAGTGTGGATGCCTCTGCATCATAGTGGTATCAGAGCTCAGCAAAAGGTCTGGGCTGTTGTGTGTTGATTCTGTCACCGAAAGGGTAGAGGTAGAGTTGATTGTGTGTTGTGTGTTGATTGAGAGGTTGTCAAAATGCCTCTGAAAGGTAGTGGTACTGCAAGGGAATTGCAGGAGATGAAGGAGAAACATGCCAGAGAGATGAGGAAGATGAAGGAGCTTGCTGAAGCACTTCAAGCCAGGCTTGTAGCCCTGGAAAAGAGCAAAAAGAGGGAAGTGGAAGACAGTGAGTCTGAAGAAGATGAAGATGCTGTTGAAGAGTATGAAGAGGTAGCTGAAGATCTGGATGCTGAAGACCAGAGATTGGCAAAACTGTTAAAGGCAGTGCAAAGTGAAAAACCTAAGGTAAAGGTTGATGTTTCCAAGTACAATGGAAGTTTGAATGAAGATGAGTTACTGGATTGGATTGCTGCACTTGATAATCACTTTGAATGTGAAGATGTTGCTGAGGATCAGAAGGTAAAGATTGCAAAGACCAAGTTAGGAGGTCATGCTTTGGTATGGTGGGATTATGTACAATCTGAGAGAAGGAAACAAGGGAAGTCAAAGATCACTTCATGGGATAAGATGGTAGCAAGGATCAAAGGTAAATTCTTGCCAAAGGATTATGAAATCTAGATGTTTAAGAAGCTGCAATTTTTAAGGCAGAAGGAAATGGATGTGAAGGCATATACTGAGGAGTTTTATAAGTTGAGTATGAGATCTGGTCATCATGAGAATGAGGTAGAAAAAGTGGCTAGGTACTTGGCTGGTTTGAGATTGAACATACAGGATGAGTTAGTTTTAGCTAACCCTAAGAGTGTGGGGGATTGTTACCAAATGGCAATCAGGATTGAAGAAAAGATGAATAGGACTCAAGATAAGTCCATGAGAGGAAGAGGAAACAATATGAGGGGAAGAGGAGCAGCCCCTACACAAAAGCAAACCAATGAGGGTCAAGAAGACACTGGTAAAGGACAGGGACAGTCTGATTTCAGAGGTGGATGGAAAGGTAATAGAGGAAGATTTGGAGGTGGTAGAGGTTCTACTACATTTTCAGGAAAGTGTTACACCTGTGGTGAGTTTGGTCATCCATCTTTCAAATGTCCAGAAAACAAAGGTTCATCATCCAGAAATGATAGAACTAATGACAAGAGAGTACAACTTGTGCAAGAAGAGAAAGTAGAGCAAAGTGTGCAGAGTTCAAACACTTATCAAAAAGATAAGGAGCCTGACTATTATGCATATCCTAAGGAGGGAGAAGCATTGATGCTTAGGAGAATTAGTTTGCAGGCATCAAAGGGTCTGATGCAAAGGAGAGCTCTTTTCAAGACCATATGCAAGAGCAAAGGTAAGGTATGTAAGGTTGTCATTGATACTGGTTCAACAGACAACATGGTATCTCAGGAAATGGTGGATAAACTGAATTTGGAAAGGATTCCACATCAACACCCTTACAAGGCATCTTGGGTGAGTGATAGTCAATCACTTTTTGTCTATGAACAGGCATATGTGGATTTTCAGATTGGAGCATATCATGATAGAGTTTTGTGTGATATTTTGCCCATGGAATGTTGTCACCTATTGTTGGGTAGACCATGGCAATTTGATAGAAGGGTACTGTATGATGGGTATGCTAATACCTACACCATCAAGAAAGATGGGAAGACTATTCTGTTGATGCCATTGCAGGCAGATGCTGCAGCACAGGGGGCAGCCAAAATCATTTTAATGGGAAAGAAGGAGTATGTGCAGATGCCTATAGGAGCAGGCAAAAGGGCAGTTGAGGACACTACAGGGAAAGGAGTTGTTAAGGACAACAGGTTGAAGAAAGTTACAGTTGTGACTGACAGAGGTCAGCAGCAGGTGCAGAAACAGGTTTACAAACAGCAACCAGTTCAGAGGAATGACAAGGATGTTGTCATAGTTGGCACTATTGTTTGTCCTATAAAGGTTGAAGGGAAGATAGAGTTGAACACTACAGAAGCAGTTCAGACAGAGGTTCTGGTCAGACAACCTGACAAACCCAGGGTATGTCAGAGAAAGGCCTACATTGACAGGCATGAGGATTTACTTACCAGAAAGCAAGTTACAGTTCAGAAGTCTTGGAGCAGCCAAGAGCCAGCAGAGGACAAAGCTGGAACAGATCAGCATATTGCAAAGGCAAAGTGTAAAGGTGGAGGACTTCCACAACCCAAACTCATGGGACATGAGTTCTTTTCTGTTGGGGAGTATGGTGCAGGAGCACCTACCTAACAGCTGGCCTCCATGAGGCAGTTAGTTAGTTTGAGTCTTGTTTATGTTTTCAAGAAGGTCTGATAAGACCAATGCATGTAATAAGGTCATGCTGATCATGCTAAGATCATGCTGACTATGCTTTTCTATTTTTAGTTAGTTTGTTAGAACAGCTGTCATGCTGTAGGTCCGGTTGGATCTCCCAGCCGCTTGGAGTCAGGTCAGTAGTACTCGCAGGAAAATCTATTTAAGCATGAGGATCGGTTGGTATACCATATCATCGATCAGACTTTGCGAGAGAGAGACTGAATATTGTAATAGCATCTTTTGAAATCAATAAGAGATCCTGTTGTGTTCATCTTCTGTTTGATCTCCTTTGTGTGGTCGATTTGTTGTTTTGGGTGGTTTCATGGATTCGCTGATCCATTCCACCGGTTGATTCGTCGGATCGATGGAATGGCGATGTACAGTAGGTTAGGTTTTAGTTTGCTTTCTGTTTGCATGCAGGTGTGCAGGATCGCCGTCGAGAGATGTTGAATACCCTAGCATGGGTATGTGCTAGGTCGTGTTAGCTGTTAAAGTGTGGAAGATCACCCTGAGAGTAGATCGGGTCATCCCAGGAGGATCGGCGAAGTGAAAATTCGCTAAGGCTGGAAATTCATGAAAACGGCATCATCAGGATAATTTGGTGAATATCCTGCAGTCGCTTCGGGCATCGTCATCCGGATAAGTGGAGAAGAGCATGATGCGGTTGGTTGCATAAAGTGAAAGTGCGTCGGGGTGATCATCATCAGGAGGTGCCGAGGAGGAGTGTATCGGCATAAGGTAGAAGATCGGGTTGATCGCGGGCCGAAAAAGTTTAAGTTTGGCCGACAGCAAGAGGAGTTGCATATGACGTCATCATCATCAGGATATACGTCATCAGGATATTACGGAGCAACAGGATATTGAGAAGCTGCAGGTGACGTCATCGTCATCAGGATATACGTCATCAGGATATCGGGGTGACGTAAGCATCGAGGGGACGGTGCGTGGAGTTAAGGTTTGTGTTCATCTTCTGTTTGATCTCCTTTGTGTGGTCGATTTGCTGTTTTGGGTGGTTTCATGGATTCGCTGATCCATTCCACCGGTTGATTCGTCGGATCGATGGAATGGCGATGTACAGTAGGTTAGGTTTTAGTTTGCTTTCTGTTTGCATGCAGGTGTGCAGGATCGCCGTCGAGAGATGTTGAAGACCCTAGCATGGGTATGTGCTAGGTTGTGTTAGCTGTTAAAGTGTGGAAGATCACCCTGAGAGTAGATCGGGTCATCCCAGGAGGATCGGCGAAGTGAAAATTCGCTAAGGCTGGAAATTCATGAAAACGGCATCATCAGGATAATTTGGTGAATATCCTGCAGTCGCTTCGGGCATCGTCATCCGGATAAGTGGAGAAGAGCATGATGCGGTTGGTTGCATAAAGTGAAAGTGCGTCGGGGTGATCATCATCAGGAGGTGCCGAGGAGGAGCGTATCGGCATAAGGTAGAAGATCGGGTTGATCGCGGGCCGAAAAAGTTTAAGTTTGGCCGACAGCAGGAGGAGTTGCATATGACGTCATCATCATCAGGATATACGTCATCAGGATATTGCGGAGCAGCAGGATATTGAGAAGCTGCAGGTGACGTCATCGTCATCAGGATATACGTCATCAGGATATCGGGGTGACGTAAGCATCGAGGGGACGGTGCGTGGAGTTAAGGTTTGTCATCATCAGGATATATGGGAGGAACCGGATGTTCCATATCCTGCTGATTAACATGATGTTGAACATCATGATGCTGAAGATAGTGAAGACGGAAGTTGTCGGTGAGATGAACAGTGGACGTCAGGAGGATGTTCGCGCTTGCCGAACATGATGATGCTGCCGAATATGATGATGCTGTTGACATGCGAAAGGGCGAAGGCTTGTCATCAGGAGGATATCGGTCGGCGACAGTAAATATGATGATGCTGATAGTGTAAAGGAAACCATGATGATGATGATGATGATGATGATGATGATGATGAAGGGTTGCGGACATCCATGCTGTATGTTAAGGTTATAGTGTGGATGCCTCTGCATCAGGCGGAGGAATTCCATCCATCGAGTTGTTTTAGTGCACCTTAGACAAGTAATTCCCCATCCATGGTTGAGGAATAGAAAGGAAGTAAGGATTAAGACTTGAACATAGTCAATTTTGAATTGTGTTATGAATTGAACTGAATGTGGATTATCCTAGGATGATTTAATCTCATTGTTTATGTATTGTTCTCACTATTAATTATACTATTATAGATGAGTTTAATAGGAATGATAGATGAAATCAATAATGAATGATGCTATGAACTGAATATTGTCTTAATATTGATCTTTAATGTTTCTAATGTCCCTTTCTAGTGATCTATTGTATGCAAGTAAAGAAATCAGGAATATCCAAAAAGGGGACATTACAAATAAGCACATCTCCACTTCTTCCAAAATACAAAGTAGATCATTCTTGGACTACGACAAGTGTTCAAGTTTCTTACTTGATCTATAAAGCTTCTTTCCCACATATTTTTCACTAAATGATGCCATAAATCATACCCTAGAAGAATCAACCTTTGACAATCCTTTGAATGATAAATTATTGTTGAAACTAATATACCAACTACCCAACAGGCTGGCAAGATACACTGCTCTAATACCACTGTAATGTTCCACCCCAAATTGAAACCAATTTTTTCCAACACCCATAAAGAATTTTTTCTTCTATCATGCAGGCATTCCATCAAACACTTTGCATAGTAATTGTTTCAATGTATTTTCAATGTGTTTGGTTATGGGCATCATTCAAAATACATTTTGAGACAATATTTGCTCAGGTAGTAAATCCACAATGCATAGAAATATCATGGGCATTTCAACAAACACTTAGCATGCATTAAAGAAATAACTAATAATGAAAAATGACCTCAAACTCCAGCAATGTATTGTTCTTCAATGTTATACAGGCTCATATTACAATAGTTGTTAAATAATGCCCAAAAGATGATGATTTACAAGATAATAAGTTATTGTCACACAAAACACTTTGCTATAGCATAACATAAATGAATCGTGTATCTTATAATACTCAGAAACCTGCTTGAAGACTACTCCAAACTATTGTCAAAACTTGTGTATTAGAGTTGAATAATGGTGAATTGTTGTAGTTGTAGATAACTCCTTCAGAAACAAACCAAATCTTATTGAAATCTTATTAAAATGCAATGCTTATGGATCACACCCACCATATACCAAGACAAGGGTTTAGGATCCCATAAAATCCCATGGATGATAGAGAACTCACTGCAAATCACCTATCAAATCCATCACACTATTCTCAAGGAAAATTAGCATCAGTCTCCACAAATTTATTATTTATCAAATCTCCAATAAATTTGTAAAACCTTCAGCATTGGAAAAATATAGATATTCAGCACAAATACCATTATCGTCCAACATTCAGCACAAGTGTAGATTCTAAATAAATCTACCAGCAAACCTTTCCTACACAAACTGTAACTCTGAATGAGTCACGCTGTAATAACTTAGCTGGATCGTTCACCATCGTAGCTATTCTTCTCTAAGAGGGTTTTCGTCTTCAAGAAGGTTGAGATGAACCAAGTTCAATCTCCCAGAACCACGAGGGTTTCATGAGAGGAAAATATAATAATCTTCATAATCCAAATGAGCTCTCACAACCTCCTTTTATACTTTTCTACTGAACTCTCTAGAAGCTTATATTTTAAAATTCACTTTTTAATTTGAACTCCTTTTTAGCTTCGAAAAAGACCTTTTTATTAAAGTAATGATAATTTGACACACAAGGTCCCTGTTTTATGCATCCATGATTTAAAACATTTCATCGCGGTTTCGACGAGCTATTACACTAAGGTGATTTTCAAATATTTTAAATAATATTTGGTGATATTAGTAAAATAATTAAAATAAAGCCATCAATACACCCTTTTTGCAGAAATTGTCAGAATGCATCGGAATTGAAAACTGACTGCATTGGAGTAATCTCAATAAAGAATAATGATAAACGGAGCCAACCAGGCAACTTACTATAAATAGATGCTCTCTCCAAGGTTCTTGGAGAGCACACCAAAAGCTAGAAATCACCCTAGAAAGTGGCATATGAGTCCTCCAAATCACCTAAGCTCATTGGAATCATCAAATAACTCGTCTGATAACGTTGGCACACATCCACAAGGTTAGTGCCAATTACATTGCAAGGGAACCTGAAAATGGGGACATTACACATAAGCCCAAAACATAATGAAAAAAAGGCATGAATATGTGATTTTCACCATTACACTTCCTTTACAATATACCCAACCCAGCAATTGGACCTTAAGGTGCATCCCATAACCACCACTCTTTTACAATAAAGTTGGTATGGTCTTTTTGGAACATTGTGGGTGGAGATCTCCATAAAGTTTATCTGGAAGCCTTCTAGATAAATTATTTAGGAAATATCATTAATAAAGGGAACATCAAATTCATACCTAACGCTGGTGATCTTGAGGAAATTTGTAATTGGTGACTTATCACTTTGTTGAATGTCCCATACAAGATCGTTGTCAAGGCTCTTGCTCTTAAGCTCAAGCCTCTTCTTCCCTAGCTAGTTTGCCCTATACAAAATAATTTTATCAAGACATGATACATCATTGACAACATTATTGTTGTTTGAGAAGGGATGGAATGGGCCTGACATTCTCAACAACCTACAATGTTCATCAAAATTGACTTCACTAAGGCTTATGGTTGCATTGAATGGCCTTTCATTCTTGCCATACTTCAAGTGCTTGGTTTTGGGCCTTGTTTAATTCAGTCTGTCTAGATATTGTTGGGTAAGTACAAGAAGATGGGTCCACGTTTAGTGGAAGAAATCTTTAAGGCAAAAAATTTTCAAAAGGAACAAATTTGGCAATATGGTTGATGACTTTTTTTCAAAATTTTTGCATGAAATTAAAACCCATTACAAATGGCAATGTCTATTTTTCAAATATGTAATTTTTGTACTTTTTAACATGTCTTTCTATTTATTAGTTAATTTTTAAACAAAAAAACAACTCTAATTTTTGAAAAGAATGGATTTTGGCAATATGGCTGATGATTTTTTTTAAATTTTTGGATGACATTAAAACCCATTATAAATGACAATATCTACTTTTCAAATATGTAAATTTTTTAGTGTTTAACATGTTTTTCTATTTTTTAATTATTTTTTAAACAAAAATACTCATAAATTTGAAATGACATATGTTACTATTTTTTAATAACTTTTGATTTTGATTATATTTTGAAAAACAATTTATGTCTGACCAATCTAAACATTATTCTCTACATAATGGAAAAAATAATTTTTATTTTATGATTAGTTTAGCTTAAAATATGTTGGTCGTACACGAGGGGTTTTAAAAAACACTAATTAGAGCTAGAAAACAATTAATAAAAAATATATATTTATCTAAAAATTACAAAAAAAATATCCTGGCCAAACTCCAACATCCTGTGCATCTTTTCACAAAAGGAATTACAAAAATACCTTCATTTAGGTCAAATTATGTTGGCTATACACATGCATGCTTTGGCAAAAATGTTAGAAAAGAAGGTACAAACCACAACAAAAATCTAATTCAAATCTTATTTATGTCCTCTAAGCAATGGAAAACCAATGGAGATTGCAACAGAAATAAAATCCACTACACATAAATTACATGCATTAAGAACTAAACACATGTAACACAATATGTAACGTGGAGAAAACCCTTTCAGGTAAAAAACTCCACCAAGAAAAGAGGCTCCAAGTTGTATTATCTTCAAATATGAGATTACAATACATGCACTTCCTCTTCTTCTTTAGTCTTCAATCCAGTGGCGTCTGTTACTCTCAACTCTACTAAAAATGTAGTACAAATATCCTTATAAAAGGGGGTTGCTTTCTAAGGCAAGAAAACTGACATAATATCGATCGTCAAATATGTGACCTAAGAAAACCCCTTGCAACCCCCCATCACGGACAAATTAGCGTTAGGTACTGGATATAAACATGCAGCTAAAACAAGATCACTGCTAGTGAAAACTTTCATCCCTTATGGGTGATTTACAAATAATAATAGGAATAATAAATTACATAGGATTTACAAGGTTGATGGCACCTTAATCCTAACATTCTCCCACTTAACATCATACATTGTAAATACCCATAGGAAAATAATAAAATAATTAGGCACTAGAAACAAGGCCCATGGCCTCTCTGCACCAAACAGATTTCTCTATGCTCATAGGTTTGGTCAAAGCATCTGCAACATTCTGCTGATTGTCTACCTTCTTCAGCTCAATCTATCCATTTGCAACCATTTCTCAAACAAAGTGATACTGTACATCAACATGCTTAATTTGAGCAAGATACATAGGATTCTTGGCCAAACAAATAGCACTCTGGCTATCACAACCAATCTGAATGTTCCTGCAGTCAAAACCAATACCTGTACACAATCTCCTCAAACAAACTACCTCCTTAGAGACATGAGTAGCATCCATATACTCTGCTTTGGTGGTGGACAAAGCAACCGTGGGCTACCTTTTGCTCATCCATCTCACCGCTCCTCCAAACAAAGTAAACACATAGCCACTGGTGGACCTTCGACTATCTAAGTCACCTGCCCAATTTGCATCAACAAATCTCTGTATGTCTAAAGTTTTGTAAGCACTATCTGTACTAGAATAAACCAAATAGTAATCAGGAGTACTTGCTAGATATTTAAACACTCTCTTTGCGTAATTTCAATAGTGTCTACTAGGGTTAGACATAAATCTGCTCAAAACTCCTATTGCTTGGCCAATATCTGGTCTAGTGCAAACCATTGCATACATCAAACTCCTTACAACACTAGAATATGGCACATTAGACATATCCTCTAAATCATCGTCATTGTTTGGACACATATCTAATGAAAGCTTAGTACTAATGGGTAAAGGAATCCTAGTTGGGTTATAGTCCTGCATACTAAATTTCTGTAAAATGGTACTCAGATACTTACTCTGAGACAATCAAAGCTTTATATTATCTCTATCCCTCCTGATCTCCATACCTAGAATATACCTGGCTGCTCCAAGATCCTTCATATTGAATGCACCTGAAAGTTGGGCTTTCAATTCACTGATCATACCATTAGTATTGCTAAAAAATATGTCATCAGCATACAATGCAATGATCAAAATATAATCATCAATACACTGAATATACACATAGTGATCCTCCTCACTTCTAACAAAACCCAATTTCAACACAAATGAGTCAAACTTTTGGCACCACATTCTAGGGGACTATTTAAGACCATAAAGAAATCTTTTCAATCTGCAAACTCAATGTTCTTTCCCTTTTACCTCAAAACCTATAGGTTGTTGCATGTAAATTTCTTCCTCAAGATCTCCATGCAAAAATATAGTCTTAACATCCATTTGCTCTATTTCCCAATCAAAAGTTGCAACAATGGATATGAGAAATCTAATAGAAGTTAATTTAACAATAGGAGAGAATATTTCACCAAAATCAACCCCCTCTCTCTAGGACTAGCCCTTGGCTACCAGTCTAGCCTTGTACTTCTCCAATGAATCGTCTACTCCAAACTTCTTCTTGAAGACCCACTTGCATCCTATGGCCTTTCTTCCTTTGGGAAAACAAACAAGATCTCAGGTGTTGCAAGAGTCTAAAGCCATCATCTCCTCATGCATGGCTAACTACTAAGACTCACTATCATCTATATGAATAGCTTCCCTATAAGATCTAGGTTCCTCGCCAATACTCAATAAAGCAAATACATGACATAAATCTAGTGGGCTATACTTGTCAACTAGGTTTCGTTGTCTTGTAGATCTTCTCAGAGGTGGAGTAATAAACTCTTCAGGTTCTTCTATATGCTCATCTGTAGCAACTTCTTCTGTTACAACAGATTATTCCTCATCAGAACTTTCACTTGAGTCTTCTTCTGCTTTTTCACCCCAATCCATCATTATGTTCTTCTTGAGGTGCATCTTCATGCTCTAATTCAAAGTGCACTCTCTTCACTTTTTCTTATTTTTTCTTTGGTTTTTTAGGTTCTGAAATAACACTAAGTTCCTTGAAAATAACATCTCTAGAATAGATAATCATTCCGGATAGTGGATTCCAAAGCTTATAACCTTTTACATTATCACCATATCCAATGAAAGTACACTTTTCAGCTTTTGAATCCAACTTAGTTCATTTTTCTTTAGGCACATGAACACAAGCCTCATAGCCAAATAACCTTAAATGTGAAAAAGAAGGTTTCTTACCTACCCACATTTCATAAGGAGTTGAAACAAGAGCCTTACACAGAGATATGTTAACCAAGTAGTTCTCAATACACATAGCTTCTACCCAAAAACATTTGTTTAACTGTGATTCACTCAACATACTTTTGGATCTTTCCATTATTGTATGTGTGAGGGAGGAAATGGAGTTAGTTCAAATCAATGAAAACATAACAAAAACCCAAACACAATAGAAGGTGAAAGTAAAGAGGAATCAAAACAAGGAAGTAGAAATACTTACAAAACCCATTTACCTATCATTTTCCATTGTTGCCTATCTTGCTTTGATCTTGGTTGAAGCCCTCAAAAGCTCTTTTGTGCTTGCTTGTTTGTTTGAAGATGCCAAAGGAAGAATGGCTATTGATTGCTAGAGTGATTGAAGATGAGCTTCAATGCACAATAATGGAGGATACTTGGAGAGTGGAATGAGAGAATTTTGAGTACAGATTTGATGCAATAAATGAATCCTCTTCAATGGCTTAGAAGAGGGTTCTATTTATAGAATTTCTGAAAATAAAATGGAGGGTGAGGATCTAATGATGAGATCAATGGTCCTCATTAATTGTGAATTTTTAATTCATGATGGATGAATTAAAAATTCAAAGTGGGGGACAATGGGTTATGACATTTGAATTAAAAATTCAAAGTGGGGGACAATGGGTTATGGCTTTTGAATTAAAAATTCAAAGTGGGGGACAATGGGTTATGACATTTGAATTAAAAAATTCAAAGTGGAGGATAATGGGGAACATTGAATTAAAAATTCAATTTGGTGGAGGATAATTTGATTTAAAGATTTATTTTGGAAAATGGAGGATATTAGCTAATTAAATATTAAGAATATTTAATTATATGTGCAACATGGTGAGGTGGATTGGTGAGGTGGATTTTGTGAGGTGGATTTTGGACTTTAGACCTTTAGAAGAATTTAGAGAATTTAATTGATGTGAGACATAAGAAGAATTTAAGAAATTTAATTAAATAAAATGACTTTATTTAATTATGGGATAATGAGCTAATTAAATAAATTTATAATATTTATTTAATTAACAGAAGAAATTAAGAATTAAGATAAATATTAAATATTTACTTAATTCGACCCGAGCCAATTTTAGGTGTATACATTTTGCCCCTCTTTGAAGCAATGTGTTTTATCACGTTGTTTCAAAGAATAAGAGTTTTCGATAGTGATACATGCCCCAGTTTGCCCTTGGTACAAGTTTAACGACAGGATGCCCCCTCGGGAGATTGGAAGGGGAGAAGGCGGCGAGGCGTGAGACGGACGATCTCACAATAAGAAGGCAGAGAAATGGGTTAGAATGGAGAAAAATAGGTTATGGTGCAGAAAAACAGCCATGGGAAGCGATCAAAGAGTCATACAGTCCAATATGGGCCACTTGCTATATATAGGAGTTGGGTCCGCACAACCTATTCATTTATACACTTGGCCATAGGTGATTTGTCTTCTGGAGAGCTTAGGAGAGCATGGCAGCCAGAGAGATGGATATTCCATGCAAGCAGCATCGGTTTGAGCGGATTCGACGGTTCAATCGGCCAGCAGAGGCAGGACCCCCGGTACGTAGTTCTTCAAAACTTGTCGAAAGTTGATTTTTATGCGTATTAATGGTCACGAAAACCAACTAAAATGAATGCACAAAAACCCTAGTTTTTGCGCATATGCGCTCTTAAATTGCGCATTTGTTGCGGTATTGCGCATGCATGCTGCGAAATGGCGCATTCGTGTATGTTGCGCTTTTGTATCCCAAATGTGCGCATTTGTATTTTTGCGCATTTGATTCAATAAGTTGCGCATTCGTTCAGAAGTTGCACAAATGAACCATTAGTTTGCGCATATGATTATAATTGCGCATTCGAGTTTTTGCATTGCGCATATGTGTAAAATTGCGCATTTGTGTGAATACATTGCGCATGTGCCAGAATGGCGCATACGTGACATAGAGCTGCGCTTTCTTTGTGAAATTGCACTTTTGTTATGAAATTGCGCCTTTGCAGCCTGTGTTTGCGCATTTGTACTATAGGTAAAATTAGTTGACTTTAACAAAATCAACCCAATTGGCATCTTGATCGATGCGTCAATTGATTAGCGATCTCTGAGATTGCCGAGAATCTAGTCGGGAGATGATATGTTGTTTTGATTAATTTGATATGTTGAGCCAATGATAGAATAGCTTGATTGCTTGCAGGTTTTCCATATGGATTTGGATTTCACTGACGATATGCGTTTCTTGGTTACAGGAGGATATTCAAGACGTTCTGACGTCACGAGAGTTGTTTCTGCTACCGTTGCTATAGCGGTACATGCTGACTAAGATGGATCGGGAGGCACTAGGTGCTATGGGTTTGTATCATGTGGCCTCCATGCCCGAGGTTCGCATGAACCGGGCGATGGTGACAGCAGCCATGGAGCGATTCCACAGTGAGGATGGGACCTTCCATTTTTCGACGGGGGAGATGGCCATCACGTTGGAGGATGTTTATCAGATTCTGCACCTCCCTATCCAGGGAGAGCTGGTTGAGTACGACTCACAGCGTGGTGCTGGGCTAGAGGAGTGCAGGCGGGTGTTTGATGATCCCGAGTTGGTAGGGGAGGAGATCTCGTGGCAGGATATGTATGACTGCTATGACTACTTACCAGGCATAGTGGCTGGATTGATCGGAGGCGTAATATGCCCCGATAGGAGAGCACATGGCTTCCCCATTGGCTGGGGACGGATGTTGGAGAGTATGATTACTGATGGGACCCGGTATGCATGGGGTGTGTGCATGCTTGCGCACTTATACAGAGACCTGCATCAGGCAGTATACCACCGAGGCTCTGGCTTAGCGACAGGCGCGTTGCTCTTACAATTTTGGTTATGGGAGCACATTGCCATCACACGTTCGATCTGTGTTTTTCAGAGGCAGAGGGGTGAGCCCTATAGCTATGGGTATGCAAGTGTGATTTCCTAGCATAGGCTGGGGAGGCTTGAGTATTGGAGACACGCCTTTGATGGCGTGGATGCAGTTATCTGGCGGCCATACATTGACTGTGAGGTATGGGATGATGAGGCAGCTGAGCTCCCTTATTGCTTCCAGACGAGATGGCTGATTGGTCGGCTCGGTTCATACTGGAGCGGCAGATTGTCAGCCGAGTGTAGAGACAGTTTGGCCGCGTGCAGGGTAGACCGCAGGGAGAGGCCCGTTTTGCCAGGACATACGCCGAGTGGTATAGGTGGGGTCCTATGGCTTCTTATGAGGAGGCGTTGGCCGATTTTTAGCAGATTCCGTATGCAGCCTGGCCGATGCAGAGAGACATAGTGGATGTTGGCATGATGCCAGACTATGAGGATTGGTTTGCAGCACATTCGTTTCCTCGGTATTCAGGTCTTGGAGAGGTAGCGTCTCATATAGATGAGGGTGACTCAGATGGAGGTGATGGAGGTGGCAGGGGGAGGGGTGGACGGCGGAGGAGGAGAGATCCGGGAGATGATGGGAGGCAGAGGCAGAGGTAGAGAGTCAGAGAGGGGCTCGCAGGGTAGCAGGCAGTTGCGGGACAGGCTCAGGCAGAGGTATTAGTGGCAGTGTCAGGGCAGACGCCGCCGCCTCGGCAG
The DNA here is from genome assembly GCA_027924645.1 of Cunninghamia lanceolata. Classification (NCBI taxonomy): domain Eukaryota; kingdom Viridiplantae; phylum Streptophyta; class Pinopsida; order Cupressales; family Cupressaceae; genus Cunninghamia; species Cunninghamia lanceolata. The sequence goes on from BSBN01001254.1 coordinate 3,786,046, forward strand.
GTGCCAGCACAGTAGGTGGGACAGGCCACCCAGGTACAGGTGCTAGCACAACAGGTGGTACAGGCCGAGTAGGCTCCCCAGCCTGATGTGCAGCAACAGGTTCTGGTGTCGTTACAGACCCAGATTAGGCAGCTGAGGGCTCATTTGAGGGCTGCAGAGTCCCCGCGAGATGCAGACGTGACTCGGATATCTGAGTTGAGCAGGGAGAGAGATGCAGCCTTAGCTAGTACGCGGGCTGCGATAGTAGAGCGAGATGCAGCCTTGATGGCCATGGGTACTGACGGGACCACTAGTTTCCTGATGGCACAGGTATAGCAGGCACAGGCCCAAATAGCTCAGTTACAGGGTGATCTTACTAGATCGCAAGCACATACTCAGTATTACCGGGGCTTATATCATGGTGCTGTGCCAGCTAGTCAGAGAGCTGCAACCTTCCGGAGCTAGTCAGGGGCGGAGCAGAGAGCAGGTGGGTCTCAGTCTGTGGGCTCAGTGAGGGGTCCACCACCGTCAAGGGGGGATAGAGGGGCAACCAGCACGGGGAGCAGTGTGTCGCGACAGCAAGGTTAGACAGGCCCCGATACTTGTACTAGTTTTTTTTATCGCTTTGTAGCGCATTTTTGACAGATGGCTGAGATAGCCACCCTATGTATTTATTATTTTCTGAGACATGTATCACCATTTGTTATATGTATACACTTATGGCATGGCTCTAGGTTTTGGACAGAGATCTTTGATATATTGTACATTTGGACATGTGTTTATGTGATGATGTTGATATGCTATGGATGCACACTATTTTATGGTCTACATGTATGTGTTCTGACATTTTATATGCTATGGATGCACTTGGATGTTATGATGTGTGTGTGTATGTTATGCTAACTAGATGGATGTTTAGAATGCTTTTAAGTTATGCAAATGCTAATGTGTATGGATGTGGTTATGCATTTTGATATGTATGTGATCTATGTTTTTGATTGTCTCTTTGAGACGATGTATGGATGCACAATGTATATGGATGATCCAACATGTATGGAACTTGATCTTATGGATTTATTATGTATGCAAATGATGTAATCATGTGAATGACTATCTCATGTGATGTGATATGCAACTTATATGCTATGTGTTTGATACGTCCAGATGTACTCAATCGACATAGAGATGATATAGACGAGGAAAAAATAGGAGAAGACATGGAGAAAGACTGACTTTCATTTTTTTTTTTTTGAAACATTGCAGGGTTTGCATGATTTTATGGATGATATGGAGTTGTTAAGATGAATTTGTCATCTTCGCAAGTCTTTTGCTTTCATCATCAGGCACTTTTTGGTATTTTTCACTTTTTTGAAATGTTGTAAGAAAATACAAGCATCTGTGTATAATTAGACTGAGATGACCTGAGTATATCTTACATGGATTGTGATAGAGCAAGTTGATACAAGCATCTAGTCAAAGTTGAATTTAAATGACCTGAGTACTTCTTGCATTTACACAGACAAGGATTGCCCCTTTTCATGTTTAGACCTCGGAGTCCTCGATGATCTTTTGCCGATCACGTCTTTAGACATAAGTCGTCACATTACTAAAGTTTAATCCACAAGAAGAAGACAAAGAAAAAGTATGTCCCCATCATAGAATCTCTAGCTGTTGGCATCCTTGAGTAGCATAGGAAGACATAATTGACGAAAATTCAAGACCTTGTAAGTTAACCTGCTGCCAAAACATTCTTGCATTAGATGTGTCTTTTTTGCCATAACTGATATAGAATTGTTTTTAGTGCTTCGATATGGTGCTCTGATTTGTGTTTGTTTTGGACAGGTTGATGTTATGCGTCGAGAACTTTGTCCTAGGTGCCTAGTGAAAGTATCACAAATCTGTTATTGGTGTCTCCTTTTAGAACAACGGCATTCAAGAATCCAAATCCGCAACTGAGTCAAGGAGTTGCCCCCAGTTTAGACCAGGATCGACTTATTATGGATGAGATGATGACAGACGCAGAGAAACAGACCCTAAGGGACTGACCTAGTGCCTCGGGGGCTCATTGCTAAATGGCCTTGCCTACGTGACGATGCAGAGGCAACGTAGTTCGGGGTGAACCCTATGGACCTAAGACCTAGGTGGATGGTGGACCTGCAGAAGTGGTATGGTCTTGGATAGAAAGACCAGATATGGGACTGATGGGACAGTGGAGCCTCGGGGGCGCATGGATAATGGCCTTGCCTACGTCATAGCTCAGAGACAACATAGTTCAGGGATTAGACCGTGGAGGAACTACTTTGGTGTGACGGGGACAAGAGTCAAATGAAGTTGTCATAGATGGAGGGAGTGGTTTGTCACAGATAGTGCCTGTTTACCAGGTTTTCACCACTTACTTTTATTTGCACGCATAGCCAAGAGTACACATGACGCTTGTTTGCCAGGTTTTCATCATGGTACTGATCCTTTTGTTTTTCCATTTTTTTGATATTTTTGTTCTGTTTTTTATCACTTTTTTAAAAAAAATTTTAAAATTTTTTTAGGACTCCCTTACATCAAATTTTTTAGGTATAGAACTTGCGCAGATGCATGCTGTTGACAGGATCCTCGAAGAGTTCACCTTCAGATGTGGCCAATTGATATGCCTCCGATCCATAGGCTGTAATGACAACATAAGGCCCTAACCAGTTGGGTTCAAACTTTCCTTTCTTTTCTCTATCTGGCTGATTTCGGGGGTTCTCTCTGAGGACGAGATCACCAACTTGGAAGACTCGGGGCTTTACCTTGTGATTATAGCTTTTGGACATTCTTTGTTGATATGCTTTCAGGTGGTTAAAGGCTTGTTGCCTTCTTTCTTCCAGTAGTTCTAACTCTTGGAGTCTGGTTACTCTGTACTCTTCATCTGATATGAGGCCTTTTAATGATACTCGCAATGATGGGATCTCGACTTCAATGGGCAAGATAGCTTCAGAGCCATAGACTAGGGAGTATGGGGTTGCACCTGTGGGTGTGCAGATGCTTATGCGGTAGGCCCACAGTGCGGGATTCAGTTGGACATGCCAGTCACGGCCAGCATCATTGACAGTCTTTTTTAGGATTTTCAGAATGGTTTTATTAGATGCCTCAGCTTGGCCATTACCTTGTGGGTAGTAAGGAGTGGAGAAGCGGTGCTATATATGGAATTTGTCGCATAGTTCCCTGACATCTTGGTTCTTGAAGGGTCGTCCATTATCCATGATAATGGACGAAGGGACACCATAGCGACAAATGATATAGTTCAGGATGAACGAGGCAATCTGTTTGCCTGTGATGTTGGCTAGAGGCACAGCTTCAATCCACTTTGTAAAATACTTCGTGGCGGTGATAATGAATTTATGGCCACTTGAAGAAGGAGGGTGGATCTTGCCCACTAAGTCGAGTCCCCACTGACAGAAAGGCCAAGGCGTCGTCAACGGCTGTAGCTCTTGCGCTGGCACATGTATCAGGTTCCCATGAATTTGGCATTTTGCGCATTTCTTTACAAACTGATAGGAGTCTTGTTCTATTGTTGGCTAATAGTATCCCATGCGTATGAGTTTTTTGGCTAAGGGAAGGCCACTAGAGTGAGCTCTGTATATTCCATCATGTATTTCGCTTAGAGCAGTTTGATATTCCTCTCTATCTAGACACCTAAGGAGAGTACCATCGAGACCTCGACGATACAGGATGTTAGCAACAATGGCATATCAGGATGCCTGTCGGATGAAGGTTCTTTTCTGTTTTAGATAGGCAAATATTTTACCATAGAGAGGGAATCAGTTCCTATAATGCGGCATATGATATGGGAATCTGGAGTGTCATAAGTAGGATGAGAGACTGGCTCTACTAAGAACTCATATCGTGTTTGATTGCTTGGAATGTCGAGAAGAGATGCGATTGTAGCCATGGCATCTGCAGCTTTATTCTCGATCCTTGGTATTTGTTCAAATGATATCTGGACGAAATACTCCTTGAAGTCATCTATCATGCGTTTATAAGGAATCAGTTTCTCATCCTTCGTTTGGTAGTCATCATTTACTTGGTTGATGATCAGTTGGGAGTCACCATAGACTTGAAGCTCCTTGATGTTCCACTCAACTACTAGCTTGATACCGATGACCAGAGCCTCATATTCTGCTACATTGTTGGTGCAAGGGAACATAAATCTGTATGACTTTGGAATAGTATCGCCATTAGGCATGATCAACAGGATACCTGCCCCCGATCCATGCTGAGTGTAGGAGCCATCAAAGTACATTTTCCAGTTTGCTATGCTGACGTGGAAAATAGACTCATCTGGAAATTCAAAGCTCAGGGGGTTGTCATCCGTTAACGGTGCCTCTGCTAGTTGATCTGCAAGCGCTTGTCCTTTTATTGCTTTTCTATCCACATATTCTATGTTGAACTCGCTGAGAAGCATGACCCATTTTGATAATCTACCTATTAAGGCCACCTTGTTGAGTAAGTATTTCAGTGGGTCAATCTTTGCCACCAGTTTAACAGAGTGTGACAACATGTAGTGTCTCCATTTTTGCGAGGCAAAGACAACAGCTAGACATGCTCTTTCTATTGGTGTGTATTGCAACTCGTATCCGACGAGTGTTCGACTAATGTAGTAGATAGCTTGCTCCTTTCCATCATAGTTTTGTTGAGCAAGGAGAGCTCCCAGAGCCGTTGGTGTAGCTGAGATATATAGTAACAGAGGCTTGCCTTGAATTGGTGGCATTAATACTGGTGGCTTCATTAGGTATTCTTTTAGCTGTTGAAAAGCTGCTCGCATGACTCATTCCATTTGAACGATACATTTTTGTGCAGCAGATGAGAGAATGGGTGGCACTTATCTGCCAATTGGGAAATGAACCGTCTAATAGACTGTAGTTTGCCCTGTAGGGATCTCAATTGAGTCAAGTTTTTAGGAGGTGGCATCTCCATTATGGCTTTCACCTTAGCTGGATCAACTTCGATACCATTTGTTGATACTATGTAGCCCAGTAGTTTTTTTGATGTAACCCCGAACACACACTTTTTTGGATTAAGTCACACATTGAATTTCTCCAGTCTATTAAATATCTTGTCTAGTACTGCTAGATGCCCTTCTCTTGTGAGAGACTTTGCTAGAATGTCATCGACGTAGTCTTCCATTATAGTATGCATCATATCATGGAAGATCGTTGTCATGGCTCTTTGGTATGTGGCCCTAGCAATTTTCAAACCGAATGGCATGACGCACCAATAGTAGGTGCCCCAAGGACATGTGAATGCAGTCTTGTGCTGGTCTTCTGGTGCAATCTTTATTTGGTTGTATCCTGAGAAACCGTCCATGAGTGATAGCATAGTATGACCTGCTATGAGATCTACGATCATGTCGATGTTGGGTAAGGGGAAATCATCCTTCGGACAAGCTTTGTTTAAGTCTCTGAAGTCACTACAGATTCTGACCCTGCCATCCGGTTTAGCCACTGGTACGATATTTGAAACCCATTCAAGATAATCTATGGGCTTGATAATCCCAACATCTAGCAGTTTCTTGAGTTCTTCCTTCACCATGAGGGCCACCTGCGGATGCATCTTTCTGAGCTTTTGTTTAACAGGCTTAGCTCCTAGAGCCAAAGATAAGTGATGCATGATGAGATCTGGATCAAGTCCTGGCATGTTAGCGTAGGTCCATGCAAAGTTGATCTGTTTTCTTCTGAAGAAATCTGTGAATGCTGGTTTTTCCTGCTCGTTTAGAGCCTTTGCCATGTGAACCATTCTGGGATTATCTCTTGTGTTGACATTGACTACTTCTGTCGGTTCTATCAAGATCGATGATCTTTCCTGATGTGTAAGATTGGGGAGGGAGTCAAGCCTTCCATCCTTGGGCACCTCAGAGAGGTTTTCACCGTTGGATGCGTCTTTGTTTTTACTTTTTTGATGATCTAACACTGTCGCGGAGCAGTTTTCACCATTAGATCATTCTTTTATTTGGATGTTTTTGTGACTGAAATGCTTGGCTCTCTCTCCAAAATAGGCTTGCTCATTGAGTTCAATAGTATAGCTAGCCCTGTGGTCTCCTGCGGGTAGATGGTCCCTAAGCTCAAGAAAATCTATGATGGCGTCGTCATTTTCAAAAGTATCAAGATCAGGGGTGGTGCCTTCGAGGTCCCAATCTATAAGTTCGGGGTGTACGAGAGGCAAGGGGTCATGAGGTTGGTTGGATTCAACAGAGTTGATAGTAAGGACAGAATTGTTGGGGGAATGAACAAAGTCTGCGATGGTACTCTCTAGTAGGGGATCTGTCGAGGGAGGTATCATTCTTTCCTCGCGATTGTCACTATTGTCATTATGCGGAACAGACTCTAGCGGTCTAGCTCTTAGACTTCGTATCTCATTCGCAAGGGTTGGGTCATACTCGTGAACAACATCAATATCCTTTTCGTCACAAGATAGCTCAGAGAGGCTATCCCATTCGTACTCATTAGAATCTGTGTCACTCCCCAGTTGCATCCTCTGAATCTGTTCAACCATATTGTTAGTGGCTACTTCTATTTGTTTTTCCTTATTTTTATTATTTCTTGGTGCTCCAGTGTAGCCTAGCCCTGTAGTGTCTCGGGCTTTTAAGGTATGAGGTTGGATGGGTTCAGTGATGCCATCCTTTCTTGATCCAAGTGGACCATGTCCTTCATATCCCATTTTCTGTAGTATTTGGTAGCCTTGCCCATACTGTTATGTTGGTATAGTGGGCTAATCATGTGGCGTTAAGGAGCTAGCTTCATCTTTGTATAGCCATTGTAGGACATCTTTTTCATCACTTTCATCTTCCAGGCTTCCCCATTGCACAAATGGTCCTTTAGTTGGCTTCTTTGCTGTGGGTGTTTTTAAGATAGGTCTCCCATAGGATCGAGGAGAGAGGGGCAATTGTGCCAAGCAGAGGAACTGAGATACCGCGTACTCTCCCAAACCTTTACCTTTGAGTTGGAGTTTAGGTGGAGGTGCCCCTGAAGAAGAAGCCAGTGTAGTCGGATCAACATGAGACAACAAGGATGTAGAAGCACAGTTGTTAGGGATTACAACGTCCGGTTTGGACTGAATGGAGTTGTAGTATTGATAGGGGTTAGGATCGCCTGGGATGGTGATCTCTTGTCCTTCATGTGTGAACTCGATGCATTGATGGTATGTAGAAGGTACCGCTTTCAAAGCGTGTATCCATGGCCGTCCCAGAAGAATGTTGTACGCTAACTCCATGTCAAGGACTTGACAAGCCACATCTTTTACTACCGGGCCCACTCTGATTGGTAGAGTAACAATTCCCTTAGACGTTCGTTCTTCCTCATCATAGGCTTTTATGGTGATTTTTCTCTTCGGATCTATAGCCTTCTCCGAAAACCCCAATGTAAGGACTAGCTTCAGCGTGCAAATATTCAAACTTGCCCCCACCATCGATCAAGACTCTTTTGATCTTATGCTTGTGTATGAAAGCTTCAATGTGAAGGGAAGCATTATGTGGTTGAGTGATGGACATATCATCCTTCTCAGTGAATGATAAGGAGTGTGGTGAGGTGATGTTACCGACCATGTTTTGGAATTCCTCCTCAGCTAGGTTCATGGGAACGGAGGCTTCTGCTAAGGCTTTGTCGAGTATGGACCTATGAGAAGGAGACAGACGCAGAAGTTCTAGCATGGAGATGTGTGCCAGTGTTTTGTGGAGTTGATCCACAATATTGTATTGATTGGTTAGAGGAGCGGAGGCTCCCCTAAGGGTAACTCTGTTACTACATGTAGTAACGTTACATTCTGGGTCTTTGTTTATAGTGATCACATTGATATGTGAGCCACTTTCCCGGATATGGTTAACAACGTAGTCGTAATTGACATTTGTGTAGTTTACGTTGTTAGAGCCATTATTTTTTTTGTTAGAAGATCCTGCTTGTTCATAATTGGGAAGAGGATCCTCGAATGCCTGATGGTCGTTATTGGAGGTGTGACCTTTAACAAATATCTTGTTCTACTCTATCAGGTCTTGGATTGTATGTTTGAGAGTGATACAATCATTTGTCTTGTGCCCCCTGTTTCGATGGTATTAGCAGAAATCATTGTCGTTCCACCAGGGGGGTTTGACCTTTGGCTCGTACTCCCGTGTTGAGGGGAGTGTTATGAGATTGCTGGCGAGCACTTTTCGTAGAGCTATCTCTAGTGGTTCATCCAACGACGTGAACGTTCTTTTTGGTCGAAAGTTGGTGAATCTAGATTGATTATTTGTTGGTTTATTTTGCGTGGGGTTGTTTTGGGGCGTTGATAGGTTAAAAATCGGTTGTTTAGGTGCCACATTCTTGGCATCTACTACCCCATCATTTACAATGTTTTTTGTTTTTGGTCCAAAACCTAGGTTTATCGTTGTTGGTGTTGGTATTGGGAGAGTCTTTGTAGAGTTTGATTTGGCCCTTCGCGATAAGAGCTTTCTCTATGATGAGGCCCATTTCGATGACCTTGATAAAAGATGTAGGACATTGGATTTGGATCTGGTAACTTAAGTCTGTTTGCAGATTGTGGACAAACATCTCTAGCATCTGTTTCTCTGGCATTTGGTGTGGGCACTTGCTTGCCAATTGTCTCCATCTCTGTAAGAAGGCAGCAAAAGATTCTCCTCCCTTCTATTTGGTGTTACAGAGATCCAATATTGAGATGTCATTTTCAATATTGTATGAGAAGTGGGTGACAAATTGGTTGACAAGTTCACTTAATACCAGGTGGCAGTCTAGAGAACCAATCCATGGCTTGTCCTCCCAAGCTCCGTGGGAATAGTCGCATAAGGTAAGTGTCGTTATGTGCGACCTCTAGACAAGCAGCATTGAACTCTCTGATATGATCTCTTGGATCACCTTTCCCTCGATACTTATCAAATTTAGGCACCTCAAATCTTGAGGGGAAGGGAATCATGATTAAGGACCTATCAAAAGGATACGGTGAAATATCCTCTAGGGCGTAGTTTTTGGTTGATGTTCCTGCATTCATGCCTAAAACTTCTTGTTTGAAGGCTTCGAATTTTCGGTCCATCAAAGTGAGAGCATCCAAAGAGTCAATTGTTGCTTTGCTCTTTTCTGCAGGTATTTCACCTTGTCTACTTCCTTCAGGGATTCTCTCTTTGTCAGTTTATTTGAGAGCTTCCACGTCGTAATCCTTAGGGAATTTGGCTCCTATGCTTGCTAGATATAAAAAGTATTTTGATGGATCTTGGGCAAGCACCCCTTCAAGTATTCGTTGACATTTTGGGTCATGCTACATTTGGAGGATCTCTTCCACGGAAGGTTCTTCGTCATTGTTATGACTATCAAAAATATTTTTCTCTGCCATTTCTAACTGCTTTTGTTTTTGTAATCTTGTCAAGACCATGCAAGGTGGTAAAGAGATGGGATGGAGTGAGATTTGGAAGATTTTTGAGCAAGATGCTATTGATGAAACAAGGTTTTAGCAAGGTTCCTTCTTAGATCTAGATGGTGTCAACCAAGGTGGGTATACAAAAGGCGATAGTCTAAGTAGGGATGTTATAAATCCATCTACTTGATATTGACTAGTCTTTGCACAATCCACTAGTGGAGTTCCGATAGAGAAGGATAAGTAATCCTTGTTACTTGGAGGCTCATTAGGTCTTGCTTGAGATTTGATTTTGATCAAGAAGATTTTGACTATAATCTTGTTTGGAAACTTGGGAAAAAGTGGTGAAATTTTGGATGAATAAGCAACTATGGTGCGGATAAGAGAGAAATGGTGGATTTTGCAAGGTCTTTGATCAGATTCTAAAAACTAGAACAAGTTGAACTGGGTTTTTTTTTTAAAAGTATTTTGACAAATTTTCTTTGGAAGACACTGGATTTTTTGCTCTCAGATTTAAATGCGCAACAACAAGGGGTATATGTGCAACAGGTCGACACGTATGCGCAACACTGGTATTTTCAAATGCGCAAAGGAAAGGTTCAAATGCGCAATTATGACATATGCACAAAACGTCGGTTCAAATGCACAAACAGTCTCTATATATGTGCAATTCTGGTTATTTTTGTGTTTTTCTTTGGTTTTTGAATTTTTTTTGGATCGTTCTCAGAATTTTCACTATTTTTGGTTTGGAAAACAAATGGTGTTTCTGATGAAGTTGATGTTCAATTATGGCAAAAAAGCACAACACACACATAAATGTTTTTCATGATTTTTATCTTTTTATAGATTTTTTTTTTGTATTTTTGGGACTATTATCACTCAAAACACAAGTACAACTTAGGCCAGATGGGACAATATCTGTTGAATCCTCTAGCTGTGCCACTAAAAGCGTGTAGCTCCAGGATCTGGTAGCACCGGCTCCCCTCCACGGCACTCACTTCTCACGCATACCAGATCCAGGTTTCCTTAGGCTCGTACCCACACCGAACCTTAGGATTGTCCCTACTACCTCTACTTAAAGTCACTTGAATCGAGCCCACTTCAAGGGCTCTGCCCTTTGCATCAACAAATAGGGGTTTTTGGCTTTCTATACAATTGGTTCTTAGTTCGGGCAACCGTTTAAGTGGTTACACATGCGGCGGCACTACTCTCCATTGTGGAGTCTCCCAGCCTCACAGGTTTGCGCCTATGAGGGTTTTGGGGGAGGTTGGTCGTTGGTGTAACACAGCAGCACTCGTTGTTTGAGGTTTTCACCCCAAACACAATTTATTTTAAGTGGCTTGGTAGGGCTTGGCTTTAGCCTGTTACCACTTAGGGTCGTTCCCACTTGGACAAGCGTGCATCCAAGGGCAGGCCCCCCTAAAGGTTTGACAAAAAGAATAACAAGTCTAGCACTTTGATCACCCAGTTAAGGGGAAAGCATAAGCCTATTGTCATTCACAAGCACAGAAAACAATGGTAAATCCAACCTAGTTAAAATACAAAAACTAAATGGGCTAAAGCTAATTTGTCACTCACACGATAGTTAACTTGAAAAGTGATTAATCATAGCAATGTTCATTTCCCTTTGTTAACTTTGAAAGGTGATTAATCATAGCATTGTTCTTTTCCTTTGTTAACTTTGAAAGGTGATTAATCATAGCATTGTTCTTTTCCCGTTTTGTAGAAGATATCAATGATTGAACTAGAAAGTAAATTCACAATGTAAGATAGCAATTTAGTTCCAAATTACTTCCTTCCTACTTAGGGACTAGGTGTAGTTTTGTCATGAAATGTACTTTGATTACTTCTCCCCTAGTTAGGCTAAATGAGATTAGCAAAATAACTAGATGAACTAATCCAGCCACTACCCTTGCAAAACCGATGTTAGCTCAACATGTAAAGATCAAAAACCATACAACAGCAAAACAGGAAATAGATACGCAACACTGCAGCCTGAATGTGCAGAAACAGGGAGTGTATGCGACTGTTAAATGAATGCGTAAAAAAAAGGTGAATGTGCAATCTGACTAGGTATATGCGCAAAATTAGTATATGTGCAAAAATAGAGGATAAATGCGCAACGTAACAGAGTGAATGCACAAATACGACGTATCCGCAACAATACAGAGCATATGCACAAATTAGGTCTGGTTTCTGCAGTCAGGATGGATGCGCAACTGCAGAGTATGAATGCACAACTTTGCAACGTGAATGCGCAAAATGGACGTATGCGCAACTGCATAAGGTGAATGCGCAACTGTATAGATTAAAAGCGCAGAATGGTCATATGCGCAGCTGCGGTGGGTAAATGCGCAACTTAGGAGCGTGAATGCACAAAATGGACGTATGCGCAACTGGGTAGCATGAATACGCAACTGTAGATGTTAAATGCGCAAATTGAACGCATACGCAGCTGCGGAAGACAGATGTGCAACTGGGGAATATGTATGCGCAAAACTGTTGTCGGAAACCTATTCTGCACCTTTTCTCCTGCATGGACCTGCAAAAAGAAAACTTGCGCGAAAGCTGCAACTGAAACACTCATTTTTTTTATTAGTAGAGGGGCAAGGGCCCCACGGTGGGTGCCAAAATGTGAGGGAGGAAATGGAGTTAGTTCAAATCAATGAAAACATAACAAAAACCCAAACACAATAGAAGGTGAAAGTAAAGAGTAATCAAAACAAGGAAGTAGAAATACTTACAAAACCCATTTACCTATCATTTTCCATTGTTGCCTATCTTGCTTTGATCTTGGTTGAAGCCCTCAGAAGCTCTTTTGTGCTTGCTTGCTTGTTTGAAGATGCCAAAGGAAGAATGGCTATTGATTGCTAGAGTGATTGAAGATGAGCTTCAATGCACAATAATGGAGGATACTTGGAGAGTGGAATGAGAGAATTTTGAGTATAGATTTGATGCAATAAATGAATCCTCTTTAATGGCTTAGAAGAGGGTTCTATTTATAGAATTTTTGAAAATAGAATGGAGGGTGAGGATCTAATGATGAGATCAATAGTCCTCATTAATTATGAATTTTTAATTCATGATGGATGAATTAAAAATTCAGAGTGGGGGACAATGGGTTATGACATTTGAACTAAAAATTCAAAGTGGGGGACAATGGGTTATGGATTTTGAATTAAAAATTCAAAGTGGGGGACAATGGGTTATGGCATTTGAATTAAAAAATTCAAAGTGGAGGATAATGGGGAACATTGAATTAAAAATTCAATTTGGTGAAGGATAATTTGATTTAAAGATTTATTTTGGAAAATGGAGGATATTAGCTAATTAAATATTAAGAATATTTAATTATATGTGCAACATGGTGAGGTGGAATAGATGAGGTGGATTTTGTGAGGTGGATTTTGGACTTTAGACCTTTAGAAGAATTTAGAGAATTTAATTGATGTGAGACATAAGAAGAATTTAAGAAATTTAATTAAATAAAATGACTTTATTTAATTATGGGATAATGAGCTAATTAAATAAATTTATAATATTTATTTAATTAATAGAAGAAATTAAGAATTAAGATAAATATTAAATATTTACTTAATTCAACCCGAGCCAATTTTAGGTGTATACAGTATGATTCATCCTTTCTGCCACTCCATTTTGCTATGGTGTATATGGAGTTGTCTTTTGTCTAACAATACTTGCATGCTTACATAATTCATCAAATTCATTAGAACAATATTCCCCTCCATTGTCAGATCTCAAAACCTTTATCTTATGGTCTGATTGCTTTTCAACTAAAACTTTAAATTCCTTAAATTTAGTGAAAACTTCATATTTGTGACATGCATTAAATAAATATAGGTAAACCTTGAGACATCATCAATGAAGGAAACAACATATGTAGATCTTCCAATTTATTCGACGTCCACTGGACCAAAAACATCTAAATGAATAAGTTCTAATTTATCATTAGATTTATTACTGCCTGAAGGAAATGGAGATCTATTATGTTTTCCAAACACACAATGTTCACAGAATTTGAAACTCTCATTAGAATAGGATAAACCGTCTAACAATTTTTTATTTAAGATATTATTTAACCTAGACTAACTTATGTGGCCCAATCTACGGTGCCACATCATATATGTATTTTCAGTATTAGCCTCATATGCATAAGAGGCATTATAAATAGTAGTGGTTTCTAGCTTAAATAGAGTTCCCAATCTTTTCCCCTTCGCTACCACTAGGTTTCCTTACACCAATTTGCAGCCATGCTTATCAAATGTCACATGCATTCCCAAATCATTCAACTTTAAATTAGAAATCAAATTTCTATCCAATCTAGGAACATGCAAACACCGGGGAGGGTTTTAATTCTCCCATCACTGAAACACAACATTACCTTCCCTTGTCCAGCAATAGGATATGTAGAGTTGTCCCTGAGGTACACATTTCCTCCATCATACTCTTCGTATGTGGAAAACCATTCTTTATGTCGAGTCATGTGCTACGAGCATCATGAGTCAACCAACCAATGATCATGAGAAACAACATTACATGCAAAAAGTAAAACCTCATCACGTGCATTTGAAGACTTATCAGTAGTGGAATCCCATTGTTTCTTCAGGTTTCTATATTCCTTTTTCACATGTCCTCTCTTTCTGCAATTCCAACACTTGACTCTGTTCTTCTTTCCAAGAGTCTTAGAATGACCCTTATACTTGTCTTTAGACCCCTTTTGATCCTCTTCCCATAGACCTTCCCCTGACACTGAGAGCATCCCCTGAACTATTTGAACTTTTCTTCCTCATTTCATGTGATAGCAAAACTGAAACAAGAGCATCCAACATCGGATCTGTGAGGTTAGCAGTGATAGCCAAAATAACATTCTCCCATGACTTAAGTAAAGAATGGAGAAGCAATATACATTTATCTTCCTCATTCACATCAACATTTATAGATGCTAGTTGACTTAATAACAAATTAAATAAATTCAAATGCTTTGCAACTGATTCACCCTCTTTCATTTTCATGGAAAATAATTTATGCTTTAAATAAAGCTTGTTTACCATACTCTTAGCTTGGTAGATCTCACCCAGGCGCTTCCACAAGCTATGCTTAGACTTCTCACTTGCAACATTCAATAGAACAGAAATTGCAAGACACGGTCAGATTGTACCTCGTGCCTTTTTATCCAGTCTATCCCACTCATCTTGAGCAACATCGTCAATTTTCTTCTCTTTCATAATAGCCAACCATTGATTTCTTTCCTCAAGCAAATCCTCCATCTTTAGATTCCACAATTCGTACCCCGTGCAATTGAACTTTTCAATGTCCAACTGAGAGGTAGAAGCAAAAGTGGATGCAACCATTATATCTACAAAAGATCTGCAAACAAAAAACAACCAAATCTCCTACTGCAGCTAAAAAGCCTTCACACTACCACCCAAGAATCAAAACTGGCCAGGCTCTGATACCAAATGTTAGAAATTAAGGTGTAATGCACACAATGGAAATCTGATTCAAACCTTATTTATGTCCTCTAAATAATGTAGAATCAATGGAGATTGCAACAAAAATAAAGCCCACTACACAGGAATGACATGTATTAAGAACTGAACACATAACATAGTATGTAACGTGGATAAAACCCTTTCGAGTAAAAAACTCCACCAAGAAAAGAGGCTCCAAGTTGTATTATCTTCAAATATGAGATTACAATACATGCATTTCCTCTTCTTCTCCAGTCTTCAATCCAACGATGCTTGTTACTCTCAACTTTGCTAAAAATGTAGTACAAATATCCTTATAAAAGGGGGTTGCCTTCTAGGGCAAGAAAACTGACATAATATCGATCGTCAAATATGTGACCCAGGAAAACCCCCTTGTGACCCCTGTCACCGACTAATTAGTGTTGGGTACCAGATATAAACATGCGACTGAAACAAGATCACTACTAGTGAAACCTTTCATCCCTTATGGGTGATTTACAAATAATAATAGGAATAATAAATTACATAGGATTTACAAGGTTGATGGCACCTTAATCCTAACAAAAAATAAAGGACTTTTAAAAAGCTACTTTTTGTATTATTTAAAACCAACTTTTATTATTTGGGTGTTAGAAAAAATTACATATTTAAAAACTAGAAACAATATCCTATATTTCATATTTTTACATCATATTAATATTTCTATATATAAGTGCTTCAAATTTTCACTCCAAGTATGACAAAATTTTTAAAAAAGAAAAACACTTCCACTTTTTGGCCAAAAAGTGGACTCATATTCTTGCACTTATCCTGGCATTTGTTGATACATTATCTTGTATCACCATTAATGGTTAATGATTTAGCTTGTGGTGAAAGGCTTTTGCTATCTATTGGCCCATGCAATCTCTGTTGTTAAAGGATTGCTCTACCCAATTCTTCCAACCAATTGGTTAATGGTGATTTTGCTAATGATTCTTTCCTCACTCTCGTTAAGGATGAAAACAATGTCAAATAGGCTCTTCATTGTCTTGATATATTTTTCTAGGCCCTTAGTTCAAGTGTTCAATGGGAAAAGACCCAATGTTACCTACAATCCTTTCTTCTTAAGCCTAGCTTGTTAAACAATTATGATTGGAAATCGATTAATCATGGAGATGTATTTCATTTTATATGTGTTCCCTTTACTTTTCAATCTTCTCTTGCTAACCCTTGGCAAGTTGTTGTTGCTAGGGTTGAGAATAAATTAAATTATTGGATCACCAAGCTTCTCTCTTTGGCTGGTAAATTCCAAATTTGCTCTAAAATTTTAGATGTCACTCGTGTATTACTCCTCTTGTTGGGTGTATTTGAAGGACTCTTATCTACAAGTTGAGAAGTTGTTTAGAGAATTTCTCTAGGCATCCATTGGTGGGCTTTAAGGATTTCACATGTTGCTTGGGAATTCTATTGTCTTCCCTATGATGCTGATGGCTTAGGATTGCTTTAAGTCTATTATCAAGGCATTGTTTTATGTGCTAAATGGATTGTTAGGGCCCTGGAGGGGAATGGTGCTTTGAAAATTCTCATTAGACATTGTATCCTTTCTAGTGTGCCTTTTGGGTGACCAACTTGGAAAGGCCTTGACCTCTGCACTGGCCTCACCATGAGGAAACCTATCCAAATTCAAGACATGTTTATTATTAAGAGCATTTGGAAAGCTTGGGAGGATATTAAGTCATGGCTTCTCTAGGTGGGAAATGACTTCCATAAAAGCCTTTTAGTCAATCAATAGTCTATTTGGTGGTCTCCAATTCTTTCTAGTCAAGACTGCTTTGTGGCTAAAGCATTGTGGGTATGTGCCTTGAAATTTTTTAAACAAGGAATTAGAGTTCCTACTAATCTTATTAGAGATACCAAGAATTTTTTTCTTGGTCAGAAGTCAAGTTGAAATTTAGGCTTTCCAAATAAGACTAGGAGACATTCTAGACTATTATTGATGCCAATCCTCCCTATATGCTTCACAAAATTGGGTTTAGATCTTTCGAGCCCTGATAGAAAGATTGGAAATGGTACCTAACATGCCATTTCACAATTACAAACCTTGCAAAGGATATTTGTGGCTTTCACCTCATCTTCCAATGGTTGATTAATTAAACCAACACTAGCAACTTTAGTCTTCTCTTGGTACTTGGGACAAATGATTCCAGTCTATTTGGTCAGCTATTATTAAGCTTGAATTGGCTCATTTTTCTTGGTGCATTCTCTACCAAGGCCTTTTGCTTGGTTCTAGTTTGACTTATTTGGGAGTTCTCAACCCCCATTGTCCATTCTATGGATATTTCAAGACTCTTGAGAATCTCTTTTGATTTTTGCATTAAAGCTCAATAATCTTGGAATTAGATACATGATTTTTTTAGGCCTTTTCAACCCAATCCTTTCTCGTGTCATATGGTTTTTTCAGGGGATAGCCTCGTCTCCCAATCAAATATACCCAAATTTAACATGCTTTCAGGGTGGAAATTCTCTTTAGTATATAGAAAGATAGAAATTTAGCTCTCTTTTTAGGTTGTTCAGTTGATGTTCATTTCTCTTTATATACTAAAGCTATAATTTTATCTAATGTTCTTATGTAGATTTAGGTCCAAGCTAGCAAGGTTGTGCTTGAAGTGGCATGTCTACAGGAACTTCTTGATCACTAGAGCAATGTCCCATGCATCGTTGCTAGAGTCATGCCTTGTTTCTCCTCCCATCCATGAGGACACTAACATGGTCATAGCCAATCTCCTAGATGAGATCGAGGGTGATGTAGTCATGGGTGGAGGATTCGATGTAGGATTATCCAACCATGCAAAACAAGCTAAAATGCAACAGTCATAGTGAGAATTAATGGAACAATAACACAATCTTTATTAATTTTGTAGTCTTAAATGCTTACGTTCTGCTATAATGGGCTTCTACGTGCTAGGCCACATCATTCAATTACTATATATGAAACAACATGTCAGGTCCCGTTTTTGACATGATCACCTAGCAAAAGATTGAGTATTCATTCTCGTAGGCTAACCCATCAAAGCAAGGGAATATTCTAGCAAAGGCGGCAAATGAATTAATGCACTCTGCATTAATTATCAATTGAAGTCAATTAAATAATAATAATATTTTATTATTATTTAATTATAGTGCCAAGGAAGAAAAATAATAAAATAAAATAAAATAATATTAATTAAATATTATTTAATTAAGCGCTTGCCTTGGATATTGGAAAATAAAATAATAAAATAATAAAGGCTTTGAGTTTGGACGCTCACATGGGAGAATGTGCCAAATGAATAAAATATGATTATTTGATTTTGGCACTCATACATTGGAGGAGCAAATTCAAATGAAGTAATAAACTATTGCATTGGATCAGGCACCCTTCTTGGAGAAGCAAATAATTAGAGTTGATTGCAAGCTGACATGGAAATTCAAATCTTTAATTTGAATTGGTATAAAAGAGGGATTCAAGGCTCATTTTCGGCATTACGAATCTTTTGCATACTTTGGCATTCTTGCTTGGCATTTCATTTGCTACGGTGAAATTGGACGAAAACCCAATTTGCATCTTTGAGACAGATTCACACGGAGTTCACAATTGTGCTCAATTGAAGACTCGTTTGAATTTCACATCATTTGGTTGGAGACCATTTGTCGATTTCATTGAAAGCTTTCATTGCAGATTTCATTGAAGATCCTTGCATTGATATTAAAGACATTGCATGCATCGAAGGTATTGTCGATTTACCTTGAGCACCAATTCTTAGAGAGTCATATTAGCAACTTCTTTGGTTCCCATTGTAATACGATGTGAGGATGAGGAGGGATTCGCTATACGCAAGATCACCTATATTTCTTGGCTGGGTCGATTTGTGGAGCGCTGGAAATGGATTGAGATCGCCCATGCATGAGGCTGCGATGGAACCATATTTTGACATCATAATCATGGCATGAAGTTACAGAATGTCTCAGGTCTGTATTTAGACAATGATCAACCATCAACACACATCACAGGGTCACTGAATCACCATATAAGGCAACGGATTATCACTGTGAGCAGCGGAGAGGATTTACAACAACAGTATTCAATATTATGGCTTTGTCATATCAGATCCGAGCCTTAAATCGGTCTGTTGATATCTATTGATTATCTCTGCGTTTGTATCAACAGTATATGTTTGTGTATTGGCTGCCATAAGCCATAATTTATCATTGTAACCAATGATTACAAGTCTGATTTGCAATAGTGAGATCTCAATAATTTCATAATCATTGTTAGCTTTGTAATTGGCAAAACATATTGTGATTGCCGAGTTGCCTCTATCTATTGTTCATTGTCAATTTGCATTTTGTTATTCATGTTCCATGCTTGATAAAATACATTATAAGTGTGCAAACAAATAAATCAGATTTCAGTCCTAGGATTTCATTACATGATTGCAAGAATTCAGAAAATATTGTTACGCAAGAATTCAGAAAATATTGTTACACACCTAGAACGGGACATGACACTACACTATCTAGATGAAACTCAATACATTATACCATTTTACGCTATCAACATTACCATTGTACTCCATTTTGAACCTTCATCTTTATGTTTGCACTCAAACCTCCAACTATTTGTTGGATTCTCCCAACTCTGCCTTCATCAATTCAAATGATTGTGAGTAATGTATATATAACAAGCCTCCAAGATGATCTGCATCAGCTTCAAGTTGGTGCAAAATTCACTGCCTAGAGATATGTGTAGTCGGCTAGTGTTAAAAAAATTTCAAATCCATCCGATGATAACATAACATAACAGAGAATCTCTATGTGTTGCTCAATGTAGGTCCTCTTGGGTCTAATGAATCTTCATATGTCTTCTTTTCTTGGTGTAAACTTTGATTAACCTAATGCAAGTGGGATTAGTTGTAGACGTGCAAGTTTGTCAGCCCAATAGATGTTCACGAACCAAACTATGCCTTTCCAGTGACCCAATTCTTCTAAAACATGGATACAACATCTATACATCACTATATAACATACTCTCAAAACCACATGACCAACTCTCAAATTGCAACGAAATGTGGTGGCTTCATTTGTGACTAACTTATAGCTGAAAACTAAGAAACAAATAATAAGCATAAAACTAATATTTTGGTTCATGCAATATTTCCTCTACACCCAGGGATGCTCTTGCATCAAACACTCAAGGTTATAAAAAAATTCCCTCATTTACTGGGATCGTTTGCCCTCTACTAGGAATTCTAGCTTAAGACTTTTTCTTTAACACATTCCTTCCACTTCTTTAGGCATGCATCAAGTGATCTATCTTGCTTGTTTACTTCCTCTCCATTGCTTGACATCCCCTCAAGCTTCCTCTTTTGTGGTTGCGGTAATTTGTTCTACTAATTGTCTTTTGTAGCCCATCTTATTGACCTAATTTCATGCACTGATCTTTTGCCTTCTCTCTATTCATCAACTTGATTTCTACATTTATCATCCACCCTCTTTGGTTGATTCTCTAATGTTGCATACTCCTCTAAACTACTCCTTGCTCTATCCTTTACTACTACACATTCCTCTGTAGAACTTATTTTCCTATCTTAAATTTGTCCTATCTTTTAGATGACTTCCCTTTGGTAACCTCTGCACCCACATTCCACCTTCCACATTATCTCCTTTGCTGTTGTGGTGCTATTTGATAGCATTACGGTGCCACAAATCTCATAATCAATGCTTAGTGCTCATCCCAAGTGTAAACTCAAACATTATTACAAAACCGCTCCTCAGTCTCATTCAAAAGAATCAACTTGTGCCCCTTCCCATCCTTCCATATAGTATACATGTTAACCCTTCCAGCATATGCAATGTTTCTATCAAATTGCTAGGGTCTTCCCAACAACAGATGGCACAATATCACACAACACCCCATCATAGCACGCTCCTATCTTAAATCTCACCAAGCATCATTCTTCTGCTAGTACTTTATCTCCTTGCTACAACCAACTAATCCTATATGGTGTAGGTGCTTCAACCTCTTCAATCCCAAATTATCAGCCATTTTCTTAGACACAAGTTGTCTATACTACCATTATCCACAACAACATCACAATACTTTCCTCCAGCCTTGCATCTAGTCCTCAACAAGCTCTTTCTATGCATCGATCATTTTCTATTATTGCACTTCAATGCTCTCCTCAAGACAAGTGATTCCCCGTGTTTTGGTTCCCTCTATGAGCTAGGTGACCTCTCATCCATAAATGTAGTTCTTATGCTACCTTCTGCCCTCTTTCCTTGGCACTCAAAAGCTCTATGTATTTTCCCACACTTGAAATCAATTCCTTTGCAACATTTTCTCTCATTCCTCTCATATCCTCCTCTACCTTGCTAATATCAATCTCTTCGATATGTATCATTATCTCCTCTAACTTTGTGGTAGGATTTACCATTGTTTATACCTTTGTGCTAGGTATTGTTGTCATCTTTCTAGTTGTAATGGTAAGAATCACCATCTTCCATAAATATGCAGTGGGTATTCCGACTTCATCCTTCCTTATGGTATGGGCTACCTCTCCCTCAGTCCCTTGGGTGTGATCCTCTATTGCCACATCTCATCCTACTGCTATGGAATCTCTATTCTCTTTCCTTTTCATAGTTTTTCCTTTCTTCAAGCCTTTGATTCAATTTCTTCTCCATGGTGAGGACCAACTGGTAATCCTCTTCCACTGTTTGGATATTCCATATGCCCAACTCCTCCTAAATAGATTCCCTCGAGCCATTGATATACTTTGCCACTTTCTAAACTCCTTCCTCATGATGTCTGGAATAGATTGTTAGACTATAGTACTCCTTAGTATATTACTTCATAGTCACGTTCCTCTGCCTCAAGTTATGCAAATTCCTTCAATAACTCTAGCTAATTTAATTTACAGGGATGAACTTGAATTTCAAATTTTCTACATTCCTATCTCATTTTCTAATGCTAGGTTTACCTTTCCTATTCCTCTCGTGTTGGACTTCCTTCCACCAGATAACAACATGGCCTTTCAACTTAGTCTTGGCAAATTTCACTCCATTTGGATAAACAATATCATCATACAAAAAGTGCTCTTGTAAATTAGTTATCCAAACTATCAACTCCTTAGGGTTCACATTACTAGAATAATTAGGAATGTATACACTACTCCTCTTGCCAATACCTGATATGGCTCTCAACATCCTTTCTTCATAGTTTCCTTCTTTTCTTTCACTTTTCTCAATAGGGTTTGCTTCTTGTTCTTCATCACTTTCCTTCGCCTTAGGGTTGGGGTTTCTCTTGTGGTCTTGTTCAAAAGCATCCATATGATTCTGCATAGATTTCATCATCTCTTCCATTCTTCTAGCAACATTGACAATACCATGTCCTCGCTTTGGCAACATCTTGTATCCAATGTAAACTAGCTTGGTTCAACAATCTTTACATAATCATTTTGTAAACTACCTCACGATCGATGCTCTATTTACAAGCTTCCTATGGGTTACCTTAGGTTTCAGTGATCTCCTTACAAACCTTGTGACTTCCTTACAAGCAACAATCTATCCAAAAGATTTTCAAAAGTTGCCTTAGTTTGGCAAACACAAAATTCCTCCTTCACTCCCTTCTTCAATCCTTAGGATTCTAAACCTTCTACTTTAATACCAGTTGATGTAGTCATGGGTGGAGGATCCAATGGAGGGTTGTTTAACCATGCAATGAAATTCAAGAAACAACAATCACAGTGACAATTAATGGAACGACATGATCATTATTATATTCACATTCTTAAATGATTACACTCTGTTGCAATGGGCTTCCTACATGCTAGGTTGTAGTTGTTTGATAACTGAACATGAAATTACACTATCCAAATGAAACTTAATAGATTCCAACATTCTATGCTATCAACATCACCATCATACTCCATTCTAAACCTCCATCCTTATGTTCACACTTGGACCTCCAACCCTTTGCTAGATTCTCCCACCTCTACCTTGATCCCTTCAAATGATTGAGGGATGTATATATAGTAATCTCAAGCCTCCAAAATGATTTGTGTTGGCTACAAGGTGGCACAAAAATCAATGCCTCATGATACATGTAGTCAACCAATGTTATCAAGTTTCCAAATCCATGAGGTGATAATGGAATGATGAATCTTTGTGTGGTGCTCAATGTACACCCTCCTAGGTCTAATGAATCTTCATATGTATTCATTTCCTAGCACAAAACTCTAAATAACTTGGTGCAAGTGGGTTTAGTTGCAACTGTGCAAGTTTGTTAGCCTGATAAATGTTCACGAAACCAAGTTATGCCTTTCTAGTGATCCAATTCTTCTAAAACGTGGATATGGTGTTTATGCATCACTATAAAACATACTCTCAAAACCACATGACCAACTCTCAAATTGTGATGGCTTCTTTTGTGATTGACTTATAGCTGAAAACTAATCAACAAACAAATAAACAAAAATGAATATTTTGGTTGATGCAAAATTGCCTCTACACTAAGGGATGCTATTGCATCAGAGGATTTTAGTCTTATGGCTCTTAGCATCTGAAAAATAGGGATAATGTAGCCCACAATTGGTCTAAGCTTTCTCAATTGCTATCTGCCTCTTCTCATGGGTGTGGTGCTTCTAATTGGCTAGATTCTAGCAAGTTTCCTCACTCAGACCTAACAATTTCTCCTATTCATGCTCAACAACCTACATATGTCTCGTTTGAGGAAGAGGGTGCTCTTTCAGGGTAGGAGCCTATTAATGATAGTTCTATCCTTGGTGATGTTTGGATAAAACCAAATCATAAAAACCCTACTCCTACGACATTAGAGGGTATGCCTTTTGATGTGAATATTATACTAAAATAAATTTTATGTATAAACCATAGAATGTGATTTAAACGTTATACAAAATCATCACACTCTCAATCGTCAATTATCTTCATCGATTATGAAAAGATCACGACTAAGCTCCATACCGTTATTTCCATTGCATTATCCCTCCCCCAATACCCTTTGAAAGGGTGTCCGTTGATGGGTCTTGTTTACACATCCATTATTTTGTGCATGTGTACATATCCCATTATATAGCCAAACAAATAATAGATGATTGTAGTGTTACGAAGCCAGCCAACCTTTGCTTGAAACAAAAATGCAAGCATGGCGCCAGTGGACTGCAAGTAATATAACATACATATGCTCTCAGCCCCGTACAGACCCAACAGCTCTTCCTTTCTTTTGTATGCAACTGAAGAACTGAACTGTGAATGATTGCCCATCATTTGTTTCACCCTTTTGCCTCATCGTTTTGAATTTTGGGTGGCAAGGAAATAGCAGCTGAACTGAAAAACTCTCTGGGAGGTCTCTTGGTGGGCAAGTGTAAGAATTTTAGGGGAGATTTTCTTATGGGTATAGAGCTTTTGGCTTGAAAAAGAAAGAAAGGTACAGTGTACATTTTTTGTGGGCAGTTTGCAAAAGAAGAGACAAGAAAACAATGCCTGAGTTACCTGAGGTGGAGGCTGCCCGGAGGGCAGTGCATGAGCATTGCAGCGGGAAAAGGATCATCAAGGCAATGATTGCAGATGATCCTAAGGTCATTGAGGGTATAGCTCCTTCTGGGCTTGAGAAGGCACTTGTTGGCAAGAAGATGATTGCTGCACACAGGAAGGGCAAGAACATGTGGCTGCAGCTGGATTCACCTCCCTTTCCTTCCTTTCAGTTTGGTAGGTTTTCATTGCATTGCTGAGGGTACTTGTGTTTCTATTTTTTCAAGGGGCAAGGTTTTCGTAGGCCTAGCAGAGCTTAATGCACAGTTCCTCATAAACCTCTTACTTGAGAGTATAATTCTTCTGTATTTTGTTGAATTCCCATTAGAGGCAGTGAAGGGTTCTTATTATCTGGTGAAAATTGGGCGAGATTATGTCCACCTTAAACATCGCGAGGGTTATGTTTGGGCCACATTCTTAAGATGTTTAGACATGGTCCAATTAAGATTTGTAAATATGGGTTACTCACAACATCAACCCCATTCTTATTTTTTCTTATATTTAGCATTACCGACCAGTGTTTTTTTCTTTATTTTTGGCCTGGTAAGTCTTGGGTGAGTTTATGAGTCTGCCTTTTAACACAATGAGACATGTTTAGGTCACGTTCATAAGATTTGTATACATGGGTCACAATTTAGCAATAGCCGCTAATAATTTTTTTAAACTTTTGTCTTGGTAAAATATTGGGTGACGTTACGAGTCCGCCTTAAATTTGATGAGGGATAATCTTGATCACATTCTTAAGATTTTTAGCATGGATCATGCTTGATTGTATCTTAATCTCTTTTTTTAATATATATATAGCAATACCTACCAGTGTTTTTTTTCCTGGCTTGGTAAATCTTGGCTGAGGTTATATATCCGCCTTTAACACAAGGAGAGATAAGTTTGTGCTATGTTTTTAAGATTCGTTAAGAGTTAAGTGTATTCTATAATTGTGACATTGTTGCAAGTTGCAACACAACCTCTCTACATATCTGCTAGAGTTATGGGTCTACCTTAAATTTGATGAGGGATAATCTTGGACCATATTCTGAAGATTTTTAGCATGGAACATGCTTGATTGTATCTTAGTCTCATTTTTTCTTATATATAACAATCCCTACCAGTATTTTTTTCTGGCTTAGTAAATCCTAGGTGAGGTTATGAGTCTGCCTTTAACACAAGAAGAGAAAAGTTTGTGCTATGTTTAAAGATTCGTAAACATAGTTCACAGCTAAGTGTACTAAATAATTGTTGCAACGCAACCTCTCTACATATCTGCTAG
Source organism: Cunninghamia lanceolata (assembly GCA_027924645.1). Lineage (NCBI taxonomy): Eukaryota > Viridiplantae > Streptophyta > Pinopsida > Cupressales > Cupressaceae > Cunninghamia > Cunninghamia lanceolata. Next base: position 3,811,717 of record BSBN01001254.1, read on the forward strand.
AGTTATGCGTGCCCATATTGCAGTAGGGAGATTTGAACCCAGTTTAATGTTTCTGTGGAAAACTCCTGCCCCTCCACTATTACAGCACACACTTTGGACTGGTATTCACATTTTGTATGCATGAGTTTAGATTTCATGATCAAGCTCAAAAGTAAAGGTAAAGCGGAAGGTATTTTTTAGGTCACTGCCAGGTGAGACACTGATTTGGTTTATAGGACCTTTTTGTGTAATGCCACAAGGGGATTGTTTTTCCATTTATCTTATCTACAGTTCATATTAGATCCACATAGCCCACTTCAATCCAGATTCAAACCCATGCCTTAATGGAATATGCGAGCTTCACTGTTAGGCTAACTTAGCCTATACAAGGTCCTGCCAGTTCATATACACCCCGAGTACAATGGACACTAGAAGTTAATGGGCAGATTTTCATTTTTCAGTACATGTTTATATGAGAGTAACGAATGCAGGTTAATGAAAATATTTAAATGTTCTGTTATATTTAACTATTCCCATTAGAGGTTAATGAACAGATTCTCATTAATTTTTTGATACATGTGTATGGCAATGGATCCTAGAGGATATTGTAGATACTTATAGTTTCATAATTTGTTGAGGCCATCTGTCCAATATTTCATAGCAACTTTGTATCTCCCAGGAATTGAGGCCCACCTCTCAGTATAACATCTGTCATGTAAACTAGAAAATATGTCAATAAAATACCTTATAGTGAGAATTTTTATTGCTACAAGGTCAGCAGGATCTACTGAAACTGAGATTTCTTTTATTTAAATTATCCCATCCTTTTCTTCCAGATTTCTCTATGAAATTTTCTTGATGTTGTCCAGCACCATGTCAGGGCATGCAAAAGGGAGGGATCTCACCTCCTTTCCAATTCATCTAATGACCTGTGAGCTCCAACCAAGAAAAAAGCACATCAAAAGCAAGAAAAAGAAACAATTCTTGGCCAAAAGTACAACCCACTTTCTTTCAGATTATATATGCATCAATCAATGCGAAACCACATTAGAATGTTTGGGCTACTAGATTGGGCACAGCAAGATATGAAAAAAACATCTAAAGCAGGAGGATAAATTGCCACCAAAGGTCATCGGTTACAAAGCCAGTTTAGAGGCAAGCATGGTTAAGGAAAACAATAGATGGAATCTGTACACAAGTGCATGTAAACAAGTTACAAAAATGAATGATTGCTGATCTGAAATGTATTGATCGTAACATTTAACACTTCATCTTTGTGCATCTATGTTTGTGCAAGTTGTTTGTATGACCTTAAGACACTTTAAACTTCATGAATGCACTCACTTCAAGACAAGAAAATGGCCAAGACAGAATGTTGAGGTGAATGGAACAAGTGGGAGGAAGATGAAGAAGGTTTGGAGGGAAGTTTGGACCCCCACAGAACCTTTATTTACTCTGTTTATTTTTGTTGGCACAAACCTGTCACCTATGCGCCCATCACACATTTGGTTGATGACTGCACCCATTCCAGATAGTAACATATTCAGGGTGACATGAAGTCATCACTAAATAATCAGGACTGGGATCATGAATGTCAGAACCCGTCCCAAATACCATGTTAAGACACCAACCGCTCAAAGTGGGAGTTGGATCATCTGTCTTTCGGATATTGAGGTAGTCCGACTTTTGGAGTCTTTTGTGTCCATTTACAACATTTTTTGGTTAAGGAGTGTTGCTCTAGAGTTGGGGCTCAAGTTGTAGGAATTTTAATTGCAGAAGAGAGTGTACACAGTTTTGTCTAGAATAACTAAGTTGGGTTATTTTAGGAGCAGATGGCCTCATGAGCTCATAACCTTGCATTTTTGGTGATAAGGAGTGTTGCTCTAGAGTTGGGTCTCAAGTTGTAGGAATTTTAATTGCAGAAGAGAGTGTACAGAGTTGAGTCTAGAATAACTAAGTTGGATTATTTCAGGAGCAGACGACCTCATGAGCTCATAACCTTGCATTTTTGGTGATAGTGGAAGGAGACAAAATGCCACTTCTTCTCAAATTCAGCACATGATTTGCATATTCTGCACTCTAGGGTTTGAAATGAACTGTCTAACTTAACCTTCGATCAAACCTGCAACTCTGAGTGCTAGGTTGCTGGTTCATGAGCCAGAGGCCTCGGATCTGGGGCCAATCTGAACCCAGTATGGTGTGGCTGGGGAATTGTACAGTGGGTGGTGAAATCACTATGGGTTAGTCTGGGATGAACCTGGGCAAACCCAGATTGAACTATGATATAATTTCTCTAATATTACAGCGAATCTGGGAGATTTTTTTACTTTTTTTTGTTCTGTTCTACCAGGATCTGTTCGATTGGAATTAACTATTTGGTTGTAATTCTCTGTTTGGTTCATACTGGTTCGATCTGTTCGGCAGCAAGAATTCCATTACTTGTGCTGGTGTTGGGCTTGGTGGGCGGGCAGTAGAACAAAACATTAAAAAGGTCGTTGGTAATAAATTAATTCAGGCGTTCACTAAAGTGGCTCAAATTTCCAAATATGTAAGGTGCAGATTCATTCCAGAGAGCTAGGAGTGCATGTACATGTCCTGTGCTATATGTTTAATAGGAAATTTGCTCAAATTTTCACAATTCTAATATTAAAAAGGAGGAATGATATATTTATTTAGTGTAATATTTTAAGTTTAATATATTATATTAAATTTTAATATTTTTATATTTAATACAATTATATTTAAATTTCAATATTTTTAATTTAATATAATATGTATAAAATTTATCTTATTTAATTTAATATAATATATAAATCCTAAGTTTAATTCTTGCTTTTAGGTTGAAAATATGTATATATTTATGATTTTTATATGTTTTTGTACCGACAAACCCCAAAATGAACCCAACCCCCAAATATATGTTTTTTTGGACCCAACCTGTAAACCCAAACCCAAATTCGTGTTGAGTTTTTTTAGCTTGGATAGGAACTTCCGCACAGGTTTAGTGTGAACGTGCTGGAAGTGGTTCGAGTTATTCAATTTTGCATTTCATTTTTAGTAAAAAAATGAAAGTCTTTTATTTAGCTAATTAAGTCTAACAAAGTGTAGATATACATTAATTATTTAGATACATCTTCCAACTCATCTCTTGCAAGAGATAAGGAGCTTTTTGAAGACTAGATTTTCAGCTAAATAGTATAAAGATAGGTGCAAGATAGAAGGAAAAAAATAACATAGTAATAAAATACCGTGTAGGTGTTTTTGAAGCAGTTTGTAGAGGTTTCCTTGTAAGTTTTTCAAAGGAATGAAAATGATTTGAATGTGTAATTATCTGTGTATTTGCTTTTTATGTTTTCGCTGTTTGAAGTTTCAACTGCTGTATGATTGATGCAATGTTAAAGAATTAATTCTTTTTTGAAGACATTAGTACAGAAATCGCCTTGGTTGAATTTTTTCATGGTATCAGAGCTAAAGGTGGTCATGGTAAAAGGAGCCGTACGGAATTGTGTCTCTCTTTATGCAGAAATTTTGCAAGGGTTTTGAAGGCAAAATCGTAGGATTTCTATTGCTGATTGTGGCATAGAAAAGAGGTGAGAATAGCGACTGGTTTATGCATAGAATCACACAATCTTTTTAAGGAAAAATCACGGATCAGTTTGTATGAAAATCACAGAGTTTTTTTTTTTTTTCACTAAAATCATGCTAGAAAAGAGAAAAAAATTGTGGGATTTTTTCTGTTATAAAATCACGTTGTAAATCTTCTGCAAATTGTGTCCATTAGTTTTGTTGAATCACACCTTGAAAAGAAAAAGAAATCATGGGATTTTGTTGTAAAATTGTGCCGGAATTTTCTTCTTTAAAAATATAGGTTTTCTAGCCCTTTTTTCTGCAGCCCCCGATTAGGGTCTTTAGAAATCTGTGGCCAGGACAAATTACTGCAGGTATTTACAAAATCTTTTTAGCAATTTTCTTACGTATTAGCTTTGGGAGTTTTGTGCAAAAAAAAAAAATAAATTTTTGTTTTAAAAAATGGCATCAGCTAGCCTCAAGTTTGAGGACAAATTGGAAAGTGCCTTAAATTTCTTGCCTTGGAAAGTCAAGGTAACATTGTTATTCGAAGAAAATGATCTCTGGGATATCGTCAAGTATTAGGTGTCTCCACCTACAGATCCGCAATAGTTGGCAACTCATAATAAGAAAGAGGTAAAGGCCAAGCGGATGATCATGGATGCAATAAAAAATCATTTAATTCCTCATTTATCTGAGAAGAAAACAACCAAGGAGATGTTTGATGCTTTGGTTAGTCTTTACCAGAGTGTGAACATAAATAGGAAGATGATATTGCGTAACAAACTCAGATTCATAGAGATGATTAAATTAGATTCACTTATTAGTTACTTGATGAAGGTCACCCAACTTCATGACCAACTTGCAGCGGTTGGGGAGAAGGTTGAAGACGTAGAGCTAGTGAGCATGGCATTGAATGGTTTCTCATCTTCATGGGAAACATTTGTTTAGGGTTTTTGTGCCCGTGAAAATCTTTCTTCTTTTGAAAGATTTGAAGAACACACAATTATACTGAGAGGGGGGGGGTGAATTAGTATAATACAAACTTTTACTTTTCACAACTTAACAATCACAACAATATCAATCACACAAGATCTATCAATGATGCACCACAAGAAGAACACTAGATTTACGTGGAAACCCTTACAGGAGAAAACCATGGCAAAATATTGCTTATATATAATTTGTGAGCACCAATCCCCTTTTATACAATTTGTGAACACCAACCCATTGGAGACACCAATCCCCACTTGTAGATTTTGTGAGCACCAATCCGCAACTGAGCACCAGCCCAGTAAGAGACACCACCAATCTCTCGTTAAGGCACCAACCTTCTACGGATTTGGATCACTATCTTCTACAAATCTGATCGCAACTCACTTAATGTTCTTCCTTTCAAATCTGATCCAAAAGATACACAATCTCTTCTCACAAAACTGATCCAAAATATGATTGCTCTCTTCCTTCAAATCTGATCCACAATATGACTACTCTCTTCCTTCAAATCTGATCCAAACTTGTCCTCTATCTCTGCATAAACTTCTTCTCTTGTTTTTCTCCAAACTCTTTTTATCTTTGCATAGACTCCTCTTGTTTCTGCTCAAACTCTTCCTTTATCTCTGCTAGACCTTCTTCTTTTGTTTCAATAAATTCTTCTCACAAACCTGCCATAAATTCTTTCTTAAATCTGCATGTATATCTTTCAGATATTACTTTTATTCTTCACACTTCATCACACATATATCTTCTTAATATAAATCAGACTTGCACTTCATAGTGCTGCTCCTTCTCTTCCTTATTACTTAGAAATATATCTCTTATTTCCACTCACTCACTTCACTCTACTCACACAAAGCTTATTCCTTTTATATTCTTATAATCCTCTTGAAAGGATGCGTCATCTCTTAATAGAGACACCTCTTCTTAATAGACATCTCTTTACATAATGAATCATTGCTCCTTTAACTATGTTCGCTGCTTCTTTAATTATATTTGCTGCTCTTTTTAATTCTATTTTCAACTCCTTTAATTCTATTTGCTGCCCCTTTAAATATGTGTGATTTCAGATTACTCAACATTATTCTTTGGCACCAAAAGGTGGTCAGCTTATATGCCAAAACAAGAAGGTCGGCCTCTTTTAGAACAAATATATATTTTATCTGTTTTAACATTATTTCTAAGTACAAAAGGGGCGCTTCATCTCTAAGTAGTCGGCCCATAGTTTAAATCTTTAATTTAAACTATATATATTATCGCTGCATCTTTTTATCTTCAATTTCTGCCTTGTAAACTCTAATCGTTGTTCTCCCTTTAAACATGATCGCGGCCTCTCAACACCCTGATCGCTGCCTTGTATATTAGATTAATATACACGTTTCATTGTCATACTCCAAAGGGAGTCGGTCCATAATAATTACTTTAGTTATATGCTAAAATGTGGTCGGCCATGCATTACTTTACTTTATTTTAGCTTCCTTATAAATGACGAATGTGTCAATGTAAGTCAGCTTTGATGTAGAGTCAGCTTGATGAAATCGACCATAATACTTGTAACAAACAAGGATTCAATTCAGCACTGTCATGATTAGGATGAAGTCGATTATCTTGTATAGGAATGATTTATGGGCTTTGGCCTTAACTATTTCCCATCACAATACTCGATGCTTTCTGACATCAATGACACTAAACTTACAATCTCATTTAACATCAATGACGATATGCTTCTGTCGCGAGTTTGACATCAATAACAACCATTTCTTATACTCTTGTTTGCTTGTTCATGACAACAATCATGACTACCTTCTAGACATTTATGACAATATGTCCAACAAGATTGTGGGATGATTCTATTCAAGAGGAAACTTGAATGGAGTCAAAATCTAGCAAGAAGGGTGGTGGCAATAATTTAGCCTTCTTTGGGCAGACCAAGAAAAGTAAAGGAAAAGGGCCCAACAAGGGTAAAGGAAAGCATGAGGATTCATCCTCACAGCTAGGGAAGGACTTGAGTAAAATCAAGTGCTTCATTTGTCATAAATTCGGTCATTATGCATCGCAGTGTCCAGACAAGAAGAAGGGCAAAGGGAAGCAGTAGCAGAATCAAGTGGTAGCCTTTGCAGAAACTCAGATGAACAAGTTTGCTGCCAAGTTTGAGAAGGAATTCTTAATGGTATTTTGTCTTTCTATCGGCATGATTTCGGGGGATGCTTGGTATGTGGACAGTGGGGCATCTAGACATATGACATCAACTCGATAGCATCTTACCAATTTAGAACATAACTCTAGATTCAGGTTGAGCTTGGTGATTGATCCCAAGTATCTAGTAGCAGGGGTTGGTACAACTCCCTTTCAACTATAGTCAGGTAATTTTTTAGATTTTAATGATGTTTTGTTTGTTCCTAGTCTCAAGAAGAATTTGCTTTCAGTTTTGGTAAGGGCCATGCAGTAGAATTCAAGAAGCAACAAATTCTTATTAGGCTGAAAGTATCTAGCCTAGATATAGCACAAGTAATAAGGGTTAGGGAAGGTAATCTTTACAGGTTACAGGGTGAACAAGTTTTAGCCTTAGTTCATAACAGTGACAATTTGTGAGATTTATGGCACAAGAGGATGGGGCATCTACATCACAAAGCATTGCCTATTTTGAGGGAGATAGTAATAGGTCTTCCAGATTTCAGCATTAAATAGCAGGGAGAATGTAGAGGATGCACACTTGGCAAGTATGCGAAGGCCGCTTTCCCAAGTAGTGTGTTAGAAATGAAGGCAAACCACTACAAAATACAAATATGAAATTATGTTGCAAGTCTGAATTTTAATAGTAGAATGCCAAAATGGAGATTTAAACTAATGTAAATCAGCAACAAGGAAATCAACAAATTGAAGAGAATAACACAACATAGAGATTTAAGTGGAGAAATCCTTTTGGAAAAAAACTCCATCAGAAAAGAGGACAAGTCTGTATTATCTTCAAATGAGATTACAATACAATCACTTCCTTCAATCTTACATCCAATTTGACTGCACCTATGTACCTTTAAAATATGATTCAACTCATATTTTACACTCTTTGGCTTTTGTTAAATAGAAATGCAAGCTTACAAAAGAAGTTATTCAAACACGACATAGAGATTTATGTGGAGAAACCCTTTTGGAAAAAAACTCCATCAGAAAAGAGGACAAGTCTGTATTATCTTCAAATGAGATTACAATAAAATCACTTCCTTCAATCCTACATCCAATTTGACTGCACCTTTAAAATATTCAACTCATATTTTACACTCTTTTGGCTTTTGTTAAATAGAAATGCAAGCGTACAAAAGAAGTTATTCAAACATCGCACCCAAACTTGGGAATATCCAACGCCCTATATTGGGAATCTAACAATCAGACTATTATTAGCTCATAAAACCACCATTACGCCCAAGAATAGACAAAATCCTACACCCACCTCTGGGAAAGTCAACAATAGGCTAAAAATAACCGCTTACACCTTACAAGTTGTTAGAAGATGCTCTGTGATAATGGTCCAATTATAGTTGATTCCTTACAACATGTAAGGCACTAATAATAGTAGTTGCTCTTACACTTTTCATAAACCATTAATAAACTTGGACGCCTCACATTTACTGTCATGTCCCCAATTCCGGAGTAAGCCATTATGAGTTCTTGGTTAGCCTATCATCCATTCCCGTAGGCTAATAAGATGGTAAGGGAATAATCATGTGGTCTTGGCTTGGTATTGATGCGACATTTCCATCATTTAGCCTTTCAAGCTTTGCTTTGTGCCTTTGTCATTGATATGCTTTCGAGGAGACTTATCTTGGAGCTTCACCAAGTCACAATCTTCACAAGGAGGCCGACTTGGTTTGGGAAGGTCAACGAATGCATTGGTACCAATTGGAAGAAAGAACAAACTTTCATGGCCAACTTGTTTCAAGGAAGAGTATTGAATGCATGAGAAGGAATCTTGGCATCTTGAGGGCCGTCTTGCCTTGACAAAACAAATGCATATCTTACTTCTTGGCCGACTTCCTAAGATGAGCATTGGTGCTAAGTTTAATAAAGATATTATATCTGGCTGACTTGCTTTGAGTAGTATATTGATGAGTTCAAGAAGTATGTTGGGCGCTAAGTTTAAAGGCAAAACACAATTGTATGAAGGCCTCAAGCTGGCCGACCAGCATAATGACTCCTAGGCGCCACCCTAGGACAATTCTAGAAGCAAGAAAGACCTAGAATGTTTGCAAGTATAAATACAAGTTTGGAGGCTTCATTTGGGTATGGACGATTGATCTTGGTAAGTCCTTATAACCCAATTATGACTGGAAATTCCGATTTTCAGATCATCTTGTCAAGGTGATGGCCCTTTGACCTTTGGATGGGGGTATTCAAGTAAAGAGTTAAGGCAGATATTCGGATTAGACTTTACTGGAGCAGATTTCAGATCGTTGTTGGAGCAGAAACATTATATCAAATTCAGAGCAGCATTAATCACATCTTTTGGAGCAGCAGACCTGAATCAACTTTTGGAGCAGAATTCACATTGCAGTTAGGGCAGATGATAATCATCATTGAAGCATAAATCTAAATCAACTTTGGAGCAGCCCTGTTAGGGTTTAATCCCTAAATCTTGCAGCAGATTTGGAGCACCTCTTTGTGAAGGCGATTTCCTTTATGGAGCAGAAGTGGAGCAGCAAACCCTAGGCGCCATTTCCTGGAGCAGTCGCCCATCTAGGGTTATCAATCACCTTCCATTCTGTATGCAATTGATATGTGTGAACAAGTGTTTGAAGCTGATTTGTAGTGCAGATAATTCTGGGCATTGTTTGTGCCCTAGAATCTTTGTAAATCAGATCAGAACTTCCATTTTTGTAGCAGCAGTGTTTACTCAGAAAATCAGATTTGGTTGATTAATATTTGATGCCCTAGAATGTGTATTTCCTGGTGTAATTCATGGGAGATGAGAATTGTAATGTTTAGCATCATTTGCTATCATTATGTACTGTGTTTGGATGTATATTTGTGCGTTATGGTTGCATGTTTATGAGCAGAAAGCTAAATCAGATTCTAGGGTTTTGAGCAGAAAATTAAGGTGCAGAAATTTAGGGCAGAATTTGAAAATTTGAATTGCAGAATTTTAGGGCAGATCCCATTGGGGATATTACATTTACCTATTTACTATCTTGAGGTAAAATAACATAAATTACTGTCACCGTAATTAAATAATTATTGCAGTCATTGGAACCTTCATTTCTTATGGAATGCATTTACAAAGTAATGTTAGGAGTAATTATATATATATTGGATTTACAAGGTTGATGGCATATAGATCTAAGGAAATTCAAAACTTAGTGCATTCAAATGTTTGTGGACCGATGTTAGTAGTTTCAATTTTAGGAAGCATGTATTATGTTTCCTTTATTGATGATTTCTCTTACAAGACTTGGATTTATTTCTTGAAGACCAAGGATGAGGTCTTTAGCAGGTTCAAGGAGTTCAAAGCTCTAATTGAAAATTAGATAGGGAAGAAGATCAAGGTCTTGAGATGTAATGTCCCCTTTTTCGGAGTGATCACCTTATGATGGACCTAATGAGCCAATTGTCACACTTGGCTAATTTTGAAAGACTATTTGAGTGTGGGAGTTGGTTTGACATATTTTTATAGCATTTTTGGTGTAATCAATGTTAATAAAATAAATTGCTTTGAGGAGAAGCGACCCATTGCAAGATGTGAAGGAAAAGACAACTTAAGTGGTCAGCCTAGGAGGGAGAGGAGTTAGATTAAAACAAATCTTTAATTTGTTTTTGTGAGCGCCAACCTAGCATATTCTTTATGGGTCGACCAAGGTATGGGAAAAAGACAAACCTTTAATTTATGATTTGGACGCCAATCTTTGCCTTGAAAAGAGTCGGCCTAGTTTGAGAAGAAAAAGTGACATAAAAATGATTTTTAGGAGGAGGTCGGAGAGGAAAATAAAGTGAATCATGTATAAAAGCAAGTTGTTTGAAGGCATTTCAATCATATCAATCATACATCTTTTTACTTGAGTTTTTACTCTCTTGGCTGCAACAAAACTTGGGCTTTGGAACCAAGGACGAAAACCCTTGTGTTTCACGGTGAGTTGGATGAAAACCTAGCTCATCAAGTGGAGATTCCATGACGGGGATCTAATTGCACTTCATTGTTGATCGTTGGTGAAGAAGAGCAGAATTGTAGAATCAGATTTGAGGGCATCATCATTTGGCGAGTTTTGTTGCATTTTGGCTAGGGTTTCACCCTAGATCTTGAGCACCACATCCTAGAGGAGGAGCGACTTGCATTTGGAGGGCGAATTTGGTGTTTTGTGGAGTTAGGGTTTGATATCATTCTCAGTTTTGGAGCAGCAGTAGATCAGACCTGATTTGCCATTGTTTGAGCAGCGATTTTGGTGCTTGGAGTCATATTTGAATTAGGGTTTTGCCCTACAATTGGAGCACCATCTTTTGGAGGAGTTTGTGGGTTGTTGTGGTGTCATTTCCCATCATTCGGAGCAGCAAACCCTAGTAGAATTATTGCAGACCTGAGCGCATCATTTGGAGCAACCACTTGGTGTGATTGAAGATCATTTGCATTAGGGTTTCATACCCTAACCTAGGTGCCATACCTTGGAGGGCAATTCCACCATTTGGAGGTCAATTTGGCATTGTTTGGTATGTATAAACCCTAGGGTTTATCTCTGTTTTGTATACAGCAGATATCTGGGCATGTTTGGCTTGTTTGCCCATGATTGTTGATGTAATTTCAGACTTCATCATTCTGATTTATAACAGCAGACATCTGATCTAGAATTTCAGTCATTGTGGTTGCAATTTGGTGTTGATTCATTGTGTAATTCAACTATGATGTTAGCAAACCTATTGGCATGATTTTTATGATGTTTTGGCATGATTAATTGGCTGTTATAAGTGTTTGTATAAGTCTGATATAAAAATCAGAAGTTCAGAAATTAGGGTTTTTGGAGCAGATTCAGAAAATCAGAAATTAGGGTAAAAATCAGAACCCTAGAATCAGAAAATTTAGTTAATATCCTATTTGGGATATTATATGAGATTGGAAAATGGGGGTGAGTATACCTCCAAGGAATTTGAGGGTTTTTGCAAGGAGGTAGGGATCAAGTGGAGTTAACTATTTCATACAACCCATAGTAGAATGGGGTTACAAACGGAAAAATCAATCCATCATAGGGATTGCTAAGGCCATGATTCATGACTAGGACTCACCAATGTTTCTTTGGGTAGAAGCATGTAACACAACAGTCTACATCCAAAACAAGAGTCCTCACAAGATTTTGGAGGACAAGGCACTAGAGGAGACATTCATTGGTGTAAAGCTAGAAGTGAATAACTTCTGCATCTTTGATTGTCCAGTTTATATTCATATACCTATAGAGAAGGGGACCGAGTTGTAACCGTTGAGCAGGAAGGGCTTATTTGTAGGTTACAATGAGACTTTGAAGGTCTACAAGGTCTATATTCCATAGTTGAGGAATGTAGTAATCATCAGGGATGTAAGGTTTGAGGACTTTGCATCCAAAAAGTCCCATAAGCTCATTCCAGTAACAAAGGATGAGGAACAAGAAGCTCCGAAGGTTGAGTCTTTGTCTTCAAAGATACCAGTTGTTTCCAGTACAAAGCAACAATCTTCAAGAGAAAAGGAAGAGACATCATCTCCATTGACTTCTATTAGGAGACCTCGATGGCTCACATAGACATTGAGAGATGCTTAGGAGCATGTTGAGGTTTTTTAGGAGCACATTTAGGAAGAGTAGGCCTCCAAAGAAGTTTCCAAACTACATGGCATTGATGAGTAGCGTCATAGATTTAGAGTCTTCCAGCTTCTAAGAGGCAGTAGACTAGTAGGTTTGGCGGGATGCTATAGTGGAGGAATACACATTCATCATAAAAAATGATGTATGGGATATAGTGCCAAGATCGAAGGGGAAACTAGTTGTGAGTTCCAAGTGGCTCTACAAAATCAAGCATGTAGTAGATGGCAGCATTGAGAAGTTTAAGGCAAGGTTTGTGGCGTATAATAACCACCCTCGAATTTTTTTTCTTCCAAAACCCACAATTTTTTTTGACTTCTCAAATGCAGTTGGGAAGCTTGTAGAAATAATTTTGCTAGGTAAGATGACTTCGGTAAATTCTAAAACAGATGTAATAAATCTTTTAGCCCTTGATATTGCTGGACAAAAGTGATGGACGATTTATAAACTATACAACAACATCCACCTAAGAATAACTCCAATCATTCCTAGAAGGGGCGGCTAGCATCAAAATGCCCAAGTATACTTATTTGAGGTAGCGCCTCATTTCCCTTAACCCACATATTGCCTCAAGAAGCTCACGCAAGTATTTTGAGTGTTCAAAAATGAGACAAACTTTCCATATAGGCTGCGTCAGCTTTTGTGGGGCCCTTCCAACCCTCAAATATAGCTAAAAACTTCCCTTAGTGAATCACTTTCCTCCTTGAAGCTTGTACGACCTGTTATAAGAAATTCCTATGGTACGACTAGAAAATATAGGGTTTAAAGCCCTCACACAATCAATTAAATTTTTTGATTTATTTGCAAATATTCACCTCACACACAAGCACTAAAAAAACCTCCAAATTTATTAGTTGCAAAATCTTCAATAAATTTGATATAAATAAACCCTTCTGAATGCAAACTCCCCAAATTGGAAAAACTGTGAAATGCAATGGTGATTCCTGAGTAGAACCACACCGAGCTAGTTAGGAATTATTTTTCAAATCCAAAGCTAGGAATCAAATGAGGGTTTCTGTCCTCAAACGATTGTTGAACACGCAGGTTCAATTTGACAGCATAACCTTGCAAAATAAATTCCTCCGTATATGCAAATGAAAGCTCAAACCTCCTTTTATATTTTTCTCTTGGAGGTGTTGGGTTCTTTCCCAAACTGGATGCTTCCCAGTTATCCCTACAAGGTAGCCATCATTGATCAACAGGATTTCTGGGCCAGGGGCGAACAGTACAGGAGATAGACCTTATAAATATCTCCTCTCCTTCTTTAGGCTCTGCAGAACCAAAGGGGGTATTCTCTATTCAACATCCGGTAAATATGCATGTGAACTTAATCTTCAAGAGAAAAGGAAGAGACATCATCTCCATTGACTTCTATTAGGAGACCTCGATGGCTCACATAGACATTGAGAGATGCTTAGGAGCATGTTGAGGTTTTTTAGGAGCACATTTAGGAAGAGTAGGCCTCCAAAGAAGTTTCCAAACTACATGGCATTGATGAGTAGCGTCATAGATTTAGAGTCTTCCAGCTTCTAAGAGGCAGTAGACTAGTAGGTTTGGCGGGATGCTATAGTGGAGGAATACACATTCATCATAAAAAATGATGTATGGGATATAGTGCCAAGATCGAAGGGGAAACTAGTTGTGAGTTCCAAGTGGCTCTACAAAATCAAGCATGTAGTAGATGGCAGCATTGAGAAGTTTAAGGCAAGGTTTGTGGCGTATAATAACCACCCTCGAATTTTTTTTCTTCCAAAACCCACAATTTTTTTTGACTTCTCAAATGCAGTTGGGAAGCTTGTAGAAATAATTTTGCTAGGTAAGATGACTTCGGTAAATTCTAAAACAGATGTAATAAATCTTTTAGCCCTTGATATTGCTGGACAAAAGTGATGGACGATTTATAAACTATACAACAACATCCACCTAAGAATAACTCCAATCATTCCTAGAAGGGGCGGCTAGCATCAAAATGCCCAAGTATACTTATTTGAGGTAGCGCCTCATTTCCCTTAACCCACATATTGCCTCAAGAAGCTCACGCAAGTATTTTGAGTGTTCAAAAATGAGACAAACTTTCCATATAGGCTGCGTCAGCTTTTGTGGGGCCCTTCCAACCCTCAAATATAGCTAAAAACTTCCCTTAGTGAATCACTTTCCTCCTTGAAGCTTGTACGACCTGTTATAAGAAATTCCTATGGTACGACTAGAAAATATAGGGTTTAAAGCCCTCACACAATCAATTAAATTTTTTGATTTATTTGCAAATATTCACCTCACACACAAGCACTAAAAAAACCTCCAAATTTATTAGTTGCAAAATCTTCAATAAATTTGATATAAATAAACCCTTCTGAATGCAAACTCCCCAAATTGGAAAAACTGTGAAATGCAATGGTGATTCCTGAGTAGAACCACACCGAGCTAGTTAGGAATTATTTTTCAAATCCAAAGCTAGGAATCAAATGAGGGTTTCTGTCCTCAAACGATTGTTGAACACGCAGGTTCAATTTGACAGCATAACCTTGCAAAATAAATTCCTCCGTATATGCAAATGAAAGCTCAAACCTCCTTTTATATTTTTCTCTTGGAGGTGTTGGGTTCTTTCCCAAACTGGATGCTTCCCAGTTATCCCTACAAGGTAGCCATCATTGATCAACAGGATTTCTGGGCCAGGGGCGAACAGTACAGGAGATAGACCTTATAAATATCTCCTCTCCTTCTTTAGGCTCTGCAGAACCAAAGGGGGTATTCTCTATTCAACATCCGGTAAATATGCATGTGAACTTAATCTTCAAGAGAAAAGGAAGAGACATCATCTCCATTGACTTCTATTAGGAGACCTCGATGGCTCACATAGACATTGAGAGATGCTTAGGAGCATGTTGAGGTTTTTTAGGAGCACATTTAGGAAGAGTAGGCCTCCAAAGAAGTTTCCAAACTACATGGCATTGATGAGTAGCGTCATAGATTTAGAGTCTTCCAGCTTCTAAGAGGCAGTAGACTAGTAGGTTTGGCGGGATGCTATAGTGGAGGAATACACATTCATCATAAAAAATGATGTATGGGATATAGTGCCAAGATCGAAGGGGAAACTAGTTGTGAGTTCCAAGTGGCTCTACAAAATCAAGCATGTAGTAGATGGCAGCATTGAGAAGTTTAAGGCAAGGTTTGTGGCGTATAATAACCACCCTCGAATTTTTTTTCTTCCAAAACCCACAATTTTTTTTGACTTCTCAAATGCAGTTGGGAAGCTTGTAGAAATAATTTTGCTAGGTAAGATGACTTCGGTAAATTCTAAAACAGATGTAATAAATCTTTTAGCCCTTGATATTGCTGGACAAAAGTGATGGACGATTTATAAACTATACAACAACATCCACCTAAGAATAACTCCAATCATTCCTAGAAGGGGCGGCTAGCATCAAAATGCCCAAGTATACTTATTTGAGGTAGCGCCTCATTTCCCTTAACCCACATATTGCCTCAAGAAGCTCACGCAAGTATTTTGAGTGTTCAAAAATGAGACAAACTTTCCATATAGGCTGCGTCAGCTTTTGTGGGGCCCTTCCAACCCTCAAATATAGCTAAAAACTTCCCTTAGTGAATCACTTTCCTCCTTGAAGCTTGTACGACCTGTTATAAGAAATTCCTATGGTACGACTAGAAAATATAGGGTTTAAAGCCCTCACACAATCAATTAAATTTTTTGATTTATTTGCAAATATTCACCTCACACACAAGCACTAAAAAAACCTCCAAATTTATTAGTTGCAAAATCTTCAATAAATTTGATATAAATAAACCCTTCTGAATGCAAACTCCCCAAATTGGAAAAACTGTGAAATGCAATGGTGATTCCTGAGTAGAACCACACCGAGCTAGTTAGGAATTATTTTTCAAATCCAAAGCTAGGAATCAAATGAGGGTTTCTGTCCTCAAACGATTGTTGAACACGCAGGTTCAATTTGACAGCATAACCTTGCAAAATAAATTCCTCCGTATATGCAAATGAAAGCTCAAACCTCCTTTTATATTTTTCTCTTGGAGGTGTTGGGTTCTTTCCCAAACTGGATGCTTCCCAGTTATCCCTACAAGGTAGCCATCATTGATCAACAGGATTTCTGGGCCAGGGGCGAACAGTACAGGAGATAGACCTTATAAATATCTCCTCTCCTTCTTTAGGCTCTGCAGAACCAAAGGGGGTATTCTCTATTCAACATCCGGTAAATATGCATGTGAACTTAATCTTCAAGAGAAAAGGAAGAGACATCATCTCCATTGACTTCTATTAGGAGACCTCGATGGCTCACATAGACATTGAGAGATGCTTAGGAGCATGTTGAGGTTTTTTAGGAGCACATTTAGGAAGAGTAGGCCTCCAAAGAAGTTTCCAAACTACATGGCATTGATGAGTAGCGTCATAGATTTAGAGTCTTCCAGCTTCTAAGAGGCAGTAGACTAGTAGGTTTGGCGGGATGCTATAGTGGAGGAATACACATTCATCATAAAAAATGATGTATGGGATATAGTGCCAAGATCGAAGGGGAAACTAGTTGTGAGTTCCAAGTGGCTCTACAAAATCAAGCATGTAGTAGATGGCAGCATTGAGAAGTTTAAGGCAAGGTTTGTGGCGTATAATAACCACCCTCGAATTTTTTTTCTTCCAAAACCCACAATTTTTTTTGACTTCTCAAATGCAGTTGGGAAGCTTGTAGAAATAATTTTGCTAGGTAAGATGACTTCGGTAAATTCTAAAACAGATGTAATAAATCTTTTAGCCCTTGATATTGCTGGACAAAAGTGATGGACGATTTATAAACTATACAACAACATCCACCTAAGAATAACTCCAATCATTCCTAGAAGGGGCGGCTAGCATCAAAATGCCCAAGTATACTTATTTGAGGTAGCGCCTCATTTCCCTTAACCCACATATTGCCTCAAGAAGCTCACGCAAGTATTTTGAGTGTTCAAAAATGAGACAAACTTTCCATATAGGCTGCGTCAGCTTTTGTGGGGCCCTTCCAACCCTCAAATATAGCTAAAAACTTCCCTTAGTGAATCACTTTCCTCCTTGAAGCTTGTACGACCTGTTATAAGAAATTCCTATGGTACGACTAGAAAATATAGGGTTTAAAGCCCTCACACAATCAATTAAATTTTTTGATTTATTTGCAAATATTCACCTCACACACAAGCACTAAAAAAACCTCCAAATTTATTAGTTGCAAAATCTTCAATAAATTTGATATAAATAAACCCTTCTGAATGCAAACTCCCCAAATTGGAAAAACTGTGAAATGCAATGGTGATTCCTGAGTAGAACCACACCGAGCTAGTTAGGAATTATTTTTCAAATCCAAAGCTAGGAATCAAATGAGGGTTTCTGTCCTCAAACGATTGTTGAACACGCAGGTTCAATTTGACAGCATAACCTTGCAAAATAAATTCCTCCGTATATGCAAATGAAAGCTCAAACCTCCTTTTATATTTTTCTCTTGGAGGTGTTGGGTTCTTTCCCAAACTGGATGCTTCCCAGTTATCCCTACAAGGTAGCCATCATTGATCAACAGGATTTCTGGGCCAGGGGCGAACAGTACAGGAGATAGACCTTATAAATATCTCCTCTCCTTCTTTAGGCTCTGCAGAACCAAAGGGGGTATTCTCTATTCAACATCCGGTAAATATGCATGTGAACTTAATCTTCAAGAGAAAAGGAAGAGACATCATCTCCATTGACTTCTATTAGGAGACCTCGATGGCTCACATAGACATTGAGAGATGCTTAGGAGCATGTTGAGGTTTTTTAGGAGCACATTTAGGAAGAGTAGGCCTCCAAAGAAGTTTCCAAACTACATGGCATTGATGAGTAGCGTCATAGATTTAGAGTCTTCCAGCTTCTAAGAGGCAGTAGACTAGTAGGTTTGGCGGGATGCTATAGTGGAGGAATACACATTCATCATAAAAAATGATGTATGGGATATAGTGCCAAGATCGAAGGGGAAACTAGTTGTGAGTTCCAAGTGGCTCTACAAAATCAAGCATGTAGTAGATGGCAGCATTGAGAAGTTTAAGGCAAGGTTTGTGGCGTATAATAACCACCCTCGAATTTTTTTTCTTCCAAAACCCACAATTTTTTTTGACTTCTCAAATGCAGTTGGGAAGCTTGTAGAAATAATTTTGCTAGGTAAGATGACTTCGGTAAATTCTAAAACAGATGTAATAAATCTTTTAGCCCTTGATATTGCTGGACAAAAGTGATGGACGATTTATAAACTATACAACAACATCCACCTAAGAATAACTCCAATCATTCCTAGAAGGGGCGGCTAGCATCAAAATGCCCAAGTATACTTATTTGAGGTAGCGCCTCATTTCCCTTAACCCACATATTGCCTCAAGAAGCTCACGCAAGTATTTTGAGTGTTCAAAAATGAGACAAACTTTCCATATAGGCTGCGTCAGCTTTTGTGGGGCCCTTCCAACCCTCAAATATAGCTAAAAACTTCCCTTAGTGAATCACTTTCCTCCTTGAAGCTTGTACGACCTGTTATAAGAAATTCCTATGGTACGACTAGAAAATATAGGGTTTAAAGCCCTCACACAATCAATTAAATTTTTTGATTTATTTGCAAATATTCACCTCACACACAAGCACTAAAAAAACCTCCAAATTTATTAGTTGCAAAATCTTCAATAAATTTGATATAAATAAACCCTTCTGAATGCAAACTCCCCAAATTGGAAAAACTGTGAAATGCAATGGTGATTCCTGAGTAGAACCACACCGAGCTAGTTAGGAATTATTTTTCAAATCCAAAGCTAGGAATCAAATGAGGGTTTCTGTCCTCAAACGATTGTTGAACACGCAGGTTCAATTTGACAGCATAACCTTGCAAAATAAATTCCTCCGTATATGCAAATGAAAGCTCAAACCTCCTTTTATATTTTTCTCTTGGAGGTGTTGGGTTCTTTCCCAAACTGGATGCTTCCCAGTTATCCCTACAAGGTAGCCATCATTGATCAACAGGATTTCTGGGCCAGGGGCGAACAGTACAGGAGATAGACCTTATAAATATCTCCTCTCCTTCTTTAGGCTCTGCAGAACCAAAGGGGGTATTCTCTATTCAACATCCGGTAAATATGCATGTGAACTTACTGGGATGTTGACACAAAGCAGATAAATCCTTCCATATGCAGACCAAAACTGTAAAATAAGTGCAAAGGGGCTAGCTTTGGGCCTATGTTTAGTTGTGAAACGAAGGATTTTGGTCCTAAAACTACTTCTAATGTCCTAAAGGATTATATTTGAAGTTTGAATTTGTATTTTATGTTTGGATGCAAGACTGGGACCTTGGGTTGTAACCTTAATACAAGACCAGATAGGTACCTATCTTGGGGCTCGGAGTCAATAGACATACACATGTGAATGATTACCATAAACTTGAATCAATAACTAAGTTTCAAGAGAAAATTTTTTTAGTGTCTGCCTTATAGATACTTCCCAAGACTGAGTATTTAGTCATTCATACTTGATGATATCCCTGCTGCCATACATTCTTCCTCATACTTAACCTAAAACAGTTTAATCCACTTCTTGAATGGAAGTTAGAGATCAAGCATGCAATACATAAATTTATATCCTAGAATCTTAGTAACCCTTAGCAACCAGATTCAAAAGAAGGGACGCATACAGCCATGGAGACAAATAGCTAAACACATGCCATGAAGCACTTTTCATATAAAAACGACATTAAACCAGCAAAACTATGCATAAAACATTCAACATATTATTCATAAACTCACAAGATATCCAACAGAGCCACCAGCCAAACTATATCTTGTTACTCCACCAAAAATTTGGCCAGGTCTTCCACGCTAGAAAAAATGAGTAACACAGTTCTGATATACCCAGAACATGTACTCAGCAATCAAGTACAGGGTCATTTTCAAAATGCTGCTAAATACATTGCACCATCAGAATGGCGCCTAAAACATTCAATGCAGCAGAGAGACCAAGAGGAAAGGAGCCGGTGAGATTGGGAGATGTGCAGCTGCCTGGAGATTTTCCTCTTTTAAGAAGGTAGCTGGCCTGTCAATTCGACCCATACCTCTGTCAATTTGCCATTAATGGCCAACCTACTCGCGGCTTCTGGAAACGCAACAGTTTGCGTGTTTAGGAATTTTTTCCCGCCTGAAATACGGATGCAGATGCATAGGAAAACCTTCCTATGAAACTTTGAAACAGGGCTGTCGATTTCCTCCTCCTTGCCGAGATCAACGGCTTCAAACCACGCTGAAAAGTCGTTGGCCAATTAAAACGTGCCACGCAGGCAGCTTCTTCCCATCGCAAACTTTTCAGAGTGTGAGCATACATTTTATGTTTTCACCCATTTTTGCCTTCAAATCCTTGCATATGCAGTTGTATACACATACAACTGACTTGGACATGTGGCAGCCTGCCATTGGATCACCGTCGCTGAAAAATTGCATCTCTGAGTTATCGGGATCCACCACTGCATCCTATTCGCCATTGGACTATTGCATCAACTTTTGTATCTGTGGTTGTACATGTAATTGTATATACATACAATCACCCTTCATACAAGCGCGGACCCCAAATCTTCATAAAACAAATTGCAATCACTATCAGGTCCAAGCCTTGTATATTCCCTTTGTATATCTCCTTGTATATTGCATATACAAATGCAATATACAACCGCGGATTCCATCATACTTATGAGGCAGATTGGAATACATTTTGAATCCGGCGTTGTATTTGTGCCTCTTGTATCACCTTTTGTATATGCGCACATACATACAATCCAGGACATACAACTGCATGGGCCCCACCAGGTTCATGGAAATTGTTGACTTTGACCGCATCTGCTTTGCATATTTCTTCGTATCATCACTTGTATGTGCAATTGTATATCGGGAACATACAATTCCAATATACAATTGCGGATTTCACTCGGTTCATACCACAAATTTGAAACAATTTTGATTCCGGCCTTTGTATGCTCCATTGTATATGCCATTATACATCGGGAACATACAACCCATGATACAAAGGAATGCATTGACTTTTCAACCCTGCTTTTCTATCAATGCTCGCCAAGTACAATTTGATAACATTTGAAGTCCGGGATTGTATATTCTGCTTTGTATGTTTGATTGCATGTGCAAACATACAATTTTATATATATACAATTGGTAGACCCCACCCTTTGGTTCTTGCCTTGCATGTGTTTTTTGTATCTTCATCGGCCCGTCGGAGGAACCTTGGACTTGGCCACCGATAAGCGAAGTCTCGCTAATATGCATTTTGTATCTTTTGCCTGGTATATGCATCGGCCCATCGGAGAGAGCTTGGACAGAGCCGCCGACAGTCATTGTCACACTGATAAAACCTCTGTATGTCCGCCTTTGCATATTAAAAATACATACAACAATATATATAAAGGGCCAGATGTACATTTGCCTTTGTATATGGCCAAGATACAACATACAGTGCATATGCATACAACTGTGGACCCCACTATCGCTTAAGGATTTTTGAAATTAACATTTTTTCGTGACGGGAAAGGGAGGTAACACAAGGCAAAGGGGGCCGGTCATTCGACGAGCGCTATGACATGAAATGCATCTCAAGTGACAGATGACCTGCTGCAGATGGTCAACTCAGAAATAGAAGATTCAATGCAGGAGGCCGAGTGAAAATAATAATATCTAAGGCATTAAGAGTTTGAGGGAAGAAAAATACAGGCTTGCAGACTCGACTCAAAACCCTAACCCTAGGTGGGCACCACCAGGAGGGAAAAGACAATAGAAGTAATATTAAATAATCTCCATAGTAAGGACTTTTACAATAATATTAAATATTCTCCATTGTCCTTTTTTTGAGAAATTAAATAATATTATTTATTGTTTGCCGCTCACTTGCTAAGAGCCACTTAAGAGGTCATAACACCACTTTATAATTATAACACTTAAGTTAATAATAAAATATTAACTATTAGAGCTTAAGTGTATAATTACGATATTCCACTCCAGCTACAAAAAATCGCTAGCACGGCACCGAAAACTGCAATTGGACATGCCGCACCAAACGACAACCAGTACTCTCCAAAAACCCAAGAGTCCCCATACCACATCAATTAGCCTACGAGAACTCAGTGAATAGGCTAACTGTCGCCAAACTACCTAGGCCTCAGAAGGGGACATTATAGTCCTCCCTCCCCAGAATTGCTTGTCCCCAAGCAATTGCAAATTTGGATGCTATAATATCTGATCACTCTCCCAATTAGCATTCTCCATTGACAAATTCTTCCACTTCACTAAGTACTCCCTGATGGTCCTCCTCAAAGTACGCTCCTTGTAATCAATAACTGCCTCTGGAATTAACGCTAACTTCCTTTCCTCATCCAAAGGGGGTAACTTAGAAGAAGGAACAACATTATGCCCAAGCGCCTTCTTGAGGCAAGACACATGAAAGACATTATGCACCTTGCTACTCTCAGGTAGTTCCAACTCATATGCCACTTCTCCAATCCTTTTGGAGATCCTAAATGGGCCATAAAAACGTGGCTTAAGCTTCTTTGATCCACTGTTCTTGAGAGTGGATTGCTCGTAAGGCTGCAATCTCAAATAGACCATGTCACCCACCTCAAATGCATGCTCTATGCGATATTGATTTGCATACAATTTCTGCTAATTCTGAGCCTGTTGGAGGTTGTCTTTTAAGAATTTCATTATGTCTTGGCTCTGCTGCAATAAATCCTTAGCCTTGGGCACTCTACTATCATTAAACAATAGATCTATGAAGCTAGGAGCCTCATATCCATACAATGCCATGAACGGAGACATCTTAATCGACATGTGGTAGGTAGAATTATAACAATACTCACCCAAATGCAGCCATCTTACCCATGGCTTCTGCTGTCTTGAAACATAGTTCTTGAGGTACCCTTCCACCCACTTGTTGACAATTTCTCTTTGCCCATTAGTTTGTGGGTGATAACTAGTGCTAGGGGTGAGCTCGGTTCCATTCAATCTAAATAATTCCTGCCAAAACAAGCTCAAGAACTTGCTGTCCTTGTCATTGACAATGTTTTTAGGCATCCCATGCAACCTGAACACTTCTCTAAAAAACAAATCTGCCACCTGTACTGCTGTAAACACTGATGAAATAGCATAGAAGTGTGCAAATTTTGTCAATCTATCAACCAGCACACATATATCTATACACACACACACACACACAATCCATACCTTGCACTTTAGGAAGCCCTATAATGAAATCCATTGAGATACTTTCCCATTTTTGTTTGGGAATAGGCAGGGGCTGCAACAAACTAGTAGGATATGTATGTTCACTTTTATTTTGTTGGCATGTAGAACACTCTCTAACATACTCAAGGACTTCATTCTTGAGTCTTTTTCAAGAAAATATTTCTCAGATTTGCTTGCAAGTCTTAAAATAACCCGGGTGACCAGCCATAGGTGCATCATGAAATGTTCTCATAATCTTAATCTTAAGCCCCGATTTAGGTACCAAAAAAATTCTTTGTAAAGTATGAGTTCACTCACCACTTTGTACCTGTCATCTTGAAAAGTACCATCAATAACACTAGTGGCAAAGGGGTTCTTAGCATACTCTGCAAGTATTTGTTTTTTCCAATCAGCAGTGATTTCCATCATAGAGCATAAATGTGGCCTCCTTGACAATGCATCAACCATTATATTTCTTTTCCCTTTGACATATTCAATGTCAAAATCGTAAGCTTGTAGCTTACTAACCCACTTGCCTATCATTGAGGTCTTTCTAATTTAGGAAGTACTTAAGGCTATTGTGATCGCTTTTGACAATAAACTTACCACCAGCAAGATATTGCCTGAATTTTGCCAAAGCATGCATTATAGCAAGCATCTCCTTATCATAAATGGAATAGCCCTTTTCTGCACCTCTCAATTTCCTGCTTTCAAAGGCAATAGGATGCTTGTTTTGCATGAGGACAACACCTATCCTTTCATCGGATGCATCACATTCAAGCTCAAAAGGCTTAGAGAAATCGGGTATAGCTAAAACAAGACATGTGCTCATGATTTGCTTGAACTGATCAAAACATTTCTGTGCTGCATTAGACCATGCAAAGGCCTCCTTTTTGGTTAAATTAGTAAGTGGGGCAGGCACTTGTGAAAACCCTTTTACAAACCTCCTATAGAAATCACAAAGGCCAAAAAACCCTTCAGCTGTGAGAGATTAGTAGGTGGAGGCCAATCAATTATTGCCTTGATCTTATCCTGGTCAAACACTAACCCCCTTGGAGCTGATTATATGGCCAAGATATAGGAGTTATGTCATGCCAAATTCACATTTTGATTCCTTTGCATACAAAGACTCCCTTTCAAGAATGCTCAACACCTCATCAAGATGTCTCATGTGCTCTTCCCACGTCTTGCTAAAAATCAATATGTCATCAAAAAATATTAATACAAACTTACGAAGCTGCTTGTTAAACACCCGATTCATGCAAGACTGAAAAGTGGCGGGTGTGTTGGTGTTGTACCCAATCAAAATTTTTGCTTCATTAAGGCATTTTGAGAAAGTCTAGAAATTTTTTCGTCAAAAAAGTCAAAAAGTCAAAATTTCTAAAAATAGATGTCAAATCAGGTTTTCCGGGTTTCTTGAGATACGGATGCTGGCAAAATTTTCTAAAAATAGAAAGTTTCTAAAAATAGAATCTTTGATTCAGGGGTCGTGCCTGATTCTGATTGGCTGATTTTGCTTCATGATCAATGTGGTCCAGACGGAATTTGCAAAAGGTCAAGTTTTCTCTACTGGGTCAATTCTGCTTTTTCAGATGGCGAAGCATGAGCTCCGAAGTCATCAATGGAGAAAGTTCATCTGTCAGAGCTCATTTTCAAGTTTTTAACGCTGTTCCTTCAACGTAGAACTGACAAACAGTTGTCAATTTGACGAAGAACGCAAAACAGAGCAGGATGGATCTGGAGTGAGGAGGAAAAGTTGGAAATCTTCAAAATTTTCTAAGGCACTAAAATCCACTTTTTCATGCCTTAGAATTTTTTACGCGTTTTTTGAGAAACATCAAAAAGTCTCCGACAGCCCATTTCTGGGTGGTCAAACTTGGTCAAACTCAGTCGAATGCTGGCAAAAGTTGGGATTTCATCACAGGTGTGTTCAAGCTACTCAGATCACCTCTCGTCCTGCCTCAGCAGTCATTTGAACGTTCGAAAATGATGATTAAACATGACTTGTTGGCACGGAAATCGAGGAATGGAAAGAAAATTTGAAAATATCAAAAAATTTCTAAGGCACAAATTCCTAGGCGCCCCTGGAGGCCAGGAGCACCCACTTTTTCATGCCTTAGAATATTTTTCAGTTTTTTTTCCGAAAAACGACAAATCTTCCTCCGTCAGCCCGGTCAGATTCATTGCAGATCAGTTTGGTGCATTTTTTGAGGCAAACAGAAGGTACAATCAGCTCAGTTTTCATCAGGCTTGCCTGTTTGCTAGATCATCAAACTCAGTTTTACTCTGATAGACAGAAATCAACAGCCAAACAGGGACCCACAATCACCGAAACGCACGCAGAAGTCAAAAAGTTTGAAAAGCTGAAATTTTCTAAAAAATGGCTAAGGCACTAAAAACCATGCCTTAGCAAATTTTCATGTTCGACAGTGTTTTTCGACAACCGTTTCCAGGTCTTTGTCCGGCGACAGTTTTCAGAGGTCAAATTTGCGGTCAAACGTCATCAGATCATCAGTTTGAGGCTGGGGATGAAATCACGGTTGATAAGCCTTCAAGGTGCCATGATCAGTTTGCTTTTTCAGTCAACAGTGACAGTTTGCCATCTTGTTGAAGTCAGAGACAGGCCATACTGGAGTCAAAACGGGTGCAAAAGTGTCGAAATGAAGGAAAATTGGCTAACACTTTTGCAACCTCGCGTGTTTAATGACATCATCAAAAGAAGATATTTTTCGTCATCTCACACATGAAGCCATAGGCAGCTATAAAATAGGGATTTTTCCTATTCGAAGACATCTACTTTGATTTGTGCTTTAAAAGATGCTTTCTTCATGGATAAGATTGAAGCTTTATTCTTTCACAAAGAAAGTTGCTTTTTTGCCCTAAAGTTTTATAAAGACAAAGCTTTTGGCTTCTTTTATTTCATTATCTTTTGCAGGTTGCATTTAGAGGAAGGATTTTTATTTTCTTTCCACGAAGATTCGAAGGCTCAAACGAAGTGCTTTTTCAACGTTCTTCATAGTTTCAGGATGAAGAAGCAGGATGCCATGGTGGAAGAGTACAATTCCATCATCAAGAATGACATGTGGGAGATAGTGTCAAGACCAATGGGTAAATCAGCTGCCCATTCAAGGTGGCTGGACAAGGTGAAGCATGCAGCTAATAACGGATAGAGAAGCATAAGGCTTGGTCGTAGCTAAAGGATTCTCTTAGAGGGAGTTAGACTATGAGGAGACTGTTGCTCCAGTTACCAAGTATACTTCTATCAGGATCATTATGTCTTTAGCAGTTATTATTGGTTGGCAATTGCATCAGATGGACGTTAAGACATTTTTTTGGAATGGTCTGATTGAGGGAGAAGTGTACATTAATCAATTGAGAGGATTTGAAGTGCATGGGAAAGAAACCCATGTACGCAGATTGAAGATTTGGGCTTCACCAAAATAGCTGTAGATCCCAATCTGTATTATTTATTTGATGGACCTGAGTTGTTGATTTTAGTCCTGTATGTAGATGCTCTGATACTTACAGGGAGTTCAGAGAAGCTCATTGCAGGCTGCAAGGAAGATTTGGCCAGATAATTTGATATGGACATTGGATTGATGCACTATTTCTTGGTTCTAGAGATGTGGTAGAGGATAGATGAGGTTTTCCTCGGGTAGGGAAAATACACGGTTGATATTTTGAAAAGGTTCCAGATGATGGGTTTGCAACCTATCACCACTCCTATGATACTGAAACTGAAGTTGCATGCTGACTTGGATTTAATTTTGGTAGATCCTTTGGTGTACAAGCAATATTTGGGTCCTTATCTGGTTAATAACAGACTAGATATATGTTTTGTAGTGAACACTTTGAGCTAGTTCATGGTTGAGTGGAGGCAGATTTAGTGGGTTGTTGCAAAGCATGTACTTAGATACTTGAAGGGCACAATACATTTTGCTCTAAGATATGCAAGGGATGATGAGTTGATATTGCATGGATTTGTGGGTTTTGACTAAACAGGAGATGTAGGTGACAGGAAGAGTACTTCAGGATGTTGCTTTAGGTTGGATTTAGGAGTCGTATCTTGGTTCAATAGGAAGCAGACTTCAGTGGCATTGAGTTCACCAAAGGTAGAGTACATGGCACCCAGCACTGTTAGTTATGAAGTCGTTTGGCTTTGCAAGTTGATTGCAGAGCTGACAGGTGAGATAGTGGAGCCTACAGTCATTTAATGTAACAACTAGAGTTGTATCAAACTCTCTGAGAATCCAGTATTTCATGACTGCTCCAAGCACATTGACATCAAACATCACTTTCTTAGAGATAAGAGTTCAGAAGCAAGCAGTTGCTCTGCACTATGTTCAGACAAATTAGCAGTTGCAGACATTCTGATGAAGCCTCTAGGTAAGGAGAAGTTTGACATGTTCAGGGAGAGACAGGGATTGGGGGAGAACACATTCCTCAGTACGAGGGAGTGTTAGATTATGGTACATCAGAATGCATCTTCTAGGAGGGCACGTGTGTGGAACCTAGGTGCACTTGAATAGAGTGTACAGTCATAGAGAACAACTGTTCTGTTCTTGGCTGTCCTATTCTTGGTTCTTCTATTCATGACTGTCCAGATTTAGCAGTTGCTTTTTTGTAGTTTGTTTTTCAGTTTTAGAATAGCAGTTCTTTATTGAGCAGCTTGCTTTTGTCAAGTTTGACTTTGTCTATTTAACTTGGCAGAGATTCCTAGGATAAAATTAGATCAAGGGTTGATGGATCCAGTTTTAGGATGTAGACTATTTTTAGTGTCTCTCCTTTAGGGTAGGTGTTTTATTCATTCAGTTTTTAGAGTGTGTTCTAAAGCATTGTAACTTCTATTTTCTGATTAATAAAATAGTGATGTGATTTGGAGCAATCTGATAGTTAATGTTTCTCTATTGTATGTGTTTGTAGATTCCAGCATTTAAAGTTAAGCAATTTTGATTGGCTTTTAGTTTTAAGCTATCTAGTTTAGGGTTCTTTAAGATCAGAGTCTGCTTACCATGGTGTAGAGGAATTTTCAACATTCTTCTCATACATGCATCAACAAATGATGGGCCCTTTGCTCACTATGACTAAGATTTTTGTTGGCTTGCATACAAAATTCTCTATGTTCCCTTTCTCTCTTGCTCATGCTAGGTTCTTTTGTTGTCAGCTCAAATGTTGGCAGCTCTAGGATTGGAGCACCACTTTCTTAGGATAGTTACCTATGGCTGATTGTAATTTTCAAGTTTTTGACATAAGCTATGAGGAACCATTGCTAATTATTGATTAGTTATATTTGGGGTCAACTCCACTTTTTTTTTCACCTTGTGAAACCCTCCTCGGTTTAACACTTTTTTTTGCTACAATTTCTTCCTCCTTTGATACTTTGTGATTAACCTAGTTTAGGGGCACCTTGTTTGAGAAATTCAATGTTTTGGCATTTTGGATTCGTTTTAAACCCCCACCTTATACTCCAGATTAGATGGCCCAAATAATTATTTTGACATATTTAAATCCCCTCATCTAGAGCATTAAAAACAAGCCCCCAGAATTAGAGTTGTTGCTTCTTTTGTAAATCTCTTGATCCCTTAGTTGACCTTCCACTTTTTTCTGATGGCACGATAATTGAGCAGAGAGCCACTAGTATGAGTAGATGGAGAAAAGAGGTGATAGATGAAGACAAAACATTTGGGAACAAGCAATTGTCACCTTGAGTCCTTCTTGAGCCTTCGTTGTGTTTATGCTTTTGATCATTAAGGTGGATTAGCTACATTGTAGACACACATGTCGAGATATGAAGTTGAATTATAAACCTTAGTGTATCAAAAATGAAAAACTTAAGCTTACCCATAAATTCTTCAAACAATTAACATTTAGCTTTAGTTCATGGTCCTAAGCCTCTCCCAGTCTTACAACAATTAGCCATGGAGTAACCCCTTTTCAATTTTAACATTCCAGTGTTGGCTAGAAGGTGTGCAAATTTTTTTGCCAATTAGTAACAATGGTTAAAGCTGTTTGAGGAGAAGATTTGGATGACATAATTATCTTTCGAGAATAATTGACAATCAATATTTGCTCTTACATTTTTTAAAGAGCTTTTGAGTTCTCATGCTTGCCTTGTGCTTCTTAAGATAACACATTCTTTTCAAAGTCATGAGAGGTATTCTTTTTTCCTCATTTATTTCTTTTTGTTGGATGTGTTGTATACTTTGCATATTTTACATCCCTTATAGATTATACACCTCGCCACAATTGAGGGGAATGGGGGGCTAGTGGCCCCTAAGAGGAGGTTTAGGGGTGGATGACCTTGAGGAAATTTCTTTGGGCCCTTCTGGCTTCTTTTTTTGGCCCACGGTTCTATGCCCATTGTATTGTAATACTGCTTAGTAGTTTCTTATATTGATGTGCGTATAAATACGCTCACATGAATTAGGGCCAAGCACAAGTACGGAATATCTTATTGTATTAGTGTGAGTGCTATTCTTGCTATGTTTTTTCTCAAAAGGGTTTTTGAGGGTAAATTATCTTGTAATAGTGAGAGTGTGCCATTATTTCTTTTCGTTGCATTTAAGATTCTATTAGCATTACTTCTCTTGCATAGTTTTATCTGTATTTCCCTCCTCATTTGGTATCAAAACTAAGTTTTAGCTAGTACTTTGAGAGCAAGGGCATCTCGGCTTTGTGATAACCTATTCTTGAGTTGGAGCTTTGTGTAGGTGAATGTTGTTTGTTAAAGAAAATGACTAGAACTTTAAGGGTGGAGATAGAAAAATTTAATGGTCAAAACTTTGAGTTACGGAAGCTTAAGATGAAAGATCTTGTTGTCAAAGATCAGTGGGATGTTGTGTTAGGAAAGAGGCCCTTCGGTATGACAACAAAAGATTGAGCGAAGATGTATAGGAAGGCAAAGAGTTCAATCAAATTGTGCCTTTTAGATTTAGTGTTGTTGAATGTCCCAACATGAGTTGGTTCTAAGGAACTATAGGATAAGTTAGGGTCTTTGTATTAGATAAACTCCATAGTAAACAATTTTTTTTAAGAAGTTGTATTCTCTTAGGATGAACAATGACGATTTTGTGATAAGAGGATTTGAATGCTTTTAACATCGTGGTAAGCCAACTAGTGTAAGTTGATGTCAAAATGGATGAAGAAGATAAATGTTTTATTTTGTTATGTTCATTGCAAGATTCATGAGATAATCTTGTTATGGCCATTAATAGTACATCTATATTAAAGTTTGAGGATGTAGTTGCATCCTTGTTATTATAAAAAATGAGGCAAAAATCTATGTCGGATCTAACAGAAGATGCCTTGTTTGTGAGGTTGTTCCCAAGAGCGAAATCAAAACAAGACATATGATAGACAATCAAAGTCTAGAGGTAGGTACTTTGAAATCTTTAGAAAGACTTATAAAGAAATGTTGGAACTGCACTAAATCTGGGCATTTAAACAAGCAATGCAAATCTAGAAAGGTTGACAAAGGTAAGGACATGAAAATGGCCGTTACATAGAAATGAAGACCTCCATTGAAGATGTATGGGATGCATACTTGGCATCTCTAAATACACACTCATGTAGTGATGCATGGTTGATTAGTTGGGGTGGTTCCTTTCATACGACTCTCCACAGGGACTGAGCTTATGAATATGAAAGCTATAATGAAGGTTTTGTCTTCTTAGGAGACAAGTTGTCATATAATTATTAAAGATAAAAGTCTTTAAACCCTCTGTATTGTCCCCTTTTTAGTGGAAGCACTTAAACCTGAATTTGCATTCAAAGTGATTCTCAAAGGGACATTAGAAACATTAGAGATCAATAGATTTCAATGATAATAACTAATGAGATCAAAGATAATATAAATATTTCATTTTTGTTAAAGGATTATTCATTTCCTTCCTGTCATTCAATATTGATGACTATTCTATAATATATTTCATAACTACATTAGGGTAGATATTAAACATATTTCAAGATCTGTATCTTCCCCTCCTATTCTTCATCAAGGAATTAGGTTTACATGACTAGGGCGCGCTGAAACCATCTCCGACCCCAGCTTCGGGAAACTAAGTCCTAGCCCTTGGGGTCTATACACGGAGTCTCCGATCCAGCTTCGGGAAACTATGTTCTAGCCCTTGGGATTGATACGAGATCTCTGGACCCAACTTCAGGAATTATATCCTAGCCATTGGGGTCTATACAGGGGATGGAATTACCCCGCCTTTCCCTACAATACCCATGATTCCTCATTGGATGAAGTAATAGAGGCTACGGAGATATGATCTTTATGCAATATTCCCTTGTACTATAGATGGAATTCTATTATACCATTTATCATCATAATGCATGAATAGAATCATTCTTATCTTAATTTGGAATACCATTGTAAGGTATTCTTGTTTATACAATTGCTCATCTTAGATCTATATAGTTAAGAGAATTCCTTATAAACTACAATGATTCACATGGATTCATATCAACTATGAAATGACACTAATGCACACACACACACACACACATATATATTGGTTCATATACTTGTGTAATCCTAACAATGTGAGTGACATGTATATAGATCTATTCTAGATTGTATGCATATATATATATATATATATATATAATCTTACAACTCTCTATATTTACTATTTACTTAAACAATCAAAGATTAGATAAATTCAATAAGTCTTCCTTGTCTGCTGTACCTTTTTATTACCTTTGTTCTTTGTATAGATCCTTACTGTGGAGTTCTGATTTATATCTGCTGATCTGATAAAGAATGCTGAATTGTATATGATTGATCGATGGATATATCCCTTCCAAATGCCCATCGATCCCTTATATACTTTCCTTTCCTTTCATAACGGTTGCAACTTTTCATTAGATGCTGTCCCAAAAAGGGATGTATCTTTGGGTTAGGGAATCGCTGTTGATAACAGCTCTTAATCATTTCCGTCACCTTCTATAATTGCATGCTTTCCATGCTATTTATTATTGTCTTAGCGATTCTTAAGGTCATCACTCCTTATGTGTTAAGTATAGTTGTAATACACTTATTTATGTATTGTAAGAACAATAGTTTTCTTAAGTTCATACACATATATTTATATATGATATAATATATATAATTTATAATTATTCTATATTATATATATATATATATATTTATATATAATGATAATAATATATATATATATATATATATATATATATATATATAATTATTTTATATATATATTTATATATTCTGATTATATATATATATATGTGTGTATAATATATTATTATTATATAAATATTTGTAAAATGATAGGGAAAGTATAACAATATGAATGCATGTATACATTTTATGAATATATGTAAGTCATCGGTAAATAATAATATAATATTTATATTTGGTATTAATAATTATATTGTTATTTAATTATTAGAATAATATTTAGTTTGTAAAATTTAATTTATAATTTACCAATATGGGGATATGACACCCTCCTTGGAATTTTGTGTATTCTAGGTTTGGCTACAAATTTGATATATGTAAGTAAGATTAGTGATGTATGTGTGCAAATAATATTTAAGAAAGATAGTTGCAAGATGGTTTGAGGAGCAATGGTTTTGGCAAGAGGAGTCCACATTGTGTAATGTCCCTGGCAGGACCATTAGCGCAAATGCACCATTTTTTTTGAACAGTCAATTAGCACAAACCCAACCTCTTTGTGATCGCCAAGATCTCGACGTGGGCAAGGTGAGAGCATATAGAAAGTGGGTTGTGGGTAAGCAAGTAATAAACCAATTGGTGGCAAGCCATCCAAATTACAATCTAGTATGCAGTCAATAGGTCTGATCATGCCAAAATAGCAGATAACAAGCAAAATTTGGATCAATGCCAAAATGGCAGATAATAAAATGCAAGATGAAAGCCGGTCTAGCGGTGAACCGACTAGGACCTTCTTACGATAATTAAATGGATCAATATTTAAGAAAGATAGTTGCAAGATGGTTTGAGGAGCAATGGTTTTGGCAAGAGGAGTCCACATTGTGTAATGTCCCTGGCAGGACCATTAGCGCAAACGCACCATTTTTTTTGAAAAGTCAATTAGCACAAACCCAACGTCTTTGTGATCGCCAAGATCTCGACGTGGGCAAGGTGAGAGCATATAGAAAGTGGGTTGTGGGTAAGCAAGTAATAAACCAATTGGTGGCAAGCCATCCAAATTGCAATCTAGTATGCAGTCAATAGGTCTGATCATGCCAAAATAGCAGATAACAAGCGAAATTTGGATCAATGCCAAAATGGCAGATAATAAAATGCAAGATGAAAGCCGGTCTAGCGGTGAACCGACTAGGACCTTCTTATGATAATTAAATGGATCAATATTTAAGAAAGATAGTTGCAAGATGGTTTGAGGAGCAATGGTTTTGGCAAGAGGAGTCCACATTGTGTAATGTCCCTGGCAGGACCATTAGCGCAAATGCACCATTTTTTTTGAAAAGTCAATTAGCACAAACCCAACCTCTTTGTGATCGCCAAGATCTTGACATGGGCAAGGTGAGAGCATATAGAAAGTGGATTGTGGGTAAGCAAGTAATAAACCAATTGGTGGCAAGCCATCCAAATTACAATCTAGTATGCAGTCAATAGGTCTGATCATGCCAAAATAGCAGATAACAAGCGAAATTTGGATCAATGCCAAAATGGCAGATAATAAAATGCAAGATGAAAGCCGGTCTAGCGGTGAACCGACTAGGACCTTCTTACGATAATTAAATGGATCGAACAGTGAACAGACCAAGATCTTTAACAATGATTTCAATACTACCGGCGGCAAACCATCCAATGTTTACAATGAAATATTAATATTTGAAAAGTGAAATATTACCAGCAGCAACAAGACTATAAATGACTAATTTCATCAATACTATTAACTGCATTAGCTAGGGATTAATTTGAAAACTCATAAATATGAAATACTAACACACCCTTTGTTCAACCTGACCAAGGAAAGCTGAAAACACTAATTAATTGCTGATCTCTGAAGGCTACAACTGCTGATTTAAGCTGGTTTGTTTCATTAAAATCAGAATTTGAAACTTTTTATCCTTTGAAACTGTTGTATATATCAAACTGTAATATCCCGAATGGAATATTTTTTAAATTGTTGCAAATATCGTAAATAACTTGCAATTTTCTCAACTTTAGCTCATAGACATTTTGTTAAACAGTTGGTGGAACACGAAAACCATTCAATATTTCTGAGTTTTATAATGAAGAACAGCTGCAACTAACTTTAATTATCATAGGCATTCTAACAAACAGTTGTCATGCACTAACAATTTCACAAATAATTGACAAACACAACCTCTGCTGGTATAAAATTTCTGATACAAATTTCTTATCAGCTAATAGATATACATAAGAAATACTGATATATGCTGATATAAAATCAGAAATACATATGAAAACCAATAATATTGTTCTGACCTCAACTGATGCCAAGTTGTTGCTGCTGATAGAAAACTCAGAATTCTGAAATAAATCAGAATAATATCCAAAACTCAGTAATAAATCAGAAATAATATCTGATTTATTATTAACAGCATCCCATAAAACTTGTATGACCTTGGAGAATGTTCCTGAGCTGCTGATTAAAGCCCATAAATCAGAAATTAATTCTGATGTAATACTAATTCAACTTCCTTGACCTGTATGGTACATTAAAGAGCCTATAAAGGCTGCGATCAGCAAGTAGATGGGATATTATTTCCCAAATGATGTATTGCTGGCATCAAAACTTCAGCGTTTCCTTTTGAAATTCAACTTCTTAAACAAACCTTGAATCACTTTCTAGTTTGTAAGACTCCACATGAAGTTAAACAAAATTCCTTCACAAGGTGGCAGTTGGTCTTGGCCCATCCAAGTCTTCAAGGAAATGATGCAACTCATCCTTATTCCTCCCACGTCACATTCCAAACTCAAGTGCTCCCCCTTTTTGAATATTCAATTCAATCTTTTCTAATATAATATTCAATTCAGCCTTTTCTATTGTGTACGGTAGCTTGTACGGCCAGCTTGGTTTAAAATGTTACGGCCCAAATTATCCATAAAAAGGGTACAACTGGTATTCTAGGGCTGAATAAAATATAAATAATATCCAGATAACTTCAAAACTGGATTTTAACAAAAAATTTGGAAATAATAATTTTATTTCGTTTATTCAGCTTCAAACTGTAATGCCCCCTTTCTAGGATATTCCTGATTTCTTTACCTCTATACAATAATAATCACTAGAAAAGGACATTAGAAATATTAAAGATCAATAAATTAGATAATATTCAGTTCATAGCATTATTCATATTAAATTCATCTATCATAGCATAATTAATAATGAAATCAATACTTCATAACATAAATAATGAGATCAAATCATCATAGCATAATCCACATTTAGTTCAATCTATAACACAATTCCCCAAGCCAATCACATATTGAATCTTCTCGGAGCGTTAGTAAGTAACAACATTGTCAAGAGCATGAAAGGGGTTAGTCCACCTAACATCTCCCAGTTCACCTTGGAGGCTGGCCGTCCTCCTTGATCAAGCCTAGGAGCACTTAGTAGCCTCCCAGCCTACGGGGTGGTGTGCTTGATAAGATACCTTGATCAAGCCCAGGAGCACTTAATAGCTTCCCAGCCCACGAGTGGCACACCTCGGGGTGGCATGCTTGATGAGATGCATGAAGTCCGCTATTCAACAAGCCCGGGAGCACTCATAAGCCTCCCGGCCCACGAGCACTTAACTCAGTGTGGCGTACTTGATGAAGGGGCCTATCGGCACTTCACCATATCGTGAACCCCGAAAGGGCCATCATTTCCTACTTACTAACCTCCCCATATTTCAATTGTATTGCTTGGGGATTGGTATGATTGATATGTACCTCTTGATGAATTCCAATCTGCTGTTATAAATAATGTTTCTGCTGTTAATATATCACTGCTGATATATTCCTCTCTGCTTTTATATTTAATTCTGCTTATTTCTTATTCCAAATAATAATTCCTTGAATTGATGCCTTGAAACTTTCCTATCAATTTCTTCTTATACCTTCACAATTGGTATGTCTCTTATGAATAGGTACAACCCTTACCAATCCCAGCTTCTCTTTTTTTTGTCTTTTAGTGACAGGTCGCAGCCTTTAATAAATTGCATAATACATTGATTGCCTGCCTTAATAAAGATGGTCGGCCAGCATAGGTGGTCAGCGATAATTTAATTTGTTTAATTTCCTTAAGGAAGTTGACCCTGACATAAATTAAATCTTTAATTTAACTTATCTTACTTGATCTCTTGTATGCTGTCCGTCGGGGGATATTACACAAACTCCAAACTAGGGCAAACTCCTAAAATTGAGAATAATTTGCTAAGTAAATGCAATTCGAAAACTGGAAAATAATTTGCTAAGTAATTGCAATTCGAAAACTGGAAAGATATTTCAAATTTGGAAATGATATCTCATTGTTGCAACCGAAATCTGAAAATTATCTTCGCTTTTCACATAAATTCTGGAAATTACCAACAATCTATTGAATCTCCATAATTACCCAAAATCTTGCAAACTCCACACAAATAAAATCTGGCACAAATCGTTCAGCTCAATGGTAATCTCTAGATGAAATTACTTGATCAGCTAGGTGGGTTTTTGTCCACGAAATTGATTGCCAAAAGGGTTTTCATCCTTCGGCGAAAGAATGAACCAAGTTCAGTCTCCCAATAAACAAGGGTTGATAAAATGTTTAGAATGAGCCTTCCCTTGTCAAAACCTCCCTTTATAACTTTTCAAGGGAAAATATTTTATTTTTCTTCTATTTTTCGCTCAAGCTCTAAAAGCGTCCTTTTTACATAATCACTTTTGTACCGCAATTCTAGCGACACTTTTAAAACAACTTAAGTTCTCATTTTAAAATCACTTTATAATATTACTTTGAGGAGCTTTTTAATTTAATAATAAAATATAAGTTGCCTTTTTAATAAATTAAAATAACTTTCCAAGCAACTTAAATTAAATTATTAAATTATTTTGATTGCTCAAAAAGGGGACATGACACTACCATACATGGTATGACTGGTATAGAGAATCCCACAAATTGCTCAAATCCCTTTCAAACTACTGCCAACCTTCTTATATTGTATGACAGAAAGCAATAAATTCATTACATTTTCAACTCCCTTTAAATTTGTGTGGTAGGTCTCACCTTGGCAGACCTTGTCTCCTTTTATGCAGCAAGGGACAGTATATGCAGCTTAAACAATTAAAAAGAAAACCTTTGAGAGAGGCTGTGATCCCAAAGTTTGTAGAAAAAGCAGCAAGAAGACAATTAGAGTGCCTTTGAATAGTCTTTGGCAGCTTATATCATCCATATAGCTGCGATTCACCAAGGGAAGTTAATAAGGCAACTTAAATCCATCAAACACCCATGCTAAGCTTGTATGGACTGCTGGGAAATGGTTTGATGGTCTTAGTGTGGGGGCTGGCCAGTAATCATATAAAGCCCTCAAGCATTATCAACAATATTCACAACAACAAAGATAAATATAATATTGCAACAACATTCATATAATCAAGAACCCCACAATACTTAGCTAAAATCACAACCAGAACTGTAAAAACATTCCACACTAGAAATCTGGAAACAACCTAACAGTATATTTTTGTATTCTCTGAATATACCACCACCACACAAACATAGAAAAATTGGAAATCTTCAACACACATCCAAAACTGACTGAAACTGAAACACAATCCGCAACTTTCAGCACAATGGTGAGTCCTGAATGAAATCACTTGAAATAGAATGATGGATTTCATCTCCAAATGAATCTTTGCCGCACACGGGTTATCCTTGGATTTAATTACTCAAATGGCTAGGAGGGTTTTCGTCCTCGAAACCATCTTGCCGAAGGGTTTTCATCCTAGAGCAAACGAAGAAGAACTCTTGTTCATTCTTGGGAAATAAGAAATTGATAATAAACTGGAATCTGTCTTTTGTGCACAACTCCTTTTATAGGCACTTTTGAGTAAATAAAATATTATTTTCTATTTTTCCCCTTTTTCCTCCAACTTAAATTAAAAAGTGTCTAGAAAGCTCCACCACTTTTGTACCCCAATCCTAGCGACACTTTATAACATAACTTTTGGCCCTCCTTTTTAAACACTTTATTATATTGGACTGTAGTTAGTGTATAATGCCGATTATTGTATTTGATAATGTGGGTTATCTGACTATGTATTAATTGTTTGTTAGCTCTCGGGTAGTTATA
The DNA here is from genome assembly GCA_027924645.1 of Cunninghamia lanceolata. NCBI lineage: Eukaryota > Viridiplantae > Streptophyta > Pinopsida > Cupressales > Cupressaceae > Cunninghamia > Cunninghamia lanceolata. The sequence continues at coordinate 3,850,641 of BSBN01001254.1, forward strand.
TGAGTTAGTTAGTTGGAGATAGTTAGTCGACGGTTGTGTTCCTCTTGGCAACCGTCGGGTCTTCTAAATAGTCTTTGTATTGTCAAGGAAAGTAGTATGATCTAGTTGGATTGACTCTGATCTTTGGTCGACCATCTTCGGTCTACTTCCTTAATAATTTCATGTGCGAATAAAGATATGCTTTTACTCTATCTAGTATGCATTGTTAATTCTATTCATTATTGCAATTACATTTAGCAAATAGAAGAGTAAACATTGGCGCCGTTGCCTTAAAAGAAATCGGGTCCAATTTAAGAGATTCATGCCCTTAGACCCCAATAAAGGTGGGAAGAGACCACGTGGCCAGGATCAAGAGATCAAACGATCTCTTAGGCTGGTAGAACAAAGAGAACGCAAAAGAAGACTAAGAGAGATCGCCGAAGTCTAAAGCCGAAATCCATCCCAAAGTAGAAGTCGGAGTCAGAGTGTGAGTAGGAGTCGTAGTTGGGAGAGGGAACACATTTCCACTATTAATAATCACACGAGGGTAGAGTGGGAGGAGATCGCAAGGCACCTTCCATTGCCAGACGAAGTGTGGATTGATCTTTTTGATCAAGTTGCAAAGTCAAGACAACCTTCTCTGGACGAGGGAAGTTGGGAGTCGGAGTAAGATTCCTTCATAGAAATGTATGAGAGCAGCCTTCGTGGCATCGAAGGGTTGTCAATTGAAGGAGAAGTTGAGCCAAGGGTGTATAAAAACAAATCTGAAGGCAAAATGAGTGCACGGAACGTTGAAGTTGTGGGAAGAGTGGAGGATTCTCACGTGGCTGAGAGTGCGAGAGTAGCACCAGAACGTCTGAATCAACACTCCCTAGCAAGCGGGTTCCAGGTGCCAGGTTTGCATTGAAACAAAACCATGGTAAGCCCCAGTGGAGAAAAGTAGAAGTTGTCCAAGTTTACAAGGCAATGGATTGGAAGATCTCGTCAGGCACTGTAAGACTTGTGAGACAATTTGGACAACAAATGGGCAAGATGATAAAGCAATTTGGCTACGGTCTTTTCCAGCCACCTTGCGAGGTGTAGCAATTGAAAGGTATACTGAACTTGACCAAGCCTCCCGAAACATATGGGAAAAATTAAAGAAGGCTTTTGAAGAAGAGTTTAAATTGCTTTGAGATGATAATGAAATAGTAGTTGAAATTTATAATACCAGGCAAGGTAAGCATGAGAACATACGAGCTTACAATCTTAGACTTAAAGAACTTCTTGTAAAGTTAGAAAAAGAACTTGCTGACGGTCTCAAGAAAAGGTGATTCATTGAAGGTCTAATTCTGTCCTTAAGAAAAGATATAAAGGTAGTACCACCCTCTTCCTATGTAGAAGCATACAATAGGGCGATGGACATAGAAAGTGAAGACAAAATGTCCTCCTGTAGTAAAAGAAAAATATAGGAAGATGGTAGTTCGGATGACAACAATGACAATGAATCAAGAACAGTACAAGCACTCTGGAGGGACATGCTTCAGATGATGAAAGAATTGAAGGCGGAGAAAGAAACTAGTAAAGGATCTACTGAACTTTGGTGTATTGAGTGCAAAAATGGTCACACCAAAGGTAATTGTCCCAAAAAATTATTTTTTGAGATTTGTCAGGTTATGGGTCATTCGATAAAGGAGTGCCCATATAATTTGAAGACCAAGAGTACACAAGTACTCTTAACACAGGGAGAGCAGTCTACTCCACAAAATGCATCTCCAGGTGGTTATCGAAATCAAAGAGGACATAGTCAAATACAATGACCCCAAAGGACGCCTGATCATACAATGCTGACAATGTAACGAATGAGGACACTTTGCGAGAGATTGCCAGAATAAGAAGGAAAAAGTACAATTATTGTGCAAATGGTGTGGACCTAGAGACCATGAAGACACTGGATGTTTGAAGCAAGAGGCGAGCATCAACTTGATTGATGTGGAAAGGCAAAATGAAGTATTGACCATTACCCAAGCCCAAACAAAGAAGGCTGTGTACCTAGACCCATGTACAGAACACGAAAGATTTCGTGAAGCAAGAGTTGGAGTGGAGTAGGCTATGGATAATGAATGATGCCACTCACGTGCAAACGCAAGTATGGGAACAAATCAATTACACTCTGAGAAAAATATTGCAAGGCAAGTACTTCAAACTACCTTACAAATTAAAGTAGTGGATTTATTGCAATGTATTCCTGAATTCTGAAATGTTATTGTATCGGGGAAGAATGAGATGGTGCATGCTACGACCCACTGGGAATCTGGTGAGAATGAAGATCCAATAATTGAACCTCTGTCGTCGGGCGACCAAGTAATTGATCCAATGTTATTAACAGTTAGCACGACAAAGAAACTAGCTATGGTAAATATGGAGATCCTTGGAAATAATCTCGCCAAGACAATTGTTGATGTGGGTCTAGTGTGAATGTAATTCCGTATGGGTGAGCCCACTCTCTAGTTTCCAACTTTTTAACTGGTGGGCACTGATCAACAAGGTATTAAGGTACTTGGTGTATTAATGGGCCAAAAGGTAATTATTGGAACCCAAGTATTTTTGTTGAATTTTGTGGTCTTTTCATTACGGCAAAAAAGTGTATGATGCATTGTTGGGTCGGGGATGGCTGGTAGCAGCCAAAGTAGACCACAACTGGAAAAAGAACACAATCTCCATGGAAAATAAGGGTTGGAAGTATATAATTGATTTGAAAAATCAAGCAGTCAATGAGGAAGCAGCTTCCTCGGATTAGTCAGATTCAGACTTTGAAGAAGAATGGACAGAGAAGCATGATATGGGTTTGATTGAGCTGAACGACGAAGGGATTTCGGAATTACAGTCATGCTCAGAGGATGAAACAAATTCTCTCCGTGGTCTATTTCATTGGTAAATGGAGGACTATGAAGTATTTTCGTCAGCTTGTAACTTTATTGTAAGTTACGACGATCAGTGAAGACCAACAGAGGAAAAATGATTTTAAAAGTTGGACAATTTATGTGTCGGACGTAGCACATAGTTTGCAAAAGCCGGTAGTTTCGGTTCCAGTAGAAGCATTTACTGAAGAATGCAAACTTCATGCTGCTATGTATTCGAGTAATAATATTCAAATATTTAATTTGGAACGTACAGATACTTGTCGTGCAGTTAAATCAACTTCATAGCAAAGTTCTAGAAGAGGGAAAAATATCCTACAGGAAAAATTACAAAGAAGAGAAAAATATTGTGGGACAGAAATTTGTTGTAGTCGGAGTGACAGATAATAGGTGGACCCCGCCGGAGAAAATTGAAAAAAATTGCTCTCATTTGTGTTGGGTGGCAAAGCCAAAAAGTAAAAGATTAAATTATAAGGAAAAAGAAAAAATAATGAAAAAATATTAAAGTCATTGAAGGAAAAAACAAGGTGGGCCTTGCATGGACAAAACAAAAAAAATAATAATGTAAAGGAAAAAAATAAAAATTCATACTTTCTAAGGTGGGTGAACAAGAAAAAAATTAAAATTTTTAAGGCTATATCTCCCACCATACGGTTGTCAAGGACAACAGACATTAAATTTTTTTTTTACGACCAAATTACAAATATTAAACTTTGGTCAAACATTCATACTCAACAACAAATTCAAATCGTACAACATTCTTATTTCTTTACCGTACGACCATATTCCAATGACTTAGGGACTGCCATACGACATTGCTTTCTCTTTACTGTCCAAATTGCAAGCAATCTACTCACCGTACGGTTGTCTGAAGTACGTCCTACTACTGTACGGTTGTTTGAGTTACGTCCTACTATTGTACGATTACTGTTGTATATTCTTCAAGCCGTACGATATCTGTAAGAACCCCTCTAGTTCTCCGATTTCCAAAGCTTTGCAAATGATGAATGTTTGTTTTGGTTATTGAAATATATATGATTTTTTTGTGTTTTCTCAATAAGATGCGAGGAACAATGCAACAAAGGAAATTGCAAATCAACTAAATAAAGACATCTGCTGCAAATGATTTATTAAACTATTTCCAAAAGCTTTTACAATTATGTGCATACCCTAATGAAGGAGATACAAACTTTAGATTTCTGGAAATAACTTTGACAGCAAATTGCATCCAAAAGATGATCGATCTGCACATATAAGAGGATTCTCCACTCTCATATTAGCTGATAAAGACAGAGGTAACTTGGACGCAATTAACTTGGATTCAATAATATATATGCAGCAATTAATCTGATATGGTGCAGAAATTAAACCCTTGAAGATCCCTTGTGTAAACTTCGAATAATATGCAAAAGTACTGTAGCGTTTACTGTTCACGTGTTAATGTAGCAGCAAATAAAAAACTTGAAATCTGATATAAATGGCTGCCAAGAATGAAGCTACAGGTCTGCAATTAATTATTCTTCATTAATCTTCAAACCCTTGATGATATCTTTCACCTTTAAACACAAATAGAACTCCAGAATGAAGCTCTCCTCAGGCAATGATTCCGCTGATCTTTCATAGCCTCAAGATTGCACAAACAACGAAGAGTTTTCATTCTCCAATGCTGATATAAAGACAATCTGCTGAAACCCTTGGTCTCATGCACAGACTTCAAGAAATCCTCCAAAGCAAAGTCAAATGATCATTCAATAATGAATGATTTGCTTTGCCCAATACCTTATATGTTCCACCTCAAATTCACTTTTAATTCATTTCATTCAATTTGCTTTCATTTCCCTTTTAATTAAGTCCTTATGTCTCCCTTAAAACAAATAAATTAATAAAGTATTATATCACTTTATTAATTTCCATTTAACCCTTATATCACCTTTCATAATAAAGCCCCCTTTAAAAAAAAGACCTTATGATATAATCTTATACTTAGGTGTACTTTTTCCATAAATTCATTAATGACTCATTGACTCAAAATGGCCCCAATTATAAAGTTAAATCATCACTTTATAATATACCTTCTAATCATTTAAGTGGCTGCAAACTCAACATTGAATTATAAAGTTAAATGATAACTTTATAATATATCATTAATAAATACAATATCATTAATGCCACTTAAAATATTAATATCTCCTTAATTAAACATCATTTTCCAATTTCGTCTAAACCTGGGGTTTCACCATGGTACCCTCTGTGCATCCAACTATCTTACCAAAAATAGCAGGGGTCCATCTCTATCAACCTGTGTTGGCTAAAAAGAGCAAGAGCCTCCAATATGGGACCAGAGACCTCTAAACAACCTTATCGCTAGCTGAAATTGGGGAACAACACTGAAATCACCACATGACTAGATACCTTGCTATAAATAGAAACTCTTGAAAGATAACTTACTATAAATAGTAAGTGTGTAGAACTGAGTCCAACGAAGGTCAACCCCGAACCAGATATAGCATTGAAGAGAAGTAATGTCATCATAGACCAAGTAACTGCCTCTGAAGACCCTCTATCCATATCTATTAGCCTACGAGGGTCAAATAATAGGCTAATTCCCTCGAACCCTGATGCTCACGAAAATGGGGACATTACAATATCCATGCCTAATTGTCGTCATACGCTTCTTTACTACTTACCGTACGCTTGTGCCTTTTTGCCGTATGACCTATATGTGTTATTTTTGCTTCCGTATGATCTCTTAACAAAAAAATCAACCTCCAAACAACGTTATTTCTCCTTTGTCGTACTCTTTACTGCCACCATACAATCTTCATCTGTAGTACGATTTAATTCTTGGGTGATAGAACAACCTTTATTGCCAGTCATAAAAGTTTCAGGTATACTTTTTGTATCAACAATATGGTATTGGAGAGAAAAAAAGGTGTGCACCATCAAGGTATGCATGGTTTTAAATTGCTGCCTCCAGACCCCCGTGAGGGGTGCTGCCTCTCGACCTCGTTGGGGGCATTGCCCCCCAGACCCCCACCAAACTCATCATTGAGGTTCAGGATTCAAATGATTCATTTGTATGCCTTTTGCTAAGTAATCTTGTTGTAGTAATTGTTGATGTGTTTTTTGTGACAGCAACAACATTTAGAATAAAACACTGGGTATTCTATCCTCTCTTGAGAAAAGCATCTCAAACGCTTAACTCTGTGATTGAGTGAGACTACTCCAAGGTTCCTTGAATGTCAGCTCTTGACGTGCACAGGGATAGACTCAGTGGAATGATGTGATTTGCTGGTAATCACAAAGGGACTTACGTGAAATTACTCCTTCATGGACATGGATAAGTTCATTACTCCTCGGACTCGGATTTGTGGATGAATGGAACTCCTTCATAAAGGGGAAAACTTGGAATTTCCAAGTTCCACTCTTGAAGAGGTGTATGATTTGACAATGAAGCTCTTGAAAACTAATCCTAGTGAAGATCTAAAAACAAAATGCAAAAGAAAAATAAGGGTTCAAGAATTTACCTGATGCAAAAGGACTACTGCTGATTCATTGAAACTAGAAACCATGCTCTGCTTCGTCATGAGGCAACAACTATGCAGAGATAGTGCAATCTTCTAGGGTGCTAGTGATAATTTTCAGATTTCTCAAACATAGAACATGGAAATGAAATATGTAAAAACAACCGAAGTCAAGCTTGAAATGAGTTCAGGCCAACCATACACTGTGATTTGCAAGCCACAGACCACAAATGGTATGAACTAGAAGTTTCAATCATGCACCAACAACAATGTTTTCCATCATTCTAACTAATGAATACTGAAAGATAATAGAAATGAAACAATTTAGAACTTGGAGCTTATGATTTGCTTCAAAGAAATCAGAAGACCATGCCACAAGCCAGAGAATATCAAGAACACCAATCTTCAATGTTCATATATTGATTCGGAAATGCATTTCACAACAATCTTACTGATATCTCAAAGTTCCTTGCTCTAAAAAATGGAGTATTACAGTAATGAACAACAGAATACTGCTCTTTTTCCTATCCTCCTTCCTCTCTACTCTTTAATGTCTCATCTCTTCTCTCTCTTGAAAAATGAGGTGAATGGGCCTTTATATAGGCATCCAAGAGTGTACAATAGAGGGCAAGATCTGATTTCCTTGGAATCCACGCCCAAAATTAGGTCAACCAAAACCCTAATGAGGAGGTAGGTGAGACTGCCACCACTCTTGGCAAAAGAAAAGTTGACACCTGTCCTAGGGCGCCACCTTGTCTTGTCCTTTCAGTGAATTTTGGACTTGGAATTTTGTCCTTGTGCTGGGTACTTCCTTTGGACTCTTGCATTGGCATGGGTTCTTGTCCTTGGCGTGGATTCTAAGGATTGATCCTTTTGTTCGGAACTGGAATCCATGATATTGGATTTGGAGTGATCTCTTCCATCTTGTTATCCTTGATGCAAGCATTCTCCATGTCATTTGAAATCTTGAAAGGATTTGTGATCTTCATTTATCATTTATGCAAAGTCTCCTTGTCACTGAACTGGAAACCTTGATGTTGCCTTCCTTGTGCCAATCATGTTGAGCGTTTAGAGGAGAAAGGCGGGCAATGGAATGGAGTGATGTCCTTCATCTTTCCTTGGTGTGCATGTGTAGTCTTCTTGTTATTCGAACTCCTGGATCCTTGAAATAGTCATCTTCTTCGGCGTTTGAACTCTCTGCATCCATCTTGATCGCCTTGGATAATTCTTGCAAAAGAAAGAGAAATCTTGAATAGCAAAGGTGGATGAAAACCTTAATGCAATGTAATACGAAATGAAACATGAATGATTTTGCAAGATTCGATCAATTTCACTTATAAATTCCTAAACAAACAAAGGATTTTCCTCAATTTCCGGCATTCTTCGCACTTAACTGACTGTTCACTCATTCCAGGACTATCAGACAGGGATTGGGCACTCTCCAGAGCAAACAGGACAAAATTCCAAGGCAAGGGGCATTTGAGACACTAAACTGGATTTCTCTCTCCTGGGCGCATATTCTATGTGGTCCTGGACTTTCCCCTTAGGCGCAAATTCCATACTGCACAGGGATAGACTCCAGGGTAGGGCACATATGGAAGGTGGAGTAGGATTCCTTGGACAAGAATTCCTCAGTCAAGAATACCAGGTCACAATTTCCATGGGGTGATGGATTTTTTGAGTCTTGGATAAATCCCATGTTTCACATTCCTAGTCGCACTTATCATCATGTCATGGATTTTTACTTGGAAGAGCTCGCATACTTCCTTAGGTTGTGGATAATCATCCTTGAGCGTGATTTTCACTAAGTCATGGAACTCCTCCTAGGTCGCACTTTTTGCTAAGCCATGGAAAAATTCCAAGTCACATGTTTCACTAGGAGATGGATTTTTCTTGTTGCACCTTTCAAGTGGTCTTGGATTATCCTTGGCGCACATTTGGTTATCCTTTGGATTTTCGCAATTTTAAGGGAGTCAAGGATTGAATCCATGATATTGCCTCTCGTCTTGGATTTTTCCTCATTGCAAACCCCGTGATGTTGTGGATTTATTTTTGTCTCAATTTCACTAAGTCATAGAATGCTAGTCGCACCTTTCATCTTCTCTTGGACAAATTCCTTGTCGCATGTTTTACTTATCTTTGGAATTTCCATGTCACACCTTTGGGGAAGTCATGGAAAATTCCCTGTCGCACTTTCCACTTCATCATGGATTTTCTTGTCCAAGAGTGCGGATTTGGCAAGGTCGCGGATTTCACTATGTCGTGGATTCTTCCATGTCTGGAATTCCTTGTGTAAGGCGCACTTGTGGCTAAGTTGAGGATTTTAGGAAGTCATGGATATTCCTTCATCCAAGGCACATTTCACCTTAAGTCATGGATTTTTGATGTGTTTGGATTTCTTTTCTTGGAATGATTTCCTTGAAATGATTTTTCCTTGTGGAAGGGCTCACATTTCACCAAGGTGTGGATTTTATGACTTCATGGATTCTTGGATTTTTCCTTTTAAACTGAATGATGGGCTTAATCTCTCCTGAAGCTCATCTCACTAAGCCCTGCATTTCTCTCTCCTTGAGGAGCTTGTCTCACTAAGAGGTGGATTTTCCTGTCCTGAGTTGTGGAATTTCCTGTCATGTCTTCTCCTTGGAATTTTCCCTGTCCAAGGCGCACCTGCACTCTAGTTGTGGATTTTTCCTTATCCAAGGATCGCCTGCACTTCAGTCATGGAATTTTCCTTGTCCAAGGGTCGCCTACACTTCAGTCATGGAATTTTCCTTTTCTGGAATTCCTTGTCTTGGATTTTTCCTGAGGTGAGTTGTTGAATTCCTGTCCTGAGTTGTGGAATTTCCTGTCCTGAGTTGCAATTTAGACTTTTGGAATTTTGTCTATCCTGGAAATCAAGTCAATCCTGATGGGGCTTCTCAACACCCAGACAAGGATTTCCACCTTTTGACCAAGAATTGCCTAGTTTGTCATGGAATTCCTGAGGTTGTCCTTGGAATTTTCCTATTTTTCAGTCAGGAATCCAGGATTTCCCAATGGAATGATGAGTATTGGCAAGGAATGGCAAGTCTTTGGCGCATTCAGGACTTTGGATTTAGAACTTTGGAACAAGAATTAGGATGGACCTTGGAATGGGACTTTGGACATTAACTTTGAACAGAGGCTTCTGGATTGGAACTTTGGACAGAGATTTCTGGATTGGAGTCTTGGAACAGGATAGCCTATTCATCATGGATTCTTATACTGAGAGTGAAGGATTTAGACCTTTTCCTATGGATGATGGACTTCTGCCATGGATTGGCCAGATTTGATCAAGGAATGATAGTTAGGGTTTCAATTATCCTCAGGAAAATCAATCTTTTACTTCACCACTTCAAGCATTCTTCATGTGCCTTGTGAGCTAAGCGCTTGGAAATTCTTCCCTAGCTTTATGGATTCGAGCAAGAAACTACAAGATCAAAGCAAAACTGGAACCAGGCCAAAAAAAGAGGGGGTCCCCATTTGCAATGGGGTGATGTGTGAAAACGTCACAACATCTATCAAAGGATTTTCTCATATACTTGACCACCCCTTATCATTAGCTCTTCTAGGCAGCAATAAAGAATCGTTCTTGTTGGTTGGTGAATTAAATGAATGTACATTCATGGCATATGGGGACACTAAACAATCTTTTCATGATCATAATGCTTCTAAGATGCTTGCAGTACTATCTAGGTTCAATGATCGATTGGGTACAACATTCTCAGCCTCAAATATGCAATTAGATGGGGTCCTTTGGTTAGTTGGTCCTCATTATTTTTCATTTACTGGCATATGTTCTAGAGATGTTGGTTCTACTCCTATTCCATGTATTCTTCCAAGTTTGCATACAAGTTCTTTGTTTGCAACGTTGTCACCAGTGTGGAATATCTTACCTGATTTTACTTGATGCTTCATGCTTTTCTGTCGTCTGGAAGATGACTTTTTCTTTGGAGGGGGATGATGTAGTTAGTATATAATGCCAATTATTGTATTTGATAATATGGGTTGCCCGACTATGTATTAATTGTTTGTTAGCTCTCGGGTAGTTGGAGTCAGTTAGTCGACAGTTGTGTTCCTCTTGGCAACCATCGGGTCTTTTAAATAGTCTTTGTATCGTCAAGGAAAGTAGTATGATTTAGTCTAATTGACTCTGATCCTTAGCTGACCATCTCTGGTCTACTTCTATAATAATTTCATGTGCGAATAAAATATACTTTTACTCCTCTATCTAGTATGCTTTGTTAATTCTATCATTATTGCACATATTCATTTAGTAGATAGAAGGGTAAACATAGACCCTTTTTTAAAAAAAAAAAACTTTTTAATAATAAAACATAAGTTGTCTTTTTAAAATATAACATAAAGTTACTTTTGGCCAACTTAAGTTAAAATGTTAAATTATTAAGTTATTTGCTTAGCTTGAAAATGGAACATGACACATTGGGACACTATTCAAGCTTGAGGCAAGCCTTGTGAGTGATCGACCTAATAACTTAGTTGTTCCTAAGACTAGCAACGAAACAAACAACTTGTATTTTGCTTGTAGAGAAGACAATGCTTTGGCATTGCAGAATTGGACATTTTGGAGATAATGGCATTCAAGATTTACATGCTAAAGGTATGGTTGAAGGAATTTCTAACTGCCCCTTAGATTTTGATTTTTATGTGAACATTGTGTATATGCTAAACAAAATTGGGTAAAGTTCCCCACTAGTACCACTAGAGTAGATGGGATTTTGCAGTTGATACATAGTGATGTGTTTGGACTTGTGCTTCTAACATTAGGAAACTCTTTGTTTTAACTTTATGCTTCTTTTATAGAAAATTTCCTTACGAAAAGATAGGTATATTTCCTAAAATGAAAATTTGAGGTCTTTGATAAATGCAAGGAATTCAATTGAGCAGAAGCAGTAAAGACTCCTTGTTGCTTGATCAATCGATCAACTATGTTAGACCTTGTTGATAGAATGTTGTAAGAGGCATTGATTCATAATGCATTGGTGCAGGGGCACCCTCATGCATATGAGATCAATTTTTGAGTTTTTGTCTTGTTTTGAGTTGTTTCATGTAAATAAGGTCATTTTGGACCATTAATGATCATTTGGAGTCATTTGTGAAAGTTTGGGGTCATTTGGATAAAAGATGTAAAAGTTACACAATGTTGTCAAGTAACTTTGCAAAAAGTGTCAAATTGTCATTTTGGTTAACAAATTGGTTAATGGGTTGGTTGCACAGTTGGGGAAGGTTGGTTGGGCATAAATATGTACCTCCAACTTGCATTTGAGGATTGGATGGGAAGATTTTGATACATTTTGTGAATGAAACTTCTCTTTTCCTATACTTTTCCAACGTTTCTGCTGTTCTCTTGCATTGTACAGATATGTAAGGCCCTATTTTGGCCTGAAAATGATTAAATATGTTAGAGTATTGAGTTAGCTTTCATTTGCTTTTCGTTTCATAAAATTCCATTATGATTTGTGAAAGTTATGGCCCAATTAATGATTGTCACTTCCAGATTTCTACTGTTTTACAGCCAGAAAACTGTTTGGTATGGATTTTTATGAATTTGTACGGATGAATGGCTGATTACCCATTGTAGAGGGCAGTCTTACCTTTAATGGGTTTTTGATTTGGTCCATTTTCATTGAGTTTTGAGGGAGATACAAGCATTTTTGTAAAAACAGTCCCAAACCCTGCCTAGGGTTTCTAGTGGCTTATTTTTGCAATAACTTTCTTTTTCCACAGTGAAAATCATATAAATTGGTGGAATGGTCTGTCATTGTATATATTTTCATATTCCTGTTGTGACCTAATCACACATCGCCCCATTGCAAATGGGGACCCCCCTCCCCTTTTTTTAGCTCCAATGCTTTGCATTAAGTTTTTTTGAGGATGTCCTAGGTTTATTGCATGATGAAGTCAGTGGTTTGTTTGAGTTCTCAGTCTATTTCTAATTCAAGAGTCATTTGCTTTCATTCTGAGACTAATCGTGATGCATGTTTGAGATCCTGAAAATGACTAAGTTTGGTAATCTGATATCCTGCAAATTCTGAAAAATTGACTAAGTTTGAAATCTAGTGGATCCTCCAAATTCTAGATTTTGCATGTTAAAACTGGTGGATTCGAGACCTATCTCAAACATCTTGAAAGGTATATTGAAAAATATTTAAAGTATAAGTTGGATCTTCCAACTTATACTTAAATATATTTTTCAATATACTTTGCTCTGAGGAACCCTGAAAATGGCTAAGTATTGAAGAGGGGCGCAAAATCTTGATCCAGTGCGCCAAGACATGAAGGGAGCGCAAAATCCTCAACCGCGGTGCCCTAACCAATGCGCCAAGATCAAGAAGCAATCAAAACATCCAACCGTTGCGCCATTTTAAGAAGGGAAAGTTTAGTCTTGGATGTCGTTTGAAGAGGATTCAAGATTCACAACTCTTGCGCCTTAACCGATGGGCCCAAGGATGAGGTGATTTGTTTCGAGTTTTAAGACATATTTCAATCGGAGCGCAAAATGGTCAACCAAGGCGCTAATATCAAGAGGATTTGAAATACTTAACTATTGCGCCTTGATGATGGATTTATGTTAAGTGAAAGGAATGATTTTAAAGAAGATCCAAGAAGCTGATCTAATGTGCCCAAACCAATCCGCCCTTGTGAAGAAGAGATAAGGATGATTTTAGGAGGTACTTTATCCAAGCATCAAAATCCTCAACCAATGCGCCATTTTTGGAAGGCAAAGTAAAGTGAGTTTTTGAAGAAGTGTTGGAGGAAAGATCAAAATGTACATCTCTTGCACCTTAACCATTGCGCCAAGGAATGAGAATGTTGAGTGGCCAATTTCAAGAGACTTTCCAAGAAGAGATAAAAACCTTAACCAACGCACCTTTATGAGGAGGTTTAACCGGAGTCCAAAAACCTTAACCAACGCGCCCTTGGTCAAAATGCATCCTTCAAGTGGAGATTAAGATTTGTGACCAAGATGGGGGAGTGTGGAAGTGCAACTCTCAAGACAAGGATCCAAAACCTTCAAGTAATGCGCCACCTTATGGAAAGGAGTTAAAATTAAGTTTTTGAAAGCATTTTAAGAAGAGATCAAGTTGTGCAACCAATGCGCCTCATCCCTTGCGCCACCTTGGGATGATATCAAGTTTAAGTCTTTCAAAAATCAACAATTATCTAAATTTCTAAAGCAAGGCACCATTTTAAGGTGAGGCAAGTTTCAAGTTTTAAATGGTTTATCAACTAGAGATCAAAATGGTCAACCAATGCGCCCAAAGATGAAGGGATGAAGTATCTTGTTTCAAGTTTTAAGTGATCATTAAACCGAGCATCAAAACCTTCAACCAACGCACTATTTTAGTTGAGGTGAAAGTAAAGTTTTAAGTGAAATTTTAAGTGGAGATTGAAATCATGATCCAATGCACCAGTTGTGGAAAAGATCTAATTCAAGTTTTATGCAACCTTTCAAGAGAGGATTAAAATGATTAACCAACGCGCCACTTGGGTGTGAAGTTCAATTCAAAATTTATAAGACTTTTAAGCGAGGATCGAATTTGCTATCTAATGCGCTTCTATTAAGGGTGGTTTAACTCAAATTTTTGACATCTTTCAACCAGAGCACAGAATCTTCAACCAATGCGCCACCTTGGTGTGAGGTCTAGTTAAAGTTTTTGAGAACATTCAATGAGAGAGCAAACTTATGATCTTATGCGCCAACCACAAATGATAAGCAAAAGGTCAAATTTCAAGAGGAAATCTACTTCATGATCCAATGTGCCATCATTGAAGGAGGATCAATTCAAGTTTCTTGACATACTTCAACGAAACATCAAAAACCTCATCCAATGCGCCTTAACTGATATGTGGTTTGATTCAAGTTAAATGAAGAAAATTAAGTGAAGGATGAATTGCTTAACCAATGCGCCACTCTTAGTGTAATACTTAGTTTGAATTTTATGAATGTTTTTAAGAAATCATCAAATTCTTCATCTAATGCGCTTAGCTTAGAAATGCATGAAATGATTCTTATGTGTTATCAAAAGGATTGATATTGTTTCTTTCTCTGTGTTGCAGGAGCTAAGAGGAGCAAGTGCTGGAATCACTTTCATACTAGGAGTGAAGTCAACAAGTTCCCATGTTGAAGAAGACGTCATATAGTTGTTCTAAGAAGACACTCCAGGTTTAACATGTTGACACTCTTCCTTAATGACATCATGTTAGATCACATCAAGTCCAACATGCCGACACTCTTCATCTTTATCATCTTCAAACATTCTAAGGCATTCATCTATTCAACTTCAAGTTCCTCCTGACTCTTCAAGTCCAAGAGAGATCATCTACTCTATATCATGAATCGAGTATCATCATTATCTCCTACTACACTCTTCAAGAAGATGCATCCAAAGAAGATCAATATCAACCTACCTGCAAGAGAAGTGGAAGAATCACAGTGTTAGTCAAATGAAGCAACAAATATCATACATCCTGTTTACAAGAAGATGAACAAGGGAGAATCACCAAAGTATTTCCAAACATACAAGTTCAAAGCAATCACATTGAAGACATCATAAGATTATACAATTTGGGAGTATGCCCACAAAACAAATTGAATAAACAGTTGGAATCCATAAGAGTTGCTAAGATGGCACCTACATGGCATGTACATCATCAAGCCAATCACAAGTTGCCACATCATTCGACAAGCAAGAAGACAGAGAGGACGTCCATGTGGAAGATACTCCAAAGATTCCATCTTATCTTTTCTTGGAAAGCGTGCCTTCATTGCCTCTCTTCTGTACTCAAAATAGCAATTTGTTGTAACTACCTATTGAGGTGGCATAATCTAAGCCCTTGGCTATCTGGATTGATTTGAGCCATTCATTGTACTCTGGAGCTCTATATAAAGGCCTTGTTGCCTCATTTGTATTATATAGATAGATCATTAGATTATAGACAAGTAGGAGTAGAATAGAAGAGACTTTCGAAATTTCCTGAGAGGACTTGAAGTTGTACATATTTCTCAAGATTAATGCAAAGACATTGGAGTTTATTTGGTGTTAAATGTTGTCTTGTGAAATCACATGGTTTCTTGTATCTTGATTGAATGGAGAGATGTTTCCAAGTAGATTAGAAGCTCTTTGATGTAATGTATGTTTGTGTTGAATATTTGATCAACTCCTAGCTCATGCTTTTAACATTCATCGCTGGTGAAGTGTTGTGTAAAGCTAGTCTGAGCTGCATTTGCATAAGTTCGATTGTGGATGCTTGTTTGAGCTGCGCCGTCCAATGGGTGCTTATGTGAGCCTTCATGATTTGAAAACCATTCGTTTACCGTAGGAGATTGCACCAACTTCATGTAGTTGTAGGCATCCTTGGCGAAGTGGAGTTAGGTTGATTAAGGAGTTTGTTTATTCACGCATCATCATTGCCTCATTGACCTTAGATTAGCTCCCTAAACCCTATCTTTTTTCCTTTTTTATCATTGATGCATTGTACATACTTCATCCACACTGAAAGGAGAAATAAGCTAAGTATGAAGAAGAAGTTTAACGTAAGTCCCTTTGTGTTCATCAGCAAAATCACATCAAGTCATTGAGTTATCCATTGCGAATCATAAGAAAAGGAACCTTGGAGTTGTCTCGATTGATCACATTGTTTAGCATTCGAGAGACTTTATTCAAGAGAGAGTGGGATACTCTAGTGTTTTACTCTATTGTTGACCTGTCTAAAAACAATCATCAACAATTCCAAAGTTGCAGGAACCAGGGTTTTGGTTTGCACGTGTTTTGATGATGCCCTAGGTCTGATATCTCTATGTATGAGACCTAGAAGACACTATAGGCTTAGAGATTTGTTGTAAAGGCTATTGGAGAAGGGTCCATGTGACATGGATAGTTGTTTAAAATCATATGTGATGTGTTTGGTGTGTTAGAATAGGAGTAAAGAACCCTTGGATTCAAAAACTTACTTTTGTCATGCCTGAATGCCAAATTAGGCCTAGTCAAGAAAGAGGACAATCAATTTTTGAGCCCTTCCATACAAAGAAACCCTACCTCATTTATGGATATGTGTAAGAATGGCCAAATGGGTATCCTAAATGGGTCTCCTTTCCTGAAGATCAGGGCTGTACAAAAGTTATGCCCAAAAATGCATTTTTGAAAGGCTACAAGGATTAAGGGCAGTTTGTGAAGGAAAGACCATGAATTGATGACAAAAGGTTCTTGTGAGTAGTTGTCTGAGTGAGTTTGAATAATTTATGCCCCTGCTCTGCATCATGCATCCTCTCTTCAACATCTTAGGTTTTTGGTTGTGATGCTTATGTGCATGTTTCAAAGGAAAATAGAACTAAACTAGATTATAAGTAGAGTATCTTTATTGGGTATGGTGATGGTATAAAAGGTTATAATCCATGGATCTCAGAAACAAAGAAGATTGTCCATAGCCATAGTGTAATCTTTAGACGTTGAAGAAACTTAAAAGAAGAAAGAACAACCAAGAAAAGGAGAACTAGAAAATGTGCATTTTGAATTAAAAGGTGGAGAATTTGTATACGAATATAAATCAAGAGAAGAATGTGAACCAGAAGAGAAAGAACCTCATACCCCAATTTCGAGGAGATCAATTCAAGAAAGAAAGCAACCAGAAAGGTATAGGCCACTTTATTTTTGTCTCGCTTTGGTTCTATCTGCTATTGATGATCTTAGAATTGTTGGGGAGGCACTTCATTGAGAAGAAGATAAATATTGGAAGAAGGCCATGGATGAAGAAATGATGGCTTTGGACAAAAATATGGCACGGGATTTGGCCAATTTGCTTGTTGGAAGAAAACTTGTTTGTTGCAAATGGGTGTCCAAGAAGAAGTTCAATGTAAAAGGTAAAGTGGAGATGTACAAAGCTTCCTTTGTAACAAAGGGATTTGCCAATGTGGAGGGAATTGACTTTTGGTGAGATTTTTTGTCTTGTTAAACTAATTTCTATTAGATTTCTTTTGGCCATTGTTGTTGCATTTTATCTTGAAGTAGAACAAGTGGACTTGAAGACAAAATTCCTACATGGAGATCTTGAAGAAGAAATCTTTTTTAGAGCCAGAAAATTCGACCTTCAAGACTTGGTTTTTAGGTTTTAGAAAATTTTATGTTGTTGATTGGAAATAGCAAGGAAATGATCAAGAATATTAAATTTCAATTTTCACATCGATTTGATATGAAGGACCTTAGTGCTGCAAATTTTATGATGGGCATGAAAATTGAAAGGGATTGTTTAAATGTTTAGAAACTCTTTTTTAATTAGAGGAAATATGTTGATTGAATTTTAGAGGTTTAGAATACAGGAACATAAACCTGTCATTTCTATTCCTGTTGGTTTAAACTTTAAAGTTACCTTTAGAACAATGTCCCACGACACAAGAGGATATTGATGACACATCTCATGTTCCTATACAAAGATAGACATTGCCTATTCAATTGAAGTTTTGAGTAGATATATATCAAGTATAGGGAATGAACATTGGACTATTATAAAGAGGGTCTTCAGGGATTTGCATGGCACTTCAGGTTATGCAATTTGTTACTAAGGAAGATGTTGGCTGAACATAGTAGTAGATGTACAATGTTTTGTTGATATTGACTAGGCTGAAGATATTTTTTGTCGAAGATCTACACGTGGTTATGTTTTTAACTTGTTTGGTGGAATAGTCAACTAGATGAGCAAGAGGTAGACACTAGGCAATTGTTGCACTTTGAACTATAGAAGTTGAGTACATAGAGCCACTCATGAGTGCAAGGAAGCTGTATGGTTACATACATTGTGTTCAGATGTTGGTTTTTTATAGAAAGTTGTAAGAATATATTGCGGCAGTCAAAGTGCAGTTTGTTTGGCAAAGAACCCAATGTATCATGCTCGGATGAAGCATATTGACTCATAGGATCATATTGTTAGAGAAATGGTTGGAGAAAACAAGTTGTTGGAGAAAGTCAATACCTTGGAAAATGTTGAAGATTTTATGGTGAAGTCTATCAGTACTGAAAAGTTTTCTTGGTGCAGGGAATCAATGGGCATAGCTACCCTTGGCAGCTAATTTTATTTCTTGTGGTCCCTTATGCAACTAGTCAACAAGTGGGAGGTTTGTTGGATATGTGTTGTATACTTTTTCATATTTTACACCTCTTATTGATGTTTTTTTGGCCCATGGTTTTATACTTATTGTATTGTAATACCACTTGGTGGTTTTCTATATTGACATGCCTATAAATACTCACACATTGATTAGGGTTATGCACAAGTGCAAAATATCTTATTGTATAGTGAATGGTTAAGTCAGTACAGTAAGTGAGCTTTGTCTTTACTGGGTTTTTTCTTGTAAGGGTTTTCTAGGTAAATTCTTTGGTTATATTGTGAGTGTGCTATTATTTCTTTCTGTTGCATTTAAGATTCTGTTAGCATTGATTCTCTTGCATAGGTTTATTTGTATTTTTCTCTTTACTTTGCAGAGGAAACTCCTTAAGACCTGAGGGATCTTCAATTTACTAGCAAAGCGTTCAATGAAGACTTATCAATAGGATCAACTGTTAGAGGGATTGAAAGAATTCCTCTGGTTCATTTCTGCTCTCCTCTAGAGAGGAGATTTGCTTGCCATACAAAGTGTTATAATGAAATCCTGTTGACCTCTAATATGTAGCAAATTGAAAGATCCTTGTGTTATTATATGTTTTCGCAGATTTATGACCAAAGTAAATTATGGCTTGAAATTTAAGCCTGAGCATTGATCAATATTTAATCGGAATCAATGGACAGCACACTAAATTGTAGAAACTTAACGGGTTATGAAATTAATGAACTGAAGCAAAGGAAGTGAACATAATAAATACATAAGATACTGCAGTGTGAAAATACAAGCAAGTAGCAATCTCCAAAAAGAGATTTGAAGCAACAACACACTGATTTTTACATTCAGATGACAATTCCTTTATGTTTAAAGATATATACAACATTACAATTTTATATATTTTAACAGGATTTGACATAAACAGATGAGTTAGAAAGATTTCAAATAAAGAAAGATTGGAATAGCTCCATCAATTTGAATAGCTCTTTTTCAATTCTTTATATTCTATCACGTGTAGAAATATTGAAAGCTACCCATGATTGTTGATAGAAAACTTAAGCACATTCTTCACACTCACATTTAAGACAAATATAAATTGGGTAGCAAAGCTACCCCACCTTTTCTTTAAATGATAAGCATTCTGACATAAAGCCAAATTACAATCGGTATGCTTTCGTTCACACATCTAACTTGAAAAATTCTCATATCCTTATAAAGAAATGCAAGAGATAGTTAGAGAGAGTAGCAAGACCCTAATTAGGTGGGAACACAAAAAATCAAATACCCAAACTATAAATGACAATTCATGAGGGCAATAAAAGCTCCAATGAAAATCCGATAAAGTGTTTTTCAGTATCTTCCAATCATCCATGCCATCACATGTAGCGAATTGGAAGATATAAAAAAGATTCTAATCTTGGCTGCCTTCTATTTTCAGGTCAATACAAAATAAAAATAAAAATAAAATAAAGTGTATTTTAGAAAGACAATAAAATTTATAAACTAAGTGTACACTAATTCCCCCCCTTAAGATTTAATTTGATAAAGGGAAGGATGGTGGAGTTGTAGAAATATTGGAGGCTCTTTTACAATCGTTGATACAAACCTTAAGCATATTCTTCACACTCACATTTAAGGCATATGTATAAAGTAGGTAGCAAAGCTTTTTTTTTTTTGTGATGTTAAGAACTTTGTCATAAGTCAAATTACCCGTATGCTTTCGCTCACACATCTAAATCAAAACTCTCATGTCCTTGTAAAGGAGTGCAAGGGATAAAGAGATAGTTAGGTGGGAACAGCAAGTCCCTAATTAAGTGGGAACAGAATAAGTCAAGTTTCTAAATATAAATGACAACTCACAAGAGCAATAAAGCTTCAATGGTCCTGCCATCAAATGTAATGAATTGGAAGATATAATAAAGAATCTACTCTTGAACCTTCCCATATTGAAGTGAAAACAAAATAGGAATGGAACAAATTGCATCTGAGAAATACATTACAATGCATAAACTTGAGTATACACTAACATCATTGATTGGAACATTTGCTTGAGTACATTTCATAATTTTTATTATGGCCTAATAACAAGTATTAGCATGTTTTTATTTATAGTTTTTGGTCAGAAGAGTGAATGTTGAGAATTATTATTTGGAATGTTTTAGGGATGACAGGTGCGGTTTATATCAAGGGTGTAAGTGTCACCAAGTATAAAAGGTAAGTTTTATTTATTGGAATTTGTATATTTGGTCAATCATGCTTGTGTGAATATGAATATCTTAAAATTGGTTTTTTGTATCCTACATGCATTAGAATCCCTCCACACACATGCATCAAGATTTATATGTGTGTGTACGTGTAGATTTAAGTATTATACTAACTTGATTCAAGTAACATAATAATGTAAGAAAATTTTGTTATTTAAACCTATAATTTCTTAATGTAAAAGTGGCACTAATATAATCCTTTGAGATATTCTCAATAGAACTTTTGACTTGTGAGGAAAATTCTCCAAGTTTAACCTCTTTATTTAGCTCCCAATAATATCAGAAGAAATTGGAAAATTGCAAGCGGAAGATTAAAGTTTAACAATTTCAGAAAAGTGACTGTGTTATATAGATTCCTTTTATTAATAAGTAAGATGATGCAAAAAAAACAAATTACTGGTTATTTCAATTTAAAGTTCTGGTAGGCGGCAAGTATATGCAAGTTAGCCTTAAATATTGAGATTGAATAATAAGCAGAATGGTTCTTAATTGAACAATAGGGAACAAGTCTATATTTAGATACTTTTAGTTAGAGGACAATGGACATGTATTCCTAAGTAGGGAAGGTCCAAGCAAAAGATAGCTAGACTTATGGAGAGAAAAGCATATAGGGGAGTTGACAATTGCTTACATAGTTGGGCTAAGGGGTGGGGGACATTGATGGTGGAGGGTTGATTGGTAACGGTAAATAGATACTAAAGTATTAAGTTAAAACCAATGTACCCTTGGGATGCGTCCACATAGTTTTTTACTCATCCTTGGAAATGGGGGAGGTTTGGGGATGAAATCTCTCCCGCCTCTCCCCTGTCCGCCCAAAAAAGAAAAGATGGAGGACACCCCCTTAATTTGGGAGATGCTTTTGGGGATGTCTCCCACTTTGGGTACGCTGTAGGGGCACCACTTTTGACATTAAAAAAGCAGTTAAAAGAAACAAAAATCAGTAATATCTTGAGCGGAAAACTGGCATGCGTTATTCCCAATGTTGATAAACAGCTCACAAAACTATTTTAAGACATTTTATAAAGAGATATAGATAAATAATATGATTGGAGTTTGTGGAATCATTGATGCAAGAAATTTGCATTCACGATTATAGAGAAATGGATGTAACACATGGAATATCAAATGTAATATATACAACATCAGAAATAGCTCTTCCTGACATCTGCAATCACTAAATTTCAGTTCCTGCTATAAGTTGGTGTATGGTCTGTTAGGTTTTTTTTTTGATGGTTGAATTGGGCTTTAGGGAGCCACATCCCATATAAAATAAACCAGAAAAGAAATTGCATAACCAAGCTACTCATATTGAGGCCCATCATATATTACTATTACTGTCTTTTACATTGCCAACTTATTTAACTGGCTACTGTATGCTGGAAAATATATACATATGCAAATTGAAAACTAACAGTTTCATCCTTCATAACCCTCCTCCATGGTTTCCTCATTTGAGCTCTCTGTTTCAACTTCATTGGCCCAGTTCACTCCATCAGCACCTGAGATCCCAACCATAATTTTCAGGAATTCTAAACCCCACTTGGCCTCATTCCTTCTCTCCTCCTCTTGAACACCCACCACCGGAATCGCAAAGGGAATCCAAGGGCCATTATAGGCTGGCAATAATGCAGGCCAAATTCCTTGTGTGGGATGGAACCCCAACATTGGAACCGTCGCGTTGAGGATCTCATGTAAGCCTCCTTTCCATTCTGCCCTTATTAGTGCAATTGCTATCTCCCTGATACAATCCTTAGACTCCCCTAAATCTAGTATAACTGCTAAGAGCATTGTTGCTAGTTCTGAGTTTACTTTGTATTTCTTTTTAAAATTCAAAAGGAGCTGAGTACCATACCAACAGTGTGGAGCCCAACTGGTGACTTGATCTTGAAGACTTTCTTCAGTCTTTTCTCTGAAATATCTCCATTGAATGCCATTTGCCGTTTTTTACCCTGCAACCAAGCAGTCGAATCCATTTTTGCAATGTGATTATCTCCTCCCAAGCCAAGCCTTATGCTTTCATTTGCCATGGCATTCATTGCGAAATGAAGAATCAATGGGGCGTAGGACTGTTTCAAGTTCTTCCCACAAGCCAAGGTACTATCTCCCGCTGTCATCCCTCGCCGATGCATTCACAATAATTGTTTGAAGTGATGTGAGTTCATGGGAATTACTTGCCAAATAACTCTGCCACATCCAATATTTAACATCATTTCCTTGACTACCTTCCATGTCTTGCCTATTTGTCATCCGGATGCGAATGGACTTAGATGACTAATCCAAAGATTGTCCCCTTTACTCCCTAATCTTCGTTACCATCTCTTCTTCCTTATGATCTTGATGTAGAAGGGTCTCCATTTCCGGGGTTAATTTTATCCATTCACTTATTGGGGGACTCACAAATACCTCTTCTTTAATTTGGAAAGCTACATTAGCTATATTCTATCTACTAACTTATTTGCCTCGCTGTATACATGGTTAACTTTAAATTCACTGAACTTATCCAATAGTTCCAGGCTTCTAATTAGCAAGTTATTTAACTTCAAATTTGTCAATTGTCTACTACAAATGGCATTTATCGTTAGTAGAGAGTCACCCTCTATATGAATTCTCCTTGCTCCCATTGCCAATCCTAATTGAATTCCCATTATCAATGCCTTTAGTTCCGCCTCATTGTTTGTTTCAGTCCCCAGCCTTTTTGTTGTTGCCCCAATTAATCTACCTTGTGATCTCTTAGAATGTAACCTGCACTTGCCTCTCGAGGCACCGTCAAAGTTCACATTCAACCAACCATGTTCCGATGGTGATCATCTAGCTTCTGTCCTCTTCTTCTTACTAAGATGATCCCAAGCAGCCCCATTAACAGAGGGCATATCTAGGCCCATCCACCTGATCCTCATTGCTCCATCCCATCCGGTGAAGGATTTATCTTTCAATTTCTGATTCTTGACTACATTGTTAGCCACCTCAACAATGGCATATTCAATCTTCTTCCACAGAATGTCTGCTTCCATTGACTTATCTTGAAAGATACGTCTATTTCTTTCTTTCCATAGTTCCCAAATGAGAATAGATGGACTAATTACCCATAGACAAGATAATAATGCCTTCTTATGTAACACTGACTAGGAGTTAAAATCACCTCCTATGATACTCTCTTCTTTTAGTGTTTGTATGACAGTGGAAAGTTTCTCCCACACTATCCTTTTTTGCTTTGTTCTTACTGGCCCATAGACATTGATTAAAAAGAAGTTGTTGCTATTCGTTAATGACTTGATTCTATAGATCTACCATGCCTCACTAGACTGTATCTCCTCTACTTTCAAACTGTAAGGATCCCAACACTATACCCAGACTACCTGAGGCCCCTCTCGTGGGAACAAATAGCTCATACCATTGTTTCCATTTCTTCATAAGGTTGCTAGCTTCCTCCTTAGATAACTTTGTCTCTTTTAATAAAATTGCATCAGGTTTGCTCAAATCAATTTGATGCTTGAGCACGCGTCTTTTGTCAGGGGCATTCATGCCCCTGACATTCCATGTTAGGAGCCTCATTGCTCTTTGGGAAGGGTGAATCCCTTCCTGGATCTTAGTTTCATCTGCCCCTTGGCCTTTTCTGCTATTTCCAACTTCACCTTGTTTGACTTCTACCTCTTATCAATTTTTCTCCCAGTTTTGGCTTCTTAAGTTTTGATTTCGATTGAGAGATTGTTCTTTCTTCTATTTCTCCTATCTCCTTATCCGTGGAATAGTTCTCTTCAAATAAGTTTTCCTCCAAGGAATTAGAAGCAGTGTTTGGCTTCTCCATGCCATCCGCTTCTCTGTTGCAGCTGAAGAGCTCCAACCCTATCTCAAAAATGGATCTCCTGTTTTGTTCCCCATTCAAGGTCTGTGGTTCGTTCTCTATAAGCTTAGTAGCTAATAGGATGGGAGAAACATCCTCTTCCTGCCTAAACTCTTGTAAAAGTTATCTTCTACCAAATTTCCCCCATGGCTAGTCTCCTCATCATGCTGTTTTGTCTGCTCTTCTAAAGCAAAAACTTCTAAAATAGGGTTTTCCTTGCTATCTTCCTATATAAACTGTTGTTCACCTTCACAATTTACTTCCTCTCCGCCCACAGAATCAACCTTTAGGGTTGACGGTGTTGATATATTGTCATTGATGTCAAAGTTGGATGTCTAAGGCAAAGAAAGGAAGAGTTATTGATTTGTTGCCATTTCAGGTCGTATGACCAAAGTAAGGACTTCATTGTGTTAAAAACCCAAATGGGTATCCCCAATTTCAGTTTGGTGAAACTGGGACGAAAAATGGCTAAGTTATAGTCAGTCGGAGTTTTCTTCAGTTCGCGAACTGGTAAGTTCGCCGGTTCTGAAGTTTGCCGGTTCGCCGATTTGGCGATTTGCTGACAGAAGGGTAAGCGCTCTTGTGGAACACTTAGAAGAAAATAAAAGACTTGAAAGAAAAAGGCCAAGTTTTGGCAGTTTGGAAGTTATGGTTTTCACTGGTTCGTCGATAGAAGAGGAGGAAAGTCTTTTCAAGAAAGACTTAAAAGTTCCAAAATTAAGTTATCGACAAAGTTCTCTTTTTGAGAACTAGTTAGAAAGTTCTAAGATTCGCTGATTCGTCGACTAGGCGACATGTGGCAGAAAATTATGTTATCGGTAAAGTTCTAATTTTGAGAACTAATTCGCAAGTTCTCCGATTCGTCGACAATGAAGGGAGCGCGGAAGGAAGAGTTGAAAGGCAGTTCAAAAGATAGTCGGAAAAAAGGACTTAGTCGGGAAAGTTCTCTTTTTGAGAATTGGTTTGTGAGTTTGGCATTTTGCCGATTTGCCGACAAGGTGACAAGTGGCTCTCAAGGTCAAAGGTTCGTGTTTTGACTAGTTTGCCGATAGAGAGAGAGTGTGGAAAGAAAAACAAGTGTTTTACTTGTCGGGAAAACGAGCAAAGGACTAACTTGGTCTCAAGTTAGCTTTTTTCCTGATTCACCGACTCGCTGACAAAAGGCAAAGGAAGTTGGTGGTTCGTTAAAGTTGGTATTGTCCGACTAAAGGCAACTAAGCCGTTGGTTCAAATAAAGTGGATTTCGCCGATAAAGGCGATAGAGATGACGGTTAGTAAAAAGCTTGTTTAGTCGATAAAGCAAAAGTTCGGAAAAAGTGATTTTTGCCGATAACAAGGAAACAAGCGTCAAGGTTTGATATAAGTGAGTTTTGCCGACAAAGGCAAAGGGGAGAAGTTCGAGATTTGGAGAATTTGCCGATAAAGGCAAACAAAAGGCAGAAGATAGAGATTTGGAGAATTTGCCGATAGAAGGAAAAAAGCGGTAGAGATGAAAAGTTCAAATAATGAGCTTTTCGTTGACAAAGAAGACAAGAGCCAAAGTTCGTTAAAAGTAAAGTTTGCCGATTAAAGAAGATAAAGGCGATAGAGAGGAAAGTTTGGAAAAGATGGTTTTTGCCGATAAAAGGAAATGGACCAAGAGTTCAAAGAAAGAGACATTTGCTGATAAAGGTGATAGAAGCAAAGGAAGAGTAAGTTAAAGATTTCGAGGTTTTGTTGATAGAACAGACAAAGAGTCAAAGTTTGAAAAAGGCAAAGTTCGTCGATAGAAGACCAAAGGGGAGAGTACAGAAAAACAGAAAATCGCTGATAAAGGGCTGAAAGCCAAAATGCGAGAAATGTTAATTTCGATGATAGAAGAGGACAACGACTATATTTGTGACGCTGTAATGTCCCCATTTGTAGGCCCTCGTGCAGTTTGGATGGTGCTGGCTTTGGGGTGGTTCCAACACAGCCAGAGCAGAGTTTTTGTTGCTCAGCAGGGTTCAGACGGACAATTGGAGTTGATCGACACTTTCTGCGCCTGATTCGGACAACTTGTCCAAGACTTACTATTTTTAGTAAGTCCCTATTTTTTAGGAGGTGTGGGATCAGGCCCTGTTTGACCAATTGGGAGTTCCTATTTTTTAGGGATGTTTGTTTTGTTAGCGGTTCCTACTTTTTAGGAGTTACTATTTATAGTAACCTGCTATTTTGGGACTTCGTGTCAATTGACGCTTGTAGGCTAGAGCAGATGGTTATGGGGTCTTATTTTGGCAGTATTCAGTGTGGCTTCACCTCCAGTGATCAGTGAGAGTTCAGGTTTGACCTTCATTGGACTCCGTTTGGCACACTTACTATTTATAGTAAGTTACTTTTTCAGGGAGTCAGAGTTTCTATTTATAGCAGGGCACCTGGACAGGTCTCAGATGCAGTGTTGACTAATGTTTGGGCCTTTGCAGATGTTTCAAGACACAGTGGTGCGTACTTACTATTTATAGTAAGTTAGCTATTGGAAGTTGCTATTTGTGGTAGGGCACCTAATCATTCAGTGTTTGGCAGTTTTGACGTTGGTTTCAATTGGCGTAGCTAACTGATGGATTTTTAAGGAGATTAATATTTTAATGTGTCATTAATGATGTTAATTAAAAGTTTATAATATAAAGTTATATTTTGACTTTATATTGAAAGGGGGCCAATGACACATGATAAAGTGCAATTAATGATATTAATTTATTGTGGGCACAATAACCAAGGTAATATTGAGGCAACAAAAGCAAATAATAAAATATTATTTTAAAACCCTAAAAGTGGATTTGAAAAAGGATTTAAATGTTATTAAGGAGTTTGAGGATATAAAAGGTTTCAAAAAGCAAATCAAACTCATTATTATTGAATGATCATTTGACTTTGCTTTGGAGGATTTCTTGAAGTTTATGCATGAGACCAAGGGTTTCAGCAGATTGTCTTCATATCAGCATTGGAGAACAAAAACTCTTCATTGTTTGTGCAATCTTGAGGTTGTGAAAGATTAGTTGAATCATTGCCTGAGGAGAGCTTCATTCTGGAGTTCTATTTGTGCTTAAAGGTGAAAGATATCATTAAGGGTTTGAAGATTAATGAAGAATAATTAATTGTAGACTTGTAGCTTCATTCTTGGCAGCCATTTATATCAGATTTCAAGCTTTTTTGTTGGCTGCTACAGTGCTGTGAACAGTGCCGCTACAGTACCATGAACAGTACTGCTACAGTGATGCGCTACAGTAAATGCTACAGTGTGTGAATAGTGTTGACAGCAACAACATAGGTGATCAGGTTTGAAGGCAAATAAGGTTTCCTTCATTCGGGTATGCACATAATTGTAAAAAGCTTTTGGAAATAGTTTAATAAATCATTTGCAGCAGATGTCTTTATTTCGTTGACTTGCAATTTCCTTTGTTGCATTGTTCCTGGCATCTTATTGAGAAAACACAAAAAAATCATATATATTCCAAGAACCAAAACAAACATTCATCATTTGCAAAGCTTTGGAAACCAGAGAACTAGAGGGGTTCATTACAGACGCGAACTCAGGATGTAGAATCAGCGTGAATAACAAGTGGATGCATGGATAACAGTGATGTGAATAACTGTATACTGTGGATGACTAAAGTGTTAACATGCAAAGTGGGAGTGTTAACATCCACACGACTGAAGTGTTTTCATGCAAACAAGCTGGAGTGTGAGCATCCAGATGAGCGTGTGTATGCAGAGCTTTCTGAAGAGTGAAGTGCAAAAAGACTAGAGTGCACACATGCAAATATGTGAGTATATGCAGAGTTAGCTGCATATAAACATAAGCGACTGTACACAGAAGACTATTACTGTGTTTTTAGAGAAAAATTGATGCAAGCATGAGTAGAATTGAGATGCAAAGCAAATCTAGGTGGAGCAGATTGAGATGAGAAGAGAGTGAATGAATTAAAAGGTGCAATTGAGGTTAATGAAGAACCAAATGGCTGCATACATGTATGTGTAAGGATTCAGAGAGGTTGGTGCCTCCAGTTAACTGAGTTGGTGCTCAGATAAGGGGATTGTAGTCTCCTTAGAGTTGGTGCTCTTAAATATTGTAATCGATGGTTTCATTTGTGAGGCTGGATTAGGACAATAGATCCTAGCAGCATTTTCTCACCATGGTTTTTCCCACATCGGGTTTTCAATGTATATCTGGTGTTCATGTGTGCATGCTTTCTTATTGTTGATATTATTGCATTGAAAGCTAATTTGATTTGAATACTAAAGGGTTGAAGTTTTAAGTTTTATTGACCTATTGATTCACCGCCCCTCTCAGTAGATTGCTTGTGATCTAACAATTGGTATCAGAGCATGGTTCCTTGGAAGAAGCATAAAGCTAAAGGTTGATTTGGGAGATTGAAGACATGGCCGGTAAAGAAGGAGATCACTCAAACAAAGCACCATTGTTTGATGGAACAAATTATGTGTTATGGAGCATACGTATGGAAACTTACCTAATTTCAATAGGGTTTGATGTTTGGCAATCTGTTACAGATGGTTATACTACTCTTGCAACTCCTCCAACAGACTAGGCGGGTAAGAAGGAATGTGAGAATAATGCTAAGGCTAAGAATGTTACTCTATGTGGTTTAGCTAACTCTGAATTTGTGAAAGTGATGCATTGCAAGCTTGCTAAAGAAATTTGGGATAAGCTTCAGAACATCTACGAAGGAGATACAAAGGTGAAACAAGCCAAGCTACAAACCTTTAAAGGAAGATTTGAAAGCCTGAAGATGAGAGAGGAAGAAAATATTGCTGATTACTTGCTCAGAGTTGATGAAGTTGTGAATGCTATGAGAGGACTAGATGGAGAAGTAAAAGAGCTAGTAATTGTTCAGAAAGTACTTAGATCTTTACCTTCCAGGTATGATGCTAAAGTCTCTGCTATAGAAGAAGTAAAAGATCTAGATAAGATAACTGTTGATGGTATTTTGACTGCCTATGAAATGAGGACTGGTGGTACTGAGAATTCCAAGAAAGAAACAACATTCAAGGCATCAAAGAAGTCAAAGAATGTAGAACCTGGATCTGGTACAGATGATGAAGCCAACTTTTTAAGAAGGCTGAAGAGAGGATCTGGGAAGTATAGAGGTAAGTTTTTAATTGTGGAAAGGTTGGTCACTTCGTTGCTAAATGTCCTTTTGAAGGAAGAGATAAAAGTGATGAACATGACAACAAGAAAAGTAACAAGAAGTTCTTTCCAAAGAAGTACTTCCAGAAGAACAAGAAAAGCCTTTACACAAAAGGTGACAACAATTCCTCTGAAGAAAGCCCCAATTCAAAAGACAACAATGAAGGCACTTCTGAGCCTGAAGAAAATGAATATCTGTTTATGACAGTAGAAACTTTTGATAAAGATCAAAACATTGTTGATGTAGAAGATCCTGATAATGAAGTAGAAGTAGATCTGGAAGGAGAGCTGGTTTGTGCTTTAGAAGAGATTGAGTTACTTAGGAAGAAAAACTCTAAACTAAAGCTGCAACTTCAAGAAGATATTGTGTCAAAGAAGCTTGCTGAATCAAAAGAACTGATTGTTAAATTAAAGACACAAGTTGAAGAACCTAGAAGAATAAAAGAGGTTATTAAATTTGATTTGAAAGCTAAATCAAAGGAGTGTTTGAAGCTGGAATTTGAAGTGGTATCTTTGAGAAAAGAACTAGAAAAGGCTAAGGAGAAGATTGACCTAAGTCTGAAATTTGATAAGAGCAGTAGCATGCTTGATGAGATGATCAACAGTAAGAGATTTCCAAAGAGCATGGCTGGTTTAGGATTTGAAGAAGGTCAGCATTCAAAGTCCAACGATCCTCCTAAAAAGACTGAAGAGAAGAAGCGGAAAAAGGAAGGTGATGGCTTCACAAAAGTCAGAAATCTGAAGCAGAAGTGTAAATTCAAATCGAACTTATAATCTCTGACTTGGATATTTTCTGAAAGTTGGATATTTATATCGCAGACTTAACTTATTACTTTCTTTTGTATTTCAGATGCAATTTCTACTTCTCATACACTTCCAATTTTGTATCGATCCGTGGTATTGCAGGGCAAAGACATTGATATAAATATGTGAGTGACGGTAGGAGTCACATCTGTGATAGATGTGACTCCTCAAGGAGTCACGCCTATCACAGGTGTGACTTTGCCACCGTTTGTATTGTAATCGGTTTCACCGATTTTAACAGTTACTAATCACCGTTTAGAATGTAGAAGATGCTTATGCTTTGGTAATATATCATTCGATCATGCTATATTGATATTTATCTTAACATACCTTATATATTAAGTATGAATATATATGTAATATTTAATATTACTTATATATTCATATTTATTATTATGTTATCTGATCGAAGCTACAAACAACTCAACACTCCCTCTTAGCTCGGGAAGATAACAATATCACAATAATCTCTGTGAATATCAATTATTTGATCTATAATGAATTACTCAAAGTAATTTAATATCACATAACTCATGATATATAGTATCACCTATCTCGTGATACGTAGCATCACCTATCTCGTGATACGTAGCATCACCTACCTCGTGATACTAAAGGATATACTATACTCGAGAACATTACATTCTCCTTATATATATCCCAGTTATGGTATGTGCACTGACATTAAGTCACATAATGTCTACCATAACTTAATCATGATAACTCCATGATTCATACCAATATCAAGTCACATGATATCAGTCTAATGAACATTATAAGATCGTCACCTTATAATGTTAGGTACAAGTGTAGATTATACAAAAAATCGTCACCTTTTGGAAATAAACACAGAATGGGCAGGCCCATAATGTCATAGAGTCACACATATGACACAAGATGTTTACACATTAGACATCTTTAATATATTAGTACAAATCAATTAGAATTTTACATTTCAATCATACCAAGATTTTTTCTGAAGTATTCAACTTTCACCTTGAGGAGTGGTTTAGTAAGAATATCTGCAGTTTGATCTCCTGTACTGATATACTCCAACTGAATCACATTCCTTTCCACCATATCACGCACATAGTGATGAGGAATCTCAATATGTTTAGATCTATCATGGAATACTGGATTCACGGATAGCTTAATACAGCTTTGATTGTCGCAGTGGATGATAGTTGGTTTCAGAGGTTTACCAAATAATCCCACAAGCAGTTTTCTAAGCCATACTGCCTCTCTAGCAGCCATAGAAGCTGCAATATATTCGGCTTCTGTAGAACTCTGAGCAACTGAAGACTGTTTTCTGCTGATCCACGATATCATTGCTGACCCTAAACTGAAACAACATCCGGAGGTGATCTTCCAGTCAGTTACACTTCCAGCCCAATCTGAATCTGTGAATCCATGTAGATCTAAGCCAACCTTTTCATATTTTAAGCCATAATTTAGAGTACCTTGAAGGTATCTCATTATATGTTTCACAACCACAAGATGTATCTCCTTGGGCTCACACATAAACTAACTTAAGGCATTTACAGCATAACAGATATCAGGTCTGGTATTGACCAAATACATCAAGGATCCAATTATTTGTCTGTACAGAGTGGGATCTGCCAACGGAGAATCTGCTGCTGCTTCCTTCAATTTATGAAGATTTGTTTCCATGGGGGAAGACATAGGTCTACATTCCATCATACCAAACCTTTTTAATATATCAATTGTGTACTTCCCTTGGTTTAGAATAATACAATCTGATTTCTGCCATACTTCCAGTCCAAGGAAGTAGTGTAATAGACCTAAGTCCTTCATGTCAAATTCTGAAGCTAGATCTTTCTTACACTGATCAATAAGGTGGTTTTCTCTTGTAATCAATTGATCATCAACATATAATATCAATATTAACATATCACCTTTGCTTTGTTTGAAGTAGAGATTTGGATCTGCATCATTCTTTGAGAAGCCTAATCTCAAGAGATAACTGTCAATTCTTTCATACCAGGCTCTGGGGGCCTGTTTAAGTCCATATAGAGCTTTCTTTAATTTACATACATGGGATCCTGCATTGTGAATCTCAAATCCTTCGGGTTGCTCTAAGTAAACCTCTTCTTCAATGGTTCCATTTAAGAAAGCAGTTTTTACGTTCATTTGATGGACTTTCCACCCTTTGGCTGCTGCAATAGCTAGAACTGTCCTGACTGATGTATATTGAGCAGCTGGAGCAAAGGTTTCGTCGTAATCAATTCCTTCCTTTTGTGAAAATACTCTGGCTACAAATATTGCTTTGTATTTCCCTATACTGCCATCTGCAGCATGTTTGATTTTAAATAGCCATTTTGAAGAAACAACAGATTTCCCTTTTGGTCTAGGTACTATATCCCACACATCATTCTTCAGGATGGATTGATACTCCTTTGTCACGGCATCCTTCCATACTTGGTGCTTAAGAGCTTCTATAGCACTAGAAGGTTCTGATTTAATGAATTCACTCATTAAAGCTACATAACTAGAGAATCTCTTAGGTCTTGTGCTTTCCCTAAAAGTCCCTGATGGAGCGGCATAATTTTTAGCCTTTTCCATTGTTTTGGGGGCCCAAAGTGGTCTTTTCTTGGGATTTTCTAGTGATGTGATTTGTTCATGGTTCACCTCTTCCTCAGGATACTCCCTCTGAAACTCAGGTGTAGGATCCTCTTCTATGCTTGAGTTGGAAGTTTGAATTTCTGACTCAATATAATTTCTGGCTCTTTTGAAAGCTATGTCTTCCTCAAAAATCACATCTCTGCTTAGTTCAATCTGTCTTTGTCTAGGTATATATATTCTATAAGCTTTTGATGTTTCACTATAGCCTACAAAGATGCCTTTTCTCCCAGAAGGTTCTAGCTTAGTTCTTTTCTCTTTGGGCACATGAATGTAAACAGGACAACCAAATATCCTTAAATGACTAATGTCTGGTTTTGTGCCAGTGAAGGCTTCTTCAGGAGTTTTGTCATCAATATGAGAGTGAGGACATCTGTTCTGTATATAGACAGCAGTACTAGATGCTTCTGCCCAAAGTGAAGTGTCTATATTCTGAACAAGTAACATAGCCGTAGCAGCTTCTACAATGGTTCTATTTTTTCTTTCTGCAACTCCATTTTGTTGAGGATTATAAGGTACAGTGAACTCCCTCTTAATCCTAGTGTTTTTACAAAAGACTTTAAAAATGTCTGAAATGTATTCATTCCCATTATCTGTTCTTAAGGTTTTGATTTTTCTCCCGGAAGAGTTTTCAGTAATGGATTTGAATTCCTTAAATCTTTTAAGGATTTCCTGTGATTCTTTACATTTAAGAAAATAGATCCATGTCTTTCTGGAGAAGTCATCAATGAAGATTACATAGTATAGAAACCCACCTAAGGAGAGTACAGACATGGGTCCACATAAATCTGAGTGGACTAGTTCTAATACTTTATTTGTTTTGCTAGAACTATTTTGAAAGGACCCCTTTGTATTTTTCCCTAAGGCACACCCCTTGCATACCCCTGAATTACATTGTTTGAGTTTGGGTAACCCTGTAACTAGTCTTTCCATGGAAGATAGGGCACGGAAATTTAGGTGTCTTAGTCTTCTATGCCATATTTCATTAGAGTTTGCAATTTCATGAATTAGGGCTTGATTTGGTTCCGTACATAACTCGTACAAGTACCCTTGTCTATGACCCATCGTTTTGGCTTTCTTAATAGTAGAATTCTTTGGCCATGCCAATACTTTGCTATCCATAAAGGTCACCTTATATCCATTATCTTCAAGTGCAGATATGGAGACTAGGTTTCTTTTGATCCTTGGGACAAACAATACTCCAGTGAGTTGGATGGAGATGCCAGTCTTTAATTTGAGGGTGCATGTGCCAACACCCTTGACTGGATGTACAGAGTGATCTCCAATTGTTACTTCTTCGTCAGTCTCTTCTACCATGGTGTCTAGTAGTTCCCTGAACCCTGTGATGTGTCTTGATGAACCACTATCTATAACCCAGGTGTTGGATTTATTTGATACTTGGTTTGAAAGTGTAGAGTAGAATACATATTTCTCGGATTCATGCTCCTTTATTTTGGCATAAGATGCTTGTTGTTTGGTTCTATCAGGACATCTGATTGCATAGTGTCCATATTGGTCGCATCTAAAACATTGGATGCGAGAAATGTCTTTCTTGAATGAACCTTTCCCGTGATAATTTTTCCTCTTCTTGAAGTGTTT
The DNA here is from genome assembly GCA_027924645.1 of Cunninghamia lanceolata. Lineage (NCBI taxonomy): Eukaryota > Viridiplantae > Streptophyta > Pinopsida > Cupressales > Cupressaceae > Cunninghamia > Cunninghamia lanceolata. Next base: position 3,885,486 of record BSBN01001254.1, read on the forward strand.
CTTCTTCTCTTTCTTTTGAGAGTTTGTATTTAGAACATGAAGGTCTTCATTTATATTTTTCTGTTTTGACCCTTTCTTTGTCTGTCTAGATTCTTCTTGAAGACAGTCTGATCTTAGGCAGTCAAATTTTGGAAATTTGGACCTTGCACTAATGCCTTGAACAAATGTCTCCTAGGAATTTGGGAGACCATCTAGAGCAATAAGTGTTAGTTCCTTGCTTTCAATTTGGTACCCAAGTGTTGATAGTTGATCTCCTAGTGCAGATATTCTCATAAAGTATGCATTGATAGATTCTCCTTTGATACTTATATGATTTATTTCTCTCTTTAGGGCTAAGGTTCTGCTGGAGTTATTAATTTCATAATTGCCTTCAAGTGACTTAAACATATGATATGCATTCTCATGTTTTGTCAGAATCGGCACGATATGATCTCTAACTCTATCAACTATGATTTTCATGGCTTTGTCATTTCCTTCAATCCATGTCGTTTTATTAGGATCATTCTCTGGTTTCGTTTTGTTTTCTCTCACAAATGAATCAACTTTATTTTCTTTTAGTATCATCATAATTCTGAATTTCCATGATGAGAAGTTATTTCCTCCTTCCAATCTGTCTTCGAATCGGATTGCTGCTGTCATTTGAGAAATGAGATGTATTAAATCTGAATTTCTCAAGTTCGATTTTCTGCCTGGATTCTGCTTAACTTGGCTCTGATACCATGTAAATTCAAATCGAACTTATAATCTCTGACTTGGATATTTTCTGAAAGTTGGATATTTATATAGCAGACTTAACTTATTACTTTCTTTTGTATTTCAGATGCAATTTCCACTTCTCATACACTTCCAATTTTGTATCGATCTGTGGTATTGCAGGGCAAAGACATTGATATAAATATGTGACTGACGGTAGGAGTCACATTTGTGATAGACGTGACTCCTCAAGGAGTCACGCCTATCACAGGTGTGACTTTGCCACCGTTTGTATTGTAATCGGTTTCACCGATTTTAACAGTTACTAATCACCGTTTAGAATGCAGAAGATGTTTATGCTTTGGTAATATATCATTCGATCATGCTATATTGATATTTATCTTAACATACCTTATATATTAAGTATGAATATATAAGTAATATTTAATATTACTTATATATTCATATTTATTATTATGTTATCTGATCGAAGCTACAAACAACTTAACAAGAACTACAGAGGACCCCCTCCTGCAAGATATTTTGGCGTGATCAGGTTTCCTCAATCCTTTTATGGCTATTGTTATTCTTGTAATCAATATGGTCATAGGGCTGTTAGTTGTAGAACTGTTCCTAGGAGAAGAACTGATTTCACTAGCAAAAATTCTTTTGCTCCTTTAGGAGATTATAGAATAATTTGTTACAAATGCAATAACTTTGGTCATATTGCAAAATTCTGTAGAACAACCTTTGTGAAAACTAACAAACAGGAAAGAAAGGAGAATGTTCCTCCTAAGAAGGATAGTGCATCAGACTCTCTTGTGAATAAGAAGGAAACTAAGAAAGTCTGGAAGAAGGAAGATCAGAAGAAAGAAGTCTCTCTAATAGTGCAGACTGCATTTCATGCCAAGAGACAAAATTCATGGGTGATAGACAGTGGCTGTTCTAGTCACATGACAGGAGACAAAAGTAAGTTTCTAAGCTTGCAAGATTGGAATGGAGGTTTAGTCAATAATTTTCTAAGCCTGCAAGATTGGAATGGAGGTTTAGTCAAGTTTGGTGACAATACATTTGCCAAGATAGTTGGTAAAGGAACTCTTAGTATTGATCATAGTTGGAAAACTCGACTCGCCAAAAAACTCGCCAAGCCAAAAATTGATGAGTCAAAAAAAAAAACTCGCCGAAAACTCGGCAAAAAACTCGGGAACTTAAAAAATTGCTTAAATTTCATCAGAAACACATTTTTTTTGCAAAATTCAATGACAAGATGAATCCAATGAGTCCATAAATGAGTACAAAAGTGTTTTCTTTTAAATTTGATTAACTTTAATGCAAATTGATTACAAAATCACATTCTCATGCAGAATCCTGATGGTTTAAAGCTTGATAGTCTGATACAAATTACAATAGATAGCTGAAAATGAAAATAGTAAAACTAGAAGTAAATACTAAATACAACATATTACACCTTCCTCTTCCCTAATTTAGACAAAGCTAGGGAATAGGTAGATGCTCTAGTCCTGCGAGTACGCGGTGCCGGTGGCTCCTTGGTTGGCATGGAAGGCTGTGGCTGAGGCTCGACCACCATCCTGGAAATATCTGGCTCTGGTGATGACTCCTCATTCTCATGAATGTCCTCCAACCCTACATTTCCTGTTGCACCCACATCCTCCATTGCCTGTCTCTCGAAATCAAGAATCTCGTCTACGGTAGACAATGGAGGCTGCTCATCCCGCCCTGTCCAATCACAGTAAGGATCTATCTCATCCAAGTCAATAGGATCCAGTGATTTGTCCTCTACTCTTTTTGTGCGCAATAGAAGGTGGTATTGCACAAAAACAAGGTCATTGAGGCGCTTTTGAGCTAGTTTGTTCCTTTTCTTCGTGTGAATGGCCTCAGACAAGCTCCAATTTTGCTCACAACTGGATGCACTACAAGGCTGACATAGTATGTGGAGGGCAATTTTTTGGATATGTAGGGTATTGCCACCCCACTTTTCCACCAAACCTCTGCAAAAAAAAAATATTGAAGAGTTAGAAAACAAAGTCAAAACACATTTTATCAAATTATAAGATGCATGTGAAATAAGCTTAAAGACTCCCAATTTTATACATGGTGCTTGAGTGGTTCTTCCTCGAATAGCTCTTCGTGAAGAAAAGAGTTTACCCCTCGCTTCCCTATAAAGATCCAACTCTTAGACAATGAGGTGTCTCACCTCAACCTTGGGTTCCATCCTTTGAATGCATGTCCTTGGGTTCCATCCTCTGAATGCATGTCGTGGGCCCCTCCATAACCTCTCCATTAGGATCGGAGAAGTTGTCTGAGAAGAGAAAATGAGGGTTGAGGAAGTACCCTACTACATGGATGGGTTGGTGGAGTTGATTGTTCCAACTCCTATCAACAATCTCCCATATGGGATTAAATTTGAGGCTGTCCGCCATGTAATAATTTTTGATAGCCTCTTTGGCCCTATCCATGGCCTCATAAATATATCCCATTGGGTTTTGATCCCCATCTACCAAGCGGAGGACTCTAACCAAGGGCTTTGACACCTACATTACAAATACAAAAAGATTAAAATTACAACTTTATGATGGACTTAAATTAAGAAATAAAATACTCAATTTGAATTTAAAATCAAGGTTTTGAGGTTACCTTCATGATCTCTATAGCTCTCTATTCAAAGAGCTTATCAAACACTATGGTTGCAACTCTCTCTCCTTCAGGGTTCTTTACATAAGATGATTCTAGCCATGGTGGACTCACAAACATTTGTTTCAAAGCATTCAATGAACCAATAATGCTTTGCAACGTTAGGAAAACCGTTGCAAACCTTGTGGCACCCGATGTCACCAACTCTTTCCCTTGCGTATGATCTCTCATCAAACTAAGAACCCAAGGGTGATTGTAGATAAATTTTGTGATGCTCCTTGCATCATTTGCAATCGGTGCCACCCAATCAAATTTGCCTATGTCCTCCAAAAGAAGGTCAAGGCAATGTGCCGCACAAGGTGACCAAAAAAGTGTAGGATGTCTATCCTCAAGCAATCTCCTAGCTGCCACATATGCTGCTGCATTATCCGTGTTGACTTGAACCACATTATCTATCCCCACCTCCATGACAACTTCCTCCAACAATGTACACAATGTTTCTGCATTTTTTATTTTGTTGGAGGCATCCACCGATTTCAAAAACACAACTTGACCTTTTGAAGAAACCAAAAAATTAAGGATGGTACGGTTTCTCCCATCCGTCCACCCATTGGAAAGAATGGTGCAGCCATATTTATTCCATTCTTTCTTTTGATCTTCCACTACTTGCACTGCCCTTTTGGTTGCATTTGTAAGCAACCTACAAGTACAAAGTAAAATAAGTACAAAATTTTAATTTTTAAAGAAAAAATAACTTAAATTCAACATAAATTAATTTAAATTAAAGAACATAAATGATAAACTTAGCATAACATTTAAATTGACTAACCTCCCACTCAAGTCTTTGCGAGAAGGTGGCTTGTAGCTTTTTCTCGCAACTGTTAATGCGGCAACCAAACTGTGCCAATAGGGACTACTCGCCACATTGAATGGAATGTTATTGAAATACCAAAAGTCTGCACATGCTATGTCGGCATGTTGATGCACCTCCCTATTCCACTCTGTAGCCTCCAATGATGTTTGTGCTCCTGGTGTGTTTCTTGGCACAAAAAAACTGTGGTGTGCGTGAAGATGTAGGCGGTGGCATTCTACTCGAAGTAGAGGAAGTGGGGGGCCTAGAGGCCGGTGTGCCACAAATGCATGGACCACGAAGAGAGCCCACAATGTCAGTATCACCTGCGACTGCCTCCTCATCTAATTCAAACTCTATCTCCACTTGCTCATGACCATGTCCACTAGCTATGGTTGCTGCTATGGCTGCCTATGTCCTCTCCCTTAGCAATTTGTTTTCTTCAGCAGCTGCAAGTAGGGCATTCGTCTCTTTTTTTATCTCCTTTGTGGTCTTAGGACAAGCCTTGGCATCATGACGAGAAATGCCTGCAAGATGATATTTGAGGCGATTTATGCCTCCATGATGTACCTTTTGACATTTAGCGCAAACAACCGATCCAACTGTCGGTCCTCTTACGGCATACTTGCATGTAGGGTATCTAGCTCCTAGAGGACGAGTGCCTGGAACCCATGATGGCAAGAGCACGGATGGGGCAGAGCTTGAGGCTGAACCTAAAGCAGAAGCCATTATAGTGCGTATTTAACCTACACATACAAAAAAATGTACATATTAGGTTTTTAATACAAAAAAATTTAAAAAACAACCTAAATTATACACATAAAATGATAAATCATTAAAAAATCTCTCTAAATTTGATTTAAGTTCATACAAATGTGTTTCAATGATTAAATCAGTAAATAAATTGACTAATCTAAACAACAAAAAAGATTTAAAATCAAAAAATGAACCTAGGTCATGAAAAATTCAAAAAACAGTGAAAATAATGAAAAAAATCAACAAAAAATAGTGATGAATCTTGTTTTCTGGAATCTAAATGCAAAAATCTTGCCTCTTTTTGGTCTATGAAGATTTTGTTTTCAATTTGGATTCAATATTTTGCAACAAGAATGAAAAAAATGATTAAACAAAAAGAAAAATGGAAAACCACAAACCTACCTGTAATTCGAATTTGCCTTAAAAATCTGCAAAAAATCCGTTTGAATCTGCTCTTCTTGATGGCAAAACGTTGCAAATGGAGTCTTTTTGGTTGGGGAGGGTTTTTTGCTTTGCAAACCTGAAGAAATGTTTTTTGGTTTGTGAAATGACTTTACTGGCCGCAGATCCCTTAAGCGAACTCAGGCCGCGAGTTTTTTGCTCGGACTCGCCGAGACTCCCCAGAAAAACTCGGCGAGTAAAAGTTGGAAAAACTCGTCTTAAAAAAAAATTCGCGGGTTTTTGAAGACTCGCCGAGTTTTCGGCGAGTTTGCCAACTATGGTATTGATGTAAAAGCAAAGACACAAAATGTCTACTATGTGGAAGGACTAAAACACAATTTGCTGAATCGGATGTGTGACGATGGATACAATCTGACCTTTAATGCAAAAGGTTGTGAAATCAGGAAAGCAAGTTTTGGAAAATTAGTGGTTGAAGCAAGCAGAACAGAGAATAATCTCTACCATCTCAAGGAGATGCAAGGTAAAAGCTGTTTGATGGGACAAATTGATGAAAGTTGGTTGTGGCACAGAAGATTAGGTCATATTAATTTTGATAATCTTGTGAGGGTAAGTTCAAAAGTTGCAGTTAGGCACATGCCTAAAATTACCAAGCTAACAAATACAATTTGCAAGGAATGTCAGCATGGGAAGCATACAAGGTCAGGCTACAAACCAAAAGAATACTCTACTTAAAGACTCTTGGAGTTAGTTCATACTAACCTATGTGGTCCAACTAGGACACAAGGACTGAAAGGTGAGAAATATTTCATGTTATTGATTGATGATTTCTCACATATGACATGGGTAACCTTTATAAAAGAATATACAAAAAGGCAGCGACTTATTAATAAGTGCTAGTTGATATTAAGAAGAATGTGATTTGTTTGTAAAAGGATGTGATCCATTTGTGAGTAAGCACGATTTGTTCATGAGAAAAGTTTGCTTAAAGAAGTTGACCCCCATAAGAAGCGATATATATTAAGACAAAATGTCTTAAGTATTAATACAATAAAGTGATATGAAAGGATGCGAATTAAAAACATACAATGAAGTGTGCTATTCATAATATACAAAGGGAAGAACGATTTGTTAGAAGGCAACAATTCATATGGTTAAACAAATTATTATCAAATGCAACCATTGGTAAGGAAGGGGTGCGATCTGCTTGGAGGATTGTGTCTCTTAGCAAAAGACATCTTTTCACAAGGATCACCTCCCTTTAAGAACAATAAAAGGTGAGTGAAAGGTGGACTTGGAGGTAAGCAAGAAAGAATTTATTTCTGAGTTTGAAATATAAATATTTCTGATATATTTTCTGAGTACAACAGCAAGAAAGTATATTTGAATAAATATATTAATGCAATAAGCCTGCCATTTGAAAGGGCAGCAATGGATAACATCAAAGCATAAATTGCTACAGCAGATTTGTTATTATTTTACTTGGTGGAATAGCAGATAAGTATGTTACACCCTATCCTTATGTATTCATAAATGTTAATATTATACTTGTATTCTATTACGGGAAATAAATGAATATCTATGAATTATTTCATTTATTCTCTATATAGATTTGTATCTAAAATACAGTAAATAAGACTATAGCTATTAATTCTGATTTATAAAATAACTATGCTTATATACATATATAATATATATTCATGATATACAAGGGATTAGTATATTCATGACCCGGTCCTTAATCTTTCTCTATTGCCTCTCATGAGGATTCATTGGGTTGTTAGGGAGAGGCGGAATTAATGTCTCACAAGGAAGGTGAGCCCCGATGTGGTATGGATGGGTGTTTCTGAAGCTCTCGGGCCAGGTGGTGGTATTGACGAGTGGTCATGAAACCCCTGGGCCTCACTTGTGGAGAATAGTTTTCTAGCGCCTTAACATGGTTATCCCCCATCCTCCGTAGGGTTGATGATTAGGTAAGAGGTAAGGATTGGGGCTTAAATATAGTAACCATCGAGTATATTATGAATACTAATTAGTCCCTAGTTTTAATGATCTGATTTAGGGTACAATAAGTATGTTGAAGTATGTTATTATGTAAAAACAGGCATACTCCAAGTAGGGGACATTACAATGTTTATTGGAGAGAGGCTGTTCACACCGCAGTGTATACATTGAACAGAGCGCAACTAAGAGTTAACGTTGAAAAAACGCCATATGAATTATGGCATGGCAGACCCGCTATAGTCAAATATTTTTGGGTATTTGGTAGCAAATGCTACATCAGAAGAGATGAGGACAATTTTGGAAGCTTTGATTCAAGGTGTGACGGAGCATTTTTCTGGGATACTCTAGCAGATCCAAAGCATACAAATGTTTCAATAAGCGACTGCATAGAATCATGGAAAGCTCTAATTTTAGGGTAGATGAAGACCATGTCATGTCCCCATTTCCGGAGTGACTTCATATGGAGTTGTTGATTAGCCTATCATTCATTCTCGTAGGCTAATGGTTTGGTAGGGGAATGATTTGCTAGTTGATTTTGTTTCTATGCATGGAGATTTGGGAAGTTGGATCAACTAGTATGTGTTTGTGCTATATGGGAAATGCAATATTGAATTGTATTTTCAATTATGAGGTTTGAATTTTCAAAATAAGAAATAAGAGGGAAAATGAAATATTTAATTACATTTTCTCTAATTGATTTCTATCGAGTTTTAAATATGAATAAAGGTGTTCCAAATGGAGTTATAAGTCCAGACCAAAAACAAAAGCAAAGGATGAGGGATCGATTGGCATGTTCATTGGGTTTTATTTGATTTTTGCATTGTTTAGGGAGCCATCGATTATCTAGAAGATGATCGGCCATATTCTATAGAGCATTCACATTGGATCAAGTGCTAAATTCCCACGCCTGGAGGACCCACTCGGCTATGCCTTGTATGGAGCGATTAATATTGTTAGAGGTTGGTTTCGATTTTTAATGATTGCATATGATTCATAGTTGACCGCCAAACATGAAGGAAGGATATTTTAAATGCAACATTTATTTATTAAATGATTGCATTGGATCGATGGGATATGAGGGCGATTGGGTTTATGAATATTAAATGATTGCATTTGATTTGATATTGAGCTTTGAAAGATTTTAAATGCCAAACGTCTATGATGAGGAGGTTCGCTCAAGCCAAGATGGATATTCATTGCAACAAACAAATATATTAAATGATTGTTTGCCCTCATTCATGGCCGCCATCAAGCTAAAGAAAGATTCCAATTCTTAGAGGATCGACCCACTTGAAGATAGATGTAATTCATTTAAAACAATTAAAGATTGTTTTTAAATGATTGCATTCTTTGATAACATTCATTTAAAATTGCTCAAGCTTCTCACATTTGATTGATGGATTCCAAATTTCATTTCAAATTTGCACAAGAGGAGGATCGACTATCATGGAGTCTTTATATAGAGCAATTGAAGATCAATTTGTAACTATTGATGCTATGGTATGTTTTCTTTCTTAATGATTTTGGTTGAAGATTCCGATTTTCATGCTAATGTGCAAGGTGATGACCCCTTGTATATGTATGGTGATGAGCCCATACAATTTGTGAGGTGTTATTGCATTAATATTCACCATTGAGCTCATATGTGCAGGTTTAGAGGATTGATTGAAGCAATTTGAATGACATATTGAATCCCTTGATTCATTGGTATTCTTATCAAGGTAGCAATTGGGCTTATTGCATCATTGGAGTGATATTTTTGTATGTTGCAGGGACTGGAAATTTATAACAGCGAGCTATTTATATTGTTTCAGGGCTTTTTGAACATTCTACAAAGATTCCAAGGGCTGGAAATTGCATAGGAACATCATCATTTGGCTTAGGAGTGAAGATTTGAGGGTTTGGAAGCATATTTTCATCGGCTGGGCGAAAAGTTCACTTTCAGCAGTTGGAACAACGAGCTGTATTGTTATATCAGTCAATTATATCTTTATTTCCAGGGGTGTTTTGTTCAATCTTTGACTTAGAATCAATTGCCAAGTGTTTGTACATGATCCTACTTGAAGAAGAAGTCATTTTGGATGTCATTTTGATATGAAAAATGTAATGTATGATGGTCTCATCTGAATATCAGAGTGACTGTTTTTTGTAACAGCAGTAAATAAGTGAAGACATTTGAAGTCCTATTCATGATATACTCATTGGTTGATCATAATTTCATGTCTATTTGATTGTATGTTGAATTGGTTTTTCATTTGGTGCAAGAAATCTTATCTAAAACTTGGTTACATTTTCAATCATTCATAATAAGGTCTCTTACAGTGGTATCAGAGCCATATTCATGCCAGCTTATGGGTGATGAGCTTCATTGATCCATTACCACATCATTATAGAAGAAGAGTTGAAGCAATGGGAGATAGAAGGAGACATAATCCACAAGATGATATGGATCCGGTACTTAGAGAGATTATTGACACGCAAAGGAAAATGGTTGATAATCATCAAGATACAAATGAAACCATACATCGAACACATAAGACCAATGTCAACATTCAAAGAAGCATTAATAGACTATGCCATATTTTGACAGGTAACAGGAACATCAGGGCTGATGATGAAGGTAGCATTGCAGGATCACAAAGAACAAGGAGAATTTGTGCACCAACAGTAGAGAGACCTATGAGGCCTACTTTTGTTAGAGATGAAGAGGTGATTGAGGAGGATTTGGAATTTGAAGAGGAAGAAGGTGATGATTGGGAAGCATGGATTGATGGGTATGATGCACTTCTTGATCGTGTTCGTGACAGGATCAACCTCTCAACCTCAATAGCTTCATAAATCATAAAAGACAAAAGCAAAAAGGATGTGGACATTAGCAAAGGCAAAGAAGACCAGGGCCAACACAACCTAGAGAATACAAGGATGCAATGGAAAAGATTCCCCTTCCTAGTTTTGATGGCAGTGGTAAAATGAGTGCTAGAGCATGGTGAACAAGTTGGATACTTTTCTTACACTCAAGCCCATGAGTGAAGAAAAGGCTATACATTTTGCTACTATGCATTTGGAGGGTTTGGCCTATGAGTGGTGGCATTATGGTCTTGTCTCTCAACATCACAACATGATTACCTCATATGATGAGTTTGTTCAAAAACTCATTAACAGGTTTGACCGCAAAGACATGGAGGTCTACTACCGAGAGTTTGCACAATTGAAACAAAGTGGTAGGGTAGAGGCATATGTGAATGAATTCCAAAAGATTGCGGTTATGGTTCCTGACATGTCTGATAGGAGGATTACTATGCTATTTGTTGAAGGATTGAATGACAAGATTAAGGGTTTAGTAAAAGTTCACAAGCCAACTACATTGGATGAGGCCTTTGATTTAGCACTTGTTTTGGATATTACTCCTACGTTCCCTCAAAAGAAAAGTTTCTTCAAAGGTTCAAGTTCAAATCAAAAGAAGACATTTCAGCCTATTAGAGCAAGTCCTTCGTCTATGGAACGTGATGAATTAAGAAGGAAGAAGTTGTGCTTTGATTGCAAACAACCTTGGGAACTAGGACACAGGTGTAGAGGCAAAGGAAAGGTACATCTTATTGAGGTAATGGCTGATGATGAGACTGATTCACATGAGGATACAGGTTCACATCATGAGGAGGGTCAGCCTACCTTCGAGCTTGAGTTTGATGATATTGCTAATACAGTGACTATTGCTACTATGTCAGGAGTCCCTAGATATCATGCATTCAGAGTTAAGGGAATCATCAATGGGCAACGTGTCACATGTTTAGTGGATAGTGGAGCTACACATAATTTCATTGATGAGGGATTGGCTATGAGACGTGGCCTACAGTCAGAGGATTTTGAGGGTTTCACAGTTGTTGTAGCTGATGGTTTTACAATGAGTTGTCAGAAGAAGGTACCACAACTTAATATCCAGATGGGTGATTATACTTTGGTAGATGATTTCTACATGGTTGGACTTTCAGGTATTGATGTTGTATTGGGTATGCAATGTTGCATTCTATTGGCCGATATATACAGGATTTGAAGATGGAGATTGAGTTTATTCACAATGGGAAGAAGATAATATTGAGGGCTATTTCAGATGGAACACCTAGAGTGGTTACAGCTAGGCGTATGGAGGCTTTATTTCGTCATGATGATATTGCATGGGCAGCCCAAGTTTCTGTATCTTCTAATTCTTCTTCCAAGGGTGAGTATCATGTGGATATCCAATCTTTATTGGATAAGCATAGTAAGGTGTTTGGTGACATTCCTCTAGGTAGACCACCAGATCGTGGATTTGAACATGTGATTGAGTTGGAGGATGGGACCAAGCCCATCAACATTGCACCATATCGACATCCTAGGCATTTCAAAATTGAGATTGAGAATACAATTAAGGAGTTGATTGATATGGGACACATTTGACCATCATCTAGTCCATTTGCTTCTTCAATGGTGTTGGTGAAGAAGGATGGTACTATGCGGATGTGTATTGATTACAGGGCTTTGAACAAGAAGACAATAAAAAAAGGTACCCTATACCCAGGATCGATGAGTTGCTAGATGAGTTACACGGGGCCGTGTATTTTTCCAAGATTGATCTTCGTTCAGGCTACCATCAGATACGTGTTCGTGAGGACATTCCTAAGACTGCATTCAGGTGCCACTATAGACACTATGAGTTTCTTGTCACGCCCTTTGGTCTTACTAATGCACCTGCTACATTTCAGTCTTGTATGAATCATGTTTTCAACAAGTAGTTGCGTAAGTTTTTATTGGTTTTCTTTGATGATATTTTGATTTATAGTAAGACATGGGAGGAGCATCTTTGACATCTTGATGAGGTTCTTGGAGTCATGGAGGCACAGTCATTATATGCTAAGATGTCCAAGTGTGACTTTGGGATGGAGGAGATTCTTTATTTGGGGCATAGGATTATTGCACAAGGAGTTAGAGTACAGGATGAGAAGATGAAAGCAATTTAGGAATGGCCTACACCATGGAACCTTACTGAGTTGAGAGGGTTCTTGCGTCTTTGTGGCTATTACAGGAGGTTTGTTAAGGGATTCTCACAGTTGGCAGCACCATTGACAGATCTCACAAAGAAAGGTGCATTCCCTTGGTCTTCTAAGGCACATGCAGTATTTGACAGACTTAAGGAGGTAATGAGTACTACTCCAATATTAGCACTACCAGATTTCACACAATCCTTTGTATTTGAGTGTGATGCATCAGGAAAAGGGATTGGAGCTGTATTGATGCATAATAGGCATCCCATTGCATTTGAGAGCAGGAAATTGAGAGATGTGGAGCGCCGATATTCCACCTATGACAAGGAGATGCTAGCCATTATGCATGCTTTGGTTAAGTTTCATCAGTACTTGGTAGGTGCGAAGTTTGTGGTTAGGACTGACCACAATAGCTTGAAATACTTCTTGCAACAAAAGGATTTGAATGAGAGACAACAAAAATGGGTCTCTAAGATACTGGCATATGACTTTGATATTGAGTTCGTGAAGGGAAAGAAGAACATTGTTGTAGATGCACTTTCTAGGAGACCTACCATTTGTTACTTGAGTGAGATTTCAGATGATTGGAAATCCCAACTTTTAGTTGAGTATTGCAAATCTACTTTTGCATGTGAGATCATGGATGGTATTATACAGGATGACATGTACAAGGTGGTAGATGATGTGATTTACTATAAGGACAAGATATTCTTGGTACCTGAGTAAAAGCTCAAGCAACAGATATTAAGAGCCATTCATGACACACCTCTAGCAGGACATCCAGGGTTTTTCAAAACCTATAGACAGGTGCGTGAGAGATTCTCTTGGAAGGGTCTCAAGAATGATGTCCTACAACATGTTTGAGAGTGTTTGACTTGTCAGCAGAACAAGTCAGAGCATACTTTTCCCGCAGGACTTCTACAGCCATTGCCTATTCCTGAATAGAAGTGGGAAAGTATTTCCATGGATTTCATCACTGGTCTTCCGAAGGTACATGGTAAGGATTGCATATATGTGGTTGTTGATAGATTGACTAAGTATGCACATTTCTATCCTATTGCAGTAGATTATTCAGCTTTGCAGGTTGCAAATATATTTTTTAGAGAGATATTCCGTTTGCATGGCCTTCCAAAGACCATTGTGAGTGATCGGGATAGCAGGTTTGTTGGGATGTTTTGGAGAGAGCTATTCTGATTTGCAGGTACAGAATTGACACCAACCACTAGCTATCATCTTCAAACTGATGGACAGACAGAGATTGTTAACAAATGGGTAGAGGGATATCTTAGTAATTATGTTTCAGGACATCAGTGTGCTTGGGTGAGATGGTTGTATCTTGGTGAGTATTGTTATAATACCACCTATCATATGTCTATTGGGATGACTCTATTCAGGGCATTATATGGGTATGATGCATTGTCTTTTGTTGATTTGGCTTTTGATGATAGTAGAGCTCCTAGAGCTAAGGAGTTGATGCAGGACACACATGATATCCTTAGAGTTCTTAAGGATAATATTCAGTATGCACATAATCAGCAGAAGATTTATGCAGATAGACATAGAGTTGAGAGATCATTTGAGATAGATGACTTGTTGTTTTTGCGCCTACAACGTTATAGACAGAGTTCATTGAAGAAAAGTGGTGCGGAAAAACTCAAGCCATGATTTTATGGGCCATACAGGGTCATCAAGAGGGTTGGTGAAGTAGCATATGAGTTAGATTTGCCAGCAGGGAGCCGCATACATAATGTATTTCATGCTTCATGCCTCAAAAAGGCATTGGGTCAGAATGTGGTTTCTTCTATTGACCTTCCACCCCTTGATGAAGAAGGCATGTTGATATTAGAACCGGATGCCATTGTTGATATGAGAGAAAATAGGGAGCCAAATCATCAGAGAGTATTTGGTGAAATGGAGGGGTTTGCCATTAGAGGATGCTACGTGGGAAGGTGAGAAGATTCTTGAGCATCCCAATCTTCGATTGCTTGAGGACAAGCAATCCCGGGAAGGGAGGACTGTCATGTCCCCATTTCCGGAGTGACTTCATATGGAGTTGTTGATTAGCCTATCATCTATTCCCGTAGTCTAATGGTTTGGTAAGGGAATGATTAGCTAGTTGATTTTGTTTCTATGCATGGAGATTTGGAAAGTTGGATCAACTAGTATGTGTTTGTGCTATATGGGAAATGCAATATTGGAATTGTATTTTCAATTATGAGGTTTGAATATTCAAAATAATAAATAAGAGGGAAAATGAAATATTTAATTACATTTTCTCTAATCGATTTCTATGGAGTTGTAAATATGAATAAAGGTGTTCCAAATGGAGTTATAGGTCCAAACCAAAAACCAAAGCAAAGGATGAAGGATCGATTGGCATGTTCATTAGGTTTTATTTGATTTTTGCATTGTTTAAGGAGCCACCAGTTATCTAGAAGATGATCGGCCATATTCTATAGAGCATTCACATTGGATCAAGTGCTAAATTCCCATGCTTGGAGGACCCACTCGGGTATGCCTTGTATGGAGCGATTAATATTGTTAGAAGTTGGTTTTGATTTTTAATGATTGCATATGATTCATACCTGGCAGCCAAACATGAAGGAAGGATATTTTAAATGCAACATTTATTTATTAAATGATTGCATTGGATCAATGGGATATGAGGTGGATTGGGTTTATGAATATTAAATGATTGCATTTGATTTGATATTGAGCTTTGAAAGATTTTAAATGCCAAATGTCTATGGTGAGGAGGTTCGCTCAAGCCAAGATGGATATTCATTGCAACAAACAAATATATTAAATGATTGTTTGCCCTCATTCATGGCTGTCGTCAAGCTAAAGAAGGATTCCAATTCTTAGAGGATCGATCCACTTGAAGATAGATGTAATTCATTTAAAACAATTAAAAATTGTTTTTAAATGATTGCATTCTTTGATAACATTCATTTAAAACTGCTCAAGCTTCTCACATTTGATTGATGGATTCCAAATTTCATTTCAAATTTGCACAAGAGGAGGATCGACTCTCATGGAGTCTTTATATAGAGCAATTGAAGATCAATTTGTAACTATTGATGCTATGGTATGTTTTCTTTCTTATTGATTTTGGCTGAAGATTTTGATTTTCATGCTAATGTGCAAGGTGACGACCCCTTGTATATATATGGTGATGAGCCCATACAATTTGTGAGGTGATATTGATCTAATATTCACCATTGAGCTCATATGTGCAGGTTTAGAGGATTGATTGAAGCAATTTGAATGACATATTGAATCCCTTGATTCATTGGTATTCTTATCAAGGTAGCAATTGGTCTTATTGCATCATTGGAGTGATATTTTTGTATGTTGCAGGGATTGAAAATTCATAACAGTGAGCTATTCATATTGTTTCAAGGCCTTGTGAACATTCTACAAAGATTCCAAGGGCTGGAAATTTCATAGGAACATTATCATTTGGCTTAGGAGTGAAGATTTGAGGGTTTGGAAGCATATTTTCATTGGCTGGGCAAAAAGTTCACTTTCAGTAGTTGGAACAACGAACTGTATTTTTATATCAGTCAGTTATATCTTCATTTCCAGGGGTGTTTTGTTCAATTTTTGAATTGGAATCAATTGCCAAGTGTTTGTACATGATCCTACTTGAAGAAGTCATTTGGATGTCATTTTGATATGAAAAACTTAATGTATGATGGTCTGCTCTGAATATTAGAGTGACTGATTTTGTAACAACACTAAATAAGTGAAGACATTTGAAGTCCTATTCATGATATATTCATTGGTTGATCATAATTTCATGTCTATTTGATTGTATGTTGAATTGGGTTTTCATTTGGTGCAAGAAATCTTATCTAAAACTTGGTTACATTTTCATTCATTCATAATAAGGTCTCTTACAGACCAGCCGCATCTAACTCAGAATAAGAATAGCTGCTCAGTTGAATCAGCTGTAACAGAAGAAGAAGAAGACGTGACTCCTGAAGAAGAGGATGTTCCTACTAAAGAAGAATCTGAAGAAATAACTGGTAAAGCACTTGCTCGGTATGTACAAAAAGGACATCCTGAACAACTGATAATAGGAGACAAGATTGAAGGAGTTCAAACAAGAAGAAAGCTGTCAAATTCAAAAGAACAGGTAAATTTTTCATTGCTATCTAAAATTGAACCTAAAACATTTAATGATGCTCGTGTAGATGAAGGTTGGATCAATGCAATGGGAGAGGAACTCAATCAGATTGAGAAAAATCAGATGTGGGAATTGGTTCCACGGCCTGCAGAAAAGAATGTAATAGGCACCAAATGGGTGTTAAAAAACAAACTGAATGAGGATGGAGAAGTTGTAAGGAATAAGGCACGTTTGGTTTGTAAAGGATACTCTCAGGTAGAAGGCATAGACTTTGAAGAAACATTTGCAAGGTTTACCAAATGGATGTCAAATTTGCATTTTTGAATGGAAACCTTAATGAAGAAGTCTATATTGAGCAACCTGAAGGATTTTAGTTTTCAGAGAGAGAAGACTATGTTTGTAGACTGAAAAAGGCTTTGTATGGTCTGAAACTGGCCCCTAGGGCTTGGTATTCTAGTCTGGATAATTACCTCTAGCAACAAGGATTCAGACAAGGATTTGTAGACAACAACCTGTACTTCAAATCAGAAGGTGAGCACATGTTGATTGGTGTTGTGTATGTTGATGACATTATTTTTGGTGGTAGTGATGACAAGATGAGCAAGAAATTTGTTGATCAGATGTAGAAGGAATTTGAAATGTCCATGCTTGGAGAACTTTCTTTCTTTCTTGGTTTACAAATATCACAGTTAAACCAAGGTATATTTATATCTCAAACCAAGTATGCAAAGGAGATGCTCAAGAAGTTCAAGATGGAAGACTGTAGCCCTGTAATGCCCCCATGATGACAGGATGCAAGTTGAGTAAGAGTGATGAATCACCGGATTCAGATCAGACTTTATATAGATCAATGATAGGTAGCTTGTTGTACCTAATTGCATCCAAACCAGATATCATCCAAGCAGTATGCATGGTGGCTAGATTTCAAGCTGCTCCTAAGGAATCACATGTTCAAGCTGTGAAGAGAATCTTCAGATATCTAAAAGGTACTGAGGATTGTGGATTATGGTATCCTCGAGATAGTGATTTTACCTTGACAACATATACAAATGCTGATTGGGTAGGAAGTATGGATGATAGGAGAAGCACAAGTGGTGGAGCTTTCTTCCTTGGTGATAGGTTGGTATCGTGGCTCAACAAGAAGCAAGATTCAGTTACACTATCCACTGCTGAAGCAGAATATGTTGTTGCTGTTTCATGTTGTACACAAATTTTATGGATGAAGTAGATACTCAAGGATATAAAGGTAGAGTTTGTTGATCCTATTTCCATTCTTTGTGATAATACCAACACAATCAATATCTCAAAGAATCCTGTGATGCACTCAAGAACGAAGCACATTGCCATTAAATATCATTTCTTGAGAGAAAAAGTTGTAGATCAGGAGGTCAAGTTGGAGTATGTCTCCACACAAGATCAGATTGCAGACATACGATGCCCAAATGCCAAAGAATGAAGGTTGATATAAGAGTTGATACAAATGTGTGACTGCTGTTTTTTATTTCTGAGCTGATGGGGACTGCTATAATATTAATTACATCATCCAATACTCCCAAGGCAACGATAGAGAACCTAGGGCAGCGGTTGAACCTCCAAGGGTTGTGCTAGGGTTTTGAAACCCTAAAACTTGATTTCTATGCCTTATGGCAGTGATGACTCTTCCTTGTATGCAGCAAATCCTCTATGATAGATGGCGGCTAGCATAAAACCCAAATATCCTCTCAATATATAGCATCAAACCCTAATGCCAATCTGCAATTAAAACCCTAGCTGTGGCGCTAAAATATGTTGCCCAAATCTGATGTAAACTTGTGATGAAATCTGAATATGAATCTTCAATCACCAAAATTGTATTTGGCCGTAAATCTCACAATTTTGGCCCTAAATCTCCTCAACTCCAACCTGCAGAAATATGTCTTTGAAGCTCAATCAATTCCGCAGAATCATCAATGAAGTGCAAATGTGAATCTTGAAATGAATTCACCTCAAGATGGAATTGGGTTTTTGTCCAATGCACCAATATTCTAAGGGTTTTTGTCCTCAGAATATGTTGAACCTGTAGTTGTAGCTCACAAGGAAAATATCCAATATGTAAATGACAAAATGATAATATGACGAAATGAACTCCAAATGACCTCCTTATAAAGCCTCCAAGAGGTCTGCTCCATTTTGCCAATTTTAAGTCTTTTTTGACATCCATTATAAAATAATAATAAATTTGACATTTTATTATGTTACTTCTTTCCTTTATCCAAGTGACTTTAAAATTGGTTTCACTTAACTGACTTTCCTTTCTCCAAGTTTCACTTAACTTTCTTTTCTCCAAGTCACTTTTGCTACAATGGCTCAACTATTCATTCCCTTATCATACGAATTAGCCTATGGGAATGGTGAATAGGCTAATCATCCTCTGCCAGGTGATCACTCCGGAAATGGGGACATTACAAATCCTCCCCACACATTTCAAATAATTTCTGTATACAATCATTGAGATTCCAGGATCCCAAACTAATCTGAAGAATACTCCACCAAGTTGTCGATGCTCCACTCTGATACAACTGTTATTCAACAAATCATTGTAAAGCAATCCACCAACCATATCAATGTCTGGATCCCAAATTATTGTACCATCATTCAAGCTGAAAATAAAAGGATAAGCATATATCATCAAGTGATCATCACAATTTATCCATCTAAATCTGCATTGTTTCATATATACTTGAAAGGTGTTCATCATGTGTGCATAACCAAGCATGCATAACCTCTCTAGACTGCCGGTACAAATAATGAGAGCATTGTTAGGACTAAAAATCAGATTTATAATCATCCTGGGAATGCTTCTGCTGTCAGAAATTGATAAGATCTCGTCATCATATAACCTCCAAGTGCTGTAGTGACAATCCCATGCAATATGTAAGTGCTTCTGGAAACAACTGTGTATGTTTTTGTATCAATGTTTCGGATCATGCTCAATGATCCATCATCAGGAAGAGGATAGTTGAGAATTGGATAGCAGACTTGAACTTTATAAAGGAGTGAGAGAGGAAGAAGGCACAAAAAACAAAGGGTAGGAGGTGAGGAGGGAAAAATATAGTGAGGTTAAAGGGAAAAAGGAAAGTGATCAAAGAGAGGGTATTGGGGTAACAAACAAACCCACAAGCCACATGCAAGCTAAAGTAAAACATACAAATGATAATGCAAGTAAAAGCAAGGAGAGGGAAAAGGGGCATCATATAAACCCACAAACTAATCATAACATAAAGTAGAAATTATAAATATTAATACAAGTACAAGCACCTATATATAGAATACAAAAGTATAGTCAAAGCATATAATGAAATGATTAACAAACTAAAGTTATATAAACACATGACCAAGGATGATGCACAATGAACAAAGACAAAAAGAAGGAAGTAAATGAGCAACCAAATGAAACAACAACCAAAGAGAATGAAAGACCAGCCTATACATTAAATGAAAAATAAGAGTAAGTGAAAGGCGAGTGCTCTATAAAAGGAAGAGGCAACAACAAATCAATGAAAGAACGATGACATAGAAAATAAATATATGTGGAAATATAATGAAAAACTAGTAATCATCCAAAATCACATAAATATAGAACAATTAATAAAAGGTAGAAACACAACCAACACAGAGAACAAACCAAGATATATATATATATATATATATATATATATATATATATATATATATATATATATATATGTCAACAAGTGTGTAAATATAAGTATAATATACAAGTTATAAATAGGGGTGTGCCTATATATGTATAATATAGATGCACGCTAATATTAATAATACAATAGATCCACACAATTAAATTAAGGGAAGAACAAAGCCAACATGCATAAAAACTATAAAATACAAACTAACACACCTGCACACAAACACAAAACACACACACACACACTCATTATATATAGTGTGTGTATATATATGTGACACAAAAACTATAAAATACCCACTCACACCTAAATACACACAGAAATGTGTATATATTAAGGGGGAAGAACAAGGACAACAACCACAAAAAATATATCAGCAATCAGCTGCACTCATCAATGTAAAGTCTGGAAATTTCATGATCAGCAATGTAGAACAGCTACTAGACCTCAATGTATAAGCTGAATACCATTGAACTAAGTCTGAAAATTCTCTATTCCCATGATTAACTTCATGCCTTGGGTCATAGTCCAACTGAAACCCAACATCCATATGCATATACATCTCAAAAGGTTCATCTTGCAAATCTGATTTTTCTTCATGCTCTACTATCATAGTTTTTTCCATATGAAGTACTGAAAATTGATGAAGAAATGCACCTAGTTGTTGCCTTTCATGATCCATGTGAACAATTTTTTCCTTAATCTTTTGTAGGTGCTGTTTTGCTTGAGTGGCTAACTTGGCTTCCTTAGTTATCCTTAGCCACTCACCACACATGTTTTGAGTTCTCACAACATCCTCTTGTGTGTAGCTTGGATCCACATAGAATTTATCTATCACCTTATGATTAGCAAAATCATATGAAGATAACGGACTGCTGTTCACAATCATATAATCAAGTTTTGCTTCATACCCTTTGTTGATGTCTTCATAGTCCTTATGCACATCTTCTTCAATTGATGGATACCTATTATTGTTTGCTGTTCCAAAAAATGTATGCACAACTTTTTCTTCCTTAACCATAAATTGAGCCTTTAAATCTTGCAATGCTAAAGGCCTTTGCTCAATCCTTGTTCTCCTTCTATACTTCCACTAACTTATGAATTGGTTGAAGGACAAGTCATCTCCTATGTTCCATGGCGTTTCGGGGACGGGGACGGGGGGACGATAGGGGACGCTTTTCGGGGACGGTAGTCCAAGGGCCAATTTTTGGGGACGGCGATATATGAATTTTTCAAAATATCAATATGAAATAAAGATATCATATATGTCAATAACTGATAACAAGTTAACAACAATATCAATATATGAATAAATCATGACAGCAGTATAAACTTCAATAAAGTAGTATAACAATAGTATAACAGCAGTATAACTATAAACTATAAAGTTTAAACAATAAACAATGAGCATTATTGATTAAACACTAGTATAACAACAATGATAATCATGAGATTGAAGATTCATAACAGCAATATTAAAGCATTTTGTTGTTCAAATTCTAAAATTAAAGTTCAAACTTCAAAATTAAAGTTAAAGTTAACTGTTAAACCCAAAGTCTCAAACTTCAAAATACAACAGTCTAATATCTATGCCTCATTTAGGCTATCAATATCAAAAGAACTATCTGTGTCACTATCACTCTTTGCCTGAAGTGGATCATCCAATGGAACTCCATCCATTCCTGGTTGCACCTCCTCGTCAATCTGCCTAACATCTTCAAGATCAACATCCCAACGTGTTGCTGGAGTCTGTCGATACTCAGTAGTCTGCCAATCCTGAAATCTCAAGGCACTATGAATTGCAACTAGTTTTTCTGTTCATTTCAAGGTTAGCCTGTTCCTCTTGATTGAGTGGATGAAGCCATAGGTGGACCAATTCCTATCTGTAGCAGAGGAACTAACAATCTGTGAGAGTAAATGAATAGCAAGTTGCTTCAACTCTGATGTGTCCTTCCCATGAAATTTCCACCATCCAATGGGGTTTTTTTGTGCAATAGTGGCCCTATTTGTCCTAGCCTCTGGTTTGCTAAATGTAGGACCTTGAAGTTCAGAAAACTGAAGCCACTACTCTCAAAGTATGGTTGCCTCCTCAGTGCCATACATCTTACGAAGGGCTGCCATAAGCCCCTCCATTACCTCATCATCTGTAATGTCCCTTTTTTTGGCACATTGAATTTTGTGTGCATTATGCTGGTCCTAATCCCACGAAGGCTATCCGACATGTTGGATGATCTCCAAACTTCTTGGAGTGATCATAATTCTATCTGCAGAGCAGTTGTGGGTATCTCAAGTCTGCAATTTCGTCATGGATGGTCGAAGTTATTTGTCAGAAGATATTGGTCCAGTTTAATTATCAAATTTGGAGTTATAAGGAGTTTATTTAATTTGATAATTAAATAGGTCATTTTAATTATTTATTGTGCACTAAAGATAAGGTTGGATTATTTAAAGTGACTTAATGTTATGTCTTGTGGGGAAAAAATGAAATGTTTTATTTATTATTTCCTAGTCACTTAAAGTGTGCACATAACTTGGAAATAGAAATATTTTATAAGTAGGAGAAAAGGCTCTATTTTCAAGAAAGATCATTTTGTAACTCCCAAAGGCTTTTAAAAAGGGAGCGATAGCTCATTTGATGGGCATGTTTGGAATTTGTATTGTTATTTTGTTGGATTGAACCTGCGTGTTCTCTCATTTCTCTACCTTCTTGTGGACGGAAACCCACTCAGAGAGGATCAGTTTCGGTGGTGAGATATCCACCCTAGCTGGTAATTGATGATTTCCACTCAGGGAATCACATGGTGCTCAATGGATTTTGAAGTTTTGGTGAAATTTCTATTTGTAATCAGTTCAGAGTGGTGAATAATGAATTCCTATGCAGTTTTGGTGTGATTTTTGAAGTTCTTTGTGAATCTTATATTTTTTCTGTTTGGTCGTACATCACTGGCCATACATTGGCTAGAGCATTGATTTTGATCAGAAATTTAAATTGATGATTTTGATGCCTTCATGAATTGCATTTCATTTATCAATGGTAGACAACTTCATTGCAAATTATTTGAAGACTTTTGATGCAGATTTGTGACTTCTATGCTAGTCCGTACTTGTCCTTGGCCGTACCATGAGATGGGCATTGATGCACATGATAAAAAAATATTAAGGAGTTTGTAATTGCTGTTGATTGTGTCTTATTTGCCTGCTTGAAACGATCAGTTTGCAAGTTATTTGGAGGAGTTTGATGCTGAAATGAAATTATGGTGTTTGCCGTACCTCTTCTTGACCGTACGGCCCAGTTCAGGGAGATTTTAATGCTGTGGGTTAATTCCATCTGTTATTAGTGTTTGGACTGCTCAGATTTATTAGTTTGATCAGAATAATCAGTTTGGATGTGTTTGCTAGAGGATCAGATCAGTTTTTTGTAAATTTGTGATTTTCAGACCACCTCCATGGCTGCCGTACATGCAGATTTCAGTCAGCACAGTTGAACATTTCAATGAACGGTCATTATATAAGATTTGGCACTTTGTATAAACTGTTTAATGGATCTTAGTGTGTGTTGACTATAACATATTATGAGTAGTGTTTAATGGTTCAATCAATGCTTTTTTCATGTGGGCAGATATCTGAGGTTTTAGTCAGTCCATACTAGTCATTCATTTGCCGTACCAAATCTGAAAGAGAGGTCTTTAGCTCTGTTTTTATCACTGTTATGTTTTATACACTCAGTCCATAAGGAATCCATAGTAAGTCTTAGTGTTGTCAAGACAAAGTTATAGTAGACTCTATGAAATATCTCCATTGAAGACACTCTCTATGCAGGGGCAGACTGAGATAATATCCTCTGAGTTGCAGCAGTTAGGAACAACAGCGTTTTTATAGTGGTGCCATCTAAACCTTAAAGATTTCTGCAGGGTATTATCTTCTTTTCCTCACAGGAATTCTTATCAAGTTTAAAAATCAAGTCTATGATCATCATTGTACTTGCTTTTGTTGTAATCTTTCTTATATGAAATCACATTAATAGACCCCTGGATGGTTTACCGCCAGTGTGGAAGTAAAGAACATATTCAAACATATTGTAACCCTTGGATGGTTCTACTGCCAGTGTGGATAAAGAACTTTCTTTTCTTTACATCTCTACCCACTGGACAAGCGGCGAATTCCCACTGAATAAGTGGATGGCTTGTAATCTTTTCATGCTTATTTCATAACCACTGATAAAGTGGTGAATCCCCACGATATGTGGATGCCCGCCGCAGCGAAAGAAGTGAATTTCTTTATTGCATACTTTATATTGTAAGCCAAAATCACTGTATGCTCTCACCTTGCCCATCCTGGGATCTTGGTGATCAGAAAGTGTGAGGCCTTTAGTTGGTTATGCATTTGATGCTAACGCTGATCATCTTTGTATGTAATTTTTGAAAAAATTCGGGGTAGCATCTTACATCATCCTCAGAAGGAAGCATTCGGCCAGGTCTAGGTGCATACCACTTCGAATTAAGAGCATAGGCATATGAAGAGGGATGTTCATTGTGTTTCACCTCTTTGTGACAATAGGCCTGATATGTTGCTCATAGAATTGTAATTCAGGATCCTTGTCACGAATTGATTGTCTCATTTGATCAAGCATGCTATCAAAATAAATCTCTCCAAGGCTAGGAGAGTCTGTATCTGCATACCTGATCAGCCCCACAACAGGGGATATGATAGAGCAAATATATTTGCAAACAACATTTAAAAATAGTAAGACATTAACAATTTGAATTTAACACTAGTAATATAGTAACTAAGTAATAGTAATACTAATAATTTAAAGAAAAAACATAGTAGAAAGTTAGAAACTCAAAAATATGAAGTAAAAATTTCTTACTTAATATTGGACCACCAACTCTCATTAAGCACCATGTCTCTCACCTTCTTTTCTTCTTTTGTATTTAATGGAGCCCACTTTTTCCACTCTCGACAAACCACCATGGATTGTAGAGCATCTTGCACCTCTGGCATCCTCTTCAGTAAAATAAAATGGCTAGCATATCTAGTTTCAACTGGTTTGAGGAATTCTTTCTTTGAATAGGATCGGACTAATGCAAGTGAAGTTTGATGATTGCATACAAACATTTGTATTGTTCTAGATTCAGCCACTGCAACCTTCACCCATTCTGTTTTGCCAATGTCCTTCAAAGCATTATTCAAAGCATGTACACAACATGGAGTCCAAAAAATGTGTTTGTAAGCACTCTCAACCATCAATGCAGACAAATTACAAACACGAGCTGAATCTGTGACAACCTGCACAACATTAGACGACCCAACCTCTTCTATGGCCTCCTTCAAAAGGGCAAACTGGAAATCAGCATCCTTGCATTTCCCAGAGCAATCAATCGTCTCTAAGAAAGTATGAACCAAAAGGACATGTAACAATAATATTAATGAGCGGCCGATGTCGAATATCAGTCTACCCATCCATCACAATGGAACAACTAGTCCTAATCCATGTTTGTCTCATCTCCTCCATTACTATGTTCACCTTTGAATATTGTTTGTCAAGGAGGGAGATACGCAATCTATGTTCACCAGGAGGAACATAAGAGGATCCAACTGTTATTGCATCTTTCAACATGTTTTTGAAATAAGGAGACCTTGCCAAATGAAAAGGGATGGCATGGGCATAAAAAACCTTTACCACTGAATCATCGGCTAGCTCATGTTTTTGCACATTCATCATCCCTATCACTATTTTTTTCACCTGTGGCTATGGTAGAAGTGGCCTTCTTCTTGCCTCTATCAAATGTTGTCCAAGTCCCTGTCCAACTGATAGATTGGAATGTTCATCAATAGATTGCATTTGCAATGAACGCTTCGTCTTAGTAGAAGTAGTTGCATGTTTTTCCTCACTATCCCCTACCAACTTTAGCATTTCAACTTGTTCTTCCAATTTTATCTGTGCACAAACTCTAACCCATGGCCATTCTCACCCAATAAATGATGTTCAACCCTGCTATAGCTCCCATGATAATCAGTATTGCAAATATGACACATCCAATGCCTGCTGCCCCCTGAATTTTTAGCCTTAGTACCGGTCAAATTGGTGGCAAATTGAAACAAAGGTTTTTTGGGGTTGAAGGGTTTTTTTTCATGTTTTTGAAGAGAGGATGAAGGGCATTTAAAACGGTTTTTTGGAGTTCCACTTCCCATAGAACTTGCAGGTGTGTTTTGGGTTTCAAAACTTATCATTTGAACTTCAACTTTTTCACTACTCAGTTGATTCAAATTTTCCTCACTGCTGCTCATTTTGATTTTTTGTTTGTGTTTGTTTCACAGTTGAGTCTTGACTTTGAGAGGTTGAATAATGAGAGAACTAAGAATAGAAATAAAAAAAATTACAACTAAGTATAACTCTAAAACTCAAAAAAATCCCCCGAAAAATAATAAAAATTTAAAAACAAAAGCAAAAAAGAACCAGTACCTGTACGCTCAAAATCGTGACTCCGGTTGCCTGGGGTTGTCGGGTCGGATTTTGGCACGCACATGGACCCTTCCCTCCTTGCCACGGGGTGATCCGCCACGTCACTCTCGCTCATGTGGAAGTAGCCAGTCGAGAGGAGGCGAGACACGGTAGGGGTTTGGCTCGTTGGAGAGTTGGACTTCACAGAGAGGGGTCGGCAAGTACTGTGGCCTTCGTTGTTGTGTGCTAAGTTGAATGTTTCATTCGACTGAAGTTGTAGTTGAGATAACCCTATGACCTGAAGGGTCACTGGTTTCTCTTCTCCTGTTGGGTTTCCTTAGATTCCACCTCTGTGTGGGCAAACGGTTTTGTTCATTTATGTCCTCTTGTCTTTCTAAGTGTTGAATGAGTTCTTGTTGTATCTGGAGTTGTCTAGCTTCTTCTAATAGTAAGAGGACGAATGGGTCTCCTTGTGGTAGAACAAATGTTTCTTGTTGTGGTTGTGGATGGATCTCCTCGATCTCGTCACGGATAGCCCTCACCCACTCTCCTCTCACTCCTAGGCACATTCGTGAGCTAGGATAGAGGTAGTTGTGTGATTGCTGATTGCTAACCTTAACTAGATTTAGGGTTTTGACCTAGGGTTTGGTTGACCTGGGGTTTGACTATGTTTTGACTTGTCTTTTACCTCGTGATGGTATCGAGGGTTTGATTGGATCGTTTAATTGTGGTTACCTTGTGATGGTATCGAGGGTTTGCAATTTTGTCTATTCTAGGGTTTCTATATGCATGCAAAACTAAATGATATGCAAAACGTTTTTTTGTGCTTTTTTAGTATTTGTGGAAATGAAAAGTGCTTTTAATCTATGAAAGGGAAATATGTATGCAATCTAGTATGACTTTTCCTAATGCAATCCTAATCTATGTTTTTGGGTTTTCGATAGTTTTGAAGTAATCTAATCTAAGGAAATTGCTTCTTCTAATAATCTAGATCTAGAAAAATGAAAACAACTAATCTAACATGCAAGATCTAATTATCAAGGAAAAAACAATGTTTTACTGTTCCCAAGAGCAAAGTTGGTTTTCTAATTACTATTAATTGAACAAAACAATGAAGGAACCTGAGAGAAACGAAGATTTGTGTGACTCCACTACCCTCAGAAATCCTTGATAGTGGCAACCTCGAGTCCTTTTTTGGCAGCGGGAGATTATTTTGATGACAAAATGACACAAAGAAGCAAAAACAAGCTTTGATGAAGCTTGAATGAGCTCAATGAGAGCTTTGGCTGAGCACAATGGCATAGAATGAAGCAGCGTAACGATGGTTGGTAGAACAAATAAAATAAAAGGCACCTTCGTCCTGTGAGAGCATTTGAATGCTAAGTTGGAGAGCAAAAACTGACAAGAGTTGTGTGCACAATGAATTTGGCTCCCTTTGTGCTTGAGGGAGAGGGTATTTATAGGTTTGAGGAATGGGATTGATTGAGAAGTTAACTCATTTGATTTATGAGTTAACAAGGATGATTGGGGAGTTAACAAGGTTGATTACCTAGTGAACTCAGCTGACTATGGAGTGATAAATCAATTATAGATTATCACTGAAGAGGAAATGGAGGTGAGGGAATGCATGAGATTGATTGAAGAGTTAATTTGAGATCAAATGGAGCTAATTATGCATGTGTGGGTGCATGAAATAGTTAACTCCATATTAGGCATCAAAAATCATGCAAACTGGAAGAAAAACAGGCGAAAACGGAGCAAAAACGAGTGAGAAACTTGAGTTTTTCCGTGGCTGTGAAAACGACAGGGTCACCCCTTTTGCCAGTAGGGTCGCTCGGCGCAGATCCGGGCTGGACAAGGTCTTTTGCAGAAAATCAGATTGGGGGATGAAAGAAGAGAAGAAAAGGAGGGGTTTTGCCTCTGGAAATAGGTAAGTCATGTGCAAGAATCCAAATCTCTACTTGCATTTGCAGGATCTCTCGGGGGAGATTTGGAAATAATAGGGGGAGATTTGGATTGGTTGAGCGGAACTGAAAACCGATAGTGGGAGATGGATAGGGGGGACCTCTAGAAGGCTTCTAGGGGTGCACAAGATGAAAAACATAGGGGAAAGATGAAAACTCACCTACAAGACACTCACAAGGCTTAGGAGCAAGATCAAAAGCTCAGAAAATGCAAGTCGACAAGTGTCGCAATAAGTGTTGAAAAGCGTTGGAAACGGGGAGAGAGAAATTGACAAAGAGGAAACAACACAAGACAAGAAAGAGGACACGTCATCAAGAGGTTTGCTACTTAAAGGACATTATTTCACGCTTACATGTACGTGACAAGGATTTGAATCATCATAGGGGTCCTCATGGAGGCTGTGCGTGATTTTTGTGCTTACAGTACCATACTTTTATGTGCAAGCTGAAGAATCTCTGTTTGAGGCCCCTTGACAGGTCTGTTAAATGTTAAGCACTTTCACTATGCACTTTGATGTTTGAACAATCTCTGTGGATTCTGGAAGATGAGGTTGAACATAGGCACAAGGTGATGAATGCAGGGCCAATGCTGATGATAAATGCAACAAACCTGATGATGAACGCAGTAAATTTGGTGTTGAACGCAGGAAATTAGAAATCAAAATGCTGAATGTTGGGGTTGAAGTTCAAATGCTGGCACAAGCAAAACGCAGGAACCTTGGCCGCCGATATGAGAGCAAAGTGCAAACAATGAAATTTGAAAATAAATTTATCCAATGTATTATGTTTAATATTTTTCTTTTTTAGGGTTTTCAAAGGGGCGTGGAAGGATTTGTGGACCACACGCCCCTATTAATTTATTAAAACATTCATATTTTTGTTGTTTAATTGTTTTTTAAAAATTCTAGGCATTGTTTTTTAGTGTTGTTTCTCGGGGATGCTTGGCCGTCCCCGGGATGGTTGAGGGACATCTGGGAAGTCTTCGATTGTTGCGGGGATGGCTAAGTGTCCCCCATTTCAATTTTGCCGTCCCCTGTGAAAACTTGCCGTCCCTGCGCCATTTTGCAAATTTCTGAACTTCTGGGGACGCCGAGGGGATGTCCCCTGCCATCCCCTCGTCCCAGAAATGCCACAGGGGACGGGGATGGGTCTAGAATAGTCAGGGACACGTCTTCGTGTACGATTGGTCATTTCTAATACGAGTTGGAAGAGAGTTGTACTCATCATGCATGGCAATAAACTCATCAACCAAAGGTGCCTCTTCTTCTTCCTCTTCTACCTCTCTTGGAATGAATGTAGGCTGTAATGGTCTATCACTTGTGCTAACATGAGTTCTATCAATATTGGGTGTCCTGCAACACTTACTTCACCTGTATGTGCTTGGCTAACTCTCAAGTTTCCCATGTTTTGAGTCATTTGTCCAATAGTTGTCATCATTTGTTCTTGGGATGCCATCATTTGTTGTTGGAACTGCATTAATGCATTCGTCATCTGCTGCTGTCCTCTTGCCATATTCCTCAATAAGTCACCAATATTTCTTTCATCTCTTGGTGGACTACCATCTCTTCTATCTCCCATTGTGTTAGCTGTTCCAAAACCTGTTTGTGGCTGCCTAGAAGATTGTTGAAATGATTTATAAAATTAAAAGCTCTTATTTTCACCTTCTTTCTTCTTTTTCTTTCCTTGTTCTTCTAATGTAGTTCACGAAGCCTCTTTTACCAGGTTTCATCGTTACAATTAAACTCAAGTAATAATTAAAAGAAACCTGTTTCTAACCCTATCAGGAATGCTTTGATATTCTTCAAAGAGTTGGATGGCTTCTTGTTCACGTGCAAAAGTATACAAAATATCATCCGTACTTCTATCCAATGAAAATACTTAGTATGTGGCTGAAACAAACTGATTTCCAAATTGAATTCTACCCTCTAGGCTGGCAAGATACATTGCTCTGATACCACTGTAAGAACCTTGTCTAGTTCTGCCCTGAATTTTCAGTTTTGGTAGTTTGACATTTTGTCAAACACTTGTCATGCAATGTCACTATATTCTGATTTTTGAGTTTTATGTTTGGTTTTGATGCTTGTTTTAGATGGTTTTCATTGAAAATACATATGCCAATATATAGGAAACATAAGCAAATACTTTGCATGCATAAACATCAAAATACCAACACAAAATATGCCTTTATTTTCATCAAATCAGATCTGATTACAATGTTTATCAAGTCTGATACAGATTGTAACAGCGAATGAAACGCCTATTCAAATTAAATATTTGAATACAATCTTGATAGTTTACATCAGCATTACAATTTCCAACATACCCGGAATTAATCTTCAATGGATGATGCACATATGATGCCAAAATGCCTAAGAATGAAGGCTGATACAAATGTGTGACTGCTGTGATTTATTTTTGAGCTGATGGGGATTACTATAACATTACTTACTTCATCCAATACTCCTAAGGCAGTGATAAAGAACCTAGGGCAGTGTTTGAACCTCCAAGGGCTGTGCTAGGGTCTTGAAACCCTAAAACTTGATTTCTATGCCTTATGGCAGCTGCGACTGTTCCTTGTATGCAGCGAATCCTCTATGATAGATGGCGGCTAGCATAAAGCCCAAATATCCTCTCAATACATTGCATCAAACCCTAATGCCAATTTGCAATTAAAACCCTATTTGTGGCACTGAAATATGTTGCCCAAATCTGATGTAAACCTGCGATGAAATCTGAATATGAATCTTCAATCACCAAAATTGTATTTGGTCACAAATCTCACAATTTTGGCCCTAAATCTCCTCAACTCCAACCTGCAGAAATGTCTTTGAAGCTCAAACAACTCCGTAGAATCATCAATGAAGTGCAAATGTGAATCCTGGAATGAATTCACCTCAAGATGGAATTGGGTTTTTGTCCAATGCACCAATATTCTAAGGGTTTTCGTCCTCAGAATATGCTGAACCTATAGTTGCAGCTCACAAGGAAAATATCCAATATGCAAATGACAAAATGATAATATGATGAACTCCAAATGACCTCCTTATAAAGACTCCAAATGACCTCCTTATAAAGGCTCCAAGAGGTCTGCTTCATTTTGCCAATTTTAATTCGTTTTTGACACCCATAATAAAATAATAATTTATTTGACATTTTATTATGCTACTTTTTTCTTTTCTCCAGGTGACTTTAAAATTAGTTTCACTTAATTGACTTTCCTTTCTCCAAGTCACTTTTGCTACAATGGCTCAACTATTCATTCCCTTGTCATACGAATTAGCCTACGGGAATGGTGAATAGGCTAATCATCCTCTGCTAAGTGATCACTCGGGAAATGGGGACATTACAATAGTTGCCTTTCGACTCATTTCATTGAGGTCACTTCTGACATTGATGATGATGAGGTCCAAGACACTACTTTGGATAGTGATCATGAAGAGCAGCAGTTGGAGCTTGATGCTATGGCACAAGGTAGGTACCATTGCTTTTCTATCAAGTGTTCCTATGTATCATCCTTTTAGAGCAAGAGGACTTGTGAAGGGGCAACAGGTCTCATGTTTGGTGGATAGCGGTGCAACACATAACTTCATTGATGAGGGTTTTGTGGTCAAGAGAGGATTGTAGGTAGAGGGTTTTCCAGGGTTCAACATCATGTTGGCTGATGGATTCAAAATGAGTTGCACTAGGAGGATTTCACAATTGAGCATTCAATTGGATAACTATACATTTATTGATGAATTCTATGTAGTTGGAATTGGTGAGACTGAAATTGTGTTGGGAATCTAGTGGCTACATTCACTTGGCAGGTATATCCAATATTTCCAAAAGATGAGTTAGAGTTCACATTAAATGGGAAGCAAATAGTGCTGAAAGCTATAGATAATGGTACACCAAGGGAAGTGACAGCCAAGAGGATGGAGGTTCGGATCAACCTTGGGACAAATATGATAACTAGTGAGGCCTCTAATTTTCAGCAGGATACATTTCTTGGACCAACACCTAATGATAAGCATCCAACAATTGAAGAAGATGTGCTTGAGATCTATGAAGACACCCTCAAGAGGTATGAAGAAAATATTGATTTTCTGATTATGAACAACAGTCCATTATCTTCACATGATTTTGTGATAGATAAGTACTATGTGGATGATGTTGGTAAGGAGCACTATTTTGTTGAGAATCAAAATTTGATAGCCAAGCATGAGGTAGCGACTGTGAATCGACGCTACATACAAGCTGATTTTGTAAATCATGGCATAGAGGATGTTGTGAAAACTCAAAGCATGTGTGATGAATGGCTAAAGAGGGCTAAGGAAGCCAAGTTGTTAGCCACTCAAGCAAAACAACACCTACAAAATATTAAGGAACAATTTGTTCACATAGATCATGAAAGGCAACAACTAGATACATTTCTGCATCAACCTTCAGAACTCAAAAGGGAAGAAATTATGATGGTAGAGCATGAAGAACAATCAGATTTGCAGGATGAACCTTTTGAAAGGTATGATTTTGAAGACAAATCAGAAAATTCATTTTATGCAGATGATCTTAAGTATAGGCCCCATGAATCACATCATTTGGAGAGCCAATTGAAGGTTCAATTCATGGTTAAGGAAGAGGAAGTTATGCATACACTTTGTGGACCGGCAGATAATGATAGGTATGCATGTGTGGGGAGGAACATTCTTGATTCAGATTTGATGAAGAACTTGACCATTCAGGGAGATCTCAATGAGTCTACTTGTGTTTTGACACTATACCATTATGATGATGATTCTTTGATTGGGCATAATGTTGTCCTAGCTTCAAAATTTGAATTATGTGAAGAGGATGTCATGGAGGTATCCGATTTTGAGAGGTATATGCATGTGGATTTTGGGTTTCAGCTGGACTATAATCCAAGGCATGGAGGAGAGCATGAGAGCAGAAAATTTTCAGATTACACCTTGAGGATTAGTGATTGTTCTACGTTGCTGATCGTGAAGTTTTTAGACTATGCAACTGATTGGATGGATTTGTGTGCATGGGATTGTCACTACAACACTTGGAGGTTGAATGATGATGAGACCTTATCAGTTTATGACAATAGAAGCATTCCCAGGATGATTATAGGTTCGGTTTTTAGTATTACTAGTGTTGTTCTGATTTGTACCAGCAGTCTAGAGTGGATATGCATGCTTGGTTATGCACATATGATGGACACTTTTTAAGTCCATATGCAACAATCCAGATTTAGATGGATAGCTTGTTATGGTGACTTGATAAGAGACACTTATCCTTTCATTTTCAGTTTATATGTTGGTGCAATAATTTGGGATCCAAGCATTTGCATGATTGGTAGGTTGCTTCACAATGGTTTGCTGAATGATAGTTGTATCAGAGTGGAGTAGCGGAAATTTGGTGAGTTGCTTTACAATAATTGGTTGGGTGATATTTGTATCAGAGTGGAGCAGCGGAAGGCTTGGATCAGGTGTTTGTATTCCAAAGGGCATTGTTATAATACCACCTATCACATGTCGATAGGCATGTCACCTTTCAGAGCCTTGGATAGGTATGACGCTTTGTCTTTTGTAGACTTCGTATTTGAGGTCATAAGAGCTCCCGGAGTGAGAGAGTTGATGCCAAACATGCACAGGACATTTGAGGTTGGTGATTTGGTTTTCTTGTTCCTATAGCCATACAGACAGATTACATTGAGGAGTGGTGCAGGAAAGCTGAAGCCTTGCTTCTACAACCCTTATAGGATTGAGAGTGGAGTTGGAGAGGATGCATATGAGTTGGAGTTGTCGAAGGGTAGCTGGATTCATAATATATGTCATGTATCTTGCCTCATGAGGGCAATTGAGCAGCATATTACATCTTCTCCCGAGCTTCCTCCTTTGGATGAAGAAGGGAAATTGATACTTGTACCTGATACTATTCGAGATGTTAGGAGAGTGCCAACCTTGAGGAGCAGAATTTCATGGTTTGAAGGATGGGGCAGATTTGAGTCTGAGTGTGTATGGCTGGTATTGTCTCGTTGTTGGTCACCAGAACTCACTTTGCATGCCATTCTTCACATTCATTGCGGGGAGTGTTGCCACAAGTTGAGAAACAGGGTGATCAAAGAGTATGTGATTAGATGGAGAGACTTGCCACTTGAGGATGCTCTGCAGCATCCAGGTTTGCAATTGTTGGAAGGGATGACTGTAATGTCCCCTTTTTCCAAGTGATCACCCATCAGAATCGGCTAGCCTATCTTATTCCCATGGGCTAGGTCGAGGTGGAAAGGGAATAATCTGATTAGTTAAATAATATATTTAACTAATTTTGATGAGCTCAATGATGATGGAAATGACTTTCTATATTTTTGTGAGCCATGTGGAAAAAAGAAAGAAATTGAATAAAATTATTTATGAGGTGGACAACCAAGGAAGAGGCCTAAAATTGTAATATCAAGTGCCAAAAGAGGTTCGCTCCTCTTGGAGAATAAAAATAAAATAAAATATTTTATTTATTTTGGCGCCTAGGTCGGCCAAGTTTGGAGAAGAAGAAACAAAATAAAATAAAATATATTGCCAAGATTAGGTCGGCTAGGGCTGGAATTGGAGGAAATTTGGCTCTAAATACAAGGTCTTTTGAGGTCATTTCATCATCCATTCATTCTCATTTTCTTATTGAGATTTCTCATTTGGCTGCAACATTTGTTGGGCTTTATTCCAAGGACGAAAGCCCTTGTGAATATCGGTGAGTTGGATGAAAACCTAGCTCATCTTGTGGTGGACTCATCACGGAGTTCAATTTGTACTTCATTGGAGACTTGGAGCTTGATTGCATATTCAGATTTTCTGATCAGCATTGGAGCAGCACCTTTGGTGGTATTTTGTGTGGTCATTGCATTAGGTTTTTGCCCTAAGTTGGAGCGCCAACTTTGGAGAAGGATGATTTTGGCTTGTGGGAGGCGACTTGGAGCTTGATTGCATATTCAGATTTTCTGATCAGCATTGGAGCAGCACCTTTGGTGGTATTTTGTGTGGTCATTGCATTAGGGTTTTGCCCTAAGTTGGAGCGCCAACTTTGGAGAAGGATGATTTTGGCTTGTGGGAGGCGATTTCATCATTTGGAGGGTATCCAAACCCTAAACCTAGCAACTGCCATCATCCTTGCAAGCGCCGCCATTTTGGAGGGTTTGTTGTGTATCATTCTTCATCATTTGGTATGTACAAACCTAGGGTTTAGATCTGATTTGGACAGCAGCATTCCGGGCCATGTTTGATCATGTTTTAGCCCATGATTTGATGTAATTTCCAGTCATCTTATTCTGATTTGTAACAGCAGATTTATATTCAAAAATCAGACTTTTGTGTTGCATTTGGATGGCTATATCTTGTGTATTTCATGGTGGAATTCATGTTTGATGTGATCATCATTTAGAGGCATCATTTGGCATGTTTATTTGACATTATTGGCAATTGTATGTTCGCTGCTATATTTGTTTTGTAAATCAGAAATAAAAATCAGAATTCAGAAATTAGGGTTTGAGCAGAAAAAGAAATCAGAATTTTAGGGCAGATCCAGTTAGGGATTTTACACAAGCCGCCTCATACAAATAACATTAAAAACAAAAATGACATGTGGAGACAAAATTTAATGACAATTTGATACACGTGTTACCACACGGATGATTCTGTCTTCAGGTCTAAATGCTCAAAATGATAATTGTATAGAGCAAATCCAATTGCAACAAACCAAAATGATTTCTACTGAACTAGTAATTCTGCAAAAGACAAACAAATCTTTTTGGTTAATGCAAGATTGCTTGTAGGCCCTGGATGCTCTTGCATCATTCTATCTTTAATTGCTCAAGTTGAAGGAAGAGGGGAAGTGATTGATTAACATTTGCAAGATGGTTCTCCCCACAGTGCGGTTTCTAAGGCAAAATTCCTTGTGTTCATGGTATTGTTTTCATTTGAATTCTATTACTACTGTTCATATTTCATTTCAAGCAACAATACACATAATTTCTTGCACAAATTACATTCAATTGCTATCATTTGAAACAAAATTCAAGTTGGAACAGTTCATAATCTGCATTTATTTTTGAACAAATAGGAATCTCAGAATTACAGATTAATGCTTCTTAAATTTGGCCTGCTAAATTGTCTAGAATTAGCTTACACTTGATGATTACGTCCATGTGTGTTAGACCCTTCCTCTTAATGATCGCAATTCCAGCTATAAATCTCCTTAGGAGTAAATGATTTGTTGTTCCAAAATTAGTACACTATTCACATAAGGTTTTGAATTCCTGTCAAATCAGGATTCTTGAGGTAAGTGCTACAATGATAATGATGTGGCACACGATATTTAATTATATCATATACAGCTTCTTGAATTGTTTCCGCTTGGAAGCATTACTTGAGGTCCTACTTACGTCACATGTAGTAATTCTATATTTCAATTAATTGCAATTTGGAATATAATATAATTAAAAATAATAACAGCATGGCACTTTAGCATTTTAGTTAGCTATCTTTGTCCTTTTGATGTAATGGGTTCTTGTGAAAAATGTTGTTGCATGTTACGATTCACTAGGAATTTTTTTTCTTGTCCTCAGTCATGATGTTTCACAGAAAGTTTCCAAGAGAATGTTAATGATGCATAAGTTCCTCTTATTTTTTGGGGAGTATCATATGTACCATTTGACTTGATGAAACTCTTTATTATTTAATTCAATTCTGATAAAACCACCTTCTTGTTATGGTGCACTTAAGAGGGAACTTTTTATTAGGTGAGTATTATATGTCCCATTTGACTTGATGAAACTTTTATTGTCTAATTTAATTCTGATAGGAAAAACTTTTGTATTACCACTTAAGAGGGAACTAAAAGAGTGATAATTGATGATGATGCATAAGTTCCTGTTATTTTTAGGGGAGTATCATATGTACCATTTGACTTGATGAACCTCTTTATTGTCTAATTCAATTCTGATATGAAACACTTTCTTGTTATCGTGCACTTAAGAGTTAGGGGAGTATTATATGTCCCATTTGACTTGATGAATTTTCTGGCTATGGCTTCCAGTTCCAAGTGAATGCTAATGATGAATAAGTTCCTGTAAATTTCAGGGAAGTATCATATGTACCATATGAATTCATGAAACTCTTTATTGTCTTATTCATTATGATATGAAACCCTCTCGTTATGGTGCATTAAGAGGGAACATATTTTTAGGGAAGTATTATATGTCCCATTTGACTTGATGAAACTCTTTATTGTCTAATTATATTGTGATATGAAAAACTTTCTTATTAGCACTTAAAAGGGAACTTAAAGGAGTGATAATTGATAAATATCTGCTACAATTAGAACATTGGTACATGCTTATTTTTCTCTTTGTACAATGATAGGCTTTAATTACCTATATCTTTGTGGTTTTCTTGTTTTGTTTTTAACATTGTTAGTGACCTACTGCACCATAAAAGTGTAAAAGTCTGAAAAGGATAACAAGATATCTGAAGATTTGTCCATTACAAATGAAATTGTTAAAGATGCCAACCATTAAGCATGTTTCTTGTGAATTTAAGGCCGAATTTGTATTGTGTTTTATGTTTTTTAAAATTTTTTTTTTAACATATTCATATGTTGTGGGTCTATATTAAATTTACATTTTTCTATCTTGCAATAAATGTAATTTGTATATTCTATAGGTCTGCTATTAATGACAAGGATGAATGGCCATCGAAATTCTCCAAAGTCTTTGTGGAGGTATGTGGTGCTTGTTTTTATTGCCATTGATTTATTCAAGGCGACATTTCTCTTAGAGCTGAGTTGAGTACAATGTTTTGATTTGGGGCATTTACTTTAAATCTTGCATTATCATGATAAAGCTTTGGAGAGAGTTTATTCTAGTCTATCTCAATTGTTTCTCTGCTAGTTGTATGGATATTTTGAGAAAAGATATCATGTCATAATACCTCATCTATTTGTGTAGAGTCTAAATGTATAAAATTGTTACTATTACGATCTTGTGTGTGGAAAGTGGATCATATGGATTGAAATATAAATGTAATGTCCCCTTCTAGTGAGTCAAAATTCTTCTTAACCTTTCACACAATTTCGACTTGTAAAAGAGAACATGAGTAACCAATTCATCTTATAATATCAACATATTACAATTAGGGTTAATAACCATTTATAAATATCAATATCAAATTCATATACTTTTCACATTTCCTCTTAGGGTTAGCAATCTTATAATCATAATCCAACGTGAAAGTTTATGCATTTCACATCCACATTTCTTTCACATAAAGTTTCCCATGATATACCTTGGGAGAGTCATTATCTAGCCTGATCGTTAATCTACTCTACTTCACCCACCCCATATGAGTACGATTACGTTAAGGCGCTGGTGTAACCATCCCACTATAGGCCCAAAGGCTTCATTGCAACATGCGGCAATTCTTCACCATTTGGCTCAAGAGGCTTCATGCTACATGTGGCATTTCTCACCCTCTTGAGAGTCACCTAACGTTGGGCACATTTATTAAGTTTACATAACCTTAGGTCCAAAGGCTTCACGCTACACGCGGTGTTCTTTGTCTCTTGGCTCAAGGGACTTCACACTTCACGTGGTGTTCTTCATCCACTTGAGGGTCACCTAGGTCCATTATACCGCCCTTCCTTAACTCACCACCATACTCGTAGGGTGATAGAAAGATTAAGGATGAGGCTATATATTCCTCTCCGGGTATATCATGGATTTATGAATCATAACTTATTAACTTATCATTATTATCTCGTGATCCCCATGGATCACGAGATAGTACCATTGATTATCTTGTTCCTCTTTGGGAACACCATTTTGTACTATCTCTTTAATTGCCATTCACTTGGCATTGTATAATTTTCATTATTCAATAATATTCCTTGTCATAAGCATTCTTAGGCTATTATAGGCACTTTCTTATTTATCATGAGTATTTGAAATCGTTAGGAGTATTCTTATCTTTATCATAATATTCTCATTCTATGTTAACATTCCTTTAGATTTCATATGCATATTCATTTTATAGCATTCTTATTCTATGCTAGCATTTCATTCTATATATATGTATAATCATTCTATTCTTATGTCAATTTCACATATCCATGGCATCATTCTATGTTAGTCCTTACATATTCATTTCATGCCAATATTCTGATTCTATCATGCTAAACAAACCTTTGATGATGAGCATTTCTATTTTACTATGCTAACATTCATGACCGATTAGAATATTCATTATGAGATATTCATTTGCTGATGCACATACCTTTAGATGCTTGCTGTCCAATTGAATTGCTCTATGGCTATGGTCGATCTGCTGTAAGTGAGTGTCCTTGGATTCTCAATGATAATAAGAAATAGTATGATTGTTTGATTGCTAATGTATAGGATAGATCGCTGGTTACAGATAGGATGTAATTCGCTGCTCAGTGCTGAAGATAATCCAATGCAATTCGCTGAAATGATCTGGATCTGATTCGCTGACATAGGAATGATCTGAATTGTGAATGAGAAGATACGATTGTGTTTTCAGATTGATGACTGTATGCTGATTGTGTTGTGTGTTTTTTTCTGCATGTTGGATGATTGAGGGTAGATATGTTTATTGGACGGATTGTGTGTTGGTGAATTGTATGATGAGATGAGATATGATATTGTGTTTCTTAATGCCTGAGATGTTGAGTATTGCTGATTGCTTACTGAGTTTGATTCAAGGTGATCTGAATGCAGATTGAATGCTTGATGATCCCCTTTTTATTGATCTGCCTTTCAACTTATATATATACCTTCAATCTTTCATGAGGAGGGACAACACTTCACAATGGATGTATTCTTTCCAATAGATGCATCCTTTGGTTAACAAACTTCTTTATGCTATCCTTTATTAGTTTGTGTCTTTAATGTTTGATTTCTTTCCTCAATCGCTGCCCGATTCATATTCGCTGACATCTGCATACAAGGTCGCTGCATATGATGCATGCTTTGTGTTAATATCATAAGTGCCGCCTTCTAATTGTCTAGTTATTAATCACAGAACGGTCTTTTGACGTAACATTATAATATAATTGGTGGTGTATTAGTTTGTTCGCTGGTGGCAGCGATTACCTTAATTGACCATTTTTATTGTTTACTAGCATACCTAGAGGGAGAATCGGCCAATGATGGTATCGTGCTGCTGTTTATCTATATTGTGGTCTTATACTTTATATACGTCTTATTGGTGTTGGATTAAATGGTGCTGTGGATGATAATCTTTGAAAGATAGGTTATATTGTTATCTTTAGCATAATTCATGCTCTAAATGGATGTAGAAGTGACGTGTAATTTGATGTTATTTGTCTCTTATTAAACTCATAGAAGCCATTTTTATTTTCGCTTTTGACGATGTCACTTTCTTTATTTATATAAATATTTTGCATTCGCATTCATATGGTAAACATTTCTGGATCATAGTAATAATTTAATATCCATTATTGATTTATATAATAATTATAATATTTAATATTTGTTTATTTATATATATTTATAATTATAATAATATTTAATTATTTATATTTATAATATTTAATTTATAATATAATATATATTTGATTTATAATATTATATTTAATTTATGAATTTTTTTTTTAAGTGCCTGGTAAACTTTTTAACGTGACCGGTGACATATCTTTCAATAATATATAATTGATTCAATTAATAGAGGGACATGACAATAAATGGTTTTGAATGCAAGTTTCTGTATTTCATAGCATAGTTGCTGCTAAAAGGAAAAGGTCTATATTCACTATCACCATTGAATCTGGTCTGTAAAATTGACTGTCTTTCGAAGATATAATGTTCAGGTTTGACATACAATGGAAGAGAAGAAATATTCCTATGATTGATGGAAACATCATAACATGCAACATATCTAGTTGTATACAATCATGTTGTCCAATGTTCTGATTGAAGATGTCTTTTTTTTTTTTTTCCATTTAAGACTTCTGATAGGTGTGTGAAAGCAAACTACGAGTATGCTTGATAAATATTATTGCATATGTTTTGTTCTACATTATGCTTATGTCCTGTTGGGTCCCAAAACCATAGCTCCACTTCCTAGGATAGAATCACACTCACAAGGCCAGGGCTATCTGTTGGAAATGTTGTCATTGATGCCAAAGAGTTTGTTGTGGAGATTGTTGGAATATGTTGTCGTTGATGTCAAAAGCACGAAGTCATTGATGTCAAAGCAAAATAAGAATAGTTCGTTATATATTCCCGTTGAAGAGAAATGATGAAATTAGAAGACCGACTTAGAGATATGTATATGTTTAATTTAAAGATTTAAACATAATATCAAAGATGTTGGAGAAAGTGTGAAGAGTCTTATTAATGGTGGCCGACTCAAGTTACGAATGATAAGGATATAATATATTTAAATTAAAGATTTAAATATAATAGAGGCCAACCTCTATTTATGTGCCAAGTTTGAGTTTCAAATAAAATTACATTGAAATGCTCAAGGAGGCTTACTTATGTGTAATGTCCCCTTTTTGAGCCATTGTTGCAAAAGTGACCTTGACATTTGGAAATTTGGTTACAATGACTTAAGTTACTTAGATATTTGGAAAGTGGAATATAATTTAAAGTTTGGAGAATGGAAAGTCACTTTAAAAAGGAAAAAAATAAATAAATAAAATGACAAAATAAATAATATTTTATTGTCAAATTGGACGCCCCACTTGGAGAAAAGAAATTAAAATAAAATAATATTTTAATTCATAATTTGGACGTCCCAATTGGAGAAGGGAAAAATAAAATAAATTATTATTTTATTATGACGGTGGACATGAAATGCAAATAAAATAAAGCAAATTTGGGCACTCCACTTGGGCATTATACAAGAAGGCTTTGGAGGTCATTTTTCATTATTGTGTATTTTGTCATTTGATATTGGATATTTTTCCTTTGAGCTGCAACATTGGTTCAGCGATTTTTTGAGGACGAAAACCCTTGGAAAATTAGTGGATCGGACGAAAACCCAATGCCACTTGAGAGGTGAATCCATACGGGGTTTGCTATTGAGCATATTTGCAGGTTTCAGCATTAAATTGGAGCTACAAGGACATATATTTTCTGCAGGTTTATACCAGCTAGTGTTTGAAGGTCAAATTGATAAGATTTGTGCCAAATATCAATTTGATATTGAGAGGATTGAAGGATAATCGATTGCAGGTCATTGATGGTTGAATTTTCATTGATATAATAAGGCATTGTGAAGGAATCAATATATTTTTGAGGGCAGCTGAATTGGATCATTGCTGGCCGCTAGGGTTTGTATGGCACTTGG
Organism: Cunninghamia lanceolata; assembly: GCA_027924645.1. Lineage (NCBI taxonomy): Eukaryota > Viridiplantae > Streptophyta > Pinopsida > Cupressales > Cupressaceae > Cunninghamia > Cunninghamia lanceolata. Next base: position 3,928,448 of record BSBN01001254.1, read on the forward strand.
CATCATGGAGGGCCAATTGCAGATCCGAGCACTCCTATTGGCAGATCGTGGGGTTTTAAAAGGAGAAAACATCATCTCTTTCTTATCGCCTAGGGTTTGGCTTTTGTTGGAGGAGTTAGTGCACCTATTGGAGAGATCGTGGGCATTCTTCTCATGTTCAATTGCAATCAGAATTGTATCAGACTTCAAATTTTATATCAGATCTGTATATCAAGGATTTGGAGGGAGTTTTCACATCCTTTTGTTATCTATTATCATCCATTTGACACCTAGGGTTTGAGCAGCTACATTAAGAATCTAGCGCTAACATTTGGAGGAGGTTCGTGGCCAATTTTGGGAGCTGTTACATCACTGTCAACATCAGCAAATTGATATCAGACTTCATTGTGAACAGTAGTCATTTCAATCAGTCATCTATTTGCTTTGTATGGTCTCATATGGTACCTAGAAAACGTACTATTCAATCGGGTATGTTGTAAACAAACTCCATATTCAAATCTTTAATTTGAATAGGCTTTATCAACATTTTTTATAGGTTTAATCAGTCTGATATACTCTGTATCAGACCTGATTATCAGTGTAATCGGACCTGTACCGGCAATAAATAAAGCCCAATTGAGTGTTGAATCATTGATATTTGTTTATGTGAGTATTTGACTATCTTTTCTATGTTTGCATATGTTTTGTTATTGAAAATAATTCAAACAAACATCACAAAACAATCAAACACTTAGAAATCAGAATTCAACTACTTTGCATGACAAGTGTTTGACAAAATGTCAAACCACTAAAAATCAGAAATTCAGGGCAGAACTACTAATGGTTCTTACATTATGGAAGGTTCAAATAAAAGTGTGGTTAGAGAGGCCGACCCCCCAAAGAGCTCCATATAAGACAAAATGTCTTATTAAAATAAAAAAAAGAAAATGATTAAGATGCCCGATGAAAAAAAAAGGAGATGGGGTCCGATCAATAGAAGAGTGCACTCCAAATAAGACTTAACTAAATCATGATTTATATATTATACAAGGAGCGATTGAGATTACAAGAAGGCAACGATTTGTGAATAAAAAGGAAGGGCAGCGAATACATTTTAAATGAGGCCGACCTCATGTGTGATGAGCGCCTCACAAAAAGATAAAATGGTAATTTGTTTATATGTAGAGGATGCAATTTATAATAGTGAGGGATGTGATTTGCAAAAGATAAAAAAAAGGGTGCGATCTACTTTTGGCAGCCATTTAATATATGATGTGCTACGTACGATTCATTAATAATAAAGGAGGAGCAATTAACATATGATATATGCGATTTGAAATAACAAGTGGTGTGAATTGTTTATTATCAAAAGGCTGTGATTTATTTGAGTGAAGAGGTGTGTTTATTTAGTTTTATGAAGAGCTGTGATCCATTTAAGAAGTGGTGCGACTCCTTGCAAAGACATCTCTTTTGGTAAGAGATACAACCATTCGTTGAAGACATATCCTTTGGAATGATATAAGATGTGGAAGATGGTGAGAATAGAATGCAAAAAAAGTAATGAATATCATTTGAATATAAGAGCAGATCTAGAAAGAGAAAAAGAGCATAAAAATGAAGAGTAAATCAGATATATTTTGAAGAACATATGCAGCCCATGTATGAAGCAATTTTAATGATTTATTTTCTGAGTTAAGAGCAGATTTAAGGAAGAGAATATGAAGAGGAAATCAGATTTATATCAGCATACATGAAGAGAATGTTAGTGTTGTGAAAAGAAGAACAAATGATACATTATTAGAAAGCAGAAATTTGAAGGAAGAGATAGCCATATTTGTGATCAGATTTTGAAGGAAGATATTGCCATATTTATAATCAGTCTTGTGAAAGGAAGTTGTGCATGATTGTAATCAGAATTGTGAAAGAAGGTTATTGCTTGAGTTGTGATCAGATTTGTAAAGAAAAGACATACATCATTTGAGATTAGAAGTTGTAATTAGATTTGTGAGGAAGGGAGAACAATATCATCCATTGAACAATTCGGAGGTTGGTGCCTATCAAATAAGAGATTGATGTCTCTTACTGAGTTGGTGCTCAGTTGTGAGGGTTGGTGCCTACAGATTCTACAAGCGGGGATTGGTATCTCCAGTGGGTTGGTGCTCACATAAGAAGAATTGTAAGAGAAGTAGGTTGGTGCCTGTTGATGATGTTTTTGTGACAACAACAATAGAATAAAACACCAAGTGCTGTATACTCTCTTGAACAAAGCCTCTCGAATGTTGAACTATGTGATCAAACAAGAGCGCTCCAAGGTTCCTTGTGCGTGATTTGCAACGGATACTCAGTGATTTGATGTGATCTTGCTGGTAATCACAAAGGGACTTACGCTAAATTCCTCCTTTTTCACGAACGTGGATGAAATTCCTTACTCCTTGGATGTGAGTGAATGGAACGTCTTCAATCAAACTTAAAAGAAAATGCAAAAGGTAGAGGGTTAAGAGATATCTATTCTAAGGTCAATGACATAATGAATCATGTCAAGATAGACAAATTCCTCATGAAACTAAACTCCGCTTCACCATGAGAACCAACAATTACACAGAGTTAGTGCAATCTTCTAAGGTCATTCAAAGATTTTCAAATTGTAAACCTTCATCCAAACACCCACAGCTGGCACAACTTGAACAAGTATTTACAATCGAACTAAAGCAAATGAAGGTTCAGGCTAACTTTGCAAAATGACTTATCATCGACAAATCATGAAAAGTATGAACCAAGAAGGAATTCATCAAATATCTCCACATATAAACATTACATCAATGAACTTCTAATCTTCTATCTAAGCTACTTGGAAACATTTCTCAATCATCTGCGAGAATTTGAAACCATGCGAACATTCCATAATCACACAAAATCACCATGAAAATCCAAGAATGAGCTTGTATTGATCCAGGAAGTATTTTTACAACAATTTCAAAATATCTCTTCAATGACTTCGAAGAGCTTCCTCTACTCTACTTGCTATCCCACTCTCCTACAACAACTCTAATTCTAATGATTACAAATGAGGTGAATGAGCCTTTTTATAGTCCTCAAAGTACAATGAAGGGCCAAGACTGATGTTGGAATCAATGGCCAAGATTTTGCCACATTAGGAGTTAGTTGCAACAACTTGTTATTTTTAGCAAAGAGTAAAAGTTGACACAACCCATGTACATAAAAACTCATAGGCAATGAAGGCACGTTTCCCAATGTGATAAGCTTGAAATGGAATCTTTAGAGCATCTTCATGATGAGCGCCCTCTTTAGCCTCTTGCTTGTTGTAGATACATTAAACTTGGACAAATGATGTGGCCGGCTGTGATTGGACTGGTGACGTGCACATGCCACCTCAACATCTTGCAAACTGGTTTGATCTTCTCTGTGTTCACACTGCTTGGAATATTTCCCAAATTTTAGATTTTCACTTGTGGAACTTGGCTTCTCGAAATTGAAAATTTGGGATCTTCATCAAATTTTCCTTGTTGTCTTTCATGCCTTAGTACTTTGAATGTAATTCATGGCTTTGCTTGATGTACATGCTCGTTTCTCATCTTGTGATTCTGGATTCTTGTTCATGGATAGATGATGCCTGTGCTTGGATTCTTGGAGTGAATTTTAGATCTTCAGGAAGCTCGTTGCTCTTGTGATGTTGTAGTTGACTTGTGTTCTTGGACTCTTGTGTAGGATTCCTGAAAGTGAACTTGATGAAGTTCTTCTTTGGAAGCATGGCGATGAACTTGATATCCTCCTTTTGGTGATGATCTTGATATTGGATTCTCTCCGCGATGTTCTGGAAAATCCTTCTTCCTCTGGAATTGTTTCTCCTTCACGCAAAATCTCCTTCAATGAAGTCTTCTTCCTTGCATGTCTCGGATTGTTGTTAAGTCCTCATGAAAAGCGCTCCTCGCCTTCCCGGATTTTTTGACACACCTACCAAAAGAAAGGAAACCTTGAAAACTAAAGGCGGTGAAAATCCTTCATACAATGCAACGTTAGGATAAAATCTTTATTAAAAACCTTGCATGATTTTCAATCAATTAATTAAAAGAATTTTGAAGCAACACCTAAAAATTGAAAATAGTAAAATATGTTGTAAAATCCGTCTCTTTCACTTGAATTTGGTTTTGAAATGAGATTTTGATATTCCTTTTGTACATTTTCACCTTGTTCCCTGTCTAGGTCAGTCTGCTGAAAGGTTATGAATTATTTCCTTAAAAGAAAATTGATTTTCTAGCCATAGAAGGCCGACTTGATTTCATGATTGGTGGATTTTTGATGACGGCAAGAATTGTGTAAATGGCGCATTCTTCTTGTATAGTTGGAATATGCGCCTATCCTAGAGCGCATTCTCCTTGCATAGAAGGAATTTCCCTCATTTTGGGCGCATTCTCCTCCTGTGTGAGGAATTTGTGACTTTTACTTAGCTTAGATTTTTCGTTAAAACCTTTTCTTGCTGCTTGGTGAATTCTTCAATGGATTTCAATAGATTTTTCAAAAGATTTTCATGAAGTTTCAAGTGGGAGATGGAATTTTATCTTTTGAACAAACACCATGAACCTTCAATGAGCGCAAATTCCTTAGGTAGGAGGATTTTGCGACTTTTCCTTCTTGCATTGGCGCATTTTCCAGGGACTCATGGAATTTGCGCTTTTCCACACTTAACCATTTTCTTTCAAACTTAGTGGTTTCAATGGATTTTCTAGAGGTTTTCATGAGGTTTCAAGCAAGAAAGTTGAATTTCTTATCTTTGAACAAACACCTTAATCCCTTCCCTAGGGCGCATATTACCTCTGTAGGAGGAATTTCCTTCCAAGAGCGCATATTCCTTACGAACAAGGAATTTGCGCTTTTCTAGAACGCATATTCCTCATGAAGGTGGATTTTCCGCTCAAGGTCCAAGACTTAAACTTTTTCCGCCAGATTTTGAAATGCCTTGGGTGGAAGTATATTTAAAAATATATTTAAGTGAATTTCCTATACTTTAAATATTTTGAAATATACTTCCAGGATATTTGAGATAGGTCTCGGATCCATGAGATTTAACATGCAGATTCTAGATTTCTGAGGATCCACCAAATTTCAGACTTTGTCAATTTTCAGGATCTCAGAACATCAGACTTTGTCAATTTCAAGAGTTCAGGATATGCTTTGCCTTCACTTGCTCCTTGATTGAATCACTTGATACATTTCATGTTGTCCAGGAGAAACACTGTCCGATTTTATGGAGGAGAGTTGATCTAATGACACTTCCTAAAAGACTCGACAAGCTCAAAATTGCGAAAAAAAGTAGGTTAGGTCACAACAGTGCCTACAGAAGAAGAATCAATATATATATAACTATAAGCAACATTTTGCCGTGGTTTTCTCCCGCAAGGGTTTCCATGTAAAATTGTGTGTTCTCTCTATGTTCATAATTGCTAGATCTTACATGTGTGATTTATTGTGATTGGTTAAAGTTTGAAAAGTGAAAGTTTTAATATATACTAATTCACCCACACCCCCTCCCCCCCCCCTCAGTATAACTGTGTGCTCATCAATTGGTATCAGAGTGGGTTCCTCTAGAAATAGTTTAACCACTAGAAGGAATATCTTATGAGCACATATGGGAAAAAGAAAAGGAAATAAGGGAAAATGAAATACTAAGCAGAATGTTGATCAACTAGCACCAATAAAACCAAATGAAAATGATGAGGTGGCACTTGGAATACACATGGCAACAGAAAAGAAAGATTATATCTTTGAAAAAGAAGATGACCTTGTGAGTGAAAGAAAAGAAAAGCTAAAAGGGGAAGAAAATGTTGAAATGGATTTAGAAGAAGAAAATATGATGAAAAGGCAGATATGGAGTTAGAAGAAGAGAGTTCATCTAAAAGAGATGAAACGTTCAAAGCATAAAAGGAGATGGAGAATTCAAAGCTTGAATCATGCGATAGCTCCAGCAATGAATTGGATGCAAAGGAAGAAGGATCCGACATATACAAAGGTAAGTATAAATGTTTTAATTGTGGTAAAACTGATCATTGTGCTTTTGAATGTGTGTAGGTTAAAAGCGAAGACGAAAGAAAAGAAGACAAAGATTCAAAAGAAGATTATGACAAAGATGATGAAGAAATGGATGATGAAGTCTTATATGTGTATTGTGAAAAAAATGAAGTTTTAATTTCATGAATGAGTCACTATCATTAATGTAATGCACTAGTCATTGATGCAATTACAAAGATTTAGATGTTTGGCGAGTTGTCCTCCCAATAGATGTTTTCTATATAGGGCCTCCAATAGTATAAAGAGGCCCCCATTCAATATAAAGTCAAGATCACGAAAGGGGGATCATCATGAAGGGCTTGTTGCAACATGTATATGGAATGCTACTTTGTTCCACCATCTTGTTCTATATATTACAATGCTTATGTTAATTCATTAATCCACCTTATGTATATTGTGTTTATTGCTATTGCTTGGGATCTTTTTGCTTCAACCCTAATGATTCCACTAAACTTTGATTCGGAAAATTCCATTGCCAGATCTTGGATTGAGTGGGCTTGGCTCAGAATCTTTGAAATCGGGCTCGGGATCCCCAACTATAGCTGGGGGTAAACAAATGCCGGGGCCTCCTACGGGGGGGGGGGAATTTGCCAGGAGGCCCCGGCGGGTAGCGAGAAGTATGGGATATGTTCGGTGTTTATTCCATCAATCACCCGGATCTATGTCATATATTAACAGATCATGGTTTCGAGGGTCATCCACTACGAAAAGACTCCCCCCAGCCATTATGGTTGGGCTATGATTGTTGCCCTGCCCCCGTCCCTTTAGAAATTGTTTGCCTAGAACCCTTAGAACTTTAAAGGGGCCCCTTGAGTCCATCAAGTTTAGTGGTCATTGATCAAGATAATGAGGATGTAAGTAGGCTTTTGAGTTCATGTAGAGGTCTCAACAATAGGAGGAGAGAAGCGCAGATGAAATTCATAGATCTGCATGACTGAAAAACATGCCTTTGTCTTTGAACTTGTTGAGAATGTGTCTTGGGTGGCCTGGGTGGTAAGAATTGGCATGCATAAATAATCTGTTATCAGGCAACTGGAAAATGTACTCTATATTCCATCTTTTAAGAATGACATTTTGGCTATGTTATGGTTTGCCGATAAATTTGGATTTTGTTTGTGTTTATTGTGATTGCTTGAGATCTTTCTGCTTAAACTCTAATGACTTTGTTTAACTTTGATTTGGAAAAATCTGTTGCAATATTTTTGATTCAATCAAGTTTAGTGGCCATTGATCGATGATCAAGATAATGAGGTTTAAGTAGGCTTTTGAGTTCATGTAGAGTTCTCAACAATGGGAGGAGACAGGCACAGATTAAGTTCATAGATCGGCATGACTGAAAAACTTGCTTTTGTCAACAAACTTGTTGAGAATGGGTCTTGGTTGGCCTGGGTGGTAAGGACTGGAATACATAAATAATCTGTTATTAGGCAACTGTGATCAGACTTCCAATTTCTATATTTCCATTTAGTTTTGTAATTTATAGTTTTGAGAGATAGCCCTTTAAGCTTATTTGTAAGAAGCCTTTCATCTTCTTATTTTTTGTTTATACTTGCAGTTAGATGATGGTACAGAGATGTCATTTACTGACAAGAGGCGCTTTGCCAGAGTCCGTCTGCTGGAAAATGTGCTCTCTATATTCCATCTTTTAAGAATGGCATTTTTGCATGTTATGGTTTGCTGATACATCTGAATTTTATGTTATTTGCTTATTTTTAAGTACTAATCTTCACATTATTTGGAATGAATTTGTGAACTTGTACCTTGTTGAAAGCCAGTTTTGTTTGTTTATATATTCTGTGGAGCATAATATTAATATTCTGATTCTCTTTCGTGCAGCCAGAGATAGTTCCACCAATTTCTGAGCTAGGTCCTGATGCACTGTTGGACCTAATGCCAGAGGAGGATTTTATTAATGCATTGAGCAAGAGGGAAATTGCAATCAAAAGTCTTTTGCTTGATCAGGTTAGTGCTTCTTGTTTGTGCTTTTTTCTTTCATGGAATGTATTTTTGTGATGCAAGTTATTTTCCTTGAGACTAAGAGAGAGACAGGTAAAATAAGTTGCATTAGTAAGGTAGGTCAAACCTTAGTAATGGTAGGATGAGATGTTGAATACTATAAATTTTGTTGTTTTTATCATTATTGATATTTTCTCACTAATGCAGACTTTATAATTAACAATCCTTGTTTTGATTTTTCCATGATACTTATCAGATGTGAATTTAGGTTCAAGTTTTTGCCTTACCAATGTTTTTTCCTTGCTTGAAAAACAATATTTTGATATTTTAATCTCTTCAACATAATTATCCATTTTGACTTTTAAGCTGGTTTATTGAAATGCAAATTTTTATAGAAATTAAAATACTCCTGTCTCTTTAAAACTGGAGCTGTTGCGGATTCTTTTCTTACCCATCTTCACCATAGTACATCATAGATCATAATATGCCTAATACTCACAAGGTCTCCATTGAATGGGCTAAGTAAGAACTGCAGGCTTTTAGGGATTGAATGCCAAATGCTAGATTAGTTTTTAGTATGTAATGTCTTAATTTATTGTTGTATAGAGGTCGTACTTGAGGGTTTTACAAAGTAGTTAATATATGTACATAATTTGAAGGGGAGGTTGATTTGATCTTTCAGTTAAATGATTACATCATTGTAAGCAGTAAAATGCCAGCCTGTGTTTTTGTTCATTACTGAGGCCAAGCCTGATGTAATACTCTATTTTCAAATAATATAGTACTTTTAAATTTTACCAATAAAATGATATCCCAATTCCATAGTCCTTGTGCGTCTCATACAATCTATACAATGTCATTTTCTTTGGAGTCTAATTAACATGATGGTATGCCCTCCCATTTGTAATAAACACCTTGGTTACTACTATTTTTTTTGTTTTTTCATCACACATTAACTACTAACTTAATCGACCAAGCATCTTCTATCTGACTTGAAAATGCCAACTTCATAGACTTACCGACCATAGTTGTGGCAACAACTCTGTGGCACGACTCAAACTCGCACTAGATTAATGTATGTTCACAATGTTAGGGTCATCCCTCGACCCAGACCTAAACTTCAAGGTTTCATTTGTAATGGCCTTGCCTACGTATCCCTTTCTGGGAATTAGAGGCTCCATAGTTCATACACCAATAATAGAGAGAATTCATCTTCTCCTCTTATATGAGATCTCTGATCTCACTTTTAAATCACAACTATTAATTGATTTTATGCTTCCAATTCAATCCATACACAATAGAATGATAGCAAATGCATTCAAGTCAAATGTTAGTTCAATGCCAACATTGGTGTACAAAAACACACAAAGCCACAAATACCAACTCATATAAACATAAATTGTTCACACTGTAGTCAGTGTACAATGCCTATTATTATGTTATGATAATATGATTGTCTGACTATGTTTGAATTGTTTGTTGGCTTTTGGGTAGTTATAGGAGTCGGTAGATGGGTTGTAAGAACCCTGACTTGTCTTAACTGAATTTTTTTTCATTCGCTGCCCTGAATTTTCTGATTTGTTTTTTGAGACTTTGGTTTAGAATTTTGATGTTTTGTTTTCACAAGTATGTTTGCAATATAGTAAAGATGGAAAGGTAGCAATATCATAGACAAATACTCACTAAAGATGATTTGACATGCAATTATATCAGCTCATACATACATAAAAAAGCAATGCAAACATATAGGAACATACCTGGATGGCAAGTGTGACTTCTTTATTGCAATAGATAATGATGATTGCAAAGAAATCTCTGCTGTTATATTAGACCAACCTGATTATAAAATCAGTCCTCTAAAAGTGTACAAATATGCTCAAATATTGTATCAAACCCTAGCCAATTTGTATTAGACGTTGCCTTGCCAAAGTAGGGTATTAAATCCAATGATGGATGGCTGTAGCAGCGCTTGTAGGTGAGCAAATAAGGTCTGATCTGACTAATACAAATGCTGATGATGCTGATGACAACCCAGATTTGATGTATGAAGCCAAACAATGCCAAAAAGTGACAAATAATGAAATCGCCTAGCAATAGTAGGTGAGCAAATAAGGTCTGATCTGACTAATACAAATGCTGATGATGCTGATGACAACCCAGATTTGATGTATGAAGCCAAACAATGCCAAAAAGTGACAAATAATGAAATCGCCTAGCAATAGGATGGTGGCGCTAGCATCCTTGATGCCTTATCTGTCTTGAAATGCAAATTCATGCCATGAAACCCTCCGATCTGTACTTGTTCAATGAAACTCGGGTCTGAAACACAATCAGCAAACCCTAGGCTCAAATAACATCCAAATTCAACCTCAAATGCAAATCGCCTATGTCCAAATGTGAAGTGATTTTGCCTAGCTTGCAAAATATGATGTTCAAATGCCAAAATGCCTTCAAATCTGAAAATAAATGTCTTGAAAGTGTTGTCAACTTCAAACCCTAGCTGCTGATATGAAATCCAGTCCAAACCCTAGCTGTAATGAAGCCAATTCTCCTTCAAAAACCTGCAAATATGCCCCATAGTGAATCCTAAGTGAATTCACCTCTCATGGTGGATTGGGTTTTCATCCAACCACTCAAAATCCAAGGGTTTTCGTCCTTGAATCACGCTGAAACTCTGTTACAACCAAGAGAAAGCTCTCAAAAATGCAAAATGCCAAATAACCAAGATATGAAAAATGATGCTAAATGATGTCCTTTTATTTTCCTCAAGATGGGCAACCCAATTAGCCATAAAATAATAATTTTTGGAGTCCACTGCTAATATCAAATATTGCATTTGATATTTATAAGTATTTTTTTTGTTATTTTCTCCTTGGGTGGTGGCACTAGAGCAAAAATAACATTTTATTATTATTAAAATTTTTTTTTTCCTCCCTTTTGGCGTTAATTTTCTTTGGGCAAAATAAATAATAAAATATAATAAAAGTATTATATTTTATTTGCTCCTCCAACTTTCCCAATTTCAATCTTTAAGGTGTCCAACTTTTCATCTTTCAATCCTCAAATCTGGCTTTGGCTGAATATTATATTATTTTTGGCTTTATAAAAATATTATAAAATATAATTAGCCAAAAATACAAGTGAAATAGAGTTAGTTGAGTCAACTTTCTGTTCTCCAAGCCTCCAAGGTCCTAGCTCAACCACAAATCATTCCCTTACCACTAGAGTTAGCCTATGAGAATGTTGAATAGGCTAACAAACTCCTCCAAGGTGATCACTCTGGAAATGGGGACATGACAGTCCTCCCTTCTCGGGATTGCTTGTCCTCAAGCAAATACAAATTAGGATGCTGCAAAATTTGCTCTCCTTTTCAAGTAGCATCCTCCAATGGCAAGTCTCTTCATCTCACCAAATACTTTCTAATCACCATGTTCCTCAATTTGTGCTTCCTCATGTCCAGGATAGAATTAGGCACCAATATCAACATACCCTCTTCATCAAGAGGTGGAAGATCTAGAGAAGAAACATGTTGTCCCAATGCCCTTTTGAGGCATGATACATGGAAGACATTATGAATCTTACTACCTGCTGGCAAATCAAGCTCATATGCCACCTCTCCAACTCTCCTCACAATCTTGTAGGGACCATAAAACCTAGGCTTGAGTTTTTCTGCACCACTCTTCTTCAAAGTACTCTATCTATAGGGCTGTAGGTGCAAAAATACAAAGTCACCAACATCAAATGTCCTCTCAACATGATGTCTATCAGCATACATCTTCTGCCGATTCTGTGCCTACTGAATATTATCCTTAAGTGTCGTAAGGATGTCCTGTGTATCCTACATCAACTCCTTGGCTCTAGGAGATCTACTATCACCAAAGGCTAAATCCATGAAAGATAATGCATCATATCCATATAAAGCCCCGAATGGTGATATGCCAATCAACATGTGATAGGTGGTACTATAGCAATACTCCCCTAAATGTAACCACCTAATCCAAGCATGTTGCTGCCCCACAACATAATTGCAAAGATAACCCTCAACCCACTTATTCACTATCTCAGTCTGTTCATCTGTTTGAGGGTGATAACTAGTGCTTGGTGTCAAATCTGTACTAGCTAATCGGAATAGCTCCTGCCAAAATACACCGAGAAATCTGTTGTCCCGATCACTGACAATGGTCTTTGAAAGGCCATGCAAATGAAACACCTCTCTAAAGAACAATTCTGCAACCTGTAGTGCTGAATAGTTTGATGAAATAGCATAGAAGTGTGCATATTTGGTTAATCTGTCAACAACCACATATATGCAATCTCTGCCCTGTACCTTTGGAAGACCTGTAATGAAATCCCTAGAGATACTCTCCCACTTCTGCTCAGGAATAGGCAATGGCTGAAGTAGACCTACTGGGAAAGTATGCTCAGACTTGTTTTGCTGACAAGTCAAACACTCTCTAACATGCTGCAATACATCATCCTTGAGACCTTGACATGAGAATCTTTCTCTAATCTGTTTGTAGGCTTTGAAAAACCTTGGATGCCCTGCTAGAGGTGTGTCATGAATGGCTCTCAATATTTGTTGCTTAAGTTTTGATTCAGGTACCAAGAATATCCTGCCCTAATAATATATCACATCATCTACAACCTTATATCTATCATCTTGAATCAAACCATCCATGATCTCCCATGCAAATGTACTCTTGGAATACTCAACTAAAAGTCGAGATTTCCAATCAGCTGAAATCTCACTCAAAGAGCAAATAGTAGGCCTTCTGGAAAGTGCATCCACTACAATGTTCTTCTTACCCTTAACAAACTGGATGTCAAAATCATATGCCTGTATCTTAGAGACCCATTTTTGTTGTCTTTCTTTCAAATCCTTTTGCTCTAAGAAGCATTTCAAGCTATTGTGGTCAGTTCTCACCACAAACTTCGCACCTACCAAGTACTGACTAAACTTTGCCAACGCATGCATAATGGCAAGCATCTCCTTGTCACAGGTGGAATAAAGACGCTCAATATCCCTCAATTTCTTGCTCTCAAATGCAATGGGATGCCTATTCTGTGTCAAAATAGCCCCAATACCTTCACCTGATGCATCACACTTAAGTACAAAGGACTGTGTAAAATTTGGTAGTGCCAAAACTAGAGTAGTACTCATCACCTCCTTGAGTCTATCAAAAACCATCTGTGCCTCATCTGACCAAAGGAGTGCCCCCTTCTTAGTGAGATTTGTAAGAGGTGCTGCCAATTGTGAAAAGCCTCTAACAAACCCCCTGTAATAGCTGCATAAACCCAAGAAACCTCTCAATTCTGAAATGTTCCTCGGAGTAAGCCAATCCTGGATAGCTTGATTTTCTCCTCATAAACTCTAACCCCATTGGCACTAATCACATGCCCCAAATAAAGAGTCTCCTCCATCTCGAACTCACACTTAGAAGCCTTAGCATACAATGATTGGACCTCCATAACACCAAGTACCTCATCAAGATGTCGAAGATGCTCCTCCCATGTCTTACTATATATCAAGATGTCATCAAAGAAAACCAATAGAAACTTACGCAACTGCTTATTGAACACATGGTTCATGCAAGACTGGAAAGTAGTAGATGCATTAGTAAGATCAAAGAGCATGACAAGAAACTCATAGTGTCCATAGTGGCTCTTGAATGTTGTCTTATGTATATCCTCCTCACGAACATGAATTTGATGATAGCCTGAACGAAGATCAATCTTAGAAAAATACACGGCCTCGTGTAGCTCATCAAGTAGCTCATCGATCTTGGGTATAGGGTACCTGTTTTTGATTGTCTTTTTGTTTAGCGCTCTATAACCAATACACATTCGCATAGTCCTATCCTTCTTCACCAAAACAACAAAAGATGCAAATGGACTAGATGAAGGCCGAATGTGCCCCATATCGATCAACTTATTAATCGTCTGCTTTGTTGTGACCATTTTACAACATCTCCCCATTGCAAATGGGGTCCCCCCATTTTTTTTGGCCTGGCTTGCAGTTCTTGCTCTGGTCCCATAATTCCTAGCATGTTTTAAGTCTAGAAATGAAGTCAATGGTGAAGTTGGCCTACAGGTGCTCAAAGAAATGAACCTGAAGGATTTTCTCCCGAATGTGTTTGAAGCCCTCCACAGGCAAAACTGGCCTGTCCTTGGCAGGTCCATCTTTCTACCTTGGAACCCTCTCATTCTCGACGTGATACTCTGTTCCAGATGCTGTAATCCAGAAGGTTTTAAGGATTTTTTTGGACTTAGTGAAATCTCGAGAAGTAGACCCAAGAGTCAGTCTGCAACCCATACTCCGGGAGGAATTCCAAACTGAAGGTGATTCCCTGAACTTGGATCAAATTGTCCCTAAGCGCAAATTCCATTTCCAGGTGGATTGTGCACTCAGGAGGAAAACTTGTCCTGGTCGTTGAATCCTTGACCAAGTGGATTTTGCGCTCCAGGAAGAAACTGGTCCAGGTCGCAAAATCCCTCTCCAGGTGGAATCTGCGACCTATATGATGAAGTTCTTGATCCAGTTTGGAGTGTGTGGCCAACATGATGAAGTTCCTGAATCCAGTTTGCAAGTACTTGCATGAAAAAATTCCTTGCCTATTAGATCTCATCTTGGAATCTGGAATTCCCTAAGAGGATAGAAGATGTTTCTTGTTTTAGATCCCATCTCAAAAGATTGAGTCTCTGATCAAACACTTAAAATCCTTAATCAAAACTAAGCATAAAAAAAATCCAGGTTGCATAATCCTGAAGGAGCTGGAATATGCGCCTAGGAACAAATCTTGTCTTGGTCGCATAATCCAGTACCTGTTGGATTATGCGCCCAGGAAGGTTTTTTGTCCTGGTCGCATGATCCTGCCCCCAGTGGATTCTGCGACCTGGACTGGAGAAATCCACTTCCCTCTGCAACATGCAACCTGAAGTCTGGAGTGCGCTGAGAGGATAGAAAATGCAACTTACACTTGGTTTCACTCCAAAGTACTGAATCGTCATTCAATGCCAAAAGCCCATCCCTGAAAAAGCTAAGACAAATGATAAGTCCTAAGCAAATTCACAAGTTTTCCTCCCATAGTGTAAATTCCTTCACCCAATGGATTATGCGACCTAAGACAAATTTCCCTCTCTAGGTGAAATTTGCAACTGGGAGGAAAATCCAGTACTTACTGGATTATGCACCCTGGAAGTTTTTTTTGTCCTGGTCGCATAATTCTATTCCATGTGGATTTTGCGACCTGGACTGAAGGATTCCAGTTCCCTCTGAAATGTGCAACATGAGTGGATTCCTGTTCACAATGGAAAAAGCAACCTTCCATCTGAGTGAGATTCCACAGGTGAAAATCTTCAAGACTTAGCAAAATTTGGACAAGAGAACTTGAAAGCAAGTCCTAGAGAAAAGAAATTTGGACTTAGGAAGAAAGTTTGTCCTTGGTCGCAAAATCCAAGACCAAGTGGATTATGCGCTCCAAGAGGACTTTTGTCCTGAGCGCAAATTCCTTCACCCAGTGGATTATGCATTCTAGGACAAGTGAAATTCCCTGACCACGTGGATTCCCCGACCACCTGGAAAGTGTGCCCACCGACCCAGGAAGAAAAGGACAAAAGGGTAAGTCGGCTAAGCATATGTGTTTTGGCGGCTAGGTTTTTCTTAGCCTCTCTGGGTCGGCCAAGGGGCATAGGCAACTCAAGCACCTATATGTAGAGGCCGCCCACTTCATTTCAAAACCATTCAAGCACAAATCCAAAGCAGAAAAGCAGATTTCAGTCCTTCCAAGAGCAGAATTAAACATTCCAAGGAAGACTTTAGCATTCAAGAAGCAGATTTCATCACTGGGGAGGCAAATTTCACCAAGGAGATTTCAGGTTTTAGCATTTCCAAAGCCAAATTCTTCATTAGGGCAGATTTTTCTATAGATTCAAGGCAGATTTCTGCATTCCTAGGGCAGGAATTCATCCTCCAAGAGTAGAATCTTTCATTCCAAGACAAATTCTTCACAAGGACTGAAATTTTCTGAAGGTTGAAAAGGCAGATTTCTTGATAGAAATCCATTAGACAATCAGAAATTCTTGCATAAATTTCAGAAAACACATTAGAAAATCAGAAATCTCATTGAAAATTAGAAATTTATTGTTCAAGAATAGGTTTGGGCAAGTAAGGAATAAATTTCTTTTTCTTATGCTTTCATTTCTATGCATTTGCTTTAACATGATTTTAGTCCCACATGGATGAATACATTATACTTACATCTTATAGTGGGAATAAAGTCCCTCATCCCGCCTCCACTCTCACTCCTCAAATCTTATACTTGGCATTTCTTTCTTTCATTCCACAAGTGAATGGCAAGTGCCAAGGCAAGCTCTTCAAGACAAACTCAAATGAAGGATGCCCTCAGAGGAACACTTCTGGAGTCCAGAATCATCTCAAAGTGGGTGAACGTGGGAGACACCAACATCCATCCCTTAGGCATGGAGGAAATTAGGAAGCGAATGTACGGAATAGACGGACATCCTCCATCCCAGCTTGTAGCTAAAATTGTTCGAAATGGAATTGCCTTCGCTGCATGTTTCCCGCCTGCCATTCCTTGTCCCGAGCTGATTGTGGAATGTTTCATGCACTATTATCCCAAACAACGGATGATTGTCGGCTGTGACGACATAGTGGTAGCCTACTTCTCCAAGGAGGAAGCCTCACCGAGTACACCAAGGAGGAAGCCTCCGACATGTTCAAGGCCGATCCGGTAACCTGTTTGGGGATCATCAACAAGTCTTGGATGCAGAAGAAGAGGTCTCACCATTCCAAGTTACCTAAGGGACTCCTTAAATCCGACTTCAAGCAAGAGCATGGAGATCTTGTTATCATGCTGAACAGAATCATGGGAAGTCCTCAGTCCTCAACCTTCGGGCCATGGGTGTTCTACTACATCGAGGAGGTCACCGTCGGGACGAAGATGATTGACTGGGCTCGAATCCTCAGCGACAGCATTGATGTGCAATTCCGAAATCTGGAGGAATCAAAGGCCTTTTACATGAGTTCCTATGTGATCTATATGCTGGCAAGGAATAATAAATATCGAGGACTATCATGGAAGGGACGTGTCGGGAATCAAGAAGGGCAAGTCAGAGTCTATGACTGCTATCCGTAGCTCCATCTCCAGAACATAAACCATTTCAAAAGGTATAATGATGCATTTGCCATGCATATCACAAGTACCCTTCAAAGAGCCACTCACCAAAGGTTGTCACCCAAGTCCAAGCAGTTGGTCAAGACTTATGGCTCCTGGTTCATCTAGTTTCTGAAGTTCACATACATTCGGGTGCAAGGATTCTCTGCTAATCCTACCCATATAGACTGTCGAGGTATCCTTCGTACAAGATGGTCCTGCTAGAATTAACAAGACAACTCTTGGCATATGACAAAGTTCAGAAGAAGAAGAAGGCCGAGGTAGCCTACCCAGTCCAAACGGAAGATGCAGTTGAAGTGTGCCCATCTCTCCAAGCCGCAGAAAGATCCGAAGAGGAGCTCTAATTCTACAACCTGGTGACCCATTCCGCGTGAGAAAACTTCGACCCGTTCAATACCACTTGTGTTGCATGTGGAAGGAAGCATAGGCATAAGGTACACCTGGAGGACCACTGGGCAAATGTCGAAGATGACTTCAAGGTTTGGAGGAGGATGTGTTCCCGGCTATCTGTTGACATGATGCCACCAAGATCTTTTCAATCCCGGATCATGTTAAGGAGGATGGAAAGCAAGTCCAACCATTCTTCGAACAGAAGAAGGATAAACCTCTTCCACCCCTGGTTTGGTCCGATCCTGAGGTCACCCACTTAGATGAGCTAATGGCACCCGTGCTAACAAGAACACAGAAGTGGATAAACCAACAGACGGAGAAATTGCACAAGAGGGGCATCTGCCCAACTTATGACCTGATGGGAGACTTGGATTCTTAGTCTTCCGAAGAGGAAATGACTAAAGGAACTCCCACAAAAGAACAAGGAACAGGGAGACAGGAAGCAAGGAACAAAACTGTTGAGGATCCATCGGCAAAGAGAGTGAAGGCTCGGAAGGAATATATTAGAGGGCCGGCCCAAGAGGAACAAAATACAAGTAGACCCTACTCTGCCAGCACTTCCTCCGTCCACGAGATTGACTTCTTCTCTGATGGCAATATGCAAACAACTAAGGATAAGGGGCATGCAGAGGAAGAGATGGTCCAGAATGAGCAAGCAGAATAGGGAGATAATGAGTCCATGGATTCTATCCAGGAACGGACTCCCAGCTTGGTGGTGGGTAATCAACCTAACCCTCTATCACAGAATCCGGGAGAGGTCCGACTTGAGGACATGCTCCATCACCCTGATTTGGAATTCCTCAATGAGGAGTTCAATTCCGGCGAAGTACCGATATCCACACCACAAGTTGATCAAGAGCCGCAAGAACTACAAAGGGAAGTCAATCCATCCGCAAAATCCAAATGGTTACAGGATAGGTTGAAGAAGAAGACAGTCAAGAAGAATGATCCTTCCACCGAGCTTGGGGACTTCCTGGCCAGAATAGGAAAAGCCACAGACCTGAAGAAGACAAAAAAGTTTTCTAGGATCACTAGGAATGAGTCAGGGTCTCACCAAGTGGAAATAGCATTTCCAATGGTGGATGAGGCGAAAGAAGACATCAGTCCCGAGGATTTTGACGTAGTGAATGTCGACCTTGGACCAACTACGAAGGATTAGGAAATGGAGGAGTTGGAGGATTCTGTTGTTGCCATTAGAGAAAGGTTGAGGAAGGAGGAAGAAAAGAAGAACCAGCTGAAGAGGGAGAATGAAGAGTTGAGGCAGTACATCCAGCAGCTCATGGGTCCATTGCAGTCTGCCCAAAGGGACGACAGCCCAACCTCAAAGCATAACCAAGAATTCATTAGCTGAGGTCGAAGTTTTGAGATCGGCTGGTCAGGCAGCGAAGGAATGGATGGAGAAGGCACTGGGGCATAATGTGACACCATCAGTAGAGTTACCTCCTCTTGATGAAGAGGGGAAGTTGATTTTGGTACCCGAGGCAATAATTGACGCCAGTGAACGTACTTTGAGGAGGACTATCAGAGAGTACTTGGTTAAATGCAAGAACCTGCCAGTTGAGGATGCGACTTGGGAAAATGAGCAGATATTGGAGCATCCTGATCTGAGATTGCTTGAGGCAAGCAATCTTAGGGAGGGCGTATTGTAATGACCCCTTCTTGATACATGGATAGTCCATCATTGGGTTCCCGTGCACTAGCAGTTTGGTTAGGGAGCTGTGGTTAGTTTGGCCTTGGAGGTGTTTGTCGGTGATGCAGTTGTGGTTTGAGTTTAGTGGATCCAGTTGGCACCCTCAGAGTTGGCTCTAATTGGTCTTGGCCGTTACTATTTTTAGTAAGTTTGGGGTAGGTATCACATGGAGATTTTCGGAGTGGGGTTGGATTCGTCTCGTTGAGGGCTTTCCGACGAGCTATAGATCATGGCATTCCGGTATCATCTTGATATTTATTTTAAAGTACGAAGTTTAATGTATTTATTTATTGGGGCTTTATGATAAATGTTATATTGTCACTTTATAGAATAAGTTACAACTTGAAAAGTGACTCCCCTAGAAATTGGGCACCCATGGGAGACATAAGGGGATGAAATTAAATATTAAAACAATTGAAATTCCCTCCATTTGGGGCGTGGGGCTTGGAGAGGGAAATAAAAGGTGAAAACAAAGCTCATTTGCATATGCTATGTCTATGATATTTCTCTTTGTGAGCTCTGCTAGAGTTTTGAGGGTTTGAGGATTCGAACCAGGCTCTTGGAGACGAAAACTTCTCTGAGTAACGACATTCTACAGGTGTGGAAGATCACCAAAGGTGCCATTTGAGGTGAATGCATCCAGTGTTCACTTATGTGCTTAAATGGAGTCTATTTGTTGAAGGATTGAGGAAGGGCTTGGTATATTTTGTTGCATATTTCATCTAGTTCTTTATACACATCCATGGAGATCAGTTCACCAGCGATTACAAGGCAGATTTCATAGTTTTTGGGACTGTTATCCATTCCAACTGCTGGCCTTACCATACCTAGCCAGCCGTACGACTTAAGGGTGCCATTTCAGAGGTGTTTAGCTGCAGATTTCTTCCTCTCTCTTGGTCACCCTACCGTGGAGATTGCTGCAAATCATTTATAGTGCAGATTCAGAGAGTTATCAGCAGTGTTTGATGGAGATTGTACTTGCAGTCAGCTGTACTACATGCCTGGGGGCGTGGTGATTTGTTGGGCATTCATTCTTTGTCATTTGCAGCTTTTCTAATCTTCATAAGAGGCGTTTGGGGTCTCCCTATTTACTAAAATCATTTGTACTACACTTCCTTGCACTTCCTTGGAGTTTTGAGGTGATTTAGCCATACCCATTAGCTGCTTCGGCAACAACATAAAACTGAAGTTGTATTTCTGCACATGGGTATGTGATAGTAATTGATATTTGGCCAATCTTCTATTTGGGTCTTTGTTATTCTTCATATCTGTTGTACATTTTCTGGGTCTATGTTATATGCCATATATTGTATGCTCCGGCAACACATCTGTAGGAAAACTGAAAACCCCTTCTGCATTCTTCTGTCTAGTCTGAAAGATCACACTAAAAATAAAATAAAACACAAAAAGATCTTTAAAAAAATTACAAACAGGTACGACACATTACAGGTCCCCTATAGGCCAATTCACAAATAAAAAAACATATTAAGAAATAAAAAATATATTAATATAAATACATTAGCATATTTTATATTTATTTTAATTTATATAAATATAAATAAGAAATATAAAAATACATTAATATAAAGTATATTAATATTAATATGAATGCGAAATATATAATTAACATAAATATATTAATATGAATATAAGATATATAAATATATTAATGTTAATATTAAAATTTAATATGAATATGAAATTAAAAATAAATATATGGTTACCTTTACAATTACTAGTCGGCCCTCGACTTCATTCGACTACTTCACTCAACTAAACCCTGCGGATGCCTTTTCCAGGCCATTCGATCCAAGACATTGGATACAAACCCTTTCCTCAAACCGTGAATGCAAATCTCCAATGACTGAATATGATAGAGAAACAAATTTGTGAAAAGCCGATGCCAAAATAATACTAAAAGAATGTCAAAAATTGTCGCGGGTTTTGTTCACGCCAATGAAAGGAGGTCGAATTTGTAGACAGCAAAATAGTTAAATAAACAAATGATGTAATTAGTTGTCGGCATCAACCGACGGGTCGGGTAGTTTGGAGTCGGTACCAACGGTTGGCATCACAACCACCCTTGGTCGTGAGTATTTAAGTCATCAATGCATTGTAGTCGGATATCGGTGATTTTGCAAAAGTTATTATGCAGACATTGGAGTCACAATGAGTATGTATGTTGCTGTCATGGCATTGTAATGTTCTGTGAATCAATGATAAATACAGTATTCCATTCCGAGTACTCCTGTTATGGTTATATGATGCACTATACTACTTCTTATTTCTGTTTACTTCATATTCTGTGAACCACACCATATTGCGGTAAACATTTGGCGCCGTTGCCAGTTCGAAAACGGGTCGAGGGTGACAAGGCGATGACAAGTTGAGACGTCCGATGCCATCAGACAAGTGACATCGTCCGAACAAGCCGTCGGGTGTATTTAGCATCAAGGAAATGGCAGCATAATGGGGCAACCAATTGACACTGACGAGGAAGTACAAGACAGAAAGCACGTAGAAGAAATAATACAGGAAATTCAGGAAGAGCGCGAGGGAAGCGATCGAGAAGAGAATAAACCCAGAAGTCGAGAAGATGAAGTAACTCAGGAATTGGTCAAACTGTGGTTATTATCAGTAGGACAATACGTGAGAGACGAGTCTATCTGCAGAGAGGTTCCACAGGAGGTTATTTCAGAGAACCTGCGTGTCAATAGCGAAGTGGATAATCTTTTGGACCGCATCCCTCGACTTCTGGCAAGGAACTTGATAGCCTACCATGATATTCGAGAAGAGAGAGAGAGAGGGAAGTGCGACGACAACAAATTCTCAGAAGATATGAAGAGCGCCTAAAACAAGAGGAGGAACGTGACGGTGATCGCCGTCGCACACCGTACAACTAAGAAAGGGTAAGCGTAATTAATGCCCATACAACTTAATAAGGATAAGAATAAATTACCAGTGGGGCAAGCAACACCAGAAGAAATAGTAAGAAGATCATTAAGACTAAAGGAACAAGAAGAACGTAGAAAATGATTGAAACAGATTTGTGAAAAAGAAAATGAACGACATGAAGAGGTAGATCAAGGGGGTGATGAACATAATTTTAGAACACCAATAACAAATAGAGGAAAAGAAAATAATCTAACAGAAGAACTAGAGGATAGTATACGTCGGATTGTGGCATTGTCCATTTCTGACGAAAGGCCGAGGAATAGAAGACTTGAACCCGAGACCCCTGCACAGAGGGAAAACCAAGGAGAGCCAGAGGTAACTCAAAGTGTAGAGGACGCCGAAACCGGAAGTGGGAAGGAACCGTATGTGGCCGGCAGTGTCGGGAAGACACCGGAACGACACGGTAGAACCAGTCCAGTCGGGTCAAAGACACAGAGAGGGTACCTCGGGAAGAAAATGGTGACCCCACCGGCAAGTGAAAGGCAGAAGCTATCGAAGTTCATGGGGAACGGGTCAGAGGATCCTGTCCGACACTGTAAAACATGTGAAACCATATGGGTGGCAAATGGACAAGAGGATGAAGACTATTGGGTAAAAGCGTTTCCAGCGACGCTAAGAGGCATTGCCATTGACTGGTATACAGACCTAGGGGCAACACAGAAAACCTCATGGGACGAACTGAGAAAAGCCTTCGAGAACGAATTTAAACTTCTGAGAGACGACAATGAGATTGTAGCAGAAATCTACAATACCAAACAAGGAAAGAACGAAAATGTAAGGGCATTTAATAGAAGGCTCAAAGAATTACTCGGGAAACTGGAAACGCAGCCAGCCGATGGACTGAAGAAAAGATGGTTCATTGAAGGGCTAGTCTCGTCATTAAGAAAAAAGATGAAAGTGGTACCCCCATCGTCATACGCGGAGGCGTACAATCGAGCGATGGACATAGAAAGTGAAAGCAAAACATCATCCCGAAGTAAGAGAAGAACTGAAGATGATGACAGTACGGGGGACAACAGTAGTGAAAACGAGTTGAAAACCATTCAGGCATTGAGAAGGGACATGGTCCGCATGATGAAGGAAATGAAAACAGATAAAGAGACAACTAGAGAAGGTCGCGAGTTATGGTGCATAGAGTGCAATGGGGAGGGTCACATAAAGGCAAACTGCCCGAGAAAATTATTTTGTGACATCTGTCAGGTAATGGGACATTCAATCAAGGAATGTCCATTTAACTTGAACGCAAGAAGCACCCAAGTGTTGTTCACTCAGGGAGAATCATCAACTCCGCCGATCACACCGCCGAAACCTCAAAATAGTCCGAATGCATCCCCCGGAGGATACAGGAATAACAGAAGGTTTAACAATAACAGCCCCAGAAACAGACTGCAGTACGACAGCAAAGGGCGACCGATGATACAGTGCCGGCAGTGCAACGAGTGGGGACACTTTGCACGAGAATGCCCCAACAACAATCAAAGCACAATAAATGCATTGTGCAAGTGGTGTGGGCCTGGTGATCACGAAGAAAAAGACTGTCCGAAGCAGAAGGGGGTAAACCTTATCAATCTCAAGGGAAATAATGAAGAAATCCTTGCAATCACCCGAGCGCAGTTGAAAAAGGCTACTTATCCAGATCCCCGTACGGAAAAAGAAAGACTCCGTGAGGCACGAAAGGAAGTGGAAGCTGCCATGAAAACTGAACGGAGGAACTTAGACAAGAAGGTAACTGCAACCCTACGATCAGAATCAGATAAGAACATAGCAAGTCAAGTATTGCAAACTACCGTACCAATCAAATTGGCGGACCTCCTCCAGAGCTTACCTCAGTTAAAAATAGCACTATCCAAGATAATAGAAGGTAACTCACACGCGGACGAAGCCCACACAACAGAAGATGTTATAGTGGAACCACCACCAACGGGAGAACAAGTACTCGACTCGAGGTTGCTAGCGGTTGACACCGGGAAGAAACCAGCTGTAGTGCAGATGGAAATACTTGGGAGAAATTTGACAAATACAATAGTTGACGGGGGATCTGGAGTAAACGTGTTACCGGAAGACACCTGGAAAAGCCTCGGGAAGCCTACTCTATGGCCACAGAACTTCCAGTTAGTGGGAGCCGACCAGCACGGGATCAAGGCGTTGGGAGTGCTAATGGCTCAAAAAGTAAGAATCGGTACCCAGCAATTTTTGTTAAATTTTGTAGTCATAACAGCACAGAATGCATCATACGATGCATTACTCGGCCGAGGATGGCTAATAGCCGCCAAGGCCAACCACAACTGGAAGAAAAACACTCTGTCCATAGAAAATAGGCATAAGAAGTTTGTCATTGACTTGAGGACGCAAACTGTCAGTGAAGAGTTGGCCTCAGATTCTGACTCGGATGGAGGGGACTCGACAGAAGGTGGGAGAGGGCCGATGGAGCCCGATGATGAAGGGGTGCTGAAATTACAGGAATGTTCAGAAGACGAAACAAATTCATTCAGCGGGCTATTCCATTGGCAGATGGAGGACTACGAGTTTTTTCCGCCACAATGCAACATGATTTCAATAAAAGAAATCGGTGAAAGCTCGGGAATGACGAACGAACAGGAAGACGACGGTGAAACATTGGAACAGACAAGTGATAAGGGGGAGGAAGTGACCCACATGTTCCCAGCGGCATACGGGGAGTATAAGGAAGGGAATGCAGAAGTAGACAGTACGCCGGCACATCAGTTTGAACCGGAAAAGAAGATTATGTACGAAGAGCCAGTAACGAAGAGAATTAATCTTGGCGAGGAAAGCAACCCAAAGATAATTCTGGCCGGCGACGACTGGAATCCAGTACTCAAGGCAGCAGCGTTCAGAATCTTTCTAGAGTACAAAGATGTGTTTGCCTGGACCTACAAGGACCTGAAGGGGATACCACCAGAACTGTGCATCCACAGAATTCCACTCATACCAGGGGCACGCCCAGTACGGAAAAGGCCATATCGCATGAATAAGAACTACGCAGCAAAAGTGCAGGAGGAAATTGAAAAAATGCTTGAGGCAGGGATAATCTTTGAGGTAGAAACAAGCGAGTGGGTGTCACCGATTGTAATATCACTTAAGAAGGAAGGGGGACAAATCAGGATTTGCGTGGATTTTAGATGTCTGAATATAGTAACAATCAAAGACCCGTTCCCCATCCCATTCACAGACTCCATTTTGGAAGAAGTGGCCGGTCACGAAATATATTCCTTTATGGACGGATTTTTAGGGTATAACCAGATCAGCATCGCCGAGGAAGACAAATTGAAGACAACATTCGTGATTGAAAACGGGGTATATGCATATAACCGGATGCCGTTCGGTCTGTGCAATGCACCAGCCACCTTTCAGAGGATTATCCTACACATATTTGACAAAATGTCGGTGGGAAACTTCAAGGCATTCCTCGATGACTGGTCAATTTACAGCGACCAGCAGACACACCTCAAAGCCCTCACCGAGTGCATGGAGCGTTGCAGGGCCGCACGGTTGGCCTTAAACCCGAAGAAGTGCCGGTTCATGGTGTCACAAGGGAAACTTCTTGGCCATATTGTATGCCAAGCCGGACTAAAAGCAGACCCGGACAAGATTCGGGTGATTGTAGAAATGGAGGCTCTAGGAGATATCACCGGAGTAAAGTCTTTTCTCGGCCATGTCGGGTACTACCGGAGATTTATCAAAAATTTTGCTCAGATATCGCAACCATTGGACATGTTGACAAGGAAAGGGGTGCAGTTTGTCTGGTTGGAGGAACAACAGAAAGCGTTTGAAGAACTAAAGACAAGGCTCATCAGTGCACCTATCCTAGCCTATCCAAACTGGGACAAGGAATTCCACGTGCACGTGGACGCATCAAACTTTGCAATTGGTGCCACTCTTGCACAGGTCGGATCTCATGGATTGGATCATCCAGTGTACTTTGCTAGTCAGTTGCTCTCCAAAGCGGAACGGAATTACAGTACTACGGAAAGGGAGGCTTTGGGAATGGTCTACTCTATACAGAAATTCAGGCATTATCTCTTGGCAACACCATTCACTTTTTATGTAGATCATCAAGCACTAATGTACCTGGTCAACAAACTGATTATCCAAGGCAGAATCAGTAGATGGTTGTTACTATTGCAAGAATTTACTTTCACCATTATTGTGTGACTAGGAAAAAGCCATGTAATTGCCGACCAGCTATCAAGGATCAAATCAGGAGAACCAGGAGATGGGGTCAATGAAGACTTCCCGGATGCCCACCTATTCCAAATAGCCGCCCTGCCACCATGGTACGAGAAAATTGGTGGATACTTGTCCACTTCAACGTTTCCGCCAGAAATGTCTACAAGTGAACGACGGAAGATTGCACTCAAGAGTAAGACATTTCAACTGATAAACGGGCTGCTCTACAAAATGGGGCCCGATCAAATTCTCCGAAGGTGTGTGATGGAAGAAGAGATAAGGGGTGTATTGGTGGAAGCACATGAGGGACTCGCAGGGGGACATATGGGTCCCGACGCCACGGCATGAAAAGTCCTACTCGCCGGCCTATGGTGGCCGACGTTACACACAGATGCTCGAGAATGGGTAATCTAATGTGACACTTGTCAGAGGGTAGGGAAACCGCTAAAGAGGGATTATATGCCACTATGGCCATCACAACCTCAAGAGCTTTTCGAAAGATGGGGGTTGGATTTTGTAGGACCACTAAAGGTCAGCCAACTACACCGATGTCGGTACATAATAGTGGCTACGGAATATTTGACGAAGTGGGCAGAAGCGAAGGCACTGGAAGATAACACTGCATTAAGTACGGCAAGGTTTATATACGCGCACATTGTGACGAGGTATGGGATCCCAATTCAATTGACGAGTGACCGCGGGGGACATTTCGTCAACCACGTTATCCGACTGATGACTACAGAGTTCAAAATCCTGCACACCCTATCAAGTCCGTACTATCCAAGGGCGAACGGGCAGGCAGAGTCAACAAACAATGTGCTCGTTTCGGTAATCCACAAGTCATGCGGTATCGAAGGGTTGGACTGGGAAGAGAGGCTACTGGCAGTGTTATGGGCTTACCGAACCACTTATAAGGTAACGACTGGACACACTCCCTTCCAGTTGATGTATGGGCAAGAAGCGGTAGTACCAGCAGAATACCTGGTTCCAAGTCTGAGAATTGCAGTGGAAAACAGACTAGGAGATACGGAAAGCCTAGAAGAAAGACTATTCCAGTTGAATAAACTGGACGAGAAAAGAATTTTGGCTCAATGGTCGACGGAAATTATGCAGAAACGCCGGAAGTATTGGCACAACAAACATCTACGGAGAATGGAATTCCGGCCGGGGCAGTTAGTCCTCAAATATAACGGCCGTAACGAAATTAAACCGGGTAAGTTCAAAGTTTGTTGGTTGGGACCGTTCAGGGTACGAGAAATACTGGACAATGGGGCTATAAGGTTGGACAACATTGACGGAACCCAAGTCAGGGACACAGTGAATGGAGCAAAATTGAAGAAATATAAGCAAAAAAGGGAAGAAACAATAGAAATCAATATGTTGGGATACGCAATGTTGGAAGAAACAACAGAGGGGACCAATGGAGTATGTTTCCGGAGTGCACCATACGAAGCTGTAACTGGGTTTTTTGGACCAAGAACGATGCAAACTGGCATTCGAGAAGGGATAATCGACAGCGACATCATCGAAAATGGCGATGATGACAATCAGAATGAAGAGGAAGAGGCGTGGAACCGGTGGATAGCCGAATGCAATAAGGTAAGGGATAAGTTCGAATTCTTATTACCAAAAGAAATAAAAACTCCAGTGGAAAGGTATGTAGCAGAGGCCATGTTCATAGTTGAAAGATCACCCTATGAGAATGAGGTCCTACAACTAAGGTTGAAGAACCAGGGAACTCCATATGTCCAGATTCCAAGAAGTCGAATTTGGAAAGCAAAGTTCAGGACTAAAAGTGTAAGGATGAACAGCGACGGAAGAACATTCCAGTGGACCCAGGAACCGATGGGATGGAACTTGAGGCTGATACAAGACAAAAATACACTGGTGGATCGAATATGGGAACTGGAAGAAGTCGAACAATGCTGCTCCAACGATTGCCTTCGACAGAAAGGGTATATTCAGTGTATATTCCGCCACATGACGGAAATCGAGGTCATAGAAGACGAAGACAAAGTCGAGGAGGCCGTCGTTGGAACCACACAGCAGCGAAGAGGTAAAGAAAAAACAGAGTAACGAAAAAAAAAATTATTTTAAAAAAAAAAGAAAAAAAAAAGAGAAATTAAAAAAAAAAAGCAGGTCGTACGACGTACGACCGTACGGCCTGGCAAAAATAAATAAAAAATAAAAAAAATAAAAAAAATTCCGTACGACATACGGCCAGACCGTATGACGTACATTGTACGGCCTGCCACCCCTGCCCCTCTTCAAAAACACTCAACTCCCAATTATAATTTGATGGTTCTGAAGTGTGCGGCTGCCTCTAGAAAATTCTGAATTGCTGGTTGCTGCTGGAATGGACTGAAAATAGGTGATTTTTTGTGATTTTCTGTATTGTTTTTGCACCTTCATATCCCGCTCAGCATCGGCTTAGCATCGGGTTGGTATCGGCACGTGGCACTCAAACACTCAGCATCGGAATTGTGAGAAAAATTGGATAATGGACAAGGGCAAAAAGATTGCAGCCTACAGACCAAAGATTGCATCGGAGGAGAGGAAAAAACAAAGTACGAATGGCGGAATGAAGGCCATTGCCTGGGAAAGCCTGACAAGAAACGAGTGTAAACAATGGTGGAAGAATGCACCCGAAGACAATGTGCTGAAGGTAGCATTGAAACATGCCCAAGTCGA
The DNA here is from genome assembly GCA_027924645.1 of Cunninghamia lanceolata. Taxonomy (NCBI): domain Eukaryota; kingdom Viridiplantae; phylum Streptophyta; class Pinopsida; order Cupressales; family Cupressaceae; genus Cunninghamia; species Cunninghamia lanceolata. Next base: position 3,957,575 of record BSBN01001254.1, read on the forward strand.
CAAAACCATAATGATGCCTTACTTTAATGCCAGGGAGTTCGAGCAGTATTTAAAAGCTATGGTAGACAATTTCTGCGAGCACTCCAGCAGGTCCATTATCGAGTATCGGGGCCATTCAGTGACTGTATCATTCTGGCCACAGGATTTTGCTAGAGTAATGGGGGTTCCAGCCGTTGGCCAGAGTGTGGTAAAACTGGGCCTGATGACCTAGCATCACAAAGAAACCCTCATTCAGAGGGTATGCCGAAGTGACCTCTCAGACAAGGAGAAAGACACAATATGGAATTCAGGTAATCGGGGATTGAGGAAAAATTTATTGGCAAATGAGGAATGGAAATGCATCATGGATGTCATGAAGTGCAGACTGACGGGTTCCAGTAGGGCATCGGACATCGCCCTATGGATGGTCGATTATATGATCGGATTGCGTGTTGGCAAGGTCTACAACTGGGCGAGGTATTTGATAGAGAGGGTGAGGGAATTTTTATCCCAGCGGCATAAGGTATTCTATATGACTCAACAGGTCATTGCCCTCTTTCTTGATGCTGTCCATACCCAGGTGCCAGCAGACAAATGGGGGGGGGTTACAACCGACACCACAAGTAGAGCTGGGATGGCCAACAGTCTTCTACTGGAAGGGACTCAACACAGCTCACGGAGAAGAACCTTCACGACGGCCAAAAAGGAAAAGGAAGCAACAGGAAACATCCACCGAAAGTGAAGAAGAAGAAGAAGAAGAAGAAGAGGAAGAAGAAGAGGAAGGCAGGGGACAGTCACGAGTGGTAGAAAGCGACTCATCTATGGATGAAGTACCGGCACCAAGAATGACACGGAGTGTGGTGAGGGAGGCAGCCATAAGGGATACTGAGGAAAACACAGCAGAAAAAAGGGGGCAACTGAAAGGAGTTTTGGTACTTCCAAAACTCAAATCGGCAGCATTCACACTACCAGTACCAGCACAGAGTACCGAGATACAGGCACAGGGCACAGCCACACTGCCAGTTAGGATAAGGTTGCCAGTAAGAGTCATACCATCAGCAGCACCTTTGGTGACGACTTCACCAGTGGAACCCTCCACAGTAGGGGGAATAGCCACACCACAGGTAGAGGTACCAGCAGCAGGAGGTCAGGACAAAATAGATAGCTGGTTGAGTGATATTGGCTTAACAGTAGACATGCCTGAGGTACCTTTGCTGAGCCCACTTCACTTCGGGACGGTAGGTCAAGAAGAAGGTAACACACCAAGGGGGATAGAGAGCCTAGAGCAGCTCAGCGTTACTGGCCAGATCACTCAGCAGGGTAGTCTACCACAGCCAGTACTGGCTACACAGGAGGTAGGGGGGCCTTCCATGGGCATCATAAGCTCCCCGGCGATCACCCTAGTGACCACTTCACCAGAGGAGGAGGGATTTCCAGAGGGATTGACCCTCACACTTTTTAGACCTGACCCCTTCGACCCAATAGGTACCATTTAGAGGTACATGGAGGACTTGGAGAATATGGCAGATTATATGGGGGAGATAGCCGATATCTCTAAACACTTGAGATTGGGACGATCACAAGTAGTGGCTCAAGAGGCCAAGAGAATCAGGAACTTTGTTCAACAGGGTTGTGAGGAGGAGTTTGCTCGACAATTCATAGCGAGAGGGTGGCTAGAGATCGACACTCAGGAGATGCATGACCGATGGAGAGGATCACGACCAGTGGTAGGAGGAAGGGACGCGGAAGTCATAGAGTCTCTATTCACCATAGAGAAGGCATACAAGCAACAATTCTATGAAATGAAGAAAAAAGAGGTGATGTGGGAGAAAAAGGAGATGGAGAGTGAGGCAGCCCTACAGACAAAGCAACAAGAATTGACAGAGCACATTCAGAGGTCCCACCAACAGTTAGCACAGCAGACAGAGGCCACAGAAACAGAAAAGGCCAGGGCATCAGGCTTAGAAGCCAAGTTGAGGGAGATGGAGGCTAAGATGAAAGACATGGGAGTACAGCTTGAGGCAAAGGAGGCTGAAGTAATGAAGGCTAAAGCACAGGTCATGGAAGCCGGTCACATGGTGAAGGCGGCAAGGGAGCGGGAGCTAGTAGCCCAACACCAGCTGCGGCAAAGGACCGAGGAAGCAAGGAAGCTGCAAGCGCAACAACGATCAGCCACCCCAACCTCGTCAGTACACCCAGGGACGTCTTCCCAATCTCCACACTCTCAGTAGGATGGTTAAGTTTTGTCATAATCTTGTCATTTTGTTGTGAATGTCGTCTGGAAGACGACTAATTTTGAGGGGGGGATAGATGTAGACAGCAAAATAGTTAAATAAACAAATGATGTAATTAGTTGTCGGTGTCAACCGACGGGTCGGGTAGTTTGGAGTCGGTACCAACGGTTGGCATCACAACCACCCTTGGTCGTGAGTATTTAAGTCATCAATGCATTGTAGTCGGATATCGGTGATTTTGCAATAGTTATTATGCAGACATTGGAGTCACAATGAGTATGTATGTTGCTGTCATGGCATTGTAATGTTCTGTGAATCAATGATAAATACAGTATTCCATTCCGAGTACTCCTGTTATGGTTATATGATGCACTATACTACTTATTTCTGTTTACTTCATATTCTGTGAACCACACCATATTGCGGTAAACATAATTCATCTTGGATTCACCTGGGTTTGTCTCGGATGAACCCACAGTTTTCTGCATGTGCCCTGGATGAATCCTCGGGTGGACTGAACCAGGATCAGTATCAGGTGTGAACCGAATCGGGACCCTACGTCGGTAGTGTTAGTCACATAATATACTTGTTGTATTTAGTTATGTTTTGGTTGTGATCGATGAGGTTGTTACCTCTCGATAGTTGTAGCCGTTGGCGACGGTTGGCCATCCAGGCAACCATCGGCTTCCTTTATATACTCATCATATCATTATATTGGGGACAAAGAATTCTAGTTTTAATGTCATTGTATGAGCAAACTCTAAGATATATATATATTGTAATGAATATATTGTTATGATGTTATTTTACTTTCAGTTCATATACATCCTGTTTACTCTGTATGTTCTATTTAGACTCAATAGGCAGTAAACATTTTGGCGCCGTTGCCGGGGATGGTGAACTGCTACAAATAGGTAGGAGAACCGGTAACTTAGCATATACACAATGTGAATAACTCGTGCAAGCATTACTTATACACAATGTGACTAATTCATGCATACATCACATATACACAATGCGACTAACTCATGCAATTGTCACATATGCACAATGTGACTAATTCACATATACATCACATATACACAATGTGACTAACTCATGTATGTGTCACACATACACAGTGTGACTGACTCATGCATATCACAGGTGCACATGTTGACTAGATTGAAAAAAAAAAATGGTTGCAACCTTATTGCAAGCATCTACCCCTTTACTTGGTTCACTAACACATAAGCCCTTACATCCTAGCCAAAAAAAAGAATGTCAGTGCATCTCATGCTACACCATGAGTCCCATCCTTTTTCCTAGATCATTGCCAGCTGTGATCACGAGACAAGCATTCCCATACTACTTGTCATCACCGACAAGTGCACAAGTGTAACAACAAACAACACATAAGGCCATTAATACCCATGTACATAGTGAATGACTCACACATACATAGTGACCAACTGACAATAGGAAGTGGATGCAGCCCACTGCATGCATCTTCCCATTACTTGGTTCACTAACACTTACCCTTTAAGTACATCCTAGCTAGAAAAAGGAATTTTGGTGCATCTCATGCTACATTGTGGGTTGCATCCCTTTTTTCAGTTCATTGCCAACTGTGATGACAAGCAAGTATCTCGTACTACTTGCGTTCATCATTGGTTAAGGTGTAAGTGTAACAACATACAACACATGAGGCCATTAATAAGATTTCCACAGCTTGTTGAACCATTTGAGTTGGTGGATCCTGTTGCCTGTCTCCTCCATGCCACTGACAAAAGTCGGTACAACTTAGTATGGGGTAGCTCCTCGCATCTATCACTTGCATGGTATTGGTGAAAGTCGGTTAAGCCCTATCATATCATTGGTAGCTCTTGGCATTCGTCACCTCCATGCTACTGGCGACAACTGATGAAACCCTAAGATACGACGGTTAGCTGCTGACATTTGACACCTGCACGGTACTGGTGACATTTGGACAATCCGCTCTTGTATCATAACATGGATAGATCTTGGCATCCTTCACCTCCATGCTACTGGTGAAAGCCAACTAATCCTAAGATACAGCAGATAGCACCTGGCATCAATCACCTACATGGCACTGGTAACAATCAATTATCCACACCTGTATCAAACTTGGTTCTAACATGTGGGGTCATCTTATAGCTAGGTACATGAAATCAAGTTGTCACAAGGATTCACAAATACTAGGCATGTTGCCCTGGTTACTTGCCACATAAAGTGATCCATAAACTTATACACATGGTCTTATGGGTCTAGGGATCTAATTTATTGGTCAACGCATAAGTAGCACATTGAACCCACGAGCTGGCTTCTATCTAGTCACATATACAAAACAAATACAACTCATAAAGTAATCTCAATGGCCATTCCATATATTCAAATTATTACTTGGAAACACTATATTTATTAGACAAAAATTCAAACCCATAGTAGTAACAATAGACAATATCTACTTTTGAGTACATAACATTTTGCATAGTACCAATCATAAAGCTTATTGGCATACGATTATCCAGGCACCATACATATTTGGTATTACTCGCCATTAATTGACCACAGTTGGCAAAGGTAGTCATAAACTCAACCTAGAACTAGGGACATATTTAGGTTCGAGAGATCATCCATAAAGATTAAGTGTTGTGCACACCATTAGATCATATTAGATCAATTCAACATCATCATTAGATGCAAAGTTAGCAGGTTTCCTTAACTCATTCATAGCCATGCCATGGCCAAATTCATCATGCTCTTAATACTTGGAAGAATAGACTTCATTAGTGTCTTGAGGCTAACCAGACCTTCTTACACTTATCACTGAGCCTAGACACAATGCCACAATGCTCATCACACAAATTCTACTAATTTTAGTCCAAACAAGTCTAGAAGCATTCTCATGCATTCATATTGGAGATAGACCATGGTGACAATAACTCTAAAGTTTCATCCAAGATTGGAGTAGATTTTTGAAATCCATATAGTACGAAACCTTAAGAGTAGATAAACTTAATGATGGTGGAGTGCCTTTTATTGGCTTAGGCCTATATAGTGGAAACATAGTAATTAGAAGGTGAGCTCACGGCTATTTGATGCAAATTCAACCTCAAGCTGAAGCATACTAAAGAGGGAAGGTTGATCAAGTTTAGGAACACCCCATACCTTGGGGCAATCCCTAAACCCCTCCCCTACAGACTTGGGTCATAAAGGGCATCCTTTGTCCAAGGACTGCGTAGATACCCGCTTCCAAACGGGATCAAAGTCCCATGTAGTTCTCCTCACCTTAGTCTCTCAAGGATTAAACACATAGAATTCCTACACCTAGGCTTTTATAACCACTCAAATAACTCTCCTCGTAGAAGTGAAATAGAAAGAATACCATAAAAGAGAGTAAGACCAAATAGTGTAACAATCACTATTTACCAATGCCCATTCAAAAACAAAACCACAACTCATAGAGCTTTATTAGTTAATAACAAATCTCAAAATTACTAGATTACTGTTGCATACCTTCAATAGGGTTCCTTTTAATGATTCATATCAATTAATAAGGCTTAACAATAAGCAAGGGAACCCAACTAAGTTCACAAACTTGTACTAAAGAGTTGCCACTTGAGGGCACCAAGATCTCCAGTTTAGACTTCTCCACCATTATGATTTGTAATTCAGCATAGACATGCTAGAACCCTCATAGGCTTATCTCTTAACATAGAGGCTAGGTTGATTACCTACCAACAAGAAATTCTCTTTGTTCAAATAGACATATTATGTCCATTATCATATAACTCTTAATACTTACAAAACTGAAGTAATCACAGGTTCAAGTCTTTGCACATACTTATTAGGATAAATAAGGAGTCAGACTAGTACTTTACAACCCCTTTCAAATTTCCAATTAGGTATGAAATGCTGCATCTAATAATGCCCAACCATATGATAATTATCTCACATACCATACTCATGCTAATAAGATATAGGGTTTAATATGTATATGCATTTAGCTCAATTGCCATTACTACCCACTTTATATCAAGTCTTATAAAGTAAAAGTCATGTTCAATTATTGCCCAAATTTCATATCAACACTTAATAACATTGCCAGAATCAATTCCATACACAAAAATATGCATAACAACATAATCAATATAAAATAAATCCAGTCATATCAGAGCATAAGACAATAACAGTCAAAATATCTTCACAATGCAACGATTATGCAAAGCCCCAATATGGCTCCACATGATGCCCTACTATAATATGCTTTAATGGTATCAAAATCATAATCTATTATATTACGACATCCTTCGTAATTGGAAACACATCATGCATCAACAAGGCCGCATAACAACTATCTAATACTTCGTAAGGCTTACAACAAAAATTATAAACTTGCTTTAAGCATGGTCAATACCCAAGTCATACTTTAGACGGTTGGCAACACTGTAACTGGTAGATCATCATATGATGATGTACATTCAATAATATCAATAGTAATAATATTCTTAACCTTTTGATTTCATTTACCTTGTGGTGCAACCCCATATTGTGTCATGTCCCCACATCAAAGTTTTGTAATCGAATCAATTTATATTCATTCGAATCGATTTATATGCATTCAAATCAAAGATTATATATATTATTAAATATAAATAATATAATATTATAATTATAAATATATATATATATATATATATATATATATATATTTATATATTATTAAATATAAATAATATAATATTATAATTTTATATATATATGGATATACATGTTAAATATTATTATCAGTAATAAATAGAAGTATTATATTAAACATTATTATAGAATAACAAATATTAAATTATAATATATATGAAAATATAATTTAAATATTATAAATTATATCATATATACTATATATTAATATTATAAAATAAATATATTATAAGAGGGACCCATCCTTTTGGATGATCGATCCCTTCTAAAGGAAACTACCCTAAATACAAATGATCATTATTCAAGAGAATCGGATCTCATCATTCGGTAAAAGAAAAAGCACAATTCACTCATCAAATAGTCACAATTCAGTCAGCGATCAAGCATTTACAACTCAGTCAGCATACACACATTGAATCAGCAGATCAACCATCGATTCTATCTTCTGAATTAAATACGATTGAGAATATTTCTACCAGCAAAGCATCCCAGCGAATTATGTCAGTCATCATCGGATCTGCATAGTCCTCAGGGATAGAATCGAACATCACTAGAAATCAACGAAGGCAAGCTTCAGCAGATCAACTATAAATTGACAGCGAATATATAAAGAAAAATTAGTGTTGTCCCTAAGGGTACATTACAGTGGTATCAGAGCCATCGACCTGCCATCCTGTCAAGAAATTTAATGCAACATTATACAAGACAATCAGCCCGTAACAACAGCAACAACATGGAAATGAACAATGAGATAAGAGCATTCATGGAAATGACCACTAAAGCGATGATGGACCAAAATGAAAGAATCACTAAAGCCATGATGGAGCAAAGTGAAAAGGCAACACAAATGTTTCTTGAGGCACTCCAAAAAGTGGGAAACACTACGGATCATCCTAAGACCCATTCAACAAATGGAAGGGAAGTAGGATCTAATCACTCCGAAAACAGCCATACTTCATCAAACCCAAGAATTCCTATACCATCCTTTCTTCCTGAAGAGGAAACATCAAGAATGGAAGAACCCGCTTCAAATTCAATAAGCATGGATGATATTGCAAGGGCATACACAAGCTTGGAACCCGAAGTGAGGAGGGTAGTGTCATTAAATGACTATAGCAACTCAAGAAGGAATGAATTGGCAAGAAGGGAAAGAAGACCCATTAATAAGGATTTAAAGCACAAAGCGAACAAGGTGAATCTTCCAAATTTTGATGGAACCAATAAGATCACCCCTCATGCATGGCTTCAAAAGTTGAACGACTACTTTTTACTTAGTCCAATGACCGAGAGGGATGCACTTCAATTTGCCATCTTGCACATAGAAGGACTAGCATATGAATGGTGGCATAATGGAAAACACACTCAAGGACATGAATCCATTACATCTTATGCAGAATTTTCTAAGAAGTTCATCAAGAAATTTGAGAGAAGACATCCACAACAAGATTTCAAGGACTTAACTCTAGTAAGACAATGAGGAACAGTGGATGAGTACATAAGTGAATTCGAGAAAATAGCTATTCGAGTTACTGGAATTGAAGATGAAAGACTAACATTTCTATTTATTGAGGGCTTGGACCAGAAATTGAGAGGACTAGTGGGAGCACTTAAACCCACCTCATTGGATGATGCCATTGAAATGGCAACCCGTTTGGAAAAGAACAAACCCTCAAATCTCTATACAAACCCATCCCACAAGAAGGAAAGATTGAACAAACCTTTCTCATCCGAGAATGAAATAAAGGGAAATAACTTATGTTATAGATGCAAGGAACCCTGGACTCATGGACATACTTGCAAAGGAAATGGGAGACCCTGGACCAGAGATGGTACGATAAAAGACGATTTCCAAAAAAGGAATCTATGCTTAAATTGCAACGAAAAATGGGAGTCGGGTCACCAATGTGCAAGAAAAAGAGAACAGCACCTAAAAATCATAACAAATGAGGAATTGGAGGAAAATTTTGAACCAAAAGAGAAGAAAAAGAAACATAGTGTAGAAGAATGTTCATGATGGCTCAAGCACAAGCATATTTATACATATGGATATACATGTTAAATATTATTATCAGTAATAAATACAAGTATTATATTATTTATATTAAACATTATTATAGAATAACAAATATTAAATTATAATATATATGATAAATATAATTATTATTATATTATAAATATAATTTAAATATTATAAATTATATCATATATACTATATATTAGTATTATAAAATAAATATATATATGTATATGGATATACAAGTTAAATATTATTATCAGTAATAAATACAAGTATTATATTATTTATATTAAACATTATTATAGAATAACAAATATTAAATTATAATATATATGATAAATATAATTATTATTATATTATAAATATAATTTAAATATTATAAATTATATCATATATACTATATATTAGTACTATAAAATAAATATATTATAAGAGGGACCCATCCTTTTGGATGATCGATCCCTTCCTAAAGGAAACTCCCCTAAATACAAATGATCATTATTCAAGAGATAAATTAGATGACCAACGATAATATGACAAACCCACGTAATTGTAAAGGAAATCAATCAATAGTTAAATAATGATAGGTGCTTATTTGGAAGCAATGGAATGAAGAGGTACGTCTGGTCAACATCCAACGATATAAGGGAATCGGATCTCATCATTCAGTAAAAAAATAAGCACAATTCACTCATCAAATAGTCACAATTCAGTCATCGATCAAGCAATTACAACTCAGTCAGCATACACACATTGAATCAGCAGATCAACCATCGATTATATCTTCTGAATTAAATACGATTGAGAATATTTCTATCAGCAAAGCATCCCAGCGAATTATCTCAGTCATCATCGGATCTGCATAGTCCTCAGGGGATAGAATCGAACATCACTAGAAATCAACGAAGGCAACCTACAGCAGATCAATTATAAATTGACAGCGAATATATAAAGAAAAATTAGTGTTGTCTCTAAGGGGACATGACATATTCTTATAATAGTCCGGTTCATAGACTAGATAATATTTTCGCTTTCCATTTATACTAAATCTGACCTTAATCGTCAACAGTAAGTGATTTCATATAACAGCAATATGTTTGCAAATCAACCCTTTTCGTTGTGGTTAACAATGCCTTACCACAGTCCGTTAGATTCCACCTTAAATACTTACAAGTCTGCATAATCTCAAAGCTGAATCTCGAGTTTAACCTTGACATCACTATCAAACACAATCTAAGGGACATTTGTCAATAGGAACACTGCTGCAAAAATTAATGATAATGGTGTCCCATTCTGACCATTTTAATTTTAAGCCCTAAGCATATTAATTCCAATCACTAATGGATCCAAAATGTAAAGGACGGGTTGTGCCATCATACAAGGCCCAATTCTAGGTGCTTGGTTTCAGTTAGCATAGGTACCATGTACACATTGTATGCTAGTTGTCAATGCTTTCAAGTGGTTCAAACCACAGACCACATTAAAAGCAATCAATAGCTGTGTAAATAGATTTTTTTTTCAACATTAATAACAGTAGACAACCGGGTGTATGGATTTTTATCAATGATTGAAGAACATGAATCTAATTAGATCTCAATAATTTAGTAAAGTCACGCTTTCTACCTCACATGTGGCATTAGGAAATTACAAGGAATTTCAAATCTAATTTACACAAAATAAGCTACTGGGAGAATTGATCACAATTTAAAATTATTCAAGAGAAAGTTTGTGCATAAATTCTTCTTTATTAATGCTGCAACTAAAGTTTAGTGAATTCCGTGGCACTAGGAATGGTGTTTGCCACTGCAACATGTGACAGAAATTTCATTTTCTATTATGCCATGATGGATGTACAAACCCTCTTCCAAAACTCCAGTTTGAGCTAGGCAAGAAGGATGCTAATTGCCTATACTTAAAGGTTTCTAAGGCCCTTTCTAACAAACCGCTTTTGTAACTTTCCCTGCCGCCTTGGCATTCCAGGAGGCCACATTTCTTTGAGGCATTTTATTAAACAGCTGACGTGCCTAGTTTATGCTTCCACATTTTTCACACATCTTTACCGCATGAGTGCATGGGAAGAGGGAGACTTTTATTTTATTAGTTGAACTGCCAAATGGTATTTTCCTACTTATAGTTTTTGGGGATAACCTTTACCTAAACTTCCCACAGCCAACTTTGGAATGGAGACTACAAAGATGGATAAAGGTTAATAAATATAAAGGCAGCAACAATGTTTCATCCAAAAAATAACATTATATATTAACTGCGATAGCAAATATACAGCACTGACGAGTACCTTACTATGCAGCTCCTTGTGCTGCTCTGTTATGCTCTTCAATCTTCCATGAATCTGCAACTCCCATGCCCTTCCTCCTCTTCTCCTTCCTTCCTCATTGCATCAGACCACTTCTGCTACTATTCTCCCAAAATTCCTCTATCCTTTATGTTTTGATGAATGTTCATACGTTACTCCACGGCTTGGGAACAGCTGAAGTTTTTCCTACCTCAGTTGGGCATTTTAAATATCCACTCATCCATGGCTTGAACCCTCTTTAAAATAAGGAAATCTCTCCCAAAGTGGCGCCATTCTGCCCTTCTTAATCACGACCTTTGTCTGCACACATTACTTCTGTCTTATTTGATTTTAATGGCTGCAATTGCAAGCTCATACTATAGTAAAGGAAGTTGCAGGCCCTTCCTTCCCTTGTCTTTGCAGCCCATACCTCAATTAATATGCCCCCTTTGACCTTTTGACCAATTTTTCTTTGATTATAAACATCTCTTTTAATTTGCTTATTTATTTATTTTTATTTTGGCCGGGCAATCTCCAGCATGCTAATTGCCTTCCATGGGGGGATGTGACACCATAGAGCTATAATAAACAGAGAATCCAACCATTTTAAGAAGGGGTATGATGGAGGATATAAAGGAATTAAAAAATGGACTTTTCCAGACATGATTCTTTTTTTTTACGAACAACAGAATATTGAAAATATTGAATATCATTTCAGCGGTGGATTGAACTCTCCATAAGCAGGAAGCATATAGTAGGAATATGATGATGTAAACATTCAAATTCAAACCATGATCGTGGCACAAGCAAAATCAACCCAAATCCATTTTTTAATAGGTCTGTTGTTTTGGCTGTGCACACTTTCACATTCGTTATAAAGCAAGGGTTGGAATTTAGTTGTAACTTGTATACGTTGTTTATTATTTATTTGTTATAATGTTTTGATAACGAAAAGCTTGATGAATAGCATATGTTTGCTGTAATATTGTGCTATTGTTCTGTGCCAGGGCTTCATTGCAGGTATTGGAAATTGGGTTGCTGATGAAGTGCTTTACCAGGTTAGTATGTTCCTAGCCACTGAATTCTTGGAGTTTTTTAGTTATAAGATGCTTCATTACCTCTACATTATGATTTATTAATTTTTTCGGTCTTTGATCGTGGTCTCTCTCCATTTCATCTTTTTATAATTTTGAAGCTGTTTGATCTTCTTGGGTTATTTGTAAATAAAATGATAAAAGAATGCATTAAATGTATGAAAGCCTTGGGAACCAGCCGCCCTGGACTTCCTTTTGAAATTTGTCTGTTACTCAGCATGGTCGCGATTGCTTTTTTTGAGGTATGAATAGGTTTCCTAAGATGACCAACGTACCATCTTGTTGGAAAACTGTATTAGCACTAGATATTGCAAAGCTTTCTTTTAGTATGTATGAATACAATTTGGTTTGGTGAAAACAGTTGTTTTTGACATAGCCACTAAAATATTGAGCATATTTGGGAAAATCATTTGTTTCATAATAGATACAATGTAATGTCCCCATATTAATTGGTTATGATAATAATTCTATAAACTGAAGACATCGAATGGGAGAAGCAAACGATCTCATAAAAAAATCAAGACTCCAATATAAGCAACGCTGAAAGAAGAAATCATGCGTATTTAAAGAAGTCGATGCTAAAGCTAAGAAGCGATTAGAATCACAAGGGTGATCAAGTTAAAGGAAATGCCTAATGAAATCAGTATTAAGGTCATCAAAACCTGCCTATCAGTAAAGGATAGCACTTGTGAAACAACACCATATGGAAAGTGGCGACTCTTGACTAGAGACATCGATCCAAGATATAAAAGGAATCATCTCTCATCAATCGAAGGGGGATCTATCCAGGAATACAACATATCTTCTTATCGTTGCATAACACACATTAACTCTGCATCAGATATCCGATCCTCATACTCAAGCACAGTCAGCAATAAACATATCTGCATACATATCATTCATAAATCAATCAAGGAATCGATCACAAAAGGAAGGAGGATAAAACATATCTGCTAGTCATCAAATCTGACGTATCATAATGAAAATGCTGTAGCTGATATGCAGTCAATCATATGATGCTAATGAGTAAACATGAGAAAGAGATAACAAGTATGAAATATATATATTGATAGAGATCATGAGCATGTGAAATGTCATGATAGAGAATATGTAAGACATATTGATAGTGATCTTAAGAGGAACATGTGATATATAAATGATAGAGAGTATGTATTGGAAGTAATCATAAGATTAGTGATAGAAATATGTATTGAAAGTAAACATAAAATAATGAACTAAATGTATGAATTGATATTGATTGTAGAAGTTATAAAGCAATGTTCTTATGAGAATTGTATATATTGCTATAAATAAGGTTTAGTGCACTAATGTGCTCTCTTTGCAAGTTGAAATTTGTGAACAAGGTTGAGAGATTTTGGCTTGTAAAAAGGGGACATTACATACAAAGCTGACTTTGTCAATCAATATTTGTCTTCAAACTAAGGGTCAAATTGGAGTGGTCAAATAAATGATGGTTCATCTCTAAAGAATGTATAATTCTAAGCACTAAAAGACAAAAGAAAACAAAATCCTTTTCATTTAACCAAATCATATCATAGACCTAAATTGGCACACAATGCGAATGGAGATGTTGATTCATAACTGAGGACTGTTTTTGGATTGCTTTGAAAGTGTTTAACTCTTTTATCCGATAAAACTAGTACTTGAAATTATAAACAGAATTAACAATGCATACCAGATAGAGGAGTAATGTTTATCTTTATTTGCACATAAAATTATTACAGAAGTAGACCAGAGATGGTTGACCAAGGATTAGACTGTATCAGACTAGATCATACTTCCTTTCCTTGACGATACAAAGTCGATTTAAAGGACTCAACGGTTGCCAAGAAGAACACAATTGTCTACCAATTGACTCCTATAACTATCCGAAAGCTAACAAACAATTAATACATAGTCAGATAAACCATATTATCGAAGCATAATAATAGGCATCATACACTGACTATAGAAAGGACAACAAGCAGACGGTGACCTTGAGTCCATTCTAGATTTTGGTAGAGCATATTTATCAAATATATGAAGGATATGAGCTCCATCACAACCGTTCATCCATTCTACTTGAAGAGAACCAATAATGCAATTGAGAAGGAACCCGTTATTGTGGAAAGAACTTAAAACAAACAGGATATCTTGTTTGGGTCTCGTGCTTCCTCATTGATAGTCAAGTTGGAGGTGTGTTTCACAAATAGAGGATCCAAGAAACAAATAGTAATCATAGGTTGACAATCATGTTATGTACCTAGGCATATGATATTATGGGTTGATGGGGATGCATGTGGCACACTTCCCTTTATTTAGCTATATTGGGTCATGTGATAACTTGCGTAGTTAATTATATTGAGTAATGAGTTGGCATATCTTGGGATTAGTGGTTTACTGGTGCAGGAGCACCTAACACAAGGTGGCCTCCATGAGGCATTTAACTTTATGATGTGTCTAATGTTCATTTTGTTGTTTCCAATAAGGTCCTATAAGACCATTTATGTAATAAGGTCTGTTTGACCAATGCATGTTATTTTAGTTTGTATCTAGGCTTATGTTGTAAGTCCCAAGGACACTTGTCGATCTGTAATCCTGAAGGTTGTTAGGCAGTTGGAGGTTGTTAGATCTCCCAGCCGCTTGGAGCCAATTTAGTACTACTCAGGGTGAGTAGATAAATACCCTAGAGCAGATCGAATGTAATCAGTTGTAGTTGAGTTCAGTTCAGTTAAGATCGGATCAGAGATCAGTGTGATTGTATTTGAGAAACAGAGAATCTGTATACACATTCTGAAAGGCATAATAAAATTCTGTATTGTGCATCTTTCTGTCTTTCGATTCCTTAGTTTTCTCTGTGCAATTGATTTTCCTGTTCTGAGGCCGAGATGGGTTCTTAGCCCATTCCACCGGTTAGATTTCTTCGAAATCGGTGGAATGGCTGTACATATCGATTTGTGTTTTCGTTTTGTTTTCTATTTTGTTCGTGTTCATGTTTGCAGGATCGCGTACAGTATGCATTGAAAGATCCTAGCATTGTCATGTGCTAGGTTGGCAGGGTGAAAGATCTGTGTTAGATTGGCGGAAGAACAGATCTATGTAGTTGTGAAGTTACTGGGTTTACAGCGGATCAAATCGGTGCAAGATTTGCGTTGTTTCATCAGATATACAATTTGTGTGTATATCGCAATTGTATGCCGGATATACATCCTGTGTATATATCGCAGTTGTATGTCGTGTGTATCTCGCAAATGGTTATCGCGGTTGTATGTAGTGAACATACATTGTGGTTATGCATTAAGTTAAGATACAAGGGAGAGAGAAAGTTGAAGCTTCCGATCAGCATACAAGGGAGTCAATGACTCGGTCAAACCCATCGAATGCATATTTGAATTGCATGTTGTGAATGTACATCGCGAATGTACATCGGGTTTAGATACAAGGAGGGTCAACGGTCAAACTCTCTGAATGTATGTTCCGAATGCATCTTTTGAATGTATATCGAACATATACATTGCGTTCATACATTGTATTAGGTACAAGTACTGACCGGTAGCAGCGGTAATGGAGACCGGTGGTCGCAAGTCAACGGAAGCATATACAAGTGTTTGGTATAACGGCAAGGGTGGCAGATACATTCAGGTCACCGGCAGTAGTGGGTCATGCTGTGCATGTAGTAGTTGGTTGCATCGCAGTATCGGTCGGAGATTTCTAGAGACTGCCGATGGTAAATGTTATACCGATGGTTGCGTGGAGTAAAGGAACATCGGGAAGAGATATGGTATCGGTTTGACGGATTGCAAGGTGGCCGATGGAAGAAGTCCGGCCGACAGGCGAAGTCAGGGGGCCGACGAGTCAAAGGGACTTCAGGGTGATCTGTGTATCGGAGTAAGGTTTGGAGAAGGAGCCGATGGTGTATAGTCTTGCCGATAGGCGAGAGGTGCAAGTGTATACAATGGAGAATGTATGTTAAATACATACAAGGGGTAATGCAGGCTAGGGTGTTTGGCTCTGCATCATAGTGGTATTAGAGATCAAAAAAAGGTCTGGGCTGTTGTGTGTTGATTCTGTCACTGAGAAGGCAGAAGTAGAAGGATTGAGAGGTTTGCAAGATGCCTCTGAAAGGTAATGGTACTGCTAGAGAGTTGCAGGAGATGAAGGAAAAGCATGTTAGAGAGATGAGGAAGATAAAAGAGCTTGTAGAAGCCCTTCAAGCCAGGCTTGTAGCCTTGGAGACAAACAAAAGAAGAGAAGTGGAAGAAAGTGAACCAGAAGAAGAAGAGAATGGTGAAGAATTTGAAGATGTAGATGAAGATCTGAATCCTGAAGATTAGAGATTTGCAAAACTGTTAAGGGCAGTCAAGAATGACAAATCTAAGGTAAAGATTGATGTTCCAAAGTAGAGTGGAAGTTTAAATGAGGAAGAGTTACTTGATTGGATTGTTGCATTAGATAATCATTTTGAATGTGAGGAAGTTCCTGAGGAGCAGAAAGTAAAGATTGCAAAGACAAAATTGGGAGGTCATGCCTTAGTATGGTGGGATTACATACAATCAGAAAGGAGAAAGCAAGGTAAGACAAAGATTTCTTCATGGGACAAGATGGTAGCAAGAATCAAAGGTAAATTTTTACCCAAGGATTATGAAGTTCAAATGTTTAAAAAGCTTCAATTTTTAAGACAAAAGGAAATGGATGTGAAAGCATATACGGTGGAATTTTATAAATTGAGTAAGAGGTTTGGTCATCATGAGAATGAGGTTGAAAAGGTTGCTAGATACTTGGCTGGTTTGAGATTGAACATACAAGATGAATTAGTTTTGGCTAACCCTAGGAGTGTAGAAGACTGTTATCAAATGGCAATCAAGATTGAGGAGAAGATGAAATGGAGACAGGATAAGTCCATGAGGGGAAGAGGCAGCAATATAAGGGGAAGAGGATCAGCCCCTACAACAAGACAAGTCCATGAGAATCAAGAAGAGACTAGTAAAGGACAAGAGCAGTCTGATTTCAGGGGTGGATGGAAAGGCACAAGAGGCAGATTTGGAGGTAGTAGAGGTTCTAATGTTTTCATTGGAAGGTGTTATCATTGTAATGAAATTGGTCACCCAACATTCAAATGTCCAGAAAGGCAAGGTTCATCATCAGGAAGTGATAGGAAGAATGACAAGAGGGTTCAATATGTGCAAGAAGAGGAGGTAGGTGAAAGTGTTAACCTTCCAATGGGGAGTGCAGCCCTAGTTCTAGAAGGAGAATCATTGATGTTGAGGAGAACACTTTTGAAGACATCCAAGGAGATGATACAAAGGAGAGCACTTTTCAGGACCAATTGCAAAAGTAAAGGTAAAAAATGCAAGGTAGTAATAGATTCTGGTTCAACAGATAATATGGTATCTCAGGAAATGGTGGATAAGTTGAAACTGGAAAGGATTCCACATCAAAATCCTTACAAAGCATCTTGGGTAAGTGATAGTCAATCACTTTTGGTATATGAACAAGCATATGTTGATTTTCAGATTGGGGAATATCAGGATAGGGTTTTATGTGATATTTTGCCCATGGAATGTTGTCACCTACTTTTAGGTAGGCCATGGCAATTTGATAGGAGAGCATTGTATGATGGATATGCTAACACCTACACCATCAAGAAGGATGGGAGAACTTTTGTGATGACACCATTGTAGGAGGATGCTGAAGCAAAGAAGGTAGCCAAGATCATTTTGGTGGGTAAGAAAGAGTTTGTGAAGCTCAATGAAGGAGACATAAAGAACGGTGAGGATACCTCAAGGAGTGGGGTTGCTAAGGATCAAGGTTTGAAGGTGATTTCAGTTGGAGATCAGATGGATCCACAGACGGTCAAAGAGCAGGTCTATAAGCAGCCACAAGTTGATTGGAAAGACAAGGATGCTATCATAGTAGGGACAATTGTTTGTCCTCTAGAACCAACAAGAGTTGAAAGGCCAACATATTCTACCATAGCAGCAGTACAAGAAGCATTACCCAAGGTGTATAATGCAGGTGTTCAGGCAGAGATGAGAGTAAGAAAGAATGGCATGAGTAGAGCCTACAATGCTAGGCGTGAATCTTTGGTTCCATGGAAGCAGGTTGCAGTCCAGGGATCATGGGAAAGACATGAGACAGCAGAGGATACAGGTAGAGGAAAACAAAGACTTAACTCATGTGACATGAGTTCTTTTCAAGGTGGGGTGTAAGGTGCAGGAGCACCTAACACAAGGTGGCCTCATCCATGAAGCATTTAACTTTATGACATGTCTAATGTTCATTTTGTTGTTTCCAATAAGGTCCTATAAGAACATTTATGTAATAAGGTCTGTTTGACCAATGCATATTATTTTAGTTTGTATCTAGGCTTATGTTGTAAGTCCCAAGGACACTTGTTGATCTGTAATCCCGAAGGTTGTGTTGATGAGGTTTTTGTGACTATAACAACATTAGAATAAAACACAGAGTATCCTATCCTCTCTTGAATAAAGCTTCCCAGACGTTGAACTACGCGATCGAATGAGACTGCTCCAAGGTTCCTTTTGTGTCAGGTCTTGACGTGCATAGGGTTAGACTCAGTGGAATGATGTGATTTGCTGGTAATCACGAGGGGGACTTACGTGGGCTTACTCCTTCGTAGACATGGAATTCACTCTTGGGACTCGGACTTGTGAGCGAATGGAACTCTTTCACAAATGGATAGCTTGGAATTCCTAGGTTTCACTCTCTGGTTTAGGCGGATGATTTGGCAATGAAGCTTCTAGAAAACTAATCCTAGTGAAAATCTAAAAGAAAATGCAAAAGATGAGGTAAGGGTTTAGGAATCTAATCAATGGAAATGACTGCTGTTGAAGACGAAACTGGAACCAGTCCTTTGCTTTGCCATGAGACAACAACTAGGCAGGGATGGTGCAATCTTCTGGGGTAGAGGTAGAGGTTTTCATACTGTCCTGTCATGGAACATGGAACTGATCATACAGAAACAGCTGAAGTTAAGCATGGATCACGTTCAGACTAACCATACAAAGTGATTTGCAAGCCACAGATCACAAATGGTATGAACAAATCAACTTCAATCATTCAACAAGAACATTTCCATCGCATCTATCTAATGAAAGTAAGAAAATACAAGAGAGAACTTAAACATCTTTCAGATTTGCTCCAAGAAATCAATAAGACCATGCCAAAAATCTAAAGAAATATATGAACACCATTCTTCAATGCATATATTATTGCTTCAGAAGTCTGTATTACAACAATCTGACTGATCTTTGGAGTTTCAGCTCAGGAAGAACAATGTAGAAAAAGCTAGTTACTAAGGTGCTCTAGGAGCATCAGAAAAAGAGAGATAAAATGAAGCATCCCTCAGCCTTTATATAGGCTCTCAAAAATATCTTAGGGCAAAAGGAAATCAGATTTCCTTGAAACATGTGCCCTGGGTCATAAACCCTAAAAAAGCAAGTGGGGTCGTTAGGTTGTTCATGTAGGAGATTGCCACCTGTCCTGGTCGTCAGAATGTGTAAGGAAAGCTTCTAGCTGTCTTGGTCGCCACCTGTCTAGGACTCCTGGATAGGAATGTCCTATCTGTCTGGAACTTCTTGGATAGGAATGTCCTATCTGTCTGGAACTTCCTCCTGTTCTTTAGTCTCAAATTCCATGATGTCCTGGACTCCTTTATCCTGAGCGTAGATTCTAGGGTGAACAGGATTTTCATGTGGAGGAATCCTTCCTTGAGCAGGGGCGCACTTTCCTTAGGGTCCTGGAATGGAATTCCTTCCTGAGTTGGAATTCCCTGTCATGGAATAGGATTCCCTGTCCTAGATTCCTGGGTTGGAATTCCTCATCCTTGGCGTGGATTCCTGTTCTTCCTAATGGATGGTGAACTTGAAGTGTATCCTCTTGGTTTTCCAAGGATTGATCCTCTTGTCTGGAACTGGAATCCTTGATACTAGACTTGGAGTGATTTCTCCCATTCCGCCATCCTTGATTTAGGCATTCTCTGTCATTTGAAATCTTTGGAAGGACATCTTGATCTTCCTTATCCCTTTGTGCGAAGTCTCCTTGTCGCCGAACTAGAATCTTTGATGTTGCCTTCCCTTCCCTCGGTATGCATGTGTAGTCTTCTTATTGTCGGAACTCCTAGATCCTTGAAATGGTCATCATTTCCGGTGCTTGAACTCTCTACATCCATCCTGCTTGCCCCAGATCATCTTTGTTCATCCTCCTCATGGAACTTATCCTCGTCTTGGATTCCTGCAAAACATGGGAAACCTCGAATAGTCATGATGCACAAAATCCATAAATGCAATGCAATATGAAATGAAACATGAATGATTTGGCAAGTTTTGATCAGTTTCACTTATAAATTCATGAACAAACAAAGGATTTCCCTCATTCTTCGGCATTCTTCATACTCGACTGACTTTTCCTTCATTCCAGGGTTACCGGGCATGGACATGAGGAATTTCAGTTGGTCGGGGATTCCTGGGAGTCAGGGATTCCTGCTCATATTGGAATTCCACTTGTCCTGGAGGATGAATTTCTTCCCTTGAAGAATGAATTTCTGCTCCTAGAATGTAGTTTTCTGCTTTGGATTTGAATTGGAATGATTAGAAATGACTTGGGCGCTGCCCCTTTTATAGGTAAGTTGTCCTTCTTTGCCACTTGGCCGACTTGGGTTAGAGGAAAAGAAATTTAGCCGCCCAACTTTATCACTGGCCGACTTAGTTTTTTGTCCTTTTCTCCCATGTCGGTGGTCGGGGATTTATGAATGTCGGGGATTTTGCAATGTCGGGGAATTTGCAATGTCGGGGAATTCCTGATGTCTGGGATTTTGCGACGTCGAGGATTTCCTGAGGTTTAGGATTTTCTTCCTTACCATGATCCTTGAACTTTTGTTAAAATCCAGCTAAGTCTTGGAATATTTTCTCCTATGAAATCTTACTCAGATGGAAGGTTGCAATTTTGCTTTCTGTGGATAGGAATTCATTCAAGCTGAAACTCCCGGAAGGAGTTGGAATCTGCCTGGCACGTCCTCCTACAGGTCCTGGATCAAGTTGTTCAGTTGCATTCATGATTGGGTGAGGAGGATCGTTCCGTAGGAATTTCTGAGTTCAAACATCCCATGACGGACTGAAGTCTTCTGTTTGATAACTGGAGGGATTTGTCCTGGAGTGCAAATTCCTAAAGGTCAGGGATTTTGCGCTCAGGACAAAATTTGTCTTGGAGCGCAAATTCTTGAAGGTCAGGGATTTTGCGCTCAGGACAAAATTTGTCCTGGAGCGCAAATTCCTGAAGGTTAGGGATTTTGGCCAAGGACTTATAGTTTTTTCAGTTTTGGATTGGGAGCATGGTTCATTTTCTTAGCTTTTCTACAGAAGTTTAGTTGTCACTATGAGATCAGAAATACGGAGTTCGTTTCTTCCATCCTTCGGGAATCTTCCTTCGATGGCGAGACACGAAGTTCGTTTGTTCCATCCTCTGGGGATCTCACGTTTCCATGGCGAGATATGAAGTTCATTTGTTCCATCCTTCGTTTGTTCCATCCTCGCGGAATTTCTTATTTCTATGGCGAGATACGAAGTTCGCTTGTTCCATCCTTCGTTTGTTCCATCCTCACAGAATTTCTTATTTCCAAGGCGAGATACGAAGTTCATTTGAATGATTTTGCAACTTCCCTGTTTGGAATTGGCTAAGTCTGGTAGCTCGAAATCCTGAAAAATTGACTAAGTTTGAAATCTGGTGGATCCTCCAAATTCTAGATTTTGCATGTTAAATCCGGTGGATTCGAGACCTATCTCAAACATCCTGAAAGGTATATTGAAAAATATTTAAAGTATAAGAAATTCAATCTCTCAACTTATACTTGTCCTTGAGCGCAAATTTCAGTTGGTCAGGGATTTTGCGCCCAAGGACAAAATTGTCCTAGGGCGCACATTTCTAGAGGTAAAGGATTTTGCGCCCAAGGACAAAATTTGTCCAGGAACGCACATTTCATCATGTGCAGGATTCTGTGCTTTTGACCTTGCCTGTCCAGTTTCATGGATTTTGGCCTTGGAAATATCTTTTCTTCAATTTTGAGTGGGATTTCAGTTTTGCAGTAGGTATATCTTAGCTGTTTTTACAGAGGTTCGGTTGTCGACATGGGATCAGAAATACGGAGTTCATTCCTTCCATCCTTGTTTCTTCCATCCTCCGGGAATCTGATTTCCATGGCGAGACACGAAGTTCGTTTGTTCCATCCTCGTTTGTTCCATCCTCCGAGAATCTGATTTCCATGGCGAGACACGAAGTTCGTTTGTTCCATCCTCGTTTCTTCCATCCTCCGGGAATTTGATTTCCATGGCGAGACACAAAGTTCGTTTGTTCCATCCTTCGTTTCTTATCTCCACGACTGAAGGATGGATGTTCGTTTCTTCCATCCTCGAGGAATCTCTCATTTCTATGGTGGGATACGGAGTTCGACGAAGTTCGTTTCTTCCATCCTGACTGTGAATTCTAGGATTCAGGCATCCACAGAGGAGTTAGAGAAAGAATTTTCAAGCCAGGATTGATTGGACAGGTCAGGAGGTTGAACTGGACACTTCTTGTCCTAGGGCGCAAAATCCAGTAGGTACTGGATTTTGCGACTTGGACAAAAAATTGTCTTGGGCGCATAATCCAGTACCCTGCCGGATTATGCGACCAGGGATAAATTTCCTCCCTGGGCGCATATTCTAGTAGGTATTGGAATATGCGACCAAGAATGTTTCTGTTGCATTTCCAGCTTTGCGGAGGGATACTCTTGAATATTGATTTTTTTCTGAAATTGCCCTAAGTTCCTAAAGAATCCTATTGATTTGAGAATCTTCCGGGTTTGTGAAATGAGGTTGAGTGCCAGATTGGGATCCGAAGGATACCCCTTGGATTGAACTTGCGGACTGGAGCTGTTGGGCCGGGAACTAAGTTCCATGGCTGAAGGATGATCATTCCAAGGAGTGACAGTTCTTGTTGAATTTTGGGTCTAGTCGGGATAAGAATATGGATAAAACCTTAGAATAGGATTTTGGGCAGGAATTCCTTGAACAAGACTCCGGGATAGGCAGTTCCGAACAAGACTCCGGACTGGACCTCCGGGCTGGATTCCTGGACTGGAGTCCATGAATGACTTCCTGAGTGGGACATGGAGTCTTGGAACAAGATTAGAATTGAGTTCCATGCTGGGAATGGAGAGGGTTCTAAGGTGGAAAGATGGATTTTGACATGGAAATGACAAGCCTTATTGAATTCAGGACCTTGGATTAGAACTTCGGGACAAGAATCCAGACAGGAACTTTGGAATAGGATTCCTGGATAGGAACTTTGGAATAGGATTCCCGAACAGGAACTTGGACAGGGACTTCCGAACTGAAGTCTTGGAACAGGGTTCCTTATTCATTATGGAGCCTTATGCTGAGGGTGAAGGATTTGGACATTTCCTCTATGGGATGATGGACTCCTTCCATGGACTATCCAGATTTAATCGAGGAATGATAGGTAGGGCATTATTCATCCTTAGGAGAAATTCACTATTTCAAGTATTCCTAATGCTCCCTATGAGCTGACTGCTCGGACATTCTTTCCTAGCTTCATGGATTGGGGCAAGAAACTGCAAGATCAAAGCAAAAACGACAGCGAAAGCGAGAAAAAAAGGGGGTCCCCATTTGCAATGGGGCGATGTGTGAAAACATCACAACAAGTTGTTAGGCAGTTGGAGGTTGTTAGATCTCCCAGCCGCTTGGATTAATCTCCCAGCCGCTTGGAGCCAATTTAGTACTACTCAAGGTGAGTAGATAAATACCCCAGAGCAGATCGAATGTAATCAGTTGGAGTTGAGTTCAGTTCAGTTGAGCTCGGATTAGAGATCAGTGTGATTGTATTTGAGAAACAGAGAATCTGTATACACATTTTGAAAGGCATAATAAAATTTTGTATTGTGCATCTTTCTGTCTTTCGATTCCTTAGTTTTCTCTGTGCAATTGATTTTCCTGTTCTGAGGCCGAGATGGGTTCTTAGCCCATTCCACCGGTTAGATTTCTTCGAAATCGGTGGAATGGTTGTACATATCGATTTGTGTTTTCGTTTTGTTTTCTGTTTTGTTCGTGTTTATGTTTGCAGGATCGCGTACAATATTCATTGAAAGATCCTAGCATTGTCATGTACTAGGTTGGCAGGGTGAAAGATCTGTGTTAGATTGGCAAAGGAACAGATCTGTGCAGTTGTGAAGTTACTGGGTTTACAGCGGATCAAATCGGTGCAAGATTCACGTTGTTTCATCAGATATACAATTTGTGTGTATATCGCAATTGTATGCTGGATATACATCCTATGTATATATCGCAGTTGTATGTCGTGTGTATCTCGCAAATGGTTATCGTGGTTGTATGTAGTGAACATACATTGTGGTTATGCATTAAGTTAAGATACAAGGGAGAGAGAAAGTTGAAGCTTCAGATCGGCATACAAGGGAGTCAGCGATTCAGTCAAACCCATCGAATGCATATTTGAATTGCATGTTGTGAATGTACATCAGGTTCAGATACAAGGAGGGTCAACAGTCAAACTCTCTGAATGTATGTTTCGAATGCATCTTCTGAATGTATATCGAACATATACATTGCGTTCATACATTGTATTAGGTACAAGTACTGACCGGTAGCAGCGGTAACGGAGACCGGTGGTCGCAAGTCAACGGAAGCATATACAAGTGTTTGGTATAACGGCAAGGGTGGTAGATACATTCAGGTCACCGGCAGTAGCGGGTCATGCTATGCATGTATTAGTTGGTTGCATTGGAGTATCGGCCGAAGATTTCTTGAGACTGCCGATGGTAAGTGTTATACCGATGGTTGCGTGGAGTAAAGGAACATTGGGAAGAGATATGGTATCGGTTTGATGGATTGCAAGGTGGCCGATGGAAGAAGTCCGGCCGATAGGCGAAGTCAAGGGGCCGATGAGTCAAAGGGACTTCAGGGTGATCTGTGTATCGGAGTAAGGTTTGGAGAAGGAGCCGATGGTGTATAGTCTTGCCGATAGGCGAGAGGTGCAAGTGTATACAATGGAGAATGTATGTTAAATAAAATGTAGATATACAAGGGGTAATGCAGGCTAGGGTGTTTGGCTCTGCATCATTTACATCTCTATTACCCTTCCATTGTGTTATTAGGAGGTGGATATTATTGTAAGCGAGATGTGAAGAGTATTTCATGTGTATGGGATCTGATTTTGGAGATGTAGTGTGGAGGGGCTTCTTCTATAGGAAGTATTGTATAGTGTTGCACTACCTTAAGAGTTATATTATTTTTGAGTATATTGGATATTAGGGCATCTTGGCCCACAAACATCTCAAGTTCTGTGTGAACTCTTCTCTTATTTTGCATATAAATGATATTATCTGACATATTTTTGCTATTATGTGTCAATCCTAACAAGTGGTATTAGAACCTAACAAATCATAAGCAATTTAAAGGAAGACATATCCCAATATGCCAGCGATCTTTTGCTGCATTCATAGCCAACAATTTGGACAAATAAAATAGCCTACAGTCAGAGATTCCAAATCAATCTCCTCGGCTAGTTTGAGTAGCTCCCATTAGTTGGGAGTGGTTTTGGCTTCCTTGAGCTTGTTTTTATTTTAAAGTGAGGTGAAGTCAAGGAAGTTTGGCGTTGCTGCTAGTTCCCCTTTTATTAGGTTCATGATTTTCTGCATATATGGCCTTAGCCAAGTAATTTTCCTGCTTTCTGAGGTCTCTAAAAACTTTCATTAATTAAAACATGGCGATAGACACTCCAGATTGGAAGCCACCATCTAAAGCACTCAGTTTTTAATTGAGCTTCTCTAACTAATTAATATAAGTCCCAAAGAGTCAGGTGAAATTGGACATCTCTATTCAGTTCCTATTTTTCTGTGCATATCATTGGTGTATCTTGTCATGTGGATTATACCAATAATCCACTTATAAAGAGTTATCTCTTTTGCTGAATTTGGAACCCTAACATTTGAGCCTATGAGCAATGGTGTTTTGGAATTGTTTCAAATTCTTTCTGGAAGTTTACAGGACAACAATAAAACTGTTTTTATCCGTCTTATACTCCTCAATGTTTGAACTAACAATGCAACTATAACCACAACTATGTATAATTATTTTATTGGGGATCTATAGGTGGGGCTGCAGCCCAACAACATTAGAAAAAACAACATTAACTTATATATCAACCCTTGTTAGAAAACTTGCATTAAATCATCTTGACTTGGCGTGACGTAAGGATCCAAAATGAAACCACACTGAATTGACTTGACTCACTCACCAAGTTTTTGCCGAATCATGTAAAAAAGTCTCCAAGTCTGTAATATCCTTTGAGAATTCTGACCTCAATTTGCTCATTAGAGGCTCAAGGAATATCGTCAAACACTTTGCACACAATGTCTGATCATGCTGATTTAAACTTCTGTTTGTCTTGTTATGAATTTGTATGCTGCAAATGGTACTTCTAATGATGCAAGATTGATTGACAATATAATAGAAATGATGTACTAACTGTTTTTAACCTTTCACGTACATATAAGTGACTGAAATTAACTTGTACAGCTAGTTGTCATATTGTCAGACACTTTCCATGCATCCTAAGATAGCCAATATGCACCTTTAGCAACTAGGCATTAATGCAAACACTTGACATGCATCTATTTAATCCCCAAATGAAGGTACAGCAAAGACACATGTATATCTCCATGCAAATAGTCACTTACAGCCAATAGGCATTTCATCAAAGATATGGTAAGCAAACTATTAGACTGAAATGAAGATTGTAATCACTACAACAAGTATGTGACATGAAACTTATTCCTCCTTTATTGAGAGTCTACTCCCATTACAATGCTGATATAGAATGCTGGGCAAGACTCTTGGCAACACAATGCAACTAACTTATGGTAGCGCCTTAATGGCCTGATGCGATGATATTATGATCTGAAACTACATTACAATGCAATGAAATGACCTCAAAGAACCTGGATTATGAAGCCCTCCAAATCGATGAAGAGATGGTATCCTAAACCCATGCAATGGATATCTCTTGAAGCCGAATCACACCTCTATGGTAGCCGACCTTGTTTCTGATCTGAACTTCTGATAATAAATTATATGCAGCCTCTAGACCCTCTCACATGCATCAAACATCATTGTCCACGTCTCTAGAATGGAGCACTCAAGCCTTATGAAGAAATCAATGCCAAATCAACTTTCCGCAATCAAATCATGGTTCCCAGCTATGATTGTCATAAAATATCAGAATATATTATCTTGCCAAAATCGCTCTTAAAGATGATGAAATGATGAATCACAATCAACAATTATTCTCCAATCGAATCTCCACAAATTTGGGCCTTGGCCACTAAATTTGTGGTGGTGAGAAGACTGAAATATCTCCTCCAACAGCTTCAACCCTTCATTAGATAGTTTCACTACCTCAGTTATGCAAATCAATGGGATTTTTCGTTCCCAAAGATTGGAAAGCTCTGGAATCCAGAAACCCTAGGTTTCTCTCCTCCAACACCAAGAAAATGACAAAGACAAATATCAAATGTTCATTCAATAATGAAAAGCATTTCCTCTTGATGCCTTTTTATAACTTCTCCAAGTGAAGTGTATTTAATTTGCCTTTGAAGTCCACTTTTAGGTTTTTAATAAATACTTTATAATATAAACTCATAATGGCGTGCTTTTCAATGAGGCATTAATTACTCATTAACTTAAAATGGCCCCACCCTTTATAAAGTTACATTATAACTTTATAATATATTTTTATGTCATTAAATACATAATTGGCCCCCACTTAAATGAAGTCATAAAGTGACTTTATAACATATGCATTTAAATACATTAATTATTATTGAAGTCAACTTTAATAATAATTCAAAAGGCATAACTTCATTATTAATCATCATTTTGCCAATCTGTCTGAACCTGGGAGTTAACCATTGTACCCTCTGTGCATCCAACTGTCTTACTAAAAATAGCAGGGGTCCCTCTCTACAACCACAGTCTTACTATAAATATTAAATCCCTCATTACCTGATCAAACCAATTGAGTAAGGGATCAACATTGCAATCAAGACTTGTTTATGTGCCTTGCTATATATAGAAACACTGACTCTCCTGAAATGGTGACTTATTATAGATAGTAAGTGTGTATAACTAAGTCCAAAAACATCAAATGAAGGCCAACTTGAACCAAACTCTGCTCTGAAGGAGAAGGCAACCAGATAACTGCCAAACAGGACCCTCTGAACACCCCAGTTAGCCTACGAGGGTCAAATGATAGGCTAATCCTCCAAATTCTGATGCTTGCGAAAATGGGGACATTACAGAGTCCTGAAATGAAGGCATAATTTATTGGTTTGAGGGTCATATGACATATAATCTTTGAATTATGATAAATTGATGTTCAGGTTGAATATATGTTTTCCATAAATGCATTAGTTTCTATTTTCTTGTGTAAATATATTTTTTTGTTTTTGTTGAGTCCCAAGTTTGAGTCAAAATTTTAAGCTGCCAAGTCTTTGTTGAGTCCAAGTTTTTCAACTATGATATCAACCATCATCTATTTACATAATGAGAGCATATAAAACTATTACTATACTAACAAAGCCAGCCAAGCTTTGAACTAGCAAAACATTTACAAGCCTATACAACCATCCACATACGATAACAAAAGAATAAGTAGACCTAACAAAATGTAGCACTAACATTCACCAATGAACCAAAAAACAAACAGGAGGAGAAAACTGCCTAAAACTAGCATAGAAGAATCCATAAACAAAACAGGGGAAACTTCAGAGATAGCTACAACCCACAGTTGAAGACCAAAACATATTGTACTAGACTGACATGAGAACATAGACTAATATTACATTCTAGTCCTAGGGGGCATAGTAAACCATTGCTTTGAAACCTGATTGCAAACCACATTCCCAAATATCGGAGTGATTTCCACCAATGGTGCAAATGTACTAGCCGCAGACAAAACACCATGAAGCTTGATCCCATTAATAACCTTTGTTATTTGTAGTGCCTTTGCAAGTATTCCATCTTCCAAAAGTGGCATTCTATATCCACTTGTGAGCTCGATTGTTCCATTATGAAATAAGACCACCATATGCCTTGTTGCCATCCTCAAATCCTAACAAAATGCCTCCATAACTTGATTATCTACCTATAACTCATGAATATCCTCTTGTAATTTCTCTATGATGTTGTCCATACCATCACCTGAAGCACACTTCTTTCATTTTCCTAAACTAGACAATGATGCTTCTCTTTGCAACTCTATGTCCTTCTCCCTGTCATACAACTCCTTTGGAATAGGCACTCATAGAATATAATCCCTAACCTCATCATTCACAATCACCAACTCCAGCTTGTGCTTAAAATCCACCATTATCATTGCCCTTGAACGTATCTGGACGTTATCATCCAAACCTTCCACTCCTAAAATAGCCTTTACTAGATTAAGTTTTCCTTCCTCATCACAGTTGATTTTTTTTTTTTCAAATGATGGTTTCTAATAGGGCCATGTCGCAATGGGTCATTGGAAGATTCCTCCTGCACAATTATCTCAAAATAGAACAAAAAACCAATAAGAAGAACACCAACCACCTAGAAACAACATCGCACACAAATCAGAGCAATGCCACAAGCTTTACCACCTCTCCACATGACACCTCATAAAAAACTTCCAAGGTGATTTCATAATGAATATTGTTGTGCTATTGAACATTTGAGAGATATACATCAATATAATGGAAACCTCTCAACTCTACAGTGAGCATTTATACTTACCACATACCACATAAAATAACAATTATAGTGGATGATCCTCAATAAGGGCTTCCAACTCATTCCAATGTTTGACCTCTATACTTTCAACCAATTTGAAGTCCATTTTGTTGGGTCCCAAAACCACGGCTCCACTCCCTGGAACGGAATCACTCTCGCAAGGCTAGGGTTGTCGGCATGCAAGCATAATCGGTCCATCAACATAATGTGGAGGGTTGAAGGTCAACTCAACGGGAGTGGGTTTGATCCCTTGCACTTCGAGCTCAGCTAACTCTGGAGGGACATTCCAAGTGGTATACCTTAATAGGTATTGAGTTCAAACAACATGAACAACTAAAAGCCAACGAACAACCAAACCCAACTTGTTATCTTGATCCCAAAATTGTCACTGAAGCAAGAACAACTAGCTGTCACAAAACCCCTATATAGCTGATACAAGCTGTGCAAGTATACATGCACAAGAACCATGGTCCTTCCCCCAAACCACTAGTAAATGTTTGTTTGTTTTAAATGGTATGAGATTGGTTTGATGGAGCCACGATCGGTGCCAATCCAACTGAGCTACAAAGTCTCAGGTAACAGAAAAGAAAACAATGGAAAGGAAGCAACAAAAAGTGATCTAAGCATATGTTGTATTAGATTGCAAGTTTAGTGCTTCAAACATACTTAGTTATCCAGAATGAACTGCATGCATTCAAATGGAGAGAACAAATGACATTTACAAAGCTTGTAATATATTTAAAATGCTGTCACATTTTCAAATGTCCAATACAAACATATCAGCAAATGTGATAAGAGGAAAACCCTAAACGCATACAAACATGGAGACATTATCTGCACAATTCCTAGAACACTCTATCTTTCATCTGTATCATTGTTCCATTTCTTCTCTGCGACTGGACATAGCATGATTTCAAGCCCTAGAAACATTACTAAACTGCATAGTCTCCAGCCACCACCAAAAAACCAACCCTTGAAATGAGTTTCAATCGTGTATTTATAGCATTAGCAACTCAGATCTAAAGGTGACATGGGCAGGAAAACCCTAACAACCCCACCAATTGCATTAAATTCATCATTTTCAACTACCCATTTTGCATTAATGGTGACCTGGAATGTTTCTGTGCCCATTTGGAAGTCATAGGAAACTGTCACTTCACGTTTTTACGCTCTTTTTGGTGAATTGTGGGAATCCGAGGGGGTACTGGATGCGGGATTGTAATGTCCCCATTTCCGCAGTGATCACCTAGCAGAGGAGTATTAGCCTATTCACCATGCTTGTAGGCTAATTCGTTTGGTAAGGGAGTGAATAGTTGAGCCAGTGTAGCAAAAATGACTTGCATCCTCATGATCCATTAGTTGTGGTAACGGTCAAGAAGTTAATTCACTAAATGCTTCCTAGTGTAAACTAACATTTGATACTACACAATCTTCTGAACATAAGTGCCAAAACTCTTGTCATCATATAAGAATTCTAAGAATGGTGAACATGTGAAAGGACACATATGTTAGCGTGCATTATAGCTAACTATAGTCAGTTACTTTTTGGTTGTGGTCAGTGAGTGGTTACCCTCCCGACGGTTGTAATTAGTTGGCGATGGTTGGCAGTTTATAAGCAATTGTCCACCACTTCTTTATATGTCATTCATGCTGATTGTATGGACACATTATTCTAGATGTAATACATTGCTAGAGACATGTTGGAACATATTCTGAAATATAATGATATCATCTGTTGTGAGCATTTGTCATGTCCCCCATTTTCGGAATGAGTCATCACGGAGTTCATGGTTAGCCTACTATCCATTCCCATAGGCTAATAGGATGGTAAGGGAATGATCTATGACTTTGGCTCGGTCTTGATACAATACTTCCATCATTTAGCCTCTCGAGCTTTGCACAATCTCATGCCTTTGTCATTGAGATACCTTCATGGGAGCCTATTTTAATCATCTCTTGCTCTGAGTTTCTGGAGGCCGACTTGGTTTAAGAAAGCATCAAGTTCATTTCATCATATTCAGGGCCGACTTGACTTAAGAGGAGTGCCGAATGCATTAAGGAAGAGTTCAAGGGCTGACTTGCATAGGAGAAAGTTCCCTTGGCGCAATTTCAAGATAAAATAAATAAAATGCTAACCTTGAGCCAGCCGACTTGTCTAAGGACCTTCTAGGCGCCACCCTTGGACTTCTCTAGAAACAAGAAAGATCTAGAACAAGAAAGGTATAAAAATGGGTGTTGGAGCTGCCATTTGCATCATGCATTTGACTTGTCTTTGGTATGTTTCCTATCTAATTTCAGTCCTAGTGTTTTCAGTCAAGGAGATGGCCCCTTGGCAATGAATGGTGATGACCCCATTCATCTAATTTCCAACATTTTGCAGACCTGATTTGGAGCAGCATATTGGAGATCATAATTCACAAATGTAGCAGCAAGTAGAAGACATAAAATCAGATATTAAAGGCAGCGAATCATCATAGAAGGAGGGCGAATTGTCGTAGAGAGGCAGCGAACCCCTTTGGAAGAGCAGCAGACCAGTTTGGAGGGGCAGCGAACCAGTCTGGAGGTGCAGCGACTCCATCTAGAGGGTCTTGTGAGGGCAGCGAACCAGTTAGAGGTGCAGCAATCAGCCCTAGAGGAGCAGCGAACCATCTTCAGGGGGCAGCAAATCAGTCTTGAGGGCAGACAATGATGTATTAGGAGCAGCGAAGTCACAACAAATCGTTAATTGATGCAGATTGCATATTGTATCAGCCCTAAGGCTACAAACCAATAAGTGTACTTGCCTCCTTAAAACAAACTTGGATGATATATGCATTGTATCTATTGGATTGAAGACAAATATATTCATTTTCAGTTCATGTTCATTTACTCCATTGTGAAATTTTATGATGCTTGATCAATGTGTTGCAATTGTGGTTTAAATCTGAGTTAGGACCATCATAGTGGTATCAGAGCCGAAGACCCTGCCAGCCTATGAGTTATGGAAGATCACGTTAGTCCGTTTCCTCATCACCACAGGAGAAGAGCTGAAGACATGGGAGACAGAAGACAAGGCAACCCTTCCAGAGGAGATATGGAACAATTGCTATAGGAGATGATTGACAATCAGAGGAGGATGGTTGAACAACAGCAGAATGCCCAACGTAATATTGAGAGGATGTTCCATGCCCTAATGAACAATGTAAATAATGGAGGCAACAATCAAGGCAACGCTCAATGCAATACAAGGAGTACAAGTGCCAACAGTGTAGCAGAATCACCTCGGAGGTCACATACACCTACAGTGGACAGGCCTATGCGCCCTAATTTCCTTCCTAGAGAAGAAGTGGAGGAGCCCCAAGCGGAGGAGGAAGAAGAGGTGCCCTTCAGAGACAACTTGATAGCCTTGGTCGATGAGTATGATGCCCTTCCCAAACGTGTCCGAAATAGAATCAACTTCAACGACTACATAAGCCAGAAGATAGAAAGCCAAAAAGGAAGGAGAGATCACCAAAGACCAAGAAGAGCACAATAGCCCAATTAGCCTAAGGAGTACAAAGATGCCTTGAACAAGATACCTCTTCCAAACTTAGATGGCAACGGAGCAATGAATGTGAGGGCTTGGGTCAACAAGCTGGACACATTCCTTACCCTCAAGCCGATGAGTGAAGAAAAGGTGATTCACTTTGCTACTATGCACCTGGTGGGATTAGGATATGAATGGTGGTACCATGGACTTATATCACTGCACCACAACAAGATCACATCGTATGATGAGTTCGTCAACAAGTTGATCAACCAGTTCGACCGCAAGGATGTGGAGGTCTACTATCGGGAGCTCGCACAGCTGAAGCAAGATGGGAGAGTGGAGGCCTATGTGAACGAGTTCCAATGAATTGCGGTCATGGTTCCCGATATGACAGACAGTAGGATCACTATGCTCTTTGTGGAGGGATTCAGTGACAGAATCAGAGGATTGGTGAAGGTGCATAAACCCGCTACACTGTTTGAGGCTATCGACCTAGCCTTGGACATGGACACCACTCTGGCATACACTCCACCAAAGAAGAACATCTTCAAAGGTTCGAGTTCCAGTCCGAAGAAGACATATCAGCCACACAAGGTTAGCCCTACTTCACTGGAGAGAGATGAGTTAAGGAGGAAGAAGCTGTGTTTCACTTGCAAACAACCTTGGGAGCTAGTACATAGATGCCTTGGGAAAGGCAAAGCTCATCTCATAGAGGTACCAACGGTTGGCATCACAACCAACCTTGGCGATGAGTATTTAGAGCGTCAATACATTGTAGTCGGGACATCGGTGATTTGACAATAGTTGATATGCAGACATTGGAGTCACAATGAAATATGTATGTTGCTGTTATGAACATTGTAATGTTTCCTGTGAATCAATGATGAATACAATAGTCCATTCTGAGTAATTCTGTTATGTTCGTATGATGCACTATACTACTACTTCTTAATCCTGTTTACTTCATATTCTGTGAAACACACCATATTGCGGTAAACATGCTTCAGTCGTTGCCTGTTCCTGAGCATAGATGGGAAAGCATTTCCATGGATTTCATCATAGGGCTGCCTAAGGTCCATGGCAAAGAGTGCATCTATGTGGTGGTGGATCGGCTCACTAAGTATGCACACTTCTATCCCATTGTAGTAGACTCTTCTGCGTTACAGGTGGCAAAGCTGTTTTTCAAAGAGGTGTTCCGCTTGCATGGTCTTCCCAAGACCATTGTGAGTGATTGGGATAGCAGGTTCATCAGCACATTTTGGAGAGAGCTATTCCGCCTTGCTGGTATAGAATTGACTCCGAGCACAAGTTATCACCCTCAAACTGATGGGCAGACGGAGATTGTGAATAAGTGGATTGAGGGATACCTTCGGAACTGTGGCAGGCCATCAACGTGCGTGGGTCAGGTTGTTGCACCTTGGTGAGTACTGCTACAATACTACTTATCACATGTCCATTGGCATGACACCATTTAGGGCATTGTATGGGTATGATGCACCATCGTTTGTAGATTTGGCTTTTGGTGATAGTAGAGCTCCTCGGGCCAAGGAGATGATACAGGAGACATAGGACATCCCTTAGGGCTTTGAAGGAGAACATACAGCGTGGGCAGAATCAGTACAAGGTCTATGTAGATAGGCATCGCAGTGAGAGGACCTTTGAGGTGGATGACTTGGTTTTTCTGCGCCTACAACCATATGGACAGAGTACTCTAAAGAAGAGTGGTGCGGAAAAACTTAAGCCCCGGTTCTATTGTCCATACAAGATTGTGAGGAGGATAGGTGAGGTAGCCTATGAGCTTGATTTGCCACCAGGGAGCAGGATCCACAATGTTTTTCATGTCTCTTGCCTCAAGAAGGCCTTGGGACAATATGTGACCTCTTCACCTGATCTTCCACCTCTTGATGAAGAGGGTATGCCGATATTGGAGCTTGATAGTATTGTGGACATGAGAGAGCGTCAGCTGCGTAGCTGTGTCATCAGGGAATACTTGGTGCATTGGAGAGGGTTACCTTTGGAGGATGCTACTTGGGAAGGGGAGCAGATTCTAGAGCATCCCAATCTTCGATTGCTTGAGGACAAGCAATCTCGGGAAGGGAGGATTGTCATGTCCCCATTTCTAGAATGAGTCATCATGGAGTTCATGGTTAGCCTATTATCCATTCCCGTAGGCTAACAAGATGGTAAGGGAATGATCTATGACTTTGGCTCGGTCTTGATACAATACTTCCATCATTTCGCCTCTCAAGCTTTGCACAATCTCATGCCTTTGTCATTGAGATACCTTCATGGGAGCCTATTTTAATCATCTCTTGCTTTGAGTTTCTGGAGGCCGACTTGGTTTAAGAAAGCATCAAGTTCATTTCATCATATTCAGGGCCGACTTGACTTAAGAGGAGTGCCGAATGCATTAAGCAAGAGTTCAAGGGCCGACTTGCATAGGAGAAAGTTCCCTTGGCACCAATTTCAAGATAAAATAAATAAAATGCTAACCTTGAGCCAGCCGACTTGTCTAAGGACCTTCTAGGCGCCACCCTTGGACTTCTCTAGAAACAAGAAAGATCTAGAACAAGAAAGGTATAAAAACGGGTGTTGGAGCTACCATTTGCATCATGCATTCGACTTGTCTTCGGTATGTTTCCTATCTAATTTCAGTTCTAGTGTTTTCAGTCAAGGAGATGGCCCCTTGGCAATGAATGGTGATGACCCCATTCATCTGGTTTCCAACATTTTGCTGACCTGATTTTGAGCAGCATATTGGAGATCATAATTCACAAATGTAGCAGCAAGTAGAAGACATAAAATCAGATATTAAAGGCAGCGAATCATCATAGGAGGGCGAATTGTCGTAGAGAGGCAGCGAACCCCTTGGAAGAGCAGAAGATCACTTTGGAGGGGCAGCGAACCAGTCTGGAGGTGCAGCAACTCCATCTAGAGGGTCTTGTGAGGGCAGCGAACCAGTTAGAGGTGCAGCGATCAGCCCTAGAGGAGCAGCGAACCATCTTCAGGGGGCAGCGAATCAGTCTTCAGGGCAGACAATGATGTATTAGGAACAGCAAAGTCACAACAAATCATTAATTGATGTGGATTGCATATTGTATCAGCCCTAAGGCTACAAACCAATAAGTGTACTTGCCTCCTTAATACAAACATGGATGATATATGCATTGTATCTATTGGATTGAAGACAAATATATTCATTTTCAGTTCATGTTCATTTACTCCAGTGTGAAATTTTATGATGCTTGATCAATGTGTTCCAATTGTGGTTTAAATCTGAGTTAGGAACATTACAACATTTGGCTGTAAATTGTTATGAAGCTTCTGTATGTTTTGTATAAGTTATTTCGTTTACTTCCTTGTGATTGACACTTAGTCATTTAGGTAGTAAACATTTTGGTGTTGTTGCCTATTCGGAGTCAGTGACGAGTTAAGTGGACGGTGACTATGGTGTTATAATGGGTCAACCGATTCAACCGAGTGAAGAACCACGACCCATTGAAGAAAGTGATAGAGAAGAAAATGACCGAGAAGACGACTTGACACAAGACCTTGTACATCTGTGGAGCATATTGGCGAGGCAACACGTACGGAACAAAGCCCATCATAGAGAAATACTAGAAGAGACAATCTAGGAAAATTTGGAAGTGAACAGGGAAGTCGATAATCTCCTCAGTCGTCTTTCTAGACTCTTGGCAAGGAACTATCCAATCTTGCAAGACCTACGTGAAGAAAGAGAAAGGGAGCAACGTCGTCAACAGATACTACAACCGTACAAGGAACGTGCAAAATGAAAAGAGGAGTGCGACACTAATCAATGTCGCACACTATTGAAAGATGACGAGTTGAATAGTCGGTGATGAGTTAAATAGTCGGTGACGAGTTAAGTGGACGGTGACTATGGTGTTATAATGGGTCAACTGATTCAACCGAGTGAAGAACCATGGCCCATTGAAGAAAGTGATAGAGAAGAAAATGATCGAGAAGATGACTTGACACAAGACCTTGTACATCTGTGGAGCATATTGGCGAGGCAACACGTACGGAACAAAGCCCATCATAGAGAAATACCAGAAGAGATAATCTAGGAAAATTTGGAAGTGAACAGGGAAGTCAATAATCTCCTCAGTCGTCTTTCGAGACTCATGGCAAGGAACTATCTAATCTTGCAAGACCTACGTGAAGAAAGAGAAAGGGAGCAACATTGTCAACAAATACTACAACCATACAAGGAACGTGCAAAATGAAAAGAGGAGTGTGACACTAATCAATGTCGCACACTATACAATTAATACCCTTATATCCAAATAAGTACAGACAACCACAAAGCGGTCTGGAAACATTTGAGTAAGAAACATGGAGATCATTGAGAATACAAGAATAAAGGGAAAGAAGGAGATTGAAAAGAATTAGTGAAGAAATAGAAGGGTTATTACCCGAGAGCGAGAGCCCACCAATGGGACGGAGCCAAAGTAGAAGTATTAGCTTGAGTCGTAGTTAGTTGGAGAAGAAAGTTCCTAACATACGAGAAAACGCAAACACGGGGCAACATACGAACAAGGAGTGGGAAGAATTAGCAAGTTAATTAGGACTCTTGGACAAGATAGAAGATCTTGTTGACCAGGCGGGCAACCCAACTGTACGATTCATATCAACCAACGAGTGGGAAAACCAATCACGACAAGACTCACCCTCGGAGACACATGAAGACATTACTTGACAAGTTGAAGAGTTGTGCATCAATGAGCGAGAGCCTACAACTCCAAGACTAGAGGAGCACTGGAAAGACCCTACGGGCAGCACGAGCGTGTGGTTTGCTTATGAAGGAGTAGAGGACACTTGCGTGGCCGAGAGTGCATGGAAAGCACTGAGACGTACAGGTCAAAACTCTCTGACCAGAAACCAAATACTAAAGTTGCGCCAAAGAGGAAAAATAGTGACTCCACTTGTCAATCCAAGCGTAGAGAGGTAGAAGCGCTCGAAGTTTCTCGGGAATGGATCAGAAGATCCAGTAAGACATTGTAAAACATGTGAAACTATATGGGTGGCCAACAGATAGGATGATAGATCCTACTGGTTGCGGGCATTTCCAACAACTTTGAGTGGTATAGCCATATATTGGTATATCGAATTAGAGGCAAATTCCAAAGCTAGTTGGAGCACATTGAGGAAAGCATTCGAAGAGGAATTTAAACTACTCCGGGATGATAACAAGATAGTGACAGTCATTTATTACACCAAACAAGGAAATCATGAGAACGTACGAGTCTATAATCATAGGCTGAAGGAACTCTTTGTGAAGTTGGAAAAGGAACTTGCCAGTGGTTTGAAAAAAATGTGGTTCATTGAAGGACTAATTCCCTCACCAAGGAAGAAAATGAAGGTAATACCCCCATCATCGTACGTCGAGGCATACAACCAGGCGATGGACATTGAAAGTGAGGAGAGGATGCCATCGCGTGGAAAGAAGAAATTAGATGAAAGCAGTGATAATGAATCTAAAACTGTACAAGCACTCTGAAAGGACATGATAAGAATGATGGAGTTCAAAGCAGAAAAAGAAATTGGTAAGGAAAGCAAAGAATTGTGGTGCATAGAATGTAATAATGAGTGTCATGTCAAGGCAAACTGCCCCAAGAAGATGTTTTGCAACATATGCCAGGTGATGGGGTATTCCATTAAATAGTGCCCATATAACTTGAAGACGAGGAGCATACAAGTGCTCTTCACACAAGTCGAACAATCTACCCCACCGACTACACCGCTGAAACAAAACAACCAAAATGCATCACCAGGCGGGTATCATAACAACCGAAGAGGAAACAATAGGTTTAATAACAATAGTGGGGGGAGAAGCCGCATATAATATGACGGGAAATGACGACCAATGATTCAATGTCGTCAATGCAATGAATGGGGGCACTTTGCGAAAGATGCCAGAACAATCAGAACAAAGTGAGCATACTATGTAAATGGTGCGGGCCTAGCGACCACAAAGATAATGACTGCCCGAAGCACAAGCGAAGAAGAGGATGAAATCTTTGTCGTCACCCGAGCACAAGCGAAGAAGGCAATCTATCTCGACCCTCGAACAGAGAAGGAGAGACTCTGTGATGCAAGAAAAGAAGTTGAACATGCTATGGAGACAGAACAGAGATATTCAAATCAAAAGGCAAGCACACCCACTCGGTCAGAGTCCGATAGAAATATTGCAATTCAAGTGCTGCAAACCACGGTTCCAATACGGATGGCTGACCTTCTGCGGAGTGTGTTGCAATTGAGGATAACAATATCTAATGTGGTAGAAAAAAAATCAACTGAGAAAATATTGATGGGAATGTTATAGTAGAACCACCACCGTGCAGCGAGCAAGTTGTTGATCCAAGGCTGCTCACAATCAATGAAGGAAAGAGAGCAGCCGTAGTACATATGGAAATTTTCGGGAGGAACCTCACAAACACTATAGTAGATGGGGGCTCCGGTGTAAATGTGCTACCTGAGGAGATGTGGAAAAGTCTTGGGAAACCCACCTTGTGGCCACAAAACTTCCAGTTAGTGGGAGTCGACTAGCATGTGATTAAAGCGCTCGGAGTGCTAATGGCTCAAAAGGTAAAGATTGGTACTCGACAAATTTTATTGAATTTTGTAGTCATTACTGCACAATGCAACATATGATGCACTACTTGGCCGAGGGTGGCTAATAGCTGCCAAGGCCGACCACAATTGGAAGAGGAATACATTGTTAATAGAGAACAAGGTTAAAAAGTTTGTGATTGACCTGAGAACCTAGACTGTCAGTGAAGAAATGGCATCCGACTCTGAATTAGATGGAGGAGAGACATCTGCTGGAGAGGGAAGAGGGCCTATGGAGCCCAATGATGGAGGGATATTGGAATTACAGGAGTGTTTTGAAGACGAGACAAGCTCATTTAGTGGACTTTTCCATTGGTAGACGGAAGAGTATGAGGTTTTTCAACCAGAATGCAACATGATTCAAATAGGAGAAATTGGAGAGAATTCTCGGCCGACAAGTAAAGCACTCGGGAACTCTTAGTTGACAATTGAAGTACTTGGCAATTCTTAGCTGACAAGTGAAGCATTGCTGACAAGTAAAACACTTGACAGAGAAAACTCTCGGCAGACAAGCAAAACACTTGATGGAGAGAATTCTAGGTAGATGAGTGAAATACTCGACAGGAGGAACTCTCGGCTAGCAAGTGGTCAAACACTCGGCAAAGAAGATTCTCAGCCGACAAGTTACACCCTTGAGGAAGATAATACTCAACCAAGAACAACTCATACCTTCCCGAGAACATATGAAGAATATAGAGAGGGAGATGTTGAAATAGATGGTACACCGGCACATAAATTTGAATCGGAGAAGGTCATCAGGTATGACGAACCCTCGATGAGGAAGGTAAACCTCGGAGAGGAAAGCAACCCTCAGGTGATTGTGGTAGGAGATGACTAGGATCTAGTACTTAAGGCAACTGTATTCAAAATCTTCATGGAGTATAAAGATGTGTTTGCTTGGACCTATAAGGACTTGAAAGGAATACCTCTAGATTTATGTGTTCATGGAATACCATTGGTACTAGGAGCAAGACTAGTGAGAAAAAGGCCTTATCGGATGAACAAAAACTATGCAACAAAGGTCCAGGAAGAAATAGAAAAGATGTTGGAAGCAAGAATAATCTTCAAAGTTGAGATGAGTGAATGGGTATCCCCAATTGTCATCTCACTCAAAAAGGAATGAGGGCAAATTCGGATGTGTGGATTTCAGGTGCCTAAATGCATTAACTATTAAGGACCCGTTTCCAATCCCGTTCACAGATTCAAATCTCGAAGAAGTGGCCGGGCATGAAATTTACTCTTTTATGGACGGTTTCTCCTGCTACAACTAAATCATCATAGCTAAAGAGGACAAGTTAAATGCTACATTTGTGGTAGAAGATGGATTATATGCCTACAATAGAATGCCGTTTGGGCTATGCAATGCTCCAACCACCTTTCAGAGGATAATTCTTCATATTTTTGACAAGATGTTAGTAGGGAATTTCAATGTCTTTCTCGATGACTGGTTAATCTATAGTGACCAACAAATCCATTTGAAAGCCCTCACTAAGTGCATGGAGTGTTGTAGATCAACGAAGCTAGTCCTGAACGCGAAAAAATGCCAATCCATGGTACCACAGGGCAAACTCCTTGGACACATAGTCTGTAAGGCAGGATTAAAAACAGATCGAGATAAGATAAGGGTTATTGTACAAATGGAGGCACGAGGAGATGTCACGGGTGTCAAGTCCTTTCTTGGCCATGTTGGTTATTACCGATGGTTTATAAAGAATTTTGCACAAGTTTCCTACCTGCTCGACATGCTCACCAGGAAGGGAGTACTTGAACAAGGCATAGCCGATAAGCACACGACTTACATACAAGCGGTTGTGAGAATAAGTATGTACGTGCTTCAGGAGTGCCATTTCGAGATTGATGAGGTTGATCAAAGAATTGGAGGGACCGGAACGAAAGTTTATTGGATTGGGGAAAAGATCTTGGAGGGATCGCACAGATATCATCCGGCCTGAACACAAGGTGATTGGGGCCACTTGTCGAACACAATTAACGTGGTGATGGTGCGTGCGAATTCGATCAAGCTGCATGTAGTGGTTGCTGCCGCTTTGCCAAATGATGCCATGTGGAGTTGGGAGTCTTTGATTGCTAGTAGTAACATTCAATTGGTTGGACGAGCAAGAAAAAGCCTTCAATGAATTAAAGACATGACTCATTAGCTTGCCCATACTTGCCTACCTAGACTGGCACAAAGAATTTCATGTGCATGTCGATGCTTCCAATTTTGCAATCGGGTCTGCATTGGCACAAGTTGGGCCGCAAGGACTTGATCACCCAGTGTTCTTTGCTAGTCGGCTACTCTCGAATGCAGAACGCAACTACAGTATAACAGAGAGGGAAGCATTGGGAATGGTTGACGTGGTGCAAAAGTTTAGGCACTATTTATTGGCAACACCCTTTAATTTCTTCGTAGATCATCAGGCATTGATGTATCTAGTGAATAAGCCAATCATACAAGGACGCATCGGCAGATGGTTACTACTCTTGCAAGCACTCACATTTATAATAGTGGTGTGTTCGAGGAAGAGCCATGGAATAGCTGACCAACTCTCCATGATTAAGTTAGGAGAACCATCGGAAGGGGTAAATGAAGATTTCTCGGATGCACATCTATTTCAGATTGCTTCTTTACCACCATGGTATGAAGATATTGGTGAGTATCTATCCACTTCAATATTCCCTAGAGACATGCTGCTGGGCGAGAGGAGGAAGCTAGCACTAAAAAGTAAGACATTCCAGTTAATAAATGGACTTTTATATAAAATGGGGCCGGACCACATACTCCGAAGATGTGTGATGAGGAAAGAGAAGTAATACAAGAAGCTCACGAGGGGTTGGCCGACGGGCATATGGGACTAGATGCCACGACGAGAAAAGTTCTGTTGGCAGGATTATGGTGGCCAACACTGCATACAGATGCTTGAGAATGGGTGGTAGGGTGTGATACATGCCAAAGGGTAGGAAAGCCGTTGGAGAGGGATTACATGCCACTGTCACCTTTGCAGCCCCAGGAGCTATTTGAGAGATGGGGACTTGATTTCATAGGGCCATTAAAAGTCAGTCAACTACACTGGTGTCGATACATAGTAGTGGTGATCGAATATTTGACGAAATGGGCAGAGGCTTGGGCCTGCAAAGACAACGCATCATTGAGTACTGCCAAGTTCATTTATGAACAGATAGTCACGAGGTATGGAATTCC
This sequence comes from Cunninghamia lanceolata, assembly GCA_027924645.1. Classification (NCBI taxonomy): domain Eukaryota; kingdom Viridiplantae; phylum Streptophyta; class Pinopsida; order Cupressales; family Cupressaceae; genus Cunninghamia; species Cunninghamia lanceolata. The sequence continues at coordinate 4,001,088 of BSBN01001254.1, forward strand.
CATCCAGTTAACAAGTGACTGTGGGGGAGATTTCATCAACCACGTAATTTGGCTTATGATGATTGAGTTTAAAATATTTCACACGTTGTCAAGTCCTTATTATCCAAGAGCAAATGGACAGGTAGAGGCAACAAATAAAGTACTAGTTTCTATCATTCACAAATCATGTGGCATTGAAGGGACAAACTTGGAAGAAAAGTTGCGAGTAGTACTATGGGCCTATCATACAACTTACAAGGTGACAACAAGACATATGCCTTTTCAATTGATATATGGTCAAGAGGCCGTAGTACCAGTAGAGTACTTGGTTCCAAGCTTGCGGATAGCAGTAGAGAACCAATTGGGTGACATAGAAAGCTTAAAGGAGGGGCTATTCCAACTGAATAAACTTGATGAACGACGAGTCTTGGCTTAGTGGTTGACGGAGGTGATCCAGAAATGCTGCAAGGATTGGCATGATAAACATCTCTGGAGAATGAACTTTCAACAGGGACAATTAGTCCTCAAGTACAACGGTCGTAATGAGATTAAACCCGGTAAGTTCAAGGTGCGGTGGTTAGGACCGTTTCGGGTATGGGAAGTACTAGAAAATGGGTCAATAAAACTGGAGATCCTGGATGGCACAATGATCAAAGATACATTAAACAGATCCAAGCTTGAGATTTATAAACAAAGACAGAAAGTAATTTCGATCAATTTCATAGAGTTTGGAAAGGCACCCATATATGAACTAGGTGAGTTTGGATTTGCTGGAGTAGAACAACACCTTGTAAGAACAGACATTAATGAAAGCGTAGATGGGGTATTCTTTCGAAGTATGAATTCATATGAAGTTACAGGCTTGTATGTGCTACTAGGGTACTTCATGAAGATGTACAATTACTGGAGACTTCACATGCCGTACACAGGAATAAGAATAGGAGTGGTTGAAGATGTCGGGCTGTAATGCCCCCTTCTAGCAAGTCAAAATTTTCTTAACCTTGCACATAAATTCAACTTGTAAAAGAGAACATTAGTAATCAATTCTTCTTATAATATCAACTTATCACAATTAGGGTTAATAACCACTTATTAATATCAATATTAAAGTTCATATACTTTCCACATTTCTACTTAAGGTTAGTATCCTTATAATCATAATCCACATTAAATTCATTACATAAATGCTTTTCACAATCACATTTCTTTCACATATAGTTTTCCCATGATATACCTTGGGAGAGACATCACCTAGACTGATCGTTAACCTAGTCACCCACCCCATATGAGTATGGTTATGTTAAGGCGCTGGTGTAACCATCCCATCCGGAGGCCCAAAGGCTTCACACTACATGCGGTGTACCTCACCATTTGGCTCAAGGGACTTCATGCTACACGCGGCATACCTCATCCACTCGAGAGTCACCTACCATTGGGCACATTTATAATGACCATGCATTTTATAACCTTAGGCCCAAGAGCTTCACATTACACGCGGTGTACCTCGTCTCTTGGCTCAAGGGACTTCATGCTACATGCGGCATTCCTCATCCAGTTGAGGGTCACCTAGGTCCATTATACCGCCCTTCCTTAACTCACCACCATACTTGTAGGGTGATAGAGAGGTTAAAGGTGAGTCTAAGCACTCTACTCCGAGTATACCATGGATCTATCATATCATATTAACTTATCATATCATATTTACTTATTAATACCATATTAACTTATCATTACCATCATGGATCACGAGATAGTACCATCAATCATTTTGTCCCTCCATGGGATTTCACTTGCACTATCTCATTTATTGCCATTCACTTGGCATCATACTTTATCATGCTAGTAAGCATTCTTATTCCACATGTTATAGATGATAGTTATTCTTACATATTTCATTCTATGATGACATTTCATTTGATTCATCTATTCCATTTCAGCTATGCTTCTGATCACATGTTCTTATTCTTATATTCATTATATCTTACACAAGAATCCTTATGCTATCTAGATTATTGATATCCATGTTATGACATTAATATCTACCTTATATTCATTCTATTATCATGAATCTGATATATCTATTCTAGACATATTTCATTCATATTAGTTTTCCTTATTTATTATGTCTTGCATCCATATTAGATGTTACGAGTAACTACGATCAGACTAAACTATGCTTATTCCATTGATATTATCAGATCATTATGCATCTGCAATTCATTCTAAAGAAATCATGGGAGTTGGAATTATGAACATACCTGTATTCCGTCCATATATAATTCATTCTTCTTATTCAATCTCTTAATTTCTCCTGCACTGATCTGAGCATTAATTCAGATGTATTTCTCTTATTTTTTCCTCTTCTTTCTAAATCCTTCATATCTCTTAAATATGATCCTATCTATCTTATGCAGATTGAATTCAGATATATTCTTATTTTTCTATATACTCAGATATATTCTTATTTTTATATATATTCAGATATGTTTCCTGGCTGTGTATATGATTTTCCATAGATCGATGATTTCTTTTGTATATAGGAATTGCTTGATATGTATTGCTGCCTTATAATACTGTGTTTGATAATAGGTTTCTGTCTAAATGTATCCCTCTTGACCGGTGCTAATATTATTGTTTGTGATTGAGATCCCCCGATGAGATGATTGCATTATTCCCATCGATTTCTCTTTATATCCTCATCAGTTGTTTCTTATCAATGGTCACCACTTAGGAAACACGACCCTTGTTATCATCGCTGATCCATTAAATCTTTATTGCAACCTTCATATTAGTTTAGTCGCTGACTTTAATTGTGTTTAGGTTCGCCCACAAGTATTAGCTGGTCATTGACCATAATAATATTGGCCTATATAGTATGGGCTATTAATTCGCTGTTCCTTAACAGCGATGGCTTCTTATAGTAACCGCAGCCAAACTATTGTTTTAGTTTGATTATTCGCTGCATTTATAGTGTATAAGTTTTTTCCTTAATAAGGTGTATAGATATTAATTGATTTCTATTCATATTTATATATTATATATTGTATTTGTATTATAATTTATATCATTATTAATAATAATAATGATACTTAATCTTTACTTTATTTTGATATGATACAATATTTGTATGGACAATATTTATATTGGTTAATAGTAATATATTATATTTTAAAATATTCATGTAATAATAATATTATTTTAATAATATATATTATTTCGAATTGATATTTTACGAAGGCAACTTTGCTGTTTTCTTTATCATGATGTTTAAATCTTTAATTTAAACAATGCCTTAGTATCGGGACATGACACGGGCCATGGGAAGTAGAAGACCCCAGAAGCATAGGAGATGATGACTTAGTTCGAGAAAATCAACGTATGACTGAAAGATTTGCATTCTTACTGCCCAAAGAAGTTGTCCCACCAAGGTATTTGGCAGAAAGTACATTTATTATAGAATGTTCAGCCTGTGATGATGAACTTCGGGAATGGAGTGAAAGGAATTTACCCGAAGGGGCACCTCAAAGTGCACCATTCCCAAGAAGTCGAATATGGCAAGCAGTGTACAAGACTAGACATTTGACGGTTGACGAGGATGGGAAAACAGTTCGATGGGTCCAAGAACCGAAGGGACTAAAGTTAATCGACGCTGGTCAATTCCCAAAGGTATGGGCCAATTGGAATTAGTTGCTCAAATTTTTGAGTTAGAAGAAGTTGACCAATGTTGTTTTAATGACTGCTTCTGGAAGGCATATGCGGATTGCATTTTTCACCACATGACAGAAATCAAGGTTTTAGAGGAAGACTAGAAAGAAGAAAATAATGAGAAAAGAGAAAATTGGGAGAATTGGGAAAGACTGGGGGAAGAAGACGGAAACTGGGAAAAAGTAAAAAATACCTAGTAATGGAAGGTAAAAATAGAGTAAAATTTTTAATTTTTTCTTTTTTTAGAAAAATAGAAAAATTGAAAAAAAAGTAAAAAATGGAATTTTTTTTGAAAAAAGACAGTAAGAAAATTGAAAATAATAATAATAATAAATAGGGGAGTTGTACGGCCCAAGCTGTACGACCCCTCAATTACTCAACCCAAGCCGTATGACTTGAAGAAACCTCAGTTTGCCTAAAACTCCGTACAAGTCTCTCATTGCCCTTCACCGCCGTACGAGCATGTGAAAACAAGTCGCCACTGTACAAGTTTGAGATTGGCTCCAGTACAAGAGGAGAGTACAATTTGCAATTACTACGCAGGTTGCATGAGTTCATTTCATTGCTTCCGCATGAGTAGGGTAATATCAACAAAGTGCAAGTGCTACCGTAGGAGTGTCCAAGCTCCCCCAGTTTTGCTGTACAAAGCCTGCAAACTGCAGCATCGTATAAGTAATTCATACGACCCTTTTTCTGCTTGATCTTGTACACCTCCTCAAAGTCGCCTTACACTTGCCTTACGAGCTGCAGTGCATTCACCTTATGTGCAAGTTGCAAATTGTCTAGCCACCGTACGAAAATGGGGAATCAACATCATTTATGGTTGGTCATACAAATCAACAAGGGCAAAATAACCGTGCGAATAAGCAATAAGCAGTAAATTGCCGAGAATCCATTTGCGATTTCATTCGAGATTGAAAAGAAAAGTGCAACATGGTGCAAGCTATAGGAAACGAATAATGGTTGGGAAAATAATCAAGGAGGAATCACCTGCAAAGTATAGACCAAAAGTTGCTGCAGACACCATAGTGCAAAAGAAACAACAACCACCGAAAGGGGAAGCCAAAGCGGAGCACATGGCTGATTCATTACAATGGGAGAGTTTGATGGGAGCGGAATGCAAGACATGGTGGACAAATCATGCAGCCGACCATCCGCTCAAGGTGGCTCTTCAAAAAGCATAGGCTGACAAGGTGATTCAAATTCCTTATTTTAATTTCCGATATTCTGAAACTTTTATGAGAAGCATGGTTGCCAATTACAATGTATGTTCTCAGCAAACAATTATTAAGTAAATGAACACATCAATAAAAATTACCTTCACACTTGAAGATTTTGAGAGGGTTTTGGGTGTCCCCCGACATGGCTTCTCGGTTTCTAAACAAAAAGTTTAACCAAGTCAGAGGAAAGCCACACTCCAGAAGATATGTAGGGTTGATTTGAGTGACAAGGAGAAGGCAAATTTGAGGGCTACAGGTAACCGAGGGTTGCATTGCGACCAGCTAGCCAATGATGAGTGGAGGTGTGTGATGGATGTAATCCGGGGTAGATTGACGGGAGCCGCCTGTTGGCGTTTCAATTCGCACCTCTGGAATGTGAGTTGGAAATGGACAGCTATGCACAGATAAACTGCTCTCCTATTATGAGGGGGAGTTCCCTTTTGTGCTGATGTTTACTGAAAAGATAAATAAACAAAATTGCCTATCTTCTTTTTGATTCTCAGCTGCGAGCACAAGGTTATAAAACTCTATTTCGCTGCAAAAGAGGTTTTTTCTTTTTTAAAACTTCTAACTACAACTAGGCCTAGACTAAATGATGCTTTTAATCTCCTAAGTAAATTCAGAGCAAAGGGATTAAAAGTGGACGAGGAAAGAATTGTTGTAACACAAAAACTTAAATAAATTTCTCCTAGATTCACATCACAAGACTCATTGTACTTTAATGATGAAAGCTGAAATAAAATTTACACAAGCCACACATCTGACGACAAAACTAGATGATTTGAGATAGGAAATCAAAGCAAAAGGCAGGCATGAGACTTCTATTCGAATATTATAAAGTTGATACAACTCCAGGACAACAATATTGTAGCAAAAGGCAGGCATACAATATGCGATCAAACACTGGAAACAGATTACACAGAGTGAACAAACAGTTGGAATAACAAGATCTGCAGGTTAGAATAGGCACAACAAATTTGTTATCACAAAAGTAGCTCTTTTACAATGGGCAAGGCTGCCCTTATTTATACTAAATCAAAGGAGTAGGGAACCCTAAAATCTCCTTGATGTACGCTAACTTGCCAACTCGCAAGCTTTATTTCTATTCTAGGACAAAGATTACAACTAACAAACACTTTAAAACAATTTGCTTTAAAGCAAAGAAATCTCCAACTAATACAAAGTGATTTCTTTCTAAATAAAGAATGGATGAGCTTTGGATGAAAGCAAATGTTTTAAAACAAAAAACATTTAGTTAAAGCTGCTTTTTGTGTCTCATCCTCATCTTCATTGCTGCCCTGTTGGTGATGTCATCCATTGGTATGTTTGGAAACAATATCTTCTAAAAAGTTGATCTTCGAGAGAAAAAGCTGGCACATGGGTTTTGTAGGCAATCTCGTTTTGAAACAACCCAGATTGTTGGATTTTGAAAAAGCGGAGCATTTTTTGAAAAAGTAGCAAAAAAACAGATATTCGGAAAAATAAAATTTCCCAATCTTCAAAAGGATGAAATTTTGGATGGACCCATCTCAATGAAAATTGAAAAAGCTTCGGCCCTGTTTGTGAAAAACGATCCCCTAGAAAAAAGGACCTTGAAGAAGTGTGCCTCTGTGCTTCCCAATCCCGAAACTATGAAGAACACTGAAAAAACACTTCGTTTGGGCTCTCAAATCTTCATGAGAAGAAAAATATGCTTTCTTCCTCTGGATGTAACCTGCAAAAATAATGAATAAAAGAGGCCAAAAGCTTATCTTTATAAAATTTTACGGTGAAAAAGCAGCTTTCTTTTTGAGAGCATAAAACTTGAAACTTATCCATGAAGAAAGCATCTTTTAAAGCACAAATTCATGTTGATATACTCGAATAGGAAGAATCCCTATTTTATAGCTGCCTATGGCTTCATGTATGAGATGATAAAAAATATCTTCTTTGATGATCTCATCAAACACGTGAGGTTGCAAAAGTGTTAGCCAATTTTTCATTCGTTTTGAAACTTTTGCACTCATTCTGACTCTAGTATGGCCTGCCTCTGATTTCAACAAGATGGCAAACTGTCACCTTTGACTGAAAAAGCTGACGAATCATGGCACCTTGAAGAACTATCAACTGTGATTCCATCCCCAGCCTCGGACTGATGATCCGACGACGATCAATTGCAAATTTGACCTTTGAAACCTGTCGTCGGACGAAGTTTTGGAAGCGGCTGCGAGAAAACACTGTCAAACATGAAAATTTTCTAAGGCATGAAAACTTGGGTGCCCCCAGCCTCCAGGGGCACCTGGTTTTTTGTGCCTTAAGCCAATTTTTTGGAAAATTTCAATTTTTTCAAATTTTTGATTTGCGTGCACATTCCGGTGACTGAAGACCCCTGTTTGGCTGTCGATTTCTGCCTACCGGAGTACAACTGAGTCTGATGATCTGGTAAACAGGCAAGCCTGATGAAAACTGAATTGATTGTATCCTTTGTCTGCCTCGGAAAACGTGCCAAACTGATTTCCTGTGAATCTAATCGGGCTGACAGAGGAGTTTTTGTCGTTTTCTGTGAAAACATGGAAAAATGACTAAGGCATGAAAAGATGGGCGCCCCTGGCCTCCACGGGCACCTGGTTTTTTGTGCCTTAGAAAAATTTTGATATTTGTAATTTTTCATTGCATTCCTTGATTTCCGTGCTAACAGGTCTTGTTTGATCATCATTTTCTGTCGTCCAAATGACTGCAGAAGTAGGATGGGAGGTGCATTAAGCTGTCTGAACATACCTAAGATGAAATCCCAGCTTTTTCAAGTTTTCGATTGAGGTTGACTGAGTTTGACCACCCAAAAACGGGCTGATGGAGGCTTTTTGACGTTTCTTGAAAAACGCGTAAAAAATTCTAAGGCATGAAAAGTTGAGCGCCCCTAGCCTCCATGGGCACTTGATTTTTTGTACTTTAGAAAAATTTATGATTTCCTGTTTGCAATTTGCTCCATTTTGTGTGCCGACAGCTGCTTCCTGTCACTAATTTCGAGGTTTCGCCAGTCAACTGCCACTAGATGAGGGATGGACTGGATAGCCTGGGTACATCTGATGTGGATTCCAACTTTTTAGGGCTTGTTGACCAAAATGATTGCTTTTGTCGACCCCGGAACTGACCGACAGAGGCATTTCTAGCATTTTCTTGAAAAATGCAAAAAAAATCTAAGGCATGAAAAGTTGGGCGCCCCTAGCCTCTAGGGGCACCTGGATTTTAGTGCCTTAGTCAAATTTTTGGATTTTTAACTTTTCTCCTCATTTCGGATCCATCCTGCTCCGTTTCCCATTCTTCATCAAATCGATGACTGTTTGTCAGTTCTGCGTCAGCTGAATAGCCCGGAAGACTTAAGAAACTAATCTCCGGCAGATGAACTTCTTCCATTGATGGTTCTGGAGCTTGTGCTTCGCCTTCTGAAAAAGCAGAATTGACCTAGTAGAGAAAACTTGACCTTTTGTAGATTTTGTCTAGACTATCTTGATCGTGAAGCAAAATCAACCAATCAGAACAAAACATGATACTTGAATCGGAGATTCTATTTTTTGAAACTTTCTATTTTTAGAAAATTTTGCCAGCATCCGTATCTCAAGAAACCCAAAAAACCTAAATTGATGTCTATTTTTAGAAATTTTGACTTTTTGACTTTAAACTTTTCTAGACTTTCTCAAAATGCCCTAATGAAGCAAAAAATTTGATTGGGTACAACACCGCCCACTCTGATATTCCTCTTTGGATGACCTACATGGTGGGTCTAAGCGAGTGAACCTTGTATAACTGGGTGGCAGTATTATCTGAAAGGATACATGAGTTCATTAAGATGACACAAATCTTTTTACATGATAAAACATGCTATTGCCCTACTCCTCGATGCCATTTACACACAGGTGCCTTCACTGGTAGGACTATTTCAACTTGACGAGGAGCATGACCCTTCTTGGCCTACAATTTTTAGATGGACGAATTTACGGGCTCCAATGCAGGGTGGAAAAGGGGAAGAGCCCAAGACAGTTAGTAGGAAGAGGAAAGCACCAACAACAACAGAAATAATCGGCCTCAACCACTCTCCCTTCACTAGATGATATTGTAGTGCCGACAGGTGAGATCTTACTAGCGGGTGATGTACCAACACAGACTACTATTGCCGCTCAGCCGAGTCTAGCACAGATTGCTATCACCGCTCAGCTGAGTGCTAATCCAATACCTTGGGGGGAGATGAGGATGCCAGTGAGGGAGGATCCAGTTACACTTTCGGTTGAGGACATCACTCAACCTACCGAGTGGTCACCAGAGAACTCAGCACAGGTCGACAGTTGGCTGCTATTATTGGGAGCTCCCCTCCGGATTATAGACATCCCTCCTGTGAGTCCTCCACGGGAATTACCAGAGTTGGCTAATGAGCTTGCAGTTATTATGCCACTATCGACTACTCAGGTGTAGGGAGTAGAGGTAGCACAACCAGTTCCTACTTAGGTGTAGGGGGTAGACATGTTACAGATATTGCCAGGGGGTCCTTCGGTTGAGCGGTCCCCTACACTTGGTCTAGTCATGACAGAGGGTGGCTCTCCAATAGGGAGGCTTCATCATCTTTGAGACCTGAGAGTCCAGAGGAGGTGACTTTCCAACTATTTAGACCTGACCCAAAGAATCCCCTTGGTATGGTTCTGAGATATGTATAGGATCTTGAACCAATAGGGGTGATTAATAGTGAGGTGGTGAAAATTGCTAGACGACTCGATAACAGGCATTCCCCATTAGTTCTCTAGGAGGTCTGAAGGGTAGAAAAATTTGTTATGGAGGATTGCGAACCTGAGTTTGCACACATTTTTAGGGCCAAAGGGTGGCCGAGCATAGACACACCAGAGATGCATGTTGCTTGGAGGCCAGATAAGATTGCTCTTGGATTTGGAGGCAGGGATGGACACGTGCTAGCCGCACTCTATACCATTGAGGATCACTTCCGAGCATTCTTCTATCAACGTGAGGAAGAACTATAGAAACATGTTGCAGCCACGGAGAAAATTGAAGAAGCTGCCCAAGTTTGTAAGAAAGTCCGAGAGGCTGTGGACGAGCAAACCGTTTAGTATCAGAGGCAACTTGCTCAACAAGCTGAATTGATGGAGTTGGAGAAGCATAATGTGATAGCACGAGAGTTTGCCTTGGAGGGCAGAGCTAGGGAGCTCACAACCAAGGAGAAGGAACTAGGTGACCTACACCCTCATGAGATAGCGAAGGAGTTGGTTGATCTTGCTAGTACACATGCAAATACTAAACAGGAGTTGGCGGACCTCCAGAGTACACATGAGAGAACGAAAAAGCAGCTGGAGGAGACGGTTCATATGGTCAGGGTGGAGGGAGGTTGTAGTAGCTACGTACTGATGAGGTCTATTGGCTACGCCAGTTGGTCTCACAGCAACATACATCCAATCCATCGGTCTACACACCACCAAGGACGTCCCCTCCCCCTGCTTCGTAGTAAAATTCTTTGTGTTAGTTGTTTTTCTGTTTGGGTTTTGTTTGTCTAGTTGTCATTATAGCATGCATTATAGCTAACTATAGTTAGTTACTTTTTGGTTGTGGTCGGTGAGTGGTTACCTCCCGACGGTTGTAATTAGTTAGAGACGGTTGGCAGTTTATAAATAACTGTCCACCACTTCTTTATATGTCATTCATGCTGATTGTATGGACACATTATTCTGGATGTAATACATTGCTACAAACATGTTGGAACATATTTTGAAATATAATGATATCATCTGTTGTGAGCATTTGACTGTAAATTGTTATGAAGCTTCTGTATGTTTTGTATAAGTTATTTCGTTTACTTGTGATTGAAACTTAGTCATTTAGGTAGTAAACAACATAGATCCTTTTGCAAAAAGCCGCGTATGCATTTTGATATGGAATCTGAGTGATATTTTGAAACACACGAAGGGTAAAATTTGGATGAGTTCAATATCATTATTGCTGATGAACATAAGATATATGTTATGAATGCTAACCGGGTTATGGAAGTTTAAGTGGCTATAGTTCATGAGACAATTCTCCCTGAATCCTCAATCTAGGTAGACGAACTTTACATTTGAAAGGAAAGTTGTGATGCTTAGAAAAATCGAAGTAGCAGGGGCAGCAAGATGCTTGGTATTGGAAGACATTTGTTCCAGTCCATTTATATTAGCCTTGGTTTTATAACTCTATAGTTTGGTAATTGTTTTTGGAATTGTCTGTAGTAGATATTCAATATTTTGGGTACAAATTGTAGCTTGGGTTCATCCTTCATATACACTTAAACATATCTGCTCTTATTCTAGGTATTTTACATTATATGTAGATTGCCTTCCAACAATTTGACAAAATGTTCGCTTTCAACATGTTGGATAAATGCTTGATATAATTATTGGATTTGGAAATAAATGGTTATCTCTATCATTGTAATCTCTGGATGGTTTACCGCTAGTAGTTCATTTTTATCATTGAAGATCTTGGATGGTTTATCTACAAATCCTACTTTCATTGTAATAGATCTTGGTCAATTTATCCATTGGATCCTTCTTTCTATTTCAGTGTATTTTTTGGCCTTGCAAGGCGTGTACCGAAATTGGGTGAATTAGTTCACCAATTTGGTATTGACGCAATTCTGCGTGTATTCAACCAGTTTGGCTTGACCGAAATTTGCATTCACTATCAACTAGTTTGGCTTGATCGAGTCTATGACTTTGCTTATATTGTAAGTTGGTTGGCTAGCTACCAACGTCTTTCAGTGAATTCCATTGTCCTTGTTCTAATCTCCGTATGATCTCACCTTTCCCACATGGGGAACTTGGTGATCAAAAAGAGTTAGAATTTAAGTTGATTGCAAAATTTTTATGTGGATTTGAGCTAGTGGTTCCTGTTGTGACGTTTTCACACATCGCCCCATTGCAAATGGGGACCCTCCCTTTTTCTCGCTTTTTGTCTTGGTTTTGCTTTAGGTTTAGATTTTCTTTGAGTCTGTAGGTTTGGTAGTATTGATTTGTCCAAGTCTCGCCATGTTCTTGCTTAAATCCAGGAAGTGATTGAAGAAATTGCCTGGGGAATGGATATTCAACTGTTGAATCCATATGCCTTCATCCTGATGCATGTCCTTGAAATCCTGAAATTGACTAAGTCTAATGTCCTGAAACCTTGAAAAACTAAGTTTGAAATCTAGCGGATCCTCAAAAATCTAGAATCTGAATGTTAAATCCCATGGATCTGAGACCTATCTCAAACATTCTGAAAGTATATTTCAAAATATTTAAAGTATATGTATTTCAGGTATTGAAAAAATGGCTAAGTATGAAAAAATCGCAATTTCTGAGGGGTAGTGGAAATTACGCCAAAATGGCGCAAATTCCAAGCTCATAAGGAAATTGCGCGTTTTCTTGGAGACTCCTTTTTCATGAAAATTTCTCAACTCCTTGCAAGGGATGGATTGATAATGGAAATCTTGGTCTTTTATGTTCAATTTTGATTTCAAATTGCATGTGGAAAAACTTGGAAAAAATCATCATCATGGAAAAGTCGCAATTTCCAAGGGGTAGTGGAAATTGCGCCTAGGGAAATTTGGCATTCAGTCCATGCAAAGTTTGAAAATTCTCCAAATCGTTGAAGAAATCATCGAGAAATTCTTAGGAGAAACGCCACTATGAAGTGGAATTGTCGCAAATTTTGATCACACATGGAACTATCTCAAATTTTGATCACACATGGAAGTGTCACAAATCTTGATGACTAGTGGAAATAGTGCAATTTCCACCTACAAGAGGAAATTGCACCACTTTGTGGACCTCACAAGAGCTCAAAATCAAAAAATCGCCAAGTATCCTTTGAAAATCATCAAGAAAAACCACGAAACTCTCCAAAATCATTGAGAAATCTTTGAAGAGATGCTATCATGAAAGTGGCCCAAATTTGAGAATGAAGTGGAAAAGTTGCAATTTCAAGCACCATGAAGAAATTGCCCCAAAAAATCGCAATTTCAAGGGACATTTGGAAATTGCGCCCAAATCAAGTGTTCATGATGAAATTCAATCTAAATCTTTTGAAATCACTAAGCAAAACCTTCAAGTTTTGTGAGAAATCATGAAAAAATCAATGCAAAAAAATGAAGTCATAATGAAAAAGGTGCAAATTTTAGAAGTAGGAAGAAATTTTGCTAAAATCGCAATTTCCAGTGACATGTGGAAATTGCTCCAAAAGGTCGCATTTTGGGGCATATAGTGGAAATTTCGCAATTTCCACTCTAGTGTGGAAATTGCGCCAAAGTGAATTTTAGCTCTTAAGACCATGAAAATCAAAGTTCAACTTTAAAACATTAAAATAGCTCTTGAAACCCATTGAAAATCATTTGCTAAGGGAATAGAAAAGTTGAAGGTAAAAAACCATGCTAAGTGAAAAATCACAATTTCCAGGCCATAGTGGAAATTGGGCCCAAAAAGCAAAAATTCCAGGCCTAGTGGAAAGTGCGCCACCGTCATGTACCTTGGAAATTTTGAATAGCTTTCAATTTCTCACATGCATTAATGAACTCAACTTAACGTTTTTAAGTACTATGACTTGTGAATTTTCATCTTGTAGATATTGGAGAATCCGGAGGCAAATTATGCATCCAAAGAAGAGGAGCATCCAGAGGATCAAGACATCAACAAGCTCATCCACCGTGCATCCAAAGAAGCTGCCATCACCGGAATGAAGAGGGTTCTATTGCACTTCATCGAGATATCATGAAGTTCACCATCATCTTGCCTCTAGAGAGAAGAACTTCATCATCATCTTGCAAGGTCCACCATCTGAGCATCCAGAAAATCATTTCCATGTTCAAGTCATCTCCAAGAATTCACGTCCAAGTCATCTCCTCTACTTCAAGAATCCAGTGTTAGAATCCTACATGACCATCACAAGAAAAGTTAGTCGAATGAGCAAGATTATCAAGAAATCCAAAATTACACTAAGGAATGCAAAGACAACAAGGAGTGAAGAACAAGGACAAATTCCCAAATTCCACATTTGAGAAGAAATAGTTCCGGAAGTGAAAATTCAAGTTCAAGACTCTTGCCAAGAAAAGAAGATAAAATTTGGGAATACATCAAGAAATTGGGAAAATATCGAAAAATCAAGCAAATTTGCTCAAGAAATGTTGAGTTGGCATCTATACATCATAGATCAATCAAAGCCCGCCATGTCACTTGTCCAAGTTCATTGTATTTGTAAGAAGAGATAAGCACAAGAAGGGTATACCACATGAATATTCTGCATAGATTCCATTCCATCTCTATCATCTTGGGAAACATGCCTTCAATTGCCTTTGGATTTTTATGTACATGGATTGTGTCAACTTTTACTTTTTGCTAAAAATAGTTGGTTGTTGTAACTAATTGTCGATGTGGTAAAATCTCGGCCATCGGTTGCTCAAATCGATCTTGGCCCTTCATTGTATTTGGAGGACTATAAAAGGCCTCCCTTCTCTTTCATTTGTAAGATTGAGACTTTGGAGAATTGTTGCAAGAGCTCTTTTGAAGTAATACAAGACTCATTGGTTCGGTGATATTGTTTTATTTCAAGTGTTGCATGGTTTCCAATTCCTCAAGCGTAGAATAAGTTTAGAATAAGTTTTATTTTCAAGCATTGTGTTAGTTGATGGAAGTTATTATAGTTGTTTTATAGTGAAATCTCTAAGTTGATACCATTTGTGATTTGTGGCTTGCAAGTTGCAGTGCATGGTTAGACTGAACTCAAACAAGCTTAACATTGATTACTTGTGTTTGTTGATCTTTTCATGTGCGTAAGTAATTTGAACATTATATGTTACCTTAGAAGATTGCATCGACTTTGTGTAGTTGTTTGTTTTGGCGAAACAAAGTTGGTTGATTTCACTTGGTCAACAATAGTTTCTTGCATATAGGATTAGAGTAGTTTCCCTAAACCCTTCATCTTTTACATTTTATTTGATTACGTTATCAATCAAGTGTGGAAGTAAGAAGTCATTGAAGCCAATCTTATGAGAAGATCTGAAATTGCATTATTCTTTGTCCATTTTGAACAATTGTATAAGTCGCTTTGTGTTCACATCAAATCACATCATATATCTATACTGAGTCTATATCCAACGTATTGTCAAGACTTGACATCTAGAACCTTGGAGTCATCTCACTGGATCACGTAGTTTAGCCTTTGAGTGTCTTTTTTCAAGAGAGGATAGAATAGTTAGTATTTTATTCTGCATGTTGCCTTGTGCATGAAAAACACATCAACAAAATTGGCGCTAGAAGGAGGGCATGATCAGGAAATACTTCGAGAATCACATTTCTTCATCTTTTCCACGCGAAGAAAGATTTACACCTTCTCCTATCACACAAGATTCAACATAGAAATTCAGGATAAAGTGGGACAGAACATCGCTTGTTAATTGCAAGCAAGAAAGAAGATATTCCGAATTGTGGATAGGAACTGGAAAGCGAGCTTTCAAGGAAGAATCCGAGATTTCAAGATCTCTTTTATGTTGAAAATCCAAAAAGAGTAGAAAAATAAAAAAAATAAAAAAAGGTGAAAAAATAAAAAAAATACAAAAAAAATGAAAGGATGGATTTCTCAATCAATGATATGAAGGAGCTTAGTGGGTATGATCTTCGAAGTGATACTTCAATTGTTCTTCAACTTTGGTGGTCTTTGAGTGTGCGACTTTAGCCTAAAGATTTGAAAGACTTTGCGTCAAAGAAAGGATGTAGAATTCACGATACCAATGGACACGAGGAGCTATATTGTCTAACATTTTTGTCAAGGATGGAAGTAGCATTGCAAAGGAAAATTTCTTTTTGACAGGTACATGAGCCGGTTGTTCTTGCAAAGATAGTGCCTGATGCCCTATTTGATGAAAGAGAATTCTTCATAAGTTTCAAGGAAATGATCAAGAAGAGATTGAGCATTGAGAAGCATTTGCTTGCAGAAGAAATGTTGATTCTAGGTAGTTGGTGTAGGATTCATAAAATAACTCATTGATAACTCACATGTTCATCTTGTCAGGAAGCTATTCATCAAGCAAAGGAGGAATTAAGGTTGGAAGAAGAATCCAAGCTACGATTAAGATTGGACAACTTGTGGAGCAAATGTCTTCATGAAATCAATTCACCATCCAAAGGAGAAGAAGTTTCTATGTTATCCAATAGTGAAGATAGCGCAAGGGAGCTTGATAATCAACTCGAGAGCATATTTGCATATCTTCTTCCAAGGAAGAATGAACCTGCTGAAGAAGAAATTGAAAAGGTGACAGAGGATGTTCAGAGAAATGCAAGTGATGAACAAGATGTTGATTCCATGACCAAAGATGAAGTGATTTGAGTCCATTGCAAGAAGAGGAAGTCCTTGATGAACACTCTTCCATGCAACAAAGGGAGATCATCATGAATGGAGTACAAGAAATTTCAAGCATCCTTGGAAAGGAAGATAATCAATTAGATGCATTAGAAGAAGCACTTCAAGCCCTCATCAAAGAGTCATCGAATGAAGAGCAATTCGGAGGGGCGCTAGATGCTTTCATGCAAGAAATACAAGAGGAATTAATGCCAAAATTATCACAAGATGAACTAATTACTGGCATGGAAACCGAAATCAAATCGATGTTGAGCCCGTTACTGAAGATTCAAAAGGAGCTTATAGATGAAATGCTGCATGTTTCAAATGAAAGTGGAATGATCCATCACCTCCCGACGCGTGCATGAAAGATGAGCAATATCCATTCGAATACGAAGAACACCAGGTTGTCTCTTTCCTTGATATTAATTGGAAAGATTTTGAATTTGATGATTACGAATTTCCAGATGATGAATATGAAGAATATGAGTTTGACTATGGAAATTTAGGAAGAACAATTTGTATTTGGATTAATCGTGGTCCCAATGAACTGCCACAATTGATAATATTGATTTTTTTTTTTTTGAATTTGAAGATTGTGTGGTAAAAGAATGTTTTTCAGAATTTAAGGATAAATTTGCCAGATTGAGGACCATCACATGCGCCTTACTGCGTCTATCCATTCTGAGAAGTCATTCGAGGTCATGTATATATTTGGGTATTTTGAGTCGTGTTCGCTCTTTGTACATAGTTAGAGTAGGTTTTCTTTTTCGTTCTGTCGTAGTTTAGAATTGCCGTCCTTGATGTCATTTGACTCAAGTTTTGTTTTCCGTAGATTAGTTTGCTTTCGTAATTTAGTTGTTTGCTTTAGGTTTCCTTTTGTGGGATCCCGATTTGTGAGAAGGGTGATATACTTGATAGTCACACTCTGGCATCATTTTGCTGCATTATGTTAGTTCATTTCTTAGACAATTATTCATGAAATTCTTAGAGTCGGAAGGTCTTTTTCTTTCAATTTATCATCAAGTTAGATTTTGTACTTGACTCGGAAACTAATTATATATTGTGTCTTGACATTGATATCTTTTGATTATAATGTTTTAAAATGATAAATCTAAATCTTATGAATTCTTGTGTCTTCCTTTGAGAAACATGAGTCATGACTGATGGATTTCCTGTGGACTCCATCGCTAGTGCCGAATAGCATGACTACCTACTCCTGGGAGATGAGTGAGATGTTTAGTATTACTTGAAGTATTTCGAGATCTTATATCTTACACATTTTAATGATCTTGAAGTAGCTAAAGGATTCTGGGTGATCTCGTGTTAAGTGAAAAATCTAAAGGCCTCATCTTTACCACCATTGTGAATCTTGTCAGCAAATTTGAAAGGGTAAGCAGTACTGCATTGTACTCTACCAATGAAAAAACAAAAAATGACAAAAAAGAAAAGAAAAAAAAAAGAAAAGAAAAGATTATCATGCCTATCACACACTGCAACTCAATTGAGTTGGCAGATTTACAAGATAACTCCGTCGGGGCTATGGATGCTTGACTGGCAGTGAGGCAATGTCAATGTGGATGAGATGTGTGTCAACTCATGTAGCTTAATGCGAAGGAACTTGGATGATCTTAGTTGCCAAGGGATGGGAATGAATGCACACGCACACACATGGATCCTTGGAATATGGATGGTCGTGCTGGCAGTTGGTTTTTATTCTTTGATCATGTAGTTGTGTTTATTCGGCCTAGTTTGTGGGTGTACATGGAAATTCTGAAACTTGATTATTGTTTGTCTTTGGAATGCTTAAGAACCTTGTTTTTAACTAAAGCAATCTTTAAGTACACAATAGAAGATGAAGTGTCTTGATCCAATTTATGATTCTTCTTCCCTTTCGATTGTGTTTTCTAACTAGTTGAGAAGTTTGGAGGAAATTATCTGAAGGTTCTGAGTATGAATTGGGTCTTTTTCTTTGAAATGTTTAGGACATTTATTCCGATTGGTGCTAGATGTTGTGACGTTTTCACACCACATCGCCCCATTGCAAATGGGGACCCACTCTTTTTCTCTCTTTCTGTCTTGGTTTTGCTTTAGGTTTAGATTTTCTTTGAGTCTGTAGGTTTGGTAGCATTGATTTGTCCAAGTCTCGCCAAGTTCTTACCCAAATCCAGGAAGTGATTAAAGAATTGCCTGAGGGATTGGGACTTTGCTATTGGGTATGCGGAGAGGACTTGCAGAGTATCTACCCAATTAGCTATTCAGGATCAGAGACATGAGCCATCTTCTGATTCGAGTGACGGGGAGTGTGTTCTTCATGTCTATGGCAGTCAACCATTGACACAGGCAGGTGCTTTTTATCTTGACTACATAGTGAGGAGTGCTCACCATTTCTCCTTTAGTCCACACACAGATGACCTGATGATGCGTAAGTGTGGATTGGCTCGAGATTTATACCATCCATTGTGGGATGAAGGGTTGCCATCTATAGGTGATGGAACTAGAGATTGCAGGTGGTTGACTCAAACACATTCAGAGGATCACTTGCAGGGTCAGAGATTAGAGTACCATCATGGTGATATGTATTAGACAGACTTTGCAACTTCTTGGTCTCGAAGACTTCCATTGGAGACATGGCTTCAGAGAGGTTGCAGTATCAGTAGGCATGATGGCATGTTTAGTCTGTACAGCGGTGATGGAGGAGAGCTTATTCATTCCCTCGTGTTGAGAGGAGCAGTGTCACATCTTCCAGCACCTATGTTGGATGGTCAGTACATCCATAGGAGTTTTGCAGGGGATGTTAGGGGATGCTGGGGTTCAGACACTTCAAGATTTACTTACCCCTTCATGATTGTTGGATGTGAGGTTCTGATGTGTTGGGATCTAGGTGGTGATAGTTTGGCATAACAATTCAATTGGATTCCGTCATGTTTCTTCACCACTCTTTGCATGGTGAAGATTTTATCAGAGTAGCGCAATGGAAGTCATCGGGTGATGTGTATGGCAGACTTCCATATTGGCTTTGGGACCCAGGGTTTCCTATGTCTAGCAGATTGTTCTACATTGGGGTAGCTATTTACATTGATGTTGAGCATGGTTTTACCTCCACCCAGCGGATGCATTGGAGATGTTGTTGGACATTTTTCAGATTGGTTTGGGATCCTGGTGTTCAGCTTGGGCATGTAGGTGCAGATTGCTTGAGGACAAGCAATCTTTGGGAAGGGTAGACTGTAATGTCCCCATTTTCAGATTCTCTTGCAGATTAGTCAGAGCGGGCTTTCTGGGTTGGTGACAGCTTAATCAGAGGAATATTTCGATGTCACCAGGGTGTTCGGGTGATCCAATGGAGATGGTTGACACTTTCTGGAGGGATTTCGGACAACTTGTCCATACTTACTATTTATAGTAAGTGCTTGCATGTCGTTAATCTTTCTGGGTTTTTTTGGGTTTGTTCTCTTTGGTCCCTAGTGGTCACTGCTATTTTTAGTAAGTGGCAGTTTGGTGCTGTTTGGGCGACTTGGCAGTCGGTTGTTGGCTCTCATAGACATTGCACTTAGCTTGGAGTTATCAGATGGTTTGGGGATCCAATTGGCACCCTCTAAGTTGACTTAGTTTGCTTATGGCCGTTACTATTTTTAGTAAGTTTGGAATTGGCACCGGAACGGGATTTTGAGAGTGGGGTTGGATTCGTCTTGTCAAGACCTTTCCAACGAGCTATAGTTCATTGGTTTCCGACATCATCTTGGCTTCCGTTTTAAAGTCCGTAAATTAAACATTATTATTTAATATTGAACCTTGGTGCCTAGGCTCAACAACTTAATGTTGTTTTAAAAGAGGGGACTTTAAGAGTGATGTTGAGAAAAGAATTAAAGAGACTTATAATGTATTTTCCCTCTCATGATTTATCCCATATGCAAGAGGATTTTAGAGACTCCCAATTGAAAAAGTATAAAAGAAGGAAAAGAGCTCTCATTTGGATATGCTTGGTTTATTATTTTCTTCTCTTTGAGATTTCCCTTGCTAGGGTTTTGGAGCTTTGGCTCTAGGGTTTGAGGATTCAAACCAGAGGCTCTTGGAGACGGAAACCTCCCTGAGTAGCGGAATCCCACAGGTGTGAAAGATCACCCAACAGTCCCTTCTATGGTGAATGCATCCAGTGTTCACAGTTGTGCTTTCATGGAGTTCGTTTGATACATTTTCAGAGGTTCTTGGAGTTATCTTTGAGAGATAGTTTATGCTCAGCCTAAGACAGTCAGATAGAGACAGATTTGAGTAGCTTTAAGAGAGGGTTTGCTGATGTATATTCCCTCTTTGCTGGCCGTACCATTCCAGCCCAGCCGTACCACCTTTGGATGCATTTTTGAGGAGTTTGGGTGCAGATTTATCCCTTCCATTTGGGTTGCCTGAACTACATTGCTGAGCAGATCAGTTTCAGACCAGAATACAGAGGTTTGTTTGCTGTTTGCAGCTGTCACAACCTTCATGGGGGCCATACATCCTTGCCTGGGGTCGTGAGACTTCTTAGGGGTCGATTTGGTGTTTGTATGCAACTGTATTCTTGCTCTTTGGAGCCATTTGAGGTCTTTGGGCCCGAACAATACATTGTAGGCTCTTTGCCAACATCAGTGGTGCATTTGGAGTGAATCCGGCTATACCCTTTGCTGGTCCGACAACAACTGAAAAATGAAGTTGCATTTCTGAAAATGGGTATGTGCTAGTAATTGTTATTTGGTCATTCTACTATCTGGGTTGTCTTTAGTTTCTCCAGATTCATTGTATATTTTTTGGGTTTCTATTATATGCTATATATTGTATGCTTCGACAACACATCTGCAGGGAAATTGAAAACCCCTTCTGCATTCTTCTGTCTAGTCTCAAAGATCACACAAAAATTAATAAAAATCACACATAAAGGATCATTAAAAATACAAACAGGTACGGCACATTACATTTAATTATCAAATTGGTGAAGTTTGGAGTTTCTATTAAAGTTGATAGTTAAACAGGATATTTAATTATTTTTGTGTACTTAAGTTAAAAGGTTGGAAATATTTATAAAGTAACTTAAGTGTTATAGCATGTTGGAATGAGAAAGTGTTATATTTTTCTCCTAGACACATTAAAGTGAGCATATCTCTTGGAAATAGAGATTTATTATAAGTTTGAGGAGAAAAAAGGTAATATTTTCAAGAAAAGATTATTTTGTAACTCCCAGGTGCTTTTAAAAAGGGAGTGAGAGCTCATTGAGGAGTTTTATGATTGGAATTTTATACAGACATGTTGCTGGTTTTGAACCAGAAAGTTCATCTACCTTCTTGAGGACAAAAACCCTCATGAAGACGTCCAGTTTCATTGGTGCAATATCCCGCCTAGCTGGAGATTGGTAACTTCATCCTGGAGTTACATGGAGCTGAGAAGATTTGATGATTTCAAAAAGTTTTTGTTGTGCATTTGAGTTTAGTGTTTTGGTGTTTGGATTATATGAATTTTTGGTGTGTGAAAAGTCAGTGATAAAAGCAAGTTTTGCTGTGTGTAAAGATGGTTGTACTATGCAGCCGTACTCCCTAAGGAGTATGTTTTGGTTTGGAGTTAGTTCTTAATGTTTGGGGCAGATTAAGATTGGATTATGTTATTATTTTATTGGCATCAAAATCAATGCCTTCTTTGAGGAGTTTGAAGCTTGTTTTGTTAGTAGTTTTTGTGGCCGTACTTATGAAGGTGCCGTGCATCTGTTGGTGCGATTTTCTTGGTTCTGAGTTTGCAGTGAGTCTTTAATGCAAGATTTGTATGGGAAATGTTTGTATCAAGGTGATTATACTTTCTGAATTACATCTTTTGTTGACTGGGCAGTATTTGTTGGTTTTTGATGAGTCTATGCTGTCATAGGCCCTGTATTGGGAGCGATTGATTTCTAGAGTTGCTTATGATGTTTTTGAGGTGATTCTTGCATTCATTATTCTTGTTGTGATGTGGTGATCAGTTCTAGGCAGTTGAATGAAGATCATAGTATGTTTATGCATTTATGTGGAAGGGGTAATGCTCATGGCTGCCGTACAACAGGGGCTGTGACTAGTTTGAAAATTCAGAATGCTCAACAAGGGTTGTTTTTAAGTCTCTTCTAAGTGGGACACAATAATAATTAATGCAGATTGTTCTTGGTATTGCAAACAACTAATGATATATGTTCTTGGTAAGATTCTCTTCACAGGCATCCGTACAATTAAGGACAGAGTCTGAAAACAGTGACACTATTGAACAACGGTGAATACTTCATGATCTCAGCAATTAGCATGGTGTCTCTAATATGAATGATGTGCAGGGTAACTTCACAATGACTTTTCAATCTCCAAGATGATATGTTCATGGTTTAGTTCAATATTTCTGATTTCTGATTGGTGATGTTGTGAACATTGTAATTGCTTTGTTTGTGCAATTCACTAAAGTACCCCTGGACGGTTCAACCGCCAGTGTGGAGCAATTGAACCTTTCTTTCTATCTTTCTACCCACTGGATAAGTGGTGAATACCCACTGAATAAGTGGATGATTTGTATTTTTCATTCTTGTTTTCATACCCACTGAAAGTGGCGAATTCCCACAACATTGTGGATGTCTGCTCAAGCAGATGAATGTTTTATTTATTGCACAATGTCATAATTTGTAAGCCGAAGCACAAGATGCTCTCACCTCGCCCAATTGAGATCTTGGTGATCAGAAGTGTGGAGGTTATTAGTTGTGCTAACATCGATTATCATTGTTCTTTTTTTGAAAAAAAATTGGGGTAGATTGTTATAGTGGTATCAGAGCTGGTCTTCCTGCCAGCCTGTGATCACCTTCATTTAGGCTTGGAGAGTGTTTGCAGTTCAGGTTTCATGTGCATTTAATGAATCCTGCAGACACTGAGTTTATCACATAGAGAAGGAGAAGATATCCTCAGCTTGATTCAGAATCAGAGGAAGAGAACATCATGGGTGAAAGACCACCAGAGGATCCTAGTACTAGGGATATTTTGAATGATCTTGCTAGAGGTCAGCAAGAGCTTGTTAGAAGCAATCAACAGATAAGCAGACTCTTGGGTCAGTTGGTAAATTATAGTCTGGGAGGAGAGACACCTCGAAATAATAGAGGGAATGATGGGAATCATGCTGAGACTAGCAATTCCAATAATGCTAGTCAACCAAACAATGACACACGAGCTTCAAGAACCTCTTCTTCTAGGCCAATGATGCCTTTTTTTTTTGGGACAACAGGAAAATTGTATTGGAGGGCAACAGTTTGTCACTAAAAGCTTTGTAGATTACCAGCAGGAAAGGCAATCCTTGGGGGAAAAGTTCCAAAGAGCCATGCCATTCTTGATTTTTGTCAAATAAAATATAGGAATAGGCCCAGGATCCAAAATCAAGACTTGCAAAGAAACTTGGAAAGGTGCCCATTCCCCCATTTGATGGCTCATCAAAATGCACAACCAGGTCGTGGGTGCAAAAAATGGACAATTACTTGTGTTTAAATCCTATGTTGGAAATAGATTCCATCAAGTTTGCAGTTGCTCACCTCGAAGGAGATGCTCATGAATGGTGGACACATGGCATGATCACCCAAGGTCATAGCCTTATCACTTCATATGCAGATTTCACACAAAGGTTGATTGACCATTTTGACAAATATGACCCAGAAAGTCACTTTAGACAGCTGGCACAAGTGAGACAAAGGGATTCTATGAATGCTTACATCTCTGAATTTCAGAGAATTGTTGTGATGGCGATCGATGTATCAGAGGGAAGACTTACCTACCTCTTTGTAGAGGGCTTGATGGAACCTTTGAGAGGTTTGGTGAAGGCTTTGGAGCCTAGTTCTCTTCATGAGGCTATCAAAATGGCGAGAAATATGGAGTTCACCACACTAGGGAGCAAATTTTACTCAAAGCCTTTTTCCCCAAGAAAGGACAAAAAACATTTTAGAAAGGAGACCAATCAGCCTAAGACATCTACACCAAAAATGGACGATGAATTGAGAAATGAGCTTAGAAAAAAGAAGTTATGCTTCACATGTAAGGAGCCTTGGGCTCCTGGGCACAAATGCTATGAAAAGGGAAAATCACATCAAATGGAAGCATATGTCACAGCTGAATCTGAATCTGAAAAATCAGATCAGCAAGAGGAATCCAATGAAAATGAAGAGATTGAGGACCTAGAAGAGGCTGAAGTGGATAAGGAGAATGAAATTTCTTTTGCTCAATTATCAGGGAACCAAAGGAATGATCCTTTCAAAGTTCATGGGGTGTTATGTGGCCAAAGAATCATTGCTCTCATTGACACAAAAATTGCAAGCTAACAAGGAGAATGGTAATGGTAGCGACAAGCAAGCTAACAAGGAGAAAACAAGCTGCACAAAAATTGCAAGACTCGGTATGAACGAAATTTTTGAATGCTTGCTAATGAGTACATATTAGGTCCATGTTTATGATGTACTCTACCCATGATAAACCCTCTTGACCAGACTATAGAAGGAACATAACTCGAACTTGCAAAAGTCAAATTTCAGCAACAAGAAGAAGCTTATAGTGAAGAAGAAGTGAAGGTACAATTATGTATTGGTCAAATTTCACAGTTATTCTTTCAACTGATTGCTAATGGAATAAGATTTCATAAATTTTAGAATAGGTTGATAGAGAATGTAATGTCCCCATTTCCGGTTCCTCTTGCAGCACAGTTGGAGCTGACTTTCTGGGTTGGTGACAGCCTGATCAGTGGAGTATTTCGATGTCACCAATGTGTTTAGGTGATCCAGTGGAGCTGTATGACACTCTTTGGAGAGATTTTGGACAACTTGTCCGTACTTACTATTTATAGTAAGTGCTTGCATGACGACAATCTTTCTGGGTTTTTCTGGGTTTGTTGTCTTAGGTCCTCGAAGAACACTGCTATTTATAGTAAGTGTCAATCTGGCGTTGTTTTGGTGACTTGGCAGACAACCATTCGCTGTCTTAGATGTTGCATTGAGCTTAGGGATATCAGATGGTTTGCAGTGATGTCTTTCCAGGCGATTTCGGACTTTTGGGCCATCCTTACTATTTTTGGCAAATTAGGGTTTTTGTCTGTTTTGGGATTTTCAGTGTTGGAGATGAAGCGTCTTGGCGAGACCTTTCCAATGGTTTATAGATTACTGGATTCTGAGATCATTTGGGCCTCCGTTTTAAAGTCTGTAAATTATTAATGTTTATTTAATATGGGACTTTATTATAAAGGGGATATAAGTGATTTTAAAGTATACTTTATAATATAAGTTAAAGTGTCATTTTAAAAGGGGAGATATAAGTGACTTTTAAAGTATACTAATATTATAAAGTTGTGCACCAAAATTAAAAGAATGAAAGGTGGGAAATGAAAGTAAATTAAATGAAATGAAATTCAAATGCAAATTGAGAATTATAAAAGGGCATTTGAAGTTCATTTTATTCATTCTTGACTATTACATTTTATGGATATTTGTTTTGCAAATGAGGGTTTGGAGGACTTCTTCCAGTCGAGGCTTTTGGTGACGAAAACCACCATTAGTAATTAGTTCAAATTTGATAAACCTCATTGTCAATTTTGAAAATTGTAAAAATAATACAACACTGATTCCCCCCCCTTCTCAGTGTTGTCCTGGACTCCTACACATAAATCCTACCACACATGTATTAACTTACAAATCTACAATCACAAGATAGCCTATGCAAATAGAGATTCTATGGTTTGCTTGCTGATCTGTCTCTCTTCCCTCAAATCTGCATACTTCTCTTTCAAATCCGCATAAGCTTGCTGGTGTATATATGATTTATCCTTCATATTTGTGTCATGTCCCGATATCAAGGCATTGTTTAAATTTAAGATTTAAACATCATGATAAGACGGAGAAGCCACTTTCGATGATAATCACGTATATAATAATATTTAATTATCGATATAGAATAATATCAAATAATATTATTTTATATATATATTTTACACAATTAAAATATAATATATTTATTTTATTTATGAATAATAAATATAAATACAAATGTCAATTTAAATATTATTATAATTATAATATAATATATAATAAATAAATATAGACATAAAATATAATAATAATATAAATATTATTATTATATAATAATCATAATTTCTTTATAAATAATAAATGGAATATTATTATAAATATAATAATATAAACTTATACTATGGCTGCAACGATTCCTAATAAAAGAGAAGTGATTAAAGACTGCTGACTTAAACATGCAACCATCACTTTATAGGGACAGCGATCATATTTTAGGCACTAAATAATATTAATATTAAACATATTAAGGAAATCGCTACCTATATCCAAGTGATACGTCCCATTTGTGGGACAACAACTATTGAATAGTTGCAACCTTTGAAGAATCGGGGATATAAGGGGACAACGCTGGAAAAGTGGGAAGACTTAAGAAGAAATATAAAAGGTAGTCTGCAGCGAATAAGGCAGACCAATCAGGGAGCAAGGAAGTCTGAGATAAAAAGAATAAAAATAGGTCTGCAGTTTGTGGATTAGGTAAGTAATATATATATATATATATATATATATATATATTTATTGTGATGAATGACATAAGTAATAATAAATATATATAATAAAAAGATTTTTGTATCATTACACATGTATATATACGTATTATGAGATTGCTATAGATTGTATTTACAACACTTTTGGTATGTTCAAACTCAAGGCCAATCTATTTCTATTGCCTTCAACTTGTGAGTGAGTGGCGTGGTGTTGTTAGGGAGAGGCAGAGTAAAACCAGCCATCGAGTTGGTGTCATCATGCCCTAGACAAGTAAATCCCCATCCATGGTTGAGGATTAGAAGAGAAATGAGGATTGAGACTTGAGCATAGCCAATGCATAATGTGTTATGGATAAATGTGATCAATTGGTATGTTGAAATATATCGAATATATCCAAGTTAATATTTAGTTATTTCTATTGCCTACAACCTTAGGAGAGGCGAGGTGTTGTTAGGGAGAGGCGGAGTAAATTCAATCCATGAAGTGGTGTCATCGCGCCCTAGACAATTGAAGTTGTTAGGGAGAGGCGAAGTAAATCCAATCCATGAGGTGGTGTCATCGTGCCCTAGACAAGTAAATCCCCATCCAAGGTTGAGGAATAGAAAGGAAGTAAGGATTAAGACTTGAAAATAGTCAATATTAAATTGTGTTATGAATTGAACTGAATATGGATTATGCTATTATAGATAAATATTATCTTGATTGAGTGACCTTTAATAGCTCTAATGTGTTTTTAGTGATATTATTGTGTGTATGTAAAGAAATAAAGAATATCCTATAAGGGGATATTACAATTTCACACATAATATATTATATATTTTTAACGTCTGAATTATGTTATTATCTGCCTTCTATTTTTAAATCCTAATGTCTACCCTTTTAGTGTTGACTGCAGTCCAATGTCTCTGCATATATCTGCTGGTTCCTTATACTTATTTCTGTAGACTGAGAACTCAGAATTGATGCTGATTCCTTCTTTATCATCTTTTATTAGTATCAGATATATTCCTGCTATTCTTCAGATCTGCTAAATACTCAAATGATTTACATTGTATTTTCTGACCCTTCCCTATTCAATCGCTGCCCACATACTATCTATTATACCTTTCTACCTCCCTTTTCTTCCGTGAGGTGACTATCCATGAATAAGTGTTTAATATACCAAAGTGACTCCTTAGAAGAGTCATGTCTAATAAATGGCTCTCCTTTAAGGAGTCGGTTCTCTAAAGAATTTGTTTTAGGGGTCGACCAGCCTAATTTTCTATATTAACTGCACCTTTTATTAACAATAGTCTTTAGTAGGTATGTAACACATCTCTTTAGTGGGACCCCTTGGCTTATTTGCCTCTTACTATGCAGGTCGCTGACTTCTTTGAAATCGTATTATATGATTTCTGACCTCTCCGACTTTTATTTTATCCTTGGTTCCACGTAAGACTTTTGTCTTATGGTCAGCTGTTTTGGACTTCCAATCCTCTTCATGATATTTAATTTATAATATATATTTAAGTGATTATAATAATATTAAATTATTAATACTTATATTTGTTTATTTATATTTATTTCATAATATAATATATCTTGTCAATCAAAGGTAATATATTATTTCATATTATCTATTAAATATTATATATTATATATGTTTATATATATATATATATCATTCAAATTGACGATGGAAGGGACACTACTAACACCATATTTCAAGAAAGCAATTCCATCGTTATCATGATGTTTAAATCTTTAATTTAAACAATGCCTTAACATCGGGACATCACAGTACACCCCACCCAAGATTGCTTGTCCTCAAGCAGTCATAAAAATCTTTAAGGTTCCAATTCAATTTCCTTGAGGGATTGTTGTTAGTATACTTACCTTAGCTCTATTGCCCTCACTGTTTTTTTAAGATCATAAGGTTGATGATGTTCCCTAAATATTCTTTTGGTTCATGTGTTTGTATTTTCCAATATCTTTCAACAACAAGCGTTGTTAACTAATGATGTCCTTAACTTAAGATAAGTTTTCTCTTGTCCTTGGAGAGGACCCAAAAGACATCTTGATCTTTGATCTCGAAATTTAGTCTTGTACTTATTATCTTGTAGTTTTATCCTTTGCTAAGTTATTTTCCCCGAAAGAAGAGTCATTGTTTCAATGAGTGAGGGGTAGATCTCTTGTTTGTACATTTGATCTCATTCTAA
Source organism: Cunninghamia lanceolata (assembly GCA_027924645.1). Classification (NCBI taxonomy): domain Eukaryota; kingdom Viridiplantae; phylum Streptophyta; class Pinopsida; order Cupressales; family Cupressaceae; genus Cunninghamia; species Cunninghamia lanceolata. The sequence continues at coordinate 4,030,127 of BSBN01001254.1, forward strand.
ATGGATAGAACAATTAAGTTAGATGAATATATCTTATTATAAATTTCCACATTTCTTTTAAGATCTTTCTCCCTATTTGTGGGTTCTTAAAGAGTTGAGTTGTCTTTATTATGTCCTCTCAAAATTGTTGTTTCGGCTTTTAAGAGATTGACGCTCCTAGATAGATATGATACCTCATTGGACCTAAATCTCAATTGATTTCTTTAATGATGTTTTGGATGTCTTTCTTAGATGAAATGCTCTCCCCTTTTTCACCTCAAGTTTTGAGGGAGTCTCATCAGTTACAACCCAAGAAGGGTTTGATAGATGGTTTTGGCATTTTCATAAATTTTAAGCATAAAGTAATCTTAATACACCCATGGAGTTAGCTTTTTGAGCAACACATAGATCTACGTAACATATGATGCATACGCGATACGTAAGACATGAAGTATACCCCTAAATACATGTGAGATATGAATCATACACATAAGTACACGTGATACACGAAGTATACACGTATGAAGCATATACATAGATACACGGAATATGCGCAATACATGAAGCATACACAAAGCTTATACACTTAATACACATAATACACAAAAATATACGAAGCATGAAGCATGAACATAGTATGTAATACACAAGTATATGCACGTAATACATATAGCATACATTTGATACACAAAGCATGAAGCACACAAAGTATACACACGTAATACACAAGCATGAAGCATACATGCAATACACGCACGTAACACATAAAGCATGAAAAGCATACACATAATTCACAAAGTATACACACATAATACACAAATATGAAGTATACACATGAATACAAGTAAGTCATGAAGTGTGCACGTGAACATACATAAGTCATGGAGTATGCATTTGAACAGACATAAGTCATGTAGTATACACTTGAATATACGAAGTCATGGAGTATACACTCGAATATACGAAGTCATGGAGTATACAATGGAATACAAAAAGTCATGGAGTATACACTTGAATACATAATCATGAAGTATGCACTTGAATACAAAGTCATAGAGTATACACTCGAATACAAATACAAAGTCATAGAGTATACACTCGAATACATAGTCATGAAGTATACACTTGAGTACAAAGTCATAGAGTATACACTTGAATACAAATACAAAGTCATAGAGTATACACTTGAATATAAATACAAAGTCATAGAGTATACACTCGAATGCATAGTCATGAAGTATACACTTGAGTACAAAGTCATAGAGTATACACTCGAATACAAATACAGTCATAGAGTATACACTCGAATACATAGTCATGAAGTATACACTTGAGTACAAAGTCATAGAGTATAGATTTGAATACAAATACAAAGTCATAGAGAATACACTTGAATACATAGTCATGAAGTATACACTTGAGTACAAAGTCAGAGTATAGATTTGAATACAAATACAAAGTCATAGAGAATACACTCGAATACATAGTCATGAAGTATACACTTGAGTACAAAGTCATAGAATATACACTCGAATACAAATACAAAGTCATATAGTATACACTCGAATACATAGTCATGAAGTATACACTTGAGTACATTTGAATACATGTAAGTCATGAAGTATATGCCGGTCACAAAATATGAATACGCGTAAGTTTCATTAATACATGTAAGTAGACAACTGGGAAGGGGATTCGGTGTATCCCATACTACACCGCGTGTCATGTCCCCATTTTTGGAGTGACTTCATATGGAGTTGTTGATTAGTCCATCATCCATTCCCGTAGGCTAATGTTTTGGTAAGAAAATGATTTGCTAGTTGATTTTGTTTCTATGCATGGAGATTTGGAAAGTTGGATCAACTAGTATGTGTTTGTGCTATATGGAAAATGCAATATTGGAATTGTATTTTCAATTATGAGGTTTGAATTTTCAAAATAAGAAATAAGAGGGAAAATGAAATATTTAATTACATTTTCTCTAATCGATTTCTATGGATTTGTAAATATGAATAAAGGTGTTCCAAATGGAGTTATAGGTCCAGACCAAAAACCAAAGCAAAGGATGAGGGATTGATTGGCATGTTTATTGGGTTTTATTTGAATTTTGCATTGTTTAAGGAGCCACCGGTTATCTAGAAGATGATTGGCCATATTCTATAGAGCATTCACATTGGATCAAGTGCTAAATTCCCATGCCTGGAGGACCCACTCGGCTATGCCTTGTATGGAGCGATTGATATTGTTAAAGGTTGTTTTTGATTTTTAATGATTGCATATGATTCCTCATACTCATAATGGCATTATTAATCCAACTAAACCTAACTATCTAGGAGACTCAACCATAAGAGAGTTGAGGAGTGTGACTTCGATGGGGTGTCTTGGATCCTCTACCCTAGGCCCAAGAGCGAATATACCATCCCCCTTGGCCTCATGTGGCCCATGCCATCCATATGAGGTGGTCTACCTAATGAGGTATCGTTTCCCCTCATCTTGTCATTTCCCTTCCCTTTCTTTATGATTGGTTCCTTTGAACTTATATGTCTATGATAGGAGAATGAGACGACAAAGGGCCCTGGAAGCCATCTCTTCTAAGCCCAAGGGCAGTATCCTTTGTATCCTTACACCCTTTGTACCCCCTTGGCCCCAATGGGATTATTCAATCCCCCCTACAGGGGTGGTGTACCTAGAAGAGAGCCACATCTTCGTTATCCCTCTTGCACCACATTTCCTCCATCATAGTAACCATAACATTCACACAAGAATCTACATTAATGCATAGTAAACTCATCAAACTCATAGTTGCAAACAATTCTATCAGCCATACAAATGAATCATGAAGATGATATCACAATATGCATGATCATATCTAAACACACATAGATCCTACCACACATGTATTACCTTACAAATCTACAATCACAAGATAGCTTATGCAAATAGAGATTCTATGGTTTGCTCGCTGATCTGTTTGTCTTCCTCCTTCAAATCTGCATACTTCTCTTTCATATCTGCATAAGTCTGCTGGTGTATATATGATTTATCCTTCATTTTTCACACATAATATATTATATATCTTTAACCTCTTAATTATGTTATTATCTGCCTTTTATTCTTAAATCCTAAAAGCTATCCTTTTAGTGTTGATCGCAGTCCAATGTCTCTGCATCTTCATACTCGTATATCTGCTGGTTCCTTATACTTATTTCTGCAGACTGAGAACTCAGAATTGATGCTGATTCCTTCTTTATCATCTTTTATTAGTATCAGATATATTCCTGTTGTTCTTCAGATCTGCTAAATAATCAAATGATTTACATTGTATTTTCTTACCCTTCCCTATTCAATCACTGCCCACACACTATCTATTATACCTTTCTACATCTGTTTTCTTCCATGAGGTGACTATCCGTAAATAAGTGTTTAATATACCGAAGTGACTCCTTAGAAGAGTCATGTCTAATAAATGGCGCTGCTTTAAGGAGTCGGTTCTCTTAAGAATTCGTTTTAGGAGTTGACCAGCCTAATTTTCTATATTAACCGCACCTTTTATTAACAATAGTATTTAGTGGGTATGGAACACATCTCTTTAGTAGGGTCCCTTGGCTTATTTGACTCTTACTATGCAGGTTGCTGACTTCTTTGAAATTATATTATATGATTTCTGACCTTCTCTCCAACTTTTATTTTATCCTTGGTTCCACATAAGACTTTTTTCTTATGGTCAGCTGTTTTGGACTTCCAATCCTCTTCATAATATTTAATTTATAATATATATTTAAGTGATTATAATAATATTAAATTATTAATACTTATATTTGTTTATTTATATTTATTTCATAATATAATATATCTTGTCAATCGAAGATAATATATTATTTAATATTATCTATTAAATATTATATGTTATATATGTTTATATATATATATCATTCAAATTGACGATGGAAGAAACACTACTAACACCATATTTCAAGAAAGCAATTCCATTGTTATCATGATGTTTAAATCTTTAATTTAAACAATGCCTTAACATCAGGACATCACAGCAACAGTCGTATGTTTCCCCTCCATTTCCAATTGTTTCACCCAGGGGGGCAACACTCCTACAACTAGAGTTGTTGCTCTGTTAGGCTGGGGGAGGGGAAGAGGGAACAATGACCCCTTTCCGCCTCCAAGCCCAATCTGGAGACTCACTGATGAGCACACAAATATACGGAGGGGGGGGGGGTAAATCAGTATATTACAATTTTTACCAATTAAAAACTTATTAATTACAATGCCAACTATGCAAGAATATAACAATATGAACAAGTCGACTCCAAGATTTTATGTGGAAACCCTTACGGTAGAAAACCATTGTACAAATAATGTACTTTATATTTATATAAGTTTACAATGATTGTAGGCACCAACCTCTTAAATTGTTTTGTAGGCACCAACCTACAAGGAGCACCAACTCCCTAACTTGGTTTAGTAGGCACCAACCTACAAGGAGCACCAACTCCCTCTTTCAAGGCACCAACCTTGGCTAACTTGAGGCACCAACCTCTTGTAATTGACTGAAAATTTGAATGTAGAATGAGATCTTCAAATCTGATCTCGTCTTTGCTTCATACCTTATTCTTCTTTGTGATGTATGCTGTCACTTTAATGCCCACACAAGAAATATAATTTTCTGTTCTGATTTTCACATGATTATTCTCTCACTCATTCTTTTCTTTCACAAACTTATCATATACATGGCAATAATCTCCTTCAAATCTGATTATAATGATGTCATAATCTTCTCATATATTTCTGCTTTGAGATCTGCTCTATCTTTTCTTTTATATCTGCATAACCTCCTCCTTCTATATCTGCTCAAACTCTCCCTCTTGAGCACAGCATAGTCTTCTTTATATCTGCATATTCTTTTTATATCTGCATATACCTCTTCCTTCTTATGCAGATCCGTATTTGTTCTTTTGATATTTAATTTGCTCTCCACACTCCACACTTAGAATAAGTCTGATCTGCACTTCATAACAATGCTCCTCCTCTTTTTTATACTCAGAAAATCGTCATTCAATTCCATACACTTCCTTTACACTTCACTTTTCAACCTCTTCCTTCTTATGCAGATCCGTATGTGTTCTTTTGATATTTAATTTGCTCTCCACACTCCACACTTCTTAGAATAAGTCTGATCTGCACTTCATAACAATGCTCCTCCTCTTTTTTATACTCAGAAAATCGTCATTCAATTCCATACACTTCCTTTACACTTCACTTTTCACCAATTGCCAAACACAAGTATCATATATACCTTCGTACTTTCATGAAGAGAGACATCCCTTGACAGAAGTGATGTCATAAGAAATAGACATGACTCTTTAAACTTGACCGCTACCTCTTCCTTAATATCTCTCTTAACTAATTGCACCTCTAATAACGATCTTTTGTCCTTTTTGTAGAGATTGCACCACTTAATGTTTGATAGCTGCCCTTACTTCATAATCATTAATCGTATCTCTTGTATCTAATATAAATAAGACACTTTTGTCTTATTAACACATCAGCATCACTTCATTATAAATTAATCGCACCACATTCTTTTTATCAATTTGCACCTTTTTATCTCATTCACCTTTCACTAATAAAACAAGGAATGATAACTGCCTTTTGTATCATATTCTTATTATTAAATTGGTGCTCTTTTATTTAATCATTGCTGTTTATAATAATAATCTCTGCTGACTTCGAATGAATGTCAGTCTTTGTCCCCTAAAGAGGGTATGGTAGCTTGTATCTCCCAAATATTTAATCACTAGTCTTCACAAAAGATAAGCATCAGCTTTGCTTAGGTGTACGGCAGCAAGAGTAATTCATATATCAATCTGATTACAATTATGCTTATACTCGTTATTTTCTTCTTTTTGAATAATCTTCATATCTATCTTAATCATTCCTCAATACTTCTCCTTGAATAATATTCGCACTTCCTTTTTTTTTTATCGTATCACTTCTCTCATCATCTTACTTTATACCACATCTTACATTATTAATCAGTCCTCGATATTAATCACATCACATAAACTTATTTTCCAAATCGTATGCCTCTTTGATATGTTCAATAGAACATTGGCCATGTATTTGAATAAGTCACTTGTCTTTATTATAAGACTTTTGTCTTGTATCATGTTTTGTCTTTTCCTTCACACCACACTAATCGCATCTTTAATCATTTAAATATGAGACAAATCACTTATTTATAGGGAGCGCTTCATAAGTCGGCCTTCTTTTTTTTGTCTTGATTTCTTTTATTCATACATCATATTCGCTGCTATAGGATTCGTTTAACTCTTCCATAAGATCGGCACTTCATACATGGAGTCGGACCTATTGAATAAACTTGTTTATTCAAACTTTTGAACTTCAATGAAGTCAACCACATTGTTTCATTTATTTGGATTTTATCCTTGAGTTGGCCGATATCTCTAGAATGGTTTAAATCTTTAACTTAAACCAAGAAAACGACTTCTTTATAATTATATTCTTTTAGAGACAATAATGATCAAAGACTTCAACTGTTATATTATAGACTTGTCTTTTTGATCTTTTCACAACACTTGATATCTTAATTTATGAATTCACCAAACATCTGATTTCACTATCTCTCCAATGATCTCATTATGTGTCTTTCTCACCAACAATCTTCCTGATTGTCTCGTCGATACACTCTTGACACAAATAATAACCTTCGACAATTTTTTCAACCTTTGACATCAATGACATCGTTAATGGCTTTGTGTCTTGCATTAAATTATATTGCTATGTTGACATCAATGACAACCATTTCTTATACTCTCGTTTGTTCATCAATCATAACCACCATGATTACCTTCTTGCCATCAATGACAACATGTCCAACAATCTCCCCCTTTGTTATTGATGGCAACACAAACATAATCCTTTCTTTTTGCATATCTCTCCCTTACTCTATCTCTCCCCCTTTGACAGTAATGACAAAGGGATGTTTTAACGATATGTTTCTCTATTTTCTATGATGTTCCCCCTGTCTGTAAGGTTCCTCCTTATGTCACTTGGGTGATATGCTTCCTTTGTAGTTGTTTGATAATAATTTAGATGATTTTTTTAAGTTTGACAAATCAGGAACTTGCTTTGTTATCCCATCATTCACTATGCTTCTTACCGGATGGCTTTACCTCTTCACAAAGAATCTCCCCCTGTCTGTAATAATCCTTCTTGACATCAACGACATCATTTGTCAACCATCATGTCATTAACCTCCATCATCTCAAGAACATAGATCAATAGTCTTGTTGTATGCCTAGCCTGTCTTTAGTCTCTCTCTTTTCTTTAAGCATGTCTTCTCTATGGAGCTAAAGGATGGTGCAATGGTTAGCTCCCCCTGAACTCGTGCTTCTCACAAACTTAGTGATACCTCCCATGAGGTGTAGATTCTTCCTTCTTCTCATTATTTTGTTCCTATTTCCTTCTCCATAATTTTGTAGATTTTTCTTCTTGTTTGGTTATGGTATTCTCCATCTTGTGTTGTCTAGATGGTTTCACAAAAGTACTTCTAGAAAATCTTGCTTTATGCCCATAGTTATTGCAATTGTAGCATATGACATTATAATTTACCAACGGTGCAAAGGAGTTATAGTTCCTTCTTGAGAACCCATAAGAACTCCTATTCTTGATCCAACCAACATGTCTTGCTTGATTTCTGCAATCTCTTGCTTTGTGTCCAAAGTTATTACAAGAATAACAATAACCATAGAAAGAATGATATAACCTTGTTATTTGCATCTGCCTTGGAGGAAAGGATCTTTTGAATTTACCATTGTGTTCCTTGAGAGAAGTGCTGGTTTTCTGCTGAGCATAATTTTCCTTCTTGTTGCTATTAGTAATGGAGCTTTTGAGAGCATTCGGCTTTACATTATTTGTCTTCTTCGATGATTGAATTGCCTTAAAACTTTGGCCTTATTCATAGCCAATACCACTCTTATTGAATATTGGCCTTTGAGAATTGATAATGTTATCCAATATACTCGTACTTTTCTCATTTTTCACGGTCCTGTTTAGTTTGTTTGATGTCTTTTCTACCTCTTTCCTCAATGTGACAATTTCACATTCCAACTTCTCACTTTCTTTTTCTTATTCTTCCAATTGGGTTTTAGTTAAATCTTCTATCCATTTACTTTCCTCAACTTGAAGCTTTAGGTCTGAAATTAATTTCTCAATTTCCATAAATTTCTTCTTTTCTTCTTCAAATCTAGCCTTTCTTCTTTGATTTTTCCTTTTCAGCCTTTCAATTTCGCTTTGTAATGTCCCAAATTATGAGCTAAGTGTGTTTTTGAGCTACATGGGAAATGCAATATTGGAATTGTATTTTCAATTATGAGGTTGGTTTTGATTTTTAATGATTGCATATGATTCATAGCTGGCCGCCAAACATGAAGGAAGGATATATTAAATGCAACATTTATTTATTAAATGATTGCATTGGATCGATGGAATATGAGGTTGATTGGGTTTGTGGAAATTAAATGATTGCATTTAATTTGATATTGAGCTTTGAAAATATTTTAAATGCAAATTTTATTATTAAATATTTGCATTGGAGCGGTTGAGGGTTTTTATTAAATGCAAATATCATCATTTAATGCATGCACATGAGGTAGTTGTGGATTGAAGCAAGAATAGAGGAGCATTTTAAATGCAAGTTCATAAATTAAATGCCAAGTTGGTTATGTCAAAGATCAAGATTTTAAATGCTTGCATTTGGATAGATTGGTTTATTTAATGCAATCGCCCAATCATTGCAAGTACTAGTTGGAGGTTAGAAAGACTTTAAATGCATTTCAAACACAAAATTAAATGCATGTAGCTGATCGCCCAAGCAAAGAGGAAGATTTTAAATGATTGCAATCTCAAAATTCAATGCAAGTGTCAAAGGCCAAGCTTAAGGAGGATCGATCCATAGAGGAGGAGCAAAATTTATTTAAAATAATTGAAGATTGTTTTAAATGAAAGCATTTCAAGTGAAGATCATTCAATATTGTTCCATTTCCTTAATTTCTATTGATGGATTTCAAAATGCATTCCAAAATTGCCAAGAGGATGGACATCAAAGCTTGAGGAGTTTAAATAGATGACTTGAGCTTCATTTTGCAATGAATGATGCTATGGTATGTTTTCTTTATTATTGTTTATGACTGAAAATTCCGATTTTCTAGTTATTTTTCAAGGAGATGTTCCCTTGAGTGTTGTGGTGATGATCCCATAACAATTTGTGAGATGTTGTCATACAGATTTCATCATTGGATTACATTTGCAGGTTATTTGAAGAATTTGGAAGTGACATTGATATCTATTTGAAGCTCTTGGTGTAGAGGATTGACTACCAAGGTAGTTTAGTAAATTTGGAGTACATTGTGGATGGTATTTTCATATTTTGCAGGGTCTGATTTTTATAACAGCGACTTTACATTGGCATTTCAGGGCTTTTTAGGTGAATTTGATCAAGGGTTTGAAGATTGAAGAGTGGTTCTTGATAGAAGACATTCTTATGCATCCATAGAATGCATTGGGAAGAGTTATTTCATGATATTTCATTGTAAACTCTTGGTTGGGCAAAAAGTACACTTTCAGCAGTCATATCAGCATACAGAAAGTTTACATCAGAATTTTATTGAAGCTCTTTCAAGGGTGTTTTGTGTCCATTTGATAGCCATCATCATTCTAGAGGCTTTGGGCTATAGTTGTATGCAAAGTTTGATGTATTTGGGCTTCCAATTGATTTGTAATTAAGTCTGATATAAAATCAGACATGGATTGAAATAAATTCCAGCCACTTGACATTTCATGTTTCATTTTCATATATGCAAAGTTGATGTGAGTTTGATGTGCTACAATTCCTTATTCATTTGGTGAAGCTATATAATTGAAGTGTGCAAGAAATCTTATCTAAATTTGCAAAAAAATTTCAGTCATTTCTAGAAGGGTCTTTTACACGCTTATAGCAAATTCCAACTCTTCTTCCAAATCTTTTGGATTATGATCTATCCCCTCCTTTTGATTTTCGTCCTTGTCTTCAATATCCTTTAATTCTACAGCCATGAATAGCATTTTGTCTTCACAACTTTCCAACTCATAGTCACTAGAAGAATCATTGTCTTTGTAAGAGTATAAACTCTTCTTAAAGTTTTTATTGTTTCTCGTGATACTTATTTTTGCTGCCTTTCTTTGGCTTATACTCATTTTTTTCTTCACTATCACTACTATAAGAATAAGGACATGCTTTTGCATAATGTCCAATTTTACCACAAATGAAGCATTTGAAGGGTAGTTTACCCTTGTATTTTCTTGATCCTTTCTTTAGCTTTCTCACAAACTTTGCTTCTTCCTCATTTGTTGAATTATTATCTTCCACTTTCTTCCCTTTTGAATTCTTAGATGCTTTGAATGCAGCCTCCTTTTCTATTGATGTATATCTTCCGGTCCTCATCTTATAAGCAGTTAGGATTTTGTAATGTCCCCTTTTGGGAACAACACTAATTTTTCCAAAATTATCAATTTTCAAGCAAACAAAGGTTTAGAGAGTACCTTTGCTTGATTTCACTCCTGCAAACAAGTTAGAAATCTTGAACATCAACAAGTCCATAACAATTTAATAAACTCAGTTGAATCTTATCTTGGGATGATCAACTATGGGGAAGCATGGAAGGGAGCGTCTCGATGGGGTGTCTAGCCACTCTAGGCCCAAGGGCAAAACCCTTAAACTAAAAGGCAGAACCCCCCTTGGCCTTATATGGCCCATGCCATTCATATGAGGTGGCGTGCCTAGTGAAGATTCCCACATCTTGCCATCTTTCCCTATTTCCTGATGATTGGTCTCCTTATATTACTATACCCATGATAGGGGAGTGAGGTCTCCAAAGGGTATCCTAGTAATCCAACTCTTTAGGCCCAAAGGCAGAACCCTTCAACTAGAAGGCAGAACCCCTTTGGCCCAAGTGACCATTTCATTTCCATCATGAGTGGCGTATCTAGAAGAGCATATCTCTCTCTAGACCCAAAGGCAAACCCTTCACTAGAAGGCAGAACCCCTTCGGCCCATGTGAACTTATTACTTCCATCATAAGTGGCGTGTCTAGAGGAGCACATCTCTTTCTAGACCCAAAGGTAGAACCCTTCACTAGAAGGCAGAACCCCTTTGGCTTATGTGGACTTATCGTTTCTCATCATGAGTGGCGTATCTAGAAGAACACATCTCTTCTTGACCCAAAGGTAGAATCCTTCAACCAAAGGCAGAACCCCTTTGGCTCATGTGAACTCATTCCATTTCCTTTTGGATGACGTACCTAAGAGAGGACCCTGTATCCCTTTGTACTTTCCCTTCCTCCTATCATGGTATAGGTTTATGCATAACCAAGTCTTATCAATTCAATTAATTATATCCACAACACAATAAATTATGAGAATGATATCATAAACACAACATGCATGAATCATAGTACATAAATCTTCCATAATCATATTTTAGACCTCTATATGTGTGTGTAGTTCCACTTTCCTCTTGCTATGCTCCAATATGTCTATATAGTGAAGAGGCTGTAACTTTCCTTCTTCCTTTCTCAGCTAAATATATAAAAAATCAGAAAATGTTCCTTCTGCAGGTCTGAATTCAATTGCTGAGTTCTAATTTTAATAGCTACTATCCCTGTTGATGAATATTCAGATTTGTAATGCCTGCTCCCTCCTTTTGGAGGGAGGGATCGATCCCTATTTAAATGTTTGAAAGGCTGCATAAGAACCAATGGTCACCACTTTTCATAACAAAGTATATCGGCTGCCTTATGTAATATCGGCGTCCCTTCTCAAAGTCTTTTGCTGATTTTTGTTTGCTTAATCATTATGTGTATGAGACTGTTGTTAATACTTGATGAATCGCTGTTTATAACTGTCTTTTGTAATATATGGTTTGCAGCTTAGTCTTTGGATATTATCAGCCTCTCTTAGAGGCATCGGGGTTTAGGAGATATCTTTCCCCTTTTTGATTCTATCTTAATTCATAGTTAATATATGTTATTTAATATTTATTTTATATAATATAATATTTAAATTTACATTTATATTAATATCCCATTATATATTATAATAATAATTACTTCTAATTTTATATATTATATATATATATTATATTTATATATTATGATAATATATATGTATTTATAATTGCTTATATATCATTATTATATTATATATATATTGGTTTAAAGTATGAATAATTTCACAATATGAATGTATATGATAATCATGTCTTGGAGTCACAAAGTATATACTCGAATATGCGTAATTCATAATATCTAATGCAATGCAATATAGGGGATATGACAGCCCCCCCCCACTTAAGATTGCTTGTCCTCAAGCAACTTAAGATTTGGATGATTGAGAATATCTCCTCCTCCTTTTGCGAGGAACAACCTTTGTACTAAGTTGCCAGTCCTGGTACGGGTTCAGATACAGATACGGGGTTTGGGTACATGGATACAACATTTTTTTTTTTTTGCTCGGGTATGGTACGACAATATATATATATATATATATATATATATATATATATATATATATATATATATATATAAAATAGTAAACTCTAAGACTAATAAAACTTAAAAACAGTAATACTCATAATATGATAATTGCCAATAAACAACATAATAAAATATCAGAATACCTCATATTTCATAACTTGCAATAAGGAAAATCAAAATACTAAACTGGAGTAGGGATAAATGTAAATTGCAACTTGGCTTTGCATTAGTTGAGTTTGACAAAGAATTGTGACGTTGTAGAGTACTCATTGAAGGTAATGGTAGAATTTTTAGCATATTGATAAAAGTTATTATCAGATTCAGTTTATTTTATGGGTTATGTTGTGTATTGGTCATCTATGTTGTTGAACATTGTGAAAATGAAGTAATGAGGAATACAGTTGCCTGTTATAGACCAATCTAAACTACATCTTATACTTAAGATCATTGGGATGTTGTTTAGTGTTGTAAGGAAATAAGTTGTTTGCTAAACCATGATTACAAGTTAGTTAACGTATATTGGAAAGTACTCGAAAGAGGATAGTTCTAGGTGATTATTAAATACTTTAGATGTTGGTTGAACAAATTAGACGTCAAGTATTATTATGCTGTTCTATACTTACTAGGTATTATGAACCCCCCTGTTTACCTTGTTAAGTTGAAATCAGATTTATCAACAATAAACTAAGTTAAGATTGGATGTATGTGTAGACTTTGATAACTGTTGAGTTATGATTTAAAAATTTTATTTCACTTTTGGTCATACTCTGAAATTTCACTTTTAGGGCGAAGTAGACTCATTTAGACTTTTTTAAATGTAAAAAATGTTTAGAATAGTTGATTTTGACCCCATGTTGGGCATCCCTTCCTTGGGTTCTCCTGGGTTCTGCCCAGGTTCTTTGTGGGTTCTTCCTAGGCACCTTGGGAAGAACCCACAAAGAACCCCTTGGCGAACCGTACCCGTACCCGAGCCGAACCCATACGGGCACATTGAGCATTTGAGAAGAACTCGGCAACTTAGCCTTTGGAGGACCATCGGGTATCCCTTGTAAAGTGACCTCCTTTCCTTCATGTTGAAATTGGATTTTTTAGGTTAGCAAGGTCAAGCTGAAAACACCCTAACGAATATATCCTATTAAAATTTCCACATTTCTTTTAAGATCTTTCTCCCCATTTTTGGGTTCCTAGTTGTCTTTATTATGTCCCCTCAAATTTGTTGTTTTGGATTTTAAGATATTGACCCTCCTAGGTTGATATGATACCTTAGTGGTCCTAAATCTCAATTGAATTCTTTAATGATGTTTTGGATATCTTTCTTAGATGAAATGCTCTTCCGTTTTTCACCTCAAGGTCAAATGGTGGTGAGTGATCTCCTCAGGATGTTAAATATAGAAGTGATTACACCAATTTGTAGGTTACATGCATTGCCATTTAGTTACATAATAAAATTGAAGTAGATAACCAAGTAGCTCAAGAATGCAAGCAACCAGCTCAAGCAAGTAGGCAAGTAGCTCAAGCATGCAAGCAGCCAGCTCAAGCATGCAAGCAACCAGCTCAAGCAAGTAGCTCAAGTAGACAAGCAAGCAGCTCAAAATAGACAAGCAAGTAGCTCAAGCAAGTAGGCAAGTAGCTCAAGTAGACAAGCAAGTAGCTCAAGCAAGTAGGCAAGTACCTCAAGTAGTCAAGCAAGTAGCTCAAGCAAGTAACCAAGTAACTTAAGCACGCAACCAAGTAGCCTGAGCCATTGGAAAGACAACATCTTTAACATTCTCATAGTTTTTAAGCATAAAGTAATTATAAGAACACATCTTGTTGAAGATACATGAAGTAACACATTGATACATGTGTTACATACACTTAAATACATGTAATACAATAAGCATGAAGCATACAAAGTATATGCACGCAATTTACAAAGTATACGCACATAATACATAAGGCATGTAACATGCAAGGTATACAAACATAATACACAAATATACACATGAATACATGTAAGTCATGAAGTGTGCACTTGAATGTACATAAATCATGGAATATGCATTTGAACACACATAAGTCAAGTAGTACACACTTGAACATACAAAGTCATGGAATACACACTCGAATACGCAAAGACAAAGTATACAATTGAATACACAAAGTCATAAAGTATACACTCAAATATCTAGTCAAGTCAGAGTACACATTGGAATACAAGTATCCTTGAATGAAGTATACCGTTGGACAATTGGGAAGGGCATTCGGTAAATCCCATACTCCACCGTGGACCCCTCCATCATCCCAAGGTCATCAAGTATACACGAATATAAAACATACACACGAATACACGTAATACACAAAGTATTCACATGAACATATGTTATAAAGCATACACATAAGTCAAACCTTTGAATACACTTGAATACACATAAATCATAAGGTATACCATTGAATACATGTAAGGCATACATTATACACAGGATGTCAAGATGACTACTCTGATACCACTTGTAATGTCCCCTTTTGGGAACAACACTAATTTTTCCTAAATTATCAATTTTCAAGCAAACAAAGGTTTAGAGAGTACCTTGGCTTGATTTCACTCTTGCAAACAAGTTAGAAATTTTGAACATCAGTAAGTCCATAACAATTTAATAAACTCAATTGAATCTTACCTTGGGATGATCAACCATGGGGAAGCATGGAAGGGAGTGATTCAATGGGGTGTCTAGCCGCTCCCCAAGGGCAGAACCCTTCAACTAAAAGGCAGAACTCCCTTGGCCTCATGTGGCCCATGCCATTCATATGAGGTGGCGTGCCTAGTGAAGATTCCCACATCTTGCCATCTTTCCCTATCTCCTCATGATTGGTCTCCTTATATTACTATACCCATGATAGGGGAGTGAGGTCTCCAAAGGGTATCGTAGTAATCCAACTCTCTAGGCCCAAAGGCAGAACCCTTCAACTAGAAGGCAGAACCCTTTTGGCCCAAGTGAACATTTCATTTCCATCATAAGTGGCGTATCTAGAAGAGCATATCTCTCTCTAGACCCAAAGGCAGAACCCTTCACTAGAAGGCAGAACCCCTTCGGCCCATGTGAACTTATTACTTCCATCATAAGTGGCGTGTCTAGAAGAGCACATCTCTTCTAGACCCAAAGGCAGAACTCCTTTGGCTCATGTGAGCTCATTCCATTTCCTTATCGTTTCTCATCATGAGTGGCGTATCTAGAAGAGCACATCTCTTCTAGACCCAAAGGCAGAACCTCTTTGGCTCATGTGAGCTCATTCCATTTCCTTTTGGGTGACGTACCTAAGAGAAGATCCTGTATCCCTTTGTACTTTCCCTTCCTCCTATCATGGTATAGGTTTATGCATAACCAAGTCTTATCAATTCAATTAATTATATCCACAACACAATAAATTATGAGAATGATATCATAAATACAACATGCATGGTTCATAGTACATAAATCTTCCATAATCAGATTTTAGACCTCTATATGTGTGTGTAGTTCCACTTTCCTCTTGCTATGCTCCAATATATCTATATAGTGAAGAGGCTGTAACTTTTCTTCTTCCTTTCTCAGCTAAATATATAAAAAATCAGAAAATGGTTCTTCTGCAGGTTTGAATTCAATTGATGAGTTCTGATTTTAATAGCTACTGTCCCTGTTGATGAACATTTAAATTTGTAATGCCTGCTCCCTCCTTTTGGAGGGAGGGATCGATCCCTATTTAAATGTATGAAACGCTGCATAAGAACCAATGGTCACCACTTTTCATAACAAAGGATACCCGCTGCCTTATGTAATATCGGCGTCCCTTCTCAAAGTCTTTTGCTGTTTTTTGTTTGCTTAATCATTATGTGTATGAGACAGTTGTTAATACTTGATGAATCGCTGTTTATATCTGTCTTTTGTAATATATGGTTTGCAGCTTAGTCTTTGGATATTATCAGCCTCTCTTAGAGGCATCGGGGTTTAGGAGATATCTTTCCCCTTTTTGATTCTATCTTAATTCATATTTAATATATGTTATTTAATATTTATTTTATATAATATAATATTTAAATTTACATTTATATTAATATTCCATTATATATTATAATAATAATTACTTCTAAGTTTATATATTATATATTTATATATTATGATAATATATATATGTATTTATAATTGCTTATATATATATATATATATATATATATTGGTTTAAAGTATGAATAATTTCACAATATGAATGTATATGTAAATCATGTCTTGGAGTCACAAAGCATATACTTGAATATGCGTAATTCATAATATATAATGCAATGCAATATAGGGGATATGACAGATTCCATGTAGTTCATCCATGGTTAGGGTTTCCAAGTCCTTCATTTCTTCTATTGCCGATACTTTAGAGTCAAATCTTGGTGGAAGTGATCTCAACACTTTTTGCACTACAGCTGGTTCCTTCACTTCTTCTTCAATGCCTCGAATGGTGTTGACAACTTCATCCACACGCGAGAAAAATTCAGCAATATTTTCCTCTTCACCCATTCTAAGACTTTCAAAATTGCTTCTATGTGTTTGGAATTTGGCTCCCTTCACTTTCTTGTCTCCTTCATAAGTGTGCTTCAACTCGTCCCAAATCTCTTTGGCAGATTTGCAATGCATTATTTTCACAAGTTCAGATTCATTTAATCCACATAGGATTGTATTCTTGGCTCTAGCATTATTTTCACTTGCCTTCTTTCCTGCTGAATCCGTTGGAGGTGTTGAAGGAGCTTTATATTCATTCACCACTGTTTGCCAAACGTCATATCCTATAGCATTTATATAGGCCTCCATTCTCATGCTCCAAAATGCATAATTTGTCCCATCAAACAATGGAGCCTTTTTGGAAGAGAATCCTTCTCCACTCATGATGTGTGCTATATGGATCTCCCTTCAAGTTTGTTAGACTTATTTGAAGGGCCGACTATGATACCAATTGATGAGCACACAAATATACTGAGGGAGGGGGGGGGGGGGATGAATTAGTATATTACAATTTTTACCAATTTAAAACTTATTAATGACAACGGCAACTATGCAAGAATATAACAATATGAACAAGTTTACTCCCAAGATTTTACGTGGAAACCCTTACGGGAGAAAACCACGGTACAAATAATGTACTTTATATTTATATAAGTTTACAATGATTGTAGGCACCAACGTCTTAAACTGTTTTGTAGGCACCAACCTACAAGGAGCACCAACTCCCTCTTTCAAGGCACCAACCTTGGCTAACTTAAGGCACCAACCTATTGTGAATGACTGAAAATTTGAATGTATAATGAGATCTTTAAATTTGAACTGCTCTTTGCTTCATACCTTATTCTTCTTTGTGATGTATGCTGTCACTTTAATGCCCACACAAGAAATATAATTTTTTGTTCTGATTTTCACATGATTATTCTCACTCATTCTTTTCTTTCACAAACTTATCATATACATGGCAATAATCTCCTTCAAATCTGATTATAATGATGTCACAATCTTCTCATATATTTCTGCCTTGAGATCTGCTCTATCTTTTCTTTTATATCTATGTAATATCCCACCCCCTTTCTTGGGATAACAGTTGTCTATTCTTCTTGGTCTGATTTTTTGTAGTTTTATGCTATGTAGGGTTTTCACAGTGAAGCACAAGAAACAAGATATTGCATATATATGTATTTTCAACACTAACTGAATATTACAAAGGAAATGCACAGCTGAAATTTTCCAGATTTCTGTCTCTCAAACTACTCAGTATTTTGACAAAATAATAAGTACCCAGTTGAGAAAATATCCCTTATTATCTAAGCAATAAATACCCAGAAAATTATATTGCCAGGATATGAGTATTTTACATACCCATAATGCTGATCATGAAATGCAGTGCTATGACAGCAGGTTTCAGCAGAGTGGAAGCATTAAACTCCATTTATGATCCAAGAAAGCATATTGCAAAGCTATAAAGTGAATAACTTTCAAACCCCAATTGATACAATGCAAAGAAACTTTGATGCAGAGGCAAGAAAGACCAACACTCCAGTGTTGTATGCTGGTACAGCCAAGAAAGAGTGTAGCAGCAGCAATAAGCTTGCAATCCCCTCACAGAGGCCTTCTAACAATGTTGCACCATAACCCAAAAGCTGAATGCCTAGATGAGTAACAAATATAATGACAAGAAATGCCTCCAAACTCCAATAACTTCACTCGCTGGTACGGCTGCTCATGGAACTGTACGACCAGGTCAAGGGAGACCAGCAACATCAAATCTCATCCAAACACCTCAAAAATCAGAACATAAGACCATCATCCTGCTGTGATAATTATGGAGGCAATAAATCAAATATATCCCTTGGTTTGAACCTCCGCGACAAGATCCCAACATTTTAAACTATATGAAGTTAAAGCGCAATTGTGACCTCTGATGTGAAGCAACCTGTAGATACAAACTTCTTGAGAGATTTCGTTCTCAAAGACTGATTTTCTTCTTCAAACCTTTGTATTTTCTCCAGAGCCAAAAAATTCATGAATTGAGAGAGTAATAATGAATGGAGTATTTGCTTTTTGCAAAGCTTTTATAATGGCACGATTCCCAAGGCTTTTTTCACTCATTAAATATAATAAACATTATATTTGCTTTTGTGGCTTTATATTATAACTTTCACTTGGGCACCCATATCATGACTTAAATGCTTTTGACTTAATTTCATTTAATGCACCTTTATTATAAAGTCAGTACAAGTCATTATTATATGCACTTTTATAATTGACTTTATAACATTAAATCCCCTTTTAAAATAAAGTCAAATAAGTCATATAATATTCTCACTTTATATTTTGATTTTATGATATTAAATGCCTTTATAATAAAGTCAAATAGTGACTTAAAAATAATTAATTATTAATAATTAAATTCCTTAACTCCATTACTAAACCTCATTAATCAATTCCGTCTGAGCCTAGGGGTTCACCATGGTACCCTCTGTGCATCCAATCACTTTACTAAAAATAGCAAGGGTCCCTCTCTACAACCATAGTTTTACTATAAATAGTAAATCCCTCATTACCTGATCAAACCAATTGAGTAAGGGATCGACACTGCAATCAAGACCTATCCAAGTGCTCTGCTATATATAGAAACACTGACTCCCCTGAAATGGTGACTTACTATAAATAGTAAGTGTGTATAACTGAGTCCAGAAACATCAAACGAAGGCCCAACTTGAACCAAACTGAGCTCCGAAGAAGGAAACACCTTGATAACTGCCAAAGGGGACCCTCTAAACAACTCCATTAGCCTACAAGGGTCAGATAATAGGCTAATCTTCCAAACTCTGATGTTCTCGAAATTGGGGACATTACAATCTGCATAACCTTCTTCTTCTATATCTGCTCAAACTCTCCCTCTTGAACACAGCATAGTCTTCTTTATATCTGCATATACCTCTTCCTTCTTATGCAGATCCGTATGTGTTCTTTTGATATTTAATTTGCTCTCCACACTCCACACTTCTTAGAATAAGTCTGATCTGCACTTCATAATATTGCTCCTCCTCTTCTTTATACTCAGAAAATCTTCATTCAATTCCATGCACTTCCTTCACACTTCATTTTTCACCAATTGCCAAACACAAGTATCATATATACTCTCATACTTTTATGAAGAGAGACATCCCTTGACAAAAGTGATGTCATAAGAAATAGACATGACTCTTTAAACTTGACTGCTGCCTCTTCCTTAATATCTCTCTTAACTAATCGCACCTCTAATAACAATCTTTTGTCCTTTTTATAGAGATCGCACCACTTAATGTTTGATCGCCGCCCTTACTTCATAATCATTAATCGTATCTCTTGTATCTAATATAAATAAGACACTTTTGTCTTATTAACACATCAACATTACTTCATTATAAATTAATTGCACCATATTCTTTTTATCAATTTGCACCTTTTTATCTCATGCACCTCTTCATTAATAAAACAAGGAATGATCGCTGCCTTTTGTATCATATTCTTATTATTAAATTGGTGCTCTTTTATTTAATCATTGCTGTTTATAATAATAATCTTTGCTGACTTGGCATGAATGTCAGTCTTTGTCCCCTAAAGAGGGTACAGTAGCTTGTATCTCCCAAATTTTTAATCACTAGTCTTCCCAAAATATAAGCATCAGCTTTGGTTAGGTGTATGGCAGCTAGAGTAATTCATATGTCAATCTGATTACAATTATACTTATACTCTTTATTTTCCTCTTATTGAATAATCTTCATATCTATCTTAATCATTCCTCAATACTTCTCCTTGAATAATATTCGCACTTCCTTTTTTTTAACTGTATCACTTCTCTCATCATCTTACTTTATACCACATCTTACATTATTAATCAGTCCTCGATATTAATCACTTTACAAACTTATTTTCCAAATCGTATGCCTTTTTGGTATGTTCAATAGAACATTGGCTATGTATTAGAATAAGACACTTGTCTTTATTATAAGACTTTTGTCTTATATCATGTTTTGTCTTTTTCTTTACACCACACTAATCACATCTTTAATCATTTAAATATGAGACAAATCACTTATTTATAGGGAGCGCTTCATAAGTCGCCCTTCTTTTTTTGTCTCGATTTGTTTTATTCATACATCATATTCACTGCTAGAGGATTCATTTAACTCTTCCATAAGACCGACACTTCATACACGGAGTCGGCCCTATTGAATAAACTTGTTTATTCAAACTTTTGAACTTCAATGAAGTCAACCACATTGTTTCATTTATTTGGATTTTATCCTTGAGTTGGCCGATACCTCTAGAATGGTTTAAATCTTTAACTTAAACCAGGAAAACGAATTCTTTATAATTATATTCTTTTAGAGACAATAATGATCAAAGACTTCAACGGTTATATTAGAGACTTGTCTCTTTGATCTTTTCACAACACTTGATCTCTTACTTTATGAATTCACCAAACTTATGATTTCACTAACTCTCCAATGATCTCATTATATGTCTTTCTCGCCAACTATCTTGCCGATTGTCTCGTCGATACACTCTTGACACAAATAATAACCTTTGACAATTTCTTCAACCTTTGACATCAATGACATCATTAATGGCTCTGTGTCTTGCATTCAATCATATTGCTATGTTGACATTAATGACAACCGTTTCTTATACGTTTGTTCATCAATTATAACCACCATGATTACCTTCTTGATATCAATGACATGTCCAAGACTCACAAGGACAAGAAGTTACAGGAGTCGGTAGATTGGGACCCAAATCCCCCACTTGGATGAAAATAAGGGGAAACCATGGCATGACAATGGTTCAATGCATGCTGCTAAGCTTCCCAAATCTTTCCTTTACCACCTATACCTTAGAAGAAAGCATCTCTAAAATCCTTTATCTTATAAGAACATATCATTATCCATGAGAATAGAGAAGAAAATCCCAAGGAACAGGATGGTGGAAAAAGCATACTAAAAAGATGAATACCCATATTGTTTGCACAGAAGGAGATGGTACACGAAGTAACAACATAAGCACCTATTTATAGCAAGACTATAGAAGCTCCCACACTTTGGGTAATCACACTTTGTCAACCTACCTTATCAATTTTTTACCAACTAGTACCATGACATGTTGATCATAAATGGAAATCGTTCAATAATGTGCCAACACCTGCCCAAAGAGGAAAAGGAGGTGACACTCTACATCATGTTGATTTCCCGTAACTCAGAAATGTCAATTTCCATAATGAGAAAATCAAATCTGGCTCCTCAGTCACAGCAATTTATCCATTTTAAACAACATACCTGTTGATGATGTTTTCTTGACAACAACATTAGAATAAAACACCAAGTGCTCTATCCTCTCTTGAACAAAGCGTCTCGAATGCTAAACTACATGATCAAACAAGAACGCTCCAAGGTTCCTTGTACGTGATTTGCCACGGATAGCCTCGGTGGTGTGATGTGATTCGCTGTGTCACAAAGGGACTTACGTAGAATTGTCACCTCACTCCTTTCAAACAAGTTACTTCCTCCTTATGAAATGGAACTTTTCAAATTGATTATAAGAAAATGGAAAAAGAGAAAGGGTTGAGAGGATTCTAATCTAAGAACAATAATATAATGCACATGCTACGATAGACAAATTCCTCGTGTAACCTTACTCCGCTTCACCATGAGAACCAACAATTACACGAAGCAGGTGCAATCTCCAAAGGTAACTCAATGATTTTCATACTGTAAACCTCCATCCAAACACCCACAACTGGTGCGGTTTGAACGAGCATTCACAATCGAACTTAAGCAAATGTAGTTTAGGCTAACTTTGCACGATGACTTGCCGGCGACAAACCATCAAAAGTATGAACCAAGGAGTTCATCAAATATCTTTAGCATATACATCACATCAATGAACTTTATCTACCCTACTATTTAAGCTTCTTGGAAACTCATCTCCGTCATATTCAAGAACTTGAAACTATGCTAACATTTCAAAGCCACAAGATCACCATGCAAAACAACAACAATGAGCTTGTATTACTTTTGAAATGTGTGATTACAACAATCTCATGTCTCTCTTCATGATTTCGAAGAGTTCCCTCTCTACTCTACTCCTACTTGATCTCTGCTTCTAATCTCTAATCTCATATATATTCCCTCTAATGATCTTCTAATTCTAATAATGTCCCCTTAAAAATGAGAATAGTGAGCCTTATATAGAGCTCAAGAATTACAATGAATGGCTTAGATTGATTTAGCAATCAACGACTGAGATTGAGACAACAAGGCAGTTTGTTACAAAATTTGCTATTTTTAGAACATGAAAGAGGCAATGAAGGCACGATTTCCAATGTGATAAGCATCTTTGGAGTATCTTTATGGTGGGCCCTCTTACATGGCAGAATGCAATTTGCTTGATGATGTGTACGTGCCACCTCAGCATCTTTGAATGAACTAGTGTGATTCACTTCATGTTCACTTTACTTGGAATATTTTCTTCTTGTTGTCTTGATGTAACTCATGGATCGCTTTGATGATCATGCTCATCTCTCATCTTGTGATGTTGTTGTGCTTGTGCAGGATCATGCCTTTGGACAGTTGCACGGACTAATGGAGTAGACTAGAGCCTGATGAGAGTTCTTGTCTGGCACATGATATGTGAGCTTCTGGATGATGACCTTCAAGATGTGTATGATGAAGTGACAAGCTTCCATTGATCCTCGCCTCGAATGGATGATGCTCTTGATGATGAACTACACTTGTAACCTTGATCATCTTAGACTAGCTCCCCTTCACATGGCGTTGATGTCTACGAAGTCTTCAAAGTAAGATGAACTTGATGCAAGAGCTCTCCTCCATATGGTGACGATGACAAACTTTGAGCAACTTTCCTCCGCCTTCCAAACTTTTTATGTATGAGCTCTCGCCATTCACCTTCTTGGATCCTCCATCACCTACAAAAAGAAACACATCAAATTAAGACTTGATATGAAGGATTTTCAGTAACAAATTACATTCATCTTATGCATGTGGGATTAAAAAATGACATTTCGAAACATATCCTTTCGCGTAAAATCCATGCCTAAGTGCCTAGGCGGGTTTAGAGGGGTAGTATGGATTATTTGATGTGAATTCCATGTCAAGGTGTGAAAGCCGCCCAGGCTGGGTGGGTTTAGGGATGTCATCTGGAGAGTGTATTGTGAAGGACGTGGAGTCCATGCAAGGTGGTCAAGGGCGCCTAGGAAGGGCGGGCTAGGAGGTGGTGAGTGGATTTCATCACTTAGACTTCATTTGATGTTCTTTTGATGACTCTTTAGCATGATTTTGACAACAATAAGACATCTTCACTTGCTTCCTTGATGGTTTAAACTCCTTGCACGAGATAGACAATCTTGAGAAGAAAGGCGGACTAGAAGGAAGTGCATGGAGTGTGTGATGTGATGATACATGCATGATGGTGAAAGGTGTGTGCAAGGCGGTTTTGAAGGTTATGCATGGAGAAGGTGTTGTGAAGAGGTGACATCATCCAGATGAAGGGCTCAAAGCCACCTAGCATGGGCGGGATTGGAGGAGGCGTAAGGATTTTCATAACTTAGCCAATTTTTAGACCTCACTCTCTTTGAATGATCCTCTCAAGGATGTGAAGCATCATGATGAGTCAAGATTGAATAGTTGCAATGTTTAGACACCAAAACTCCAAGTTGAGCTCTGTAGGCTGCTCAAGTAGGGCAGGTTTGAGAGTAGGTCTTGGATTTTGACACTTAGAAACTTCTCATTCCTTGAACTTGACTATCTCCTCTCCTTATGGTGTCATCTTGATCATTGAAATCAAACAAACTTAACAATTTATGTTATTCCTCACCCTGAGCGTTTTGGAGAGAGTGTTTGGAGTGTCTCATGTGTAAGGTGATACAATCCACAAGGACCTCTTGAGGCCGCCCAGGTAGGGCGGCTTTAGAGGCGACCCTTGGATTTCATCTTAAAACTCTCTTGATGCTTTCAAACCTTGAAGTCTCCATTGGAATTTCATCACCTTCTAATGTTTTGTGTTTGAAACACTTCAAAACTTGATCACTCTCTCCTAGGGCGGGATTGTAAGTGTTGTCTGGAGAGATCCATGTCAAGGTGAAGACATCATCCATGTCCTCATGCCAAGGCCACCTAGGTAGAGTGGGTTGAGGAGTGACACTTGGAATGTAACTTTGACTTCCCTCAAACCTTGCTTACAAACCATCGCATCTCAGTGCTCTGTGCATGCAAAAACTTCAATACTTAACCATTTTTCCTGTAGGGCAGTTTTGAGAGTAGTGTGTGGAGAGATTGATGTGGCAGAAGACATAGTCCATCACTCCCTCATGAGGCCGCCCAAGTAGGGCTAGTTGGGATACCACCCTTGGATTTTGTCTTGAACTCACTCAAAATCTCTTCTAAACATTGAAAATTCTCTCGCTAAGGCGGATTTGGAGGCAGAGTATGGAGAAAGTGCGTGATCACAACTTTGAAATCCAAGATCCCATGCCAAGGCCGCCCAGGTAGGGCGGGTTTAGAAGGTGTGCTTGGAATGCAAGTCTTGTCGCCATATCAGAAATGTCTTGAATGGAAGTATATTGAAAATATGTTTAAGTATAAGTCAGATACTGAGTTTCTTATACTTTAAATATTCATCAATATACTTCCAGGATGTTTGAGATAGGTCCTAGATCCATAGGACTTAGCATGCAGATTCTAGATTTCTGAGGATCCACCAGATTTCAGACTTAGTCAATTTTCAGGATTTCAGGACATCATGCTTAGTGATCTTTCATCATTCTTTCCAATTAATTCATCCTTGTTGGGAGGAGTTTAAGTAATGCTTGGTTTGGAGATGATGCATGGAATGTTGCTCATAATCTACTTAACTTCCCTCCAACATGCAAACCTCGCTTGAAATTCATCATTTCTCAGTGCCTTGTGCTTGAAAACCTTCTAAACTTAACCATTTTCTCCTAGGGTGGATTTGAGGTTTCTGTCTGGACAAATGCATGTGCAGGAGGCTAAGTCCATGACCTCATGCCAAGGCCGCCCAGTCTAGGCGGGTTTGGAGGTGAGGCATGGAAATTTCATCAAAATCTTAGTTTTGGACTCCATCATCACTCCCTAACTCCCTTCAGTTGGCAAAAACTCGTGAAAACATCCTAACTTTCCCTAGGCGGGTTTGAGGGTGTTGTCTGGACAAGCTCTCCTGATGGTGAAGACACTGTCCAAGAGGACTTTGTGAGGCCGCCCAGTCTGGGCGGGTTTGGACATGGAGTGAGGAATTTCTTGCCTTAGTCAAATTTTGGTTTGGATTTCTTGAATGGAAGTATATTGAAAATATGTTTAAGTCATTCCAGGATATTTGAGATAGGTCCTGGATCCATAGGATTTAGCATGCAGATTCTAGATTTCTGAGGATCCACGAGATTTCAGACTTAGTCATTTTTTCAAGATTTTCAGGATATCAGACTTAGTCATTTTCAGGGTCTCAGCGACATGCATCAGGATGAAGGCATATAGACCTCTTGGCAAGAAACTGTCGAGACATGGGCAAATCTACACTTCCAAATCTACAAACTCAAGAAAAAACCTAAACCCTAAAGCAAGCAAAAACTAGAAAGCGGAAAAAGCAGGGGGTCCCTATTTGCAATGGGGCGATGTGTGATTACATCGCAACAATACCCAACTCAAGTCATGTTGTGATGTGAGAGAAAGATCCCCTCAAGCCGATTCTGCATCTCGTCAATCTTCTCACAAGCTTATCCCCTTGTACAATGGCAGCGAAGGATACTCAACACGTTTGAAAAAGCTCATCATTGTACTGGCTCATCGATTCATACGTGCCACCACGACGGGTCTTTCCCTTTTGAAAATGAGTCATTGGTCACTGTAAAAATCACCTAGATCAATGGTGTATATATAAGTTTATTGAGATGAGAGTCCCCATCATCATGAAGAAAAGGCGCGAACCAACAAGGAAGTACCACTTGGACTGCCACCTCAGATATACTGTTAAAAGACAAGCCCACATGGCAGGCTCTCACACCTTCGCAAGCATGAGACCAAACTGAAGATGATCCTATGTAATGTCCCGTAGGTTGGCGGTGGGTGATGTGCCCCACTGGGTGGGAGATGGGCCCCACCTCAAGGGAGATGTGCCCCTTCCCAGCGCTCGTGGCCCAAGGTCTCCTCGTGGATGCTTCGGTGGGTAGATAAGCCCCCACTCTTAACATCAGGGGGCTCCATCCACCATCCGTCCGAATAATATACTGAAAACCCAAAAAAACTATTGCATAAATCAACAAACTAATTAATACCCAGATAGGAGAATGCCAAAATATGAAGTTCTATTACATACCCATATCAAGATTTACAACTTCATGTCGGGGTCATTGTCGGACCAGCAATACGAGCTATGAAAACTCTTCAATAATCACATACAATGGCTGATATGCATTAAAATCAAAGCTGCAGCAGTAACTATGTCCTCCAACGCCACCAAAGAAGAGTGTGAACAATGCCGAAGAGTGGAGATCGATTTCCAAGAACACCCACAACCTGTAACTCAGTGTACAGCCTGCCTGGAGTACTCTATCAACAACAAATGCCAAGGGAACTCTCCAAAATCTGTTCAAAAGTGTCTGCAGTCTCTCAACAGCCCCAAATGCCAAAGAATAGCAACATATATTAATGCCAAACCTCCCAAAATACACCACTATGCATAGTATGACCTCACTAGAGATGTACGGCCTACCTGGATGGTACGGCCAACACAAACAAACTCTGCAGCAACTAAAAAATTGAATCACAATGCTTATTTCTGCCCTTCAATATGCCTTATTCGGACCTGCAATACAAACTCCATGAAAAATATAATCATTCAGCTCAAAAACTCAACCAAAATCCGGCAATGAAAGTTCAAATGGAACTCCTGTGTGAAGCTCCTCCAAACCTCTCTTGATGCAATCTTTCATGCACGAAGAAAGGGACTAATGCAGGGGTTTTCATCCCCAACATAGCCATGAATAAACCCTAGAGCTAAGCTCCCAAAAACCCTTGAAGGGAAAATCTCAAAAGAGAAGAAATAATAACCCAGCATATCTCAAATGAGGCACTTTTCCCTCTTTTATAACTCTCCAAGAGGGGGTTTCACTCTTTGAGGGAAATATTCTTTTAATTTCACTTTTAATATTTCCCAAGGTGAGCACTCCACGAAATGACTTAAGTGACTTTTGTTTATATTTTATTTTATGAGTCACTTAACCAATAAAACCCAAAGTCCAATATTAAATAATAATATTAATTTACGGACTTTAAAACAGAGGCCCAAATGAACATGGAATTCGGTGAACTATAGCTCGTTGGAAAGGTCTCGACGAGACGAATCCAACCCCACTCTGAAAATCCCGATCCGACACCGAACCCGAACTTATTAAAAATAGTAACGGCCATAAGCAAACTAAGCCAACAGAGAGGGTGCCAACTGGGTCCACAAACCATCTGATAACTCTGAGCTCAGTGCAATGTCTAAGAGAGCCAATAGTTGTTTGCCAAGTCACCAAGATAGCGCCAAACTGACACTTACAAAAAATAGCAGTGTTACGCAAGGACCAAAGAGAACAAACCTAGAAAAACCCAGAAAGATTGTCGACATGCAAGCACTTACTATAAATAGTAATTACAAACAAGTTGCTCGAAATCTCTCTGGAAAGTGTCAACTAGCTCCACTGGATCACCCGAACACCCTGCTGACATCAAAATACTCCTCTGATTATGATGTCACCAACCTAGAGAGTCAGCTCCAACTAAACTGCAAGAGAACTAAAAAATGGGGACATTACAGTTCGCCCTTCCCAAAGATTGCTTGTCCTCAAGCAATGCCAATACAACCTCCAAGTGATAGACTGAACCAAACTGAAACCACAAATGATCCCAAGGTCCCAAGTTATTCTCAGAATAGAACCACCACGCCGACGCTGCGCTACTCTGATAAAATCTTCACCATGCAGAGGGTGGTGAAGCAACTCAATAGAATCTAACTGAATTGACATGCAAAATCTGTCACCATCTGGATCCCAACACATCATAACCTCACATCCATCAATCATGAAGAGGTAAGTAAGTCTCGAACTGTCTGAACCACAACATCCCCTATCATCCCTTGCAAAACTCTTATGGATGTGCTAACTATCCAACATAGGTGCTAGAAGATATGAAACTGGTCCTCTCAAATCGAGGGAATGATATAACTCTCCTCCATCACTGCTGTAAAAACTAAATATGCCATCATGCCTACTGACACTGCAACCTCCCTGAAGCCATGTCTCCAATGGAAATTTTAGAGACAAAGAAGTTGCAAACTCTGTCAAGTACCTATCACCATGATGGTAATCTGATCTCTGACCCTGCAAGTAATCCTCTGAATGTATCAGAGTCAGCCACCTGCAATCCTTAGTTCCATCTTCTGTAGATGGCAACCCTTCATCCCATAATGGATGGTATAAATCTTGAGCCAATCCATACTTACGCATCATCAGGTCATCCGTGTGTGGACTAAAGGAGAAATGATGAGCACTCCTCACTATGCAGTCAAAATAAAAAGCACCCGCCTGTGTCAATGGTTGACCGTCATAGTCATGGGGAACAGACTCATCACTCTCATCACTCAAATTAGATGATGGCTCATGTCTCTGATCCTGAATGGCTAATTGGGTAGATAACTTGCAAGTCCTCTCTGCATGCCCAATAGCAAGGTCCCAATCTGAAAGCAACTGGAGGTATTCTGACTTAATCCACTCCATGGCATGCTGGATAGTTCACAAATTAGATATAGAAGTGCCCGCTACTACCCCTATCTGCCTTTCCTCCAATTGTGCCGTCCAAAAGTGATCCTTCACAAACTTGTGGGTACTGTCAATACAAGTTAAGGTTTGAACAACCTTATCCTTGATAACCTTCAGCTGATCTCTCCATCCTTATGGCTCAATAAGTTTTTGATCACAATCAACTGCATAGGATGCAATCTCTTATTTGCTTCCAGGAGACGGAAACAAATCAACATGAGAATTGGTCTCCCCACTGAATGATGCCCTGCATATCTCCTGTGAAAAAGATAAGAGTAGTGTGGTGATCTATCACACAATTCTTGGGGAAATCCACCAACTCCTTGCAAGAGCTATCAATAACCTGCTCTGCCATACTTGTCATGGGACTAACCTCAGAGACTGCTGATGCAACATCTAGTCTCTGCTACTCTCAACCACAACACCCATCCCATCTGTGTTACCTGCATCTATAACTGTAGTGGATGTAGCCACATCCACAAAGTACTCCTTACCACTATTCGTGGGTGTATGCTCATCACCAGTAATTGTCATAAAAATCAGAACTGTAACTACTAGAGATGAAGACTGTGCTAAACTCAACTCTGCGGTAAGCTCGTCTATCTGTAGCTTTGACTCCTGAAGGGTTGATTGAGTGCTCTTCAAAGAGTCTGTGGTGACCTCGAGCTCATAGGTGAGCTCATCAACCTCCTCTTCCTTCCCCCTTAGAGCATCATGATAAATAGCATCGAGCATGATAAGATGATCTCTATCTGATAACAGCTATAGGTAATTATTCTTCATTACTCCAACCGCATCTCTAGTGCTTGAAAATCAGCAAGGGAAAGTTCACTATCAAAGGGCTCCTGTGTTTTTGGAGTCTTCCAACAACAATTTACCAACAGTTGCTGAGAAACATCAAAGTGTTCTATGGCTGCAGAAATCATGCCTTCGTTCACCTTCAATTGCCCTGTTGAATGATTAGACCCCACTGACAAATTGTCCCCACACAAATTTTCTGATTTGAAATCTGCACTATGGAAAGAGGCTGAATCATCATCACTCACTGATTGGTAAGCATCCTCATGTGTGCTATCAGCTTTACTCACAATATCATCAATGGTACTGCTGCTATGTACCTCAAAGGATGGCTCAAAAAATGCTATAGAAGCTGTTGTTTTGACAATATCTTCGCACACTTCTTCCAAAGCATCTTCATGCCCATCCAAAAAAGCGATCCTAGGACTCATTGCCAATTAATGAATTCTTCGATTTGTTTTCTATGTTCTGATTTGAAAAATCAGACTTATGATGGCATGAATTCCCCTCACACAATGCATCAATAATACCCAAACCTTGAGTATTTGCCTTTGACAACTCCATGGAACCAGCACCTTCATGTGAAGTAGTTGTTATCTCATGCTGATGCAAAGGAACCTCATTGCTGTCATGAAAATCAGAACTGTTATGGCTTGTAATCTCCTTGCTTTCCTCATGTTTGACACTCATATCTTGTGTGCCAACATTAGAAGTCTCTTCTACAATGGTTTTCTCATGTGCCATAACATTTAAATCACAACTTCGCTCAAAAAAATGACTGCTGTCATAAAAATAAGATTTGTTATCAGGGCTGATAACATTCACTTGGGTGCTGAAAGCAACTTCATCTGCCAAACCATCATTACTATCCCTGTATCCATTCCTATCCCCATTGTTCCTGTCATTGTTGTTGTTATTATTGATACCAGGATTCTTGAGTAAATAATTGGTCATCATCTGTATCGCTTGATTAGTAATTTATTGATCTCTCTGTCTCCTATTCCAATTATTTAGCATCTCTTCCCGTTTCCCGCACCAATTATTCAACATTTCCTCGATACTAGGCTCTTCCCGATCTTTATCACCCATTTCTTCTATCACTACTGTAGCTGTACCCGCAAAGGGATCAATATAGGGAACCTGTATGTGTTTAACTTAACAGGATGGCAAGATCTTCTGCTCTGATACCACTGTAACATACACCCTTGGTATATGCTCTGATCTGTGAATATATTTTTTTGTTTTCTGCTTGTTTGATGTTTAGGGTTTTATGGGTTTTGCTTGCATGTTTGATTTTGCATGAAATACATAGAATATGAACAATATACTGAAAACCCAGAAAAACTATTGCATAAATCAACAAACTAATTAAGATCCAGATAGGAGAATGCCAAAATATGAAGTTCTATTACATACCCATATCAAGATTTACAACTTCATGTCGGGGTCATTGCCAGACTAGCAATATGAGTTATGAAAACTCTTCAATTATCACATACAATGGCTAATATGCATTAAAATCAAAGCTGCAGCAGTAACTATGTCCTCCAACTCCACCAAAGAAGAGTGAACAATGCTGAAGCGAAGAGTGGAGATCGATTTCCAAGAACACCCACAACCTGTAACTTAGTGTACGGCCTGCCTGGAGTACTCTATTAGCAGCAAATGCCAAGGGAACTCTCCAAAATCTGTTCAAAAGTGTCTGCAGTCTCTCAACAGCCCCAAACACCAAAGAATAGCAACATATATTAATGCCAAACCTCCCAAAATACACCACTATGCATAGTACGGTGTCACTAGAGATGTACGACCTACTTGGATGGTATGGCCAGCACAAACAAACTCTGTGGCAACTAAAAAATTGAATCACAATGCTTATTTCTATCCTTCAATGCCTTATTTGAACCTGCAATACGAACTCCATAAAAGATATAATCATTCATCTCAAAAACTCAACCAAAATCCATCAATGAAAGCTGAAATGGAACTCCTATGTGAAGCTCCTCCAAACCTCTCCTGATGCAATCTTTCATGCACGAAGAAAGGGACTAAGGCAGGGGTTTTCATCCCAACATAGCCATGAATAAACCCTAGAGCCAAGTTCCCAAAAACCCTCGAAGGGAAAATCTCAAAAGAGAGAAGAAATAATAATCCAAGCATATCTCAAATGAGGCTTTTTTCCCTCTTTTATAACTCTCCAAGAGGGGGTTTCACTTTTTTGAGGGAAATATTCTTTTAATTTTATTTTTAATATTTCCCAAGGTGAGCACTCCACAAAATGACTTAAGTGACTTTTTTTTTTATATTTTATTTTATGAGTCACTTAACCAATAAAACCCAAAGTCCAATATTAAATAATAATATTAATTTATAGACTTTAAAACGGAGGCCCAAATGAACACAGAATTCGGTGATCTATAGCTCGCTGGAAAGGTCTTGACGAGATGAATCCAACCCCACTCTGAAAATCCCGATTTGACACCGAACCAAACTTACCAAAAATAGTAACGGCCATAAACAAACTGAGCTAACACAGAGGGTGCCAGCTGGGTCCAGAAACCATCTGATAACTCTGAGCTCAGTGCAACGTCTAGGAGAGCCAACAGCTGACTGCCAAGTCACCAAGATAGCGCCAAACTGACACTTACTAAAAATAGCAGTGTTCCCCGAGGACCAAAGAGAAAAAAACCAGAAAAACGCAGAAAGATTGTTAACATGCAAGCACTTACTATAAATAGTAAGTTCGGACAAGTTGTTCGAAATCTCTTCGGAAAGTGTCAACCAGCTCCACTGGATCACCCAAACACCCTGGTGGCATTGAAATACTCCTTTGATTATGCTTTCACCAACCCAAAGAGTCAACTCCAACTGAACTGCAAGAGAACTTGAAAATGGGGACATTACACAAACCCTAACTGAAGACCAACAGGTTTTGATGTTTGGAATGAGGCTAGGAAAATTTATTTGAGTCCTATCACATATCTCAGCACCCTTTTTCACATATCTTAGCACCCTCTTTGTTGCAACCCAATGTTCTGCCTTTGGTGTTGTCATGAATCTAGAAATGAAACTCACAACATAGTTGAAGTTAGGTCTAGTGGTTGTAAGGTATATAAGGTTGCCCACTAGTTGCTTGAATGTCGATTCATTGACTACCTTTGAGTCTATTTTGGCTGAAAGCATCAGCCCTTTCTCCATAGGTGTAGACGAGATTTTGCAATCTGTCATCTAGAACTTGTCGAGCAAACTCTTGGCATATTTAGATTGAGAAATAAAAATACCACCACCTGTTTGCCAAATCTCTACACCTAGGCAGTAATGTAGGAGGCCTAAATCAGTCATGTCAAAAGCCTTACTGAAATTACATTTGATTTGGTCAATCAAATTTGCCTCACTATTTGTAATAATGATGTCATATACATAAATGACCAGTAGCATGATCTCATTGCCTACGCTTTTGATGTACAAATTTGGATTCGAAGGACTCTGTTGGAATCCCTATTTGACCAAATACTTGTCAATCTTGATGTACCATGCCCTGAGTACTTGCTTTAGGCCATAAAGAGTTTTCTTCAGTTTGCAAACTTGATGCTCTTTTCCTGCAACCTGAAAACCTTGAGGCTGTGACATGTACACGTTTTCCTCCAACTCACCGTTGAGGAAGGCACTTTTTATGCCCATTTGATGGACATTCTAGCCAAACTGTGCTGCCATGGCTAGAACTAAATGGATGGTGCTCATCTTTGTTGTAGGAGCAAAGGTCTCCTCATAATCAATGCCTTTTCTTTGAGATAACCCTTTTGCGACTAGCCATGCTTTGTACTTGTCAAGAGTACTATTTGCTTTGTACTTGACTTTGTACACTCATTTGCAGCTAATGGGTTTCTTCCCTGGTGGAAGATCTGAGAGTACCCAAGTCTTATTTTTCATAGGACTTTCATGTTCGACTGCCATGGCCTTTTCCCATCTAGGTTTTCCTTTTGCCTTTGCAAACAGGTGTGGCTCAAAAATTCCCTGAATGTTAGCTATTAGAGCAATGCTTACTTTGTTCTACTTTCTCTTGCCTCTGGATGATTTGCCCTCGATCATTTCACTAACCCAAACATCACCAATGGTGCTTTACCACCACTTTGGCCTCTTCTTAGGGCCCTCTACATCCAAATCATTATTGTGTCCATGACTTGGTCTGCCTACTTTTGTGTCATCTGGATGCTGATCCAGGTTATCAGGAAATTTAGGTATAGTTACCTCCCTGTGAGATTCTGCATGCTCAGAATCCTCTCCTTAAGGTGGAGCTAAGTGAAGCTGGACACCCGAATCGTTAGCCTTAACTGGCTGATCTGCAGTAAATCTTGCTCTGATACCATAAAATAATATAAAACACAAAATAATTACCAAGATATTCAATATTTACTAAGAAGCGAAAGCATCCTTAAATAAGAGTTTACAAACTCTTTATCTGGAAAGGATAAGAGTGACAATTAAGTGACAACTAATAAAACGAAAGGATGAGAACATAACTAAAAGAATAAAGAATATTCCTAAAGTCTATCCTAAAGCTAATTGACCATTAAATATTATAATAATATTTTAATAAATGAGACATTATAAGGCCTTATGTAATATTTTTTTTTATGCCACATAAGGATAGATTTATATTAATATGATGAAATTTACAAGTGTTCACCAGCGGGCATTCTTACATCCATTACCAGAATTGCCAAAATTTTAGGGTAGAAAATCAAAGACCCTAACTATCCCCACTGCCCGCTGGAGTATAGACAAAATGACCACCTGGGTCGTTCAGACACTGTAAACTACTATTATAGACACCCAACCCCGAATAGAGACATCTATTCCCCACTCCCCACCCAACTATTATAGACAGCACCATAAAACAAAACCAAGCTACCCATGTCAGATTACATGTCTCCAACCTCTTGCACATAGCTGACAAAGTCTTGAATCCAATTGAAGTCCTGGACTGGTGTAATATGCAACATCTTCTTCAGGAAACTCACTTCAACAGCAGCCCTCTCATGGTGAACCAACAGAGCCGCCCTTTTGATATCCAACAGAAAGAGAAAAAACATGACCACCTCGCTCAGAGTCTTAAGCAATTCCATGTTGCGTGGCCTAGGGATACCTAGCCCCAAAGAGGCAGCTTCCATTGTTTCTCCAAGCCCACCCAGGAGCTCAGCCTTGAACATCTTACACATGATTGCCACCACCTTCGGTTTTGGTAATTGTAAATCCAACAACACCGCAAAAAATTGGAAGCAATGTCTGAATCCACCTTGTATCTCTCCCCATTTGCAAGGAAATCCTTCCCTAGCACCAGCTTCACAGCTTCAATGGATAGAAAATCTGATTCTAGAAGAATTTGTTTCGGTCGTAGATCTGTCACTTCCCCTAAAAAAGCCATTTGACGCATAGTTCCAGTTAGTCGAGTCGGCGTATCCACCCCCCACAAACAATGTAATCAGCGGACATGCGCACTATGAATTTGGAAAGTTCTGCCATACATAGAGCCGAAAGTATACTACAAGATGTGTGAGGAAAGAGACCAATGCTCGGCTTTTTATAAACCCTTCTCATCATTCCCTTTCTAAATTGAAGTGGCACTCGTTCTGCTCAGCTTTCCCACATGTGAGAAGTCATCTCATTATAGAAAACCCCTCTGTAGAGTATTTTCTTTCGTTACCATGTCCTCGCTCTCTTTCATAATCTGCATTACAATAAGCCTCAGGGCCAATAAAATTCATTATCATTTATTTTGAGTAACTTGAAATGATGTCGCCGTAGTTTAACTAATCATAATTTCAAAAGATGGCCTTATGTAATATTTTATTAAAAAGTGTTTATGAACGTTGTTGGAGGGAATTATAAGAAGGAAAAGAAAATTCAAATTAAACAGGCCAAAAAGGAGCTTATAAAAGGAAGAGAACTGCTCAAAGAAAATCGTCCATTGTTATTGAAATCAAACCGTTTTCTTAGAGCTGAGCACTTGTGTTCATCTTCTCACTCATGGATGAAAACCCTTTGGTGTGCGAGAATTTGGAGGACAAAAACCCTTTCGGTTTCCATTTGGGATTGGAGGACAAAAACTCTCTTGTCCATTGAGGTGATTCCATCGAGGGATTGCATTTGTGCTAAAAGACTGAAGAAATTCTAGTTTTTAGGAGCATTTTTGAGATTTAGTTATGCTAAAGGATTGTACAGTAAATTCCAGTTTGTGAAGATTTTTAGTGTTATATTCTATTTGCTGCTGTGCATCAAAGCTTATTCGATTTTGGAAGTGATTCCTTGATTCTAGCCATTGTACCTATGAGAGGGTGTATTGTCCCCATTTCCGATGTGATCACCAAACAGAGAATGGAGTTAGCCTATCTTCATTCTCGTAGGCTAGTTTGTCAAAACAAGGGAATACTCTGGTTGAGCTAAGGCTTGGAAATAATAATGTTGTTCAGAGGCTTGGAAAATAGAACGTTGGCTGAGCTAGTTAACCGGAAAGATGGGACATTTGAATTAATGTAATTCTTACATTAATTATCAAGGATAGTGAATTTAGATTGGGCAAATCATTGGAGGATTTGTGGAATAAAATAATAATATTATTTTATAAGTTAAAATTAAATAATAATGCATTATTATTATTTAATTGCGAGCGGCCAAAATTGGAGGTAAATAATAATATTTTATTATTTCTAGGAATGCACATCTTGGAGATTTGAAAATATAAAATATTGGTCCCTTGGAGTGTGGCTCTCACCTTGGAATTCTCAATAAATGAATAAAATATTGATATTTGAAGTGGCGCTCATCATTGTAAGGAGAGATTCAAATAAAATAATAAAATAAGGCATTGGATCTTGTGCATTGCACTGGAGAAGCAAATATTTCAACTTTGAAAGGAGGGAAATGAAAATTCAAATCTTTAATTTGAATTGGTATAAAAGAAGGCTTGAAGGTTCATTTTCGGCATCACGAACCTTTTGCATACTTTGGCATTTTGCTTGGCATTTCATTGCTACAGTGGAATTGGACGAAAACCCAATTTGCATCTTGAGGCAGATTCATACGGAGTTCGCAATTGTGCTACATTGAAGATATTGTTTGAGTTTCATAGATTGATATTCGACATTGGGCCGGAGACCATTTTTTTTGGAGATTTGAAGTTCGAATATCATTTGCATACTATTGAAGATCTTGAAGGCATTGCAGATTTGAGTTGGTCGAAGACTTGTTGAAGATTGTTGAAGACTACTCCTTGAGCGCTGATTACATTCAGACCTGATTTGTACAGCAGCGAATACATTTCAGACTGGCGTGGACTTGCAACCCTAGCTGCCGCCCTTTGTAGACTGATATCATTTGTGAGAGGCAGTGATTTCATCCTAGAGGGAGTTCGCTTGCATTTTGAGGTGCGATCTGATTTGGAGAGGAAGCGAACAGCATCTAACACCCAGCAAACATCATTTACAGGCAGCATACAGATATCTATCATATGTCAGGGCAGCGATCACTGTGGAGGTGGTTGTAACAGCGATTTTCCATCAACGTTTGACATAGTAATTGCTATGTAACACTGAATACATCTCTGATATTTGCCGCAGCAGTTCATACCTTTGTAACTGGCTGTCACATAGCCAGTATTTGATGATGTTATTGATAGTATGATTTGTAACAGTGAGGTTTGATTGTATTCCTCAGTTGTTGCTAACATTGTAACTTGCAAAATTCCTCTTGTAGTACACATTGAAGTGGCTGCCATCATACTCTTGTTCATTGTCAAAATTGAATTAGTTGCTCTTTGTACTTGATTTGCATTGCTATAATAGAAGTGTGCAAGTAGAAATCAGATTTCAGTCCTAGGATTATTTGTAAAATTGCAAGATTCAGAAAATTTGCCTTCAAATCCTATAACGGGACATTACAGAGGGCTGCTATACAATCTCTAGTAGGGATTGTTGTACAGCTTGGTTCCTAGCTGTATCATTTCCTTACAGCCTGTCATACCATAGTTTGGAAGTTGGGAATCATATTGAGGTCGCTGGACAGTTGATAGAAGGCGTCGTACTACTACTACTACTACCATCAGTTGCTATATCTTTTGCATCGCAGTAGTCTGAAGTTGTTAAGTCAGCCGTTCCCATCCTATTATTAGGTTGTGCAATCCTGGTATTTGATCTAGTCATTGCAATATTTGGCTGGTATTTGATACTTGGGCATTTTTGTTTGTCTTGTGCAAAAAATAAATAAAATATTTATATATTTAGAGTTTTAGTTCTATTTTGGTATCTTGTATGCTTTAGTGAAGGGTTCTTGTAACATCATTTTTTCAGTCTCCATTATTCTATCATATTGTCTTTAAATTATACTTCAAAAAATTTAATTTCTTAATTTTGTTTCCTAAAAAATCATTGCTTTAGTTATGCTTGATGGTAAATTTAAGTTTAATTTGCTAGCCTAGTTATAAGTTGATAGTGTAGATAAAAATTAATAACAATAGGTCTATGTTTGTTTCGTTTTATTTATGAGATGTGTTTATGTACATAAACTATCCGATTTACTCTTTCAATAACAGTATAGCAATATAACAAGAAGTATATTTGATTTAAGATAAGTACAACCATAGTTTAAAAATCAGCGAGCACTTGTTTAACTCGTGAGGACTCGCCGCGAGTAAACGCAATAATAATTTGTGGCTGAGTTAGTGCTTAAAATCGCGACAGATTTTTGTAAAAAAATCACGATAAAAATCTTATAAAATTGCCAACTCGCACTTGGTAAAAATCTCATCCAAATTTTGGTATAAAATGCATTTGTATTTTTTCATTTTTCACCTTGAATTTTTGGTGGACGGAATGCTTCATGCAATTTTAGATGAGTTTACAGTGCTGTTGGGATATTTTCACGGGTCGTTTTTCTTGTTATGGTACACTTTGATTGTGACTAGGCCTCTATTGTTCATTTTCACAAGGATTTGATCATTCAACTTCCAGGTTTTTAACTTGTTACAAAGGTTTTTTAAATTACATTATAAATTTAAAAGTCTTCAAAAAACATAGTTTTTTTAAAGAATGTTGTAAAATTTCTTTAGGACTGCTATTTAGTATTTAAATGTGTATTTTGTTATGCCTTTGTTAAAAACTTCAATGTGGTGATCATGCATTTACTGTCCAATTCCAAACTTGTTGAGGCACCTTTGAGCATTGTATACAAAGAAACATCTAGATTAACAACAATAGTCATGCTAAGGCTTTGGATCTATAGTCGAGTATTACATGACTCGCCTAGACTAGCCTAGACTCGGCGAGTCCGAGGCGAGGCAGGTTGGCCGAGTCTGGGAGGCTCGGACTCGGACTCGGCCGAGTTTTTCCCAGACTCGCCGAGTCTATAGACTCACCAGACTCCCCGAGTCTAGGTGAGTCCCGTTGGTTAGACTCTACCGCACAGCAGTAAGTGAAAAGTTAAAAAAAACATTTAAAAACATGCATTTACTTGGTTTTTTTTAAGTTATATTTCCTCCTCCACCCTAAAAGCAACATCATTTCATTTTGAAGCCAAAGGGGAAGGAGAAAAGAGAGTTGTGAGCAAAATTTGGAGTGCATTGTAGGGAAACTGGCAAGGAGGTAGAGCAAAAATCGATTGTTGAATCG
This sequence comes from Cunninghamia lanceolata, assembly GCA_027924645.1. Taxonomy (NCBI): domain Eukaryota; kingdom Viridiplantae; phylum Streptophyta; class Pinopsida; order Cupressales; family Cupressaceae; genus Cunninghamia; species Cunninghamia lanceolata. The sequence continues at coordinate 4,070,556 of BSBN01001254.1, forward strand.
CATTTGGGCAGGTTCGTAGCTACTTTTGGTGCATCTAGAGGTGTCTACAAAGGATTGGAAGGAGCTCTCTATTGATTTCAAGCTAGATTTAAGAGGTAAGTTTGTATTTTGAAGGTTTTATTGTGTTTTCTTTTACCAAAAATTGCATTTTTCTTTACATTTCCTTTCTTCTTTCTATTTTATTTTAGTAGATCAAAGAAAGAACCCTAGGTGTTCTGATTTTTTTTTTAATTAAACCCTAGGTGTTTATGTAAGCAAAGCCTACATTTTTTTGTATTACTTTAATAATTATAAATCACAAATGTTAATTTTTTTGTATTTATAAATTTTATATGTTATTGCAGCAGTGTTGAGATTTTCAAATCGTTTTTATCACAATGTCCAACAACCCAGTTAGAAGGGACCCTTGTTGGAAACATGCTGAAATTATGCCTGGCCAAAAGAAAGGAGAAGTAAAATGTTTTTATTGCAAAACACTTTATCATGGAGGAGGCATTAATAGATTGAAATACCATCTTGCACAAATACCAGTCCATGATGCTGCCATATGCGAATGTGCGCCTCCTGAGGTTGTACGAGAGGTGAAAGTGCAACTAGAAACATTTGAGCAAAAAAAAGAATTGAAAAGGAGGCAAATAGAGGAGATGACAAGCATTGGTGGTAGTGGAGAGTCTTCTTCCATGCCTCCATTTTGTCCTTCTCTAGGTGTTGGGCCTGGTGGTACTAGTGTTGGAAGTGGAACCCCTGCTACTACTACTGCTAGTGCCATTGCCAGCGGCAGCGTTATTGGGCCTAGACTTCGAAAATTTAGGATTGATTCATATATTTTGCCACGAACTACTCCAGGTTTCCAACCGTCGCTTGAGAGCATGGGTTGGAACAAGGACGTACATGATGTAGCTAGACGTGCAATTAGAGACTTTTGGTACTATTGCACTATTCCATTCCATGCAGCTAGGTAATTCTTTTATGTTTGATTGTTTTAAAATTTATAGCTTGATTCTTTGTCTTTTGAATTTTTATATTTAAATTTTAGAGGTATGTCGAATTCAAATTTAAACTCTCCATTTTACAATACTTATTTTATTTAATTTATTTGTAACATGTGTTAGGTCTGCTTATTGGCAAAACATGGTTGATGCCATTACTGTTTGTGGGGCGGGGCTCAAAGCCCCTAGTGAAGATGACATAAAGGGCCCAATTTTGACACAAAAGGTGGCCGATGTAAAAGACACAATAGAGGAGCAATGGTTGATATGGAAGACGAAGGGTTGCACCATCATGACCGATGGTTGGACTGATAGAAGAAATAGGACATTGCTAAATTTTCTTGTTTCTTCCTCAGGTGATTCTACTTCCTACAATGCATTGATTTAGTGATTATATATTTTTAATTTATGCTTTATTGAATTATTGATTTTGTTTCTTTTTTAGGTGCCACCGTATTCATCAAATCTATTGATGCTTCAGGACATGTTAAAAATGCCACATTCCTTTGTGAAGCTATAGAGTAAGTCATAGCTAAGGTGGGTGAGGAGAATGTGGTGCAAGTGGTGACGGATAATGCAACAAATTATGTTGTTGCGGGTAGAATATTGATGGAGAGGCACCCATCATTATTTTGGACTCCATGTGCTGCCCATTGCCTTGACCTCACATTGGAGGATTTTGGCAAGATTCCATGGATCAAAACATGTGTGGAGATGGCAAGAAATATTTGTAAATTCATATACAATCACACATGGGTCCTCAATCTAATGAGGCAATTCATGCAGCAAAAGGAGTTGGCTCGTCCTGGCATAACTTGATTTGCAACAAATTTCATCACATTACAATCCTTGCTTCAGTCAAGAAAAGCTTTGAGGCGCATGTTTGTTGATGAGTGGACTTCCTCATCCTATGCTAAGACCAATGCAGGGGCTGAACTAGCAACTTGGATCTTTGATGAGCCAAGATTTTGGACACCTATTGAGGAGATTGTAAAGGTAAATGAAAATCTAATTATACATTATGTTTTAATTTTTATTCATATTTTTCTTTTATTTGCTTATTTTTGTTCACACTTAAGTTAATGTTTCACAATAATTGCAGGTCACTGAGCCTCTAGTAGTTCTCCTACGAGTTGTTGATGGGGAGAAGCCCGCAATGGGCTACATATATGAGGGCATGGATAGGGCCAAGGAGGCCATTAGATCCATCTATGGGGGAGTTGAGGGTAAGTATCATCCCATTTGAGAGATAATTGATAGGAGATGGCACCACCAACTTCACAAGCTCCACGCATCCGCTTATTACCTTAATCTGGCATTTCAATTCCACCCTGATTTCAAGGCGGATGAGGAGGTTCTGAGTGGGCTCTACATAGTGTTAGAGCGGATGTTGGCTAATTCAACATAGATAGTCCATGAGCTTGAGACCTTTAGACTTGCACAAGGAGATCTCTTTTCTCGTGAGATGTGCAAAAACACTCGGTCAACATTGTAGCCAGGTAAAATTATATTAAGGGCATAATTTAAGTTTAAAAATCTAATAAATTTTTCCTCTTTTTATATTATTATTAAATGTTGAAACTTAAAGTTGGATAATGAGATTGATTTTTTTCTTTTTCTCATCTCAGATGCATGGTGGGATATGTTTGGTGCTAAGGTACCAGATCTTTAGAAGATTGCAATTCGAATATTGAGCCAACCATGCAGTGCTTCGGGTTGTGAGCGCAATTGGAGTATGTTTGAGCACATACATTCCAAGAAGCGCAATAGACTGTCTGTGCAGAGGTTGAATGATCTAGTCTATGTTCATTACAACCTTCGTCTTCGCCATAGACAAATTTTAGGCACTCACTCCACCCCCATCACGCTAGAGGAGGTCGATCCACAATCTGATTGGATCACTGAGGCTAAGGATCCTATCTTTAGTGATGAGGACCTCGATTGGGTTGACCAAGCGGATAGAGAGGCTGAGGTTGTAGCCATGGCAGAGGAGGAGGTTAGAGCACGAGCAGAGTCAGCAGACACATTACATGTTGGTGTGGGTAGCATAGAGACAGAGGTAGATAGTATGGCTGCATCATCATCCAAGACCTATCTTAGACGCCTTCGTAGGAAGGGTGCACTTGCAGGCTTCTTTGAGCCATAGACTTCTAGTTTTTGTTTTGATATTTGTTTGAACTTTTGATGCCATGGATTTCATATTCCATGAGTTTTGTATACATTTAACAATATTTATATGTCTAAGTGTGTTATTTCCTTCAGCTACAATTTGTGTTTATACTTATGTGATCGATGTATACTTGTGTATGTGATCAAATTAGCTTCTATTTGATGATGTTAGTGTCTTTAAGGTTTATTTATTAAAGGGTACATGAAACAAGTTTTAAATCCTTAAAAATCTCTGAATTTCTTGGGTTTTTCAATTTGCCGAGTTTTTGCCGAGTCCGAGTTCGAGTCCAAAATCAGCTTGCCGAGTCCGAGCCTCGTAACCATAGATGCAAGACTCGCGAAAAACTCGCCGAGTTTCAAAAAACTCGCGAGTTTTTTTTGATGGCGAGTAGTTCATGCAAAAACTCGCCTATTTCACTCGCCGAGTTTTTGTGAAAAACTCGCGAGTTTTTGGCGAGTTTTTGGTAAAAACTCGCCGAGTCTGTAAAAAAACTCGGCAAAAGGAGCAGCATTTGGGCATTTCAGTCTCTTTAAAAATTAGGAATATAGTTGGTCAGTATATTTCAAAATATATTTAAGTATATGTTGAGATATTGAATTTCCTATACTTTAAATATTTTGAAATATACTGTCAGGATGTTTGAGATAGGTTCCGGATCCATGGGATTTAACACGCAGATTCTAGATTTTGGAGGATCCATCAGATTTCAGAGTTAACCAAATTTTCAGGGTTTCAGGGTTTCAGACTTAGCCAAATTCAGGGTTCCAAGGTTTCAGACTTAGAATCAGCTATCAAGATTCCGCATGAGGATGCGATTTTGTACTCAATTTGCATTCAAATCAATCAAATTTAATAGAAAACACTTTTGTACTCATTTATGGACTCATTGGATGCATCTTGTCATTGGATACATCGGAGCCCTTGGACAAGGCGGAATGAGTAGCCTTCATTGTTTTCCGAGGATGAGATCTATGATTTGGAGAGACAAGCAATGGAATGAGGGGGGTGGAATTGGTGGATTGGGATTCTCATTGGATGACATTGAGGATGAGGAGGATGAGGAGACATTGGCACCAGTATCACTACCAGCATCTACATCCAAGAAGGAGGTTGAGCCACGGTCTATCATGCCGAGGATGGAGGAGCCACAGCAGATTCTAAGAACTAGACCCTCTAGTTCTACCACTCCCCTAGTTTTCACTAGACTTGGGAAGAGGAAGATGTAGTATTTAGTATTTACTTTCAATTTTACAAAAGCAATTTGCTATTTTCATTTTGTCTCAGACTATCAGTATCAGCGCATTCCACATGAGGATGCCATTTTGTACACAATTTGCTTTGAAATTAATCAATTACAACTAGACTCAACTTGTTTCTCATTTATTGACTCATTAGATGCATCTTATCATTGAATTTTGCAAAAAAAATGCGTTTTTAATGAAATTTAAACAATTTTTTAAGTTGCCGAGTTTTTTGCCGAGTTTTTCCGAGTTTTTTGCCGAGTTTTTGGCGAGTCGAGATTTTCGGGCTTGGCGAGTTTTTGCTTTTGGCGAGTTTTTCAACTATGCTCGTAACTATGATCTATACTAAAGAATTAGACTTTCACAAAGACATTGGAAACATGGGATCATGATGGGAGTACTGTCCAAAGATGCAAAGATCGCTATTATAAAAGGGATTTCTTGATGCATGAATTTTGTCATGAAGATTAAATTTGAACTTTTGGGATATTATAAAAAAATCCTGGATGCATGCATTTTGTTATGAAGACTGAATTTGTCATTAAAAATGACTCTCATGGGTTGGTGACATTCATTAAAATTTTAAAAAATAGTTGTCATGATTCATGGGCTATGATGCCACTATAGTATCACCACTAATTCTTGTTTTTTGTTATATTTGTTTTGGTAGGCTTTATTTCCATTTAAAAAAAAAGAATATGGCATCCACAAGTACAACAAGTAACAAAGGTGGTCCCTTGTTGGAAACATGGGATAGAAGGTCCAAAAAAGGGAATGGTTATTTGCATTCATTGTACTAAGGATATGAGAGGAGGTAAAAATTGTCTGAAATATCACCTTCCATGGATCCCTTGCCGAGATGTTATGCCATGTACTATAGCAACTCTGGAGGTTCAAAATGAGGCAAGAACTCTCCTTACAAAGTATGAGCAGAAAAAAAAAACAATGAAAAAAGGGACAACAAAGGCAATGGGAGCCTCATTGACATTTCACAATTCTATAGGGTCAACCATTAGGGAGATATGGGGGGCTCTTCTTCCATTGGGCCATGAAGATGAGGATTGGGAAATGTAGGTAGCAATGGATCAGGTTTTTTTTCCTTGTAACACTCCTAGTATGCAACCTTCGTTGGAAGGTACTGCATGGAATAGGGAATTGTATCATGAAGTGAAGTTGGCATGTGCCATATTTTGGTACTACAATAGTATTTCCTTTAATGTTGCTTCAATTCCTTATTGGAAGGAGCTGGTTACCACATTGACCGTGGCAAGTAAGGGGTTCAAGGCCTCAATTAGTTATGAATTCAATGGCCCATTATTGGAGGATGAGGTCCAAAACACATATAAGCTAGTAGAGCAACAAAAATAGATTTCAAAAAGCAAAGGCTGCAACATTCTTACTGATGGGTGGATAGATGGTAGGAATAGGACATTGATTAACTTTGTAGTGGCTTTAGGAGGACAATTCAATTGATGCCTCTACTGACGTAAAAAATATTGAGACCTTTTGTAGCTTCTTGTGTAAGGTGGTGATAGAGATGGGAGTGGATAATGTTATCCAGATAGTGTGATGTCCCGATATTAAGCCATTGTTTAAATTAAAAATTTAAACATCATGATAAGTCAGTGAAGTTGCTTTCGTAAAATAGCAATTCAAATGATAGAAATAATTAATATTAAATAATATTATATGAATATTTTGATTAAAATATAATATATTTATATTATTATATTTATAAATGACAAGTATACAATATAAATATTAATAATTTAAATATTATTATAATCATTTATTATAATAAGATAAAGCTATAAATATAATAATAAATATATTATAAATCTAATATACAAATATCAAAATAGGATTATAAATATTAATTATTAAATATTATCGTAATATATTATTATATAATAATAAATATAAATTAGAACCTTATTATAAATTAATTACTAATATATATTATATATAATATACTTATGACTTCAAAAGACAAGCGATTATCCTTATAAGACAATAAGCCTAAGAAACTAATAAAGCAGCCAACTATAACAGCGATCAAACTAAACTTATTATTAAGAAATGAAGGAAAGGCAACGATCCATAATATAATAATAAAGGAAGGGATCTGGTGTAAGAGGTATGCCTATTATAGTGTCTCTTCAATGAAGGGTTGCATCCTTTCATATGAAGATATATATGGGTTTTGTAATCGGTAGCCAAAAAAAGAAAAAAAAAAGGAAATATAAATCAGAATCATAAAAAGAGCATCGATCAAGGAAAAAATCAGAATAGAATACAAAATAATAATATAATCAACTCAGCATCAATCATCTTTACACTATATAAAGTAAAAGCATATATACAATATAGAGATAAGGATATATATTTCAAGATTAGAGTAGATCCATAATTAGAAGCAAAATCTGAAGATAAAGGTACAACAGAGGTAAAGGTTATTAAACTTGATATATTGTTGAGTAAATATTAAAATAATAAGGATTGTAAGATATATATATGCACAATCTAGAATGGATTTATATACATGACAATCACATCATTACACAAATATATGAACATATATATATCATGAAACTTTATGAGTAAAGACAACCATTTCATCACTTCTATTTCCTATAATCATAGGAGAGGTGGTCTTGTTAGGGAAAGGCGGGGTAATTCCATCACAATGTATTGGAGAGGGTTCAACGCACCCTAGACAAATAATTCCCCACCCATGGTTAAGGAATAGAAGGAAAACAATATTGAGATATGAATGTCTTCATTCATACATTAGCATAAGAGATCATATCTCCTTAGTTACTATTTCTTTCGGAATTATGGATACGGCGGGAATGGCGGAGTAATTCCTACATTGAATTGGTAACTTGGCGCCTTATATATCCATGGATTGGTATAATAAGGAGGGGCAGGTGTAATTCCTTCCGTGTATTGGTATCTTAGTGTCGCGCCATATAAATCCTACTTTCTGGAGAAGGAACGAAGGAAGATATGGATCTCAACTTATACTTGATCATATACTTGTTCTCTATCATCCCATCTATATGGGAATAGCATAAGGAAGGGCAGTGTAATTCCAGCATGTGAATTGGTATCCATGCGCCCTACGAGGTATCGCAGGGAGGGGCAGTGTAATTCCTTCTGTGCAAGGTATCCAAGCGCCTTATAGCTAATTTCCCGATGGAGGGTTAAGAGACAAGGGGTATGACCCTTAGAATATGCATTATGATCACTTACGTTACTTATAGAATATGACATCAAAGATGATAATAAAATGATAAGCATGGAATAAACAATCATTTAACAAGTAAATGATGTGTTTTACATTATCATTGACCTTATCTAAACTTATCATTACGTTTAATGATCTTTAATATCTCTTCGAGAAGTCAGTTTTAAATATAGATTCAGGTTTAAGTATTCCTCTAGAAAGGGAACATTATAGATAGTTATGGACAATGTATCTGCATATGTGGCAGTTGTTAAACTACTAGAGGCGAGGCACACTACATTGTTTTGGAGCACTTGTGCCACCATTGCCTTGACCTTCTCCTTAAGGACATAGGGAAATTAAGTTGGGTGAATGATGTGGTGGAAGGTGCAATAAATATTACCAAATAAATCTACGATCACACATGGGTCCTAAATCCCATGAGAGAGCACACTAATGGCAAGGAGCTCATGCATTCAGGATTGACACATTTTGCTCAAATTTTCTTACCTTGCAGAGTATAGGAACTACATCGACCAACCTTAAGTGCATGTTTGTGAGTGAAAGGTGATTGGAGAGTCCTTTATTGTAGGAAGTTTGAAGTAGAGAGGGTCGTGAAGACAATTTTTGATGCTACATTTGTCAAGACCATGGAGGAGATCATCAAGCTAAGTTATTGATCAATTTTTGTTTTTGTATATTTCGATATTTGAATTTGCTGATTTTAGTTTTTTTAATTTTTTTTAAGTTACTTAAATTTTGTAATTTCCTTTTTATTCATCACCTGTTTTAGGTGTCAAAACCATTGGTTAGGGTATTGTAGTTGGTGGATGGGGATAAAAACCCCATGGGGTATTTATATGAGGCCATGGATAGGGGCAAAGAAACAATTCAACATTTGTATGGGTCGAGTAGAACCAAATATGAATCATCTCGTGCATTATTGATTGGAGGTGGAACCTACAACTCCACTAACAGATTCATGCTGCTGCCTACTATTTGAACCTCATGTTTTTCTTCTTCCTCTCAGTTAGAGTAGATGTAGAGGTTATGCTTGGCCTCAACATGTGCATTGAGAGGTTGATCCCCGATGACACCCTTTGAGACCTTGTACATGATGAGTTACAAAGTTATAAGAGGGCGGAGGGGGGCATTATTTTCTTGAACTCTATGCATTCGTAGGAGAGAGACTCTGCAGTTAGGTAAAAAAAACATTATGTTTAATTTAGTTTACAATTTATTTTAACTTGTAAGTTTACTAAAATTCGTAATTTCTTACAAAATTATAAATGTCGTCTTTGTAGATTTGTGGTGGGAAGATTTTGGTACCACAAAGCCTAATCTTCAAAAGCTTGCCATCCACATTCTATCCTAGACCTGTAGCGCTTCTAGCTGTGAGTGCAATTGGAGTGTTTTTGAGGCCATTCACATAAAAAAATGCAATAGATTGACTCATAAGCGCTTGAATGACCTTGTGTTTGTGTAGTACAACCTTTATGAGTATAAGATGTAATTGATGTGGATTTATCATTTATGAGTATTTGCTGAATCTGTCTACTATTGGTTTAGTTATAGGCATATTAGTATTTGATATGCCAAGTTTCACCAATTAGGAAGTGACACAATTATATGAGGGGTGTAAAGTAGCCAAAAAAATCAATGTGAATCTAATACACATGAATAGAAGTGATTCAAGAGTAGTAAGGCACCACATGTATAAATACTTGATGATAGGGGAACCCGAGTCTTTTATGAGGCTTACGTGGAATTTAGTGATAGGCATCTTAGCATTTGATCAAGTTTCACCAACGCAAGGGCTATAAAGTAGCGAAAAAAATTCAATGTGAATCTAATACACATGAATACAAGTGATTGAAGAGTAATAAAGCACCACATGTATAAATACTTGATGATAGGGGAACCCAAGTCTGAGATGAGGCCGAGTTGGTTACTCCTCAAACTATGGTCCCGATGGGGGATAAAGTGGTGGTGTTTGAGACCACATGTTGCTTGATAAGGGTTTCCACATATCAGGAAGGCAACATTACAACCCTCACCAGCAGCAGATTCAGACCTGGAATTTACAGAGACTTGTACTATAACCCAAATTTAATAGTTCTAGGACAATTAAAAAGACATTCTAGTTTAAGATGTAATTTGGAATATTACAGAAATATTTTTAGTATTAGGAACATGTAGAAGTAAACAAGGGATGAGGGAGTGACACTGTGATCAATAGGATCCTAAATTAAAGGTGTTTGTATTTTAGATGGAGCAACTCTTGAGCATATTCATTCCAAATTGCTCTTGCTATTGACACAAGTAAAAATGGCTTCAAAAGGATGTCTTGTTTATCTTTAAGTGGCTTTTGGGCGTCTCTTGGGAGTGGGAATGGAACAATTGAAAGTGCATAGGCTTTTTGGATTCTGTCAGGTTAAAAGATGTTTTGGTGACCATGCACAGTGAAAGTCCAAAGAACTATTTTATGCTGAGCAGAGTATTATTATGATGTGTATATTTGTGTAGCCCAGCCTTGAAGTTCAAGCATTTTTTGGTTAAGGTCATGAAACTTCTAAACTTACTAAATATGATAGATTGTTGTAGGCTATAGTTTGAATTTATCTGATTTCATTCTTTCTTGCAACTGCAATAATGGCCTTAAGGCTGAAAAATTTGTTCTTTCAGAAAACATCCTGCAACTGTAAAGCAAGTTCAACCTGTAAAAGACAGGAACCAGAGGTTGTCTACGTTAGGAACAAGATGATAAACAGTTTCGTTACAAGAAGGATGGTAGAGGGATTCACTTTCTTCAATGGGAATTTTGCATCATAAGAATACCTTAGGTGTTCAGATCAGATCTGAGTCTGAGAACAACACTTGCCATTTCATTGGGATGTATTTTATAATCCTTATGCAAAGAATAAGACAAGAAAAATTTGGTAAAAATTTTCAAGCATAATCTTCCAGTAACAAGTGTCTAGTGTTGATTTACTATTCATAGCCTTACAATTTGATATTAAGTTGCATGTCAAATGTAAGCATTTAAATTTTTGTTTCTGACTATTGGAGTTACTGAACAGGCAAGGATTCATCCATTGCAAGGTTCTTCAAAAATATCGAAAGAGAACTGCAAATCCCTACACAAGTGTATCAAAGAGGTGAGTCTTTAAATACTAAGGAATATATATATATATATATATATATATATATATATATATATATATATATATAGGTGTCCTGAACTGTAAATAGCAAGATGGCTTTTGTAGTGCTCTCAAACTTTTCAAGTCTATGAAACAGTTGGAGAAGTTGATTTGTAGGTTATAAAATGGGCAGTTCAAGTAGATGCTGACAGCGAGCGTTTTCCTTGTGATTGGATTTTCCATTATCGATGGGCCAAAAGGCCTGGAAAAGTGAATGGTAAGGATGCAAGAAAAAGGTATATATATATGACATTTAGTTCGGTTAATGGTTTGGCAGGTGATTGAAAAGGCATTGGAAGTTGGAGCAGATAGTAGTCAGTATCCTGAGAATTGGATTTTTCACTCTCGGGAAAAGAAGCGTGGCAAAGCATTTGTAGATGGTCTGTTACTCAATACATTCTTGGTCTTCCAAAAATACTGCATAAAAGAAGTGTGACTGAGATGGCAGTAATAATATAATTGCTCAGTCAAAAGAAGAGTTTTGCATCCTCATTCATTGATATCCAAATTAAAAGATTTGTAAGATGTTGATCATGTCATTTAATGCTGGTTAAATATGGGAACTGGGCATGGATAAAACTGGGAAGTAAGTCTACTTGGGTTTTATGACCATTTTTGTGTTTGATGGACAGAAACAGTGTTGGAAAAGCTATCATTGATGTTGTAGTAGTTTATTTGACACAATTTATGTCAGGAGAATGGGATTCATTTCTATGGCATATGTGATTCGCATTGATACCTCAAGGATAGGAAATCTACTTGGCATTGAACTAATTCCTATAAATACTTACCATATAATTTATGCTTGTCTGTGTGCTTTATTCAAGTCTTTGTGCAGAGGCTTGTATATTCCCCTAATCTATTCTATCCTGTTGGAAGCTAAATACATGAGCTCTCAGGCTGAGCTTCCTTCTACTTCAACAGATACCCCTAATCTACTCTCCCTGTACATGAGATTTTTCCTTTGCTCCTATCAGAATTAACTGTCCCAATGTCCCTCCAAAGTGTCTCTGAATGATCCATACAGGGGTATTTATAGGCCTCCCTAGGCCAGGGTTTAGGCACCAACATACTCAGATCATCCCTTGCATCAAGACCTGTTCACTCAAACCTGCCACATGGTAGTGGATCCACGATCTCTGACACATGGGTGCTAAGCGGGATTAGCTGTCTTTCACTTCAAATCGTCCTTTGTGACCTTCACTGGTCCACTTAGCCTTTCATTATCAAACAAGAACAACTGAGTTAACTTTTGCATACAGCTATTATGTTTAGGATATAGTCAGGATTTTATAGGTTATAAGTTAATTACCATTACTATTTGAAATTATGAGCTGAGGCTTGAAATGGGCTTGAATGTTTTTCTTTGCAGGGAAAACAATTGAGTTTATTACTGTTGGTGGTCGGGTATGCCTCTGTCATATCTATTATTCATGTTTTATGTATTTTTCCTGTCATTGCTTAGTTGTTCATGATCTTGAATTGATCTTCTCCATTCCTGATTGTATGCAATACTCACTCTTATTTTGTCTTCTTGGCAGACATCAGCCTATGTTCCAGACTTGCAGAAGATTGATGGACCAGCACCTGGAAACCAACCTGTCAAAAAAGGAGATAGATCAAGGAAGAAGAGTGATGTTATTGAAAGTGAAAATCTGCCAAGTGCGCAGGAAATAGGAGATGATAATGAAGGAAAAGATAGAAAGGGTCAGGGAAAGAGAGAAGGAAAACCATCTAAGACTGCAAAGGCAGGAACAGCAAGGTCAAATGCTTCTGGAGTGGGAGGAAAGAAGAGTGCTAATAAAGCTGCTGAAGATGAAAAACCAAAGAAAAGAAGTGGATGGAAGAAACTTGATGAATTTGAGTCTTCTACACAAGGCGACACAACCATCAAGAAAAATAATAGAGGAAAAGGACAAGAGTCTGCCAAGAGAGGGATGATGGAAGCAGCTTCTTCTGGAAAGAAAGGGAAAAACAAGAGAACAATTGATGTCAAGGTAGAAAAACCAGGGAAAAATGATGCAACTAAAAATGTAAACGAAGTTGATATGCTAGATCAGACCAACAATCCAGATGCCTCTGCAAAAACATCATCAGAAAACACAAGTCAAGCACGAAAGAGGAAGCGTGGTGGCAAATCAAACTAGGATTGTATTTGTTGTCTTGAAGATATTTTTTGTCTAGTTTTTTGGCGAAACTTGCAGCCAACTTACAGTATCAAATACAAAACACTAAGTTACAGGCTCGAGATGCACTGGTGACTCCCCCAACAACTCTGGCATCCAATTTACTAATTTAAAAAGAAAAAGAAAAACTTATACCGTATCGGATAAAGGATAACTTGCAACTTGCAGTGGTTATCGTAAATTCCATTTCTGTATCAATTGGGGATGTCCTAAGAGCTGGTAAACACATTTTATTTTGCATGGTATTGGCACTTCTTGTTATGCTAGCATTTTTGTGTTAACAACCTCACTTGATGCTGTACAAACATAATCTGATTTTGCTAGAATGTAAAATGCTGTACAAACATGCTGGTTACTAGTTTGATGTTTTAACCTGTAGTTGTGTTTTGTGGTTGGCTGAAGCAATGTAGTTTCTTTTGAAAGTAAATCATATTACTTGGACTATGGTATAGACCTTGGGGTTCATACACAAAAATGCAAATAATATAGATAATCAGATTAAATGATTAGTACAGATCTTATACTCCACAAACAAATATTAGGCATATGACTACGAGATATTCAGATTGACATATAATGATTATCCCAAAATAGGGATCTTACCTGACAACTTTACTGATCATAACTTTGCTTGCTTCATTGCTAACATATATATATATTGATCTTCCCCTTTCAAAATGCTTGGACCCTATTAATATTTTGATGACATCAAATTCAAAGTTGTTTTAAGGGTGCACTTAATTGTCTTCATTCTTGACCGTTGATATTGGTGTTGCCTTTGCTTGCTTGGTTGTCACACAATCATTTTTTTTTCCTTAACACATTTTGTGAGAGTTCTAACCATCTATGATTTTTGAATAGTTATTCCCTTTATGCATAATCCTTGCCTTGCCGGCTGCCCTCCTGAATGTCATATGCTATGTTGTCTTGGTTTGAATTTTATAGTAATGAGGATTTTATAGATATTTTCCTGATATGATTGTTGACTGTGATGATAGTATGAGTATTGACACAAATTCAAGATTTTTTTACACTGTTATCCTTAAGAATTCTTTCATGATGAAACATACAAGCAGACACCCAACTCTTGTGAATGCTTCCCTCATCTTTGCTCATTAGGGACTGGAATAACTTGTTCATTTTTCTGAAAACCACCTCTGTATTACATCTATTCTATGTGTAGTTTATCATTTAAAAAAAATGACCCTATTTTTTTTCCTCATCTTAGTTTTCATTGACTCAAGCAAATTTTGACTATATTATTTTAACAATTTGGAGGTAGGGAACCTGTCTATGGGACCCTTACTCCCATGCCAATCGCTCTGCAGTTCTTCCACCATGTATAAAAGCCTGCCACATAAGATTTGCAAACCATAAGTAAGGTACACCAATATGCTCCCTTCCCATGGACGATGGGGATTTCAACCATGATTATTTATAAATAGAAGTTTTGTTTAATAAGGAGGAAAGGTAGAGGTGAGTGGACCCTTAACAAGGTCTCACTACAAGATGTTTGCGAAGAGGGCAACTATAGTGTCAATACCACCCATCCAAGCTTCATATGTAGGCATTTGTGAATAACACATAAAAGTTGCAACAATTGTGCTTGTGTTTCCAACAACAAAACATTGCACTCTTCTTTTGATCTCCAAAATTCTCTTAAAAATTATCAATTTTCATGTTTGTTGTCTATGTCTTTGATTTATCTTAATTTGATATTTTCTAGATTGTTGTCTACTCAAGTTGGATGTCCAAGCTCCATAAAAGTGTGCATTGCAAAGCAAATTGTAAATGTTAGGTTCAATCTTTATTGTCTTTCAATTCTTGAAGAATAACTATTGTACATGGAAATGTTGTGGTCTTAGTTGTTCAAGACGTGTTTGGAGTCAAGGGCTCCTTCCCCTTTGTTGTCTGCTTCTCCTTCTGCCTCCTCTTGTTCACATGCCTTGTGAATGATGTGGTGTCTTGCATTGGTCTAGTGGCTATTGGTTGTTTGTAGGCTATGGCTCAATGGATTGAAGGTGTTGTTCATCTTCCCCTGACACCAATTAAGAAGGCACAGTTAAGTGCCACAACCCTTTCGGGTTCTTGTGTTGAGCAATCAAAGTAGAAGTCTTGGGTCGTTGTTTTTGAGGATTAGCATGTTCTTCTCCCTTATCCTCTATGCCAATGGATGTGAATTAGGATCTTTGTCTTGAGATTCCTAATTTGGTTGTCGATAGAGTGACCTTGTATAAGAACTCTCTCCTTGGGAGGTTTTTTGGGGCAAGGCTTAACATTGATGCCTTTAGGAGATAGGCCACTAGAAAATGGTCTCGTTGTGGCCATTTGGAGATTACAACCATGGAGAAGGGTTTCTTTCTGATTTCTTTTTCAAGCCATGAAAATTGTGTTGAAATATTGTTGGGTGGTCCTTGGTTTATGGACAAATCTAGGCTTTTCTTGAAGAAATGGGCTCCTAGCTTCGATTCTAAGAAGGAAAGCTTCAACAAAGTCCCTGTTTGGGTGAAACTTCCAAGCCTACCTTTGGAATATTGGGATGAGAAGATTTTGAAAGGTATTGCTTCTTCGATTGGTCAGCTCATTGCCTTTGATCCGGTGACTTTCTAGGAAACATTTATTGTTTGCTAGATTCCGTGTGTATGTGAATGTGGGTAAGATGCTTCCATCCTATATTAACCTATTCTAAGATGAGCACACACTTATACTAAGAGGTGGGGGGGGTGTGAATCAAGAATCTTTTACTTGTTTAAAACTTAACCACCACAATAATAGCAATATCCACAAACACACAAGATCCACACAATTAAGAACACAAGATTTACGTGGAAACTCTTTTGGGGGAAAACCACAGAGAAGGATTGCTTGGATCTACCGTCCAAATCCAGTCACAACAAGATAAAACTTATCTTACAAATCTTTGTAGGCACCTATCTACTTCTCTTACAAATCTTTGTAGGCACCAAGCTACTGGAGACACCTATCTTCACTAATCTTTGTAGGCACCAACTCACTGGAGACACCAATTCCCACTTACAGAATTTGTAGGCACCAACCCACTGGAGACACCAATCCCTACAACTGAGCACCAACTCAACAAGAGACACCAATCTCTTCTTTTAGGAGGCACCAACCTCTTTTGCAAAATATCACCTTCAGGATGTTGCTTCTTCAACAGATGAGGAACATATTTTTCTTCACAAATCTACATATATTTCCTTCACAAATCTACATATATTTGATGTAACATTTCCATACAATCTTCCTTCAAATATTTTAGCTCAAGGTCTGCTCAAAGTCAAATGATTTACATTGTATCTTATTTGTTGTTTTTAACTCACATTCCATCTCCTTTTTATCTCTTCAAATGCCTCTTCACCCAAGAGAGGCGATCCTCCAAGGAGAGGCGACTATTCACAAAGGGAGGTTGACCTTATGAAAATATGTTTAAAATTAAATTTGATTAATTTTATTCCCTCTAAAAAGGGTGACTTCATTAAGAGGGACATTTTTATGAAAGGAGGCGTTTCTTTTGAATAATGGCGCCCTATACTCAAGCGCTCCACATGAGAGGGTCGACCATCCAAGGGAGGTGGCGCTTCCTTAAAGGGGTCGCCCCCTATAAGTAATAATTTTATTTTAATTTCTGCCTCTTAATTTTTTTAATTCCAACCTTATGACAATATTAAATAAACCTAGCACTATCATAATGAAGTCGGCCATCTTTGATACGATTAGTGGCCTTTGGCCTTTGACGATTTAGTTCATTCTTCCTTTAACATCAACGACAACAATATTTCCAACATCCTCCAAAATGTGTAAGTGGGTGCAACATTTTATTTTTGGGAATCTGTGGTTTTGTGTAAAAATTTCTTTTATGGCTGGCCACTCCACTTTTGAGATGCTTGATCATAGGCAGTCGCAACAAAATGAAAAGAAAGTTCGTTTGGTGCATGGTCTTCCTCAATGTGAATGGATGCCTCTTTGGGATATTGCTATTGTGAAGGATGTCTCTAGTGAGAATTTTTAAGAGGTAGACCGAAGAGTTCATTCTCTTTGCAACAAGGTGCAAAGTGACGAGCTTTAGGTTGAATTTGCTGATAGCCCCCCTTGCTTGTTCTAGCTCTCACTCAACGAACTTTACTCTTTAAGGGAGAACGGGATTTCAAGCATGAAGATCAACCGTTTTGATCACACCATGGTTCATCTTGAGGTTAGGTAGATCTTGGAAGATAGGTGCCTTGATTGGATTCAAAGCAGTGTCAGTCTCTTTGGAGGGTTCCAAAGGAAAAGTTCAAAGTTTTCTAAAACATTTCGGCTTCAAGCCACCTTGACTCTTTAGATTCTTGGGTTGTTTTTTGCTCTCTAGGATTTGTTGCTTGAGTTACTTGAGCTACTTGAGCTCATAACCTTTGTTTGGTTTGCTAACTTTTTGTTGTTATATTTTTGACTTATATGTCCCATCTTTCTAGCTTTGTAAAAAGGGTTAGAGCCATTTCAAAACCCTACCTTTACCCTTATATATATATATAGTCCATGTTAACATGGTGCCTGTTTTGCATGAGTGTTCACACTTGTTTTTATGTGAGTGCTCATTCCTATTTTGTGTGTTAACAATGGAGTGATAGAAATTTAATGTGCTATGGCGATTAGGGCCATTTTTGGGTTTTTTTGTAAATGTTGAAATTAACCCAAATAGTCTACAATTAAATGAGAATTAATTTGAGAAATGACTTCCAAAACAATTGCATACAAATCCTTTTAGAGAATCGATATTTCTAGCCACATTGGGATCCATATTAATGGGAATAAATTTATTGATATGTTTGTAAACTTGGATAAATATAAATGGCCCATTTAATTTCAAAAATACTCATTTAGTGTGTATATTTGTCTTTTTTATGCATAAAATCAATAGTCTATACATGAAGGTTTTAAGGGTTTTGGCTTTCAATTTTTAGGGACCATTTTGGTTTAAAATTCCCTAAAGAGGCTTAAATAACTATTGTACGAGGTGTTTTACATGCACTCCGATCTCTTTGAAATGAATCTACACCTCACATTGTTTGGTTATTTGACCCCCTTTAGTAAATGCCTTTTGGTTTGCAAAGATTGAACACATCATCCCTTCTGGAAACTTTGATGAAACATCTCCACTAATTCTCCTCACTAACCTAAGACACCAAATTGAGCCAATCAACAGATGTTTTGACTGTCAAACCTACAAATCCTCTATACCACATGAGAGAACATTATCCCATCCTACATGCACAATGAGAGAAAAACTCTCCTCTGAGAGTCCACAACTCCACTGAGTGTGTCAAAATCCCTCCTCTAGTGCTGCATATGAGAGAACTCTTGAGAGTCCACTTTCCTTTGAAAGTGTCAATATTCCTCCTCTAGGGAACAACTATCTTCCAAGAGTCCACTTTCCTCTAAAAGTGTCAATATCCCTCCTCCAATGTGATGAGAACCAAATATCTCCTCTAGTGTACAAAAGGAACTAAACCAAAGGGGATAGATTAATCCCACCCCATCTCAGAGATTAGGCTATCCGTAGGTACTACCAAGAATTGTCAATCCTCCCCCTTGCTCCACGAAGGGATACAAATTGAAATTGGTGCTTCTCATGAAAGTTATCATCTTTGAGAGAGAAGCTAGCTTGAGATGATAAAACTTCTATAGCCTCCGATGCCTCGAGCCTCCAATTTGACTTGTTACACTTTATCCACTTGATGTCACATGTATGTCTCTGAAAGCTCTATTAAGTGTAACGTGAATGGCCTCAAGAGTACAAGCAATATTTGATACATGTGTGGCCATATTAAAAGACAAGAAGTTAGGTGTCAGCTTCAATTGATAATGCACCCTTACAATAAATCTCTCCAAGTAAAATAGACTCTTTAATAATGTCCTTATTTCTCCATTTACTTAACACAATAATGTTATCACATGTAATTTCAATTTTAATAAAACGACCTTCTACTATTTCTCCTTTCTCTAAGAAATCTCACAGAGAAATTACACTTCCAACTCTATTGTGATTTTTCTTCTTAATAAAGCAAAAGAATATATAATTATAAGGATCTTTGCAGGTGTCAAAACCATTAACCTCTAACAAGATAGCAGGTTCCCTTATACAACTAGATATAAAAGCAACACTTAAAAACAAAAATAAAAAACTTTACCTATAACTCCTAATATCACACACTGCCTCATATGGTAATATGGAATTTGGCTAACTTACTTCTCTTATGTCCTATTCGGCTCAAAATAGATATTGCCAATAACCTTCCACGTAGATGCCAACACCCAAGATACCAACAAATCATGGTCATATATTTTCATGCCACCACAGGGGATGCAAAGAACTTTGAACTTGGTGTTCTTTTTTTATTGAAGTATTATCTAAGAAAATTTGGTACATATTGCTCAAATACTAGACTATCTCAATTTCAAAGACATCATCGACAAATCCTCACAATAATCTATTTGCTTAACTGACAAGATCATCATACAACACCAGATAAATTTGTTCTAGTAGAAGCAATCGAGCTGCAAAGTTGAACTTTACCGTATAATTATTAGAGGATCAGGGACTTTCTAGGACGTTCATTGGAAAAGAACTAACTACTCTCCAATTCAAACTTGCCCTACAAGTTTGCATCCCAAATCATACAACCACTAACAAAAAAACAACACAATCTCTACACCTGTATATGTTAACAACATTGAATAATAGATGCTGAGAAATAAAAGTGGGTCTTCACTTACAATGCTTGTATGCAGCGGGCGTTTTTCCTTGAAATGTGTGATAATGCACGAGAATGGTAAACCGCATTTGAAAATGTTCTCTCCATTGCGAGCATCAACACTAGGCAAAAAATATAGTGCAAATTCTTCTTGGGTGGCAATGCTCCTGACAAAATACTTTGGGTTCGTCACCTAAGCCTTCCCTTGTAGATGGTGCTTAACATTCACTGGCGTGCTTCTCCTCTTCCCACACTCTTTGCCAAATAAAAGATGGTGTTGTTTCTATGCATTGCAAATGCCTCCATAACTTCCTTTCCAACTCCCATAACCATCTATTGCTTTGATACCATATAGAAAAGCACTCCACTTAAATATCATCCACTTCACTGGTCAAACATTCAATAGCAATTTTACACATCATTCACAACAAAAAGTGGTAAATATTTGTCCTATTTTTATTGGCCAAAATTGACCTTTGACTGTTGAAGTGGATGATATTTAAGAACAACCATAGAAAAGATAAGTAGAGAAAATAGAATGTTGGAACCTAAATCATAATGGCAAATATATCAAATTGGTAATATTATTTATCAGGATTTCATTACATACATTCAACTTCATTTTTACATTACAATGCGATGGCTTATAAAGCCTTATTTTCTCGTGTATAACCTCCTACGGGAGTAACTTTCCAAAACAACTAATTATTGTTTTATTTACTAACAATAAACTAACATTTATTTATTATTAATTAATCTAACCTATACTATAATAAAATGTAATAATACTTCCTTTGAAAGTGTCAATATCCCTCCTCCAATGTGATGAGAACCAAATCCCTCCTCTAGTGTACAAAAGGAACTAAACCAAAGTGGACACACTAACTCCACCCTTTCAGAGATTACACTATCCACAAGCACTGCCAAGAATCGCCAAGCCCACCTTGCTCCATGAAGGGACAAATTAAAATTGGTGCTTCTCATGCAGGGTATCATCTCTAAGTGAGAAGCTAGTTCAAGATGATAAAAATCCTCTAGCCTCCAATTTGACCCATTGCACTTTATCCATTTGATGTCTCGTTAGGCTCTCCAATAGTACAGACATGTGAGCCTCTAAAATTTTTGTCAAGTATAGCATGGATGGATTCAAGAACACAAACATTTGGTGACATAATGAAACTAATTTTATCACCAACTCCCCTATGTTTGCATTCTCATCATCTCCATTTATCACTGAGAACATGACCTGACTTCTTATCAATGATGAATAGGTATGGTGGAAGTTACTGGTAGAGATCCATGAAATTCTAAACCACCTATCCACAATAGCTCTAGTTTCCATCCAATCAACAATAGTCCACACCAAAAAACTTCACTCTCCTTGAATGGAAGACCTGGCTTTCTTTGAACATAGATTGTAGGTGAATACAGTTGGTGTTGTCAATAAAGTACTTAGGTTTGATCTCCATAGTGGATGGTAGGAGCCCAATACAAGAGACTCAATGATTTTAACTTTTGATAGCATTTAGGATGAAGTAACAATCCAATGGATTAACTGGTACACAAATAGACTATTGAATGGTGGGAAGGAGGGGAAATCTTCAAAAGATCGAGGTTGAATCCATGTGACTAGAGATTATAAATGACAAGTACAACACATTACTGCCAATCACCAATCAAAGCAAACTAGTGGCAAATAACAGTCTTTATGAGTGGTAGGAAAATAATCTTTAAACTATGACGATTGTATCACAATCAATAGAGCACCTTTGAAAACTTGGTTGGCCGAAACACTAGTGACATCAAGCAATCGACAGTCACACAAAGTAAAAAGTATTTATTCAACAAAATCAGTGTCCCACATTTACATAAAATTACAAAATCACATTATCCTATTGTATTATTGATGCATAACCTATGCACCAAGAATGAACCTTCAAAACAACAATGGCATGCTATTTGCAGGGCAAATAAACTATCTACCTTTTGTAGAAACATGCTAGGGGATTACCTTTTCCAAATTGCTTCTTCACATGTTCATATTCTCAGCAACATATTCATATTATCAACAACCAAGTATCCATCTTAAATGGATTTCTCATTCACAATCATCGCTATTTCTACATGATTACTTCAAATGGCTTGGGCAATCATAGGAAGAGTAATAATTTCAAGCTAGTTAAAGTGGGGGGTGCTTAGGCTTTCATACACAATAGGAACAGATGAAAATCTTCATTTTTTCATCTTTTTCTCCATGCCACCTCTTCAACAAATCATATAGGGCTTGCTCTTCATAGGCACATAAATATCAATACACTTTGATACCAAATAAATCTGGTAAAAAAAGGGATTGCGCGGAGCGATGAGGGCATGGATCTTGGTGGGCATAATGGGCGCCTCGAGATGGCTGTAAGCCATCGACGGTGTGATCTTTCTAACCCTGGTGTATTTCTCCACATGCCTTGGTTTTTTCATTATTTCAGCATCTTTACACGCATTATAGTTGTTTATGTTTTGCGCTGCTTAGTTTTTTTCCTCTCGGCTCCATGCTCTCACATGCGTTGGCCTTAAGATTTTCCCTGACCCAACAACTATAGTGAGTGCTGGAAATTACTGGTATAATCAATGGATGGGGTGGTGCCAAACCCTGTCAAACCCCCAGGTGCATTGGCGAATAACCATGTAGATAAAACCCTAGCTAAGGAAACAATGGCACTCATTCCTTAAAAGACATCGTCGCAGATCACGGGAGGAGCGAGATTTCGGAGGTAGCTAAGTTCATCATGGTGGATGATGGGCTTTTCTCAGGAGGCCGAAAGAAAGATGGAGAAAACGGCAATTACTCTCCTAACTGCCCTAGAAAAACTGTCATTATTCCTAATGCAGAGATGGCAAAAGCCCTAGACAATGAAGAGAAAAGGCCTAAAAATGTTGCTATTTTCCTTGCGACCCTTGATTGTAATAGGATTCCGACAAGAAAGTACTTAGATGAATGGTTTGCAAATGTTTGGAACTGGGAATTGTCCGCACTTCTGTCGTATGATTCAAAAAGGTTTTGCAAAGAAATGCAAGAAAAAGTAATAAAGGAGTTTCGGACCATTGGTGGCTCGATTTTCAGAGCAATTGCATGGTCTCCAAATTTGTTAAATGAGGTCCTTTCCCTCTCATAGCCTAGGTGGATCACTATTAAAATTGTGCCACTTCTGCTTTGGGGTGTCTTGCCCCAACTGGTTTTGACACCCCAATTGGTTTCACAATTTGGGAAAGCCCTAAGGGTTGAAGAGACAAAGAATACCCTGCTTCACATGGAAGCCGGAATCTTGGTATCCATTACACCTGGTGTCGAAATTCTAGAAGAGTTTGAATTAGAAATTGAGAAGAGTATCCTGACTTGCAAAATTGAATTGCTTGGGGGGATAAATGCATGTTCTCTGTGTAAAAAAGGACATGTAAGAAAGAATTGTCCAATTTTAAAAAATAAAGAAAAATTGCAAAGAAAAAGGATGGTGGGGAACAACTCCAACATGATCTCAAATTCGGTAACAAGAAACATTGGGGATACTAGGAAAGAAAATGTTCTTGGACCTAGAAAGTAGAACAAGGTGCTCCCCCCAGGGGAGACTACAAATCCTGATAATGAAAATTCTGGAAATAAACCACTCCTGATGTGGAATTAGATAATAGTCTAAGTTTATCCCCCGAAGAGGAAGACATCCTTACGGGGAAAGGAAGACTAATAATGGAAAACAATAGTAGATTTGCTAGTTTAAGCATCTCAAATAATGACTTACCAAGCTGCAAACCATTAAAGGTTGATTCACCTCAATTTGAGGTTCAACAACCCTCCTTAGAAGCCCCTAAAGGGGGAAAGCGTATTCCACCTGGGCACAAAAAAAATGCCCAAGAGTTAGTGTTAGACAAAATTAAACAACATATTGCTATGAATAATAAGCTCCTTCATGATACTAATGCTAACTTGGCAGCCCATGAAAGAATAGATGGTGGTCCTCCTCTAACCGAAACCCCAGACGGTCTAGGAGGACGAGCAACAGAAGAGTCCTTAATAAGCAAGGAAAGCTTGAAAATGGGAACTGAAAATAAGTTATCCATACCTTGTTGCCAGGATGCAAAACACAAAATTTTGATCTCAAAACAAGGTCACATTGGAAAAATGAATGAATCTGAAGCCCCTAAAGAAATGAATAGTAAGATAGAAAATCAATTACTAAAGAGGGAGGTCCAAGATGAAACCTTCATGAATGGAAAGGATGTGCCTTGGCCTTTGACTAGTCTGGGGCAACCATGTGATACCCTTCAATTAGCCAAGAATAATCACTACCTTGTAAATTCCAAAAGGGATTCTAAAATCCCCCTTCTAGGCAGAGGGATCCAAAAGACCTCGCTAAAGAAACCAATCTTATAAAGGAAATTAATTTAGTGCAATGCTCCAAGCAGGATGAGCATGTTATGGATCCTGAATCTGACAAGTTGTCCCAAAAGGATACCAACATAAACTCGGATGCAGTTTAGAAACCAGGAAAGAACACTGGGAAATCTAGATATGAAAAAGAGCATAGAGAAGCATATTTCCCATGAGGATAACCTCCCTCAAGGGATGAAAATAATAGCTCCTTTGTAAATTATTGGCTGAAACAGAAAAAGAGGAAAAGAAGGCAAAGGCATAAGGATCAAGCAATTCCCTATATAAAGAATAACACAAACAAAGTTAATCTTCCTAAATACTTTGAAGGATTTAGAAACTCGAAGGAAGACCCACAAGAAATGGATCCTGATGACATTTACTTGTATCTCATGGAATTTCAAGGGACTAGAGTCCCCTAATAGAAAATATGACATTAGAAGGTTTTTGAACAAAGAAAAATTGAAAGATGCTATTCTACTCCAAGAAGTTAAAGTAGTAAACTTTACATTGGAAACCAACCTTAAGTTTGTTTGGAAAGACTCCACCTTTTATACCACAAAGCATGAAAAAGGAAAAGGAGGTTCAACAATTTTATTCACTAACAAGTGGAGCAAATGGTTGAGAGCCCATGGCACTTCACTATGCAACAGAGCAGTATGGGTTGTTATTGAATATGATAACAAAACATTTTGGCTTATGCTCCATATATGCACCGAATGATTATAGACAAAGGTGTGAATTATGGGAGTGGGAAAGCAATTTGCAAGATATTCCCTGGATCATTGGTGGGGACTTCAATATGAGAGAAAACTCGGAAGATAAAAGTGAAGCTTCTGGTTCACATGGTGTAACTACCAAAAAGGAAATAAAAGAATCAATTGCAGATTGGATGGGTTCTATGCAAACAAAGAGGCTCTTCAATTTGATCAAGATGAAGGGACAAACAACAGAGTGAAAGTACACCCTTGGGCCTTATCAAACTGTCACCCAATCATGGTTAGAATCTTATTAGACAAGGACATAACAGGGAAAGTAAGAAAGAAAACAAGTTTATATTAAACACAAGCCTTCTCAAGTTTGAAGATTGCAATGATGCAATCTTTTGGTGCAGTCATGACCAGGGTTTTTTATCAAACTGTAATGTCCCTATTTTTATCTAAGTTATATTTGCTAGTTGAGTTTGCTTCTATACATGGAGAGCTAGAAAGTTGGTATATACATGGAGAACCAAAAAGTTGGATCAATTAGTATGTTATTGGGTTATATGGGAAATGCAATATTTAAATTGTATTTTCAATTATTTGATTTGAATTTCAAATAAGGGAATAAGAGGGAAAATGAAATATTTAATTACATTTTCTCTAATCTATTTTTATGGAGTTTTGTGTGGAATAAGGAGGTGTGCCCCATGAAGAAATAGGTCCAAGCAAATCCCAATGGCTATCCTATTTGATCGATTGACATTGTAGATGAAGTTTCAAGAAGAATCGATGCAAGAGAAATAAAGCCATTTAAAATGATATTTGTGCATTCAAAGGAGAGTCGATCCAATACAAAACAAAATTAAATGCCAAGCAAGGTCGACGGCTAAGGTAAAGAAAATAATTTTAAATGCAAATTTTATTTTTAAATATTTGCATTGGAGCGATTGAGGAACTTAAATGCTAACGCCACTATTGAGGAGGATCGCCCAAGCCAAGGAATGATATTCAATACAAAATAAAAATATTAAATGATTGCACACAAGCAGCCGCTGCCCAAGCAAGGAGAGTTCAATGCTAGTGGATCGATTCCTATGGAGTAGATGTTTTTCATTTAAAATAATTGAAGATTGTTTTAAATGAATAGTTTTGATTGCAACTCATTTACAAATGTTCAAGTCCATTGCTCATCATTGGTGGATTTCAAATCTCAATTCAAAATTGCCAAGGAGGACACCTACCTATGGAGATGATAAATGGAGGACTTAACATCAATTTGCAATCATGTATGCATTGGTATGTTTTCTCTTTCTTTTTGAGCTGGGAATTCTGATTTTCAGTTTATTGGCAAGGTGATGACCCCTTGTTTTGTATGGTGATGACCCCATACTAGTTGTGAAGTGATTTCATTCAGAATTCATTATTTGTGCTTCATTTGCAGGTTGTTTTTAAGCGATTTGGAGTGAAGAATCATTGATGAATAAACCCTTGGTTATGATAGAGTCCAACCAAGGTAGTTTATGAATGTTTGATGGAGTTAATGACATAATATAGTGTCTGGTTTTTCATTATAGTCATCTGATAATTTGTTATATAGGGTTTTATGATCATTGGAAGCATCTAGAAGACATTTGGCTCACCTAGGAACCTATCAATTGCATTTGGAGGTGATATTTGGGCATTTTCATGAAATTTGGGTACAGTTCAATGAGCTACAGGTCTGCTCTAGCCAACAATAGGTTTAATCAAGTCTGAATTTTATGTTGGATTGAAGTCATAAGGTGTCAAGGAACATTTGGAAGCCAAATCAGTCCTACCGATTTGCAAATTAGGATATTTGGAGAATTTATTTACAAGATATCTCTTTTATATCATTGGCTGCTCTTTCATTGGTGATATCAGTGTTATATCAGGGATTTGATCAGTTATATTAGTCAATTAATCAATGATTTGTATTGATGTTATATGGTCTATTATTGGTTGAGTTCATTAGCCATTCATTCTCCATTGATTTTACAATAGTTGTAATGAGTTTGGATGTAATTATACCTCTCTTTCATGCACATTTGAGGTCTGATATACATAAGACAATGACTGATATTTGATAGCAATAGTATGTAATTGAAGTCATTTTGTTTCCAACCAATGATGTATGCAAAGGAGATTGATAGTTTCATATATGTGTGATTGTAATTGAATTTTGGTGTGATCTTGTGCAAGAAAAATCTTATATAAAGTTGATTACATTTTCAGTCATATAATAAGGTCTCTTACAGTGGTATCAGAGCCATAATCTTGTCAACCTATGGGTGATGAGTTACATTGATCCATTACCACATCATTATAGAAAAAGAGCTGAAGCAATGGGTGATAGAAGGAGACCTAACCCACAGGATAATATGGATCCAATTCTTAGAGAGTTAATTGATAATCAAAGGAGAATGGCAGATGGTCAGCAACAAACAAATGCAACCATTCAACAAACACATGAAACAAATGTGCACATATAAAGAAGCATTGATAGACTATGCCATATTTTGACAGGTAACAGGAACAATAACAACGGAGCTAATCAGGATGATGAAGGAAGTATTGCAGGATCACAAAGAACAAGGAGAACATGTGCACCAATAGTGGATAGACCTATGTACCCTACCTTTCTTCCTAGAGAAGAAAAGGTGATTGAAGAAGAGTTGGAATATAAATAAGAAGCAGGTGATGATTGGGAAGCTTGGATTGATGAATATGATGCACTTCCTGATCGTGTGCATGATAGAATAAGCCTCAACAACTTCATAAACCATAAGAAACAAAAACAAAGAGGACGTGGGTATCAACAAAGACAAATAAGAGCAAGGCCAACACAACCAAGAGAGTACAAGGATGCAATGGAAAAGATTCCTCTTCCTAGTTTTGATGGTAGTGGTAAGATGAGTGCTAGAGCATGGGTACACAAATTGGATACTTTTCTCACACTC
The DNA here is from genome assembly GCA_027924645.1 of Cunninghamia lanceolata. Taxonomy (NCBI): domain Eukaryota; kingdom Viridiplantae; phylum Streptophyta; class Pinopsida; order Cupressales; family Cupressaceae; genus Cunninghamia; species Cunninghamia lanceolata. The sequence continues at coordinate 4,098,428 of BSBN01001254.1, forward strand.
AAGCCCATGAGTGAAGAAAAGGCTATACACTTTGCTACTATGCATTTAGAGGGATTGGCATATGAATGGTGGCATTATGGACTTGTCTCTCAACATCATAACAGGATTACTTCATATGATGAGTTTGTTCAAAAACTCATTAACAAGTTTGATAGAAAAGATGTGGAGGTCTACTACCGTGAGCTTGCATAGCTGAAGCAAAGTGGAAGAGTGGATGCTAATGTGAATGAATTTTAAAAGATTGCAGTCATGGTACCTGACATGTTCGATAGAAGAATCACAATGTTGTTTGTTGAAGGATTGAATGATAGGATTAGAGGTTTGGTCAAGGTTCATAGACTGAGCACACTTGATGAGGCTATTGATCTTGCACTTGATTTGGATATCACATACACACCTCAAAAGAAGAGCTTCAAAGATGAGCATTCAAGTCAACAATCCCAAGATGTAGTATCCCGTGCTCTAGTAGGGTTTTATCCAATATTTTTTTTGTTTTTCGTTTTGCTGATGGGTTTAGGGTTTATAGGCTTTGCATGTAATGTTATTGCATTGGTAACATAGAATATAAAACATATATTGAATACCCAGAAAATATACAATGAATTTGCATAAACAAACAATGACCTAAATGGTATTTAACCAAAATATGAATTATAGTGACATACCCATTTTATAAACTTCAACTTTGTTGGGTTGCCATACTTGGGCCAACATTACAAGCCATGAAAAATCATCATAAAAACATACAATGCAATGTAAACCCAGGTAATAGTGATGCATTTGTGTTAAGGCCTCCAAACGCCCAGATTTGAGATGATAAATGCTACCAAACTGAAGCAGAATCCACACCACAGATACCCACTTCCTCCAACTGTACGGTACTGCTGGGGACTGATAACAGGAATATAAATGACAATAAACTCCACCAAAACCCTATACAATGGTCTGTGTTTCATTGTAGATGATAGGTGTCCCAAATCATACCAAAATAAGTGCCAAAACCCACATAAACTTCCCTAAATATCTCCAAGAATGTGGTACGAACTGCTACAACAGTACCGTAGAAGGTAGGACCCAGCCAATGAATGCAAAATTAGTCTATAACACTCTCAAACATTTTGATCTACAAACACACAATCTTGAAACCCTTGAAATACTTGCAAATATCTTCACCAATGTGCACAGATTGGACCTCTGAATGAAGCACACAAATAAGCAATTCTTCAATGGATTTTTCACCACCTCAAAATTGCAAAACCATGAAGAGTTTACATTCTCCAAGGCTAAACCAGCAAACCCTAGTTCATCTTCTCCAAGAGAAGAGCTCAAGAGACAGCCAAAATCTTCGAATTAACAAATGAGTGAATGAATGATATTTGCTTTTGTTGTGCCTTATAATATACTTTTTTCGTCAAGAGGTCAATCCCCTTCATGTGCACTTTAAATCATTTAAAATGATATAAAATCTTTTCTTTTCAACTTTATTGAATGCTTTAATAAATGGCCCCTCAAAAGTAATGTTTTTATAATTATTTTAAAACATACTTTATATTTGCCTTTTGACTTTATAAAGTGCATCAATAAATAGGCTCTTCTTTTAATGATTCATTAATGCACTTTAAGTGACTTAAATTGAGGGTCATGGCCTCATTGAATATAAAGTGACTTTAATAATTTTATAATATGACTTTAATGATTTAATTATTAATAAAGTCACTTTTATTAATAATTAAATATTACAATTTGCACAATAAACCTTATTTCTTCAAGCCAATTGAGAATTGGGATCAACACTGAAGTTACCACATGTCCAGGTGCCCTGCGATATATAGAAACACTAAGTCCAAATCACCAGGTAACTTATTATAAATAGTAAGTGTATACAAAATGAGTCTAGAACCATCCTTAATGACAAATCCATAATATGACCAAGTGCCTAACTATTAATAGCAATACTGACTCCCCTGAAATGGTGACTTACTATAAATAATAAGTGTGAGGAACTGAGTCAAATGGAGGCCAATCCTGAACCAAATAGAGTTCCAGAGAAGGAAACACTCTGATAACTTCCAAACAGGACCCCCTAACCATTTGCATTAGCCTGCAAGGGTCAGGAAATAGGCTAATCCTCTAAAAACTAATGCTCACGAAAATGGGGACATTACGGTCCGCCCTCCCTGAAATTGCTTGTCCCCAAGCAATCTCTACTGCTAAGAAACACCACTCCACTAGAGGTCCAAAAGAAAACTGTGAAATGTCCCTCATGGAAACATAATTGCTGCAGCACTAGCATAAACTCAACCATGCAAACATAGACAACAAACCAACTGTCCAAACCATGCGCACTGAAACTGTGCATCAAACTCAAGTCATGTACATGAGAACCCAAGGTGAAACTACAAACAATCCACACCATGTACATACTGCAATACTCACCAATGAACTCCAAATGGAACCCTGATGCACACGAAGGATCCCAAACTTTGTGGTTACTACTGAGCTGAATGTCGGGATCCCAAATCACTCTACAGAATGCCCAACTATTTATCCATTGCACCCATTGGATAAAGATAGTACCATGCTCAGTATTGCGGTGAACAACTACCACCACATAGAGCAATCTACCAAACAAAAGGATTCTTGGATCCCACAACCAGATTGGAAGTCCATTATACGAATCAACCTCTGACTTCCACTGTTCTAATATGATCCCAACTTCACGATGCTAAAAAGGGTGAAGCAAACCATCGGGATCCATCCAAACTGCAGTGCCAACTCCGTCACCACTTGGATCCCAATACAAACGAAACTCACATCCATCTGCCATGAAGAGATGAGAATATTTGGACGCATCTACAACACAACATCTCCCTAACCGCTGCGAAACTCTCATGGATGTGATTGTAGATACCTTAAAATATTTTCTACCATCAAACTGACTCCCGATATCCCTAATCATGTCAATTTCCCTCCAAACCAATTAATTAAATTTTATTTAATTAATTATCCCTTCATTATCCTATTTTTCCATCATTTTATCTCCAAAATTGAATTAATTTCATTAATTCAATAGTCCCAACCTTAGCCAATTGATTTAATAAATATGCAATATTTATTAAATCAATTTCCCCTTTTTTCTAAATCTAATTAATTAGTTAAAACCATGTTAATTAATTAATCCAGCCTACAAATTGACCTATCCCTACCCTAGACAATTAAATAGCTATTATTTAATTACCTACCCTAGCCTACCTCATCATAGCCCTAGGATTAATTTAATAAAATATGTGATTAATTAATCCTAACCCCTTCATTTGGGTGGTCAAACCTTGTTTAACACCCTTCCCCACATCCTCCAAATAAAAAATTGAATTAAATCCACATAAGTCAATTTTTTATTTAAAAACATCCCACATCACATTTAATTTTCCTTACAAACCCATACTCATTTATTTCTTCTCTTCCCCAAATGAATACATTCCCCTATATGAATCTTTAATTGCAAAATAATCCTTCACCCCCATGCTGAATAAAAGATTCACTTTTTTTCCTAGCCCTCCATTCATTTAAAATTGAATATAGGCCCTCCACATCACTTTTATCCTCCACCATTGATCTTCCAAATCAATCTCCACCTTTGGATCAAAATCCTTCCAAAATTCTATAAATAGAACCTCTCTCTATCCATTTTCATCATCTAAGTTTATGCAAAGTTATTATGCCAAAATCTCCATTGAGCTAGAATAGTGAGTTGCAAATTTGAGTAGCATTTCACATTCAAATCTATTGTTTAGGGATTATCTTTGTCTTAGGAGTTTCTTGGGTGCATGCTCCTACTTTCCTTGATGAGATTGGGTTTTACATGTGAGGTATCACTTCTTGTATTTATTTGCATTTTGTTTAGTATTTCAACCTCAAATGTTTATCTAATCTACAGTGATAACTAACCAAGTCATCATGCCTACTGACACCATAATCTTCCTGAAACCTAGAAGTAGCAAATACTATCAAGTACTCATCTGCATGATGGCAATCCAACCTCTGATCCTGCAAGTAATCTCCCACAAACAATTAAGTAGGGTGCTTGCAGCCTCTAGTCCCACCTTCGGAAGATGGCAACTCTCCATCCCTCAATGGATGGTACAAACCCTGAGCCAATCCACACTGATGTATCAACAAATCCTCCATGTGTGGACTAAAGGAGAAGTGATGAGCACTCCTCACCATGTAGTCAAGATAAAATGCTCCCACCTCTGTCAATGGCTGACCATCATAGTCATGGGGAACACCCTCCTCGTTGGTCTCATCACTTACGATACTAGAATCAGGAGATGGCTCATGTCCCTGATCCCAAATGGCTAATTGGGTAGGCACTTTGGCAACCCTCTCTGCAAAATCAACCACCTCATCACACGAGCTATCAATAACTTTCTTTGCATCATTTGTAAGGGGACTATCCTCAGTAACACCTGAAGTAACATATGGTTTTGTGCTACTCTCAACCAATGCACTCAACCCATCTATCACCTGCACCAGTAAGAGTAATGGATGTAGCCACATCCTCAATGTACCCCTCACCACTATCCGTGGTTGTTTGCTCATCACTAGTAACTGTCATAGGCATTGGAATTGTATCTGTCAGTGATGAAGTCTGTGCTAGGCTCAACTCCATGGTAAGCTCATCTATCCGCAACTGTGCCTCCTAAAGGGCCTCTTAAGTGCTCCTCAAAGAGTCCATGGCAATCTCAAGCTCATATGTGAGCTCATCGATCTCCTCCTCCTTTCCCTTCAATGCACCAAAACAGATCCCATCCCACTTGAGAAGGTAATGTCGATCAGATAGTAACAGTAAATAATTATTCTTCATTATTCCAATCACTTCTCTAAGCTTATAAAACTCTGTAAGGGAAAGTCCACTACCATCGTGCTCATCCATCTCAGGAGTACTCCAACCATAGGTTGCCAACATCTGTCGAGCAACATCAAAATGTTCCAAGGTTGTAGCAATCATATTATCATTAACTTTCAATTGCCTAGCTAAATGATGATACCCCTGTGATGAATCATCTCCACACATATCTTCTGATTTGTAATCTACACTATGGTCTGAGGCTGAATCAACATCACTCACTAAATGATAGGCAACATCATGTGTACTATTGACTTTGCACACAATATCATCTAAGGTACTGTTGCTATGTACCTCATAGGATGGCTCAAAAGACATTGAAGAAATTGTTGATTTGATAATATCTTCACTCACTTCTTCCATAGTAACTGCATATCCATCCGAAGAGTGATCCTGGGACTGATCGCCAATAAGTGAATTTTCTGATTCATTTTCCATGGTCTAATTTGCAAAATCAGACTTGTGGTGGCTTGAATCCTCATCACATAATTCGTTTTTAAAACCCAAATCTTGAGTGTCAATGTCAGGGAACTCCACACATCCATTGTCCTCACATGGAATGGCTACTATCTCATGAGTAGGCTCGACATTAAGGCTGCTGTCATAAAAATCAGAACTGTTATCATGGCTGATAATTTCTTGAGTGTTGTGAAGATCATTCTGAAGCTCTGCCATACTACTATCATGGTGTATGGTTTTCTCTTCATCATTCTTTCCTTCTTTCTGCTCCTCAACGAACAAGTAGGACCTTAACTTACCCTCACATTGTTCGAAAACACTATGTAACAAACCATTTGTAGCTGGAGATAACTCTTGTTCATGCCTATGAACAGATAGTAGTAAAGACATGATGGGCTAAGAAATGTCATCACTATCATTAATAATTATAACCATGATATCTCTCACATAGTCCTGGATAATCTTATCATGTTTCTCGTTGATGGAATCTAAGATGAGATGGAACAACTACAAAACAAGGTCATGAAAATCATAATCAACCATGACAATGCACAATCTCACCCGTGCCATCAGCTCTAAGATCTTGTACTTCCTTCCAAAAGTAGGACTACCAACATCTCCTATCCCAACCAAACTATCCACAATCAGTTGCATAACTTCCCTCATGGTGGTCACATCATAGGGAGCCTGAGGAGCTGTGATTCTCATGAACTGCCTAATGCAATGGGCAACTGTGAGTCTAATCTCACTGTCACTGTATCTCAAAAATCTATGCTCACCCAATGTAGTCACCGCTGGAGTCATGTCAATCTATAACAATGACGAAGGTGATTGCTCAACAAAACTAAAGCATTCTTCCAGTCTTTTCAAGATGCACAAAGTATCATGTCTAGATTGATGTAAACTGCCAAGATTACTACCCTGTTCATAGAGCATTCTGGCTAACCACTCATCACCTGATACTATTATTTCACCACTGCTTGAACTCATTTTTTTAAAAACTGAAGATGAAAGAGTGTTGGTCACTCAAATGTGATAACTGTGAACTCAATGAATAATTTATTTAAACCCTACTGTTAAACTACATGCAATAGCTGATACCACACATGCAACCATTAAAACTGACATGCAAGTGCTGATCACTAACATGCAACTCCAAATCTTGACATGCAACATGAAATCTCTGATTAACCCAACAAGATGGCAGGAAACCACTTTGATACCACTGTAGTATCCCGTGCTCTGGTAGGGTTTTATCCAATATTTTTTTTGTTTTCCATTTTGTTGATGGGTTTAGGGTTTATAGGATTTGCATGTGATGTTATTGCATTGGTAACATAGAATATAAAACATATATTGAATACCCAGAAAATATACAATGAATTTGCATAAACGAACAATGACCCAGATGGTATTTAACCAAAATATGAATTATAGTGATATACCCATTTTATAAACTTCAACTTCGTTCGGTTGTCATACCCGGGCTAGCATTACAAGCCATGAAAAATCATCATAAAAACATACAATGCAATGTAAACCTAGGTAATAGTGACGCAACTGTGTTAAAGCCTCCAAACGCCCAGATTTGAGATGATAAATGCTACCAAACTGAAGTAGAATCCACACCACAGATACCCACTTCCTCCTTTAGCTGTACGACACTGCTGGGGTCTGATAACAACAATATAAATGACAATAAACTCCACCAAAACCCTATGCAATGGTCTGAGTTTGATTGCAGATGATAGGTGTCCCAAATCAGACCAAAATAAGTGCCAAAACCCACACAAACTTCGCCAAATATCTCCAAGCATGTGGTACGAACTGCTATAGTAGTACTATAGAAGGTACGACGCAGCGAATGAATGCAAAATCAGTTTATAACACTCTTAAACATTCTGATCTACATACACACAACATTGAAACCCTTGAAATACTTCCAAATATCTTCACCAATGTGCACAGATTGGACCTCTGAATGAAGCCCACAAATAAGTAGTTCTTCAATGGATCTTTCACCACCTCAGAATTGCAAAACCATGAAGAGTTTATGTTCTCCAAGGCTAAACTAGCAAACCCTAGTTCATCTTCTCCAAGAGAAGAGCTCAAGAGACAAAGCCAAAATCTTCCAATTAACAAATGAGTGAATGAATGATATTTGCTTGTGTTGTGCCTTATATACTTTTTTCCTCAAGAGGTCGATCCCCTTCATGTGCACTTTAAATCATTTAAAATGATATAAAATCTTTTCTTTTCAACTTTATTGAATGCTTTAATAAATGGCCCCTCAAAAGTAATGCTTTTATAATCATTTTAAAACATATTTTATATTTGCCTTTTGACTTTATAAAGTGCATCAATAAATAGGCTTTCCTTTTAATAATTCATTAATGCACTTTAAGTGACTTAAATTGAGGGTCATGGCCTTATTAAATATAAAGTGACTTTAATAACTTTATAATATGCTTTTAATGATTTAATTATTAATAAAGTCACCTTTATTAATAATTAAATATTATAACTTGCACAATAAACCTTATTTCTCCAAGCCAACTGAAAATTGAGATCAACACTGAAGTTACCACATGTCCAGGTGCCCTGCTATATTTAGAAACACTGAGCCCAAATCACTAGGTAACTTATTATAAATAGTAAGTGTATGCAAAATGAGTCTAGAACCATCCCTGATGACAAATCCATAATATGAGCAGGTGCCTAACTATTAATAGCAATACTACTTGCCTGAAATGGTGACTTACTATAAATAGTAAGTGTGAGGAACTGAGTCAAACGAAGGCCAATCCTGAACCAAATTGAGCTCCGGAGAAGGAAACACTCTGATAACTACCAAACAGGACCCCCTAACCATCTGCATTAGCCTACGAGGGTCAGGAAATAGGCTAATCCTCTGAAAATTGATGCTCACAAAAACTGGGACATTACACAAAAGCAACCCACTTCCAAAAGAAATGACAAAGGTACATCAAAGATGAGTTATGAAGAAAGAGATGAGTTGAGAAGGAAGAAGCTATGCTTTGATTGCAAGCATCCTTGGGAGAATGGTCATAGGTGCCTTGGCAAAGGCAAGGTGCACTACATAGAGGTACTTGATGAGGATGATGATGATGGGCAAGCAACACTAGAACTTACAAGTGATGATAACAAAAGTTCTAGTATTGCATATCTTTCTGGAGCTTCAAGGTACAATCCATTCATCTTTGAAAGCACTTTTTTTGGTTGCAAAGTTTTGGCACTTCTTGATAGTGGAGCTTCACATAACTTCATTGATGAGGGTTTGGTAAACAAAAGAGGATTGCTTTGTGATGGCTTTGTTGTGGCTATAGCGGGAGGACTCACTATTCCTTGTAAGAAGAAGGTGAGCAAGCTTAGTATTATATTTGGTGAGTATACTCTTTGTGATGATTTCTATGTTCTTGGTTTGAAGGACAATGAGATTGTACTTGGTGTGCAATGGCTACACTCACTACAAAGAATCACTCAAGACTTACAAGCTATGGAGTTGAGTTTCCTACATGATGGGAAACAAGTTGTTTTGAGAGCCCTCAAGTACACTTTACCCCATCAAATAACAACCAAATCCATGATTGCTATAGGCCATGATCTATTTCATGAAGATGTATATGATGCATGTGGAGATAAGTGTATGGAACCGGTATTTGAAGGTAAGCATTTGATTTTTGATATGGATTTGCATGACATCATATTTGATTTGTTTGAGGACATCAGTCCTATGGCTTTGTATTTTCATGAGTTTGACATGCTAACACCTTTGGAGGATAGTTGTTCAGGGTCTACTAATGATGGTATACAAGATTGGAGTGTTGGATTTGGTAACTTTGTTGAAAAACAGGGCACTACACAATCTGATTTTGTATATCAAACTTATGAAGATGTAGAAAAGACACAAGAAATGTGTGATATGTGGCTAGAGAAATCAAGGAAAGACAAGCTTGTTGTTGGTCAAGCAAAAGAGCATCTTGAAATGGTAAGAACAATGAGACAATCATCTTTGTTTGATCATCATGGGCCAGCCATTGATGATATGTTTGTGTGTGGCAATGAAGATGGAGGTAATTCAGATTTGCAAGGTACATTGATTCCTTTTGATGAGTTAGATCAAACCATTGAGTTGACACAGTTTCATATTGATGAGAGTTTCATATGGGAGTATGTGGTTTGGTCTAGTGATAGTTCATATACTTGGGATGTCACATTTTATATCATTTTGAATGATATTTTTATATTGCATAGCTCTGTTATGAATTATGACAGCGAAACAAGAAGGATGGATACAATTGTGTTTGGCACTCACATCTTCATGATTGGCACCTACATTGATATGGATATGATTGCATCATTATGCGACAGTGGAAGCGGTCCCAAGATCTCCTTCATCAACATCTTTGAGATGGTATGTGTGAGTTTGGATGGACAAGTTAGATGGGTTTGGGATCCTGGTATTCATTGATGTTCATTTGACACTTTTGATTGCTTGGGACAAGCAATCTTGGGGTGGGAGGACTTGTAATGTCCCCATTTTGAGCTAAGTTATATTTGTTAGTTGAGTTTGCTTCTATACATGGAGAATCAGAAAGTTGGTATATGTCTATACATGGAGAACCGAAAAGTTGGATCAATTAGTATGTTATTGGGTTATATGGGAAATGCAATATTGAAATTATATTTTCAATTATTTGATTTGAATTTTCAAATGATGGAATAAGAGGGAAAATGAAATATTTAAGTACATTTTCTCTAATCTATTTTTATGGAGTTTTGTGTGGAATAAGGAGGCGTGCCCCATGAAGAAATAGGTCCAAGCAAATCCCAATGGCTATCCTATTTGATCGATTGACATTGTAGATGAAGTTTCAAGAAGAATCGATGCAAGAGAAATAAAGGCATTTAAAATGATATTTGTGCATTCAAGGGAGAGTCGGTCCAATACAAAACAAAATTAAATGCCAAGCAAGGTCGATGGCCAAGGTAAAGAAAATAATTTTAAATGCAAATTTTATTTATTAAATATTTGCATTGGAGCGATTGAGGAATTTAAATGCTAACGCCACTATTGAGGAGGATCGCCCAAGCCAAGGAATGATATTCAATACAAAATAAAAATATTAAATGATTGCACACAAGCAGCCGCTGCCCAAGCAAGGAGAGTTCAATGCTAGTAGATCGATGCCTATGGAGTAGATGTTTTTCATTTAAAATAATTGAAGATTGTTTTAAATGAATGAGTTTTGATTGCAACTCATTTACAAATGTTCAAGTCAATTGCTCATCATTGGTGGATTTCAAATCTCAATTCAAAACTGCCAAGGAGAAGGACGCCTACCTATGGAGATGATAAATAGAGGACTTGAACATTAATTTGCAATCATGTATGCATTGGTATGTTTTCTCTCTTTCTTTTTGAGCTGGGAATTCTGATTTTCAGTTTATTGGCAAGGTGATGACCCCTTGTTTTGTATGGTGATGACCCCATATTAGTTGTAGTGATTTTATTCAAAATTCACTATTTGTGCTTCATTTGCAGGTTGTTTTTAATTGATTTGGAGTGAAGAATCATTGATGAATAAACCCTTGGTCATGATAGAGTCCAACCAAGGTAGTTTATGAATATTTGATGGAGTTAATGACATAATATAGTGACTGGTTTTTCATTACAATCATCTGATAATTTGTTATACAGGGTTTTATGATCATTGGAAGAATCTAGAAGACATTTGGCTCACCTAGGAACCCATCATTGCATTTGGAGGTGATATTTGGGCATTTTCATGAAATCTGGTTATAGTTCAGCGAGCTACAGATCTGCTCTAGCTAGCAACAAGTCTAATAAAGTCTAAATTTTATGTTGGATTGAAGTCATAAGGTGTCAAGGAACATCTGGAAGCCAAATTAGTCCTACTGATTTGCAATTAGGGTATTTGGAGACTTTGTTTGCAAGATATCTTTTTTATATCATTGGTTGCTCTTTCATTGGTGATATCAGTGTTATATCAGGGATTTGATCAGTCATATCAGTCAATTAATTAGTGATTTGTATTGATGTTATATGGTCTATCATTGACTGAGTTCATTAGTCATTCATTCTCCATTGATTTGGCAATAGTTGTAATGAGTTTGGATGTAATTATACATCCCTTTCATGCACATTTGAGGTCTGATATACATAAGACACTGACTGATATTTGATAACAACAATATGTAATTGAAACCATTTCATTTCCAATCAATGATATATGCAAAGGAGATTGATAGTTTCATATGTGTGATTGTAATTGAATTTTGGTGTGATCTTGTGCAAGAAATCTTATCTAAAGTTGATTACATTTTCAGTCATATATAATAAGGTCTCTTACACAAATTACCCAGTCATGCAGCCAAAATACACAACGAAAGCACAAATGCATTCACAAATATCAAATTATTTTATTAATTTCAAAAACATCAGCATTTACAAATTTATTGGCCTTTCAACATTACACTACAATACAATCTACCATGTGCTTACAACACCAAATCACTTTCCAGAGGATACAAAGGTTGCCTCCAATCAATTACCCACTTCTGTCAAAGTGTCCAAACTATGACTTATGTGGTTTCCTCTCCAAACCATCACTCCTTTGTTCAAAACTCACATTCTTTACCTTGTTGGCCACTGCTTTAGGCTGTTGTTACACAAAACCAATACCTTCTATTTCATTTGTGCCAATCTCAGCCTCTGAGGGTCATGAACATTTTCATATTCAAAATATTCTTCTAATTCTCCTATCCAATCTATCAATTCATCGGGATTCAATGTTCTAGAAAAATTAGAAATTTCTATTTTGTTACCTCCTCGAACTCTAGTGAGTGCTCTCAGGAACCATTCTTCTCCAACCTCTACTGGTTGTTCATTTTCCTTTTCTCGTTCATCCTCCATGATTTCGTCCTCATCATCGGCATGATCTTCCACACAATCTAGGTTTCTTCTGAATCCAACAACTAAATTTCTCAACTCGTTCTGCATTTCAACACGAAACTGTTCTAACATTTCCTCCATTTTGGGAACTCTTTTTCTTGGGGGCATCTTCTCAAATTGCAACTACTACTGCTTTCTCTCCACACACACTATGGAAACAAAAATCCTCTTCTGCTTACGACTCCAACGTCTCCTTCAACCCTCAGCAATTACAGGACTCCTCTTCAAACCCACAAATACTCTCTCAAGCCCTCTGAGACAATACTTAAGATTCTCCACAATGTATCTCCTCCCAGGAAGAAAAGCCTTGCTCTGATACCACTTGGTGCAGTCATGACCAGGGGTTTTTTATCAAACTACCTAGTCATGTAGCCAAAATACACAACAGAAGCACAAATGCATTCACAAATCTCAAATTGTTTTATTGATTCAAAAACATCAGCATTTCTAAATTTATTGGCCTTTCAGCATTACAATGCAATACAATCTACTATGTTCTTACAACACCAAATCGCTTTCTAGAGGATACAGAGGTCACCCCCAATCAATTACCCACTTCGGGGAAAAATTGAATCCCAATCTGGTGAGAAAAAGGACATTTATACTGTCCAGGAAAAAGAGGAAGTTCAACCATCCTCCATTGGTTAAGGAATTGAATAGGTGTTGTGTTTCTAATGGCCACAACCAGAAATGAACCATCCAATAGTTGAATAGTTACAAAGCGGAATTGTTAGTGCAAAACATTCTCATTAATATATGACAGTCACCAACGTGTATATTTGACAATCCATACACAATCGGCCTTATAATAGTCTGTTGAAAAAAATGCCTTTCCACAACCACTGTGTTTATTATCAACATTTCTTTACATTTCAAAACTCCAACATGAAACAATTATCAACAAAGGATTATATTCCAAACCATTGGCAAAAATAAACTTTTTGAAACTTGGGCTTTGTTGGCATTTTGTTCAGTTTTTAAACTTGCCATTGCCTACTTTATCGGCAAATCTTCGGTTCCACAAACCTTGGACTTTAAGTGTTTTAATTTTAACTTTATCGCTCCACTTCTTAAGCCTTTATTGGCGAAGTTTGTCCTTCCTGAACCCTATCGGCATATTGACAAATTTTAGTTGTGAACTAGTTCACAAAAGAGAAATTTTACAGATACCAAGTGTTTAGCCATCAACTCTTTCTATCAGCAAAACTAGGCTTCCATGAACTCTGTCTTTCTCTCAAGGCCCCATTCATGTGCTTGTCAGCAAATCGACAACTTTTCGAACCCACAAACTAGCCAAAGACTTAGGAAAATTTCTTCTGTTGACAATATTTCAATCCCATGAACTAAAGAAGCCTTGGCTCCAATATTCAAAGCTCTTATCGGTGAAGTGATGCATCAAAGAACCTATAGGTTTGCCAACTAGTCATGTTGCCGACTAAGTTCAAAATCCTGCAACTTCATTGACAACAAAGGAACTTCATCCAAATTCTAAATGGCTAACATAAGAAGAAAGACTTAGAAAATTTTCAAATTGTTCCTTGAAGACTTTAGTCAGGGAAAATGCCCATTGGGGAATCATGAAATTGACAAACTATAGAACCGACGAACTGTTCACGAATTGGAGATTTTTCCGACTGGCCATAACTTCGTCAATTTTCATCCAAATTTCACCAAATTAGAACTAGGGACGCCCGTTAAGATTTTCTACATGTTGATGCTGTTACTTAGCCAAAATAAATCTGCATTTGCTCTAGAAACAAAACTACAAAGAAAATAAAGCCAAAAACCAACTTAGAAAATAAAATATGTTTTTGGTGACACAGGATTGCCAGTGAACCCGGATGCTCTTGCATCATCTTTACTCTAAGGGAGATCAATAAATGGACGAAAAAGAACAATTTAGTAATAGAAAGATGGGATGCCAACATTGAAGGCTAGCAGAAAATCTTCCAAACAATTGGGAAACAAAAGGCAAAAGATTTAAGGAAGACTGAAAATGCACTGTAGATGAGACTTTTGGAAACAAAATGCAATTTGCAAAATGATCCAAAGAACTTTACTTTAAATAAGGATGTAATTGACATCAAAGGATCCTTAAGAAAGATACTAAACAAAAAGGACCAAGGCCTAAAAAAGAGAGCAAAATTTAATTGGGTATCCCAAGGTGATAGAGGAACCAAATACTTCTTCAAAATTCCAAAAGAAAAAGAAGCTAAAGAAAAGGTTGGTTCAATATGGGAGAATGATAATATGTTTAAAGACCTAGAAAAGGTAAAATAAAAGTTCTTGCAATTTTACCAAGAGTTGATCTCATTAGAATGCACTGCCCCCCTTAATGAAAAGATAAGGAATGACATCATGAATCTAATTCCAAAGAAAATCTAAAAAGAGAATGCTGGAGTTCTAGATAACCAAATCTCAAAAGATGAAATACAAAAAGCTGTCTTATCATTAATTAATGACAAATCCCTCGAGGCTAATGGGCTATTAAATTCTACAAAAGGAACCTAGATTGGATAAGTGAAGACCTCTTGCAAGTGTATATGGAAGCTATTGAAAAAGGCTCTCTAGGCAAAAATATAAACAAGGGCATTATAAAATTAATCCCCAAAGAGGGTGACAAAACCCTCCTAAAGAACTAGAGACCTATCACTCCTCAATGTGTCATATAAAATCCTAGCAAAAGCTATAGCCTTAAGGCTAACAGAGATCCTCCCGGAAATTATCAACTGCATGCAAACAGGTTTCATAAAGGGCAGATATATTTTGGAAAACTTGATCACTAGTTGGGAAGCAATGGAATGGGAAAGAACTGACAATCAAAACATAGGTATGCTTCTCCTAGACTTTGAGAAAGAATACGATAGAATTGAATGGCCATTCATACTAATGGTCCTCAAGGCTTTTGATTTCCCTAATAAGTTTTGTCAAATGATAAAATTTTTGATGAAGGATGCAAATGCACAAATTAAAATAAATGGAGCAATGACGGATGAATTTCATCTACAGAGGTCAATTCAACAAGGATGCCCATTAGCCCCCTCCTTGTTTGTAATAACGGCTGATGCTCTACACTATCTTCTTAGGGACTCAACTGTTAGCCCCAGAATCAAAGGACTATCTCTACCAAATAAAGAAGAACTGATTAACATACAATTTGTTGATGACACGAAACTCTTCTTAGAATTGAATAAAGAAAATTTTGAAAGGTTGATGGTAAAAATGGATCTATTTGATAAAGCGGCAGGGGCAAAAATATCAATAGGGAAATCAATTATGTTAAACTAGGAAACCTCCCAGCCAGATTGGTTCAGAGCTCAAGGCTTCCAATGGGAGGCCTTAATAAAATTGTAAGATATTTAGGAGTTACCTTTGCCATAGATCCCAATTTAAAAGACATGTGGGAGTGGGTTAAAAACAAGATAGAGAAGAAGATGGGAAGCTGGAATAAGCAATATTTGTCAATAGCTAGAAGAGCTCAGGTCTACCAAAAAATCCTATCCTCCTACAACATCTATTATGCCTTTGTTTGGTTGTTCAACAACTATTAGTTGATGAGATTAAAAAAAAGAGACAGTTTTTATGGTCAAATGGAAAAAGGTAATAAAAAGAAGCATGCAATAAAATGGGACTGGTGTTGCATGGAAAAGAAAAAAGGTGGGCTTGGTTTGAAGGACTTAAAGAAATAGGGAATTGCCTTAGCAGTCAAATGGATTTGCAAAGCCCTTGAGGGTGACGAGCCATGGGAAATTTTAGTAAGGAACGATGTTTAAATAGTTGTGCCTAAATAGGCCAAATCGTGGAAAAATAACCTCTCTGTGACTTGGTCCTTGGTAATTTCCTAGTGTCCCCTGCTAGTTCTAATGCATTTAAGAGTATATGGAAACCCTGGGAAACAAGCAAAGAACTTATATTAAATAAGCATTCAATGGAAATGAATCTAAATAAAATATACCAAAAAAGGTCAATATGGTGGAGTCTACACCACAAAAACAAGCCATTGATACTCCTTCAAGGGTGCTTTGCAAAAGCGTGGGATAAAAAGGGAATATTTGTCTTCCAAAATATCTTAGATAATGGTCTATTAAAATCTTGGAACACCCTCAGTCTAGAATTTAATCTTCCTAAAACTCAAAAAAGAACCTACGAACTAATGGAAAAGCAGAACATAGATTGGGAAATACTAAAAACAGGCACAAAGGAAATCAATCATGATTTCTCATGGCTGGAAAATAATAAATTGAGCAAGCTCAAGGCAAAAGAAATTTTTAACTTAGTCAATGAACCCCCGAACCTGATTGTAGTGCTAAACAAAAATTGGAATGTTAATCTTAACCAAAAATAATGGGAAAATTATTTCATCTGAACATGGAATAATTCTCTGGATCCTAAGAAAGATTCTTTTTAAATGTATGTTAATTCTTCAGAAACTACCAAACTTTGAATTCAAAAATAATGTAAATATATGTGATCTATGTAGAAAATTTGAGACTGTAAAGCATATTTTTTTAATGTTTTTTTGCAAAAGAAACTTGGAACTTATTTTAAATTGATCTAGAAGGTTGGGGGGGAAAGAATGTAAAAAGAATACAAGAAATCTTAATGGGAAGAATTGAAGGATCAGGAAATCTAAATAATTTCTTTTGGCTGATTTTATCTACAAAAATTCTATGGCATCTTTGGAAAGCTAGGAATAATGAAAAATACCAAGGCACAAGGAGAATTCTTACTGATTCCAATAGAAGACTCAGAACTCATAATGTTTTCATGCAGGTATCCATTACTTTGGAGGTGGCCAAAAGCAAATACAATAAACTAATAGAAAGAGGCAAAGGAGAAATCACCAAAGAGGAACTGAGACAAGCAAACCAATGGCTATACCACAAAGAATTTTACAATCTAGATAAAGAAAAATGCAAGATGGAGGCAAGAAACACAAACAAAGGACACATAAAAAACATAGGAAAAATAGAGAGAAGTGGGATGGAATTCCACATTAACAAAGGAAAGGACTTTACAATTGAAGTGGTTTCTTCGAATGATAACATATCTATATCAGGACCACTCAATAAGTGGTATGATTGGGAGAACTTCAATGAAAGTGTCAACTACATAGAATAATAAAAATGCAAATAGTATCCTTGCATATTAGAATTGTTTAAAATAGAAAATGTAATAAGCCCTATGTGGCTATTTTGATAGTATATGGCATATAGACTGATAAAGACTATTACAAAAAAGTATAAAAGAAGCATAAAACATATATGTAACTGATGCAGTATTTGCTCAATTGATGTAATCAGAACAACTAATGTAATCTCTTTTTGTAAACTATATTGAATATTAAAAAAAATTGGTAAAGAAAATACATAGGTTTACATCTTGATTTCAGTCATTAATGAAATGATATATATTAATGATTTTGGGATATCATGCATACACAACTTGATTTTTACATTACAATCAACTGTTTCATATATTATTTTGTGTTTTTTCTTCTATGTAGTAATGGTGTGATTTGTAAATGAAATTTGTTCACCATTTCAATATAGTATCAGAAGAGTAGACGATTACGAGAGTTGGAAAGTAGGTTCTAGAGGCATTTGCAATCCATAGAAACAATTTTTATTTGGCAGAGAGCATGGGAAGAGGAGAAGCAAGCCAGTGAATGTTAAGTGCCATCTGCAAGTGAAGGCTTAGGTGACAACCCCAAAGTATTTTGTGAGGAGCATTGCCACCCAAGAAGAATCTACATCATCTTTTTTGCCTAGTGTTGATGCTCGCAATAGAGAAAATGTTTTTAGATGTGGTCTACCATTATCATGCATTATCACACATTTCAAGGAAAAACATTTTCTACATAAAAACACTATAAGCGAAGACCCACTTTTACTTTCAATGTTGTTGATAGATATGGGTGTAGAGATTGTGCCATTTTTTTGGTTAGTTGTATGATTTGGGACAAGAAACTTGAAGGACAAGTTTGAATTGGAGAGCAGTTAACTTTTCCAACGAACACCCTAGATAGTCCTCAATCCTCCAATAATTATACTATAAAGTTTGACTCTACATTTTGATTCCTCCTACTAGAACAATTTTTCCCGGTGTTGTGTGATGATCTTGTTAGTTAAGAAAATAGATTATTGTGAGGATTTGTAGATGATATCTTTGAAATTGAGATAGTCTATTATTTGAGCAATTTGCACCATATTTTCTCATATAATTATTCAATAAGAAAAGAGTTCAATATCTTAAGAAGTCATGAGTGTTGCATTTCTCAAGGGAAGCACAAGTTTGTAGAGTGGACAAAAGACAAAGTTCAATGTCCTTTGCATCCCTTGTGGCGGTGTGGAAATATGTGACCCTAATTTGTTGGTATCTTGGGTGTTGGCATCTGTGTGGAAGGCTATTTGAAATATCTATTTTGATTCGAATAGAACATAAGGGAAGTAAGTTATCCATATGTCATATTACCATTTGAGGCAGTGCATGATATAAGGAGTTATAGGTAAAGTTTTTTTAAAAAATTAAGTGTTGCTTTATATCCAGTCGTAGAATGGAGTTCCTGCTATCTTATTGGACGTTATTGGTTCTAACACATGCAAAGATCCTTATAATTATATATTCTTTTTCTTTATTAAGAAGAAAAAATACAATAGATTTGGAAGTTGAATTTCTCTATGAGATTTCTTAGAGAAAGGATAAATAGTGGAAGGTTTTTAGTTAAAATTGAAATTGCATGTGATAAGATTAGTGTGTTGTGTAAATGGAGAAATAAGAAAATTATTGAGTCTATTTTAGTTGGAGAGGTTTATTGTAAGGGTGCATTATCAGTTGAATCTAACACCCAATTTCTTGTCTTTTAATATGGCTACACATGTATCAAATATTGCTTGTACTCTTGAGGCTTCATGTTACACCTAATAGAGATTTCAAAGACATACATGTGACATCAAGTGGATAAAGTGTAACAAGTCAAATTGGAGGCTAGATTCATTGGAGGCTAGAGGAGTTTTGATCATCTTGAGCTAGCTTCTCACTGAGAGATGATACCTTGTATGAAAAGCACTAGTTTCAATCTATGTCCTTTCATGGAGTAAGGGAGCTTGGCAATTATGGGTAGTACCTATGGATAGCTTTATCTCTGAAATAGGGTGGGATTAGTGTATCCACTTTGGTTTAGTTCCTTTTGTACACTGAAGGAGAGATTTGGTTCTCATCGCATTGGAGGAGTGATATTGACACTTTCAGAGGAAAGTGGACTCTTGGAGAAGTGTTGTTCCATGGAGGAGGGATATTGACACTTTTGGAGGAAAGTGGACTCTTGGAGAAGTGTTGTTCCGTGGAGGAGGGATATTGACACTTTTAGAGGAAAGTGGACTCTTGAGAGTTCTCTCATATGCAACACTAGAGGAGGGAATTTGACACACTTGGTGGAGTTGTGGACTCTCGAAGGAGATTTGTTCTCTCATTGTGCATGGAGGATGGTATAATGTTCTCTTGTGTGGTACAGAGGATTTGTAAACTGTTTGATAGTTAGGACATTCGTTGATTGTTTCCATTTATTGTATCTTGAGTGAGCAAGGAGAATTAGTGGAGATGCTTCATAAAAGTTTCGAGAAGGGTTGTTGTGTTTAGTCCTTGCAATGTTCTATTCTTTGTTTGGATTGATGTAATAAGGGGGGGGGGAATGTTGCTATTATTACATCTTATTATAATATAGTTTAGATTAAATAATAATAAATAAAGGTTATTTTATAGTTAGTAAATAAAACAATAGTTTGTTGGGAGTTATTCCTATAGGTGAGAGTTGGTTTTGTATGAGAATTATATTGGCTTGATAAAGCCATATTGCAATGTATTGAGATATTAATTTGAAATCAATATAATAATATTTCATATTATTTCTATATTATTTTTTATGCAAAAATGGTGTAATTTGCAATATTGTTTTCGTGCTCACCATTTCAATTTGGTATTAGATCATCAACCGTCTTTTTGCTTGTGAAAAGCCATGGAGGCATAGGTTGGTGGAGATGATTACTAGAGTTGATGCAACTTTGCTCACATTAGAGAATACATTTTGTGTTGTGGCCTACCATTCTCGTATAATGCCAAACGTTGCCAAAAATGTCTGTTGGATACAAAGGCTATTGCAAGGAAATTGGCATTAGGCATAAAGAATATTTTCACTAAGTAGATATTCAAGTTTAAAAACATTATCGCTCCATTAATTTTGTTGTGCTATATGACAGTTGGGATGTGAGGATTATGGATAGTTCTGCTAGTTTGATTATATTATATATGTATGTTCACCATTATTATGATGAGAATTAATAGCAGTTGGTCCAAGCAGGAGTAGTTTTTTTAATATGGAAGTCTATAATTTTCATAGTGAAAGGTGTCAATAGCATGATCCCAAGACAACACAACTAGATTTGGATCGATAACTGCTCCTTCGATTATATTCACCAATCATATTTGGATCGACTTCTCCTTTTATATTCACCATCATTATCAAAATGGTTATATGACACCTCTCTGCCATTCGTTTTGCCAACCAGAGCCCACACATAAATTCATGTTGTACAAGGTTGTTAAGTTTCCTGATCATTGGATTCATTTGAGGATTGAAAGTGTATGTAATACACAAATTCATCATCGATATTATTTGTATGCACAAATTTGACTGTGTTTTTTTACTTAGTTTGGAGGCTAGCGATAAATTTTATTTTTATATTGAAGTTTGAATGTGTAATAGTTTTGATCATATTGAAGATGATTAGAATGCAAATATAGGGGATTTGGTGATAAAATTAGGTTAGTTTGTTTTCCTTTGGGCTAAATATTGAAATAAGTTTGTTGCATAGAAGAGTTAGTTATAAGAGATTCTAATAACAAATTTGATGAAGGGGAAAAATAATAAAACACACAACAACAAAAATTGTACACAGAAAATAAATGTTCTTTTATTGATTTGGACAACTCATTACATTATAGAAAATCAAATACAATCAAAGGATGAATCCTCTATAGGCTACAACACATTACAACACCTTATCTCAAGACTCTAGAATATTCTACCTTCTATAACCCCAAATCAGCTAGGGTTTCTATTTTCCTGCCTTTTCTTAACTCTACACTTTCTCCCTTATCTCTACTACTGCCAAGGGTTCCCAAAAATGGTTATTAATAGCCTTTTTGGTATCCTCCAGCCAAATTTTAAAATTTGCATCTCCCTCCAAAAATAGGTCAACTTCTGGGATCCATAACTTTTGATCCGAGTGTCCAATTAACGAACCGTTTGAAGTGTCAAAAATCTCATGGAGTGCTCTACGCGCTAAGAATGAGCTTTGTCAATTTTGTCCATATTTGAGCCCATACGAGGCCATTTAGTGCCTCAAATTTGAATTTGAATAATTTTCAGGCATTTTTTGGGAAACAAAAACTTTAATATCTTTCAGATCACAAATGATCTTTGTGTGATTCCTTCACCAATGGTTTTATTTTTTATTTATGAAGCAATTTTTTTCTTCAATTCGTATCGAAATGCAAACTTTCCAAAAATAGTAGTTTGCTATTTTTAGCAATTTGGAAAAATTGAAGGTTCTACATCATTATCCAAGCAATTATGGAAGTAGAAACACTAATTTTGAAAAGAAATGAAAACAACATCAATGATTTTGAATCAACATCTTTTTTTGGGTGATGCAAGATTGCTTTTACACCACTAGATGCTCCTGCATCAGACACCCAGGGTAATTTTGAGAAGTGACCTCCTCACATCTCAGGTGTTTGAAGAAAACCCCAAATGATCAACTTTCGCCTTAGATAACTAGGAAGAATCTTCAATAGGCCTTCCTTTCCACTTCACTAGATATTCTTCATATTGCCTATTCTGAGTACTCCTTCCCACATGACTATCTAAGATCTCTTCTATTTCCTCCTTTGAAGTAGATGTCAAAATACCCCACTGTTCTTCCGTTGGTCCATCCTCTGTTCCAACTTCATGATATTATGTTAAATGAACAATGTTGAACATAAGGGAAATATTGATCCCATTTGGTAGCTCTACCTCATATGCATTTCTTGAATCATGCTTCTTCAGAATCCTACATGGTCCAAATTTCTTCATTTTCAACTTATTATATGTTCCAGCTAGAAACCTCTCTTCTCAAGTGAACCATGACTTCATCTCCTACCTGAAATTCCTTATATCTCCTTTTTTGATCTCCCTTGGCCTTGTACTGAATATTCATCTTATTACTGTGCTTTTTCACCTCTTCATGTAAATTCTTTAGGTGTTCTGCAAAGTCTTCAGCTTTGGCACTTGTCTTTTCTCCCTTATCTAGCTTCCTTACCTCTAAAGCATTTCTTGGACTACTACCATATACAATCTGGAATGGTGATTTACATGTGCTCCTAATGACATAATTGTTGTAAGCAATTTCTGCCTGTGGTAAAATGAAATCCCATCCATTGGGCTTATCTCCCGCTAAGCATCATAACAGGTTATCCAAACTCTTATTCACCACTTCCGTTTGTCCATCAGTCTATGGATGGTGTGCAAAATTGAACTTCAAATCTGTCTTAAACTTCTTCCACAATGTCCTCTAAAAATAACCAACAAACTTGGTATCTCGATTTGAAACTATGCTCTTAGGTAGACCATGTAGTCTCACCACCTCTCTAAAAAATAATTCTGCAGTATGAACAGCATCATTAGTCTTCTTACAAGGAATAAAATGTGCCATCTTTGAGAATCTATACACCACCACAAAAATGGAATCATGTCCTCTCTATGTCCTTGGTAAACCAAGAACAAAATCCACACTAATATCATCCCATGGGCTCTCTGGTACAAGTAATGGCTGACATAACCCTATATTTTGACTTGTTCCTTTTGCCATCTGACACACTCTACAACTCTGCACAAATTTCCTCACATTTTTCTATAACTATGGCCAATACAAATGTTCACTAATAATAGAAATGGTCTTTTCTCAACCAAAGTGTGTAGCTAATCCCCCACTATGCTTCTCCTTAATTAATTTTTCTCTCATGGAAATCCTCAGACTGCACAACTAGCTTACCTTAAACAACATGCCATCTTGGATTATGAAATCCAACCATTTTTTCTTTTCTAAAGTAACATGTTCCAGACAATCTTTCCAAGCCTCTACAAAATATGGATCTTCAGGATACAAACTTCTAAGCTCATCGAACCCAACAACATCTATCTTCATTTATGTCAACAATTTTTTCCTTCTGCTTAAGGCATCTGCAACTCTGTTGGACTTCCCACTCTTGTGCTTCAAAACAAAAGTATAAATCTGCAAAAACTCAACCCATTTTAAGTGCCTTTGGTTCAGCTTTTCTTGACTATTAAAATACTGCAAATCTTGATGATCAGTATATAAAACAAACTCTTTTGGAAACAAATAATGTCTCCATTTGTTCAAAAAGCCTAAACTATTGCATAAAACTCTTGATCATAAACAAAATATTTTTTCTTGGCATTATTAAGCTTCTCACTAAAATAGGCAATGGATTTACCTTCTTAACTCAAAACAGCTCCTATAGCACTACCACTTGCATCACAATCTACTTGAAATACCTTATTGAAATTTGGAAGTGCCAAAATAGGTTGCTCTATGACTTTCTGCTTCAATGTATCAAAACTCTTGTTTTCTCCTATGGTCCATTTAAACTCTTTTCTATCCCCTCTCTTTGTCTCAGTTAGGGGTGTACAAATGCTACTAAAATTCCTGATAAACTTCTTATAACACTTGCCAAACCATGAAAAAATTGTACCTCTATAGACTCCTTGGCGTTGGCCATTCAATGATAGCCCTTACTTTTTCTGGGTCCATCTTAAGACCTTCCTTTGAGACAACAAATCTCAGGTATACCAACTCCTTTGCAAACTACATTTCTTCAGATTAATCAACAACTTCTCCTCCCTCAACTTCTCTAAAACTCTTCTGATATACATCAAATGCTCATCCCAAGTCTTACTAAAAATTAAAATATCATCTAAATAAACAATAACAAAACTTCCCAAAAACTCTTGCAATACCTCGTTCATGAGTTGCATGAATGTACCTAGTGCATTGGTTAGCCCAAATGGCATAACTAACCACTCATACAAACTTTTCTTTGTCTTGAAGGTTGTCTTCCATTCATCTCCTTCTATGATTTGAATTTGGTGATACCCACTTTTCAGGTCAATCTTTGTGAAGTACTTGGCTCCACTCAAACAATTCATTATGTCATCCATTCCGGGCAATGGAAATCGGTATTTGACGTGATCTTATTGATGGCTCAGAAATTTGTACACATTCTCCACTCTCCATCTTTCTTTGGTGCTAGTACTGTAGGTACCGCACATGGACTTAGGCTCTCCCTTATCAATCCCTTAACAACTCGTGATCTTATCTGTTCAACTCTTCATTCTCTACTAGAGTCATTCTATGGGCTACCTTACTCGGCAAATTGGCTTCTGGTATCAAATCCATTTGATGACTTATCTTCGTCACCGGTGGTAAACCTTTTGGTACATTACCAGAGATAATATCCTGAAATTCTTCTAACAGATTTGAAACTTCTGTTGGTACATCTTCACATTTCTCTTGACTAATTTTAGGAATCAATGCAAAGCAATGACACTCATGCTTTATACCCTCCAAAAATTTCCTACCATCTACCAAAAAAATTCTGACAGTACTACATACCTTTTCTTCCACCTCCTTCAAGGGCTTCAACTTATGACAAAGTCCATCCTTTGTTAGGGAATATGTATTTGCATGGCCATCATGAGCAACACACCTACCATACTACCACTGCCTTCCCAATAACATATGACATGCATCCATCGGTATGATGTCACACAACACCTCAGCATGGTAGTCCCCAATCTTGAACTTGACTAAACACTATTCATTGACCAAAGCTTTATGGTACTTCTACAACCATGTAATCTGATATGGATGTGGATGCTTTCTTCTTGTTAACTTCAACTTTTTAACCATCTACTCTGAAACAAGATTGTCAGTGCTTCCACTGTCAATAATAATATCACAACACTTACCTTCACATTTGCACCTTATGTGGAATAAACTCTTCCTCTAATCTAGTTCATTCTCTTCATTCAACAAGGTTCTTCTAACAAGTAGGGATTCCCCCTTTTTAGCATCTTCAGAATGCTCAAACTGTGTATCTTCATCTACATGTGCAACTCGTGCATTACCTTCAAGTCTTCTATTTGTCCTTCCTTGATGTTGTAGACACTCGTATGCTCGATGCCCTTCTTCTCCACATTGGAAACATGTTCCTCTAAACCTCCTCTTCCAAGTCCTTGCCTAAGTCGGCCTCTTCCTCTTCTTCCTTGCTCACCATTATTCTGTTCACGAGGGCAATAGGAATTATCTCCTCTCTGATTTCGACTGGTGCCAGATTCTTCACTTTTATTTGGATCTTCATTTTGGTCTCCATAGGACCTTCCACCAGTTCTTCTGCCTTGACCTCTTCCCCTTTTTTTGCTTTTGAATCTTTTATTCAGCTTCTCTTCCATCTTAAGGGAAAACTGGTACGCATCTTCTATGGTGGTCATTCTGACTAGACTTAGCTTCTTTTAAATACTTGGCCTCAACCCATTAATGTAATGGGCTACCTTCTCCTTATTGGCCTCTGCATGGCCTGTCCTGATAGTAATCCTATAAAACTCTTATGTATACTTCTTGACAGACTTGTTACCTTGCTTCAATCCTTACAACTTCTTCAACAACTCTATCTCATGGTCCACAGGAATGAACTACTTCTTTAGTTTTTCCACCATCTGATCCCATCTAGTAATCTTTCATTTTCCTCTTCTATTCCTCTCTAATGGGACCTCCTTACACCAAATACTGGCATGGCCCTTCAGCTTTGTTTTTGCAAACTGGACCCGTTCTTGATCTTCCACATCTTCATACTCAAAATATTCTTCCATATCATTGATCCAATCAGTAAGTTGTTCCAGATTCAAATCTCCAGAATATGTAGAAACTTCAATCCTAGGTCTCTTTACGATCTTCAAAATGGCCCTCAATAACTTAACTTCTGTAGGATCTCCTGCAACTTCTTGTTCCTCCTCAAATAGCTCTTCTTCAGCTTCATCTTTGCTTTCTTCTCTTGTTCTCGGATCAAACCCTCTTCGCAGCTCCTGTTATAATGCATCAATTTGCCTTTGCAGGGATCTAAAACCCTCTTTCATCAAAGCATTTCTTCCAACACGGTTTCTTCGTGGAGGCATTTTGATCTCCACAGCAAACCCATAACCTCAAGTCCTGGTGCAAACTGCCTCACGGTTGGCGATCTGTCTACACACTCAACAAACCTTACTCTGATACCACTTGATGAAGGGGATAAATCGTAAAACACACAACAACAGAAATTGCACATAGAAAATAAATGTTCTTTTATTGGTTTGGACAACTCATTACATTACAGAAGTTCCAATGCAATCAAAGGATGAATCCTCTATAGGCTGCAACACATTACAACACCTTATCTCAAGAATCTAGAATCTTCTTCCTTTTGTAACCCCAAATCAGCTAGGGTTTCTATTTTTTGTCCTTTTTTAAACTCTACACTTTTCCCCTTATATCTATGTTACCTTTTGAGTTGCCCTTATTTATTTTATTTATAATTTCCCATATAAAAAGTCGATTTACTGTTTCATTTCATTGGTCATACCTTCATTTCTTAAATCGACTCTTTATTCTTCAAAGATTACTCGCGTATCATCTTTGTGTTCGAAATTACCTAAGGTCTAAACCTTTGAACCTGAACTATTCTAAAAGTTCAAGGTTCAATGGTTCGATGCATTTAAAGTTTCTCAAAAAGCAAGCTTCTTGTTCTGTGTAATTTAAAATGTCTTCGAGTTTTCGTGTTGAACTTGAACCTTTTGGTCAATGGTTCAAGGGTTCCACGGTTCAAGGTTCAACACTCGGCGCCTTGTATTGAGTCACTTTGTTTAGTTCCTTCACCCAATTTAAATGTGTCATTAAACCATCTGTTTGAACTCTGTAGTAAGGTTCAATGGTTCAATGGTTCCAAGTTCAATGTTGTACTATTTCATAGTCAAATGTCTTTCACAAGTCATGTGATGTTGGTCGGTTTATGTAGTTCTCATGTCTTTGAAATTGAACTTTGAACCACATCCCCCTGGTTCAATAGTTCAAAGTTCACCAGTTCGGTGATTATGATATTATCTTTCCCCGAGGCATTTTAAATCAGAGTTTGCGGGAAAGTTGGAGGAAAATAAGTCTGAAACTTATTATGAAACGGGAAGTTCTAATTTTGGGGAATTTAGGGATAATTATTATACATCATGGTCGTGCATGAATAAATCTCGCCATTAATGAGGATGTCAGAGTTCATGTCTTTTCAAATATTTTTGGCACGTATTGTTTTGGGTAATAATTATTCAATCTGTTAATGCCATTTATTAAGAAAGAACAACCCAAAATTGGCAAGTAAATATACTGTGCAACGTAGAGAAGAGCAGCGCAAGAGGTATAAGGTCTGGTTGCCCAAATCTCACGGTAATTTCAGATTTCTTGAAGGTGAGTTCTATTTTTCCTACCTATTGTTTCCCTTTCTCAAGTTGGAAAGAAAAATCCTTTGAGTTTCCAACATTATTTTCGAGATTCAAAGCATATTTTTTTTGTTATATCCTCCAAGTATGGCTTTGAAATCTGCTTGTTTGGGGAATGAACACGGCCCTGGTCCTACCTATTCTCACTCTGAATTCAGAGATACTTCACTAGTGCAATATGATCTAGAAGAATTTAGAGAAAGGTCTAGAAACCCTATGCAAACTCCTATGATGAAGAAAATAGTGGACAGTGGTTTAGTTGAAGCTGCGGCCTTTCCCATGGCTATACAGTGCCCAGAACTGGTTCAAGAATGTATGAATAGGTATGAACCCCAAAACAGATGCATCAAAGGCGCAGATGGTGATATATTGTTTCATGTTGACAGACAAACCTTGATGTCTATGATGAGAATACCACCTAAAGAGGCATATTCCAACCTTAACATTACTTCTTCTTATGGGCATTTCTCGAAGAAGAAACTAACTTACAAAAGTGTAATAGCAAGAAATTGGCTGCTGAAGTTTCAGAAGGGTCATTCAAGGTTGCCTAGGCCACTTACTAGAGATCACATGATTAAAGAAGTGAGGGATATTGTGGTGTTATTACATAGACTGAAGGGCAGCGAGCATGCATATTATTGGGAAGATTGGATGTACTTTTTCGTACAAGTTATCCTCCAAGGAGAGCAATATTTGGACTGGGCAGAAATTGTAGCTGATTGTTTGCATCAGAACCTGAGAAATTGTTTGGGAAATAGAGATTTTTATGTCCTCATACCTGTTTTATTGCCTGGCGTCTACAAGACAGTGGTTGGGGCTTCCTCATGCACCTTTAGCTAAAGATAGTAAAATTTATGAATATTATTCACAATTGTAGATGCAGAACTGTTATGAGAATTACAAAAGGGTTAGTGATGTTTTCACTGGGAGAATGACTTATGAATTGGCTGGTAATTTGAATAAGAGAATGTCCAATGAAGCAATGCAGCTAATTAGCATTTATGGTAGTTTCTTTGTTCAATTTTCCAAGTTCACTTACATCAGGGTTGGAGGATTTGACGATGAACCTGTTAAGTTACCCAGGTATGCATTTGACCGTTTTGTGCTGATAGAAGTATGCAGATAGTTAGCACATTTGGATGAAAAGTTCTCAACAAAGAAGGGATCTGGTATCTCTTTCCCCATTGAACTTGGACATCACTCATGCTAGTCAAAGTCTGATGCTTTGAATCTAGAAGTGAACCTTAAAAAGTTCAATTTTCAGTTCTTCACTACCAGGTCCCAATTTGACAGCAAAGGCTTTGTCAATGATAACTTAGATTCTAGAACAGGGCATTCACATATCCCTAAATTGGAAGATTACTGGGAGGACTGCCCAGATGAATTCAAAGTCAGGAGGAGACTGTGGTGTAGATTCTCTTTGGGATAGATAGTCACCCTTAATTTGAGAATGGACATCTCTGGAGTTATTGATAATCAAGAACAGATGATTGATCCCCAATTTGAACATATAAAACAATCACCTATTCTAGAAATTGATTGGAGTAAAAAGGAGGAAGATAGGATTGAGGTGAAAACTCTCCCAGTGATAAGGAGGACCGAGAAATGGTTGAGGGAACAGAAACAGAAAGGGTTCCAGAATAGAGACACCCAACAATGCATGTCAATGATTGAATCACCAGTCCTGATAAGCTCTTCTAATCAGCCTATTGCTATCTGTGGTGCAGGTACTTCCAAGTCAATAACTGGAAGAAGTCCTGCTATTAAAGAATCTAGAAGAGCCCTCACAACTATTCTCCCTCCTCGTGCCACCAGATTGAGAACCAAAAGCAAAAGAAAGAAGCAGGTTTCTGAAAGAATAGTTGTGGATTTGAATTCAGAGGAGGACTCGGGAGAAGCCATGGGTGATAAGGAACCTAGTTCACCAAGGACAAAGGAAGTTAGTACTAAGCAACAGTCAGAGGTTGTCTTAGAGACCCCTGAGATAATGATGATTTCTAATGTATCCTCTAATAAACTAAATTCTGAGAAAGAAGCCTCAGCCTTTGCACCTAAATGGCTGGAGAATTCTATCAGTGACAAAAGAAAAATAATTCCATTTTCTACGCCTTTAGAAGATATGGTGAGCAAATGTTTGGAAAAAATGCCTAAGTCTAAGAAGCTGAAGACGACGTCTAGGGTAAGCATTGACCCAAGTACTGGGAATTGGAGTGTGGAAATAGCCAGGCCAATGACTGATGAAGAAGTACAGGACCCCACTGTATAGGATTTCACTGTTGGAAGGGTAGATCTTGGGGCTGCTTCAAGAGCAGCAGATGTTCATCATCTCAAGGCATCCACCAAAAGAATTGTCAGCCGGACTTGGAAGGACGAGAGAGGAGATAGAATAGAAAAAGAAGATAGAAAATTTTGAAGCTGAACTACTGTTGTTTTCATAAGCATATATGTTTTTTGTCAAAAACATTTTTTTCATCTGTGAATGAAAAGGAGAAACAATTGCTGCATGCTTGAATCTGTGCGTTTGAATATATTGAAATTGGATTTTCTGTGCGAAGTCTTCTTTCATATGGTAATTGCTCTTGCTAGACAATTCATTATATGCGTTCTATAAATTATTGGTTCAGCTGCAGTTAAACATTTATGTATCTGATTGGTTTTAAAAAAAATAGAATCTGTGTATTCTATCATAAAATGGTGTTTTAAGAAAAAAAAATATCGCATTCATAACATGATGATGTATGGATGTTAGTTTGGCCTTTAGGCACTTTCTGGTTAAAAGTGTATTTAGATAATTAATATAGATTGAATTTATTGAAGATTTTAAAGGGAGCTGTACCTAAATTCAGAGGGGAACTATTTTAAAAAAAGGTTCACCCATTTGTTGATTAATTCATTTGTTCTTTAAGGAAGAAAGGGTATAGAGTCAGAAAAGATAATTTTTGAATAAAGACAAACCTGTTAACCAACAGTTTTTGGCGACTCTATTGGGGATCGAAGTTAGTAATTAAAAGATTAGTCACCTTAATATGAAGCAACAATGGTGCTTCCACATGAAAACATAATTCCTGTTCTGCAGCCTAATCTTGGTTTTCAGGACGAATAGGAAGACATGATTGGCCAGTTGAATACCCTTGCTTGGTGTACTCATCGGAATAGTGAAGATTATAGAAGAGCAAGCAGAGTATTAGAAAAAGAGGAGGAATTAGTTGATAACCTGAGATTGCTGTTGCTGTTGCTCAGGCAGAGAAGGAGGCAAGCTCAAAACGCAGCAAGAAATCAAGAACAACCTAGAAATTAATAGCTGCCTATCTAGTTACAATATTTTAAGCTAGATTCTAGACCGTATACAAGGTCTTTGAGAAGAGAGGGAGTTGAGGATTCTACCTTTCAAGCACTACAAAACTTTAATTTTCCTTATATCCCTACTCGTGTAAGAAGAGCTAGAAGTAGACCTCCTAGCCCCCCTAAACCTTCTACATCTCCTGTTTGTCAAGCTCTAACTCTTTCCGGTACTATCATTCCCTCAGCCATAAACTTCCTACCAATGGCCCAACCTTGGGGAGCAGCCATAGGGCCTCTAAACCTAGGGGCTAACCTAAATCCTTTGCCTAAAAACGCATGGGAGAATTTGCCCAAATTTAATGGAGATTGGAGACAATCGCCAGAAGAACATTTATGTGCCTTTGCAGCAGCATGTAGTGTGTTAGGTGTACAACACCAAGATGTAGCCATAAGGTTTTTTGCGCAAACCTTGACCGATACTACAGCACAATGGTTTTATCACCTAACTAACTCCTCAATCACAAACTGGAATGACATGAAAACTGCGTTTGAAAATAGGTTCAAAAGCGCAGAAGATGAACATTCTCTCCTTGCACAGCTGACTCAGCTTAAGAAAGAGATACATGAACCTATGAGGGAATTCGTGGCTAAATTCAATAGAATTGTGAACAAGATCCTTGTTGCTAAAAGACCAACGGGAGAGAATCAGAAATGTTTCTTCATCAATTCTATGCCCCCTGATATTAGCTTCCATCTTAGGAGAGGTGTAATTGCTGATTTACCAGCTGCACAAGCTTTGGCAGTCAGATTGGAGGATGACCTTATTATGGCCGGTAAATGGAAGAAAGAGGTCCAGGTGCCAAATGCTCACCCCTCATCATCTACTGATCCTATAGTGCAAAGACTGGTTAATGATATGATTGCCTTAAAGAGGCAATTACCCAAAATTGGTGCTTCCTTCCAACAACTGTACCAAGATATTGGCAGGAGGAATTTGAATCAACAAGCAAATACTAGTAGAGCTTTACCCTTGACATCAACACAGCCAAGGCTGACTATTGAAGCTCCTCCTGGGAGGGGGAACATGTGTATTTTTCATTTGACTACCGACCATGATGGAAATTCTTGCCCAGAGATGCTCATGTATGCTCAGATGACTGTTACTCAAGATATGTTGGGGGAGTCCACTGAAGAAGAAAGGAACTTTGAGGAACCTGGCGACTCTGAGATAAACTTCCTTGAATATGAATCTGATTCAGAAAGGGGAGGTGAAATATTGGTTACCCTTGAAGATCCTTCATGTGCCGTGCTCCCCAGGAGTCAGAGGAATATGAGATCCTCTAATACACAAGGAGTACCTGGTAAAGGTAAAGAACCTTTTATGAGAACTCATGATGCTAATTTGAAGGCTCAAGAAATTAAATTGTTGCATAAAAATGATCCAGATGCTTCTTTTGATATTGTAGAATTCTGTAAATCTGCAAAAATTCAAATCTCCCCTTTTGAGTATCTCAAGCTAAAACCTAATGAATTTGACAAACTAGTTAAACATGTTAAGGGTGGTCCTACACAATCTGAATCTAAGAGTCAATTAGATGTTAATGCTGAGTCTCCCATTGCTCAACTATTTGCTTCCTCATATGAGTCATCCATGACTACCCCTAAAATGACCCTCAATTCGTCAAATGATACTTCTTACACAGCCGATTTGAAACCCAACCCTTTCTATGTATCTTTGTTCATCAATGGTCACAAGCTTAGTAACTGCATTATAGACTCAAGAGCCTCTTACAACATTATGCCTTCTTCTGTGGCCAAAGCCCTAGGATTATCACTTACAAAGACATTTGGTAGGTGTTATTCTATGGATGGCAAACAAGTTTCCTTGCTTGGATAGATTAAGGATGCATGAGTTGCCCTTGTAGCTTACCCTGACAAAAAAGTGAAATTGACTATTTTGGTAGCAGATATTCCTACTAGCTATGGGATGCTATTGAGCAGGACATTTTGCAAGGATTTGGGTGGGCAGATTAAATTGGATTGGTCAAAAGCCACAATCCTAGTGGGAAAGCAGAAAGTAAAGCTAGAACCTGAACCCAAGTGCAAGTTTACTGTCTATCCCTCTGATGATCCCAAGTCCCAGATTTTGTTTGAGGAATGTGAATTTGGTAATTATTTTCTCTCTTCTGAACAGAGTTTTGGAGAAGACCTCAAAGAAGAATTAACCCAAAGGTCTGTACATTTTGATGACCTATGGATTATGGAATTTGACGACAGTTGTGCTACTGCTGGTTTAGGGGCTGGGGCGTGTTGATCTCACCGGAAGGTGAAATTTTTTCTTATTCTTTTAAATTGGAGTTCAAAAACACCAATAATACTATAGAATATGAAGCTTTATTTCTTGGGCTATATGAAGCCAAAGGAAGGGGTGTAAAGGTACTTAAAGTGAAAGGAGATGCTGAATTAATTGTGAAGCAGGTAAGGGCATCTTTTCTGTTAAGAATGAAAGATTAAAATATTACAGAAATAGAGTTTGGGATGAGATTGAATACTTTGATGCCTTCTCTATTGAAGCAATTCCCAAGGACCAGAACACCCGGGCAGATTCTTTAGTAGTATCAGCTTCTCTTCTTCTACCACATCCTGATTTTAGAAAAGATTCTTATAGAATAGAGCTGATATATCGTCCTAATGTTCTGAACAATGCTGAAAGTTGGCA
Organism: Cunninghamia lanceolata; assembly: GCA_027924645.1. NCBI lineage: Eukaryota > Viridiplantae > Streptophyta > Pinopsida > Cupressales > Cupressaceae > Cunninghamia > Cunninghamia lanceolata. The sequence goes on from BSBN01001254.1 coordinate 4,132,434, forward strand.
AGTTTTTGAGAGTGATAATCAGATTAGAAAATTTTTAGAGAATGCTGAAATGTTCTTGGGAGCTTATTTTGAGGGCTCCGAAACAAAGTGTAAAGAATTCAGTCCTGACCCAGGGATTAATCCAAAAGATGATATGATTCAGTTGAAGGGAAACAAAATCCCTAAAGTACTGGTCTCCTTAGAACATTTGTTTTCTCGAAGAGATGAATATATTAAAGGCAAACCTTCCCACAATCCTGATAAAGTGGAGGATTATGAGAAAACAAACATCGGGAATGAGGCTGATCCTAAATGGATATCCATTGGTAGGTGTTGTTCTTTAGAGGAGAAAAATAAATTGATCAAATTGTTAATCAAGTATAAGGATGTTTTCGCCTGGTGCTATGATGATCTTAAAATTTTTAGACATGGACAGTTTCAACACCATATTCCTCTGAAAGCAAATGCAGCCCCATTCAGGCAGAAGCTGAGGAATTATAATCTGAAAGTTGCTGAGGCTATCTTTAAGGAGAGGCTATCTTTAAGGAGATTGATAAGATGTTGAAAGCTAGAATTATCTATCCAATTCATCACTCCACTTGGGTGGCGAATATTGTTCCAGTTCGCAAGAAGAATGGAGAAAGAAGAATCTGTGTTGATTTCAGAAATTTGAACCAGGCTAGCCTGAAAGATAACTATCCCTTACCTGTGATGGACCACATCTTGCAGACAGTTGCTGGATCTGAAATGATGTCCATGCTGGATGGGTTCTCAGGTTACAATCAGATAGGTGTGGGTGTAGCTGATCAGCATAAGACCGCCTTCACTACGCCTCGAGGAACTTTTGCCTATAACCGAATGCCCTTTGGCTTGATTAATGCTGGAGCAACCTTTCAGCGGGCGATGGATTCATCTTTTAGAGATCTGAAGGATAGAATTATTGTTATTTATCTTGATGATCTGACTGTTTTTTCCAGAAATAGAGAAGATCACCTGAAGGATCTGGAGACTGTCTTACAAAGGTGTCAGAGCCATGGCATATCAATCCCAAGAAGTCAGTCTTCTGTGTTACAGAGGGAAAGTATTGGGGCACTTAGTCTCAAAAGATGGAATCAGAATTGATCCAGAGAGGGTCAAGGTGATACAACAACTTAGTCTCCCTTCCAATAGGACTGGAGTAAAGTCCTTCTTTGGCCAAATCAGTTTTCTCAGAAGGTTCATCCCTGACTTTGCTGAGATTGCAAAGCATATTGTTGGAATGATGAGCGAGAAATAGACATTCAAGTGGAATGAAGTTGCTAAGAAGGCATTTGAGGATATCAAAGAGGCGATTGCACGCACACCCACTTTGGTAAATCCTAATTTTCAAAAAGATTTTATTATTCACTGTTATGCCTCAGAACACATCATGTTAGGTATTTTGTTACAAAAAAATGAATTGGATGAAGAGGTCCCCATAGCCTTTATGAGCGTTCCCCTTAAAAAGCATGAACTGAAATATTCTTTGGTTGAAAAACAAGCTTTCGCTATAGTAAACGCTGTTAGACAATTCAGATATTATATACTTCACTCTCATTCAGTTGTTTTTGTCCCAAGTTTAGCTGTGAAAAGTATCTTGACTCAACAAGATGTTGGGTTAAACAATAGAGCAACGTGGGTTGCTAAAATCTAGGAGTAAGATCTGGAAGTTAGACCAACTAAACTAATCAGAGGTCAAGGCTTATGTAAATTGATTGCTGAGAACAGAAAAGAAGAAGAAGAAGGACTTCCCACTGTCCTCCTGGTAAGTCTACAGGACCCATGGTTTCTAGATGTAGCATACTATCTTACTTACGGAGATTGTCCCAGTCATTTATCTCCTAAAGAGAAAAGAAACCTGAAACTAAAAGCGGCAAAATATGTTATTTGGGGGGATGTCCTTTACAAGAAGGGACTAGATGGTACTTTCCTAAGATGTGTAGACAAGGAGCAACAGGACAAGCTCTTGGAAGTCTTTCATAATGAAGCCTGTGGTGGACATTTTTATTCTTCAGTCACAACTTTTAAAATCCTCAGGAATTGTTACTATTGGCCAGGGATGTTTAAAGACGCATATAAATGGGTGGCTAACTGTGAGAAATGCAAAATGTTCTCAGGAAGGCCGCAACTTACAACTTTGCCTCTGAGGCCCGTTGTTATTGAAGAACCTTTCAAACAATGGGGATTAGATTTTATTGGGCCTATCTCACCCCCCTCAGGTGCAGAACACACCCACATTTTGACAGCAACAGATTATTTCACGAAATGGGTTGAAGCAACCCCTGTAAAGAGAACAACTTTGGAGGTAGTGTGTAATTTTCTTAAAGAAAATATTTTGGTACATTTTGGTGTTCCCCAAAAGCTTGTAGCAGATAATGCTACCAGTTTCTCTTCAATTGAAATGACTTCTTTTTGTTATGAACATAGTATATCTCTCTCCCATTCATTCGATTATTATCCCCAAGAAAATGGACAAGCTAAGTCCAGCAACAAGAATCTAATTGCCATCATGAAGAAATTGGTGAATGATAACCCCAGAGATTGGCATAAAAGATTATATGAAGCACTCTGGGCTGACAGAATAACTCCAAAAAGGGCAATTGGGATGGCGCCTTTTGAATTGGTTTATGGAATAGGTGCCCAGTTATCTTTACCTCTGGAGCTGTCTGCAACCAAACTACAAAGTGTAATTGAGGATCAATATTTCCAAGATTCCTTGGAGAAGAGGATTATGTACTTAACTAAGATTGAAGAAGAGAGGAATGAACTGGTTGACCGAATTACTGCTCATCAGGCCAGAGTAAAAGAGATTTTTGACCGGAAAACAAGGCCTAGAAAGTTTATAGAGGGAGATGAAGTATTGTTGTGGGATAGAAGAAGAGAACCAAAAGGTGCACATAGCAAATTTGACTCACTTTGGAAAGGACCTTTCAGAATTCACCAGGTACTGGGTCCAAATTCTTTTAAATTGGAATATCTGGATGGAGCTATTTTACCCCTGTCCTATAACGGACAGGATCTCAAATTGTATCATCTATGAAACAGGAGTCCCCTGTTTTGTACATATCCTTCCTTTTTTGTCTGGTTTTGTGTTTCCCTTTCCCAGTTTTGTTTTATCTTGCTTCTTTTCCTTTCTTCTCTAGGTTTCAGTTTCTTTTTGTGTAACCAGAGCTTCTGAGTTCTCTGCATTTTGCCATAAAATGCAGTCCCCAGTCAGAGCCAATGTTACCTTTTGAGTTGCCCTTATTTATTTTATTTGTAATTTCCCATATAAAAAGTTGATTTACTGTTTCATTTCATTGGTCATACCTTCATTTCTTAAATCAGCTCTTTATTCTTCAAAGATTACTCACCTATCATCTTTGTGTTCGAAATTACGTAAGGTCTGAACCTTTAAACCTGAACTATTCTAAAAGTTTAAGGTTCAATGGTTTGATGCGTTTAAAGTTTCTCAAAAAGCAAGCTTCTTGTTCCGTGTAATTAAACGTCTTTGAGTTTTCATGTTGAACTTGAACCTTTTGGTCAATGGTTCAAGGGTTCCATGGTTCAAGGTTCAACACTCAGCACCTTGTATCGAGTCACTTTGTTTAGTTCCTTCACCCAATTTAAATGTGTCATTGAACCATCTGTTTGAACTCTGCAGTAACGTTCAATGGTTCAATGGTTCCAAGTTCAATGCTGTACTATTTCGTAATCAAATGTCTTTCACAAGTCATGTGATGTTGGTCGGTTTATGTAGTTCTCATGTCTTTGAAATTGAACTTTGAACCACATCCCCATGGTTCAATAGTTCAAAGTTCACCAGTTCGGTGATTATAATCTTATCTTTCCCCGAGGTATTCTAAATCAGAGTTAGCAGGAAAGTTGGAGGAAAATATGTCTGAAACTTATTATGAAACGGGAAGTTCTAATTTTGGGGAATTTAGGGATAATTATTATACATCATGGTCGCGCGTGAATAATGCTCGCCATTAATGAGGATGTCAGAGTTCATGTCTTTTCAAATATTTTCAGCACGTATTGTTTTGGGCAATAATTATTCAATCTGTTAATGCCATTTATTAAGAAAGAACAACCCAAAATTGGCAAGTAAATATACTGTGCGACGCAGAGAAGAGCAGCGCAAGAGGTATAAGGTCTGGTTGCCCAAATCTCGATTCAGATTTCCTGAAGGTGAGTTCTATTTTTCCTACTTGTTGTTTCCCTTTCTCAAGCTGGAAAGAAAAATCCTTTGAGTTTCCAACATTATTTTCGAGACTCAAAGCATTTTTTTTTTTGTTATATCCTCCAAGTATGGCTTTGAAATCTGCTTGTTTGGGGAATGAACATGGCCCTGGTCTTACCTGTTCTCACTCTGAATTCAGAGATACTTCACTAGTGCAATATGATCTAGAAGAATTTAGAGAAAGGTCTAGAAACCTTGTGCAAACTCCTATGACGAGGAAAATAGTGGACAGTGGTTTAGTTGAAGCTGCGGCCTTTCCCATGGCTGTACAGTGCCCAAAACTGGTTCAGGAATGTATGAATAGGTATGAACCCCAAAACAGATGCATTAGAGGTGCAGATGGTGATATATTGTTTCATGTCGACAGACAAACCCTGATGTCTGTGATGAGAATACCGCCTAAAGAGGCATATTCTAGCCTTAACATTACTTCTTCTTATGGGCATTTCTCGAAGAAGAAACTGACTTACAAAAGTGTAATAGCAAGAAACTGGCTGTTGAAGTTTCATAAGGGTGGTTCAAGGTTGCCTAGGTCACTTACTAGGGATCACGTGATTAAAGAAGTGAGGGATATTGTGGTGTTATTACACAGACTGAAGGGTAGTGAGCATGCATATTATTGGGAAGATTGGATGTACTTTTTCGTACAAGTTATCCTCCAAGGAGAGCAATATTTGGACTGGACAGAAATTGTAGCTGATTGTTTGCATCAAAACCTGAGTAATTGTTTGGGAAATAGAGATTTTTATATGTTTTCATACCTGTTTTATTGCTTGGCGTCTACAAGACAGTGGTTGGGGCTTCCTCATGCACCTTTAGCTGAAGATAGTAAAATTTATGAAAATTATTCACAATTGCAGATGCAGAACTGTTATGAGAATTACAAAAGGGTTAGTGATGTTTTCACTGGGAGAATGACTTATGAATTGGCCGGTAATTTGAATAAGAGAATGTCCAATGAAGCAATGCAGCTAATTAGCATTTATGGTAGTTTCTTTGTTCAATTTTCCAAGTTCACTTACATCAGGGTTGGAGGATTTGACGGTGAACCTGTTAAGTTACCCAGGTATGCGTTTGACCATTTTGTGCTGATAGAAGTATGCAGACAGTTAGCACATGTGGATGAAAAGTTCTCAACAAAGAAGGGATCTGGTATCTCTTTCCCCATTGAACTTGGACATTACTCGTGCCAGTCAAAGTCTGATGCTTTGAATCTAGAAGTGAACCTTAAAAAGTTCAATTTTTAGTTCTTCACTACCAGGTCCCAATTTGACAGCAAAGGCTTTGTCAAGGATAACTTAGATTCTGGAATAGGGCATTCACATATCCCTAAATTGGAAGATTACTGGGAGGACTGCCCAGATGAATTCGAAGTCAGGAGGAGACTGTGGTGTAGATTCTCTTTGGGACAGATAGTCACCCTTAATTTGAGAATGGACATCTCTGGAGTTATTGATAATCAAGAATAGATGATTGATCCCCAATTTGAACATATAAAACAATCACCTATTCCAGAAATTGATTGGAGTAAAAAGGAGGAAGATAGGATTGAGGTGAAAACTCTCCCAGTGATAAGGAGGATCAAGAAATGGTTGAGGGAACAAAAATAGAAAGGGTTCCATAATAGAGACACCCAATAATGCATGCCAATGATTGAATCACCAGTCCCGATGAGCTCTTCTAATCAGCCTATTGCTATCTGTGGTGCAGGTACTTCCAAGTCAATAACTGGAAGGAGTCCTACTATTAAAGAATCTAGAAGAGCCCTCACAACTATTCTCCCTCCTCGTGCCACCAGATTGAGAACCAAAAGCAAAAGAAAGAAGCAGGTTTCTGAAAGAATAGTTGTGGATTTGAATTCAGAGGACTCAGGAGAAGCCATGGGTGATAAGGAACCTAGTTCACCAAGGACAAAGGAAGTTAGTGCTAAGCAACAGTCAGAGGTTGTCTTAGATACCATTGAGATAATGATGATTTCTGATGTATCCTTTGATAAACTGAATTCTAGGAAAGAAGCCTCAGCCTTTGCACCTAAATGGCTGGAGAATTCTATCAGTGACAAAAGAAAAATAATTCCATTTTCTATGCCTTTAGAAGATATGGTGAGCAAATGTTTGGGAAAAATGCCTAAGTCCAAGAAGCTGAAGACGACTTCCAGGGTAAGCATTGACCCAAGTACTGGGAATTGGAGTGCGGAAATAGCCAGGCTAGTGACTGATGAAGAAGTACAGGACCCCATTGTACAAGATTTCACTATTGAAAGGGTAGATCTTGGGGCTGCTTCAAGAGCAGCAGATGTTCATCATCTTGAGGCATCCACCAAAAGAATCATCAGCCGAACCTGGAAGGACGAGAGAGGAGATAGAATAGAAAAAGAAGATAGAAAATTTTGAAGCTGAACTACTGTTGTTTTCATAAGCATATATGTTTTTTGTCAAAAACATTTTTTTCATCTGTGAATGAAAAGGAGAAACAATTGCTGCATGCTTGAATCTGTGCATTTGAATATATTGAAATTGGATTTTCTGTGCGAAGTCTTCTTTCATATGGTAATTGCTCTTGCTAGACAATTCATTATATGTGTTCTATAAATTATTGGTTCAGCAACAGTTAAACGTTTATGTATCTGATTGGTTTTAAAAAAAAATAGAATCTGTGTATTCTATCATAAAATGGTGTTTTAAGAAAAAAAGATATCACATTCATAACATGATGATGTATGGATATTAGTTTGGCCTTTAGGCACTTTCTGGTTAAAAGTGTATTTGGATAATTAATATAGATTGAATTTATTGAAGATCTTAAAGGGAGTTGTACCTAAATTCAGAGGGGAACTATTTTAAAAAAAGGTTCACCCATTTGTTGATTAATTCATTTGTTCTTTAAGGAAGAAAGGGTATAGAGTCAGAAAAGATAATTTTTGAATAAAGACAAACCTGTTAACCAACAATCTACTACTGCCCAAAAATGGTTATTAATAGCCTTTTTGGCAGCCTCCAGCTAAATTTCAAATTTTGTATCTCCCTCCAAAAATAGGTCAACTTTTGGGAGCCATAACTTTTGATCCGAGTGTCCGATTGATGAACCGTTTGAAGTGCCGAAAAGCACGTGGAGTTCTCTACGTACTAACATCTTGCTTCACTGGTTTTGCACATTTTTATGTCCGTACAGGGCCATTTAGTGCCTCAAACCTAACTTTGAATAATTTTCAAGTGTTTTTCAGGAAACAAAAACTTTAATATTTTTTAGCTCACATATGATCTTTGCGTGATTCCTTTGCCAAAGGTCTTATTTTTCATTTACGAAGCTTCCTGTAAATTTTTTCTTCAATTCGTGCCCAAATGCAAACTTTCCAAAAATTCATACTAATATCGTCCCACGGCCTCTTTGGTATAGGTAATTGATGTAGAGGCAAATTGGATGGGAAATGATAGGTAAACTAGACAAGGTTCTACTTCACCTACAAGCCCAAAAATGAAGATCTTTATGCAAAAGTGGGAACAACAGAAAGAAACTCCAGTATCATCATGGAAATATTGGTTTGGGATGTCAGGGGACCCATTCCATCCATTGGCCAAGGTAGATTGGACTTCAGGTTGGTACTTCCTTCACAAACCCTCCAAAATGACTAGTAACCCTAAAAACAGAGAACAGTCCTAATAACATCTAGCACTAAACTCCAAATTCAAATCTCAGACAATTGAAAGATACCCTTTATGATTCCCCACAACATATTCAAGAATGGGTTTGGGTTGTTTTGGGAGGTATGCCCTAACCAATAACCCTCCTAGTGTTTTTAAGCCCTAATTGGGCCTAGTTTGTGAAGCAAGTGTCTTTAAATGGAGGCTTGAAACTTCTGGGACTACTTGAACATGTCAATGACATCCCAAAACCATAGGATTCAGTCTCCCTTTGCTGTCATGATCGACTGTCCTCAAAAACCCTACTACTGTTGCTTCTGTCAATCACTTAACACATGGTTTTGCTAAGTCTAATCAATGGAATCTTAAAAATAACAGTCCTCTGCCCAAAATACCCTTACAAGACATTGAAACAGACCTTAGGAAACTCATTCCACTGATCACAAAGTTTGATGGGTTAGTGGAATGAAAGAAACATATTAAACTACTGTCAGAACCCTAGTTAAGGGTTTCCCAGACCACTTGCAGAGAAAGGGGGAATACAACAATATAAAGGAATGTCAAGAACTCAAAGCATATGCAATTGAAATGTGACTCACCAAACTAACTTTCCAACATAGCCACTAGTCACCACTTGATCGTACACAGTCGGGGTATGCATAGTAACATCGAGTTCTTCAGGAAGACAACAATTTCAGTGAATAGTTTAATACCAAATGGTTGTAGATTGTCTTATCTTCAATGACATGAGCCCAACCTAGTCTTGATTGATAGTTATTTCATCATACTCCACTTCCAAGGAACCTAGACTCCATGACAGGGCCGTACAATAGGGAGGTACGAACTGTTATGTAGAAAATTTAGAAAATAACATAGAAAATGCAGAGAATTGATTTGTATTGTCTTTAACTCCTTCACACCCTTACAATCATCATGTTCAAAGTGTTCTTAACCTTTCCAACCTCTTGAAAAATAGTTTGGTTTGATGGGAAGGTTTGCAACCACCTCTTCCCATCGAACTTCCTTTGGTAGTTTTGGAAACCACAACTACTTACATGCTTTGTTAGCAGAATTACAATGGGTTTAGGAGTTTGAAACTACCTTCAACAAGATTACAATATAATTAGGCCTTAACTAGACCTTACACCACCCTAGACTCCTTGTTATGCCTTGATAAGACTCACAAACATGAAGATTATCCTTCTATATGCCTTGAGAAGGCTTACATTTATGATTGTCCCTATACAATGATGAATGTTTAATGCAAACATAGCATCATAGCCTTATTACATCATGAGAATGGTCTTCCAAGACCTTGTGAAACCAACAAAACAAAAATGAACATCAAAACAAGAGAAATCAAAATTTTAGTCTTCTTGTATCCTTGGTGCTCCTGCACCATACTCCCCGGGTGGAAAGAGAACTCAAGTCTCTTGAGGAACTAGATTAGTAATGGTGACACCATGTTTCAAGATGTCTTCTTCAGCCATCCAAGTGGCATCTTCAATAGGCAAGCACTCCATTTGATAAGAAACTGTTTGTATGTCTTCTTCCTTGTCTTATTCAAAACCTTGGTGTCAAGAATGTGTTCCAACTTCAATGGCTGATTGGGTGGAAGACCTTTGACCCAATCTTCATCTCCTGCTGCTGTCATATCTGCCTCTAAATCTGCATTAGAATCACCTTTGAAAGGGAACAAATCTGAAACATTGAAGATAGGAGCTATGGCCAAGCCTTGAGGAAGTTCAATCTCATAGGCATTGGGCCCAAACTTGTGCACAATCCGACATGATCCTATCTTCTTCATGAGGAGTTTGGTTGGCTGCCCCTTAGGAAGTCTTTCCTTCTTCAAATGTGCCATGACCAAATCCCCAACCTTATAGTGTACATCTCTCCTTCTTTCATTGGCTTTCTCCTTGTACTTGTCATTGTTCTTTTGAAAAGTTTCCTTGACATTATCATGAATGTCCTTCATGGCCAATGCAAAGTCTTCACCTTGAGCACTTTTCCTTTCCAATCCATGGAGATCTCTCAATTCAAGAACACCTCTTGGATGAAGGCCATAAACAATCTCAAATGGACTCCTTCCTGTGCTCCTATTGGTGGAATCATTATAGGCAAACTCTATTTGAGGGATGATCATATCCCATGCCTCTCCATGCTACTTGGTAAGACACATGAGAAGGTTTCCCAAGAACCTATTCACCACCTCAGTTTGGCCATCAATCTGAGGGTGATAGGCTGAAGTAAACGACAATTGAGTGCCCCACTTCTTCCACAAAGTGTGCCAAAAATGGCCTACAAACTTTGGATCCCTGTCAGTCACAATGTTAAGAGGCAAACCATGGATTCTAACAATTTCTTTGAAGAACAAACCAACAATGTGAGAAGCATCATTAGTGCATTTACATGGCAAGAAATGAGCCATCTTACTGAATCTATCCACCACAACAAATATACTATCAAAACCTCTTTGAGTCTTAGGAAGACCCAACACAAAATCCATGCTAATACTTTCCCATGGCCTATTAGGAATAGGAAGTGGTTGATATAGACCAGCATTAGATTTAGTACCCTTTGCCCTTTGACAAATGCTACAACATTCAACAAATTTTCTAATTTCTGATTGCATTTTAGGCCAAAAATAAAACCTCTTCACCTGATCCAATGTTTTATCCAATCCAAAATGACCTCCATGTCGACCACAATGTTTTTCCTTTATGATGTTCTCCCTCATGGAACATTTAGGAACACATAGTTGGCTGCCTTTGAACAACAACCCCTGCTGCAACAAAAACTCAGAAAAATTAGAATGATAAGAGTTTGAAAATTGTGAACAAACTTCATATACCTCATTGAAATCTTCATCATCCTGATACATGTGTTTGAGAGCATCAACCCCTACACTTTGCAACTAAATTTCTTGAACCATACACTTTCTTCTACTCAATGCATCTGCCACTTTGTTAGCCTGCCCCTTCTTGTGTTTGATTGAAAAAGTATAGGCTTGGAGTTGCTCAACCCATTTCATATGCCTATGATTGAGTTTCTCCTGAGAATTCAAAAAACTAAGTGCATGGTTGTCAGTATAAACAATAAATTCTTTTGGCAAAAGATAATGCCTCCATTTTTTCAAATCTTGCACCATTGCATACAATTCCAAATCATAAGTAGAGTACTTTCTCTTAGCATCATTCATTTTTTCACTAAAGAAAGCAACAGGGATGCCTTCTTGACTTAGGATAGCCCCTATAGCAAGATTACTAGCATCACATTCCACCACAAACAACTTATTAAAGTCGGGAAAAACAAGTATGGGCTATTGTGCTACCTTTTGTTTCAGAATTTCAAAAGAATCATTGGCTGCCTTTGTCCACAAAAACTTACATTTCTTCCCTCCTTTGATGGTATCCAAAATTGGTGCACAAATATGACTAAAACCCCTTATAAATTTCCTATAAAATGTTGCCAAACCATGAAAACTTTTCACATCACTTGCTGTTTTTGGAGTTGGCCATGACAAAATGGCTTCTACCTTTGTTGGATCCATCTTCAAACTACCTTGTGAAATCACAAAACCAAGGTAGGTGAGTTCTTCCTTCATGAAGACACTCTTCTCCATGTTGATCATCAAGTGTTCATCATGCAACTTCTTCAAAACCTGATCCAAATGTTGCAAATGCTCTTCCTTAGTCCTACTGAAAACAAGAATGTCATCCAAATATACCAAAACAAATTTTCTAATGAAATCCTTCAACACTTCATTCATGAGACACATAAAAGTACTTGGGGCATTAGATAGACCAAATGGCATCACCAACCACTCATAAAAACCCTCATTTGTTTTGAATGTTGTCTTCCATTCATCCCTTTGTTTGATTCTAATTTGATGATACCCACTCTTAAGGTCTATCTTGGAAAAGTATCTAGCCCCTCCCAAACAGTCCATTAGGTCCTCAATTCTCGGCATAGGGAACCTATATCTTATGGTAATCTTGTTAATGGCTCTAGAATCCATGCACAACCTCCATTTACCATCCTTTTTAGGGGCTAGGACTGTTGGGATAGCACATGGGCTAAGACTCTTTCTCACCAATCCCTTATCCAATAATTCTTGCACTTGTTTGGTAATCTCTTCATTTTTGAAGGTGTCATCTTGTAGGCTACTTTGTTTGGAAAAGTAGATCCCGGTATGAAGTCAATTTGATGTATTATGTCCCTAATAGGTGGCAACTCATTAGCTATTTCTTCTACCATAATCCCCTTATACTTCTCGAGCAATTGTTGCACCTTATTAGGAACCTCTTCCTTACTAGGATCATGCAAACTAGGACTATTTTTAGGCTTCAAAATAAGAGCATACCCTTAGGTTCCTTCCTCCTTAAGGGCATCTAGAAACTCTTTCCCACTCACAATCATGACACTTGACCCAACATTCTTTTCTACATGCTCATCAAGCAATGGATCCATTCTATACTTTATACCATTCTTAGTTATGATGAAAGAATTATTTTTACCATCATGTTGTGATTGAACATCATATTGCCTTGGATGTCCCAATAGAAAATGACAAGCATCCATAGCAATTACATCACACAAAATTTTGTCCTTGTATTCTCCTATCTCAAATTCAACCCATTATTGTTCATCTACCAAAACTTGTTGCCTTTTATTCAACCATGATACTTTATAAGGACTAACATGAGGAAGCCTTTTCAATTTCAATTTGTCTACCATTTCAATGGAAACCAAATTTTTAATTGAGCCTGAATCAACAATTACCTTGCAAATCTTACCATAGGCCTTGCATGTTGTCCTGAACAATGTCTTCCTTTGAGGTGGTTCTTGTGTTTGAGGCACCTTCAACATGGTTCTTCTCATCATCAAGCTTTCTCCTTCATGGACCGGTGCTGCACTTCCAATTAGAGAGTTGACACTTTGGCAATCTTCCTCTTGGATCAATTGGTTCCTTCTCTCTCCTCCATGAGAGCTTGAGGCTTGCTTTTTAGGACACTTGAAGGCTGGATGTCCCACTTGGTTGCAGTTATAACACCTTCCCATGAAGACATTAGGACCTCTTCCTGGTCCACCAAATTCACCTCTCCCATTAGGCCTTCTTCCTCTAAAGCCTCCTCTAGAACCAGATTCTCCACTTTGCTCTTGGGAACTAGATTCCCCTTGGCTTCTTTGGGACTGATTTCTGCCCCCAAAACTGCCCCTACCTCTAAAATTTCTGCCACCTCTTCCTCTATTTTGCTGCTCACCTTTCCTCTTCAACTTCTCTTCAGCCCTTAGTGCCACTTGAAAGTACTTCTCCACAGTTTCAGGGGTCAATAAACTTATCTCATCTTGAATATTGAACCTCAAACCATTTAGATACCTTGCCACCTTAGCTTTTTCATCCTCCATGTACCCACAACGAAGAGTGTATTTGTGAAACTCCTTAGTGTAAGTAGCCACATCCAAATCTCTTTGCTTGAGATTTTGTATCCTTTTGTAGATCTATACTTTATAGTATGATGGAAGGAATTGGGACTTGATCCTCTCCAACATTTTGCTCCATGAAAAGATTATACTCTTCCCATTCTTTACCCTCTCTCCTTGAGTGTAATTCCACCATGTAAGGGCAATACCTTTGAGTTTAGTTTTTGCAAAATTAACCCTCTTACTTTCAAGAACTTCCTTGTATTCAAAGTAGTTGTTTAGAGCCTCAATCCACTCCATGACTTCATCAGCATTCATCTTCCCACAAAACATGGGAATCTCTATCCAAGCCTCCGAAGAATCCTTGCCAAGTGCCTTGATGGCTTCAAGGAAATGCCTTTGATCAGCTGGTACTTCTACCTCTTCTTGTTCTTGTTCTTGTTCCTCTTTCTCTTCCTCTTCATCTGAACCTTCATCTATCCTCTTCCCTATCTTCAATGCCTTCAACTCTATTTGGAGTGCTTCCTTGACTCCAATCTTGATCTTCTCTTCCGTCTCCTTGAACTTCTTGACCACTTTAGTGGTCATCCCCTTTGGAGGCATATTGCTAGCCTCTCCTTCACTCTCCTTTGCTGACATATACCAGGCCAACAATAGAACCTTTTATGGCTCTGATACCACTATGATGTAGAGGCAAATTGGATGGGAAAGGATAGGTAAACTAGACAAGGTTCTACTTCACCTACAAGCCCAAAAACAAAGATCTTTATGCAAAAGTGGGAACAACAGAAAGAAACTCTAGTATCATCATGGAAATGTTGGTTTGGGATGTCAAGGGACCCATTCCATCCATTGGCCAAGGTAGATTGGACTTCGGGTTGGTACTTCCTTCACAAACCCTCCAAAATGACTAGTAGCCCTAAAAACAGAGAACAATCCTAATAACTTCTAGCACAGACCTCCAAATGCAAATCTTAGACAATTGAAAGATACCCTTTATGATTCCCCACAACATATTCAAGAATGGGTTTGGGTTGTTTTGGGAGGTATGCCCTAACCAATAACCCTCTTAGTGTTTTTAAGCCCTAATTAGGCCTAGTTTGTGAAGCAAGTGTCTTTAAATGGAGGCTTGAAACTTCTAGGACTACTTGAACATGTCAATGACATCCCAAAACCATAGGATTTAGGCTCCCTTTGTTGTCATGATCGACTGTCCTCAAAAACCCTACTACTGTTGCTTCTGTCAATCACTTAGCACATGGTTTTGCTAAGTCTAATCAATGAAATCTTAAAAATAACAGTCCTCTACCCAAAATACCCTTATAAGACATTAAAAAAGACCTTAGGAAACTCATTCCACTAATCACAGAGTTTTATGCGTCAGTGGAATGAAAGAAACATATTAAACTACTGTTAGAAACCTAGTTAAGGGTTTCCCAGACCACTTGCAGAGAAAGGAGGAATACAACAATATAAAGGAATGTCAAGAACTCAAAGCATATGCAATTGAAAGGTGACTCACCAAACTAACTTTCCAACATAGCCACTAGTCACCACTTGACTGTACACAGTCGGGGTATGCATAGTAACAGCGAGTTCTTCAAGAAGATAGTAATTTCAGTGAACAGTTTAATACCAAATGGTTGTAGATTGTCTTATCTTCAATGACATGAGCCCAACCTAGTCTTGATTGATAGTTATTTCATCATACTCCACTTCCAAGCAACCTCGACTCCATGACAGGGCCATATAATAGGGAGGTACGAACTGTTATGTAGAAAATTTAGAAAATAACACAGAAAATGCAAAGAACTGATTTGTATTGTCTTTAACTCCTTCACATCCTTACAATCATCATGTTCAAGGTGTTCTTAACCTTGCCAACCTCTTGAAAAATTGTTTGGTTCGATGGGAAGGTTTGCAACCACCTCTTCCCATCGAACTTCCTTTGGTAGTTTTGGAAACCACAACTACTTACATGCTTTGTTAGCAGAATTACAGTGGGTTTAGGAGTTTGAAACTTCCTTCAATAGGATTACAATATAATTAGGCCTTAACTAGACCTTACACCACCCTAGACTCCTTGTTATGCCTTGATAAGGCTCACAAACATGAAGATTATCCTTCTATATGCCTTGAGAAGGCTTACATATATGACTGTCCCTATACAATGATGAATGTTTAATGCAAACATGGCATCATAGGCTTATTACATCATGAGAATGGTCTTCCAAGACCTTGTGAAACCAACAAAACAAAAATGAACATCAAAACAAGAAAAATCAAAATTTTAGTCTTCTTGTATCCTTGGTGCTCCTACACCAGTAATAGCTGATATGACCCTGTATTTTGACTTGTTCCTTTTGCTATCTAACACACTCAACAACTCTGCACAAATTTCTTCACATCCTACTGTAACTGTGGCCAATAATAATGTTCACTAACAATAGCAATGGTCTTATCTCGACCAAAGTGTCCAACTAATCCCCCACTATGCTTCTCCTTAATCAATTTTTCTCTCATGGAACTCCTCAGAATACACAACTGGCATCCCCTAAACAACATGCTGTCTTGGATTATGAAATCCAACCATTTTGTCTTGTCCAAAGTAATAGGTTCTAGACAAATTTTCCAAGCCTCTACAAAATTTGGATATTCAAGATACAAACTTTTGAGCTCATCAAACCCAACAACCTCTATCTTCATTTTTGTCAACAAATTTTGCCTTCTGCTTAAGGTATATGCAATCTATTGTACTTTTCACTTCTGTGCTTCAAAACAAAAGTATAACTCTGCAAAAACTCAACCCATTTTAAGTGTCTTTGGTTCAACTTTCCTTGACTATTAAGATACTACAAATCCTGATGATCAGTATATAAAACAAACTCTTAAATAATGTCTCCATTTCTTCAAAGCCTGAACTATTGCATAAAACTCCTGATTATAAACAAAATATTTTTTCTTGGCATTATTAAGCATCTCACTAAAATAGGTAATGGGCTTACCTTCTTGACTCAAAACAACTTCTATAACACTACCACTAGCTTCACAATCTACCTGAAGTATATTATTGAGACCTGGAAGTGCCAAAACAGGTTGCTCTATGACTTTTTGCTTCAATGTATCAAAACTCTTGTTTGCTCTTGTGGTCCATTTAAACTCTTTTCTATCCCCTCTCATTGCCTCAGTTAGGGGTACATAAATGCTACTAAAATTCTTGTAAAAACTTGCCAAACCATGAAAAGATCATACCTCTGTGCACTCCTTGGCGTAGGCCATTCAATGATAACCCTTACTTTTTCTGGGTCCATCTTAAGACCTTCCTTTGAGGCAACAAATCCCAGGTATACCAATTCCTTTGCAAAAATACATTTATTCATACTAATCAACAACTTCTCCTCCCTCAGCTTCTCTAAAACTCGTCTGATATTCATCAGATGCTCATCCCAAGTCTTACTGAAAATCAAAATGTCATCTAAATAAACAATAACAAAACTTCCCAAAAACTCTTTCAATACCTTGTTCATGAGCCGTATGAATGTGTTTGGTGCATTGGTTAGCCCAAATGGCATGACTAACCACTCATACAAACCTTCCTTTGTCTTGAAAGTTGTCTCCCTTTCATCTCCTTTGATTCGAATCTGATGATACCCACTCTTTAGGTCAATCTTTGTGAAGTACTTGGCTACACTCAAACAGTCCATTATGTCATCCATTCTAGGCAATGGAAATATGTACTTGATCCTGATCGTATTGACGGTTTAGGAATCTATACACATTCTCCAATCTCCATCTTTCTTTGGTGCTAGTACTGTAGGTACCACACATGGACTTAGGCTCTCCCTTATCAGTCCCTTCCTTAACAACTCGTGAACTTGTCTATTCAACTCTTCATTCTCTGTTGGAGTCATTCTGTGGCTACTTTATTTGACAAATTGGCTCTTGGTATCAAATCCATTTGATAAATTATTTTCCTCACTGGTGGTAAACCTTTTGGTACATTATCAGAGACAATATCTTAAAATTCTTCTAATAGATCTGAGACTTTTGTTGGTACATCTTCACATTTCTCTTGACTAGTCTTAGGAATCAATGCAAAGCAATGACACTCATGCTTTATACCCTCCAAAAATTTCCTACCATCTACCAAGAAAATTTTGGCAATACTACAAACCTTTTCTTCCACCTCTTTGAAGGGCTTCAACTTATGACAAACTCCATCCTTTGCTAGGGAATATGTGTTTACATGGCCATCATGAATAGTGCACCTATCATACTACCACAACCTTCCCAATAACATATGACATGCATACATTGGTACGATGTCACACTGCACCTCATCATAGTAGTCCCCAATATTGATCTTGACTAAACACTACTCATTGACCACAGCTCTATGGTCCTTTTGCAACCATGCGATCCGATATGGATGTGGATGCTTTCTTCTTGTCAACTTCAACTTGTTAAGCATCTCCTCTGAAATAAGATAGTCCGTGTTTCCACTCTCAATAATAATATCACAACACTTACCTTCACATTTACACCTTGTGCAGAATAAACTCTTCCTCTGATCTGGTTCTTTCTCCACATTCGACAAGGTTCTTTTGACAACTAGGGTTTCTCCCCTATCAGCATCTTCAAAATGCTTAGACTGTGTATCTTCATCTACATTTGCAACTTGTGTATTACCTTCAGGTCTTCTATTCATCCTTCCTTGATGTTGTGGACACTCATATGATCGATGCCCTTCTTCTCCACATTGGAAACATGTTCCTCTAAAACCTCCTCTTCAAGGTCATTGCCCAGGTCGACCTCTTCCTCTTCCTCTTTGCTCACCATTATTCTGGTCATGAGAGCGGTAGGCATTATCTCCTCTCTGATTTGATCAGTTCCAACTTCTTCACTTTTCTTTGGATCTTCATTTCGGCCTCCATAGGACCTTCCACCACTCCTTCCACCTTGAACTCTTCACCCTTCCTTGCTTTTGAATCTTTTATTCAGCTTCTCTTCCACCTTGAGGGAAAACTGGTACACATTTTCTATGGTGGTCATTCTGACCAGACTCAACTCCTCTTGAATACTTAGCCTCAACCCATTAATGTAATGGGCTACCTTCTCCTTATTCGCTTTTGCATGGCCTATCCTGATAGTAATCTTATAAAACTCTTTTGTATACTCCTTGACAGACTTGTTACCTTGCTTCAATCCTTGCAGCTTCTTGAGCAACTCTATCTCATAGTCCACATGAATGAACTAGTTCTTTAGTTTTTCCACCATCTAATCACATCTAGTAATCTTTCCCTTTCCTCTTCTATTCCTCTCTTATTGGACCTCCTTCCACCAAATACTGGCATGGCCCTTCAGCTTTATTTTTGCAAACTTGACCCATTCTGGATCTTCCACATCTTCATACTTGAAATATTCTTCCATCTCATTGATCTAATCAATAAGTTGTTCTAGATTCAAACCTTCAAAATAGGTAGAAAATTTGATCCTGGGCCTCTTTCTGATCTTCAAAATGGCCCTCAACAACCTAACTTCTACAGGATCTCTTACAGCTTCTTGTTCTTCCTCATATAGCTCTTCTTCAGCTTCATCTTCACTTTCTTCTCTTGTTCTCAGCTCAAACCCTCTTTGCAGGTCCTCTTGCAATGCATCAATTTGCCTTTGCAGGGATCTAAAACCCTCTTCTATCAAAGCATTTCTCCCAACATAGTTTCTTCATGGAGGCATCTTGATCTTCGCAACAACCCCACAACCTCAAGTCCTGGTGCAAACTGCCTCACAGTTAGCGATCTATCTACACACTTAGGAACCCTTGCTTTGATACCACTTGAAGGGGGTAAATCATAAAACACACAACAAAAAAAATTGGAAACATAAAATAAATGTTCTTTTATTCATTTGGACAACTCATTACATTATAGAAGCTCAACTACAATTAAAGAATGAATCCTCTACAGGCTACAACACATTACAACACCCTATCTCAAGGCTCTAGAATCTTCTACCTTCTATAACCCCAAATCAGCTAGGGTTTCTATTTTCCTGCTTTTCTTGACTCTACACTTTCCCCCTTATCTGTACTACTGCTAAGGGTTCCCAAAAATGGTTATTAATAACCTTTTTAGCAGCCTTTAGCCAAATTTCAAATTTTGCATCTTCCTCCAAAAATAGGTCAACTTTTGGGAGCCATAACTTTTGATCCATGTGTCTGATTGACAAACCATTTGAAGTGTTGGAAAGCTCACGGAGTTCTCTACTCGCTGGGATCCTAGTTTGCCATTTCTGCCTATTTTTGGGCCCATACGGGGACGTTTAGTGCCACAAACCTGAACTTGAATAATTTTCAATCATTTTTAGAGAAATGAAAACTTTAATATCTTTCATCTTACAAATGATCTTAGCATGATTCCTTCGCCAAAGGTCTTATTTTTCATTTACGAAGCTTTCTGTAAATTTTTGCTTCAATCTATGCCCAAATGCAAACTTTCCAAAAATAATAGTTTGCTATTTTTAGTAGTTTGGAAAAATTGAAGGTTCTACATCATTATTCAAGTGATTATGGAACCAGAAACACTAATTTTTAAATGAAATGAAATCAACATCAATGATTTTGAATCAACATATTTTTCTAGGTTATGCAAGATTGCCCTTACACCACTAGATGCTCTTGCATCAAAATTTTGGATGTGAAGGTTTAAGGTTTCAAATTTCATAAGATGTTTGTTTTGTAAATGGTGAAATAAGGATCTTTCTAATTTTTTAAAAAAAGAAAAAAAAATATTTATAAACAAATTTGTAAGGAGTTGGTTTGGAGAAATAAGGATGACATTGTAAAAGGTGCATTATCGGTGGAAACCAACACCTTTAAATATGATAATGTTTAGTTTCATCATGTTACCAAATTTTTGTGTTCCTGAAGCCATCCATGCTATGCCTAAAAATGATTTTAGGGACTCACATACTTGTGCTATTGGAGAGAAAAATAAGACATCAAATGGATAGAGTATAAATATGATACATTGGAGGTTGGAGGCATTGGAGACTAGAGGATTTGTTATCATCTCAAGCTAGTTTCTCACTCAGAGATGATACCTTGCATGAGAAGCACCGGTTTTAATTTGTGTCCCTTCATGGAGCAAGGGGCTTGGCAGTACCCATGGATAGTGTAATCTCTAAAATAGGGTGGGATTAGTGTATCCACTTTAGTTTAGTTCCTTTTGTACACTAGAGGAGAGATTTGGTTCTCATCATATTGGAGGAGAGATATTCACACTTTTGGAGGAAAGTGGACTCTTGAGGAGAGTTGTTCCCTAGAGAAGGGATATTAACACTTTAAAAGGAATGTGGACTCTCGAGAGTTGTTCTCTCATATGCAGCACTAGAGGAGGGATTTTGACACACTCGGTGGATTTTTGAACTTTCAGAGAAGAGTTCTCTCATTATGCATTGAGGATGGGATAATGTTCTCTCATGTGGTATAAAGGATTTGTAGGTTTGAAAGTCAACACATCCATTGATTGATTCAATTTGGTGTGTCTTGGGTGAGTGAGGAGAATTGGTGGAGATGCTTCATTAAAGTTTCTAGAAGGGTTGTTGTGTTCAGTCCTTACAATGTTCCACCCTTTGTTTGGATTGATGTAATAAGGGGGAAATGTTGGTATTATTACATCTTATTATAGTATAGGTTAGATTAAATAATAATAAATAAAGGTTAGTTTATTATTAGTAAATAAAACAATAGTTATTTGTTTTGGGAAGTTATTTTTGTAGGAAGTTATACACAGGAAAATAAGGCTTTATCAGCCATCACATTGTAATGCAAAAAAGAAGTTGAATGTATGTATGAGGGAAACTCTTGTTTTGCAAGAAAAGAACATCATTTACTATAGCCTTGAATATTTGCAAATGCCACTGCATTGGTGACCATATGCTTCTCATAAGAGAAGGAGAGAAGGAATCGTGACTTCCACAGGTTTGGCGGATTTGAGAAGGAATGGAGGCCATTGCATAGCAAATCTCAATAAATGCACAGAACAACAAAAAAGTTTCAATAATAGATTTAAAATGAGTTTGAAGGGTGAAAGTTGCTGAGAGAGGTGTAAAGCTAGAGATATCAAAGCAAGGGCATAAGGAAGTAAGGATTGACTACCCAAGGTGCATGGAGAACTTAGCGTGAAGAAGGTTAATGTGCTTTGCATTCGTAGATTTTAGTAAGTAGAATTGGCTTGTTCTGATGCTCATGCAATAACTATCTATTTTTGCACTTGACAAATTTAGCAAGAAGCCGATATGGCCTTAGAAGGGTTTATTAAAACAATGGTCAAATGCACTGGCTATTTTTTTTTACTCTATCTTCAAGAGGATAACTAGTTAATATCTATGATATTTGGCACTTTTGAGGTCAATATTTGAAGTAAAAGGATTTTAGTAAAGGTTCAAATCTTAGAATGAGTATTTTAAATATCACTGTGATTGTTGGAGGTAATTGATATATTTTGTAATTGGAGTTATTTGTTGTAAGAGATCAATAGTATGTAACTAAGAGAAGTTGCATTTGTTTTAGTTTGGATATGATTTTTGAAATCATTGTAATTGGAGATATAAGGGGAGTAAGAATTTATTTTTGATTCCATATAGCATGTTAAAGATTGAACGGGTCTAAATTTTGAAAGGAAATATTTGTAAGGGTGTATTATTAGTTGAGATTGATACTAAAAATTTTATTTTTGCATATGGCCACATATTACATGCTCATGACAATCAATGATACATCTAACAATGCTTCTAGAGGCTCACATGTGGCATTATGCTAATAAAGTGTAACATAATCAAATTGGAGGCTGAAGGCACCAAAGGTTGGAGGAGTTTTAATCATCTCAAGCTAGCTTCTCACTCAGAGATGATACTTTACATGAGAAGCACCAGTTTCAATTTGTGTCCCTTCATGGAGCAAGGGGGTATTGGTAGTTCTTGTGGGTGGAGTTAATGTATCCACTTTGGTTTAGTTCATTTTATACATTGGAGGAGAGATTTGGTTCCCATAGCATTGGAGGAAGGATATTGACACTTTTGGAGGAAAGTGGACTCTTGGAGGAGGGATATTAACACTTTCAAATGAAAATGGACTCTCGAGAGATGTTCTCTCATATACAACACTAGAGAAGGGATTTTGACACACTCGGTGGAGTTGTAGATTCTCGGAAGAGAGTAGTTCTCTCATTGTGCATGGAGGATGAGATTATATTCTCTCATGTGGTATAGACAATTTATAGGTTTGATAGTCTAGTAAATACACTAATGAGTTCAGTTTGGTGTGTCTTGCATGAGCAAGGAGAATTGATGGAGGCACTTCATCAAAGTCTCCAAAAGGGCTAATGTATTCAGTCCTTGCAGTGTTCCATCCTTTGTTTAGATTGATATAATAAGGGGGGAATGTTGGATATTTATTGCATCCTTAGTATATAGTTAGATACTAGGTTAAAGAATAAATAAATAATAAATAAATGTTAGTTAGTTGGGAAGTTACTTTCCCATAGGCAAGTTTATTTAGTTTTGCATGGGAATATATTGGATTTATAAAGCCATATTGCATTTACAAATCACACCATTATTGCAAAGAAGAAAAATACAAAATATTATATGAAATAATGATTAAAATGTTCAATGATATTACAATATATGATGCATATGCTTATAAAGCATTGCATTCCTGTGTACAACCATCCCAAACTTCCTTACAAGAATAACTTCCCAACTAACTATTCTAACTTATTAATAATAAATTATTTATTGGTGTAGACGAGGGGAGTTTCAAGTCAATTAGAGATAGGGGTGAAGTGAAGTCTAGTATAGTTCGTGTTTCACCAGTGATGCTATTATAGTCTGAGTTTCACCGGTGATGTGTTGCAAAGATAGTTGTTGTTGCACCAAAAGATCAACCTGTTAATGCTTGATACAACTGCCAGAGTTAATGAATCCATGGGAGGAGGTAAAGCCTTGTCACGAACCCAAGCACTGCACTGCACAACATAAGGAGACCAAGGGCACACACCTTACAACAATCCCCCCGACGCAAGTGAGGGGTTCAAACTCATGACCCAAGCTCTGATACCAATTGTTGCAAAAATGCTTGCCATTACACCAAAAGATCAACCTATTAATGCCTGATACAACTGCTAGAGTTAATGAATCCACAGGAGGTGGTTAAGCCTTGTCATGAACCCAAGCACTGCACTGCACAACACAAGGAGACCAAGGGCACACACCTTGCAACATGATGGGCATCTCATCAACCAACCAGTGATGGCATCTCTCAACTGGTCACTATCTCTACTCTATATTCATCTCATGACTGATCTAAAATTTATTTATTATTATTATTTTATTATTCTAACCTATACTAATATACTAAAGATGTAACAAATATCCAACATTCACCTCTTTATTACATCAATTCAAACAAATGATAGAACACTTCAAGGATTGACACAACAACCCTTCTAGAAACTTTGATGAAACACCTCCATCAATTCTCCTCGCTCACCCAAGACAAACCGAACTGAACTCATCAGTGGATGTCCTGATTGTCAAACATTTAAATCCTCTATACCACATGAGAGAACATAATCCCATCCTCCATGTACAATGAGAGAACAACTCTCCTCCAAAAGTCCACAACTCCTTCGAGTGTGTCAAAATCCCTCCTTTGGTGTTTCATATGAGAGAACAACTCTCCTTCGAGAGTCCACTTTCCTCTGAAAGTGTCAATATCCCTCCTATGTGATGAGAACCACTTTCCACTAAAAGTGTCAATATCCCTCCTCCTATGTGATGAGAACCAAATCCCTCCTCCAATGTACAAAAGGAACTAAACCAAAGTGGATACACTAACCCCACCCTATTTCAGAGATTACACTATCCACAAGTACTACCAAGAATTGTCAAGCCCCCTTGCTCCATGAAGGGATACAAATTGAAACTAGTGCTTCTTATGCAAGGTATCATATTTGAGTGAGAATCTATCTTGAGATGATAAAAACTCCTCCAGCCTCCGATGCCTCCAACCTCCAATATGACCTTGTTACTCTAGCTGCCAAATGTAGCATTCAAACCTTTGAAGACCCTCTTAGGTGTAACATAGATGGAAAGAGTACAAACACTATATGTATCCATATTTAAAAACAATAGGTGTCGGGCTCAACTGAAAATGCACCTTTTACAATATAACCAAATTATTCTTAGTGCACCTTATTTCTCCAAAAAAATCCTTATAACACCTCTTTCATAAAACATGAATATAGGTGCAAAAATGAAATGACTTGATATCTCCTTCAAAATCAAGGGCTTGAAACTATTTTTTTTACAACTCCTCTACTATGCACAAGGACATGGAATCTTGACAACATATTTATCCTTCACCTTTCAAAAACTTAATTACTTATGCCTCCTTATTTGTCTCTTATTTCTTACAAACTATACACTTTAATCAATTTTTATAGGAAAGTTAATATTTTTAAACTTAAAATACTTCTCACCATGATGTACTCCCTTTTCAAAAACTTTACATTTCCTTGTCTCTTACTGATATTCTTCACCATGCACCATTGAAAATGCATATTGAAATACACTTTTTTGAGGCTGGGAAGTTGCTCATAGAATTACGTTAGTGAATAACACCAAAATTACTCTCCTTGATTATTACCAGTGTAGCAACCACAGATCTTCTCACATTCAACCTCTCTTAGCACACACTAGTCAAGTGTCAAGTAAGGCTGGGAAAACATCTTCATTTGAATCTTAAGGTGGGCATCAAAATTTTATTCTCACTTGTAGGACATCAAAGATTGGCTTATTTTGTTGGTAATTACTTTTTGATTTCCAAATATTATTCCTCCTCTATTCATCCTTTGATGAATGAATTCTGACGCAATATGTCTATGGTGGAAAAGATGAAACCCTACATAATTATATGAGGCTTCTAAATTTCCTGTGCTTGAGCCTTATGCCCCTACATCTTTATGTACCCACAAAAAAGTACAGAATGACCTATAGAATATATAAAGAATGTGAAGAATCATGGAAGACTCCTAATTTTGGATGTTTATCTATGTCTTTTCTCCTACACTAGACTCCTTCCACACTTCTGCTAGGCATATCTCACTTCTTCATGGCAAAAGACAATAGAGAACAAATGCAATGATTGTAGACACACACTAATATGACCTCAACCTAATATTCAATGTTTCATAGGACCTCCCAATTTCTCTAATACCATATTGAAATGGTGAGTAGATTGCATTTACAAATCACACCATTATTGCAAGAAGAAAAATAGAAAATAATATATGAAATAATTGATTGAAATGTTTGATGATATTACAATGTATGATCCATATGCTTATAAAGCATTGCATTCCTGTGTACAACATCCCAAACTTTCTTACCGGAATAACTTCCCAACTAACTATTCTAACTTATTAATACTAAACTAACATTTATTTATAAACTATCAACTAGCACTTATTTATTATTATTTTATTAGTTTATTTTACTGCAACAACACTAGAAGGCTTGTCATCCTTAGAATCAATAGTTAATTATTCAAAGAGGAAATTCACCACATAGCTGAGCCCACATTCCAGTGGTAAGTATGGGGACAAATTGAGGAAAAATGATTAGTAGTGAAGCATGCAAGCTAAGTGGGCTTGTTCTTGGGGGAAACTCCATGACTAATCCCACTTGAGTTGGAGTAGTACTAGGATTGGTGACCTCCCAAGAAGTCCAAATTTACTTCACCCCTATGAGAATCACCTAGATGCAATGAGTGCTAAGGAGGGGGTCCCATGGAGCTACATCTTATAAGTTGGTGTCATATTGAGTTTTTCATGTATGTTTGTTACTTATGCATGACTACTCAGATCAACTAGGCAATGTTAGGGTGAGGAATTGAGAGTCAATAAGATTCTTATTTTTCTCATGGATAGATCAGGACATAAATCATAAATATTATAGTCAATGGAAATGCTTTAGTGATATAACCTCACTGAGATAGAGAGATGCAAAAGTCTTTCAAAATTTCCTAGGGAAAGAAATTGAAAGCCAACAATATACCTACTTTTCTTATTGAATATTGGTAGCAATCTTCACTTAAATAGCTTGAACTAGACATGGATCTTGGTGATAGTATAGCATGACAAGCTGAACCAACTAGGCAATGCTAGGGTGAGCAATTAAAAACTAACAATATTCTTATTTTTCTCATGGATAGATCAGGACATAAATCATAAATATTATAGTCAATAGAAATTCTTTAATGATATAACCTCACTAAGATAGAGAGGTTTCAAGATTTTCTAGGGTAGGGAATTGAGAGCCAACAATACACTTACTTTTCCAAAACCATTAGCAAGCATTATGTCTTATGAACCATTCATTATAGAGACCCTTTAGCTCATCCATGGACAAGTAAGAGGATAAAGGGCTCTATAATGAATGGTTCATAAGGAACAAAACTTGTTGAAGATTTTGCAAATGGGTAGAAAGATAAGGGGTCTTGATCTTGGGGGGAACCCATTATAAGATTTGGCTGAAAATCCACCCAAGTATGTGAGTGAATGAAGGAAAGCAAAGTAAGAAATCAGATACAAGCCAAATAAACCATATTCAACTCAAGAGAATGCAAAGCATATAATGAAAATGAGATGCTCAAATGAGAGTGAGAGGTGGTTATATATAAGATATTTCACCCAAGAGACTAAAAACACTACTAATGTGGGATAAAGTGAAAAAGTCCCCTAAGTAAACTTAACCTAGGGTGAAGAGAGCTAAACGGAGAACTAGATAGCAAATGAACCCTGTTCACACTAACACCTCCCCTTAAGTGCAACTTAGGGTAAATGCAAACAAAGATGCAAAGATGGGTCTCAACAACTAGGCCTGATAAGGTACCCATGTACAAAAGATTCCCTCAAACAGAAAAGGAGAAAACCTAGTGGGAAAAAACTCCCCCATGAGAGGATGAAGAAGGAAGGGGCTAAGTGACCCTCTAGAAAAGCTGTCCCACACCCCAAGAGAGGTTGAAGATGAAAATACTTGCTCTTAGTGAAGGGTTTGGTGAACATGTCTACAACCTGCTCTACTGTAGAACAATATTGCAAATTGATGACCTACTCCTAAATCAGCTCCCTGAGAAAATGCATGTGGATCTCAATGTGTTTGGTCCACTAATGATGAATCCAGTTCATTGAGATCTAGATGGCACTCTAGTTGTCACAATAGATGACTGATGGCTTCTGAAAAGTGATGCCAAGATCAGTGAGGAAATTATGAAGCTAAATAGCCTCAGTCGTGGCATTAACAACCCCCAATACTCAGCCTCAGTTGAAGAAAGAGCAATGACCTACTGCTTCTTGCTCTACCAACAAATGGGACCATAACCAAGGTGAAAATTGTAGCTAGAAGTGGACTTGCGATCATCAAGATCACCAGCCTAATCAAAATCCATGTATCCCATCAAATTTGAACATGTGCCAGCTGCATAGTGGATATTGTACTTGTGAGTGCCCTATATGTAGTGCAAGATGTATTTGGATGCCTTCCAATGAAGCTCATGTGCTCCATCATGAAGCACAAAATAATGCCAACTACAAAAGAAATATTGGGGTAAGTATGAATTAGGTAGATGGGTCTACCAACAAGTTGACAACACAAAGTGGCATCAACTAGTGGTGTGTAACACTTCATCTCATGCTTGACTCCTGATAGAAAAGGAGTTAATGCAAGCTTACAATTAGTTGTGTGAAAATGAACCTGAAGATCAAGAGCATACTTGGGCTGCACAAGAGAGATCCTAGAAGAGGTCTAAGTGATCCCAATCTTAAGAAAATAGTGCAAGAGACCCAAGTTAGTTATGGCAAATCTATCATTCAAAGCAAACTTGACACTTGTAATGATGGATGAAGTACTCCTAGGGACAATCAAGTCATCAACATAGAAAGCCAAGAAAAAAAGAGCATCCTCCTCTCTTAGAATGTGGACATTCAGATCTTAGTGGCATCTGGAGAACCCAACCAAGAGAAGAAAGGAGTCCATCTTGGCATACCAAGCTGATGGGGCTTGTTTGAGGCCATAGAGAGACTTTCACAATCTGTAAACTAATGAAGAATCTTGAACAAATCCCTGTGGCTACTCCATGTAAATCTCCTCATGTAGATCCCTATGAAGAAATGCACTTTTCACATCCATCTAATGTATAACACAACCTTGAGCTACAACAATAGAAAGTATTAGGCGAATGGAGTTCATTTTGGTGATGGGAGCAAAGGGCTCGGTGTAGTCAATACTAGGAACCTAAGAGAAATCTTTAGCCACAATCCATTATTTGAACTTGTCAACTGATCCATCTGCTGCAAATTTGGTTCGATAGATCCACTTACACTGAACCATTTTTATTCCCTTAGGAAGTGGAACAAGATCCCAAGTTTTGTTTTGAATCAAAGAGTTGTACTCTTCCTCCATTTTTGAATCCCATTCAACAATACCTAATGCTTCATGAAAATACTATGGATCTGAAGTTGTGGCAATGTAGGAATGCAAAATATCCTAGTGTTGTGACTGAGTCCTCCGAGTATCAAAAGGATCCACAACAAGAGTGCCTACAGACTTGAATGTCTGACGAGCCCAATGGGGCATGGTAGTGGATGGAGGAGGAGAACCATCATCCTTAGAATCAAAAATCTATGAAGAAGCCTCATGATCAACTATGTGAGTAGAGGCAGCTAGAGGAAAATCCTCTGAGTCACTATCTGAATCCCTTGTGGAGGAAGGAAGATGTGAGGATGAGCTATGAGATCTTTCCTCAAATTGCACACTTCACTCAATGAAGAGATCATGTGTCTCAGGATCCAAGATTTGATAACCTTTGACACCATTGGGGTAACTAACAAAGATGTAGGGATGAATCTAAGGTTCTAAGGTCTTGCATTTCTCTAAAGGAATGTGGGCCCATGTGGGAGAGCCAAAAACTCTGAAGTGTTGCACAATAGGTTTCCTTCCACACTAGGCTTCAAAGGGAGTGATGTCCTGTTGTGTGGTTACACAACACGCCCCATTTTGACTTGGCAAAACGGGGACCCAACTTTTTTGGCTTTGCTTGTGTGTTCTTCTTGCTGGCGGTCTAGTAAAATTCAATCAGTATAGATAGTCTTGCATAATGGCCAGGGAAGTCATCATCATGAGGTTAGTTTGTCAAGGTTCATATTTCATTTGATTAACCTCAAATTTGGAAAGAGCATTAAATTTCATGAAGGTTTGCCTTTTACATCACCCTGATATTCCTTAGGATGTAAAAGTTATGAACGGTCAAAGTCTTGGTCAAACTTGATATTCATAAAGGGGAGAGGTAAGTCATCATCGTATTTCCCAATATCAGTTATCTTACGAAATATAACCCTGATCCAATTTATCACCCAATACATTATTTGTTTGCGACCTGCGGACGTCATTTTTAGGTGGTTGTGATACTTACCCATCAAATGACAGCATGTATTCTGCGAGGATGATATTTTGAAACATCACCCGATATTTTGAATATAACCTTATCTTTCAAATATCATCCGGTTGCCAAATATCACCTTGGAACTTTTATCCTGATGACATCATTCAACCCGATAACAAAGAGAATCAACATGATGATGACATCATCATCATTTTACCTCGCAGAGGTATATTTCCTAAAATCACCCTTTCATAAAACATGACGATGATGTCATAGTGCTTCAATGATAGACTAAATCAATATCATGATGATGTCATCATGATATTCCGAGAGAGGCTACTTAAGCAATGAGTAGGGTCATCATCCTTTTCAAAATATCACTCGATATTTTGAACATCACCTGATCTTTTATAACATGACCCGATGGTCCAAAAATAACCTGATATACCGACATATGTGTTCCCGCTAAGGCGCAGAAGGTCATATTACGAGACGGTCATATTTTGAATATCACCTGATATTCAAAACATCACTCAATATTTCAAAGGATCATCCTCCTCTTCCTACCGTGCGACATTGAACGCTCATTAATACGGTAGGTGTTTCCCGTTAATGGTTAATGCGATGGTCACACCTGGAAACCTCTGGAGGTTTTTGTGCAGAAACTTAATGATTAAGATTGATTTAATTAGATTGTGCCATAACTAACCAAATAAATGGGTTTAGAATGAATTCACAACGTCATTATACACTTAACTTGCAATAAGATCAGTTTTTATACAGAGCCGAGCTTTTAAACCTTCTTACGGACAACCTGCGGGCATATATAGCTTGAATCAAAATGAAGGGCGTGATTATCAACAGTATCAAGATTATTCCCATATAACCATCATTGTAATTCAAAAGGATAAGCACACCAGGTAAGTAATTGAAACCCTCTTGCTGTTATTCTATGCATATCCAGGTAAAATGATGTTCATTGATTTGAAGCTAGGATTTCTATATATCATGATGAAATAACTATTTCATAAGCATATGCATGATGCCATAAAGATGTAAAATATATATGCATGCATGAGATGAAGTATCAATCTTGAGACCAGTTCTAGTCATTGCAGGAAATCATGGCAGACAAAAGATTGATGAAGTCTGAGGTAGAATTTGCTAAGCCAATGTTTGCATAGCTTGAAGGTGTGCAATTCAAATACGAAATTATAGGAGACACTCACCAGGGTAGTACAGATTTGGTTGCATGGGCAGACAAGATCAGCATTAATAATGAGGATGCTCTACTTGAAGCCATTTTTGTGTCCGGTATGTGGAATGCAGCTAGTTTTCCATATTCCATGGAAGCTCTTGAACTGGTCATTGAGTGTGCTAGAAATTATAATCCTCAGACAAGGAGGGTGGAGAAGCATGGGAGAGTGTATGTAGACTTATCTATCAAGGGCTTTTCCACCATGTTCAATTTGCCATTGGGTAAGAATGTTGTCAGCATTGACCTGAAGAAGCTAGAAACAAAATATGAAGTTAATAGGAGGGCTGCTAGGAAGACAATGTATGTATGGAGGGCTGAAAATAGTCCTTATACAACTGCAGCCAAGTTGCCTATTCATTTATATAAATTTGACTTTGATGACGAGTATCAGTTCATGATCACCCTACTCAGTCAGGTAACAGGACAACCAACAGCTAGAAGTTTCAAAGATTGGATGTATGGAGTCATCCTGATGTGCTTATACACTGAAAACAGGCCATTATGGGCCAAAATGATAAGTGATGCTCTGGATGAGCAACTGAAAAACCTAGGAGGTACAGAATGTGCTTTCTATATGACCTCATACATTGTTTATGCATGTTCTTATAAAGGTACATTTAATGGATTAACTACAGAAGGGAAGATTGGTGGCACCGCCAATGATGCACACATCTGGGACCATTACCCCCAGCTGCAAAGAGTAAACTACCTCCAGGATTATAAATTGGTGAATAATGCATTCTCTATGCATCTAGTGAGGACCATGGAGGAAGATAGAAGTAAGAGACTGAGCATGGAAGCTCAGGAGGTAATATATAGGCATGGAGCCTGGTTCATTCAATTTGCAACTTTTCATACATTAGGGTTGAGGGATTCCAAGATTACCCTCTCATGCTTCCAAGATATCCAACTGATGCTGTAGTGTTAATGGAGTTCATGAGGCAGATTGTAACAATACTGGATGCCTACAAAGTAAGAAGCTTCCCCCAGTATTATTTCCAGTAACAATGGGCTGATATATGTGCCCAGATAGTGAAAATATTAAGAAAGCCATAGTTGGCTTAACCATGATGAAGTTACAGCCATTTCCATTGATAAGACCATATGATCCTTATGGAAGGATGCAGAAGATCATGGGACAACCCATTCATCAAAGGCATCTTGAAGATTTTTGGGCAGATTGTGAAGATGAGGCTGAAGCTCGAAGAAGAAGATATCAAAGGTTAACAATTAACCAAATTAGAACCTTTGGTTGCATTTCCATCCCAATGCAAATGAAGAAGGATGATGGAAAGATAATGGATGAAGAATATGAAGAGAAGAAGATATACAATGATACCATATCAGCCCCGGATCTTACGATGCAAGAGGACATCTCCTTGGATCCATTCACGGGCAGGATATTACAGCTAACCCAAGCTTGGGTTGATGAGCAGGTAAATATACTGAAGAAAAAAGGTGTGGCCCTTACAATAGATAGCAAAAGGAAAGGACAAGAGCTCTCTATTGATGAATATGATGATTTCCTGAATGAGAAGAGGAAATCCAAGGGAGACAGGTTGCTACCTCAACAAAAATAGAGCAAAAGACCTCCTAGAGGTAAGAAAACGGAAGAAGAACCCAAAGGGGTCATTATTGAGAGAATAGTAGCCACTGCTAAGGAAGTGGCAGCATCAGGAGAAGCACCAGCTTTGGGCCAAGCTTCAACATCATTTGTGCCTCCTCCGTTGGATAAACAAAAGTCCAAGAGAATACAAAAGGCTGATGTAATGGTTACTGAGACGTATGAGGAGGGTCAAGCCTCACAGAAACAAATGGAAGAGGATATCCCTCTTGAAGAGGTGCTTGATGAGGAAGAAGGCCCTGTATTGTTCAAGAGAAAAAGAAAGGCACCTCAGGTGATTGCTCCCACACTGAAGAAAATAAGAACATCCATGAGGGGTGAAATAAGACAAAGCCCCATTATGCTAAGAGGGGCAGGTAGTGAAGTTTTTAGAAAGGAGTTACAACACAATGTACCACTTCCTACCATTGTGAAATTTAATGAAGAGCAGTTCAAAGAAACCTCTAGAATAGTTCTAGGTGGTCTTGTCTCGTTAGAGGAAACAGTAGATTTATCTGATGATGATGTGGTTAAGGATGTAACTACTCAACAAATGGAGACACTTGCTGCAAGCACCCACATCACTCCTTTTGGGACCCCATCAGTACAGGGAACTGGAGAAAAACAAGTTGAACAAGAAAAAGAAAGAAGCCCCGAGAAATTTACACAACAGATAGGGCTAGATGAGTTAGTTGAGCAGGTCACCAGCCCTGAAGTGGTGGACCTTTCATATATAAAGGATGCGAGTCCTCAGCATCAGACTAATGCACCTGATCAGGTGAGTAAAACTGAAGAAATAAAGTTGATTGAAGTAGAAATGCATACTCTAGATTTGGGTCAATCACAAAAAAATATAGGTAGTGAACCCGAGATAGTGGAAGTCCGGGGAAAAGATGAGGAGGAAAAGGTCATATCAAATGAGGATATCCTCCGGACTCAAGAGACCTCAGGAGATAAAGAGAAGTCAGGTCATGATGATTTAAAAACTTAGGAAGAGGTATATACTTCAGGTATAGAGAGAGATATGACACAAGATCAAGAAGAAGCACCTAAAGTATATGAAATAATATTCACTGATGTAAACATACCTCAAGATGAGGGAATCAATAAAGTGGATGAAGTTCGAACAGAGGAAGCAAAAGATCAGGGTCATGATATTCATGATGATCAATAGCATCACCCTCCAGAAGAGGAGGTTCCTAGTCAGGAAGATGTACCAAAAGATCACTCTCATGAAGAGCATCATGAGGAAGAACAAAGAAAATCACCTTCTCTGTCAAACGCAGATGCACTTATGGGAGATCAAGGTGATGATCATGATGATGATGCAGGAAACCAAGGTACAAAGGACCAAATTCCTTAGTGGCTGGAAAGAGAAATTGGCACTGAAACAGGTATGGA
The DNA here is from genome assembly GCA_027924645.1 of Cunninghamia lanceolata. Classification (NCBI taxonomy): domain Eukaryota; kingdom Viridiplantae; phylum Streptophyta; class Pinopsida; order Cupressales; family Cupressaceae; genus Cunninghamia; species Cunninghamia lanceolata. The sequence goes on from BSBN01001254.1 coordinate 4,166,484, forward strand.
AATTCAAGAATTTGATGTGTCTACATTATTTTCTTAAACATTAATAAAGCCCAAGAGGAAGGCCAGGTTGACCTTGGCCATTAGAAGGGATCCTACAATAGGTAGGAGGATAGCATAGGTAGCACTCCCTACTATAGATAAAGAGAAAGGTAAAATCACTCTAGATGAATTCCAGATCAGCATAGTGGATTTGGGATTTGCTAATGAAAACCAGGAGGGTCAAGAAGGAAAAGACATAATTGATTCTTTGATCCAGAAAATCAAAAGAGAAAAGGATAAAAATAAGCAACACAAAGAGTACATTGCTAGTTACATACATCTATAAAAGGGTTAATTAACCCTGAGGATACTTCAACTGATCATGCAGTCCCATTGACTGCTATTTCCCAAGAGGAGGTAAACAAGTTGGATCTCATGAAACATGAGTCCTCCATATTGAGAAGGTGGATGTACTCTACATTTTACATAGTAGAGGAAGTAGTAAAGGCCTTTTTGAAGAGGTGGAATTCCCTTAGTGGCTCCAGGAAGAAGGTAGATAAATTGCAAATGGAGACAGGGAAAAGGTCTTTCCAATTGGAGAAGACATTGGCTGTCCTGGAAGAAATAAAGAGGATCAATCCTGAGATACTTATACATAAGCAAGTGTTGAATAATAACAATGCATTGTTGATAGATATATGGTATAAAAACATCCAATTTGAATGTGATATACTCAAAAGATGCAACAATAAGTTGAGAGAAATCAACATGAAGCTACATGATATGATGTCTTTTGAAGCAAAAATTTTAGAAATGTTGGAAGGAAAGGTGGAAGGAAAGATAGAAAATTAAGATGAGGAGTTTGCAATCCAAGCTTTACATAATAACTTCCAATTCGTTGCTGATGATCCACTAGGCCAATTGACAGAAGAAGTCATGGATAGACTGATGAGGACCAAGGTGAAAGTGGAAAATTATAATGAGACATTATACAACAGGAGGAATAAACTGGATAACATCTGAAGTAAATACCAAGCACATAAACATGCCATTATCAAAGCAAAGACTCAAGATGGTGGTGAAATAGATAAAATAGTGTAGTTATATGAAAATGTCAAGAGTAGTTATGCAGGCTCATATACAAGGTCCTAGTCATCAGGATAATGAAGATACAACAAGTGATGCACCTGATGATGAAGAGCATGAATTTGGTGAGTAGATAAGGATGTAGCATAAAGCAGATATCCACATCTGACACTTAAGGACAATAAGTATTTTAGATGGTTGCTAGCTGGCAACCTGTGCCACATGATAATGTTGACCAGGTCAAAGAAGAATAGTCACTGTAGATATTCATAGATAAATCTTGATCGTAGATCATTTTTGTAACTGATTCCTCACCTTATTCTATAAAAGGTGTAGGGATGTTTTATTTTGATTCATTCAAAACTTAATTGAAATCTGTTTACTGAAGTATTCAGGACTCATTTCAAAGCTATTGTATATGTACATGTCTTTTGCATACTTAATGAAAGAGAAGAGCATTTCAATTACAAATCTTCGTAAATCTTGAGTAATCTGCATTTGAATTCTGGATATGTGCTCTGATTTGCTATGTCCCTTGGAGTGCTCATCATTTTGCATATATTATTTTCATTCACCATCCTCTGAAGTTTGTATCAACTGTATCTAGCTGTGGAACATCCTGGTGAACATATGGTTTGATTCCTTCTCCTAATGACAGTATCAAGTATGTATGTGGATCAATAATTGAAGGTTCAACATTAATTTGAAGTTTTCTTTCAATTTCTTTCAATTTCAGAACATTTCACCATCATAATTGCAAATAATTAATGATATCTAGCAAAAAAGTACAAATATGCAGACATCTCATAGATAAATGAACATATTTAGCATATTTGAGGGTAAAGCATGTTAGAAAGGATAAATATCATGCAAAGATTCAAAGATAAACATAATATTTGAAGCATATCTTGTGTAAAAATAACCATCTGTGTAGTATCATTACAAGAAACATTATCTTACAGAGGAAATCCACGTAAGGCCCCAAAATGGAAACAGCAACACACATCAACCTCTGAGTAACGTCAGAAGATTAAGACCTAATCACCGGAGACTTGGGATCATGAATTCTTTGAATTCATTGTATCTTTCAAGATGAATAAAGGTTAATGTGTACTTTAATTCTATGTTTGTTTATGACTAACATCATGATCAACATAAATTGGCACTAGAAGGAGGGCTAGCTAAAGCAATTATCATCAGTACATCAGGTGATGATAAAGATTGTAAGGTAACACTTAGACACTGCTAAATTTCCAAGTTAAACGCAAATATTCATTGTTCTAAGCTGATACATGCTAATCCTGTGTAAAGTTTTTGAAATCAATCTTAAATATTGCAAGCTTTATGGTCGATCATCATGAATTTGCAGGAATAGGCTTTGTCTTATCAAAATTTGCCTAAATCATTGAGGTAAATAGCTAGAAAACTTGATATCCTGCCGTTTGTGACAGAGAACCTTAAATACTACCTCATATTTGCAGCATCTCAGCAAATATCTCATAAATATCTAGTCAGTATCATTGTCTGACCATAAATACAATCCTTGCCGGTGAGTTCCAACCGATCTTTTTCAGTCATCCTGCTGATTTTCCTCAAAATTGAGAAATCCTGGCTCGCAGGAGAAATACTAGGTCTAGGTCCACTGGAATTTTTGACGAACTACCTATTAGAGGGTTCAGACCTAGAACAGTAGATATTCATCATACTCCTAGTTTTGGTACATTAGGAGTGTCACCTGAACGTCCTCCTGTGACACCTATTAGTCTACAGATACCTACAAGATCACCTGTACAACCTCAGGTTCAGCCTCAGCCTGTCATACCCCAAGCTCAGCATCCTCCGGTTGCCATGTCATTCTTTGCAGCATAATCACCTCTAACCTTCACTACATATCATGAATTACCAAAGAATCCGGACAAGCTTTGTCCAAAGTATCATCCGTATCAAGATGCGGATGATCATATCAGAACTTTTAAGGAGGCTTGTTGTAGGGCCAGGATAGAACATCAGGATGTTGTATGTAGGTTATTTCCTTTCTCTTTAGGAGAAGAAGCCTATGCTTGGTACATTAGTCTCGGTCGATCTTTAGTCGGATCATGGGATGTCCTGGAGAAAGCTTTCACTGATAGGTTCAAGGTACCAATTGATCCTTCAATGAACTATCACCTATTTGCTACAATTAAGCAGTTTGAAGGGGAACCTATTGTAAATTTTAATGCTAGGTTCTAGAAAATGCTATCCAAGTTAGTTGCTCCATACGTTGTAGCAGATGCAGCTGCTAGGAGTATCTATTATTCAGCCTTGGATCCTTTAACTTTAATGTTCATCAGGAGGGCTCACCCTGAAATCACCACGTTAACAGGAGCTTTTCAAGAGGCTATTAAAGTCAACCAGCAGTTAGTCCCTGTCCCCATGCCAAACATAGCTTTTTCTACATTCCTTGGTTATCTGGGATATCCTCCCCAGCCATAGTATAATGGAACCATGATGCCTCCACCTATAATGCCTCCAGCAATAATGCCAGCACCTCTGCAGATACCTCCATTAAGTATAATGCCACCTCCTAATGGAAATGGCCAAATGATGTAGTATCTTGGACAAGTCCAAGTACCTCAGGTTATAGACCAGAATAGTCAGAATAAAAATAATGGAATCTCATTCTTCAAGCCTTCAACAGAAAATGTGGTAGCTAAGGTTTAGGAAGAAAAGGAAGAGATCAAAGAAATATCATCTCAGCTAAGAAAGCTTACAACTAAGATCACTCATTTGAGAAGCCAAAATTTCTACTCTCAGCCTAACCAGAACAGAGGCTATAACAATGATAGACCAAATTATCCCGATAGGGGGTATAACAATAACAATTACAACAACAATAGTGGTAATAACAATCCTCTCAGATAGCCTAGAGTATTGAATTCCAGACCAAATAATGGCTCATTACCATCACCTTTGGACAACCAGTCTCCTGGTGAAGCTAAACAGACTACAGAGTCAATCTTGCTGAGGCAGCCCTCACTAATTGGTGTAGGATACACAATACAAATGCTCATGCAGAGCTAGACTGTCCCCAATTTCAAATTGTTTCAAGTATTTTTCAAACTGAGGTATCCAATATTGTAGGAAATCCACAACATGTGGAAGGGAATGAACTTGTTCCCTATGGATATGATTTAGCTTTAGTATTGGAAAGTTATATTGGTCAATCTTATCAACAGAATGTGTCATGTCATCAGCATTATACCCAGACATGTGAAGAATTAGCCCTAACTTTTGAGTCAAATTATGTTTTTCCCTTTGAGGATGACAATGAGCCATCAAATGAGTAGGAGGTAGATGCTTACCAGCAGCAGTATCAGGGTAAGCACAACTATAACTTGAGAAGTGGTGCTAATAGACCTACTGGTCCATTAACATCTTCTTTACCCTTGAATAACTTTAATACCCCTCCTGACCCGAAAGCAAGCAATAATCTAGGATTTCCTAAGGTCAATACTCAATATTTATCATCGCCAAACATAGTATCAAAAGCTTTGAGCACGTCTCATGAGTCTGACAAGTTAGTCAACTATCTGGTTGACGAGATGAAGAAGATTAAAATTAGCCTATCCTTGTCAAAATTGCTGAAAACCCCAGCCATTAAAAGAGCATTTATGAAATCACTAGAGGATCCTGCTCCTAAAGAGGATATTCATTCATCAGGTCAGTCTACAGGTAAGGATCATGCTGTCAGGGATAACAATGTTAAGACTAAAGTCCCAGCTACTGTTCAAGCTGCGGATACATCTCACATGACCTTGTATAGAGAGAAAGGTGAATCACCTCCATTCCTCCTAACCATACGAATGTTCAGTAAAAACCTACATAATTGTCTAGTAGACTCAGGAGCATCTACGAATGTCATGCCTTTGGCCATATGTAATGCTTTAGGGCTGCATCCTGCTAAATCCCTAAAGAAGGTGACATAGCTAGATAAAACAGAAGTAAGTGTGGTAGGAGAGTTAACCCATATCCACATGCAACTAGCATCTGATCCCAGGACCCAATATTACATCGATATCCAGGTAGTAGATATACCTGATACATACAGGATGTTGCTCAGTAGAGACTGGTCTAAAACCCTCAATAGATATATGTCTACCAACTTCAATCACATGTGGCTACCTTGGAAAGGTATACCAAACCAGATAAGGATAGATGCTGAGCCTAGAATGAAGCACATGATCACCGAGTACAACAAAACAAATGAGATCATGTATGTGAATGTTGAACCCGGAGTGTATGCCATTAAACTACAGACTATCAGGATAGAAGAGATCCTAATGCTTGACTTTCATCATCATGATGGTGATCATCAGGAGGACATACTGACTATAGAACCAGATAGTAATTTTGAGAATGACAATGAAGTAGATCGATTCAGAAACTTTGAGATGCATTTGTCTAGGCAGGTAAAACATTGTCAATTGTTAAATATACCTGTTCATGACATTTTGAATGATGGTTGGTGCAGATTACACGATGACGCACATTCAGAGAAAACTTGTGAAACATGCTTAGATATGATGGAGCTGGAGCAGACATGCAGTGAGGCATCATCATCATTCGAGGTAAGTTCAGCATCTGGTGATGATGATGATATTGATTCTTGTTTGTTTTCTGCAGGAACCACAGAAAAGGTGACAAATCATGATGAGGATCATGTTCAGAGAACAGAAGAAATTCCAGTATATGACCAAATAAATGTTAAGAAGAAAGAGAAAATCACCTCAGGGAGTGATTGTCTGACGGAGTCAGATTATGAATTGTCTGATGAAGACAGAGGCAGTAGCCTGACCAGGTTTGAGGAGTTTTTGTTAGGAGAAATTAAAAAGATGATAGAACAAAAGAAGCATCCACAGGATGCACTGACTGAAGGATGGTGTAGGTTGCATGAGGCACCTCACTTAGAAACCACCTGCTCACTATGTTTACATATTTTAAAGAGGCACATAGTGCATAATTCAAAAGGTTATTCTCCCGATGATGAAAAGAAAGAAGAAGAGTCAGCTTCACAAAAAAAAGGAAAGATGAAGTCTGAGAAAGCTGAAATTCCTAAGTTAAAATGGATATCAGGTGGATCAGCTGCTAGAGCTACAAAGAGGAAGGAAGGCTCAGCTAAGCCTCCTACTGAAGATAAACCCTGGATCCTAAGATTTGATGGATCCAAGTCCAAACAAGGAGCTGGAGTAGGGATTGATCTCATTGATCCATCAGGAAAGTCCTACTTAGCTGCTTACAGATTACAGTTCCCCTGTACTAACAATGTGACAGAGTATGAAGCTTTGATTCATGGGATATTGTTTGCCCTTAAGAAGAAGGTAAAAATTCTGCATGTCTTTGGAGACTTAGAATTAGTTGTCAGACAGGTAAGAGGAATTTACTCTTGCAATTATAAGAAACTGTCAAATTATAGACATAGAGTGTGGGATTTGATTGAAGACTTTGATGCATTTAATATCACCCATGTACCCAGAGAACAGAACCATAGAGCAGATGCTCTAGCCTAGGCTGCTAGTACCTTGGAGCCTTTGTCTATATCAGGCCTAAAGAGGTTTTTAGTAGAGCTGGTACTAGTACCATCAATACCTGATAATGTTACTAATCTCCAGGTTTTTGAGGATGATCAACATATCCTTGATTTCATATCCAACAGGGATATATGTGATGCTCAAATCATAGATGAGAATAATGTGGAAGATCACGTTTGGGAAGAAGAAGAAATATTAGAGTTGCCTAGCAACAAGATTCCCAAAGGCATGATTGAATTAGAAAGAGCCTTTGATTTGGATAATATGCTGAAGCAGAAGGATCTTCCAAAGGTTGATGGAGCACAATATTCACAAGTGGATATTGGACAAAATGATGACAAAAGAAATGTCTTGATTGGTAAGGTTTGCACACTAGAAGAGTTAGAAGGAATAACTTAGGCACTTAAAGACTACATCCATGTCATTGCATGGACTTATGATGAGCTGAAAACGTATAACACTTTTGTCATAACCCATACTATACCCCTCAAGCTATATGCTAAACCTTTCAGACAGAAGCAAAGGCTTGTCAATGCCTTACTAGAACCTATAATTTTTGAAGAGGTCAAAAAGTTGTTAAACGCCAGGATAATATTTCCTGTGAGACACTCCACTTGGGTTGCAAATCTAGTCCCAGTCAGAAAGAAGAATGGAGACATCAGGTTGTGTGTGGACTTCAAGAACCTGAATAGAGCATCAGAAAAGGATAATTATCCTTTACCATCCTTAGATGAAGTTCTGCAGATTGTTAATGGAGCAAAAATGATGTCATTCCTGGATGGTTTTTCTAGTTATAATCAAGTAATGGTTGACAATATTGACAGACTGAAAACTGCCTTCACAACCAAGTGGGGTATCTTTGCATATAGACGCATGCCATTTGGGCTGATAAATGCTGGAGCAACATTCCAGCGCGCAATGGACATAGCCTTCAGAGGCTTAATAGGAAAATGCATAGTCATCTACATGGATGACCTAACAGTGTTCTCCAAAGAAAGAACAAATCATGTAACATATCTCAGAAATGTATTGAAAAAATGTGAAGAGTATGGGATATCCTTGAACCCCAAGAAATGCATATTCGGGGTAACAACAGGAAAATTATTGGGTCACCTAATAACTGAGAATGGAATTATCATTGATCCTGACAGGGTGGACTCCATTATGAAATTACAGCTTCCTGGAAGCAAGAAAGAACTCAAATCTTACTTTGGTAAGATAAATTTTGTCAGGAAGTTCATTACTGGCTTTGCTGAGATAGTGAGACCTTTAAACGCTATGCTGAAAAAGAACGCAAAGATTGAGTGGACATCAAAGGTTAAAGCAGCTTTTGAAGACATAAAGAAAGCTATTTTTGATGCTCCTGTCCTTATCAGTCCAGATTATACCAGACACTTTTATATCTATTCATTTGCTTTAGAGCATATCTCTACAGTAGTGCTCACTCAAAAGAATGAAGAAAAGGAAGAGAAACCAATTGCATTCATGAGTTGTCCTTTCAAAGATGTTGAACTAAGATATGTAGATGTTGAAAGACAGGCACTTGCTTTGGTCCAAACAGTGAAGAAATTCAGGCACTATATCCTGAGAAGCAAAGTGATTGCTGTGGTGCCAGATGCAGTAGTGAAGATGCTATTAATGCAGAGTGAGCCTGGTGAAAAAAGGGCTAAGTGGATCACAGTTTTACAAGAATATGACATGGAGATTACACCTATGAAGTTGGTAAGAGGACAAGCTCTAAGCCAAATGATATCAGAGATTGATCCAAACATAGTAAGTCAGTAGTATGTTATCAATGCTAAGGACAATGAAGAGTGGTATTCAGATATCAGGTACATCCTGATTACTAGGAGATGTCCTCCAAGACTGCAGGCTTCACAGAGAAAATCCTAGAAGTACATGATAAAAGCAGGAGTACTTTTCAAGAAAAATTATGAAGGAATATATTTGAGATACCTAGAAAGGCATGAAGCAGATAAAGTGTTAATGGAGCTACATGATAGGCTTGGAACATCACATGGGTCATCCTCGGCCACTACACATGCAATCCTCAGAGCAGGATACTACTGGCCCACAATTTTCAAAGATACTGCTGAACATACCAAGTGCTGCCATACATGTTAGGTAGCTGCTAATAGAGAGGGGTGGACTAAAGCCACTAACAGCAAGACTTGCAGCACAGAAGATGTCATCAGATTTCTGGAAAGTAACATAGTCACCAGGTATGGGGTCCCCTATGCTCTAGTAAGTGATAATGGCTCTGCTTTTACTTCAACTAAATTCTCAAGTTGGGCCTTTGATTATGGAATCATACTGAAGTTCTCATCTAATTATTATCTCCAAGGGAATGGATTGGTAGAATCCACTAACAAAAATTTGCTGAATATCATAAAGAAGTTAGTAGACAAGAACCCTAGGGAATGGAACACACTTTTGAAATATGCCTTATGGGTAGACAGAACTAGGAACAAAGCTGCATTAGGAAACTCAACTTATCATTTAGTCTATGGGGTGGACCCCATCCTCCCTATTAAACTGAAGATTCCTACCCTGTAGTTTGCCCAAGAGTACCTAGGCAAAGACAATAACCAAGAAGTCAGGTTGCTTCAGCTGATGCACCTGGAAGAGAAAAGAAGTTAGGCAATTGATCAATTTGCTAAACACCAGGCTGTTGTCAAACATTGGTTTGACAAAAGAGCCAAAGTTAAAGCCTTCAGGATATCTGATTTAGTCCTGATGTGGGATAAAGCCCATGAGAAGAAAGGAGACCATGGTAAGTTTGATAAATTATGGATAGGTCACTTCCAAATTTCTGAGATCTTATGAGACAACACTTTCAGGCTTAAGAACTTGACAAGTGAGGATATTCCATTACCAGTTAATGGACAGTTCCTCAAACACTATTTCCAAGCCTAAGTAACTTCATGACAGTCATATGTATCATAATGTATATTTTGTATAGTTGTTTGTACAGTGTTTTGTTTTGTTCTTGCCTGGATTGCTTGTTGAGTTTTGGTTTTGGTTAGTCAGGATGATGCAACTCATCACCCTAGAAAATAACAAAATTGTTAAGATTCAAGTGATGAGAACACGTTTATAGATAGGTTGTGACTCATTTTGAGAAAGTCATCATGATCAGGTCTGTGATATCCTGTCATCAGGGTGCCTTTTCCTAACTAAAGTGATTTCTTCACAATGACTCACCTAACAGCCTTGGGTTTGTTGAACACACAAGTATAGGTGTTAAGTGAAAAATCTAAAGGGACTCCCTTGCTACCAATGCAATCTCCAATCTAAAATAGCAAGTGACTATACCTTGCATTTTGAGCTTACATGATGATATCAGATATATGAAGTATAAATTTTGAAAAATGAAAAAAAAATAGTAATAAAATTAGGCCATCTAAGTAACTCTACCAGGGCTATAGACACCTGCTGGCAGTGGGGCTCTACTTGGTGAGATTGTATAGATAACCTTGTCGGGGCTATAGACGCCTGCTGGCAGCAAGGCTCTATCCAGGTTGGCTATGAGGGATGATCTCAAACTATGTAGCTTAACACCAGTTACTCATGTTTTCAACTTGCTTTCAAGATGAGGATAATTAATCATTTGCACACTACTGATCCTTTGTTAGCATTGTTACCATGAGGACATTTTGTCATTCAGAAGGATTATGATGATTATGCTCAGAAAGAGTTAGAATGCTACGTTATAATGTGTTCACATCACTTGAATTATTAGAATTTTGGTTGTTTTCTTTGGTGGCAAGTTGTTGTGTGGTTACACAACATGCCCCATTTTGACTTGGCAAAACGGGGACCCAACTTTTTTGGCTTTGCTTGTACGTTCTTCTTGCTGGCGGTCTGGTAAAATTCAATCAGTACAGATAGTCTTGCATAATGGCTAGGGAAGTCATCATCATGAGGTTAGTTTGTCAAGGTTCATATTTCATTTAACCTCAAATTTGGAAAGAGCATTAAATTTCATGAAGGTTTGCCTTTTACATCACCCTGATATTCCTTAGGAGGTAAAAGTTATGAACAGTCAAAGTCTTGGTCAAACCTGATATTCATAAAGGGGAGAGGTAAGTCATCATCATATTTCCCAATATCAGTTATCTTACAAAATATCACCCTGATCCAATTTATCACCTGATACATTATCTGTTCGCGACCTGCGGACGTCATTTTTAGGTGGTTGTGATACTTACCCATCAAATGACAGTATGTATTCCGCGAGGATGACATTTCAAAACATCACCTGATATTTTGAATATAACCTTATCTTTCAAATATCATCTGGTTGCCAAATATCACCCTGGAACTTTTATCCTGATGACATCATCCAACCCAATAACAAAGAGAATCAACATGATGATGACATCATCATCATTTTACCTCGTGGAGGTATATTTCCTAAAATCATCCTTTCATAAAACATGACGATGACGTCATAGTGCTTCAACGATAGACTAAATCAATATCATGGTGATGTCATCATGATATTCCGAGAGAGGCTACTTAAGAAATGAGCAGGGTCATCATCCTTTTCAAAATATCACTCGATATTTTGAACATCACCTGATCTTTTATAACATGACCCGATGGTCCGAAAATAACCTGATATACCGACATATGTGATGCAAAGGTAAGTGGTAGTAGTGGATTAAGTTCACACAATGAACTTGGATGTTAAATCTTTCTTCCGAAGGTTTCCAAAGGTGGAATGATTATAGGCCTACACAATGCTATTTAGGAGGTTGATCTAGCCAAGGACCACACCTAGGTCCACCACACAGGCTATTCAACTTTGATTTTGAGGAGTCACAGCTCTACCCAATCAACTAACACCTATACCTTCAAAGACTACCTTCCACTCTTAACACCTCTACCAACATGTATCATTACACCACACTCAGCATATGCTTACTAGGACTTGACCCACATGAAGTTTCTAAATCAACACCAAATTTGTACCAGAAAGGACAGTGGACAGCAAACTATCTTTTGACTGTCCTAAAAAATAGTATTTCTAGAAGGCTTAAACCTTGTAGCATAAGGGAATGATTAAACCAATACTAACTCCTCTAAACTCCAAATGACCTTCACCTCTAAATGCATAATCCAAATACCTATATTGAACATATACTATTCCTTAAACATGCAAACTGTACTATACCACAACGAGTAGGAACAACAGACTATTTTTTCTAATAGCAAACTATTTTTCCATCTAGAAAACAGTCTAGTTTTAGGTTAGGAGAAGGAAATATATCAAGGGCTCTAGCCCTGGACCAGTTGGACTCTTGTACAGGTCTATCTTCCCATTAAAACATCGAAATCAACATCCATTTAGTCAGACATTTGACTATTCTGGTTTTCTCACTGTCTACTTCCATTTCATAGCTAACTAGTCACTGTTTTTGACTAGTTAGAAGCATGCCATACACCTTGAAGAGAGGAGTTTAACCTGCTAACCATAAAAAACACAAAATCTACTCTACCTTCCTCCATTCCACCAAGAAATGGGCGATCACCTTCAGAGGACAGAGGAAGAATGATTCATTTTGTCCAAAACCCTAGCTATGGAGGGTTAAAAAACCAGTTCACACAAAATAGATTCAAACAAACAACATAAGATCTTTCAAAAGTTCAAATTACATGCAAATGGGAGCTACTTCAAAGACTTAACACATTTACCAAACCTTACTTCTTGAACAATCCGTACTAGGCCGTACAGAATGGCTGTCTACAGGAAAAAACACATAAATCACTATTTTTCAACCAAAAAAAACTCCTCCTTCCATTCATATCGGCATGTTCATACAAATTATAGTTTATATAAAGTTTTTGGTAACCTTTCCACTTCCTTTCTACCCATACAACTGCCCATGAAAGGTAGTGAATCGTTGGAAATAGTTTTTTCTTCAAAAAAACTAAGTTTCTAAAGGATAAAACCTAGAAAATAGGTCTTAACAAACACTCTAGTGGACTAGTCAATCAAAATGGACTAAGTCCTTATTAAAAACATGAGAATGGCTTCCAAAAGCCTTAGAGAAAACCAAAATAACAAGACACAAAACATGATATAGTCAAAAAAATAACTAAAACTGAAGCTCCTGCACCATACTCCCCCTGTAGGAAAAACTCAAGTCCCTTGAGTTGCCAATTGTTGGAGTGTCATGCCATGCTTCAAGATATCTACTTCAGTCATCTAGGTGGCCTCTGAGTTAGGGAGATCCTTCCATTTCACCAAGTAGTCTTTATAGACACCTCTCCGAGTCTTCTTGACAACTTTGGAATCCAGAATGACTCCAACTGTAAAGGTTTGCTTGGAGACAAATCCTTGATCCAATCAGCATCTTCAGCCACCACATCTGATACACTTTCACTAGGCAATGGAGGTCTAAAAGGAAAAAGATCACAAACATTGAAAATTGGAGAGATACCAAGGCTAGATGGTAACTCAATCTCATATGCATTTGGACCGAATTTGTGCACTATTTTGCATGGCCCAATCTTCTTCATCAGAAGTTTAGTTGGCTGACCCTTTGGAAACCTTTCTTTCCTCAGATATGCCATAACTAAGTCACCAACTTTGAATTGCACTTCTCTTTTCTTCAAATCTACCTTTTCCTTGTACTTTGTGACTAATTTTTCTAGTTGTAGCTTGACTTAATCATGGACTATTTTCATAGAGGCAGAAAACTCTTCACCAAGTGCAATCCTTCTATCCCATCCTTGGAGATCCTTCAGCTCAAGTGGCCCTCTTGGATGAAAGCCATAAACTATCTCAAAAGGACTTTTACCAGTGCTCCTATTCCTTGAATCATTGTAGGCATATTCAGCTTGACTAATAACCAAATCCCATGCCAAACCATGTTGCTTTGTAAGGCATCTTAGAAGGTTTCCAAGTGATCTATTGACCACTTCAGTCTGACCATCAGTTTGTGGATGGTAGGCTGATGAAAAGGACAACTGTGTGCCCAACTTCTTCCACAAGGTCCTCCAGAAGTGACCTACAAACTTAGAATCTCTGTTAGTTACAATGGACAATGGTAAACCATGTATCCTTACTACCTCTCTGAAAAAAAGACCTGCAACATGAGATGCATCATTTGTGCATTTACATGGCACAAAATGAGCCATCTTGCTGAACCTATCAACAATGACAAACACACTATCCACCCTTTTGGTTGTCTTGGGTAACCCAAGCACAAAATCCATGCTGATACTTTCCCAAGGTCTGTTGGGAATGGGAAGGGGCTGGTATAGACCTGCATTTGAAGACACACCTTTGGCTCTTTGACATATTGCACAACTAGCTACATACTTCCTTACATCTGATTGTACCTTTGGCCAAAACTAGAACCTTGTGATTTGTTCTAGTGTCTTGTCTAAGCTAAAATGTCCTCCTAAAGAACCATTATGCTTCTCCTTGATGATGTTGTCCGACATGGAGCACTTAGGGACACACAACAAATTGCCTTTAAACAAGAGGCCTTCCTGCAAAACAAAATCTGCATACTCTCCATAGAATGTGTTAGCCAAGTTCACACAAACATCTTAAGCCTCTTTGAAATCAGAATCTTCTTTATACAGCTCCTTTAAACAGTCAATACCCATGCTTTCTAACTAAATTTCATCAACAAGAAGCAACCTCCTACTCAATGCATCAGCCACCTTGTTAGAAACACCACTTTTGTGCTTAATTGTGAAAGTATAAACTTGTAGTTGTTCCATCCATTTAACATGTCTATGGTTCAATTTTTCTTGACTGTTAAGAAAGCTTAAAGCATGATTGTCAGTAAACACAATAAATTCTTTGGGCAGCAAATAATGTCTCCATTTCTTAAGAGCTTGCACCATTGCATAGAGTTCTAAGTCATAGGTAGAATACCTTTGCTTGGCTTCATTCAACTTTTCTGAAAAGAATGCCACCGGATGTCCTTCTTGGCTGAGGACAGCACCAATAGCTTGCTAACTTGCATCACACTCAACAACAAACACCTTATCAAAATCAGGAAGTACTAAGGTAGGCAACTCAGCCACCTTTGTTTTCAACAACTTAAAACTATCATCAGCTTCCTTTGTCCATTGGAATCTACATTTGACTCCACCCTTGATGGTGTTGAGGATGGGAGCACTAATGTGACTAAAACCTTTGATAAACTTCTTATAGAAAGTCACCAATCCATGGAAACTTCTCACATCTCCCACTATTTTTGGGGTAGGCCAACTGAGAATAGCCTCAACCTTAGAGGGATCCATCTTCAAACAGCCATTAGAGATGACAAATCCCAGGTGTATACGCCTAAAAATGAAACGAATCATCCTAAATAAATATTCTAAATATTTATTCCATTCTTCTACCAATTAAATAAATATTCCAAATTTATTTAATAGATTCACTGTCCCATAATTAAATAAATTCAATTTATTTAATTAAAATTCTTTTAAAAGTCCTACACAATTAAATAATCATAAATTATTTAATTAAACCAAATTCCTCTATCCTAAGTTCTAATTCAAAAATCCACCTCACCTTTCCACCTACCTTGTCCACCTCATCAGGTTGCACATGTAATTAAATATATTTAATATTTAATTATCTTATTTTCCCTCACCCACATGGCCTATTTCTTCTCAAATCAGAGGTTAGTTAACTAATCAATCAAAAGTGTTAACTAACTTGTCAATTGAGTCAATTCCTCAATCAATTCAGTCAGTTCCACAATCCACTCTTCTAACTGATCAATCAAGTCTGTTAACAGACTAGTCAATGGAGTTAACTCTCCAATCAGTTTTGTCAAATCCCCTCTTTCATGATAGAGGTGGGACACTTGTCACATTTCTACTGGTTGCACATTCCTCAACCATCCTCAGCCATTGATCTTCATATCTCCTCTCAACCATTGATTCTCATTCCTCCAAGTCTATAAATGAAGCCTCATCCCTCCATTCTATTCATCCAGGCTTTTGACATCGTTACTCTGCAGAAATATCACTAGCGCGCCTTTGGCACCTTTTGACCATTCACAAGCTTGAGATCACATACTTGCATTGGAGCTCATCTTCATTGCATATCACCATCGCCATTTACCATCGACTTCCTACGAACAGCTAAAAGAGTGCACTCTCTGAGGGCTCCCTTCATCTGCAAAAGGATGGTTGTAATAGGCAAACAACAGAAGTTTCGAAACGGGAGAGGTTTGCATTGTATTGTCCATGGCTTTGTTTATTGAATCTTTCTTATTTTCACTATTCTGTTGATGTTTGGGTCTTATTTAATTCATTTGATTGATCACCATTTTACCCTTACATTTTTGGCGCCCACCATGGGGCCCTTGCCCCTTTATCTCACCAAAATCTGAGCTCTTTTGAAGACAGGTTCCGTACAGGTCACGTAGAATCACACACAGGCTACTTCGGCGCATTTAAATATTTCCGTGGCACATATAAAGACTGTTACAGCACTTTTATTGTTTCTACGCATCTGTGTATTTTCGCTGCGCTTTTGCGCACTGTTACGGTGCTTTTGATTATATTGCGCATATGTTCCTTTTCACTGCGCATATATATACTGTTACTGCGCATTTACAATAATTGCGCATATGTTCATTTAGACGGTGCATCTGATCAAAGTTGTTGTGCATTTGTTAATTATGCGCTTATGTGTATTCCTACTATGCATACGTTCAATATTACGGCACATCCATTATTGTTGTGCTTTTGTTGATCATTTCTGCGCATCTGATCACTGAAGCTGCGCATTTGTAACAGACTGAGGTTTTAGTACTTTCCTAGAGAAATTTGCTAACTCTAACCTTTTCGCAGGTATTTGCTGGAGCAGTTTTGCAGGATAGGCTCAGGTTTAGTCTCATGTAGTTGCATCTAATTAGTTCACATTTCATTTTCTGAGGGAAAGTAAAAATTGATGTTCATTCAAATCTTCATCTAGTTCTAATTAGGGAGAAAGTAACTGGTTTATTTCTTGCTTGCATTGCAACACTTTCCAAGTTATTGCTATCTGGGCTTAAAACTGAACACACCTTTGATTTTGAGGTTAAAATGAACCATTGCTATATCGTGAGACCAGAATTTCAAAGTTAACAATCTCGTGCTACGCGGTTTAAAATTGAACTCATCAATGATCTTGAAGTTAAAATGAACCATTGCTATATCGTGAGACCTGAATTTCAAAGTTAACAATCTCGTGCTACGTGGATTTAAAACTGAACTCACCACTGCTTTCTAGGATTTAAAACTGAACCACTTCTATATTGCTGAAATCACTTCAAAATTCTGTGTTTGAGTAGATTAGCCCATTTAGTTTTTCACTTTTAACTAGGGTGGATTAATTAGTGTATTCTGTGCTTGCAAATGACAATAGGCTTATGCTCTCCCCTCTTTTGGGTGATCAGAGTGCCAGACTTGTCATTCTATTTGTTTAACCTTTAGGAGGGGCCTACCCTTGGATGCACGCTTGTCCAAGTGGGAACGACCCTCAGTGGTAACAGGCTAACGCCAAGCCCTACCAAGCCACTTAAAATAAATTGTGCTTGAGGTGAAAACTTCCTGCAACAAGTGCTGTTATGTTACACCGACAACCAACCTCCCCCAAAAACCTCTCAGGCACAACCCTGTGAGGCTGGGAGACTCCATAATGGAGAGTAGCGCCGCCGCACGTGTAACCACTTGAACGGTTGCCCACATTAAATACCTTTTGTTCTAGTGGCCCAAATCCCTTATAATCCACTTCTCGCCTAGGATTCTGTGCTTGCTTTTGTCTAAAATAGAGTCGAAAAAACTACAAAAACAATGAAAAACTACAAAATATTCTTTGTGCTTGCTGTGTTTTCTTGTTGTTAATTCATAATATCAGATTAGGAAGACCTTTTCTAGCCAAAAAATACCAAAAACAGAAGGAAAATCCAAAAATTTTGCAAAAATATCAGAGCTGCGCATATACTCTTTTCTGCTGCGCATATACCGCGACTTGCTGTGCTTTTGTCATGACTTGCTGCACATACATACTGTTGTTGTGCATATACACACTGTTGCTGCACATTTATACTTAACCAGAGCTGCGCTTTTACTGCGACTTACGGCGCATTTGTTCATTTCTGCTGCGCATCTGTTTCTGTGCATGTGCGACAGTGAGCATTTGCCCTACTTTTGAGAAAATATTTTCACTTGATCAGAGCACCCATTTCAGCCTAGTTTCACTTTCTGAGGTCAGATTCAACTTTGCAGTCAGTCTTCATCCGTTTCACCCAAGTCTCTCTCTTTCGTCAATCATCCCATTCACTCTTTGTCCAAAGCGCCTCTTGTCCCAAGGTCAGTTTGTCCCATACCAAATTCGATGTAGGTCCTTCTTCGTTTCCTTTAATGAATTCACGTAAGCCTAGTAGGTCACCGTACCTTTGCTAGTAGTCTTGTTGAATGACTAAGCCCAACACAGTAAGACTGGTATCGACTACCCTTACTAGCGGCCCCCGTCTTGTGTCAACCGTCTTACTTGAAGTCATTGAGCGAGAGAGTCCTTTGTCCAAATCTTGTCCTCGGTATCCCATTCACCATAGTCTCAGTCGGCACCTCGCCAAAATTTCTAATTCTGGTCCACTTCATCCCACCCCACCTTGCATGGTTCTTACTCGATCCCAGTACAACAAGCAAATTGAAATGGCCGAATCATCTGATCACCTCGCCCCACCACGTGGTGGTGACGAAGAAATTTCTCATGAAGAATTAATAGCGCACATCCAAGATAGCAAATTTCAACGCCTGGTAGAGAGGGTGCTCCTTGAAGACCCCGATAAATACTTCCACCATCTTGCTAATCTCGGAGTCAAACTCCCCGCAGACTTTGACATAAGTTTCATCATGGAAAATGTGGACAATGATCATGAGCAGAGATGTGATGGTCATGAGAGGGGTACGAATGACATAGTCCCATATGCAAATGAGAGAGATATGAATGATAGAGTCCCACACGCAAATGATAGAAGAAAGAAACCTATGGACCAAAATGCTCCTATGGATGACATGAGACAACAAATTGAAAGTCTAAAACAAGAAATATCCAACATCAAGACCGGTACAAGTTCCAAGCAATACTCTTTGGAAGATATAGCTCCGTATCCTTTTGACAAAAGTTTGCTCATGAAACCCTTCCCCTATCAGTTCAGAGTCCCAAAGTTTGACAAATACAAAGGGAAGGGGGACCCTAGAGATCATATCCAGGAATTCAATGCCGCATGTTTAGAAGTAGCTCACAACAAGACCTACTTGATGAGACTATTCCCAAGATCTTTAGGTGGTCAAGCTATGGAGTGGTTCTCGCGCCTCCCACCAGGAATCAAAACTTTTGATGAACTTGTCAATAAATTCATAACGCACTTCTCCTACAACATAGAACACAAGGTATCTATGCTAGATCTATGCAATACCAAACAAAAGAGTGGTGAGTCATTCGCCACCTTCTTACAACGATGGAGACAGCTAGCTAGTAAGTGTTCTTATGATATACTTGAGAAGCAGCTATTGGAAATGTTTGTCCACAACCTAAACACGGATCTTAGCTATCAGATTCAGATACAATGCCCTACATCATTCTCCAAAGTCATTGAAATGGGCCTATTCATTGAAAAAGCTATGATCACTAAAGGAACTCTCAAGCTCTACAAGGACACACCTAATTCCAATTACACTACGGATAAATCAAAGTTTTGGACCAAGAACAAGAATGTGGTCAACGATGGGGTAGTTGACACCAAGGCGGCAACTCCTAAACAACAACCCATATTCACTCTTAAGGGGGACACAAACAATGGTGCAATCAACAAACCACCCTCTCGGGAGCCTAGATCTTGGTACAATTCAAACCCAAGGAGAAAATTCACACCATTAGGCGAGTCTCAAGAATCTGTGCTACAGAAGTTGTTGGCTAACAACGAAATTTCTCTACCGTCAACAAGTGATTACGAGCCTATAGTCAAACCTCCCTACTGGAAGGACACAGACTATTGTGAATATCACCAAGGAAGGGGGCATACAACTAACAACTGTATCCGCCTCAAAAATGTCATTCAAGATATACTGGATCAGAATCAGGGAGGGACACAACAGCATACCTCCAATGAAACTCATGTGGCCTACATGGATCCACTTCTGAATCATAATAGGCCATATAACAACAATGGCCATAACAACAACAACAACAACAACAATGGCAACACCAACAATAACAACAACAATAATCGCAACCGGCCAAATCAGCACAGCGGGACGAGTAATGCTAACTGTGCAAGTGTTCCCTTTGACTACACCATAAATTGCATTTCTAAACATATTCCGCAAGTCAATGTCATCTCACCCAACCAACAACCAGGACCTAACCGAACTAGTTGTAGTATAATTACCCGCAGTGGTAAAGTCACACTCAATACCGCTCCTCCAAGGTCGTCACCATCTCCATCCAACCCCCGTCAGTACAATGTCCTTGACCAGTTACAGAAAACCCCTACTCACATTTCTATATTGAAGCTCTTGCGTCTATCTCCTTCTCATAAGGAGATTCTTGAGAAAGCCTTAGTGGAAACCACTGTCCCCACTAACCTGGCCCAAGAGAAGTTTCAGACCATGGTAGGCAATTTGACATCCTCCAATTCCATATCGTTTACTGAGCAAGATGATCTTTCTGTATCTCAACCCCACAACACCCCTCTGCACATTGTCGCATTCATACACAAGCACCACATCAAGAGGGTTCTCATTGATGGGGGTGCCAGTTTAAATATCTGCACATTGAAGCTAGTCCTTGCACTGGGGTTCTCCGAACAAGCAGTGGATCCAAGGAGGAAAATTACCATTAAGGCCTATGACAAGAAAGAAAGAACCACAAAAGGAACGGTTGTCCTACCCATTCAAGTGGGACCGGTAATTAAAGATGTGGTATGCCAAGTCCTTGATCGGGAGCTTGCTTATAATATTCTACTAGGGAGACCATGGATTCATGCCATGAAGGCTGTCCCCTCAACCTATCATCAATGCATTAAGTTCCCACACAATGGCAAGCAGGTCACCATTTAAGGCGACCCCGACCCCTACCAACACTGCAATTCTTTCCGTGCAAAACCTGAATGTGTCATACCCAACAACCGAGCCTACATTTTCCCTACCTCGTAACAGGACCATACCACTGAAGCTTCCTCCTCAAGACCCAAACTGCTGAAACTTACCATAAAAGAAAGTGGCATGGGGGAATACTCCATTGAGCACAGCCTCAACCTGGCCAAGATGCCTTTGTCTCCTCGCTCTTTTGGCCAACCCAAACATCCACCCAAACATTTTCCAAAGCCATCTGCTCCTCCTGTAACTCCCGCAAATCCCTTTGTAAAATGGGGGACCTTATCTGATGAGACAGAGGAGCGAGATCTCCTGCAGTTTATGCTGAAGAAGAAAACACACCCCAAGAACCACCTAGACTCCCTACAGAACTCTATGGGCGGGGTGAAACTATTTTGCACCGGATGGGGTACGAAGGACAAGGCCCCATAGGCCTCAGAAAAGAAGGAATCATTGAACCTATACAACCTTCTTCATCCTCTTTGGCTAAAAACACAACTGGCCTAGGGTACAAAGGCAAGGGTAAAGCCAAGGAAAATGCCTACCTTGTGGAGACAATCCAAACACTCCAAGTGGATAGTGACGCAGATTCAGATGATTCAAATGAGTATGAGTGGGACGAGCTAACAGAGCACTCCTACGATGACAAAGAGGTTGATGCCATCCAAACTTTTAGCCCCTACCATGAGGGACAAATGCAACGGGACAGACCACTGGAGTCTGATTTGCCCACCCCTGAGATTATGGCTTTCGAGGAAAGTTTTGATTCCATTGCGATAAACAACTTGGAGGAAAGTACCACCCAGAACACTACCCCCGCCACTGCCCATAGTATTTCCATTCACACCATCAATGAATCAGGTCTCTCATCCGACTCCCTTCCCCTCTTACACCCTGAACTTATTGACTGGGATCTTCAAGGAACCCCCCAATTAGATATGTTCCAAAACAATGATGCTTACATCGATTATATGGAACTTAGGGATCACTTGCCAAAATTAGATCATAAGGCTGGTTTTGCTATCAAACTGAATACCGTGGCTTACTTCAGGGAGGGTGCCAAGCCTTCCAGTCGTAAAAACATAAAGATCAAAAATGGATCTGACAGTGAAAACCGCCTGGCGACAGTGTCAGATCATAAAAAAGTAAAAAGAAAGGATGCATCTGACGGTGAAAACCCAACTGTGGCACTTGACGATGGAATGCTTGACACCCTCCCTAGTGATATGTATCAGGAAAGGTCACAAATTGTGGTGGAGCCAACAGAGCCCTTAAATATTGGAACCGAAGAGCAGCCCAAGATTATCCACTTCACCAAATCTCTCACACCACCAGAGAAAACCAGGTTTGTACCATTCTTTAAAAAGAAGAGAGGCAGTTTTGCTTGGTCATATGCAGACATGCCAGGTCTGGACCCAAACCTGATTCTACATCATTTGCCATTGGATCTAGGGGTGAAGCCCGTAAAGTAGAAGCTGAGAAAAATGCATCCTCATATAGCCCTTTTGGTCAAAGAAGAACTCAAGAAATTGCTAGATGTGGGGTTCATTAGAGCCATAGATTACCCAGAATGGATATCTAATATTGTGCCAGTGTCTAAACCAGATGGCAGGGTCTGACTATGCAATGATTTTTGAGACCTAAACAAAGCATGCCGCAAAGATGACTTTCCATTGCCAAACATCGATATCATAGTCGATCTAACTGCAGGACATACAATGCTATAACTCATGGACAGATTCTCAGGGTATAACCAAATCAAAATAGCACCTGAGGATCAACACAAAACAACTTTCACTTGCCCATAGGGTACCTTTTGCTGGAATGTCATGCCTTTTGGGCTAAAAAATGTAGGTGCTACATATCAGCGGGCCATGACAACTATATTCCATGACATGATGCATGTAACTATGGAAGACTATGTTGATGATATCTTGGCAAAATCTCTCACAAGGGACTCACACCTGGACATATTAGAAAAAGTCTTTCAGAGATTGGACAAATTCTAAATCAAACTGAACCCGAAGAAATGTGTGTTTGGGGTAACATCAGACAAGCTGCTAAGTTTCATCGTGTCGGCAAATGGAATAGAGGTAGACCCGGCCAAGGTCAAAGCTATAATGGACATGCCACCGCCCAAGACTCTAACACAATTGAGATCCTTACAGGGCAAGCTGCAGGCCATCCGCAGGTTCATCTCACAGCTGGCAGACAAGTGTCAACCTTTCAGCCATCTCCTACATAAGAACATTCCATTTAAATGGGACGAGTGGTGCGACGAGGCATTCAACAAGATAAAGGAGTATCTTATGAATCCTCCCATACTCATGCCTCCGATCCAAGGAAAACCTTTAATCCTCTACATCTCTGCTACACCCACTGCTCTTGGAGCTCTTCTAGCACAGTAAGATTACGAGAACAAGGAGAGAGCTGTATACTACATCAGTCGAACCCTAGTGGGCTACGAGTTGCAATACTCACAAGTCGAATGATCATGCCTTGCGGTAGTTTTTGCTTCACAAAAACTCTGACATTACATGTTGGCACATCCTGTCAAACTCATTGCCAAGATCGACCCACTGAAATATCTTC
This sequence comes from Cunninghamia lanceolata, assembly GCA_027924645.1. Classification (NCBI taxonomy): domain Eukaryota; kingdom Viridiplantae; phylum Streptophyta; class Pinopsida; order Cupressales; family Cupressaceae; genus Cunninghamia; species Cunninghamia lanceolata. The sequence continues at coordinate 4,189,838 of BSBN01001254.1, forward strand.
TCAGCAAAGCAGCTCTCACAGGTTGACTAGCAAAGTGGGTTATGCTTCTTAGTGAATATGATATAGAATATGTGGACAGAAAAGCCATTAAAGGACAAATCATCGCTGACCAACTGGCTGAGGTACCATTACAGGACACTTCACCAATGCAGTTTGAGTTTCCTGATGAGTCTTTATTCACTTTGTCAACATCTCCTTGGAAACTCTACTTTGACGGATCTTACACCAACCATGGATCGGGGGCAGGTATCCTGTTTATCACTCCCCAAGGCGACACAATTATGAAGTCCTACAGGTTGTTATTTCCATGCACTAATAACATAGCAGAGTATGAAGCCTTGGTAATTGGTCTCAAGATGGCCACTGAGTGGAAAATCCAAGCACTATGTGTCTACGGTGATTCTCAGCTTATCATAAATCAGGTCAACGATGAGTATCAAACCAAAGATGAGAAGCTCATCCCATACAAACGGATGGTTGACGACCTCAAAGAACACTTTGGGACCATCTCCTTCGAACAAATACCCAGGATAGAAAACAAAGCAGAAGATGCAATGGCTACCATAGCCTCTCTTCTAGAAATTCCTGAATATGAGTCATGGTATGAATTCTTAGTGGAAACCATCCGGCAACCGGCTTATGATCTCCTTGAAACCCATTCCATTTGTCTCCTAGTCGGATATGATTCACCTTGGTACGGTAAGACTTACACTTACGTCAAGGACAATATTCTCCCACCAGACCTCTCTTCCAACCAAAAATGAACTTTCATCCGACAAGCCTCTCGTTACACAATCATAGCCGATACCCTTTATCGACGTGGTCTAGATGGTACTCTACTCCGTTGTTTGGAACAAGAAGAATCCATAACTGCCTTGTGAGATGTACACGAAGGGATATGCGGAACACACTCTAGCGGCCCTTCCTTAGCCAAGAAACTCATGCGTTTGGGTTATTACTGGCCAAATATGGAAATGGATTCATATCAGTTCGTCAAAAAGTGTAAACAATGCCAAATACATGGGAACCTGATCCATGCACCTACTCAAGAGTTGAGACCTTTAACGACACCCTGGACCTTTTGTCAGTGGGGACTTGACCTTGTGGTAAAGATTCATTGACCCTCTTCCAATGGCCACAAATTCATCATTACCGCCACTGAGTATTTCACAAAGTGGATTAAAGCCGTTCCTCTAACCACCGTCACAGGAAAACAAATTTCCTCTTTCATTCTGAATTACATTATCTGCAGATATGGCATCCCTTCATCCATCATAACGGATAATGGAAGACCATTCAAAAATCAGGTTGTCCAGGAACTCTGTGAGTGTTTCAAAATCCAACATCGTTTCTCCACTCCATACTACCCCCAAGGTAATGGCCAAGTTGAGGCATCGAATAAAACCATTCTGAAAATCCTAAAGAAAACTGTCAATGAGGCTAGTCGCGATTGGCATGTCCAACTCAATCCCGCTCTGTGGGCCTACAGAACCAGTATACGCACTCCCACAGGTGCTACACCCTACGCCCTTGTCTATGGTTCAGAAGCCATCCTCCCCATTGAGGTCGAACTACCATCCCTCAGGGTGTCGTTGAAGGGTCTCATATCAGATGAAGAATACAGAGTCTCCAGGTTACAAGAACTAGAGCTGCTAGAAGAAAGGCGCCAGAAAGCCTTCAATCATCTTAAAGCATACCAACAGATGATGTCCAGAAGCTATAATCACAAGGTTCGCCCAAGATGCTTTAAGGTTGGGGACCTAGTTCTCAGAGAAAACCCTCGCAATCAACAAGACAGAGAAAAGAAAGGTAAGTTTGAGCCTAACTGGCTTGGACCCTATGTGATTGTAGCTGCTTACAGATCGGGGGCATATCAGTTGGCCACTTCAGAGGGTGAGTTGTTTGATGATCCAATCAACAGCATACACCTTCACCGGTTCTATACCTAGGAGAACCCCAATGCAAGAGGGCACAATAAAATCAAAAATCAAAAAATTCAAAATTTTTTTTTTTTTTGAAAAGAGAAAATACAAAAAAACCAAAAAAAAAATAGAAAGCATACAAAAAAATTGTCCTTTGGTGAAAACCTGGCAAACAGGCGCCTTGGATAGGTATCATGATGAAAACCTAGCAATCAGGCATCATGTTACTTTCTAGCTTCGCGTGCAAATAAAAGCAAGTGATGAAAACTTGCTAAACAGGCGTTACTTGTGATAAACCGCCTTCTCCATCTTTGGGAACCCAATCACCTTGAGTCCATTCTTTCTCCATTTGCCCCATTCGACCCATACCTATCCCACAAATAAACACTTGACAGTTACCTATCATGGCTTGATACTCTCCTTGTGGCCTTGTCAACCAAGCTTTTGTCCCATACCGTCTCCTCAATATGAGCCTAGCATAGTGTTTCTTGTCAGTGTCCATGGTCCAAGTCCGTGAACTATGTTGCCTCTGCGCCGTCACGTAGGCAAGGCCATTATTCTAATGCGCCCCCGAGGCTCCCATTTCTTCTGTGGTCCCATTCACCCCCTCTTCTTTTCTTCATTCTTGTCGTCTTTCTTCTAGTCCATCCATGGTCTATTAGGGTTTACCCCGAACTATGTTGCCTCTGTGTTGTCACGTAGGCAAGGCCATTTAGCAATGCGCCCCCGAGGCACTAGGTCAGTCCCTTAGGGTTCGTCTCCCCAATAAGGATTGCGCAACCTTCTCACCAAGCAAGCAAATGCAAGCAGAACCCGCGCCTCAAGCAGAAATCTTGACTGTGAGTATCTTAACCTATCCAAAGAAAAGCAAATACCCAAGGTCTTCTAAATGATTTTATTCACCCTACAGCAAGAAATAAACATCTCTAATGGCAAGAATACTTGGTGGATTTGGAACTAGGGTTAAGTTACAAAGTCTTGATTTTTTGCTATCATACCTTCCTATGCTACTCGAGGATGCCAAAAGCTAGAGATGCTATGATGGGGGCATGATTACTTTCTTTGTTTGCTATTTGTGGATTAAACTTTAGTAATGTGAAGCCTTGTCTAAGGACATGATCGGCAAAAGATCATCGAGGACATCAAAGGTCTAACATGAACGGGGGCAATCCTTGATTGTTGAAACGCAAGAAGTACTCAGGTCATCTAGATTCAATTTTGACTAGATGCTTGTATTCACTTGCTAAATCACAATCCATGTAAGCAATACTCAGGTCATCTCAGTTCAATTATACCTAGATGCTTGTATTCACTTACAACATCTCAGAAAATGTACCAAAAACAAAACGCCCAATGATGAAATAAAGCACTCTAAAAGCAAAGCATCCATCCTATATCCCTATACACATCCATGCATCCACATCCCATACAATCCTCATTATCCAACCTATGCAGAGTAACAATATCAAATAAAGTTTCTAAGTCATCCTATCACAACCATTCTCCTATCTATCATGTCATTCTTGTGTCAATAGAGTACATTTGGACTTCACAAAAACAAAGCATATAGGAGCATATCATATCACATAGCTAGTCATGAACATGATTAAGTCAATAGCATACCCAACACAATGCATTAGGTCATCCATACATCAGTATCATCTCACATCTTAAAACACAGAAAACCACAAAAACGTAGCTAAGTACATCGCATACAAAACTGCATCATCACATAGAAGTCATATTACATTTGCATTTATTTGAAACATTAGCTCATATAGACATCCAATAACATCACACACACAGCTACATCATCACATAGAAATCATATTACATTTGCATTCATTTGAAACATTGAATCATATAACCATCATATAGCATCATATCAAAAAGCATCTCATATAGCATCTGATAGACCATCTAACTAGGCACATACATCACATCATACAATAGAAATACATCATCATCTCATAACACATGCAATAGATACACAAAGCTGCATCATCATATATACTATCATATAAAAGAGGTTCAAATGTACAAATATCACCATCTCTCTCAAAAATCAAAGTGTCATATACAATATACATCCAAATGGACGGTGATACATGTCCCAAAATGTACTAAATCTGGTATGTGTCTATCCTTGCTGCTGTGGGCCACCACTGCCAGCTCCTGACTGCTGGGGACCCATCACGGATGCCCCTGACTGTGATGGACCTACTCTGTAGGTTGCCCCAGACTAACTCTTGAAGCTCCCCGCCCTCTGACTCGATGCCACTGCACCGTGGTATAAACCTCGGTAGTACTGAGCCTGTGACTGTGCTCTAGCAAGCTCTGTCTGTGCCTGTGCCAACTGCGTCTGCAATTGGCCTACCTGTGCCTGTGCCTGCTGCACCTGCCCAACCAAAAATGAGCTCGCTGCATCTGTCCCCATGGTAGCCACAGCGGTGTCCCACTCTACACGGACAATGCGTAACTGTGCATCAGCCATATCTCTCTCGCGAGTCAACCCACTGATCACTGCGGCATCTGTATCTCGCCTCCTCTCGACCCTCTTCAGCTGTGCCTGCAGCTCTTGCACCTGTCCCCTCAGGCTGGCTATAGTCCTCTCATGTACATCTCCCTACACTGGCCCCTGTGCTACCTCTGCCTATCCCGGCCCCTGTGGCTGGGGCACCTGCTACTGTGGCACCTATTGGGGTGGCGGCATCTATGCCTGCTGAGGTATCTGCTGCTGTGCCACCTATCCTGGCACTACCTGCTCAGCCTGCCCTAACCTCCTCCATTGTCTCGACCTCTCTCCGGCCCTACCACCTCATCCTCGTCCTCCTCTAGCTCCCCTCCGACCTGGGCCAACCTGTCCCTCCTCCTCTGAGTTTGCCTCATCAATGCGAGGCACCAGCATGCCAGGTCCTAAATACCTCGGGAATGGATGTGCAGTGAACCAATCCTCATACTCTTGCATCACCCCTGCATCTACTATCTCTCTCCTCATATCCCATGCCACATAAGGAGTCTGCTAGAACTCTACTAGGGCCTCCTCATACAAAGCCATCGGCCCCCATCGGACCCTCTCTGCATGTGTCTGTGCAAAGTGCGCCTGTCCCTGGCATGCCCTGCCTCCTGCCGAACTGTCTCAACACTCGGCCCACCATCTGTCTCTCTAGGATATGCCGTGTTTGGCCTATCAACCACCTGGTCTGAAAGTAATACAGCAGCTCATCTCCCTCGTCGTCCCAGGGCTCGTAGTCTAGATATGGTCGCCAGATGACCACATCTACTCCATCCAAGGTATGCCTCCAATACTCTAGCTTCCCCAGCCTGTGCTGGGAAATCACTCCTGCGTAGCCATAACTGTATGGCTCTCCTCGTTGCCTCGCGAAGACACATATCGGCCTAGTCACCGCTATGTGCTCCCATAGCCAAAACTGTAGCAGTAGTACTCCAGCCGACAGACTCGTGCTGCAGTGGTACACCACCTGATGCATGTCGTGGTATAAATGGGCTAGTACGCAGACTCCCCATGCATATCAGGTGCCCTCAGTCAGCATCCGCTCCATAATCCTGCCCCATCCGATAGGGAACCCATGCGATCTCTTATCCGGGCATACAACGCCCCCAATCAGTCCTGCCACAATCCCTGGGAAGTAGTCATAGCAATCATATATATCCTGCCACGGGATGACCTGTCCCACTAGCTCTAGATCATCGAACACTCACTGGCACTCAGCGAGTCCCGCATCCCGCTGTGCATCATACTCTACTAACTCACCTACCATAGGTAAGTGCAGTATCCGGTAGACGTCCTCCAGCATCATAGTCATCTCTCCCGTAGGAAAGTGGAAAGTCCCATCCTCACTATGGAATCTCTCCACAGTACCCGTCAGCAATCCTCGGTTCGCTCGCACCTCGGGCATGAAGCAAACATAGTCTAAACCCATGGCACCAAGCGCCACTCAGTCAGTCTCTGTCAGCATGTATCTCTGCAATAGGGGCATGGGAAACGTCTCCCTCGACTGCAGTGTATCTCGAATATCCTCCTGCAGGCAAGCAACACAATGCGTCAGTCTCAAACGACATATACCATACTCAACATACCTACTGAACTATATCAACTAAACTTAGCATTTCAAAATTGATCAAAACAGCACACTACATCTCTTGACTAGATTCTTGCAATCTCGGAGATAGCTCATCGATTACCGCGTCAAACAGGACGCTAATCGAATCAATTTGGCTAAGTAATTTGCTATCCAAAGCAAATGCGCCACTAAAGGTGGTAAATGTGCCGTTTCTTTATAATAGCGCCGTTTCTTGATGCATGCGCTGCCAAAATCGTCATATGAGCAGCCTAAATGCAGATGCGCTGCTACAATGCACATATGTGTGGTTCCCATAGATGCGCTGCAGAACTCGGCATATGCACCGTCAAATTATGAATGCGCTGCTAGATTCCACATATGCGCCGACTCAACGCATGCGTCGCTACATTACACGTATGCGCTGCCTAATCACACATGCGCAGCCTCATTACAGAAGCGCAGCTACAATGCACAGATGCATCATTTTCATGCATGCGCTGCCGAAACCAGCATATGTGCCGCGAAACGACAAAAGCGCCGCTTCACGTGGCATATGCGCCATTCTGCACTTCGGCGCATCCGTTTGACCTATTTTCTACATGCATTTATGACACCTAAAATCAACCCTAGGGGAAATTTTTTGAAGCACATACCGGGGGTCCTGCATCTGCTGGCCACCCGAATTGACGGACCCGCTCAAATCGATGCTCCTCGCGTGGAATGTCTGCTGCTCTGGCTGCCATGCTGCTCCAAGTTTGCTCCAAGCTCTCTCAATCCAATCCAGAGCAAACAAGTGTACAAATGACTATTCTTGTGGACCCAGCTCCTATTTATAGCCCCCAAACCCTAATTCTGGCTAGGTGATGACTGTGACTACTTCCCGTGCCTGTTTTCCCTCCATTTTTCTTCCCATTTCCCTGAAACACGTCCTTTTCCCTCTTGCTTATCCTAACCCCTTCGTCTTCATGAGATTGTCCGTCTCTGATTCTTTCGCACTTTTCCTGTCCAATCTCCCGAGGGGGCAGCCTATCATCAGTAAGCCTGTACCAGGGGCAAACTGGGGCATGTATCATCATTCAGACTATCGATTTCTTTGAAACAACACTATAAACAACATTGCATCAAAGAGGGGCAAAATGTATACGCCTAAAAATGACACGAATCATCCTAAATAAATATTCTAAATATTTATTCCATTCTTCTACCAATTAAATAAATATTCCAAATTTATTTAATAGATTCACTGTCCCATAATTAAATAAATTCAATTTATTTAATTAAAATTCTTTTAAAAGTCCTACATAATTAAATAATCATAAATTATTTAATTAAACCAAATTCCTCTATCCTAAGTTCTAATTCGAAAATCCACCTCACCTTGTCCACCTCATCAGGTTGCACATGTAATTAAATATATTTAATACTTAATTATATTATTTTCCCTCACCCACATGGCATATTTCTTCTCAAATAAGAGGTTAGTTAACTAATCAATCAAAAGTGTTAACTAACCTGTCAATTGAGTCAATTCCTCAATCAATTCAGTCAGTTCCACAATCCACTCTTCTAACTGATCAATCAAGTCTGTTAACAGACTAGTCAATGGAGTTAACTCTCTAATCAGTTTTGTCAAATCCCCTCTTTCATGATGGAGGTGGACACTTGTCACATTTCTACTGGTTGCACATTCCTCAACCATCCTCAGCCATTGATCTTCATATCTCCTCTCAACCGTTGATTCTCATTCCTCCAAGTCTATAAATGAAGCCTCATCCCTCCATTCTATTCATCTAGGCTTTTGACATCGTTACTCTGTAGAAATATCACCAGCGCGTCTTTGGTACCTTTTGACCATTCACAAGCTTGAGATCACATACTTGCATTGGAGCTCATCTTCATTGCATATCACCATAGCCATTTACCATCGACTTCCTACGAACAGCTAAAAGAGTGCACTCTCTGAGCGCTCCCTTCATCTGCAAAAGGACGGTTGTAATAGGCAAACAACAGAAGTTTCGAAATGGGGGAGGTTTGCATTGTATTGTCCATGGCTTCGTTTATTGAATCTTTCTTATTTTCACTATTCTATTGATGTTTGGGTCTTATTTAATTCATTTGACTGATCACCATTTTACCCTTACACCAGGCATACAAGTTCAATTTTCATGAACTCACATTTGTCTAAGTTGATCATCAAGTTGTGCTCATGCAGCTTCTCCAACACCTAACCAACATGTTTCACATGCTCTTCCCTTGTCCTGTTGAAGATTAGTATGTCATCAAGATAAACAATAACAAATTTACCAATGAATTCAACTAATACCTCATTCATCAGGCACATAAATGTACTTGGCGCATTGCTAAGACCAAATGGCATAACAAGCCATTCATAAAGACCTTCATTGGTCTTGAAAGCAATCTTCCATTCATCTCCCTGTCTGATCCGGATTTGATGATATCTAGATTTCAAATCAATCTTTGAGTAATAGCATGATCCTCCAAGATAATCCAAGAGATCCTCAATCCTTGGCATTGGGAATCTATACCTTATGGTGATCTTATTTATGGCCCTTGAATCTGTGCATAGCCTCCACTTTCCATCCTTCTTAGGAGCAAGTACACTTGTAACTGTACAAGGACTTAGACTCTTCCTAATCAGCCCTTTCTCCAAGAGATCTTGAATTTGCCTTGCCACCTCTTCATTTTGCTGTGGGGTCAGCTTGTATGCAGCCTTGTTAGGTAATGTAGCACCAGGTATTAAGTCAATTTGATGACTAATATCCCTCATGGGTGGTAAGGAGTTGGGAATTTCCTCTACCACAAGGTCTTGATACTTATCTAGAAGTTGCTACACTTCCAATGGAATCTCCTTCTGTTTTTGATCTTGTTGATCTGATCCACTCTTGGGCTTCATGACCAAGGCATACCCCTGGTTATCATTCTCCTTCAAGAGGTTTAGGAACTCTTTGCCATTCACCAACATGACACTGCTGTCATTTTTCTTCCCCCTGGGCTGCTCCAACATAGGATCCATCTTGAATGGTCTTCCATTCTTGGTGATGACATAAGTGTTCTTCTCACCATCATGCTGGGCTTTAACATCATACTGCCATGCACGGCCAAGAAGCAGATGCCATGCATCCATAGAGATGATTTCACATAGCACTTTGTCCTTGTAGTCACCAATTGCAAATTCAACCCAAGTTTGTTCCTCCACCATGAAACTTTGGTTCTTGTTTAACTAGGAGATCTTGTGAGGACTGTTATGAGGCAGCCTCTTCAACTTGCACTTCTCCACCATCTTAGTGGATACCACATTCTCAGTAGATCCTGAATCTACTATGATTTTGTAAAGCTTCCCATAGGCTAGGCCTTGGGTTCTAAAAAGATTCTTTCTCTAAGGGGGCTCTTGTTTCAATGGCATCTTCAACATAGACCTTTTGATCATCATACTCTCTCCATCTAGAACAGGTGCAGTACTTCCCATTGGTGAATTCACACTCTCACAATCATCATCCTTTACCAACTGATTTCTCTTTCCATTGTCATGAGAGTTGCTGGCTTTCCCTGGGCATTTGTTCATTGTATGGCCAACTTGGTTGCAGCCATAACACCTTCCAATGAAGACTCCTGGTCCTCTACCTCCTCCACCATTTCTGCCCTTGCCATTGGGACTTCTCCAACCTCTGAAGCCTCCTCTATGCTCTGTCTCAGGTGGTGTTTCTTGCTGACTGTTATTTTCAGTTTTGTTGAATTGTCCACGACCAAAATTACCTCTTCCTCTTTGGTTTCTGCCACCTCTACCTCTGGCACTTTGTTCGCCCTTCCTTCTCAGCTTTTCCTCTGCTCTGGAGGCCAATAAGAAACATTCATCCACTATTTTTGGTAGCACTAAACTGATCTCATCTTGCAGATTGTATTTCAGTCCATTTAGGTACCTAGCCACCATCCCTTTTTCATCTTCATTATGACTGGTCTTCATACTGAGTCTATGAAATTCTTTTGTGTAGGTAGCCACATCCATGTCTTTTTGTCTCAAATTCTGAAATCTCCTTATGATTTGAATCTCATAGTCAAGTGGCATGAACTTGTTTCTGAGCATAGCCACCATTCTGCTCCATTTAGTGATGGGACTCTTCCCAATCTTCTCCCTCTCACTCTGCATATAGTTCCACCATACAAGTGCAGAACCTCTTAGCCTTGTCTTGGCAAACTTGACCTTTTGGTTATCATTGAACTCCTTGTAATCAAAGAAGTTGCACATAGCTTCTATCCAATCGGTGAGAGCATCTCCATCCAACTTGCCATGAAAGGTAGGCACATCCATCTTGGGATCACCACTGTCTCCATGAGCACCCTTAAGTGCATTCCAGAAGGCTTTCTGATCTGCAGACATATCTTGCTCCTGAGGACTCTCTTCTACCTCTACTTCTTCATTTGTGTCAGAAGAACTTCCCTCTTCTTTGGTCTTGCCCTTAGACTTCTTTTCCTCTTGCAATTTTGCTTCTTGCAATCTTGCTTCAACCATCTCTTCCACCAACTTCTTGATGGCATCTTGACTCATTGTCTTGGGAGGCATTGTACTAGCCTCTGTTTCAATTTCCTCTTCTGACATACACTGCTTCCAATCAGAATATTGGCTCTGATACCAATATGATGCAGAGGTAAGTGGTAGTAGTGGATTAAGTTCACACAATGAACTTGGATGTTAAATCTTTCTTCCAAAGGTTTCCAAAGGTGGAATGATTATAGGCCTACACAAGGCTATTTAAGAGGTTGATCTAGCCAAGGACCACACCTAGGTCCACCACACAGGCTGTTCAACTTTGATTTTGGGGAGTCACAGCTCTACCCAATCAACTAACACCTATACCTTCAAAGAATACCTTCCACTCTTAACACCTCTACCAACATGTATCATTACACCACACTCAGCATATGCTTACTAGGACCTGACCCACATGAAGTTTTTGACTCAACACCAAATTTGTACCAGAAAGGACAGTGGACAGCAAACTATCTTTTGACTGTCCTAAAAAATAGTATTTCAAGAAGGCTTAAACCTTGTAGCATAAGGGAATGATTAAACCAATACTAACTCCTCTAAACTCCAAATGACCTTCACCTCTAAATGCATAATCCAAACACCTATATTGAACATATACTATTCCTCAAACATGCAATCCGTACTGTACCACAACGAGTAGGAACAACAGACTATTTTTTCTAATAGCAAACTATTTTTCCATCTAGAAAACAGTCTAGTTTTAGGTTAGGAGAAGGAAATATATCAAGGGCTCTAGCCCTGGACCAGGTGGACTCTTGTACAGGTCTATCTTCCCATTAAAACACTGAAATCAACATCCATTTAGTCAGACATTTGACTGTTCTGGTTTTCTCACAGTCTATTGCCATTGCATAGCTAACTAGTCATTATTTTTGACTATTTAGAAGCATGCCATACACCTTGAAGAGAGGAGTTTAACCTGCCAACCATAAAAAACACAAAATCTACTCTACCTTCCTCCATCCCACAAAGAAATGGGCGATCACCTTTAGAGGACAGAGGAAGAATGATTCATTTTGTCCAAAACCCTAGCTATGGAGGGTTAAAAAACTAGTTCACACAAAATGGATTCAAACAAAAAACATAAGATGTTTAAAAAGTTCAAATTACATGCAAATGGGAGCTACTTCAAAGACCTAACACATTTACCAAACCTTACTTCTTGAACAGTCCATACTAGGTCATACAGAATGGCTGTCTATAGGAAAAAACACATAAATCACTGTTTTTCAACAAAAAAAACTCCTCCCTTCCATTCGTATCGGCATGTTCATACAGATTATAGTTTATATAAAGTTTTTGGTAACCTTTCCACTTCCTTTCTACCCATACAACAGCCCATGAAAGGTAGTGAATCGTTGGAAATAGTTTTTTCTTCAAAAAAACTAAGTTTCTAAAGGATAAAACCTAGAAAATAGGTCTTAGCAAACACTCTAGTGGACTAGTCAATCAAAATGGACTAAGTCCTTATTACAAACATGAGAATGGCTTCCCAAAGCCTTAGAGAAAACCAAAATAACAAGACACAAAACATGATATAGTCAAAAAAATGACTAAAATTGAAGCTCCTGCACCAATATATGTTCCCGCTAAGGCGCAGATGGTCATATTATGAGATGGTCATATTTTGAATATCACCTGATATTCAAAACATCACCCGATATTTCAAAGGATCATCCTCCTCTTCTTGCCGTGCGACATTGAATGCTCATTAATACGGTAGGTCTTTCCTACTAATGGTTAACGTGATGGTCACACCTAGCAACCTCTGGAGGTTTTCGTGTGGAAACTTAATGATTAAGATTGATTTAATTAGATTGTGCCCTAACTGACCAAATAAATGGGTTTAGAATGAATTCACAACGTCATTATACACTTAACTTGCAATAAGATCAGTTTTTATACAGAGCCGAGCTTTCAAACCTTCTTACGGACCACCTGCGGGCATATATAGCTTGAATCAAAATGAAGGGCGTGATTATCAACAGTATCAGGATTATTCCTATATAACCATCATTGTAATTCAAAAGGATAAGCACACCAGGTAAGTAATTGAAACCCTCTTGCTATTATTCTATGCATATCTAGGTAAAATGATGTTCATTGATTTGAAGCTAGGATTTCTGTATATCATGATGGAATAATTGTTTAATAAGCATATGCATGATGCCATAAAGATGTAAAATATATATGCATGCATGAGATGAAGTATCAATCTTGAGACCAGTTCTCGTCATTGCAGGAAATCATGGTGGACAAAAGATTGATGAAGTCTGAGGTAGAATTTGCTAAGCCAATGTTTGCACAGCCTGAAGCTATGCAATTCAAATACAGAACTATAGGAGACACTCACTAGGGTAGTATAGATTTGGTTGCATGGGTAGAAAAGATCAGCATTAATAATGAGGATGCTCTGCTTGAAGCCGTTTTTGTGTCCGGTATGTGGAATGCAGCTGGTTTTCCATATTCCATGGAAGCTCCTGAACTGGTTATTGAGTGTGCTAGAAATTATAATCCTTAGACAAGGAGGGTGGAGAAGCATGGGAGAGTGTATGCAGACTTATCTATCAAGGGCTTTTCCACCATGTTCAATTTGCCATTGGGTAAGAATGTTGTCAGCATTGACCTGAAGAAGCTGGAAACAGAATATGAAGTTAATAGGAGGGCTGCTAGGAAGAGAATGTATGGATGGAGGGCTAAAAACAATCCTTATACAGCGGTAGCCAAGTTGCCTATTCATTTATATAAATTTGACTTTGATGATGAGTATCAGTTCATGATCACCCTACTCAGTCGGGTAACAGGACAACCAACAGCTGGAAGTTTCAAAGATTGGATGTATGGAGTCATCCTGATGTGCTTATACACTGAAAACAGGCCATTATGGGCCAAAATGATAAGTGATGCTCTGGATGAGCAATTGAAAAACCTAGGAGGTACAGAATGTGCTTTCTATATGACCTCATACATTGTTTATGCATGTGCTTATAAAGGTACATTTAATGGATTAACTACAGAAGGGAAGATTGGTGGCACCACCAATGATGCACACATCTGGGACCATTACCCCCAGTTGCAAAGAGTAAACTACCTCCAGGATTATAAATTGGTGAATGATGCATTCTCTATGCATCTAGTGAGGACCATGGAGGAAGATAGAACTAAGAGACTGAGCATGGAAGCTCAGGAGGTAATATACAGACATGGAGCCTAGTTCATTCAATTTGCAACCTTTTCATACATTAGGGTTGAAGGATTTCAAGATTACCCTCTCATGCTCCCAATATATCCAACTGATGCTGTAGTGGTAATGGAGTTCATGAGGTAGATTGTAACAATACTGGATGCCTACAAAGTTAGTAACAAGCTTCCTCCAGTATTATTTCCAATAACAATGGGCTGGTATATGTGCCCAGATAGTGAAAATATTAACAAAGCCATAGCTGGCTTAACCATGATGAAGTTACAGCCATTTCCATTGATAAGACCATATGATCCTTATGGAAGGATGCAGAAGATCATGGGACAGCCCATTCATCAAAGGCATCTTGAAGATTTTTGGGCTGATTGTGAAGATGAGGCTGAAGCTCGAAGAAGAAGATATCAAAGGTTAACAATTAACCAAATCAGAACCTTTGGTTGCATTTCCATCCTAACACAAATGAAGAAGGATGATGGAAAGATAATGGCTGAAGAATATGAAGAGAAGAAGATATACAATGATACCATATCAGCCCCAGATCTTACGATGCAGGAGGACATCTCCTTGGATCCATTCATGGGCAGGATATTACAGCTAACCCAAGCTTGGGTTGATGAGCAGGTAAATATGCTGAAGAAAAAAGGTGTGGCCCTTACAATAGATAGCAAAAGGAAAGGACAGGAGCTCTCTGCTGATGAATATGATGATTTCTTGAATGAGAAGAGGAAATCCAAGGGAGACAGGTTGCCACCTCAACAAAAACAGAGCAAAAGACCTCCTAGAGGTAAGAAAATGGAAGAAGAACCCAAAGGGGTCATTATTGAGAGAATAGTAGCCACTGCTAAGGAAGCGGCATCAGTAGGAGAAGCATCAGCTTCGGGCCAAGCTTCAATATCATCTGTGCCTCCTCCATTGGATAAACAAAAGTCCAAGAGAATACAAAAGGCTGATGTAATGGTTACTGAGACCTATGAGGAGGGCCAAGCCTCACAGAAACAAATGGAAGAGGATATCCCTCTGGAAGAGGAGCCTGATGAGGAAGAAGGCCTTGTATTGTTCAAGAGAAAAAGAAAGGCACCTCAAGTGATTGCTCCCACACCAGAGAAAACAAGAACATCCATGAGGGGTGAAATAAGACAAAGCCCCATTATGCTAAGAGGGGCAGGTAGTGAAGTTTTTAGAAAGGAGTTACAACACAATGTACCACTTCCTACCATTGTGAAATTTAATGAAGAGCAGTTCAAATAAACCTCTAGAATAGTTCCAGGTGGTCTTGTCTCGTTAGAGGAAATAGTAGATTTATCTGATGATGATGTGGTTAAGGATGTAACTACTCAACAAATGGAGACACTTGCTGCAAGCACCCACATCACTCCTTTTGGGACCCCATCAGTACAGGGAACTGGAGAAAAACAAGTTGAACAAGAAAAAGAAAGAAGCCCCAAGAAAATTGCACAACAGATAGGGCTAGATGAGTTAGTTGAGCAGGTCACCAGCCGTGAAGTGGTGGACCTTTCATATATAAAGGATGTGAGTCCTCAGCATCAGACTAATGCACTTGATGAGGTGAGTAAAACTAAAGAAATAAAGTTGATTGAAGTAGGAATGCATACTCCAGATTTGGGTCAATCACAACAAGATATAGCTGGTGAACCTGAGATAGTGGAAGTCCGGGGAAAAGATGAGGAAGAAAAGGTCATATCAAATGAGGATATCCTCTGGACTCAAGAGACCTCAGAAGATAAAGAAAATTCAGGTCATGATGATCTGAAAAATCAGGAAGAGGTATATACTTCAGGTATAGAGAGAGATATGACGCAAGATCAAGAAGAAGCACCTAAAGTATATGAAATAATATTCACTGATGTAAACATACCTCAAGATGAGGAAATCAATAAAGTGGATGAAGTTAGAACGGAGGAAGCAAAAGATTAGGGTCATGATATTCATGATGATCAACAGGATCACCCTCCAGAAAAAGAGGTTCCTAGTCAGGAAGATATCCCAAAGGATCACTCTCATGAAGAGAATCATGAGGAAGAACAAAGAAAATCACCTTCTTCATCAAATGTAGATGCACTTACGGGAGATCAAGGTGATGATCATGATGATGATGCAGGAAACCAAGGTACAAAGGACCAAATTCCTCAGTGGCTGGAAAGAGAAATTGGCACTGAAACAGGTATGGAAATTCAAGAATTTGATGTGTCTACATTATTTTTAGAAACATTAATAAAGCTCAAGAGGAAGGCCAGGTTGACCTCGGCCATTAGAAGGGATCCTACAATAGGAAGGAGGACAACACAAGTAGCACTCCCTACTGTAGATAAAGAGAAAGGTAAAATCACTCTGGATGAATTCCAGATCAGCACAGTGGATTTGGGGTTTGCTAATGAAGACCAAGAGGGTCTAGAAGGAAAAGACATAATTGATTCTTTGATCCAGAAAATCAAAAGAGAGAAGGATAAAAATAAGTAACACAAAGAGCACATTGCTCAGTTACATACATATATAAAAGGGTTAATTAACCCTAAGGATACTTCAACTGATCATGCAGTCCCATTGACTGCTATTTCCCAAGAGAAGGTAAACAAGTTGGATCTCATGAAACATGAGTCATCCATATTGAGAAGGTGGATGTACTCCACATTTGACACAGTAGAGGAAGTAGTAAAGGCCTCTTTGAAGAGGTGGAATTCCCTTAGTGGCTCCAGGAAGAAGGTAGATAAATTGCAAATGGAGACAAGGAAAAGGTCTTTCCAATTGGAGAAGACATTGGCTGTCCTGGAAGAAATAAGGAGGATCAATCGTCAAATACTTATACATAAGCAAGTGCTAAATAATAACAATGCATTATTGATAGATATATGGTATAAAGACATCTAATTTGCATGTGATGTGCTCAAAAGATGCAACAATAAGTTGAGAGAAATCAGCATGAAGCTACATGATATGATGTCTTTTGAAGTAGAAATTTTGGAAATGTTGGAAGGAAAGGTGGAAGGAAAGATAGAAAATCAAGATGAGGAGTTTGCAATCCAAGCTTTACATAATAACTTCCAATTCGTTGCTGATGATCCACTAGGCCAATTGATAGAAGAAGTTTTGGATAGACTGATGAGGACCAAGGTGAAAGTGGAAAATTATAATGAGACATTATACAACAGGAGGAATAAACTGGGTAACATCCGAAGTAAATACCAAGCACATAAACATGCCATTATCAAAGCAAAGACTCAAGATGGTGGAGAAATAGATAAAATAGTGCAGCTGTATGAAAATGTCAGAGTAGTTATGCAGGCTCATATACAAGGTCCCAGTCATCAGGATAATGAAGATACAGCAAGTGACGCACCTAATGATGAAGAGCATGAATTTGGTGAGTAGATAAGGATGCAGCATAAAGCAGATATCTGCATCTGACACTTAAGGAAAATAAGTATTTCAGATGGTTGCCAGCTGGCAACCTATGCCACATGATAATGTTGACCAGGTCAAAGAAGAATATTCACCGTAGATATTCATAGATAAATCTTGATCATAGATCATTTTTGTAACTGATTCCTCACCTTATTCTATAAAAGGTGCAGGGATGTTTTATTTTGATTCATTCGAAACTTAATTGAAATCTGTTTACTGAAGTATTCAGGACTCATTTCAAAGCTATTGTATATGTACATGTCTTTTGCATACTTAATGAAAGAGGAGCATTTCAATTACAAATCTTCATAAATCTTGAGTAATCTACATCTAAATTCTAGATATGTGCTCTGATTTGCTGTATCCCTTGGAGTGCTCATCATTTTGCATATATTGTTTTCATTCACCATCCTCTGAAGTTTGCATCAACTGTATCTAGCTGTGGAACATCCTGGTGAACATATGGTTTGATTCCTTCTCCTAATGACAGTATCAAGTATGTATGTGGATCAATAACTGAAGGTTCAACATTAATTTGAAGTTTTCTTTCAATTTCTTTCAATTTTAGAACATTTCACCATCATAATTGCGAATAATTGATGATCTCAAGCAAACAAGTACAAATATGCAGACATCTCATACATAAATAAACATATTTAACATATTTGAGGGTAAAGCATGTTAGAAAGGATAAATATCATGTAAAGATTCAAAGATAAACATAATATTTGAAGCATATCTTGTGTAAAAATAACTATCTGTACAGTATCATTACAGGAAACATTATCTTACAGAGGAAATCCACGTAAGGCCCCAAAATAGAAACAGCAACACACATCAACCTCTGAGTAACGTCAGAAGATTAAGACCTAATCACCAGAGACTTGGGATCATGAATTCTTCGAATTCATTGTATCTTTCAAGATGAATAAAGGTTAATGCGTACTTTTATTCTATGTTTGTTTATGACTAACATCATGATCAACATGTCCTTCAATGCCTTATGTGGAACTCTGTTTTGAATGTGAACAACATAGTTGATAGCTTCCACCCAATATTCAGGTGCAAGGGAGAGTGTGTGGATCATGTAACCAACCATCTCTTTTAGGGACCTATTTTTCCTCTTGGCCACACCATTTTGCTAAGATGTATAGATGACAGTATGCTAAAGATCTATCCCTTCAAGACTGCAAAAATGTTCAAAGTGGTGGTTCAGATATTCTTTGATGTTATCAACATGGAGAATCTTGGCAACCTTTCTAGATTGTTTCTTGGTTTAAGCCTTGAACTCCTAGTATCTATCAAACACTTCTCCTTTCTACCGAAGAAAGTAGACCCAGGTGTATCTAGAAAAGTCATCAATAAAAGTGAAAGTAGTGAGTCTTGCTGAAAGACAAAGATGGAAATGGACCCGCCACATCATTCTAAACCAACTCAAGGACTTCTAAAGCCCCCCAAGCCTTCCCTTTGTCAAACATGTCCTCAAGATGATTTCCCAAGGAACAATTTGAACAAACTCCATCTAAAAAACTGGTCCGAGGAAGACTTGTGACCATATCTTGCTTGCCGAGCTATTGAAGATAGCAGAAGTTAAAATGGCCAAACCGCTCATGCCATAGCTTGCTCACATAATCTAAATTAGTGAGAAAAGTAGTAGAATGTGAATTAGGTACAAAATGAGAGAAAGAATACAATTAAGAACCATGATCAACCTTACCAACTACAAAAAGTGCATTATATTCAAGATTCTTGATGGTGACAGATTCATAAGTGAAGTCAACTTTTCTTCCATTCTAGGCAATGAGAAGTTGGCCTACAAATTAGGCACATAGAGAACATCTTCAAATGTACTAGTTCCAGCATCAATGATTCCTTTCCTGATGACCTCTGTAAGAGAGTCATCCCTAATGAGAATGTGGGGCACCGAACAAGGCTCCAACAAACAAAACTGTTCTTTGACAGAACCCATGTGATGCGATGCACTTGAGTTAAGAATCCACCACTAAGAAGAATTTGTAGTAGCAACAAGTACAATTGCTTTCCCTTTGCCTAATTTGGAAGGAGTAGAGGATTGTTGTGAAGAAAGAAGACTAATGTTATTCTTTTTAGAAGATACTTCAGCTCATTGATGTGCTTCTTGTGACAAGAGTGTTCCTCATGACCAACCTTCTTACAGTAGCAACAAGTTGGTATTTCCTTCTTTTTAGAGTTCCCCTTTGAAGAAGAGGAATTGGAGTCTACTTTTGGGGCAGAGAATGATTTCACAAAAAAACTAACAAAAATTTTGAAAAAAATTCACCTTGTCCTTGAACTACGTGCAGGGGGTCGTACGGCTCCATGGGCAATTTTTTTGCCTCTCTAGACAACTTTTCCCAAAATCAATGATTGGATAGTCGATCTTAGGGTTTTTAGGCCTTTTGAGCATAATGGTAAGGTCAATTTTGACCCAAAATGCTCCAAAATGGTGGCTCCCTGCTGGATCTGGTAGCAAACCTCCAACTTCAAACCCTCATAGATCTGGCTTCTGGTGTCCAACTGGGATGAAAAGAAAGGCAAATCTAACTATCTCAACTACTATGGGCTCAATGGTGAGGTTATAATGTCTCTAGGAAGCTTCAAGAAAACTTACAACTGGCAAGTCAAAAGTGAACCCCCTACAAACTAATATTTTCTCCACACTTTTATGATTCTCCAGATCATCCGAGGATGTAAGAGAAGAGAATACTCATGTGCTTCAAAAAACAACAGCCCCCTTCACTCTCATATCTCTAAAAAAATCTAACCACAAATCACAACTACTTTGATAACATGTAAGATTTGGCTGAAAAGCTACCCAAGAATGCGAATGCGAATGAAAGAAAAGAAAAAAATCAAATATGATCCAAATAAACTATATTCAACTAAAGAGAATGCAAAGCATACAATGAAAATGAGATGCTCATATGAGAGAAAGAGATGGGTATATACAGGATATTCCACCTAAGAGACTAAAAACACTACTAATGTGGGATAAAGTGAAAAAGTCCCCGAAGTAAACTTAACCTAGTGTGAAGAGAGCTAAAGTGGAGTACTAGCTAAGAAAGAACTAGATAGCAAAAGAACCATGTTCACATGAACACTCATGGTTAAGCATGCTTGATTTAGAGTAGTATTGGGATGAGGCCAAGTAATTAATAAAATATTGTTATTTTAAAGTATTTTCCTAAGGAGGAGTGTGAGGATTCATGGATATGGGATAATGTAACTCCCAAGTCATTTGGAATCTTCTTTAATGATAGATTCTATGACAAGGTTATGATAATTTTTATGGCAATTGAATTTTAGGGAGTTATAAGTTGGATTTTATGACAATGTGGAAGTTGTTTTCATGGAAAGAATCTTTTATGACAAGAAATTAGTGAGGGAGTTACAAATTGGTTGTGGAGCAGCATATTTATAATTATCTATGACAAATTTTATGACAACTGTAACTAGGTGTAAGAAGCGACTTTACTACCTAAAAATAGTAGAGAATCAGAGGAGATTATGACAACTCTTTATGGGGCCTATTTTGAGAGTCAATATTTGAAAATATTTTTAATTAATATTTATTTTGGCCTTTTGGAATGATAGGATTTATGCCCCAACTTTTATATAAGTCAAACAATTTCTTTAGTTGATATCTTTTGACAAATTATTAGTTTTCTTCATAGTTTGACCACTTGTGTTCAATTATAGAATTTGAGGGAAATTCAACCCCTTTGGTTCTTAGAGATCAGATGATGAAAACCATTTAGTTTCTTGAGGACAATCTCACTCAAAGGTTGTATTTGTACTTAAAGACTTGTTTGTATTTTCTAATATGTTTTAGTGTGTTTATTTGTAGATTTTTGTGAAGGAATGAACTCCAACATATAGGGATTTATTGTAGATCTGAAAATTAATTGTATTGTTGTTATTTTTTGAATTATAACATTTTTCTATTCATTATATCTATATAAGTCAGCTCCAATATTGTGGTGAAGAGTGGGTATGTTTTAGCATAGTTTTGGTGTTTTTTCTTGTAGATTTTGGGGACAAAGAAGCTATAGCAAGAAAAACATATTTCTAAATTTTGTATATGCATGTATTGTTATACATTTCATGTCATTTCTAACTACTTTTTTGTATATTTTATTAATATGCATCAGTCCTAGCATTGTGGTGAATTTTTGTGACTTGTATGCAATTATTGTTTGATTTTTCTAGCATAGTTGTGAGAAATCAACAATGTGTGTTTCATTATTTTTTATGTGAGAATTAGCAGACATTGAGTGAAAAGTAGTTACTTTCAACTTATAATCAAACACAAGATAAATAGAAACAAAAAGATTGACATGATTGCAAAATAAAAACTAACAAATAATGACAAAAGCAATGACATCAACATGGAGGACTGAAAAGCCTACTTATTTAAAAAGATTTGAGGGTAAGGTAAAACACAAAAAGAAAATTGCAAACACATAATTCATTGAATAAAGAGTAAGCATCAATAATTTTCAATAGAAGAGCAGAAGGAAAGAAGCAAACACTTGATCTATAAGTCTCTAGAAGAGTTGTCTACAAAGAAGATGTCCATTGATGCATCTTTTCCATCCTTCCAATGGTATTAACAATACCATATCCTCTCTCTGGAAACATCTTGGATCTAGTGTAAACCACCTCAAGTTAGCAGTCTATCCATAATCACCCCTACAAATTGCCTCATAGTTCACGCTCTATTCACCATCACCCCTTCAAACTTTCAAGCATTAATAATGTGATCATCATCATCATCATCATGAGGGAAAGGGCCCTAGTTCACCATCATTTTGTTTAAAATTTGATGAAGGAAAATTTGTTGGAATAGTAGTACTACATGAGTGAAAATTCAATTGGAAAAAGTTCACTAAAGTATTTCCCTTATTAAAATCTAGACTAAGTAGACCTTGTCAACATATTCAATGCTAAGGAGCCTCAAGATCTTTCTAATCTCTTCTTGATGAGTAGCCTCAATGTTGCAATCATTCTCTTGTTGACCAGTTATTAGATAGTATCCCTTCCTTACTCTTAGAAGAAGATAACTCCTTATTTCCAAGCCTATTACTGAGGAGGAAGTTAAGGTAGTGGTTTTCTCTTTTGGAGCTTATAAGGCTCTTGGGCCTGATGGTTTCTCTCTTGCTGTTTTTCAAGACTTCTAGGAGATAATGGGTAAAGATACCACTATTTTGGCTTGGGATTTCCTCAAGATAGGTAAAATGCTAAAACAACTCAATAACATTTTTATTGCCCTCATTCCTAAGAAGACAGATCTGGTATTTCAGGCCTATTAGCCTATGTAACATGATTTAGAAAGTGTTTTCTAAAATATTAGTCTATAGAATTCAACCTTTACTTGACAAGATGATTTCAAATAACCAAAAAGGCTTTGTTCTTGGGAGGCAAATTCTAGATCAACTATAGCTACTCATAAGATTATTCATTCTATGGAAAGGAATCACAAGCAAGGCATGGTGCTAAAACTTGATATTGCCAAAGCTTATGATAGGGTTCCTTGAGATTTTCTGTTTAAATTCCTTAGAAAATTTGGATTCCAAACTAGAGTGGTCAATTTGATCAGGAAGTGTCACTAATCCTAAATTTTTTGTTTTGGTTAATGATACTCCTAGAGGTTTCTTCAATATTGGCAAGGGCCTTAGATAGAGTTATCATTTATCTCCATACCTCTTAATTCTAATGGTGAAGGTCCTTGGCATAAACATTATGAAAATTATAAGGTCAGGGGTTCTTAAGGGTGTTAAAGCTACTATCTCACATCCTGTAGTCATTCAGTAGTTTGTGGATGATATTATCCTTTTCAACTTGGTTTCTGTGGTGGAAGCCAAATATTGGAAACATTTTTTGGAGGATTATGCTACTATTTCTGGATAAAGTATTAACTATGAGAAGAGTTTGATCTATTTTTTCAACACCACAACTGACCTACAGTTGAAGATAAGGTCTATTGTGGGTTATAATTATGCTCAACTTCTAGCCACTTACTTAGGGACTCCTTTAACTATTAATAAAGGTACTATAACTTTATGGAATGTTATCCTTGAAAGAACTTAGAGAAAGCTTACTGGTTGGAAAGGAAAACTTCTGAGCCAAGATGGAAAGTTCTATCTTCATAAAGCTTCTCTTCAAGGTACTCCTATCTATTTTATTTCCTTATTTAATATTCCAAAGTATCTTGTGGAGAAATTTGAGCAAATTTAGAGGAGGTTTCTTTGGACAGAAGTGGAGGAAAAAAGAGATTGGCCCTTGTTAGCTGGGATAAGGTTTGTGTTCCTAAATCCCATGGGGGTTGGGCATTAGAAATATCCACTTGAATAATAAGGCTTTATGGCTAATGTGGGCTAGGGTCTCATGAAGGATAATAAGGATTAGTGTATTATAATGAAAGATAAATACTTGAATAGTGAGCAAGAGACTAATTTTCTTTCATAATCTAGTATTCCAAGGGGTTCAGTTATTTGGAATAATGTTCTTAAATCTAGGGGGCTATTGAAAAAAGGAGTTAAGTGGAAGATTAAGAATAGGAAGAACATAATTATATTTTGGGAGGATAAGTGGTTGGATCAATAGCCTATAAACTCCCACAATATTTTTAGTCATTTGTATGATCTTTCCATCAATTTCTTTGGTCCTTTAATGAATAATTACTTTTACAAAAATGGGTTATTCAATAAATGGAAGAACATACAAGATTTTTGTCTTAGTCAGAATGATTTGTTAACTATTGCTAGAGATCTACAAAGGAGGATTTTGGACTATAGAATTCTAAGTTTTCTTGTTGAAGATGAAACTATTTGGATTCAAGATAGCAAAGGTATTTTTCTATTAAACCTGCTTATAGTCTGCTTTTGAACCAACCTAATATGGACTCCTATTGGTAGAATATTTGGAGCCATAAATTGCTCCCTAAGATCAACTCCTTTTGGTGGGAAACTACTCACATCAAAATCCTCACTCAGGATAGTTTACAAAAACAAAGATTTAAGCTCTCAAATAGATGTGTGTTGTGCTAGAGAGATGAAAAGATATTGCCTTATTTATTTTTCCATTGTAAATTTTCAAGTTTTATTTGGGAAAAATCCATGCAAAAGTTTGGCATCTATTGGGTGATGAACAATAGTATAATCATTTTTATTGAAAGTTGGTATCCCCCTTTTCTCACCCCATTATCAAGGAACATTGGGAGCAACTTCCTCCCCATCTTGTTTGGAGTCTATTGAAAGAAATAAACAATTGTATTTTTTGTGACATAGGAAAGAGTGTTAAAGAGGTATTTTTCTCTTTCTCAAAACTTCTAGAAAATGTTGCCAACTCCAATATCAAGAAACTAGAAGTCCCTCCTCATCCCTCTAAAGTTGGCATAGCTAAAAGTTGGGATATTACTAATGATATGAATGAAGTGGATAAGACCAAAAAAATGGCTTGTGCTAACACATTTTGGAAACCTCCTCCTAACGGTTGGGTCAAGCTAAACTTTGATGGTGCCTTTAAAGGCAATCTTGGGTCTACTAGTAGTGGGGGAGTTATAAGGTCTCATGAGGGGGATTTAATTGCATCTTATACTGGAGGTTTGGGAGTTCTTAAAATAATAATGAAGTTAAAGCCTTCATAGTGATGTGGGCTATTAAACTAGGTGTCTCTTCAAGTATTCAATGTATGCAAATTGAAGGTGACACTAAGCTTATCATTGATGCCATTTATAGTAAGTCTACCCCTAGTTGGGACATTGCTGACCTAATTAGTGGCATTCAAGGGATTATCAACAGTCTTGTGAATTTTGAAGTCCTCCACATTTATCATGAAGGGAATAAGGTTGCAGATGCCTTGGAAAACCTTGGAATCAATATGGTTTCATGGCAATCTTGGCGAAGAGAGAGAAATCTCCCTACTACTATACCTCCTTTTCTTCACAATGATTTCATTCAATTTGTTATGCATGAAAAACATTAGGTTACATATTAATCTATGTGCTTTATGGTTGCTATCCTTAATAGTTGGGAAAATCTCACATGTATTATTCACTTTAACTTTCAAAAGTTTGGCAATATGATGACTTGGTAGTATTATTGGTGGAGTTATGTGGTGCAAGTGTTGGAGTACCATCCCCTCATAGTCTTATCCAATAATCATTCTAGTAGTGATCCCTCAGGTAAGGGTAAAAAACCTCTTGTACCCTTATCTAGTGGTTCTACTCTACATCTTATTTCGAGGACCCGGGTTGAAATTGTTGAGGGGGTTGATAGTCATTTAAAGGGGGTGATTACTAAGAATCAACCTTCAACTCAATCTAAGAAAACTTCCAAGCATCTTGATTTTGCTCTTCCCATAACCCTCATTGCTAAAGGAAAATCTTCCACTTCTAAGGAGGAGGGTGCTGCAGGGCTTCATTCCTTAAAAAAGGTCCTTTGACCAAACAGGGAGCCATCGTTATGAATAAAGTTATAGAAAAAAGGAAACCTGATGAGATTCTTGAAAAAAATGTGTCTAAAAATATTTAAGGCCAGGACATCAAGGGACTTCAAATATAGGAAGGTATCAATCAATTTGTTGGGGAGGCAATGTTTAATCATACCCCTGTGAAAAGAAAGAAGGGTGGACAAGAAGATACTTTGGACAGGCGGGTTGGTAAAGGTACTAGAGTGAGGAGATCCACTAGATTTGTTAGAGTTCCACCACCATACTTGAAGGATATTGATATATCCAGTGATACCTTAGAGATGCAATAGGATAAGGTTAGTGTAGAAGGTGATGCTAAAGATAATACCCCTAAGCATACCCTTTCTATGAAGTTTGAGGGAAATAGTCTATTTGAAGAAATGAATGCTCCATTCCTTGATTATAACTCAACTGATTCTCCCCAAGTCCCTATAATTAATGAGGAAAATTAGACTCATTTTGATCTTTGTGCTTAGACTGCAAGTTAGCTAGTAGCTATTAAGACTAGAATTGATGACATGGAAAATAATTTGAACACTATGATCAGGTTCAACATGAAGATTATCCATAGGTCAGTGACAACTCTCTTTTTCTCTATAGGATAAGGAGATGAAAAAGAAGGGAAGTGCTAGCACCAGTATGGATTAGTATGATGAGATGTATAAGTTCCTTACTAAGGAATGGGGGAAGTTATTCCCTCAGTAGCCTTTGTGTCATTATTTAGTTTTCGTGTTGTCTATTTTTTAATAGTTGTTTGTGTGTTGTTAAACTGCAGTATCTGGCTAGGCTAGGCCTATTTTTTTAGCCTTAGGGCATCTTTTATAAAGGGTTGAGACCCTTGTTTCTGGCTTAATCAAAAACATATTCAACAATAAAAAGAAGTACCAAAATCCAACTTCCAACCTTAAAATAAAATTTAGGGAAATATTGATTTTAAAACTGTGTCAAATAAATAATGTATATGATGACTACAATTTTGTATCCATTTGATAATACCTTTAAATACTTTTAGTAATCTAATTTAAAACTAATTACCAAATTATCTATATAAACAGTTTTTATTAATTAATTTAAATTAATTATTACTTATGTAAATATATTCTATTAAATTACCTTTAGATTAAACTTAAGGGACATATTGTTTTTACATGAATATAATGTGCAATTTCTTGTTCAAGTAATAGAAATAAAATATTTGTTAAACCTAGTAACTAAAGCATTTTTTGTGAACTAGGTTGATGTCATAAGTTTGGTGATGTAACAAAATAATTTATATAGATGCTAGTTTGCAACCTTTTAGTGTGGAAGCTTTTTCTCTAGGAAATAGCTACATCTAAGTTTATTTATAATTTTTCTTTTTAATGGATCTAAATAAGAGATAACTACTTTTTAACTCTTCTGATATTTAAATTTAGGTATTCACTATTAAATACAACCACTAAGAAAACTTAGGTGCATTGTCTATACTAAGGATGTGGTGAATAGGGGGTACTAAAAAAAAGACTAAGTATATTCTTACCCAAATTTACCTATAAGAGAGTGAACAAAATTGTCATAGTAATCTATGATCAATTTATTCTTTGACAATTTGAGTACTCACTAGCCAATAACTGAACTCCACTGCATTCTTCATAGTGGTGTTTTTATTTTTTAGGTTGGAGGGAATGCTTACTTCATCATACAATTACCACTAATGTTTTGTTTTGGTAGCATCCATCCATATATCACCAACCTAGGAGTGGAAAGATGTTAAAAGAGTGTACACTAATTACCGATAGAAATATTAGATGTTGCTAAGGCTATGGTTTTACAAAATTCAAACTTTGTGTCATAGTGTGATTATGATTGACTAATAAGACTACCCTTAGGAGATAAACAAAATCCTAAATAATGATTTGGCAACTAATTTTCCATCAAGATAATCTATTAGGCCTAAAGACCTGGTTGGACCTAGCCTTCTATAGGTGCAACAGGTATCAAGAGACAATATTAGTAGCTCTTTAACATGACTAGTGAGATAACTTGAATAGATCAATTGTATAAAACCTTCATTTAGTGAATATGATGCTCTTGTGACATATATTATTATTTAATAAATCATCTAATAATGTTAGCCATGTATTTATATAGTTTTGAGTAATAATATTTGACCATGTAATTGAGATATTTGATACTCTTTCAACAATGTGAGATTATTTCATGATATGGGTACGTTGTGAGAGTATATAGGTGCTAGTTATATAACTCTTTCATTCCCTTTATTATTATAAATAATATGAATAAGTATATTGAAAAATATAAAAAAAATACGAATATTTTAAAAATAGAAACTCTATGCAAAAATTTGATCCAAGGACAATGGAAGATAATGCAAGTAAACCAAAACCTTCACCTCAAATCAAACCCTCACACTTAGATAGAACAGAGTAGAATGCACCCTAGTTCTACTAGCTTTGTTCTATGGATAAAATATATAATGTGGATTGCCTACAAAAACCAACATAATCTAGACATGAAAAGGCTATAATGGAGACAATGATAAAAGTGATAGCATGTACTTACATATGAATGATGTTGTGTTGATGTGATGTGAGAGGCTCCATTTATAGAGAGTCGAATGATGAATGGATGGATAAGATTAAAAGATGAATAGTGTGATGTGGAGGGCTAGGATTAAGTGATGCTTGAGTTGTAGTCACGTGACAAGTGTCTCATGAGGGTTGAATGAGAGGAATAAAGTCAAAAGGCTTCCTTGTAATAAGGATTTCTAGAAGCTTCTAGTCATGTGAAGATAAAGACATGGAATTAATTAAATAAATCTTAATTTATTTAATTAATTTAGATGTTGAAGGAAAAGTGAGAATTGCATCAATATAATTTATTTTATTAATTTATAAGGAAAATGAATGAATAAAATAAATAAATCATAATTTATTTATTTTATTAGAAGAAGAGTAGATAAATAAAGAAAAAGATTAATTAAGGGTAAATTAATTAAATAATTAAAATTATTTAATTAATTTAGAAGACATGTTAAGATATGTAGTGATTTTAGAAGTGTGTCGAAAATGAAGGTGAGTGCATGGTCATTTTTAGGTGTCTACATTTTACCCTTCTTTGATACGGTGTCCCATAAGGTGGCATGGTGTCAAAGAAATAAAAAAAATGCCCCAGTTGGTGATGGGAATGGATAATAGCTAATGGATGCCCCCTCGAGAATTTTTTCGCAAAATAATTTTTTTTGGAAAGATTTTCAAAGGAAAGGGGATGAAGTGAAAACGATCCACATGGATGGTGACAAGCAAAAAATGGAAGATTAGGGGTAAAATAGGGTAGTTTGGGATAAATTAGTAAGGCTAGAGAGAAAAATTGGGGCTTGGGGGCTTATAAATAGTGGTCAAGGGGCCCATTTATTGTCATTTGTCCACATAAGCAGAAACCTTTAGAGAGAAGAAAAAGAGAGAGCAATGGGAGATAGGGTGGCTATTCCTCAACATTGAAATCATGGTGAGTGCATCAGGAGATTATAGCGACTGACAAGATCTGGTAGACCAATGAATAACTTTACTTGGGACCTTTCGAGTAGGTTAGGGGGTGGGTAGGGGTCATTAATGCTAGGGGAAATGGGAAAAAAACATGGGCATGCTTTTGTAAAGCATGCCTAAGGGATGAAATGGTACGCCTTTGGTGAATAATGACATGCCTATGGAAAATGCATGCCTGTGGGAATGGAAGCATGCCCATGCATGTGGACAAAGTGTTGGCACGCAAAAATGATGCACCTTTGGTTAAAAGGCGCTTGGGGCTAAAATGAGCACACTTTTGGTTAAAAGCACACTTTGGGTAGATAGCGGTGTGTGTTTGAAAAACACACCTAAGGACAAATGATGTGCCCTTGGCTAAAGGGTGTTTGGGGTAAATAGGGGCACACCTTTGCAAAGATGGCAAAGGTGCCATTACCGCATGGTGATTAAGTGATAAGAAAAAATGACTTAGATGAGTGGATATGGTTTGTAGGAGCGACCATTGTTGATCCAGTCACAAGTGAGGAGACTGATGAGGTATAAACAACCTCATTCTTATGATGAGATAAATACCCTTTTTTTGTTCTTGCCAACCACCTCAGCCATGCCAATTTATTTATTTTTAGAAGCAATAATGGTCTACTTTTTATAAAATGGTTTATAAATCTTTATTTTTCAAATTGATTGGAATTATATAACCAAATATTGATATAATGGTATAGACTTTGAGTAATTGTGCAGGACTTATGCATAGCCTATGAAAGGAGTGGACTTCAAGCAATTGAAGTTAGAGCGCCGGAGTTGGGGCACCAAAAATTTAGGCATGCATAGTGGAAAACTTCTTTTAAAGTATCTTGTTATTTTCTGTTAAGACTGTTTGAGACTTTACAACTCCACTTAGAGCCTTTATTATGTTTTATTTCATGAACACCAGTTAGTTGTAATTCTATTTAAGACATTTTCAATGGCATTTACCTGCCGTCTGCAAATTACGATTTAATAGTAGTGTAGTATAAATATGTAATGCTCAAAATGAGGATATGGTTATATGATATATTCTTAATGTTGTTTAGTTATGTTCTCTATGATGTTACACTTTTATGATATGAATGAATGAATCTTGACAGTATTGTTCTGAGTAATGGAAGTACTATGAATGGATTTACTTTGAAGCTACTAAAGTACCACATGTGATTTGAACTGATAGTAAGAACGCCCAAGAGATGGCCACTTGCGGGATTGTAGAAGTAGATAAGTAGTTTTATAGTTAATGTTGTTATTTCTATTCTATGCATGTTATGTTTAGATAAATGTTATTCTGTGTTTAGTTCTGTTGTGTGTTCTTGTAGGTTGTGTTTTTGAGATACTAATCTTTGAATTGTATTTACTTGAAATTTTCAAAGCATCCACTTTGTTCATAAAATTGTTGTTAGTTATTGATTAAAAGATGTTAGGTGTGCTTTCAGTTAGTAGTTAGTTGTTAGTAGTTAGTTGCCTTCATTTTAAATTCATAGTTAAACTACAAGTGTTGATTCTTAGATAGTTTACATGCTTTCTTAGCTAGTTTACATGCTTTCTAGAATAGGAATTTGAATGCTTTCTAACTTAAATAATTTCATGCTTTCTAGTTTAATTTATGTTTTCAAACTTTATAGAAATTCAGAAAATCTACACTAAGTGAGATGTCCCAAATATCCCCTATTGCATATAGCCTTTAGACAATACTCGGTCGATATAATTGATATATTTTTCAACTAAAGTGTTAGGACCTCATGACAGTGTGTCAGAGACCATGAATGATGAGCTTGTATCCTCAGTTTTTAGAGGAGGATCAAGATTTTCTAGTGACGATTGGGATGCTGCTGATAGTGAGGATGCTAGAGATCTAAGCCCATATAATGATGATGACATCATTGATCGAGAGATGGCATAGTGAGAGGAGTACATTCCTCCTCCCTACCGGGGAGATGACAGTGACACTAGAGGACTATGGAGGATCCTCAAGATACTGATACGTGAATCATTGGTACAATATGAATTACATACCAATATATCAGCACTAGAGAGGGTCTTTGCAGATGATAACCTTCTGATAAAGGGGATAGAACTAGACCTAACATAGGTGGAGGAAGATGCGCCACTGCCACTATTCATAGTAGTTTTGATTTTGTACGTGCTAGTACCTAGGAGGAGAGCACGTCATTTTTCCATAGGATGGGGTGATGTGCTAGAGTGAATGATGGATGGAGAGGTTTTTGTGTGGGGACTGTGTATTAGCACACTTGTATAGAGATTTACATAGTTGTGTATATAGCAGGAGCCATTATTTGGGATGTAGAGTGACATTGTTACATGTATGGGCATGGGAACACATAGCAGTACTGAGACTTCTATGTGACAAGGTGAGGAGTCTAGATCATCCTTATTACTGGATGTATATAGGGATCCTACACTATAGGTGTGTAGGAGATGTTGAGCATTGGACAAGAGTGATGGATGACATAGACACAATGATCTGGCAGCCATGGAGAGACTGTGAGGTCTAGGATGAGAATATCGAGTAACTCTCATATGTACAACATATGAGATATGTTTTGGGGAGGATAACACACATTGTGGAGTGGTATATGTAGGATAGGGTGCTAAGATAGTTCAGGGAGAGATAGACAGTCCCAATGCATGAGGCTATCTTCCTGAGGGTGCGGTGAGACATAGGAGTATGGGGATTAGCCTTGGACCCACAGTTGTCATTGGCAAATTTTTAGGGTTTACAACTAGTACCATGGGTGCCTCTAGGTGGCGATATGGAGGATGTAGCCTGGACAAGCTGAGAGTTTGATGCATAGTGGGTTTCTTAAAGATGAGTGAGACTCACTATTCTAGGTACATAGGCAAGGTAGGTTGCAAAGCCTTCAGTACAGTGATAGGTGAGACAGAGGGTGGAGGGAGGAAATGTAGATACCCCTAGAGATGGATATGGAGAGGACAGAGGTCAAGCAGAGGCTGAGGTGGATATCCCTATAGATGATGTGGATATAGAGACAATGAGAGAATCTAGGGATATCCTTCAAATGGAGGTAGAGCGCTTATAGGGTGTGGTGACCAAGGTGACATCAGAGAGAGATAGTTCCCTTGTCTAGATCTAGACTTTACAAGGGTAGATACAGGCATTATAGGTGCAAGTATAGACACCAGTTAGAGATGGGGATGGTGATGGTTTACTGCAACAACTGATGGTAGAGCACGATGTGCTCAGGGTGGAGAGGGATGTAGTCGCAACCTAGAGGATAGCTACTGAGGCTACCATTTCATGTCTCCAGTAGGAGTGTGATAAAACACAAGGAATTATAGCAGGTAGTGGGATGGGCCAAATGTGGTCGAACATGATGAGAGTCCAGAGAGAGATGGTAGTGGAAGGTCAAATGGTAGAGTACTATCATACTCTTTATCACAGTGTTGTTCCAACAAACTAGAGAGTGTCAAGTTTTAGCACACAGAGTAGATCAGGGACTATGAGGTCTACTAGATTAGGGCCTTCAGTGATGGGACCTCCTCTGCCTAGGGTTACTACAACACATACACTACCACCACCAAGGCCATCAGGACATATTGTAGTGACACAAGGATCACACCCTCCTCCTTCAGGGTTAGGACCATAGCCTTCACCTTAAACACACTTAGAGGGTGGGAGTCCATCATGAGATGAGATAAGATTATGATCTTATGTATTTTTTATGCCTATAGGCTGATATGTATTTTGGATACACAAACATTATATTATGGCCATTTTGTACTATATATATGATGATGTCAATATTTTAATGGTGTATATGATTATGTTATGGTGTTTTATTGATGATGTCATGATTATATGGTAGTATATGTTTTTGATTATATAAGTTGGCAAAAACTAGGGGCCGAACCCTTACATTAAGATAAAAAGAGACTGCAGAGGCTTAAGCACAAAAAGAGCCACTAGACCAACTACAACATAAACAGCATAAACAACAAATACAACCTATAAACAACAGATAGTAAGTAGCAGTAGATTGACAGCATAAAAAGTAACAGAACTAAGGAGATACATTCTCCCAGCCTTTAGCCAGAAATTCAACAAAGTCATCAAGTTTTTTAAATTTCTCCTCCTCTTTATTAGCACGAGTCCCAAGTTCCTGTAACAAAGAGAGGTTAAGATCACCATACAAATGAGCACGCTACTTATGAGCTCTCCCATAGAAGAAACCTTTTGCTCTAGATCATCCACATGACCCCTCATGACAGCAAGATCATGCCTGTGGTCATCCCCTTCCTTAGTCTCCTCACCAACCTCCTCCACGATCATCCTCTCCCTTTCACTAGCATTGTCCACAGGATCACCATCAGTACCTCCCAAATCATCAACCTATTTCCTTTCATTCTTACTCGCATCATCTTCAAAGATCTCTTGGACATCAATGTCTTTGGAATTCAGTTGATCATCCCCCTAAGTGGAGGCATCAGAAGCACTTTCAAAGTAGTTAATCAGTTTAGCTTGTAGGGCAGGCTTACCATCAATCCTACCTGACCTCCTTACCCCAGAACAAAAGCCTTCCTTCTTATCTTTAGAAGACAAATTAGCTTTATGTTTATTGCCAGGTCCCACAGGGTCACTGTTCAGATTCTTATGGGTCCCCACAGAGTCCCCCACAATATCCTCATCCAACTCCCTGAGTTTTCTCTTCTTACTTTTCGCACTCCCTTTAGAAGCTGGAGTATGTGTATCCTTCACTGTGGTGGTCTCCTCAGTGGTCATAGAGAAAGAAACCCCTTTCATTTTGTGTGAAACAGGGGTAGGGCAAGGTTCGTCAGAAATGATAATATCAAGGGGGTCAGGATTGGCAGGAACCTCACAACTAGGAGTCTCAATTGGCTTAGGTGGCTCCAAAGCAAGATGAAAATTATATAAACAAAGGATAAGACCTTGGTGCAAAGGGACCGACTTTTTAGAGGGTTTCTTATCCATCTTAGCTTTAGCCCTAAAAATAGAGTGTTCAAGGGACGACATTAAGTAGAAAGGGAAACTAATAAGAGAATTATGCCTGAAATGATTAAGCAGAGGGAGGTGATAATTATAAAACTTGGTAAACTGATCCTCTAATGTGAAGTATTTCATGAGAAGAAAGCACATCTCATCCCATGGCTCTGGCAGCTTGGCATGTTCAAACCCTCCCTAATAGGGAACTAATTCCTCTCCTTCCCCCAGAAAAAGGTTCTGGTTCAAATGATCAGCCACCTTCACCTTCCTTTGCAACTTAGTACCCTTAGTAGAAAGACCAATCGCAATGGCAATGAATTGCTCAGAGATTTCAAAACCAATTCTTCCTACAGTAACTCTGCGATTTTGCCAGGAACAGGCAAATTGCACAGATAAATTTTCATCAAACCCATTCAGGCATTCCAAAAAAGGGCTAATGCCACCTTCCTTACAATAATGCCAAACCACAACATTATCCTTGAATTCACAGTAGGAAATAGGCTCCGTGCGAATCATGTC
This sequence comes from Cunninghamia lanceolata, assembly GCA_027924645.1. Classification (NCBI taxonomy): domain Eukaryota; kingdom Viridiplantae; phylum Streptophyta; class Pinopsida; order Cupressales; family Cupressaceae; genus Cunninghamia; species Cunninghamia lanceolata. The sequence goes on from BSBN01001254.1 coordinate 4,224,581, forward strand.
TCCCCCCATTCTCTCCTTTCTCTCAAAGACATAGAAAACACAGAGCCGAGAATTCACAGTGTTTTCGGAAGGTAATTGTAACAGCCTGGGAAGGTATAATAAAATAGTAAATGAGGTTGCATGAGTCATCATTATTCAAGAGCGCCTTCCCAAACTCCAAATGATTCCAGCCCTTCCCATGCTAAAAAATGAGAATCATAAATTTCCTATGATTACCATATAACCAACTCACCTTAACGCGAGTAATAAATAATGTTGAAATGACATTATACAAAGAAGTACAATAGAGCCCGTACTTCAAAATACACATCATCAACACCCAAAAAAGATGACTAAATAGGCTAGCACCTTCTCTATGATGAGTCATCCTTGACAAGTCATCTCTTTTTGAATCGGTTCCCTTATATTAGTAGGAATATTTTTAAATTGGGGCCAACATCGCCAATTCATAAATTGCTAACCATAATTAGTAAGAGCATCAACAACCCCATTCCCCTCTCTATAAATATGAGAGAGTTCCACTCTAGAGATCCTCTGGACTAGGATTTGGATATCCACAATAATATCCTTGAGTCTCCGCCCACATGCTGACACATTAGTAACTGCATCAATGATCAGTTTTGAATCCCCCTGGATATGTAGATGAGGAATGTCAAGAGAAATAGCCAATTTCACCCCCCATAAGAGAGCAGAGGCTTCAACATAATTATTACTTTGAATACCTATCCCACCAGCATAGGCAGCAACCAGCCCCCCTTTGTCATCCCTGATAATCCCACCACCACTAGCTTTACCATTAGACTTAGAAGCTCCATCAAAGTTAAGTTTGAACCAATGGGGCCTCAGAGGGATCCATCTAGTATTTAATCTCTGAATCTGTTTAGATTTATCATATGTCAAAATTTGGTTAAGAATTTTACAATTGACAACAATTTGTTCTTCCTCTTGAGTAAGTGGTTTATCAACAGTTTTGATGTGGGAGCTAACACTTTCAATGAGGAGCTTAGAGAGAGATTGAAAGACTTGAGAGGAGTCCTTGACAGATTCCCTAAATATTCTGTTATTCTGTTCCTTCCATAAAGTCCAACCAAGGAAGGGAAGAGTTTGGTTCCAAAGCTCCACAAGCCAAGGATGTGAGAAAGTAGGACACCAATTAGTAATGAATTCCCTAATATCAGGATTACAAACCCATTGAATGCCAAAGTTCTGCAAAATTGTACTCCAAATTTCCATGGCAAAATCACAATGAAGAATTAAATGAGAAACAATTTCCTCCTCCTTAAGGCACAGGAAACACCTATTCACCAGGGTGAATCCCCTCCTCTGCAAATTATCTTGGGTTAAAATTTTATTATGAACAGCAGCCCACCAAAACATATTAATTTTAGGAATAAGCTTATAATTACAAACTTTCCTCCAAAGCTCATTTTTATGAACATCAAGGATCAACAGATGGTAAACAGAGTTAACCAAGAAATGACCTCTCTTATCAAGCCACCAATACAACTCATCTTCTCTAGGAAAGAGAGGGATTCTGACAACTAGCAACATTTGTTGAATAGAACTCATCCTAGGAATAAACTCAGGGCAATGAGCATAACAATCAAGAAGATTTTTCCAAAGTCTGATACCATTCTTAGTATGAATATAATGACAAACTATTTGGCAATACCAGCAACAATCCCATAATCCCCCTAAGCAGCAAGGGCTTTGTCAACAACCCAAGTGTCTTCCCATAAATTTATAGAATTACCATTCCCTAATTTCCACCTAAGCCCTTGTTTGAGTAAGCTTCTAGACTTCAGCATTTTGTTCCAAATAATAGAGCCCTGAGGAAGCCCCTCCTAATAAAGGAAACTAAGATTGTCAGTCCCATGTAAATACTTAGCTTGCATAATGGCCACCCATTCTTTATGGCTATGGACCAGATTCCAATTAATTTTGGTAAGGAGGGCTTTATTCATATTTCTTATAGATTTAATATTAAGACCCCCATGAGATCTAGGAAGGCAGACTTTCTCCCAACTAACTAGAGACATTCTCTTTTTATCTTCCACACCTATCCATAGAAAATTTCTTTGGATCTGCTCTAATTTGTCAGCAATAAACCTAGGCATTTTAAAAAGAGAGAAAATAAGTAGGAATACCTTGAAGAGAAGCTCGTAAGAGCTATAATTTACCAGCACTACTCAAGAGCTTCCCCTTCCATCTAATCAATTTCTTTTGAGTTCGTTCCAAAATTCCATTCCAAAATCCAGGAGAGACCTCTTTAACAGGAAGATCAGCCTCAGCATAGGCAATTATGCTAATAATTTTTCTCTGGAGATCACCCTGAGTGTTGAAAAAATACACATTGCTTTTCTGAAAATTTATGTGTTGACCAAAAGATTTGACATAGTCATTGAGAATATTCTTCCAACTTTGAGCTTCAACCACAAACGAGATACCAAAAAGGATGGTATCATCCACAAACTGCTACACAGACATAGGAGGTATAGAAGAAGCAGGTTTAATACCCACAATTTCCTTAGAGATAACCTTAGAGTGGACATATCTCCCAAGGGCCTCAGCCATCATGATAAACAAATATGGGGAAAGAGGATCTCCCTGTCTAATCCCCCTCGTGGAAGAGAAAAAGCCTCTAGGTACCCCATTAACCAAGACTAAAAATTTAGCAGTGGAGATAGCTTCTCAAATGAGAAGGGAGAGTTTATCATTAAAAACAAACTTTTGGAGAACCTTAAAAAGAAACTTCCATAAAACTCTATCATAGGCCTTAGAAATATCTAGCTTTAGAACCATACCAGGGATCCTACTCTTCCATAGAATAAATGGTTTCATGAGTGTATATAACAGCATCTAAAATCTATTGACCAGGGACAAAGCCTTTATGAGAAGGGGAAATAATTTTATCCAAGAAAGGTTGGAATCTTAGAACAAAAAATTTGGTACACAACTTATAAATGGTATTGCACAAGCTAATAGGTCTAAAATCAGTAGGTAGCGTAGGATTTGGCTTCTTAGGAACAAGAACAATAAAAGTATTGTTGATTTGCTTTAGAAGTTTACCAGTTCTAAAGAAATTCCTAATAGCAGTAGTTACATCAAAGCCCACAATATCCCAATATTCTTGAAAAAATATCAGAGGAAAGCCATCAGGGCCTGGGGCTTTGAAAGGACCCATGGAGAATAAAACAACACGAACCTCTTCCTCATAAATTGGTTTCAACATTTCGATGTTGTCCTCCTCCATAATCAACGAGGGGATTTTATCAAGGAACTGATCCATAATCTGCCCATTGATAGAATTATCAGCTTGTTCTAACAATAAATTCTGAAAAAACAAAGCAGCTTGATTCCCAATCTCATTATCCTCCATGATAGTATTACCATCCTCCAAACATAATTTAGAAATAGAATTAGCTTTCCTATGCTTCATAGATGAAAGATGAAAAAATGCAGTATTCTGATCCCCTTCTTTGAGCCACTAAACTCTGGACTTCTATTTCCAGAAAATTTCTTCTTTACTCATAAGGTTCTTCCAATTAGAAATTAGATTACTTTCCTCCTAGGCAATATCTTCTGTAATAACTCCTTGAGCCATTACATTTTGAAGGTCATCTAATTTACCAGAGATAGTTTTCTTCTGAACAAACAGATTACCAAAACTATATTTGTTCCAACCACAAACCTCTTGTTTAATATGTAGGAGCTTCTTGACCAGCCTAAACATAGGAGTACCCTGAACCAGAAATTACCACCAATTAGTCTGAAGACTCCTAAAATCTTTATGTTTAATCCACATAGCTTCAAATATGAAAGGGAAGGGACCACGCCTATGCTGGACCATCCAATTAAGGAGAATAGGATTATGATCAGAAATAGTTCTTGGTAAAGCCACCAAAATCGGATTAGAATGATTATCCCAGTTATTTGAGATAAGGAATCTATCCAATTTAACTTGTATCATTTGATTCCCTCTTCTTCTATTAGACCAAGTAAAATTCTAATTTTGAAGCTCCACATCCAACAACCCAAAGCTATTGATAAAATCAGCAAAATCAAACATACTATCAGAATAGTCGAGAATACCCCCAATTTTCTCTGAAGGGTATAAAGGAGTATTAAAGTCTCCAGCCAACATCCAAAGAGAACGAGGGGAAGTGGAAAGGAGAGTAGACAAGTCCATCCACAAAGTTTTCCATAGGGCCCTTGTGTTTGGGGCATAAATATTGATTAGGGACCAATTAAAAGAAGGCATAGAGAAATTGACAATCAGAAAATACTTACTGGAAATAGTAAGAGTACCATGAATTTTAGCATTAGTCCACATAGTAATGATCCCTCTAGAAGCACCCATAGTAGGGCTGATACAAAAAGAAGCATTGGGCCAGATTCTATCAGCTATCATCTTAAAGTTCTCCTGGGTCATTTAACTTCCTGAAGTAAAAGAGCATCTATTTTATGATCCAGAATACAGTTCTTGACTTCAAACTGTTTGGTGGGGCTATTAAAACCCCTCATATTCGAAGAAATAATTTTCATTTGGGAAGTTTTTGAGATTGAATCTCCAATGTTTTTTGTTTACCACTGGCAATCTCCCTAGCAATCTCTCGTTGCCTTATTTCTCTAAGGGTCAGTCTTCCTTGCCTAGAATCTGTTCCAACATCAGCAGATTTTTTAGTCCTGCGATTCTTTTTCTTAGGGTAATCCACTCATCTTGGTCATTATAGTTACCACTAGGTCTGATTCTAGTGATCGGAGAAGGAATAGTAGACCGATTCTCAGAAAACCCCTCCTTCAGGGTCCCAACAGTGGTCCTATCAATGGCAAGAGAAGGCCTCTGTTTGGAAGATGGTTGAACAGTCTCAACACTATTATTGCAAATAGATTCTAGGATTTGGGCATTCAACACATGTGTTGAAGGGGACCCATTGCCATCATCAACAACCTCAGTCGATAGGGATTGAATCTCATCATCTTCGAGCACCGGGGAATTCTTTGTAACCTATTAATCGAGGGTCTGGCAATCAGCATGGCCAGCCTTCTGAACAACCAACTCCATATTCCTCTCAATATTCTCTCCTACAAGATAGGTATCATTTTACTCATTACCCCCCATTCCCTAATTGTTAGGAATGTCTTCTTTGGATGGATTATCATCTCTCTTTATTCAGATCAGAATTTTCTCCCACTTTCTTAAGCTTACAATGGGTCATTAAAGGACCCTTCTTATAGAGTTGACAAAATGTAGTAGCATTTTCATAAAGGATTGGTTGTGTCTAGATCCCATATTTAGAGTTCAGCTCTATGGTCATGGGGAGGGTTTTGTGAACCTCCACATTAACATAGAATCTAGCTTACACACAACAGGATTTAGCTTGAGTGGTGTTATCCAAAGTCACATACTAGCCAAAAGTATTACCAATAGTAGAAAAGATCTTTTCATCCCAATATTCCAGAGGAACCCAGGAAGCCTCACCCAAACTGGGGCAGTCCAATTTAAATCAGTACTAGGATCAAACCCAGGTCTCCAAGTACATAGAGCAAGAGAATGAGTGCCATATAGCCATGGCCCTCCCGCCAAAATGGCTAACATATCCTCTCTACTAGTAAATTTAAAGAGAAACAATCCCCTCGCCATAGCTGTGAAAGATACACTGCCTTTGACCTTCCACTGATTAGACACCCACTTCTGCACCATTTCAATATTAGGATGAAGAGAAAAAAACTTACCAACCAGAGCCAGGTCCATGGCTGCCATGATTTCATCAACCAGATCATCGGTATGTCTAGCGCCATACCTTCTGCCAATTCCTTTTGAACTGGAACCCCAGAAGTACCTTTAGGAGAAAGATTCTCCCTTCCTATCAAAATACCTTTCCATCCCTTGGAACAATCCTCACCCGCCAAAGGCTAGGTCCTAGAGGTGCTGCCCGAGGCAGTAACCTCCATCATCAAAGGACAAAGTAAGCAGAAACCCTAAAAAATCCTTGAAAGCCATATAAAGTATCCTTTAATTCCTCACTATCTTGGTAGTATATGTTGATGTTATGTGATGATGTAGTTTTATGGATTTACTATGTTATCTTTACATGAGATGTTATTGTTGGGAAAAAGGTGTTGTTCACCTTGCATAACATTAATTAATTTAATTATGTAAAATAAATATTCTTTTGTGGTTCATCTTAATTGATGTGTTTAGCCATATTAAATTTTTATTTGGTAGCACTTGTAAAAGTTGTATTTGACATTGGGAGACATAAGGAAAATATTTATTATTTGTGCAAATAATTAATTTTTGGGTCAATGGTTTTGTACTCATGGTTTTGAGTCACATTAGTTTTATCCAATACCACAGGATGTATTTGTGTGAGCTTGAGTCTATAAAAGCAAGCACATGGTTAGTGGTTAGGGTTGGCTCTTATTATGTAGGCTGTGTGAGAGACTATCATTGTATTGAGTTTTCTCTTGTGAGAGCATATTGTAAAGCATGGCATGGGATGTGTGGATTCATGTTTGGATACATGGAGGTTGCAGTAGAGGAGTTTGATGTTTCAGAGGTGTTCATGGAGACTCTGTGAGTGTATTGTAATTTCTTATTGTTGAATAATACATTGAGTATGGATGCTTTTGGAGGTTGGGTTTTTTCCTTCAATGAGGGTTTTCCCAGGGTATATCTTGTGTTATTATGTTGATTGTCTATTGATCTTTGCATTATGGTAAATCTGTAAGATTGTATGCATCATTATCTCCTTTGGGTTATGTGGAATTGGTTTGATTTACCTATAAATTCCTAACAAGTGGTACAAGAAAAAAAATAATTATTTTCCTGCATGAAATTTCTTTCTATAGTTTGCAAAAATTAAAAATTAATTTTGCATGAAAAAAACCATAGTTTGAAAATTTTAAAATTAAAAAAAAAATCTTGCATGTTAAAAAGGCAAGTTTACATTAAATTTTTTTTTTTTTTTGGGCAGGTGGGTATAGGTCCGCAGACCCTGTACCACCCCCTGTGCCATGGTTGGTAGGGCCAGACAAGGGCCTGTTGGCCCCTAGCCAGCAAGTCCAGTGGGCTCTATTGCCTAACACTGGACCACCGGTCCGGCAGGGATGGCCAGTCGACATTACCTATTGCCGCTAGCATGCCCTTTAGAAGTCCAGCAACGCCGGCATGTATAGCCCCTGTGGGCACTTTTAAATTTTTAAAAAATTTAAACCTTTTTTTAGTTTGATGTTGGGTCCGCCTTTTCAAACCATGAAAGTTTTGAAAATTCAAAAACTTAAAAAGTTTGAAATAAATTTTGAAATCTGCCTGTCAAAGCCAATAGTATGCTAAGTCAGTGCTATGTTAGTGCTTGCAATAGTGCCCAATCACGCTGATGTCAGCAGGGTATAGTGATTACGTAACTGTACGGACGGGTCCCCTAGGGCCCCCTTTTAGCCCTCGGAGAGCATTTTCTTCCAAGAGGCATAACTTTCGCCCACAATATCAACTTTTTGACTTCTTATAGGCACCAGAAAGGTCTCTTTGAGAACTATGCAGTGATGTAAGTTTGGTTATCAAATTTTTCTATTTGTGTTAGAATTTTCTGCCCAAAGCTAGGCATTGCTTTGAGATAGTTTTATGTTCATAACTTTTGCATACGAAATTGGATTTTTAATTTTAGATAGGCATTGGAGAGCTATTGTTGTGTACTTAAAATTGGATCATGTAGTTTTTCAATTTGGTGTGTGATGAGCCAAATAATTGACTCATTTAATTATCAATATTTTCATGCGCTGATAAACTTTTAAAAACATATTGGCATATAAATACATATTATTATAATTATATTTGTCTTGAGAATTGATTATGTTTATGTTTTGTTTTCATTATGCTTTGATGAAATCTCTTTAATTTTGATACTTGAATGACATTTTCTATGTGCATATCTCATAATTTGTGGTATAAGTTGTGCATGTTAAATAGGGATTGCAACAGTTGAACTTCAGCTAAACTCTAGATAGTTCTAGAGGCCAATACTTTCTAAGTGTCATCCTCCCCTGAGTCGATGACTTCCAGCAAATGCTCCTAGAGACCCTCTAAAACCTGTAATACGTCTAAACTAGTGGCTCAATCCTTGCCACAGTTCTTGATCACATTGCCATGTCACTGAACTTGGTGACCCAGATAACCGATGGCAGACATCAGTTCTAGCTATTGCTACCACCAAACACCCCACTATTTTAGGGAACTCATGGAGTTCGCCCTACTAATCACCTTATTCACATGGATCTGGAGTTCCTTGAAACTGATTGTGTAGTTAAGCAAATAATATAGCTGGCTGTTCAAGTTCATAGGAATTAGTTAGTAACCAGATTTTCCTTTCAATAAGCATGCAACTGGCTATTCTAGTTCGCTACAGTTAGACTCACAATTAGTATCTCTTTCCAATAAGGCTCAATTGTATAAGTAGAAGAGTCATTGTACCTTTTTAAGTTAGTTCCTATTTTTCATCAATTAGTTGTTCATCATGGTTTGTTTTCAGAAATAGGAAAACTTCTGAGTTTAGGCATGTATGTTCTTTGAATGAGAATAAAATGCAAATGAAGGGAGATTTCTTTAGAAAGAAGTTGTTAAGCAAAGAGGATCATTTCCAGCTGGGAAAGTAGGGCCCGCTTCCCCATCTTGGAGGAGATCTCTTAGTATTATATTTGTGTTATCTCTATTCCTGTTAATTTCCTTGTAGCAAATTGTTATATGTGTTGTTTCCTGTTATCTGTTCTCACCTGCAGGTTTATTCTTCAAAAATAGAAAATCATAAAAATTAGATTTGTTATCTCTTTAAGCACTGTGATGTTTAGAGTATTGCATGCCTAATAAGTAACAATAGATTTCATTTCTTTTCATCTGTCATTTCTGCAAGTGTGTTCATTTCCAGCAACTAGATTAAACCTTCATTTCAGCACGTGTGTTTATTTCAGCAAGTGTGTTTATTTCAGTAATGTTAGAATAGTTTCATTCCAAGCAAGAATATTTCTTTTCAATCAAATTAAGGTAGTTTATTTTATGAGCAAGAAGATTAAAACTCCAACTATGCAAAGGTCCCTAAACCGGTTCTTGGTCCTCAATCATTCCATTCCAAAACCCCCCAGCAAACAATCTTATCATAGATCGCTCCAGACACCTCCAGATTGATAAAGAGTAAATGATGATGTATTAACAAAGCCTACTCCAACCTCATCTTTTTTGGCTCCATTGCTGGGGAATAATCTACAAATCATTGTAGGTTTAAGGTGTCAATAAGACTTTCGATCCATTAGTTTATGAGAAGACCTAGGGATGCCTTAGGTCGATTCATTAGACATCCTATAGCAGATATACCTCTGGAGGCTAATTTGGAAGAACCTCTAGATCATCTGATCAGTCAAGGATTACCAGTACTATCTGAGTCTTCCAACTCATCTTCCACATCCTCAACCATGGGTGATCAGGAAGATCCAGATGTTAATAGAACTTTCTCTTATCTGATAGCCATCGTTCTTGAGTTAAATGAGCCTCTTATGAAAAACATATCACCTACATTTTTACCTACATTTAGGGGAAAAATGTCAGAAGATCCAGACCAATTCCCATTCAAGTTCAAAGTTCTATGTCAAACTTATGAATACGCTACTGATAACTAGAAGCTAAAACTTTTCCCTTCCACTCTTAAGGAGTCAACTTTAAGATGGTTCATCGGCTTGGCAGTAGACTCTATCACCACATGGGATGATATGGAAATAATTTTTCTTTTTAAATATCAAGATTACTGTAGAGTCAGGGATTGGAAAGATGAACTTTTCTGCATGAAACAAATGGAGGAGGAGAACTTAGAAGACTATGTGGATAGATTCTTATTTGTCCAGAGGAGGTGTGGAAACAACCTAGATGAGGAACTAAGACTATCTCTCTAAGAGGGATTGATGATGACAGCAAAGAGGCATTAAATCTGATGGGTAAGGGAGACATTAATAAGAAAACTTTCAAAGAAATTATAGAAGTTTGCAGAAACTATTCTCATTAAAGAGCTGGCAAGAGAATTTAAAAAAGGGGTAGTAATAGTGATGTTACAAAAGTAATGGAGGAACTAGTAAATCTTAAAACTGATATCCCACTTCATTTGAATACCACTTTGGATGGCATGTAGGCTAGTAAAAAGATTATTGAACCCTTAGCTATTTATTGCCCTCGTTGTAGGGAAAAACATCCACATAGGGAATGCCCTTTGAATAGAATTGAGCTGTGTAAAATCTGTGAGAAAAATCATCCTACCAATGAATGTGGCATGCTACCTGAGATTACAAACAGACTAAAAAAGGTTCCAGCAGATGAGGAAGAGCTAAATTTTATTGGTCAGAAACAACCTACTTATGGATTTAATCAATTTCAAAACCAATATGCTCCAAGAGGAAACTCTTATAATGGACCCTGGGGAATGAAAATGCCAATGTAGATACCAATACAAATGCCAATGTAGTGGGGTTCATGGCCTCAGCAAGATTGGACAAATCAATCTTGGTCCAATCCACAATGGTCAAACTAGCAATAGTATCAGCCACAATGGGCTCCTCAATACAACCAAGGAATGAGGAGATTTGGAAACCAACCTCAGACCTTACTTCCAGGACCTTCATAGCTTGTGAATGCAAATCCCAACAAGCAAGTAAACCAACCATCAATGCCGGCACAACTAGTTCCAAACCCCAAGAATAATAGGCCATAGCAACAGGTGTACAATATTGATCCAAATACAACAAACTTGAATGTGGTAGAGATCAATGATATCCAACTCCGATCTAGAAGTGTGCCTATAACTATACCTATTGAGGAAGTCATTGAAGAAGAAGTGAATCCTAAAGATGATACACAACAGTCTAATAAGAAGGTTAAAGCAAAAGAAATAGAAGAGATTCTGAAGGAGACCTTTGTTCCATTCCCAGAATGATTAAAATAGGCTCCTCTACAATCTAAGGAAAACCATCCCTCACCTGATGACTCCCAATTAATTAGGGAACTTAGAAAAATGCACATTGAAGTTCCTTTGTTATAGGCAATAAAAGAAATTCCTGAGATAAATCAGACCATTAAGAGTTTGTGTCTAAAACATCCAGGTAGAAAAAGAAAATTGCCCAACACTATCCAAGTGGAAGGAAAACTTGCGGATGTCCTATCAGGCAAGTTAATTCCTTAAAAGTATGGGGATCCTGGGAGCCCAGTCATTATAGTAGATATAAAAGGGGTATCTGTTTCAAATGTTTTAATAGATTTGGGTGCTACCATCAATGTAATGACATTATAAACTGTAGAAGCTTTGGCTTTAACGTACGTTTAGCTAACCTCAACTGTATTACAACTTGCAGACCTATCTATTACCAAACCGGAAGGAATTTTGGAGGATGTCATAGTTACTATTGACACTTGGGATTATTCAATTGATTTCCTTATCCTACAGACAAGAAAGAAATGATCAGTTTACCCAATAATCTTGGGAAGACCTTAGTTGGCTACAACAACAACACTTATTGACTGTAGATCCGGAAGTATGACCATTTCAAATGGAAAAAAACTTAAAGAACTTTCTGTCTATCCTTTGGCCAAACCATTTCTGTAATATGAAAACAAACCATGGATAGATGACTTGATGGATTCTAATGAAGAGGATGCTTCCTTGTTGGCAATAGTGACAATAGTAGAACACTTTGAAGAATGTAATGAGGAATATAAGGAGCTGGAACCAAACAGTGAAATCTCCTTATATAGTGCTACTCAGCAAGAGGTCTTTGGATGGATCTGGAGAGACCCAAAAGGGTCCTTCAAAGCTTTTAATTGCCCATACTCTGATAAGATTGCCTCCCATGTAAGTTACCAACAAGCGAAAACTCTCCACCAAGTCATACCTCACCTTTGTCCTTTAAACACTCCATTAAGTCCATATCGAGAACTTATTTCTATCCATGCTGGCACAAAACAAATCCCAGTCCAAACCAACAAAGAACTTTCTATTAGCAATTGGTTATCAGAAGTGGAAGAGGTTTGGTTGGCAAAATTGTTACAGAACCACACCCAGGCTTTTGTATGAGAATACAAAGACATGAAAGGAATCCATCCCAGTGTTTGTACACACCATATTTATACTGAGCATGTCTGACCTGTTAGGCAACCACAATGAAGAATCAACCCAGCATTAAAAGACATAGTGAAGGAATAAATTGAGAAAATATTGCAGGTAGGATTCATTTATCCCATCTCTGACAATCAATGGGCATCTCCATTAGTAATAGTACCCAAAAAGAATGGAAAATGGCGAGTCTGCATAGATTATAGGGAGCTAAACAAAGCTACAAAGAAGGATTATTTTCCACTCCCTTTCATTGACCAAGTCCTAGACAACCTGACTAGAAATTGCTATTTCTCCTTCTTGGATGGTTTTAGTGGCTACAACCAGATCCAGGTAGCTTCAGAAGATCAAGATAAGACAACCTTGACTTGTCCATGGGGGACATTTTCCTACAGAGTCTTACCATTTGGGTTATGTAATGCACCAACCACATTTCAACATGTTGTTTTGGCAATATTTGTTGATCTAGCGAATACTTGTGTAGAAGTCTATATGGATGACTTTACAGTGCATGGTAAAGATTTTGATGAAGCCCTAAATAGTTTAAATAAGGTACTTGAAAGATGAAAAGAACACCAGCTGTCTTTAAACCATGAAAAATGCTTCCTCATGATGACCGAGGGAATTGTACTTGGTCACCACATCTCATAGGAGGCATTGAAAGTGGATCCCAAAAAGCTTGAAATCATAGTATAAATTCCCCCTCCTCAAACTCAAACTGAGGTAAGGAGATTTCTGGGACATGTTGGCTATTACAGAAGGTTCATTAAAAATTTTAGTTGAAAAGTTGACCCTATGTTCACTTTTCTAAAAAAGGATTCCGAATTTAAATAGACATAAGAATGCCAACAGTCATTTGAGGCTATCAAAAGTGCCCTCATAACAGCTCTGATAATAAAAGGACCAAACTAGGGAGAACCATTTCACATCCACACAGATGCTTCCAATTAGGCTGCTAGGGCCGTATTAGGACAATTGAGTGAATCTGGAGGTATGCATGCAATATATTACATCAGCAAAAACTTGAACCCAGCCAAGAAAAAATACACCACATTTGAAAAATAATTTTTGGCAGTAGTTTATGCTATCAACAAATTTTTCCACTACATCATAAGTTATAAAATCTTCATACACACTAATCGTGCAGCCATAAGATATCTGATGAACAAGGCTATAGTAGGAGGTATAATTATCAGATGGCTATTATTATTGCAAGAATTTGACATAACCATTGTTGATAAACCAAGCAAAGATAATGTTGTTGCTGACTTCTTGTCTAGATTGAATGTGTAGGGAAATAATGAACCAGTGGATGATACACTTCTTGATGAACATTTGTTCTCTATCTCTATACAATCTCTGTGATTCCCTAATCTGGCTAATTATCTAGTTTTGGGAAAATGCCCACAACACTTCAACTCAAAATAAATCAGACGACTAGTTCGGGAGAGCTCCAAATACAAGTGGGTAAATGGTTTTTTGTTTAAAAATTGTCCTAATCATGTATTATGTTGGTGTGTGTAGGAAATGGAGGTGTATGACATAATCCATGCATGTCACGATGAACCTTTTGGGGGACACTTTTTAGCCATCATAACAGGGCACAAAATCCTGGGAGTTGGATATTTTTGGCCAACAATGACCAAAGATATTCACCAATATGTCAAGAAATGCAATCAATGTCAATTAATGGGATGTCCAACCTTCACCACAGAGATGCCACTCCAGCCCCAAGTGGCTTTAGAGCCATTTGAAAAACTGGGGATAGATTTTGTCAGACCAATTGACCCACCATCCAGAGGAAATCACTACATACTAATTTGTACAGACTATGTGATGAAGGGGGTAAATCATAAAACGCACAACAACAAAAATTGCACACAGAAAATAGAACTTTCTTTATTGATTTGGACAACTTATTACATTACAAAAGCTCAAATACAATCAAAGGAATCAACCCTCCACAAGTTGCAACACATTACAACTTCCTCTCCCAAGACTCTGGAATCATCTACCATCTGTAACCCCAAATTTGCTAGGGTTTCTATTTTCCTACCTATTCTTGACTCTTTAACTCTACTACTGCCCAGGGTTCCCAAAAATGGTTATTAATAGCCTTTTTGGTGGCCAACAACCTAATTTCAAAATTTGCATCTCCCTCCAAAAATAGGTCAACTTTCAGGAGCCATAACTTTTGATCCAGGTGTTTGATTGATGAACCGTTTTATGCGTCAGAAAGCTCGCAGAGTGCTCTACATGCTAAGAACCAGCCCTACCAATTCTAGCCATTTTTAGGCCTGTACAGGGCTGTTTAGTGCCTCAAACTTGAGTTTGAATAATTTTCAAGTGTTTTAAAAAAAATAGAAACTTTAATATGTTTCAACTCGCAAATGATCTTTGTGTGATTCCTTCACCAAAGGTCTTATTTTTCAGTTATGAAGCTTCTTGTAAATTTTCACTTCATTCCGTGCTCAAATGCAAAATTTCTAAAACTAGCAGGTTGATATTTTTACCAGTTTAGAAAAACTAAAAGTTCTACATCATTATTCAAGTGATTATGGAACCAGAACCACAAATTTTGAAAAGAAATGGAAAGAACATCAACAATTTTGAAACACATCTTTTTTGGGTGATGCAAGATTTCCCTTACACCATTGGATGCTCCTGCATCACTATGCCACCAAATGGGTTGAAGCAAAAGCACTACCAACAACAAAGGAGGAGAAAGTTGCAGATTTCCTATACAAACATATCTTGCAGTGGTATGGAGCACCCAGAACTGTTGTCTCTGATTAGGGACCACAATTTATGTCTGCCATGATCAAAGCATTCCTAGAAAGATATCAGATCAATCATAGGAAATCTTCTCCATATCATATGTAGAGCAATGGTCAGCTTGAAGTAACAAACAGAGAATTGGAGAATATTCTCACCAAAACCATCTCAAGCAAAATGACAGATTGGGCCGATAGAATGACAAAAGTTGTCTGGGCTTATAATACTAATTAGAGGTCAAGAACTAACTTCGCGCCATATGAGTTAGTTTATGGAAAGCAACCAGTGCTACCCATCGAATATGAGGTAGAGACATTAAGGACATCACTTGAAGTTGGCATTGATTTGACTGAGGCACAAGAACAAATGATATTACAGTTAAACAGGCTAGATGAGATGAGAATGGAGGCACTTCAACATACAGAACTAATCCAACAACAAAGGAAAGAATGGCATGACAAGAACATCATCAGCAAGCACTTCAAGCAAGGAGATTGGGCCTTGTTGTATGATTCTAAATACCATAATCTAAAAGGAAAACTACATACTAGATGGTTGGGGCCCTATGAAATTCAAGAAGCCTTTAGCAATGGAGTTGTCTAGTTAGTTCCAATTACTGGAGATTGTAGAGTTTTTCAAGTCAACGGAGATAGATTGAAGTTGTATCATAGACTAGCCTCTAAAGAAGAATTCTCTACTGAAATTTAGTCTCAGATAGAACATTTCTCTGTGGAAGATCTTTCTTCCATGGGAATCATGCTCTAAATGATGATTTTTGAATGAATAAAGCAGCTGAGGTTGAAAACCAGAAATAGCAGCCTCTCCTGTAAAAAAAAAAACTCAGGCAAATGTTGAAAACCAGTAATGGTAGCTTTGCCTAGAGGAAAGACTGAAAACTAGTAATGGTGATCTTTTCTTTGAAATTCCCTTCCTTTTCAATAAAAATCTTTTGCAGATTCTATAGATCCAAATGGTTCCGGATAGATCTTGATGGCTCTGGATAGCTCCAAACGGCTCCAGATGAATACCTATTGCAAGTATGGGCCTAACTGGTGTTGTCATTGATGTCAACATACTCCTGTTGCATTAATGATAAGGATTGGATGAGCTGTGTGCTGAGGATATTGAGAAAATTAGTCTCAATCAAGAACAGTGATGATAGTAAGGTAAAATTCTAGGATAGGATGAGGATCAGAGGATGCAGTTTAAAGGGTTTGTAGATATGTGTCAATTGGTTCATGGTTTGAAGGTCCACAAGCATCTATTCCTTTGTGACAGTAATGATAGATTGTGTTCTTGAGGTTCCGGATGAAGGAGAGAAGGATTTCAGTAAGCAGATGAAGTGTGGATGTTCTTGATGATTCAAGCAAGCTTGTGGAGGTCTTTGGATCATGTCCAGTTCATGCTGGTGGTCTGCATTGGAGTTGGAGCTCACAATTGAAGAATAACTTCCAAATGAGGGTGTTCTTCTTGAGATTGGCTAACCGGATGAATTACACATCCTATGGATGTTCTTGTTGATGTTTGCCAACTTAGATGATCATTCCTAAGTTGATGTATTGTATAAATAAGGGATTGCGAAGTAATTTCAAAGGTGTCCTTGTGGAGATGAGTGTGTAGTAGCGAGGAAGAGAGAGAAAGGTAGAGAAAAAGTATTGGACTTAAATGGAATTGATTCAAGCATGGTGAAGATGCTATTTTCTAGTTCAAGTAGGTGATACTTATTTCTTTGTAGATAGTGTGTCTCTTATAGGCAGTGAGTCTCTTGTGAGAAGTGTGCTCGGGCAGTGAGCCCTAATTGGAATGTGCCATTTTGTTCTTTCTATTCTTCTAATAGAGAATACAATCTTGGGTTAATCACCCCATGGTTTTTCCCTTAACCAAGTTTTCCATGTCAAAATCTGGTTGTTAATGTGCTTCTGTTTTTGATTTGTTGCATTGTGTTTCCATGATTGATTTACTATTATGCTATTGAATAATAATGTGGAGTTAAGTGTTTAAACTAGAAGAAAGTTTTGTACAATTGATTCACCTCCCCCCTCTCAGTTGTCTACCCTAAATCTAATAATTGGTATTAGAGCTAAGTTCCTCTACAAGAGCTTGACCGCTTGAGGAGATCCAGGATGTCATCCTACAAGAAGGATAGTTTGAAGTTTGACGGAACCAATTTTAATCTTTGGAAAAGTTGCATGACATGTCACTTGAAATTTATGGGAATGCAGTACTAGAACATGACTTCAACGAAGTATACTCCTCCATAGGGTGATCCGAAATTCCAAAGTGAAATCACAAATGTTGTAAGTAATCTGCGGACTATAGAAGCTCTTCTAAGCACATTATCTGATTCAAAGCTTTCAAATGTTGTTGACCTACCAACTGCTTTTGAGATTTGGGAAAAACTAGAACTTCTGCATGAAGGAGACAAGTATGTCAAATGTGCAAGGTTACAAAGTCTGAAAGGAAAATTCAAAAATTTGAAAATGAGAGAAGATGAAAATATCACTTCTTTTATGCCAAGAGTAAATGAGCTTGTTTGTGGAATTAGAAATGTTGGTGGAGTCTTGGATGAAAATGAGATTGTTGGCAAAATTCTCAGATCCCTTCCTGCTTCTTATAAAATCAAGGTTGCTGCCATTGAAAAATTTAGAGCCCATACAATTGTCACAAGAGATCAATTGGCTGGCAAATTGGTTGCATTTGAAATGATCAAGTTTGGAGATGACCCCCCCAAGACTGAATCTACATTCAAATTCAGTGCCTCTGTTAAAGGTAAACAAAGGTTTGATCTGGAAGAGAACTCATCAAGGAAACTTTCATGGTATGAAAAAACAAGAAAAGATCTGGAAGAAGAAGAAGCTGAAACTACTCAACTTGAAGCCCTTATTGCAAAAAGACTACCAAGAGGATCCAGTAAGTATGAAGGAAAATTGCCTTTTAAGTGTTTCAATTGCAATAAGATTGGTCATTTTGCCTCAAGATGTCCAGAAAGATTTTCAAGGCCAAATCCTAACAGATCAAGGTTCCAAAAGAATTGTTACTATGTACATGAATAAGATGATAATGAAGGAGTAACAGATGATGAATCAGAGATAGGAAACAAATCTGGAAGTGAATGGGTGTTTATTGCCATCAAGGAAGAAGAACCAATATCCTCTGTATCTGTCAATCATAAAGTTGTAGAAAGAGCTCTGGCTGCTCAGGTTGAAGAAAAGGATGACTGGGTAATTGACAGTGGATGCTCTCACCATATGACAGGTGACGAAAACAAATTCATAGATTTGGAAAGGTATGAAGGAGGAGTGGTAAAGTTTGGTGATAATTCTAATGGTAGAATCAGAGGAAGAAGAACTATTTCTTTTGATGGAAGGAACAAAACCAGTAATGTACTATATGTTGAAGAATTGAAGCACAATCTTCTCAGTGTTGGACAGTTGGTGGAGAAAGGCTATGATCTCCGTTTCAAAGATGGAAAATGCAAGATCTTTGAAAGTTCCAGAATAGAGATTGCATACGGAACTCAAACTAAAGGTAATATCTTCCACTTGGTTGGTACATGTAAAAGTTGCTTATTTGTTCAAGTTGATTAGAGTTGGTTATGGCATAGGAGGATGTCTCATGTGAATTTTGATAATATCATCAAGATAAGCAATACTCAAGTTGTAAGAGATCTTCCAAAATTGGTGAAACCTACTAATAGCTTGTGCAAAGAATGTAAGTTGGGTAAGCTGAGTAGAGTCACATTCAAAAGTAAGGAACTGTCTTCTACTAGATTATTGGACTTAGTTCATACCGATCTCTATGGTTTGGCAAGAATTAGGAGTGTACAAGGTGATAGATACTTCATGTTACTAATTGATGACTACTCTCGGATGATGTGGGTAACTTTTTTGAAAGAGAAGTTAGAAGCTCTTGAGAAATTCAAAATATTCAAGCCTATGGTAGAGAATGAAACCGGATTAAAATTGAAATGTCTGAGGTTTGATAGAGGTGGAGAATTCACATCCAGTGAGTTCATAGAGTTCTGTGAGAAACATTGAATAAAGAGACAGTTGTTTGCTCCTAGGACTCCACAGCAGAATGGAGTAGTGGAGAGAAAGAACCAAACCATCCAAGAAGCATCTAGGACCATGATGATGGAAGCAAATGTTCCTCAGATCTATTGGAGAGAAGTTGTCAGCACTCCATTCTATACTCTCAATCAAGTTCAAATCAGAAGTAATACCGATAAGACTCCTTATGAACTTTGGTTTGGCATCACTCCTACTGTGAGGTATTTTAGAGTTTTTGGTAGAAAATGTTACATTAAAAGAGATGAAGATCTAGGAAAGTTTGATGCTAGAAGTGATCAAGTAATATTCTTGGGTTACTCCACTCAAAGCAAAGCATATCGATGTTATAACAAGAGACTGAGAAAGATGATAGAAAGTACAAATGTGAAGGTTGATGAGGGAATTGAGAAACCCTCAAGGTTTTATGAATATGATGAAGATGATCAGAATGGTGTTCTGATTCAAGGAGCCCAAGCCTCCTCTGTAAGTTAGATTCAAACTAATCTGGTAAATCAGGAAGAAGAGATGAGTTTTAATGAGCCTGATCAAGAATTAGAAGTGCAAGAAATTCCCAAAGTTCCCAGGTATGTAAGACTGAACCACTCTGAAGATCAGATCTTAGGTGATAAAAGAAAAGGAGTACAAACAAGAAGGAGAATTGCTCAAGATTCAGAAGAGTATCGTCTAATTTCAAAGATTGAACCTAAGACAGTAAATGAAGCTTGGAATGATGAAAACTGGACTAAAGCAATGGGGGAAGAATTGATGCAAATTGAGGAAAATCACACTTGGGATCTTGTTCCCAGACCTAGAAACAAGAATGTGATTGGAACAAAATGGGTCTTTCGAAACAAATTGAATGAAGTTGCTGAAGTAATCAGAAATAAAGCCAGATTGGTCTGCAAGGGTTACTCTCAAATAGGAGTTGATTTTGGAGAAACTTTTGCTTCGGTGGCAAGAATTGAAGTAGTCAGATTATTTCTTGCCTTCGTTGCCTTCAAGGATTTCAAGGTATATCAGATGGATGTCGAGTCTGCCTTCCTGAATGGTGACTTAGAAGAAGAAGTGTACATAGATCAACCGGATGGATTTCAATTGTCTGATCATGGTGATATGGTCTGCAAGTTGAAGAAGGCACCGTATGGACTGAAGCAAGCCCCAAGAGCCTAGTATGAAAGATTGGATAAGCATCTTTTGAAGATTGGTTTCAAAAAAGGTACTACTGACAATAATTTATATTTCAAAATTGATCATAAAAACATCTTGATTGTTGAAGTGTTTGTTGATGATATCATTTTTGGAGGAAGAGATAGTATGTGTAAAACTTTTGCAAGTCAAATGAAAAGTGAGTTTGAGATGTCCATGCTTGGTGAAATGAATTTCTTCTTGGGTCTACAAATCACTCAAACAAAGAAAGGAATCTTCATTTCTCAGACCAAATATGTGAAAGAATTGTTAAAGAAATTTGGGATGGAAGACTCAAAACTAATGAATACTCCCATGGTAACCAGATGTAAATTGAGCAAAGATGATGACTCTCCTAAGGTTGATCAGACAAAGTATAGGTCAATGATTGGAGGACTGTTGTATCTCACTCAAACTAGACCAGACATTATGCAGGTTGTTGGTCTTGTTCCTAGATTCCAAGCTGATCCTAGAGAATCTCATGTCATGGCAATCAAGAGGATTTTTAGATATCTAAAAGGGACAGTTGAGTATGGTCTATGGTATCCTAGAGATCATGATTTCTCTCTTCATGCATATACAGATGCGGATAGGGTAGGAGATGTGGATGACTGGAAGAGTACCAGTGGTGGAGCATTCTTTTTGGGGAAGAGATTGGTTTCTTGGCTAAACAAGAAACAAGAGGCAATATCTCTGTCTACAACTGAAGCAAAATATATTGCAGTAGCAGGTAGTTGCACTCAAGTTTTGTGGATGAAGCAGATGCTAAGAGATATCAAAGTAGAGTATGAGGAACCTATCACAATCTTCTGTGATAATTCAAGTGCAATAAATATATCTAAGAATTTGGTGTTGCATTCAAAGACTAAGCACATATCCATCAAGTTTCACCTTTTGAGAGAGCAAGTGAACAAGAATGAAGTTAGATTGGAGTTTGTTCCTTCCAAGGATCAGATTGCAGACATCTTTACTAAACCTCTACCTAAGGACTCTTTTGATTATCTCAGGGAGAAGTTAGGGGTTATTGCCCCTCCGGTGATGAACTAAGGTGCACTGATGTGCATCAATCTGGTGGATATCACAGTCACATCTTGTGGTCCAGATTGATGATGGGGAGCTGCTACTCAAGGGGAGCAGTAGATATGATTCTGAAGTGGTGGAATTGCAAGTATGTGCCCTTTTCCATTGATGTCAAAGGGGGAGTGAAGAGATGTGAAAAACAAGTGGTTTCTGATCAAAGGGGGAGCAGTAAAGGGAGAGAAGACATGTTAATGGTTGTTACTGATAGGGGGAGTTGTGATAGTAAGGAGAAGTTCTTGTCTTGATGGTTAAAATAGTTTTTCACATCATATGTTGCCATCAATGACAAAGGAGGAGATTGTTGCAAGTATGGGCCTAACTGGTGTTGTCATTGATGTCAACATACTCTTGTTGCATTAATGATAAGGATTGGATGAGTTGTGTGCTGAGGATATTGAGAAAATTAGTCTCAATCAGGAACAGTGATGACAATAAGGTAAAATTCCAAGATAGGATGAGGATCAGAAGATGTGGTTTAAAAGGTTTGTAGATATGTGTCTTAAGGTGGTCCAGTAGAGATTTTAAAGGTCCGCATGAAGATCTGAAGAAGTTGTGGCTGCTCAAGTAAAATCGGTTCTGACAGATGTTCAGTGGTGACAGAGTGATACAGATAGGTCCAGTGAGATCTAGAAATACATTATCATGTTCTGTGGATTTGAGGGAGTGTTGAGGAAGTCTTTGTGTAGTATCAACTTGATTGGTTCATGGTTTGAAAGTCCGCAAGCATCTATTCCTTTGTGACAGTAATGGCAGATTGTGTTCTTAAGGTTCCAGATGAAGGAGAGAAGGATTTCAGTAAGCAGATGAAGTGTGGATGTTTTTGGTGATTCAGGCAAGCTTGTGGAGGTCTTTGGATCATGTCTAGTTTGTGTTGGTGGTCCACATTGGAGTTGGAGCTCACAATTGAAGAATAACTTCCAGATGATGGTGTTCTTCTTGAGATTGGCTGACTGGATGAGTTACACATCCTACAGATGTTCTTGTTGATATTTGTCGACTTAGATGATCATTCCCAAGTTGATGTATTGTATAAATAAGGGATTGCAAAGTCATTTCAAAGGTGTCCTTGTGGAGATGAGTGTGTGGTAGCAAGGAAGAGAGTGAAAGGTAGAGTAGAAGTATTGGACTTAAATGGAACTGATTCAAGCATGGTGAAGATGCTATTTTCCAGTTCAAGTAGGTGATACTTATTTCTTTGTAGACAGTGTGTCTCTTATAGGCAGTGAGCCTCTTGTGAGCAGTGTGCTCAGGTAGTGAGCCCTAATTGGCATGTACCATTTTGTTCTTTCTATTCTTCTAATAGAGAATACAATCTTGGGTTAATCACCCCATGGTTTTTCCCTTAACCGGGTGTTCCACATCAAAATCTTGGTGTAATGTGCTTCTATTTTTGATTTGTTGCATTGTGTTTCCATGATTGATTTACTATTATGCTACTGAATAACAATGTGGAGTTAAGTGTTTAAACTGGAAGAAAGTTTTGTACAACTGATTCACCACCCTCTCAGTTGTCTGCCCTAAATCTAACAATACCAATCCAGTGCCACCTTCTCAAATACCCTTGAGCGCAAGACCAATATGTGGCGGAAATGAATTCGGTAAAAATTTGAAGTGACATAGTCAAGGTCATAGGTACTTTACGTAGGTATACTCTCTTCTCAAAACTTATATAATTATTTTAATGTTAACTATGCCACGTGTTTCAAAAAGTAACATCATACAACTTCAACTTTTGGCACTCAAAAATAGCAGTCATGACAATGATTGTGGGATGACATGTGGCAATAGGGTACTTGACAATAGATCTTGCGTATTCCCCAAGGAGATCGCATTACTTTGTCATTAAGATGGGTGAGTTTTAAATTATTGCCAAAAACAAAATAAAAGCATGATTTGCAAAATCATAATAACAGTAATGATGACCAATTAAGGGGGAAGTACATCTGAATTGATGTAAGGCCATAGTGGAATGGTATCAGCTTCATAAACACATAGAAGGCAATTAAAATGGTGGCTTTGAAGAAAAATTTCGCATGCGCCACCCTACGGTAGCACTCCAAAGTATCCGCCATGAGTACCGAAAGGACAACCGAAACAAATGCCAATATGCATGCAATTATATCTTCCAACGAATCTATAGATGGCAACTCATACTTCAATAGCTTCTTTCTTCACTGAGCAAAAGTAAAGAAAGTTTTCAATAAACCAAAGTTGTAGTGTAAATCCCTTGCTCTAGATTGAATTTCTTCAAAGTAGAGTAGCAGACAGAGAGATAATCACCAAACATGGGACACAAAAGGAAGATAGAACCAAAAAATGCAATCATCGATGATGCCAGTACTTAGATTTTCCAATAGGTGGGGTGGCTTGAGTTCTTATAGAAGTTTGAGGGTTTCGAGGAGGAATTGGTTGAAGAATTTATCAAAAATTTCCATAGGACATTCACAACTATAAAAGGGGTAAGGATTACAATCAATTCTACTATAATTATTCAAATTTTTGGAATAGCTGTAGTAGGAGTTGATTTATTTGCCACTAAACCCTCATATGAGGAGTTAATCCAAAACTTCCATGTTGCTCCAAAGCCCTTGTCTTAATACATTGTTAGCAAAGGTACCACAAAAGGCATCGATAGGAACAATCTTCCAGATCCATGGAAGACTGTAGTCCTATGGGTTATGAAGTTCTTTACCTGTGATGGCTAGTATGGGATTGTACTCAACCTTGGAATGAGATTGATTACACACCTGTGGCATGGTGCCAATAATATGCAATTTCTTATAAACATCCCTACCTTTTTGTACACTACATTGATAAACATGCTGACAAAGCAGAAAAATAGAGAGGGTCAGGTTAGCCATGCAGGGCTGATCCATTTGATTATTAGACACCATTTCGTGCAACAGGAAGATGGGCAAAGAAAATGGGAAGACTTTCTGGCTTTGACGCCAAGGAAGAAAAGAACAAAGCACTCTTCTACTACTATGTCTGTATCTGGTGAGGTCATCGCCATGTCTTCAAATCCTTCCAAAGTCCACTTCAAAAGGCTCCGAAAAGGTGTAGAGAATCAATACCAACAAGATGAAGTAGCATCCTTTGGACCTGCATAGATAAGACACTCTTGCACTTTTATTATTTCTTCAGATAAGGAAGATATTGAACTAGTCCCCATTGCTCTAGTAAGTCAGCAAGGCAGTTCGCAAAGAACATAAGAAGCAATTGAGGAGAGTGGCAGAAATGATATTCCTCCAAAGGTTCAAGAAATAATTGAGGAAGGTGGCGGTAGTGGCATTCTGTCGGTAGTTGGTGAGTATGATGCTCTGGAGGCACCAGAGAATGAACCATTGCAACATGGCCACAGGCAGGGCAAACATGTCATGATAGAGAGCTCTAGCTCTGAGGATACCATGGCATAGGATACTTGGCATGCCCTTGCCATTTCAAAGATTGAATTTGAGCTAAAGCATTTTAAGGCACAGTTGGTAGCCTTGTCCCAGCAAGTAAAAGCTAAAGATGAGGACCTGGTGGCAAAAAGGGCAAAGGCCATTGGGGAAAAAGAACAAAAGGAGAAAGAAATTGTTTCTTTGAAAATAGAGGTGGATAATCAATTAGGCATGATTACCCCAAAGGACAAGAAAATCGCCAAACTGAAATAGACTGTAGCCCAGCAAACCCCTACCACCATGTCCTTAAATGTTTATGCACAAAATTTACAGTTAACTAGAGATAACATGCAACTCAAGGGTGAAATTGAAAAACTTCAAAGAGAGATGGAGACCTTGAGGCAGGAGAAAGCAAAGGTAGAGAAAAATCTGGCTCTCGCCTATGAAATAGGGGAAACCCTATTGGCACAAAGAGCACCCTTAGGTGTGTATGCTCTTTTTCTAAGAGAATAATTTTTGAGATGGAAACTATTACGCATTAGCTACAATTTTCCTTTTGATTTTGAGAATGAAAAAGAATTTGTTGAATGTTACCTTCAAAACTTGCCAGACCAGAGGAACCTTCTTTGTGAGTTTTTCCAACATGGCCATATTCTAGGCCATGTCGATACTTCTATGCTAAATCTTTATATAGAGGAACTCCAAATCTGAAGCTATTTGTCCCTATTGAGAAACAATAGACTATGGGAAGATAGAATGGAGGAGTATGAGACTGCTTTTGGGACAATTGGCCTGCTAATGAGGCATGAATGCCCAAAGACCACATGGTTCAGAAACACTTTTAGGGCAAATGTTTATAGGTAGGGTATCACAGGCCAATATATACAAAATTTGAATTCTTGTATTGCAGATTTCTTTGTTGTTGTAGATTACCTTCCCTATGCTGCTGTGTCAAGCTACAGAACACAATTTGAGACACTTCCCAATGTACTAAAAAGAAGGGAACTAGTTTTCCCTGCAAACATACGATGGATGACTGCGAAAGTTAGGAGACTCATTCCAATTATTCAACAAAAGCAACAAAACTGAATAGGAATGAGGTTTAGACCCCCACTATTGCTCATGCCAGCACCCAAGCTCAGCCATCCTCAAGGTGAGCCAATGCTATAGGAAAAATTCAGCAAATGGCACAACAGGATTCAAGAGAATGACGGGTTCCATCCCAAGGGAAGAGAACTGTTCCAATATAGTGATGATGACTACAACTGCAACACAATAATGGAGGGGGAAAACATACTTGATGGGGCGGTGTAGTAGAAGCCATGAGGGCATGGCAGAAGCTAAGTGGGGAGGAGATGATGAGCCAATAATTGACTCATTTAATTATCAATATTTTCATGCTCTAATAAACTTTTAAAAACATATTGGCATATAAATACATATTATTATAATTATATTTGTCTTGAGAATTGATTATGTTTATGTTTTTTTTCCATTATGCTTTGATGAAATCTCTTTAATTGTGATACTTGAATGACATTTTCTATGTGCATATCTCATAATTTGTGGATGTTAAATAAGGATTGTAGCAGTTGAATTCAGTTAAACTCCATATAGCTCTGGAGGCCAATACTTCCTAATTGTCATCCTCACCTAAGTCGATGACTTCTAGAAAATGCTCCTGGAGACCCTCTAAAACTTGCAACACGTCCAAACCAGCACCTTAATCCTTACCACAGCTCTTGATCACACCACCATGTCACCAAACTTGGTGACCTAGATGACCAATGGCAGACATTAGTTCTAGCTATTGCTGCCACTAGTCACCCCACTATTTTAGGGAACTCATGGAGTTCACCCTGCTAATTGCCTTATTCAGACCATGGATCTAGAGTTCCTTGCAACTGATTGTGTAGTTAAGAAAATAATACAGCTGGTTGTTCCAGTTCCAATTCATAGGAATTAGTTAGTAACTAGATTTTCCTTTCAATAAGCATGCAATTGGCTATTTCAATTCGTTGCAATTAGACTCACAATTAGTATCTCTTTCCAATAAGGCTCAATTGTATAAGTAGAAGAGCCATCGTACCTTTTTAAGTTAGTTCCTATTTTTCATCAATTAGTTGTTCATCGCAATTTGTTTTCAGCAGAAGGAAAACTTCTGAGTTTAGGCATGTACATTCTTTGAATGAGAATAAAATGCAAATGAAGGGAGATTTCTTTGAAAGAAGTTGTTAAGAAAAGAGGATCGTCTCCAGCTAGGAAAGTAGGGCCTGCTCCCCCATCTTAGAGGAGATCTCTCGGTATTCTGTTTGTGTTATCTTTGTTCCTGTTAATTTCCCTGCAACAAATTGTTATATGTGTTGTTTCTTGTTATCTGTTCTCACCTATAGGTTTATTCTTGAAAAATAGAAAATCATAAAAATTAGATTTGTTATCTCTTTAAGCACTGTGATGTTTAGAGTATTTCATGCCTAAGAAGTAACAATAGATTTCATTTATTTTCATCTCTCATTTCTGCAAGTGTGTTCATTTCTAGCCACTAGATTAAACCTTCATTTCAGCATGTGTGTTTATTTTGGCAAGTGTGTTTATTTCAGAAATGTTAGAATAGTTTTATTCCAAGAAAGAATGTTTCTTTTCAAGCAAATTAAGGTAGTTTATTTTATGAGAAAGAAGATTAAAACTCCAACTGTGCAAGGGTCCCTAAACCGATCCTTGGTCCTCAATGTTGGCAAGAGACACATTGTAGCTTCATGAGTGTTATCATTGATGGTAACAAAGCTCATCCCACCCATCCGCAGGACATGGTGTGCTTATACCGGAAGTCAGATTGAAGAGTGTTATGGTCCGATGCCCAAGAACAGAGTATGCAACAAGGTCTGGCAATCAGGTCCGGATCTCGTAGAGGGAGTATCTATGTAAAGTACGGACTTGGGGAAGTCAAGAGGAGTACCTTGACTGATAGATTCCAGGGATTTAGCCTTCGATAATGAAAGAGTAAAGAGATATGAGCACCTAAGTATTGGGTTCCCATTTAGCAGAGTAAACTGAGGAAGAACTAATCGGTAGAGCATCAGACCTTAATCCGATAAGTTATTGATGGTGATCAAGATTAATAAGGTATCATTCATGATTGACCGACATGATTAATGACTTCTATGAGAATCTCTTTGATTCGCATCACTTGATAAGCAAGGATTCAGCTGATAGACCAAGAGTTTGGGAAAATATTAAGTATTCTGGATGTCGACTAGAAAGTGGATGAAATCCTTGGTGTGGATATATATACCAGATTGATTTCGGTATGAAGAGTAGTTGTGTGTGTTGTGGTGTACGAAGAAAAGTAGAAGTGTAGTGTGGAAGCAGTAAGGCAAGTCCGGTATGTGACAGGACAACAACACCAAAGAAGAGGAAGAATGAAGTGCAGTAGATCACTATACTAAGCCTAACCAGAACTGAACTCCAGCATATGTGGATGCTTCTCATCAGTTCAAGTATCTTGTTACTCTCTTTATTACTTGTAGATAGTGAGTCTTTTGTAGGCAGTGAGCCTCTTGTGAGCAGTGTGCTTAAGTAGTGAGCCCTAACTGGCAAGTGCCATTTTGTATTTCTATTCTTCTAACAAAGAATACATTCTTGGGTTAGTCACCTCCTAGTTTTTCCCTTAATAGGCTTTTCCACATCAAAATCATTGTGTTATGTGTTTTGACTTTGTTCCTGCTTTCATGATTATGGATGCTTATTTGCTTTGATGCTACACTAGTTGCTAAAGAAGAACAAAAAGTTAAATTAATTAAGATAACTGATTCACCCCCCTCTCAGTTATCAACAATTGGTATCAGAGCCAAGTTCCTCCCAATAGAGCCTAACAGCTTGAGGAAGATCTGGGAATTCAAATGGATGTGTATGGTATGAGGGAACAACTTTAGTCTACCCTAGATGATCTTGATCAATCTAACTTTGAAGTCAATGAATTGAAGGAAAGACTCAAACAGGCTGATGATTTCATAAATGAACTAAAAGGGAAACTGAGTATCTCTATGAAAAAGAGAAAGGATCTACTTCAGCAATTGGCAAGTCAAGGCGAAGCCAATGATACAAATGAAGATTTGAAGGAGAAAACCAAGTTATGTGAAAAGTTATCAAAAGAGGTCATTATGGTAAGACATGAAATGGAATCAGGAGTTATGAAATTCACCCAAGAAATTGAAGAGAAAAGAAAAACTGAAGATGATCTAAGACAATCTCTCAAGGAGAAATCAGAAGACTGCCACAAAATGGATAGAATAATCAGGCATTTAGAATCTAATCTTGAAGAAGCTAGAGATAATGAAGAACAACTTAGGAATCAGATTGACACTCTTAAAAGGGATCTTCAAACAATAAATGAATACAAAGAGAAATTCAAGATAATCTCTGCTTAACTTAAATTTCTTCTTCAAAGCCAAAAGAGGGTAGATGACAAGCAAGGCTTGGAGTATGAAAAAGGTGAAAGCTCCGGATCCGGTCAGAAGAACTCCAGATCAGAAAATCCAAGAAACAGGCCTAGAAGACCTTCGATAAGGCAACCAAATGCCCAAAGATATCCTTCCTTCAATGGATATTGCCACAATTGCAATAACTTTGGTCATAAAGCAAATCAGTGCAGAAGAACAATGAATCAGACTAATTCATCCTTCTTTAGACAGTGCTTTAATTGCAAAAGGTATGGTCACAAAACTCATGAATGCAAAAATATGCAAATGAACAATTCATTCAATGGTAGATGTTTTGCATGCAATAGAATGGGACATATGGCTAATCAGTGTAGATCAAGAGGATATCAGTCAAATATGCAAAGAAATGTTGTTTGTTACAATTGGAATAGATCCGGTCATATTGCCAAATTCTACAAAAGTAAGAATCAGGACAAAAAGGGTCCAGTGCATCATAATCAAAACCAAGACAAAGGAAAAGGAAAAGTGAATGCAGATGAAATTCAAAGAGATATGAACAAGATATGGGTAAAGAGAAGTACAGAAAATGATGGGGATGGATCCCTACTAGAATTAGGTGCTGATATTCCTTCCAGAAACTAAATAGAAGAGCTCTGGCTCAGGGAGAGTAACAAAAGAAAAACATTTTCTCCCAGCCAGTCAATAGGTGCCTGAAAGTGGCACATGAAAGGTTGCAGACTAAAAGGGCTCTCAGAGAAACATCTAAATAACCCTTTGGGAAGATATGGAAGATCCGAATTGAATTTGGAGAGGTTAATCATCTAAGATTAATCTGGTTTAACAGTCACCCGGTAAGAACAAGTTTTTTCATAGTTAGATCCGATATGATTCAAATTTGAGGTATCTTGATCTACGAATAGATCAAATGTTTGAAGAAAGGAAGATAGATTGTCATCAATCACTGAGAATAACTCTAAATGTATCTCAGTAATCTAGAAAAGATCCTTCTCAGAACAAGGAGAACAAGGCAACCAGAATGACTTAAGTTGCGCATTTAATGCAATATGGAATTAGGGTTTTCACAGAGATAAAAGGGTTTATTTGCTCGTCACTTGTACATTTGCACTCATCCGGTGGGATACCTTCTCTCAAATTTGTCAAGCATCAGACAGTGAGTGAGGCAACTGGATCAAAATTTGACAAGAGAGCAATGACAATTGAAGATATCACTGATCCGGATATCAAATTTGCATCCATGATAATTGGTTACAAGATATATCACTCCAACAGGGAAAATTCAGTACCCAAAACTGTAATTTATACAACTTATCATATGCTAAAAGAAAATGCTGACTATGATCTTTATGAAATTCTTCTAAGCCAACTGTTGGAGTACCTACAAAAGATCAAAAAGGACAAGAAGAACTCATTCAAGTACGGTGGGCTGATATTATGTTTATTCTTCTACTTCATGAATGAGCTTCCCAGATCTAGTGGTTGGGTATGGCAGAATGATAGACTTGTAGCAATTCAAATCAGAGATTATATACATGGGCTTGGTGATGCCAAGGTACAAAATATAGCACTTTGGGGCTATTTCAAGAACTTTCAGAGTATGATGCAAGCAAGAGAGAGAATTCCCCAATCTCTAGTTGAAAAGTATAAGGATACAATATACTTTATGGTAGAAATTGATCAATGCCTAATGGAGG
Organism: Cunninghamia lanceolata; assembly: GCA_027924645.1. Lineage (NCBI taxonomy): Eukaryota > Viridiplantae > Streptophyta > Pinopsida > Cupressales > Cupressaceae > Cunninghamia > Cunninghamia lanceolata. Next base: position 4,255,347 of record BSBN01001254.1, read on the forward strand.
CAGTAGAGCCAAGGACAATCTAGATCATGCCACTGGAGTATGAAGTAGATGAGAAAATTGTAGAGCTACATGTTCAACACATGCTTAGGCAACCCAAGGAACCTAAGGCAAAAAGGTTTGGAACCTTTGAAGAGCTAAGTGTGAAGATCCATGTGGAGCTTAGACAACTGGAGATGAAGAGAAAAGTGAGAAAAGAAGTAGAGAATGTTGCCAAAAGGTATGGCATATCAAAAGAGGCACTTGATGCAAACAGAGAGAAGATGGAAAGGGCAGAGAAAGAAAAGGAAGAAGTAAAAAGGGAGAGTACTCTGATAGAAGCCCCCTCCTAAACTAGATCCTTTAAGAGCTCTGCACCTACCACTACTAAGAGCTCAAAGGCATCAAAACTGGAAGCAAAATCATCCGGTAAAGGAGAAAAGTGAACTAAGACAAAGGCTACAAGATCATACACAAGCCTCAAAGATGATGAAGAGATCAAGAAGATGAAGAAGAAGAAGAAAGTATCCGGAGAATCCTCTACCGGTCTAGACAAGGAAGAAGAAAAGATAGATAACAGTGTTGAGAAGCCTACTCTTGACGATATTATCAAGGCAATTATTGTGGATGGAAACCTGAAAACATTAACAAAATTCTATGATGAATGTAGTGAAGCTGACCAGAAGATCCTGCAAGATGCCATAGTCAGGTATCTGAATATCTACAACAAAGCTTTCATTGAAATCATATCTCTAATTCCTAAAAGCCTTGAGAGGGAACCTGAAATCAGAAAGAATAATGCTAAAGCAAAGGATATGGAGATTTGTGAACAGATAGCCATTCAGCTCTATCCTTCCATCACTCCTAAGCAAAAGAATATGATCTTCAAAGATTGCAAGGATGAGTTCCGGAGCAAAGCTAGGATGAATCAGCTTATGCTTGGAGAAACTGACAAGGTGGCAAAAGAAACAGAAGACATCCTCCGGAATGCATACAAAAGATTCCATATTCCTATTATAGAGGACTTAGGTGATGATCCCTCTGCCTTGGATGACAAAGAAGAATCTACTGAGATAATGGCAAAAGAGGGAAAGGCGACAAGTGAAGAGAAAGCTAAAGACTTAGATTCCTCTGCTCCAGAAGAGGAAGTTCATGAAGAAGAAGACACCTCTCTTCTGGATCCTCCTGCTTACTCTGGAATTGAAGGAGAAGAAAGAAAAGGAGAGAGCATCAGTCAAGAAGAACAAGTAAAGGGAAGCAAAGAAGGTCAAACAGAAAAGACCATAGATGACAGTGCTAAGGCTACAGAAGGGGAGAAAACTCTGTCTCCGACAAGAGACACAACAGAAGTAGTTAAAGATTTCTTGACCAAAGAGATGATGGAATTTGATGAACCGGAACTACTTCAAGGTCCATTCAATTTTGACTCCCTCTTCCCGGTTCAAACCATGAAGCTAGCATCCTTTACTCAAGCAAAGACAAAAGAAAAACTCCAAAAATCTCACATGGAAGACTGTGAGCTACTAGAGATAGCATCCGGTGTGTTGGAAAAGATCATGCCATCCTTTTAGAAGGATTCCTCAGTCTCTTCATCTGGTAATCTCAAGTCTCTTGTTAGTTTTGTCGGCACTCATTTTGATTCTTTAGAGAAATTAGCTGAGGAGAAGGTCCAGAAAGAGTTTATGGATAAGAGATTCATCGAAGTACAAGGTCTAATAAAAAATGATAGGAGAGTTATAGATATTGGAATAAAGAGCTTAGAAAATTCTCTTAAAGATGGCAGAGATATCTATAAATTTTGTTTATCCTGGCCTAAAGTGACCAAGGATATTGAGAAGTAAGTAAAAGAGCAAGAGGATAAACTATTAAGTTTATCTCAAAGTTTTGATCCTTTCTTCTCCTCCATAGTAAATCAAGAGTGTAAGACTATTGCAGTTATAGATGAAATAAAGAAGCTTCAGAAGGAGAAGAAAAATAGAATAAACAGGTTGAGTGAACTTAGAGGGATCATTTTCCCTAAGTTAGAGGCCATGCATGAGGCCCTAATTAATGCTCAGGCCACAGCCCAGACCAATGATCCGACAGATCTTAAGAAGGAAGCATTTGCATTCCTATTGAGTGGTCACATCTCAATTTTGGACAGGATGAAGTAGAGTTGGGCTATAGAAGTTATACAATTGAAAAATACTTTTGTAGACATACTTAAGTACATGTAAGTACAACTTGTATATACACTTATGCGGATATGTATAGATTGTTTTTCTTGAAAATTTTGGTGTACGGACCCTACCCTTTGCCATTGATGTCAAAGGGGGAGTGAGGAATAGTGAAAAATGTGGAATCCAGCTAAGGGGTAGCTCCGGTAAAGTGTACATTAAAACAGAGCATCAGCTAAGGGGGAGTGTAGTGTGACAATCATTTTTCACTAAGTGTTGCCATAAATGCCAAAGGGGGAGATTGTTGGCAAGAGACACATTGTAGCTTCATCAGTATTGTCATTGATGGCAACAAAGCTCATCCCACCCATCCGCAGGACATGGTGTGCTTATACCGGAAGTCAGATTGAAGAGTGTTATGGTCCGGTGACCAAGAATAGAGTATGCAGCAAGGTCCAGCAATCAGGTCTGGATCTCTTAGAGGGAGTATCTATGTAAAGTGTGGACTTGGGGAAGTCAAGAGGAGTACCTTGACTGATAGATTCCAAGGATTGAGCCTTCGGTAATGAAAGAGTAAAGAGATATGAGCACCTAAGTATTGGGTTCCTATTTAGCAGAGTAAACTGAGGAAGAACTGACCGGCAGAGCATCAGACCTTAATTTGGATAAGTTATTGATGGTGATCAAGCTTACTAAGGTATCATTGACTGACATGATTGATGACTTCTATGAGCATCTCTTTGATTTGCATCACTTGTTAAGCAAGGATTCAGCTGATAGACTAAGAGTTTGGGAAAATATTAAGTATTCTGGATGCCGACTAGAAAGTGGATGAAATCCTTGGTGTAGATATATATACCAGATTGATTTTAGTATGAAGAGTAGTTGTGTGTGTTATGGTGTGTGAAGAAAAGCAGAAGTGCAGTGTGGAAGCAGTAAGGCAGGTTCGGTATGTGACAGGACAACAACACCAAAGAAGAGGAAGAATGAAGTGCAGTAGATCAATATACTAAGCCTAACCAAAACTGAACTCCAACATATGTGGATGCTTCTCATTAGTTCAAGTATCTTGTTATTCTCTTTATTACTCGTAGACAGTGAGTCTCTTGTAGGCAGTGAGCCTCTTGTGAGCAGTGTGCTTGGGTAGTGAGCCTTAACTAGCAAGTGCCATTTTGTATTTCTATTCTTCTAACAGAGAATACATTCTTGGGTTAGTCACTTCGTGGTTTTTCCCTTAATAGGGTTTTCCACGTCAAAATCATTGTGTTATGTGTTTTGACTTTGTTCTTGCTTTCATGATTATAGATGCTTATTTGCTTTAATGCTACACTAGTTTCTAAAGAAGAACAAAAAGTTAAATTAATTAAGATAACTGATTCACCCCCCTCTCAGTTATCAACACTCAATTGTTCCATTCCAAAAACCCCCCCAAAAAATAGTCTTATCATAGATCACTCTAGACACCTTCAGATTGATAAAGAGTAAATGATGATGTATTAACAAAGCCTACTCTGACCTCATCAGTGTGTAGAGAGATTTTGGTACTTGTTTGATCACTTGTGGGAGCCTAAGATTCAGGGTGTGATTTTGGGAGCATTCGAATGGATTTTTGGGCACAAACTTGTGGGAGTGGATGTTGCTATGTGACCATCAATATGGTAGCAGGTTTTTTATATTTGGTACTTCTAGTTACAGGTTTATAGGTATTTTCAAAGTTTGATCTTTGATGGAGACAAGTACATAGGTTGTCTTCTGGTTTGAGGACATGATTGATTCATGTGTGAGACTTGGAGTCTCGTTTTAGTGGGAGTTGAGTACATGTATAGTGATGATGATGGTTATGGTGTCATGTATATATACGTACACTTTTGCATTGACATGACATGATCATGTATGTGATTGACAGGTATGGGCTATGATGTTTGATTCATGATTACAGGTGGTGTTGTGGTGTAGTTTTAAGAGGTTGTTCTTATCTCCTAGATGCTTGATTAGTTCCTTGATTATTGTTACTTGTGTTGTGGACTTGTTTGGAAAATCAAATCCAGCATTAATTTGGTGTTTGAGTCTTGGAGTATACAGGTTGTCTTCTTTGATATCTTAGTTTGCATGTTACATATGTTTTGGATCTTTGAGTTATGTATTTTTGTGGATTAGCTACCACTTGGCTATAATGGGATGACTCGTATGTGGACTGTCTTTATCCATGAGATTGATTCAGTATTTATGCAGACTTTGTTTGTTGGCCTTGTTTATGGTCCTGTGTAGATTGGTATGTTGCATTGAGATAAGAGGATGGATGATTAGAGTGCATGGATAGTCAATTGTTGGGAATTATAACATGTTTATCACAATGCCATGGATAACTTGGATACATGGTTTTATGTGAGTTTTTGGTAGTGATGGTTTTATCTTCTTAGTTTGGAGATCATGGTTTTACTTTACCTTTTTGAGAGTTGTTGATGTTACAACAGGATTCCTTGATTGTGTTGGGGCCATGGATGACCATTTAGGAGATGGTTATTTTGTTGCCATGTATAGCTCGGTGTCACAATTTAGTGGGAGCTTTGGTAGTGATATGGATTCATCATTAGTGATGGATGATCTTCTTCAGTGGTTGTCAGGTCTTGGAGAGGCTCTTGGATTATGATTCTTGTTTCACTGAGAGTGCTTTGACATCATGATTTCCATTGTCAGTAGATGGTTATCTTCATGTGATTGGAGATGTTGACATCTTGGTTTACCATGGAGGAATTTTGGAGTCTTTGGTTGAGGTGTTGGTTTATGACTTGTCAGTTTGACATGTTGATCCTTTATTTAGAGATGTTGTTATTATGTCTTGATGGACTCTTGACTCCAGATTAGAGTTTTGACATGATATAGGTTCTCTTGAGATAGGATGTGTGCATTGATGCATGTGATCTCCTAGAAGAAGATGGTTATATCATGATGTCATGATGGGCTTCTTGATTATGCAGATGTGTAGTAGGATCATTGATAGTGATCTTGTTGTATCTCTTGGTATTGAGTACATTGATCATGTGCTTAGGAGCTTCATGATAGTGCAATGTTACATTTGGAGTTTAGCATGGATTGATCATGGAGGTACTCTTGGATGCTTGGATACTTAGGCGAGGTTGGAGTTCTCTTGGGATTAGAGACAATTGTTGAGATGGGTATTCATTGGAGGTTTCAGTAGATAGACTGAGGAGCTTACACCTAGATATGGATGTGAGTTCATTATGGACCTAGAGGAGACTATTCTTGGAGAGAGTCTTTGTGACTTAGTGTATCCTTGAGGGGTATTCTCATTCACCACTCTTGGTCTACTCAGCGGTTTATCATCTATGAGGTATTGCTCATCCTTTTAGATGCATTTTTCTTTATGTTTTATCTTCTCATGGCTATGGATCTTGAGCTATGGTTATTTGTTCTGGAGGGTTCATTTGAGGGACATTGTCATGGTTATCTCTTTGTCCATATGGTTTGATTTATGATTTCCATTATGAGGAGTTTAGGAGATGTGATTGGGCTTATTCTTGGTTATGGAATGATTATGAGTTTGATCTTCCCTTATTAGAGAGGCTTACATCCATGTTGATTACATGGTATATATGTTCATTTGATCTATGAGATTGAATGATTGGGTGTTGTTGAGGTTTTTTTCATTTGGGGTTGTAGAGGAGATCATACTTGACACAGCTTTGTACTTTGAGGTGTTGGTAGGACATTATGATTTACAGGTTTTCTCCCTTTGTCTTATGGCTACTTCCTAGAGAATCATGTTGATATGGTTGGACTTAGGATAGTTATGGTGACATGTTGTGAGAGAGTATGCATTGTTTTATCTTTCATGTGTGGATCATTGTGATTGTTCTTGATACTACATTGTCTTGTTGATTATCCACACATCAGTTTGAGTGTTGATTGGTAGACTTGGTATGCCTTGGATTTATTTGTAGATTTGACATTACCCATGTAGTGGGAGTTCCTGGATGTAAATGTTATTCATTGATAGGTTTTATACATGGAGCTTATGATTGTGGTATATGGGTTTGATATGTTGTTGGCATGAGTTTACTGATGTTGTTGATACCTATGAGGTATGGATGGTTGGATATATTAGCATACGTTGTGGTGCTATTTCCAGTCATGTGGGTTTTTACCTTTTATAGCTACTTGGATCTTTTGTTATCATTTGGATTTGATGCTAGTGTTCTTTGGATTGGTGCATCTTCACCTTGGCATATTCCTTTTCTTCCATAGGTGGCACATTGGAGGATGAGAGGAGTTCTTGCTTGAGATGGTGGTTACTTTGATTTTATTGCAGTTATCTTGATGGAGCATGAGAGCATGTTGGAGATTCATGTGGTTTCATGTTTGCCTATTATGATGCATTTCATTGATTTACCCTTATTCAATGTATACAACAAGCATGGGAGAATGTTGGGAAAAAGGTGTTGTTCACCTTGCATAACATTAATTAATTTAATTATGTAAAATAAATATTCTTTTGTGGTGCATCTTATTTGATGTGTTTAGCCACATTAAATATTTATTTGGTAGCACTTGTAAAAGTTGTATTTAACATTGGGAGACATAAGGAAAATATTTATTATTTTTTAAAATAATTAATTTTGGGGTCAATAGTTTTGTGCTCATGGTTTTGAGTCACATTGTTTTTATCCAATACCACAAGTTGTATTTGTGTGAGCTTGAGTCTATAAATGCAATCACATAGTTAGTGGTTAGGGGTGGCTCTTATTTTGTAGGTTGTGTGAGAGGCTATCATTGTATTGAGTTTTCTCTTGTGAGTGCATATTGTAAAGCATGGCATGGGATGTGTGGATTCATGCTTGGATACATGGAGGTTGCAGTAGAGGAGCTTGATGTTTCAGAGGTGTTCATGGAGACTCTGTGAGGGTATTTTAATTTCTTATTGTTGAATAATATGTTGAGTATGGATGCTTTTGAGGTTGGGTTTTTTCCCTCAATGAGGGATTTCTTAGGGTATATCTTATGTTATCTTGTTGATTGTCTATTGATATTTACATTATGGTAAATCTGTAAGATTGTATGCATCATTATCTCCTTTGGGTTATGTAGAATTGGTTTGATCTACCTATAAATTCCTAATAGTTATGACTAATGGTAATATATAGATGTATGATGTAAATGGACTATAGTAAATGATGATGTATTATTGATGATGATGTATGTAGTGTAGATATGATGTGATGATATTATGATAAATTTGTTATTGAAATAGAGTAATGTGTATAGACTCATGGTATACATGATGGCTTAATGGTAAAATGATAATAACAATAGTAATGATAATGATAAGGGAAATGGAAATGATAATGATAAGGATAACAATAATGGTAATGATAATGATAATGATAATGACAATGATAATGGAAATGATAATGAGAATGATAATGATAATAATAACGATAATGTTAATGATAATGATAATGATAATAATAATGGTAATGATAATGATAATGAAAATGAGGAAAAGATGATATAAATGACCATAACAAAATGAATGTGTTTAAGAACAAGAGATAATTAGCATGGATAGAAAGCAACAAATGCTATGATGAAATGTTTAGGAAGAACTTGATATGGGGAAATGATGGATGAAATATAAAGATAGATGAGGTATGATTATGTTGGTAAAAAAAATGTAAAGCAGTCCTAATTTGATATAGCAATAGGATAATATGCATCAAGGTAGAAGAAGAAAGATGAGTTAAGTATCCTTTACATAGACTTGACACTGCAAACAAAGGAATATCCTTACACATAGCTTAATACAACCTTGTCTAGATGCATGAGGGATAAGCTTTAGAGCATGAAATCCAAATACAAAAAAATGTGTAAAACAACCTTAGATGCAAAGGATAATAATATGCAAAAAAGTGATCCCATCATACACAAGATATGAATATTAGCTATAGTGATAAGAACATCCAACAAACACACCAAATGTTATGCCCTATTCCTTGCTAGTCTTAACACACAAAGATATGAAAGAATCTAGGTGGTTTTGATAATAGCATAAGAAGGAGATAGATAAAAACCAAAAATAAAAGATCAAATGATGACATAAGTTACACAACCATTGTATTTCTTGCCAAAGAATTACAGTGATTTTTTTTGGATAAATGCCTGATAGTGGGAATGATATATCCCTAGATGAGGCTTGGCGATGATTTGTTTTCTATTGAATGATATGACAATAGATAAAGTGGTTGGATATTATTTCAACCTTTAGTCCAATGCTTGTGATTTTGGTTAAGGTACAGTGTGTTGTAGGAGTGTTTTTGTCTGGCTTGAATGTCGAGTGTTTTATTGTGGGATGGGTGAAATGTGAATGGAATGTTTATTATGATCATGTGGAAAAGTTTATTATGGAATGTGGTATAGATCGATGAAGGAAAATTTATTGCTTGGATTTTTTGGAATATTTTTTTTTTTGTATTTTGAAAGGTTTTGTTGTTTTTGTATTTTTGGAATCTGTGGATGAAACAGTGCATGAGACTTGTACCATAGACTAATCTTCTAAAATGTCTAAAAGAAACTTGGGAAAATGATCCAAACCCTAGCTAGGTATTGGTAATATGCCCCCAAGTGATAAGGTTCTATTATGATATGTATAGGTATGGTAGAGGTGATTAGACTTATTATGGTATGACAAGAAATGACACTAAGTGAATACTTCAAGCCATGATAGAACAATGAAATGGTAGATGAAAGATGGATAAAACCTAGATGAGGGAAAGTGAAATCCAAAAATGGATAAGTAATAGATGGTAGATACAAAGGCTACTGTACATGGTGCCTATATATAAGTTTTCACCATGGTACTTAAATCCAAGGTGCCACCGAAGTGGTTTTCACCATAGTATGGATTATTTCTCTTTACTATTTTGATTTTTTTGTTATTGGGATACTCCATGGGTTATGCATAAAACCTTTTGAGGTGAATAATATTGATAGTTTCGTCCAAAGGATGACCTTCAAGTGTAGATAGTTGATATGCCCTAAACCCATAACGGCTAGTAATGATGAAGGGGCCCAACCAATTAGTCTCAAATTTTCCTTTCCTATCGCAATCCTAAAGATTCTTTTGATTTTATTTAATCACAAGATCTCCAACTTCAAATGTGTGCTCTTTGAGTCTCTTATTGTAGCTATGATGAAGGTGATTTTGGTAAGTTGTAAGGTGATCAAGGGATTTGAGATGCCTTTCATCCAGTGTTTCCAATTCTTGCAAGCAATAAAATCTATAGTCTTCTTCATCAATGAGGTGTTGTAAGGATACTCTTAAGGAAGGGAGCTTGACCTCGATTGGTATGATAGCTTTAGACCCAAAAACAAGGGAATATGGGGTGGCCCCAGTAGGTGTGTGAATACTAGTGCGATATGCCCATAGAGCAGGATTGAGCTATAAATGTCAATCTTGAGTAGCTTCATTAACTATTTTTTTAAGTATTTTTAAAATAGTTTTGTTTGAAGCTTCAACTTGACCATTACTTTGGAGATAGTATGGAGTGGAAAAGCAGTGTTGAATATGGAACCGATGGCATAGATGGCAAAATTCTTGATCTTTATAATGTTTATCATTGTTAGTAATGATAGATTGAGGGATACCATACCAACAAATGATATAATGGATGATAAACTTGGCAATTTTATTACCAGTTATATAAGTAAGGGGGATAGCTTCAACCTATTTTGTGAAATACTCAGTGGCAGTAATAATAAACGAATGACCATTGGATGAAGGAGGGTGAATTTTACTAATGAGATCAAGCCCCCATTATGAAAAGGGCCATGGTGTAGTGATTTTTTGTAGTTCATGTGTTGGTGCATGGATCAAATCACTATGTTGTTGACAAGGAAGACATTTCTTAACAAAGTCATGTGCATCCTGCTCCATAGTCAGCTAATAGCACCCATTCCTTAACAACTTTTTGACTAAGGTTGGACCAATAGAGTGCACACCACATATACCCTCATGTACCTCATGTAAGGCATCTTGGGCATCTTCCAAGTTAAGACATCTAAGGAGAATCCCATCAAATGTCCTCCGATAGAGTGTATCGCCAAGAATGGTATAACGAGATGAACGACAGATGAAAGTTCAACATTGGGAATGTGAAAGATTAGGTGGTAGGATATGATCATGGAGATGGGTATAGATCTCATTGTACCAAGGTGTATCGGTACCAACAAGTTCACATACAAGTTCTATCTCAAGTACATCAAATGCAAGAATATACAATTACTCAACCAAAATTTTGAATATGGGCTATTAGAGAGAACATCAGTTAATGAACCCATAGTTTCCATGGCATTTGCAACTCTATTTTTATTCTAGGAATTTGCTCAAATCAAATCCATGAGAAAGATTGCTTGAATGTGTCTACCAACTTCTTGTAAGGGAGTAGCTTGTCATCTTTTGTTTGATATTCATCATTGACTTAGTGGATAACAAGTTGTGAATCTCGATACACTTCAAGTGCTTTAATATTCCATTGAATAGCCATTCTTAGCCCTTTGATGAGTGATTCATGTTTTGCAATATTGTTTGTACAAGGAAACAAGATTCTATAAGCTTTTGGTATAATATCTCCTTGTGGTGTGAAGAAAAGGATCCCTTCTCCTAAACCGTGATGTGTAAAAGATCCATCAAAGTATAATTTCCAATTTGTAGGAAAGTCAACAGTAAGGATTGACTCATCAGGAAAGTCTAAAACAAGTGGGCAATCAACTTCAATGGGTGCATCTGCCAATTGGTCAGCAATGACTTGTCCTTTTATGACTTTTCTATCAACATATTCAATATCCAACTCACTCAAAATAATGATCCATTTTGCCATGTGTCCTGTCAATGTAGCTTTTGAAAGAAGATACTTTAGTGGATCGAATTTGGAAATGAGCTTAGTTTGATGGTGTAACATATAGTGGTGAAGTTTTTGCGAGGCAAAGACAATGGCAAGACATGCTTTCTTAATAGGTGTATAATTTATCTCATAACCTACTAGAATACGAATGATGTAGTATATAACTCTTTATTTCCTAGTGTCATCATTCTGTGATAATAAAGCTCCTAGTGGTGTAGATGTAGCTAATATGTATAAAAGGAGTGATTTACCCTATATGGGAGGAACCAAAACTAGTGGTGTTGCAAGATATTTCTTCAATTTATCAAATGCTTCTTGACATTTCTCATCCCATTGGAAGTCTACATTTTTGTCTCAAAAGATGTTCAAAGGGTTGACATTTATTTGCAAGCTGTGTTATGAATCTCCTAATAGACTAAAGTTTTCCTTGAAGACTATGTAATTGTTTCAAATTTTGTGGAGGTGTCATTTCAAATATAGATTTGACCTTAGTAGGATCAACTTCAATCCCTCTTTGAGAGACAATGTATCCTAAGAGTTTACTAGATGTGACACCAAAGACACACTTCTTTGGATTAAGGCAGACCTTATATTCTTCCAAGCGATCAAATATTTTTGCAAGTATATACAAATGATCTTCTCTTGTTTGTGATTTACCCAGGATGTCATCTACATAATCTTCCATTGTTTTATGAAGCATATCATGAAAGATCACAGTAATTTCTCTTTAATATGTGGCTCTCGTGTTTTTAAGACCAAAAGGAATTACTTTCTAGCAATAAACACCCTAAGCACATATAAATACAATCTTATGTTGGTCTTCTTCAGCAATTTTAATTTGATTGTACCCAAAAAAATGGTCCATTAGAGACATCTCATGTCCTGCTATATGCTCAACTATAATATCAATATTTGGTAGTGGAAAATCATCTTTAGGACATGCTTTGTTCAAATCTTGAAAGTTTGTAAAAACCCAAATGCTCCCAATAACCTTATAAACTAGAACAATATTGGACACCCATTTTGGATAATCTAAGGGTTTGATAAACCCAACAACAAGCAATTTTTCCAATTTTTCCTTGACCAAGAGAGCAATTTTGGGATGCATTTTTCTCAATTTTTTCTTAACTAGTTTTACCACAAGATATATCATCAAATGATGTACTATCAAAGAAGGATATAATCTTGGCATATCTTCATAAGAGCATGCAAAGTTTTGTGATCTGTCTTTGAAGAAAGTGATAAAATGGTGTAATTTAGATTCTAACAAATATTTAGTTGCAAATGTAATCTTTGATTCTTCCACTATTCTCAAATTCATTTCTTGTGTTTCCTTAATAAGAATAAGAGATCTCTTTTGATATGCCTTAACTTCAGGGAGGGAAAATTCCTCATCCTTAGGCACCTTGAGGAGGTTTTTCACCATTGGATACATCCTTTATTCTTACGTTTTTATTGTTTGAAAGTGCAATGAAGTGGTTTTCACTAGGGGACATGATTTTTATATTTTCACTTTTGCAACTAAGGAATTTGACTGTCTCTCCAAAGTAGACATTAGTGTTAAGTTCTATAGTATATCTATCCTTGTAGTCTCCAAATGGTATTCCTGATCTTAATCCCAAGAATTCAATGATAGCCTTGTCATTTTGAAAGATATCTAGAAGAGGTGGCCCTTGTTGGTTCCAATCAATGAGTTCAGGATATATGAGGTGGATGTTATGTGATGGTAGTGAGGACATGGAAAGGGTGAGGGTAAAAATGGATGAATCATATAATTCAGCAATACACCCAAGAGAGTCATCATAGGTAGATCGTCATCAGTACTCTCAATGGTGGGAAGTGTTTCAACAGCCTTATCTAAGATAAATTCAAGCTCTAAAGATACTGGCTCTTGCATTCCAAACCCTAGTCCCACATGTTTAGGTCGACGAGTAGCTTTGATGGGTTCAATAGTTCCTTGTCCTTGTAATCCAAGTCCTCCTTTGCCTTGGTAACCCATATTTTGTGCTATGTGAAAACCTTGAGGATATTTATCAAGAGAGAGATTACCTTGTTCATCCTTTTCTTGATAGAGCCATTTAGAAATATTTTCATCAATAATCTCCTTGTCTAGTATACCCCATCACCAAAATTTAGTAGGCTTACAATTGATGGTGATCTTTGAATTAGGTCCTTTAGGCCTCGAGGGCGGCCCAAAGTTCTTAGGAGAGAGTGGAAGTTGTCCCACATAAAAGGCTTCTTACAATATATACTTTCCTAATTCTTTGTCTTTAATCATAGCCTTGATCTCAGGATGAGTGGTGGATGATTTGGATGAAGAGGCTAAGGTGGATGGGTCAATATATGAGGCAAATGGTTGGGCAATATCATTGATTGGGTGATAGTGAGATTTATGTTATGGTCCTCCCAATAAATGACAATATTTAAAAGGACGCGGGTCGGCATAAATGGTAACTTCTTGGTCATTATATGAAAATGTGATACATTGGTGATAGGTGGAAGGAACAACCCTCATGACATGAATCCATGGGCTCCCTAGGAGGATATTATATGGGAGATCAAGGTCTAGGACTTGACAAGTGATTTCCATTAGGGTTGGACCTAATTTAATGGGGAACTTAATAATACCTTCAAACCTTCTTTTAGCTTCATCATAAGCCTTAATAGTGATAGAATGTAGTTTTTCAATAACCGTAGTGGAGTATCCCAATTATTTCACCAACCTTTAAGTACACAAGTTTAGCTTTGATCCACCATCTATTAGGACCCTTTTGACTTTATTCTTATGGATTACAACTTCTAGGTGACAGGGTTCATTATGGGATTAATCATTGGTGAGCATGTCTTTTTTAGTGAAGACCAAACTGTGAGTGGATGTAAGATGTCCAACCATGGCTTGAAATTGTTCCACATTAATGGCATTGGGTACATGAGACTCAAGTAGGGCTTTGTCCAAAATTTCCTTATGCATGGGAGAAATTTCTAAAAGCTTCAAGATCAAGATTGGTGCAAATGTCTTTCTTAGATGATCAAGGATATTATACTTAGTGGTGCAGTAACGGTAGGAGGGTTCACAGAATGAACTGTTCAGACCGTGCAACAAGAGTAAAACAGCAAAAACAACACAAGAATATGGAACAAATACAGATTTAGTCATTCAATATATCAAAGAATTCAAATACATTCTGGTCAGCAACATGTGGGCTTACAATTCGGCTCACAGGCCTGAATACATACATGCACAAGATATAACTTTGAATCACCCTTCACACAAGATCTATATTATCCTCAATCTAATAATCATCAACTACTTTCCTAAGGATCTATTACATAAATATATATCATTTTTGAACCAATAGATTCCTCCGTGTCAGCCAAGGAGGGTCACAAATGAAGAGATGTAACATGTTCATAGATAGGTCAAACCTAAATGCATAGAACACTTCCTCAAATGAATGGAACAATGTGTGTACCTATGGGGAAGGTCATCCATGAACCAAGGATCATATAATGATGTGTCATTAGGATCTTCAAGTCAAGGCATGATCCACAAGCCTTCTCCTATAGTTGATTATCAGGAACTGTTAGAATGCTTTCCTCTGAGAAAATAGTCAACTTCTGATAGCAATATCTTTCTGGTAACTGATCCAAATGCTCTGAATTCTTGATATGATGTAGATGAATGAATGTAGATACTAATTCTAGATCCAAAATATGTGAAATGCCAAAACTGGACCATAAGATAAACTACTTCTGACTGAACTACCTGAACTGAATAAGAAAATGAAAGAACTGAAATGCAAATGTTTTTGGTTGATGCAAGATTACTCTTGAACCAGGAATGTTCCTGCATTAGACATCTGGGGTTATTGAAAAAGTGAGTCCCTCACTTTGCTGGGGCTAGGGGAGAACCAAGATGGTCCACCTCAGCCTGAGAAATCTAAGATGAATCTTCTGATTTATCTTTCCACTTCACAAGATATTCTTTGTATTGTCTGCCTCTAGTGTTGTGTCCAACTCTATTGTCCAAAATATCTTCAATTTGTTTTGGTGCTTATTGTGGTAACTACTTCTTTAGGGCTTCTCCCATGCTATCACTAAACTCTGCTTCATGATACTGATAAAGATCTACAATGTTGAAAATCGGTGAAATACCCAATGTCTCTAGTAACTCCACTTCATATGCATTTCTTGAATCAAATTTTCTGAGTATTGTACAAGGTCCAAACTTCTTCATCTTCAACTTGTTATATGTCCCAACTGGAAATCTTTCTTTTCTCAAGTACACCATGACTTCATCTCCAACTTCAAATTCTTTGTCTCCTCTTCTCATCAGCCTTCTCTTTGTACTTACTGTTCATACCTTCCAAATATTTCTTCACCTAATTATGCAGTGTCTTCATGTGATCTACAAATTCTTCTACTTCTGCACTTCTCTTTTCCTCTTTACTGATGTCTCTCAATTTTGAAAATCCTCCAGGATTCACTCCGGTAACAATCTCAAAAGGCATTCTTCTGGTACTCCTATTTACTAAATTATTGTATGCAAACTCTGCATGTGAAAGAATCAAATCCTAGCTTTTGGTTTTCTCTCCAACCAAACATCTCAACAAATTTCCCAAACTCCTATTCACTACCTCTGTTTGTCCATCTGTTTGTGGATGAAAAGTTGAACTAAACTTCAAATCCATCTTCATCTTCTTCCAAAGTGTCTTCCAAAAGTATCCAACAAACTTTGTATCTCTATCTAAAACTATACTCTTAGGTAATCCATGCAATCTCACAATTTCTTTGAAAAATAAGTCAGCTACATGAACTGCATCAGTTGTCTTCTTGCAAGGTATGAAATGAGCCATCTTTGGAAATCTATCAACCACTACAAATATTGAATCATATTCCCACTATGTCTTAGGTAATCCCATTACAAAATCCATACTTATGTCTTCCCAAGGTCTCTCCGGTACTGTCAAAGGCTTATACAATCCAGTGTTCTAACTACTCCCTTTTGCAACTTGACAAACTCTACAAATCTACACAAATCTTTGAACATCCTTATGTATCTGAGGCCAAAAGTAATTTTCACTCACCAAAGCCACTATCTTGTCAATGCCAAAATGTCCTGCTAATCCACAACTATACTTCTCCTTGATCAAATTATCTCTCATTGAACTTCTAGGTATGCACAACTGACTTCCTTTGAACAACATATCTTCTTGAATAAAATAATCTAACCACTTACTCCTATCTGTCACAACAAGTTCCTTATATGCTTTCCATGGTTCTACAAAATCAGTGTCTCCCTCATACATGCTCTATAATTCATCGAATCCCAACACTTCAACTCTCATCTCTGTCAACAAGTTTCTTCTCCTACTCAAGGTATTAGCAACTTTGTTTGATTTACCACTCCTATGCTTCAACACAAAAGTATAACTCTGCATGAACTCCACCCATCTCATATGTCTTTGATTCAACTTACCTTGATTGTTCAAATACTGCAAAGCTTGATGATCTATGTACAACACAAACTCCTTAGGCAACAAATAATGTCTCCGCTTCTTCAAGGCTTCAATTATTGTATAGAACTCCTGATCATAAACTAAATATCTTCTCCTTGCATCATTCAACTTCTCACTGAAATAAGATACAGGTCTACCTTCTTGACTTAACATTGCTCCAATTGCATTTCCACTTGCAACACAATCAACTTGAAATACCTTATTGAAATCTAGTAATGCCAAAATAGGTTGTGTTGGAGTTTTTTCTTGACTGGATGCTTCCCAGTTATCCCTACAAGGTAGCCATCATTGATCAATAGGATTTTCGGGCTAAGGGCCAACAGTATAGGAGATAGACTCTATAAATATCTCCTCTTCTTCTTTAGGCTTTGTAGAACCAAGGGGGGTATTCCCTATTCAACATCTATGAAATATGCTTGTGAACTTGATGGGATGTTGATACAAAGCAGATAAATCCTCTCTTATGTGGACCAAAACTGTAAAATAAGTGCATATGGGCTAGTTTTGGGATTATGTTTAGTTGTGAGACAGAGGATTTTGATCCTAAAACTACTTCTAATATACTAAAGGTTTGTATTTGAAGTTTGAGTTTGTATTTGTATTTGGATGCAAGATTGGGATTTTGGGTTGTAACCTCAACACATGACTAGATTGGTGCCTATCCAGGGCTCAGAGTCAATAGACATACATATGAGAATGATTATCACAAACTTGGGTCAATAACTAGGTTTCAAGGGGAGGTTTTAGTGTCTGCCTTACAAATACTTCCCTATATTAATTACTTAGTCATTCATACTTGATGGTATCCCTGCTGCAACAAACTTTCTCAATGCTTAACCTAAAACATTTAATTTGTTCCTTGAACAAATGTAAGAGATTAGACATTCAACAAAGAAAATTCATGTTCCTGAATCTTAAAAAACCCTTAGCTATTTTGATTCAAAAGAAAATATGCCTATAGCTTGGAGACAAACAACTAAACACATGCAACAGTGCATTTCTCATATAAACACAACATGAAACCAGTAGAAATGTGCATAAAACATTCAACAGGTGATTCATAAACTCACAAGACACCCAAAATAGATCCACCAATGAAGTTGTATCTTATCACAATACCAAAATTATCTAGTTTTCAACAACCTAAAAATGAGTAACACAGTTTGCTTATAAAGCATGAACCTGTACTCAGCAATAATTACAAGGCATTTTCAAAATTCCTGCCAAATACAATGCACCAAGAATGGCACCCAAATCAATCAATGCAGTATGGAGACAAAGAGGAAAAAGCATGTGAAATCAGGACGTGCGCAGTTGTTTGAAGATTTTCCTTACAAATCTGGTAGGTTGTTGTCAATCATCGACCCATACCTCTGTGATTTCACCATTAATGGCCTAGCTATCTGCAGCTCTTCTTGAAATACAACAGCTATGTGCCTCTGAAGTTTTCCCGCTCAAAAAATATCTGCAAAAATAAAAGAAATCCATCGCCGAAAATCTTTGAAACAGAACCGTCGATTTCCCCCATCGCTGAAATCCACGGCCTCAAAATACTTTGAAAAGATGCCAGCCAATGAAATTGTGCCATGTAGGCACCTTGTGCTTCTATTGCTGACTTTTCCACCATCTACTTTACCCTCAAAATCCTTGCGTATGTAGCTTCAAATGAGATTATATATACATACAATCCCTTGCATACAAGGCGGACTCGAAGATGTTATGAAACAAATTTGAACCTGCACTCAGGTCTGGACCTTGTATGTATCTCCCTTTACACATTGGCATATACAACACACTTTACATACAAGCCACATACTTCAAACTATGATGAAGCATATCACAATCACTTTGAAGTCCAACTTGTATCCTAACCTTTGTATCTTCACAATGTATATCGGCATATACAAGAACCTAATATACATGCTACGGACCCCAACTTTTATCAACCAGAATGCATGCTTATTTCAGATCCAGCCAATGCATCTTTGGAATGCATGTTCCCTTGTATGTTTGAATCATACAACCTCCTTTGTATATCCGTGGACCCCACCAAATGTATATCAGCCTTGTACATCTTTTTCCTTTGCATATAGCGAATGTATATTGCATATACATTCCACTTTGTATGTGAGGTGGACCCCACCAAATGTATCTCATGTATTAAATGTTGCCAGATATACAAGACCCCTTGTATATTTTTTCAATGTATATGCATCAGCCGTCAGGCAAACTTTGGAGTTGACTATTGATGCATCCTGTCTTGTCGACGACCTTCTGTTACTATAGCAAATGCATGTCGGGTTTCCTTGTATATTTTTCATTGTATAAACGCAATGTATGTTGGACATACATTCACTCTTGTATCTATTTCCCTCATATATTTTCTTGTATGTGCCCAGTGTATCTAGCCATTGTATGTCTAAACATACAACACAAATATACATACAAACCTTCTCATACAAGCAGGGAATATTCCCATAATCTGCAACAGATTCCTCAATGCATATATAAACCCGATATGCATTTAAAATGCATACAAATCAATTTTCTCACTTTTTGAAGGCCGACTTGAACAATTTGGGCCCGCCATTGTACATTTGGACTTGTACATACAAAGACACAAACATGCGACAGATTTCACCACCGCACAAAATAATTTTGGACTTAACATCTTTTTCTCAAGCATGACAGGAAGAGGTGGTAAAGAAATGCATGAGAGATGGTCAACCAACGAGAGCCTAGGCATGAAAATACAACTAGTGCAACTAGGAACCCACTACAGGAGGTCAACTCAAAATTAGAAAATAAAGCGCAAGACCCCATGACTCAGAAATTTCAGGGCTTGAATGAAAAAACCTACAAATGTTTAAGCATAAAATCCTAACCCTAGGTGGGCACCAACAAATTGCTCTGTCACTTTTTGCTTCAACAACTCAAAACTTTTATCTACTCTAGACATCCACTTAAAGTTTTTTTTGTCACCTCTCATTGTCTCTATCATAGGGTTACAAACTGAACTAAAATTTCTAATGAACTTCTGGTAGAAACTAGCCAATCCATGAAATGATCTAACCTCTCCAATGCTCTCTGGTGTAGGCTATTCAACAATTGCTTTTACTTTCTCAGGGTCCATCTTCAATCCTTCCACAGAAATCACAAATCCTAAATATACTAGTTCTTCCTTCATAAACTACAGTTCTTGATGTTTATCAGCAATTTCTCTTCTCTCAACCTCTGTAAAACTTGTCTAATATGCCACAAATGTTCTTCTTTTATCTTACTAAAAATTAGAATATCATCCAAGTATATGATCACAAACTTACCCAAGAATTTCTTCAAGACTTAATTCATCAATCTCATAAAAGTACTCGGTGCATTTGTCAATCCAAAAGGCATCACTAACCACTTATATAATCCTTCATTTGTCTTAAAAGAAGTCTTCCATTCATCACCTTCTCTTATTCTAATTTGATGGTATCTACTCTTCAAATCTATCTTTGTGAAATATCTGACTCCACTCAAATAATCCATGATATCATCCATCATAGGTAAAGGAAATCTATACTTAACTGTGATCTTGTTTATTGCTCTAGAATTAGTACACATTCTCCATTCTCCCTCTTTCTTAGGTGCCAAAATTGTAGCTACTGCACAAGGACTCAAACTTTCTCTGATCAACCCTTTCCTCAACAATTCTTGTATATATCTATTCAATTCTTCATTCTTTGTTGATGTCATTCTATGTGTTGCTTTGTTAGGAAAACTTGCTCCCAGTATAAGATCCATGTGATGACCGATACTCCTTATAGGTGGTAATCCTTCAAGCACATTATCTGATATGATGTCTCCATACTCTGTTAGCAACTCCTTTATCTCTTCCCGCTATGATTCTTCAACTTCTTTCTTCAATGCTTCAGGCTTCTTAGGAATCAAGGCATAACACATACTTTCCTATTTCAAACCATCCAAAAATTTCTTTCCATCTACCAAACAAATTCTAGCATGCCCACACACCACATTTTTAGGATCATCTTCTAAAGGAATCAAAGTAATTCTTTTCCCATTTGCTATTATAGTATATGTATTCTTTCTTCCATCATGCATAGATTTCCTATCATACTGCCAAGGTCTACCCAACAATATATGGTAAACATCCATAGGCATAATATCACACAAGACTTCATCATGATAAGATCCAATATGAAATTTCACCAAACATTGTTCACTTACTAGTACCTTATGATCATCCTAAATCCATACTATCTGATAAGGCTTAGGGTGTTTCAATCTTTCCAACTTCAACTTAGTCACCATCTCCTCTGAAACTAGGTTATCTGAACTACCACTATCAATCACAACTTTACAACACTTACCTCCTGATTTGCATCTGGTTCTAAACAGACTCTTCCTCTGTAATGGTTCCTCATTTGTCTCTACTTGAAATAGTGCTCTCTTGATCACCAATGATTCTCCTTGCTCTGGATTACCAACTGAACATGGGTCACTTAGTTCAATAGGTTCTTCTTCAACATAGGCTGCTCTTCCACTATTTTCTATTTTCTTACTTGTACTACCCTAATTACATTCAAATGCTCTATGTCCTTCACCTCCACACTTGAAACAAGTAGCTCTAAATGTTCTCTTATCAAATCCTCTTCCTTCTCTTCTGTATCCTTCATTCCGGTATGCACTAGGGTTTCCTATCTAGTAAAAAATTTTGTCATCTCTCCTGTAAGCCATGCTATCTCTGTCATCCTTCTTCAATGGGGTGTCAAACTTGTTCTACTCCACAAATGGTCTGTCTCCTCCAGAATAAGTCCTACTTCTCTGAAATTTACCTCCTCTACCTCTCTGCCTCTGATCATGTCTCTTATTTAGCTTCTCTTCAACTTTTAGGGTAAATTGATATGCTTCTTCTAAAGATGTCATCCTTACCAAGCTTAGTTCTTCTTGAATGTTCAATCTCAATCCATTGATGTATCTAGACAATTTCTCCTTACTTTCTTCACTATGTCCTATCCTTATGAACATCTTATGAAATTCTTTAGTATACTCCACAGATTTCTCCTTTTGTCTCAGGTTCTGCAATCTTTTCAACAGCTCCAACTCATAGCCAACAGGTATGAACTGATTCTTCAACTTTGTCACCATCCGGTCCCACTTTGTAATCTTCTCTTTTCCTCTTCTATTTCTTTCCAACTAAACTTCTTTCCACCATATAGCGGCATGTCCTTTCAACTTTTTCTTTGAAAATTTTACTCTCTCCGAATCTTCCATCTCTTCATATTCAAAGTATTCTTCCATATCACTTATCCAATCAATCAACTCTTCAGGGTTCAAATTACCAATGTAGTTCAGAACATCAACTCTAGGTCTCTTTCCAATCTTTAAAATAGCTCACAACATCTTTATCTGATTTGATTCTTCTTCTTTAGCACCTTCTAGGGTTTCACCAGTTTCTTCAATAGATTGAAATTCTTCTTCATCATCACTTTCAACATTAGGTCTCGGTGTCAATCCTCTTCATCTATCTTCCTCAGCAACATCTAAATGAATTCACATTGTTCTCATCAATTCCATCATCTCATCCATTCTATTAGACATTGTACCAATAGGAGGAACTCTTCACAGTAGCATTCTTCCTAGGATCAAGTGCAAACTACCTCAGGTTTGGCGATCGGGCTACAAGCGACAACTGTCTCTGAATCAGTGATTAGTTGCACACAAGTAACCTACCTCAAATCGGCGATCTTCTTACAACAAGATCTTACAGAATCCCCTTCACCAATTTGCTCCAAAGAATCAAACTTTCTCTCTGATACCACTTGGTGCAGTCACGATAGGAGGGTTCACAAAATGAATTGTCTAGACTGTGCAACAAGAGTAACACAATGGAAACAACACAAGAATATGGAACAAATGTAGATTCAACCATTTAGTATATCAAAGAATTCAAATACATTTTGGCTAGCAACATGTGGGCTTACAATTTGGCTCACAAGCCTGAATACATACATGTGCAAGATATGACTTTGAAGGTCCCT
Source organism: Cunninghamia lanceolata (assembly GCA_027924645.1). NCBI lineage: Eukaryota > Viridiplantae > Streptophyta > Pinopsida > Cupressales > Cupressaceae > Cunninghamia > Cunninghamia lanceolata. The sequence goes on from BSBN01001254.1 coordinate 4,277,960, forward strand.
TCACACAAGATCTATATCATCCTCAATCTAACAATCATCAACTACTTTCCTAAGGATCTATTATATCAATATATATCATTTCTAGACCAATAGATTCCTCCACATTGGCCAAGGAGGGTCACAAACTCCAATGAAGAGATGTAACATGTTCACAGATAGGTCAGACCTAAATGCATAGAACACTTCCTCAAATGAATGGAACACCATACGGACCTCTAGGGAAGGTCAGCCATGAACCAAGGATCATTGAATGATGTGTCATTAGGATCCACAAGTCAAGGAATTATCTACAAGCCTTCTCCTATAGCTGATTATCAGGAACTGTTAAAATGCTCTACTCTGAGAAAATAGTTAACTTCTGATAGCAATATCTTTCTGGTAACTAATCCAAATGCTCTGAATTCTTGATATGATGTAGATGAATGAATGTAGATGCTAAGTCTAGATCCGCAAGATGTGAAATTCCAAAACTAGACCACAAGCTAAACTGCTTCTGACTGAACTGCTTGAACTGAATAGGAAAATGAAAGAACTGAAATGCAAATGTTTTTGGTTGATGCAAGATTACTCTTGAACTAGCGATGCTCTTGCATCACTTAGGAGCTGCTATGGATGAAGATAGCATGGATAAAGATGGCATGGATGAGGATGGGGCCCCTTGAATAGTGATATGACTATGATGAGTGGTAATGGCACAATCGAGATGATGAGGTCTTATGGTGATGGTAGCTACTTGTGAGGAACAAGCTTCAATATGGCCCACAATAGAGTGATAAGAAGGTGAGAAAATGAGTGAATCAGCATGATTATTGTTTTTGGAAGAAGAAATATTTTGACCATGGGATGGGAGTGGATCTTGGTAGGCTCATAGTTTCTAATTAGATGACTTTGGGAGAGGTTCATCTATAGTCACTTCCCCTCGATCTATAAGATCTTGGATATGGTTCTTAACTCTCATGCAACCACTAGTTTTGTGTCCTGTGATTCTATGATAATCAAAAAATTCATTATCATTAAACCAATAAGGTTTGACAATGATGCAGAGATGGCACAAGGGAAGCAACAAGACAAGGTAAGTTTGTTCTCCTTAGCCCACTCACCCACTTCACTTCTCCAATTCAACACAAGTCACATTCAAGGGCATATGGAGGATTTGTTACCTAGGCTCTTGTCCAACTCTCAAGACTATGTCTACACCTTCATGCAGGTTTATAAACACCTTTTTGATAGTTGGTTTGGTTCAGAACTTCACACAACCCTCTAACCTTGACTAGGCCTAGTGAGGGTACTAGCCCTCTTCTACTAGTTTTCTCAACGCAACTTGACAAAATCCCTAATGACCAGGTAAGTAAATGATGGAATTGAACACCCTTCAGGGGACCCTAACAAACCTCCAAATCTCCTGCTCCAACTCTACTCTAGCAATCCAGAACACCTACTAGGTCTCGAGGCCTAATTAATCAATTTAGGGCTAGGTTACAAAGCAAGTGGTCCATTTTGGGTGCATAGATCAGGGGCAGGAATTTGGAATACCTCCTCAACCTCCAAACAACTCAAAACCATCATTCATTCACTCATCCTCTCAAGGTTTTGTCAAATACAATAGTAAATTGCATAAATTCAGTCAAATACATAGAGATATTTGACCTAGGGCATCACATTAAAAATAGTAAACTATATTTTCTCAGAAAATGCTTTTGGAATCAAGTAATATACACCCCTAGCCTGCATTTCACTAAGTGGCATTAAATTTCATCGGTGGAAATGCATTCTAGGGCCAAATTTGTGGGATAGCCCTTAGAAATGAGGGTTTCAGAACAGTTTTTACTAAAACAGAAATATCTCCTTATTGCGACCACTTCTAGACCTCAAACCAAATGCATTAGAACCTAGACTCACTCTAGTTTCAGAAAAAGTACATTAGACCAAGAGTACAGTCCATACAGAAACATGTTTTCTTCAGAAAAATAGTCAAATTCTTGATTTTTGTGCCCAAAATTACATACAAAAACTCCTCCTCTATTCTAGGTTGAGAGGACAACAATATAACTCAACCTAAGTTGGTTTTCAACTGTCAAAACAGATTCAACTTCCAAAAATGGGTTGCAACTGACCAAATGTGTCATTTGACAACATTGGTCACTATGACATTTTGCAATAACACAAAGAGGTCGATTGGTTCAACTTGTCCAATGGAACTTAACCACTATCCTACTCTCCTAAACATGACAAAACAACAAAACAATCCAATAGACTTCAAAAAAACATCAATAGACCTTCTAGGCCTAAATGACATAACAAGGGTCCAAGTGGACTAAGAATGAATGAGGTTTATATGGCCACCTCAATCATCTTGACCACACAAATAGGACCATACAAACATGACTAAAGCCTTATTACAGAGCACATTAAACAAACCACAACCTTTCAAAAAAATTCAATCAAAATGATCTTGGAATCAAGGTGCTCGTAGGTGCCCTGCACCATACACCCACTGTCAAACAGAACTCAAGTCTCTTGAGTTAGGAATGTTACCAAATGTGAAACCTACCTTCTCAATGTCTACTCTACACATCCAAGTGGCATCCTCCTGAGGTTTGTTTAGCCACTTCACCAAGTATTCATGATAGGTGTGCCTCCTAGTTTGTTTAGCAACCCTGTGATCCAAAATGCACTCAATCTGATTTGGAGATGAAGGAACCAGTTCTTGAAGTGTCTAATCAGTTTGGTCTTCTTCAACAATAGTCTGAGGATCAGTTCCTTTATAGGGGTAAAGGTCTGAAACATTAAAAATTGGAGACAAAGCAATGCCATCTAGAAGTCTAATTTTATATGCATTTTCTCCACATTTCTTGAGCACTTCACAAGGCCCAATCTTCTTCATGAGTAGCTTGGTATGTTTACCTATAGGGAGCCTGTCCTTCTTTAGATGGACCATTACCAAATCACCTTCTTTGAACTGCAAATCCCTTCTTTTCTTGTCAACAAACTGTTTGTACTTCTGAGAAGTGGACAACAATTTCTATTGTACTTGTTCATGGACATCTTTCATGACTTGAATGAAGTCTTCAACCAAGGCACTACTATTTTCCAGTCCTTTAACCTCCCTAAGTTCCAAAATACCCCTTGGGTGAGTGCCATAAACAATTTGGAAAGGAGATAGGCCGGTGCTTCTATTGACAGTGTCATTGTATGAGAACTCTGCCTGAGCCAAAATTGAATCCCAACTAGCACCTTGCTCCTTTGTTAGGCATCTTAGGAGGTTGACAAGTGACCTATTAATCACCTCTGTTTGTCCATCAGACTGAGGGTGATAGGCAGATGATAAGGACAACTTTGTACCTGGTCTCTTCCAAAGTGTCCTCCAGAAGTGTCCTATGAACTTGGGGTCTCTGTCTGAGATGATTGACAAAGGTAAACCATGTAACCTGACTATTTCTTTGAAGAAAAGACCTGCTATGTGTGAGGCATCATGTGTGGTTTTACAAGGGATGAAGTGAGCCATTTTTGAGAACCTATCTACAACCACAAAAATGCTGTCATGTCCATTCTTTGTCCTAGGCAAACCAAGTACAAAGTCCATGCTTATGGAATCCCAAGGCTTTGAAGGAATAGGTAGAGGAGTGTATAAACCTACATTTGATGTATGCCCCTTTGCTCTTTGGCAAATTTGACAAGTTTCAACAAACTTCCTTACATCAGTTGGCAACTTGGGCCAAAAATAGTATCTCCTAACCAATTCTAGGGTCTTATCAATACCAAAGTGACCTAACATACTGCCACAGTGCTTTTCCCTGATTATATTCTCTCTAACAGATCCTCTTGGGATACACAACATGCTACCCTTGAAAAGATATCCATCTTGTAACAAAAAATTAGAAAAATCAATGTTATACCTTTCTATCATGGCCTTGCAAGATAGGTATGGTTCTTTGAAGTCTTCATCTACTGCATACTAATCTTTGATGGCATGAATACCTATACTCTCCAACTGAATAGTTTGCACAACAAGATTTCTCCTACTTAAGGCATCAGCTACCTTATTGGCCACTCCTTTCTTGTGTTTTATTGAGAAGGTGTATGCTTGGATGTACTCCATCCACTTGACATGTCTGTGATTCAACTTTTGCTGCCTGTTCAAGAAGCTTAATGCATGGTTATCAGTAAAAACTATAAATTCCTTTGGCAATAAGTAGTGTCTCCACTTCCTCAATGACTGAACCATGGCATATAATTCTAGATCATAGGTGGAGTAGTTCTATTTTGCCTCATTTAACTTCTTACTAAAGAAGGCTACAGGCCTCCCATCTTGACTTAGAACTCCCCTAATAGCCCTCTTACTTGCATCACACTCTACCACAAAGACCTTGTCAAAATTAGGAAGAACAAGGACTGGTTGTTCTGATATTTTTTTCTTTAACAGTTCAAAGGCTTGGTTAGCCTCATTTTTCCATACAAACACACATTTCTTGCCCCCTTTTATGGTGTCAACAAGTGGAGCACAAATGCCACTAAACCCTCTAATGAACTTTCTATAAAAGCTACACAAACCATGGAAACTCCTTACCTCAGAGGCTGTTGTAGGTGTGGGCCAATTAAGAATGGCTTCCACCTTGCTTGGATCCATTTGTAGGCTGCCCTTAGAGATGACAAACCCCAAGAATATCAACTCCTCTTGTAGGAAGAGACATTTGTCAAGATTGATTCTCAACTTCTCCTCTTGAAGCCTCCTGAGTACTTGATGGATATGCCTTATGTGGTCTTCCTTGCTGTCACTAAAAACCAATATATCATCCAAATACACAACAATAAACTTGTTAAGGAAAGGTTTTAGCACCTCATTCATCAATCTCATGAAGGTGCTTGGTGCATTTGACAAGCCAAAAGGCATGACAACCCATTCAAATAGTCCTTCATTGGTTTTGAAGGCGGTTTTCCACTCATCCCCCTCCCTTATCCTGATTTGGTGATAACCACTCTTTAGATCTATCTTGGTAAAATACTTAGCCCTACCCAAGCAATCCATTAAATCTTCTATTCTAGGCATTGGAAATCTATACCTGATAGTAATCTTGTTGATGGCCCTAGAATCAGTGCATAGTCTCCATGTTCCTTCCTTCTTGGGTGCAAGTACTGCAGGTACTACACATGGACTAATACTCCTCCTAATAAGTCCTCTATCCAACAAGTCTTGGATTTGTCTTGCCACTTCAGCATTTTGCTCTGGAGTCAACTTCTAGGCTGCTTGGTTTGGTAGGATGGATCCTGGGATGAGATCAATGCAATGACTAATCTCCCTCTTTGGTGGAAGGGCATCCTTACTCTCATCGGCTATCACATCATGGAACATTTCCAATAGTTCTTCCACTTCCTTTGGTCCAATCCTCCTAAGAGGTTGCTGCACTTTGACCTTCTTGGGATTCACATCCTTGGGCTTGATGACTACTGCAAAAACATGGCACTTTCTCTTCCTTGAGGTTAGCCAAAAACTCTTTTTCACCTACCAACATAACTGAACTAGAAATGACCTTCTCTTTGCAATCATCAATCAAAGGAGTCATTGTAAACTTTTCACCATTTTTGGACAAATAAGTCACATTTTTCTTACCATCATGTTGGGCACTTGTGTCATGTTGCCAAGGCCTTCCAAGAAGAAGGTGGCATGCATCCATATCCACTATCTCACAAAGAACCTTATCATGATATTCACCTATCTTGAATTCAACCCAACATTGCTCTTTCACCACAATTTGTTGTTCCTTGGTTAGCCAAAAGACTCTATAGGGGTTAGGATGAGGCCTTCTTTCCAATCCTAACTTAGTCACCATTTCATTAGAAGCCAAATTTTTAGAGGAACCTGAATCAACTATTACCTTGCAAACTTTTCCTTTCACCTTGCAAGTGGTTCTGAACAAGTTGTTCCTTTGGGGCTGCTCCTTGGTGGCTAGAATGATGAGGGATCTATTAAACATGATGCACTCTCCACTCTCAGGTGCTACAGACTTGGAAGAGGCTATTTGATAACTTGTGGTGCTTTGACTGTCCTCTTCTTGAAGGAGTTGCACCCTCCTATCTTTTTGATTTGCAGCAGTGTTTCCAATCTTCTCTGGGCACCTAAAGGAATGATGTCTAATCTGATTGCAAGAGAAACACCTTCCAGTAAACACATTGGGACCTCTGCCACGACTTCTTCCTCTGCCATTACCTCTCCCTCTAAACTAACCCTTATCAGCACTGTTTTTATTAGCCTGCCCTTGGCTGCCTTCTTGTGATCCACCACCTTGGAGTCTAGAGAAATTATCTCTATTTTAAAATCTACCTCTACCCCTAAAGTTCAGATTTCCTCTGCCTCTGCTACTACTGTTTGAATCACCTCTTGTCCTCTGCTTATCCTCAATCCTCAGTGCCATTTGAAAGCACTTATGGACTATCTCCAGATTAAAGAGAGTTAATTCATCTTGAATGGAGAACTTGAGGCCATTGAGATACCTTGCAAGCTTCTATTTTTCATTCTCAGGCATCTTGGCTTTCAATGTCATCTTGTGAAACTCCTCTATGTAGGTGCTCACGTCCATGTCCTTTTGTCTCAAGTTGTGCAACTTCTTGTTCAATTTGACCTCATAATCCTCAGGGACAAATTGCTTCTTGATTTCAAGTACCATCTTCCTCCATGTAGAGATAGGGTTTCTATCATCCTCTATCCTCTCATTTTGAATGAAGTTCCACCAACTTAAGGCTGGCCCTTTCATCCTTGACTTGGCAATCCTCACTTTCTGATTTTCTGCCACTTCTTCACATTCAAAATAGTTCTCCATTGCCTCAATCCAATCAAGGCACTCCTCTAGATTCATCTTACCAGGAAACATAGGTAAGTCTGCCTTAGTGTCCTTCCTACTCAACTTTCCAAGTGCATCTAGGAATTGTCTCTCTGACATGCCTCCTTGTGGCTCTTCCATTGGCACTTCTTCTTCCTCATCTTGATCCTCTTCATCTGAATCCAAGATGACCTCTGGCTTCTTCTTCTTGTCTTTTTCTTTATCCTTCTTCAACTTTTCTATCTCAGCCTCCATCCTTCTGTTCTTGGATTCTTGCTCTCTCACTATCTTTGCCAATTCGGTATTTGTCACCTTTGAAGGAATTTCCTCCTCTTCTTCTCTATCTCCCATCTCTTTGATGGCTTTGATACCACCTGATGCAGAGATGGCACAAGGGAAGCAACAAGACAAGGTAAGTTTGTTCTCCTTAGCCTACTCACCCACTTCACTTCTCCAATTCAACACAAGTCACATTCAAGGGCATATGGAGGTAATGCAGAGGTCACACAACACAAGCTTGTAGACAGGGTGAAAAACCCATTAAACCCACCAAATAGCTAATACTATTTCCTATCGGCAACACATCCATTATCAGCCACCTTCAAAATCCTCATACCGATCGCCACTCTCTTACCGATGAATTATCTCCCTTTCACCTACCAACAACATCATCATATTCGGTGAACACAATTATCCTCCTGATGATCACTATTCACCTTACTGCCAAACTCTATTTGCAGCATCATGATGTTTGGCATCATCTGCACCTTTTATCAGCAGGATATAAAATATCAGGTTCCTCCATATATCTTGATGATGACAACCTCATGCACCTCTCTTCTAATGCTCACGTCACCCTGATATTTGACCCACTTACACAACTAGCATCAGGATATACTTATCAGGTCATATTGACACATCCTGATGACAATACTCAACTTTATGCACATGACGAATATTCCACTGAATATTCCTCCCGCGATCCACTTAGTGTTAATCTCCTATCGCCAAGACATGAACTGTTGGCGAACACTTCGCACTAATCACCCCGATATCCTACACCTATGCCAAACACTTATCGTTGGCAGGATAAACCTTTATCAGGTGATATTTAGAATGTCCTAATGATGATGATGTCACATGCACTGTTACTTCCTCGATGTCTACGTCACCTAGATATAAGACTCATTTATATACTCCGTAGCATGATATGAATTGTCGGGTTATACGATAATATCCTGATGATGATCCTGAGATCTATGTGATCCTCGGCTACCCGATGTTCAAACAAAAGATGATCCTCCTCCTTTCTTTGGCAAATGTGACTTTGACTCGCTATTAACCCATTTGATTGTACCTTCGCCTACGTGTATGCTCCAGCATACAACAACAATATGTGGATGATGGATACACACGAAATGATGATCTTGAAGATGATATATACAGGAAATATATATCCAAACTATTTTATCTTGATGCCTTCAAAACAGGCATTCTCCATAAGTTTCAAGACCCGATCCGTATAGCGATATATGCATAGATGCAAATGTGAGATACACAGTGTGTAATGTCGCATGCAAATGTTGTATATCCGTCAAATGCATATTTTTGACAAAACTCTTAGAACTTCACAATTTCACATAGAGAACATGTCAATCAGGTCGGATCATCTCCTAAGCAATTCAAGAATTAGAATTTATCCTCCTAAACCCTAGCACATGAAGATGCTAGGATAACTCACAGCATGCTAACAATCGATCCCACGAACATGAAATGCATAAACAGAAAAACAAAGATGCAAACTAAACTACTGTACATGTCCATTCCACCAATTCAGAGAATCAACCAGTGGAATGGTTGAATGAATCCATTTCACTTGTAATAAGAGAATTAACATATAGATAGCTTGTAAACCAAACAAATGAAACCAATGGGATCTCTTACTTTCAAATTAGAATTGCATATAGATCTCACAGTCCCATTGTGTTACAATGTCACTACTTCTTCACAAAAACTAATAGTGATCAACTATTCATTGTCTCCTATGAACTCCTCTGTGTCTAAAACAAAAAGAACTAGGGTATAAATAGCTGTGTTTTACGAGTACTACCAACTTGATTCCCAGCGGCTGGGAGGAGACAGCTAAGACAACTGTCCTAACAAACTTCTAACTAACCTGCACATCCTCCTAGATCAATCTAAAACATACGCATTAGTCCAATGGACCTTATTACATCATGAAGTCAACATACTATAAATAGACTTATGCTCTATTTTGAAGGGATGCTCCTACACCATACTCCCCAGAAGAAGAAATCTCAAGTCCACTTGAGATGAGAGTATGTAGATCTGCACCATGTTTCTGGATCTGCTCTTCAGTCATCCAGACTGCTTCTGAATCAGGTTTTCCCTGCCAAGACACCAAATACTCCAAATAGTTTTTGTTCTGTGTCTTCTTGATCACTCTTGTGTCCAAGACCTTCTGCAACTGTGGTGGATCATGTTTTGGAATGTCATCAACTGTTGTATCCTGTAGGAGTTCATGTTCTTCATTTGGATTATGCTTGTATGGAGTTAAATCACATACATTGAATATAGGTGATAAACCAAGATCTGGAGGGAGTTGTATCTCATAAGCATTCTGTCCATGCTTTCTCAAAATCTGACATGGTCCAATCTTCCTCTGCATGAGTTTAGTATATTTGCCCTTAGGAAGTCTTTCCTTTTTCAAATGAACCCATACTAAATCTCCAATATCAAACTGTACATCCTTCTTCTTTTTATCAGCATATTCTTTATACTTCAAGGTAGTTTGCTGTAGCTAGGTCTTTACTTGATCATGAACCTCTTTTATAGCTTCTGCAAAAGCTTCTCCCTTTGCACTAATAGGGTCTGTTGTAGGTAGATCTCGCAATTCCAAAATTCCTCTTGGATGCATACCATACACTATCTGAAAAGGTGATTTCCCTGTACTCCTATTGACATTATCATTATACGAAAATTCAGCCTGAGATAGGATATTATCCCACTTTTCTCCATGCTGTTTTGTCAAACATCTGAGCAAATTCCCTAAGGAATGATTAACTACTTCAGTTTGTCCATACATTTGAGGATGATATGCGGATGAAAAAGACAAATTTGTGCCCAATTTCTTCCAAAGAGTTCTCCAAAAGTGACCAATAAACTTCACATCCCTATCTGACACTATGCTCAATGGCAATCCATGTATTCTGACTATTTCCTTGAAAAACAAATCTGCAATATATGAAGCATTAGTAGTAGTTTTGCATGGCAAGAAATGTGCCATTTTATTGAATCTGTCCACTACAACAAAAACACTATCAAATCCTTTGCTTGTCCTTGGTAAACCCAAGACAAAATCCATACTTTTGCTTCCCCATGGTTTGGAAGGGATGGGTAAAGGTTGATATAAACCTACATTAGTTGATCTCCCTTTGGCCTTTTGACATATCACATGTGTCTCTACAAACTTTCTGACATCTGATTGTAACTTAGGCCAAAAATAATGTCTTCTAACAAGATTAAGAGGATAAACCAAAATGACCTACCATAGCTCCACAATGTTTCTCTTTAATGATGTTCAACCTCATAGAACACCTTGGAATACACAATTGTCCACCTTTAAATAGCAATCCATCTTGGATCAGAAATTTAGAGAACTCAACATGATATTTATCTCCAAAAGAAGTACATACCTGATATATCTCTCCAAAATCTTCATCAGCATCATACATGGTCTTCAATGAATCAATTCCAATACTCTCCAACTGAATCTGGTTGACTGTTAGAGCTCTCCTACTCAAGGCATCTGCTACCTTATTCTTGACTCCTTTCTTATGCTTCAATGTAAAAGTAAAAGATTGCAAAGTTTCTACCCATTTCATGTGTCTGTGGTTCAGCTTTTCTTGGCTGTTTATGAAAATCAGAGCCTGATTATCTGTGAATACTATGAATTCTTTTGGCATCAAGTAATGCCTCCATTTCTTGAGTGACTGGACTAAAGCATACATTTCTAAATCATATGATGAATACCTCTTTTTAGCATCATTGAGCTTCTCACTGAAAAATGCAATCGGCCTTCCTTTTTGGCTAAGTACTGCTCCAATGGCCATGTGACTGGCATCACATTCTACCTGAAAGATCTTGTTAAAGTCTGGAAGTGCAAGGATTGGATGTTGTGCCACCTTCTTCAATGTTTCAAAAGAATCATCTGCTTCCTTAGTCCAAGCAAATCTACACTTCTATCCTCCTTTTATAGTATCACGCATAGGTGCACAAATATGACTAAACCCTCTTATAAACTTCCTGTAGAAGGTTGTAACCCATGGAAACTTCTGACATCATTCATAGTCCTTGGAGTTGGCCAAGACAATATGGAACTTACTTTCTCCTTATCCATTTGTAGATTTCCTTGTGAAATGACAAAACCCAAATATGTGATCTCCTCCTACATGAACAAACACTTGTCCAAATTTATCATCAGTTGCTCTTCATGTAACCTCTTGAAAACCAAATCTATGTCTGAGATGTTCTTCCTTTGTGTTGCTAAAAATCAGAATGTCATCTAGATATACTATGACAAACTTACCCATGAATTCTCTCAAAACCTCATTCATCAACCTCATAAAAGTACTAGGTGCATTAGACAAACCAAAAGGTATAACTTTCCACTCATACAACCCTTCATTGGTTTTGAATGCTGTTTTCCATTCATCTCCTAGCCTAATCCTGATCTGATGATAACCACTCTTCAAATCTATTTTTGTAAAATACTTAGCACCTCCCAAATAGTCAAATAAATCCTCTATCTTGGGTATTGGAAACCTATACCTGATTGTGATCTTATTAATAGCTCTGGAATCTGTGCAAAGCCTCCAAGTGCCTTCTTTCTTTGGTGCTACTACAGCTAGTACTGCACATGGACTTAAACTTTTACCAATCAGACCTGTGTCTAACAATTCCTCAATTTGTCTTGCTACTTTTGCATTTTGTTCTGGAGTTAGCTTATATGCTGCTTTGTTTGGAAGTGTAGATCCTAGGATTAGATCTATGCAATGGCTGATATCCCTTACAGGTGGTAGGGATCTTGGCATTCCATCAGAAATGTTACCTTTATACTTATCCAATAGCTCTTAGATAGCTGGATCTATGAATCTCTGCTTCTTCTCTTTCTTGACTTCTTGTTGCTGTTCTTTATTCACTGCCAGACATGGAATTAGGGCATATGCAACTACACCTTCTGCTGCTACTTCTTTCATGAACTATTTTCCTTCCATCAGCATTACCTTCACTTCTTTTCCTTTGGATTTCTCCTCCTTTGTTAATGGTAGTAACTTAGTCATTGTACCATTCTTAGTGATTGTATAGGTGTTTCTAACACCATCATGGTGTGCCTTTAAGTCATACTGCCATGGTCTACCAAATAAAAGATTGCAAGCATCCATCTTGGTAATGTCAAACAACCTGTCTTTATATCCTCTAATCTAAAATTCTACCCAAGCCTGTTCTTCTACAATCGTTTGCTGACCTTGGGTAAGCCATGAGACCTTATATGGGGATGGGTGAGGCAATCTTATAAGCTTAATCTTTGTTACCATTTCATCAGATACAAAATTTTCAGTAGAACCAGAATCAATTAAAACTTTACATGCCTTACCTCCTGCTTTGCAAATGGTTCTAAAAAGAGACTTTCTTTGTGGGGGTTCTTTGTCAGGTAACTTCATGGTGGTCATTGTTCTCCTCATCATTAGAGATTCTCCACTCTCTGGACATCCATAATTGTCAGGAGCATTCACACTTTGAAAAGTGTTTGAGCTTGTTGCACTTTGACTATCAGGTTCTTGGATTAGATTCATTCTCCTTTCTCCTGTTGAGCTTGTTGCCTTTTCTAGACATCTACTAGCTATATGGCCTTCTTTGTTACAGTTATAACATTTGATAGATCCTCTACCCTGGGATCTTCCTCTGAAAGGTCTTCTACCTCTGAAGTTTCCTTGTTGGTTGTAACTTTCTCTCTAGTTTTGACTGTTATTTCCCTTGCTATTGTCATGACTAGATTCTCCCTGATATCCATGTCCATGTCCTCTGCCTCTGAAAGGACCTCTTCCACCTCTTTGCTATTTTCCTCTTCCTCTATTGTTCTGTTCTTGTCTTCTCTTTAACTTCTCTTCCACTTTCAATGCCAACTGAAAACATTTCTGAACTGTATTTGGATTATGCAGATTCAAATCTTCCTGAATGTTGAACCTTAATCCATTAAGGTATCTGACTACCTTTTCTTCCTCACTTTCTTTTACCTTTGTCTTCACACAAAGTTTCATGAATTCCTCTGTATATGAGCTGACATTAGCTCCTTCTGCTTCAGGTTTTGCTTCCTCTTGTGTAATTGGATACTGTAATCTAATGGAACATAGGCTTCCTTCACTAAAGCCATCATCTTCTTCCATGTAGCAACTCTACGCTTTCCTTCTTGTACTCTATCATCTTGGACAAAATTCCACCATGTCAATGCAGCTTCTTTCATTCTTGATTGGGCTATCTTCACTCTCTGATGTTCTGGTATCTCCTCTATCTCAAAGAAATTGGTTAGGGACTCTATCAACTCCATCACTGAATTAGGTTCCATCTTTCCTATAAACACTGGTAAATCCAATTTCACATCCATGGTTCTCCTCTCCATGGCTTTGAGGGCATTCAACAATGGTCTCTGGTCTGCAGGAACGACCTCCTCATTCCACCTAGGGATCTCTTCTTCTTCCCTATCTTCTTCTCTACCAGAACCTACTCTATCCCTCAACTTCTCCAACTCATCCTTCAATTCCTGATTCTGAGCCTTCACAGCCTTGCTCTCGGCAATCTGCTTCTTTACCAGAATTGCCAACTCAGCGATGGTCATTTTTGTCGGGAACTCTAATGTTCCTTCTTCATCTGACATCTTACTATCTTAAATCTTCCCCAAAGATTCAACCTTTGCTCTGATACCACTATGATGCAGAGGTCACACAGCAGAAGCTTGCAGACAAGGTGAAAAACCCATTAAACCCACCAAATAGCTAATACTATTTCCTATCGGCAACACATCCGTTATCGGCCACCTTCAAAATCCTCATACCGATCGCCACTCTCTTACCGATGAATTATCTCCCTTTCACCTACCAACAACATCATCATATTCGGTGAACACAATTATCCTCCTGATGATCACTATTCACCTTACCGCCAAACTCTATCTGCAGCATCATGATGTTCAGCATCATCTGCACCTTTTATCAATAGGATATAAAATATTGGGTTCCTCCCATATATCCTGAAGACGACAACCTCATGCACCTCTCTTTTGATGCTCACGTCACCCTGATATTTGACCCACTTACACAACCAGCATCAGGATATACTTATCGGGTCATATTGACACATCTTGATGATGATACTCAACTTTATGCACACGACGAATATTCCACCAAATATTCCTCCTGCAATCCACTTAGTGTTAATCTCTTATAGCCAAGACATGAACTGTCGGTGAACACTTCGCACTGATCACCCCGATATCCTACGCCTATGCCAAACACTTGTTGTCGGCAGGATAAACCTTTATCAGGTGATATTTGGAATGTCCTGATGACGATGACATCACATGCATTGTTACTTCCTCGATGTCTATGTCACCTGGATATAAGACTCATTTATATACTCTGTAGCATGATATGAATTTTTAGGTTATACGATAATATCCTGATGATGATCCTAAGATTTATGTGATCCTCGGCTACCCAATGTTCAAACAAAAGATGATCCTCCTCCTTTCTTTGGCAAATGTGACTTTGACTCACCATTGACCCATTTGATTGTACTTTCGCCTGCATGTATGCTTCAGCATACAACAACGATATGTGGATTATGGATACACATGAAATGATGATCCTGAAGATGATATATATAGGAAATATATATCCAAACTATTTTATCCTGATGCCTTCAAAACAGGCATTCTCCATAAGTTTCAAGACCTGATCCGGATAGCAATATGTGCATAGATGCAGATGCGATATACACAGTTTGTAATGTCGCATGCAAATGTTGTATATTTGTCAAATACATATTTTTGACAAAACTCTCAGAACTTCACAATTTCACATAGAGAACATGTCAATCAGGTCGGATCATCTCCTGAGCAATTCAAGCTTTAGAATTTATCCTCCTAAACCCTAGCACATGAAGATGCTAGGATAACTCACAGCATGCTAACAATCAATCCCACGAACATGAAATGCATAAACAGAAAAACAAAGATGCTAACTAAACTACTGTACATGTCCATTCCACCGATTCAGAGAATCAACTGGTGGAATGGTTGAATGAATCCATTTCGCCTGCAATAAGAGAATCAACACAGAGATAGCTTGTAAACCAGACAAATGAAACCAATGGGATCTCTTACTTTCAAATTAGAATTGCATACAGATCTCATAGTCCCATTGTGTTACAATGTCGCTACTTCTTCACAAAAACTAACAGTGATCAACTATTCGTTGTCTCCTATGAACTCCTCTATGTCTAAAACAAAAAGAACTAGGGTATAAATAGCTGTGTTTTATGAGTACTACCAACTTGATTCCCAACGTCTGGGAGGAGACAACTAAGACAACTATCCTAACAAACATCTAACTAACCTGCACATCCTCCTAGATCGATCTAAAACATATGCATTGGTCCAATGGACCTTATTACATCATGAAGTCAACATACTATAAATAGACTTATGCTCTGTTTTGAAGGGGTGCTCCTGCACTAGGAGGATTTGTTACCTAGGCTCTTCTCCAACTCTCAATACTATGTCTACACCTTCATGTAGGTCTATAAACACCTTTTTGACAATTGGTTTGGTTCCCAACTTCACACAAGCCTCTAACCTTGACTAGGCCTAGTGAGGCTACTAGCCCTCTTCTACTAGTTTTCTCAACACAACTTGACAAAATCCCTAATGACTAGGAAAGTAAATGGTGGAATTGAACACCCTTCAGGGGACCCTAACAAACCTCCAAATCTCCTGCTCCAACTCTACTCCAACAATCCAGAACACCTACTAGGTCTCTAGGCCTAATTGATCAGTTTAGGGCTAGGTTACAAAGCAAGTGGTCCATTTTGGGTGCATAGATCAGGGGCAGGAATTTGGAATACCTCCTCAACCTCCAAACAACTCAAAACCATCATTCATTCACTCATCCTCTTAGGGTTTTGTCAAATACAATAGTAAATTGCATAAATTCAGTCAAATACATAGAGATATTTGACCTAGGGCATCACATTAAAAATAGTAAACTGTATTTTCTCAGAAAATGTTTTTGGAATCAAGTAGTATACACCCCTAGCCTACATTTCACCGAGTGGCATGAAATTTCATTGGTGCAAATGCATTCTAGGGCCAAATTTGTGGGACAACCCTTAGAAATGAGGGTTTCAGAACAATTTTTACTAAAATAGTAATATCTCCTTACTGCGACCACTTCCAGACCTCAAACCAAATGCATTAGAACCTAGACTCACTCTAGTTTTAGAAAAAGTACATTAGACCAAGAGTTTAGTCTGTACAATCCATACAGAAACACGTTTTCTTTAGAAAAATAGTCAAATTCTTGATTTTTGTGCCCAAAATTGCATACAAAAACTCCTCCTCCATTATGGGGTGAGAGGACAGCAATATAACTTGACCTAAGTTGATTTTCAACTGTTAAAAAAGATTCAACTTCCAAAAATAGGTTGCAACCGACCAAATGTGTCATTTGACAACATTGAAAACATTGGTCACTATGACATTTTGCAATAACACAAAGAGGTCAATTGGTTCAACTTGTCCAATGGAACTTAACCACTATCCTACTCTCCTAAACATGACAAAACAACAAAACAATCCAATAGACTTCAAAAAAACATCAATAGACCTTCTAGGCCTAAATGACATAACAAGGGTCCAAGTGGACTAAGAATGAATGAGGTTTATATGGCCACCTCAATCATCTTGACCACACAAATAGGACCATACAAACATGGCTAGAGCCTTATTACATAGCACATTAAACAAACCACAACCTTTCAAAAAAATGCAATCAAAATGATCTTGGAATCAAGGTGCTCCTAGGTGCCCTGCACCAGACAACATTTGGATCATGAGGTCTAACTTTAGGTAGTGTAATGATACCATGGTTCAAGAGCATTCTAAAAATAACCTCTATGGATTCTCCCAAATCTAAAAATTTCTATCTAGGCCTTAACCTGGGATAAGGCTTATTTGGGGGAGGATTAGTTGTTACCTTTTGTGGTAAAGGTATTTTGAGTACTGATGGAGGATTTTGTACATTTTGCACTAATCTAGAGTCGGTTACACCATCGTTGACAATGTTCTTATTTTTGGAACAAAATTGAGACTTGTCATTAGCTTGATTGTTGCTAGAGTCTTTTTTGTCTTTGAAAATTTTGACAAGTCCTTTTGCTACAAGAGATTTCTCCATTGTTACAACTTTATCCAAAATTTCTTCAAAGTTATCAATGCATTGTATTTTTAAATGGAATGCCATCTCTTGATTTAAATTTTGCATGAAGATATGTTTCTCAAGAATTGTATGAGGGACCTTACTAGTAAGATTTCTCCAACGTTGTATGAAAGTGAAAATTGATGCTCCATTCCTTTGTTTAGTGTTATAAAGGTCAGCCAAAAACATCTCATGTTTAATGTTTAATGAAAAGGGATTTATAAATTTGTCAGCAATCTCTTTGAAGATTTTAATGCCATGAGGAAGATGAGAAAACCATTAAGTGGCTGGTCCTCCCAAACTATGCAAAAAAAGTCTCATCAAATAAGTTTCATCATGAGCTATGTCCATGCTAGCTAAATAGAATTCTCTTAGATGGTCTCTAGGGTCACCCTTTCCTTTATACTTATCAAACTTTGGTACTACAAAATTTGGAGGAAAGAGAGTCATGACTAGAGATTTGTCATATAGATATGGACAAACTTCTTCAAAAGTGTATTTCTTCTTTTTATTGTCTTTTTGCATGTCATCAAACATTTGTCACATAAGTATTTGCATGTCAGACATCTCATTGGGTGTTGTGGAGGATGGAGTAGTTGAAGATTGTTGGTGATGTTGGGGGGGTTTGTGGTTGTGGTTGTGTTTGTTGGATGACTAGGATTTGTTGGAAAAAGGCTTGTTTTTGGGCTATAATTTGTTGCATTTGGGATTGGTGTTGTATGATTTATTGGGGATTAACAGTATTTGGGTTTTGAACATGGGATGACGAGACTTGAGTTTGGACATGTGGACCTTGCTACATCAAAATATTAGCTTGGGTATGGACTTGTGGCACAACTGAATATATATATATAGGATTTGACATTTGAGCAGTAAGTGGAGTCCAATTACTATGCCACTTGTAGGTGGAATAATAACATTGACACTTGGACTAGACATAGGTATGGATGTTGTGCTTGAAGAAGTGGATGTGTGAAGGGGACACAAAGACTTAGGAATAGATGATGTAGGAATGTTTGACTTCTTAGATATGTTTTTTCCACTTGATGAAAAGGTGACATGGGAAATATTTTGAGGAGTGGACATGGATAGGCTAGCAATAGGTCATGAGACACTTATAGAAGGAATGGATTGAATAGTAGATGTGTTGATGCTAAGATTTTACTTTTCATTTAAAGTTTCATTAGCGTGTAGCTGGGAAGATCCTCCTAATATGTTAGCAATTAGGAGAAAATGATCTTGAGGGAGTAAAGTTGACATATCAAAATTTTGAGGTAACTTAACCCTTATAGGAAGTAACTTTTCAAAATAAGGTTGAGGATTTGTGGTCAAGAGGTGTTCCAAAAGTGCAAGATTATTGGATTCCTCCATGAAGTCATGTGATGTATCCTCATAATCATGAGACTCATGGGGGTACTACTAGGACTTTGGGCCTCTTGGATAGGATTTTCAAATTCTTGAGTATATATGGGATTTGATGATGGTTCAAGAATGCCCTTATAAGGATTAGGTACGAATGTATTTGTAGGCATCCCAAACTTAGGATGAAATCTAGGAGTAATATTGAATGGGATAAAAGCCCCTTTTCCATGAGAAGTGGAATCCCAATGAGATTGTTGTGAAGAGTCTTGATATGGTTGTGAAGGGGGATCTTGTTGGATTCTTGATGGACTTCATGATGAACTTGTTGGACTTGATGAGACTCTTCTAAAGATTCTTGATGTGATTCCATGGTTCTCTTTGTTTGTGACCTTGTAGTGGGCATGAATGGGATGACCTTTGAATAAAATAATATTGTGAATAGGATCTTAATGCATCAAGACTTTGTGCCACAAGATGTATCAAGGGTATGATGTTATGATAAAAAGGTATAGGACACAATGATTATTGTAGATATGGATAAAATGACAATTAAGATGGTGACTTAGATATTGATATGATAGGAGATGAAAACCAAGATAATGATGTGATGTTGTTGATATGATATGATGAAGATGACCATCCAAAATGATAAAAGAATGACACCAAGGATAAAATGATGATATGGAAATGATATGATATGATTAAGGTGATAACCAATATGATACGATCAACACCAAAGATAATATGATGGTACCAAAATAGCTCAAGATACACCTAGATCTTTTGTTATGGATGCTGGATGGGATTATCCTCACTAATTAGGGTTGACAAATGCCTAAGCAAGAAGGAAAGAGATGATAAAACCTTCTACTTGGGGTAGACAAGAGCCCAAGCAAAATATAGGATAAGACTTACCAACTCAAAGTAAGTCTAAGCTCCTAAGTTAAAAGTCTTTTAAAAATAAAGGGATAAAAGATATAGGATAGACAAATCACATTTTGGATTTTGATTGTGTAATTTGATTGATTGATAAAGGATGCGATTGATTGATAGGTATCTTGGTTGACAATATGATGATGGGTGTATGTAAATAGATGATGTAGAAATGGGCAGATATTTGATTAAGGAACTAATGAGTGAATAGACCAATGGAATCTAACCAAGAAATAGATGAATAGATATGTTGATGGATGAGTGACAAAGATTAACAAAGTTCATACCCTAAAAGATAAAAGGTGAAGTCAAGAACATCAAGGTACTCACAAGTCCAAAACCAAGGCTAATGGGACGAATGGATCGCTCTGAAAGAATAAAGCCTTATAGAATGAGGAAATTTTTGGAGGAACTAGGTAAATTGGAAAATGAGTTTGTTGCAGGATACTGGTTCACCCTACAGTCTGATCTCAAGACTAAAATTTTAGTCCTTTTTGAATGACAGTTTGAGTTCTAGCATGGATGCTCAGTCATAAGCCAAAGGTACACTGACACTGATCATAGGCGTGTCAACAATGACCAAAAGTGCATCAATATAATCTAGAAGTGTGAAACCACAATCATAGGCATGTATTTATTTTGATTCATTGTTTTCGTGACTAGTTTGCAAAATTTTGGCAAGAAATACAATCATAAAAACACATTGGCTAATTGGTGACTTATCAAGGAAAATGATGTGAATTGCTTTATGGATAACAATGGCTCATACTAGTTTTGCACAATTAAAACATGCCAAACACATTAACAAACCAAGAATTATTCAAGTAGGAGTGATTTTAAGTGTGGACCCACATAATAGAATACCTATCCATGTTCTTACCTAACTAAGAACACTTCACCATGTGTGGATAGCTAGGGATAAGGGAGTTGCACCCAATATCCCTTTCCTTGGAGGCTTTTACGCCTTTCCCAAAGAAAACTTATATCTCCACATCAAAGAGGTATGATGGTGAGTAGGGGGTAGTCCTCATCCCTTGTACCACACTAGAAAATGATTGATGGTCTTATCTAGGCTTTACAAGATTCTAGGAGAGTCCTCTAGATACACAAGGTACAATGAGGCCCAAGTCTATGAACACTAGTTTATTAAAGGGATGTGGCATAAGTGATCAAGCAAACACCACTTCCCTTGTGTTCAAAATCACCTAGGGCCACAAGGCTGTTCCAATGACTACACAACTAGATTGAGGTTCTACTTTCACTTTCCCTCCTTTGATATACCCCTCTAGAACATGTGGTTGAGGTAGTCCCCTCAGAGTGGGTGTGTCTCTAAGGGTAGGCCTCCTAAGGGAAATATTTTACTTGGTGATTTTAATCTCCAAGATCGCACAAAGGACAAGGACAGAGCATACACATAACAACCAAATCTTGGGATACACAGAGAAGAAATGTGTGGCTTTTGATTTCCAAGATCACTCAAAGTACAAGGAGAGAGAATACACAAACACATAGCTTCAAAGACATGGAAAACAAAATTTCATTTACCAACTAATCTACCTTAGTGCCTAAATTAGTGGAAAAATAAGATCTTTGACAAGCGAGGCTACAATGAAATTTGTTAGTAGTTTTGAAATATGATCTTTGACAAGAGGAGAACAAGCTACACAAAAGAGTTAGTCCTCAAGACAAATCAAATTGTTAGCTCAAATAGGAAATCAACCAAAAGTGTGGAAACATAGTCAAAAGTGTACAAACAGAGAAGAAAAAAATAAGAAAACTGAATGCTTATACCTATTTTTACCTTTTCTGCAAAGGCATGCCAACAATTACCAAAGGTACACTGACATAGACCACAGTTGCATCGATAGAAACTGCAAGCACATCATCATAGACCACAGGCACATTGACAAGAACCACAGGTGCATATATAAGATCCAGAGGCGGGCCAAAATTGACCAAAAGCATGGATCTATAGACAGTTCTATTGTTGAAACCTATTAAAATAGAATACCAGATCTGGCAAAAAGTAAAAAAAATCACTGACAAAGAATGATCTAGAGGTCCTGAATGTTAGATCTAATCAAGCCTTGACTACAAACTAATACACAAACCAAAAGTGTGGTGTTTTTAACCATAGGCACAGATCTGGAGAAAGTATCTAAAAACATGCAAATAAAGCCTAATTCAAATTATGCAAAATAGATATATCAAATGATTGACAAGAGAGATTTGAGGGTTAACAAGCTGCAGAAATCAAATCATATGAGAAAACCTCAAAAATCATCACTAATATGAAGCAAAACAAGAGTTAGGCTAAAACCAGAAACATGGGCATGTCGACAGTGACCATAGGTGTGCTGATAGAGACCAAAGTGTGCATCTTGGTGACACAGGCACATTGACCTAAAACACAGGCACAAATTTGTAGTCAAAGGCGTGTATTTTTACTTGCAACATAAAAATGATTTAAATTTCCTCTAAAAAAGATGATCAAAGGGACATGGGTCCCACCAAGCATGTAAGAAATGTATGCAAAAATCTAATCCAAGGACAATGGAAGATAATGCAAGTAAACCAAAACCCTTCACCTCAAATCAAACCCTCACACTGAGATGGGATGGAGTAGAATGCACCCTAGTTCTACTAGCTTTGTTCTATGGATAAAATATGCATTATGGAGTGCCTACAAAAACCAGCATAATCTAGACATGAAATGCTCTAATGGAGGCAATGATAGAAGTGATAGCATGTACTTAAATATGAAAGATGTTGTATTGATGTGATGTGAGAGGCTTCATTTATAGAGATTTGAATGACGAATGGATGGCTAAGATTAAAAGATGAATAGTGTGATGTGGAGGGCTAAGATTAAGTGATGCTTGGAGTTGTAGTCACATGACAAGTGTCTCATGAGGGTTGAATGTGAGGAATAAAGGCAAGAGGCTTCCTTGTAATAAGGATTTATAGAATCTTCTAGTCATGTGAAGATAAAGACAAATGGAATTAATTAAATTTAAATCTTTAATTTATTTAATTAATTTATAAGGAAAATGAATGAATAAAATAAATAAAATATCATTTATTTATTTCATTAGAAGAAAAGTGGATAAATGGAAAAAAAGATTAATTAAGGGTAAATTAATTAAATAATTAAAATTATTTAATTAATTTAGAAGACATGTTAAGATGTGTAATGATGTTAGGAGTGTGTTGAAATGAAGGTGAGCGCATGGTCATTTTTAGGTGTCTACAAAAACAACAATAATACATAATTTACATATGTGTAACTTTTATAAATTAAAATAAATAGGATGTGGTCTGATCGTAAGACTTTCAAGTAAATAAGTCAGATGAGATAGAGTGGTTTATCCTCAAGTTACTTTTTATCTTCGTTTAGTAACTATCATTATATTGAGAAGAGTTAGCTTTCTTCATAATGTTCAACTCTACATTCCTCAAACACTTGTGATGTGATGGACATATGCATGTTCAACCTTAATCATAAGCTACCAGAGGCTAAAATATATCATTGTGTACATTAATCCAAATAAAACTAGAAAAAAATTTACATAAAATTTCATAAAAAATCTATCTAGAATGAATCACCTATTCAAGTCATGTCAATTCAATCAACTAAAGGTAAACATTTTAGATTTAAGTTTCAAGTAGTCTAAGGTAATGCTCTGGAAATAACTATCAAGTATTTGTAGTGTAAAGTTTTTTTTTTAATAAATTAGGGGTGATTGAATCACCTATATTGATAGCAAAAGGAAATTACATATGAGAGTCTGGCAGCCTTCAACAAAATGGCTTTTCCCAGATAGATACATAGCCAAATCTAGTACAATATATATCAAAATTACATTTCTAAGTAGTAAAACACCATCAAAAAGAGCATATATAATATTAGAACCAAAGGAAATAGTCAGTTACCACAACTTCTAGAAGAGCTCTCCATATCAATAGAATTAACTTTCTCCTCCACCACACATGAAGGCCCAAGATCAACAGCAAGGGGTGGATGCAAAAGAGATTCTTCTTCTGCATGTTAGAAAATATAATGCACAGCATTGAACAAACATAAAGCTTTATCATATAGAGTAATTCTAAGATCCTCCTTGACAGAAAGTAAAGTCTTCTAAGAAGAATTGACGTCATCATTGACAATGCCATTTTTCATTGCATGAAGAGCCACAAGCATAGAAGGAGAGTCATGAAAATCATTTTTACCAAAGATACCCACAATAGGAGAGTCACATGAGTCCAAATTAAAACCATTGAGAACAACTTCAAGGTCTGACAGAGAAAAGATAAATGGCTGGAGATAATGGATTACCAAAAAAGATATCAGATCCTTATCCTCAACCATGTCTATGAGATGTGTTAGGAAATCCAAGGCCACCTGCAAGAAAAGAGTTGAAGGATTAGATTTCAACTAAGCATTCCCAATAATAGTACTCAAAGACTCTTTGAATGGTGGACATAAGATGATAAACACCCTCCCAAACTTATCCCTATCAAATGGATGATCATCCATCTATCTTTCCTAGAAGAGGCATGGCAGTAAAACTCTCTAGATGTTTCCCATGGTAGAAAACAAAGGCAACCAGATGAAGAAATGCCATTCTAGGCTAGGCTTAATACACCCACCAAACTTGTCGACTAGAAGCAAATAAATCCACCATGTACAACAATAATTATTATGAAGTAGGAGTCACTGGCCAAGGATCCAAAAATAGATCCAAACAAAGTGAGAGATGATGGAAAATACAACACATCCATGTGAAGGAGACACATGTTTATAATAGAAATATGAGAGTAAAAAGAGTACTTAAAACACTTATGTGTGTAAAGTATTGTTTCAGTAATAAATAGTATTTAAAGTGTGAACTATCACTTTAATCATATCCAATAAGTCTTTATACTATTGTAGGAATATCAAGCAAGATTTTCTACTAACTCTTAGTAATGAATTTACATTTTGTAGAGAGATTATCTTTTTAATGAGTTCATCACATAAAATTCAACTAACATGAAATCATGAATGCTTTCTAACTTAGTTACTTTCTATGTGGTTCAAATTCTAAGTGAGAACTTGATATGCTTACCTATGTACCATTACTTTTCTGACAACAAAATATTTCTATACATTACCTTTCATTGTGTCCTAAACAATGTTTATAGGAATATTTCCTCAATTATTTTTCTATTAGAACTATCACCCCTTCCATCTAGCTTTTTGGGCAAACGATTAGGTTTCTATAAATTTTTGTAGAGTTATTTTAGGACAAATTCAAGAATTATTTTTAAATTTGAATTCATTATAATCCTATATTGGTATTTTTTCTCTTTAAAACAACAAATGTATGTGGAGATAGAATGGGAAAATATATGAAGATATATAAGGTTAAAAGGTAGCAAGTGGGAGATACAAGAGAGGGTCTTGGAAGAGATAGGAGCTAAGTACTATGTGGCTAGCCTTCATGGGACTACAATGATAGAAATTTGGAGTCATTTTTCGAACTAGGTTGTATGTCTCACTATTGGACTTCATACCTATTGTTAGTGTTTGATTTTTCCTATCCTAATATTGCCTAAAGTCTTGTGTTTTGGCTCTTATTGTTCCCCCTTTTATTTTCTCATATATTTTGCATTAGTGTGAAAATCCTAAGTATGTGAAAGCCCCTATAAATCCCCTATAAATCCTAAGTACTAAGGTTTCTTCTTATAGAGAAAAATCTAAGTGTGTTGAATTGTCTTTCGGCAAGTTCGTGGGCTCACAAAATTGCTAAAAGGATGAAAAGGCCTTGTACTTGCATTTAAAAAAAGAAGAAGTTTAGTAGTTCAAGGTTTTTCTAAACTACTAAAATAGAAGAAAGAAAGGAGTAAATTGAAGTGGCTTTTGGCTAGTTTGCAAGTTTGCAAACTTTCCAAAACACGGAAAATGGTTTGAAAATTTTCCATTTCACAAAAAAGAGAAAGAAGAAAGAAAATATAAGGCAAAGAGAAGAACAAAGAAGCAAAAAAGAGAATGTGAATGGTTTTCAACAAGTTCGCAAGTTTTTGAACTTGCCAAAATGCCAAAATTTAAAAGGAGAACCAAAGACAAAGTTTGGATGGTTCATAAATCTTCAAAAGTGCAAAAAAAGAAAAAATAGTATAGAAAGAGAAAGTAATAAACAAAGATTTAAAAGTTTGAAAACTTCTAACTTCATCAAAGAGGGTTTTAAAGTGCATATTGTTGCAAGTATGTGCCTAACCGATGTTGTCATTGATGTCAACATATCTATGTTGTCATTAGTGTCAAATGTGCTCTTGATTTTGATGTTTTCTAGTATTGGAGATAATGAGTATGTGATCTTGATATTGAGTTTCCAAGTGCTTGTGAGAAAATTTGTTCCTCCAGTGGAAACAATGTGTTGAAGAGTATCTCTATTTACTGAAGAACAATCTAGTAGATTGCTCTACATTTCCTGTAGAATGAATATCTTTGTTTGCAGATTGGAAGTTATTTAGAGGCATGTCTGAAGATGCTATATCTCAAGTTTGAGCCTCTAGTAAGAAGATTTGAGAGAGTTCTGTTCACTAGAGTA
This sequence comes from Cunninghamia lanceolata, assembly GCA_027924645.1. Taxonomy (NCBI): domain Eukaryota; kingdom Viridiplantae; phylum Streptophyta; class Pinopsida; order Cupressales; family Cupressaceae; genus Cunninghamia; species Cunninghamia lanceolata. The sequence continues at coordinate 4,304,213 of BSBN01001254.1, forward strand.
AAAATTGTTTTATGTGCATTCAGTGGTGATAGGGAGAAAGTATTATGCTCTGCATTCCTCCACATTTAAGTATTTTAGTATGTGGTCCTAGAATCATGTTTGTAGTGATTTTATGCACCTTTAAATCCAATGGTTCATGACATGGTGGTCCGCAAGTGATCTTTTCTTTATGACAGTGGATGACAGTTATGTTCAAGTGCTCCAAATTGAAGAATCTTCTTGGCAAAGTGATTAGAAGTTGTGTGGATGTTATTGGTGATTTCAATGTGCTTGTGGATGTCTCCTGATCATGTTCCTAACTTTGGATTGGTCTGTAAAGAGAAATTTGGATCATTGATGAAGACTATTCTTAGAAGACTTAGTGTCAACACCAGGCTTGGCCGACTTGGTTGTTTTCACTGTTGATAACTGAGAGGGGGGTGAATCAGTTATCCTAATTGTTTCTTCTTTCGAACTTTCTTATTAATCAAAGCAGCATTGAATTAAACAAACAAACATTAACATGAAATGAGAAACACATGACACAGTATTTTTGACGTGGAAACCCGGTTAAGGGAGAAAACCACGGGGTGATTAACCCAAAGATTATTCTGTTAGAAGAATAAGGAGTTACAGAAATGGCACTTGCCAATTAGGGCTCACTGCTCGAGCACACTGCTCACAAAGAGGCCCACTGCCTACAAGGAGACACACTATCTACAAAGAATATTATATAATACTTGAACTGATTGGAAGCACCTACATATGCTGGGGTTTAGTTCCGGTTAGGCTTAGTACACTGATCTGCTGCACTTCATCTTTCCTCTGTTCTTTATTCTGCTATCTTTTCACATACCGGATCTTTCTTACTACTTCTGCTCTGCTCTGTACTTATTTGCATACTGTATCATCCTGTACCCTTTTCACAACTAAATCGATCCTCTATATATATCCGCACAAGTAATTTCATCACTTTTCTAGTCGGCATCCGGAACAGTCTAGTTTCTTACAAACTCTATTCTGTCGGCTGAATCCTTGCTCACCAAGTAATGCGGATCAAGCATATACTTGTAGATATCATTAATCATGTTGGCCAAACATGATTCATGCCTTCACAGCCTTTACCATCAACAATAACATATCCGGAAAAGATTCTGATGCTCTGCCAGTCAGTTCTTCCTTCTGTTCTCATTGTCTTTCAGGAATCCGGTACTCAGCTATTCATATCTTTTTCTTTGTCCATCATCGAAAGCTAAATCCTTGGAATATACTACTCAAGGTAGTCCTCTTGACTTCCCCAAATCCGCACTACACCAAGACACTTCCTCTGAGAGGTCCGGACCAATCTGTCGGACCTTACCACATGCTCTGTTCTTGTTCACCGGACCACAACAGTTCTTCATCCTAACTTCCGGTAGAGACACACCATGACTTGCGGATATGTGGGATGACCTTTGTTGCCATCAATGACAACAACCATGAATCCATATAGTGTCTTTTGCCAACAATCTCCCCCTTTGGCATTGATGGCAATACTTAGTGAAAAATGACTAAGTGTTTACACTATGCTCCCCCTTTGCTGATGCTCTATCTTTATATACAATTTCCGGAACTCCCCCTTAGTTGGATTCCTCATTTTTCACTGCTCCTCACTCCCCCTTTGACATCAATGGCAAAGGGTAGGGTCCGCACACCAAAATTTTCAAAAATTTTCTATACATAGCCGCATATTTACATACTCACATAAACTGGAGAATGTCTGCAAAAGATGTCTTTAGTTGGATCAGCTCTGTAGCCCAACTTTGCTTCATTCTATCCAAAATTGAAATGTGACCACTCAACAAAAATGCAAAAGCTTCTACCCTCTTGAGATCTGTCGGATCATTTGTTTGGGCGGTAGTTTGAGCATCATTGATGGCCTCATGCATAGTTTCTAACTTAGGGATTATAATCCTTCTAAGTTCTCCCATCCGGTTAATGATATTCTTCCTTTCCTTCTCAAAGTTCTTTATTGCATTTGTGATTGCAATAGTTTGACATTCTTGATTTACTATGGATGAAGAGAGAGGATCAAAACTTTGAGACAAACTTTGTAGTTTGTCCTGTTCCGCTTTTATTTTCTTATCTATTTCTACTATTGCCTTTGGCCAGGAGATAAAAAATTGTAAATATCACCGCCATCCTTAAGAGCATTTTCTAAGCTCTTTATTCCAATACTCATATTTCTCCTATCGTTAGAGATTAATCCTAATACTTCTGAAAATCTTTTATCCAAAAATTCCTTCCGGACCTTTTCTTCAGCTGATTTTTCTAGAGAATCAAAATGTGTATCAACACTGCTGATCTATCTGGATTGATGGCATAATCTTTTCAAGCACTCCGGAAGCAGCCTCTATCAACTCACAGTCTTCCATATGAGACTTTAGGAGTTTTTCATTTGCCTTAGCATTTGCAAATGAAGCTATTTTCATTGTCTGTACCGGAGAGAGAGAGTCAAAGTCGAATGGGCCTTTTAGAAGCTCCGGTTCATCAATCTCTAAAGTTTCTTGGCTTAAAAACTTTTGAACAGTTTGTGCAGTGTCTCTTGTCGGAGACAGATGTTTCTTTTCTTCTGCAGTTTTGTCCTTAGGAGTCTTATCTCCTTCCACATTCTTACCACTTACAGTTGTGGTTTTCTCTGTTGGATTTTTCTCTTTCTCTGCATCCTTGGTGCTGTCAGCCTCTTTTTCTTTTTCTGCTACTTCTTCCTCCTGTATTTTTTCTTCTTCTTGGGATCCGGAGACTGTAGGAGAAGCCAGAGAAGAGATGTTAGTCTGTTCTAGTGGCACTTCTTCCAGAGCAGATGATTCCAAGTCCGCAGCTATTTCTGCACCTGAGTCCTCTATAATAGGAATATTAAACCTTTTATATGTATTCTGGAGGATCTCTTCAGTGTCCTTGGCTACTTTGTCAGTCTCACCAAGCATAAGCTGATTCATCCTTACTTTGCTTCTGAATTCATCCTTGCAGTCCTTGAATATCATGTTCATAGTTTTGTGATCAATTGAGGGATATAGCTGAATAGCTATCTGTTCCCTGATCTCAAGGTCTTTTGCCATGGCATTGTTCTTTCTTATTTCTAGTTCCATCTCTAGACTCTTTGGAATTTCAGAGATAATCTCAATAAAAGCTTTATTGTAGATGTTCAAGTACCTAATTATAGCTTCCTGCAGGATCTTTTGATCTGCTTCATTGTAGTCATCATAGAATTCAGCCACCGGTTGAAGGTTCCCATCCACAGTGATTGATTTGACTACACTGTCTAGAGACAGGGTGGGCTTTTCAGCAAATTCTTCTGTCATTTCTTCCTTGTCTCGGCCTAAAGAGGGTTTACCGGATCCTTTCTTCTTCTGTTTCTTTATTTCTTTCACTCCCTCATCTGACTCAGTTTCTTCTTCATCCTTTTGGCTTAGATAAGCTCTTGAGGCTTTTGTCTTAGATCTCTTACCGGATCCCTGGACTTCCGGTTTTGAGCTTTTGGTTTTGATAGGTGTAGATCCTTTTTATGATCTGGTCTGGGTTGAGGATTCCACTGGAGCACTTTTCTTGCTTTTCTTTTCTACCTCTTTCTTTTCTTCCTCAGATTTTCTTCTCTTTTCCCGGTTGGCATCAAGTGCCTCTTTTGAGATGCCTAGGCCTTGAGCAATATGCTGTACTTCTTTTCTCACTTTCCTCTTTATCTCAGGTTCCCTGAGTTCTACATGGATCTTTACACTCAGCTCCTCAAAGGTTCCAAACCTTTCTGCCTTTGGATCTTTGGGCTGACTTAGCATGTGTTGAACATGCAGCTCCATTATCTATTCATCCACTTCATACCCCATGGGCATGATCCAGACAGTCCTTGGCTCCACTGCCTCCATTAGGCACTGATCAGTGTCCACCATAAAGCACACTGAGTCTTTGTATTTTTCAACAAGAGACTGGGGGATTCTTTCTCTTGCTTGCATCATGCTTTGGAAGTTTTTGAAGTATCCCCATAGGGCTGTATTTCTTGCTTTGGCATCCCCAAGCCCATGTAAATAGTCTCTTATCTAGACTGCAACAGGTTTGTCATTTTGCCATGCCCATCCACTTGATCCGGGCAGCTCATTCATGAAGTAGAAGAATAGACATAATATAAGAGTACCATACTTAAAGGAATTCTTTTTGTCCTTCTTGATTTTCTGTATATTTTCCATTAATTGGCTTAAGAGCAGTTCGCAGAGATCATATTCTGCATTCTTCCTTAGCATTTCATAGGCAGTATACACTGCAGTTCCGGATACAGAATTCTCCCTGCTGGAGTGATAGATCTTGTATCCTATTATCATGGATGCATACTTGATATCTGGATCCGAAATATCTTCAATGGTCATTGCCCTCTTATCAAATTTTGATCCGGTGGCCTCAGTTACAATGTTGTTCTTGACAGATTTGAGGATAGGTATCCCTTCGGAAGAGTATAGACCAGTTACTACCCTAATTGCCTCTTTTGTGATCTTGCAAGGTCTATCCAGCCATAGGAAGTTGTCATGCATTCTGCTTAATACATATCGGACCCATTCTTCTTCTTCAAAATAGGGGAAATGAATGAATTGATCAAACTGTTTCTTCTAGATACCCTTGTACTCTGGTTTAAGCTCAAAAGCATTGTCTATCAGTTGTTTGTGATAGAGATCTCTCAATTTGAATTCCCCGAATTCCTCAATGCTTGTGTGTATGTAAACCCTAATGTCTTCTGTGTGTAAAACTCCATGAGGAACACTGGAAAATGCTCCTAAGGGATCTACCTCCAATGACTTGTCTGGATGTTTCTTAAATTTAGGTCGGGGCCTATCTGAGATTTTTACTATATTTGGAGTAGCCATTTCTTCAAAAGATTTGTAGCAAGCTATCGGAAGTGGAGAATACCTTTTGCGTCTTCGGTTACACGGAGTGGCTGGATTAATTTTTGTATGTAATGACTTCGGCAGGAGATCTTCGGTGAACTTGATGAATTTTGTTGCAAAGCTCCGCTTCTCACTTCTTCTTGGATGTGGAATGATCAAGTGATGGTTGAGAAATCCCTTATATCATTTCACAAACCCTAATATCTATTTGCAATAAATGCTCCACCTATATTATTTTGGTTTGCCTTATCCGGATAGCTTGGAGTATCTCGGATCAGTTCTGATCTATGAACATCATGCGGATCTTTCAATCATGAATAAATCAAGGTGACACATTACAAGAACATCCCAAACGTTCTGTCCAGTCCGCAGAGTAAAATAATGTACTTCCGGATCTCTCAGAACCCTTTTGTAGTCCTCTGTCATTCTGGAGCATCTCCTAGAACAGGTCTTACTTGATCGATCACAACTTCTTTACATCTTCATGCGGACCTCTGAAATCTTGTCTGGATCATCTCAGGACTTATATCTTCAAACCCTTTACTCCGCATCTTGTATCACATCCAGCACCACTTGATTGGCTGGGAGAACAGGATTTTCTTTGAGTCTCCCCCTGAGCCAGAGCTCACTTTTTAATTTCCGGAAGTGATATCAGCACCAGAATTTGGTGCGGATCCAATTTCTGTATTCTCTAAACTTTTCTTTACCCAAATCTTGCTCATCTGATTCCTAACTTCATCCGCATTCATCTTTTGTTTACCCTTGTCTTGATTCTGATTATACACCGGACCTCTTTTGTCCTGATTCTTGCTTCTGCAGACTTTAGCATTATGATCGAACCTATTACAGATTTGGCAAATAACATTTCTTTGCATATTTGATTGATAACCTCTTGATCTACATTGATTAGCCATATGACCTACTCTATTGCATGTAAAGCATCTACCATTGAATGATTTGTTTACTTGCATATTTCTGCATTCATGAGACTTGTGTCCATACCTTTTGCAATTAAAGCACTGTCCGGAGAAGGATGGATTAGTTTGATTCATTCTTTTTCTGCACTGATTAGCTTTGTGACCAAAGTGATTGCAGCTGTGGCAGTATCCATTGAAAGATGGATATCTTTGAGCATTGGGTTGTCTTACCGGAGGTCTTCTAGGCCTATTCCTTGGATTTTCTAATCCAAAATTCTTTTGACCGGATCCGGAACTTTCTCCTTTCTCATATCCCAAGCCGTACTTGTCATCTATCTTCTTTTGACTTCCAAGAAGTACTTCAAGTTGGGCAGAACTTATCTTGAATTTTTCTTTATATTTGTTTGCTGTTTGAAGATCTCTTTTGAGAGAGACAATTTGATCCTCAAGTTTTTCTTCATTATCTTTGCCATCTTCAAGATCAGATTCAAGATGTCTGATAATCCTGTCCATCTAGTGGCATTCTTCTGATTTCTCTTTAAGAGATTGTCTTAGATTGTCTTCAGCTTTTCTTTTTTCTTCAATCTCTTGAGTAAATTTTATAGTTCCCGATTCCATTTCATGTCTTAACATAATGACTTCTTTTGATAACTTTTCACATAACTTGGTTTTCTCAGTCAATTCTTCATTTACATTGCTTTCTTCAGTTTGGCTTGCCAATTGTTGGAGCAGCTCCTTTCTCTTTTTCATAGAGAGACTTAATTTGTCTTCTAGTTCTCTCATGAATTCATCAACCTGTTTGAGTCTTTCCTTTAATTCATTGACTTCAGAATTTGACTGTTCAAGATCCTCAAGGGCAGTCTTGAGTTGCTCCTTTAAACCATATGCATCCATTAGAACTCCCAGATCTTCCTCAAGCTGTTAGGCTCTATTAGGAGGAACCTTGCTCTGATACCAATTGTTGATAACTGAGAGGGGGGGTGAATCAGTTATCCTAATTGTTTCTTCTTTCAAACTTTCTTATTAATCAAAGCAGCATTGAATTAAACAAACAAACATTAACATGAAATGAGAAACACATGACACAGTATTTTTGACGTGGAAACCCGGTTAAGGGAGAAAACCATGGGGTGATTAACCCAAAGATTATTCTGTTAGAAGAATAAGGAGTTACAGAAATGGCACTTGCCAATTAGGGCTCACTGCCCGAGCACACTGCTCACAAAGAGGCCCACTGCCTACAAGGAGACACACTGTCTACAAAGAATATTATATAATACTTGAACTGATTGGAAGCACCTACATATGTTGGGGTTCAGTTCCGGTTAGGCTCAGTACACTGATCTGCTGCACTTCATCTTTCCTATGTTCTTTATTCTGCTATCTTTTCACATACCAGATCTTTCTTACTACTTCTGCTCTGCTCTGTACTTATTTGCATACTGTATCATCCTGTACCCTTTTCACAACTAAATCCATCCTCTATATATATCCGCACAAGTAATTTCATCACTTTTCTAGTCGGCATCCGGAACAGTCTAGTTTCTTACAAACTCTATTCTGTCGGCTGAATCCTTGCTCACCAAGTAACGTGGATCAAGCATATACTTGTAGATATCATTAATCATGTTGGCCAAACATGATTCATGCCTTCACAACCTTTACCATCAACAGTAACATATCCGGAAAAGATTCTGATGCTCTGCTAGTCAGTTCTTCCTTCTGTTCTCATTGTCTTTCAGGAATCCGGTACTCAGCTATTCATATCTTTTTCTTTGTCCATCACCGGAAGCTAAATCCTTGGAATATACTACTCAAGGTAGTCCTCTTGACTTCCCCAAATCTACACTGCACCAAGACACTTCCTCTGAGAGGTCCGGACCAATCTGTCAGACCTTGCCACATGCTCTGTTCTTGTTCACCGGACCACAACAGTTCTTCATCCTGACTTCCGGTAGAGGCACACCATGACTTGTGGATATGTGGGATGACCTTTGTTGCCATCAATGACAACAACCATGAATCCATATAGTGTCTTTTGCCAACATTCACTACTTGCAGAGATACATCAAAGATTGTGGAAGCATGTCATCACATGGAAGATTGCATTTGAGTCCCAGCTAAGGCATAACATGATCTGCATACATCTTTATCTCAGCAATTCTGTTTAGGTCCAGACCTATTTCTATGTACGTTTGTAATGCCGACCTTGGCGATTGTTCCAATGGTTAAAAAATGTAATGGCAACCTTGATGTACATTCCAAGGTTGATAAATTGTATAAAAACATGTAATGTAGCTACAAAAAAGATGTCCTTGTGTGGAAATGAAAAGATAAGGTAAGAAGTGTAAGAAGAGCATAGTAGAGAAGTTATACTGTGCTTCAATGGAATTGAACTTAGGCATGGAGTAGATTCTACCAAATCAGTTCACCATCCTTTGGTAGAGAGCCACCCCTTGGTAGTGAGTCATCCTTGGCAGTGAGCCATTCTTGGCAGTGAGCCTTAACTTTTGTAGTGAGCATTTTGGGCAGTGTGTTAGAAATGAAAGCAACACTAATTCAATGGAAATCTGATTCAATATAAATTTCTGCAATCTTTAACTGTGTGTTATTAATGGAGATTGTAACACAGAAACAAAACTATGCTTCACAGAAATGCAAAATTAGAAATATGAACACATAACATAATGTTTAACGTGGAGAAAACCCTTTTAGGTAAAAAAATCCACACAGGAAAGAGGCCCAATGTTTGTATTAATCTAAAAATGATTTACAATACAACAACACTTCAACTCTCTCCACCAGTCTTCAATCTGATAGCATTCCAGCAACACCTGAGTACCTAAAATCTATATTGCAGCAACTAATACATGGCAAATACTTTTAGAAAAATTTTCTAACTCATCTTAGGCGTTCACCTTCTCTCTCATGAGATTCCCCAACATACAAATATTAGCCATGCAAAGGTTGGGTGCCCAAGACTAAATCTAGCCTCTTATAGCATCTTATGACATGTCATAACTATCATAGATTCTAGCAAAAGAGTATCTTTCCAAGATAGGAACCTTGGGATAAATATAGCAAATATACAACTAACATATCCGTCATATGCGTCATAGAATCACATAATCTTATGACAACTTGCAGCTATCATAGATTCACTCACCAAACATTATGACAGTTGTCATACATGCCAAAAATAGTATATTCCTCAAGGGAGCATGCCTATCCTCATTTACCATGAGTTTCTACATTTTCCAATAATAAAATTCACTTTGTAATAACTTTCGATGACTCTGAAATTACCCCTGCTAGTGAAACTAGTACATCTCCTCATGGATAATTACAAATTACATATAATAAATGGAATAAATACAATATCAGGATTTACAAGGTTAATGGTACCTTATCCCAACATTCTCCCACTTGACATTATACATTGTAAATCAACCCATAGGAAATCAAATGAAAATAATCAAGCACTAGAAGCAAGGCCCATGGCTTCTTTGCACCACACAAACTTCTCTGTGCTCACAGGTTTAGTCAATGAATCTGCAACATTCTCCTGAGTGTCCATCTTCTTTAATTCAATCTCTCCATTTGCAACCAACTCTCAAACAAAGTGATATTGAACATCAACATGCTTAGTCCGAGCATAATACATGGGACTCTTGGCCAAATAGATAGAACTCTGGGTATCACAACCAATCTAAATGATCTTGCAATCAAAACCAATACTTGTACACAGTCTCCTCAACCAAACCACCTCCTTAGAGACATGAGTAGCAGCCATATACTCTTCTTCTATAGTGGACAAAGCAATTGTAGGCTGCCTCTTACTCATCCAACTCATTGCTCTTCCAAACAGAGTAAACACATAGCCACTAGTGGACCTTCGACTATCCAAGTCACCTACCCAATCTGCATCAACAAAACCCTATATTCCAAAGATTTATCAGCACTATCAGTACCAGAATAAACCAAACAATGATCGGGAGTACCTACAAGATATTTAAACACCCTCTTCGCATAGTTCCAATGCTGTCTACCAGGGTTAGATATAAATCTTCTCAAAACTCCCACTGCTTGGGCAATATCTGGTCTAGTGCAAACCATTGCATACATCAAACTCCCTACAACACTAGCATATGGTACATTAGACATATCCTCAAGATCATCCTCAGTCTTTGGACACATATCTAATGAAATCTTAGTACCAATGGGTAAAGGAACTCTAACTGGGTTACAGTCCTACAAACTAAACCTCTGCAAAATAGTATTCACATACTTACTTTAAGACAACCAAAGATTTCTATTAACTCTGTCCCTACTAATCTTCATTCCCAAAATATACCTTGCAGCACCAAGATCCTTCATCTCAAATGCACCTGAAAGTTGGGCTTTAAGCTCACTGACCATACCCTTAGTATTGTTGAAAAACAACATGTCATCAACATACAAAGTAATAACCAGTATAGAATCATCAACACAATGAATGTAAACACAATGATCCTCCTTGCTTCTAACAAAACCCAATTTCAAAACAAATGAATCAAACTTTTTATACCACATTTTAGGGGACTATTTCAAACCATAGAGAGACCTCTTTAACCTGCAAACCTAATGTTCTTTTCCTTTTACCTCAAAACCTATAGGCTGTTGCATATAAATTTCTTCTTCAAGATCTCCATACAAGAACATAGTTTTAACATCCATTTTCTCAATCTCCCAATCATAAGCTATAGCAATGGATAAGAGAAATATAATAGAAGTCAATTTAGCAACAGGAGAGAATATCTCACCAAAATCAACTCCCTCTCTTTGGGAGTAGCCCTTGGCTACTAGTCTAGCCTTGTACTTCTCCAATGACCCATCTGCTTCAAACTTGTTCTTGAAGACCCACTTACAACCTATGGCCTTTCTTCCTTTGGGCAAACGAACATGATTCCAGGTGTTATAAGAGTCTAAATCCATCAGCTCCTACATGGCTAACTGCAAAGACTCACTATCATCTGTAGAAATAGCTTCTCTGTAGGATCTAGGTTCATAGTTAGTACTCAATAAAGCATACACACAATAGAAATCTGGTGGGCTATACCTATCAACTTGATTCCGTTGTCTTGTGGATCTCCTCAAGGGTGGAGTAAGAGACTCTACTCATTCTTTTGCATGATCATCTATACCAACTTCTTCTGTCACAACAGATTCATCTTCATCAGAACTACTCAAATCTTCTTCTTTTTCACCCCCTAATCCATCATTTTGTTCTTCTTGAGGTGCATCTTGCTGCTCTAACTCAAAGTGCACTCTTTACCTTTTCATCTTTTTCTTTTGGCTGCTCAGGTTTAGAAATAGCTCTAAGTTCCTTGAAAATTACATCTCTAGAAAAGATAATCTTGCGGGTTAGTGGATTCCAAAGCTTATAACCTTTTACATTATCACCATATCCAATGAATGTACATTTTTCAGCCTTTGGATCCAACTTAGATCACTTTTCCTTAGGCACATGAACAAAAGCCTCACAACCAAAAACCCTTAAATGTGAAACAAAAGGTTTCTTACCTGTTCACACTTCATAAGGTGTCGAATCAAGAGCCTTACAAGGAGATCTATTTATCAAGTAGCAAGCAGTACACACAACCTCTGCCTAAAAGCATTTATCCAACTTTGCATCACTAAGCATACTTTTGGCCCTTTCCATAATTGTTTGGTTCATCCTTTCTGCAACACCATTCTGCTGTGGTGTATATAGAGTTGTCTTTTGTCTAATTATACCTACATGCTTGCAAAACTCATCAAATTCCTTAGAGAAATATTTCCCTCCATTGTCAAATCTTAATATTTTTATTTTTAAACCTAATTGGTTATCTACTAAGACTTTGAATTCCTTAAACTTAGTGAAAACTTTAGATTTATGTTTCATAAAATAAATCCATGTGAATCTGGATACATCATTAATGAAGGTGACAAAATAACGAGATTTTCCAATAGATTCATTATCTACAGGTCCAAACACATCCGTATGAATAATTTTTAATTTCTCTTTTGCTCTATTGCTTCCTAAAGGAAATGGTTTTCTATTTTGCTTACCAAACACACAATGCTCATAGAAATCAAAGTGCTCATCAGAATAGGAGAAACCATCCAACAAATTTTTATTCTTAATAGTTTTTAGTACATTATTTCTTGTGTAGCCCAAACTACAGTGCCACAACATACATGTATTTTTAGTAGTAGCCTCAGATACATAAGAGGCATTATAAACTATAGTGGCTTCAAGCTTGAATAGGTTTCCCAATTTCTTCCCTTTCACTACCACCAAGTTCCCTCTCACTAATCTTTCCTTTCCCGACAATTGGATATGTAGATTTGTCACCAAGGTAGATATTACCTCCATCATATTCTTCATATGTGGAGAACCATTCTTTATGCAGGGTCATATGAAATGAGCACCCTAAGTCAACCAACCAGTGATCATTCGAAATAAGATTACATGCAGAAAGTAAAACTTCTTTACTTGCATTCGAGGACTTACCCGAAGCACTCTCTCACTATTTCTTTGGGTTTCTACACTCCTTCTTCACATGTCCCCTTTTACCGCAGTTCCAACACATAACTCTATTCTTTTTACTAGGAGTCTTAGACTGGCCCTCAGACTTGTCCTTAGCCCCTTTCTAATCTCCTTTTGGTCCCCTTTCCTTAGACCTTCCCCTGACACTGAGAGCATCTCCTAAACTATCTGAACTCTTCTTCCTCAATTCCTGTCACAGTAGCACTAAAACAAGAGCATCCAACTTTGGATCTGCAAGGTTAGCAGTGATAGCAAGGATAACATTCTCCCAAGACTTAAGTAAAGAACAAAGAAGTAAGATACATTTATCTTCCTCACTAACTTCAACATCTACTGAATCAAGTTGACTCACCAACAAATTAAAAGAATTTAAATGCTTTGTAATTGACTCACCCTCTTTCATTTTCAAAGAGAACAACTTCCTTTTTAAATAAAGCTTATTTACCATACTCTTGGCTTGGTAGATCTCACCCAACCGATTCCACAATTTGTATGCGGTCTCCTCCTTTGTGACATTTAACAGGACAAAGTCTAAAAGACACAACTGGATGGTTCCCTGTGCCTTCTTATCCAGTCTATCCTACTCATCTTGAGAGACATCATCAGGTTTCTTCTCTTTTTGGATAGCCAACCATTGGTTTCTTTCTTCCAACAAATCTTCCATTTTCATCTTCCACAACTCATACCCCATTCTATTGAACTTCTCAATGTCTAAACGAGAGGTTGATGCTATGGTGGATACATCCATAATAACAACACAAGATCTGCAAAACAAACACAACCAAATCTCCCACTGTAGCTACAGCTTCCACACTACCACCCAAGAGTCAAAGCTCTCCATGCTTTGATACCAAATGTTAGAAATGAAAGCAACACTACTTCAATGGAAATCTAATTCAATATAAATTTCTGTAATCTTTAACTATGTGTTATTAATGGAGATTGTAACATAGAAATAAAACTATGCTTCACAGAAATGCAAAATCAGAAATATGAACACATAACACAATGTTTAACATGGAGAAAACCCTTTCGGGTAAAAAAACTCCACACAAGAAAGATGCCCAATGTTTGTGTTAATCTAAAAATGATTTACAATACAACAACACTTCAACTCTCTCCACCAGTCTTCAATCCGATAGCATTCTGGCAGCACCTAAGTATCTAAAATCTGTATTGCAGCAACTAATACATGGAAAATACTATTAGAAACATTTTCTAACTCATCTTAGGTGTTCACCTTCTCTCTCATGAGATTCCCCAACATACTAATATTAAATGCCATCTTACAAGCACCTTCCACTTGTCCAAAAATAGTCATGCAAAGGTTGGGTGCCCAAGACTAAATCTAGCCTCTTACAACATCTTATGACACATCATAACCATCATAGATTCCAGCAAGAGTATCTTTCCAAGATAGGAACCTTGGGCTAAATATAGAAAATATACAACTAACATATCCATCATATGCATCATAGAATCACATAATCTTATGACAACTTACAGCTATCATAGATTCACTCACCAGACATTATGAGAGTTGTCATACATGCCAAAAATAGTATATTCCTCAAGGGAGCACGCCTATCCTCATTTACCATGAGTTTTTACATTTTCCAATAATAAAAGTCACTCCATAATAACTTTCAGTGACTCTGAAATTACCCCTGCCAGTGAAACTAGTACATATCCTCATGGATAATTACAAATTACATATAATAAATGGAATAAATACAATATTGGGATTTACAAGGTTAATGGTACCTTATCCCAACACAGTGAGCCTCTATTTTTCGATATTGCTATAACATATATATCTTTTTGGGCTAACACCCACCGTGGTTTTTCCCTTATAGGGTTTTCCACATAAAAATCTGGTGTCTCATGTGTCTCATTTGTTATTGTGTTGATCTTCTTATTCCATGCTTTCATGGTTAAATCTGAATAACAATAAGTGTTTGATGTGTTCATAAGTGTTCAAAGTTTTAGGGACAACTAATCCACCCCCCCTTTTAGTTGTCCAATGCATTTCAACACATATAACGTGTTTCGAAAGCAGTTTTCAATTTAAATGTTCACCTACATCAAGGATGCCATGAATGCAAAATGAAGATGGTGTATAGGTGGATGGGTAAGTAGGTGTGTTTTAATGCTAATATTACTGAGGTAGGTGGGGTAGCTAATTCTTGCCCAAATGCAACATTGATGAGTTGTGCTATATATACAAGATCAAAATATGTAGAAAGGGTTGGCCATTCTAACATTTTCTCTCTAGATGAAAAGGGTGCAAAGTTTTCTAGGGCTTCAATACACACCAAGTCTAGGTCTTCAAGAGGGTATCAATTAGGCTTATATGATGGTTTCAAAAATGTAACTAACATAAATGTATGAACTTATCCTCTTTTAAGTGTATTTTTTCAAGGAAATCCCTAAGTCACAGCTAGGATTTCCTCTTGCCATGCTTTGTGGTATGAATCCAATCACTAATTTGATGAATATGAAAAAATTTGAAAATATTGCAAGCTTTGTGGTGATCATTTTATGTGATTATATATGGATGAATGCATTATGATAGAGAATTACTAAGTATATTCATTATTGTTTTCATGTTTTTATATGTCTGAGATTCAACAAGGTTTTCATATTCTCTATGACTGTTGTTCTCCCTATGTCAATCTAGTGACTCTATAGCCTAGTAGATAGGCACCGGTCCGGTAAATGTTGGTCACCCATAACCTTATAAGTGAACAAAATTTTCTTGTGTGAGGTAGGCATAAGTAGAAGTGGGAGGGAAATATTTGGATATGATTAAACTAGGGAATGTTAACTATAAACTCAATGAATCTTATCCTATTCAAAACAAGTATATGTATTTGCATCTTGCACTATTGCATTAATTCTATCATCAACTTAATGTGAGGTTTTATAATACAATAGTCTTGTTTAATCCAACAATAATATTGGGGATTAGGACTCTAATTTGGGTACTACTACAGTATTGTAAATCTAAATATATTTTGTTATTATCTATACCAGTTAAGGGATACCTCTAGGAACACCCTCCTTCCTTTAGTTGAACTAGAAGTGAAGAGGAGATTACCCACTCCTAGCAATTGGCCCAGAGACATCCATAACCTATTGATGAACCATTTCCCTATCTCCTTGATGACATCACTGGCCTAGGAGATATATAAACACTATAGGGTTTTGGACTTGTATTTTTGGAACCCAACAAAATGGCACCATTGTCAGGGACTATTTGATTCTGGTTATATTTTCATAGTTTTGCAACTCTGTAAAGTTAGTGTGGTTACAATAGTGCCAACTTTAAAAGTTTGAAAAATAATCTCTTCTGAGTGAAGAGTGGCAACTTTGTTACGGACTATCCAGAAATTAGTTTGTAGTTGAAAACTTATACAATGGAATGGGGTAAGTGCATGGAAATGGAGGACAAAAGTGGCCACTTTTTTCTTGAAATCAACTAAAGTTGAACTTAGACAAGTAATTCAAGATGTGTACACTCAAAATTTAAAGATATGATAAGAACAAGAATTGCCATACTTTGAATCTAGTTTCTAAACTACTAATTTTTTAAAAAATGGTTAAGGTTAAGGGGGTGAAATGTTGAGCACACACAAAAGTGTTCATGTTTTTACCACTAAAATATAACATTGGTGTGTGTCCCCTATTTTTTTCTACATTAGGCATTTTAAAAACCAATTGGTGGAAATATAGTGAAGAGTGAGTACTACAAGTTGTATATTTTTTATTGAATATTTTTTTTTGTGATTTTTGAAGTGGATACATCCTGAAAATTACATCGATGAACATGCACATCACATAACTTGCACAAAACTAATTGAAAATGTAAATTTTTTTTCTTGAATGTGTATAGAATGAAGCGTAGAAGAATCCTTTATATATTGTTTTAAATTTATATAAGTGGGTCAAAATTTATTAAAAAAATCAATACAAATGTACTGGAGGATATTAAGAAACTCTTCAAAGAAAATAAAAATAAATACCTTAACTTATTCAAAATATTTAAAAAATCATATGGCTAGAAAGGTAAGAAGTAGCTCTTTATTTTGGTGGTGGTTATGTAAAATTTTATTGCAAATTGTGTAAACTTGATGAGTTCAAAGTTTGAATTCAAGTCGTTTTATGTTAAAAACACAAATTTATGAGCCACAAGAGATGTCCAACCCTTAGGCTTGGAAATCCAAGTTCTAAATGGGTGGGAACATAAAATTTTTGAATTCAAGGTATTAAAATACATATATGTTAAACCATGTATGCGCTATGTTTTCATAACATGAATGTGTTTTGTTAAAAATATCAAGGCTGGCCACTAATTTGTCCCCCATTTCCATGCAGTTACCCAATGAAGGAGACTGCACCAAGGTCAATCAAGACATGAAAATTCCTCAGAAAGCAGAGGAAATCAAAGAAATAGGTGGAGGTTTAGACACATTGGTGAAGTCTCTAGACAAATGCTCAAGATCGGGTAGAAATGTCAAGAAGAAATGATGCATTTGATGATTTCACAGATCAATACTAGGATACATTAGAGGAATTTACTGATAACTTGTTGAGAACAAATAGAAGAATAAATAGAGATGAGTATGGAGTTAGAAGAAATGAAAATGTTATTAGCGAGAGAAGTAGGGATAGATCCTGAGATGCAAGCATGCAATGCCAAATGAAAATAAAGAGGTGTGTCAAGTTCCCCAACACCCTACTTCACCCACAAGGTCATTAAGGAATGAATGTGGAAACATTCCTTGCAATGATGGTCAACTTGGATAGCTTGATGGTAAAGAAAGGGAATAGATTCTAAATGAAGAGTTGGATTTGTTGGACCATATTGGACAGAGAAGTCAAGCTTATAGTAGAAAAATAAGTTGTTGCAGGCTCAACTAGTCCAACAAGCATAGGCTCAAGCTTAAGCAGCCCAGCAATAGGGACAAAATTAGTATCATGGTCAATTTCCTCCTAATTAGAATCAACAATAGTATCAACAAATGGGTCAGCCAGGTAGGAACCCAGGTTATGCACATCAAGTCCCCAATCAGCAACCACAACAACAAAATTAGCAAATTGGGAACATACCAAATCCCAAGCTTGTGATCAAAAGGCAAGCTCAAAGGTTCCCCCTAGCTAGACAACCTTTGGGGGCAGAAAGGTATAAACAATTTGATTTCTTTGGTATCCCATATTTCCCTAATGCAATTCCAAATAAGATAAGAGGAAAAATACCTAGATTTCAGGGCAATAATGCAGTCACTAGAGAGGAGCATCTAAGGCATTTCGTTAATGTCAAATATGAATATGAAATAGATCATGAGGATGTGATGATGAAGCTATTTATGCATTCATTAGAATAAAGAGCCAAAGAATGGTACAAGAGTCTCTCTGACAACAGTGATGATTTGTGGGACGAGTTCATGAGGGTATTCAGATTACAATATGGGGATAGGTGTAATGCCCCTCGTATTTTGGTTTGTGATAGTTGTTGGTTTCATATTTCTCTCTGTTAGTTCTGAGACAGTTGGTAGTCTTTCATTGCATTTACAGAGTTCTGAGACATTTGGATTAGTAGGTTATGGTTTATGTTTATTTTGATCTTGATGGACTATGTTTGATTCATATAGTTTAGACATGTGTTATGAGTTTATGATGACATTATTATTACTCTAGTTATGATGAGTTTGACATGATTAGTAATGGTTTAATGTTATCATGTTTCATTCGATCTGTTGATATCTGAATTCAAGTAAAAGTGGTTATAGTCATGTTCAAGAGCAGGGATGGTGTAGTACTACTCGCTTCGAGCACCCTACTGCGCTGTGATTCTCTGACTCTGTGTGTGTGTTAACATATATGTATTTGACCATATACAACCA
Organism: Cunninghamia lanceolata; assembly: GCA_027924645.1. Lineage (NCBI taxonomy): Eukaryota > Viridiplantae > Streptophyta > Pinopsida > Cupressales > Cupressaceae > Cunninghamia > Cunninghamia lanceolata. The sequence continues at coordinate 4,322,493 of BSBN01001254.1, forward strand.
ATTGTTTAGATGTAGGCTACAGGTACTGAGCCTTGACTCCACCTGATATAGCAGGTTTGAGTGGGCTCTTGCACCGATGGGTATCGATGATGGGAGATAATACGAGGTTTATTCCACTAGGTCAACCCCTATCTTTTGTTGTGGTCGTGTGTCATGATGTGACGCTTGCTCCTTGCCTCATGTTGTTGGTCATCATGTGTTGTGAAGTATTGTTGAGTTTTGTTAAGTTAGGTCTATGTGTTTGTCTTGGCAATACCTCAATATGTTAAAATTAATAGTGTTTTGTGTAGTCGTAAAATTTGGAATATTTCTTAAGTAAAATCTATTACTGACTAAATTAATTATTTTAATGTTTGATTTACCATCATAAGTTTTAGTATGGTTATTTATTATGTTGTTAGTTAAAAATATAATATTAGGTGAGAAATTTAAGATTGTGAGTTGTCAAATGTGAAATTTCAAGATTTGGGAAATCTCTATTATTAGCAAAATTTTAAATTCTCGGAGGAGTGGGATTCTAGGTAACTGATGCATAACTGTGATAATTTATGAGAGGAGCCATTTCTATTTTGGGGGATTTCTTTTGGAGAGGAGAGTTGGAAAGAGAATACAGAAATTGGGGGAAAAACAAAGAATTGGTTACGGGAAAATGGAAGAAATTGGAGGCTCCAGATCAATTTTTTTATTCTGGGTATGTTTCTATATAATTCTTGATTGAGTGTTATTTGTGCTTGGATAAATTATTTCTTCTCCCTTGTGCTTTTGAATCAATTAGTTTGGGGTTTGTTCTAGTCTTCCTATTGCTTTCTTCTATCTTGGTTTCTGTAGCTGTTCATTTTTGAAATTTTATAAATCAAATCTTGTGGCCTTCTTAGATCCTTGTGTCGAATCAATCCTCATTCAGTTGTGTCTTATTGCTATCTTTATCTCTGCAAATTTTAATCTCTAGATGCTCTTATGTCAATTTCCCATCTTGGCGTTGTGGGATGTATTACTTTGTCACTGCATGCAATTAAACTATTTGGATAAGTGTTAATTCCTCCTGTGTAGGAGTGAATCTTTAGACTATTTCAATAAGTCGCTTCTTTATTTTAATTTGGTTTATTATTCAAACCTGACTTCATGCTATGAGTTTCAACCAATATCACATTTGAGGGCTTCATTTGCATAGACCATTCTACTTCTTTTCTTTTTAACATGCACCATATTCCTCCCAAAACTGTATTTTTCCTCTACCTATGGCAGATTTATGCTTAGCTAGTCTTCAAAAATTTGTCATAGTGCATTAGTCTAATGTATGAGAGACGTTCTCTTCTGTACTCTACAATTTCCTTAATCTCCTCTAGTGATTCATTCTTCTGGCAGGCCTATATCTTGAACCTCTTGAAACCTTCACTTCCATGATAGTAGTCTTCTGTAGAAATCGTGTGCTGCCTCTCGACAGTGCTGTAACTCTATTTGATATCCATTGAAAATTTTGTGTTCCTCTGCTGATTCTGCTACCAAACACAGTCCTCTGTATTGTCTATTTTTCGTCATTTTATCCAACGGCTGACCTGAAGCCCACACTAGTGTTGATTGGAAAACTTCCATGGATACAGTAGTCTAACCTTCAACTGATCTCTTCGCTGCCTTTCTCCGTATATTTTCTTCTTTTCTTACAACTTGATTTAGCTAAGGATCGACATTCAACTTCTATCTCTGTGCATTTCCCACTTTTCGCTGGCCAGAGAGCTGAATGTCATTCACTTTAAACCAATCCGTTTCTTGCTTATGGAATAAACGTTGTTGAATCTTCTTCTGTGCCCCAACCAAATAAATTCCTGAATGAATGGATTAGAAGGTTGAGTCGATTATGGTAGTTAATCTTTCGATTTTCAAGTTTCTATTTTCATTGTGAATGGTTGACTGCGTTTTAAGTAATGGGCTTGGATTTTGGCAGTTTCTTCCCAAATTTTGCGGATGCTGATAAAACCTATTTCATGTTTTAGTCAAAAAGACTAGTTAGCCATGTAATAATAACGTGTATTATAGAGAAAGGTATATGTATAATTGTAGTCGCTTTTAGCAGACAGTGTAGTTCGAAATGTGGTGATGGGAAATATATTTGTAGATTGTTCTATTAGAAATTATAGTCGTAGAAGGTAAAATGGGTAGTCGTTATGCATAGTGAAATAAATATAATTTGTAGTTGTTTTGCTAAGGTATTGTAGATAGTAGGTATCGATGGGAACTTATGGTAATAGGATATATATATATGTAGTTGTTCATATTAGGAACTGTAATTAGTAAATCTTAGATGGAAATTCATGCTTAGCAAATATATTATGGTTTGTTTTTATTAGAAGATGGTAGTTGTTAGGAAATTAGCTAGGAAATTTATTCTTGGAGTTGTAGAGAAATTGTTAATTTCGTAATCTAGAATTTTCTTTGAAAGGAAGTTAAAATCTCATAGTTAATTTCATGTTAAAGTTAGGAGTATATTAAATCTTATATACTTGATTATCCTTCTTGTCATATCTATATGCTTTTATTGGGTCATTGTATCTATTTGGGGTTTGAGTTTATGATTATACTTTGGCTAAGTGTGAAGTGAAGTATCTAGAGAGATGCCATGTTTACTTTGCGTCAAGATGCATAAGCATTGTCCCTGTCAGGAAATGGTTACTTTAACATTGGTATTGTGTTCAACCTACCTAACTCTAGAGGTGTGGTTTCTTGGCTTTCGGTTCAATATTGTGGCATGTTATTTTAATGGGATAATTGAATCGAGTTTGTTTTGGATGGAGGAAAAAGTCTTGTGGATTTAGAACTTTTTAACTATTTATGTAATGTGTTGGATTGTGAGAAGATGGATGTCTAGTGGTTCCTTGTCCATACATGTCTTTGTTTCCAGATGTTGGCTAAGGGATGATAGTTGTAGGAAGGAGAGTGGCTTCCATGGAGGGGCCAGTGCTTGAAGTGGCTGCCTGGATAACCCCATGGAAGTTGTAATCAAGTGATAACTTAAAAATATATATAGGTGGGTCAGGTAGTACTTCACATAACAAAGATATGTATGTTGCCTCTCCCATGCCTTGAGTGGTTTCATAGGCTAAGGATGGGATGAGAAGGCCTGGTTGGCAAGGTCGACCTCCTCATCCACATGAGAGGATGTGTCGGCTCCGCATGTGTCACCCTATGGGGCCGGTGCCAAAGAGGGGTCGCCAGGATAACCATAGATGGGGGCCAGCTTCTAGTGAGAGATAGCCTGGATAACCCATGATTAGGACCATGTGATGACACTCTCCTCATCGCAGCTTAGCTACTTTCCTCTTTATTTGTTTTCATTCTTGCCTCTGGACTGTTGCCATGTCTTATGCAGTCTTGTTTTTATGGTTGGTTGTGTCAAGTCTATATTCGTTTGGTTACATTTGTTGTTGTGTTCTTTGGCTTAGTGGAATCCTCATTGTTATCTCCTAGCTCGGAGGGGTGGACCCCAAGGTTCCACATGGTTGGGTGGTAGAGCTATCCATTGGTCTTCTTGGAGATTTGGTTCGAGATCTATACCGAAGTGGTCTAGTTTAGTTTTGGTCCTTCACTATCAGAGTTCTTTGATACTTTCATAAGTGTATTATTTGTAAACTGATATGATCAGTCTTGTAATCTTGTATTGTAACTTTGTAAATTAACTATCTTTGCAAATGTTAATGTTATACTTGTTTGTAGTGGTATGATGTATATCACTTGTGTTGTTAAGACCTTATGATTAATTGATGCAGTTATGTTTCCCTAAAGGAGTTAGAAGTGCACTTTTCCTTATGTTGTGTATAATGATATTTTTGGCTACTGTATTACAATTTCTTGCTTTCAAAAAAAAAAATATTTCTGTAATTTTGCTCTTGTTAGTCTAACTCTCTAGGGTTACGTGATGGGGTGTCACATTTGGTATCAGAGCCAAGTTTAAACAATGGGTACTCTGGTTATACTTGAGCCCATTATGTGACCTAGTGCTTAAACTATGAAGATTAACTTATATCCCTATTATATCACTTTTTGAATGTAATAGATCATCTGTTGGTGTTGCATGTAGATGCCTAGAGGTAGGGGTCGAGGTCGTGGTAGAGGTATGGGTCGTGGGAGAGGTGGAGGTAGTACACCTCCTAGCTCTCCTCATGAGAGTGCCCATGAAGGCAAGGGTCAGAATATGGAGGGTTAGGGTCAGCCTGAGGGAGCCCAGTTGAGACAGCTTCTTGAGGAGTCCCTTTCCCATTTAGGCCCTGGACAGGAGGTTGAGTAGCCTAGAGGGGGTCAGGAGGTAGATCAGCTAGATCCTAGAGAGAGAGAATTGAAATTTGAGCAGGAGGCCACACTAGCCAGCCATATGAGAGATTTACTAAGGGCATGCCCTCCCACCTTTGATGGAGCTAGTAGTGGTTTAGAGGTAGAGACTTGGTTATTGGATTTAGACAGGTTCTTTGCCATGCATCCTTATGGTAGCAACACCAAAGCCAGATGTGCTATTTTGCATCTCTGAGGGTTTGCTTCAACTTGGTGGCGGTTAGAGGAGCAGAAGCTGTATTTGGACATTAGCACTATCTCTTGGGAGTTATTTTTAGAGAGGTTCAGAGCCTGTTTCCTATCTAATCATTAGAGGCAGTGCCGTGCAGTTGAGTTTCACGACCTGAGGCAGATGGCCATGACAGTTGAACAATACAAGCACAGATTTAATGAGCTCAAGCAATATGCAGGTATCGGAGATGACGAGTCTATGTTAGTACAACATTTTATCAGGGGCTTGAATGCCCAGATTAGTGGAGGGGTTTGTGTATTCAAACCTAAGTCTATGGAGGTTGCCATGGAGAAAGCCCAGTTAGTGGAGGATAATTTGGCTATGGGACTCGGTGGGCATACATGTGTGCATATTGGTAGTGCACCTTCTACAGGATATGGTTCTCGGGGTGATCATACTCAAGCATCAAGATTTCATGCACCGTTGAAGGGTGGATAGCAACATCAGTAGTATTCATAGTCCAAGCTGAAGAATTCATAGCCACAACAAGGTAATAGATTTCAAAATAAGAACTAGAATTGGCAGTGTGCTAGACAGGATTGTATTGATCGACCAGCTTAGAGCACTCAGTTTGTAGTGAGCAGGGGTAGTTTCTAGTAGTCTAGTGCTTTTCAGGGTGGCGGTGGTTTTGGTAGAGGCACTGGGTGCTTCTCTTGTGGCCAACAGGGCCACTTTACTAGACAGTGTCCTCAGAGGAGTGCTTTAGGGTTTGGACATTGACTGGTGGCTTCAGAGCCAATAGTTGGTGATGCAGGCAGATCACACAAAGTCTTTGCAGCAGTGGATAACCGTCAGGTAGAGCATCAGGGCACCGTGGTGGAGACTTTTAGTTTCTTATGAGGTATTGGTTTTTCTATTCTTTTTTATTCCAGTGCATCTAATTCATTCATATCTCCTTCTCTCATGGAGCGTTGTGGCTTAGTGGTAATAAAGCATGATGATAGGTGGCAAGTTGAGTTGGCTTCTGGGGCTAAGGTTGCAGTTGAGTCTCTAGTTCTCAAGTGTGAGTTGAGGATTGGCTTTCTATTTACTATAGTAGACCTTTGCATCCTACTCCTTGGATCATATGATATAGTTTTGGGGATGGATTGGTTAGAGGCCCATCAGGCAGTGATCGATTGTCAGCATAAGTTTGTGAGATGTGTGGATGATTCTAGTGTAGAGGTGGAGGTTGTAGGAGTTCAGAGACCTATTTCCCTATGTATGATCTCCGCTATGCAACTTAAGCTATGTATGCATCAGGGATGTCAGCTTTTTGTAGTTTCTATTAGTGACTTGGAGATGGAGGAGAGTCGAGAGGCATCTCTTGATGATCACCCACTTTTGAGGGAGTATACTAATGTTTTTCCATCTGATATTTTGGGGATGCCACCTGAGTGTGACATCGACTTCAGGATTGATCTTGTTCCTGGTGCAGAGCCCATCTCTCGAGCTCCCTACAAGATGACCACTCAGGAGCTTAAGGAGCTTCGACTGTAGTTGGAGGAGCTGTTAGCCAAAGGATTCATTTAACCTAGTGTCTCTCCTTGGGGAGCACCTATGATCTTTGTGAAAAAGGATGGATCTTTGCGGCTGTGTATCGATTATTGATAGCTCAATAAGGTGATAGTGAGAAATAGATATCCCTTGCCTCAGATCGATGATTTGTTTGACCAGATTAAAGGAGAAAAGGTGTTTTCTAAAATTGGCCTTAAGTCAGGATATCACCAGTTGTGGATATTTGAGGTAGATATTCATAAAACTACTTTTTGTACCCATTATGGACATTATGAGTTCATAGTAGTACCATTCAGGTTGACGAATGCACCTTCAGTACTCATGAGCCTAATGAATGGTGTTTTCTGCACTTATCTTGATAGATTTGTCCTTGTATTTCTGGATGATATATTGATCTATTCGAGGACAATGGAGGAGCATGAAGAGCATTAGCGTCAGGTATTGCAGTGTCTGAGAGAAAATTAGCTTTATGCCAATTTGTCGAAGTGTGAATTCTTTTAGACAGAGGTGAAGTATTTGGGTCATGTTATCTCTGGAGAGGGTATTGTGGTGGATCCTTCAAAGATCTAAGCTATTATGGATTGGCCTACACCTACTAATGTTTATGAGGTCCACAGTTTTATGGGTCTGGCAGGCTACTATCTGTTGATAACTGAGAGGGGGGGTGAATCAGTTATCTTAATTACTTTAACTTTCTGTTCTTCTTTAACAACTAGTGCAGCATCAAATCACATTAGCATGCATAACCATGAAAGTAGAAATAAAATCAATACACATAACACAATGATTTTGACATGGAAAACCCTGTTAAGGGAAAAACCACGGGGTGACTAACCCAAGATTGTATTCTCTATTAAAAGAATAGAAGTACAAAATGGCACTTGCTAATTAGGGCTCACTACCTGAGCACACTGCTCACAAGAGGCTCACTGCCTACAAGAGACTCACTGTCTACAAGGTATAAAGAAAGTAACAAGGTGATTGAACTGATGAGAAGCATCCACATATGTTGAGGTTCAATTCTAGTTAGGCTCAATACACTGATCTATTGCACTTCATTCTTCCTCTTCTTTGGTGTTGTTATTCTGTCACATACCGGACCTATATTGTTGCTTCCACACTACTTTCTACTTTTCTTCACACACTACAACTCTCAACACACACCTTTACATTGAAATCCATTTGGTATACATATCCACACTAAGGATTTCATCACCTTTCTAGTCGGCATCCGGAATACTCAATATTTTCCCAAACTCTAGTCTGTCGGCTAAATCCTTGCTTACTAAGTGATGCGTATCAAAAAGATACTTATAGAGGTCATTAATCATGTCAGCTAACCATGAATGATCCCTCAAGAAACTTGATCACCATCAATTTCTCATCCGGATTAAGGTTTGATGCTCTGTCGGTCAGTTCTTCCTTAATTTACTCTGCCAAACAGGAATCCAACACTTAGGTGCTCATATCTCTTCACTCTTTCATCACCAGAGGCTCAATCTCTGGAATGTATTAGTCATGGTACTTCTCTTGACTTCCCCAAGTCTATGCTTTGCTAAGATACTTCCTATGAGAGATCCGAACCTGATTGTTGGACCTTGCTGCATGCTCTATTCTTAGTCACCGAGCCAAAATACTCTTCAGTCTGACTTCTGGCATAGACATACCATGTCATGCATATGTGTGGGATGGACTTTGTTGCCATCAATGACAACATTCATGAAGCCACACAGTGTCTCTTGCCAACAATCTCCCCCTTTGGCATTGATGGCAACACTTAGTGAAAAATGACTAAGTGTCACACTACACTCCCCCTTGGCTGATGCTCTATTCTAAAGTACACTTTTTTAGAGCTCCCCCTTAGCTAGATTCCACTTTTTTCATTGCTCATCACTTCCCCTTTGACATCAATGGCAAAGGGTAGAATCTGCAAACCAAAATTCCCAAAAATCCAACTATACTTAGCCACATAAGTATTTATACATGTTATACTTACATATACTGAAGTATATTTGCAAAAGTTGTCTTCAACTAGACAAATTTTGTTGCTGAACTTTGCTTCATCCTATCCAAAATTGAGATGTGACCACTCAATAGGAATGCAAAAGCTTCTGCCCTCTTTAGATCTGTCAGATCATTGGTCTGAGCATCAGTTAGGGCCTCATGCATGGCCTCTAATTTAGGGATAATTATCCCTCTAAGTTCACCCATCCTACTTATTATATTCTTCCTATCCTTTTCAAGTTTCTTTAGTTCATTTAGAATGAAAATAGTCTGACATTCCTAGTTTATTATGGATGTGGTGAGAGGATCAAAATTCTGAGATAAACTTGACAGTTTACCCTCTTGTTCTTTCACTTTCTTCTTAATATCCTTTGTCACTTTAGACCAAGATAAACAAAATTTATATATTTCTCTGCCATCTTTAAGAGCATTTTCTAAGCTCTTTATCCCAATATCTATATTTCTTCTATCATTTGTTATTAGCCCTTGTACTTCAGAGAATCTCTTACCCAAAAACTCTTTCTGGACTTTCTCTTCTGCTGATTTCTCTAAAGAGTCAAAATGTGTATTAACAGAATTAACAAGATATTTCAGATTACCAGATGAGGAGGCTGAAAGATCCTTCTAGAAGGATGGAATGATCTTCTTCAACACACCGGATGCAATCTCTATCAGCTCATAGTCTTCCATATGTGACTTCAGAAGTTTTTCTTTTGCTTTGGCTTGAGAAAAAGATTCTACCTTCATTGTCTGGACCAGAGAGAGGGAATCAAAATTAAATGGTCCTTTAAGTAGCTCTGGTTCATCTAATTCTATCATTTCTTTTGTCAAGAAGTCTTTGACTGCTTCTGCAGTGTCTTTTGCTGAAGACAGAGTTTTCTTCCCTTCTGCAGCCTCAGCACTGTCACCTGTGGTCTTCTCTGTTTGATCTTCTTCTCTTCCCTTCACTTCTTCTTGACTAATTCTCTCTTCTTTTCTTTCTTCTCCTTCAATTCTAGAGTTTATTGGGGGATCCGGAAGAGAGGTGTCTACTTCTCCACGGACTTCCTCTTCCGGAATAGAGGAATCTAAGTCCTTAGTCTTCTCTTTACTTGTCTCCTTTGTCTCTTCTGTAACTTTCTCAGTAGAATCTTCCTTAGATGTACTTGATCCTTTGACATCCATGGCAGAGGGTTCATCATTATGTCCTCTACAATAGGGAGATTGAATCTTTTATAGGCATTCTGGAGGATGTCTTCAGTCTCTTTAGCCACCTGATCAGTCTCTCTGAGCATAAGCTTGTTCATTCTGGCTTTGCTCCGGAACTCATCCTTGCAATCTTTGAAGATCATGTTCATTTTCTTTGGAGTGATGGAGGGATAGAGCTGAATAACTATTTGTTCCTGGATCTCCATATCTTTTTCCTTGGCATTATCTTTTTTGAGTTCAAATACTTTCTCTAAACTCTTGGGGATTAGAGAAATGATTTCAATGAATGCTTTATTATATATGTTTAGGTAATTAATTGTGGCTTCTTCCAATATCCTTTTATCTGCATCATTATACTCATCATAGAATTCTGTCATTGGTTGCAGATTCCCATCCATAGTAACTGCCTTGACTACATCATCAATGAACAGAGTAGGCCTTTCAACAAACTCTTCTACCTCTTCTTCCTTGCTAAGACCGGTAGAGGGTTCACCAGATGTTTTCTTCTTCTTCTTCATTTTCTTGACTTCCTCATCGGTCTCAGTTTCTTCATCATCCTTCTGACTTGTATAGGACCTTGTTGCCTTTTTCTTTGTTCTCTTCTCTCCCTTTCTGAATGTCTGGGCTTCTAGTTTTGATGCTTTTTGGCTCTTAGAGGTGGCAGGTGTAGAGCTTTTGGAGGATTTGGTCCAGGAGGGGGCTTGCACCAGAGCACTTTCTTTTTCTGTTTCTTGCCTTTCTTTCTCTGCCCTTTCCATCTTCTCTTTGTTGGCATCAACTTCCTCCTTTGATATTCCATGCCTTTTGGTGAATTCTTCTACTTCCCTTCTCACTTTTTTCTTGATCTCAGGCTGTCTTAGTTCAACATGAACTTTTACACTCAACTCTTGGAAGGTTCCAAACCTTTCTACCTTAGGGTCCTTGGGCTGACTTAGCAGGTGTTGGATATGTAGCTCTAGGATTTTCTCATCAACCTCATACCCCATTGGCATGATCCACACTATTCTCAATTCCACTGCCTCCATTAGGCATTGATCAGTGTCTACCATAAAGCACACTGTATCCTTGTATTTCTCAACCAATGATTGGGGGATTCTTTCTCTGGCTTGCATCATACTTTGAAAGTTCTTGAAGTAGCCCCAGAGTGTTGTATTTTGTGCCTTGGCATCACCAAGCCCATGCATATAATCTCTAATTTGTATGGCTACTGGTCTATCATTTTGCCATATCCAACCACTGGATCTGGGTAGCTCATTCATAAAGTAAAAGAACAAACATAGTATCAGGCCACCATACTTGAATGAGTTCTTCTTGTCCTTCTTGATTTTTGTAGGTTTTCCAACATTTGGCTCAGAAGAAACTCACAAAGATCATAATCTACATTCTCCCTTAACATTTGATAAGCAACATAGATTGCAGTTTCAGATACAAAATTCTCCCTGCTGGAGTGATATATCTTATAGCCAATTATCATAGATGCAAACTTGATATCCAGATCAGTGATATCTTCTAGTCATTGCTCTCTTGTCAAATTTTGATCCAATAGCCTGACTTACAGTTTGATTTTTGACTGATTTGAGAGCAGGCAACCCACCAGATGAGTGCAATCTGGTTACATCCCTAATTGCATCCTTGATTATCTTGAATGCACTCATCAACCACATAAAGTTGTCATGCATTCTACTTAGAACATACTGAACCCATTCATCTTCAACAAAACAAGGGAAATGAATGCAATGTCCAAAATGCTTATCCTGGATGGCCTTGTACTGAGGTTTGAGTTCAAAAGATTCATCTATTAACTGCTTGTGATAGACATCCATAAGCTTGGATTCCCCAAATTCTTCAATATTCGCATGAATGTATGCCCTAACATCTTCTACATGCAAAACCCCATGCGGAATGCTATTGAAGGTGCCTAAAGGATCAACTTCTAGAGATTTGTAAGGGTGTTTCTTAAACTTAGGGCATGGCCTATCAGTGATCTTCACAACATTCAGAGTAGCCATCTTTCAAAAGATTCAGAGAGAGATATTCAAGAGCAGAAAATACCTTTTACGCTTCTAGGGTTCACGATATGAGCCGGATTAGATTGCTGGATGAATCGACTTCTACAGTTGATCTTTGAGAGGTTTGAGACAATTTTGTTACAAAGCTCCTTCTCTCTTCTTCTCAAATGTAAATATGCAAATGATGAACAAAAGAACCCTTTTATTTTTGCGCAAACCCTAATTCCATTTTGCAATAAATGCACAACTTAAGTTATTCCGGTTGCCTTGTTTTCCTTGTTCTGAGAGAGATCTTTCTGGATCACTAAGATGCACCTAGAATGATAACTTACAATGTATCTCCCTTTCTCCAATCATTCCATCTAACAGCAAATCCAAATATTTCAATTTTGAATTATACCAAATCTAACTGTGAAAGTCTAGCTTTTGCTGGATGACTGTCAAACCGAATTAATCTTGGATGATTAACCTTTTCAAACTCCTTATGGATCTTTCAAATCTTTACCAAGGGTTATTTAGATGTTTCTCTAAGAGCCCTTTTAATATGAACCTTTCCATGTGCCAATTTCAGGCACCAATTGACTGGCTGGGGGAATTTAATTTCCTTTGTGACTCCCCCTGAGCCAGAGCTCATCTATTCAATTTTTGGAAGGAATATCAGCACTAGATTTTGGTGCGGATCCATCCCCAACATTTTTTGTACTTCTCTTCACCCAAATCTTGTTCATCTCCCTTTGAATTTCATCCGCATTCACTTTTCTTTTTCCTTTGTCTTGGTTTTGATTATTGTTATCACCCAGATTTGCACCCTTTGCTGCAGTTGTGAAACTTTAGCAATCTGGAGTAACATGGGAATGATCTCGAAGTGTGGGACCTTGCGAAATGAGATCAGACCTCTAGAGAAGACCGGCTTCCTCTTTCTAAGCATGTTGCTTAGAGAAATGCATCTAAACCTAGTGCTAATGCTTGCTGGGAAAAGGGGGTAGAAGGAATGTCAAAATGAAATAAAGTGATACACCAGATTTAAATGTGTTTGGCTACAACTGAATCGACACAGTAATAACCTCATAGCTAGAAAGACTTACATAGACTCATATTAATTCTAACAGAGGTCAAGACATAGTAATGGAGGGATGAAAGGGACCTCTTTTGTCCACAATACACAACCTACCAATCCAAAGAGCAGACATAGTGCTACAAAGAATAAAAGGGAAGCAAAAAATACCAGTTTATATTGATTATAGAGGCCAAGTAGCCATTACCAAAAATAGCCCAAAAGAACTACCAACAACTATATACATCAGTCTTACATGTATATATATCATTTCACATTTTGACCTCAGTCGGTTACAAACAATTTAGTCATGGGTGTTGTCTGAAAATATCTACCTCTGAAGGGACGCCTACCTGCAGAAGTTATGGTGTGAAAAAATTTGAAACAGGGGTGGATGAGAGATATTTTGAGTCTTCAATGCAATCTACTGCATCATCAACCTGTACTCATAAATGCCACAAATATCTGCATTTGCATCACTCAAACTGGTCGCTGAAACGTCCATTCAACTGAGCATAAAAATCTAGATCCAAAATTTGAAAGTGAGACAATTCCCTTGAAAACCCCGCTAAATGAAAGAGGAGGCAAAAATAAGCACTTTTGCCTTTTACAGCATGTCAAAATCCACTAGGATAGAGGAGATATAGGCGGTCAAAGTTTTGGTCAACTACCTATGTATATCACTTTGCATCTGTGTATATATCGCTTTGCATCTATGCTTGTATATGCCTTTGTATGTTCCATTGTATATACAATGCAACTACGCCTTTAGGTTCACCTTATGCATTCATGCAATCTCCCTCCCTTTCGGCTATTGCATATTCAATTTGCTTTGTATATGCCAACATACAAATGTAGGCTTTACCTTTTAAAACAGCCTTTTGAATCACCCCTGACATGTGGCGCCATCTGGTTCGTCACTGAAACGAGCCTGGGACCATCGCTAAATAACTGCATCTCCATTGGCCATCAGAAAGACCTTTGCATGAGCTGCCGATACATATTCTTTCGCCGAAAAACCTTTGTATGTGGCCTCTTGTATATCGCCTTTGTATCTGAGATACAAACACATTTACATACAATGCATAGACCCCAACCTTTAATAAAGCAAGTTGAAATTGTCATAGGGTCTAGCCTTTGTATCTATTCTCTTGTATATCGGCACATGTAAGCACTTAGCATACAAACCGTGGACTTCACCTTTGAATTTGCCAAAATTGACTTCTGGGTCGGGTCTGGCTTGTATATTTCCTTTGTCTATCACCATTGTATGTTTGCCTTGTATATCACATATACAATGCAAACATACAAGCAAAAAACATACATCCACCATACCTTTGCCCTTATCAACTATATTGCATACTGTGTTCGGGTCTGACCAATGCATATTAGGAATGCATGTTCCTTTGTATGTGAGAACATACAATCACACTTGTATATGCAACTGGTGGGCTCATGCCTTGTATCTTTTCTTTACATGCTGCTTGTGCATCTACCTGATATACATTCCACTTTGTATGCTCACATTGTATGTCAAACACATACAATCTCCTTTGTATACCTACGGGCCCCACCTTCCTTTGTATATTTTAGCCTTTTATGTCGACTATGTACATTTTCTTTTGTACATTTCCAATGTATATTTTCCTTTGCATCTTTCCCCTACATCTTCAGATATACAATCTGCCTTTGCATCTTGGTGACGCACATTTCCTTTTTATGTTGCCCTTTGCACATTGACTTCTTGTATATATTTTTTTGTTGTATGTGTGAACATACAATGGCAAATGTATATCGCCGATACATTTCCTTGCATCTTTTTCTTTGTATGTGCAATTGTACATATGAACATACAATGGCGAATGTACATACAAAGAATCCTACAATTGCATATGCATATAAAATGACTAAGCATAAAACTGAGAAATATCTGCGATGGGAAGTACTTGAAGACAAAAGATTTCTGAGTTTTTCTAGGTTTTTGGCAAAGATCCTTCAAGCAAGATTTTAGGATTTTTGGCAAGGCAGAGCATAAATATTTGAAGAATTTAAGCCTTGTAGGGTAATTTCTAAAGGATTTTCAAGGAAAATACAAGGTGAACTATTTAATTCTGAACAGAGGAAAATAGGTCAATAATTTGGTGACTTCTATGTGATGTTTGCCTGCTAAACAATTAGATCAGTGACCTTATGCATTCTTTGGGCAAAGAGTCAAGTCTAAAACATGCTGGAAAACTAGAACCTGCCTCCAAAACACAAAAAGGGGAAAGGGCCTGCATTCTCCTAATGACAATGTAGCCTGTGCAGAAGAACTTAGGAAAAGGGAAAACTTAAAATAGAAATGAAACCTACTCTAATCCTAAACTAACTAGTCAGGCATGACCTTAAACAAAGCCATTAACTAGTTCTTGGAAGTAACTCTCTTTCTTAACAATTTACAATGTTTCTCATGCATGTGGGCAGTTAAAAAGAAGTGAAGGGGGAATGGGCATATGACAAATTGATAAAACACCCCCCATAAAATGGAGATAAACTCACCTATCCACCTGGATTGATTGCTGATGCTGCTAACTTGTGGTGAATAAATAGGTTGATCCCATTTATTTTGATGTTCAACTTCATAATTAGAGGTAAGCATGACAAGTGGTGACTCCTCTTGATGTGTCTCCAGCTGGGCTAGATGCCTGATTAGGCATCCCCTTGAAGTGACATGCAAATCATCATGTTTGATCTCATGTCTCTGCTTTGATTCTTTCTCTTCTTGCTCTTCATTTGGCATGATGGTGCCTTCCATTTGACCCTCCTGTTGCTATTGTGTGTGAAACAACTAACTTGGGACCTCATGGTTTTCTCCTTCTTCCTTCAAAGAAACCAAGAATATTGATATAATGTCATCATGGCTACATTCTTCCTCTTCTTGCTGGTCTACAAACTCTAACTCCTATGATTCTACTATAAATATGGCTGCCTTTGCCTTATGAACAACATGTTCATGATTTTCTGACTTAGGCTCAAAAAATGAGCCATGCACATACTCAAAAGAGAAAACTTCCCCACCAAGAAGCTAATATCCTTGTTGGATAATAAAGAACAAATCTTCAATTTGCTCTTGTCCATGTCTAGTCTCCTCATTATTTTCAATAAAGTATAGAAGCTCCTCAAGCATATCAGCATGATCAGTCTTTAGATCATCTAGCATAAGGCAACATGCTTGCCCTTCCTTATGGTTTGGAACCTCACTGTCATGCTCAGCCTCAACCTGTAGCAATCTACCATCATTTTCATTTCTCTCTGGTTGCTGCATATCCGTAACCAGCTGCACATATTCTTCATCTTCAACATAATTAGGTCGCTGATGAAGTAGGGTAGCATCATCCATTTCTGAAGTGACCTTAGCAACTTGTTTCCCTATGCCTCCATCCTTTGACTGCATCTCTTCTAGATTTTGGTTAAGTTGTCTCTGCAGGTGAAGGCTTTCTTCATGCACTCTTTGCATTTCAACCTTATTTGCTTGATTGGATGCATGAGAAAAGGCTTTAAAAGAACTAAAGTCTAGAGGACTCAATCCCTTATTTGAGTTAACAGTACTCACAAGTGCAATAGGTTCAAACAATTCTATCTCTATGAGTGTGGGAACAAACTGCTCCTCATTAGTTTTATCTTCTTCCACCTCCTCTTTTGGCTCATCTTTCCAATTATCTTGGTATACAACAGGTCCACCCTTGAGGATTGAAATATCATCAGGGAAAGAGGCTTGAAAATCTTCCCAAATTTCTTGGAGGGGAGAGGGTTCTAGACACATTTGTTCATGGGGACTGATAATTTGAGTTTGCACAGGAACAGGGACTTGTGAAGGGATATAGGCTTTGAAGCCTGGAAACTTGTGGAGTCTAGGTTGCTCTTTTGTAGGCTGAACATGTGTAGAAGAAAGTGACTGGTAGAAATTTGGAATCATAAACACATGCTCTTTTAACTTAGCAATCTCATCATAACTATCCATGCTAGGCCCATCTGATAAGGGGATTTGAAAGGGTTGTAAATAGGAGATAGGGAGTTAAATTTGTGCCGAAACAGGCTCCTGTGAAGGTTGAGGGCCTCTAAAACTTGGGTTTTGAAAATTGGGAAGCAATTTTGGAGGCACAGATGGATTATCCTTCTTGAACCTGGGATTTTAAATTTTGGGGCTTCTTCAGTAGCAGGCTGAGCAAGTGTCATCCTTATAGCAAGGTTTTCCTGAAAATCCTCCTCTTGTGCTTCTTGTTTTTGGTCACATGTTAACATTTCTATAAATTCATCAGCCTCCCTATTCAAATCTAGAGACATCTTCTTGAGACCATACATGCTTATGATGCTGAGATCATAAAACTACTGAGGCCGACTGTACCCTGCTGTTCTTTTGGCCTTATCTAAATTTTTGTCAAGCTTTAGAAAACTGCTCATGAGCTCATTGAAAGCATCAATATTCTCAGAGGCAACATTAGGGGTAGGAGGAAGGTAAGCATCATGAGGATGCTGATATTCTATGGCGGCAAGGCTGTATGGCATAAAATTAGAGGCATTTGGGGCATGGTATTGCTGATATGGGGGCCAATAGCCTGTATTTGGATTAGGGGTAGGAGAATAGCCATGATTCTTGTAAACTTTTGACATTTATAGCATCTAAATGATAGATAATCATAGAAATATCAGAATGAGAGAAAAATAGGTCTACAACAAAGAAAATCTGGATACATACCAGAGAAGGAGTCACCAGGTGATTGAAACACTTTTTGAAGTTGAATAGACCAGGAAAATCACCAAAACCCTGACCTTTGATAAAATTTTAGGTACTTGGGCTGCTTTCACAGTAGATTTGTTCAGTAGAGTCACCATGGCATTGTTTGCATTGCCTCCAAAGGCTGGTAATACTAAGAGAAACACCAAATCTCTTAGTACCTTGATGAGAAGTTCATCGAACTAGTCCCACCGGGCATGCCAAAGTTGTTATCACCCAGATTTGTACCCTTTGCTATAGTTGTGAAACTTTAGCAATCTGGAGTAACATGGGAATGATCTCGAAGTGTGGGACCTTGTGAAATGAGATTAGACCTTCGGAGAAGGCCGACTTCCTCTTTCTAAGCCTATTGCTTAGAGAAATGCATCTAAACCTAGTGCTAATGCTTGCTCGGAAAAGGGGGTAGAAGGAATGTCAAAATGAAATAAAGTGATACACCAAATTTAAATGTGTTTGGATGCAACTGAATCGACACAGTAATAACCTCACAGCTGGAAAGACTTACACAGACTCATATGAATTCTAACAGAGGTCAAGACAGAGTAATGGAGGGATGAAAGGGACCTCTTTTGTCCATAATACATAGCCTACCAATCCAAAGAGTAGACACAGTGCTAAAAAGAATAAAAGGGAGGAAAAAAATACCAGTTTATATTGATTATAGAGGCCAAGTAGCCATTACCAAAAATAGCCCAGAAGAACAACCAACAACTATATACATAAGTCTTACATGTATATATATCATTTCACATTTTGACCTCAGTCGGTTACAAACAATTTGCCCATGGGCGTTGTCCGAAAATATCTGCCTCTGAAGGGATGTCTACCTGTACAAGTTATGGCGTGAAAAAATCTAGAACAAGGGCGGATGAGAGATATTTTGAGTCTTTAATGCAAGCTACTGCATCATCAACCTACACTCATAAATGCCACAAATATCTATGTTTGCATCACTCAAACTGGTCGCTGAAATGTCCAGTTGACTGAGCATACAAATCCAAATCTAAAATTTGAAAGTGAGAAAATTCCCCTAAAAACCCCGCCAAATGAAAGAGGAGGCAAAAATAAGCACTTTTGCCTTTTGCAGCATGTCAAAATTTGCCAGAATGGAGGAGATACAGGTGGTCAAAGTTTTGGTCAACTGCCTGTGTATATCACTTTGCATCTATGTATATATCACTTTGCATCTGTGCTTGTATATGCCTTTGTATGTTCCATTGTTTATACAATGCAACTGCGCCTTTAGGTTCACCTTATGCATTCATGCAATCTCCCTCCCTTTCACCTTTTTCATATTCAATTTTCTTTGTATATGCCAACATACAAACGCGGGCTTTACCTTTTAAAACAGCCTTTTGAATCACCCCCTGACACGTGGCACCACTTGGTTCGTCGCTGAAATGAGCCTAGGACCATCGCTGAATAACTGCATCTCTATCGGCCATCGGAAAGACCCTTGCATGAGCCACCGATACATATTCTTTCGCTGAAAAACCTTTGTATGTGGCCTCTTGTATATCGCCTTTGTATCTGAGATACAAACGCATTTACATACAATGCGCGGACCCCAAACTTTTATAAAGCAAGTTGAAATTGTCATAGGGTCCGGCCTTTGTATCTATTCTCTTGTATATTGGCACATGTAAGCACTTAGCATACAAACCGCAGACTTCACCTTTGAATTTGCCAAAATTGACTTCTGGGTCGGGTCCGGCTTGTATATTGCCTTTATATATCGCCATTGTATGTTCACCTTGTATATCTCTTATACAATGCAAACATACAAGCAAAAAACATACATCCACCATACCTTTGCCCTTATCAACTATATTGCATACCACATTCGGGTCCAGCCAATGCATATTAGGAATGCATGTTCCTTTGTATGTGCGAACATACAATCACACTTGTATATGCAACTGGTGGGCCTCATGCCTTGTATCTTTTCTTTACTTGCTGCTTGTGCATCTACCCGATATACATTCCGCTTTGTATGCTCACATTGTATGTCGAACACATACAATCTCCTTTGTATACCTGCGGGCCCCACCTTCCTTTGTATATTTTGGCCTTGTATGTCGACTATGTACATTCGCTTTTGTACATTTCCAATGTATCTTTTCCTTTGCATCTTTCCCCTGCATCTTCAGATATACAATCTGCCTTTGCATCTTGGCGATGCACATTTTCTTTGTATCTCGCCCTTTGCACATTGACTTCTTGTATATGTTTTTTGTTGTATGTACGAACATACAATGGCGAATGTATATCATCGATACATTTCTTTGCGTCTTTTTCTTTGTATGTGCGATTGGACATATGAACATACAATGGCGAATGCACATACAAAGAATCCTACAATTGCATATGCATTTAAAATGACTAAGCATAAAATTGAGAAATATCCGCGATAGAAAGCACTTGAAGAAAAAGATTTATGGGTTTTTCTAGGTTTTTGGTAAAGATCCTTCAAACAAGATTTTGGGATTTTTGGCAACGCATAGCATAAATATTTGAAGAATTCAATCCTTGTAGGGTCATTTCTAAAGGATTTTCAAGGAAAATACAAGGTGAACTATTTAACTATGAACAGAGGAAAATAGGTCAACAATTATGATGCACTGGACCCTTTTAATCCTGATTCTTACTTCTGCAGAATTTGGCAATATGACCAAATCTATTACAATTGTAGCAAACAATATTTCTTTGCATATTTGACTGATAACCTCTAGATCTACATTGATTAGCCATATGTCCCATTCTATTGCATGCAAAGCATCTACCATTGAATGAATTGTTCAATTGCATATTTCTACACTCATGAGATTTGTGACCATACATTTTGCAGTTAAAACATTGTCTAAAGAAGGATGAATTAGTCTGATTCATTCTTCTTCTACACTGATTTGCTTTATGACCAAAGTTATTGCAATTGTGGTAGTATCCATTGAAGGATAGATATCTTTAAGCATTTGGTTGCCTGACTAGAGGTCTTCTAGGCCTGTTCCTTGGATTTCCTGATCTAGAGTTCTTCTGACCAGATCTGGAGCTTTCACCTTTCTCATACCCAAAGCCTTGCTTGTCATCTACCCTCTTTTGGCTTTCAAGAAGAACTTCAAGTTGAGCAGAGCTTATCTTGAATTTCTCTTTGTATTCATTTGTTGTTTGAAGATCCCTTTTAAGAGTGTCAATTTGATTCTCAAGTTATTCTTCATTATCTCTAGCTTCTTCAAGATCAGATTCTAGATGCCTGATTATTCTATCCATTTTGTGGCAGTCTTCTGACTTCTCCTTGAGAGATTATTTTAGATCATCTTCAATTTTTCTTTTCTCTTCAATTTCTTGGGTGAATTTCATAACCCCTGATTCCATTTCATGTCTTACCATAATGACCTCTTTTGATAGCTTCTCACATAACTTGTTCTTCTCATTCAGATCTTCATCAGTAGTATTGGCTTCACTATGACTTGCTAATTGTTGAAGTAGTTCCTTTCTCTTTTTCATAGAGATACTCAGTTTCGCTTTTAGTTCATTTATGAAATCATCAGCTTGTTTGAGTTTTTTCTTCAAGTTATTGACTTCAGAGTGAGACTACTCAAGATCATCTAAGGCAGACTGAAGTTGCTCCCTCATACTATATATATCCATTGAGATTCCCAGATCTTTCTCAAGCTGTTAAGCTCTATTTGGAGGAACTTAGCTCTAATACCAATTGTTGATAACTGAGAGGGGGGGTGAATCAGTTATCTTGATTACTTTAACTTTCTGTTTTTCTTTAACAACTAGTGCAGCATCAAATCACATAAGCATGCATAACCATGAAAGTAGAAATAAAATCAATACACATAGCACAATGATTTTGACGTGGAAAACCCTATTAAGGGAAAAACCACGAGGTGACTAACCCAAGATTATATTCTCTATTAAAAGAATAGAAGTACAAAATGGCACTTGCCAATTAGGGCTCACTACCCGAGCACACTGCTCACAAGAGGCTCACTGCCTACAAGAGACTCACTGTCTACAAGGTATAAAGAAAGTAACAAGGTGATTGAACTGATGAGAAGCATCCACATATGCTGAGGTTCAATTCCAGTTAGGCTCAATACACTAATCTACTACACTTCATTCTTCCTCTTCTTTGGTGTTGCTGTTCTGTCACATATCGGACCTGTATTGCTGCTTCCACACTACTCTTTGCTTTTCTTTGCATTCTACAACTCTCAACACACACCTTTACATCGAAATCCATTTGGTATATATATCCACACCAAGGATCTCATCATCTTTCTAGTTGGCTTCTAGAATACTCAATATTTTCCCAAACTCTGGTCTGTCAGCTGAATCCTTGCTTACTAAGTGATGTGTATCAAGAAGATACTTATAGAGGTCATTAATCATGTTGGCTAACCATGAGTGATCCCTCAAGAAACTTGATCACCATCAATTTCTCATCTGGATTAAGGTCTGATGCTCTGCTAGTCAGTTCTTCCTTAGTCTACTCTACCAAATAGGAACCCAACACTTAGGTGCTCATATCTCTTCACTCTTTCATCACCGGAGGCTCAATCTCTAGAATGTATCAGTCATGGTACTCGACTTGACTTCCCCAACTCTACACTTTGCTAAGATACTTCATCTGAGAGATCCAGACCTGATTGTCAGACCTTGCTACATGCTCTATTCTTGGTCACCAAACCAAAATACTCTTCAATCTGACTTCCGGTATAGACATACCATGTCCTGCGGATGTGTGGGATGGACTTTGTTGCCATCAATGACAACATTCATGAAGCCACATAGTGTCTCTTGCCAACACTATCACCGTTTTGTTATGGGGTTTTTGAGGATTGCCCATCCTATTACTTCTCTTCAGAGGAAAGGGAAGAAGTTTGTTTGGCCAGAGCAGTGTTAGGCAACTTTTCAAACCCTTAAGGAGTAGTTGACCAATGCACCGATATTAGCAGTTCCTGATCCTACCAAGGACTTTGTTGTATGTACAAATGCTTCTTTGGAGGGTTTAGGAGCAATTTTGATGCAAGATGGTCACGTGATTGCTTATGAGTCTCACAAACTCAAGGATAATGAATTGAACTATCGCACCCATGACCTAGAGTTAGCCGCAGTTGTGCATGCCTTGGTGAGGTGGAGGCATTTTTTCTTAGGGCATCAGTTTGAGTTACACAGTGATCATCATAGCTCATAGTATATTTTCACATAGCCAAACTTGAATGCAAGGTAGAGGTGTTGGATGGAGTTCTTGTGCGAGTACAACTTTGAGGTCAAATATATTCAAGGCAAAGAGAATGTGGTAGCAGATGCTCTTAGTCATCAGAGGCATGAGATCTCAATGGTCCCTTTCTCAGTTGATTTGAGAGGTCAGATTCTCGCAGCACTTCCTACCAACAGTTGGTGCCAGGAGGTGAAGTCCAAGATTGAGTTTGGTAAACCTTTAGAGGGTAGATTCTCTAGTTACTCTCTTGAGTCAGATGATCTTTTGCAACATTTGGGTCATATCTATGTTCTTAGTTCTGAGGGTCTTTGCATCTTAGTGTTGTCAGAGGCGCATCGGGCACCCTACTCTGCACATCCAGGAGTCAAGAAGATGCATGTAGATCTGTGACAACTGTACTTTTGGAGTGGCATGAAGTGGGATATTGCTGATTTTGTGTTGAGATGTCTTGAGTGTCAGAGGGTGAAGGCGGAGCATCAGCACCCTATAGGTCTTTTGTAGCCTCATTTGATTCCAGAGTGGAAGTGGGACATCATTTTGATAGACTTCATTGTTGGTTTGCCGATATCCTCTCATCAACATGATGCTATTATGGTCACTGTGGATAGGTTGACGAAGGTAGCTCACTTCTCTCCTATCTGTTCTTCTTACAATGCCTCTACAGTGGCTAGAGTGTTCATGGAGGACATAGTCAGACTTCATGGGATTCCTCATAGGATTATCTCTGATAGGGATCTAATGTTCACTTTTTCCCTTTGGACTTCTTTGTAGCATGCCTTGGGGACATAGCTAAACTTTAGTTCAGCTTACCATCCTAAGACTGATGGTCAGACCGAGAGGGTTAATCAGGTTCTCGAGGATATGCTGAGGATTTATGTGATGGATCGGCAGAGCTGTTGGGATGACTACCTATACCTGGTGGAGTTTGCTTATAATAATGGTTATCACAGTTCTATCAGCATGTCTCCATTCCAGGCCTTGTACGGTCATCCTTGTAGAACCCCTCTGAGTTGGGATCGTCTGGAGGATAGAGTTCTTCTAGGTCTTGATATGCTTAGAGATATGGAGCAGCGGGTTGAGAGGATTAGAGAGCATTTAATGGTAGCTCAGGACAGATAGAAGAAGTATGTAGATGCTCATAGGATCGATCATTAGTTTTCAGTTGGGGATCGGGTGTTCTTGCATGTGTGACCGCAAAAGAGTCCAATCCACTACAGAAAGGGCTCTAAGCTAGCACCACACTTTGTTGGACCTTTTGAGGTGTTGGAGAGGATCAGTCTAGTTGCTTATCATCTTGCTTACCTGGTGGAGTTTGCTTATAATAATGGTTATCACAGTTCTATCGGCATGTCTCCATTCCAGGCCTTGTATGGTCATCCTTGTAGAACCCCTCTGAGTTGGGATTGTCTGGAGGATAGAGTTCTTCTAGGTCTTGATATTCTTAGAGATATGGAGCAGCAGGTTGAGAGGATTAGAGAGCATTTAATGGTAGCTCAGGACAGATAGAAGAAGTATGCAGATGCTCATAGGATCGATCATTAGTTTTCAGTTGGGGATCGGGTGTTCTTGCATGTGCGACCGCAAAAGAGTCCGATCCACTACAGAAAGGGCTCTAAGCTAGCACCACACTTTGTTGGACCTTTTGAGGTGTTGGAGAGGATCAGTCTAGTTGCTTATCATCTTGCTTTGCCGCCTAGCCTTTCATGCATCCATGATGTGTTTCATGTTTCTGTACTTAGACCTTACTATCTAGATGTTGCTTATGTTCTTGATTAGACTGCTCTACAGATAGAGGACGAGCAGCTGGCTTTGGAGCCCGTAGGCATTCTACAGCATAGGAGACTTTCTCTCAGGGGCAGAGATGTGGAGTAGGTTAGCGTCCAGTGGGATCCTAATGACGAGACTTCTGCTACCTAGGAGGATGCTTCTAGGATGAGAGAGTTATACCCTTACTTATTTGTAGGCTTCCAAGAGTAAGCCTGAATCTAGGGAGGGAGGATGTAATGCCCCTTGTATTTTGGTTTGTGATAGTTGTTAGTTTCACATTTCTCTCTGTCAGTTCTGAGATAGTTGCTAGTCTTTCATTGTATTTATACAGTTTTGAGACATTTGGATTAGTAGGTTATGGTTTATGTTTATTTTAATCTTGATGGACTATGTTCGACTGATATAGTTTAGACATGTGTTATGAGTTTATGATGACATTATTATTACTCCAGTTATGATGAGTTTGACATGAGTAGTAATGGTTTAATGTTATCATGTTTCATTCGATCTGTTGTTATCTGAATTCAAGTAAAAGTGGTTATAGTCATGTTCAAGAGCAGGGACAGTGTAGTACTACTCACTTCGAGCACCCTACTACATTGTGATTCTCTGACTCTGTGTGTGTGTTGACATATATGTATTTGATCATATACAACCAATTGTTCGGATGCAGGTTGTAGGTACCGAGCCTCAACTCCACCTGATATAGCAGGTTTGAGTGGGATCTTACACCGATGGGTATTGATGATGGGAGATAATGCAAGGCTTATTCCACTAGGTCAGCCCCTATCTTCTATTGTGGTCGTGTGTCATGATGTGACACTTAGTTCTCACCTCATGTTGTTGGTCATCATGTGTTGTGAAGTACTGTCAAGTTTTGTTAAGTTAGGTCTATGTGTTTGTCTTGGCAATACCTCAATATGTTAAAATTAATAGTGTTTTGTGTAGTCATAAAATTTGGAATATTGCTTAAGTAAAATCTATTACTGACTAAATTAATTATTTTAATGTTTGATTTACTGTCATAATTTTTAGTATGGTTATTTATTATGTTATTTAAAAATATAATATTAGGTGAGAAATTTAAGATTGTGAGTTGTCAAATGTGAAATTTCAAGATTTGGGAAATCTCTATTATTAGCAAAATTTTAAATTCTTGGAGGAGTGGGATTCTGGGTAATTGATGCATGACTGTGATAATTTATGAGAGGAGCCATTTTTATTTTGGGGGATTTCTTTTGGAGAGGAGAGTTGGAAAGAGAATACAAAAATTGGGGGAAAAACAAAGAATTGGTTACAAGAAAATGGAAGAAATTGGAGGCTCCAGATCAATTTTTTTATTTCAGGTATGTTTCTGTATAATTCTTGATTGAGTGTTATTTGTGCTTGGATAAATTATTTCTTCTCCCTCATGCTTTTGAATTAGTTATTTTGGGGTTTGTTCTAGTCTGCTTGTCGCTTTCTTCTATCTCAGTTTCTATAGCTATTCATCTTTGAAATTTTATAAATCAAATCTTGTGGCCTTCTTGGATCCTTGTGTCGAATCAATCCTCATTAAGTTGTGTCTTATTGCCATCTTTATCTTTGCAAATTTTAATATATGGATGCTCTAATGTTGATTTCCCATCTTGGTGTCGTGGGATGTATTACTTTGTTCCTACATGCAATTAAACTATTTGGATAAGTGTTAATTCTTCCTGTGTAGGAGCAAATCTTTAGACTATTTCAATGAGTCACTTCTTTATTTAAATTTGGTTTATTATTCAAACTTGACTTCATGCTAGGAGTTTCTACCAATCTTGCATTTGGGGGCTTCATTTGCATAGACCATTCTACTTCTTTTCTTTTTAACTTGCACCATATTCCTCCCAAAACCATATTTTTCCTCTACCTATGGCCGATTTGTGCTTAGCTAGTCTTCAGAAATTTGTCGTAGTGCACTAGTCTAACGTATGAGAGACGTTCTCTTCTGTACTCTGCAATTTCCTTAATCTCCTCTTGTGAGTCATTCTTCTGGCAGGCGTATATCTTGAACCTCTTTAAACCTTCACTTCTATGATTGTAGTCTTTGCAGAAATTGCGTGCTACCTCTCGACATCATTGTAACTCTATTCGATGTCCATTGAAAATTTTGTGTTCCTCTGTCAGTTTTGCTACCAAACACAGTCCTCTGTATTGTCTATCCTTCGTCATTTTATCCAAGGGCTAACCTGAGGCCCACACTAGCATTGATTGGAAAATTTCCATGGATACAGTAGTCTAACCTTCAACCAATCTCTTCGCTGCCTTTCTCCATATATTTTCTTCTTTTCTTGCAGCTTGATTTAGCTAAGGAGCGGCGTTCAAGTTCTATCTCTATGCATTTCCCACTTTTCGCTAGCCAGAGAGCTGAATGCCATTTGCTTTAAACCAATCCATTTCTTGCATATGGAATAAACGTTGTTGAATCTTCTTCTGTGCCCAAGCCAAATAAATTCCTGAATGAATGGATTAGAAGGTTGAGTCAACTATGGTAGTTAATCTTTCAATTTTCAAGTTTCTATTTTCATTGTGAATGGCTGATTGCGTTTTAAGTAATGGGCTTGGAATTTGGCAGTTTCTTCCCAAATTCTGCGGATGCTAATAAAACCTATTTCATGTTTTAGTTAGAAAGACTAGTTAGCCATGTAATAATAACGTGTATTATAGAGAAAGGTATAAATATAATTGTAGTCACTTTTAGCAGATAGTGTAGTTTGAAATGTGGTGATGGCAAATATATTTGTAGATTGTTCTATTAGAAATTGTAGTCATAGAAGGTAAAATGGGTAGTCGTTATGCATAGCGAAATAAATACAATTTGTAGTTGTTCTGCTAAGGTATTGTAGATAGATCAATGGGAACTTATGCTAATAGGAAAAATATATATATTTATAGTGTTTGATTTGAAATTGTATTGGTTAAATGTTAGATGATAATTTATGCTCATAAGAAAATATACTTGTATTTATGGTTGTTTTATTAGAAATTGTAGTAGTAAAATGATTGACGGAAAGTTTATTATTATAGCAAGAATGAATATATATATTTGTAGTTGTTCATATTAGGAAGTGTAATTAGTAAATCTTAGATGGAAATTCATTCTTAGCAAATATATTATGGTTTGTTTTTATTAGAAGATGGTAGTTGTTAGGAAATTAGCTAGGAAATTTATTCTTGGAGTTGTAGAGAAATTGTTAATTCCGTAATCTAGAATTTTCTTTGAAAGGAAGTTAAAATCTCATAGTTAATTTCATGTTAAAGTTAGAAGTATATTGAATCTTATATACTTGATTATCCTTCTTGTCGTATCTATATGCTTTTATTGGGTCATTGTATCTATTTGGGGTTTGAGTTTATGATTATACTTTGGCAAAGTGTGAAGTGAAGTATCTAGAGAGATGCCATGTTTACTTTGCATCAAGACACGTAAGCGTTGTCCCTGTCAGGAAATGGTTACTTTAACGTTGGTATTGTGTTCAACCTACCTAACTCTAGAGATGTGGCTTCTTGGCTTTCAGTTCAATATTGTGGCATGTTATTGTAATGGGATAATTGAATCGAGTTTATTTTGGATGGGGGAAAAAGTCTTGTGGATTTGGAACTTTGTAACTATTTATGTAACATGTTGGATTGTGTGAAGATGGATGTCTAGTGGTTCCTTGTCCATACATGTCTTTGTTTCTAGATGTTGGCTAAGGGATGATAGTTGTAGGAAAGAAATTGGCTTCCATGGAGGGGTTGGTGCCCGAAGTGGCTACCTGGATAACCACATGGAAGTTGTAATCAAGTGATAACTTAAAAATATATCTAGGTGGGTTGGGTAGTACTTCACATAACAAAGATAAGTATGTTGCCTCTCCCATGCCTTGAGTGCTTTCATAGGCTAAGGATGGGATGAGAAGGCCTGGTTAGCAAGGTCAACCTCCTCATCCATATGCTCTGCATGTGTCACCCTATGGGGCCAGTGCCAAAGAGGGGTTGCCAAGATAACCATAGATGGGGGCCGGCTTCTAGTGAGAGATAACCTATATAACCCATGTTTAGGACCATGCGATGACACTCTCCTCGCTGCAACTTAGCTACTTTCCTCTTTATTTGTTTTCATTATTACCTCTGGAGTGTTACCATGTCTTGTGTAGTCTTGTTTTTATGGTTGGTTGTGTCAAATCTATATTCATTTGGTTACATTTGTTGTTTTGTTCTTTGGCTTAGTGGAATCCTCATTGTTATCTCCTAGCTCGGAGGGGTGGACCCCAAGGTTCCACATGGTTGGGTGGTAGAGCTGTCCATTGGTCTTCTTGGAGATTTGGTTCGAGATCTATACCAAAGTGTTCAAATTCAGTTTTGGTCCTTCACTATCAGAGTTGTTGTATACATTCATAAGTGTATTATTTGTAAACGGATATGATCAGTCTTGTAATCTTGTATTGTAACTTTGTAAATTAACTATCTTTGCAAATGTTAATGTTATACTTATTTGTAGTGGTATGATGTATATCACTTGTGTTGTTAAGACCTTATGATCAACTGATGCAGTTATGTTTCCCTAGAGGAGTTAGAAGTACACTTTTCCTTATGTTGTGTATAATGATATTTTTGGCTACTATATTGCAATTTCTTGCTTTCAAAAAAAAATTATTTCTGTAATTTTACTCTTGTTAGTCTAACTCTCTAGGGTTGCATGATGGGTTGTCACAATAGGATTGATCCCAAAGTTTCCATGCATGAACGTATATCTATCAAGAAAGAAATAAATGATATAGTGGTGGACTTCGACAATAGGTTCATCATGACTATGAGAAAGGTACCTCCAAACCTCTAATCAAATGAATCAATCTATTTAGTGTTGTACTATTGTGCCTTTGATTCAAATTTTGGGTATTGTCTAAGGGAGAAGACTCCTCAAAAATTGAGGGAGGCTTATGTTATAGTCATTAACATTAAAAGCAACATGAGATCATCAAGTAAACATGTCAAGAGATTTGATGTGAGGATCTCCAGTCAGATAGGGCAGCCTTAAACAAACTTCTCACAACTAAGAAAAAACTAGATAAACTCATGGGAGTCATGAAAGACTTGTCCTATAAATTAGCAAGAAATGAGAAGGGGTTACCTACCTTAGGGTGCAATAACACACTTTAATGAAGGCCAAAGGTTATATAACAAGCATTATAACATCAATTGGTCAAAAAGACCACATCAAAATGATAGACAAGCAACTTCAAAATAGGTAGGCTTAAAATAACAGAATGAGAGAGAGACACTTGATCCATTGAGGAGGGATCAAGTCAACTACCAGGAGGTGTCATCATGGTTCAAGGTGTGTTATCTTCAATATGAATCAACAATTTGTGTTGTTGCTCATTTGATGAATAAAGAAGATGAATTCCCTAATGAGGAAGGTGGAACTGAATATTATGAGGATGAAATATATCAGTTTGATACTGAGGGCTATGAGCAGATGGATGAGGATGTTGACTATTATAGTTATGAGGAGGATGATCATATTTTCCAATATGATTATATGCAAGTCCTAAAAATTATTAATTGTTAGCTCATGATTTTGAGCATTTTAGAGACCTTATGCATCAAAAGTATCAGTAGTCCAAACCATCCAAGGAGGACGTGAAAGCCTTAATCAATGCAACCATAATGCAAGTTCAAGATGGGTATCAATTGATAAATGCATATGTACCTACACAAAGTAACCCTAATGAAAAACCAAGTAGAAATGAAGTAGAGACCAAAAAGGAAAAACATAAAGTGGTCACTAAGAAGAGAAACAATATTCCAAAGGAGATGCCTAAGAAAAAAAAAGGTTCTAGCACAACCATCAGTAGCTAAAAATAAATACGTACAGAAGGCTCCAACACATGTAACACAACCAACTGCTAC
Source organism: Cunninghamia lanceolata (assembly GCA_027924645.1). Classification (NCBI taxonomy): domain Eukaryota; kingdom Viridiplantae; phylum Streptophyta; class Pinopsida; order Cupressales; family Cupressaceae; genus Cunninghamia; species Cunninghamia lanceolata. The sequence continues at coordinate 4,352,487 of BSBN01001254.1, forward strand.
ATCAGTCCCTAAAGTGCCAAATTCAAAGGACGGTACTAAGGAAGAAGTCCCCAAAGTGCTGAAGGAACAAGCAAGAGCAAGGATGTGAGGGATGATGTAAAAGGTATGGATACCTCTTCAAATTGTTAGAAATGAAGGTAACTACTATATATGGAAATCTGAAATCAATTGTAAATATGATCTTAAATAGTGTATAACCAAATAGAGATTGCAAGAAAATAAATCAGCAATACAATGAAATATGGAACAGAGGAAATAAACACATAACACAGTGTTTACGTGGAGAATCCCTTTCAATAAAAAACTCCACCAAGAAGAGAGGCCCAAGATTGTATTATCTTCAACAATAGAGATTACATACAATCTTTCCTTTCTCCTATTTGTCTTCACTCCTTTAGCACCTGTAAATAGTTTTGTCACTCTAACTCATAATGTTTCTATTTCTACCACCATAACCCTTGTTTATATAGCATTTTCACCTTCTAAATTTGGTATACTAGTTGGTTATCATATCCAAACACCTCCCTTGGATAAATCCAATCTTTTAATGCATAAAACAATATTTTTTACAACTCCATAACTTACCTCTTACACATGGACAACTAATTTGTCCTTATGGACACCTAATTTTGTCTTATCTTGTAAAGCAGTTACATCTTCATGTGGAGGAATTATAACCAACAAAAACATCATCACAAGTGTCCAAAACAACCCCATGGGAGGTTGAACGACCATAAAAACCTTAACCTGTTAGATTCCTTCCCAGTAAATAGTAACTCCATGCCGATAAAAAATTAGTTACCAACCCCCAGTAAAACTTAACTACCCTACTAGTAAATCCCGATTGTAAAAAATATTTACTACTGATGGTGAATTCCTTATCCCTTATGAATGATTTACAAACAATATTAGGAGTAATTAAATACATAGAATTTACAAGGTTGATGGCACCTTAACCCTAACATTCTCCCACTTGACATCACACATTGTAAATACATTCATAGGAAAACATAAGTCAACTAAGCACTAGGAACAAGGCCCATGGCCTCCCTGCACCATGTAAACTTTTTTGTGCTCAAAGGTTTAGTAAGAGAGTCTATAACATTCTCCTGAGTGTCAATTTTCTTCATCTTGATATGTCCATTAGCAACCAACTCACAAACAAAGTGGTATTAAACATCCATATGATTCGTTTGTGCATGATACATAAGATTCTTAGCCAAACATATTGCACTCTGGCTATCACAACCAATTTGAATAGTCCTGCAATGAAAACCAATATTTACACACAACCTTTGTAACCAAATTGCCTCCTTAGAGACATGGGTATCTTCCATGTACTCTAATTTAGTGGTCAATAATGCAATTGTGTGTTGTCTCTTACTCATCCAACTCACTACTCCTCCAAACACAGTAAATACATAGCCACTTATGGACCTTCAACTATCTAAGTCTTGTGCCCAATTTGCATCAGCATAACCATGTATGTCCAATGTCTTTTCCACATTGTTAGTACCAAAAAAACCAAAGATTAATTAGAAGTACAACCCAAATATCTAAATACACTCTTCACATAATTCCAATGCTACCTACCAGGGTTAGACATAAATCCACTCAAAACTGCCACTGCTTGGGAAATATCTGGTCTAGTGCAAACCATTGCATACATCAAACTCCCTACAACACTAGAATATGGCACATTAAACATATCCTCTAAATCATCCTCATTCTTTGGACACATATCTAATGAAATCTTAGTACCAATAGATAAAAGAACTCTAACTGGGTTATAGTCCTAAATACTAAATCTTTGCAAAATGGTATTCACATACTTACTTTATGATAACCAAAGATTTATTTTACCTCTATCCCTTTTGATCTCCATCTCCAAAATATACTTGGCAACTCCAAGATCCTTCAGTTTGAATGCACCTAAAAGTTGAGCTTTCAACTCATTGATCATACCCTTAGTGTTGTTGAAAAATAACATGTCATCAACATACAATGCAATGATCAAAGTAGAATCATCAATACAATCAATTTAAACACAATGATCCTCCTCACTTCTAGAAAAACCCAATTTCAACACAAATGAATCAAATTTCTAGTACCACATTCTGGGAGATTGTTTCAAACCATAAAGAGACCTCTTTAATCTACAAACCAAATGTTCTTTCCCTTTTACCTCAAAACATGTAGGTTGTTGTTGTTGGCAAGAGACACTACTCCGGTATGGATTTATATGTTGTCATTGATGGAAACAAGGCTTAGAGATCTTATCACCATGATAGGAAGAGATATCTCTAGAAGAATATATTAGATTCCAGGTCCGGTTGACAGAAAATGGCTTAAGTATGGAAAGTATGCAGAGTAGAGGACAGTAAGCTAGATAGTATGCCTCTGCAAATAATGATTGAATAATGCGGTTCAAGTATGATGTTCTCAATTGTTTGTTAGTGTTATGCTTTAGAGGTTAAGTCTTGATCTCCTCCGGAAGTCACCTTGAAGAATTGTCTAAGTCTAGGTAAGCAAAGGTATAGCAGGAACAATGAACAAGACATAGTACAGTGGTCTGCATTCCTCCACAGATAAGTATTTTGTTATGCGATTGTAAGGTGTTATAAACACTTGTATGAAGTGTCTTATTCAAGAGTAGGAGATCTGAAGTCCATCAAAAGGTTATCTGCAAGCTGCTAAGTATCGGCATAATGTTTGACATAGTTTGACAGAGACAGAGTCTAAGTTCTGATGGTCCGCATTTATGCGCAAGATGATATAATGCCTTGTGGTTCTAAAGGAAAGATTGGGAATATGTAAGGAGTCTTTGATATGATTCTAGAAGTGTTTTGTGATCTATAGTAGAAGTTGCAAGTTAGCAGATGAACCTATTAATCATGCTTTTGAGGAACATGCTGACTAGTGAGATAAATCATGATGCAGAAAAAGGATAGTGTGTGAAAGATCTATGCAAGTAATTGAATGATTAGAGATGACCTATATGAACATGTTTGGGGGAAGATTTGGGTTCATGCAACCCATAGTGCATTGGATTGAGTGACAAGGTACATCTTTCTATGTACACATTTCACTTCTTAGCTACTGACCTGATTATGGATTAAGTCATGATGTGGATATATATAAGAGCGATGATCTTCGGTTGAGTGTGTGGATGTGTAGTGAGTATGTGTGGGTGATGCAAGCATGCAAATAGAAGAGCAGAGTTAGAAGAGAAGAAACGATGAAGACTCACGATTCTAAATTTAGTTGCTGAATGACCGCACCTTGGCGTAGTGGCAGATTCTTAAGCAGTAATCAGTTATCATGTGTGATCTGGTTGGAAGCAAATTTTTGTCATCAAGGTAGTAAGCTGACAGTGAGCCTCTAGTAGGGTTTAACAACTCTTAGGGTTTAATAGCCCTCATTGTAATCTTGCTAGGTTTAGGGTTGAGGCAATGAGCCTACTAAATCTAGTTGTACTTCATGGCAATAAGCCAACATGTTCTAGGCCCATGGAGTGACAAAGCTTGAACATCATTTTTGTAAAGATTGCAATATATATACATATATATATATATATATATATATATATGAGAGCTAATCCTCTCCATGGTTTTTCCCTCTTTGGGTTTTCCACGTAAAATCTTGGTGTTATGTGTCATGCTTTTGTGGATACTATTTAGTTGTATATTTTGCTTCTATTGGATTATTATTTAAAAATGGTTAAAAGTAAAAGTGCAAGAAAAGATTTATAGAACATTGATTCACCCCCCTCTCAATGTTCCTAACAATCAACACTTGGTATCAGAGCAAGGTTCCTTGGAAAAAGTTTAATAGCTTAAGGAAGATCTGGGCTAGTGTGATCATGGAAGCAAGAAGGTATGGAATTTATGAGAGGTACAACCAACTAGAAGCAACTCTTATAAATCTTGAAAATTCTGAAGTAGAGGTCAAAGATCTGAAGGAAAATATGAAACAAGCTGATGAATGCATCTTAAAGCTGAAGGACCAAGTCATGAAATTCAAAGAAAAATACAAAGAAGTCAATGAGCAATTGTTATCAACAAATGAAGCCCTATATGATTTGGAAGAAAAAGTTACAGAAAGAGAAAAAGCAGAAGATGATCTAAATTCAATTGTGAAGAACAAAGCAGAAGATTGGGCTAAACTTGAAAAAGAAATTATAAGTTTAAAAATAGATCTAGAAAAGGCCAAAAATTTTGAAGAAAAATTCAAGATAAGTACTACAAAGCTTGATGAAATGATTGCTAGCTAGAGGAATGTTGATGACAAACATGGTTTAGAAATTGAGAAAGGAGAAAGTTCAAACTCCGGGCAAATAAGCACTGAGTCAAGGCAAAACAAAGGATACTAGTTTAGAAATCAAAGAAGAAGACGTAGAAGACCTCCGGTCAGACAACCAAATGCTCAAAGGTACCTATCTTTCAATGGTTATTGTAATTCATGCAATAAGTTTGGTCACAAGGCAACTCAGTGTAGAAATAGAATAAATCAAAAGACTCCATTATTCTCTGGTTAGTGTTTCAATTACAAGAAAATTGGTCATAGAGCAAATGAATGTAGAAATTAGATCAGGAAAAGTTTCAACAATGGAAGGAATGAACAATTATTCAAATGTAAATGCTTCATTTGCAATAGGATTGGTCATAGAGTTGTATGCATAAGTAAAGTAAGTCAGAATTCTATTAGGTGCAATGCATGCTATAAAATGGGACACAGATCAAATGAATGCAGAAGTTCGGTAAGAACTAATTTTCAAAATATCAGGAACAGTCAATCATTCAATGGAAAGTGTTTTGCATGCAATAGATTTGGACACATGGCTAATCAATGCAGATAAAATTCAATCAATGGAAGGATTCAAGGACAAAAGAATGTGGTATGTTTTAATTGCAACAAATCTAGACATATTGCAAGGTTTTGCAGAAGCAGGAATGTGAAGAGAAATCATTATTCTGAAGAAAGGAAAATAGAGAAGAGAAATGATAAGGGAAAAGAGAAAGTTAATCCAATTGAAACAAAGAAAGAAATGAACAAGGTACGAATCAAGAAAGAAGTAATTGAAGTTAGGGATCAATCCATACTAGTATCCAGTGCAGATACTTCCTCTGGGAAGTAAATTGAGAGCTCTAGCTCAGGGGGAGCAGTATTGAAAATCCAATCTCCCCAACCAGAGAATTGGAGCTGGAATCCAGTAATGAGTCATGTGGTGCAATCTAACAAGTAAAGTCTATTGAAAGAAAAACCAGAAGAAAGAGGGTCAATGCGGCATATTGCAAAGCTATTCTAATCGACTGTGTTCTACAGTGAAGGGTTTTGACAACTTTTTGGGAATTAGCATTTAATGAAGAATAGGTCAAGCCATGTGGAGAATAAAAGGAAATTGTTTAGTTTCAAAATTACTTTGCACTCAGAGCTATCAAAAATTTAGAGAGATCGAAGCTAAACTTGAGCAGCGACAACCAAGATTTGAAGTATTCGAAGAAAGGAAACCCTAACTCAACAAAACAAGGTATTTCCGTAGAAACCTGAATTGTGAATCTATTGAATTCTTGCTATGGAAGCTCCACAAATTGTAGATATTATTGAATGCCCTCACCCCAAGTTTAAAAAATAATTCTTCAAATTGCCAAAAAATGATCTGTTAGGGGCATTCTCAATTACTCCACATGGGGTCATGCATACGGAAGATATCAGGGCATACATTCATACCAGTTTAGAAGAATATGATCATATGAAGTTAGGCAAACTGTACTTGGACAAACTAACCACTGCGGACATTGTGCTAAAAGATTATTACAAAGTGCTAGGAGAAAAGAAAATTGACACTTAATTAGACTTTCCTGCAATTCTGATTGACTCATGGGTCAAGCTTATTTTAAGCAGAATTCATGATGAATCTCAATGGCTTGATAAACCCTATTTAATAACTAAAGAAGCCATTAAAGCAGTAACTGGTATGAGCTCCTCTAGAAGGGTTCCAGGCATAAAGAAGATGAACAATGTGGTAATGCAGCTAATAGGAGCCAAATTTGAGAAAAATGGTCTTACAGTGAATGATATCAGGCATCCGGCTGTTAGATTTGCATCAATGATTATCGGATACAAAATATACTTCTCCAACAAGGAAAATTTTGTGTCTACATCAGCAATATACATAGCGTATGATATGATAAAAAACAACATGGATTATGATCTTTGTGAATTGCTCTGAAATGAACTTATGGAGAACTTGAAAAGGACGAAAGAAACTAATCATTCTTTCAAATATGGAACATTGATTATATGTTTACTCTTTTACTTTCTAAAAGAGCTACCTAGTCTAGGAAATGTTATTTGGCTCGATCACATTCCTGTAGCTACTCAAATAAGAAATCATTTACAGAGTTTGGGTAATGTAGATATGCAAAATGAAATCATATGGAAATATTTTAGATATTTTCAACAGAAAATGGTAAGGTTCTGAATACCTGAAAAGGTAGTGATAAAGTATGAAAAGAGAATTGTATTCATGGTGAATAAAGATAAATTCTTTATGGAAGATGTGGAACCAAGGACTGTATGCATCTCTGCACTAGGTTATGAAGCTACAGAAGATGTTTTGACTGAATTAGCTAATACACTACTAAGTAAACCTATTGATCCCAAAGAAGAAAGATTCAGGACGTTCTCAGAATTATCGTCCAGAACATTGATGGAACCTGAGCAGTCAGAGAAAACATCAGATGAACAATCAAGAAAGATAGAAACCGAATCAGGAGGATGCAAGTTCACAAGTATTTTGATAGAATGGGCATCAAACACTCCATAAAGGAAAGATAAGATATTTGAAGAGGAGAGACTAGCATCTAGTCCCAAAAAAAGAATGAGGATCTCATCCATTATAGAAGCCTCAATTGAAGAAGAGAAGGAAAAGTAAGTCTCGCCTTGTGAAGAAAAGGTGACAAGAGACACTGCTGCTTCAGTAAAAGAAGTACTAGAGAAAGAGAAACAAGATTGGGATGAATCAAAATTTCTACAAGGCCAAATAAATCTAGACAAAATGTTTTCAGCATAGAAATTTAAGTGGGTTTCAATTGTTCAAGCACAGGCTCAAGAAGAGTTGTTGAAATCACTTACTGAAGATAGTAAACTGATTGATGAAGCATTTAGGATTTTGGAGAAGCTACTGCCTACCCACAAGAGGGACTCATCCATGTCCCCAACAAGTCATTTGAAGGGATTAATAAAATTAGTAGGTAATCAGTTTGAATCTTTTGAAAAATCTGCAGAAACAAAAGTAAGGCAGGAATTTGAAGGAAAAAAACTAGAAGAATTAATGACAATGATAGCCAAGGATAAGATCTTGTTAGATAATTCTATATCCAACATTCAAAGAGCTATGAAAGAAGCTAGAGATGTGTACAAATTTTGTCTATCATGGCCAAAAACTGCTCAAAAGATTGAAGAAAAGATCATAGAGCTGGAATAGAGAATGATGGATATCTCTAACAAATTTGATTTGGTAATAGAATCAATTAGAAATAAGGAAGTAGACATCATCAGTATCCACAATAATCTGACTGACTTATTAAATCAAAAATATCAAATAAAAAGCAGAACGGGACAACTAAGGAGAATAGTCTACCCTAAACTAGACTCAATGACAAATCTTGCAGCTAGGGTAGCTGTACAAACATGCACACCTTATGATCTCAATAAGGTAGAAGCTTTAGCTTTTCTCTACAGTGGACACATTCAAATTTTGGATAATGCTCAAAAAGGTTGGAACATTGAGTGGGCACAGATTAAAACCATATTCAATGACATCCTCAAACATATGTAATATAAACATAAAGATTGCGGCTGAGTACATACTTTTTAAAATTTTCTTTTCAAAATTTTTGGATTCTGGATCACACCCTTTGCCATTGATGTCAAAGGGGGAGAATTAGATTAGTGAAAAATGGATAATCATCAATGCCAAAGGGGGAGATTGTTGGCAAGAGACATTGCTCTAGTATGGATCTATATGTTGTCATTAATGACAACAAGGCTCAAAGATCCTATCACCATGACAGGAAGAGATATCTACAGAAGAATATATTAGATTCCAAGTTCGGTTGACAGAAAATGGCTAAGTATGGAAAGTATGCAGAATAGAGGATAGTAAGCTAGATAGTATGCCTCCATAGATAATGATCTAGCAATGTGGTTCAAGTATGATGTTCTAAATTGTCTGATAGTTTTATGCTTCAAAGGTTAAGTCCTGATCTCCTCTGGAAGTCACCTTGAAGAATTGTCTAAGTCTGGGTAAGCAAAGGTATAGTAGGAACAGTGAACAAGACATAGTGTAGTGGTCCACATTCCTCCGTAGATAAGTATTTTGTTATGCGATTGTAAGGTGTTATAAACACTTGTATGAAGTGTCTTATTCTAGAGTTAGGAGATCTGAAGTCCACTAGAAGGTTAGATGCAATTTGCTAAGTATCGACATAATGTTTAATAGAGTTTGACAGAGACAGAGTTTGAGTTCTGATGGTCCACATTTCTCTGCAAGATGATAGAATGCCTTGTGGTTCTAAGGGAAAGATTGGGAATGTTTAAGGAGTCCTTGATATGATTCTGGAATTGTTTTGTGTTCCGCAGTAGAAGTTGCAATTCAATAGATGAACCTGTTAAGCATGCTTTTGAGGAATAAATTGACTGGTGAGATAAATCATGATGCAGAGAAAGAATAGTGTGTGAAAGATCTATGCAAGTAATTGAATGATTAGATTTGACCTATATGAACATATTTGGGGGAAGATTTGGGTCCGTGCGACCCATAGTGCATTTGAATGAGCGACAAGGTACATCTTTCTATGTACATGTTTCACTTCTTGGATGCCGACCTGATTATGGATTAAGTCATGATGCAGATATATATAAGAGCGATGATCTTTAGTTGAGTGTGTGGATGTGTAGTGAGTATGTGTGGGTGATGAAAGCATGCGAATAGAAGAGCAGAGTTAGAAGAGAAGTAGTGATGAAGACTTGGGATTTAGAATTTAGTTGCTAAATGACTGCACCCTAGCACAGTGGCAGATGCTTAAGCAATATTCAGTTATCATGTGTGATCTGCTTGGAAGCAAGTTTTTGTCATCAAGGTAGTAAGCCAGCAGTGAGCCTCCAATAGGGTTTAACAACCCTTAGGGTTTAATAGCTCTCATTGTAATATTTCTAGGTTTAGGGTTGAGGTAGTGACCCTGCTAAATCTAGTTGTACTTCATGGCAGTAAGCCAACATGTTCTAGGCCCGTGGAGTCACCAAGCCTGAACATAATTTTTGTAAAGATTGCAATATATATATGAGAGCTAATCCTCTTTGTGGTTTTTCCCTCGTTAGGTTTTCCATGTAAAATCTTGGTGTTATGTGTCATGCTTTTGTGGATATTGTTTAGTTGTATATTTTTCTTCTATTGGATTATTCTTTTAAAATGGTTAAAAGTAAAAGTTCAAGAAAAGATTTATAGAACACTGATTCACCCCCCTCTCAGTGTTCCTAACAATCAACAGTTGCATGTAAATTTCTTCCTCAAGATCTCCATGCAAAAATGTAGTCTTAACATCCATTTGCTCAACTACAAAATCATATGTTGTAACAATAGATAAAAGAAATCTAATGGAAGATAATTTAACAAAAAGAGAGAAAATTTCACTGAAATCAACTCCCTCTCTCTGGGAGTAGCCCTTGGCTGCCAATCTAGCCATATACTTCTCCAATGAATCGTCTACTCTAAACTTCTTCTTGAAGACCCACTTGCATCCTATGGCCTTTCTTCCTTTGGACAAATGAACAAGATTCTAGGTGTTGCAAGAGTCTGAAGCCATCATCTCCTCTGGCATGGCTAATTGCCAAGACTCACTATCATCTACATGAATAGATTCCCTATAGGATCTAGGCTCATCATCAGTACTCAATAAAGAAAATACACAACAAAAATCTGGTTGGCTATACCTGTCAACTGGGTTCCATTGTCTTACGGATCTTCTTAGAGGTGGAGTAAGAGAATCTTTAGGTTCTTCTACATGTTCTTATGTACCAACTTCTTCTATCACAATAGATTCTTCCTCATCCAAACTTTCACTTGAGTCTTCTTCTAGACTTCTTCACCCACCCCCCAATCCATCATTTTGTTCTTCTTGAGGTGCATCTTCATGCTCTAATTCAAAGTGCACTCTCTTCAACTTTTTTTATTTTTCCTTTGGTTGTTTAGGTTCTTAAATAACACTAAGTTCCCTGAAAATAACATCTCTAGAATAGATAATCTTTTGGGTTAGTGGATTCCAAATCTTATAACCTTTTACATTATCACCGTATCCAATGAAAGTACACTTTTTAGCTTTTGGATCCAACTTAGTTAATTTTTCTTTAGGCATATGAACATAAGCCTCATAGCCAAATACTCTTAAATGTGAAACAAAAGGTTTCTTACCTATCACATTTCATAAGGAGTTGAAACAAGAGCCTTACACAGAGATCTATTAACCAAGTAGTTCATAGTACACAGATTTTGCCCAAAAGCATTTGTTTAATTGCGATTCACTCAACATACTTCTGGCTCTTTCCATTATTGTCTGATTCATCCTTTCTATAGCTCCATTCTATTGTGGTATATATGAAGTTGTCTTTTGTCTAACAATACCTGCATGCTTATAGAATTCATCAAATTCCTTAGAACAATATTCCCCTCCATTGGCAGATCTCAAAACCTTTATCTTATGATCTGATTGCTTTTCAACTAAAACTTTAAATTCCTTAAATTTAGTGAAAACTTTATATTGGTGACGCATAAAATAAATCCAAATAAATTCCTTAAAATAAATCCACATAAACTTTATCTATATTTTCTAATTGATTTAACATCCATTGGACCAAAGGCATCTGAATGAATAAGTTCCAATTTATCATTAGATTTATTACTACCAGGAGGAAAGGGAGATCTATTCTATTTTCCAAACACACAGTGTTCACAAAATTTGAAATTCTTATCAAAATAAGATAAACCATCTAATTTTTTTTATAAATAAAATAGTCTTTAAACCAGACTGACTTATGTGGCCCAATCTATGGTGCCACAACATACATGTATTTTCACTATTAGTCTCAGATGCATAAGAGGCATTACAAATAGTAGTGGCTTCTAGCTTAAATAGAGTTCCAAATCTTTTCCCCTTCTCTACCACAAAGCTTCCTGTCACCAAGTTGCAGCCATGCTTATCAAATGTCACATGCATTCCCAAATATTTCAACTTTTAAATAGAAATCAAAGTTCTAGCCAATCCATGAACATGCAAAACACCAGGGAGAGTTTTAATTCTCCCATCACTGAAACACAACATTACCTTCCCTCATCTAACAATAGGATATGTAGAGTTGTCCTTGAGGTACACATTTCCTCCATCATACTCTCCGTATGTGGAAAACCATTCTTTATGTGGTTTCATGTGGTACGAGCATCCCAGATCAACCAATCAATGATCATGAGAAACAACATTACATGTAGAAAGTATAACCTCAGCACCTACATTTGAAGAATTATCAGTAGCGATATCCCATTATTTCTTTGGGTTTCTACATTCCTTTTTCACATGTCCTCTCTTTCTGTAGTTCCAACACTTGACTCTGTTCTTCTTTCTAGGAGTCTTAGAATGACCCTTAGACTTGTATTTAGACCCCTTTTGATCTCCTTTTGGTCCTCTTTCCTTAGACCTTCCCCTAACACTAAGAGTATCCCCTAAACTATCTGAACTTTTCTTCCTCAATTCCTGTGACATCAAAACTGAAACAAGAGCATCCAACTTCGGATCTATGAGGTTAGCAGTGATATCCAAAATAACATTCTCCCATGACTTAGGTAAAGAACATAGAAGCAATATACATTTATCTTCCTTATTCACCTCAACATCTACATATGCTAGTTGACTCAATAGAAAATTAAACAAATTCAAATGCTTGCAACTGATTCACCTTCTTTCATTTTCATGGAAAATAATGTATGCTTTAAATAAAGCTTGTTTACCATATGAGCTTGGCTTGGTAGATCTCACCTAGATGATTCCACAAACTATGTGTGATTTCTCACTCACAACATTCAGTAGAACAAAATCTACAAGACATAGTTAGATTGTACCTCATGCCTTTTTATCCAGTCTATCCCACTCATCTTGAGCAACACCATCGGGTTTATTCTCTTTCATAACAGCCAACCACTAATTTCTTTCCTCAAGAAAATCATCCATCTTCAGATTCCACAATTCATACCCCATGCCATTAAACTTTTCAATGTCCAATCGAGAGGTAGAAGCAACAATGGATGCATCCATGGCCTCTACAAAAAAAATTGCAAAACAAGGTTCAACCAGAACTCCCACTACAACTCAAAAAACCTTCACACTTCCACCCAAGAAGCAAAGATAGCCAGACTCTAATACCAAATGTTAGAAATAAAGGTAACTACTATATATAGAAATCTGAAATCAAATGTAAATATGATCTTAAACAGTGTATAACCAAATAGAGATTGTAGGAAAATAAATCAGCAACACAATGAAATATGGAACAAAAGAAATAAACACATAACATAATTTTTACATGGAGAAACCCTTTCGTGAAAAAAATCCACCAAGAAGAGAGGCCCAAGCTTGTATTATCTTCAACAATAGAGATTACATACAATCTTTCCTTTCTCCTCTTCAATCTTCATTCCTTCAACACCTGTAAACATAGTTTTCACTCTAACTGATAATGTTTCTATTTCTACCACCATAACCCCTGTTTATATAGCATTTTCACCTTCTAAATGTGGTATACTAGTTGATTATCATATCTAAATTCCTCCCTTGGATAAATCCAATAATTTAATGCATAAAAAAATATTTGTTACAACTCCATAACTTACCTCTTACACATGGACAACTAATTTTTCCTTATGCACAACTAATTTTGCTCTATCTTGTAAGGCAGTTACTGTCTTCATGTGGAGGTATTATAACCAACAAAAACATCATCGTAAGTGTCTAAACAAACCCCATGGGAGGTTGAATGCCCATAACAACCTTAACCTCTTAGATTCCTTTCCAGTAAATAGTAATTCCATGCTAGTAAAAAAATTAGTTACTGACCCCTAATAAAAATTAATTATTGTACTAGTAAATCCTGATCGTAAAAAATATTTACTACTGATGGTGAATTCATCATCCCTTATGAATGATTTAAAAACAATATTAGTAGTAATTAAATACATAGAATTTATAAGGTTGATGGCACCTTAATCCTAACATAAATCAATTAACACCTTTTATTTTTGTATACACCTAAAAATGCTACAACTCTATCTAAATAAATATTTTAAATATTTATTTCATTTTAAATTCCTCTATCAATAAATAAATAAATCAATTTATTTATTTGATTCATATTTCTCCAAAAATTAAATAAAATCATTTATTTAATTAAATCATCCAAATTCTTCTAAAATCATTCTAAATAAAATAATACCAAATTATTTAATTAATTCTTCTCATTCTCTATATTTAAATTATCTATTTCCTCTAAAATTGAATTAATAGAAAAAATAATTCAATTAATCCATGGGCACATGTAATTAAATATTTTCAATATTTAATTAGCTAATATTCTCTCACACACATGTCCTATTTCTCCTCCAATTAGATTAGTTAACTCATCAATCAAATCTATTAACTAATGAGTCATATGAGTTCATTGTTCAATCATCTCAGTTAATTCCTCAATTAGCACACTTATCTCTCCAATCAATTCTATTAACTGATCAATCATCTCAGTTATCTCTTCAGTCTATTCTGTTAACTCCCCTATTTCATGAAGGAGCAGGACACTTGTCCTCTTCCTATTCATGCACATCCTCTCGAATTTCCTCAATCATTGATCTTCTTATTCATTCTATACTGTTGATCTTCTCTCTCACAAATCTATAAATACAACCCCTATTCCTCCATTTCAATCACCCAAGCTTTTATAAACTTACTCTGCAGGAATCACAGCACGCCTTTGGCACCAAATCGCCATAACTTGAGATCACCATTTTCATTGTTTTTAAGATCCTCTTCATTGCAAACCTATCAATAGTCATTCTCCATTGTCATCTTGGAAGAAAGAAAGGAAGTGCACCATCTAGGGGCTCCTTTCACAGACAAGATCAATTCGAGATAGGTGACCAATGGAAGCCATGGAATAAAAGAGGTTTGCAAGGTATTGTTCTTTGTGTTTGTTTTCATTTATTCTAATTTCATTACGATTATTGGATTATTAATAGTTTAATACTGTTAACCACATTTTTTGATAACATTTCTAGCACCCACCAAACTCATCTTACCAAAGCATCCAATTTCACCCCACTCCATTCCAAATCACCTTGCATGGTACTAACTAGATCCCAAAAGCAAAAACAAATTGAAATGGATGGAACATCCAACAAAATTGTATCCCCTCATGATAGTGATGAGGAAATATCTCACGAGGACTTAGAAGAAGCCCTCCAAGATAGAAAATTTCAATGAATGATGGACAAAGTACTCAACCAAGACCCTAGTAAATTCTTCCTTTACCTAGCAAGCCAAGGAGTTAAGCTCCCCAAAGACTTTAACATCATGGGGTTGAAAGAAACTAAAGAGGAAAGAACTCATGAAGAGAGCACATGTGAAGAAAGAACCCTTGACATAGACAAAGGCAAGAAAACCACAGACTCAATCACACCTTTAGACATGTTGACAAAACAAGTTCAAACCCTACAACAACAATTAGTGGACCTCCAAAGAGAGACATCCACTAAACACTATTTGTTGGAGGATATCTCACTGTATCCCTTTGACAAGAGCTTAAAAATGATCCCCTTTCCCCTTAGATTTGAAGTTCTGAAATTTGATAAGTATAGAGGAAAGGGTGACCCTAAAGACCACATTAGAGAATTTAGTACCGCATGTCTAGAGGTGGCCCACAATGAAACTTTTCTCATGAGACTCTTCCCTAGATCTCTAGGAGGGCAAGCCATGGAGTGGTTCTCTCGACTCCCCCCAGGTATCTATACCTTTGACAAGTTAGTGAACAAATTTGTAATGCATTTCTCGTATAATATAGAACATGAGGTATCCATGCTTGACCTTTGCAACACAAAACAAAAGAGTGGTGAATCCTTCACTACTTTCTTACAAAGGTGGAGGCAACTTGCCAGCAAATGTCCTCATCATATACTAGAAAAACAAATGCTTGAAATGTTTGTCCATAATCTTAATTTTGATCTAAGCTACCAAATTCAACTCCAATGCCCTACCTCATTCACGAAAGTCATTGAGATGGGGTTATTCATCAAAAAAGATATGATCATGAAAGGACAAATAAAATTGTTCAAAGACACTCCTAACTCAAACTATACCACGGCTAAGTCAAAAATTTGGACCAAAAACAAGAACATCATCAATGATGGAGTGGTTGATGCTAAAGTAGCAGCCCCTAAGTAACCAATTTTCAATCTCAAAGGAGCATCATACAATGCAACACCGAGCAAACCTTCTTCAAACAAACTGAGACAATGCTACAACTTTCCTCCTAGAAGAAAATTTACACCATTGGGGGAGTCATATGAGTCCTCTTTGAGAAATTTATTGGCAAAAAATGAGATCACCCTTCACGCCACAAGTGACTATGAGCCTATTGTCAAACCTCCTTGGTGGAAGGATACCAATTTCTATGAGTACCATAGAGGAAAATGCCATACAACTAATGACTGTATCCACTTGAAAAATGTCATACAAGACTTACTAGACCAAAATCATATGGGCACAAAAGATCATCCCTCTAATGAATCATATGTGGCATTCAAGGATCCGCTCCTTAACCATGATAGGCAAAAACCTCATAGAAACAACAATAACAACTGGCAAAATCACAATAATAGGAAAAATGATGCTAAATACATGAACATGCCATTCGACTACACCGTTAATTGCATATCAGAGCATATCCCACAAATCAATGTGATCACGTTTAACAAATAATCAGATTCCAACACCAAATCTGATTGTAATATCACCACCCGTAGTGGGAAAGTCACCTTGCACACACACCCTCCTAGGTCATCATCCTCACCATCTACTCACCACAAATACATCGTCATTGACCAACTATAAAAGACTGGCAAATATATTCATATTAGAGTTGTTGTGTCTATCACCAACCCACAAAGAGATTCTTGTTAAAGCCCTAGTGGAAACCACTGTGCCCACCAACTTGGCCCAAGAGAAATTTCAAGCCATGGTAGGTCATCTTACCTCACCTAACATTTTATCATTCACTGAACAGGATGATCTATCTGTATCTCAACCCCATAATGCATCATTACATATTGAGGCCTTCATTAATACACATCGCATCAAAAGGGTTCTCATTGACGGAGGAGTAGGTTTGAACATTTGCATGTTTAAATTAATCCTTACATTGGGGTTCTTAGAAACTGTAGTAGATCTAAGAAAGATCACAATAAAGGCCTATGATGAAGAAGAACAGACAACCAAAGGAACTGTGGTCTTATAGTTAAGAATTGGACTAGTGGTGACAGAAGTTGTTTGCCAAGTTCTTGACAGGGAGCTCACCTATAACATTCTCATAGGTAGACCTTGGATACATGCCATGAAAGTTGTTTCTTCCATGTATCATCAATGTATCAAGTTCCCTCACAATGACTGAGAGATCACCATCCAAGGGCATCCTGATCCTTTTCAACACTATAACACTATCCAACCAAAGCCAGATTTTAGCATTCCTAATAATAGAGCTTCCACATCTTCTACCTCCTAGCATGATCCTATCTCCCAAGCTTCTACATCCAAGGCCAAAGAGTAGAAGGTCAAGATCAAAGAAATAGGGGTTAGAGAGAACTCCATCGAACATTACTTTTCTTTAGCCAAAATGCCTTTATCTTTGAAGTCCTTTGGGTGACCTACACCCTTCTCGAAACCATCTGCTCCTCCTGAACCTCCCAAAGCTCCCTTTGTCAAATGGGGCACCCTATAGATGAAGATGACACACCACAAGACAAACAACCAAAGCTCCCAACAGAACTCTATGGGTGTGGTCAATCTATCTTGCATAGAATGGGCTATGAGGACAAAGCCCCATCAGCCTAAGAAAAGAAGGAATAATGAAACCCATTCAACCCTCTTCATCCTCATCAGACCGAGACAAAAGAGGGCTAGGATACAAAGACAATGGCAAAGGCAAAGCTAAGGCTACTACTTGTTTTGTGGAATAGATCCATAACCTCCAAGAGAATAGTGATGTGGATTCTAATGAATATGAATGGGATGAACTTTCAGAACATTCCTATGAAGACAAAGGAATCGATATCATTCTCACCTATAGCCCCTACCGTGAGGGACAAACTCTAAGGCCTAGACCAATAGAGTGTGATTTGCCCATTCTTGAGAGAACAACTTACAAGGAAGGTCAGAGTTCCAACACGATAAACAATATTGAAGAGAGTACCATCACAGACCTTATTCCTATCACTCCCCATCTTGATCATATATCCATCCTTACCATCACACCCACTAAATCAGATCAACCTATCGATCCCCTCCTCCTAGTACATCCTGAGCTTATCGATTGGGATCTACAAGGAACTCCCCAACTAGACATCTTCCAGAATGATGATGCCTACATTGATTACATGGAAATAAGAGACCACCTACCTGTGGGAAATCATAAAGCTGGCTTTGCCATAGAACTCAATACTATAGCTTATTTTGGAGAGGGTGCCAAGCCTTCCACTCGCAAAAATATAAAAATCAAACATGGATCTGATGGTGAAAACCACTCTTCAGTAGTGTTAGATCCCAAAAAAGTAAAAATAAAGGACACATCTGATGGTGAAATCCTCTCTAAAGCACCAGATGATGGAAGGCTTGACACTCTCCCCAACAACATGTATCAAGAGAAGTCACAAATTGTTGTAGAACCTACAGAACCTGTTGACATCAGCACAGAAGGTAACCCAAAGATCATAAACTTTTCTATATCTCTATCTTTGCCAGAAAAGATGAAATTTGTACCCTTCTTCAAAAGGAAATAGGTCAACTTTTCTTGGTCCTATGCAGATACGCCCGAGTTAGATCTAGACTTGATCTTGCATCATCTACACTCAATATTGGAGTTAAACCTGTTAAACAAAAGCTCAGGAAAATGCATCCACGTGTCGCATTGCTAGTCAAAGAGGAACTCAAGAAGCTACTAGATGTAGGGTTTATCAGAGCAATCGATTATCTAGAGTGGGTATCAAACATTGTACCAATATCAAAAATTGATGGTAGAGTCAGATTGTGTAATGATTTTCTAGATCTCAACAAGGCCTGTTGCAAAGATGATTTCTCATTGCCCAACATTGACATCATCGTAGACTTGACAACTAGAAACATTATGCTTTCTCTTATGGATAGTTTTTCCTGGTATAACCAAATCAGAATAGTGCCAGAAGATCAGCATAAGATGGCATTCACATGCCCATGGGGAACCTTCTGTTGGAACGTCATGCCATTTGGGTTGAAAAATGTAGGAGCCACGTACCAAAGGGCAATGACTACTATCTTCCAAGACATGATGCACATAACTATGGAAGACTATGTGGATGACATCCTTGCCAAGTCACTTACAAGGGAATCTCACTTAGATGTCCTAGAGAAAATTTTTCAATGGCTAGAACGATTCAAGGTCTGATTGAATCCAAAAAAATGTGTGTTTGGAGTTACCTCCAACAAACTCCTGGGTTTCATAGTATCAACCAATGGAATTGAGGTAGATCCTGTGAAGGTAAAAGCTATCATGGAGATGCCACCACCAAGGAACATCACCCAACTATGGTCTTTACAAGGCAAATTATAGGCTATCCGTCAGTTTATCTCACAACTGGTGGACAAGTGTCAACCTTTCACTCATCTCTTGCATAAGAACATTCCATTTAGATGGGATGAGAAGTGTGAAGAAGGCTTCCACAAATTGAAGGGTATCTCATGAATCCACCTATCCTGATGCCACCTATCTAAGGCAAGCTGCTATATCTCTACATATCTGCAACACCAACAGCTCTAGGAGCCCTTTTAGCACAACAAGACTATGAAGGCAAAGAATGGGCCATGTACTACATTAGTTGCACATTGGTGGGGTATGAATTGCAATGTTCTCAAATTGAAAAATTTTATCTTGCTGTGGTTTTTGCTTCCCAAAAATTATGCCATTACATGCTTGCACATTCCATCAAGCTAATTGCAAAGATTGATCCACTCAAGTACTTGTTAAGTAAAGTAGCTCTAATAGGTCACCTAGCTAAATGGGTAATGCTACTAAGTGAGTATGACATCGAATATGTGGAAAGGAAAGCTATCAAGGGTCAAGTCATCGCAGATTAGTTGGCAGAGGCACCATTGTAAGATACTACTCCAATGACATTTGAGTTCCCCGATGAATCAATTTTTAGTATCAAAACACATTCATGGAAGCTCTACTTTGATGGCTCCTATACAAACCATGGATCAGGGGTAGGAATCTTATTATCACTCCTCAAGGTGACACAATACTTAAGTCCTATTGTCTACTTTTTTCTTGCACAAACAACATAGCAGAGTATGAAGCCTTAGTCATTGGTCTTAAGATGACAGCAGAGTGGAAAGTGAAAGAGCTACATGTCTATGATGATTCCCAACTCATCATAAATCAAGTCAATGATGAATATCATATGAAAGATGACAAGATAACACCATACAATCGTATGGTAGATGACTTTAAAGGATACTTTGTGATAATCACCTTTGAGCAGATTCCTCACATAAAGATCAAAGTAGCAGATGCCATGGCAACCATTGCCTCACTTCTCGATATACCAGGGAATGAGTCACATTTTGAGTTCTTGGTAGAGCCACTCATGCAAGCAGCTTATGATGTCCCAGAAACACAATCCATTTGCCTCCTAGTTGGATCTAATTCACCCTTGTATGGTAAAATTTACACTTACCTCAAGGATAACACCTTACGAGCTGACTTATCCAATAACCAACGCTAAACCTATCTGAAAAATAGCCTGTTATACCATTATCACCGACACCCTCTATTACTAAGGTCTGGATGGTACTCTACTGAGATGTCTTAAACGTGAAGAATCTCAAACCACCTTATAAGAATTACATGAAGGAATTTGTGGATCACACTCTAGTGGTCCTACCTTAGCTAAGAAACTCATGCATTTGGGATACTATTGGCCGAACATGGAGACATACTCATACCATTTTATCAAGAAATGCAAGAAGTGTCAAATTCATGGTAACCTCATCCATGCACCAGCTCAGGAACTACGACCTTTAACGACACCTTGGCCCTTTTGTCAGTGGGGACTCAAACTTGTGGGAAAAATCCACCCTCCATCATCCAATGGCCACAAGTTCATCATAACCACCATTGAGTATTTTACCAAGTGGATTGAAGCCGTTCCACTCACCACTGTCACAGGCAAGCAAATTGCATCCTTCATCCTTAATTACCTCATTTGTTGATACGGAATTCCCTCATCCATAGTCACGGATAATGGAAGACCCTTCAAAAATTAGGATGTCCAAGAGCTCTATGACAAACTCCAAATCCAACACCACTTCTCCACCCCGTACTACCCACAAGGCAATGGACAGGCAGAGGCATCCAACAAAACCATCTTGAAAATCCTTAAGAAAACTATCAATGACGTCGGTCGTGATTGGCACATGCAACTAAATCCCATCCTATGGGCCTATCGAACCAGCATACACACTCCCATAGGTGCCAAACCATATGCCCTTGTCTATGGTTCCAAAGCCATTTTTCCCATTGAGGTTGAGTTACCATCTTTGTGGGTGTCGTTAAAAGGTCTTATAACTGATGAGGACTATAGAGTTTCCAGACTACAAGAGTTAAAACTATTGGAGGAGAAAGGACATAATGCTTTCAACCATCTCAAAGCCCACCAACAAAGAATTTCATGAAGATATAACCACTAAGTCCATCCAAGGGTCTTTAATGTTGGTGATCTAGTGCTCAAGGAAAATCCCCGCAATCAACAGGATTGAGAGAAGAAAGGAAAGTTTGAACCCAACTGGCTTGGTCCTTAAGTAATCCTTTTTGCCTATGGATCAGGAGCATACCAGTTAACTACATTAGAAGGTGAGTTGTTCGATAACCTAATCAATAGTATGCATCTTCACCGATTCTATACCTAGAGAACCCCAATGTAGGGGGCAAAAATAGCAAAAAATAAAAAAATGAAAAAAAATGAAAAAAATAGCAAAAAAATCAAAAAATAGAAAAACAAAAAAAATTGTCCTCTAGTGAAAACCTAGTAAATAGGTCCCTTGGATAGATACCATGATGAAAACCTGGTAAATAGGTGTCATGTCTATTTCAATAAACATTGCAATAAAAGCAAAGTAGTGAAAACCTGACAAATAAATGCTCTTTGCGATGAGAACCGATTCCTCCATCTTTGGGAAACCATCACCTTGCATCCATCCTTCCTACCATTATACATCATCTGATCATATCCATTTCATAGTAACCACCTGTTGTCCTCAAAATCAGCTGCACTCATTTTGTAGGATGACCTCTACGAAACTTGTCTATTTCATAGCCTACACTCTAAGTTTGCATTTCAAGGCAAGTCCTCTTGACCTTGTGCATAGTCCTCTGACACCTAAGAATCTCTTGGAACACTTTCCCAATTTGGTTTCTTGAAATTTGTGAAATTTGACTGGTTTTAAGCTTGTCAAAATATCAATTTTTAAGCTTTTTTGGGTATTAGAAAGTTTTTAGTAAGTCACATGCAAAGTTGGCCAAAACCCCCGACAATGCATATGACTTGTTTTCTTACATGCTAAAACAGTGATTTTCGCCACTCGGACATGTTCATTTTCACTTAGCAAGTAAAGGCGGTAATTCTGACCGCTTATGCATGTTTATCCTTTACAATATGTAAGGGTGGTGAAAATCGCCACCCATACATGTTATCTTCACTTTCCTTGCCTTTGTTTTCTTGTGCTATTCAAAGTGTAAGGGTGGAAAAAATTGCCGCCCCTACATACAAAGTCATGAGTTTATACCATATGTAATGATGGTCAAAATGACCGCTCAAACACTTTCGACTTTTGCTATCTATTCTCATGCATGGTCGGTAAAAACCCCCGACTATGCATGACAAAATAAATGAGACCCGCATGCAGGAGCCATCATTTTGACTACTCGTGCACTTAAAGATCTGTATATCTACTCTCATGTAAGGGCGGTCAAAATGACCTCTCATACATGAAAGATTCAATAGTCATACCAACATTCAAAAGTGGTTATTTTGACCACCATTTCACCTCTTCTGCAAACCAACCTACCTACCTACAAAGGTGGCTATTTTGGCCACCCATACACCAAAAATACAATATACCCACATGCAGGAGTGGTCATTTTGACTGCCCATGCATGACTCCCTGAAATTGTCTTAACACTGGAAAATTCTTGAAAATGATGCCTTTAGCCCGCTTTCACCTGATTTATCAACTTGCATGCTCTCTAGCCCTTTTAAGCTCATCCCTGTGAACATGGTCAACATTATGCAATTTTCCCAAAATTGCCAAATTTTCCCTTAACTGCAAGATCCTAACTTTTTGTTGCAGTTTCTTCTACGAGATGCCAAGGTCATCAATTCATCCAAAGGAGTCTACCTTTCAAATGACTGACCCATCTCCTAAGAAGGCCAAGACCATGAAGTATAAATATCAAGGGGTTTTCCCTGTCATTGCAATTTCTAGTTAAAGAGACCAAAAGTTTCTTTCCATAGATGAAATGATACAGACATTCAATAACATGATCCAAAGGAGTTCGAAGATCAAGCTTTCTCAGTGGTTTCTATGGATAAGTTGTCAGATATACAGTTGACTTTGGACATTCTCATGGTAGTTCTGGATAAGCATGAGATGGCACCAGAGAAGACCATGTACCAAAATTTCCTGAAGAAGAATGATGGTGGTAGTTGATATTCTTCTTCGTGCCTTAGTTTATTTTCATTTTTGTATATGCAATTTGTATTTTATTTTGGACATATTCAAATGTATTTTTCCAAAATGTAATTACATGTGGAACAAAGAAATTCCTAAGTCAAAAAGGACTCTTTTGTTGAATAAGTCAAAGTAGTTAGGTTTTTCCTATTTATTTTCTCAAGGCCTCTCCCTATAAATAAAGAGGTACCCTATTGTAATTTTTATCTTTTATCTATTGCAAAGAAACTCTGCTGAATTGGAAAACATTTCAAGACTTTGAGCTTTTTATGTTTATCAAATTTTCAAATGAATATCAATATAAGCAAGCAATTTGAGTATCAAACTTTGAGTTGAATCATATTGTTTTATGATATTAGTGTTCTTATGTCATTGGTGTTATATTGTATTGAATCATTGCTGGGATCGTAGAGTTTGTTGGAAATTGAGAGAAGTGTTCTTGTTTTGGTTAAATAGACTTTGTGCTATTTTCTCATTGCAGGAGTTTGTGTTTACATTTGTGAAGATACAATTGTTTAAAGACTTTGTGCTGTAAACTGTTGTGTTCAAGTTAGTTATATCATATTGCGTGAAGGTGGAGACTTTAAGCAACATTTGAATTTGATCAAGTTTATTTGTGGAAAATAAGTCAAATGATAGAAGACTTTATGTTTCTATAGTTTGTCTCAATTCAAGAATTATTAAATATCATTTCTTTTGAAGTTGTCATTTTGTAAGAGAAGAAACATCTATTCTAAAAAAAGAGAATAGGATGCAATGAAAACACCTCAAGAATAGTGTTAGGTTATTTAAGTATTAAAAGTTGTTTGTAATAAAGAGCTCAATATCTAGAGGGAACCTCCCCTTACTGATAGGAGAGACTCAGTCTCATTATAGCTATGGCGATATAACCATTTTGCCTTTGGTTAGCTAAATGACAAAATATTCACCCAACACCACCTAACGATAACCTATCATGGCTTGATACTCTATCAACATTGTCGCCTTACAACCTAAGGTTTTATCCAGTATCCTATCCATAGTGTCAGCCTTTCATAGCATCCATCGTCAATATCTTGTCACCTCGAACTACGTTGCCTCTACATCATCACGTAGGTAAGGCCATTTAGCAATGCACTCCCAAGGCACTAGGTTAGTCCCTTAGGGCCCATTTCTTCATATCCATTGTTAGTTCATCCATAATAAATAGAAACCCCTACTTGACTGGGGGCAAGTCCTCAACCTAGTTGCAGAGTTGGATTCTGCAATGCCACATGTTCTAAGAGGGCACCAATAAGGATTTTGATACCTTTCACTAGACATGCACGTGCAACAAAGCACACTTCCAAACATAAATTTTGATGCAAGACATCAACCTATCCAAAACAAAACAAATAAGGTCTAAGCACTCCAAATGATTCTATCTAAATTATGGCAAGAAAACACATCTAATGCAAGAAAGTTTTGTTTTGATTGGTTGTGCCTAAAATCTTAACTTTTTGTTATCATGCTTCCTAT
The DNA here is from genome assembly GCA_027924645.1 of Cunninghamia lanceolata. NCBI lineage: Eukaryota > Viridiplantae > Streptophyta > Pinopsida > Cupressales > Cupressaceae > Cunninghamia > Cunninghamia lanceolata. The sequence goes on from BSBN01001254.1 coordinate 4,377,113, forward strand.
GCTACTCAAGGATGCCTAAAAACTAGAGATGCTATGATGGGGGCATGATTATTTTATTTGTTTGTTGCATGTGGATTTATCTTTAGTAATGTGAAGCCTTGTCTAAGGACATGATCAACACAATGATCATCGAGGACATCAGAGGTCTAAACATGAAATAGGTATAATCCTTGTCTATTGACACACAAGAAATACTCAGGTCATCTAGATTCAACTTTGACTAGATGCTTGTATTAACTTGCTATATCAAAATCCATGTAAGCAATGCTTAGGTCATCATGGTTTAATTATACCTAGATGCTTGTATTTTCTTACAACATTTTAAAACACAAAAAAAATATAAAGTGCCCAATGATGAAACGAAGCACTTCAAAATATTTGCAGTATCAAGATGACAAATATCCACATCCATAACATATCCATTTGCATTCCATGTATCACCCCCAAGTAAAAATTGTGTTCACAGTGTCAGTGTTTACAAATAAAATCTCGTGATTCCTTCATTCCCAGATCTTCTATCAACCAAATTTCTTTCATTGAGTCTCTTCTACTTTGATTGAGTACACTTGGACATAATAAAAACATAGTATCATTTTGCATTTCATATTAGTTGAGATAGTCATTTCAGTGATCAAATCATTTTGCATACATATAGGTACATTAAAACATCAATGTGTCATACTTTTGCATATCATGAATAGATCAGTCATCATATAGTATCATCACATACATTAAATAGTAATCATTTAGATGCATAAGTCACATAACATTGCATTAACTTAAAATCTCATAAAAAACATAGCTATCATCACAATGTCTACATTATATCATCATAGAATGTGAACACTTACAATCATTTGCATACATATAGGTGCATTAGAAACATTTATCTACATCAGCATAACATAGATGCATACATAGTATCTCATCAGAAAACCATCAAAAACATAGCTGTCAATAATCATCTCATAACAGATGTTTCATTTTAGATACCAAAATATGTGCATAACATATAAACATCACAAATAGAGTGCATCCATGATCATCACATAAACACATACATGTAGGTCATCACAGCTGCATCATCATATATAATCATAAAACATAAAAATGTCCAAGTGTACAAAATCCATCCATCATCCATGAGTCAAATCATAACAGGTGTATACATACATTAAAATAATAAGGATACATGTCTCAATAGTTGTGTAATAAGAGGGATATATACATGATCTGGCTATCCATGAGCCATCAAAAAATGTATGTGCAAAGACAAGTATCTATACAAGGTTACAGCTAGCCTTGTTGCCATGGGATGCTACTCCTAGCACTGCCCTCTCCCTCTCCTCTCCCTCGGCCTATCCCTGACTGCTATGGGCCCATGCCCAAAGTTACCGACCATGAACCACCTACTCTCCGTGAGGACACATCCACTAACTGGCTCCTATAACTCGGTGCCCTCTCATTTGTTGGCACTGCCCCATGATATAAGCCTCTATAATACTGTGTATGAGCTCGCATTGTGGCTAGCTCTCCCATCACCTATGTAACCTAGGCCTAGGCCTATGTCACCTATGTAACAAGAAATGTTGTGGCCGCGTCAGTACCCAGTGTGGCTATGGCTGCATCCCTCTCTGCTGTTAATGCATGTACCCTAGCCAGTGTTGCATCCCTCTCCCTTGTCCAAACCTGTATCCTGGCCAGGGTGGCATCCCGCTCTGCAGTAATATTGGCAATAACCCCTGCATCTCCATCTCTCTAAGCCTTTGCAGCTCTCAACTAGGCTCTCAGCTGTCTAACCTATTCTTGTAGCAGACCCACCGCGTTCCCTTGCACCTACTACTACGGGTTAGGCTAGTTAGGTGCATGCGATACCTGTGGAGCAACTACCTGCTATACTACTGGCTGAAACACTACCTACCGGACCACCTGATGTGCTACCTGCTGGGGTGGGACCTGCCCAACTCTCTACCACTATCTCAGCATGCTGCCATCTCTCCCTCCATCCCCTCCACCGCCTCCTCCATCTCCACCTCCATTGTATCCTCCTCCTCCACGTCCCCCTCTCCCCCTCCTCCACCTTCTCCTCCACCTCCTCCTTTGCCTACCTCCATCATCCTCCTCCTTTGACTCCACCTCCTCTAGCCGAGGTGCTAGCTCTCCTGGTCTCAAGTACTTAGGGAACAGATGTGCAACGAACCAATCCTTGAAATCATGTGTCATCCCTGCATCCACTATCTCCCTCCTCATTGGCCATGCCTGATAAGGATCTGCAAAAAATCTATTCAGGCCTCCTCATATGAAGCCACAGGTCCCCATTACTGCTGCTCTACAAAAGTCCTTACAAAGAGGACCTACCCTTGGGGCATACCCTATACCCACCCAAACTGCCAGAGGACATGGCTGACTACCTGCCTCTCCAATATGTGTGGAGTCCAACCAATCAACCACCGCATTTGAAACATGTGGGGCAGCTCATCGGCCTCATCATCCCATACCTCGCATTCCACATAAGGACACCACACAACTGAGTCCACATTGTCCAACTGATGTCACCAATACGCCAACTTCCCTAGCCTGTGCTGAGAAAGTACACCAGAGTATCCATAAGAGTATGGCTCATCCCTCCGCCTGTGAAATGTACAAATGGACCATGTCACTGGAATGTGCTCCCAAGCCCAAAACTGTAGCAAAGAAACACCTGCAGACAGACTAGACGCTCCACGATACACCACCTAATGCATGTCATGATAAAGATGGGCCAACACACAGAGACACCAAGCAAAATGGGTGCCCTCAGTTAGCATCCTCTCCAAGGTCTGACCCTAGCCAACTGCAAAACCATGAGATCTTTGATCAGGGCATACAACACCACTAATCAAACCAGCTACACTCCCAGGGAAATAGTCATAATAGTCATACATATCTTGCTAGCTGATCATTGATCCTGCTATGTCTAGGTCATCAAATACCCTCCTACACTTAGCTAAACTAGCATCACGCTATGGGTCATACTCTACCTGCTCCCCTACTACAGGTAAGTTTTGGATCTTTTACACGTCCTCCAAGGTAACTGTGATCTCACCGGTGGGCAGATGGAATGTCCCATCCTCACTATGAAAGTGCTCCACCAAAGCAGTCAGTAAACTAAGGTTTGCATGAACCTCGGGCATGAAGAAAACATAGTATAACCCAGTCACATCAAGCACTAGCCAATCGACCTCTATCAGCATGTGTCGTCATCGCATCATAATAGGGAACCACTCCTGCGACATGAGAGTGTTAGAAATATCCTCCTACAGTCAACAAAGCAATGTGTCAACCAAAACCACATCAATGCAACCTTGCTCAACTATCAAACCTATCAACATAACTTATCATATCAAATTGATCAAACCAATCATATCGTCTCTTGCTTAGGTGAACCTTCTAAGGGCTCCATTCACAAACAAGATCAATTCAAGATAGGTGACCAATGGAAGCCATGGAATAAAAGAGGTTTGCAAGGTATTTTTCTTTGTGTTTGCTTTCATTTATTCTAATTTCATTGAGATTATTGGATTATTAATAGTTTAATACTGTTAACCACATTTTCTGATAACAATTCCATGTGCATGTGATGTCACTATATCATGTGATACTCCTCTACCTAGTTATCACCCTATAGACATGGCCTAGGTTCTCAGCCATGTTAGAACTTCATTACCAATTAGCGAGGCCCTTAATATCCCTGAGTATAGGGATAAGGTCCTATCATAAGTAACTACTGTCAATATACCCAAACTACCTTCTAATGCCTTGGTTAACAATGATGAGGGAAGAAATGATGGAGAAATTGTTGAAGTGTATCTAGGATCATCCATTGTTAATAGCGGGCTAGATGTTGACCTATTTTACACAACATTGATTATAACTGGATGGATATTGCACAATTGTATGCTTGAGTCCAAAGGGTTGAGCTTAATTGGTTAAAGAATTGAGTTTTCATTGTGGAGACCCAAATCCAAATCCCAAAGGGACATCTAATATGGAGTTCTGAGTTGTGATTCTTGGTCTTCCATTGTTGGCATCTAGTGTGGAGGTGGTTTCTAAATAAGTGGATTTCTAAGTTGTGACTCTTGGTCTTCCAAAGGTAGTTTCTAATGTGGTTTCTTGAAAGGATCTTGTATTGGTCTCATGGTTGTGCTTGCAAGAACTTGTATTGGTCTCATGTTGATGCTCATATGAGTAGAATATTTGTAAACAAATAGCAATATAAAAAACTATATTCTTGACTCTGGTGCTTCCAGCATTGTCGTGCCATTGGAGGTCATAAATGACTTGGGCTTGAAAGTAACTAAGTCTTATGGAAAATGCCTTTCCATGGACTCTAGAGAGGTAAATGTCATTGGCCTTGTAAAGGATGTCAAAGTTCAGCTTACTTCTTACCATGACAAGTAATTTTTTGTAGATGTCATCATTGTGGGCTGCCCTCCCAAATGGGGCATGTTACTATCTAGAAAATGGGATGCCTCTATGGGGGTAGCATACAGATGGATCTCTTATATGCTACTATCCTAGTGCATGGGGTCGAGGTGAAACTCTATAGGAAAAAGAAGATGGAGAATGTCATAGAAGACCACTACAAAACCTATGAGGAAATAAACTTCGTTGATACTAAGATTGATCACTTCGTAGGGTTTTGTGATAGTGATGAACATAAGGTATGTTCTGGTCATCCCCATGTTGTTACTCCTACTTGTGATGAAAATGCCTTGTGGACATTATATTTTGATGCAACATGTTCTAAAGATGGTTCAGGCACTGGTATTGTTTTAGTTTCACCTGATGGGAAGTGTTCTAGGTTGTCTTTTAGACTAGATTTCTAGTGCAGTAACATTATTGTGGAGTATGAATATCTTTTGTTCAACTTGAATATATCCCATAGGCAAGGAATTAAAATTCTAAAAATCTTGGGTGATTCTAATCTTGTGGTGTAGAAGGTCATAAATATATACATAGCCAAGGATAAAAAACTAAGAGCATATAGGAATGTTTGTTGGGATACTCTAGAGTTATTTGATGCTATTGGAATTGAGTGGATAGAAAGGATAGAAAAATGAAAAGGTAGATACTTTGGTTGTGGTAGCCTCAAAATTTGATGTACAATTGACATCTTCCCTTTCCCAATATGTTTTTGGAGTCCTCACAAGGCCCACCATTCTTAATAACATTTATAGCTAGCAAGTTTTTAATGATAGGGATAAGATTTACAAATTTTTGAATTGCATGGATGAGTTTGATAACTAGTTAATAGATTGGAAGCCTATGGTGGAGGTTGAAAATGGAAAAGAAACCTTGTTTGGAAATGAAGTAGTGTAGTTGAAGACTAATACTATACCTAGAGGGATCATGGCACTAGAAATTATGTTTGATAATGTTGATCACCAGAAAATCAAAAGCAAGCTAATGGAAGAAGATAGTGTTGAGGGTGTAAACCTAGGAATTGAAGCTTCCCCCAAAATGGTTTACATTGGTAAAATGTTGAAGCCCCATGAGAAACAAATGTTGATTGCATTATTTAAAATGTTTAATAAGTGTTTTGCATGGACTTATGATGATCTCAATGCTTATAGTGAGGACTTATTTCAACATACCATTCCTCTCCAGTCGGATGCAAAACCTTTCAGATGAAAGCAAAGACCCATCAACCCCACTCTTGCTGCTCAAATACAAAAAGAATTAATGAAGCTTAAAGATGGTGGAATCATTAAGCATATTCAACATTCTAAATGGGTGTCTAATCTTGTCCCAATAAGAAATAAGAGTGGGGAGATTAGATTGTGTGTGGACTTTAGAAACTTGAACATCAAGTCTCATCAACACAACTACCCGAGTCTCCCTAGCATGGACCACTTGTTACAAAGGGTTATAGGTTTAGAACTGCTATCCATAATGGATGGATTCTCAGGTTACAACCAAGTACTGGTCAAGGAGTCATAATAGTACAAGACAACATTCACCACTCCTTGGGGTACTTATGTTTATGTGAGAATGTCATTTGGTTTAAAGAATGCAGGTTCAACTTTTCAAAGAGAAATGGATATTGCCTTGGCAGGCCTTATAGATGAGATCATGGTAGTTTATCAAGATGATCTGACTGCATTCTCTAAAGAAAGGAAAGATCATTGCAAGCACCTATAGTTGAATTTTGAAAGGTACCTAGAGTATGGGATTTCTTTAAATCCCAAGAAGTGTCATTTTATCAAAGGAAGAAGGTAAGTTGCTAGGACATATTGTATCAAGGTATGGGATAATAATAGATCCCTCTACCTAAATTAGTCAAAGGTGTCCAATCTTTCTTTGGACAAATTAACTTTGTAACATGGAGGTTTGTCCCCAACTTCACTGAGAAGACCAAGGCCATATCCAAGATGCTCAAGAAAGGATAGTCAATCACATGGAGTGAGGAATCAATTGAGGCATTTTATTATATAAAGGAATCCCTCAAGGATGCACCAATATTGGTAAGCCCAGACTATTCTAGGCCATTTCAACTCTTTTCTGTCACTACCTTTTACTTTTAGGAAAGGTTTCTCAACCTTGCAACTACAAAAGGTTTCTATTCTTCCCAATTTTGGTCTTTTCAAATACCCTTTATCTTGAAGAATGGTTTAGAACTTTCAAAGTTTCCAAAAGGGGTAAAAATGGTAGGTCTTACTATTTTTAGTAACTCTACATTTGAGCATGGATGGACCTAAAATTTTCCCAAAAGGTACGAAACTACCAAGTAAACATTTTGGGTGAGTCTCAACTCAAGATCATACCTAGATTGTAAGATATTAAAGTTTCCATTTTTAAAACTCCTAGAAAAAGTTTCCATTTTTTGAAACTCCTAGAAAAATTTTCAAACTCATATTTAAGGCACTTAGAGGTCCCTAAATGCCTTGAAAGTTTTCATAACCAATTAAGTGGGTCATATCTTGATCATAGATCTCTTCACGATATTTCTAACACATCAAACAATTCGTCAATTAGACACCCGGATCAAAAGTTATGGCCTCCAGAAGTTGGACCTCCTATTTTGGGAAATGTGAAAACATGTTGGACACTTAAAAGAGTTGTAAAGGGGAGAGTCACACATGTTGGTGTGTGATTTGGCACATCACAAGGCATATTTTATTGGAGATAATTTGTGTACCACTTTTTGGTGGTTTTGGCTCATGGTTTTATAATTATTATTGACGGTTTACTATATTTTATCTCCTATATATAAGGAGCTTGAGATGAAGGTTGTGTGTAAGAGTCCTATAGATGTTGATTTGCCTCTAGATCTCTAGTTGGTTATACTCTTGTGAAATCTTTCTCTACAAGTATATTGTAATCTTCTTGATTCCTAAATAATATATTGGGTGGATTTGGAGTGTGGGGTTTTTCTCTTGAAAGGGTTTCCCCATGTAATTATTGTGTTGTGGTATGATTGCTATTTGTGTTTATTTATGTAACTATCATAAAGATCTAAAAAAATTTGCATATCCCTCCCCTCAAAATTAGTGTAGGAAGTTGTTATGCTACCTTAGCTTCCTTACATTTACACCATACCTACTATTTTGTTGCAAAAGGACAATGATGGGTATGAGCATCCCATTGGATTTTTTAGTAAATCCTTGCAAGTTTTTGAACCGAAGTATTCTACAATAGAGAATCATACTTATGCTTTAGTCAAATTTGTTAAATTTTTTAGATCATATCTTATGGGTGAAAGAACTATTGCATATGTGCAACATATAGTTGTGAAGGACATTTTTATGTAACATGAGATCTTTGGAAGAAGATGCAAATGGATCAAAAGGATCCAAGAATATGACATAGAGGTGTAGGTCACCAAATTGGTTAGAGGATGAGGCTTGGCCAAGCTGATGGTTGATGTAAACTTAGAGGTAGTTGAGGTAAATGAAGCAAGTGAGGTCCCAACTATTACCCCTTGTAAATTGACAGATAATCCTTGGTATAAGGATGCTTAAACATGCATTACCCTCCAAGAATGAGTGAAAGTCAGAAAAGGACACTCAAATTGTAGTCCTAGAGATATCTGTTGATTCATGGGGATCTAATGTGGAGGAACCATGAGGGGTTGTTGAAATGTCTAGATCAGGAAATAGCTGAGAGAATATAAATGAATGCCACTAGGGTGTTTGTGGAGGACATTTCAAGGCTAAAACTACTGCATATAAGGTCATCAAGGTAGGGTTTTAGTGGCCCGTTTTATTTAAGGATGTTGCTAAATAGGTAAAAAGGTATGTTTCTTGTCAAAGATTCTTAGACAAATTAAAATCTGTTGGTTCTCTTCTTCTTATGACAATCAAAGTTGAGGCACTTTTTCAACAGTGGGGGCTTGACTTCATAGGACAAATTCAAGAAAAGTCAAGTAACAGATACAAGTGGATTTTGGTGGCAAATGATTATTTCACCAAATGGGTTGAGGCTATCCCAACTCATAATGTTACATCCAAGGTGGTAATAGATTTCCTATTGAATAACATAATAACTAGATTTGGTGTGCCATCAAGGATTGTTACAGATAATGCCATGTGTTTTAGATCCCAAGACATCTAAAATATGTGAACTCTACATATGGGATCAATCCAATCCACTCATTACCCTATCACCTCCAAAGCAATGGATAGGATGAGTCAAGTAACAAAATACTTATGAAGATTATAAGGAGAACCTTGGATATAAATAAGAAAAAATGGGATGACAAATTGAATTATGTAATCTAGGCTGATAGGATAACTCACAAGCATACTATTGGTGTAAGTCTATTTGAACTTGTGTATGGATTGAATGTTAAAATGCCTCTCAACTTGGAGTTGCTAGTGTATTAGTTGTTGCATGATATTGAAGGAGAAGAGTGTAGTGTAGTTTCTTGAAGAGTATTGGAATTGGAAGAATTAGATGAAAGTAGGAGAGATGCACATGACAAGATCCTATTGCATAAGAAGATAGTGAAACAACTGTTTGACAAGAAGACCCTCAAAAGAAATTTCTTGGTTGGAGACATGGTTCTCATGTGGAATGCTAGATCAGGAGACAAAGGAAAATGTAGGAAGTTTGATCCTTTGTGGATTGGGCCATTTTAAGTCACTAAAGAGATTGATCACAATTTTTACCATCTCAAGAATATGGCAGGAGAATTCATGGAGCTACCAGTTCATGTCAACATTTCAAGAATTAATTTTCCTAAGTAATAAGGTACTCTTTTATTTTTCTGTATTTTTATTTTGTTTTTTGACTTGTAAATACATAGTGTTTTTGCCCCGTTCCTTTTTTGATCTGCTCCTAGAGATTTTCTATAGTCTTATTGTCCTTGTTAGGGACGCATCCCCAACCAAAGCCATTATTAGTGTCTAATTTTTCCTATCCTAATATTGCCTAAAGTCTTGTGTTTTGGCTCTTGTTGATCCCTCTTTTATTTTCTCATGTATTGTACATCAGTGTGAAAATCCTATGTGAGAGCCCCTAGAAATCCTATAAAGGTCCCCTAAAAATCCTAAGTCCTAAGGTTTCTTCTTATAGAGAAAATTCTAAGTGTATTATATTGCCTTTTGATAGGTTTGCAAGTTCAAAAACCTACTAAAAGGTTGAAAATGCCTTGTATTTGTATTTAAAAAAGGAATAAGTTTGGCAATTCAAGGTTTTGCCAAACCACCAAAATAGAAGAAAGAAAGGATTAAAGTGAAGTGACTTTAGGCAAGTTCACAAACTTATCAAAATGTTGAGAATGGTTCAAAATTTCCCGATTTCCTTGAAAGAGAAAGAAGAGAGAAAAGATAAAGCAAAGATAAGAACAAAGAAGTAGAAAAAGAGAAGGGGAATGACTTTTGTCAAGTTTGGCAAGTTCACAAACTTGTCAAAAGTCAAAAGAAGGAGAACCAAAGACAAAAGATGGAATAATTCACAAATCTTCAAAAGTGTTGAAAAATAAAAATAAGTAGAAATAGAAAGTAATAAATAAAGATATTAAAGTTTGCAAACTTCCAAGTTCATCAAAGAGGGTTTTAAAGTGCATATAATGTGTTTTGAAAGTGAATTTTTGTGGGCTTTTTAATTTGAATGTTCACCTACATCCAATATGCCATGAATGAAAAATAAAGATGGTGTACAGGTGGATGAGTAAGTGGTGTGTTTCAATGTTGATATTATAGAGGTAGGTGGGGTAGGTGATTTTTTCCCAAATGCAACATAAAAGAGTTGTGCTATATGTACAAGATCAGAAGATGTAGAAAGGGTTGGTCATTTTGGTATTTTCTCTCTAGATGAAAAGGGTGCAGAGATTTTCAGGGCTTCAATACATGCCAAGTCCAAGTCTTTAGGAGGAAACCAATCAGTCTTATATGAGGGTTTCAAATCTGCAACTAACATCAGTGTATGAACTTCTTCTCTTTCAAGTGTATTTTTTCAGGGAAATCCCTAAGTCGCGGCTAGGGTTTCCTCTTGCCACACTTTGTGGTATGAATGTAATTGTTGATTTGATGAATATGATAAATTTTGAAAACATTGCAATCTTTGTGATGATGATTTTTGTGATTATATATGGATAAATGCATTGTGACATAGGATTACTAAGTATATTCATTACTATCTTCATATTATTTGTGATCATTACTATCTTCATGTTTTTATATGTTTGAGTATTCAACAATGTTTTCATATTATTTGTGATCATTGTTCTCTCTGTGTCAATCTAGTGACTCTATAGTCTAGTAGATAGGCACTAGTCTGGTAAATTTTGATCACCCATAACCTTATAAATGGACAATTTTTTTTTGTGTGAGGTAGGCATAAGTAGAAGTAGGAGGGAATTATTTAATTCTAATATAACCAAGGAAGGTTAAGTATAAACACAATGAATCTCATCCTCTTCAGACCAAGTATATGCATCTGCATCTTGCATTGTTGTAGTGATACTCTCATCAGCTTAATGAGAGGTTTTATAATGCAATAGGCTTTTCTAATCCAACAATAGTATTGGGGAATAGGACTACAACTTGGGTACTACTATAGTATTGTAAATCTAAATATGTTTTTTGTTATTATCAGTCTAAGTTAAGGGATATCTCTAGGAACACCCTCCTTAGTTTAGCTAAACTAGAAGTGAAGAGGAGATTACCCACTCCTAGAAATTGGCCCAAAAACATCTATAACTTGTTGATGAACCCTTTCCTTGTCTCCTTGATGACATCCCTAGCCTAGGAGATATGGAAACACTCTAGGGTTTTGGACTTGCATTTTTGGAACCCAACATTTATAACCTATAATAAGATGGTATTTGAGTAATAAAATGTAAATTATGATATTTATATTAGGATTCAACTAAATAATTTTTTATTCAAACTCATTGAACCATATTACATGAGAAGTGGTTCAAATGAACCCATCCATCATGAGAATGAATGGTCTACTTAGCACTCATTAAATCTATGTGATACCCACAAGGGTGAAGCATCAAGACTTCCCATGAGGTCATCCATCCTATTACTATTCTTACTCAAGTGCACTCAATCATGGATTTTCCCCAAGATCAAACCCACATAGCTTTCTACCCCAATTTAGTTTCCATTTTTCTTCTTTGTAATTGATGCATTTAGTTCTTGACTTTGTCCTTCACTTTCAAGTGTTGTTTTACAAGTGGATTTAGTAAGTATAATGACCACAAATCTTGCACACATGATGTTACACATGTGGTTCCTAGGGTTTTCATTGATGTAAACATTGTCACTAGGTTGTCATTGATGTCAACACTATCATAGAGGAGTGATGGTGTTCATGGTTGGATGTCATGTCCCATCCAACAAGAGAAGAGAGAAGATATAGTTCATGGTTGGATGTCATGTCCCATCCAACAAGAGAAGAGAAAATATATAGTTCATGGTTGGATGTCATGGCTTAATCAGTGCATAGTTAAGTATGAAGACATATTAATATGGGAATTAGAAGCACATAGATGATCATATGTGTTATTGATGTTATTGATGGCCTGAAGCATGTATGTTTCAAGTTTCATGATGATTGGATTACCGAAAGAGTGTTTTGCTATTGACAGGTTGAAGACAATGTTGTTTCTAGGAAAGTGTTCTGTGCAGAACAATGGGATGCTCCACATTCATCCACATTGCAGATATGGATATGTAGTTCTAGAATTGTGTTCAGGGCATAGTGAAGGTGGTAATTCCAAAGTTTGAGATCATTGATCCTTCTGCTGTGAAAGTTATGCATGATAGAGTACCGACATGTGTTCTAACAGAGTAAGATAGTGTTAAAGGCCTATTGGAATGCTCTGCATTTCTCTAGAAGTGAATGGTTTCCTTTGTGGTTTTGAGGACATGTGTATGGATGTGTATTACATGCTTGCTTGTAGTTTCAAGGTTCTTTGTGGTCTACAACTCAGTTTCTTAATGATAGTATGATGTAGTGTGTTCTGAATGATAAATTATTCTTAGAGTTCATGATTGAAGATGTAAGGCACAAAATCTTTGATGTGCAGAGGTAAAGGACTATTTAGGGATGTTGTATGAGTCCTATAGGCTCATCTAGAAAAGTTTCATGAAGATTTTTCTTATTTCTAGTACTACACAAGGTTTTCAAGTTGATGAGGTCGTTATGCTTCAAGGTTCATGTGTTCTTTCTTAAAGATGTCCTATTTCGAATTGAACGGAGTGTACAGATGTAATTCCTTGGTGGTTGATGTTGTGAAGGATGTTTTGGACATATCTAAGAAAGTTTTGGTGTTTTCCAGGCATGGGTTTTCTGCTGGTGTAACGTGTGGCTTTACTTAGGACCTATCTTCTACACATTTCATGTTGTGTGTTGTCTGGTTGACTTGTAAATATATTTTTCATATTGTCTCTAGCTGAAAATCAATGTAATCAATGTAATATCTTGTATAAATTGAAAATCAAATTGAATGAGGCAAGGTGTGCTTGCAAAGTGATTGATAAAGCTCGCATACAAGATAAGGAGCAGAATGAATGCATTTTGATGTGTGACTGAAGGAGAAAGAGTAGAAGTTGTAGATGTTGTCCTAATTCATCTTGAAGAAATATTTGTGATAGTGATCAAGTGTAGAGTGTGCCTAATTGATCTGATCATCAAAAGAAAGTGAGAAAAGGGAGAATTGCAATCATCAAAGGTGTGATTTTCAATGTCATTTTTTAGACAGTAGAAGGATTGTCATACTGTAATCTTTTGTAAGTGTGTTCTCAATTTAGGGAGTAGTAGCTTCCTTGGGAGTGACCCTAAAACAAAGTCTTCAGGGTGTATTATATTCCTTGGGAGTGACCCTAAATCAAAGTTTTTAGGGAGTAGCAGCTTCCTTGGGTTGTAACCCTAAAACAAAGTTATTATTTGAGCTTCATATATTGTGAGTTAAACATCACCGTGGTTTTTCCCTTCTTGGATTTTTCATGTATATCTAGTGTTATGTGTTGATGTGCATTGTGTTAATCTTTCATGCTTATGTTTATTTTGTGATGCTTAAGTTTTAATCTTCTCCGAATAAGTTGAATTTGTTAAAATTGAAGATTGTTTAGATACTGATTCACCCCCCCTCTCAGTATCTTGGTGTGTTCAATACATGATAGTTTTGTATATTGATCTATGTGATTTGATTCTTAATGAATCAAATGTAATTCCATGTAATGTAAGTCCTTGTGATCTATGGATTGTTTGTGCATGTGTAAGTTATATTAAAAATTGTTTATGAATTTTTACTTGTGGTGGGTTTTTGCCTCTTAATAGAGCCTTTGTTATTCGTACTATAGGCACTCATTATAATAAAGTTGTATTTGTATATAGATTTGCTAGTTTTCTAGGTTATCATTGCCCAACTTTTGAGTCATTAAATTCAATCCTTAGTACATCTAGTTTGCCTTTTATTGTGAATGCTTTGAATATACCATCAACATTGTCGACAAATTCATCTCGCATCTCATAGTTTATATCATATAACTCAACTAACATGTTGATTTTTAGTATAAATTATTTTGGGAGACTTGTTGTGTTTGGGTGTGTTGTTGCATTTATATAGTTTTCATCAATGTCACCAAGTTCTTTTGTTTGACCCATAGTGGTTTGTAATTCATAGAACTATATACTATCTCTCCAAAAACTATATGGAACCATTTATCAGTTCATAATAGGATTTTCAAAGATGAGATTATCCTATATAGGTTGTTCTTGATATTCACCCCAAAACACCATATCAATATTTTCAAATGGATATATTTTGTGTCTCATATTCTTTTGTCAATAGAATATAAGGACTAACTCCTATCAATGAAGCCTCATCTATGTGTAAGATTTGTAATGTTTTTAATGTTTTTGTAAAGAATCTACTATTTTATTACTAAGTGGAGTGAAGCTAGATATGTTAAAGGGCATAAGAAATGTACAATGTATTGTTATTCCACCTACATTGTATGCTACTTTACCTGTGGGTTAGATTAAGCACTTGAACTGTAAACATGTATTAGTATTTAGATTTCTTCTATTGAAAATGTTTTTCCTATTCCTATCCCACTAGTTAAGAAGAGGTATAATGGCTTGCTTATATTGAGTTTCTTTTTCATTGCAATATCTTTTAAAATCACTTGTTCTTTTTTAACATTCTTCTTAGCTAATGTCTTTTAAAATTGCTTGTTCTTTTTTTAACATTCTTCTTAGCTTATGGTATTCTTTATTTTCTAGAAGGTTTAGATTTTATATAACTTAGAAACCAATATCTATTTGTTTTATTGTTTGTTCTAATTGCAACCATTACAAATTAGTATTTAGATCATATGTTTCAATGCTTTTTTTTCTTGTTAGATTTCAAATTTATGTGTTATTTGCTTCAAACTTCTTCAAATGCATTGTCAAGATCTCCCCACATGGTATTGAAGTTTTACATATACCTAGATTCATTTTCTTTTATAATGTTTTCATTAAAGATGTATGAATCTACAAATGTTTTGAATCCTTCTTTTAATGTATCTTCATTAGCTTGCAAGGGAACATATACTAGTAGTTTTTCTTTGCAATATTTCTCATAGTTAAGATGTTTATTGTATTTTACAAACCTACTAATGTTAGGCTTTTTATTTTTATTTTTTATTGTTATTGTTCTTGAACTCTGAAGTAAATTGAAGTAGGCAAATATGTTTTAGTTTTCTTAGATGATGCATTTAGTGTTCAATAATTGATTGATACATTATATATTTTGATTAATTAGGTTATTCCTTTAGTAGTGATGTAAAGTTGAGAATAAATTCATTATTTAAGTGTGGATGCATTTATGAACACACATCTCTTGATTTTAAATTTAATGGTAGTGAAAACATTATGCGTATTGCAAGCTAAGTAGGCACTTGATGTATATTAAGTAATGTGTTTCCAATGTTACATGTCATAATATAGCATCTATTTTTGTCATTTCATGTTATTTACATATCCTCTTGAAAGAGTTATTCATAGATTTGTCAAATTTTGTCATGTATGATGAATAATATGATGTTGCAGCATGTAAGGCCTTTGTATTTCATTCTTGGTGACTTAATTACTAGAATTATTGATGTTCATTATTATAGACCTTATTTATTGATGTAAGCCACTAGAAAGAGCACCAGAGTTGAAATTATAGACTATTTTGGGAATTTGGATCTTAAGGAGATGATAGACTAGATCACTGATCTAGAGGAACATTTTTAATATGAGGATATTCTAGACTTGGATAGGGAGAAATTTGTGAAGATGAAGCTAAAATCTCATGCAATGATATGGTTGAAGGAAGTTCAATTAGAGAGCAATAGAATCTAGGAAAGCCAAGGTACATTGTATGATGAAATTGATGGTGGAAAATTTAAAGTCCAAGTTCATTCTAGTGAATTATTAGTTGGATATGTTGAAGGAGCTACACAATTTGTAGCAGAGAAACATGGATGTGAAGGACTACACCAAGGATTACTACCAACTGACAATTAGGTTAGGTTATCATGGAGTGGAGGAAGTTGTAAAGTATATCAATTGATTGAGGTAATCCTTCCAAGGAGAGTTGGGTATGAGGAATATCCAAACAATAGAGGAGGCCTACCAATTGGCATGCAACACATACAAGAGGTTAAACTAAAAGCAAGAGAAGATAAAGCTGACAAAGGGAGAAAGAGGAGAGGTGTGGTGACAAAAGAGAGATGTGATGATAAAGGAACAACCTTGAGGAGTCAAGGGAGAGCTATCTAATACTGAAACAAAAGGGAAGGCCAAAATTCCCACTACAAAGAGAAAGAAGATGACATTGGTTACTACAATAGTAGGGGAGATGACAATAGTGAACACCATAGAGGTAGAGATGTTGGTAGAGGTTACCACAAACATGAAAGAGTAGTAGATATTTATCATAGAGAGGACTAGAAATAATTTGGAGGATATTCTTAGTAGGGTAAAGGAGGATATAGAAGAAAAAATAGAGTCTTTTCACAAGAACTTATTTCAAGTGTGGAGGACATAGAGCATTTGAGTACCAAGGATAGAGGACTAAGGTTAGCACATGAGCTACATTTGTAGATGAGAGGTCATTTACCTTAAAGAGGGACCTAAAATTTGGGGATTCACTTGTTTTACAAAGAGTATTAAGGTGTAACATTCAAGATGAGTTGGCACAAAGGAAGAGTTTGTTGAGGACCATATACAAGGCTGGCAGTAAGTGTTCCAATATGGTGTGGATAGCGGTAGCATGAAAACTTTGGCATATATAGAGATGGAGGACAAGTTGGGGCTAAGGAGGATGGAGTATTTGTGCCCATATTAGATTGGTTAGTTGTAGCAAGGGAGGGAACTTGGTTGACAAATAATCTTGGGTGAGGTTCAATATAGGAATGTATTATGATGACATGTTGTGTGATATTGTACCATTAGATGTGTGTCATATTCTATTGGAAAAACTATAGAAATTTGATAGAGAAGCAATAAATGATGGGAAAGATAACACCTATGTAATCTGGAAGGATGGCTAAAAGCATAAGTTGGTGCTAGTGAGGGCAAGTGAGGGATAATTTTAAAACAATACTAGAATTTGTTTTAGGGAGGGACAATAAGCATTGATTCCAAAGACGTTTGGAATTGCTACAACATTAGATAACACCATAAATATGAGGCCCACTTCTCATCCTCATGATCCTATGTTATTTTGATATGACTTGGTATGCTTATGACACTTATGGATATACTATTGTACTTTGTTATGATCAAAGACTATGTGGACACTAATACTATGTTTATAATAGTACTTGATTATCTATTTGGATGATGAATTGGTTAACTAATGATTATGAATTTATTTACATTATCTATATCTGAGTTTATAATTCATATTTATCTTGTCATTATGGATCAATTTTTAAATGGATTTAATTGTGTAAGGATGAATTTCAATGTAATTGGATAGATGATATGTGTTTTATGCGATTATGTGTAAATGTGATTTATATAATGGATTAAAATTATCATTGGTTTTCTATTGAATCATGATAATGTTGGTTAATTATGATTTATCTATGGTGTGTATATTGATTTAATTTTAAATTTTACTTCAGCTACTATCTTGGATATATTGACGTTTGGGTGCAAATGTGCAGGTTAATTTTTATGACCAATGGAAAATTGTAGAGGTTCACAAGAAACCATTGTTGAGATTCTTTAGTATACCTAGGGATTATCCTAAGATGCGATTAATTTTTTCTTGTGTAAATGTCTTGTGTGTGAAATTTTGTTAATTAATTTTTTTATTTTTATTATTTTTCGTATTGTTAAATTAAGGTTTGGTTTGTTGCAAATATGTGCCTAAATGGTGTTGTCATTGATGTCAACATATCTTTGTTGCCATTGGTGTTAACTGTATCTTTTTGCTGTCTGTATAGAGGACCGGATCGTTGAGGATATTGAGAAAATTAAAGACAATCATTGCATGTGGATCATGTAGATATGTGTAGGATTGTCAGAGGTTGCTCCAGTTAAGAATTGAGAAGTCCGCATGAAGATTTGAAGAAGCTATGGCCATCTGAGTAGAACCGGTTCCTTCAATAATCAGGGAAGATAGAGTGACAGGAAAGAGGTCCTGATTGCTTTGGTAATATAAGATTATGATCTGTGGATCTGAAGGCATGTTTGGGAAGTCAATGTGTATCATCAACTCTAGTGGTTCATGGTTTGGAGGTCTGCAAGCTATCCATCCAATCTAACAATCATGACAGAGTGTGTTCTTGAGGTTCTAGAGGAAGATTCAAATGTTTTTGGCAATATGGTTTAGAGTGAATGTTATTGGTGATTCCAATGCACTTGTGGAGGTCTTTGGATCATGTAGCTACTATGTTGGAGGTCTGCATTGAAGTTTGATCTTTCTGATTGAAGATTTCTTCTTTGAGGTTGATGCTCTTTCCAGTCTTGGCTGACCTGATGTTCGTAGCCTATTGCGAATGCCTTAAGAGATCTTTATGAAGTGTGGAGTGGTTGTAGAAGTAGATTCAAGTCTCATTTGTGTTTGGCTGACAGTGTGATGATCCGCGTCAAGTTTAGCCAACCTTGTTGATCATTCCAAGGTTGATGAAGTATATAAATACTTGTTGAAGAAGTATCAAAATCATTCTTGTGCAAAATAGATAAAATCTGAAGGAAGGATCAGGAGCAGAGTAGAGAAGGAAAGGAGTGAGAGCAGTATAGAGTGTGAAGAATATTTTGAGGCAAAGTGAAAGTTCTTGAGCATTCATTGAAATTGAATTAGGCATGAAGCAGATGCTAATTCTCAGTTAATTCTTTCTAAATAAATTATGTAGGCAGTGAGCCTCTCCTTTTGAGTAGTGAGCTCTAGGTAGTGCACCCGAAGGCATGTGCCTTCTATTTTCTAAGTACTTTAACAGGGTACACATTTTTGTGGGTTAACCCCCACCATGGTTTTTCCCTTAACTAGGTTTCCACATCAAAATCTTGGTGTCAAATGTGTTGATTATGTTTCTTCTCTTATGTTGTTGGTTCATGCTTAAATGTTTGCATCATTAATCTAATAGTAAGATAATAAAGAAGGTTAAAGGTAGAAAAGTTTTAAAGGACAACTGATCCACCCCCCCTTAGTTGTCTAGTTCCAACAATTGGTATCAGAGCCAGATCCTCTCATAAAATCCTAACCGCTTGAGGAGATCCAGGATGTCGACCTACAAGAAGGATAGTCCAAGATTTGATGGAACAAATTATTCTATTTGGAAAGATCGCATGGCGTGCCACTTGCAATGCATGGGTGATTCCTATTGGGCAATAACCAGTACTAAGTATAAACCTCTGGAGAAATGTCCTTCAACTCTTGATCAAGTCAAAGATGCTAAAAATAATCTTTGAGCCAAAGAAGCCTTGTTGAGTGCCCTAACTGATTCAGAAATGACAAATGTCTTTGGTCTAAAAATTGCTTATCAAATCTAGAAAAAGTTGGAGTATTTGTATGAAGGTGACATATTTCAAATGTGCAAAACTGCAAAGTCTGAGAGGAAAATTTGAAACTATGAGGATGAGCAAAGATGAAAACATCACAATCTACATGCAAAAGATAAATGAACTTGTGTGTGGCATTAGGTGTGTTGGTGGAACTTTGGATGAATCAGAAATTGTATCAAAAGTACTCAAATCTTTACCAGATTCTTACAAACATAAGGTTGCAGCTATAGAAGAAATCAGGACAGTCTCAGAGGTTACAAGAGATCATCTGGTTGGCAAAATTTCAGCTTTCAAATTAAGTGAGTTTGGTGATTCTCTTCCTAAGTCTGAATTTGCATTTAAAGCCAATGTGTATGGAAAACAAAGATGTGATCCAGGTGAAAGCTCTTCTGTAAGATTAAACAGACTTGTTGTTGCAAGTATGGGTTTAACCAGTGTTGTCATTGATGTCAACATACTCATGTTGCATTAATGAGAAGGATTGGATGAGCTGTGTGCTGAGGATATTGAGAAAATTAGTCTCAATTAGGAACAGTGAAGAACAGTGATGACAACAAGGTAAAAGTCAAAGATAGGTTGAGGATCAGAGGATGCAGTTTAAAGGGTTTGTAGATATAAGTCTTGAGATGCTCTAGTCAAGTTTTTAGAGGTCCGCATATAGATCTAAAGAAGTTATGGTCACTCAAGTAGAACCGTCTCTAGCAGGTGTCCAAAGGTGACAGAGTGACACAGATAGGTCCGGTGAGGTCTGGTAATGCATTATCCCATTCTGTAGATTTGATAAAGTGTTGGAGAACTCTGTGTGGTGTATCAACTCTTTTGGTTCATGGTTTGAAGGTCCACAAGTATCTATTCCTTTGTGACAGTAATGCCAGACTATGTTCTTGAGGTTCCAGATGAAGGAGAGAAGGATTTCAGTAAGTAGAGGAAGTGTAGATGTTCTTGGTGTTTCAGGCAAGTTTGTGGAGGTCCTTGGATCGTGCTTAGTTCATTTTTATGGTCCACATTAGAATTGGGGTCCCAGAAATGAAAAATAACTTCCGGATGATGGTGTTCTTTCTGTGACTGGCCGACTGGATGAATTATACATCTTGCGGGTGTCTTTGTGGATGTTTGTTGACTTAGATGCTTGTTCCTAAGTTGATGTCATGTATAAATAAGGGATTGTGAAGTCATTTCAGAGATGGACTTATGGAGATGAGTGTGTGGTAGCGAGGAAAAGAGCGAAAGGCAGAGCATAAGGTTTGGGTTTAAATGGAACTGACTCAAGCATGGTGAAGATGCTATTTACCAGTTCAAGTATGTGATACTTATTCTTTTGTAGACAGTGTGTCTCTTGTAGGCAGTGAGCCTCTTGTGAGCAATGCGCTTAGGCAGTGAGCCCTAATTGGCATGTGCCATTTTGTTCTTTCTATTCTTCTAACAAAGAATATTATCTTGGGTTAATCACCATGTGGTTTTTCCCTTAACCAAGTTTTCCATGTCAAAAATCTTGGTGTTATTTGTGTTAATGTGTATCTGCTCTTAACTTGTTGCATTATGCTTTCATGATTGATTTACTATTATGCTTGTGTGGAGTTAACTAATTGATTTGGAAGAAAGTTTTAGACAACTGATTCACCCCCCCTCTCAGTTGTCTACCCTAAGTCTAACAATTGGTATTAGAGATAAGTTCCTCTGAAAGGAGCTTAACCGCTTGAGGAGATCCAGGATGTCATCCTACAAGAAGGATAGTCCAAAGTTTGATGGAACTAACTTTGCTCTTTGGAAAGGTCGCATGAAATGTCACTTGCAGTGTATGGGATTTGCATACTAGTCCATGGTTACAAAAGCTTATGTACCTCCACAGGGTGGTCCGACAACCCTAAATGAAATCACAGATGCTGAAAACAATCTGTGGACCAAAGAGGCTCTTTTAAGTGCATTATCTAACTCAGAACTCTCAAATGTTATTGATCTACCAACTGCCTTTGAGATTTGGAATAAACTGGAACTTTTGCATGAAGGAGACCAGTATGTTAAATGTGCAAGGTTACAAAGTCTAAAAGGGAAATTTGAAAAACTGAAAATAAGAGATGATGAAAATATTACCTCTTTTATGCCAAGAGTGAATGAGTTGGTTTGTGGAATTAGAAATGCAGGTGGAATCTTGAGTGAAGAAGAGATTGTTGGCAAAGTTCTCAAATCCCTTCCTGCCTCTTATAAAATCAAGGCTTTTGCAATCGAAGAATTCAGAGCTCACAAAATAGTCACAAGAGATCAATTGGTTGGTAAGTTGGTTGCTTTTGAAATGGCCTAGTTTGGAGATGATCCTCCAAAGACTGAATCTGCATTCAAATCCAGTGCCTCTGTAAAAGGGAAACAAAGGTTTGATCTGGGAGAAAATTCTTCAAGGAACCTATCATGGTATGAAATAGCAAGAAAAGACTTGGAAGAAGAAGAAGCTGAAATTGCTCATCTTGAAGCTCTTATTGCAAAAAGACTACCAAGAGGATCTGGTAAGTATGAAGGGAAATTACCTTTTAAGTGTTTTAACTGTAATAAAATTGGTCATTTTGCCTCAAGATGTCCGGAAAGATTTTCAAGACCAAATCCTAACAGACCAAGGTTTCAAAAGAATTGTTACTATGTTCATGAAGAAGATGATAATGAAGGAGTAACAGATGATGAATCAAAGAAAGGAAACAAATCTGGTAATGAATGGGTGTTTATTGCCATCAAAGAAGAGGAACCAATATCCTTTGTATCTGTTAATCATAAAGTTGAAGAAAAAGATCTGGCTGCCCAAGTTGAAGCAAAGGATGATTAGGTCATTGACAGTGGATGCTCTCACCATATGACAGGTGACAAGAATAAGTTCTTAAATTTGGAAAAGTATGAAGGAGGAATTGTAAAGTTTGGAGATAATTCTGCTGGCAGAATCAGAAGTAGAGGAACTATTTCTCTTGATGGAAAGAACAAAACTGGTAATGTATTATATGTTGAAGGATTAAAGCACAATCTTCTCAGTGTTGGACAGCTGGTGGACAAAGGCTATGATCTCAGATTCAGGAATAGAAAATGCAAGATCTTTGAAAGTTTCAAAATAGAGATTGCATCCGGTACTCAACTAAAGGTAATATCTTCCACTTGGTTGGTACTAGTAAAAGTTGCTTATTTGCTCAAATTGATCAAAGTTGGTTATGGCATACGAGGATGTGTCATGTGAATTTTGATAATATCATCAAGATAAGCAATACTCAGGCTGTAAGAGATCTTCCAAAATTAGTGAAACCTACTAATAGCTTATGCAAAGAATGTCAGTTGGGCAAACTGAGCAGAGTCACATTTAAAAATAAGGAATTGTCTTCTACTAGACTGTTGGACTTAGTTCATACTAATCTTTGTGGTCCGGCAAGAGTTAGGAGTATCCAAGGTGATAGATACTTCATGTTGCTAATTGATGACTATTCCCGAATGATATGGGTAACCTTTCTTAAAGAAAAATTAGAAGCACTTGAGAAATTCAAAATATTCAAGGCCATGGTGGAGAATGAAACCAAATTAAAATTGAAATGACTAAGGTCTGATAGAGGTGGAGAATTCACATCCAGTGAGTTCATAGACTTCTATGAGAAACATGGAATAAAGAGACAGTTGTCTGCCCCTAGAACTCCATAGAAGAATGGAGTAGTTGAGAGAAAGAACCGGACCATCCAGGAAGCATCCAAGACCATGATGATGGAAGCAAATGTTCCTCAGATCTATTGGAGAGAAGCTGTTAACACTACAGTCTACACTCTCAATCGAGTTCAAATTAGAAACAATACAATAAGACTCCTTATGAGCTTTGGTTTGGCATTACTCCCACTATGAGATACTTCAGAGTTTTTGGTAGCAGATGTTACATTAAAAGGGATGAAGATCTAGGAAAGTTTGATGCTAGAAGTGATGAAGGAATATTCTTGGGTTACTCTACTCAAAGAAAAGCATACCGGTGTTAGAACAAGAGACTGAGAAAGATTGTAGAAAGTGTAAATGTGAAGGTTGATGAAGAAATTGAAAGACCCTCAAGAATTCATGAGTATGATGAAGATGATCAGAATGGTGTTCAGATTCAAAGTATCCAAGACTCTTCTGAGAAACAAAGTCAAGTTGATCTGGTAAGACAGGAAGAAGAGATAAGTCTCAATGAGACTGATCAAGAGTTAGAGGTGCAAGAAACTCCCAAAGTTCCAAGGTATGTAAGTCTAAACCACTCTGAAGATCAGATCATAGGTGACAAAAGCAAAGGAGTGCAAACAAGGAGGAGAATTGCTCAAAATTCAGATGAGTATTGTCTAATTTCAAAGATTGAACCTAAGACAGTAAATGAAGCCTGCAATGATGAAAACTGGACTAAGGCAATGGAGGAAGAACTGATGCAAATTGAGAAGAATCACACTTGGGATCTTGTTCCCAGACCTAGAAATAAAAATGTGATTGGAACCAAATGGGTCTTTCGGAACAAATTGAATGAAGCCGGTGAAGTGATCAGAAATAAGGCTAGATTAGTTTGCAAAGGCTACTCTCAAATAGAAGGAGTTGATTTTGAAGAAACTTTTGCTCCGGTGGCAAGAATTGAAGTAGTTAGATTATTTCTTGCATTTGCTGCCTTCAAAGATTTCAAAGTGTATCAGATGGATGTCAAGTCTGCCTTCCTGAATGGTGATTTAGAAGAAGAAGTGTACATTGAACAACCGGATGGATTTCAATTATCTGAGCATGGTGATATGGTCTGCAAGTTGAAGAAGGCACTGTATGGACTAAAGCAAGCCCCAAGAGCATGGTATGAAAGATTGGACAAATATCTCTTCAAGATTGGCTTCAACAAAGGTAGTGCTGACAGTAACTTATATTTCAAAATTCATCATGAAAACATTTTGATTCTTGAAGTATTTGTTGATGAGAAAAGATGATGACTCTCCTAAGGTAGACCAGACAAAGTATAGATCAATGATTGTAGGATTACTATATCTCACTCAAACTAGACCAGATATAATGCAGGCTGTTGGTCTTGTTGCAAGATTCCAGGCTAATCCTAGAGAATCTCATGTCATGGCAATCAAAAGGATTTTTAGGTATCTAAAAGGAACAGTTGAGTATGGTCTGTGGTATCCTAGTATATTAAATTAGTAGATAGTCTTCATACAAATACAGATACAGATTGGGCAGGAGATGTGGATGACCAGAAAATTACCAGTGGTGGAGCATTCTTTTTGGGAAAAAGATTGGTTTCTTGGCTAAGAAAGAAACAAGAGGCAATATCTCTGTCTACAACTGAAGCAAAATACATCGCAACAGTAGGTAGTTGCACTCAAGTCTTGTGGATGAAGCAGATGCTAAGAGATATTAAAGTAGAATATGAGGAGCTTATCATAATTTTCTGTAATAATTCAAGTGCAATAAATATTTCTAAGAATCCAGTGTTGCATTCTAAGACTAAGTATATATCTATCAAGTTTCACTTTCTAAGAGAGCAAGTGAACAAGGATGAAGTCGGATTGGAGTATGTGCCCTCCAAGGATCAGATTGCAGATATCTTTACTAAACCTCTTCCCAAGGACTCTTTTGAGTATCTCAGGGAGAAGTTAGGGGTTATTGCCCCTCTGGTGATGAACTAGGATGCACTGATGTGCATCATTCTGGTGGATATCACAGTCATATCTTGTGATCCGGATTGATGATGGGGAGCTGCTACTTAGGGGGAGTAGCAGGTGTGATTCTGAAGTTGCAAGTATGCACAAACAAGTGATTGATGATCAAAGGGGGAGCAGTACAGGAAGAGAAGACATGTGAATAGTTGTTGTTGATAGGGGGAGTTGTGACAGTAAGGAGAAGTTCTTGTCTTGATGGTTTTTCACATCATATGTTGCCATCAATGACAAAAGGGGAGATTGTTGCAAGTATGGGTTTAACCAGTGTTGTCCTTGATGTCAACATACTCATGTTGCATTAATGAGAAGGATTGGATGAGCTATGTGCTGAGGATATTGAGAAAATTAGTCTCAATCAGGAACAGTGAAGAACAGTGATGACAACAAGGTAAAAGTCCAATATAGGTTGAGGATCAGAGGATGTGGTTTAAAGGGTTTGTAGATATAAGTCTTGAGATGCTCTGATAAAGTTTTTAGAGGTCCGCATGAAGATCTGAAGAAGTTATGGTTGCTCAAGTAGAACCGGCTCCGGTAGGTGTCCAAAGGTGACAGAGTGACACAGATAGGTCCGGTGAGGTCCAGTAATGCATTATCCCATTCTGTGGATTTGAGAAAGTGTTGAGGAAGTCTATGTGGTGTATCAACTCTTTTGGTTCATGGTTTGAAGGTCCGCAAGTATCTATTCCTTTGTGACAGTAATGCCAGACTGTGTTCTTGAGGTTCCGGATGAAGGAGAGAAGGATTTCAGTAAGTAGAGGAACTGCGGATGTTCTTGGTGTTTCAGGCAAGTTTGTGGAGGTCCTTGGATCATGCTCAATTCATGTTTATGGTCTGCATTAGAAT
Organism: Cunninghamia lanceolata; assembly: GCA_027924645.1. Lineage (NCBI taxonomy): Eukaryota > Viridiplantae > Streptophyta > Pinopsida > Cupressales > Cupressaceae > Cunninghamia > Cunninghamia lanceolata. The sequence continues at coordinate 4,403,122 of BSBN01001254.1, forward strand.
TAGGGTCATGGAAATGAAGAATGACTTCCGGATGATGGTGTTCTTTCTGTGACTAGCCGACCGGATGAATTATACATCTTGCAGTTGTCTTTGTGGATGTTTGCCGACTTAGATGCTTGTTCCTAAGTTGATGTCATGTATAAATAAGGGATTACGAAGTCATTTTAGAGATGGACTTGTGGAGATGAGTGTGTGGTAGCGAGGAAAATAGTGAAAGGCAGAGGAGAAGGTTTGGGCTTAAATGGAACTAACTCAAGCATGGTGAAGATGCTATTTACCAGTTCAAGTATGTGATACTTATTCTTTTGTAGACAGCGTGTCTCTTGTAGGCAGTGAGCCTCTTGTGAGCAGTGCGCTCGGGCAATGAGCCCTAATTGGCATGTGCCATTTTTTTCTTTCTATTCTTCTAACAGATAATATTATCTTGGGTTAATCGCCCCGTGGTTTTTCCTTTAACTAGGTTTTCCATGTCAAAAATCTTGGTGTTATGTGTGTTAATGTGTATCTGCTCTTAACTTGTTGCATTATGCTTTCATGATTGATTTACTATTATGCTTGTGTGGAGTTAAGTAATTGATTTGGAAGAAAGTTTTGGACAACTGATTCACCCCCCCTCTCAGTTGTCTACCCTAGGTCTAACACTTGTAAAGGCAAGAAAGGATCTTGAAGATGTTGAAATAGAAACAACAAACCTTGAATCTCTTATTGCCAGAAGAATGCCAAGAGGATCCAGTAAGTATAAAGGAAAGTTACCACTCAAATGCTTTGCTTGCAACAAGAATGGTCATTTTGCCTCAAGATGTTTTGAAAGGTTTTCAAAACCTAACCCTAACAGGTATAAAGTTCAAAAGAAATGTTACTATGTCCAAAAAAATGGAGAAGAAGTAGAAACAGATGATGAATTTGATCATGGAGGCTCCTCTGAAAATGATTGGGTGTTTATTGCTATCAAAGAAGAAGATCTGGTGTCTACTGAATCTGCTAGCTATGAAAATGTGGAAAGTGCCTTGGCTGCTCAGGTTATTGAAAGGGATGAATGGGTGATTGATAGTGGATGTTCTCATCACATGACTGGTGACAAGAGTAAGTTTGTGAACTTTGAAAACTATGAAGGAAGACTTGTAAAATTTGGAGACAACTCAGCCGATAGAATCCATGGTAGAGGATCCATCTCTTTTGATGGCAAGAACAACACCAATGATGTTCTGTATGTGGAAGGACTGAAACATAATCTTCTCAGTGTTGGACAGTTGGTTGACAAGGGTTATGATCTTCGGTTCAAGGATGGAAAATATAGAATCTTGGAAAGCTCTGGAACTAAAATAGCATTAGGTACTCAAACCAGAGGTAACATCTTTCACTTAAGTAGTTCTGGTAAAAGTTGTTTGATTACTCAGACATATCAAAGTTGGCTATGGCATAGGAGGATGTGTCATGTGAATTTTGACAACATTGTCAAAATAAGTTCCACTCATGCTATGAGAGATCTTCCAAGACTTGTGAAACCTAATAACATATGTAGAGAATATTAATTGGGCAAGCAAAACAAAATTTCTTTTAAGAGTAAGGAACAAGGTTCAAGTGAGAGACTGGAACTGGTACATACTGATCTCTGTGGTCCTACTAGAATTAGGAGTGTGCAAGGAGACATATATTTCATGCTGCTGATTGATGATTACTCCCAGATGATGTGGGTAACTTTTCTAAGAGAAAAATTAGAAGCCATTGACAAGTTTAAGTTGTTCAAGATGATGGTTGAAAATGAGATTGGTGGGAAATTAAAGTGTCTGAGATTTGACAGAGGTGGATAATTTACCTCTAACAAGTTTGATGCTTTCTATGAAAAGCATGGAATAAAAGACAAGTATTTGCTCCTAGGACTCCTCAGCAAAATGGAGTTGTAGAAAGAAAGAATCGGACCATTCAAGAAGCTACCAGAACCATGATGATAGAAACAAGTGTTTCTCAAGTTTATTGGAGAGAAGCCATGAGTATTGTTGTCTACACTCTTAATCGAGTGTAGATCAAAGGAAATTCTGGTAAGACTCCTTATGAACTTTGGTTTGGTCATCCTCCTACTATGAGATACTTCAGAGTCTTTGGTAGTAAATGTTATATCAAAAGAGATAAGGATTTAGGTAAGTTTGAGGCAAGAAGTGATGATGGAATATTTTTGGGATACTCAACTCAAAGTAAGGCCTACCGGTGCTTCAATAAAAGATTGAAGAAGATTGTTGAAAGTGAGAATGTTAAAGTTGATGAAATCAAAGGACATTCTAGGTACACTAGATATGATTTAGATGATAAAGATGAAAGTCAAAATCAAGGAAGGCAATTTCAAGCTCAGACCCAGATTTAGTTTGAACCGATAACTCTAGAAGTTAATATAGATGATGAGGAACAAGTTCAAGAAACAGAAGCTCTATCAATCTCCAAAACTTCCAGGTATGTAAGGTTAAATCATCCTAAAGATTAGATCATGGGAGATAAGAGTAAAGGTGTTCAAACTAGGAGAAAAATGTCTGAAGATCAAGAAGAGATTTGTTTGATTTCAAGGATAGAGCCAAAATTAATAAATGAAGCTTGTAATGATGAAAACTAGGTTAAAGCAATGGAAGAGGAATTGATGCAAATTGAAAAGAATCACACATGGGATCTAGTTCCTAGACCTAAGGACAAAAATGTGATTGGAACCAAATGGGTCTTCTAGAATAAACTGAATGAAGATGGTGAAGTTGTAAGGAATAAGGCAAGGTTGGTATGTAAAGGCTACTCTCAAGTGGAAGGAATTGATTTTGAAGAAACTTTTTCTCCGGTACCAAGGATAGAGGCAGTTAGATTGTTTCTTTCATTTGTTGCCTTCAAAGATTTTAAAGTATATCAAATGGATGTGAAATCATCATTTCTAAATGGAGATTTGGAGGAAGAAGTCTACATTGAACAACCGGAAGGATTTTAGTTGTCTAATCAGGGAGATATGGTTTGTAGATTGAGAAAAGCCTTGTATGGACTCAAGCAAGCTCCAAGAGCCTAGTATGCTAGATTGGATAAGCATCTACTTAAGCTAGGTTTTAGCAAAGGTACTACTGATAGTAATCTCTACTTCAAGATTGATCATGAGGACATTCTAATTGTTGAGGTCTTTGTTGATGATATCATTTTTGGTGGAAATGAATGAATGTGTAAAGCATTTTCTGATCAGATGAAAAGTGAGTTTGAGATGTCAATGTTTGGTGAAATGAATTTCTTCCTAGGTTTGCAAATTGTTCAATCAGATAAAGGTATCTTCATATCTCAGTCCAAGTATGTAAAATAATTGCTAAAGAAGTTTGGAATGGAAGACTTGAAGCTAGTAGGTACACCTATGGTAACCGGATGCAAACTAAGCAAAGATGATGACTCTCCCAAGGCAAATTAGAAAAGATATAGATCAATGATTGGAGGATTGCTTTACTTAACTCAAACCAGACCTGACATCATGAATACAGTTGGACTTGTTGCCAGATTTCAAGTTAATCCAAAAGAATCCCATGTTATGGCAGTCAAAAGAATTTTTAGATATCTCAGGGGACAATTGATTATGGATTGTGGTATCCAAAGGACAATAACTTCACTCATCATGCATATATAGATGATGATTGGGCAAGAGATGTGGATGATAGAAAAAGTACTAGTGGTGGTGCATTCTTCTTGGGGAGAAGATTGGTCTCTTGGATAAGCAAAAATTAAGAGGCAATATCCTTGTCTACTGTAGAAGTAGAGTACATAGCAGTAGCAAATAATTGCACTCAGGTTTTGTGGATGAAGCAAATGTTGAAGGACATCAGAATTGTGTTTGAGGAGCCAGTCACAATTTTCTGTGACAATTTTAGTGCAATAAACATCTCAAAGAATCCGGTATTGCATTCAAAGACAAAGCATATATCTATTAAGTTTAATTACTTGAGAGAGAAAGTAAATGAAAATGAAGTCAAGCTGGAGTTTGTGCCTTCCAAAGATCAGATTGCAGACATCTTCACTAAGCCTCTTCCCAAGGATACTTTTGAGTATCTCAGGGAGAAGTTAGGGGTTATTACCCCTCCTGAGCAAAACTAAGATGCACTAAGGTGCATTAGTCTGGTGGAATTCACACTCATATCTTGTGATCCGGATTGATGTTAAGGAGGTACTACTCAAAGGGGGAGTAGTCAATATGTAAATTTTGGGATCAGTCTAAAGCAAAAAGGGAGTAAAGATAGAAAATATGTGCCCTTTGCCATTGATGTCAAAAGGGGAGAGAAGTCATGTGAAAAAATAGTTCCTGATGAAAGGGGGAGCAGTAAAGAAAGTAGTAGTAGGTGTGATAAGAGGAAGGGGGAGAAGTTCATGTCTTGATGGTTGAATTTAGTTTTTCACATCATATGTTGCCATCAATGACAAAGGGGGAGATTATTGCAAATATGTGCCTAAATGGTGTTGTCATTGATGTTAATATGTCTTTGTTGCCATTGGTGTCAACTGTATCCTTTTGCTGTCTGTATAGAAGACCAGATTATTGAGGATATTGAGAAAATTAAAGACAATCATTGCATGTAGATCATGTGGATGTGTGTAGGATTGTTAGAGGTTGCTCTAGTTAAGAATTGAGAAGTCCGCATGAGGATTTAAAGAACCTATGGCCATATGAGTAGAACCAATTCCTTCAATAATCAGGAAAGATAGAGTGACAAGAAAGAGGTTCGGATTGCTCTGGTAATATAAGATTATGATTTTATGGATCTGAAGGCATGTTTGGGAAGTTAGTGTGTAGCATCAACTCCAGTGGTTCGTGGTTTGGAGGTCCGCAAGCTATCCTTCCAATCTGACAATCATGATAGAGTGTGTTCTTGAGGTTCCAGAGGAAGATTCAAATGTTTCTAGTAATATGGTTTAGAGTGAATGTTATTGGTGATTCCAATGCACTTGTGGAGGTCTTTGGATTGTGTAGCTACAATGTTGGAGGTCCGCATTGAAGTTTGAGCTCGCTGATTGAAGATTTCTTCTTTAAGGTTGATGCTCTTTCCAGTCTTGGCTGACCTGATGTTCCTAGCCTGTTGTGGATGCCTTAAGAGATCTTTATGAAGTGTCGAGTGGTTGTAGAAGTAGATTCAAGTATCAGTTGTGTTTTGCCGATAGTGTGATGATCCGCGCCAAGTTTAGCTGACCTTGTTGATCATTCCAAGGTTGATGAAGTATATAAATACTTGTTAAAGAAGTATCAAAATCATCCTTGTGCAAAATAGATAAAATCTAAAAGAAGGATCAGGAGTGGAGTAGAGAAGGAAAGGAGTGCGAGAAGTGTAGAGTGTGAAGAATAGTTTGAGACAAAGCGAAAGTTCTTGAGCATTCATTGAAACTAAATCAGGTATGAAGTAGATGCTAATTCTCAGTTAATTCTTTCTAAATAAATTCTGTAGGTAGTGAGCCTCTCCTTTTGAGCAGTGAGCTCTGGGCAGTGCACCTGAAGGCATGTGCCTTCTATTTTCTAAGTACTTTTAACAGGGTATGCATTTTTGTGGGTTAACCCCCACCGTGGTTTTTCCCTTCACCAAGTTTCCATGTCAAAATCTTGGTGTCAAATGTGTTGATTATGTTTCTGCTCTTATGTTGTTGGTTCATGCTTAAATGTTTGCATCACTAATCTGATAGTAAGATAATAAAGAAGGTTAAAGGAAGAAAAATTTTAAAGGACAACTGATTCACCCCCCCTCTCAGTTGTCTAGTTCCAACATGGTTAAGTCATTTTAAGTGTCAAATCTTATATTTGAACTTAAGAAGAAATTTTAGAGGTCTTTTAATATTATTTTTCTTATTATTTGAGCCAAATTAAACTCTTAAAGTGATGACCTATGAGATGGGTCCATGTTAGAGTTTTTAAAATATGTTTTAGAAGAGTCTAAAGATTTACAAAGTGTCTTGGAAGATAAGTGGCAAGATTTAGAGGTAAATCTAATTTGGGTGGCAAAGTCAAACCTTTCTCTAGAATCATTATATCTAGATAGTTGTTCTTTATTTAAAATTTTCTTGAAGCTTTGTTTAGGATTGTATTTTCTATTTTTAGACTTATCATATTTTGTTTTCAAGTTGCTTGGAGAAAAGAGGAATAATAAGATATGGAGAGCTTTGGAGAAGATGAAGGATTGAATAGATTAGATCAAGAGATTCCCAAATTTTGTTGAAGTAGTGAGGTGCCTCTTAAGCCATTTTAGAGTGTATATTATTGTTGCTTGTTATTGAAATGATGCTTGAAAGCTTGTTGATTTTTCTGACTATTTTTGTTATTGCATGAAATCTCTCTTCTTGTTTTGGTATTATGTGTTGAAACTCAATCGGGATGGGTGATATGTGTTTTGGGTGTGGATCTTCTCAATTGGATTAAGAGCCACTCACATAATGGGGTTGAGAGAGGTGTGGACCCTCTTTTGAATAAAAGTATACTCAATCTATATTTTTTGTAAGGCATAAGTGCCTTTGCATATTTATGTTAACTGTGTTTCTTGGTGATATGAGGAGCATTCATGTGAGTGTTGTGTTATTTTTGAGACATTGAGTGTCTTTGTATTTGATGTGTGATATCATGGGATATGAAAAAAATACTTTATGGTTTTATAGCCATGATATTGTAGGAGGTGTGAATTGGTAACATAGTATTATTATGTGTTTTGTTATATGTAGGTATTGCAAAAGAAATGAGATTTGATATCATTTCTACTTTTCTCTAAGAGGGTAGTGTGTCCCATTGACTCCCCATTTTCTATGAATATTGAGAAGATTCATATGTGTTGTATTAGCCTTTAGGTAATTTGCAAATTTATGTGTTTATGCATTCTTTATTTATGTTAAACTTAGTTTCTTGAGGCCTCCTAGCTCGAGGGTGGACTCGTGAGCAAGTCCTATGGTTGCTCGACGTGAGCAAATCTCCATTGACTTAGATGTGAAGCTTTATATTTTACAGATTTGAAATAAATTAAAAGATGATAAACTTGTCTTTGATGAAAGTCTTATATAGGTTTTAAAACCCTCTCTTGAAGCTATTAGACTATTGTAAACCCTCTTTTGAGATGATGTGATTGTTTTCACATTGTGCATATAGCACTCTAGATTTATTTCTTCCTTATGCATGTAAGGGTTATGAAATGAGAGATCTATTTATATGTCTATTGTATGAAAATTAAATTTCTTTGTATAAATCATTGTAGAAAAAAATACCTTGCATCTTGAAGGTTTTCTTTTGTTCAACCATAATATGTATATTGAAAAATAGAACTATATTCTTATAGTAAACAAAGATGTTTACTTGATATATTTATTCTTAAGGAAGATATAAATATAATTCACTTAAAATGTGATTTAAGGTATTAAAAAATATACTGCATTTATATTTTTAAGTGTTTTAAAAAAAATTAAAGGTATGTATAATGTGTATATATATATATAATTTACATATGTGAATTAATTTAAAATGTTGCAAAAAATATATATGTTCATATAATTATTTTTGTTGTAGATCTAAAAACTCAAAATAATATAGAAAAATAGATTTAAGTATTTTTATCTATTTACAAAAAAATGTAATTTTCTCACAAGGTATGAATTTTTCTTTATAAAGTGTGCATCAAAATTTTCTAAAAAATAATATTTTTAAATCAACTTCAAATCATCATATCTCTCTTAATGTTGATCTAAATCTTTAACATAACTACTTTTTAGAAAGCTTTTGAAGTGCTCTTTCCAATGAATCTAAAATCTCTATTTTTTGAATACTTGTGTGAGACACATGACCCTCTACAAAAATTTAGTCATTCCTTATTATTGTAGATGTACTTTTGGATAAAATTGGTGTGGTTGCTCATTGAGTTATTCAAGATTCAATGGCATGTACTTGCAAATTCTTTTCTCTTGAAATAATTGAAGATACAAGTTGAGATTTAATTAAAATGGATGGCTAGGATTGAATGAAAATAATTAGGTCACATTTAAGGCTATCATTATGTGAATGACTAGGATTAAAATATATGATATGGAAATGGATGCTAGAGATTGAATTAGATCTTTGACTTTTATTTAATTTAGTTAGTCATGTTACATTTTAAATTATTTATTTATTATAAATGTGACATGATTTAGAATGTAATTATGTGGTGAGTTATTATAGTTATTATTTTATATCATATTATATTTAAGATTTATTGGTGATGCTCTAATTTTTATATTTAATTATTATTTAGAATTTAATTAAAATAGTTGAGTGGTTTAATTTTTATTATGTATAAACTAGATCTATTTTAATTATATTACTTGTAGAATTAAATTAAATTAAGTTTTGGGGCTTTTGATATAATTTAAATTAATTAATATGTTTTAGAAAATTTAGTTGTGTGTTAAATTATTAAAAAAATCTTTTAAGAAGGATGCTTAAATTGTGGCACATAGAGTTGATAGATTTTAATAAATGTTGTTGATAAACTATTTAATCAAATTAAATCATGTCGACCTTGTAATATGGGTTTGTTGGAAAATAGTTAAATAAAAATAAATAAATAAATAAAATTAAACAAATATTTCTATATAAAAATGTAGGCTAATTAATATATTCTACGCCTTTGTTGTTAAAATTATTATAGTGAATTTTAACAATTAAAATGAGTTGGAGCTTTTGTTTTAATTCAATTTAACTCAAATGAAGTGTCCAATTTAAGAGAATTAGCTTGGATATGAGGTAATTAAATTTATCAACATTTTTAATAAGTGATGAATTAATTCAATTTTATTTTATGACTTTATTATAAGATAATTAAATAGATAAGATGATAAATATATTTGAAAATTAAATCATATTGAAATGTTAGAGGTGAAGAAGAGATCAATTTTTTTTATGATTTAATTAGTAAAATAATTAAATGATGTCATCTTATTTTTATTTAGTCAAAAAATTATTTTTAGATAATCAACTTCTTGTATATTAGCTAGGGTGAAAGATTGATACATGAAAAGTGACAAATGCTCTAGTGAGAACTTGATAACTCTAATTTATTATTCATCATTTGAATAGATGAACTAATTGTCAATTATTTTATAAGTTTGATTAAAGAATATTTAAGAAAATCCATGTAGTAGTTTTGACAAGATTAAGAAAATTAATTCATTGGTTTGTGAATAAGTGGATTCCTCATCACCACAAACTTTATGGGTCCTTCTCTTATGTGATATAACATATATATCATTTTGTGGATATGCTACATTATTGAGAGTATATGTTTTTCTACCATGTGTTATGTCTTGAAGTCATCATAGAGTTGTTATTTTAATAAAAAATGAGTTTCAATGTATGTACTTATGAGCAAGTGTGGGCATGATAGTAATTGCAAAAGAAGTATCATAAAGGAAGGAATGTGAGAGTGGATGTTGCAAAGAGGAATCCATCTAGAGGATAGGATAGATGAACAAGAGGATAAGAAGTTGTGTTTGGAAACATGAAACAGTGAGGAACATAATAGAAGGGTATGTGACATCCAAGGATTATGATAAATGTGAGGGACTATTTGATGTAAATAACAAGTGGGCTATGAGAGAGTATAGGTCAAAGAGAAGTAGCTCAGAGAGTGATTGATCAAAGAGAGTGTCTAATAATGTGGGTAAAAGTAGTACTCATGTTGGATTGCTTGAGACATAGCTTGGGAGGTGGAAGTAATTTGTCAAATAGGAAACAAGTTGGAATCTCCAAGTAGGCTTAGGCTATCCTAGAAAATGAGGGACTCAATTTTATTAACCCTAGGAGTCTAATGCAAAAGCATCCTTGGATATCATGGAAATCTTGTAATGTGTCTAGGAGAATGGATTTTTTGGTTTAGTTTAGTTGTTGGATAGTCTATGATTTAGAATGTTACTGCATTTGACCATATAGGAGTTTGGCTCTTATTGTTTTGAAACAAGTTCTATTTGGTGTTGGTGGATCTAGTTTTAAAATCTTAGAAGATTTGGATGGGTAGAATATGGTAAATTGGTTCATGAGTGTTTGTAGGTTGGTTGTTGTGCAAGTTGAGACTATTTCTATTTGCATAGGGTTTCATGGAGTTTGTGACAATATACAAATATTTATGAGGTTGTAATTAATTGTTGAGGAGGTATGTAGCATACCACATGGAAGTTCTCCAACATTTTACCATTTGAATTTGTAAGTTTGTTCTTTTTGGTTGGTGATGTGTTTCATGTGGTTTTGGGGTTTGTGTCATCTTGTGGTTGATGCAAATCATTACAAAAACTTGAGGATTATATATATACTTGGCTATGAATTATTTAAGAGGAAGTGAAGAAGACATGGTATGATAGAAGGTTAGAGAGTGAGTTTTCAGAAATGAGGTGTGACGTCTGAGAGCTTGATTAAGAATACAAAGAGTATGATGTGGGGTACAATCTAAGGAATCATATAAGGAGTTAAGCGGGTTCCATTATAGTAGAGTAATGGTATAATCTTGAAGTTACATTGTATTAGAATTGTGTAGCACATGCAACAAGTTCAGGAAATGGTGTTTACATTATGTAATGAGTGTGCATGTAAGGAGCCCTTGGAGAAACTATCCATTTGTGAATATTAATTAGAATCAAATGGATACAACCTGGTATGTAACAAGGCTCATTGTAGCAAGTTATGTGGTTGTAAACATGGTGGTAATCATGCAAGCTTATATCAATGAAAATGATGCTCTTATTTTTGTGAGATCTTGGTTGATTGTGGTTGTTTGTGTGTGTACTATTGTGTTGGTATCATAATTGGACAATCCTTTTTTGGACCCTAATATCATGACTACATCATTTCTTTCCATAATTATGGAATTTTTCCAAAAGTATTCTTCCAAGTATACATAGGGTCTCTTTTTAAAAGAATAGTTGGTTGTTTTTCTATTGATTATATTGATTCTATATAGTCATCAAAAGTGGTGAATTGGTTATATTGTTTTAGTTCAATAGTTGTGAAGATTTCAATAGCATTATTTTGTGTAGTTTGATCAGTCAATGTAATCAACTCAAGTATTGTTGTCTTTCCCATAGATGCATCTACAATGTGTTTTCCTATCTTTTATGTAGCTTCTTGTGTAGTGATGTCGATGTGTTAATGTGTAAAGCCTTAAAATCATGTAAAAGATTTTAAACCAACCCAAGAATAAATGAAGTAAATAATCTGCTTAAATACAACATCTCAATAACCAAAGTCAAAAAGTTGTAAATAAACCACTTAGATACATTTTTCAAAAGTAAAAGGTGTAATTAATCTACTTAATTACAATATTAAAATAAACAGTAACTTCATCAATAAGATTCAATAGAGTCAATAAATCTTCACAAAGAAAATCTCATCAATATAAATCAAATAAGTTATTAAATCTTACATCTTGCATGTTCATTCCAGGTAAAAGAAGTATAAAATCATATACATAAATCCATTGGCAAACATTCCATAATACATCCAAAAATCATGAGCATCATGAATAAATAAATCAATACACTCTCCAGCTGCACAAACCAAGTGGCCCACTACTTGCAAGCTAAGAGATGGGAACATGGCTCAGGTGCTTTTCCACCCAACCATGAAGTAATTACACTTCCCCAGATCCTTTTATGACATGAAGGAAACCCAACCCTACATGAAATGTCTAGCTACCTGGTAACAACTGTAGGAGGGAACACCCGATGCAAGCTTGATGTCTAAAAGTGCAATTCTAATAATGAAAAGCAAATTGACTCACAACAGGATGTGGCAGAGATATTAATAAATAAGTTTGATAGACAATACACATCTATTTCAATGGCATCTCAATTAGATCTAATCATTTAAGTAAATTGGTCAATTCCCGAAAAGAGGAAAAGCCATCTCTGATATATCCACATTTGGCATCCTAGTCCCAAAAGTAACCCAATACATTCCTAGACAAAAATCTACCTTTTTTCACCAAGAAGAAAATAAGCAGGTAAATAAATAATCCAAGGAATAAAGATCCAAAGTCACCTATGACGAATTATGATCCCTTTCCCATGCATTAATGAAGAAAGCACACTTTTCAATCAAGCATTAATAAAGAATCATCATAAAACAATATATCAGATTGTATTCTCAATTCGTAGTTCTATGGTTAAATAAATTGCCAAAACTCAAATAACGAAAACACACTTTACAAGCAATTAATTCATATTTAGTCATAATTATTTGTACAAAAGTCATTATAAGTTTTAATGGATCTAATGTCATATTTGTGACAGGAACTAATTCAGTATACCTCCATAAGTTTTATAATTTAATCACAAGTTCCTTTTTCCATACAACTTTCAAGAGTTTACACTTTTTTAATCAAATCATTCCTCTTTGTTTGCACTCACAAGTACATCAAACAGATATATTATCTGATCCAAGATTTAATCTCAATCTTCAAATAAAAGACATTCTCATTATAGTTTCACTTGGCTATCCTAACAGTGATAGGAAGTCTAACTCATTAAAAGCAGTCCATAGGTTTATCAAAATGATATAGTTTTCTATCTAGTATTTCAGTCATTAAGTCTTTCCATGACAATCATTCTAAAATAATAATCTATCTTGTTGTCATTTCTGTGGCAGGAACTATTCCTTTAAAAATAATAAAATCAATAAACAATAAAAATAGACCTCCTGTCACTACTACGATAGGAGCTGTTGCAACCATAAAAAGATGAAAAAAAATGGATCATAGTTAAATATGATTTCAGTCATAAAACAATATGAAATTTTCATTTTCAGTTTATTCTAACTTATTGTCAAACTAGTGATAGGAATCTTAACTAAAATTGCATACAAATTATGTGCATAAATCTTTCTTAAACCTTCCTGTCACTGTGGCGATAGGAACTCTAACATCAATTGAAAATAAAATTTAAACAAAAGTTTAGATCTGGTTCATGTCATCCAAGATAATGGCATAAAAATAATGTTTAAATAGTAAATCGTAAAGGTATGAGTTTGCAAGGATATAATGATATTCAATCTATTTAAGAGTGGAATCCCACCATTAGAGAAGTTGATTCACTACTTACAGCAAGTATAATCAATGAAATATAGATACAGTCAGTTCAATAGTCTAGCAAGAGTCATGGGTTGACTTCTACCAATCACCTAGAAGAATCAAAAGTGACCCTACAAGGAGCACGGCCAGGAAGAAGCCATGCGGCCAGAAGGAAGGCATCGACTCATAAATTAACAATAGTCAAACCCAAAAATGGAAACTGGTGACAATTAATATATATGGAATCACTTATAAATTAGCTAAATCCAATCTCAGATTGGAAACAACAATTCATAAGGGCTGATCTTTACGAATCGACCAAGAATAGGCACAAAGGCTATTTAAAGGATGATGACCATCATTGAAGTCAACGGCCAGATTAGGGTCGACAGCAAGGTAAGAAAGATCGACAGCCTACAAAACAAGGCAACCAGGAAGAGAGGAAGCGACTAGCCAAGGAAGAGCAGCTAGGTAAAAAGAATAAAAAGAAATGGCCAAAGAGAATTTAAGTGGCCACAATGGGCAGGTCGATCCATCATAAACGACCAATAAGAAGATAGTATTCACACGTAGGCTATCTCTGGCATGATTTAGGACAGTAAAACAAAGAAAAGACATCACCAAACAAGGTAAAAAGAGAGGGCGACTTAGACAATAGTCAATTGGCCAGCATACAGGGATGTCTGTATCAATACAATTGCCTACCCAACAACAAATAAAAGTCTTTCTTTCAAAACATCCGATCACACATTTGTAAGGTACGAAAACTAGATAATAACCTGGACAAAGATGTTGACTGGGGGTGAGAAATCCAGCTACTGTCGTTGTCCCTATCTCCTTCTGTCGCTTTGAAGAAAAACTTCTTATTTCTACAATTCGTAGTCCCCTTCTTGTGCGAACTACCTCCCTCCTTTAAAAATATTACCCCTTCTTATTTTTAGAGATCTTGCTTTTAGGTTTAGAATTAAAGTTCTTATTTTTAGTTTGCATGAATAAAAGATAGAATAAAATAAATAATAAAACAATATATTCGTTATTTTAAAAACAAAAAGCTTATTTAAAACAATAAAAAAAAAATCTTCTTTTACAACTTACTATTGCATAAATGACAGGAATTAAAATATATTTAATTCTTTTTTATCAAAAACTCTAAATATAATAGTGCTATTTTAATTTAAACAAAACCATTTAAATAATCACAAAGAGAATGCATTACAAATTGCACAATTAAATTAATTTTATCTATTTCTTTATTTTAAAGACATATTGTCTTCCAAACATCTTAAAGCAATATTTTATTAATTATTTAAATAACACATGCACAATACACCAAGTGAGCACATTTCAAAAAGATATTAAGTTAAAGTAATCACATCATGCATTCAAAGACAATTAAATAACCACACATTAATGCAATTAAAGCCATTCAATAATGCATATGCAACTAAGTGGTGTGTGTGATTGCATCAGGTAACCCATCCATTAGTTTTTACCAAGTGGCTAGAACATTTCTACCTCAGCCATGCTCTCATCTTTGATGAGTACCTGCATCCAATTGCACTCAACTCAACATCAATAGGTTAGTGTCTCCAAAACATAGCCAAAGCAAATCATTGCAATTACATCAATATTACTTAACATGTAAATCCATTTTCCAATATAACTTCATAATAATTACTTTCACTCTTTTGAAATTACTCAAAGTAAATCAATGATGATAAATGTTCATTAATTTAAATAATAGTAATGTCCATAAAAATGAGACTTGACATAATGTAATTTTGCAATTTTATCCTCAAGCTAGTTTGTGTTTCATGTACCTACTTTTCTACAAACTCTTCAATTTTAGAAGGGCTAAGTTTTCGTATAGAGGAGCATGTCTAACCCACGCTAAACCATCATCATGTTCATTCCCTCTACTATAGAACTCTGTTATGAAGAAGTCGTTAGTACATCCAAGAATTGTATGATCTTTTGATAATTTAATTTTTTAGGCAATTCAATTAATGCTTATTATAACAATTGCAAGTATCAGGACCAATATTTATAAGGCAAACAATTGCATATTATTGTTCTACTTCATTTTCTCTTATCTTGTTTTGATTTCTATACAGTTTGGTTAATGTAGATATCAATGGTGTCCTTGGAACTTTGCACTTGAAAACAATAAGAAGATTGTTAGAGGTCCCAATTGTTGTATCATTGCAAATATATTTTTCTTCATTTGGTGTAAGCAATATGGAGAGATACAGATATGTTTGAAATCCATGTATTCATTCTAACTTTAATATTTTGTCTAAATATGTCTTATGGTTAAAATCTTTTGTGAGTAGTATTTATCATTTCAATTAACCTTTTATAATTCTTATTGATATACATGAAGTGATTTTGTCTATGCTGACAGACATTGCCTTGACAAAAATCAGTAGTATGATTTGGAAATTCACCACTTCAATGTATTAGCTCCTTTTGTGCAATTTTTTGGTATTTGAACCTTTTGGTTATGATGTAGAGTGGTACAAGGGAAGCAACACACAAGGGTTTACTCTATTGTCCTTTGCCCACTCACCCACTTCGACTAGCCTTCAACCGCCCAACCAACCAAAGGCACATTCAAGGCATATGAAGGATTTGATGTCCAGACTATTGTCCAACCCCTAAGGCTTCTCCAACACCTTAAGACAGATCAGCAAACACCTTACCAACACTTGGTTTTATCACCAACTTCATTCAACTCTCTAACCTTGACTAGGTCTAGTGAGGCTACTAGCCCTCCAAATCTAATTTTCTCCACACAACTTGACAAAACCCTAAATGACTAGGAAAGTAAATGATGGATTTGAATACCCTTTAAGGGGTCCTAATAAACTTCCAAACCTCCAGGTCCAACTCTACTCCAGCAACTCAGAACACCCACTAGGTCTCTAGGCCTAATTGATCACTTTAGGGCTAGGTTACAAAGCAAGTGGTCTAATTTGGGGTCATAGATCAAGGACAGGAGTTTGGATTACCTCTACCACACCCAAACAACTCAAAACCACCATTCATTCACTCACCTTATCAGAGTTTTGTCATTTACATCACCCAATTGCATAATTTCAGTCAAATACATAGAGATATTTGACCTAGGGCATCACCTTAAAAATAGAAGACTGCCTTTCCCAGAAAAAAACTTTTGGAATCAAGTATTATACACCCCTAGCCTACATTTCACCAAGTGGTATGAAATTTCATCAGTGGGAATGCATTCTAGGGCCAAATTTGTGGGACAGCCCTAGAAAACAGGGTTTCTAGACCAATTTTGAAAGAAAATTCAATAACTTTTGACTCCGACTACTTCAAGACCTCAAACTAGTTGCATTCGAACCTAAACTCACTCTAGTTTCAGAAAAAGTACATTAGACCAAGAGTTCAGTCCATACAGAAACACATTTTCTTCTGAAAAATAGTCAAATTCTTGATTTTTGTGCCAAAATTTCATACAAAATCTCCTCCTCCATTCTGGGGTGAGAGGACAGCAATATAACTTGACCCAAGTTGGTTTTCAACTATCAAAACAGATTCAACTTCCAAAAATGGGTTGCAACCGACCAAATGTGTCATTTGACAACATTGACAACATTGGTCAGTATGACATTTTGCAATAACACAAAGAGGTCGATTGGTTCAACTTGTCCAATGGAACCTAACCAACCACCATTCCCTCTAAAACATGCCAAAACACAAAAATTTCCAATTAGACTCAAAAACAAACAAAAAACCAACATTAGACCTACTAGGCCTAAGTGGCATAACTAGGGTCCAAATGGACTAAGAAGGATTTGAGGTTTATATAGTCACCCCAAACCTCTTGACCATACAAAATGGACCAAACAACAATGGCTAAAAGCCTTATTACCAAACACATTGAACAAAAACCATAACTTCTCAAAATGCATCAAAATGCTCTTAGAAATCAAAATGTTGCTCTTGGGTGCCCTGCACCATACACCCACTGTCAAACAGAACTCAGGTCTCTTGAGTTAGAAATGTTATCAAATGTGAAACCTACCTTCTCAATGTCTACTCTACTCATCCAAGTGGCATCCTCCTGAGGTTTGTTTAGCCACTTCACCAAGTATTCATGATAGGTGTGCGTCCTGGTTTGTTTTGCAATCCTCTTATCCAAAATGCACTCAATCTGATTAGGAAATGAAGGAATCAATTCTTGGAGTGTCTGATCAGTTTGGTCTTCTTCAATAGTAGTCTGAGGTTCAAATCCTTTATAGGGATAAAGGTTTGAAACATTAAAAATTAGAGACAAAGCAATGCCATCTAGAAGTTTGATTTTATAGGCATTTTCTCCACATTTCTTGAGCACTTCACAAGGCCCAATCTTCTTCATGAGTAGCTTGGTATGTTTACCTACAGGGAACCTCTCCTTCTTTAGATGGACCATTACCAAATCCCCTTCTTTGAACTGCAAATCCCTTCTTTTCCAAATTGTTTGTACTTCTGAGAAGTGGACAACAATTTATGTTGTACTTGTTCATGGACATCTTTCATGACTTGAATGAAGTCTTTAGCTAAGGCACTACTATTTTCTAGTCCTTTAACCTCCCTAAGTTCCAAAATACCCCTTGGGTGAGTGCCATAAACAATTTGGAAAGGAGACAGGCCGGTGCTTCTATTGACAGTGTCATTGTAGGAGAACTCTGCCTGAGCCAAAATTAAATCCCAACTAGCACCCTGCTCCTTTGTTAGGCATCTTAGGAGGTTGCCAAGTGACCTATTAATCACCTTTGTTTGTCCATCAGACTAAGGGTGATGGGCAGATGATAATGACAAGTTTGTACCTAGTCTCTTCCAAAGTGTCCTCCAGAAGTGTCCTATGAACTTGGGGTCTCTGTCTGAGATGATTGACAAAGGTAAACCATGTAATCTGACTATTTCCTTGAAGAAAAGACCTACTATGTGTGAGGCATCATGTGTGGTTTTACATGGGATGAAGTGAGCCATTTTTGAGAACCTATCAACAACCACAAAGATGCTATCATATCCATTCTTGGTCCTAGGCAAACCAAGTACAAAGTCCATGCTTATGGAATCCCAAGGCTTTGAAGGAATAGGTAGAGGAGAGTATAAACCTGCATTTGATGTATGCCCCTTTGCTCTTTGACAAACTTGACAAGTTTCAACAAACTTCTTTACATCGGTTGGCAACTTGGGCCAAAAATAGTACCTCCTAACCAATTCTAGGGTCTTGTCAATACCAAAGTGGCTTGACATGCTGCCACAGTGCTTTTCCTTGATTGTATTCTCTCTAATAGACCCTCTTGGGATACACAACATGCTACCCTTGAAAAGATATCCATCTTGTAACAAAAAATCTGAAAAATCAGTGTTATACCTTCTTGTCATGGCCTTGCAAGATAGGTAGGGCTCTTTGAAGTCTTCATCTGCTACATACTGATCTTTGATGGCATGAATACCTATACTTTCCAACTGTATGGTCTGCACAACAAGATTCCTCCTACTTAAGGCATCAGCTACCTTATTGGCCACTCCTTTCTAGTGTTTTATGGAGAAGGTGTATGCTTGGATGTACTCCATCCACTTGACATGTCTGTGGTTTAACTTTTGCTGCCTATTCAAGAAGCTCAATGCATGGTTATCAATAAAAACTATAAATTCATTTGGCAATAAGTAGTGTCTCCATTTCCTCAATGACTGGACCATGGCATATAACTCTAGATCATAGGTGGAGTAGTTTTGTTTTGCCTCATTTAACTTCTCACTAAAGAAGGCTACAGGCCTCCCATCTTGACTTAGGACTCCCCCTACAACCCTCTTACTTGCATCACACTCTACCACAAAGACCTTGTCAAAATCAGGAAGAACAAGGACCGATTGTTCTGATATTTTTTTCTTTAACAGTTCAAAGGCTTGGTTGGCCTCATTTGTCCATACAAACACACATTTCTTGCCCCCTTTTATGGTGTCAACAAGTGGAGCACAAATGCCACTAAACCCTCTAATGAACTTTCTATAAAAGCTACACAAACCATGGAAACTTCTTACCTCAGAGGCTGTTGTAGGTGTTGGCCAATTAAGAATGGCTTCAACCTTACTTGGATCCATTTTTAGGCTGCCCTTGGAGATGACAAACCCCAAGAATATCAACTCTTCTTGTAGGAAGACACATTTGTCAAGGTTGATTCTCAACTTCTCCTCTTGAAGCCTCCTGAGCACTTGATGGATTTGCCTTATGTGATCTTCCTTGCTGTTACTAAAAATCAGTATATCATCCAAATACACAACAATAAACTTGTTAAGGAAAGGTTTTAGCACTTCATTCATCAATCTCATGAAGGTGCTTGGTGCATTTGACAAGCCAAAAGGCATGACAACCCATTCAAATAGTCCTTCATTGGTTTTGAAGGTAGTTTTCCACTCATCCCCCTCCCTTATCCTGATTTGGTGATAACCACTTTTTAGATCTATCTTGGTAAAGTACTTAGCCCTACCCAAGCAATCCATTAAATCCTCTATTCTAGGCATTGGAAATCTATACCTGATGGTGATCTTGTTGATGGCCCTAGAATCAGTGCATAGTCTCCATGTTCCTTCCTTCTTGGGTGCAAGTACTGCAGGTACTGCACATGGGCTAATACTCCTCCTGATAAGCCCTCTATCCAACAAGTCTTGGATTTGTCTTGCCACTTCAGCATTTTTCTCTGGGGTCAACTTGTAGGCTACTTGGTTTGGTAGGGTGGATCCAGGGATGAGATCAATGCAATGACTAATCTCCCTCTTTAGTGGAAGGGCATCCTTACTCTCATCAGCTATCACATCATGAAACTTTTCCAATAGTTCTTCCACTTCCTTTGGTCCAATCCTCCTAAGACGTTGTTGCACTTTGGCCTTCTTGGGATTCACATCCTTGGGCTTGATGACCACTGCAAAACATGGCACTTTCTCTTCCTTGAGGTTAGCCAAAAACTCTTTTTCACCTACCAACATAACTGAACTAGAAATGACCTTCTCTTTGCAATCATCAATCAAAGGAGTCATTGTAAACTTTTCACCATTTTTGGACAAATAAATCACATTTTGCTTAGCATCATGTTGGGCACTTGTGTCATGTTGCCAAGGCCTTCCAAGAAGAAGGTGGCATGCATCCATATCCACTATCTCACAAAGAACCTTATCATGATATTCACCTATCTTGAATTCAACCCAACATTGCTCTTTCACCACAATTTATTGTTCCTTGGTTAGCCAAAAGACTATATAGGGGTTAGGATGAGGCATTCTTTCCAATCCTAACTTACTCACCATTTCATTAGAAGCCAAATTTTTAGAAGAACCTGAATCTACTATTACCTTGCAAACTTTTCCTTTCACCTTGCAAGTGGTTCTGAACAAGTTGTTTCTTTGGGGCTGCTCCTTGGTGGCTGGCATGATGAGGGATCTATTAAACATGATGCATTCTCCACTCTCAGGTGCTATAGACTTGGAAGAGGCTATTTGGTATGATGTGGTGCTTTGACAGTCCTCTTCTTGAAGGAGTTGCACTCTTCTATCTTTCTGATTTGCAGCAGTGTTTCTAATCTTCTCCAGGCATCTAAAGGACTGATGTCCAATCTGATTGCAAGAGAAACACCTTCCAGTAAACACATTGGGACCTCTACCCCCACTTCTCCCTCTACCATTTCCTCTCCCTCTAAACTGGCCCTTATCAGCACTGTTTTTATCAACCTGCCCTTGGCTGCCTCTTTGTGATTCGCCACCTTGGAGTCTAGAGAAATTATCTCTGTTTTGAAATCTGCCTCTGCCCCTAAAGTTTAGATTTCCTCTACCTCTGCTACTACTGTTAAAATCCCCTTTTCTTCTCTGCTTATCCTTAATCCTCAGTACCATTTGAAAGCACTTATGGACTGTCTCCGGGTTAAAGAGAGTTAATTCATCTTGAATGGAGAACTTGAGGCCATTAAGATACCTTGCAAGCTTCTATTTTTCATTCTCAGGCATCTTGGCTTTCAATGTCATCTTGTGAAACTCCTCTGTGTAGGTGCTCACATCCATGTCCTTCTATCTTAAATTGTGCAACTTTTTGTTTAAGTTGACCTCATTATCTTCAGGGACAAATTGCTTCTTGATTTCAAGCACCATCTTCCTCCATGTAGAGATAGGGTTCCTATCATCTTCTATCCTCTCATTTTGAATAAAGTTCCACTAACTCAAGGCTGGCCCTTGCATTCTTGATTTGGTAATCCTCACTTTCTAATTTTCTACCACTTCTTCACATTCAAAATAGTTCTCCATTGCCTCAATCTAATCAAGGCACTCCTCTAGGTTCATCTTACCAGGGAACATAGGTAAGTCCCCTTTAGTGTCCTTTCTACTCAGCTTTCCAAGTGCATCTAGGAATTGTCTTTCTAACATGCCTCCTTGTGGCTCTTCCATAGGCACTTCTTCTTCTTCATCTTGATCCTCTTCATCTGAATCTAAGATGACTTCTGGCTTCTTCTTCTTGTCCTTGTCTTTCTTCAACTTTTCTATCTCAGCCTCCATCCTTTTGTTCTTGGCTGCTTGCTCTCTCACTATCTTTGCCAATTTGAAATTGGTCACTCTTGAAGGGACTTCCTCCTCTTCTTCTCTATCTCCCATCTCTTTGATGGCTCTAATACCACCTGATGCAGAGTGGCACAAGGGAAGCAACACACAAGGGTTTACTCTATTGTCCTTTGCCCACTCACCCACTTCGACTAGCCTTCAACCTCCCAAACAACTAAAGGCACATTCAAGGCATATGAAGGATTTGATGTCCAGACTATTGTCCAACCCCTAAGGCTTCTCCAACACCTTAAGATAGATCAGAAAACACCTTACCAACACTTGGTTTTATCACCAACTTCATTCAACTCTCTAACCTTGACTAGGTCTAGTGAGGCTACTAGCCCTCCAAATCTAATTTTCTCCACACAACTTGAAAAAACCCCAAATGACCAAGAAATTAAATGATGGATTTGAATACCCTTTAAGGGGTCCTAACAAACTTCCAAACCTCCAGGTCCAACTCTACTCCAGCAACTCAGAACATCCACTAGGTCTCTAGGCCTAATTGATCACTTTAGGGCTAGGTTACAAAGCAAGTGGTCTAATTTGGGGTCATAGATCAGGGATAGGAGTTTAGATTACCTCTACCACACCCAAACAACTCAAAACCACCATTCATTCACTCACCTTATTAGAGTTTTGTCATTTACATCACCCAATTGCATAATTTCAGTCAAATACATAGAGATATTTGACCTAGGGCATCACCTTAAAATGAGAAGACTGCCTTTCCCAGAGAAAAACTTTTGGAATCAAGTAGTATACACCCCTAGCCTGCATTTCACCAAGTGGTATGAAATTTCATTAGTGGGAATGCATTCTAGGGCCAAATTTGTGGGACAACCCTAGAAAACAGGGTTTCTAGACCAGTTTTGAAAGAAAATTCAATAACTTTTGACTCCGACCACTTCAAGACCTCAAACTAGTTGCATTCAAACCCAGACTCACTCTAGTTTCAGAAAAAGTACATTAGACCAAGAGTTCAGTCCATACAGTCCATACAGTCCGTACAGAAACAAGTTTTCTTCTAAAAAATAGTCAAATTCTTGATTTTTGTGCCAAAATTTTCATACAAAATCTCCTCCTCTGTTCTGGGGTGAGAGGACAGAAATATAACTCGACCCAAGTTGGTTTTCAATTGTCAAAACAGATTCAACTTCCAAAAATGGGTTGCAACTGACCAAATGTGTCATTTGACAACATTGACAACATTGGTCAGTATGACATTTTGCAATAACACAAAGAGGTCGATTGGTTCAACTTGTCCAATGGAACCTAACCAACCACCATTCCCTCTAAAACATGCCAAAACACAAAAATTTCCAATTAGACTCAAAAACAAACAAAAAACCAACATTAGACCTACTAGGCCTAAGGGGCATAACTAGGGTCCAAATGGACTAAGAAGGATTTGAGGTTTATATAGTCACCCCAAACCTCTTGACCATACAAAATGGACCAAACAATAATGGCTAAAAGCCTTATTACCAAACACATTGAACAAAAACCATAACTTCTCAAAATGCATCAAAATGCTCTTAGAAATCAAAATGCTGCTCTTGGGTGCCCTGCACCAGGTTATGTCTTCATCGCGTGGATTTCTAAAGAATAAGCTTGCAAGGTTCATCTCTTTTGTGTACTTGTCCTTGAATATTTCAATTGGTTGATTTGATTCACTAAGTGCTACTTCAATTACCTTATTGTGTATATTATAAATAGATTGAGATTCTATAAATCTATATATTGATGTATTAGTAGGTGTTTCACAATCATCAATACTTTCTATTTTACTATTATCTATATCTCTATCATTGTACATTTATTTTCCTTAGTACCTTTACAATCACTTGTTCTTAAAGCTTTTTTCCAAATATGATCTATCAAAATGTTTTCTATCTTATAGAGATAGACTTTTGCCATAAGAGATTTTATGCTCTCATGATGAGATTGGGACAAACATTCCCAATTTGGTATATATTCTTGTATTGTAATTTCCTTTTCAATGCAACAACAACTATTATTGCCTCATCAATTGACTATGGAAGCACCTTTTCTATTACATTCATATTTCTAGGTATGTTAATTATTGGTCTAGTCAAATCCCATTTGATACCATTTGTATCCCTAGTATCTAGTTTGTAAAAAAACAATTCATAGTGATATAAGTCTTTCTTCAAGTTCTAACAAAGATGATAAAACTTTTAGTATTTTTTCTCTAATCAACGATAGTGTGGTAGAGCATGGTAGTTAACTATTGTGAAGTGATCTTTTATAAAAGTTGTATACTTTTGTTAATGAATTTACCATATTCTTATTTGTAAAACTTTGGTAAGTAAAATGTAATTGTTGGCAAATGAAGCATTCATATTGAGGAGTACCCTCAATTGCTTTTAAATTTCTTTATGTTGGATTGGTCTTTTCATGACACACATGCTTCAAAGAATGTTCCTATTTTTCTACTTTATTATTATGAAATATATTCTTTAATTAATCTAGTGTTGTTTTTTATTCTCAACAATGTTGTTACTAGGTTCCTACTAATGCATTTATAAAAGTGGCCACTGGGAATGAATAGAATCTATGTATAATTTAGTTGTATGACAACTTGTTTTCCACTTTCTTGTTTTTGGTTGACTATTTTATGTTTTCATTGTTTTTAGTAGAATATTAGAGCAATTCATTTCAAAATAACCATCAACGTGTGCCACCACTAGTAGCTCATAGTGTACATGTGCAGTGTCTATTTGTAAATGACAATATGTTATATATGTTGTTTGGATTTATTTCAATGTAATAGACATTTTCAATTTTTTAGTGTTTGAAGACAATAGTTTAATCCTAATATTCAATATAGTTGTTATCCATTGCAAACATGATGGTCCCGCTTCAATGTTCCCTTTTGAATATGGCATCACTATCTTTACAATATAGCTTTGTCAATTTTCAATGCATGTAGTGGTTTGTAGAACATTGACTTTTAATTAATGCTCTAAGTAATAACTTGCATTGTAGCTAGCACCTTTCTTTCCTTTACAAAAAGACTATGCAATTTAAAGTCTCAAAGACTAAATATCAGATACTCCTATAATTACATAGCATATTGCATTTAAAAATCCTCTTGCCACAATTTGTCATGGCCATAGTTTCTTTTCGTATAACATAGACTTGCATTTCAGGTGCAAGAGACTCCCAGTAGCTTTCAAGGTCTATAAAAACAATTGAGAGGTGATTTGATGACATATATATATATATATATATATATATATATTATTTTCCAAATTTTTCTTGCAAATCAATGGCTCATAATGACCACAGAGTGTTTTCATCATGGAACAAAATAAAATAAGGTTTTTTGTGTAGCTTTTTGTTGTTCAATGTAAATATTTTATCTTGCTATTTGTGGATCACAATTATGTTGATATGTTTGATCACTTCAAGATCCATATATACAAAATGTATCACCCTAAAGCCCTCTTTCTATTCCATGTAGAGTACTTGAAGCAGAGAATTGCATTCTAGGCAAATATGTTTTGACATTATACCTACCATGCATTTCATACAAAATTTATGGGTGTAATTCTTATGCAAATGATTGTAGTGCATCATAATCATTCTTGGCATGGCATAACAAAAAGTAATCAATCAATCCATTACTCAATTCAATTAATTTTTAATAGAAATGAAGTAGAATTTTGATTGTGTTAAAAAACTGTTAGATTCAGGGTAGACAACTAAGAGGGGGGGTGAATCAGTTGTCCAAAACTTTCTTCCAATTAAACACTTAAATCCATTTTGTAATTCAGTAGCATAATAATAAATCAATCATGAAAACACAATGCATTAAATCAAGAGCAGAAACACATTAACACATGAGACACCAAGATTTTGACGTGGAAAACCTAGTTAAGGGAAAAACCACGGGTTGACTAACCCAAGAATGTATTCTCTGTTAGAAGAATAGAAAGAACAAAATGGCACATGCCAATTAGGGCTCACTGCCCGAGCACACTTCTCACAAGAGGCCCACTGCCTACAAGAGACACACTGTCTACAAAATAATAAGTATCACATACTTGAACTGGTAAATAGCATCTTCACCATGCTTGAGTCAGTTTTGTTTAAGCCCAATACTTCTTTTCTACCTTTCGCTCTCCTCCTCGCTACCACACTCTCATCTTGACAACACCCTTTGAAATGACTTTACAACTCCTTATTTATACAAGACATCGACTTAGGAATGATCATCTAAGTCAGCAAACATTACAGAGAAAATACATAAATACATCATGACTAATTACAAAATACTTCATGCGGAATGACACACTGTCGGCCATACAGATCTGAGACTTCAATCTTCTTCTAGGAACACGCCAATCTTCACATAACTTCTTCAAGATCATCCGTAGGATGTGTAACTCATCCAGTCAGCCTAACTTGGGAAGAACACCATCATCAGGAAGTAATTATTCAATTGTGAGCTCAAACTCTAATGCGGACCACCAACACAAATTAGACACGATCCAAAGACCTCCACAAGCTTGCCTGAATCACCAAGAACATCCACACTACATCTGCTTACTAAAATCCTTATCTCCTTCATTCAGAACCTTAAGAACATAGTCTGTCACAATGGAATAGATGCTTACAGACCTCCAGATCATGAACCAATTTAGTTGTAACTCCACATGGAATTCCTAAACACTCCCTAAAATCTACAAAACAGGATATTGCATTTTCGGATCTCACCAGACCTATCTGTATCACTCTGTCACCTCTGAACACTTGCCAGAACTAGTTTTACTTGAGCGTCCACAACTTCTTCAGATCATCGTTTGAACCTCTAAAATCTTTACTGGAGCATCTTAAGACACATATCTACAAACCCTTTGAACCACATCCTCTTATCTTTATCTTAGCTAGGATCTTTAGCTCACTGTCTTCACTGTTCTTCTTTGTTCCTGATTAGAGCTAATTTTCTTAATATCCTCAGCACACAGCTCATCCAATCCTTATCATTAATGAAATAGGAGTATGTTGACATCAATGACAACACCGTTTAGGCCCATACTTGCAACAATCTCCCCCTTTGTCATTGATGGCAACATATGATGTGAAAAAATGTTTTGACCATCAAGACAAGAACTTTCCTTTACTAACACAACTCCCCCTATCACCAACAACCATTCACATGTCTTCTCTTACTTTACTACTCCCCCTTTGATCAGAAACCACTTGTTTTTACATGTCTTCTCTCCCCCTTTGACATCAATGGCAAAGGGCACATACTTGCAACTCTAACACTTCAGAATCATACTAGCTACTCCCTCTGAGTAGCAGTTCCCCATCATCAATCCAGACCACAAGATATAACTATGATATCCACCGGACTGATGCACATCAGTGCACCTTAGTTCATCACCAGAGGGGTAATAACCCCTAACTTCTCCCTGAGATACTCAAAAGAGTCCTTAGGTGGAGGTTTAGTAAAGATATCTGCAATCTAATCATTGGAAGGCACAAACTCCAATTTGACTTCATTCTTGTTCACTTGCTCTCTCAAAAAGTGAAACTTGATGGACATATGTTTGGTCTTTGAATGCAACACTAGATTCTTTGAAATATTTATTGCACTTGAATTATCACAAAAGATTGTGATAGGCTCCTCATACTCCACTCCCATGTCTCTTAGCATTTGCTTCATCCACAAAACTTGAGTGCAACTACCTGCTGCTGCAATAAATTCTGCTTTTGCAGTGGACAGAGATATTGCCTCTTGTTTCTTGCTTAGCCAAGAAACCAATCTCTTTCCTAAAAAGAATGCTCCACCACTGGTACTCTTCCAGTCATCCACATCTCCTGCCCAATCTGCATCTATATATGCATGAAGAGAGAAATTATGATCTCTAGGATACCACAATCCATACTCAATTGTCCCTTTTAGATACCTAAAAATCCTCTTAATTGCCATGATATGAGATTCTCTAGGATCAACTTGGAATCTAGCAACAAGACCAACACCATTCATAATATCAGGTCTAGTTTGAGTGAGATACAACAATCCTCCAATCATTGACCTATACTTTTTCTGATCAGCCTTAGGAGAGTCATCATCTTTTCTCAATTTACATTCGGTTGCCATGGGAGTACTCATTCGTTTTGAGTCTTCCATCCCAAATTTCTTCAATAGTTCTTTTACATATTTGGTCTGAGAAATGAAGATTCCTTTCTTAGTTTGAATGATTTGCAGACCCAAGAAGAAATTCATTTCCCCAAGCATGGGCATCTCAAACTCACTTTTCATTTGATTTGCAAAAGTTTTGCACATATTATCTCTTCCTCCAAAAAAGATATCATCAACAAACACTTCAACAATTAAGATGTTTTCATGATCACTTTTGAAATACAAATTACTGTCAGTAGTACTTTTGTTGAAACTAATCTTCAAAAGATGCTTATCCAATCTTTCATACTAGGCTCTTGGGGCTTGCTTCAGTCCATACAGTGCTTTCTTCAACTTGCAAACCATATCACCATGATCAGACAATTGAAATCCATCTAATTTTTCAATGTATACTTCTTCTTCCAAGTATCCATTCAAAAAGGTAGACTTGACATCCATCTGATAAACTTTGAAGTCCTTAAAGGTAGAAAAAGCAAGAAATAGTCTGACTGCTTCAATTCTTGCCACCAGAGAAAAAGTTTCTTCAAAATCAACTCCTTCTATTTGAGAGTAACCCTTGCAGACCAATATAGCTTTATTTCTGATTACTTCACCAACTTCATTCAGTTTGTTCTAGAAGACCCATTTGGTTCCAATCACATTCTTGTTTCTAGGTCTAAGAACAAGATCCTAAGTGTGATTTTTCTCAATTTGCATCAACTCTTCCTCCATTACTTTAGTCTGTTTTCATCATTGCAAGCTTCATTCACTGTCTTAGGTTCAATCTTTGAAATCAAACAATACTCTTCTAAATCTTGAGCAATCCTCCTTCTCATTTGTACACCTTTTCTTTTATCACCTATGATTTGATCTTCAGAGTGGTTCAATCTTACATACCTAGGAACTTTGGGAGTTTCTTGCACTTCTGATTCTTGATCAGGCTCATTAAAACTCATCTCTTCTTCTTGATTTACCGGATCAGTTTGAATCTGAATTTCAAAAGGGACTTGGGCTCCTTGAATCAGAGCACCATTCTGGTCATCATCATATTCATAAAACCTTGAGGGTTTTTCAATTCCTTCATCAACCTTCACATTCATACTTTCTATAATCTTTCTCAGTCTCTTGTTATAACACCGGTATGCTTTGCTTTGAGTAGAGTAACCCAAGAATATTCCTTCATCACTTCTAGCATCAAACTTGCCTAGATCTTCATCTCTTTTAATGTAACATTTGCTACCAAAGACTCTGAAATACCTCACAGTAGGAGTGATGCCAAACCAAAGTTCATAAGGAGTCTTACCAGTATTGCTTCTGATTTGTACTCAATTGAGAGTATAGACTGCAGTGCTGACAGCTTCTCTCCAATAGATCTAAGGAATATTTGCTACCATCATCATGATCCTAGATGCTTCCTAGATGGTCCGGTTCTTTATTTCCTCTACTCCAATCTACTGTGGAGTCCTAGGAGCAGACAACTATCTTTTCATTCCATGTTTCTCACAGAATTCTATGAACTCACCGGATGTGAATTCTCCACCTCTATCAAACCTCAAACATTTTAATTTTAATCTAGTTTCAATCTCTACCATAGCCTTGAATATTTTGAATTTCTCAAGAGCTTCTGATTTCTCTTTCAGAAAAGTAACCCACATCATCCGGGAGTAGTCATCAATTAATAGCATGAAGTATCTATCACCTTGCACACTTCTGATTCTTGCCAGACCACATAAATCAGTATGAACTAAGTCCAATAATTCAGTAGAAGACTATTCCTTGCTTTTGAATGAGACTCTGCTTTATTTCCCCAACTGACATTCTTTGCACAAGCTATTTGTAGGTTTCACCAATTTTGGAAGATCTCTTACAACCTGAGTGTTGCTTATCTTGTTGATATTATAAAAATTTATGACACATCCTCCTATGCCATAACCAACTCTGATCAATTTGCACAAATAGACAACTTTTACCAGTACCAACTAAATGGAAAATATTACCTTTTGTTTGGGTACCGAATGCAATCTCTGTTCTAGAACTTTCAAAGATCTTGCATTTTCCATTCTTGAATCGGAGATCATAGCCCTTGTCTACCAACTGTCCAACACTGAGAAGATTGTGCTTCAATCCTTCAACTTACAGTACATTACCGGTTTTGTTATTTCCATCAAAAGAAATAGTTCCTCTATCTCTGATTCTACCAGCAAAATTATCACCAAACTTTACCACTCCTCCTTCATACCTTTCCAAATCTATGAACTTATTTTGTCACTTGTCATATGGTGAGAGCATCCACTGTCAATGACCCAATCATCCTTTTCTTCAACTTGGGCAGCCAGAGCTCTTTCTACAACTTTGTGATTGACAGATTCAGAGGGCATTTGACCTTCTTCCTTGATAGCAATAAACACCCAATCACTTTTGGATTTGTTTCCTGATTCTGATTCATCATCTGTTACTCCTTCATTATCATCATCTTCATGAACATAGTAACAATTCTTTTGGAACCTTGATTTGTTAGGATTTGGCCTTGAAAATCTTTCCAGACATCTTGAGGCAAAATGACCAATCTTATTGTAGTTAAAACATTTAAAAGCCAATTTCCCTTCATACTTATCAGATCCTCTTGATAGTCTTTTTGCAATAAGGGCTTCAAGTTGAGAAGTTTCTACTTCCTCTTCTTCTAGGTCTTTTCTTGCTTTTTCATACCATGAGGGTTTCCTTGAAGAGTTCTCTCCCGAATCAAACCTTTGTTTACCTTTTACAAAGGCACTGGCTTTGAATACAGATTCAATCTTGGGGGGGCATCTCCAAACTCAGTCAATTCAAATGTAACCAATTTACCAACCAATTGATCTCTTGTGACAACTAAATGAGCTCTGAATTCTTCAATGGTAGCAACTTTGATTTTATAGGAAGCAAGAAGGGATCTAAGAACTTTGCCAACAATCTCATCTTCATCCAAGACTCCACCAGCACATCTAATGTCACAGACAAGCTCATTTACTCTTGGCATAAAAGTAGTGATATTTTCATCTTCCCTCATCTTTAGATTTTCAAATTTTCCTTTCAGACTATGTAGCCTTGCACATTTAACATACTTGTCTCCTTCATGCAAAAGTTTCAGTTTTTCCCAAATCTCAAAAGTAGTTTGTAGGTCAACAACATTTGAAAGCTCTGAATTAGACAAGGCACTTAGAAGGGCTTCTTTAGTTCGCAGATTGTTTTTAGGATCTATGATTTCAGTTGGGGTTTTTAGGATATTCTGTGGAGGAGTATACTTCGTTGTAGCCATGGTCCAGTACTGCATTCCCATACATTGCAAGTGACATTTCATGCGACCTTTCCAGAGATTAAAATTGGTTCCTTCAAACTTCAGACTATCCTTCTTGTAGGATGACATCCTGGATCTCCTCAAGTGGTTAAGCTCTTTTAGAGGAACTTAGCTCTAATACCAATTGTTAGATTCAGGGTAGACAACTGAGAGGGGGGTGAATCAGTTGTCCAAAACTTTCTTCCAATTAAACACTTAAATCCATTTTGTAATTCAGCAGCATAATAATAAATCAATCATGGAAACACAATGCATTAAATCAAGAGCGGAAACACATTAACACATGAGACACCAAGATCTTGATGTGAAAAACCTAGTTAAAAGAAAACCCACGGGGTGACTAACCCAAGAATGTATTCTCTGTTAGAAGAATAGAAAGAACAAAATGACACATACCAATTAGGGCTCACTGCCTGAGCACACTTCTCATAAGAGGCCCACTACCTACAAGAGACACACTGTCTACAAAATAATAAGTATCACATACTTGAACTGGTAAATAGAATCTTCACCATGCTTGAGTCAGTTCCATTTAAGCCCAATACTTCTGCTCTATCTTTCATTCTCCTCCTCGCTACCACACTCTCATCTTGAAACACCCTTTGAAATGACTTTACAACTCCTTATTTATACAAGACATCGACTTAGGAATGATTATCTAAGTCGGTAAACATTACAGAGCAAATACATAAATACATCATGACTAATTACAAAATACTTCACACGGAATGACACACTGTCAGCCATACAGATCTGAGACTTCAATCTTCTTCTAGGAACATGCCAATCTTCATATAACTTCTTCAAGATCATCCGCAGGATGTGTAACTCATCTGATCGACCTGACTTGGGAAGAACACCATCATCTGGAAGTAATTCTTCAATTGTGAGCTCAAACTCCAATGTGGACCACCAACACAAATTGGAAATGATCCAAAGACCTCCACAAGCTTGCCTGAATCACCAAGAACATCCACACTACATCTGCTTACTAAAATCCTTATCTCCTTCATTCGGAACCTTAAGAACATAGTCTATCATCACTGTCACAATGGAATAGATGCTTGCTAACCTCCAGATCATGAACCACTTTAGTTGTAACTCCACATGGACTTCCTAAACACTCTCTAAAATCTACAAAATAGGATATTGCATTTCTGGATCTCACCAGACCTATCTGTATCACTCTGTGACCTTTGAACACCTACCGGGAACCGGTTTTACTTGAGCGGACACGAACTTCTTCAGATCACCATGTGGACCTTTGAAATCTTTACTAGAGCATCTTAAGACACATATCTACAAACCATTTGAACACATCCTCTTATCTTTATCTTAGCTAGGATCTTTAGCTCACTTTCTTCACTGTTCTTTTCTGTTCCTGATTAGAGCTAATTTTCTCAATATCCTCAGCACACAGCTCATCCAATCCTTATCATTAATGCAACAAGAGTATGTTTGTTTGGTGTGGAGCCTGATTAGTCTCCAAGTGGGAGATTGTTGGTAGGTGGCGACTGATCAAGAAAGTACTGTACACTAGCCATGTATCCTAAGACATAAGAAAACCCTAATTTTTGTAACCGACAAAAAGGCTTGATAAAAGCAGCTAAGGGTTAGGCTTTTGATATTGTATTGTAGCATTTGCAGTGGTATTGAGTTGCAGGGATTGCTGATTGTAATCAATTTGATTTACTGGATAATAATATTGGATTCTCTGTTTGGTGGATGTAGCCCGAGTTTGGGTGAACCACGTTAAAACTTGTCTCTCGTTGTTATTACTTCTATGTATTTCCATTTCTCTGTTTAATCTTTATTTGCATTTAATTGATATCTTTTGCCGGCTAACCCTAACAAGTGGTATCAGAGCGGGTTGTGTTTGATTATCGTCTGCAGGAAGGTCTCACGATTGAGTGGGAGGAATAGCAGACAAGGGTAAATAGAAGGTTGATAAATTCAATGGGCAGAACTATCAGTTATGGAAGATGCAGATGGAGGATTACCTCTATCAAAAGGATTTATGGATGCCGTTGGAAGGAGTAGCTAAGAAACCAGCAACAATGTCTGATGAGGATTGGAATCTTCTTGACAGAAAGGCACTAGGAACCATTTGGTTGTGCCTGGCACCATCGGTGGCATTCAATATAACAGAAGCGAAGACAACATATGGTCTAATGAAAGCTTTGGCAAAATTGTATGAAAAACCCTTAGCCTCAAATAAGGTATTTCTTATGAAGCATTTGTTTAATTTGAAAATGGTTGAAGGTGAATCTATGACAGATCATTTAAATGAATTTAATACGATTGTTAGTCAATTGACTTCTTTAAATGTAAAATTTGATGAAGTTAGAGCTCTCTTGATATTATGTTCATTGCCTAAAAGCTCAGATAGTTTGGTAATGGTGGTTAGTAACTCTGTTTTTGGTTCAAATACCCTAAAATTTGATGATGTTATTGGTGTTATTCTGAGTGAATAAATTCATAAGAAAAGCTCAGGTGGATCCACATCAGGCAGTGTTTTGAATGCAGAAAGCAGGGGCAGATCAAAGGAGAGAGGAAAAGGTTTTGGAAGTCATGGGAATTCACAAGGAAAATCAAGGGACAAAAGATCCCAAACCAAAGGACAGAAGGATTGTTGGTACTGTGGGAAACCAGGTCATCTGAAGAAAGATTGCTGGTCTCAGAAAAATAAAGAAGGAGACAAACAAGAAGGCAATAAGGAAGCAAATGTGGTAAGTAATAAATCTGAAGATGATGCTTTGATTCTTTCCCTAGATAATGCTAATGATTCATGGGTTTTAGATTCAAGGGCCTCATTTCATGCTACGCCCCATAGAAGTTATTTTCTTGATTATGTCCAAGGGGATTTTGGGCTGGTTTATTTGGGAGATAACGAACCCTGTCAGATTGTTGGAAAGGGAAGAATCAAGATTAAGTTGCAGAATGGGAATCATTGGCTATTACAAGAGGTAAGGCATGTTCCAAGGCTCGGTAGGAATTTAATTTCAGTAGGGCAGCTAACTGAACAAGGTTGCACTGTTACATTTACTGATAAAAATTGGAAGGTTTCAAAAGGTGCCTTAGTAGTAGCAAAAGCTGTGAAAGTAGGCACCTTATATCTTTGTACAGGTCATACCATTCCTTCTACTTTAGATGTTACAGAGGAAAAACAAACAAGTTCAAGAACAGTTGCTGCAAGTTTGCAGGAAGAGACTGGAAAAGTTGCTGCAGGTTCTGAAACAACACTGTGACATAACAGACTTGGGCATATGAGTGAAAAAGGTATGAAAGTACTTCATTCTAAGAAAGTTTTACCAGGTCTGAAATGTATTAATATGGATTTCTGTGAAAGTTGTGTGTATAGAAAACAAAAGAGAGTTAGTTTTCTCAAGGATGGGAAGCAAAAGAAAAATAAAAAGTTGGAGCTTGTGCATATCGATGTATGGGGACCAGATCAGGTATCTTCTCTTGGTGGCTCTCGATATTATGTTACATTCATAGATGATGCAACTAGGAAGGTATGGATTTATTTCCTTAGGTAGAAATTTGATGTTTTTGAAACATTTAAAAAATGGAGAAGCTTGGTTGAGAATGAGACATGTAAAAGATTAAAATGTCTCTGATCTGATAATGGCGGTGAGTATTGCAGCAAAGAATTTGAAGATTATTGTTCCTTTAATGGAATTCGTAGGTAGAAAATGGTTCCAGGGACTCCACAGGAAAATGGAGTAGCTAAATGCATGAATAGGACAATAATGGAGCGTGATTGCATGTTGGGCTGCCCTAAAATATGTGGGCAGAGGCTGTCAACACTGTTGTATATTTAATTAACAGAGGTCCTTTAGTTCCTTTGGGCTATGGTATTCCAGAGGAAGCATGGATAGGTAAGAAGGTGAGTTATTCTTTTCTAAAAAACTTCAGCTGTGAAGCTTTTGCACATATAGATTCTGAAAATAGAACCAAGCTGGATGCAAAATCAAAAAAGTGTACTTTTGTTGGATATGGCATTGATGAATTTGGTTATAGGCTTTGGGATTTTGAAAATCAAAAAATTGTGAGAAGCAGGGATGTTATATTCAATGAGAAGGTGTTGTACAAAGATTAGTTGTAGCAGCATGAGAAGAAAGAAAAAGATTATGTGGTGCTGGATGATACTCCAAATAGTGATGTTCCAGTGGTTCCTCATGCTCCACAACAGAAACCAGAAATACCGCAAACTCCAGTGAATGTTAGACGGTCAACAAGGCTAAATAGACCTCCTAAAAGGTTTTCTCCCTCTTTGTATTCTATTTTGTTAACAGATGCTAGTGAACCAGAAGGGTATGATGAAGCTATGTAGGTGGATACACAGGTTCAGTGGGAGCATGCTATGAAAGAAGAAATGGACTCCTTGCTGAAAAAATCAGACTTGGGAATTATGTAAGTTACCTACAGGTAAAAAGGCTTTACCAAACAAATGGGTTTACAGGCTAAAAGAGGAAGATGGAGGTAAGAAAAGATTTAAGGCCAGGTTAGTTGTAAAAGGATTTGCACAGAAAAAGGGCATTGATTTTGATGAGATATTTTCTCTGATTGTCAAGATGACTTTTATTCGTACTATTTTAAGTAGTGTGGCTGCTGAAGACTTGCATTTGGAACAGCTAGATGTGAAAACTACCTTTCTCCATGGTGATTTGGAGGAGGAGATATATATAGAACAGCCCCAAGGATTTGAGGTCAAAGGTAAGGAGAAACAGGTGTGTAGATTGAAGAAGAGTTTGTATGGCCTGAAACAAGCACCTCAGCAATGGTATTTGAAATTTGATAGTTTTATGGCTGAGCAAGGCTACAGTAGGTGTAATTCTAACCATTGTGTTTATTTTAAGAGGTTGGATAATGATAGCTACATTATTTTATGTTTATATGTTGATGACATGCTTGTAGCTGGGTCTAACATGGATCACATAAGAGAGTTAAAACAATAGTTAACACAGTCATTTGATATGAAGGATTTGGGGGCAGCAAAACAAATCCTTGGTATGAAAATTTGCAGAGATAGGATGAACAGAAAATTGACTCTATCTCAGGCTGCTTATGTTAAAAAGGTGTTGCAGAGATTCCACATGGAGAATGCAAAAGTTGTCAGCACACCTTTGCCTAGTCATTTGAAATTGACTAAGGAGATGTGTCCAAAGACACAAGAGGAGGAAGAAAAAATGTCCAAGGTACCATATGCTTCAGCTGTAGGAAGTTTAATGTATGCCATGGTATACATGAGACCGGATATTGCACATGCTATAGGAGTTGTAAGAAGGTATATGAGTCATCCTGGATTGGAGCATTAGAATACAATAAAATGGATTCTCAGACATTTGAGAGGTACATCCAATAAATATTTATGTTTTGAGGGCTCTAATACTGATTTAGTAGGTTATGTAGACTCAGATTTGGCAGGAGATATTGATACCAGGTGGAGTACTACGGGTTATGTCTTTACTGTAGGTGGGACATCAGTGAGTTGGATCTCACGGTTACAAAAGGTGGTTGCTTTATGCACCACAGAGGCAGAGTATGTTGTTGCAACAGAGGCGAGCAAGGAGATGATATGGCTACAATCTTTCATGGAAGAATTGGGCACACAACAGGCTAATAGTTCTTTGTATATAGACAGTCAGAGCGTCATACATCTTGCAAAGAATTCTGCTTTGCATTCAAAGACCAAACACATACAATTGAGGTATCACTTTATTCGGTTGGTGTTGGATCATGGACAGTTAAGGCTAGAAAAGATACATACAGATGAAAATCCAGCAGATATGTTTACAAAGGCAGTGACAAGGGAGAAGCTGAGCTCCTCTTCAGCTTTGGCTAGTCTTCTAGACTAAAAACAATAAAAACAGAACAGTAGAGTCTAGGGTGCTTATTTCTAGTGGGAGCTGCATGCACAACGGTGTCGTCCAGGATCAATCTCCAAGTGGGAGATTGTTTGGTGTGGATCCTGATCAGTCTCCAAGTGGGAGATTGTTGGTAGGTGGTGACTAATCAAGAAAGTACTATACACTAGCCATTTTAGGGCCGACATAAAAAAATCCTATTTTTTATGACCGACATAAGAAAACCCTAATTTTTGTAACTGACAAAAAGGCTTGATAAAAGTGGCTAAGGGTTAGGGTTTTGATATTGTATTGTAGCATTTGTAGTAGTATTGAGTTGTAGGGATTGCTGATTGTAATCAGTTTGATTTACTGGATAATAATATTGGACTCTCTGCTTGGTGGATGTAGCCCAAGTTTGGGTGAACCACGTTAAAACTTGTCTCTCACTATTATAACTTCTGTGTATTTCTATTTCTCTGTTTAATCTTTATTTGCATTTAATTGATATCTTCTGCCGGCTAACCCTAACAATGTTGACATCAATGACAACACCAGTTAGGCCCATACTTGCAACACAAACAATCTCTTAAAGTGTAAGAAAATGAATCTATTCTAAATCAGTGTTCCTTTATCAAGGCATCATCAATGCTAAGATTGGAACATTGTTTACATAACTTATAGCTTTCAACATGGATAGCATTAGCCATTGTCTTGAATCTCTAGTCAGAGGAAACTACTTTCAAGTTTTAAACCTATTTTCTCTATTAAATAACATAATGCAAAGGAAGAAAAGAAATGATTATTACTTGATGTTCAAGGACCCAATATGTCTTGTAATAGAGGTAGTAACAAAGCACGATTACAAGAAAAAGTAAGTCTTTACCATTAACCAATGAAAATATATATATTTCTATATTTATTTGTATACATTAAGTTTAAGGAAAACTAAAACTTTATAATAAAATAATACATAATATTTAATATACATTAAGTCTGTACATTAAAGAATATTTTAAAATTAATATGCATGAAAATGTGAAAGTTTTATTTTAATGTATACATCTAAATGAATTAAAATTCTACATGCAGTAAACTTCTAAAATTTAAATCAATAATATAATCACAATCATTTCTTGTCTTTTAGTTTATTATATGAACAAGCAATAATTTAATAAGGGTTGCGGTGCAACTATAGTCCCTACCTTTCATTATAAGAATATTTTTTTGTGCAGGCCTGTGTAAAACAATTTATTCAAGAGTTAGGTTTTAAATCATAAAATGAACAAACTTTTCTAAGAAATTGAACAAACATGTGACCATGTGTATCTGCTATCCCAAGTTGTATTGCTTTAAATTGTAATCATAACAAGCTTTTACCTACCTATAGAAGTGAAGGCAGGGATGCCCCCTTTTGGCAACTTTTTTTACTTTGGTTTAAGAGGGCTAGGTAGAGCCATTGGGTAAGGGAAGAAATGTGATAATCTATATGGTGTTAATGCAACAAGTGGTGCAAATGGAGTTTCTCATTCTCCATTGATCTTACTTCTCTACACAACATGAGACTAATCTATAAATACATTTTGAAATATTAAGCCCATTAAAAGGTTTCTAATGAAGTCCAAAGTGTGACACTTAGAACAATAGAGATGTGGGGTGTAGATCATACTTTGCAGTTTGATCTATAGGTGTGTTCAATTATGCTAAAGTTGTAGAAATTATAGAAGGTTTGGTACTCTAATGTACTACAGAGATAGATTCAATCTATCAATCTCTCTTCGATACACTTTGTGGATCAAGGGCAAAAGGGTATTATAAGCAATAGAATATATATTTAAAGTACAACACAAAGTTCTAAGTCAATTTTGAATCAAATATTTAATGCAAACAAAATGGAACACTAAAAGAAGTTAACCAAAATATCTCTGGCCAAAAACAATAGTTGCTCCAAGAAAACAACCAATCCGTATAAAAATTTCATAAACACTTGACTTTCTTATATGCAAATAAGAAATTTGTAAAATGCAACATTGATAACTAGAAATTGCTTTTGACCTATTTAAACCAAAAAACTCAAAACATGCCCAAAACATTATCAGTGTAGAGTTATAAATTATTTCACCTTTGACAACAAAATACTGATAAAGGAACCCACATAATGCATTGAGTCAACATATGAATTAAATGCTTCCATGATAGCTTGAAAGTCAACTTGCAAAGAAATATAGTAAACCATGCTTGCTTGTGTATCTCAATAATCTAATAAAATAAAATTCATTTTGAGGTCCAAACCTTTGCAAGGACACGTTCAACACCATCATTCTAGATAATGTTTTAAAAAAATACAAGATCCAACTGGAACATCAGACAAATAGAAGATACATACCATCACACTATTTGTGAATGGAAACTAGAACTGTAGCAACTTCTAGAGCTTCAATAGCTCCACACAAACATAGAATAATCTTGACATAGCATGTTGAAGTCCTCAAAATAATTCACTCGTTCAATTGTCATTTGAGAAATTCTCAGATAAAGTCAAATAGTAGAAAAAGATGCAACATGCAACCCTTTATATGTAGTCTCATCCTATTTTCTCAAATCAATAGTGTGTTTGATAAAGGAAGAAAAGAAACAAAGAAATTATATCAATGTCCATGACTAAGAAATGGGACATAAATTACATCCAATAACAAAAGAAAAGTATTGAAGATGTCAAATAAATTTAAAGCTTGATCCATGGATCAACCTCTTGTCATATTTTTCCCAGCC
This sequence comes from Cunninghamia lanceolata, assembly GCA_027924645.1. Taxonomy (NCBI): domain Eukaryota; kingdom Viridiplantae; phylum Streptophyta; class Pinopsida; order Cupressales; family Cupressaceae; genus Cunninghamia; species Cunninghamia lanceolata. Next base: position 4,442,884 of record BSBN01001254.1, read on the forward strand.
TAAAATATTCTAGAATCCCTCCTTCTATCAAAAAAATCCGATCAGAGATAGCCTAAATAGAAGGAGGTAAAACCTAAAATCCTTCAAATTTAAATGAATTTTCTTTGCAAAAATTCCCAAAATTCCATGTGGAGAACCCTCTCAGAAAACCCAGAAAAATCTAATTCTTTGTCTAAGTTTTTGGGGCCCTTTTGGCCTTTATCGGCAAAAGTCCATGTCCCTGAACTCACAGAAAAAATCAAAATTTCGCTAAGTCATGAAAGAAGGTTTTCTCCCTTTGGTCAGCAATTTTTATCTTTTACGAACTCTTCTCCAAGTTCATTTTTCTACAGGTTCACTAATTCGGCGATTCACCGATAGCAGGCAGGGAGAGCGAACTTCACCAAAAAATGGATAAGGCATGAAGGGGGGAAAGAATGCCTTTATCAGAAAAATACTCAAAGTGTGAACTTAAGACAAACTTCATAATCTCACTGGTTCACCAACTGGGTGATTCCCTAATAAAGGGAAGGCAAGGGAGGAGACATGGAAATTTGGCTAAGTTAAAAGTATGTAAGGAAGGCCCTTTGTCAACAAAGTTCACAAATTGTGAACTTTCCTCAAAGTTCAAAATCTTTGTGATTCACTGATGGAGCCTTTTGCTGATAGGGCAAAAAAGACAAAGATGGTCAGGTTTTGAAATGAAGGGAATCGCTGATAAAGCAAAAGGCACAAAAATTTCCCAAGGCATGGAAAGGGAAATGTTTGCCTTATCGGCAAAGTGCAAAAAATGTGAACTCTTCTCCAAGGTTCAAAAATTAGAAAGTTTTGTTAAAACTAGACAACTGAGAGGGGGGGTGAATCAGTTGTCCCACAATAAAAACTTTTCTACCTTTAGCCTTCTTTATTATCTTACTATCAGATTAGTGATGTAAACATTAAAACATAGATCAACAACATAAGAGTAGAAACATAATCAACACACTTGACACCAAGATTTTGACATGGAAACCCATTTAAGGGAAAAACCATGGTGGGGGTTAACCCACAAAATGCGTACCCTATTAAAAGTACTTAATAAACTAGAAGGCACATGCCTTCGGGCGCACTGCTCAAAAGAGAGGCTCACTGCCTACAGAATTTATTTAGAAAGAATTAACTAAGAAATAGCATCTACTTCATGCCTGATTCAGTTTCAATGAATGCTCAGGAACTTTTTCTTTGCCCCAAACTCTTCTTCACACTCTATACTGCTCTTTCTCCTTTTCGTCTCTTATCTACTCCTAATCCTTTCTTCAAATTTTATCTATTTTGCACAAGGATGATTTCAATACCTCTTCAACAAGTATTTATATACTTCATCAACCTTGGAATGATAAACAAGGTTAGCTAAACTTGATGTGGATCATCACACTGTTAGCCAAACACAACTGAGACTTGAATATGCTTCTACAACCACTCCACGCTTCATAAAAATGCTCTTAAGGCATCCACAACATGCTAGGAACATCCAGTCGGCCAAGACTGGGAAAAACATCAACCTCAAAGAAGAAATATTCAATCAACAAGCTCAAACTTCAATGTGGACCTCTAACATAGTAGCCATATGATCCAGAGACCTCCATAAGCACATTGAATTCACCAGAAATGTCCATTCTAAACCAAATTATCAGAAACATTTGAATCTTCCTCCAGAACCTCAAGAACACTCTCTGCCATGATTGTCAAACTAGAAGGATAGCTTGTGGACCTCCAAGCCACAAACCACTAGTGTTGATGATACACATTGACTTCCCAAACATGCCTTCAGATCCGTAGATCACAATTTTATATTACCAGAGCAATCTGGACCTCTTTCTTGTCACTCTGTCTTTCTTGAGTATTGCAGGGACTAGTTCTGCTTAGATGGCCATAACTTCTTCAAATCTTCATGTGGACTTCTCAAATCTTAACTGGAGCAATCTCTGACAATCCTTTACATAGCCACATGATCCACATGCATTAATTGTCATTAATTTTCTCAATATCCTCAATAGTCTAATCTTCTATGCAAATAGCAAAATAGGATACAGTTGACACCAATGGCAACAAGGATATGTTGACATCAATGAAAACCTACTTAGGCACATATTTGCAACAAGTTCATCGATGCAAAATGTTACCGATAAGGCAGTGATGGGCCGATAAGGGGCAAAATTGACTAAAGGCATAGAAAGAAATTTTCCCTTTGTCGAGAAATCAACAGGAGGCTAAATCAATGAAATTAGTTTGGATTGGTGAGAGTTCGCCGATAGGCAACTTTTGCTAATAAAGGGCAAAGAGAAAGAACAATCGGTATGGTTCAGCAAAGTCAGGTTTTGCCGACAGGGAAGCATGATTCAAGAAGGCCCATTTTTCTCAACAAAGGAAGGATGCAAAGCATAAATTGGCTAAGGAAAGAACACTTCAAAGATTGGAGAATTTTTCTATAAGGGAAAAATGGCTAAGGGAAAGTCATATTGACAAATTGGCTAAAGAGGGAACTCGTCAGTTAGTTCAGAATTTCTCAAATTCACCGACAAGGCAATTAGCCGATAAATGAATGCAAAGGCCGAGTTTAGGAAATGAATAGTTTGTTGATAGAGAAGAAAAGTCAAAAGGAAAGAAAAGTTCAAGAAGGTGCAAAATCACCGATAAGGCTAAAATGAGTCAAATGAAGTTTGGCAAGAGGTACTTTTGCCGACAAGGCAAAAGACACTAAAGGTTTAGTTAAAAAAGAGTGGCAGTTTGTCGATAAAGCAAGTACGAAGAAGATAGAAATAGTTTGGCAAATAGGTGAATTGCCAATAAGAAAAAAATGTGCCAAGGAGATAAAAGATAAAGCAAAGGAAGGTTCAACAAATGTAGAATTTGCTGATAAGGCAAAAATGAACCAAATGAATGTAGTTTGGCAAAGAGTAGATTTGCTGACTAAAGGCACAAATATGGAGTCCGATAGTTCCATAAGCAGCGAAATTGCCGATCAAAGGAAAAATTAGGCAAAGACAAATATAAATGCAGAGAGGCCACCTACCTTGACAAATGTAGAGGCACCATGAAAATAGGTACAACACGTTGAAATGTTGTAAAAGCTTGCCTCTCCCTAAATCACACCATTTTCTTAGGGAGAGGTACCAGTATTAAATTTTTGTAGGCCAAGGCCGAATGAGGGTGGATGGAATAGTGAAATTCATCAATGTTGGAGTACAAATGCAACTACAAAATAGATTTTTAGGGACAAAATAGGACTTTCTACATTCCCTCTTGAGTGTACCTACCATCCATTCATACAAACGATCTATTTTGCAAGCCTACAGGCCTGTCAGAGGCATGGCCTCATCCCAATTCATAGGTTTTTCAATAGATCTTCAGGGTTAGAAATTTAATAAAAGCGTGTGCTATCCTGGGCAATTGACCAGTGTAGCAAAAGAAAAATGAAATGTTATAAATACATTTGAATTTAATGTATTTTTGTTAACTATTCTTTTGGACTATTGCAGGTTAGAGAATTCTTGCAACTAGGCCTTTGTAGTGTAATTACAAGAACCAATTCGATTTGATGGACTGTGCTCTTCTGCTGAGCCTCTCATGTCTCCAATTGATAGTCCAACTATGAGTGTAATTGACTATTTTGTGTCTATTTATTATGCATCATTCTCTCTTTTTTAATGGCTATTTGGCCTCTATAATCAATAGAAACTAATATTTTTGGCTCTCTCATGATTCTTGCACTGTGTCTACTCTTTTGATTAATGTGAGTTGTGTATTGTGGAAAAAATGGTCCCTTTCATTTCTCCATTTTTTTAATCCTGGCCTCTATTAGAATTAATATGAGTCTATGTGAGTTCTTTTTATTTTTGAGAGTATTACTGTGCCGAGTCAGTTGTAGCTAAACATATTCAATCTGGTGCATCACCTATTTCAATTTCAGCAATCCTTCTTACCCTTTTCCCTTGCAAGCATTAGCACTAAATTTAGTTCACTTCTTTGAGCCTTAAGCTCAGAAAGAGGAACCAGCCTTCTCTACAGGTCTGATCTCATTTGTAAGGTCCCACACCTTGAGATCAATCCCATTGTACCATTCAAGTGTTTAAACCAACTTCAAACAAGGTGCAATTTCACATGACAATAGTTTCTGGTATGCCCGGTGGGACTCTCTACTTTGAGTAGGAGCTAAGCTAAGGATTTAATGCTATTCTCAATTTTATTTGCTCCTATAGAAGCATTCAAGAACCTGGTGACTTTGTTGATCCAGTACCCACATCAAGTCAGCATTACGTGCCTAGAGTGCAAACAAAATTATCTTCTAGTGGTAATTTCCAATTCATTGAACTTTATTTTATTGAATCTAGAAGAAGAAAGAGGTTATCTAGATCACCTGTGAGGGAAAATAGGAGTGTAGAACCATCTCCATTAAGATCTTAGTCTACACCCCCTCTAGTTAGTTTGCAAGTTAGGTTTCAGTACTCAGGAAGAACCCTACACGTACCTGTAATTAATCTGAACATTCCCAATATGGCAAGGAATCTTCCATTTATTACTTTTAACAGGGGTAGCCCACTGGACCTAGCTCAATATGATGATATCCCCATCTCAGCCTTAAAGGCTATACCATTCTTTACCAATGAGAACTCCACCACCCCAGCTGAGCATATCCAAGATATAGCCAACATCTGTTTTGTCCACAATGTCACTACTGACAACGTGGTAGTGAGACTCATGGCCTCTTCTTTCAAGGGAAAAGCCTTGTAGTGGTATAGGGGTCTCCAAGAAAATTCCATCCACAGTTGGGATGATCTAGGCACTAAGTTGTGCCAACATTTTGAGGACAGAGGTGACCACCTATCACTAATGGAGAGTTGGCTACAATCAAGAGAGCCCCCCATGAATATATGGTGGACTTCAATTATAGATTCCAAAAGATATGGGACAGAATTCCATTGTTAGTGAAGCCCTCCCCAAATACAACATTTATCTATTATTTGAAATCCTTGAATCCTGACATTACTGTCATGATTCAATCAATGGGAGGTACGGTGCTACCATAAGCATATGACACAACAATTAGGGTAGAAAATTGCCTGATTCAGGCTGGAAAAATCACCCTGAGGCCACCAATGCCTCTATTTCCAAGGCCCCTATTATTCAGCCTGTTGTGGCTCCAATTCCCATTGCCACTTCTATTGCTCCTCTAATTACACCTACAATTGAGTAATTGGAAGATAAAGATGCCAAGATAAGACACTAGTAGAGTTTTGGCAAATAAATGACTACATGACTAAAAATTTTAGTCATGACAACTAAAAATGACTAAATTCTACTATTTTTTTGCAACACAGCTATAAATGACTAATTTGATCATCACACAAATAAATTTAGTCACACAAATAAATGACTAATTAAATTATTTAGTCACACAAATAAAAATGACTAAATAATTAGTTACAATATGATATTAAAGTGGGTAAGTTTTGATATTTGAGGCATTTTTCATGGAGGGAAAATGGACAAAATGTTTTGAGACATTTTTGAGGCATTTTGAGGTTTTGATTTCCCTCGCATTTTTCATGGAGGGAATATGGGAAAAACCTAAATTCCTATTTTGTTGTTTTTTGCACACATGAATGTGTGTTTTGCATGTTGGGATACATATGTGGTGAACATTTCTCTTCATGGAGGCATCATAACTAGGTGAAACAACTACTAGGACAAAGAAGAGGGTTTAAATATATTATTTTCAAATACCATTGACATTCTTTCTTGCATACTGCAGTCTATCCAAGCATCATGTCACGGATTTGAATAGAGAATGGTTTAAAATATTGTTTCATCAATGCGTGTGCCCTTTATTCGTCACTGTATTTTCATTGTACATTCTACATTTTGCATGTTTTGTTGTTTGTTAGGGCACTTCCAATGTGTGCAAAGAACTAAACATGGTTTGTGTTGATAGGTTCCTATGCGGCTTGTCGATTCACAACCATTATGATGATGATTTCTCCAATAATTTGCTTGTCGATTCATAGAGAAAAGTTATGTTCACACACTCCCGGACCCCTATTACCCAAAGCATGAAGTTGTTTGGACTTTTCTTTTTTCTCTATTGGAAGGTTGCTTTTCATAAATGGAAATGCCTAAAAGATTTGAGAAGGAAGGGGTTTTGATTCCATTCATTCATTTTGCTCTATTTTTCTCTCTTCTTCTCCTTGTGAATATGAATACTTTCATGGGAGGATTAGATGGTGATAACATGGGTAGGTAGCTAGGTATCTAGGTTGAAGGAATCATGAGGAATGACTGGAGACTCAGGTAAGTAAATTTAATCTAAATTTCTTGGTATTGTATAATTTTTAGATTGTAATGTTTCCAATGGTTCTTTAGATATGTCATATCTCTAGTTAAGAATTTATTTATGGTATTATTCTGGGATCTATTTTGCATAGAATCAAATCTCTTTACCATCCACTCATTAATTTGCCTCTACATGACAATGGCTCCAAATCCATACTTTTAATTCCTCTGCATGTTAATGGTATTATACCATAATCTTTTTACACCTGTTGGGCATGTATCTTCCATGTATGTTCTTAATATTTTATTCCATAACTTTAAAATCTCTTAAAATTACAAAATTACTAAGTTAAAATCTTTTATAATTATATTAGAATGTTAGTTTATAAGATTTTAACTCAGAAATTTTATAATGGTTGTTTAAGTAGATAAACATCATCACACTCTTAGACCCTTGTTACCCAGAGCATGAAGTTGTTTTAGGTATCCCATTGTGTGGCTCATCACACCTTTTCATAGTCCTTAAGGAGGGTACCAATGTTATACTAAGTCATTTAATAGTCCACATCAAATGACATTATCAACATTTTCAATGATTTGAGCTAGGGACAGTCATATAACAGTCCTAACTGAGTCTTTTAAACCATTTTTCAAGAGTCTTTGTTATCATTTGGTGCCATGAAGTATGATAGAACTCATAAAAGTATAGAGTGCTCATGGAATAAAGGGACAATCCACATGCAAAGGTAGCCATGTTATGACTGTCAAAAGAATGATAGTCCTTCAAAGAAATGAAAGATCAGATAACAATAAGTGTAAGGGTACAAGAGGGCAATATAATAGTTGGGTAGTTAGTAGAATGGAAGAGTGTTTGGCAATGCATGACAGTAGTTCTCAAGATATTAATATGTTCCCTATAGAAAGTCCATGTACTGACACATGCAAGTTGAGGTCATGAGCTTCATTTGTGTATTGATTTTGTAAAAATAATAAGATTATATTATTTGCAACATATCTTATGAACAAAAGATTGATTCACTTATGCTACTATCAAGTATAACCTACACAGTGCTTGCAGCTTTTGAATTTTCACATCTTTCTTTGTGCAATTAAGACAATCATCTTTAGATCAACAAAATTTGTTTATCATTATTTAATTACTTTAATTACTGGACACAACAATTGTGTAAATACCTTGGTGAGTATGATCACAGTTTTAAGATAATATCTTTTTCATTCATTAGTTACTCCTAGAGATTAATATTCTTATTTGATAAGTAAAATATTTCATTGGAATCACAATCTATTCTTATCATTTGAGCTCTAAGTTTTTATGGAATCTAATTTGCATGCTTGTCCAACGCTCATAGAAAGGTTCAAAGAGCGAGAGGAAAATGTTAAAGTATTAATATTTTGCTTATATGTAAGTTTTAGATGAATGATGCCATTTTCTTGTATTTTATTATTTCAATTTCTTGTTAATTTTGTTGTAGATGGATGTGTTTAATGCCTTTATTGAGTTGTTATGCTAGACTCTACACTTGAACAAATTATCTCATCTTATCATATTGGGAACTTGAATAAATTACCTTATCAATTTTTGAACTCTCATTTTATTAGTAAGCATAAGGCGTCATCTCTTTTATATGGAGTTAAACCAACCAAGTATTTTGTGTCAAGAAATTAGTGAGGTGAACTTTCAACATCATGTCAAGAATATTGTTCATATTTGAAAGGAAGCTAGGTGTGCGGAAAACGCTTCCTACACTAATCTAATGAGGAGAGGGCTATGCAAATTCAACTTTATCCTAACTATTACAGCAATGTTAAACCATTAACATGAGATATTGCAACAAAACACAAGAACCAAAAAGTAGACAGAAGAAGAGAGACAAAGATTTACGGTGGGGAAAACCCTTATCGGGTGAAAAACCCCACACTTAGAAACCTGCACAATGTATTAACAAATCTGAAAGAATGTTTACAATACACTTGCAATGCAAGCTTCAATGGTCTTCGACACTCATGTCTGGAGTCAATCCGGTAGCATAACAGTACCTATAAGCCTGTGATACAAACTCCATCTCCAAGCACCTGTATATAAAAGAGAAGTAGTACGAATGGAGGTAGCTTCTAGAACAAGTCACATGAGGAACTCGTCCAAATCCATGTGGCCCAATTTCTAAGGCCATAAAACATGCATATGACACATGTAAGTGATTCTCTTTCATCCCTTACAATCCCCAACTTGGGCACCCCAGATTTACGCAATTAAGGTATGACAGATGCTCTTACAATGTCATAAAATCCATCATAGATGATAACTCTTACAGTTGTAAGAGAATCTGTCATAACTGTCTATTAATAGAAAATTATCTTACAACCTTGTCATAGTCAAACTTGGGTGCCAACTTCCCCATGCAAGATGCTTTCAGACACTTGTCTTCACTTGTCATATAATCTTCCATTTCTAGCCCTTACATATCATAGATTCTATCATAGGAATCTGTCATAACTCTTACGCGTCATAAACCTCTTACAACACCTGAGAGATGCCGACACATGGTAAAACTCTTCTACCACAAGGTGGAATGCCTATCTCCTCATATGAGGACAAAAATACATGTGGTCACCTTCCATGTAAGATGACAATTCATCGTGCCAACTTCCACAAAGTGACGAAATAGGATTTGCATCCAAATTACAATAATAGGCAAAATAATAAATACAATTAAATAATAAATGCTAGAAACTTGAAAAGGTTGAGACACCTTAATTCCTAACATTCTCCCACTTGTCGAACACCTTGTAAGAGCTAATAGAAAAACAAGATTTAACTACTATAGGCCGAGAGGCCCATAGACTCCAAACACCATCTGAACTTCTTTGTGCTCACTGGTTTCGTCAATGCATTTGCATAATTCTTCAAAGTATCTACCTTTTCCAAATTTACCTTTCCATCCTCAACCATGTCTCTCATGAAGTGAAACTGAACATCAATGTGCTTGGTTCTAGAATGGAAAGTTGGATTCTTTGCAAGGCAAATTGCACTCTGACTGTCACAACTGATCATGATCTAACCTGCATCAACACTAATATCTGAACACAATCTCTTAAGCCAAATGGCTTCCTTACAAGCATGAGTTGCTGCCATATACTCAACTTCTGTCGTGGACAAAGCAACAACAAGTTGTTGCTTACTCATCCAACTAATAGCACTACCAAATAGTGTAAACACATAAGCACTGGTGGATCTCCTGCTGTCAATGTCACTTGCCCAATCTGAATCCTCAAATCCACGAATATCAATAGAATGCGGAGGTCCTGAAACATTACCATGATAGCAAATGGAATACTCAGAAGTACCCCTCAAATATCTGAACACTCGCTTAACTACATCCCAATGAACTCGTCCAGGATTAGCCATAAATCGACTAAGGACTCCCACTGCTTGGGCAATGTCTGGTCTTGTGTAGACCATAGCATACATCAAACTACCAACAGCACTAGCATAAGGTACTCTGCTCATGTCCTCCACCTCACTAGGAGATTTTGGACAATCCTCAATAGACAACTTTGTCCCCAAAGAAATAGGAACACACAATGGTCTACAATCTGCCATGCTGAATTTGTCCAACACGGTCTTCATATACTTACTCTAGCTTAACCAAAGTTTTCTATTGGTTCTGTCTCTTCTGATTTCCATTCCTAGAATGTACCTGGCTGTCCCTAAATCTTTCATTTCAAACTGAACTGACAATTGAGATTTAAAATCAGAAATCATATTCTTACCCTTCCCAATGAGCAACATATCATCAACATACAGTGCAACAATGAGAATATGATCACCATCAAATTTATAATACACATAGTGATCTAATTTTGATCTCACAAATCTAATTGACAACACAAAGGCATCAAACTTTAAGTACCATCTCCTAGGGGATTGCTTCAAACCATACAAAGACTTCTTAAGTTTGCAAACCAAATTTTCTTTACCTTTTACCATGTAATGCTTTGGCTGTGACATGTAGATTTCTTCCTCCAAGTCACCATGAAGGAAAGTTGTCTTCACATCCATCTATTCTACCTCCAAGTCATAAGATACTATTAGTGACAACAGGAATCGAATGGATGTCAGCTTTGCAACAGGAGAGAAGATCTCACCATAATCTATACCCTCCACTTGTGAATACCCCTTCACAACCAATCTGGCCTTATACTTCTCAACACTACCATCTGCACCAATTTTCTTCTTGAACGCCCATTTGCATCCAATGATTTTCCATCCAGGAGGCAAAGGCACTAAGTCCCAAGTTTGATTCTTTTCCAAAGAAGCCATTTCTTCCTCAGTGGCCTCCTTCCAGGAACCTACATCCTTCATATGCAAAGCCTCTGATACAGTTCTAGGTTCATCACTGTTAGTGATTAAAGCATAAGCACAACCAGAATCAAGCAATGTAAAACCAAACCTTTCAAGTTGCTTTCTTATCCATGTAGACCTCCTCAAGAGCTGAGGTTGAGGTTCAGCTTCTTCATCTGAGCTTTCAGAGCTGCTAGAGCTCTCCTCATCATCAGGTCCAACATTATCTTTCTATTCAGTCTTCTCAAGGGTGAGAGGAAACTGAACAACATCCTCTTTCTTTTCTTTTTCTTCTGGCTACAAAATAATGGAAGAAGGTGTAAGCTCTCTGAACATGACACTTCTACTATACAACACTTTTTCAGCCATGGAGTCCCAAAGCTTTTATCCTTTCACACCAACACCATAGCCAATGAAGATACACTTAATAGCTTTGTTCTCCAACTTTGACCACTTCTCCCTAGGCACATGTGCATATGTCTCACAACCAAAAACATGAAGATGCCTTACTGAAGGCTTTCTACCAGACCACACCTCCATGGGTGTCTTTCCAACAAGAGCTGATGTAGGAGATCTATTTACCAGATAACAAGTAGCGGCAATAGCTTTAGCCCAAAACTTTTGTTCTAGGCCAGCTCCACTAAGCATACTCCTAGCCTTCTCCATCAGTGTCCTGTTCATCCTCTCTGCAACTCCATTTTTCTGCAGGGTGTATGGAGTTGTCTTGTGCCTTTCAATCCCAAGTTCCTTGCAATACTTATCAAATTATGTAGAACAGAACTCACCACCATTGTCAGTTCTCAAACATTTAATCTTTTTACCAGTCTAATTTTTAGCAAAGGCCTTAAACTCCTTAAACTTGCTATAGACTTTAGATTTGCTTCTGAGAAAATAAATCCATGTCCTTCTACTATAATCATCTATAAAAGATACAAAGTATATAGATTTTGATAACAAAGGAACATTAATAGGACCAAACACATCAGAATGAATAAGGTCCAACACACCAGAAGACTTATGAGAACTCGAGTAAAACTGAACATAGTTTTGTTTTCCATAAATGCAATGTTCACAAAAGTCAAACTCCAGATTACAATTATCTAACCCCTCAATGAGGTTCTTATTGTTTAGGGTACGCAAACCCTTCTCACCAATGTGGCCAAATCTCTTATGCCATAACATTGTCTTTTTAGCAGGAAGTTTAACTTCCAATGCATGATTACAACCATCAAGACTAGAAACAACAAATTTCTTCACTGCTCGTTTAGATGGTGGGGATGAAGTGACTGTTGCCCTCTTCCTTGCATCAAAAGAACTATTGCATTGTTGAATGCATGCCTCCATCTAAAACAAAGTACCTCTCCGAGTACCCTTAGCAAGCACCATAGCTCCTCTAGTCATCTTGCATCCTTCTTTCGAAAAGACAACCTGCACACCTACATCATTCAAACTACTTACAGAAAGCAAGTTTTGTGCTAAGCCGGGGATGTGCATAACCCCAAAGATCCCCTTCACTTGACCATCAGGGAATCGGATAGAAACTCTTCCATGACCAATGATCTTTAGATGAGAGTCGTCACCCAGATACACCTTTCCACCATCGAACTCCTCATACTTAGTGAACTAGTCTCGATGCGAGGTCATGTGGAATGATGCACCAGATTTGATTAGCCACACATCATCAGATGCATGGGTTGTCAGGGCTGCGATGAAAGCATCATTGTCATCTTGTGACTTGTCAGAATTTGAATTAGGAGCTTTCTTCTTTTTCTTCTTCTCCTCTTTGCATTCCTTTCAAAAATGCCCAATCTTGCCACAGTTCCAACAAAGAGCCTTGGACTTTCTAGGAGATTTGGATCTCCCACGCTATTTGGATCTACCCTTCTCAACTTTCTTGTCCTTCTTCTTTCCTTTCTCCTTGAGTCTTCCACAAACTGTAAGGGCCTCTTTGGCTACCTCAGAAGACTTTCTCCGCATCTCTTCAGACAATAGCAAAGAAACCACTTCTTCCATTTTGAATTTGGATGTGGTACTTCCAATTGCCATGACAAGATGATCCCATGAGTTCGGTAGAGAACAAAGCAGGGTCATACATCAATCATCCTCCTCCATATTTACACCAATAGATGTTAATTGTGCAACCAGCATGTTGAAGGCATTCATATGTTCAGCAACAGATCTTCTGTCCTCCATTCGAAGATAATACAACTTCTTTCTTAGAAAAAGTTTATTAACTAGGGATTTGGCTTGATATACATCCCCCAACTTCTTCCAAAGAAGTTTTGCAGTAGTCTCCTCATGGATATTTAACAACACAGAATCAACAAAACTAAGTCTTATGAGACCCTTAGCCTTCTAATCATTTAGATCCCAGTCAGCTTGTGACATTGCAACTGGTTTAGTTTCGTTCACACTATCCCAAAGGTCTCAGTCAACTAGCATGTCTTCCATCTTGAGCTTCCATAGCTCAAAATTACTGCCATTAAACTTCTCTTTTTCAAATCTTCTGGATGTGCCTGCCATCTCCTTGTTGCAATAAGATACAAAATGCTCTGTACAGACTCCCACTCAACCTAAGATTAGCTCAAAAAACCCCTACCCAACAACTAGGACCAAAGGTGATCAAGCTCTGATACCAACTGAAAGGAAGTTAGGTGTGCAGAAAACGCTTCCTACACTAATCCAATGAGGAGAGGGCTATGCAAATTCAACTTTATCCTAACTATTACAGCAATGTTAAACCATTAACATGAGATATTGCAGCAAAACACAAGAACCAGAAAGTAGACAGAAGAAGAGAGACAAAAATTTACGGTGGGGAAAACCCTTATCGGGTGAAAAACCCCACACTCAGAAACCTACACAATGTATTAACAAATCTAAAAGAATGTTTACAATACACTTGCAATGCAAGCTTCAATGGTCTTCAACACTCGTGTCTAGAGTCAATCTGGTAGCATAACATTACCTGTAAACCTATGATACAAACTCCATCTCCAAGCATCTGTATATAAAGAGAAGTAGTATGAATGGAGGTAGCTTCTAGAGCAAGTCACACAAGGAACTCGTCCAAATCCATGTGGCCCAATTTCCAAGGCCATAAAACATGTGTGTGACACATGTAAGTGATTCTCTTTCATCCCTTACAACCCCCCAACTTGGGCACCCCAAATTTACCCAATTAAGGTATGACAGATGCTCTTACAATGTCATAAAATCCGTCATATATGACAACTCTTATAGTTGTAAGAGAATCTATCATAACTGTCTATTAATAGAAAATTCTCTTACAACCTTGTCATAGTCAAAATTGGGTACCAACTTCCCCATGCAAGATGCTTTCAGACACTTGTCTTCACCTGTCATATAATCTTCCATTTCTGGCCCTTACATGTCATAGATTCTGTCATAGGAATCTGTCATAACTTTTACGTGTCATAAACCTCTTACAACACCTGAAAGATGCCGACACATGGTAAAACACTTCTACCACAAGGTGGAATTCCTATCTCCTCATATGAGGACAAAAATACATGTGGTCACCTTCCATGTAGGATGACACATCACCGTGCCAACTCCCACAAAGTGATGAAATAGGATTTGCATCCAAATTACAATAATAGGCAAAATAATAAATACAATTAAATAATAAATTCTAGAAACTTGCAAAGGTTGAGACACCTTAATTCCTACCAATATAAAATCATAATCAAAACCTTAAAGGTTATATCACATTCTCAGATTTTCTGTAGTCTATATAAATTGTTGTTATGCAAACAACACCTTGATTAATAATTGGCTTATGTTGGTCCTGTTATGCATATGTAAATCACACTTCATAAATATAAGCAAATACCCTTTCAATGAAAATTATATCAATATTTTATATTTCCTATTATTTCAAAATGACATCAATGACTGAGAAGCCAAATACCAGATGGAAGTAGAAATTGTTTCTATATCAACAGTTAATTTTAGTAAGGAATAGAAAGAAGATAGATATTTGCAAATGCCTTCTATATGCCAAATTGATAATTGCATTAGAATGACTAAACTTCAGAAGGTAAAAGTAAATAAATGTATCTCTTGTGAACAATCATACTTGATTTTTTAGTTATCAGTGGCTAGACATGTTACATCTGTAACAAAATATCCTTATTTACTGAACATTGGTCAGAAGCCAAATATCATGATAGATTTGATATTGACAAAATTTAAAAACAGGCATAATAGTTGAACTGGTGAACAATGGAGTGATTTATGTTTAACTCTTACTATAGTTCAAAAAAGACATTTTTCCTAAATTTTTATAGTTTGACTTAGTGTAGTAAATTTTTAACCACTTAATTCTCGTTTGTGCATTTGAGAATGCATACCTTGTCCTTATTTTAGTTTAATCTAATGTTACTATTTCTTTCCCTCTCTAAAGTTTCTCATATTTTTAGTGAATTTGCATGCATATGTGAATATTGAATGAAAATTTTATTACTTGTTTGGGTGCATGGATTGATACTCCTATAGATGAATTGGTCGACTTCATAGATGCTTATTTATGGGAAGGAAAGCGGCAAATATGTGGAGGATGTAGTTGTTGGGAACTGTTAGGATAAGGTGTGTACATAATCTATAGATAGCTTTCTGGCATACATGCTTACACAAAGGATAGCTAAATAATATAGTAATGTAAAATTCAAAATCTATAGATTGTCATGAAAGGATTACATACATGTTATATGTTTCCATCTAATATTGTAGTAATTGATAAGGATTAGATGCATAAGTTAGGTTTCTTGGATGCATGTAGGCATGACTAGGAGCACAATATACTTGGGAATAAACCCTTCAAAATAGATATGTTGTTAAGAATGATATTACCTTTGATGTTGTTTTTACTTGAAGTATATTGGACAAATCTAGTCCTAGCATCAATGCAAATACCACATAAGACTAATCCAGAGTACGAGTACGAGTATGAAGAAGCAGATCTAGAAGAACAGCGATGGAGGCTGGTGGCCGAATGGCTACGACTTCTGATATTCCTGAATGCAAAAAAGCTTACAAAAGTATGCAAAAGCAAGCTAGAACGCTTAAACTCAAATTCCTAAGACTCTAAGACTCTCTAAAACTCTACTCAATCTACTCAATCTACTCAATCTGCCCATTATGCTTCCACAAAGGGTTATTTATAACAAACTAATGACTCAGAAAGTAGGTAAAAGAGAATCGAGTTTAACTTCCAATGTTCAATTGCATTCATGATCACAAATATTAGTTCTAGATGCTACTAGAAGTAAATAATTTTTTTTTATAATAGCATAGTAAATAGCTTGAAGTTAAAATGTTTATTTCCATGTCAGCTTCAACTTAAAGAAGCCCTAATATTTAAATATTCATGGGAAAATTTAGATGAGTTTATTATGCCCTTTGAAAGTAATACTCTCTTGCTTCTATTTTGTATTACTCAAATGACCAAGATGTATTGTTCATATTTGGATAAAATCATACTTAGAACCTTAAAGGTTAAATCACATTCTCATATTTTATGTAGCATTCACATATATAAATGTGTAGAAAAATACGATTCGCTTTGATGTGTAAACAATGTTAATGCAAAGCTATTCATTTCCTGTGTTTCTAAACAGAATTAAGGTTAATGAGGGGAGGTATTGCATATTGTTTTAATTTTATCAAGACAAGAGTTCTAAGAATAAAATTGCATAGTATCTAGGTCATATTCCATTTTGACAAAGAGAGTGTCATTTAATGTTGTCTATACAAGAGGGGGTTATATTACTAGCACAAATTGATAAAATAGGGACAAAGGCACATCCTTTTCAACAAATCCATTTTGTGCATATCCTACAATCATTACAGTCCATGAGACCACATTTCTTTGAGGCATTCTATCAAATAATTCATGTGCCTTGTCTATGATTCCACATTTTGCATACATGTCTAACATGGCAGTTGTAACTACAACATCTGACAAAGTTCCTCTATCCTTAATGTTTTGATGGATGTCCATACCCTATTCCAAGGCTCCCATTTTGACATAGGCAGGGAGGATGCTGGCAAAGGTTGTGGAATTTGGATTTACACCAGCTAATTACATTTTCTTTAAAATTTCTAAAGCCTTTTCAACAAATCCATTTTGTGCATATCTTGCAATCATTGCAGTCCATGAGACCACATTTCTTTGAGGCATTCTGTCAAATAGTTCACGTGCCTTGTTTATGCTTCCACATTTTGCATACATGTCTAACAGGTCAGTTGCAACTACAACATCTGACAAAATTCCTATATCCTTTACATTTTGATGGATGTCCATACCCTATTCCAAAGCTCCCATTTTGACACAAGCAAGGAGGATGCTAGAAAAGGTTGTGGAATTTGGCTTTACACCAGCCAATTGCATTTTCTTTAAAATTTCTAAATCCTTTTCAACAAATCCATTTTGTGCATATCCTACAATCATTGCAGTCCATGAGACCACATTTCTTTGAGGCATTCTATCAAACAGTTCACATGCCTTGTCTATGCTTCCACTATTTGCATACATGTCTACCAGAGCATTTCCAACTATAATATCTGACAAAAATCCCCCTTCCATTATGTTATGATGGATGTCCATACCCTGTTCCAAAGCTCTCATTTTGGCACAGGTAGGGAGGATGCTGGCAAAGGTTGTCAAATTTGGATTTACTCCTACTAATTGCATTTGCTTGAAAGTTTCTAAAGACTTTTCAGTAGTGGATAATTCATTATAGAATGATGTGCATTACTACACAATGCCATATGCATCTCTGCTAAATGCTTAACTCTCTTGTGCAGTATTGCTATGGCCTCTATGGTACATGAGAATGTCACATGTGGAAGTATAATGATAATTTTGGTACTGTTAATATCCTACCAACACTCCCTTCACCACACATCACATTGTCTCCTTCCCTTGGAGAGTAATGGGCCCCCTATAAGTTAAGGCACTAGACCCCTGCCAGGTGCAAGGCAAGGCCCTATGTTGCATGAGGATGTGCCACACAACCATCACTACTTCATGACATTTTATCTATAACTCCTAAAAGACAACCAATCACAATGTGGAAAATAACCATTTAATCTTCCACACTAGTCCTCTCATCTTCTACGACTCTTATACAAATAAACCAAAGTGAATTAATGAATCCTGTAATCATTGCATTCCATGAGATGACATCTCTTTGAGGCATCCTGCTAAATAGTTCACATGCCTTGTCAATGCTTCCACATTTTGCATCACCCACTCTCCCGCAGACACTTCAAGTCATGCCTACAGTGATGTGGGAAAGCCCCGCATCACCACAAGAATGACTTGAAGTGCTTACGGGAGAGCAGGTGATGCAAAATGTGGAAGCATTGACATTCCAAAGCTCCCATTTTGACACAGGTAGGGAGGATGTTGGCAAAGGTTGTGGAATTTGGATTTATACCAACCAATTGCATTTTCTTTAAAATTTCTAAATCCTTTTCAACAAATCCATTTTGTGCAGATCTTCCAATCATTACAGTCCATGAGACCATATTTCTTTGAGGCATTCTGTCAAATAGTTCATTTGCCTTGTCTATGATTCCACATTTTGCATACATGTCTAACAAGGCAGTTGCAACTACAACATCTGACAAAATTCCTCTATCCTTTATGTTTTGATGGATGTCCATACCCTATTCCAAAGCTCTCATTTTGACACAGGTAGGGAGGATGCTGGCAAAGGTTGTTGAATTTGGATTTAAACCTGTTAATTGCATTTTCTTGAAAGTTTCTAAAGCCTTTGGAAAAAATCCATTTTGTGCATATCCCACAATCATTGCATTCCATGAGATGACATCTCTTTGAGGCATTCTACCAAATAGTTCACATGCCTTGTCAATGCTTCCACATTTTGTATACATATCTACCAGGGCAGTTGAAACTACAACATCTGAGACCATGCAGTCCATGAGACCAATTTTTTTCTCTTCTTGTATCCCCACACACACAAAAATTCCTTTGCAGGGATGTGGGGAGAGCCCGCCATCCATGCCCTGGTCCTTGTGGGGCTGGAGAGGAGGCAACAATCACACCAAATGAAATACCCAACAAATGTATTCCTCAAATAATCATGATGCAGTTCACCTATAGACTTAGGTTATTTTCTTCTATTAATATCAATACTAATCATTTTTAGATTTAGAATACTTGAAATGTATGCCTTTTTCCTTAAGACATTTCATGTGGCATATAAACATTTCATTTGGATGGCACTTAGTAATTATAGTATATTTGTTAACCAAATATTAGTTCATGGATTTTGTTTCTATCCTTGAATCATATATACCTTTCAACTCAATTGTAACCACTGATTGTGTGTTATATGAAATCTGCTAACATTACCTCTTATTGCTATAAAACTACAGTTATTATGAAATTTATTTTATAAGTCTAAGTTGATTCTTTTCATAAGGTAGCTTTAAGTATACATAATATCATGTTTTGCTCCTCTTTAAATTATTCTATGCATTTGTAGCTTAAAACTCTCTAATATCATAGAAAACTTAGTAAGTAGAATATAAAAGTAAAATGTTACTAAATCAATATGTATTGTATGTGTTAGTGGTTGGAATTAAATACTTCTTGTAGAAGATTGATTAAAAGTCATATTTGGAAGATGAGATTTCTAGGTTAGTAGATTAAATAGTTTAAATTATTAGGTACTATTTTTGATAATATAAGGTGGCAAAAACTAGGGGCCGAACCCTTACAACAGAAACTCAAAAAGGAACAACAAAGGCTCAAAAACAAAAAGAGCCACCAAACCCAGCTACATCATAAACAACATTAACAACCAATAAATAGTAGATAGTAAGAGTAGCAGTCTAACAACAAATAAACAGAAAGAAAATAAACAAAGCTAGGGAGAAACATCCTCCCAGCCTTTAGCTAGAAATTCATAAATCTTATCAAACTCTTTAACTTTCTCTTCATCAGGTCCATGTGCAAGGGTGTCGTACTCCTACAACAGAGACAAATTAAGCATAGTCGAGAAGCAAAGCATACTATTCATAAAACATCTCATAGATTAGACCTTTTGTTCTAGGGAATCCACACAGCCTCTAAGAACAACAATTACATCCTCCTGACCATTGCCATCTTCCTTAGTAACCTCTTTTGCTTCCTTCATAGTCACCCTCTCCTCCTCTTGAGCATTATCCTCAGGTCCAAAATCCCCTCCATCAGTATCCTCAACTTGCATTTCCTTTTCCTCTACCCCTTCCATCTCCTCTGAGACCTCATGAACCTTAATGCCATCACCTTTAGATTGCTCATCTCCCTGAGTAGAAGACCCACAATTACTTTCATAATAATCAATTAGTGTAGCCTGAGGGGCCTATTTGCCAGCAATTCTTCTAGACCTTCTTATACCCAAAGAGTAACACTCATTCTTAGCTTTGACCACAACTTTAGCTTCGACTTTTTTCGGTCCCTCACTGTCACTATTTTGATTTTTATGGGCCCCCATTATATTCGTTACTTCAGTGACCTCCACAGTAGAAACCACTTCCTTAAATTTCCATTTATTCCTCTTCACACTTCCTTTAGAGGTAGGAGAATGAAATTCCTTCATAGTATTATCCTCTAGGGTTTCAGAAAAGGAAACACCTTTCAGTTTCTAGTTGTTGGGGGTAGAATGACAAGGCTCCTCAGAAGGAATAGCAACACTGGGGGGAATATCCATAGGGATTTCAACAATTGTGGGTAGAATTGGTTTCAGCGGGTCTAAGGTAAGATGAAACTTATACAGATGATGGATAAGGCCTTGGTGAAGGGGAACTAGATGCTTAGAGGGATTCTTATCCAATTTAGCTTTCACACGGTGAACAGAGTGTTCCAAAGAAGACATTAAATAAAAAGGAAAGCTTATAAGAGCACTTGTCCTAAAATGGTTAAGCAGGGGAAGGTGATAATTATAGAACCTAGTAAAATGCCCTTCTATGGTGAAATATTTCATCAAAAGGTAGCACATCTCATCCCATGGCTCTGGGAGCTTCACATGATCAAACCCTCCTTGATAAGTGACAAGTTCCTCCCCCTCACCTAGAAAAAGCTTCTGACTGTGGTGGTTAGCAACCTTAGCCTTTCTCTTCAATTTCATGCATTTCATAGAAAGGCTAGTAGCCATCACAATGACCTCGTAAAAAATTTCAAACCCTATCTTGCCAATTTTAACTCTTTGGTTATCCCATGACAGTGCACACTGCACAGAAAGGTTTTCATCATAACCATTGAGGCATTCTAGGAAATGACTAATGCCTCCTTTACAGTAGTACCACACAACAACATTATTCTTGAATTCACTACAAGAGATGGGTTCAGTGCGAATTCTGTCTCCCCCCATGATCGCCTTTCCTTCAAACCCATGGAGCAGAGGATAATAGCACTTAGGAAAATCACTACATCTTCTTCTAACTTCAAATTACCCTCAAGTATTAACTCTACAGGCATAAAGAAACATGAAAATGAAATAAATGAGGAAATTATTCAGCATCCTTAAGTCATCATTACTTAGATACGCCACCTCATTCTCTAATCTATGCAAGTCCTTCCCATGCTCCAAAATCATATGATTAAACATCCTATCAACATCAAACAGCCAACTCAACATATCACAGGAGATCATCAGTGCCGATTTGGCATTTGTCAGAAAACTATGCTTCATCATAATTACAATGTCCTTTATCAACCATCTCATCTTGCCACAAGAGATCAGTTGAGCCAAGATGGCATTCATAATGTGATGTGGCATCATTGGAAAGTCATCTCTTTTTGAATTAATCCCCCTATAGCATGGGGGATATTATTGTGTTGGCACCAACATTGCCAATTTTCAAACTGCTGACCATGATTAGCAAGTGCATCAGCAACTTCATTTCCCTCTCTATAGATATGAGAGAAATCCACTTGGGTAATACTCTGAATAAGCATTTGTATATCAGAAATTATATCCTTAAGCCACCATTCGCAAACTGAAACCTTAGTAATAGCATCAATAACAAATTTAGAGTCTCCCTCTATATGCAACTTCTGTATACCCAATGTGATTGGCAGTTTGATACCCCATAAAAGTGTTGATGCATCAGCAAAGTTATTACTTTGAATACCTAATCCTTTAGCATAGGAAGAAACAAACTCCCCTACGTCATTCTTGATAACCCCACCTCCACTAGCCTTATCATCAGATTTTGAAGCCCCATCAAAATTCAACTTGAGCCAACCAGCCTTTGGGGGGGTCCACCTAGTATTTAATCTCCGGAGTTGATTTGAATTGTCAAAAGTAGATATTTGATTAAGTATCCCCTAATTAGTAGATATACTTTCCTCTTGTTGGGTGAGAGGTTTGTCAATAGTTTTGACATTATTATTGGTAACATTTTCAATAAGGTTCTTAGAGAAAGACTGGTAAACTTGAGAACAATCTTTGACATAATCTCTAAAAATTCTATTATTCCTTTCCTTCCACAGTGTCCAACCAATAAAGGGGAGGGTTTGGTTCCATAGCTCCACCAACCATGGTTGAGAAAAAGTAGGAACCTAGTTAGTAATGACTTCCTTAATATCTTTATTGCAGACCCACTGCAATCCAAAGTTCAGAAGCACTCTACTCCATAATTCTCTAACAAACTCACAATGCAGAATCAAATGGGGAACAATTTCCTCTTCCTTAAGGCACAACACACATCTATTAACCAAAGAAAAACCCCTTCTTTGAAGATTATCTTGAGTTAAAATCTTATTATGGGCTATAGTCCACTAGAACATATTAATTTTAGGAATAAGTTTGTGGTTCCAAACTTTCTTCCAAAGCTCATCCCTAAGATCATCTAAAATCAACAGATGGTAAGTAGATATGATAGAGAAGAGCCCTCTTTTATCTGCAGTCCAAAGTAACTCATCTGATCTAGGAAAGAGAGGAATTTTGCTTCTCAACAACAACAACTACTGAATAGAATTCATTCGAGGGAGAAGCTTAGGATAATTGGTACAACACTCAAGAAGGTTTTTCCAATGTCTAACTTCATTCCCTTGTTGGATACACTGATAAACTTTAGTACCAAAATATTGTTTGGCAATCTCAGCAATAACCTCATTACCCTCTTGGACAGAAAGGGCCTTGTCAACCACCCATGGATCCTCCCAAAAATTTATGAGGTTACCATCCCCCAATTTCCACTTTAGCCCCTTTTTGATAAGGCTTCTAGATTTGATCTTTTTGTTCGAACTCACTAACCCCTGAGGGAGACCCTCTTGATAAAGGAAGTTATAATTATTAATACCCTATAAATACTTAGCTTGCATAATTATGCCCCAATCTTTATTGTTGCTGATAAGATTCCAATTGACTTTGGATAATAGAGCTTTATTCAAATTTTTTATAGCTCTAATATTCAGGCCACCATGAGTTTTGGGAAGGCAGACTGTCTCCCATTTGACCAATGACATTCTCTTCTTCTCTTCCACACCTGTCCATAAGAACATTCTTTGGATTTGTCCAGCTTGTCAGCTATATACTTGGGCATTTTAAAGAGAGAGAAAGTAAGTGGGAATACCTTGCAGAGAGGCCTGAAGAAGTTGTAATTTACCAGCACTACTCAAAAATTTACCTTTCCAGCCAATCAACTTTTTTTGAGTTCTTTCCAAAATACTATTCTAGAAGCCTAGAGTAACTTCCTTGACAGTTAAAGGGAGGCAAAGGCAAATTGAAGGAAGATCAGCAACTGCACAACCAAGGATGTTAATAACTTTCCTCTGAAGATCTCCCGGAGTGTTGAAGCAAAAACATTGCTCTTATGGAAGTTGATGTGTTGATCAGAAGCCTTGGCATAATCATTAAGAATATTTTCCAACAACAGGCTTCCAAGACTAAGGAGATACCAAAAAGGATGGTATCATCCACAAAATGCTGAACATACATAGGTTGGAGAGAAGAAGTTAGTTTGATCCCTACAATTTCCTTAGCAAGAACCTTGGAATGAACTTACTATTGCAAGTATGGGCCTAATTGATGTTGTCATTGATGTCAACATACTCCTATTGCATTAATGATAAGGTTTGGATGAGCCGTGAGCTGAGGATATTGAGAAAATTAGTCTCAATCAGGAATAGTGAAGAACATTGATGACAGTAAGGCAAAAGTCCAAGATAGGATGAGGATCAGAGGATACAAATTAAAGGGTTTGTAGATATGTGTATTTAGGTGATCTAGTAGAGATTTCAGAGGTCCGCATGAAGATATGAAGAATTTGTGGCCGCTCAAGTAAAAGTGGTTCCGGTAGGTGTTCAGAGGTGACAGAGTATAACAAGAAAGGTCCGGTGAGGTCTGGAAATGAGTTTTCCTATTCTGTGGATTTGAGGGAGTGCTGAGGAAGTGTTTTAGGTGTATCAACTTGATTGGTTCATGGTTTGAAGGTCTGCAAGCATCTATTCCTTTGTGACAGTAATGACAGACTGTGTTCTTGAGGTTCCGGATGAAGGAGAGAAGAATTTCAGTAAGAAGAAGAAGTGTGGATGTTCTTGGTGAATTAGGCAAGCTTGTGGAGGTCCTTGGATCATGCCCAATTCGTGTTGGTGCTCCGCATTGAATTTGGAGCTCACAATTGAAGAGTAACTTCTGGATAATGGTGTTCTTCCTGAGACAGGCCGACTAGATGAGTTATGCATCTTGCGGATGATCTTATGGATGTTTGCCGACTTAGATGATCATTTCTAAGTTGATGCCTTGTATAAATAAGGGATTACAAAGTCAATTTGAAGATGTCCTTGTGATGATGAGAGTGTGGTAGCAAGGAGGAGAGTGAAAGACAGAGAAAAAATATTGGGCTTAAATGGAATTGATTGCGGCATGGTGAAGATGCTATTCTCCAGTTCATGTATGTGATACTTATTTCTTTGTAGATAGTGTGTCTCTTGTAGGCAGTGAGCCTCTCGTGAGTAGTGTGCTCAGGCAGTAAGCCCTAAGTGGCATGTGCCATTTTGTTCTTTCTATTCTTCTAACAAAGAATACAATTTTGGGTTAATCACCCTGTGGTTTTTCCCTTAACCAGGTTTTCCACATCAAAATCTTGGTGTCTTATGTGTTGATGTGCTTCTACTTTTGATTTGAATGCATTATGTTTTATGATTGATATACTACTAATCACTAAGAGGATTTAAGTGTGTAATTGGAGAAAGTTTTGCACAATTGATTCACCCCACCTCTCAGTTGTGTGCCCTAAATCTAACAATTGATATCAGAGCCAAGTTCCTCTACAAGGAGCTTAATTGCTTTAGGAGTTCCGGGATGTTGTCTTACAAGAAGGATAGCCCAAAGTTTGATGGAACAAATTTTAATCTATGGAAAGGCTGCATGAAGTGTCATTTGCAATGCATGGGAATGGCATACTAGTCTATGGTTACAAAATAGTATGTAACTCCATAGGGTGGCCCGAAATCCCCAAGTGAAATCACAGATGCTGAAAATAATCTGTGGACTATAAAAGATCTTCTAAGCGCATTATCTAATTTAGAACTCTCAAATGTTATTGACCTACCAACTACTTTTAACATCCAGAAAAAATTGGAACTTTCGCATGAAGGAGAATAGTATGTTAAATGTACAAGGTTAAGGAGTCTGAAAGGCAAATTTGAAAATCTGAAGATGAGAGATGATGAAAATATTACCACTTTTATGCCAAGAGTAAATGAGCTAGTTTGTGGAATTAGAAAAGTTGGTGGAGTCTTAGATGAAAATGAGATTGTTGGCAAAATTCTGAGATCCCTACCTGCTTCTTACAAAATCAAGGCTACTACCATTGAAGAATTCAGAGCCCACACAACTTTCACAAGAGACCAATTGGCTGGGAAATTGGCTACATTTGAAATGACAGAGTTTGGAGATGACCCCCCCAATACTGAATCTTCATTCAAAGCCAGTGCCTCTGTAAAAGGTAAACAAAGGTTTGATCTGGGAGAGAACTCATCAAGGAAACTGTCATGGTATGAAAAATCAAGAAAAGACATGGAAGAAGAAGAAGTAGAAACTTCTCAACTTGAAGCCCTTATTGCAAAAAGGCTACCAAGAGGATCCGGTAAGTATGAAGGAAAATTACCTTTTAAGTGTTTTAACTGAAATAAGATTGGTCATTTTGCCTCAAGGTGTCTGGAAAGATTTTCAAGGCCAAATCCTAACAGATCAAGGTTCCAAACGAATTGTTACTATGTTCATGAAGAAGATGATAATGAAGGAGTAACAGATGATGAATCAGAGATAGGAAACAAATCCGGAAGTGAATGGGTGTTTATTGCCATCAAGGAAGAAGAACCAATATCCTCTAAATCTGTCAATCATAATGTTGTAGAAAAACCTCTGGCTGCCAAAGTTGAAGAAAAGGATGATTGGGTCATTGATAGTGGATGCTCTCACCATATGACAGGGGAAAAAAATAAGTTTGTAGATTTTGAAAGATATGAAGGAGGAGTGGTAAATTTTGGAGATAACTCTGCTGGTAGAATCAGAGGTAGAGGAACTATTTCTTTTGATGGAAGAAACAAAACTGGTAATGTACTATATGTTGAAGTATTGAAGCACAATCTTCTCAGTGTTGGATAGTTGGTGGACAAAGGCTATGATCTCCAGTTCAAGGATGGAAAATGCAAGATCCTTGAAAGCTCCAGAATAGAGATTACATTTGGTACTCAAACTAAAGGTAATATCTTTCACTTGGTTGGTACCGGTAAAAGTTGCTTATTTGTTCAAATTAATCAAAGTTGGTTATGGCATAGGAGGATGTGTCATGTGAATTTTGATAATATCATTAAGGTAAGCAATACTCAAGCTATAAGAGATCTTTCAAAATTGGTGAAACCTACTAATAGCTTGTGCAAAGAATGTCAGTTGGGTAAGCTAAGCAGAGTCTCATTCAAAAGTAAGGAACTGTCTTCTACCAGATTATTGGACTTAGTTCATACTGATCTTTGTGGTC
Organism: Cunninghamia lanceolata; assembly: GCA_027924645.1. NCBI lineage: Eukaryota > Viridiplantae > Streptophyta > Pinopsida > Cupressales > Cupressaceae > Cunninghamia > Cunninghamia lanceolata. The sequence goes on from BSBN01001254.1 coordinate 4,469,564, forward strand.
CGGCAAGAATCAGGAGTATGCAAGGTGATACATACTTCATGCTGTTAATTGATGACTATTCCCGAATGATGTGGGTAACCTTTCTAAAAGAGAAATCAGAAGCTCTTGAGAAATTCAAAATATTCAAGGCTATGGTAGAAAATGAAACCAAATTAAAGTTGAAGTGTCTGAGGTCTGATAGAGGTGGAGAATTCACATCTAGTGAATTCATAGAGTTCTGTGAGAAACATGGAATAAAGAGACAGTTGTCTGCTCCTAGGACTTCACAACAGAATGGAGTAGTGGAGAGAAAGAACCAGACCATCCAGGAAGCATCTAGGACCATGATGATGGAAGCAAATGTTCCTCAGATCTATTAGAGAGAAGCTGTCAAAACTGTAGTCTATACTCTCAATCGAGTTCAAATCATAAGCAATACTGGTAAGACTCCTTATGAACTTTGGTTTAGTATCACTCCTACTATAAGGTATTTCAGAGTTTTTGGCAGCAAATGTTACATCAAAAGAGATGAAGACCTAGGAAAGTTTGATGCTAGAAGTGATGAAGGAATATTCTTGGGTTACTCTACTCAAAGCAAAGCATACCAGTGTTATAACAAAAGACTGAGAAAGATGATAGAAAGTACAAATGTAAAGGTTGATGAAGGAATTGAGAAACCCTCAAGGTTTTATGAATATGATAAAGATGATCAGAATGGTGTCCTGACTCAAGGAGCCCAAGCCTCCTCTATTAGTCAGATTAATCCAGTAAATCAGGAAGAAGAGATAAGTATCAATGAGCCTGATCAAGAATCAGAAGTGTAAGAAATTCCTAAAGTTCCCAGATATGTAAGACTAAACCACTCTGAAGATCAGATCATAGGTGATAAAAGCAAAGGAGTACTAACAAGAAGGAGAATTGCTCAAGATTCAGAAGAGTATTGTTTGATTTCAAAGATTGAACCTAAGACAGTGAATGAAGCTTGTAATGATGAAAAATGGACTAAAATAATGGAGGAAGAGCTGGTGCAAATAGAGAAAAATCACACTTGGGATCTTGTTCCCAAACCTAGAAATAAGAATGTGATTGGAACCAAATGGGTCTTCCAGAACAAACTAAATGAAGTTGGTGAAGTAATCAGAAATAAAGCCAGATTGGTCTGCAAGGGCTACTCTCAAATAGAAGGAATTGATTTTGAAGAAACTTTTGCTCCAGTGGCAAGAATTGAAGCAGTCAGATTATTTCTTGCCTTTGCTACCTTCAAGGATTCCAAGGTATATTAGATGGATGTCAAGTCTGCCTTCCTAAACGGTGACTTGGAAGAAGAAGTGTATATAGAGCAACTAGATGGATTTCAATTGTCTGATCATGGTGATATGGTCTGCAAGTTGAAGAAGGCACTGTATGGATTGAAGCAAGCCCTAAGAGCCTGGTATAAAAGATTGGACAAGCATCTTTTGAAGATTGGTTTCAACAAAGGTACTGCCGACAGCAACTTATATTTCAAAATTGATCATGAAAACATCTTGATTGTTGAAGTGTTTGTTGATGATATCATTTTTGGAGGAAGAGATAGTATGTGTAAAACTTTTGTAAATCAAATGAAAAGTGAGTTTGAGATGTCTATGCTTGGTTAAATGAATTTCTTCTTGGGTCTGCAAATCACTCAAACAAAGAAAGGAATCTTCATTTCTTAGACCAAATATGTGAAAGAATTGTTGAAGAAATTTTGGATGGAAGATTCAAAGCCAATGAATACTCCCATGGCAATCGGATGTAAGTTGACCAAAGATGATGACTCTCCTAAGGTAGACCAGATAAAGTACAGATCAATGATTGGAGTATTGTTGTATCTCACTCAAACTAGACTAGACATTATGCAAGCTGCTGGTCTTGTTGCTAGATTCCAAGCTGATCCTAGAGAATCCCATGTCATGGCAATCAAGAGGGTTTTTAGATATCTAAAGGGGATGGTTGAGTATGGTCTGTGGTATCCTAAAGATCATGATTTCTCTCTTCATGCATATATAGATGCTGATTGGGCAGGAGATGTGGATGATCGGAAGAGTACTAGTGGTGGAGCATTCTTTTTGGGGAAGAGATTGGTTTCTTGGCTAAGCAAGAAATAAGAGGCAATATCTCTATTTACAACTGAAGCAGAATATATTGCAGTAGCAGGTAGTTGCACTAAAGTTTTGTGGATGAAGCAGATGCTAAGAGATATCAAAGTGGAATATGAGGAGCCTATTATAATTTTCTGTGATAATTCAAGTGCAATTAACATATCCAAGAATCCGGTGTTGCATTGAAAGACTAAACATATATACATTAAGTTTCATTTTTTGAGAGAGAAAGTGAACAAGAATGAAGTCAGATTGGAGTTTGTGCCCTCCAAAAATTAGATTGCAGACATCTTCACTAAACCTCTTCCCAAGGACTCTTTTGAGTATCTCAGGGAGAAGTTAGGGGTTATTGCCCCTCTGGTGATGAACTAAGGTGCACTGAGGTGCATCAGTCCAGTGGATATCATATTTATATCTTGTGATCCAGATTGATGATGGGGAGCTGCTACTCAGGGGGAGCAGCAGTGATGATTCTAAAGTGTTAGAATTGCAAGTATGTGTCCTTTTCCATTGATGTCAAAGGGGGAGAGAAGACGTGTGAAAAATAAGTGGTTGCTGATCAAAGGGGGAGCAGTAAAGGGAGAGAAGACATGTGAATGGTTGTTGCTGATAGGGGGAGTTGTGACAGTAAGGAGAAGTTCTTGTCTTGATGGTTAAAATAGTTTTTCACATCTTATGTTGCCATCAATGACAAAGGGGGAGATTGTTGCAAGTATGGGCCTAACTAATGTTGTCATTGATGTCAACATACTCCTATTGCATTAATGATAAGGTTTGGATGAGCCGTGAGCTGAGGATATTGAGAAAATTAGTCTCAATCAGGAACAGTGAAGAATAGTGATGATAGTAAGGCAAAATTCCAAGATAGGATGAGGATCAGAGGATGTGGATTAAAGGGTTTGTAGATATGTGTCTTTAGGTGATCTAGTAGAGATTTTATAGGTCCGCATGAAGATATGAAGAAGTTGTGGCCGCTCAAGTAAAACCAGTTCCGGTAGGTGTTCAGAGGTGATAGAGTATAACAAGAAAGGTCCAGTGACATCCAGAAATGAGTTTTCTTGTTCTACAGATTTGAGGGAGTGCTGAGGAAGTGTTTTAGGTGTATCAACTTGATTGGTTCATGGTTTGAAGGTATGCAAGAATCAATTCCTTTGTGACAGTAATGACAGACTATGTTCTTGAGGTTCCGAATGAAGGAGAGAAGGATTTTAGTAAGCAGAAGAAGTGTGGATGTTCTTGGTGAATCAGGCAAGCTTGTGGAGATCCTTGGATCATGCCCAGTTCGTGTTGGTGGTCTGCATTGAAGTTAGAGCTCACAATTGAAGAGTAACTTCCGGATAATGGTGTTCTTCCTGAGACAGGCCGACCAGATGAGTTATGCATCTTGCAGATGATCTTATGGATGTTTGCTGACTTAGATGATCATTCCTAAGTTGATGCCTTGTATAAATAAGGGATTGCGAAGTCAGTTTGAAGTTGTCCTTGTGATGATGAGAGTGTGGTAGCAAGAAGGAGAGTGAAAGGTAGAGCAAAAGCATTGAGCTTAAATGGAACTGATTCAGGCATGAAGATTCTATTCTCCAGTTCATGTATGTGATACTTATTTCTTTGTAGACAGTGTGTCTCTTATAGGCAGTGAGCCTCTCGTGAGCAGTGTGCTTAGACAATGAGCCCTAATTGGCATGTGCCATTTTGTTCTTTCTATTCTTCTAACAGAGAATACAATTTTGGGTTAATCACCCCGTGGTTTTTCCCTTAACCGGGTTTTCCATGTCAAAATCTTGGTGTCTTATGTGTTGATGTGCTTCTGCTTTTGATTTGAATGCATTATGTTTTATGATTGATATACTGCTAATCACTAAGAGGATTTAAGTGTGTAATTGGAGAAAGTTTTGCACAACTGATTCACCCCCCCTCTCAGTTGTGTGCCCTAAATCTAACACATACCTCCCCAGAGCCTCAACTAACATGATAAAGAGATAGGGGGAAAGAGGATCTCCTTGTCTAATACCTCTAGTGGGAGAGAAAAAACCTTGAGGAATCCCATTGACAAGGACCAAGAGCTTAGCGGTGATAATAGCTTCCCAGATAAGGAGGGACACTTTATCATTGAAACCAAACTTTTGAATAACTTTAAATAGAAATTGCCAAGAAACTCTATCATAATCTTTAGATATATCAAGTTTTAGCACCATACCTAGGATTCGACTTTTCACCATTGAGTGGCTAGTTTCATGAGTGGCCAAAATAGCATCCAATATCTGTCTTCTAGGAACAAAACCTTTTTGAGAAGGAGAAATGATTTTGTCCAAAAGGGGTTGGAATCTAAAAATGAGCAGTTTAGTACATAACTTATAAACGGTGTTGCATAGACTTATAGGTCTGAAATCACCAAGCAACTTAGGGTTGGGCTTCTTAGGGACAAGCACAATAAAAGTATTATTAATCTATTTTAGGAGTTTTCCCATTCTGAAAAGGTCTCTAATAGTAGCAGTAATATCATAGCCCACAATGTCCCAGAACTCTTGAAAGAATATTGGAGGGAAACCATCAGGGCCTGGGGCTTTAAAAGGTCCCATAGAGAATAAAACTCCTCAAACCTCTTCCTCAGAGATAGGTTTCATAATTTCAACATTATCCTCCTTTGTAATCAGGGAAGGAATATTATTAAGGAGCTGATCCATTATCCCCTTATTATCAGCATTGACAGCTTGTTCCGAAAACAAGATCTGAAAGAAACTAGTAGCATGATTACCAATCTCATTATCATCAATGATTACATTACCATATTCCACACATAATTTAGAAATAGTATTAGATTTCCTATGTTTCATAGCTGATAGGTGGAAGAAAGCAGTATTACGATCCCCTTCTTTGAGCCACTGAACTCTAGATTTTTGTTTCTAGAAGAGCTCCTCTTTGTTCATAAGGTTCTTCCATTCAGTAATTAAGTTGTTTTCAGATTGGGTAGTATCCTCAGTAGAATTCCCTTGAGCTATTCTGGTTTGAATATCAGCCAATTTTACAGAAATGATCTTCTGTGCAAACACATTCCCAAAACTATACTTATTCCAACCACGAACCTCTTGTTTAATGTGCAAGAGCTTCTTAACCAGTCTAAACATAGGTGTACCTTGGACTGGGATTTGCCACCATCTAGCTAGAAGACTTCTAAAATCTAGGTGTTTAATCCACATTGCGTCAAATCTAAAAGGGAAGGGACCCCTCCTCTAATCAACCCAACTGAGGAGAATAGGATTGTGATATGAAACAGTCTTAGGAATGGTTGAAAGACTGAGCTTAAGATTGTTATCCCAGTTATTGGAAATGAAGAACTTATCCAATTTAACTTGAATCATTTGATCACCCCTCCTTCTGTTAGACCAAGTAAACTTTTGATTCTAAAGCTCAATATCCAAGAGCCCAAAAGTATTGGTAAATTCAGCTAAATCAAGCATATAATCAGAGTAGTCAAGGATGCCTCCAAATTTCTCAAAGGGGTATAAAGGAGTATTGAAGTCACCCGCAAGCATCTAGTGAGAATTAGGGGAAGAGGAGAGGTGAATAGACAAGTCCTCCCACAGAGTTTTTCACAAAACCCTAGTGTTGGGAGCATAAATATTGACCAAAGTCCAATGAAAAGAGGGCAAAGAAAAGTGAACCATAAGACAATGATTATTAAAGAAAGTAAGCACACCTCCAAATCTAGCCTTATTCCACATCATAGCAATCCCCCCAGAGGCACTAGTAGTAGGACTAATACAAAAAGTAGCATTAGGCCAAATCTTATCAGCAATCATTTTGAAATTTTCCTCTAACATTTTAACCTCCTGAAGTAAAAGAATATTAATTTTATGATCTAATATACAATTCTTGACTTCAAATTGCTTTGAAGGGTTGTTATGACCCCTCATATTCCATGACAAAATCCTCATTTAAAGAGTTTTTGGGAGTAAACCTAATGTCTTCTATTTATCACTGGTAATCTACCTAGCTGCCTCGCTTTGTCTTGTTTCCCTTAAGGATGGCCATCCTGACTTAGGATCAATTCCAACATCAACAGACTTCTTGGGCTTATGACCCTTCTTCTTTGGGGTAATCCATTCTTCTTGGTCACTACTTTTACCACTGGGCCCTGCTCCAAGGGGTGGATTTGGGTCAATATTCTGTCTCGGGGTTAATCTTTCCTTAGTAGTGACTACATGCTGATTTTCAATAGTCCTTACTCCATGGAAGGTTGAAGTTGGACTCTGTCTTGGAGAGGGTTGAGAACTCATCCCTCCAATATTAAGAACAACCTCTAGAATGTTATTTGGAAGGGGAGGAGGGTCTGAAATCACACCTTGAACCTCTAAAATTACACCTTGAACCTCATTAATTCCATCAGGAACTTGAAGTTGTCTTTCCAAATGGGTTTCATTGTGGATCTCTCCATCTTCCAACACTGGTAGATCTTTTGAAGAATGTTGAAGATCTTGTTCCCCTTCATTGTGGATCTGTCCATCTTCGAATACCAACAGATTTTTTGAAGAGTGTTGAATAACTTGTTCCCCATTACCACCCATTCCCTACAGATCATGATTATCATCCAATCCCTTATCTAAAGATTGCTCTGAGGAACTAGGGTTACTCTCCTCATTTTCCTAATTAGTGGGTTCCTCAACTTTCTTGATATTACAATGGGACATCAAGTGCCCCTTCTTTTTGTAGAGTTGGCAAAAAGTGGTCGCATTTTCATAAAGAATCGACTGTGTCTAGATCCCAAACTTTGAGTTTAGATCAATGGACATAGGAAGAGGTTTGTGGACTTCCACATTAACACAAAATCTAGCATAAACACATCAGGATTTAGTCCAAGTGGTGTTATCCAGGGTGACAAACTGACCGAAGGTGTTAGCAATAGTAGAAAAAACTTTTTCATCCTAGTATTCCAAGGGGAACCCTGAAAGTCTCACCCAGACTGGGGTAGTACAGTTCAAATGAGTGTTGGGATCAAACCTTAGATGCCAACTACATAGAGCAAGTGAGTGAGTACCATAGAGCCACAACCCTCCTACCAAAATAGCTATCATATCCTCTCTACTAGTAAATCGAAAGAGAAAAATCCCCCTCGCCATAGCAATGACTGTCATACTACCCTTAATGTGCCAACAATTAGAAACCCATTTCCAAACCATCTCAATACTAGGCTAAATAGAAAAAAACTTACCCACAAGAGAGAGATCCATGGAGGTAGTGATTTCCTCAACCAAGTCATCTGGTATTTCCAGAGCTGTTCCTGCAGTCATTTCCTTAGGTACTGTTATTTAGTATAGAAGTGTTAACTTAATCTAACTTTTGTTACCTAAATCTTATAGGGTTATTATTCTTTGGCATCAATTAAAGAGTAGAATTATTGATATCAAGTTAATTGGGCAAATTTGTTGATAATAAAAGTAATTTTTTATTTATTTATTTACTATTTTGTTTATTGAGAAAAATTTTAGTACTATTTTCTTTTAGGGAATTACATCTATACCATGTTGCAAATCTCCCATTTTGTCACAGGCTGGGAGCATGTTGGCAAAGGTCGAAGAATTTGGATTTAGAACTGCCAATTGCATTTACTTGAAAGTTTTGAAAGCCCTTTCAACAAATCCATTTTGTGAATATCCTAAAATTATTGCATTCCATGAAATTACATCTCTTTAAGGCATTATGTCAAACAGTTCATGAGTTTTTTCTATTCTTCCACATTTTGCATAAAGAGCTTTATCAACATTTACATTCATACCAACTAGCCAGCAGTAAAGGTAATAAGAGTTGACCTGCTTCAATTCTCAATTATGTACTACATTTTTTTCTAATAGTTATTTGAATTAGAGATTAGGATTGGTTTTCAACAGTATCTGTTCTATGAATTAGATAAATTATAATTTTCTTCTTATTTGTTTATCATTGCAGTGATTGCAGAGCTTCTTGATAATGCAATTGATGAGGTAATGTAGCTTTGTACTTTATTTCCTAAGATGAATTGCTAAGGTGGCTACAATCACTCATTTGTGATAGTTACCCTAGAGATGAGAGAAGCTCATAACTAATGCTTATTTCTAAAATATCTCAGTCAATTTTGTTTGTTGAAGGGTTGTCTTGATGATGACTATTTGTCAACCTGATGTATGATGTTTTGATGATAATATATCTTATATTTGAAGATTAGTGTTCTATTATTGTCTATATTATGAGTAGAAATTTTTCTTATTGTGTTTCTTATTTTGGTCCAATACAATTTAGATACCTCATGGTGCAACTTATGTCAAAGTGGACCAAATTTACAACCCTCATGACTGTAGTCATGCTTTACTTTTTCAGGGTGTGAATATTATTCCTAGCTTGCTATCACTAATTGTACAAATTGGTATTGTATTTACTTTTATGAGCACAAACTAGTTGAAATTATTACCTTGTATTTTCTTTTGCAAATGATGGAGGGGGCATGGATCCTGATTGTATTCAACAATGCATGAGCTTGGGATATTCTATGAAGAACACAAACACTACCATAGTGACAACAACTTAAAGTGACTATGCTAAGAGAATGTAACTACTGGCTATGAATATACACTTCAAAGAACTCAGAGGGAGATGTAGAAGCTAATTGTCAGTGACAATAAAGAGTACATAAGCAACAGGGTTGTAAAGACAATAATCAAGGAGGACAGTCTCAAGTGTAATTTTTGCATAGGTGGCAATCAAGTCTCAAATGCACAATATATTCTTAGTAACTATGTTTTGTTTCTTAGCTTTTCATCTATTTTGTTGGACCTTGAGAGGAATGTTGGATGTGCCCAGTGTGTTCCTTGTTTCACTTGATAGTTTGCAATCTTAGAGTTTTTAAGACAGTGACTTCTTGTTGTGTATTAGTTTCATTATGTGATTTTTGAATTGAGGTATACATTGGAGGTTTCAAACACTTTCAAGGTAAATTTTGCAATGTATAAAGATGACAATAAAGAGCAAGGCAGTGAAATCCAAACCCTGCATAGTCAAGATTACAATTAAGGCTTTATTGAGGTTTAAACCATGGTGACATAGGGTTTTGAGGGAAGTAGTTTTGACTATGAATTGTAGAAGGTAGAATATGGACTTGTTATGATATGATGTCAAGGATTACAAGGTGTTTGCAACAGATTACAAGGAATTGCAGCCTTCTCTTCATGGAAAGTTTTATGTTTGAAGGCTTCTCTATTTAAGGTCTTCTTAGAGGACTTTTATTCTTTAGTTCTTGCTTCTTTTGCAACAATAATAGTTTCCTTGTAACTCTTTTTCAAGAGATTTTATGTAACAACAACTCTTTTCAAATTAATAAAGACAATAGAATTCCTTTTTCAAGACTTGTGTTTCTCTTTGCAACTAGTGATATATGATGTTTAATAAACAATGTATCAATATACTACAATTTACATAAAATAGTGAAGAAAAATAATTAAATAAACTACCAAATTGATCAAAATGATGATTAAAATTAATGACTAAATAAACTACCAATGGAAGGAAATCAGTGAATAAAAATGACTAAATAAGTGACCAGTTAATAACAATGACTAAATTAACGACTATATAAATCAGTGAATAAAAAGTGACTAAATAAGTGACTAGTTAAATATATCAGTGAATAAAAAATGACTAAATAAGTGACCAGATTACAACAATCAATGACTAAATCAATGCTAAATATATCAGTGAATAAAAAATGACCAAATAAGTGACCAAATTACAACAATCAGTGACTAAATCAACGACTAAATATACTACCAAATTGATCAATAAAAACAACCAATAAATGACTAAAAATGGTTTAGTCATCAATTTGGTCGCATTATAAATGACTGGAAATAAACTAGCAATGGTCATGTGACCATGTTTGGTCATTTATAGGTAGTTTTTAGTAGTTTTTTCAGTCACATATTGTTGTTTCTCTACTAGTGATAATTTTGACCAATAGAGTGGGGATGTTAGAAAGGCGGCAGGCACAACCCAATAGGCCATATCAACCTAATAATCAAACACATCGGCCATTCAATCAGAATTACCAGTAGAATAGACCATATTATCAAGGTAATGCACAGAGGCAAAATCAGCCTAGCTACATCAGACCATTGAATGCTATGCATCCAAATGCTTCTAGTACATCCAGTCCTCTTGTGTGCATATAGAAAAACCTAGCTCATTGTAAGGATTGATACTATCCATGTAATCAACCACATGATAAGAATTTGTGCCAAAGAGGACAGTTCAGTCAGGCTTCGACAACACAAAATCAATTTGTTTTTTGAGACCAACAAATTAATTCTAGTTAGGATATGGTGGGAGGACAAGAACCAATGCAAAATGATGCCACTTTGATGAATTGGACCCCTGATGATTACTATGGTGTTAATCAAGGTACTAGTCTAATAGCGTTCAATATAAGGGCAAAGAGAAGAGCCACTAAGGATACATCAGTACATGCAGTCGGTTAGGCATCTTCATCTCATGCATCCCAAATGGATACAAGTGAAAGAGTGGTAGACAAAATTCCTTCAAGGCAGGTAGATCTGGCTATAAATAGGGAAATGTCAGTGCCAGTAGTGTAGGCCCAAGTCAATCAATGACCAAAGACTGACCCTGCTATCACCAAAACATCACAAAAAGGAACATAGGGCAGTCAAATACCCTTTAGTATAGTAGATTAGATGAAGAAGACAAATCTAATCATCACTATATGGGATGCATTATTAATCCTAGCCCAAAGGATTCTTCTTCAAGAGGCCCTAATAGAATTTAGTTAGCCTGATGTGGAATTGGTAAAAGAAAAGACAACTACCCCAACAAACCTACGCCAACCAGAAAAGGAGGCAAGCACAAGAAAAACTAGTAAGCCCCCTCCATTCGATGTTTCTTTAATTATTGGTGACAAATTGCTGCACAATTGTATGATAGACTTTGGGGCGGGTACCTTTGTCATGCCTAAAAATGTGGCTGACATGTTGGGTATGTTGCAAGTATGGTCCGAACTGGTGTTGTCATTATTGTCAACATACTCCTATTGCATTAATGATAAGGATTGGATGAGTTGTGAGCTGAGGATATTGAGAAAATTAGTCTCAATCTGGAATAGAGAAGAACAGTGATGACAGTAAGGCAAAAGTCCAAGATAGGATGAGGATCAAAGGATATGGATTAAAGGGTTTGTAGATGTGTGTCTTAAGGTGATCTAGTAGAGATTTTAGAGGTCCGCATGAAGATCTGAAGAAGGTGTGGCCGCTCAAGTAAAACCGGTTCCGGTAGGTGTTCAGAGATGACTGAGTGATACAGACAAGTCCGGTGAGATCCAGAATTGCTTTGTCCTATTCTGTGGATTTGAGGGAGTGTTGAAGAAGTCTCTGTGGAGTGTCAACTAGATTGGTTCATGGTTTGAAGGTCTATAAACATCTATTCCTTTGTGATAGTAATGACAGACTGTGTTCTTGAGGTTCTGAATGAAGGGGAGATGGATTTCAATAAGCAGATGAAGTATGGATGTTCTTGGTGATTCAGGAAAGCTTGTGGAGGTCTTTGGATCATGTCCAATTCATGGTGGTGGTCTACATTGAAGTTGGAGCTCGCATTGAAGAATAACTTCTGGATGATGGTGTTCTTTTTAAGATTGGCCAACTGGATGAGTTACACATCCTGTGGATGTTCTTGTTGATGTTTGTCGACTTAGATGATCATTCCTAAGTTGATGTCTTGTATAAATAAGGGATTATGAAGTCATTTCAAAGTAGTCCTTGTGGAGATGAGTGTGTGGTAGTAAGGAGGAGAGCGAAAGGCAGAGCAGAAGTATTGGGCTTAAATGGAACTGATTCAAGCATGGTGAAGATGCTATTCTCTAGTTCATGTATGTGAACTTATTTCTTTGTAGACAGTGTGTCTCTTGTAGGCAGTGAACCTCTTGTCAGTAGTGTGCATGGGTAGTGAGCCCTAATTGGCATGTGCCATTTTGTTCTTTCTATTCTTCTAACAAAGAATACAATCTTGGGTTAAACACCTTGTGGTTTTTCCCTTAACTGGGTTTTCCACATCAAAATCTTGGTGTCTCATGTGTTGATGTGTTTCTTCTCTTAATTTGTTGCATTGTGTTTCCTTGATTGATTTATTAGTATACTGCTGAATTGAAAAATGGAGTTAATTTTTTAATTGGAAGAAAGTTTTGTACAACTGATTCACCCCCCCTCTCAGTTGTGTGCCCTAAGTCTAACAAGTGGTATCAGAGCCAAGTTCCTCTAAAAAGAGCTTAACCGCTTGAGGAGATCCAGGATGTCGTCTTACAAGAAGGATAGTCTGAAGTTTGATGGAACCAATTTTATGGGAAGGTTGCATGAAATGTCACTTGCAATGTATGGGAATGGTGTACTGGACCATGGCTACAATACAATATACACCTCCACAGGGTGGTCCGAAAACCCAAAATGAAATCACAAATGCTGAAAATAATCTGCAGACTATAGAGGCTCTTCTAAGTGCATTATCTGATTTAGAGCTCTCAAATGTTATTGACCTACCAACTATTTTTGAGATCTGGCAAAAACTAGAACTTTTGCATGAAGGAGACAAGTATGTTAAAAGTGCAAGGTTACTAAGTCTGAAAGGGAAATTTGAAAATCTGAAGATGAGAGATGATGAAAATATTACTACTTTTATGCCAAGAGTAAATGAGATTGTTTGTGGAATTAGAAATGTTGGTGGAGTCCTGGATGAAAATGAGATTGTTGGAAAAATTCTCAGATCCCTACCTGCTTCTTACAAAATCAAGGCTGCTTCCATTGAAGAATTCAGAGCCCATACAACTATCACAAGAGATCAATTGGCTGGCAAATTAGCTGCATTTGAAATGACAGAGTTTGGGAATGACCCCCCAAGACTGAATCTGCATTCAAAGCCAGTGCCTCTATTAAAGGTAAACAAAGGTTTGATCCGGGAGAGAACTCTTCAAGGAAACTGTCATGGTATGAAAAAGCAAGAAAAGACCTAGAAGAAGAAGTAGAAACTGCTCAACTTGAAGCCCTTATTGCAAAGAGGCTACCAAGAGGATCTGGTAAGCATGAAGGAAAATTACCTTTTAAGTTTTTTAACTACAATAAGATTGGTCATTTTGCCTCAAGGTGTCCAGAAAGATTTTCAAGGCCAAATCCTAACAGATCAAGGTTCCAAAAGAATTGTTACTATGTTCATGAAGAAGATGATAATGAAGGAGTAATAGATGATGAATCAAAGATAGGAAACAAATCTGGAAGTGAATGGGTGTTTATTTCCATCAAGGAAGAAGAACCAATATCCCCTGTATCTGTCAATCATAAAGTTGTAGAAAGAGCTCTGGCTGCCCAAGTTGAAGAAAAGGATGAATGGGTCATTCACAGTGGATGCTCTCACCATATGACAGGTGACAAAAACAAATTCATAGATTTGGAAAGGTATGAAGGAGGAGTGGTAAAGTTTGGTGATAATTCTGCTAGTGGAATCAGAGGAAGAGGAACTATTTCTTTTGATGGAAGGAACAAAACCGGCAATGTAAAACATGTTGAAGGTTTGAAGCACAATCTTCTTAGTGTTGGACAGTTGGTGGACAAAGGCTATGATCTCTGATTCAAGAATGGAAAATGCAAGATCTTTGAAAGTTCCAGAACAAAGATTGCATCCGGTACTCAAACTAAAGGTAATATCTTCCACTTGGTTGGTACTGGTAAAAGTTGCTTATTTGTTCAAGTTGATCAGAGTTGGTTATGGCATAGAAGGATGTGTCATGTGAATTTTGATAATATCATCAAGATAAGCAATACTTAGGCTGTAAGAGATCTTCTAAAATTGGTGAAACCTACTAATAGCTTGTGCAAAGAATGTCAGTTGGGTAAGCTGAGTAGAGTCACATTCAAAAGTAAGGAACTGTCTTCTATCAGATTATTGGACTTAGTTCATACTGATCTTTGTGGTCTAGTGAGAATCAGAAGTGTACAAGGTGATAGATACTTTATGTTGCTAATTGATGACTATTCCTGGATGATGTGGGTAACCTTTCTAAAAGAGAAATCAGAGGCTCTTGAGAAATTCAAAATATTCAAGGCTATGGTAGAGAATGAAACTGGATTAAAATTGAAATGTCTGAGGTCTGATAGAGGTGGAGAATTCACATCCGGTGAGTTCATAGAGTTCTATGAGAAACATGGAATAAAGAGACAGTTGTCTGCTCCTAGGACTCCACAGCAGAATGGAGTAGTGGAGAGAAAGAACCAAACCATCCAGGAAGCATCTAGGACCATGATGATAGAAGAAAATGTTCCTCAGATCTATTGGAGAGAAGTTGTCAGCACTGCAGTCTATACTCTCAATCGAGTTCAAATCAAAAGCAATACCGGTAAGACTCCTTATGAACTTTGGTTTGGCATCACTCCAACTATGAGGTATTTCAAAGTTTTTGGTAGCAAATGTTACATTAAAAGAGATGAAGATCTAGGAAAGTTTGATGCTAGATGTGATGAAGGAATATTCTTGGGTTACTCCACTCAAAGCAAAGCATACCGGTGTTATAACAAGAGACCAAGAAAGATGATAGAAAGTACAAATGTGAAGGTTGATGAGGGAATTGAGAAACCCTCAGGATTTTATGAGTATGATGAAGATGATCAGAATGATGTTCTGATTCAAGGAGCCCAAGCCTCCTCTACAAGTCAAATTCAAACTAACCCGGTAAATCAGGAAGAAGAAATGAGTTTCAATGAGCTTGATCAAGAATCAGAGGTGCAAGAAATTCCCAAAGTTCCCAAGTATGTAAGACTGAACCACTCTAAAGATCAGATCATAGGTGATAAAAAAAAGGAGTACAAACAAGAAGGAAAATTGCTCAAGATTCAGAAGAGTATTGTCTGATTTCAAAGATTGAACCTAAGACAGTGAATGAAGCTTGCAATGATGAAAATTGGACAAAAGTAATGGAGGAAGAGCTGATGCAAATTGAGAAAAATCACACTTGGGATCTTGTTCCTAGACCTAGAAACAAGAATGTGATTGGAACCAAATGGGTCTTTTGGAACAAACTGAATGAAGTTGGTGAAGTAATAAAAAATAAAGCCAGATTGGTCTGCAAGGGTTACTCTCAAATAGGAGTTGATTTTGAAGAAACTTTTTCTCCGGTGGCAAGAATTGAAGTAGTCAGATTATTTATTACATTTTCCACCTTCAAGGATTTCAAGGTGTATTAGATGGATGTCAAGTCTGCCTTCCTGAATGGTGACTTGGAAGAAGAAGTGTACATTGAGCAACTGGATGGATTTCAATTGTTTGATCATGGTGATATGGTTTGTAAGTTGAAGAAGGCACTGTATGGACTGAAGCAAGCCCCAAGAGCCTAGTATGAAAGATTGGACAAACATCTTTTGAAGATTAGTTTCAACAAAGGTAATGCTGACAGTAATTTGTATTTCAAACTTGATCATGAAAACATCTTGATTGTTGAAGTGTTTGTTGATGATATCATTTTTGGAGGAAGAGATAATATGTGTAAAACTTTTACAAATCAAATGAAAAGTGAGTTTGAGATGTCCATGCTTGGTGAAATGAATTTCTTCTTGGGTCTACAAATCACTCAAACAAAGAAAGGAATCTTCATTTCTTAGACCAAATATGTGAAAGAATTGTTGAAGAAATTTGGGATGGAAGATTCAAAACCAATGAATACTCCCATGGCAACCGGATGTAATTTGAGCAAAGATGATGATTCTCCTAAGGCTGATCAGACAAAGTATAGGTCAATGACTGGAGGACTGTTGTACCTCACTCAAACTAGACAAGAAATTATGCAGGCTATTGGTCTTGTTGCTAGATTCCAAGATGATCCTAGAGAATCTCATGTCATGGCAATCAAGAGGATTTTTAGATATCTAAAAGGGATAGTTGAGTATGGTTTGTGGTATCCTAGAGATCATGATTTCTATCTTCATGCATATACAGATGTGGATTGGGCAGGAGATGTGGATGACTGGAAGAGTACTAGTGGTGGAGCATTCTTTTTGGGGAAGAGATTGGTTTCTTGGCTAAGCAAGAAACAAGAGGCAATATCACTGTCTACAATTGAAACAGAATATATTGCAGTAGTAGGTAGTTGCACTCAAGTTTTGTGGATGAAGCAGATGCTAAGAGATATCAAAGTGGAGTATGAGGAACCTATCACAATCTTCTGTGACAACTCAAGTGCAATAAATATATCTAAAAATATGGTGTTGCATTCAAATACTAAACACATATCCATCAAGTTTCACTTTTTGAGAGAGAAAGTGAACAAGAATGAAGTCAGATTGGAGTTTGTACCTTCCAAGGATCAGATTGCAGACATCTTTACTAAACCTCTACCTAAGGATTCTTTTGAGTATCTCAGGGAGAAGTTAGGGGTTATTGCCCCTTTAGTGATGAACTAAGGTGCACTGAGATGCATCAGTCTAGTGGATATCACAGTCATATCTTGTGATCCAGATTGATGATGGGGAGCTGCTACTCAGGGAGAGCAACAGGTATGATTCTGAAGTGTTGGAATTGCAAGTATGTGCCCTTTGCCATTGATGTCAAAGGGGGAGAGAAGTCATGTGAAAAACAAGTGGTTTCTAATCAAAGGGGAGCAATAAAGGGAGAGAAGACAGGTGAATGGTTGTTGTTGATAGGGGGAGTTGTGACAGTGAAAAGAAGTTCTTGTCTTTATGGTTAAAACAGTTTTTCACATCATATGTTGCCATCAATGATAAAGGGGGAGATTGTTGCAAGTATGGGCCTAACTGGTGTTGTCATTGATGTCAACATACTCTTGTTGCACTAATGATAAGGATTGGATGAGCTGTGAGCTAAGGATATTGAGAAAATTAGTCTCAATCAGGAACAGTGAAGAACAGTGATGACAGTAAGGCAAAAGTCCAAGATAGGATGAGGATCAGAGGATGCGGATTAAAGGGTTTGTAGATATGTGTCTTAAGGTGATCCAGTAGAGATTTCAGAGGTCCACATGAAGATCTGAATAAGGTGTGGCCACTCAAGTAAAACTAGTTTTGGTAGGTGTTCAGAGATGACAGAGTGATACAAACAGGTCCGGTGAGATCCGGAATTGCATTGTCCTGTTCTACATATTTGAGGGAGTGTTGAGGAAGTCTTTGTGGAGTGTCAACTAGATTGGTTCATGGTTTGAAGGTCTACAAGCATCTATTCCTTTGTGATAGTAATAATAGACTATGTTCTTGAGGTTCTGGATGAAGGGGAGATGGATTTCAGTAAGCAGATGCAGTATGGATGTTCTTGGTGATTCAGGCAAGCTTGTGGAGGTCTTTGGATCGTGCCCAATTCATGTTGGTGGTCCGCATTGAAGTTGGAGCTCGCATTTAAGAATAACTACTGGATGATGGTGTTATTTCTAAGACTGGTTGACTGGATGAGTTACACATCCTGCAGATGTTCTTGTTGATGTTTGCCGACTTAGATGATCATTCCTAAGTTGATGTCTTGTATAAATAAGGGATTGCGAAGTCATTTCAAAGTAGTCCTTGTGGAGATGAGTGTGTGGTAGCAAGGAGGAGAGCGAAAGGCAGAGCAAAAGTATTGGGCTTAAATGGAACTGATTCAAGCATGGTGAAGATGCTATTCTCTAGTTCATGTATGTGAACTTATTTCTTTGTAGACAGTGTGTCTCTTGTAGGCAGTGAACCTCTTGTGAGTAGTGTGCATGGGTAGTGAGCCCTAATTGGCATGTGCCATTTTGTTCTTTCTATTCTTCTAACAGAGAATACAATCTTGGGTTAAACACCTTGTGGTTTTTCCCTTAACTGGGTTTTCCACATCAAAATCTTGGTGTCTCATGTGTTGATGTGTTTCTGCTCTTAATTTGTTGCATTGTGTTTCCTTGATTGATTTATTATTATACTGCTAAATTGGAAAGTGGAGTTAAGTCTTTAATTGGAAGAAACTTTTGTACAACTGATTCATCCCCCCCTCTCAGTTGTGTGCCCTAAGTCTAACAGGGTATAGATTATGAGTCTGCGAACAAGGGGGTAGTGCAATTATATGGCACCGCTATTAAAACAGTGGGTGTTATAAAATATTTAAAACTCACCTTGCATGCATGCCTCGGATGCTCTATTTCCCAAGATATTTCTATCATTGATCTCCTAGCCTACTTTGGCATATGCCTATCTAGGGATTTCATAGCTAAAATAGGTGGGTACATATCCTCTGATTGGTCCCACATGCCATTCAGAACTAGGTATGACACCAAATTAACCATCAAAGATGAGCCTATCACCAATGACCATATAGAACCCTACACTCCTAATCTCGTCGATATGAATTGTACAATCCATGAGTTAGAGGACGACAATAGAAATGGACATGAGGCTACCACCCTAGTGGAGAAGAATCCTGACATATTACTTGATGAGTGGGTGGACTGTTTCCAGTTTGACACCCTTGTTCATGTAGAGGAAATAGGGCTGGGTACTTATTGTATCCATGAAGATGATGCCATCATCCCCAATATTGAAAAGACAACAACATATTCAAGTGGGATGTGGCAAATGTTTTTTGATGGCTCCAAAAGTAGAAATGGAGTAGATGCAGGGGTTGTATTGATTTCACCCCAAAAGGAAAATTATTTCTCTTCATTCAAATTGCAGTTTAGCTGTACTAATAATGTAGTTGAATATGAAGCCCTAATTCAGGGCATACAACTAGCTCAAAAAAGAGGAATAAAAAGTTTGCAAGTGTTTGGTGATAGCGAGAAGGTTGTCCACCAAATTAGAAAACTAGGCACTTCAAAGAATGACTTGTTAAAGTGTCATGTCTTATTTTTATGAACATGATCATTCTAGTTTAGTGAACAATTATTGTGACTGATTTCACTTTAAGTAATTTTGCATACATAGAGGTAATTATTATGAGTTATATTGATTAAAATTGGAAATTGTTTTAAATATTCAATATGGATGCAATGATTTTCTTCGGCTATGTTTTGGAGACACTAACCTATTGATGTTGAGTTGAGTGCAAATGGATTAAATTTAAAAAAAAAAACTATGCATAAACCCTAAGTTGTGAATGGTATATCATTCGATGCCTTCAAACTTTTTAGAATCATATTTTATACAGTATGAAAAAATAATGATTTTACTTTATGTTTACTAAATATATATTAAAGACCCACTATGTATTCTTTTTTTTATTCACTGTGTAAAAAAATAGTGAGCTCCTCTTTTACCAATGAATTAATAATTTCACTAAGAGGAAGGTAAAAAAAAATACATTTATAACCTTGATTATTTATATATGTATATAAACACTAATATATGTATATTTATATATATTAAAAGAATAGGTGTAGTTCTATATATAAATCCTATTGCCATTTACAACTATGATAACTAAATTTATTAAATCAACTAACCAAGGGAAAAATCAATTCATGCTAACATAGTATACACGTATTATTATTATATTTCTCTTTTTTGGTTTTATTTTATTTTATTTCAAAAAGAATGGGAAGGGAATTTAGGCAAGTTATGTATTTAATTATTTAATTTTGAAAGGGCATTGAGAATAGAATTTATTTCAATTTATTTTTGTAAAATAGTTATTTTTAAGGAAGTTATGTTTTAAATTATTTGAATTAATTTTTGGAAAGGGGAATATTAAATTTATGCTTTAGTTTGGACTTACTTATAGTCACATTATTTTATTTTATTTCAAAAAGAATGGGAAGGGAATTTAGGCAACTTATAAATTTAATTATTTAATTTTGAAAGGGGATTGAGAATAGAATTTATTTCAATTTTTTTTTAAAATAGTTATTTTTAAGGAAGTTATGTTTTAAATTATTTGATTTAATTTTTGGAAAGGGTATTATTAAAGTTATACTTTAGTTTGGACTTAATTATAGTTACATTAATTTAATTTAATTTATTTTATTTCAAAAAGAATGGGAAGGGAATTTAGGCAAGTTACGCACTTAATTTATTGTAATTTTGAAAGGGGATTGAGGATTGATTTTATTATTAAATTAATTTTGCAATCCTCCTATAGTTGATGAGGTGGCATTATGCTACTGAAATCACTATAGGAGTTATCCTATTTTATTCCATAATGCCCCGTTATACTGCCAAATTTTTCTTATCCTAGATATGATTTATTTATGGTTTTAATGTCGATACAACTACCCTTTTTGATTTATCTATTTATTTAGAGGCTATTATCAAAATCATTTCTTTTCACTTAGAATTCCTAGGGCTAGGTTTTCGAAATGGAATCTAACCCTCACAATGTCACTTTTGTGATGTACACCCCCTTAGTGGCTTACGTGTCGTAGGGATGGCAAAGTGAGTGTTGCTTCATCCCGTGTGTTTGACCTTCCCCTCCTACGGGCAATGCACATGACATTGGTTGCTGAGTTAATTACATTGTGAGCATGTGTCACCAAGCGCGCATGTTGCGCGTGAGGGGGTTTGTGGAGTCGAGAGGGAATTTTTTTGATAATTCCTAGCATGACCACATGTCAAATGTGTCCATGACATGTGGTTATCGTGTCATAACCACATGGCGAATGTGGGCATGACATCGTTGAAGATGAGAGCATGGCTAAGGTAGAGATGTTCTAGACACTTGGCAAGAACTGATGGATGGATTACCCTGATGCAATCACACACATCATGTAGTTGCATATGCATTATTGAATGGTTCTTATTACATTAATGCGTGTGATTTTTAATCATTTCAAATGCATGATGTGATTACTTTAACTTAATATCTTTTCAAAATATATTCAAATGATGTATTGTGTGTTATTTAAATAAATAATAAAATATTGTCTATAAGATGTTTGGAAGACAATATGTTCCTTAAAAATAAATAAATATATTAAATTATATAGATAAATATGCAATATTATATTACATTTCTCTTTTGATTATTTAAATGGTTTTGTTTTAATAATAATAGTTAAATTAGATTAAAAATAGTGTTATTATATTTAGATGAGTAAACAAAAGAATTAAATTAGGTTTCCTATCATCCATGCGACAGGAAGCTGCAGAGATATTATATTATTGTTTCAAATAGCATATTATTTCTCTAATTTATTAGTTGATTACTCATGCAAACTAGGAATTCAACTTTAGTTCTGAACCTAATTGGGGGATCACTAAAAATAAGAGGGAGATAACTTTGTTAAAAGAGCAGATCGCTTAGCTGAGAAAAATACCATGAATTCAAACAGAAAGGACATTTTAGGCAGTAGTATTTTGGGATTTTGTGATCAATGAACCTAAGGATACCAGGTCGTGAACAGGAGAGAGAGAGAGGGATGTCGACTCTTCTGCAAATTCTTCTTCAAGTTGGTGATTGTTTCTAGGTTTTTAAATTCATGTTCTACCTCCTGAAGATTCATTGTTTTGACTATTTTTATTTTATTTTATGGTTTTTATCTGTTGTGTGGGGACGACTACATGAGTTGGGGCATTCCTTGTTTTTCTTTTACCTAACCATTTCTCTTATCTTTCTGGATGCTTATTTTATTTTGGCCATTTCTGCAAGGAAATTGCTTTCCATGTTGGTCGTCGACCTACCTTGAGGCTGTTGACTTATTTTTGCTACCTAGCTTTTAGGCTGGGCGTGGGCATGCTAGCCGCCTTCTTTAGGTTGTTTGGCTGTCTTTCTTGGCCCATTTCATAATTGACCGACCCAACCATTTTTTTACTTCACCTTAACTCTGGTCGGTCATGGGATTTAGAATTATGATATTTGTCTTTCCTTAATTTAATTGTGGCTGTCAGAAACTCAGTCGAATATCTTATTGATTCCAGATCTAGTTCTTAAACTGATTGAAAACTAATACAAACCTGTAGATCATTGTTAGGTTCTCACCATCAAACATTAATATGAATGATTTTTCTTTTTATGATGGCTAGAAACAATGACAGAATTGCAAATCAAACTTTCTTGATAAAACTCAAACTCTTAAAAGATTTAGATGAAACTACCATACCTTCTTCCTTATGAAATTGATGATCAAAACTTAGAAGAAAATACCAGTTTCGGTAAACATTTTCAGTATTGAAATTGTTTCCCAAACATGATTTTTAATCCATTAACTTAGAATGATAGAAATCAGATTTCAAATATAGTTCTTTATTTATTATTTATTAGATTATGTCACAACTCTTGTTGCCACAACGATAGGAAGGTTTTTGAGAGATTTATGTACATAAACTGCATGCTTAAATAGATTAGTTTCCTTTCACCAGAATGATAGTAAGTTAGAACAATATGAGAATGAGATTTTTATAGTGTTTTTATGATCGAAAATTAGATTAAACTATGATTTATACTCATCTTTTTATTTCTACGACAGTTCCTATCGCAATGGTGATAGGAGATCTATTTTTATTGTTTTTGTTTTTTTTAAAACTTCCTGTCACAATAATAACAACAAGATGGATTAATACCTTAGAATGGTTATTAATGAAGACATTATGATTGAAATACAAGATTAGAAACTATATCAAACTGATAAACTTATGATTGTAAATTGTATTTTTAAAAGAGATCAATTTTTGTTTGAAAGTATATCATTCCATAATTGATATGTTAGGGAAAAGAGAATTGGATTGATTAAAAACTTGTACTTTTAATTCTTTATTTTATTTTCTTTCTTCTTGGGGAAAGAAGTAGTTTTTATTAGGAATGTATTGGGTTACTTTTGGGATCGCGATGCCGAATGTGGATTTATCAGAGATGGCTTTTCCTCTTTTTGAGAATTGACCAATTTACTTGAAATGATTAGATCTAATTGGAATGACATTGAAATAGATGTTTATTGTCTAGAAAACTTATTTATTGATATCTCTGTCATATCCTATTGTGAGACAATTTGTTTTTCATTACTTAGAATTGCACATTCATACATCAGGGTTGCATCGGGTGTTCCCTCCTGTAGTTGTTATCAGGTAGCTAGACATTTCATGTAGGGCTAGGTTTCCTTCATTTCAGGAAGGGATTCAAGGAAGTGTAAATACTTCATGGTTGGGTGGAAAACCACCTGAGCCATGTTCACATCTCTTGGTTTATAGGTGGTGGACCACTTGGTTCGTGCAGTTGGAGACTGTGTTGATTTATTTATTATTGATGTACTTGATTATTGTACCTATTTTGGATGTATTATGGCATGTTTCCAAAGGATGTATGTATAATATTTTATAGTGCTTGTTACTTGGACTAAGCACGTGAATATGTAAGATTTATTGACATTGAGATTCATATTTATAAGATTATCTTTTATTTGAGATATTGTGATTAAGCGGATTAATTGCATCTTTTATCTTTGAAAGTTGTATCTAAGTGGATTATTTACTTCTTTTTGACTTTGGTTATTGCAATGTTGTATTCAAGTGGATTGTTTACTTCATTTATTCTTGAGTTGGTTTAAATATTTTTAGATATTTTTTGAGGCTTTACATTTGGTATCAGAGCTCTAGGTTTAACACTAGGGCCTTTGTTTTTGGGACTATTATGCTAAGGTTGCAAACTTGATATAAATTATCCATCATAAATACAAGAAACACTGATCGTGGTGACAGATTAGGAAGTAGTCAAGGTAGAGGATCACATGGAGGTGCACGTGAAGGTGCTCATGGTGGTTGAACTACTGGGGATCGTGGAGATACCAGTAATGACCAAGATGGAAGATTTGACCGTATTCTTGATCTCTTAACCTGACAGGACATGAGGATGAATACTCTTGAGTAGGAGATCAGAGGAATTCCTAGAGGTCAGAATGCTAATAAAAACCCAAGGGTTGAGACTAAAAATGAGAACCCAAGGATAGAAGTTCCAGTTCTTGAAGTTGGAATTGGGCAAAGACCTCAAGAAAGTATCACCACCAAAATTTGATGGAAAGACCATAGGAGATGGAGTTGAGTCCTGGATAATAGAAATGGAGAAGTACTTTGGACTCTGAAACCTTTCAGATCACACTAAGGCTATGTGGGGATCTTACCAATTGACTGGTGAAGCAGCAACTTGGTATGATAATGAGAAGGCGGATAAAAAGTTGTTACCTGGTGAGATAACATAGGAGATATTCTTGCAACTATTCAGAAAAAGATGGTTACCACAGTTATTCTTTGATAAGAAGATGACTAAGTTTTAGAACTTGATCCAAGGAGGTATGTTTGTGGCCAGTTATTGGGAAAGGTTTTCTCATTTACTAAAATATATTCCACAGTATCAAATAGATGAGAGATTTTAGATTAGAAAGTTTATTTTGGGATTGAGGCCACAAATTGGAGCTAAGGTGGACATTCATAACCCACTCACTATGGATGCTGCTTTTGAGAAAGCAATAAAGAAAGAGCAGAGGTTGCAACAGACAACAAATTACCATAAGCAAAGAGATGCTAAGTTTTCAGATAAGAAGCCACAGAATAATCAGCAAAACTATCAAAAGAATAACAACTAGGGAAATAATAGACAGATCAAGAATCTAAAGAGAGGCAATAATTCTTAGGATGGGAATAGTAGAAACAACAAATGTGGCAATAATAACAGAAACAACAATCGAAGGGAAAGAGCTGAAGGACTGAGAGCACCTAAGGGTGGATGTTACAACTACAGAGGAGAGCATTATGCAAATGCATGTCTACATAAAAGAGGAAATAAGAATCAACAAGGAGCACCATAGCATCAAATTCATGCCACAGTGGATAATCGGCAAGCAGAGTTTCAAGTAGCACCTATTTAGTTCCAAGGTAAGCTCTATGGACTACCTATTTCTCTTTTAATTGATACTGGTGCCACAGAATGTTTTATTGATCCTAGAGTAGTATCTAAGTTAGCTATTAGACCTGGAGATATGGAAAACTCTTGGATGGTACAATATGACAATAGTGCAAAAAAGAGGGTAGACTCATGTCTAGCTTGCAGTGAGTTAGAGATTCCTAGTTTTCAGACACAAGTGAATCTATATGTAGCACCTTTAGGCTCTTATAATGTAATTCTAGGAAACAACTGGTTAAATAAACATAAGTCTTTAGTAAACTGTGAAGACAAGGTTGTTAGATGTTTGGATGATCTAGGGAACCAAGTGGAAATTAATGGAACAAAGAGACCTTTACAGCTTAGAAAAATCTCAGCTATGCAATTGAAGAGAGCCAAGAGGAAAGGATGTGCCATTTATGTTGTCCAAGTAAAGGATCTTGATAAAGAAGAACTAGTGTTCAACGACTATCCAATCCTTAGAGATTTCAGAGATGTATTTCCTGTAGAGTTGACAGAATTGCCACCAAAGAGAGAATTTAACTTCCCAATTGACTTACTACCAGGGACTGAGCCGCAATCTAAGGCACCCTACAAAATGACTACTACAGAGTTGTATGAGCCTAAGGCACAATTGCAAGAATTGTGAAATCAAGGGTTCATTAGACCTAGTGTGTCACCATAGGGCACACCGGTCATCTTTGTAAAGAAGAAGGATGGTACTTTGAGATTATGCATTGATTATAGGATGCTTAACAAGGCTACTATAAAGAACAAGTATCCACTTCCAAGAATAGATGAGCTCTTTGATTAGATGAAAGGAACAACAATGTTCTCAAAGATAGACCTTAGATCTGGTTATCACCAATTGCGGATTAAGGATGAGGACATCTCTAAAACAGCTTTTAGGACTCGATATGGTCACTACGAGTTCACAGTAGTGTTGTGTGGTTACACAACACGCCCCATTTTAACTTGGCAAAACAGGGACCCAACTTTTGGCTTGGCTTGTGTTGTCTGTTTTCTGGCGGTTTGGTAAAAATGAGTCAGGTGCATCATCATCATGAAGGTCAGGATGAGGTAGGTCATCATCATGAGGTCAGTTTGTCAAAGTTCATATTTTGTTTCTATGACCTCATATTTAGAAAGAGCTTGAAATTCTAGGCAGGTTTGCCTTTTACATCACCTGAAAATTCGTCCATATGAGGAAGTTATGCACAGTCAAAGTTTTGGTCAAACCTGATATTCGCAAGTGATCATCATATTTTTATATCCTCAGTCATGTTGTCAAGGTCATCATGATCTTGATCTATCACCTGATAAAAATCATGCAGTCCCAATATCCAGACGTCAATCTTAGGTGATAGTGCCCTTTACCCGTCAAATGACCTTATGCGCATCGTGAGCATAATGTTTTGAGTGTAACCCAATATTTCATAACAACGAGCATCATGATATTATAACATCACCTGATATTATAATATCATGCTGATATTATAATATCACCCTGCTTAGAAAATCCACCATCTGCATATTTGCATGCGCATGTCAAAATCCTATCGGAGGGTCATCATCCTGATCTTTCAAGGGAGGGTCATATTTGCTGATATTCGCTAATATGATGATGACGTCATCATATCCTCCTGATCTCCTTTTGCATGATCATGATGATCACCCTATCTTTTAAGGGAGGGTGATATTCCATTTCTCAGCATGATCATATTTTAAATATCACCCTAGCGCTAACCTGATGATGACCTCAACTCATCCTCATGCTCCGAAGGCAGAATATGATGGTTACGTCATCATGATATTCGATGAGGAGGATCATCTTCCTAATGTAACCCGATATTTCGTAATGTCCTCCTGCCGAGAAATATGACCTTTTGCAAATATCCTGATGACGTCATCCCAATCTGATAAACGAAGAAGCAAATATCAGGATGACATCATCATCACATTTCCCTTCGGCAGGATATTTTCCAAAACATGATCCGGTTCGCGAATATGACGATGACGTCATGTTCTAAGTTTAACAAAAGCCCCGGATATCCTGATGATCATCATCATCCTGATCTTTCGAGAGGGTTACCTTGGCCGCAAAGGGGTCATATTACATTCACCACCTGATCATCTTCCTTAGGTGACCCGATATTACATTTATCCCCTGATCTTAACTAAATATGATGGTGACGTCATCTTTTGCATTTTAATGAAGCCCAGATATGACGATGACATCACCATCATATTCCATTCCTCAGCAGCAGGATCATATTTCATATCCTCCTATTTTCCTTTGACATGATGATGATGATGATGTCATTCTTTTCCCCAATATACAGAAGCGAAACATGACGGTGACGTCATCAGGACATTCGAGGAGGGGGAGCATCATATTCACAATATCCTGCAGATAGGTAGAAAGCTCTAAGTTTCCCCATTGGCAGCGCTTTGAATTTTCTTCCCGATAGTAGTGGTCTCGCCGATAGCATGCAAAGCCAGATTTGAAATAATTTGTTAAAAGCGATTGATTCCTCGTATATGTTGCGATGTATATGCAAATTTGAAACCCGATATACAAGAAAATGGGCGGGAAAACAGAGCGATGGAAATTTGAAGGCCTGAGTGTATTTTTTCTAGTCAACAATGGTTGACCCAAGTGTTTTAACGCTGTTTAGGCATTTAGTGCATATTTTTCACTGATTTAAAGCCCGATTGCCTGTAGCTGCACATTTTGAGGCCTGGTTAATAAAATGTTTTACTTCCTGTTGTTTATCCACATGATGATGAACTTAATGTTTGTCTGTTTATTTGCAGGAAGTCATGATGCTGTTAGAGCTGTTGCTGAGCATTGTATGGTTGCACACGAAGGCAACATGAACCAGAAATGAGGAGGATATTGTCAAATATGCTGTTTGCCAGCTGGAGACTGAATCAAATCAAAGATGCTGGAATATTTTGTGCCAGCTATACATTTGCCAACTGGCGAAGCATGTGCTTTTCATCTGGACCGTTGATTATTATGAGAGGATCCTGATCCTTGGATCATTGTAACTGTTTTCTGGCATTTGCTCTATATAAGAGCCAGAGCTTGTCAAAAACAAGGAGATAGATAGACATATCTGGCAATAAGGCTAATAGAGAAAAGGAGATAGATAGATATATCTGGCAAAAAGGCTACTAGAAAGAAGAGAAAGATATACACAGACACATCTGGCAATAAGGCCAATTACTGTAGAATCAATTAGGAGATCGGATTACTGAGACTAATGAGGATAGAATTGTTGAAATGTCAAGGTTCTTTCTTCAGATCACTATAAATGTACCTATTCTTGAGCATACTGAATGGATATGAAGTTTCAGATTACATCCTGATTGTAAATTTTACGTAATCTTCCTGTTGATTTCTGGATATGTACTGGTGAATGCTGTGTTCAACTAGAAGCGCTTTCATTTCATTACATGTTGTTGTCAACTTTTCCTTTGAAGATTTGCACTGGATCATGCGGATTTGTGGAATGTCCTGGTGAAGTATGATTTTAGTTTCCTTCTTTTCATTGCATGTATGGGAGCTTGTATGTGGATCAGTGATCTCAGTCAAGTAGTTTTGGGAATCTCATTCTTTAACCCTTTTCCTTTTTTTTAATTTCATAAATTCATCACCATAACTGCAAGTCATGATAAATAATAAGCAGAAATAGAGAAATATGCTGAAATCCCGTAGGTAACTGAAAATCATTAGCATATTTGAGTTAAATGCATGCAGTATTGAAAATATCATGCAAAGAATTGCAAATAATGGTAGAAATCATGCAAATATCAGCCTGTAGGCACATTATTTGACTAAATTCACAGTGCAGAGGTAGAATTATTGGAGATTTATGCAGAGCAGACATATAGAGCAGGATATTTGAAGGAATAATGATGAACTTTGCAGAAATACATAAGGCCCCTGAATGGAAAACAGCAACACACATCAACCACTGAGTAATGTCAGTAGATTAAGACCTAATCAACGGAGACTTGGGATCATGAATTCTCTGAATTCATCGTATCTTTCAAGATGAGTAAAGGTTGTTGTGTAACTTTTATTCTATGTTTGTATATGACTAACAATCATGACCAACATAAATTGGCGCTAGAAGGAGGGCAGAGCTGTTTCTCAGCAAATAAATTCTTTTCAGTTGAAGTGATATCCCCTGCCTTAGTATAGCAGCTTGCCCTCAGTCTTGCAATTAATCTGCAGGCCCCTCGCTCCTAACTCAACATAAATTGGCGCTAGAAGGAGGGCAGGTGAGCTGTTTCTCAACATAAATTGGCGCTAGAAGGAGGGCAGGTGAGCTGTTTCTCAACATAAATTGGTGCTAGAAGGAGGGCAGGTGAGCTGTTTCTCAACATAAATTGGCGCTAGAAGGAGGGAGTGATCAACATAAATTGGCGCTAGAAGGAGGGCGTGATCAACATAATTTGTTGCTAGAAGGAGGGCGTGAGCTGTTTCTCAACAAATAAATTCTTTTCAGTTGAAGTAATATCCCCTGCCTTAGTATAGCCGCTTGCCCTAAGTCTTGCAATTAATCTGCAGGCCCCTCGCTTCTAACGCAACATAAATTGGCGCTAGAAGGAGGGCTGAGCTGTTTCTCAGCAAATAAATTCTTTTCAGTTGAAGTGATATCCCCTGCCTTAGTATAGCCGCTTGCCCTAAGTCTTGCAACATATCTGCAGGCCCCTCGCTCCTAACGCAACATAAATTGGCGCTAGAAGGAGGACAGAACTGGAAGAGATGCTATTGCTTCAGTCATCATTCATTTTATGCAGGCCCCTCGCTCCTAAATCAACATAAATTGGCGCTAGAAGGAGGGCCTGAGCTGTGAATTTCTGGATTTCTGCAAATATTACATAAATATTTCATTATTTGAGGTTAATGTCTGCAAATATCTCTTATCTGAGATGTTTTGGTTGCACCTTTGCCAAGATCTAGCTTGAAACATCAAAGATTAGTTTGATTTTCTGAACTTTCAAGTTTTATTTTGAGATATGATAGATCTCATTAAAATTTCAAAATACTAAAAAATTGAAAAATAGAGTCTCATTTTGATGGATGTATATGAAGGCAATTGTCAAATTAACATTCCTTTATTTCAGGAAACTTTGAGTAGGCAGCTTTACCCTCACAGTTTGTCTAACTTTGGTTTATCTACCTGTTGCAGGATACACCAGACTGTAGAACACAGCGAAATAAATTGTTTAACTTTCCTTACAAGGTTGGATTTATATTTGAAAGGATTAATATTCTTTCCAGATGTGTTCAGGGTTGAAATTTGCCAGGAAAATGAGGAAATTCTGGAGCAACAAGCAGATGCAGCACCAGAAAGTATTAATTGTCCAGACACTGAAGTGGATCGATCTGAGGATTTTGAATTATACTTGTCCAGAAATATACAATGTAGTCAAATATTAGGTTTATCCACTGATGATGTTCTGATTGAAAGCTGGTGCAGATTACATGACGAAGAGCATTCAGAGAGAGATTGCTACCCTTGCTTGGTCATGTTGAAAAAGACTCTAGAAAATACAATAGCTGAATCGGTTATAAAAGGTAATGAAGAGGAAACATCTTTCCTGGATTCATTCTATGGTGAGATTGATAGGAGTTCTCTACTTCCTAATACAAGTAAGGATCAGTTAGTATGCAAGTATGAATCTTGTGAAAATTTTAGAGAAGAAACCACTCATCAGGATAATATTTTTGATTCTGATCCTAATACTTTTGATAAAGAAGATGAAACATCTTTCCTGGAGTCATTCTATGGTAAAGAGAAGTGTAAACAGATAGTAGAGCAATTTAAATTCACTGCTAATGATGAAGTTCCTATGGTGGTAACTCAGGAAGTCATAGAGAAGAAAATAAATGCTGATTTATTACCTGACTTCTTTGAATTGAATGATCAAATACAAGAATGTTGCAGGTTAATGGAACCAGATCCTCTAATAGATAAAAGATGTGAATTATTTAATGAACAATTCTTGAAAGATGAAGATGTAGAAGACTTTGGAGTTGTTGTGCATAATCAGACGTTACTCCAGAAATATTTTGAGAATGAAACAGGGGAGTGTCCTTATCAAGTGAAAGTTGTTTCTCTTTTACAGTCACATGATTTAGAAATGATAAATTTCTGTATATCAGGTTGTGATAATAAAGATACTTATTTAGATGCTGATGTGCAGGAAATTGAAGAAAATATTGAGAAGTTTCCTGAACTGGAAGATAAACTGAACATCTGGAATGAAGGAACAAATATGGATAAAGATGGAGAATTAATACATCAAGAGTCATACATCCTTCAATTTGAAGAGAGACCAGACACTGAGCCAAGCAGTGAAAATATAGAATCAAATGGAAGACCAACTACCAATGAACAAGCATGTCCAACGGAATCAGAAATATACCAGGTTGTATTTCTCCTTTCCACAGTGAATGATGTCGATTATTATTTTGATTATGGAAATTCAGGAGATAAGACATGCATATGGATTAATCATGAACATGATGAGCTGCCTCAGTTGCTGATCATCAAGAGTCATTCTGTTGAATACAGTGAATTCAGAATATCAGAATATTTTTTAGAATATAAAGATAAATTTGCTAGGTTGAGAACCATAACTAATACCCTAATGCTCTTGCACAATCAAAAGAAGTATGCAAATACAGGTGTATTTAGGTCGTTTGCTGGTTTTTGTTTGCCTAGTAGTGGTTTGTATATAATTTTTGTAGGATAGTTGTTTGTATAGTCTGCTTGTTTTGCTTTCTGTTGTTTCCTTTTTGTAGGTTAGCCGTTTGTACAGGTTGCTTTGTGTTTTGCGTTGTTGAGTCTTTGTTTTGGTTGGGCAAAACTGGTGCACGTTGTTACTTAAGAACACTACATAAATTGTTAGAATTCAAAAGTTGAATATAAGTTTTTACATAGGTTATAATTCATATCAGTGTAGGTATTCTTGATCAGGTCTGTGGTATCATATTCATCAGTACTACTTTTCTTGAGTCAAGGTGATCCTCACAATGACACACCTAACAGCCTTGGGTTTATTGAACATATCAGTGTAGGGGTTAAGTGAAAAATCTAAAGGTTGCCCTTGCTACCATTGCAATTCTCAACTTAATTTCAACAAGTGACCATTCCTTGTATCATGAGGCTACAACTATTATATCTTAAGAATTAAATTCAAAATATAAAATAAATAAAATAATAAAATGGATTTTCTGAAATCCAGATTAAGTCATCTAAGTAACTCTACCGGGGCTATAGATGCCTGCTGGCAGTGGGGCTCTACTTAGGAGAATTGCAACGATAACCTTGCCGGGGCTATGGACGCCTGCTGGCAGCAAGGCTCTATCCGGTTGGCTATGAGGGATGAACCAAACTACGTAGCTTAACACCAGTCACTGACTTATTCAACTCACTTTCAAGATGAGTATATGAATCACATGCACACAATTGATCCCTTATCAATTCACTGTTACATTGATGAACATGATACCAGTTAGAAAGGATTAGGATGCTCATGCTTAATAGGAGTTGGAAATTTATGTTTTAATTTATCCTCACCTTTTGAATTATTTGAATTTTGTTGTTTTCTTTGGTGGCAAGTTGTTGTGTGGTTACACAACACGCCCCATTTTAACTTGGCAAAACAGGGACCCAACTTTTGGCTTGGCTTGTGTTGTCTGTTTTCTGGCGGTTTGGTAAAAATGAGTCAGGTGCATCATCATCATGAAGGTCAGGATGAGGTTGGTCATCATCATGAGGTTAGTTTGTCAAAGTTCATATTTTGTTTCTATGACCTCATATTTAGAAAGAGCTTGAAATTCTAGGCAGGTTTGCCTTTTACATCACCTGAAATCGTCCATATGAGGGAGTTATGAGCAGTCAAAGTTTTGGTCAAACCTGATAATCGCAAGTGATCATCATATTTTTATATCCTCAGTCATGTTGTCAAGGTCATCCTGATCTTGGTCTATCACCTGATAAAATCATGCAATCGAAATATCCGGACGTCAATCTTAGGTGATAGTGTGTTTTACCCGTCAAATGACCTTATGCGCATCATGAGCATCATGTTTTGAGTGTAACCCGATATTTCATAACAACGAGCATCATGATATCATAACATCACCTGATATTATAATATCATGCTGATATTACAATATCACCCTGCTTAGAAAGTCCACCATCTGCATATTTGCATGCGCATGTCAAAATCCTATCGGAGGGTCATCATCCTGATCTTTCAAGGGAGGGTCATATTTGCTGATATTCGCTAATATGATGATGACGTCATCATATCCTCCTGATCTCCTTTTGCATGATCATGATGATCACCCTATCTTTTAAGGGGGGATGATATTCTCAGCAGCATGATCATATTTTAAATATCACCCTAGCGCTAACCTGATGATGACCTCAACTCATCCTCATGCTCCGAAGGCAGAATATGATGGTTACGTCATCATGATATTCGATGAGGAGGATCATCTTCCTAATGTAACCCGATATTTCGTAATGTCCTCCTGCCGAGAAATATGACCTTTTGCAAATATCCTGATGACGTCATCCCGATCTGATAAACGAAGAAGCAAATATTAGGAAGACATCATCATCACATTTCCCTTCGGCAGGATATTTTCCAAAACATGATCCGGTTCGTGAATATGATGATGACATCATGTTCTAAGTTTAAACAAAAGCCCCGGATATCCTGATGATCATCATCATCCTGATCTTTCGAGAGGGTTACCTTCGCCGCAAAGGGGTCATATTACATTCACCACCTGATCATCTTCCTTAGGTGACCCGATATTACATTTATCCCCTGATCTTAACTAAACATGACGGTGACATCATCTTTTGCATTTTAATGAAGCCCGGATATGACGATGACGTCACCATCATATTCCATTCCTCAGCAGCAGGATCATATTTCATATCCTCCTATTTTCCTTCGACATGATGATGATGATGATGTCATTCTTTTCCCCAATATACAGAAGCGAAACATGACGGTGACGTCATCAGGACATTCGAGGAGGGGGAGCATCATATTCACAATATCCTGCAGATAGGTAGAAAGCTCTAAGTTTCCCCATCGGCCGCGCTTTGAATTTTCTTCCCGATAGTAGTGGTCTCGCCGATAGCATGCAAAGCCAGATTTGAAATAATTTGTTAAAAGCGATTGATTCCTCGTATATGTTGCAATGTATATGCAAATTTGAAACCCGATATACAAGAAAATGGGCGGAAAAACAGAGCGATGGAAATTTGAAGGCCTGAGTGTATTTTTTCTAGTCAACAATGGTTGACCCGAGTGTTTTAACGCTGTTTAGGCATTTAGTGCATATTTTTCACTGATTTGAAGCCCGATTGCCTGTAGCTGCACATTTTGAGGCCTGGTTAATAAAATGTTTTACTTCCTGTTGTTTATCCACATGATGATAAACTTAATGTTTGTCTGTTTATTTGCAGGAAGTCATGATGCTGTTAGAGCTGCTGCTGAAGCTAATAATTACAAAGTTGCACATGGAGGCAACATGAACTAGAAGTGAGGAGGATATTGTCAAATATGCTGTTTGCCAGCTGGAGACCGAATCAAATCAAAGATGCTGGAATATTCTGTGCCAACTGTACATTTGCCAACTAGCGAAGCATGTACTTTTCATCTGGACCGTTGATTATTATGAGAGGATCCTGATCCTTGGATCATTGTAACTGTTTTCTGGCATTTGCTCTATATAAGAGCCAGAGCTTGTCAAAAATAGAGGAGATAGATAGATATATCTGGCAATAAGGCTATTAGAGACATTAAAAAAAAAAAAAGAGATACATTAGACACATCTGGTACATTAAGGCCGATTACTGTAGAATCAATTAGGAGATCGGATTACTGAGACTAATGAGGATAGAATTGTTGAAATGTCAAGGTTCTTTCTTCAGATCACTGTAAATGTACCTGTTCTTGAGCATACTGAATGGATATGAAGTTTCAAATTTAAAAAAAAAAAAAAAAAGAGATAGATAGATATATCTGGCAATAAGGCTAACATTAGAAAGAAGAGAAAGATATACACAGACACATCTGGTACATTAAGGCCAATTACTGTAGAATCAATTAGGAGATCGGATTACTAAGACTAATGAGGATAGAATTGTTGAAATGTCAAGGTTCTTTCTTCAGATCACTGTAAATGTACCTGTTCTTGAGCATACTGAATGGATATGAAGTTTCAGATTACATCCTGATTGTAAATTTTACGTAATCTTCATGTTGATTTCTGGATATGTACTGGTGAATGCTGTGTTCAACTAGAAGCGCTTTCATTTCATTACATGTTGTTGTCAACTTTTCCTTTGAAGATTTGCACTGGATCATGCGGATTTGTGGAATGTCCTGGTGAAGTATGATTCTAGTTTCCTTCTTTTCATTGCATGTATGGGAGCTTGTATGTGGATCAGTGATCTCAGTCAAGTAGTTTTGGGAATCTCATTCTTTAACCCTTTTCCTTTTTTTAATTTCATAAATTCATCACCATAACTGCAAGTCATGACAAATAACAAGCAGAACAGAGAAATATGCTGAAATCCCGTAGGTAACTGAAAATCATTAGCATATTTGAGTTAAATGCATGCAGTATTGAAAATATCATGCAAAGAATCATAAATAGTGGTAGAAATCATGCAAATATCAGCCTGTAGGCACATTATTTGATTGAATTCACAGTGCAGAGGTAGAATTATTGGAGATTTATGCAGGGCAGACATATAGAGCAGGATATTTGAAGGAATAATGATGAACTTTGCAGAAATACGTAAGGCCCCTGAATGGAAAACAGCAACACACATCAACCACTGAGTAACGTCAGTAGATTAAGACCTAATCAACGGAGACTTGGGATCATGAATTCTCTGAATTCATCGTATCTTTCAAGATGAGTAAAGGTTGTTGTGTAACTTTTATTCTATGTTTGTGTATGACTAACAATCATCATCAACAAGTAGTACCATTTGGGTTGACTAATGTTCCAGTAGATTTCATGAATTTGATGAATAGCATTTTTAAAGATTGTTTAGATGATTTTGTGTTAATCTTCCTTAATGATATATTGATATACTCTAAATCAGTGGAAGAGCATGAAAGGCATTTGAGAATTGTTTTGCAGCGGTTAAGAGAGAAATCTTTTTGGTAAATTATCTAAGTGTACATTATTTCAAGATTAAGTACACTACCTTGGTCATGTGATTTGAGCAGAAGGGATTACAGTTGATCCTGAGAAGATAAAAGCAATAATGGAATGGCCTGCACCGTAAAGTGTGATAGAAGTCAGAAGTTTTATGGGACTTGTAGGTTACTATAGAAAGTTTTTGGAAGGTTTTTCAACCATAGGAACACTGATTACCGCACTTCAAAAGAAGGGTAATAAATTTGAATGGACAGAAAGGTGTGAGCAAGGTTTCCAAGTGTTAAAGGAAAATCTCACAACTGCTCCTATCCTGACCATACCGGATCCTAATGGGCACTTTATAGTTATAACAGATGTTTCATGAAAAGGATTAGGGGGAGTATTGATGCAAAATGAGTAAGTGGTTGCTTATGAGTCAAGAAAGTTAAAGCAACATGAGTTCAACTATGCATTGCATGATCTTGAGTTAGCTGCCATAGTTCATGCACTTCAGATGTGGAGGCATTATCTTTTAGGTAAGCCCTTTCAGTTAAAGACATATCATCTAGGACTCAAGTACATATTTACTCAACCTAACCTCAATGCATGATAGAGAAGATGGTTAGAATTCCTTAGTGAGTATGACTTTGGAATTGAGTATATAAAAGGAAAGGAGAATAGAGTAGTAGATGATCTTAGTAGGAGAAGACATCTGGTTTCCATTGTTACAATGAGATCCAATTTGAAATAGAAAGTGATTCAGAATCTTCAAGGGGATGAGCATTACGAAAGAGTAAATCAAGCTTTGGAAGTAGACCCCTTAGATCACAGGTTTGATGGTTATGTTATAGAATCAGATGGACTTTTGAGATTTCAGGGAAGGATGTATATTCCTAACTCAGGAGAGTTGAGGAAGTTAGTGCTTGAAGAAATTCACAATGCACCTTATTCAGGTCACCCTGGAGTGACAAAGATGGTCGAAGGTTTGAAACCTTTATACTTTTGTCCTAGACTTAAGAGGGATGTGATGGAATTTGTAGTTCGATGTTTGGAATGCCAACGAGTCAAGGCTAAGCATGTGCATCCAGCAGGATTGTTGTATCCACATAGTATCCCTTAGCACAAATGGTAAGTGATAAGCATGGATTTTATTCAAGGGTTACCTATGTCTAATAATAGGCATGATGTCATCTTAGTTGTTGTGGACAAATTGACAAAGGTAGTATATTTTATTCTGGGGAATTTTTCAGATGGTTCTATGGTCTTATCTAAGAAGTTTGTTCATGAGATTTTTAGGTTGCATGGAGTGTCTAAGATGATCATTTCAGATTGAGAAACTCGCATGACATCTAGGTTTTGGACAACTCTCAATGTAGCTTTGGGTATAAAGTTGAATTTCAGTTCAGCTTGTCATCCTCAAATGGATGGTCAAACAGAAAGAGTTAATCAGGTGGTAGAAGACCTTCTCAGAATGTATTGTATGGATCAACAGTATAAATGGGAGTACCTTCCATTGGTAGAGTTTGCATATAACAATTCACACCATGCATATTTGGGAATGGCACCTTTCAAAGCTCTTTATGGGCGTAGGTGTCAAACACCTATCAGTTGGGATAGAGTGGAGGACAGAATTGTGATTGGTCTTCAAATGTTAAGAGAAATGGATGATTAGATGAAGTTGATCAAGGAGAAGTTGAAGCAAGCTTTAGATCGTCAAAAGAGTTATGCAAATAAGAGTAGAAGACAGTTTTCAGTTGGTGACAAAGTCTTTTTGAGGGTCAAACCTCATAAGAGTTCAGTGTCGTTCGGTATAGCGTCCAAACTTGCTCCTCATTTTGTAGGACTGTTTGAAGTTCTAGAAGTGATTAATCATGTAGCTTACAGACTTGCTCTCCTGCCTGCACTTGCCAGAATCCATAATGTTTTTCATGTGTCTTTACTTAAGCTTTATCATCCTGATGTGTCACATATTCTTGATTGGCATTCTTTACAAGTTCAAGATCCAGGAGTGGTATTGGTGGAGGCCACTCACATTCTAGAGAAGCACAACATCAAATTGCATAGCAGAGATGTGGTGCAATATAAGGTCCAATGGGATAGCAGAGATGTGGTGCAATATAAGGTCCAATGGAATTAGTATTCCAAGGATAGTGCCACATGGGAGGATGCAGAGGAGATTGATAGATCTTTTCCTCATTTGAGGATATAGCTTATATTTCTTATTCATGCATGGATTATGATACTTGAGTTTGATTATTGTTTTGAGATACTTTGAGTTCAGTTATGCTTTGATACTTTGAGTTGTTGATTATGATCTTTTGATACTTTGAGATGATGTTATTATTTTATGACACCTTGATACTTTATTGGTGCTTGATGGATACTTTATTGTTTTGATGTTTAATAAGACATCAGGATGATGTCTCTTCCAATTGGGGAAGGATGTCATGTCTCATTTTTATGAACAACATGATCATTGTAGTTTAGTGAACAATTATTGTGACTGATTTCACTTTAAGTAATTTTGCATACATAGAGGTAATTATTATGAGTTATATTGATGAAAATTGGAAATTGTTTTAAATATTGAATATGGATGCAATGATTTGCTTCAGCTATGTTTTGGAGACACCAACCTATTGACGTCGAGTTGAGTGCAAATAGATGCAGGTACTCTTCGAAGATGAGAGCATGGATGAGGTAGAGATGTTCTAACCACTTGGCAAGAACTAATGGATGGATTACCCTAATGCAATCACACACATCACATAGTTGCATATGCATTACTAAATGGTTCTTATTGCATTAATGTGTGTGATTTTTAATCATTTTCAAATGCTTGATGCGATTAATTTAACTTAATATCTTTTTGAAATATATTCAAATGATATATTGTGTTATTTAAATAAATAATAAAATATTGTCTATAAGATGTTTGGAAGACAATATGTGTTGTAAATATGTGCCTAAGTGGTGTTGTCATTGATGTCAACATATCCTTGTTGCCATTGGTGTCAATTGTATCCTATATTGTTGTCTGTATAGAAGACCAAATTTTTGAGGATATTGCAAAAATTAATGACAATCAATGCATGCAGACCATATGGTTATGTAGAGGATTGTCAGAGGTTGCTCCAGTTAAGAATTGAGAAGTTTGCATGAAGATTTGAAGAAGTTATGGCTATCTGAGTAGAACTAGATTTTGTAGTATTCAGAAGAGATAGTGTGACAGTAAGTTGGTCTGGATTTCTCAACAGTGAAATATTATGGTCTACGGATTTGAAGGCATGTTTGGGAAGTCAGTGTGTAGCATCAATTCCAATGGTTCGTGGTTTGG
The DNA here is from genome assembly GCA_027924645.1 of Cunninghamia lanceolata. Lineage (NCBI taxonomy): Eukaryota > Viridiplantae > Streptophyta > Pinopsida > Cupressales > Cupressaceae > Cunninghamia > Cunninghamia lanceolata. Next base: position 4,509,039 of record BSBN01001254.1, read on the forward strand.
AGGTCTGCAAGCTATCTTTCTAGTTTGACAGTCATGACAGATAGTGTTCTTGAGGTTCTGGAGGAAGAAATAAATGATTCTGGTAATTTGGTTTAGAGTGAATGTTATTGGTGAATTCAATATGCTTGTGGAGGTCTGTGGATCATGTCGCTATTGTGTTGGAGGTCCACATTGAAGTTTGAGCTTGTTGATTAAAGATTTCTTCTTTAAGGTTGATGTTCTTCCCAATCTTGGCCGACCGGATGTTCCTAGCATGTTGCATATGATATAAAGAGCATTTTATGAAGTATGGCATGTTAGTGGAGAAAGTTTCATGTTCCAACTATGCTTGGCTGATAGTGTAAAGATCCATGTTAAGTTTAGCCAACCTTGTTGATCCCAAGGTTGATGAAGTGTATAAATACTTGTTGAAGAGTTGTGAAAAATCATCCTTGGATGAAATGAATTTGAAGTCGGGTAAAAATGCTGCTAAAGCCCTGCAAACAATATTTTCAAACCCTAACTACCCAATGGAGCCCTAAAAACCTAGAATCAATGCAAATAGAGAATGAAATATGAAACCCTAGGCTAATAGTGCAAATCCTCCATTGTTCCTATGAAACTATGGCTAACTGATGCACTCAGAAATTGTAGGTTTGCAAATGCTATGGAGAGCTCACAAATGGAAAAGTTGACTTATGCAAGTGACATGATGAAAATGAAAGGGAAAGAGTGGTTTTATAGAAGAGGAAATATGAATGGATGGTTGTGATTAGAAGTTGACTTGGAGGCAAGATCACGGGCTGATAATGATTAGGGTTTCCAGCCACAAAAGGACAAAAGACAATTTTTTATTATAAGAAATGGTGAGGTGGGAAATGATTTTCAAATTAAATAAATTATATGCATTTATTTAATTTGTTTGAGGAAGGGGTAATGTAGTGGGATTAAATTAAATAAGTGGGAACTTATTTAATCTAGGACAAGGTTAATAATTTAAATAAATGGGTATTTATTTAAATTAAAAGGGGGTATGTGTATTTGGTTAGTGAATAATTAAATAATAATTAAATTATTTAATTATAGAGGAATTTAGAAGAAGGGAGATTAAATAATTAAATAAATGAAATTTATTTAATTAAAAAGTGCAAGAGGGAATGAATTAACTAAATAATTAGAAATTATTTAATTAAGAGCAGAATTTGGAATGAAGGTGGAATATGCGTGAAAAATGTTGTTCGCAGGCCCAGAACATTTTTAAGTGTCTAATGAGATCATGTATCTCAATTTATTGTTTGAACCTCTATAATGTTGATCTATGTCTATGTCGGTAAGAGTTATTCTTTCTCTCAGCGATCGGCAAGAGTCTCAGTGATCACATGAAAGCATGGTTCACAGTGGTTTGTTTTTTACATCGGTGAGAGATGACTAGAGTCACAACGATCACAGGGAAGTGGAATGTTTCTTGTATCAGCGAGACATGAACTGTCAGTGTGATCTGAGGGACTTTCACCAATGGTGTATGTTGCTCCAATGATGGTTTGACATCTGTGAGAGTCATCCCAACAGAAGGACATCGGTATGAAAATAACTATCAGCCCGGGTGTTGAAATATCTCTCTGACAGTTTGGGTTACTCTAATGGAAGTTGGCATCGGTGTGAGAATCACTATCAGCATGCTGTGGAAGTCTTGCTCTAATGGTTTGAGTCATTCCAATGGAGGTTTGGATCAACATGACTATAACTATTGGTGTAGTTTCAAAATGTCTTTTCGTCACTCCGATGCGACCTCGGCCAAGGTCTTCCTGATGGTTGGTGAACGGTAGACCATTTGGTCTTGTCAGAAAAAGTGCTAACAATTATCTATCTCGTGGTCATGTATATGAACTAGGATAGTGACCGATGACTTGTGCATGTGGGATTAATGGGTTCTCATGGATATGCAAACAGTCAGAAACGACAGTTTCGATGGTTGAACTGAACAGCAACTGAATTGATTGGTTGTTCAATTAGTTGCAAGTGAATTCGATTTGATTGCAAAAAGCAATTGGAGATTGAATAGAGTGAGAGAGAGAGAGTACGTTTGTTGATCGAAGAATAGTGTGTTCATTCTGTAACAGTACAGTGAAAGTGAACCGTCACGGATGTTCTAAGATTTGATGCTTGAACAAGGAGGCTGAATAATTTGCTATAATCCTCTTGTGTTTATTGTGAATAAAATTGTCTTCTTGTGGTGGTGGGTTTTTCACCTGAAAGGGTTTTCCCACATACATCTGGTGTCTTCTCTCTATGTTCAAATTTATTATGTTTATTCTGTAATTCCTTCTATGTGCATCTTAATGAGTTATAATTGAAATTAAAAGTTATCTGTCTACATTATCCCCTTTGAATCAACATTAGGGAGGTTGTTTCCGTACCTCTGCTTTCCTTATAGTGTCTACATTTTGCCCCTCTTTGATATAATGTTGAATTTGATGTTATATCAAAGAAAATTTTGTGAGATGTGCTATGAACATGCCCTAGTGTTGTTTAGGCGAAGCATGATGGTGTTATGCCCCCTTAGGAAAATTTTCAAATTTTCCTAAAAATTTCAAAAAATTTGGAAAATTTTCTAAAAGGTTGTGCGGAGTGCCCCAAAAGTGGTTTAGGAATGAGAAAACGGCCATAAAAGGTAGTTTGTTTGTTTGTTTTTTGGTGTGTCATAATAGGATGCTGAAATATCAGAAGAAATGGAGATGAAGAATGTGTGAAGGATGAAGATTGGCTTAGAAGAATGGATCCTCACTTTGTCATGATAGATTGTGAGCTTCTTTTATGTAGTTACTTCTTATCATCATAGTGCTTATTATGTCAAAGGACGACAATCACCATGACATGACAAAGGCCAAGGTGGAAAGTGTAGTCCCTTGTGAAACAGGCACACAATAGACAAGGAATGCTTGACTTAGACTAGTAACTATGATACCTTGTCGGAACATGCGATGAGATAACTATGAGGTATACAAGTTGTTATGCAAGGAAGCATTATCTCTTTCCAATGCATAGGATGTCTTTGAGTCACACCAAATGGAATCTCGATCACATGCAAGGCACCAAGTTGCCCAAGTCATTTTTCCAAGACAATCCACAAGAAGCAATCAAAGAAAAAAGGTCTTGCTCTATCCTCGCTTCTCTTCATCACTTAGGGACTGCCTTGGGAAGCATAAGAACAAGACTGCAAAACAATCTAGTAAAAGATAAGACAAACTAGACCAATAGCCAATTGGAACTTTTGCCAACTGATATGTGTTTGATTGATTATGATGATTCGATGAAGTAGGCATGGTTTCAGGAAAGAAGCATGTCATATAAGACACCTAGTCTGGTTTCGACAATGCCCCTACCTGTCTAAGGGAAGTGATTGATTGATCGACACTAGTGTTGTTGGTCATATGAGAAACACCAAGGTTTGATTGATGATCTTTTGATAAATGGCGCATGTCATATGAGGAACATAATCCTGGTTTCAACAATGCCCCATTCTGTGCAAGGTTTGTGATGGTTGATAAGGATAGTGACATATGATTATCACAAGGCGATTGATTTGATTTGCCTGATTGGATAGCTTGTCTGGTTGATGTTTGGGATTGTTTTGAAGTGCATGTTGTTGTGAAAGATTGACTATCTGATCAAAGTGTCCATTTCACGAAGGGATGACTTATTATGATGGTGTGACAGGGCAGGCCCTAAGGGGCTGACCTAATGCCTTGGGGGCGCATCAAAGATGGCCTTGCCTACATGAAAGCTCAGAGGCAACGTAGTTTGACCATGCAGACTGTGGATGATCGAGGATGCAAGGGTTGATTTGAATGACATGATGATGTGATAGATTGAAGTGGTTTGAATGGATTGATTGAGAAATTTGATTGAGTGACTTAGTAGAGGAATTGAATGATTGGAAGAATTGATAGAAGAATTGATTTGGTTGGAAGGAATGGATTGAATGATGCAGATGGAATGCTTTTATTGCTTGGATTTTCATAGAATATTTGATTTTTTTTATGATTTTTGAGGAATATTTGATGTTTTTGGATTTTTTTGGATTTTGGGAATATTTGATTTTTTGGATTTTGGGAATATTTTGATTTTTTTGGATTTTTGACAATATTTTGATTTTTTTGGATTTTGACATGTTTTGATTTTTTTGGTTTTTTGGAGAATATTTGATTTTTGGGTGTTTTTGAAATATTTGATTTTTTTGTATTTTTGGACTATTTTAAGAAATGGCATTAGATCACAATTTTTGTAGCCTTTATGCTAGATACCAATGACAAAGGGAAACCAAGTCTAGGTGCAAGGATGAATGAATGGGATTGTATGAATGGATGAAAGGGTTGTTCGATAGGAGATGGATGGAACATATGCGTAAGAGGGCAAGGATGTCATCTCCAAGAACTATGTCACATAGGAATAACATGCCCCATTGTAGGTGGAACACTTAGGATGTTTTATGACAATGCTTATGATGATGGATGGTGATAGGGATTGGGTTGAAAGGGATAAGGTATGTCAAGAAACATCTAAAACATTTGTCAACATTGTGCCCCCAATCTATATCAAGATCAAAAGAGGAAGGGGGGATAAGTGGACTTGATAGAATAGGTGTATGTATGTGTGTGGAGGGAAATGGTATGATAGGATAGAAACGATAGGATGAAAGTGATATGTTGGATGACACAAGGTGCCCCCAAGTGTAAGTGACATAGAAGATCAACTTATGCATGACACCTGTTTGCCAGGTTTTCATCATGGTACTTATCCAAGGCATCTGTTTACCAAGTTTTCACCGTTGGATGAAGGGATTTGTCTTTATTGACTTTTTTGTTGATTTTTTTTTGACTTTTTGAATATTTGAATGGGGTAGGTGGATATGGACATGAAGGACTCAAGTGTCTAGTTCCATGAAGGTGATAGTCCCATTGAAAAGGAATGATGTCGTCGCATGGACCATGTCAAATGTCAATATGCTTATGAATGTTGGTAAAGGTGTTGCATGAAAGTGAAATGGATAAGATAGATAGTGGATTATGGAGGGAACGATAGTGGATTATGATGTGGATTATGTAGGGGACAAAAGTGGATTATGATGTGGATTATGTAGGGAATGAAAGTGGATTATGATGTGGATTATGTATGGGACAAAAGTGGATTATGATGTGGATTATGCAGGGAATGAAAGTGGATTATGTAGGGCTTATGCAAAAGCATGGACCATAGGGATATGATAAGTGAAATGTGTTGGATAATAGTTGAATGATGGGGTGATGGAGGTGTTAAAAGGAATCATGACCAATGGTTGCACACACCCTATTAATATGGAAGCTTGTGAGTGGATGGTGGTGTAGGAAGCAATGATGATGTTTGTTTATGAGATGCATGATGTAGGACTTTAGGTACCCACATGGACTTAGTATTTTTATGATTTTTGTTTGACTTGTGGGTTTTTAGAATGTTTGAATGGAGTGGATGGAAGAGGATGGTTGGGATATTTGAGAGGTGGATACCTCATTTGACTTGATTTCTTTTCTCTTAGGGACCCAAACCATTTTAGTTTTTGACTTTGCTTTTGGAGGTATGGGTTTGGATGGATTTTTGAATGGATTTTTCTTTGAATTTTTGAATTGATTTTCTAAGGTATTAGGATCCTTAGGATTTTTGGTTTTACATGTAGAGGAATCAAAATTTTTACTTTTGAATCCCATGGGTGGATGGAATGAGTGGAAGCTTTATGTTTGGACCATGTGTGCATTTGTTAGTCATGATTAGGAATGTGAGGGAATTTATGAATGATAGGAATGTTAGGTGTCGGGAGAAATGGAGGTAAAGTGGATGGAGGGAAATTAGGAGTTGGAAGGAGTGGAGGTAAATTGGATGGTAGAAGGTGAATGGTCACATGCTTTAGACACTTGTAGGATGATGGAGGTGGAATAGCGACATATGTTTTAGGAATATGATGGGATGTGCAATGGAAAGTGGTTGATTTAGGGGGAATGGAGGAAGTACCAATATCGTTAGATTGTTGACCTTGGGGTGTCTATCCAAGGCCATATGAGCATGGGGGGACTTTGACATGTATCGGATCCATACTACCTTGTTTTAGAGCATGGGATTGACAATGGGACTATGTGTGGTATGGACACTAGACACGAGTTTGTTATTTGATGGAGGAGGCAAAATGGACAAAGTTTGTTGTGTTCATGTGAGTGGATAGACCAAGTGGATATGATGGTGAACATGAGGTGGGATTGATGGTGGATGAAGAAGGATTGTTAGGATCTTTATTATGTTCATGTACATCCAAGTTATTTGTTTGATCTTTTATGTGTGTTTGGGAGGCACATGTCTCATCATAGGAAGTGAAAGGGGTTGGATCATGGATGGATGGAGTGATAAGCTCTCAACCCTGGAATGCATAAAGTAGGCTAAGAGGATCATTAGGGTCTTCTTGATCATAAGTAGGATCGTGATCATACATGGGAGCTTGATCATGGAAAATATTAAGTGTGTTATGGATGGGTGGAATGGAAGGGGTTAATGTTTCCTCATGCTTAGGATGATACTCTTGACATAGCTTATGACTTGGAATGGAAGTGAATGTGTAGGACTCTTGTATGGACTTAATGGGTTGGGAAGTGCATGATGGACTTGAAGGGATGGAGATGGTATTTGAAGGTTCTTTGGCAAGCTCAACAATAGGACTTTGAGGGCATGGTTGATTCCTTGCTAATAGCCATTGGATCACATCCTTTGCAAGGGCATGTGTGGAATGATAATATAATGGATGAACGATGAGGGTAGATGGTGTGGACTCATGATTAGGATTAGGTGGAGCGGTGATAGAACATACTTATAGGATGGATGAGGTAGACTTATGTTCCCTTGTCAAAGGTAGAATGAAAATTTAAAGGCTCTTTGTTTTGTTGCCAAGGTGGGCTTGGTAGGCTTGGGGTGCTAGGACCCTGTTCTCTAGGATTGTCATGTAATGATGCATGTCTTCATATCGTTTTATGTCTCCTTGTGGGATTAGGACCATGTTGGCAAGTGCTTGACAAGGATGAATGATGAAGTGGAGTGACTAGGTATGTGATAGAGTGTGGGATTGATTGGATGATTAGATGGGTGATTAAGGATGATTAGGGTATGGTTAGGGTTGTGATTAGTCTGACTTGGAAATTATTAGGATATGATTAGGGATGAGGTGATTAGGATGAATTTGATTGAATGATGTGATTAGAAATGGTGATTAGGGTGTGAAGGTTGAATGATGAGGATATGATGATGGTATGATGTTGGTTGGATGATGTGTTGAAAGGAATGTTTGGAATGGTTTGAATGAGGGATGACTAGGAGAATCTATTCCCTTTCTCTTATTTCTGCAACCGTGTCTTCACCAAGTGAGACTCGTGAGATGTGGGATGTTATGGGGATGACAATGGAATGTGATGAGGCCCAGACTATGATAGAGGCTAATGATATTAGTCTTCAAAAAGTCTAGCTCCAAGAGGGTACTCTCATCTACTAATGACCTTTCAAAGTACAAACTGGTTTTGTCGAGACCTTGAGGTGTGTAAGGAATGATTGATTAGAGTGAACCCATGAGTTTCAGAATTCACTTGTAAGGATGGACTTAAAATAGCCATGGAGTATTAAGCCCAAGTTGTGTTGATGATAAAAAATATGTCAAGGTCTCTTGGTCCACAAATTTGTACTTTACAGTCAAGCTTCAATAGTTTCTCCCTATGTTTCAACCTTAGGAAGACTAATGTTTAGGGTCCTCTATAGATGTCAAGGCTAAATGAAATGAAATGTTGTGATGAAATTTGATTGTAGATGAATGAAATTGGATATGTAGTGGAATGAAGTTGAATGTGTGTTTGTGTGAATAGAACCAATAGGTCTATAATGTTGACATAGTTGCAATCAGATTCAATAGGGAGAGTAGATGTTCCAAGTTTTCCCTACGGATGTCATGTATCATGATTGGGAATGATTAGGGAAAATTTGATTAGATTGGAATGAACGGTTGGAATATGATTAGGATGTGATTGATATGATTAGGAATGAATAGGATGATGTGTAGTGACAAGATGTAGATGACATGGATGGATTGGGATGAATTGGATTGGATTATGAATGAAGATGACGAGGATATGATTGGGATGGGATCAGTTGGATTATAAAGAGGATGATGTGGATAAGATGAACATGGTGATTAGGGTTTGATAAGGATGACTAAGATGGTGACTAGGATGACGATGTGTAATGGTTATGCATGACAAATTGGATATGATTATGATGCTTAGGATATAATTGGGATGATGTGGAATGATCAGGAAGGATGAAGAGGATATGATTATAAAGAGGTGGAATGATTAGGAATGAGGAACATGATAGATTGGGGTGAGGTGGAATGATTAGAAAATGATAAGAATTTTATTAGGATATGATATGATGTGGCTAAGGACACGAAGGTTGAATGATGAAGATATTAGTAGGAATGTGATTAGGATATATGATGAGTTGGAATGATGAACATGATATGATATGAAATGGATGTGATGATTAGGAATGATTAGGGTATAAATATGATAAGGTGGCACGAATGTGATTAGGAATGATTAAGATCATGATTAGGGTAATGTGATTAGGATATGATCGATTAGGATGTAATGGATTGGGATGATGTGTAAGGATAATGGGATTAGGGATGTGGTTGAACGATGATGAATGTGATGATTAGGATGTTGAGGAAGGACAAGGATGATGATTAGGATGAATTAGGGTGAAATGGAAGTGACTTGGAATGAGGACGATAAAGTGCAATGATGATGTTAGGTGATTTGGATGGATTAAGATAATGATTAGGATAGTAATAAAGATATGCAGGGTGACAAGGATGATGATTAGGATATGGTTTGACTTGGAATGGTGTTGATCGGATTCGAAAGAGGATGACATAGAAGGATGATAATGTAGATATGATGTGATTAGAATAGGACAAGTGGGATGATTACGATGGTTGGTTGGATGATGTGATTAGGTATGAATGTGATCAAGGTATGATGACTTGGGATGAATGTGTGGAAATAATGTTGAGGGTGATGATTAGGCAAGCACATGTATCAATCAAAGAAGACACTTGGAAATCAATTTGGTGGCTATTTGACATTTTTGTGACAAGTTTTTGAAAACATTTTAGAAGACAAGAACAACCCTAGGGCTAGCCAAGGACTATATTTGTCGAATCCCCTAGCTACGCTTATTCAAAGCGGATAGCTCTAGGATCTTGGTAGCACCAGCTCCCCTCCATAGAACTCGCTTCTCATGCATACCAAGTTCTAGGTTTCCCAAGGCTCATCCCCCCACCAAACCTTAGGATTGTCCATGCTACCTTGGCTAAGAACCGCATGAATTGGGGCGGCTTCAAAGGTTACCCTTCTGCGTCAACAAATAGAGGGTTTTTGGCCACTATACAAAAAGGGTTCTAGTGAATATCCAGGGGACTGACACCCCACAAGCATCCACCAAGCCACTAAAGGCTCCAACTAACCCTACTAGGAGTTTAATATACATTAAGGTACACCTCCTTTCGAGGTAGAACTGTATGGTGAGCGCTCATACTGGTTATACTTGGCTTTTGCCTTATACTTAATTTATATAGCGGGCCAGATGAAAGTCTCGCTTGGGGTCGCAAGTGAGTTCTCCTTTTGGATGTGTCTCAAGAGCAAGCCCACTCTAAGGCTTAGCAAAAGAGAAACAAACTAACATGCTGATGATCCCCAGGTTCACACTAAGTCACAAGGGGAGAGCATACACATGTGAGTTTGCTTCACACTCGCATGGGGGTTCTTTTGATTTTATCTTTTCTTAGGTGTGGTGTGATTTTATGTAAGTGAAGTGGAGGCCTTTCCACTACTCAAACACAAACCACCAAACATGGCAAACAAAGATGCAATCTTTTTTATCTTATTAAATAAGTGAGGATGCAAGTTAATTTTAAGCCCCAATGAGTGAGAGAATGCAAGAATTGTGGTTCGTTTTAAATCCAATGCGTGAAAATGCAGAATTGTTCTTTTTATCCCATGAAATGTGAATAATGCAGGGCTATGGTTCTTTTTAACTGATATGAATGAGGTTCATTTTAATCCCAAAATGAGTGTAGATTTACAAACAAAAAATTGTATTTGTTCTTTTTAACCTAGATTGCAAAGTGTTCCTAAGTTAAACCATACACACATTCATGAAAAAAGAAAACCCTAAGCAACAAGTTATGTTTTGCAATTCAAAATGTTTCTCCATGCCACAGGTTGCAAACACAAAGATCAGTAACAAAAAACCCTAACTCTACTGCTCAAAGCAAAGAAACCTGAATGAAGAACTTTTTGAAAAACTTCTATTTTATACTAGTCGCATGCGTCGCATAGAGAGCGTAGGTGGTGCACTATCAAACTTATGCATTTCAGGGACCAACGCAAGCAGTGCACTATCATGTGCATGCGAGTCAACCAAGCACATGCGGTGCATTGTCATGCTTATGCAAGTCAGTCAAGTGCATGTGTCACACTGATCAGCCTATGTGTCACACTGATTAACACATGCGTCATGCAAAGTAGCTTATGCATCACACATCCGCCATCTCTTATGCGTCACACAAAGCAGCTTATGCGTCACATAATTTTTGCAAATACAAATTAGCATAAAAAACCCTAATCTGTGAATGAAATACATACTCTAGTGATAAATGTCAAACCCTATGGCTGTAAGGTCGTCTCTTGGATGCCAAAAAAATTAGAAACTTTCAAACATTCACAAGATATACCCAAATGTTTAAACAAGTTAGCAAGAAACCCTAGATAAAACCCTTGAAATAAGAAACCCTAATGCTCTGAAAAAACTCTAATGAGATAACCAGTATGAACTAGATAGTTAACAAAACAATCAGAGTATCAGAGACAAGTTAGAATCCTACAAAATCAACTGGGTTAGGTTTATAAAATCAAAATAACAAAACTTCTGCCCTAAACATAGTTGCATGCATTGCAGACTCCAGAGGAAGCATCACGTCATACGGCTCATGTGTCACATGAACCAGCTTATGCATTAGACTATTCCTACAAATTCAAAAACACAAAATTCACAAAATGTATGGTCGTTCACGTCAAATTCACCAAATGAAGTTGGGCAAAAATGCTACTAAAGCCCTGCAAATAGTATTTTTAAATCCTAACTACCCAATGGAGCCCTAAAAACCTAGAATCAATGCAAATAGAGCATGAAATATGAAACCCTAGTCTAATAGTGCAAATCCTCCATTGTTCCTATGAAACTATGGCTAACTAATGCGTGCTCAGAAATTGCAAGTTTGCAAATGCTATGGAGAGCTCACAAATGGCAAAGTTGATTTAAGCAAGTGGTATGATGAAAATGAAAGGGTAAGAGTGGTTTTATAGAAGAGGAAATATGAATGGATGGCTGTGATTAGAAGTTGACTTGGAGGCAAGATCAAGGGCTAAGAATGATTAGGGTTTCTAGCCACAAAAGGACAAAAGACAATTTTTTATTAGAAGAAATAGTGAGGTGGGAAATGATTTTCAAATTAAATAAATTGTATGCATTTATTTAATTTGTTTGAGGAAGGGGTAATGTAGTGGGATTAAATTAAATAAGTGGGAACTTATTTAATCTAGGACAAGGTTAATAATTTAAATAAATGGGTATTTATTTAAATTAAAAGGGGGTATGTGTATTTGGTTAGTGAATAATTAAATAATAATTAAATTATTTAATTATAGAGGAATTTAGAAGAAGGGAGATTAAATAATTAAATAAATGAAATTTATTTAATTAAAAAGTGCAAGAGGGAATGAATTAACTAAATAATTAGAAATTATTTAATCAATAGCAGAATTTGGAATTAAGGTGGAATATGTGTGAAAAATGTTGTTCATAGGCCCATGACATTTTAAGTGTCTACAGAATTAAATCCGAAGAAAGGATCAAAAGCAGAGTAGAGAAGAAGAGGAGTGAAGGTAGTATAAAGTGAAGAGTCAGTGAAGAAGTATTTGAAGATTGGAGCATAAGTTTTGTGAGCCTTCAAAGGGACTGATTTAGGCATGAATATAGATGTTATTTCTCAGTTCATTATATCTGTGTAAATCATAATTTCTTATAAGCAGTGAGCCTCTTCTTGAGCAGTGAGCTTTGGGCAGTGCACCCAAAGGCATGTGCCTTCTATTTTATTAAGTACTTTTAACAGGGTACACATTTTTGTGGGTTAACCCCCACCGTACTTTTTCCCTTAACTGGGTTTTCCATGTCAAAATTCTGGTGTTGTGTGTTCATGTTATTTATGCTCATATGTTGATTTATGCTTAAATGCTTACATCATTAATCTGGTTGTAGATTAAGAAAGAAGATTTGAAAGTTTAGAAAAAGTGTAAAGATTAAGGGACAACTGATTCACCCCCCGTCTCAGTTGTTCGGACTAATTCCAACAATTGGTATCAGAGCCAAGTACCTCTAAAAGAAGCTTGACCACTTCAGGAGATCTAAGATGTCATTTTATAAGAAGGAAAGTTTGAGATTTGATGGAACAAATTACTCCCTCTGGAAGGTACGCATGCAGTGTCATCTGGAATGTGTGGGTGATGTCTTTTGGTTAATAACCAATAATGTGTATAAGATCCCAAAGAATTGACCTTCAAATATATATGAGATTAGAGATGCTGAACACAACATTCGAGCCAAAGAAGCATTGTTAAGTGCCCTATCTAATTCTAAATTGGCAAATGTCTTGGATTTGCCAATTGCTCATGAAATCTGGATTAAGTTGGAAAATATGTATGAAGGTAACAAATGTGTTAAATGTGCCAAGATATAAATCCTGAAAGGTAAATATGAAAGATTGGTAATGAGTGAAGATGAAAACATTACTTTCTACATGCAAAAAGTTAATGAACTTGTGATCGGTATCAGAAATGCAAGTGGAGTATTGGAAGAATCAAAAATTGTTGCCAAAGTGCTCAAATCCTTACCGGTAGCTTACAAGCATAAGGTTGTAGCTATTGAAGAAATCAAGATAGTAACAACTGTCACAAGGGATCAGTTAGTTGGTAAGCTCTCAGCATTTGAAATGAGTGAGTTTAGTGACTCTCTCCCTAAGTCTAAATCTGCATTCAAGGCCAATGTATATGGAAAGCAAAGATATGATCCAGGAGAAAGTTCTTCAGGAAGATCAAATAGATTTTGAAGACAAGGAAGGATCTTGAAGATGATGAATTTGAGACTATAGATCTTGAAGCTCTTAAATTGCCAAAAGAATGCCAAGAGGATCCAGTAAGTATGAAGGAAAGTTGTCATTAAAATGTTTTTCTTGTAATAAGATTGGTCATTTTGCCTCAATGTTTCCAAAGAGGTTTTCAAAACCAAATCCTAATAGATACAAAAGTTAGAAGAATTGCTACTATGTCCAAGAAGCTGGAGAAGGAGTCATAGATGATGAATTTGATCATGGAGAAGGCGATTGGGTGTTCATTGCTATTAAAGAAGAAGATCCAATATATATTGAATCTTCTAGCTGTGCAAATGTGGAAAGTGCCTTGGCTGCTCAGGTTGTTGAAAAGGATGAATGGGTGATTGATAGTGGATGTTCTCATCATATGACTAGTGACAAGAGTAAGTTTGTGAATTTTGAAAAATATGAAGGTGGGCTTGTGAAATTTAGAGACAACTCAGTTGGTAGAATTCATGGCAAAGGATCTATCTCTTTTGATGGTAAGAATTGCACCAATGATGTTCTATATGTGGAAGGACTAAAACATAATCTTCTTAGTATTGGATAGTTGGTTGACAAGGGTTATGATCTTCGATTCAAGGATGGAAAATACAGAATCTTGGAGAGCTCCAGAACTAAAATTGCATCCGACACTCAAACTAGAGGTAACATCTTTCATTTAAGTAGTTTTGGTAAAAAGTTGTTTGATTGCTCAGACAAATCAAAGTTGGTTATGGCATAGGAGGATGTGTCATGTGAATTTTGATAACATTATCAAAATTAGTTCCACTCGGGCTGTAAGGGATCTTCCAAGACTTGTAAAACCTGATAGCATATGTAGAGAATGCCAATTGCGTAAATAGAACAAAATTTCATTCAAAAGCAAAGAACAAGCCTCTAGTGGGTGATTGGAACTGGTACATACTAATCTCTGTGGTCCTGCTAGAATTAGGAGTGTGCAAGGAGACAAATACTTCATGTTGATGATTGATGATTACTCCCAGATGATGTGGGTAACTTTTCTAAAAGAAAAATTAGAAGCTCTTGATAAGTTTAAAGTGTTCAAGATGATGGTTGAAAATGAGATTGGTGGGAAACTGAAGTGTCTGAGATCTGAAAAAGGTGGAGAATTTACTTCCAGTGAGTTTAATGCTTCTGTGAAAAGAATGGAATAAAAAGACAGTTATATGCTCCTAGGACTCCTCAGCAAAATAGAGTTGTGGAAAGGAAGAACTGGACCATTCAAGAAGCTGCTAGGACTATGATGATGGAAACAAATGTTCCTCAAGTTTATTGGAGAGAAGCTATGAGTATTGTTGTCTACACTCTTAACCAGGTGCAAATCAAAGGAAATTCTGGTAAGACTCCTTATGAACTATGGTTTGGTCATCCTCCTACTGTGAGATATTTTAGAGTCTTTGGTAGTAAATGCTATATCAAAAGAGACGAGGATTTAGGCAAGTTTGATGCAAGAAGTGATGAAGGAATATTTTTGGGATACACTCAAAGTAAGGCTTACCATTGCTCCAACAAGAGGTTGAAAAAGATTGTTGAAAGTGCTAATGTTAAAGTTGATGAAAGCAAAGAAGGACATTCTAGGTACTCTGAATATGATTCAGATGATCAAGATGAAAGTCAAAGTCAAGGAAGGCAAGTTCAAGTTCAAGCTTAGATTTAGATTGATCCGGCAACTCCAGTAACTCAAGAGGTTAGTGCAGATGATGAGGAACAAGTTCAAGAAATAGAAGTTCAAACAATTTCCAAAACTCCTAGGTATGTAAGGTTAAATCATCTTGAAGATCAGATCATAGGAGATAAGAGTAAAGGTGTTCGAACTAGGAGAAGAATTTTTGAAGATCAAGAGGAGATTTGTTTGATTTCAAGGATTGAACCTAAATCAGTAAGTGAAGCTTGCAATGATGAAAACTAGGTTAAAGCAATGGAAGAAGAATTGATGCAAATTGAAAAGAATCATACTTGGGATCTTATTCCTAGACCTGGGGACAAAAATGTTATTGGAACCAAATGGGTCTTCCGGAATAAACTAAATGAAGATGGTGAGGTTGTAAGGAATACGGCAAGGTTGGTATGTAAAGGCTACTCTCAAGTGGAAAGAATTGATTTTGAAGAAAATTTTGCTCCAGTGCCAAGGCTAGAGACAGATTATTTCTTGCAGTTGCTGCCTTCATAGATTTTAAAGTATATCAAATGGATGTAAAATCAGCACTTCTAAATGGAGATTTAGAGGAAGAAGTCTACATTGAACAACCAGAAGGATTTCAATTGTCTGATCAGGGAGATATGGTTTGTAGATTGAGCAAAGCCTTGTATGGACTCAAGCAAGCTCCAAGAGCTTGGTATGCTAGATTGGATAAGCATTTGCTTAAGCTAGGATTTAGCAAAGGTACTGCTGATAGTAATCTATACTTTAAGATTAATCATGAGGACATTCTAATTGTTGAGGTCTTTGTTGATGATATCATTTTTGGTGGAAATGAATGTATGTGTAAAGCATTTGCTGATCAGATGAAAGTGAGTTTGAGATGTCAATGTTTGGCGAGATGAATTTCTTCCTAGGTCTGCAAATTGTTCAATCAAATAAAGGTATCTTCATATCTTAGTCCAAGTATGTGAAATAATTGTTGAAGAAGTTTGGAATGGAAGATTCAAATCCAATAGGTACACCTATGGTAACCAAATGCAAGCTAAGCAAAGATGATGACTCCCCCAAGGCAAATTAGGAAAGGTACAGATCAATGATTGGAGGATTGCTCTATCTAACTCAGACCAAACCTGACATCATGAATGCAGTTGGACTTGTTGCTAGATTTTAATCTAATCCAAAAGAATCCCATGTTATGGCAGTCAAAAGAATTTTTAGATATCTCAAGGGGTCAATTGATTATGGACTATGATATCCAAAGGACAATGACTTCACTCTTCATGCTTATACAGATGTTGATTAGGTAGGAGATGTGGATGAAAGAAAAAGTACTAGTGGAGGTGGATTCTTCCTGGGGAGAAGATTGGTCTCTTGGATAAGCAAAAAGTAAGAGGCAATATCTCTGTTTACTGCAAAGGTAGAGTATATAGCAATAGCAAATAATTGTACTCAGGTTCTGTGGATGAAGCAAATGTTGAAGGACATCAGAATTGTGTTTGAGGTGCCAGTCACAATTTTCTGTGATAATTCTAGTGCAATAAGTATCTCAAAGAATCTGGTATTGCATTCAAAGACAAAGCATATATCTATCAAGTTTCATTTCTTGAGAGAGAAGGTAAATGAGAATGAAGTCAAGTTGGAGTTTGTGCCTTCCAAAGACCAGATCGCAAATATCTTCACTAAGCCTCTTCCCAAGGATACTTTTGAGTATCTCAGAGAGAAGTTAGGGGTTATTACCCCTTCTGATCAAAACTAAGATGCACTCATGTGCATCAGTCTAGTGGAATTATTAGACATATCTTGAGATCTGGATTGATGTTGAGAAGACACTACTCTAAGGAGTAGTCAATATGTAATTGTTGGAGATTAGTCTCAAATAAAAAGGGGAAGAAAAGATAGAAAATATGTGCCCTTTGCCATTGATGTCAAAGGGGGAGAGAAGTCATGTGAAAAACTTGGAAATGAATAGTTGCTGGTGAAAGGGGGAGCAGTGAAGAAAATGGTTGTGGGTGTGATAAGAGAAAGGGGGAGAAGTTCTTGTCTTGATGGTTGAATTCAATTTTTCACATCATATGTTGCCATCAATGACAAAGGGGTAGATTGTTGCAAATATATGCCTAAGTGGTGTTGTCATTGATGTCAACATATCCTTGTTGCCATTGGTGTCAACTGTATCCTATATTGATGTATGTATAGAAGACCAGATTGTTGAGGATATTGAGAATATTAATGACAATCAATGCATACGGACCATATAGCTATGTAGAGGATTGTCAAAGGTTGCTCTAGTTAAGAATTAAGAAGTCCACATGAAGATTTGAAGAAGTTATGGTCATCTGAGTAGAACCAGATTTTACAGTATTCAGAAGAGATAGTGTGACAGTAAGTTGGTCTAGATTGCTCTGCAGTGAAATATTATGGTCTACGGATATGAAGGCATGTTTGGGAAGTCAGTGTGTAGCATCAACTCTAATGGTTCATGGTTTGGAGGTCTACAAGCTATCTTTCTATTTTGACAGTCATGACAGATAGTGTTCTTGAGGTTCCGAAGGAAGATATAGATGATTCTGGTAATTTGGTTTAGAGTGGATATTATTGGTGAATTCAATGTGCTTGTGGAGGTCTCTAGATCATGTAGCTACTGTGTTGGAGGTCCACATTGAAGTTTGAGCTTGTTGATTAAAGATTTCTTCTTTAAGGTTGATGTTCTTCCCAATCTTGGCCGACCGGATGTTCCTAGCATGTTGTGGATGATCTAAAGAGCATTTTATGAAGCATGGTATGTTAGTGGAGAAAGTTTCATGTTCTAGCTATGCTTGGCCGACTGTGTAAAGATCCATGTTAAGTTTAGCTGACCTTGTTGATCATTCCAAGGTTGATGAAGTGTATAAATACTTGTTGAAGAGTTGTGGAAAATCATTCTTGGATGAAATGAATTAAATTTGACGAAAGGATCAAAAGTAGGGCAGAGAAGAAGAGGAGCGAAGGGAGTATAAAGTGAAGAGTCACTGAAGAAGTATTTAAAGATTGGAGCAGAAGTTTTGTGAGCCTTCAAAGGGACTGATTCAAGCATGAATGTAGATGTTATTTCTTAGTTCAATATCTCTGTGTAAATGATAATTTCTTATAGGCAGTGAGCCTCTTCTTGAGCAGTGAGCTCTAGGTAGTGCACTCGAAGGCATGTACCTTCTATTTTATTAAGTACTTTTAACATGGTACGCATTTTTGTGGGTTAACCCCCACTGTGGTTTTTCCCTTAACTAGGTTTTCCATGTCAAAATTCTGGTGTTGTGTGCTCATGTTGTTTCTACTCATATGTTGATTTATGCTTAAATGCTTACATCATTAATCTAATTGTAAATTAAGAAAGAAGATTTGAAAGTTTAGAAAAAGTGTAAAGATTTAGGGACAACTGATTCACCCCCCCTCTCAGTTGTCCAGACTAATTCCAATAATATGTTCCTTAAAAATAAATAAATATATTAAATTATGTAGATAAATATTCAATATTATATTGCATTTCTCTTTTGAGTATTTAAATGGAACTTTGAATTAATAATAATAGTTAAATTAGATTAAAAATAGTGTTATTATAATTAGATGAATAGAAAAAAGAATTAAATTAGGTTTCCTGTCATCCATGCAATAGGAAGCTGCAGAGATATTATATTATTGTTTCAAATAGCATATTATTTCTCTAATTTTATTGGTTGATTACTCATGCAAACTGGGAATTCAAATTCAGTTCTGAACCTAATTGGGGGATCGCTAAAAATAAGAGGGAGATAACTTTGTTAAAAGAGCAAATCGCTCAGCTGAGAAAAATACCACAAATTCATACAGAAAGGACATTTTAGGTTGTAGTATTTTAGGATTTTGTGATCAACAACCTGAGGATACCAGGCCATGAACATGAGAGAGAGAGAGAGGGACATCAATTCTTTTGTAAATTCTGCTTCAAGTTGGTGATTGTTTCTAGGTTTTTAAATTCATGTTATGCCTCCTGAAGATTCGTTGTTTTGACTTTTTTTTAAAATTTTATGGTCTTTATCTGTTGTGTGGGGACGACTACATGAGTTGGGACATTCCTTATATTTCTTTTGCCTAGTTATTTCTCTTATCTTTCTGGCCACTTATTTCTTTTTGGCCATTTCTGCAAGGAAATTGCTTTCCATGTTGGCCGTCGACCTGCCTTGAGGTCGTTGACTTGTTTTTGCCACTTGGCTTTCAGGCTGGGCGTGGGCATGTTGGCCGCCTTCTTTAGGCCATTTGGCTGCCTTCCTTGGCCCATTTCATGACTAATCGACCAAGCCATCTTTTTACTTCACCTTAACTTTGGCCGGTCGTGGGATTTAGAATTATGATATTTGTCTTCCTTAATTTAATTATGGCTATCAGAAACTCAGTCGAATATCTTATTGATTCCAAATCTAGTTCTTAAATCTATTGAAAACTAATACAAACCTGTAGATCGTTGTTAGGTTCTCACTGTCAAACATTAATATGACTGATTTTTCTTTTTATGTTGGCTGGAAATAATGACAGAATTGCAAATCAACCTTTCTTGATAAAACCCAAATTCTTAAAAGATTTAGATGAAACTACCATACCTTTTTCCTTATGAAATTACTGATCAAAACATAGAAGAAAATACCAGTTCCAGTAAGCATTTTTAGTGTTGAAATTGCTGCCCAAACATGATTTTTAATCCATTAAATTAGAATGATAGAAATCAGATTTCAAATATAGTTCTTTATTTATTATTTATTAGATTCTGTCGCAGCTCCTGTCACCACAGCGACAGGAAGGTTTTTGATAGATTTATGCACATAAACTGCATGCTTAAACAAATTAGTTTCCTTTCACTAGAATGATAGTAAGTTAGAACAATTTGATAATGAGATTTTTATAGTGTTTTTATGACCGAAAATCAGATTAAACTATGATTTATATTCATCTTTTTATTTCTTTGATAGCTCCTATCGTAGTGGTGACAAGAGATCTATTTTTATTATTTTTGTTGTTTTAAAACTTCCTGTCACAATAATAATACCAAGATGGATTAATACCTTAGAATGCTTATGAATGAAGACATTGTGACTGAAATACAAGATTAGAAACTATATCAAATTGATAAACTTATGATTGTAAATTTTATGTTTAAAAGAGATTAATTTTTGTTTGAAAGTGTATTATTATGTAATTGATATGTTGGGGAAAAGGGAATTGGATTGATTGAAAACTTGTACTTTTGATTCTTTACTTTATTTTCTTGCTTCTTGGGGAAAGAAGTAGTTTTTATATAGGAATGTATTGGGTTACTTTTGGGATTGCGATGCCGAATGTGGATTTATCAGAGATGGCTTTTCCTCTTTTTAGAAATTGACCAATTTACTTGAAATGATTAGATCTAATCATAATGACATTGAAATAGATGTTTATTGTCTAGCAAACTTATTTATTGATATCTCTGCCACATCCTATTGTGAGAATTTGTTTTTCATTACGTAGAATTGCACATTCAAACATCAGGGTTGCATCGGGTGTTCCCACCTACAATTGTCACCAGGTAGCTAGACATTTCGTGCAAGGCTGGATTTCCTTCATTTCAGGAAGGTATCCGAGGAAACGTAAATACTTCATGGTTGGGTGGAAAAGCACCTGAGCCATGTTCCCGTCTCTCAGTTTGCAGGTGGTGGACCACTTGGTTCATGCAGCTGGCGAGTGTGTTGATTTATTTATTATTGAAGTACTTGATTAGTGTACCTATTTTGGATGTATTATGGCATGTTGCCAAAGGATTTATGTATAATATTTTATAGTGCTTGTTACCTAGACTAAGAACGTGAATATGTAAGATTTATTGGCATTGAGATTCATATTTATAAGATTATCTTTTATTTGAGATATTGTGATTAAGCGGATTAATTGCATCTTTTATCTTTGAAAGTTGTATCTAAGTGGATTATTTACTTCTTTTTGACTTTGGTTATTGCGATCTTGTATTCAAGCGGATTGTTTACTTCATTTATTCTTGAGTTGGTTTAAATGTTTTTACATGATTTTTGAGGCTTTAAATAAAGTCATACAAACACAGAGTCGGGGACCTGATCAAAGATTTTAATGCATTCAATATTCAGCCAGTTCCCAGGAAGAAAAAAAAGGATGTTGATAGACTGTCCATAGTTGGTGCATAGTTTGATATTCTTCAAAATGTCAAACAAAATTCAGATGAGCATGTAAAGGTTGTTGTTAGGCCTGTTGTGCCTAATAACATCATAAGCTGGCAGGTATTTGAAAATGACTGGTAAATTGTGATTTTTTTGCAACATGAGGCAAAGTATGCTGTCAAGAACCAATCAATATTACTAGAGTAGTATGATGACTAGGTGATCCAATTAAAGAGCAACAAGATTCCCAGGGGACTGATCACCTTAGAGAGCATATTTGGGATAGATGATCAACCAATGTCACATCTTGTTTTTATGAATAATATGATTAATCTAGTTTAGTGAACAATTATTGTGACTAATTTTACTTTAAGTAATTTTGCATATGTGGAGCTAATTATTATGAGTTATAATTGATGAAATTTAGAAATTGTTTTAAATATTTCATATTGATGCAATGATTTGCTTCAGCTATGTTTTGGAGACACTAACCTATTGATGTCGAGATGAGTGCAATTGGATGTAGGTACTCGTCAAAGATGAGAGCATGGCTGAGATAGAAATGTTCTAGCCACTTGGCAAGAACTGGTGGATGGATTACCCTGATGCAATCACACACATCACGTAGTTGCATATGCATTATTGAATGGTTCTTATTGTACTAATGCATGATTTTTAATTGTTTTGGGATGCATGATGTGATTACTTTAAATCTTTTCAAAGTATATTTAAATGATGTATTGTGTGTTATATAAATAAATAATAAAATATTGTTTATAAGATGTTTGGAAGACATGTAAAATAAATTTAAATAATATTAAAATATGTGTGTACTTTTGCATTATTTTATTACTTCTTGAATTATCAAAACAAATAGATATTATATATTAAATTATATAGATAATTATGCAATATTGTATTGCATTTCTCTTTTTGAATATTTAATTAGTTTTGTTTTAAATAACAATAGTTAATAATAGTGAAAATAACACTATTATATTTAGAGTTTTTGATAAAGGAATAAAATATTTATTACTATCATTCATGTGACAGTAAATTGCACAAGAAGATATTATTTTTAAATCTGTTGTAAATAGCAAACTTCCTCTAAATTCATTGGTTGAATGTTCATGCAAACTGAGAAATTTGAACTTCAGTTATAACCTAATTCTTGATCGTTGAAAATAAGAGTAGAAAACTTTAATAAAAGAGCAGATCGCTCTATTAGGAGGATACCCACATTTGAGCAGTAGAAGGTGATTTCCCTGAGTGACAGGAGAGAGAAACAAGGCAGCAGCAATCCTTCTACAATATCCTTCATACTCAAGTCGACGATCTTATCCAAGTTTTTATCTTGTTTTCATGGCAGTAAATAGATAATTTTCGTTGTTTATATGAAGGATTTTTTGCTTGGTTAATGGTTGGCTCTTATCTTGGCCTGAGCTGACCTTCTTTTATCCTTCCTGGGCATTTTCTTTTACTTTTTCTGCCCCAAAAATGATAGAAGTGACCTGCGATAGAATAACTATTTTATCTTGTTCTGGCCGCTAGTTTTGTTGGCTGATTTATATGTTTACTGGCCGCTCTCCCTAATCAACCCATGATTTGCCTAAATTGATCCTTAATTTGGGCTTTTCACCTAGTTGAGTCGTCCCATCGAATGGTCAATTGGTTGTTTTCCTTGAGTCATGTGAATGGCTGGCTAGTTTGACCTAGTCATTATTATCTTATTTCTTGTTCAAATCAGTTGGAAACAAAGTCTCTATTTCTCAGAAGTTGATGTTTAAGATTAATTGTAAACCAAAAGTAAGATCTTCTACTACTGCCATAAACGTTCTCTGTAAACCCTAGAATCTCCAGATCACCGTAGGTAAATTTCCTGTCTACATTCTTATGACTGTATTTTCCTTTATGATGGTGAAAACCTTGGTAGATTAGCAAATCGACTTTTGATAAAACTCAAAACTCTTATAAGATTTAGATGAAAATTATCGTATTCCTGTAGATACTTTTCCTTATGAAATTATTGTTCAAACTTGTTGAAAACATTGTCAGTAGAAGGACAATAGATAATTTATAAACTCAGTCAATTATCTATTAGATTCTACCACAGTTCCTTTCGCCACGATGACATGAAGGTTTTAGAAAGATATGTGCTTAAAAAAATTGCATGCTTAAAAAGACTAGTTTCCTGTCACTAGAACAACAAATAAATTAGAGCGATCTGAGAAAGAGATTTTTATAGTGTTTTTATGACCATAAATCATATGAAAACTATGTTCAGAGTTCTTTCTTTATTACTGAGTTAGTTCTTGTCGCAACAGCGATAGGAAGACTGTCTTTATTATTTTTATTGTTCTTGAAACTTCCTACCACATAAATAATAGCAAGATAGATTATTATTTTAGAATGAATATTCATTGAAAGACTTAATGACTAAAATACTATATAGAAAACTATATCATTTTGATAAACCTATGGTCTGCTTTTAATGGTTTAGACTTCCTGTCACTGTTAGGACAACAAAGTGAAAGTATAATGAGAATGTCTTTTATTTGAAGATTGAGATTAAATCTTGGATTAGATAATATATATATTTGACATACTTGTGAGTGCAAACAAAGATGAATGATTTGATTGGAAAAGTGTAGTTTTTTGAATGTGGTATGGAAAAAGGAACTTGTGATTAAATTATAAAACTTATGGAGGTAGACTGAGTTAGTTCCTATCACAAATATGACAGTAGATCTTATAAAACTTAGAATGACTTTTGTACAAACAAATTATGACTGAATATGGATTAATTGCTTGTAAAGTATGTTTCCGTGATTAGAGTTTTGGAAAAAGGGATTTGAAATGATTTATGGGAGAACATTGATTGTTTTATTCTATTTACTTGACCTTGAGAAAAGATAGAATTAATATTTGACATAAGTATGCATGAAACCTCATTGTGAGAAAGTGGAGTAGTCAAACCTCATCATTGATTTATTTTCTTGACTTGTGAAACAATATTCAGATATGAAGCATAATCATTAGTTTCTACAATTTATTTAAACCATAGAAATACAAATTGAGAATAAAATCAGATATATTGCTTTATGACGATTCTACATTACTGCTTGATTGAAAAGTGTGCTTTCTTCATTAATGCATGGGAAAGGGATCAGAAGTAGTCATAGGTGATTTTGGATCTTTATTCCTTGGATTATTTAATTACTTGCTTATTTTCTTCTTGGGGAAAGAAGGTAGATTTTTATCTAGGAATGTTATTGGGTTACTTTTGGGATGGTGATGCCGAATGTGGATATTCAGAGATGGCTTTTCCACTTTTCGAGATTTGACCAATTTACTTAAATGATTAGATCTAATCGAAATAACATTGAAATAGATGTTTATTGTCTAGAAAACTTATTTATATATATCTTTGCCACATCCTGTTGTGACACAATCTACATTTCATTATTTAGAGTTGCACATTCAGACATCAGGGTTGCATCGGGTGTTCCCTCCTGCTTGTTGTTTCCAGGTAGCTAGGCATTTCATGCAGGACTAGGTTTCCTTCATTTTAGGAAGGGATCCGGGGAAGTGTAAATACTTCATGGTTGGGTGGAAAAGCACCTGAGCCATGTTCCCATCTCTTGGCTTGCAGGTGTTGGGCCACTTGGTTCATGCAACTGGAGAGTGTATTTATTTATTTATTCATATTGTTCATATTGTTGGATGTATTATGGCATGCTTGCTAATGGATTTATGTATATGATTTTATAGTGCTTTTACCTAGAATGAGCACACAAGATGTAAGATTTAATGACTTATTTGACTTATATCGATGAGCTTTTCTTTGTGAAGATTTATTGACTCTATTGAATCTTATTCATGAAGTTATTGTTTATTTTAATATTGTAATTAAGCAGATTAATTACATCTTTTACCTTTGAATATTATATCTAAGTGGATTATTTACATCTTTTTGATTTTGGTTATTGTGATGTTGTATTTAAGCAGATTTCTTACTTCATTTATTCTTGAGTTGGTTTAAATGCTTTTACATGATTTGTGAGGCTTTATATTTGGTATCAGAGCGCAGTTCCAGCATTGGGATCTCTGGGTGTGTGTGTGTTGCTAGGTTTGATCAAGCATGTGTGGGTCCTTGTGTGTTGGCTTGCTATGGATAGCATGTGCTTTCTTCATTTCATAGGGTTAGATAGACCCTGATGATTGTTCTTGAGTATGAAGGACTAGATTCTTTTCTTATGGTTATGCATTAGTGTGTGAAAAAGGATGTTGGATCATATGCTTGACTTATCTTATTTTGCCTTCTAGTTGCGTACGTGAAATGCATTGCATTGATTTATTAAGAGCATGATCATGATTATGGATTCATTATGTGGTTGTAAGAAAGATAGTATTAAATTGTCTTATTGAAGTTTTAAAGAGAGAAATGATAATCTCTGTTGTAGGAAAGACTGGTGTGTTTGAGATCTTGGTTTGTGAACCTGATTTTATCCAAGCTTAAATCTTGATTGATTAAATGTTGTGCTTTTGGAAGGTTGTCTTCCACGATGGGTGCCAAATATGGGGAAACAAGGAGGTAGGTTCCTTTTCAAAACCTACCCACCATTAATCAGTATTTAATTCCCTATCATATCCTGTTAATGAGATGTTGTATTCAAGTTGGGGATGCATGTAGGTTAATAGGGACACACCAGGTTAGATTGGGCATTATTTAGTTTGATTGTGATCTCCTAGGTCAGAATACAATCTTTGTTGCTAGGTATTGTGAGCGAAGTTGTGTGGAAATGATCTTACGACATAGAAGTGTTTGGAGTCTTAGAGGACTAGGTTGCTTGTGCGATTGAATGTGTTCTTTTAACTCACCCCAATTTGGTACCAGGTGTAGTGTAGCATCATACTCCCTCTCTTGTGGCTAGAATTAGTCACATAGTTCATGTAATGTAAAATTTTTGAAATTGATTTTTATCTTTTTGACTTTGATAATTTATCTAAATGTTGTGAAGACCAACATTGAAATTTTTATTCTTATTTATGAAAAGTATAGCCATCAAAACTTGATAATTACATATTTTGTGACCTTGATGGTCATGTTGGATTTACTGTTGAAATTACGTGTATGTTTATACTTTATTGTTGGAATTGAAATTTTCTTTTCTTCAGAATTTATTTATTTATTTATTGGTGGTGGCTATGCTAGAATGTTTTTAAAACTGTTGGTCATGTATCATGTTATGTTTTCTATCATGTCCATGATAAGCCACTGATAGGTTGTGTAAGGGAGTAGGATGCAGAGAATGTGTTGTTTCATAGTGAGTATAGATTGAGTTCATTAATTGTGTTAGATGTGTTAATATTGTTGCAGTGTTGAGGAAGTCTTGAATTAGATTTTGGGTATCACCTTGGATCACTTGAAGTAAGTTGAAATTTTGAAGGAATTTTTGATAGAAGAATTGGAAAAGGTTAATAAAGAATTGATGAATGTTAAAAGGAGTAATAGAGATTATCTGGAATGAATAAAAGAGTTAGGAAAGGAAAGGTATGAAAAGTTTTGTGAAAATGACCTTTTGGGAAAAGAATTGGTGAAAGAAGAGTTGAAGTTGTTTAAGGAATGATTAATTGCAATAAAAGTTGAAGAACCTAGAAGGAGAAATTGCAATAGAAAGATCAAAAGGATGAGTTATGATTGGATAAATGTATTTGATTGGAAAAGAAAAAGGAAAAGAATGAAACAATAGAAACAAAACAACTAAATATAGGGAATAGCCAAGTGCATAGAATAGAAATAAATTAAAAGAATTGAATTGTTTAGCATAGTGCAAAGCATGAGAAAGACAAGGAAGAGTTTTATGAGAATTTTGAATCGTAGATCATATTGAAGACGAAAAAAAATTTGGATGTAAGCAATGAAAGAGGAAGTGGATTCCAATGAATGGAAAGATATGAGTGGTATGATTCTAGAAGAGCTGTTTATACAATGATTGGATATAACCTAGTTGGTGACCCTTTGGAGTTTTGTCTTGTTGTTGGTTGGAGACCTCGACCAATGTTGTTTGGGAGGACTGAGATTTTGAGATTATATTGTTTTACCATGCGATTGCATGAGCATTGTGACAAGTGTTTTCATGTTTGTAAGTGCCTATGATGAATTGAGTTATGCCTCCTTGGTGTGCATTAAAGATGTGACTATCATTCTTATGCTAGAAGAATATAATTGAGTGGTAGATGTACCATGTGATGGATTAGACATTGAATTGGGAGTTGTGCCATGTGAATTGATTGATTGATTATATACTTGGATTTATTTGATGGATGCAATGTTAAATGCGAAATTGAGAGATTATTTTGTGTAAGGTCGAGTAGGACCAATATTTTTGGTGGATGGTGCCACAAGGGAGGATGAAAAAGGAAATTAATATGCTTTGTTAGAAATGATGATACCTTAATGATACTTTGAGTTTGATTATTGTTTGTGATACTATGATTTCAATTACTTCTTTGATACTTTGAGTTTGACTACTATTTTGAGATACTTTGAGTTGATGTTATTGTTTTATGACACCTTGATACTTATTAGTGTTTGATGGACACTTTATGGTTTTGATGTTTAATAAGACATCAGGATGATGTCTCTTCCAACTGGGGAAGGATGTCACGTCTCATTTTTATGAACAATATGATTAATCTAGTTTAGTGAACAATTATTGTGACTAATTTTACTTTAAGTAATTTTGCATACGTGGAGCTAATTATTATGAGTTATAATTGATGAAATTTGGAAATTGTTTTAAATATTTCATATTGATGCAACGATTTGCTTCGGCTATGTTTTGGAGACACTAACATATTGACGTCAAGATGAGTGCAATTGGATGTAGGTACTTGTCGAGAGCATGGCTAAGGTAGAAATGTTCTATCCACTTGGCAAGAATTGATGGATGGATTACCCTAATGCAATCACACACATCACGTAGTTGCATATGCATTATTGAATGATTCTTATTGTACTAATGCATGATTTTTAATTGTTTTGGGATGCATGATGTGATTACTTTAAATCTTATCGAAGTATATTTAAATGATGTATTGTGTGTTATTTAAATAAATAATAAAATATTGTTTATAATCTATGTTTGGAAGACAATATGTGAAATAAATTTAAATAATATTAAAATATGTGTGTACTTTTGCATTATTTTATTACTTCTTGAATTATCAAAACAAATAGATATTATATATTAAATTATATAGATAATTATGCAATATTGTATTGCATTTCTCTTTTTGAATATTTAATTAGTTTTGTTTTAAATAACAATAGTTAATAATAGTGAAAATAACATTATTATATTTAGAGTTTTTGATAAAGGAATAAAATATTTATTACTGTCATTCATGCGACAGTAAGTTGCACAAGAAGATATTATTTTTAAATCTGTTGCATATAGCAAACTTCCTCTAAATTCATTGGTTGAATGTTCGTGCAAACTGAGAAATTCAAACTTCAGTTATAACCTAATTCTTGATCGCTGAAAATAAGAGTAGAAAACTTTAATAAAAGAGCAGATCACTTTGCTAGGAGGATACCCACGTTTTAGCAGCAGAAGGCAATTTTCCCTAAGCGACGGGAGAGAGAAATAAGGCAATGGCAATCCTTCTGCAATATCCTTCATACTCAAGTTGACGATCTTATCTAGGTTTTTATCTTGTTTTCATGGTAGTAAATAGATAATTTTCATTGTTTATATGAAGGATTTTCTGCTTGGTTTATGACTGGCTCTTATCTTGGCCTGAGCTGACATCCTTTTATCCTACCTGGGCATTTTCTTTTACCACTTTTTCTGACCCAAAAATGATAGAAGCGACCTGCAATAGAATAATTATTTTACCTTGTTCTGGCTGCTGGTTTTGTTGGCTGATTTATATGTTTACTGAAGAGACCTAATGTCTCAAGTTACTGCTTGGAACCTCTTTCATTTGTTGTTTTTTGTTTCACTGATGGTAGTGAGCTATCGGGTAGACTTTCTGTATCAGCGGAAGTGAGGAGTCTTTGGCCGATATGCAAGGTTTCACCGATGAAGGGCTAGCCATTGGGTTGACATGCTTTATCAGGTTGACATGCTCTAGCTTCTTCGATCGATATGTGTCATACCAATAAGATATGTCTCTCGGCATGAGGTTGGCCATTGGCTAAGCTTGTGGTAGTCATTTCGACAATTTGGGTTACTCCGATGGGAGTTGGCATCATAGATTAATGTATCGGCATGAGAACCACTATCGGCCCAGTCTTGAGATGTCACTTCGATAGTCTTGTGTCTTTCTGATGAAGGCTTGGATCAGCAAGACCATAACTATCTGTGTAGTTTCAAATTGTCACTCTGACGGTCTTTGTTACTCCGATGTAGGTTGAAGGTTTGGGCATTAGTGGGACAAGGAACCATCAGAGTGAATGCTGAAGTGGTCTCCGATGGCTTAGGCTATTCTAATGAGGCTTTGACTGGCATCGTCGGCAACAAAATTATCGACAATAGTCTTACAGAGTGTTCGGGTATATAAACCTGGATATTCAACTCAAACTGGTGAATGTGGGACTAAAGGTCTCACATGAATACGAACAGTTGAGTGACGGTTGGAATAGCAATGTTGGGTCAGTTGGAACAAATAGTTAGGGCAGAAGTTAAAAATGGTTTTTCTCTTGAAGACTGTGTAATATATACAGATTTGGAGAAGTCGTCTATGTATGATGAGATTCGATCAAATTGTTCATTCTATAGATGTACAAAGGAAGTAAATTGTGTGTATGATTTTTGAGAATCGATACCTGAGTGGGAAGCCTGGGATCTTTATTGTAATCTTTCTAAGCTTACTATAAATAAAGATTGTCTCTCTTTTGGTGGTGGGTTTTTTACCCAAAAGGGTTTTCCCACATACATCTGGTGTTGTTCTCTGTTATCTTGTATGTGTATTCTATATTTTCTGGTGTGTTCATCTTTGTATTTGAATTAAATGTTATCTGTCTACATTATCCCCTTTGAATTGACATTAGGGAAGCTATATTCTGCACCTTTGTTTTCCTTACAAGTGGTATCAGAGCCTGGCCAGTTGTGTTATCCTTGTTGGTAGGTTGGGTTTTTTGTGTTAGTTCTGTGAGTGGGAGTTTTGTAGAGGTCTATTTTGTTAAATAAGATGGCAAGTACATCAGGAAAAATAGACATTGAAAAGTTCAATGGCACAAAATTTGAGTTGTGGAAGCTTAAGGTTGAAGATGTGTTGGTCGACAGAGATCTTTGGGTTGCTGTGTCTGGGACTAAACCTTCAGGCATGAAGCAAGAAGACTGGGATCTAGTAGATAGGAAAGCTAGAGGACTGATAAGATTAAGTTTAGCGGATTTTGTTCTGTTGAACGTCCATGAGGAGAAGACTACAAACACTTTGTGGAAGAAGTTGGGAGATATTTATCAGGGCAAGTCCTTGGTGAATAAACTTTTCCTCAGAAAGAAGTTGTACTCTCTGAAGATGGATGAAGGAGCATCTGTAGCAGACCATCTGAACTCATTTAATATGATTGTTGTACAGTTGACTTCTGTAGGTGTAAAAATAGAAGAGGAGGACCACTGTATGCTTCTATTATGTTCCTTACCTAACTCATGGGATCATCTTGTGATGGCTATTGGAAGTACAACAACCACGTTTAAAACTAAAGAAGTTGTTGCCTCGATGTTATCTAAAGAGATGTGGAGGAAATCTTCTGAGATGGCCAAAGAGGCCCTATCTATTCGAGGTAGATCAAAGGAAAGAGACAAGAAGAAGGACTAGAAGTCTAAGTCCAAATCAGAAGGGCGATCAAAATCTCATGGCAAGAAGTCCAAGGTGAAGTGCTGAAATTGTGGGCAGAAAGGACACATAAAAAAAAATTGCAAAGAGGAGAAAAAGAAGAAGAAGAAGAACTTCTCTGACACTGATTCTTCTCAGAGTGATACTGATGCCTTCATTGCTGCCTTGGCAACACCTACATCTGAAGATGTATAGCTAGTGGATTCAGGAGCATCTTTTCATATGACATCGCACAAAGAATGGTTCACTAAGTATGAACTGTATGTTGGTGGGAAGGTGTTCCTGGAAAGTGATTTGACATTGGAAATTGTTGGCCGAGGAAGAGTCATAATCCAGTTCTTGGATGGCAGAATAAAGGGAATGAATAGAGTATTACACATACTAGGTCTGGCTCGAAATTTACTTTTTGTTAGTAAGCTTAATGATGTTGGAGTGCAAGTTAATTTTGTGAATGGTGGTTGTAAGATGACTAGAGGTTCTATTGTATTAGCAAAGGGTGAATGCATTGGAAATTTGTATAGGTTAGATGCTAAACCAGTGTGCTATAATAATGTCTCTATAAAATCTGAAAAAGCTACTATTGTAACACATGATGCAAACTCTATGGAAGTTAAACTTCCTACAGACAAAACAATGCTTTGGCATCATAGACTTGGTCACATAGGTGAAAAAGGTTTAAAAACCTTGAAAAACAAAAACCTGGTAGATGGGTTGATTGATTGTAATCTTGAGTTTGATTTCTGCGAACATTGCATATATGGAAAACAGGCATAAATCTTTTGGTGTTCTAGACTATGTACATTCTAATGTTTTTGGTCCAGTTGATGTTCCTTCTCTGTCTAAATCAAGATACTACATATCGTTTATTGATGATTATTCAAGGAGGGCATTTGTATATTTTTTGAAAAATAAATCAGAAGTGTTCAGTCGGTTTAAAGAATTTAAAAATCTTGTGGAAAATCAGACTGGTAGAAAAATAAAATGTTTGAGAACAGATAACGGTGGTGAATATTGCAATGTAGATTTTGATATATTTTATCTTGATCATGGAATAAAAAGGCATAAGACTACACCTTATACTCCACAACAAAATGGAGTTGCTGAAAGGTTGAATCGATCATTGATGGAGAAAGCAAGAAGTATGTTGAGTTATGCTGGTCTTGAACAAAGGTTCTGGGCTGAGGCAGTTGCTACAGCTTGTTACTTGCTAAATCATTCTCCTACTTCGGCATTGGTTGATAAGACACATATGGAAGCATGGTCTGAAAAGAAGCCCTCTCTAAGACATCTTCGTGTCTTTGGCTGTGAGGCATATGCTCATATTCTTGAGGTAAAAAGATCTAAGCTAGATTACAAGGTAGTCAAATGTATCTTTATTGGCTATGGAGTCGGTGTTAAAGGGTACAAGCTTTGGAATCCTGAAATTGAAAAAGTAATTTATAGTAGGAATGTAATTTTCAGAGAGTTAAAACCTTTGGTTATTGATTCTCAGCCGAAGAAGACAGAAGAGAAGAAAGAAAAGAGTGTTGTTAATATTCCTCTAACCCTTGTAAAAGAGGAACAACAAGCACCAAGTGTAGATGATTCAGATGTGAGTTCGAGTAGCTCTAAAGATTCAGATCCAGAGCAAGAACCTGAACCTACACCTTAGTTGTTGAGGAGGTCTACATGTGAAAGAAGACAACTAGATAGGTATGGATTTTAAGTACTTGATTCAAGTTGTGCTTATGCTTTGCTTACTGATACTGATGAACCTAGGACTGTGAAAGAAGCTACTAGTTTACCTATTTTAGATTCTTGGTTGGAAGCCATGGATAACAAAATGTCATCATTGGAGAAAAATGGAACCTGGGATCTGGTGCCCTTGCCTAAAGGTAGAAAACCTATGGGCTGTAAGTGGGTATTTAAAAAGAAATATGGTCCAGATGGTAGTATTGAAAATTACAAGGCAAGACTAGTTACTAAGGGGTATTCCCAAAAGGAAGGAATAGATTATGGAGAAATCTTTTCTCCTGTAGCTAAGCTGACATCCATTAGATTTCTGTTGTCACTTGTAGCAGCATATGACTTTGAAATTGAGTAGATGGATGTGACGACAACATTTCTTCATGGGGACCTTGAAGAAGAAATTTATATGTCCCAGCTAGAGCATTTTGTGGTAAAAGGTAAAGAACATCTAGTATATAAACTTAAAAAGTTTCTTTATGGCTTGAAGCAATCTCCCAGAATGTGGTATCAGAAATTTGATACGTATGTTTTATCTTTGGGATATGTGAGATCTGAATCTGATCATTATGTCTATTATAAAACTGATGGTGATTAGATTCTTATAATTGCACTATATGTGGATGACATGTTATTCATTGGCAATGGTAAGGGGATGATCTCATATTTAAAATCTCAGTTGTCCTTGAAATTTGAAATGAAGAATCTGGGGGCAGCCAAGTACATTCTGGGAATGGAAATCAAAAGGGACAGATCTAATAGAAAGCTTTGGCTCAGCCAGAGCAAATATATTACCAATGTTCTTAATAAATTTAATATGTCTAATTGCAAATAGTTAGTTGTTCTAGTTTTGCAGGGAGCGAAACTATCTGTTGAAGATTGTCCAGAATCTTTGAATGAAATTGGCAACATGAAAATAGTGCCTTATGCAAGAGTTGTTGGTAGTTTAATGTACGCAATGATCTGTACCAGACCAGACATTGCCCAGGTAGTGGGAGATTTGAGCCAATTTATGGCAAATCCAGGCAAATCATATTGGGATGCTGTGAAGAGAGTTATGAGGTATTTGAAGGGAACTTCTGACTATGCTATTTGCTATCATGGAAACTCAATTGGATCTCAGAAATCTATCAGCATTTAGGGATATGTTGATTTTGATTAGGCAGGGGACATTGAGAGTAGAAGATCCACCAGTGGATATGTATTCACATTAAATGGTGGTGCTATCAGTTGGATGAGCAAGCGGTAGGCTATAGTCATTTTGTCCACAACAGAGGCAGAGTACATGGCAGCTACTTGTGCATGCCAAGAAGCCATTTGGTTGAAGAGGTTGTGTTCTGATGTTGGTTTTGATGCAGGGCAGATACAAATTCATTGTTATAGTCAAAGTGCTATCTGTTTGGTGAAAAATCCTACTTTTCACACTAAGACAAAACATATTGATGTCCAATATCACTTTGTTTGTGATATGGTGAAAGACAAAAAGATAAACTTGAAAAAGGTTGATACTTTGGATAATGTTGCAGATGCCTTGACTAAACCAGTGAGCACGACTAAGTTCAAATGGTGTTTAGATGAAATGGGTCTTCGGGCCCATAATTCTTAGTAATCGAATGAGGATTAAGAGGTAGCAGTAATCTCTTCGACAAGTGGGAGATTGAAGAGACCTAATGTCTAAAGTTACTACTTGGAACCTCATTCATTCATTATTTTTTGTTTCACTGATGGTAGTGAGCTATTGAGTAGACTTTCTGTATCGGCAGAAGTGAGGAGTCTTTGTTTGATATGCAAGGTTTCACTGATGAAGGGCTAGCCATTGGGTTGACATGCTCTAGCTTCTCTGATCGATATGTGTCATACCGATAAGATATGTCTATCGGCATGAGGTTGGCCGTCGGCTAAGCTTGTGGTAGTCACTCCGACAGTTTGGGTTACTCCGATGGGAGTTGGCATCGGAGATCAATGTATCGGCGTGAGAACCACTATCGGCCCAGCCTTGAGATGTCACTCTGATAGTCTTGTGTCTTTCCGATGAAGGCTTGGATTGGCAAGACCATAACTATCGGTGCAGTTTCAAACTGTCACTCTGACAATCTTCGTTACTCTGATGTAGGTTGAAGGTTTGGGCATCAGTGGGACAAGGAACCATCGAAGTGAATGGTGAAGTGGTCTCCGATGGCTTAGGCTATTCCGATGAGGCTTTGACTAGCATCGTCGGTAACAAAATTATCGACGATAGTCTTATATAGTGTTCAGGTATATAAACCTAGATATTCAACTTGAACTGGTGAATGTGGGACTAAAGGTCTCACATGAATACGAATAGTTGAGTGACGGTTGGAATAGTGATGCTAGGTCAGTTGGAACAAACAGTTAGGCTAGAAGTTAAAAATAGTTTTTCTCTTGAAGACTGTGTAATATATACAGATTTGGAGATGTCATCTATGTATGATGAGATTCGATCAAATTGTTCATTCTGTAGATGTACAGAGGAAGTGAACTGTGTGTATGATTTTTTAGAATCGATACCTGAGTGGGAAGGCTGGGATCTTTATTGTAATCTTTCTAAGCTTATTGTAAATAAAGATTGTCTCTCTTTTGGTGGTGGGTTTTTTACCTGAAAGGGTTTTCCCACGTACATTTGGTGTTGTTCTCTATTATCTTGTATGTGTATTTTGTATTTTCTGGTGTGTTCATCTTTGTATTTGAATTAAATGTTACCTGTTTGCATTATCCCCTTTGCATTGACATTAGGGAAGTTGTATTCCTCACCTTTGCTTTCCTTACATTTACTGGCCACTCCTTTTATCATGGTCATTGTCTTTGGTTGTTGCATTTAAACTGGCCACTCTCCCTAATCGACCCATGATTTGCCTAAACCATTCCTTAATTTGGGCTTTTCACCTAGTTGAGTCATCCCATCGAATGGTCAATTGGCTGTTTTCCTTGAGTCATGTGAATGGTTCTCTGGTTTGACCCAGTCATTATTATCTTATTTCTTGTTCAGATCAGTTGGAAACAAAGTCTCTATTTCTCATAAGTTGATGTTTAAGATTAATTGTAGACCAAAGGTAAGATCTTCTACTACTGCCATAAACATTCTCTGTAGACCTTAGAATCTCCAGATCGCCATAGGTAAATTTCCTGTCTACATTAGTATGACTGTATTTTCCTTTTGTGAT
Source organism: Cunninghamia lanceolata (assembly GCA_027924645.1). NCBI lineage: Eukaryota > Viridiplantae > Streptophyta > Pinopsida > Cupressales > Cupressaceae > Cunninghamia > Cunninghamia lanceolata. The sequence continues at coordinate 4,544,919 of BSBN01001254.1, forward strand.
GGCTGAAAACCTTGGTAGATTAGCAAATCAACTTTTGATAAAACTCAAAACTCTTATAAGATTTAGATGAAAATTACCGTATTCCTGTAGATACTTTTCCTTATGAAATTATTGTTCAAACTTGTTGAAAACATTGTCAGTAGAAGGACAATAGATTATTTATAAACTTGGTCGATTATCTATTAGATTCTACCGGAGTTCTTGTCACCACAGCAACAAGAAGGTTTTAGAAAGATATATGTTCTTAAAAAAAACTACATGCTTAAAAAGACTAGTTTCCTGTCACCAGAATGACAAATAAGTTAGAGCAATCTAAGAAAGAGATTTTTATAGTGTTTTTATGACCATAAATCAGATTAAAACTATGTTTAGAGTTCTTTCTTTATTACTCAGTTAGTTCCTGTCGCAGCAGTGACAGAAATATTGTCTTTATTATTTTTATTGGTGTTGAAACTTCCTACCATAGAAATAACAACAAGATAGATTATTATTTTAGAATGAATATTCATTGAAAGACTTAATGACTGAAATACTAGATAGAAAACTGTATCATTTTGATAAACCTATGGTCTACTTTTAATGGTTTAGACTTCCCGTCACTGTTAGGACAACAAAGTGAAAGTATAATGATAATGTCTTTTATTTGAAGATTGAGATTAAATCTTGGATTAGATAATATATCTATTTGACGTACTTGTGAGTGCAAATAAAGACGTATGATTTGATTGGAAAAGTATAATCTTTTGAATGTGGTATGGAAAAAGGAACTTGTGATTAAATTATAAAACTTATGGAGGTAGACTAAGTTAGTTCCTACCACAAATATGATAGTAGTTCCAATAAAATTTAGAATGACTTTTGTACATAGAATTATGACTGAATATGGATTAATTGCCTGTAAAGTGTGTTATGTGATTAGAGTTTTGGAAAAAGGGATTTGAAATGATTTATGGGAGAACATTGATTGTTTTATTCTATTTACTTGACCTTGAGAAAAGATAGAATTGATATGTGACATAAGTATGCATGAAACCTCATTGTGAGAAAGTGGAGTATCAAACCTCATCATTGATTTATTTTCTTGACTTGTGAAACAATATTCAGATATGAAGCATAATCATTAGTTTCTACAATTTATTTAAACCATAGAAATACAAATTGAGAATATAATCAGATATATTGCTTTATGATGATTCTTCATTACTGCTTGATTGAAAAGTGTGCTTTCTTCATTAATGCATGGAAAGGGATCAGAAGTGGTCATAGGTGATTTTGGATCTTTATTCCTTGGATTATTTAATTACTTGATTATTTTCTTCTTGGGGAAAGAAGGTAGATTTTTATCTAGGAATGATATTGGGTTACTTTTGGGATGGCAATGCCAAATGTGGATATTCAGAGATGGCTTTTCCTCTTTTCAAGATTTGACCAATTTACTTAAATGATTAGATCTAAAATAACATTGAAATAGATGTTCATTGTCTAGCAAACTTATATATATATATATATATATATATATATATATATATATATATATATATATATATATATTTGCCACATCTTGTTGTGAGACAATTTGCATTTCATTATTTAGAGTTGCACATTTAGACATCAAGGTTGCATCAGGTGTTCCCTCCTACTAGTTGTTTCCAGGTAGCTAGACATTTCATGTAGGGTTGGGTTTCCTTCATTCAGGATGGGATTCAGGGAAGTGTAAATACTTCATGGTTGGGTGGAAAAGCACCTGATCCATGTTCCTGTCTCTTGGCTTGTAGGTGGTGGGCCACTTGGTTCATGCAGCTGGAGAGTGTATTGATTTATTTATTCATGTTGTTCATGATTGTTGGACGTATTATGGTATGCTTGACAATGGATTTATGCATATGATTTTATAGTGCTTTTACCTGGAATGAGCACATGAGATGTAAGATTTAATGACTTATTTGATTTATATCGATGAGCTTTTCTTTGTGAATATTTATTGACTCTATTGAATCTTATTGATGAAGTTATTGTTTATTTTAATATTGTAATTAAGCGGATTAATTACACCTTTTACCTTTAAATATTGTATCTAATTGGATTATTTACATCTTTTTGATTTTGGTTATTGCGATGTTGTATTTAAGCGGATTTCTTACTTCATTTGTTCTTGAGTTGGTTTAAATGCTTTTACATGATTTGTGAGGCTTTACAACCATTTGAAGAAAGAAAAGATGAATATGATTGTCAAAAAAGAGGATTATGAGGAGGTAGAAATTGCATAGGGCAAATTTCTCAAGCATGGCAAGGTATGTAACCAAGCTGAAAGGCAAGGTTTTATTGAACTTTGCAATGAATTTAATGATTTAATTGCTTGGGATTATCTAGATTTTAAATGCTTTGATCCTGGCTTAATCCAACATACTATTGATTTGGACCCTATACAAAACCTGTCTGCCAAAAGCAAAGGCCCATCAACCCCAAAATAGAACCACTAAGGAGAAAAGAGTTGTCAAAACTCATAGAGACAAAGATTATTAAACATTCCTCTTGGGTAGAAAATTTAGTTCCAATTAGGAAGAAGAATGGGAAATAAGATTATGTGTGGACTTTAGAGACTTGAATAGAGCCTCCCTTAAAGACCACTACGCACTTCCTTCTATGGAACAAATCCTACAAACTATAGTAGGAGCTGAAAGGTTTTCACTCCTAGATGGCTATTCAAGCTACAATCATATTCTTGTAAAAGAGTTAGACCAGTATAAAATAGATTTTACTACCAAATGGGGTACCTTGGCTTACCAAAAAATGCCTTTTGGGTTGACAAATGCTAGAGCTACTTTTCAAAGAGCAATGGATTTGGCCTTTAAAGGCCTAATTAATGATATTATTCTGGTGTATCTTGATGATCTGACCATGTATTCTATGCATGCAACTAACCACTTGGGTCAATTAAGAAAAGTATTTGAAAGATGCAGAGAATATGGGATATCATTAAACCCTAAAAAATGTATATTTGTTGTCTCAAAAGGTAGATTGTTGGGACATGTAGTCTCCAAAGAAGGATTGGCCATTGATCTCGAAAGGACAAGTGCCATTCTAGCTCTTCCTCTTCCCAATCATAAAAAAGGTCTGCAGAGTTTCCTGGGAAAGATCAACTTTATGAGGAGGTTCATTATGAATTTTGCTTCAATAGCAAAACTTCTCATAGCTATGCTAAAAAAGAATGTTGCCTTCACATGGTCCAAAGAAGGTAGGGATAGTTTTGAAGCCATCAAACAGGCCATTGCACAAGCTCCAACTCTGATAAACCCAAATTATGAGAAGGATTTTATCCTTTATGCCTTTCGAGGCAAAGAGGGTATATTTGTTGTCTTGACACAACAAATGAGGAGAAACTAGAGTAGCCAATTGCCTTCTTCAATTAGTGACTCAAAGATTATGAACAGAGATATGATTTTGTGGAAAAACAAGTATTTGCTATAGTGAAAGCCCTAAAAATGTTTAGACATATGCTTTCTAATAGAAAGATACAACTAATGGTAAATCACCTTGGTGTCAAAGAGTTTTTTCTAATTAGGGATGTCAATGAAAAAGGGATGGATGGATAACTAAACTGATGGAATATGATATAGACGTCCATATTACCAAGTTGGTTCATGGAAAGGGCATGTGTGAACAAATGGTAGTAGAGTCAAGAATAGAAATGATGTTGTATGTGTCCAAGGACAGACACAACCAGCTGACTCTCACTCCCAAACTAACTGGTATCATGACATGGCCACTTTTCTATAGTTAGGAAGATGCCCTGACAAACTTGTCTCAACAAAAAGGAGGTCTTTCAAACTTTTGTCCATCCCTTATGTTCTTGTAAATGGTGTTTTGATTAGAAAGGAAATCAATGGGGTTCTTCTTAGATGTATTACTCAAGATCCGACCTCTAGAGTCTTAGAAGGATTCCATAATGGCCTCGTTGGTGGCCATTTGGTGCAGGAGCACCTTGCTAGCTTTAAGCCTCCATGAGGCAAATTTTGGTTTTAATCTAATTTTGGTGTTTTAATGATGTAATAAGGTCATGAATTGACCATTGGCAATGTATTAGAAGCATTTGATTAAGTTCTAGTGGGATTTAGAGTTATTTTGTAAAAGATTACAAAAATTGCAAAATTGTTAATATTGCAAAAAGTGCAAAAAGGGCAAACAAACGAGGAATATGAAGGGTCATAGGGAGTTTAATATGTAGTTTCTCACATTGGAGGAGTTTTATTTCATTATTGTTGTAATAAAGGTCTATGTAAGACCACTCTTATGTATTTAGAGGTCATTTGGTAGTGGAGCTTTAAGTTTGCTCAAGTTTAGTACTTTATAAGTTGAGTAGTGTTAGTGGTTTGGCTATTTTTAGCCTCTTCTTTTTGCATGTAAAATAGAGTGGAGTGATGGAACAAAAAATATGGATAAAAATATATAATTTATGCCTTCAAATTTTGTGCAAGAGGCAGAGAGAGGAAGGAGAGATGGAGGAGAGATGAAGTTTAGAGAAGAGAAATGAAATAAAAGTTTAGTTTTCTGTATTTTATTTGACTATTTTTTGTTGTTCCTGAGGCTGGTACGGCCATGTACAGAATTCAAATGGCATAAAATTAAATGTTTTGGAAAGATCTCGAAGTCTTCTTTCTTTTGGCATTGGTTGCATCAATTTTTATTATGTTTTGTGAAATCTATGATGAATTTAGTGATTGATACTTCCAATTCTGTTTACTGTAACAGCCATCTTGTTTGGAATGGTACAGATTGTACGGATCAAGTATAGGTTTGAAACCAATAGGAAAAAATGGGGATATGAGTCTAGTTTAATATTCTTTTGGTTTGGGAAATTTTCATTAAAAATGAAGTGATTTATGCCATTTTTGGTGAGGGTAGGTCTGCAATCTACTAGGGTCTCCATCTCTATAACAGTCCATTTTTGAAGAAAACTTTCAAAAACAACCTATGTTGTGTATGAGGATAATGGGTATCCAAATCAGTTTTTAGATCATGGGTTTGAGTTGTATTCTAAAAATTATGTCAAATTTACCTTATTTGCTGCTCTCATAAAAGCAGTGGAAGTTTGTGAGTTTTGGGTGAATCCTCCATGCCTCTGCATCACCATTATTCTCCAAGAACATCTATTGTTAAAATTATGAGGGCTAGTTACTACTAGCCTGATTTATTCAAAGATGCCCATAAATGGGTAAGGAGCTACAAGGAATGTGCATTCTTTGCAGGCAAACAGAGGTTGGCAGCTCTTCCTCTTCATCTAATTTAGATTGACCAACCATTTGCCTAATGGGGTTTAGACTTCATTGGGATGATCAATCCACCATCTAGTGCTGGCCACAAGTGGTATCTAATAACCACAGACCATTTTACAAGGTGGACATAGGCAGTTGCATTGAAGGATGTCATAGAAACATCTATTTCAGATTTTCTTAAAGGTATAGTTACCAGGTTTAGTGTTCCATTCACTATTATTTCTGATAATGCTAAGGCCTTTGTAGGCACAAAAATCAATGAATGGGCATTAAACTATGGAATTTATTTGAAAAGATCATCCAACTACTACTCCCAAGGGAATGACCTGGCTGAGTCCACAAACAAAAATCTGATCAAGATCATTAAGAGGACAGTGGATGACAATCAAAGAACTTGGCATGACAAGTTGAAAACAGCTCTTTGGGCTGATCAGATCACTCTCAAGAGGGCAAATGGAAATTCACCCTTCATGCTAGTATATGGGAAGGAAGCAAGGCTTCCATTATCATCAAAGTTACCATCCCTTGAGTTAGCTTAGCAGCTAGAATTGCTTGAGAATGATGTTGTGACAGTCAGATTTGCTGATTTGATGGAGCTCGAAGAGAAGAGGAATGCTACCATGAAAACCCTTGAAGCACACCAAGGACAGGTCAAGAGGAAATTTGACAGAAAATAAGTTGATAGAGTCTTCCAAGAGGGAGATTTAGTGCTGAAGTGGGATAAAGATAGGGCCAAGGAAGGAAGACATTCCAAATCTAATGCTATATGGAGTGGCCCCTACATTATCACCAGTTGCAAGCAGGTTAATGTTTTTCAACGCTCCAAACTGACTAGTGAGGAACTTTTGATCCCAGTGAATGAGATTCATCTCAAACCATACTTCTAAATTTGGTCTTGAGATTCTTGTAAATATTTAGAGTAGATTTTTTTTTTTTTGCTTTAGGTTTTCTTTCCTCTAAGTGGTGTTGCACATGCATCTTTCTCATTAGGAGATTGTCTTGGCTTGTTTGTTTTGTTCTTGTTTATTGGGAGGCATTTTCAATTTGTGTTGGTCATGAGGTTGTTCTCTTTTGACTCTATGCCCAATGGATTGTATAAGGTAGCTGGATCCCTATGTTTAGCAAGCAAACACCCCTGCAAAGTCACCAAAATGTTGTCATATTTTGCCTAGCCTAAAATATTCTAGAATCCCTCCTTCTATAAGAAAAATCTGATCAGAGATAGCCTAAATAAAAGGAGGTAAAACCTAAAATACTTCAAATTTTAGTGAATTTCCTTGTAAAAATCCCTAAAATTTCATGTGTAGAATCCTCTTAGAAAACCCAGAAAAATCTAGGCCTTTGTCTTAGTTTTTGGGGCCCTTTTGGCCTTTATTGGCAAAAGTCTAGGTCCCTGAACTCATAGAAAAAATCAAAATTTGGCTAAGCATGAAAGAGGGTTTTCTCCCTTTGGTCAGCAATTTTTATCTTTTATGAATTCTTCTTCGAGTTCATTTTTCTGCAGGTTCACTGATTCAGCGATTCACCGACAGTAGGCAGGGAGAGCAGACTTCAACAAAAAATGGCTAAGGCATGAAGGGGGAAAGAATACCTTCATCTAAAAAATGCTCAAAGTGTGAACTTGAGGCAAAGTTCATAATCTCACCGGTTCGTCATCTAGGTGATTCCTCAATAAAGGGAAGGCAAGGGAGGATACATGGAAATTTAGCTAAGTTAAAAGTATGCAAGGAAGGCCCTTTGTTGGCAAAGTTCACAAATTGTGAACTTTCCTCAAAGTTCAAAATCTTCATAGTTCACCAATAGAGCCTTTTGCCGGCAGGGAAAAGAAGACAAAGATGGTCGAGTTTCGAAATGAAGGGAATCATCGATAAAGCAAAAGACACAAAAATTGCCTAAGGCATGAAAGGGGAAATGTTTCCCTTTATCAACAAAGTGCAAAAAATGTGAACTCTTCTCCAAGGTTTGAAAATCAAAAAGTTTGCCGATGCGACATTTTGCCGATAAGGCGGTGATGGGCCAACAAGGAGAAAATTTGACTAAAGGCATAGAAAGAAAGATTCCCTTTTTTGAGAAATTGAGGGATTGGTATGGTCTATTCTAATTTGTTTTAATTTTTAGGCTTACTAAGTCATTACTTACAGTCTGCAATAACTTTGCTATGTTTTGCGGATTACCCTTAAGCTCTTGTATATCAGAAAGAATTGGATCAGCATTATTTTTCATAGTTGCTTGATATCCAAAGGTTGGTATAGTAGGAATTGATGCAATAGGATGTACTACAATTGGCATTAAGGGTTGAATGTCAGGAAATATTGGCATAGGAGGTCTTGGTGCAATTTTACCAGCTTGTATTAAATTAGTTTAGATTGGTGAGAGTTTGCCGATAGGTGACTTTTCCCAATAAAGGATGAAGAGAAGGAACAATCAGCATGGTTCGGCAAAGTCATATTTTGCTAACAAGGAAGCATGATTCAAGAAGGCCTATTTTTCTTGACAAAGGAAGGATGCAAAGCATAAATTGGCTAAGGCAAGCTCAATTCAAAGATTGGAGAGTTCGCTGATAAGGGTGAAAATGGCTAAGGGAAAGGCATATCGGAGAATCAACTAAAGAGGGAACTCGTCGACTAGTTTAGAATTTCTCAAATTCACTGAAAAGGGGATTAGACAATAAATGAATGCAAAGGCTGAGTTCGAGAAATGAATAGTTTGTTGATAGAGTAGAAAACTCAAAAGGCAAGAAAAGTTCAAGAAGGTGCAAAATCACCGACAAGGCTAAAATGAGTCAAATGAAGTTTGACAAAAGGTAGACAAAAGATGCTAAAGGTTTAGTTAAAAAAGAGTAGCAGTTCACTGATAAAGCAAGCAGGAAGAAGATAGAAATAGTTTGACAAATAGGTAATTTACCGATAAGGAAAAATTGTGCCAAGGAGATAAAAGATAAAGTAAAGAAAGGTTTAGCAAATGCAGAATTTGCCAATAAGGCAAAAATGAACCAAATGAATGCAGTTCGACAGAGAGTAGATTTGCTGACTAAAGGCACAAATATGGAGCCCAATAGTTCCATAAGCAGCAAACTTGCCAGTCAAAGGAAAAATTAGGCACATGGAAATATAAATGTAGAGAGGTCACCTACCTTGATAAATGTAGAGGTGCCATGAAAATAGGTACAACATGTTGAAGTGTTGTAAAAGCTTGCATCTCCCTAAATCATGCCATTTTTTTGGGAGAGGTACCAGTATTAAATTTATGTAGGTTAGGGCCGAATGAGGCTGGATGGAATAGTGAAATCCTTCAATGTTGGAGTACAAATGCAACTACAAAGTAGATTTTTAGGGACATAATAGGACTTTTTGCATTCCCTCTTGAATGCATCTACCATCCATTCATGCAAGTGATCTATTTTGTAGGCCTACAAGCTTTTCAGAGGCATGGCCCCGTCTGAATTCATAGGTTTTTTAGCAGATCTTCAGGGTCAGAAATTTAATAGAAGTGTGGACTATTCTGGGCAATTGACTAGTTCCAGCATCCACTGTAGCAGAAGAAAAATGAAATGTTATAAATACATTTGAATGCAATGTATTTCAAGTAGTTGTTCTTATGGACTATTGCAGGTTAGAGAATTCTTGTAACCAAGCCTTTGTAGTCTAATTACAAAAACTAATTGGATCTGATGGATTGTGCTCTTCTGTTGAGCCTCTCATGTTTCCAATTGATAGTTAAATTATGAGTATAATTGACTATTCTATGTCTATTTCTTGTGCATCATTCTCTCTTTTGTAATGGCTATTTGGCCTCTATAATAAATACATACTGATATTTTTGGTTATCTCATGATTCTTGCACTGTGTCTACCCTTTTGATTAATGTGAGTTGTGTATTGTGGGCAAAATGGTCTATTTCATTTCTCCATTTTTTTTGTCCTAGCCTCTATTAGAATTAATATGAGTTTGTGTGAGTTCTTTTCAATTTTGAGATTATTACTATGCTGAGTTAGTTGTAGCTAAACATATTCAATCTAGTGCACATCACCTATTTCAATTTCAACAATCCTTCTTACCCTTTTCCCTTGCAAGCATTAGCACTAAATTTAGTTCAATTCTCTAAGCCTTAAGCTAAGAAAGAGAAACCAACCTTCTCTAGAGGTCTGATCTCATTTGCAAGGTCCCACACCTTGAGATCAGCCCCATTGTGTCATTGAAGTTTTTGAATCAACTTCAAATAGAGTACAATTTCACATGACAACACAACCTATTCAAACAATATGAATTTCTCATGAAAAAAGAATCTATGGCCACTCAAATGCATTATCAGCCACAATAGGCGACCTGTGGATCAAATGGGTAAAAATTAAAATCATCCTAACCTATGAATAATAATTAGTAAGCTTCTATTGCCGATAAGGGTGTGGTTCGGTGGTTAAGTCGCTCAGTTGTAGTGGCGACCACTAGAGTTCAAACCCCCGATGGGCCAATGAGCTCGTGGGTTTGAAGTGTTCTTTCTTGGGGATGAGGTCCCCTGTGTTGTGGCCTCACCGATTCATAGGTCCAGGGGCAAAAGCATTGTGTGGAGCCGAAGGGCATGTTGCACCAGTGTCACCGGTCATGTTAAAAAGTTTACTAGGCGCATTTTTAAAAAATAAAATAAAATAAAATTGGTAACCTTCTATTGGTTCCCAAAATGACAATGACACAAAACTAAAACATTTCTAAATCACCTAGGCTAGGAATTGTCGTCAGGGTGACAAAAAGAGGTTTATCAATGAGTCAAGGGTGATTCTGGCCAACTAATAGGAGTGTGTAGACTCCTCTTCACTTCAAGCTCAGCTTAGACTCTAGAAGGATATTCCAAGGGGTATAGCTTAATAGGTATTGAGTTCAAACCATAAGAAAAAATTAAAAACAAATGGACAACCAAACCCAACTCATCATCTTGATCCTAAAAGCTATTATTGCATCAAGAATGACTGATTGTCACAAAACCCTTATATAGCTGATACATCTATGCAAATGTACATGCACATGAAAGATGGTTTTTCCCCTAAACCACTAGTAAATATTTGTTTGATTTAAAATAGTGATTGATTCTTCCCCAATATGGATTGGTACCTACTCCAATGGGCAACTGAGTCATAAGAAGTAAAGAGGGAAGAAAAGGATTGAACCAACATCAATAGAAAACTAAAATGTATTCACATACATTTCTTATATTATACTTCATACATTGAACATACTTGATTATCCAGAACCAAACTACAATGACCCATTTGCAACAAAGAGATGACTCAAAACAAATCTTGTATTGACTTAAATATTGTCACACATTATCAAATCTCTATTACAATTGCACCAGCAAATGTTGTGAAGGAAAATACAAAACTGCAACTATGCATTCCTCTGAATCACTGTAAATAGTCATGGAGACATACAATGCATGAAATATGTGTTACAACTCGTTCCTACGATACATCAAACACATTCCTCCATTCAATGCCTTGACTAGCTTGATTTGAATCCCTAAAATTATCCTAAGGCACTGCAGACCAAACAATTGATTTAGCGACCAACCTTGAAAACATCTTTTGATCATGTATATATGGCAATATGTTTTCCATGTAGCCTAGGGCTTTGAAATTGGGTCAACATGCCAAACCCATGCAACAATAAATTTGGCCTAAAGCCCCTGTCATAAGATCAATAGATTTTCTGGAAGCCCATCCCCTGCATATTGATTTTCTCCTCTACAGAAAGATATTGACCATTGAAACACATCATCTTGTTCATTAAGTACCTGTGCATTGAAGGCATGCACTGTGTTAGCTACTATTTTGACATCTTTATATATTCTGCATTCATGGCAGCTAAGGGGCAGAAGGGCGTTTAAAATAAAATCCCACCAAAAGTGTCTGTAAAGATTTTTACAACACTTCAAAATATTTTAAACTAACTTTAAAATATTTTAAACTATTACATTTATAATTCGTGCTTTACACTTGATTTTATACAAGTCAATTTTACCTTATCAGCAAAATCCTTCCATCGTAAACTTTCTTTTTTTGCACATTTGGGCCCTTTGTCAGCACATCACCTTATCAGCAAATTTGAGAAACTGTGAACCATTTGTCTCTCCCTTGTCAATGAAATTTTCCCTTTGTGAACCGCATTCCTTTGCTGACTTATCATTTTGCTTTCCATTTTTACCTTATCAGCAAATCTCTCTTTTATGAACCGTGCCTTAGCCACCTTCCTTTGTCTTCTTTCACCTTTTCCCTTTATCAGAAAATTCTCCCCATGACGAACCTCATCCTTGTCTCTTTTTCTTTTCCTCTATCTTCCTTTGTTGGGAACTTCGCCCATCGGCAAACCTTTCCATTAGTGAACTCAATAGTTCACAAACTCACCCCTTTTGCCAACTAAGGCACTTATCTTCTCCTTCATCTTTTTCTTCCTTGGTAGATTCTTCATTTAGTCAGAGAAATACCCCTACAACGAACCTCTAGGTTCATTAACCAATGAACCCACTGACTGTCTCTTTCTTCCTTTATCTTCACTGAAGCTGTTTTGCCTTATTGGCAAATATGCCAACTGACAAACCTTGTGGTCAGCAAACCTAATGGTTCGTGAACTACCAACTTCACCGACAAAGGCATGGTGCTTCCATTTCTTTGCCTTGGACAATTTTTCTTTTCCTGACCAATTGCTTTATCGGTAAATCAAGGAAATAACAAACCTGCAAACCAAGTCGGCTAGTTCACCAATTTGTGATTTCACCGATTTGTTGATAAAGCCTCCAAATGAGCCATTTTTTCAAAGGGAAGAAACAAGACGACAAGAGGAAACACTCACTTAGCATTTTTTGAATGAAAAACCATATAACTTATCTTAGATTGGATCTAAATAGTGGGTTTCAACTCCAAAGGCAAAAGACTGGGAAATCTAATGGATTTTGGGGCAAAAAATATGCACATTTTGGGAGCTAATTTTTTTAAGTGTTAACACCTTCAATGAACAAAAATAATGAGGAAGAATTTATAAATCCAAATTGGGGACTCAAGCTAAGATTTTCCTTTAGTTTGAACAATGTTCTAGTGGGATGGTATTTCCTACTAAAGACTAGCATAATTGCTCACAAGTTATGAAAGATAACAATAAAGTATAAATGTTGACCAGTAAGACAATGCAATTGCTGAGCATTAGTTTTAAATTCATAGTCATTATGCATCACTGCATTCTAGGAGATGAGATTTCCTAGAGATAATATTTAGATTTTATGGAGTTAGTACTTATAGCAGATATTGGGACATACGTACTCCCACAACTAAGATAGGTACAAAGACTTAAGGAGACACTTGCAATGTCTTCTAATGTTTCTTGTAAGTTCCCTATAGGCACCTCATTGAAAGAAAAACTAAAAATGTGTTTCCAATGTCTTTAAAAATACACCGAAGAACTTCACCTCACAATATTAAGAGCACAAACAATAAAAAACATGAAGCCAAAATGTGATTGCTGATATGATAACTTGTCCAATTTGCATTTTATTTTGAGTCAACAATCTAAATTTTAGATTCTCCTATTTAATGTGATCACATGACCAAGCTTATGTAAGTGAAAAACTTAGCACTCTCCAAAAAGGAAGGGCTTAGAAAAATCTAGAAAACAAAACAATATTTTAGATAAATCACCATTGACTTCCTCTAAGAAAGAAATATAATCACTAGAAGCATTGTCTAATGCATATTGTAGGAATTAGTTCCTCAATCTCACTAAAAAATAATTTCATACATCTGCCATAATTCTTATAGCTTAAATCTATATTTATTTGTGAACAAATGAAACTATTTAAAAATTACTCATAAAATAAACAATGCATGAACTTCAATCTATATCTATTGTGAATTTGTGATTGTACACAAACAAAGGTCAAGATGCAAGAGATTTCACAAATTTGAAAGGTTGAATTGTTATTAAAATTAAAATATACCCACTATAACACAGTAGCCAAGTGCTAGGCAACAAGAATGCCACTAAAAAGCCAATTTTATGCCCATTCTATTTACAATGTTCCAAAGTAATACTCAAGACACCAATTTTCCAATATTGAAACCTATCATTCTACCTCAAAAGAAAAGAATGATGAAATTTATAAAATGACCAAAAGATATTGAACCTATTATAGGGCAGTTTAACTGTTGATCTACACTGAAACACACCAACTAGTTTTTAAAGAGGTATTAAAAAAGAATAGAGGCTACCTACATGAAAAATTAATACACAAAATAAAATAAATAGTTAGAGTTTAAAGCATCTTTGTCCCTAAAGAACAATCATCATGCTTTATCACCAGCAAACATCATGATTTTAACTTCCTCACAAATTATTTATAGGCTTTGTCCACAAATTAAATTCTATAACAACTTGATCATACAATCCAATACCACTTGAAAACCCATGCAGTCAATCAAATAAAAAAACATTAATAATGAAGAATATGTATAACAAAAATGTTGTGAAAAATATTCCAATACAACTGGATCAATTTTGTAGATGATATTGAAACACAACTGTCATGTTCTAACAATAAGGCATTGTTTAAAGTAAAGATTTAAACATCATAATAAGATGAAGAAGTCATATTTTGATAATTATGCAAACATGATATTATTTATAATATTATTTTATTGTATTTATAAATAATAAATATAAATACAAAGTTATATAATTATAATATTAAATTCATATTATATAAATAGCAATAATTAATATTATAATAATTAAGGATTATAAATATTAGTAACCATAATATATATTATTATGAATTTAATATGACGGACTCCCGATTATTTCAAATTATATATACTAGTGATCAGGCTTCTTGGGAAGCACCGATCCCATATTAAAAAGGGAGATAAAGTTAATAAACAGGAGTTAAGGAATAGTGATTAAAGGCAGCGGATACCTCTAAGAGGTAATCTCTGTGCCTTTTGAGCAAAATGGAAACCCTTCGCAAGTTTAAAAGGAGCGCTACCCTCACAAGAGGGGCATCATCAGGGGAAAACCAAAGCAATCTAAGGAAATTTAAACAACAGTCAAGATAATTAAATAAACAAGGAAGCATCAACATCGAACCTTATCAAGAACACAACCAAGATATATCACAAGGAAGATACAAAGGTAGCCAAGGTAAGTCTGTAGGCTCTTCTACAGGTATGTCATTTCATAGGTATTTGCAATATTCAATATAGCATATTTTTTTAAAAAGATAATGCACCTGGTAAACTTTTAACGTGACCGACGACGTTGGTGCGACACGCCCTCCAGCTCCACGTGAATTCTTTTTCTTAGAGCAATGAACCGGTGACGCCACAACATGAGGGACCTCATCCCCTAGCAAGAACACATCAAACCCACGAGCTTGTTGGCCCAGCGAAGGCGTAATGCTTGCAAGCTCGTTGGCCCAGCGGGGGTTTGAACTCTGGTGGCTACCACTACAACCGAGCAACTTAACCATTGAACCATGCCATTATCAGTAATATTCAATATAGCATATTAAAATAATAACATTTTTGTGTATATTTTGTTAGTTATATGGTAATTCAAGAATTAAATCAGACAACATAAAATGAATAAAAATAAATAAATAAAGATATGTAGATAGCTCAGATTTCTTATTCAATGTATAAATAGCATAAGATGATTACAAGGATATGAATAAGAAGTATAATACTAGAACAATCTAATTATGGAAAGAATAAATGAATCTTGTTTAGAAATGAAACAAAGCATTAGTTAATTGTCTCATGCTTGAAATTGAATATGAATGATATAAAGCTAGATGATAATGATGTGTAATATAAGGCCGTGAATAAATGTAAAAATGAGGTTCCATGAAGGAATAAGAATAGGGATATAAAGATCTCAAATTGATGAATTGTGGCTCATGAACTCGTGATGTAATCAAAGGGATGCTCAATCCTCATCCTTAATCACTTTTATCAACCTATGAGTATGGGGTTAAGTTAAGGATGTAAAATTGGACCTAGGTAACCCTCAAGTGGATGAAGAACACCGGGTGTGTGTGAAGTCCCTTGAGCCAATAGACGAAGGACCCCAGGTGTTGGGAGAAGCTCTTGGGCCTATGGTATTATGAGCTCATAATAAATGTGCCCAACGGTAGGTGACTCTCAATGGGATGAAGAATGACGGGTGTTGCATGAAGTTCCATTGAGCCAAATGGTGAAGGACCCAGGTGTTGGGAGAAGCCTTTGGGCCTCCGTGTGGGATGGTTAATGCTTTAACAAACCATGCTCATGTGGAAGACAAGGTTGATTAATGATAGGGCTAACCAAGAACTCTCTTTAGATAATACATGAGAACGATGAGAGAAAGAATATGAATATGAAATGTATGAACTTGATATGAATCATAACTATAAGTATAGAGATGTAATGTATGTGATTATGATTAAAGATTATAAGCCTTAAATACAATTGTGGAAATATATGATTTTGATATTTAGTTATTAACTCTAATTATGATATGCAAAGAAGAATTGAATGCTAATGTTCTCTTTTGTAAGTTGAAATTTTGTGCAAGGTTAAGAAATTTTTTTGGCCTACTAGAAGGGGACATTACAACAACAAATAGATACAACCTAAATTCCTTGAAAAATCAATTAGAAAACTGAACTCCATAAAGTAGAGTAACTTTAAGCTCAAGAATCAAACAAGCACACAACTCAAAAACTTTTAAGTTCAAAATCATTTAAGGAAAATACACACTCTAAGTGATTTTGAGAGTTCAAGACAAAAAAATAACTTAGCAATAAGAATTCATGCTGGCTATAGACCACATTGAATATATCAAAAATGTAAGTCAAGATTTGTTTCACTTATTAAATTATTATTGAGTGGTACACCACTAAACAATAATTGATGCAGGGACTTCTGAAGGTCATAACTTTTGACTCGGATGTAGGTTTTCTAAGAAATTTTATAGGTGGATGCATTATGAGGTGGCCAGTGGTTTCCCAACCTGCCTTTGCGGGTTGGACCGCATCTTGGTACTTTTTCGGGGCTTGAAACTTTCATCTTGGCCCTCAAAATGGCAATTTAGTGTTTTTTTCTAGATTTTTAAAAAGTTGCTTTTGTAATAACTCGAAACTCATGTTTCAAATTTAGAATATTAGTTGACCTTTTGTCCTACCTTAGTTTTAGGAAGCTTTTGGGAAAAAACTAGATTCTCAAGATATGATTGTAAAATTACCTAAAATGGCAAAATCTGACAATTGTCGAAATCTACCAAAAAAAGTAATTTTTTGTTTTTTTTTGTTTTCTTGGATATGAGAGAGTTTTCTCTCATTGTAGTAGCAGAGTTGATGAATAGAAGTTTTTTTTTATGTTCTAGCTTCCAAATCTTTGTCTCTCATATGTTTAATGGCACAATTCTATTGAGTGTATGTTGTGTGCTTCATCAATAATTGTAGCCATATTTTCAAATAATCACAATAGAATACCAACATACATTGTAGTATATGTTCTCATGCCATACACAAACCTTAACTGCTAACCATTTGAATCATACAAAATAGACCAATCAATCCCTAGGGCCAAGAGATGGGAGAATGAAAAACATAGAGCTACAATTTAATAAGGTTTATATGAAGTACAATTCCATCACTACACTGACAAACAAAACAATATTCAATCACCTCCCAACTGCTAGACTCATTGCAAAAGACCATATATAGCACCCAGAATCTTGTATGACACCTAGAAGGCTACCACTCATATCTTGACAATCTTTGTTGCCTCCCAACAAAGACATCAATTGTATCTAGAAGATATCTACAAAGAAAAAAAAATAATATCAACCTTAATAAATCCACAGGGATAATTATCTAGAAGATGACAATAGACATATACAAACAAAAATAATGTGAGGGGAAGATCCACAAGCAAAAAACATAACAAGAACAACAAACAAAAATCAATAACTTAATCAATATTTCAAATTTATGTTAGTTTACCAGATTTTTCTATGCTATATATTTGAATGATGTTGTAGGACATAAAAGGGTATTACCTTCAGCTTCTATCCTGCATTCAAGAGCTATACTTATTTGTCAAATGTACCCTTTGTTTCACACCAACAGTTCTTCTCCACACCAGCAATTCTTCTGAATTCAGAAAGGAAGCATGTAAAGAAGACCCAAAGCTAAAAATGATATAGAACAAACAATAGAATTAGGAATGGGAGACTTACTTCTTTTTCTAGCTACTTGGGCTGAATATCTTTGCATGAAATGACTTCTTATGTGGTTCCATAAAACCTTTTTGCAGATGTTTTGAACTTTCCTTATATTTCTCAAGTTGTGGATCTACTATATGTGCAGTATTTTCCTATTCATGGGAATGAATAGGTCCAAAGAATAATTCAAGGAAAGGATCACTTGAATCTTTTATTTTCTCAACTTTTTCTAAATCATCATGTTCATGCTCATGAATAGTACTCAAGTTTGTCAGCATGTTTCCCAATGTATCTCTTAGCATATTTTTGGTATGGAATGAAAAATCTTCTTCATCAAGTTTTGGTTGTTTGAATGATGACAACTTGTCCTTTGCACCAGCTTTTGGACAACTTTTTCTAGCATCTTTTTATCATTTCTAAATTGAAGCCTAGGTTTTGGACAACTTTTTGCAACATTTTTTTTATTGTTTCTCAACTGAAACTCCCCTATTTATGTTGTTCCTAACTTACTGTTCTTATCAAGGTCATCAATGATGCTATTTTTCATGACTTGTTGATTCTTGGGGCCACTTAGACTAGATCGCTCATATGAAAACAAATTTAAACAATTAATCTTGTCATCTTGATCTTGTTTGCCTTTCTCCTCACTCCCTACATTGCTATCATGTTTAAAGGCCATGTTGGACTATTTGGCATAATCTTTCTACCCTCCATATGATGCAAGTTTCTTCACTTCAGAGGAAAGATGTGTCAAAAAATCTTTCCTTGGGGTTCTACCAAAGAGGTTACCTATTGAAAAGGTGCCCTTAATTTTTGAACAATATTTTAGAGACGAACATTGATTATTAGTGATCTAGGAGTTTTGTTGGATGTTAGTTTAGTGATTCGAGTGGGGCTTCTAGCTCCTTTCTTCTCACTACTTTCATGGGTTTTTACTAGAGTAGTAGTTTTTCAAATTGTTTTCTTTTTAGCCCCTTTTTTCGCATTGCTTGTAGGGGTTGTTACTATAGTAGTATTCCTAGAAGTGTTCAGAATACCAATTGCTTGTTTTGTAACTCCTCTCTTCTCCATGCTCAAAGGACTAATCGAAACATTTTTTTAACCCTGTAATTTGGGGGATTTCCTAGTGCTTGATGGTGCAGATGATTTGGGATTCTTTCCCATGCTTAATACAATAGAAACACTACCTAGACAATTAACTTTTGCAGGACTAGTTGAAACATTTTTTGAAACCTGTAATTTAGGGGATTTCCCAGTTCTTGATGGTGCAAATGATTTGGAATTCTCTCCCATGCTTGATACAATAGAAATACTATGTGAAAATTTAACTTTTGCAGGACTAGTTGAAACATTTTTTAAACTCTGCAATTTGGGGGATTTCTCAATGCTTGATGGTGCAGATGATTTGGGATTCTTTCCCATGTTTGATACAGTAGAAATACTACGTGGATAATTAACTTTTGTAGGACTAGTTGAAACATTTTTTGAAACCTATAATTTGGGGGATTTTCCAGTGCTTGATGGTGCAGATGATTTTGGATTCTTTCCCATGCTTGATACAATAGAAACACTACATCAACAATTAACTTTTGCAAAGCTAGTTGAAACATTTTTTGAACTCTATAATTTGAGGGATTTCCCAATGCTTGATGGTGCAAATGATTTGGGATTCTTTCCCATGCTTGATACAACAAAAACACTACATGGACAATTAACTTTTGAAAGACTAATTGAAACATTCTTTGAACCTTATAATTTGGGGGATTTCCTAATGCTTGATGGTGCAGATGATTTGGGGTTCTTTCCCAAGCTTGATACAAGAGAAACACTACATGTGGACAATTAATTTTTGTAGGACTAATTGAAACATTTTTTGAACCCTGTAATTTGGGGAATTTCCTAGTACTTGATGGTGCAAATGATTTGGGATTCTTTCCCATGCTTGATACAATAGAAACATTATGTGGACAATTAGGATTATCGTTTTCAACAACTGGAAGGTACTTGCCTTCTCTGGATGCATGTTTGTTTCTATTAGTAGGTGATGGCTTCTTTAAATTCCTTGATGCATTTTCCTTTGCCTTCACTTTGACAATTTCTGAAGTTAGTAGTGGACCCAAAATTTTCTTGTGATTTAGTGTACTACACATGCACAGGTTAAGAAATAGGTTGAATTTCATTCATTTGATGATGGCAAAAAAATAGAGAATGATTTGAGTGATTGATGTCATAAAAGAAATACACACCTTCCCATCCTATCCTGTCCCCTCTGGAAATGCTTCTTATTGGAGTAAACCTAATGGATTTGGGTTGTTTTACCTGCTACATTTTAGGATCTTGTTAGTGAGGTAGAAGCATACTCTAAAAAATCATGTTCAAATAGAGAAATACTAAACTCTGAACTAAAAAGCAAAATCATAGCTTTGGTGACTCTAGTGGAGCATCCATCAAGCTAGCTGCAATCTTGGGATGATTACAATCTGCAACACAAGTTCATTCCAATCACACTCCATTGTGAAATTATTCAATCACATACATAGATTGAAAGATGTTAAATAGATTGTAAAACCATACTAGGCTTGCAGAACTAGGCATCATCATCCACATGTTCCTCTAATGCCAAGAAGTCCACCCATTTGGGTGCCTGAATATCTTTATAATACTCATCTCGCACAAATTTGGTTTCAGTGTTCTCCCAATCTATATCTTCATAATACTCATTGTCAGTGTTTTCCCAATCTATATCTAAAACATCATCTATTACTACAAGCAAAAAAAAATACGAGCAAAACAAGAACTACAAGAATTGCACAAGCAATGCAAAATTTAGAGAAAAAGAATACTCGTGGAAGTTCTTACAATGGATTCATGTTTAATTAGTAGACAAAGACACTCGTCTGAGATGTTCAAAATAGTAGTTATTGCCAAAGGATGAACCGAGCACTACAGAGCCCTAATGAATATTAAAGCAATATTTAGATTTTGCTTGTCTGAGTTAGCAACAACAATAATTAAGGAGCCCAACAACATAGGCTGGCAAATCAAACCCCGCATGAGGCGGGTCATCAGGAAATGATTTCAGGTGCATCGTAGATATTTTCCTCTATCGTCTTGTCATTTGCCTGCGCATTTCCTCCTTCTAAAAGAAAAAGGACAAAAAATAAAGGGCATTTCACGAGTAAAGAGAGTTTGAATTATTCATCTAGTAATCCCACTCTCCCCATTGCATAATGGCTACCAAGTTTGAATCTATAGAAAACCTATATAAGCTTCAATACAATCAATTCTAATTTATTGTTTCTCACATTTATATAGTAAACTTTTCATCCCTTTTAAGTTTCTAAACATGACATTATACCTCGCAATAAAACAAAAAATACCTTACACCATTAAAGTACTTAATTAAGGCTTTTCTATTCTCCATTGGTAATACTTATACAATGACTAGATTTGATTCCTAAAAGTAATCATAACCTTAACATAAGTTGTTTTATACTTTGTATTGAAAAATAGTACTATGGGTTGGGGTTTGACTTTATATTGAAAGTGAGTCAATATGTGGGGCATTTCTCTAAGGAGGTGCAATGGTTACACTGATTGCAATTTATATAGATTTCCCTATACATTTGAAAGTAGCATTGGGTTAATAGGGAAGCCTAACATTTTATAAGAGGTGTTAAGTTTGAGTCATAAGTAATCTATAAAAAAATAATACAACGTCAAAAGTAGTTCCTAATAAGTGTTTATAAAAGTTTAGACTTGCTTATGTCAGATAAAGTCTCGAAATTAAATAATTATCTTTGAAAAAATATTGGACAAGGATGCTTACTAGAGTATACATGTCATATATCAGGTCCTTTATTATTGACGTGCATGATGTGTTGCAAGTATGTGCTAATCGGTGTTGTCATTGATGTCAACAAGCTTGTGTTGTCATTGGTGTCAACTGTGTCTTCTGATGAGGTTGTTGTTGTTTGATTAAGTTGTCTTGCTAAAAGTGATTTGGTTGCTTTGTAGAGGTGTTGAAGATATTGAGGATATGCTTGTTGTTGGATTTCCAAGTGCTTTTGAGTAAATTTGATTAATTATGCAAATAGTGTGTTGAAGAAGTCTTCTATCTTATAGAGTGTTGTTTGAGTTTTTGCTCCGCATTTATTTTCTATTGGAGATCTGAGTATGTGGTTTGGATATGTTGTTTAGAAGTGTTTGAAGATGTTAAATCTAGAATTTTGTGCTTTGAATAATTGTGTAGTGAAGTTTGTGTTTACCAATTTGAGAATAGTGTTTGCAGTGTATTTGGGAGAAAATATTTTTCTCTGCATTTCCCCATAGAATGGTTTCAGGTGTTGCAGTTCTGAATGTGTGCTTATAAAGTCTATATCTTCCTTCATCTCAAGTGGTTCATGGTTTGGCACTCTGCAAGTACATTTCTTAAGTTGCAAATGATGATAGAGGATGATATAGCTAGTTAAGTACTCCAGTGTGAAGTTTATTCAAGTGAAATATGTTGCAAAGGAATTTGTTGGTTTTTAGGTGCTTGTGGAAGTTTCTAGATCATGTTCAAGCTCGGTGCATCATTCACATGTCATATTTTGGTCTTGAGGGAGTGTTCACTCAAAAGTTCATAGTGTTAACACAAGTTTGGCTGACTTGGTTGTTTACATTAATTGTGGTTGTGCTTCATTGATTGTGAAAGTGTGTTGAAGCATGTAAGAGTGGATTTAGGTCCATACTAAGGCATGATGTGGTTTGCATTCATTTCTTTCCTCCATTGGAATGTTTAGGTCCAGACCTAATTTAAATTTTATGGGTTAAGTTGTATTGCTGATCTTGGAGAATGTTTTCATGATTGATGATGGTATAAATAAGTGTCAAGGTATCGTGATATATGGAAGCATGAGGGATATGATGTTTATGATGTGAATTTGATTAGTGTAGTAATATATTTCATGTGTTAGGCTACTAGATGCAATGAGCAGAAGGTGTCTACTATTTTCAGTGTTACTGCAAAGGTGTTGTTTGTGTTGTGATGGATATTGAGCTTCATTGGAACTAAACTCCACGCATAGGTTAGATGTAATTATATCAGTTCAAAGCCTTGTAGTAAGCCAATCTTCTCTTCTTTCTTTCTTTCTTAGTGGGTAGTGAGTCCACTTGGACAGTGAGTCCACCTGCAGTGAGCATTCTCTCTTTTGGGCAGTGAGCCCTCTAGTAGTGAGCCTTTGTAATTCAGTATTACAACTACATTATATTGTGAGTTAATCCTCACCACGGTTTTTCCCTTTTAGGTTTTTCCATGTAAAATCTAGTGTTATCTTGTGTGTGGTGTTGTTATGATTTAGTTTCAGTTATTTTCTTTTCATGCTTAATCATCATAACATGTTTAAAGGTTAATGTGGATCTCAATGTTTGTAAAGGGTTTGAAGTTTTGTTACAACCGATTCACCCCCCTGCCTCTCAGTTGTCTTGTGCATTCAACATGATCCAAATCCCCAATTCTTATCCCAACAAAGTTGGAAATCCAAATTAGGGCCACATGCTAGTCAAATGCATAGAAATGTGATCGAAATGATAGGGTAAGTTATATTTTGTAGACTTTAAAATCAACTTTATTCCCAATGAATCTTTGAAATGTTATTTGGGAGCTATAGAATTATATTGGTCAATCATCCCAGATGAAACTTAGGTTCACATGAAAAGAAATAACACCTACAAAGTGGACTCGTAACAAAATTAAACTGGAAATAACAAAAAGTCTAAATGTCGTCAAGTTAGCTTCAAATTAAATTTAAACCAAGAACAATGATAAATAGAAATGACATGAGTACTCAACCACATTCATAAAATTTGAACCTAATATGTTCCTATCCACAAAAAACTCGATGTAATACAAAATGGGGAAAAAATAGAGTGGATCCTAGCAAAACGAAATAGAATTTACCTCTGCAAAATAAAAGTAACATGATTAGGCATTATACCATAGTCTCATATTAACTCAAAGAGTTTAGTGGTCTTTTGGCCTCTACCATGTGGAATCCCAAGCTGGAAATGGAGAAGAAATTAGACTTAGAAAACTACTTTTGACATAAATAAAATTACAAACTATGATGGAGAGAAAATAGAATGGCATTTGGACTTGACAGGATGGACAACAAACTAAAATAATTGAACAAAGGAGTTTATACAACTGCTTCAGTAGTGGCTCCTCTGTACTTTGTAGCAACGGTGGCCAAAGCTCTTGATAGTCACATAAAAAGAGCCATAATTCTTTCTCTCTGAGTTTTGGGAAAAAATTGGCCAGCTCCAAGAGCTTCAAACAACAATTGCAAACATGTTACTACAACAACAAAGCCAGGGTTATACATACTCTACTTATAGAGTGGATCAAGTCCAAGACTTGGTTGAATCATTTGAGAATTAGGAATTATTAGTCAAGTTGTTAAGAGATGAATGTGAACCAGGCATTCAAAGGATGTGGAATTTTTGTGTAGAACTAAAGCTATTAGCTATTAAGAGCTCATGGGTTCATAGAGACCTTGAGTACAGTGAGAGCATCATATGAGAATGAGGTGGAGGAACTGACTAATGGGGTTTCTTATGGAAAAAGCCCTATTAAGGCTTGAATTTGAGTTTAAAAGAATGTTGGAGGATATAGGTAGAAGGGTGCTTGAGAAAACATTTCAAGAGGTTGTTTGTGTTAGAGATAGACATAATGATGATGTGTGTTGTTTGGATCTTGCATCCATGCAAGAGATTGAGTTTGTGAGGAGAATCATTGAGGTGATGCATGGATATGATAGAATAGAAGGGTGTATTGATAGTTATGTTTAGGTTAGGTGGAGAAGGGTTGCTAAGTCTTTGATGAGAATGAAGCTTGTTTATCTATTGAATTTTGGAAATATTGTTGAGATGGAATGGGAAGCATGGGAATCCTTTGTTGGTCTTTGGATTGAGCATTTCAAAATTGTTGTTAAGTTTGTCCTTATATGTGAGAAGGAATTGTACAGGTAAATCTTTGGAGATGAGGACTTGGTTTTCTTGTCTAAATGTGTGGGAAGAGTGGGCCATAAGTTAAAGGCTACTTTTTAAAGATTTGGTGATGGGGTTGTGAAGAGTGGGAAGTAGCCGCATAAGCTTTTCAAACTCTTGGAAATGTTTGAATCCATGGAGGGTCTCAAGACCTAGTTCTAGGATACTTTAGGAGGATATGGTGGGAAAGAAATATGTTTGTAGTTAAGGGAATTGCAAAAAGTAGGTAGTCATGGTCCTAGATGAGGGTTAGAAAGAAAGGATGTTACATACTTTTTGCAAGAGGTGTTGCTTTTTATTCCTTAGAACTCAACTTCCTATTATTTGTTGGAAAAGTTATGAATCTCTAACTCACTGACCATAGTATTGTTGCAAGTATGGGTTGAACCGGTGTTGTCATTGATGTCAACATACTCATGTTGCATTAATGAGAAGGATTGGATGAGCTATGTGCTGAGGATATTGAGAAAATTAGTCTCAATCAGGAACAATGAAGAACAGTGATGATAACAAGGTAAAAGTCCAAGATAGGTTGAGAATCAGAGGATGCAGTTTAAAGGGTTTGTAGATACAAGTCTTGAGATGCTCCAGTCAAGTTTTCAGGGATCCGCATGAAGATATGAAGAAGTTATGGTTGCTCAAGTAGAACTGGTTCCGACAAGTGCTCAATGGTGACAAAGTGAGACAGATAGGTCCGGTAAGGTCCAGTAATGCATTATCCCACTCTGTGGATTTGAGGAAGTGTTTAGGATGTCCTTTTGAAGTGTCAAGTAGATCGGTTTGTGGTTTGAAGGTCTGGAAGAACCTATGTCTTTGTGACAGTGATGATAGACTGTGTTCTTGAGGTTTCAGATGTAGGAGAGAAGGATTTCAATAAGTAGAGGAAGTGCGGATGTTCCTGATTGATTCAAGAAAGCTTGTGAAGGTCCCTAGATTATGTTTAGTTCGTGTTGATGGTCTGCATTAGAATTGGAGCCCAGAATTGAAGAAATACTTCCAGATGAATGTGTTCTTTCTATGACTAGCCGACCGGATGAATTATACACCTTGCGAATGTTCTTGTGGTTGCTTTCTGACTTAGATGTTTGTTCCTAAGTTGATGTCGTGTATAAATAAAGGTTTGCGAAGTCATTTCAAGTGTGTATTCATGGAGATGAGTGTGTGGTAGCGAGGAGAAGAGTGAAAGGAAGAGCAGAAGGATTTGGGCTTTAATGGAACTAATTCAAGCATGGTGACAATGCTATTTACCAGTTCAAGTATGTAATACTTATTTATTGTAGACAATGTGTCTCTTGTAGGTAGTGAGCCTCTTGTGAGCAGTGTGCTCGGGCAGTGAGCCCTAATTGGCATGTGCCATCTTATACTTTCTATCCTTATAACAGAGAATAATATCTTGGGTTAGTCACCCCGTGGTTTTTCCCTTAACCGGGTTTTTCCACATCAAAATCTTGGTGTCTCATGTGTAGATGTGTTTCTGCTCTTGGTTAATTACATTAAAGTTTTCATGATTGATTTATTGTTAATGCTAAGTAAATGCAAGTGTTGAAAGAAGAAAGTTTTTGGACAACTGATTCACTCCCCCTCTTAGTTGTTTGCCCTAAATCTAACAATTGGTATTAGAGCCAAGTTCCTCTGAAAGGAGCTTAACCACTTGAGGAGATCTAGGATGTCATCCTACAAGAAGGATAGTCCAAAGTTTGATGGAACTAACTTTTCTCTTTGGAAAGGTTGCATGGAATGTCACTTGCAGTGCATGGGATTTGCATACTGGTCCATGGTCACAAAGGCTTATGTACCTCCACAAGGTGGTCCACAAACCCTAAATGAAATCACAGATGCTGAAAACAATCTGTGGACCAAATAGGCTCTTTTAAGCGCATTATCCAACTCAGAACTCTCTAATGTTATTGATCTACCAACTACCTTTGAGATTTGGAAGAAATTGGAACTTTTGCATGAAGGAGACCAGTTTGTTAAATGTGCAAGATTATAGAGTCTAAAAGGGAAATTTGAAAGACTGAAAATGAGAAATAATGAAAATATTACCTCTTTTATGCCAAGAGTGAATGCGTTGGTTTGTGGAATCAGAAATGCAGGTGGAACCTTGAGTGAATATGAGATCATTGGCAAAGTTCTTAGATCCCTTCCTGAGTCTTATAAAATCAAAGCTTTTGCAATCGAAGAATTTAGAGCTCACACAACAGTCACAAGGGATCAATTGGTTGGTAAGCTAGTTGCTTTTGAAATGGCTGATTTTGGAGATGATCCTCTAAAGACTAAATCTGCATTCAAAGCAAGTGCCTTGGTAAAAGGAAAACAAAGGTTTGATCCAGGAGAAAACTCTTCAAGGAAATCATCATGGTATGAAAATGCAAGAAAAGACTTGGAAGAAGAAGAAGCTGAAACTACTCATCTTGAAGCTCTTATTGCAAAAAGACTACCAAGAGGATCCAGTAAGTATGAGGGAAAATTGCCTTTTAAGTGTTTTAACTACAATAAGATTGGTCATTTTGCATCAAGGTGTCCGAAAAGATTTTCTAGGCCAAACAGTAATAGACCAAGATTCCAGAAGAATTGTTACTATGCTCATGAAGGAGATGATGGAGTAACAGATGATGAATCAGAGAAAGACGATAAATCTAGAAGTGACTGGGTGTTCATTGCCATCAAGGAAGAAGATCCAATACCCTCTGAATCCGTAAATCATAAAGCCCTGGCTACCCAAGTTGAAGAAAAGGATGATTGGGTCATTGACAGTGGCTACTCTCACCACATGACTGGTGACAAAAACAAGTTCATAGATTTGGAAAGGTATGAAGGAGGAGTTGTAAAGTTTGGTGATAACTCTGCAGGTAGAATCAGAGGTAGAGGAACTATTTCTTTTGATGGAAAGAACAAAATCGGTAATGTATTATATGTTGAAGGATTGAAACACAATCTTCTTAGTGTGGGATAGTTGGTGGACAAAGGCTATGATCTCAGATTCAAGAATGGAAAGTGCAAAATCTTTGAAAGTTCTGGAACAGAGATTGCATTAGGTACCCAAACAAAAGGTAACATCTTTCACTTAGCTGGTACTTGTAAAAGTTGCTTATTTGTTCAAATTGATCAGAGTTGGTTATGGCATAGAAGAATGTGTCATGTGAACTTTGATAATATCATCAAGATAAGTAATACTCAGGTTGTAAGAGATCTTCCAAGATTGGTAAAACCTACAAATAGTTTGTGCAAAGAATGTCAGTTGAGAAAACAAAGCAGAATCTCATTCAAAAGCAAGGAACAATCTTCTACTAGATTATTAGACTTGGTTCACACTGACTTATGTGGTCCGGCAAGAATCAGGAGTGTGCAAGGTGATAGATATTTCATGTTGCTAATTGATGACTATTCCCGGATGATGTGGGTAACCTTTCCGAAAGAGAAATCAGAAGCTCTTGAGAAATTCAAAATATTCAAGGCTATGGTGGAAACTGAGACCGGATTAAAATTGAAGTGTCTGAGGTCTGATAGAGGTGGAGAATTCACATTCGGTGAGTTCATAAACTTTTGTGAGAAACATGGAATAAAGAGATCGTTGTCTGCCCCTAGAACTCCACATCAGAATGGAGTTGTTGAGAGAAAGAACTGAACCATCGAGGAAGCATCCAGGACCATGATGATGGAAGCAAATGTTCCTCAGATCTATTGGAGAGAAGCTGTCAGCACTGCAATCTACACTCTCAACCGAGTTCAAATTAGAAACTATACCGGTAAGACTCCTTATGAACTCTGGTTTGGCATTACTCCCACTATGAGATACTTCAGAGTTTTTGGTAACAGATGTTACATTAAAAGGGATGAAGATCTAGGAAAGTTTGATTCTAGAAGTGATGAAGGAATATTCTTGGGTTATTCTACTCAAAGCAAAGCATACCGGTGTTACAACAAGAGACTGCGAAAGATTGTAGAAAGTATAAATGTGAAGGTTGATGAAGAAATTGAAAGACCTTCAAGAATTCTTGAACATGATGAAGATGATCAGAATGGTGTTCATATTCAAGGTATCCAAGTCTCTTCTAAGAAACAAAGTCAAGTTGATTCGGTAAGACAGGAAGAAGAGATAAGTCTCAATGAGACTGATCAAGAGTTAGAAGTGCAAGAGACTCCCAAAATTCCAAGGTATGTAACTCTAAACCACTTTGAAGATCAAATCATAGGTGACAAAAGCAAAGGGGTGCAAACAAGGAGGAGAATTGCTCAAAATTTAGATGAGTATTGTCTAATTTCAAAGATTGAACCTAAGACAGTAAATGAAGCCTGCAATGATGAAAACTGGACTAAGGCAATGGAGGAAGAACTGATGCAAATTGAGAAGAATCACACTTGGGATCTTGTTCCTAGACCAAGAAACAAAAATGTGATTGGAACCAAATGGGTCTTCCAGAACAAATTGAATGAAGCTAGTGAAGTAATCAGAAATAAGGCCAGATTAGTTTGCAAAGGTTACTCTCAAATAGAAGGAGTTGATTTTGAAGAAACTTTTGCTCCGGTGGCAAGAATTGAAGTAGTTAGATTATTTGTTGCATTTACTGCCTCCAAGGATTTCAAGGTGTATCAGATGGATGTCAAATCTGCCTTCCTAAATGGTGATTTGGAAGAAGAAGTGTATATTGAGCAACCGGATGGATTTCAATTGTCTGATCATAGTGACATGGTCTATAAATTAAAAAAGGCACTGTATGGACTGAAGCAAGCCCCAAGAGCCTGGTATGAAAGATTGGATAAGCATCTCTTGAAGATTGGTTTCAATAAAGGTACTGCTGATAGTAATTTGTATTTCAAAATTGATCATGAAAATATCTTATTTGTTGAAGTATTTGTTGATGATATCATTTTTGAAGGAAGAGATAGTATGTGTAAAAATTTTGCAAGTCAAATGAAAAGTGAGTTTGAGATGTCAATGCTTGGAGAAATGAATTTCTTTTTGGGTCTACAAATTACTCAAACAAAGAAAGGAATCTTCATCTCTCAGTCAAAATATGTGAAAGAATTGTTGAGGAAATTTGGGATGGAAGACTCAAAGCTAATGAACACTCCAATGGCAACCGGATGCAAGTTGAGCAAAGATGATGACTCTCCCAAGGTTGATCAAACAAAATATAGGTCAATTATTGGAGGACTGTTGTATCTCACTCAAACTAGACCAGATATTATGCAGGCTATGTTGGCAAGAGACACTATATGGATTCATGATTGTTGTCATTGATGGCAACAAAGTTCAACCCACACATCCGCAGGACATGGTATGTCTCTACCGGAAGTCAGAGTGAAGAATGTTGTGGTCTGGTAAACAAGAACAGAGCATGTGGCGAGGTCTGACAGAGAGGTCTAGATCTCTCAGAGGAAGTATCTTGGTAAAGTACGGATTTGGGGAAGTCAAGAGGAGTATCTTGACTGATAGATTCCAAGGTTTGAGCCTCTGGTGTGGAAAGGATAAAGAGATATGAATGCTTGAGTGTCGGGTTCCCAAGTGACAGTGTGACAGAGGAAGAACTGATTGGCAGAACATTAGATATTATTTCAGATGTGTTACTAATGTTGGTAAAGGTTATGAAGGCATGAATTATGTTTGGCCGACATGATTAATGATTTCCACAAGTAAATCCTTGATCCGCATTACTTAATGTGCAAGGATTCAGCTGACAAATCAGAGTTTGTGAAAAGATTGACTATTCTGGATGCCGAATTAAAAGATGATGAAATCACTTGTGCGGATATATATACAAGATGGATTTAGTTGTGAGAGGCGTCGTGGTTGTAAGTGATGTGCAAATAAAAGCAAAAGAGTAGAGCAGAAGTAGTAAGGAAGGTCAGGTATGTGAAAGGAAAGCAGCATAAGAGAAGAGGAAAGATGAAGTGCAACAGATCAGTGTACTAAGCCTAACCGGAACTGAACTCCAGCATATGTAGATGCTTCCTATCAGTTCAAGTATTGTAGAACACTCTTTTTGTAGACAGTGTGTCTCTTGTAGGCATTGTGCCTTCTTGTGAGCAGTGTGCTTAGGCAGTGAGCCCTAATTGGCAAGTACCATTTTATATTTCCATTCTTCTAATAGAGAATAAAAATCTTGGGTTAATCACCCCATAGTTTTCTCCCTTAACAGGGTTTACACGTCAAAAATATTGTGTCATGTGTATTTCCATTTCATGATTATGTTTGCTTATTTGGATTAATGTTAAATTGATTATTAATAAAGTTCAGAAAGCAAAAATAATTAGGATAACTAATTCACCCCCTCTCAGTTATCAACAATTGGTATCAGAGCTAATCTCCTCCTAACAGAGTCTAACAGCTTGAGGAAGATCTGGGAATCCAAATGGATGCATTTGGTTTAAGGGAGCAACTCAAGACTGCCCTTGATGATCTTGAACAGTTAAACTTTGAAGTCAATGAATTAAAGGAAAGACTCAAGCAGGCTGATGATTTCATGAGAGAACTAAAAGACAAATTAAGTCTCTCTATGAAAAAGAGAAAGGAACTGCTTCAGCAATTGGCAAGACAAGGTGAAGCAAATGATGCAAATGAAGAGCTGAATGAGAAAACCAAGTTATGTGAAAAATTATCAAAAGAAATCATTATGGTAAGACATGAAATGGAATTAGGAGTTATGAAATTTACCCAAGAAGTTGAAGAGAAAAGAAAAATTGAAGATAATCTAAGATAATCTCTCAAGGAGAAATCAGAAGATTGCCACCAGATGGATAGAATTATCAGACATCTTGAATCTGATCTTGAAGATGCTAAAGATAATGAAGAAAAACTTGAGGATCAAATTATCTCTCTCAAAAGGGATCTTCAAACAGCAAATGAATATAAAGAGAAATTCAAGATAAGTTCTGCTCAACTTGAAGTTCTTCCTAGAAGTCAAAAGAAGGTAGATGACAAGTGTGGTTTGGGATATGAGAAAGGAGAAAGCTCCGGATCCAGTTAGAAGAATTTTGGATTAGAAAATCCAAGGAACAGGCCTAGAAGACCTCCGGTAAGACAGCCTAATGCTCAAAGATATCCATCCTTCAATGGATATTGCCACAACTGCAATAAATTTGGTCATAAAGCTAATCAGTGCAGAAAGAGAATGAATCAGACTAATTCATCCCTCTCCAAATAGTGTTTTAACTACAAAAGGTATGGTCACAAATATCATGAATGTAGAAATATGCAAATGAACAAATCATTCAATGGTAGATGCTTTGCATGCAATAGAATAGGTCATATGGCTAATCAATGCAGATCAAGAGGATATCAGTCAAATATGCAAATAAATATTGTTTGCCAAATCTGCAATAGATCCAGTCACAGTGCAAAATTCTGTAGAAGTAAGAATCAGGACAAAAAAGGTCCAGTATATCATAATCAGAATCAAGATAAGGGTAAACAAAAAGTGAATGCGAATGAAGTCAAAAGTGAGATGAACAAGATTTGGGTGAAGAAAAGTACAGAGAATGTAGAGGATGGATCTGCACCAGACTCTAGTGCTAATATTCCTTCCGAGAATTAAAAGGTGAGCTCTAGCTCAGGGGGAGACACAAAGAAAACCTTGTTCCCCCAGCTAGTCAATTGGTGCCGGAACTGGCACAAGAAGAGTTACAGATTAAGGAGTTCATAAGGGAAACATGCAAACAAACTATGGTTAAGATTTGGAAGATCCGCAAGATTTTTAAAGATCAGGATTGGTCCGGTTCTTCAAGTCATCCGAATAAGGCAAACCAGAATAACTTAGGTTGGGCATTTATTGCAACCTGTCATTAGGGTTTGCGAAGCAATATAAGGGTTTTCTCATTAATCACTTGTTCATTCTGCATTCAAGAAAAAAATGAAAAGTGAATCTGTGCAACAAAATTCCTCAAAGTTCATAAAAGATCATTTGCAGAAGTCAATTCATCCAGAAATCAATCAAGCCAACTCCGTGAAACTGAAAGGCACAAAAGGTATTTTCCATTCTCAATATCTCTCTGCAAATATTTTGGCAGATGGATACTCTGAATATAGTAAAGATCTTTGATAGGCCTCGTCCTGAATTTAAGAAACATCCATACAAATCATTGGAGGTAGATCCCCTAGGAGCATTCTCTAGTGTTCCACATGGCATTTTGCACACAGAAGACATTAGGGTTTACATGCAAATATTGAAGAGTTTGGGGAATTCAAACTAAGAGACATCTATCACAAACAATTGATAGATGATGCTTTTGAGCTTAAACCAGAATATAAGGGCATCCAGGAGAAGCATTTTGATCAGTTCATTCATTTCCCCTACTTTGAAGAAGATGAATGGGTCCGGTATGTATTGAGTAGAGTGCATGATAACTTCCTTTGGCTAAACAGACCTTGCAAGATCACAAAGGAGGCAATTAGGGCAGTAACTGGTTTATACTCCTCTGAAGGGATACCTGTCCTCAAATCTGTCAAAAATAACATTGTGACTGAGGCTACCGGATCAAAATTTGATAAAAGGGCAATGACCATTGAAGATATTACTGACCCGGATGTCAAGTTTGCATCTATGATAATTGGATACAAGATATATCACTCTAGTAGGGAGAATTCAGTATCTGAAACTGTAGTATATACTACCTATGAGATGCTGAGAAAGAATGTAGAATATGATCTCTGTGAACTTCTTTTGAGCCAATTAATGGAAAACATCCAGAAGATCAAAAAGGACAAGAAGAACTCCTTTAAATATGGTGGTCTAATACTATGTCTATTTTTCTACTTCATGAATGAGTTGCCTGGATCAAATGGATGGGTATGGCAAAATGACAAACTGATAGCCATTCAGATCAGAGATTAATTGCATGAACTTGGGGATGCCAAGGCAAGGAATACAACTATGTGGGGTTACTTCAAGCACTTTCAAAATACAATGCAAACCAAAGAAAGAATCCCTAAATCAGTAGTTGAGAAATACAAGGATATAGTGTGTTTCATGGTAGACACTGATCAGTGCCTAATGGAGGCAATAAAACCAAGAACTGTGTGGATCATGCCTATGGGGTATGAAGTCGATGAACAAATCATGGAGCTGCATGTTCAACACATGCTAAGTCAGCCAAAGGATCCAAAGGCAGAAAAATTTGGAACCTTTGAAGAACTAAGTGTAAAAGTTCATGTGGAACTCAGACAACCAGAAATGAAGAGGAAAGTAAGAAAAGAAGTTGAAGAAATTTCCAAAGGCTTAGGCATCTCAAAGGAGGCACTTGATGCCAATAGGGAATAGAGGAAAAGGGTTGAGGAAGAAAAGAGAGAGGCAAAAAAGGAAAGCAAGGAAAGTGCTCCGGTGGAATCTTCCACCCGGACAAGATCATCAAAGAGAACAGCACCTGTCCCAGCCAAAAGCTCAAGGACATCAAAACCGGAAGTCCAGGCATCCAAAAAAGGAGAAAAGAGAACAAAGAAAAAGGCAACAAGGTCCTATGCTAGCCTAAAGGATGATGAGGAAACTGAAACAGATGAGGAGATAAAGAAACTAAAGAAAAAGAAGAAATCATCCGGTGAACACTCTACCGGTCAAGAAGAAGAAGAGAAGGAAGAGGAATTTGCTGAAAAACCCACCCTATCCTTAGATGTTGTAGTGAAAGTAGTCACTGTGGATGGGAACTTGCAACCCTTAACAAAATTCTATGATGCATATAATAAAGAAGATAAAAAGATTCTAGAGGAAGCCACAGTTCAGTTTTTGAACACTTACAACAAAGCTTTTATTGAAATTATCTCTCTAATTCCCAAAAGCTTAGAGAAAAAGCTTGAAATGAGAAAGACTAATGCCATGGCAAAAGACCTTGAGATTCAGGAACAGATAGCTATTCAGCTATATCCTTCAATCAATCCCAAGACAATGAATATGGTATTCAAAGATTGCAAGGATGAGTTCAGGAGCAAAGCAAGGATGAATCAGCTCATGCTTGGTGAGACTGACAAAGTAGCCAAGGACACATAAGAGATTCTTTGGAAAGCCTTCAAAAGATTTAATCTTCCTATTATAGAGGACTTGGGTACTGACCCCTTGACCACAAGTGTTGAAAAAGAATCCACTGAGCAAGTCATGGACACCAGTGCAGAAAAGGATAAGAACTTAGAATCTTCCACTCCGGAAGAAGTGGCTCATGAACAAACAAATATCTCTCCTCTAGTTTCCCCTACAGTCTCCGAATCTAAAGGAGGAGAAAGAATACAGGAGAAAGAAGTAGAGGTGAAGGAAAAAGAAGATGACAGTACCAAAGTTGCAGAAGGAGAGAAGACCTCAACAAAGAAGACCACAACTGCTAGTGGTAAGAATGTAGAAGAAGAGAAAGCTCCAAGAGACAGCTCCAAGAATGCAGAAGAGAAGAAACATCTGTCTCCGGCAAGAGAAACTGCAAAAACTGTCCAAGAATTCTTAAACAAAGAAACAATGGAGATTGATGAACCGAAGCTTCTACAAGGACCATTTAATTTTGATTCTCTTTCTCCGGTACAGACAATGAAGATAGCTTCATTTGCTAATGCAAAGGCTAAA
Source organism: Cunninghamia lanceolata (assembly GCA_027924645.1). Lineage (NCBI taxonomy): Eukaryota > Viridiplantae > Streptophyta > Pinopsida > Cupressales > Cupressaceae > Cunninghamia > Cunninghamia lanceolata. Next base: position 4,580,004 of record BSBN01001254.1, read on the forward strand.
GAAAAACTCCTAAAATTTCACATGGAAGACTGAGAGTTGATAGAAGCTGCTTCCAGAGTGCTAGAAAAGATTATGCCATCGTTTCAGAAGGATCCCACAGCCTCCTCATCCGGTAATCTCAAAACTCTAGTCAATAGTGTTAGCACACATTTTGATTCCCTAGAAAAGTCAGCAGAAGATAAGGTCCAGAAAGAATTTCTTGCAAAAAGATTATCAGAGGTACAAGGTTTGATACTTAATGATAGAAGAAATATGAATATTGGGATAAAAAGCCTAGAAAATGCTCTTAAGGATGGCAGAGAAATGAACAAATTTTGTTTATCATGGTCCAAAGCAACAGTGGAGATTGAGAAGAAAATGAAAGAATAGGAGGATAAACTGATAAAACTTTCTCAAAATTTTGATCCACTTACTGCATCCATAATAAATCAAGAATGTCAAACAGTTTTAGTTTTGAATGAGATTAAGAAGCTTGAAAAAGAGAAGAAAAATAGAATCAGTAGGTTGAGTGAGCTCAGAAGAATAATTGTCCCTAAATTAGAGGCCATGCATGAGGCCATCAAAGAAGCTCAAATCACAGCCCAGACCAATGATCCAACAGATCTAAAAAGGGCAGATGAGTTTGCATTCCTATTGAACAGCCATATATCAATTTTGGACAGAATGAAGCAAAGTTGGGCTACATAATTTATTCAATTGAAAACAACTTTTGCAGATATTCTTCAGTTTATGTGAGTATGTTATATTCGGCTAAGTATGGTTAAATTTTTAAAAATTTTGATGTGTGGACCCTACCCTTTGCCATTGATGTCAAAGGGGGAGTGAGGAGCAGTGAAAAATGAGGAATCCAACTAAGGGGGAGCTCTGGAAAATGTATATAAAAACAGAGCATCAGCCAGGGGAGAGCATAGTGTAAACACTTAGTCATTTTTCACTAAGTGTTGCCATCAATGCCAAAGGGGGAGATTGTTGGCAAGAGACACTATATGGATTCATGATTGTTGTCATTGATGGCAACAAAGTTCAACCCACACATCCGTAGGACATGGTATGTCTCTACCGGAAGTCAGAGTGAAGAATGTTGTGGTCTGGTAAACAAGAACAGAGCATGTGGCGAGGTCTGACAGAGAGGTCTGGATCTCTCAGAGGAAGTATCTTGGTAAAGTGCAAATTTGGGGAAGTCAAGAGAAGTATCTTGACTGATAGATTCCAAGGTTTGAGCCTCCGGTGTGGAAAGGATAAAGAGATATGAATGCTTGAGTGTCAGGTTCCCAAGTGACAGTGTGACAGAGAAAGAACTGACTGGCAAAACATCAGACATTATTCCAGATGTGTTACTGATGTTGGTAAAGGTTATGAAGGCATGAATTATGTTTGGCCGACATGATTAATGATTTCCACAAGTAAATCCTTGATCTGCATTACTTAATGTACAAGGATTTAGCTGAAAGATCAGAGTTTGTGAAAAGATTGACTATTCTGGATGCTGACTTGAAAGATGATGAAATCACTTGTGTGGATATATATACAAGATGGATTTAGTTGTGAGAGGTGTCGTGGTTGTGAGTGATGTGCGAATAAAAGCAGAAGAACAGAGTAGAAGTAGTAAGGAAGGTCTAGTATGTGAAAGGAAAGCAGCATAAGAGAAGAGGAAAGATGAAGTGCAGCAGATCAGTGTACTGAGCCTAACTGGAACTGAACTCCAGCATATGTAGATGCTTCCTATCAGTTCAAGTATTGTATAACACTCTTTTTGTAGACAGTGTGTCTCTTGTAGGTAGTGTGCCTTCTTGTGAGCAGTGTGCTCAGGCAGTGAGCCCTAATTGGCAAGTGCCATTTTGTATTTCCATTCTTCTAACAGAGAATATAATCTTGGGTTAATCACCCCGTAGTTTTCTCCCTTAATAGGGTTTCCACGTCAAAAATATTGTGTCATGTGTATTTCCATTTCATGATTATGTTTGCTCATTTGGATTAATGTTACATTGATTATTAATAAAGTTCAGAAAGAAGAAATAATTAGGATAACTGATTCACCACCCCTCTCAATTATCAACAAGCTGTTGGTCTTGTTGCTAGATTCCAAGTTGATCCTAGAGAATCTCATGTTATGGAAATCAAGAGGATTTTTAGATATCTAAAGGGGACAGTTGAGTATGGTCTATGGTATCCTAGAGATCATGATTTCTCTCTTCATGCATCTAGAGATGTAGATTGGGTAGGAGATGTGGATGACCGGAAGAGTACCAGTGGTGGAGCATTTTTTTTGGGAAAAAGATTGGTTTCTTAGCTAAGCAAGAAACAAGAGGCACTCAAATCTTTTGGATGAAGCAGATGCTAAGAGACATTAAAGTAGAATATGAGGAGCCTATCACAATTTTCTATAATAATTCAAGTGCAATAAATATTTCTAAGAATCTGGTGTTGCATTCTAAGACCAAGCACATATCTATCAAGTTTCACTTTCTGAGAGAGAAAGTGAACAAGGATGAAGTCAGATTGGAGTATGTGCCCTCCAAGGATCAGATTGCAGATATCTTTACTAAACCTCTTCCCAAGGACTCTTTTGAGTATCTCAAGGAGAAGTTAGGGGTTATTGCCCCTCCGGTGATGAACTAGGATGCACTAATGTGCATCAGTCCAGTGGATATCACAGTCATATCTTGTGGTCCGGATTGGTGTTGGGGAGCTGCTACTCAGGGGGAGCAGCAGGTGTAATTATAAAGTTGCAAGTATGGGCCCTTTGCCATTGATGTCAAAGGGGGAGAGAAGACATGTGAAAAACAAGTGGTTGATGATCAAAGGGGGAGCAGTACAGGAAGAGAAGACATGTGAATAGTTGTTGTTGATAGGGGGAGCTATGACAGTAAGGAGAAGTTCTTGTCTTGATGGTTTTTCACATAATATGTTGCCATCAATGACAAAGGGGGAGATTGTTGCAAGTATGGGTTGAACTGGTGTTCTCATTGATGTCAACATACTCATGTTGCATTAATGAGAAGGATTGGATGAGCTATGTGCTGAGGATATTGAGAAAATTAGTCTCAATTAGGAACAGTGAAGAACAGTGATGATAACAAGGTAAAAGTCCAAGATAGGTTGAGGATCAGAGGATGCGGTTTAAAGGTTTATAGATATAAGTCTTGAGATGCTCCAGTCAAGCTTTTAGGGATCCACATGAAGATCTGAAGAAGTTATGGTTGCTCAAGTAGAACCAGTTCTGACAAGTGCTCAATGGTGACAGAGTGAGACAGATAGGTCCGATAAGGTCCGGTAATGCATTATGCCACTCTGTGGATTTGAGGAAGTGTTTAGGACATCCTTGTGAAGTGTCAAGTAGATTCATTTGTGGTTTGAAGGCCTGAAAGAACCTATTCCTTTGTGACAGTGATGATAAACTATGTTCTTGAGGTTTCGGATGTAGGAGAGAAGGATTTTAGTAAGTAGAGGAAGTGCGGATGTTCCTGATTGATTCAGGAAAGCTTGTGAAGGTCCCTGGATTATGTTCAATTCATGTTGATGGTCCGCATTAGAATTGGAGCCTGAAATTGAAGAAATACTTCTGGATGAGGGTGTTCTTTCTGTGACTGGCCGACTGGATGAATTATACACCTTGCGAATGTTCTTGTGGTTGCTTGCTGACTTAGATGTTTGTTCCTAAGTTGATGTTGTGTATAAATAAAGGTTTGCGAAGTCATTTCAAGTGTGTATTCATGGAGATGAGTGTGTGGTAGCGAGGAGAAGAGCGAAAGGAAGAGTAGAAGGATTTGGGCTTTAATGGAACTGATTCAAGCATGGTGACGATGCTATTTACCAGTTCAAGTATGTAATACTTATTTATTGTAGACAGTGTGTCTCTCGTAGGCAGTGAGCCTCTTGTGAGTAGTGTGCTGGGGGCAGTGAGCCCTAATTGGCATGTGCCATCTTATTCTTTCTATTCTTCTAATAGAGAATAATATCTTGGGTTAGTCACCCCATGGTTTTTCCCTTAACCAAGTTTTTCCATGTCAAAATCTTGGTGTCTCATGTGTAGATGTGTTTCTGCGCTTGGTTAATTACATTAAAGTTTTCATGATTGATTTATTGTTAATGCTAAGTGAATGCAAGTGTTGAAAGAAGAAAGTTTTTGGACAACTGATTCACCCCCCCTCTCAGTTGTCTTCCCTAAATCTAACAAGTATGACTCTTCAAGTGACATCCAAAAAATATTAAGCATAATATTGAGCAAACATAAATCAACCATATCACTATGTTCCAGTCAAAGAATTTGTAAAAAATTTCAATTTTTGTAATGTAGGCCAACAACTTGAAGATGAGTTGGCAGTTCCATTTGAAAAGATACAAAGTCATCGAAGAACTTTGATCCCAAAAAAGTATGGTCTCACTAAAAAGGAATTATTCAAAGCATGCTTGTCTAGGGAATGGCTACTACTGAAAATAAAACAACTACACTATAAAACTATGAACAGCTATCCAAAATGTATATGTCACACAAAATTAAATTTACATTTAGTCTTTGATGGAGACAAAAAATCCATATTTATGAATACGAAGAGCCTTGAATACAAACTAAACATTACTTTTGAATCTAGATAGCAAGCAAATTCCAAACTACCCATAACACTTGCGCCCATGGAACCATTACCTACTAATATCCTTTCATAACATGTCATTTGCTTCTTCATAAACAATCTTTAACCTTCCATTTTAATATACCCACCATAGTTTAGCTGGTGAAAAATTTAAATTCACTAGAAAAATAATGTAAACACTCAAGGTATTTCATAGAGCTTGCCTAATAGATATGTCACAAATGGCATGCTTAGCAAGTGTATTCAAGGATCTTAAGGTGGTGGTAGAGGAAAAGAGAATATTTTTTCCTTGCACCCAAATACAGACATCACCTCATTACTGTCAAGATTTGAAACCCCAAGACTCCAATTTGGATCCACAATATGTCCAAAATTAAGTACAAATGAGATTTGGAAAGTTTGGAAGAAGTTGGCCTAGAAAAATGACCTAGGTAATTTGCCATTCCATACATGATTTTGAGATCAAGATGGCTATTTTAAAGAAAATGCATCAATCAATGAAAAAAGCATCAAACTCTAAATACAACAACATATAATAGGAAGTTGAGTTCTAAGGAATAAAAAACAACACCTCTTGCAAAAAGTCTGTAACATCCTTTCTTTCTAACCCTCATCTAGGACAATGACTACCTACTTTTTGCAATGCTAACTACCTTCATCCTTATTTTCATAATAATAATCTTCAATTTTGACATCATTGTTTACTCTCAGCTTTGTTAAGCATAGAATTGTTCACTATGGTGGGACTTGCTTGAAAATATCTCAAAGTGGAGTGAGTCAAGAAATGTAATCAACTCTTCAACAATAATAAATGCTTCTGTGGTACTATTTTGATAACTCAATGTAGAAATCCTCTTTGGTCATGCCTAGACAACATCACAGGCATTTTTCTAGATCTAGATAAGTAAAGATTACTTTGCATCAATCAACAAATTAGGCTTCAAACCCCTAGTAAATTCAATGCCAACTTCCTTGATTGAATCAACTATAATGTTCAATTTTAGCAATCAAGTTGCATTCATCTTTGACATGGACTGATGACTCTGCTATCCATTTTTTTGTTTCTCTACTACAAAATGTGTTTTGCACAATGTACAATAAATCAATCCCCCTTTTTCTTGCTATCTACCTCATGTAGAGGCTCAAATGTCTAGCATTTACAAAACAACCTTTTAGACATCTTTAGATTCTATAAGATCTATCAATAGGTATTGACCAGTTCCATTAAATAATTTGGAAGACTACAATCTTTTTCCATCTATCATTTAACAATCATTAATCCTAAAAATTGGCAAACCTTGTAATTTATGTTTTAGAATATAATCTTAGTAAGCTCTTCACCTTAATATTGGAGTTCAAACCAAAGAATCATTTATGGTGTGTCTAAAGCTAGTAGTTTGTTTCCCATGATGTTGCCAAGCCACAAACTTGTTGACATTAAAAAATGCTTTATTACAGAAACAACCCTTTTATTTCTTAATGTTTTCTAGATCAGAAAACCTAGATGCCATAAAGGTATATAAAATCCTTTTGTGCAGCCAACAATATCATATGTTAAACTAACTTTGAATCGGACATTAAAGAAGTGGTACTTTTTAAACTTACAAAATCTTACCTATATTGAGTGGCATGAAAGTACAAGATGAAATGTCTAGTAATTTAAATGTCTTTTGTAGAGTTTGCAGAAGCATTAAGCAAGATTAAAAAGAATTAATTGTGACTTATCAACATAGATTAAAGTTCAAGTTAAAATACATCTCATACGTTCATTGATGAAAATACCAATCCATGCGTAGGCCCTTCATGACCACTCATTACATCCAATAGTCATCCCGTCTTCATTGACCAAACAAAAATTTGTAGATTTAATTAGTTAAAATGACACAAGTAATTCATCAAATAAATGTTTAAAATTCTAAAAAAATATGAAACAATTCTGAATAGTGTGTAATGACATGTGCTTTGATTTGCAATGTTAAAAAACTACTACAAAAATCATCTTCCGAAACTAGTCTCACTAGTAAATTACTATTGAAAATGAAGGTAAACTGCTGCTATAAACTTTAAAATTTTGTGTATGCAAATCTGAAAATAGGATTAATCTATAACAATTAATGAACAAGTGATTTTGCCCTATCAATCCAATGTAGAAGAGAAGAGAATAGAAGAGAGAAGCTTGCAATAATGAACACAAGTATTTACGTGGAGAAACCCTTGCGAGAAAAAACTCCACACTTAAAGATGTTTCCTGCTTGTATTAACTCTCTTTGAAAATGATTACATTCAATATTGAAATTCCTCTATCCTTGATGCACTTCACAAAAAAGCTTCTTTCTTTTTTTTTCTGTCTTTTCAAAAAAAACTTATTGCTTTTTTCTTCTAATTCATTTTCACAATTCAACTCTCTGGAAAATGTATGAGGCTCTTAATTAATTAATGAAGCTTCATAATTCAAGTGCTTCTTAATTTGAAAGCTTGAAACTCAAAATACAATAAATTGTAATTGATAACATAGCAACCAATGCTCATGCAAAAACTAAGCTCTTCAAATTGTGAAGACTGAACTCAAACAAAAGTCAAGCCTTCAGTTAACTGCATGTCCTTGATGTGGGTTCCCAAGTTTGCCCAAGTTAACTTTGCCAACATCAAACATATTTCCAAACAAAAGCAACAACAGAAAGTCTTCCAATTAGGCATCTATATTTGCCCAATCACTTTATGTTGACTGAAGTGATCAATACACATCAATTTCATGCAAACAACATGCAAGATTGATGTCCCCAAGGTTATTCTAAATTATCTTTTTCTATACATACATGTGACATGCTAACATCATATTCAACATGCAATTGATACCCATTACCTGAAACACTGATATGTACTATCCTACAAGTTTCTGGAGTTGGAGTGTTCTGCAAGTAATATCTTAAAACTGACATGCAAGTACTTGCAACAACATGCAACCGATATCCATTACTTGATTTAACACTGAGATGTACCATCCTACAAGTTTTTGGAGTTGAAGTGTTCTGTAAGTAATATCTTAAAACTGACATGCAAGCACTTGCAACAACATGCAACTGATACCCATTACTTGAAACACTGAGATGTACCATCCTGCAAGTTTCTAGAGTTGGAGTGTTCTGCAAGCAATCTCACAAAATTGACATGTAAAAATATGCAAGGTCATATAACTGACATGCAATAACATGCAAGGTCATACAAGTCCATAGGAGTGCCATGCAACAACATGTAAGAACATGCAAGTCCATAGGAGCAACATGCAACAACATGCAAGTAAATGCAAGCAACATGCAAGAACATGCAAGGACATGCAAGTCCATGCAAGCTATTCTAACCACATGCAAGCACTATCTAATTCATGCATCTTTTACATTGTAGTTAAATCTAACATTATATCCATGCAAGGTGTCTCAACATCCTCTGCTCATGTACATAAAAAAGCACAACTTCAAGTCTAAATATAAGTCCCCATGAAAAGGGGACGCCTAAGTTTAACTCCCAATCACTAAGAGTTATCAAACTCTAAAAATAGACTTAGGAGAAGTCAACAAAGTCTCCATGGCTCCCAACTCAAAGTGAGTGCCCAAGTTTGATTTTATCCAATTAAGAATTAATTGCAAAAGTCAAAGTGATATAATTAATAAATAATTAATCTCTCAAAGTCCTAATTTGTTGGGGAATACATTCCATGAATTTTGGAGACACGTGAATTGGTTAGAATTGCAAGTCAATGGCAAATTATCCCAACAATTACCTCATGTAAGAGTCATGTACCAACACATACTACTTCACCACTTGGGTCTGTTGCTAAGGAAACAAATTGTTTGGGAGGAGTTGTAAAAGTCCAAAAATTTATGTAGAAAAACAAGTCCCAAGCATGCACCGTCCCATCAATTGATACACTAAGGAGTGTATGATTGCCTAGCAAAAAATGAAGAGCAGTAACTGGATTTGTATGCTCTGTAAATGTTACAAAGTAGAAGCCAAGAGAAGTAGTCCAGAACTATCCAACTGCACTGTAAGTAAATACAACAAAGCTTCTAGTTGGATCTTCTTAAGCATTGATTGGTAGAAACAAGTATAAACATAAAACTCCAAACTTTCAAAGCAAGTGATGCAGCAAAACACACTGAGATCAAAATATATATGCACACATGTTAAGAATACATAAACTATTCAAATTTAATAATATTGTCTTCAACAAGATAACCAATGAAAATCAAAACAAAATAGCAGAGAAAATTCAAACATATAAATAAGAAAAAAATGTGTCAACTATGTTACCCTTAGGCAACCAAGCACAAGATTGAGAGTAGAATCTAGCAATTGTTTACACATTCAAATCAAGGTAAATTCATGAACAAGAAGAATCTGGGTATTACAACTAACCTTCACTTTGTTGTCATCTACTCATGTTGCTAAAATTTGTGAATCAGGTGAGAAGGCCAAGCAATTAACATCAAAATAATGACCCTGCTATTTCAATAAATAAGTTTCTGATTGCCATTCCCACTTAAGTAGTTGACCTAGTTTTGCACACCTAAAAGCTAACCAATTACCCAACCCATTGAAAATAGTCGTAGTAATCTTCTCCCTTGTTATAAAATACAAGTGAAGTCTAGCATCTGCTAGATCCCAAAAATTTCTGAAGAGAACTAAACAACTACTAACTCAGAGATCTGAACAATAATCACAAGTGATCAAACATGCCCTGACTACATGAAAAGATCCTTCTTCAGTAACTCCCATCACCCTTTGTGTTGAGGTAACATCAAGTCTTCTCCTAAAGCCTTAGATATGGACCAGGAGCATTATGAGCATTTTTAATGATTTCTTCACAATTGCCATCTGTCTCGGTTTCATGGCCACTCTTTCTCTACCTCTTCATCATATTATTGTGATCATTTTCTAGTGCTATATGAGTTTCAGCATATAGGGATTCTGCAACTAGGATATTAGTGGTTTTGGGAACAAGGGTTTTATTAGGGTTCAGGGTTTTAATGGCTTCTATAGATAAAATTTTATGAGGGTTTAGGGAGTTTGCATTTTTAAAATTTTCATTAGGGTTTAATGGCAGAGTGAAATCTTCTGCATCATCCTCGTCGTCCCACTTGGTCTTATTATCTAAATTTCTCACATTTAAACTAATGGCAGCATGTCCATTGTTAGAAATTACCTTATTTTGTAGAGCATTGTCCAAATAAAATTTTCAGCTAAAAATTGAGCCATCTTTCAAAATAGAATAAGTGCCATCCATGATGCTCTTTCAAAATGGTTTGAATATATGAGTTGCACTATACACATCTACACTAAAATTAAACCTATATATTTTGGGTTTGACTATATTAATGAAGAGTAATATTAATATATGGTATATATTTCTCTATGGGGTTAAATATATATGAAGAGTTTGAGAATTATATAAATAGGTTGCACTATATACATCTACACTAAAATTTTATAATATAATGGAACTTTGAATATAAATTGTTACACAATATACATTGCACTAAACACACACACACAGGGTTTCACTATATCAATAAGCAATAATATTAATATATAAGAAGTTAACTGCCATGAACAGTATCTATTTAAACATGAAAAACTTACGAATGTTGAACAAAATCTTATGCATTTGTAGGAAAAGACAAAAGAATTTAGATATTTACTAGTAAAAAAAGGAATGTGAAGTACCAACTTGAAGACATATCTAGAAGTTTGGAATGTGGCCTAGAAATTAGATGAATTGAAGAATTTGTAGACACTATTTACAGTGCTCCTTTAGGAAATTGATACAATTTTGTCTACAATGGATAATCTCCCTCTTATAATTGATTCAAATTTAAAAAAGGAATGCATTGAATTTGGTTGTTGAGTTTGAATTTGAATAAATGTGTACAAACTATTGTATTTGATGATATGATTTTGATAACTGATGTATTTTGTAAGAATTTTGTAATAAACATGATTTAATTTTGATTTTTATTTAATTTTATGTCTGGTTGGGGAGCCCTACAACATTTACTGTTTGTGCAAGTACTTTATATATATATATTGATGGGTAAGCTGCCACTAGTGGGGTTGCAGCAAAAAATATGAATCCATTTATATATAGAAAATGAAACCCTCATTGTAAAATAATATATTCATGTGTACAGTGAAATAATCCCAATTCATGAGTTGTCTAAGACAAAATAGGCAAGAATCCAACTATAAAAAAATTGTGAAGACAATACCGTAGGAATGAAAAGATTTGAATGAAACCAGTACTCAAATGAAAGGGTAAATGATGTATTCATTACCTGCATGATTCATGGAGAGTGAATGTGAACGTAGCATGGAGGAGGGTAGCTGCCACGATGAATCAGACCAAAAAATATGAAACCCTTGAACATTGAGAATGCACCTTCGAAAATGGATGAATAATGATTAGGTTTTGGAGAGTTGGCGATATGTAGTCGAACCCGAAACCCTCAATATATGCATTAGAAAATGAACCCATTTATATATAGAAAATGGAACCCTTAATATATGCATAAAAATACATGAAACCATTTAAAATGTAACCCTCATTATAAAACAATATATTCATGTTTACAATCAAATACTTCCAATTCACATGTTGTCTTAGACAAAATAGGCAAGAATCTGACTGTAAAATGATTACGAAGAGAATGCCATAGGAATGAAAAGATTTTAATGAAACTAGTACTCAAATCAAAGGAGAAATGATGTATTCATTACCTACATAATTGTTGGAGAGCGAGTGTGCATGCAACATGGAGGAGGGCAGTTGCCATGATGAACCATACCAAAAAATGATGAAACCCTCAAACTATGAAAATGCACCGTGGAAAATGGATGAATAATGATTAGGTTTTGGAGAGTCGGCGATATGTAGTCGGACCCAAAACATTATAAATTGAAACACATTTAGTTTTTCATTCGTGCCAACGCATTCACCTTTTGGTGCCAATATGAAATATAAATGCGTCAATCTGATTTAAGGCCGTGTGGTGATAATTTAAGGTGACATGTAAATGATTTGTTTTTTAGGGCCCCTAAGTATATATAGGACCAATTTTAAAAGTTAATTAGAGGAGTAGTGATATTTTTTTGGTGGTCATAGTGCGTGGGTATCCTTGCACGTGTATGGGGAAACACCTTGAAATGACCATTTTTGGACTTCTGTACACATAACACATCCTTCAATGATCGTCGTAAGTACCCACAAGATGAAAGAATAGCTTTAAGCTCTTAAGTCACATATAGGGATAACAAAAAAAGTCGTCAAAATCTGATATACCTAGCTACAAGCTTAAACTGTGAGAAGTTAAGGTGGGCAGCTATTGGCCCCTCTCCCCTACTTGTAAATATTGTGTCACAACCCAAGAGTTGCAAACTAGAACAAGTGCCACATAGTGGCTAGTTCTTGCCATTTGTTTGTGTTTGTATATGTATTGTAGTAAGAGTGACAGATATGAATGCATTGGAATGAGACATCATAATAGAATATAGTTTACAAACATTAAGCAATGATTTGTATTAAAACATCATGGTGTGATATGTCATGTATTTATGCTTCCAAGGTAGAAATATCAAAAAACAAAATTCAAGTAGATGAGAAGTGGTTCTTTTTTATGTGAGATAAATATATTGAAGTTCCTTGTTTCTTAATAGATGAACTTAAGCATTGATGTTGAGCAACATGCATGGTATTTTTCTTCAATTGTAGTTTTTCCTATTGAGGAAGGACCTTTTGGATTACCTGATCCAACAAGCCTGATTCTATATTAGCATTGTTGTTATTGTGAAAAGGAGACTAGATGATTGAGGTGGAGGAGGTCTATGAACATGAAAAAGACTATTCAGGATTATGACTACAGCTGGTTGATGGGTCTTTTTAGAAATTCTTGTTAATGCCAATGTTCATTCCACTATTGGTAGTACCTCTAGGAAGAGAGGCAAATAATTGGAAATTGCTTGAAGAACCTCCAATAAATCGATGATTGTTCTCTATCATTATTTTTGAATAGTGGATAGAATTGTTTATGAGTAGTTCACCAGAGTTGTACATTTTAGCATCTAATGCAAAATGTTCGATGTTAGAATTCCTACATTTATAATTAGAGAAAGCATCTTACAAGATATTGATAGCATCAGTACAATTTGTATTGAATTTGGAGAGAGAAATGAAAGTAGTGAAGTGAAGAATGAATTGATTAGAAATGAACTTACCTAGATTTGAAGTCATGTGAACCAAGTTTGTAATTACTTTGATGCCTCTTATCGAAATGGTTGCAATATCATAGGCATGTGCAGCCTCTTCTTATATATCAAATGTTCCAAGACAATGGCATTTCATGGAGTTTGGTCCAAGATTTATGCACTGTAATGACCCCATGGGCATTTTCTAACACCTCTATATTTAGGTACATTGATGAAATGTTTGAGTTGGTTAGAAATGTGCTTGCATGCCTCTAAATGTTTGTATGAGAAATTGGTCATCGCATTAATGCCTCTGATGGATATAACTACAATATCATAGCATAGACAACATCTTATGTTGTATCAAAGGTACTAGGCCATTTACATTGGTTATAAATGTAGCTATAGATTTCTGCTCCATAACAACCATTTGCACATTTTCTAACACCTATATATTTTTCTTCCTTTCTAGAATTTTGAAGTTTGTTGGACTAATAGTGCAATATATAGTAGCTTGATTATTTCTCCCATCATCTTGATAGTTTGGTTGCTCTAGCAATTTCTTTGTCATCTTATAACCCAATTTTGTTGTCGTTGCCAGTTGTAATAAATCTACACAACTACTATTGCATATGCAATTAATTAATTATTTTGATATCTTGCAAAAGATATGCGGCAACAAATAATCCTTCTTAGCACTTTGGCAAAAGGCGTAGAGACCTAAAAATATTCTTATCATATAATAAGAAATTTTTACAAGATGCTAGAAAGAAAAAACAGAGTAGAGGAAATATATATTCTACCCATTTAAAAAATAGTACGTATCATGACTAATAATAGAAGATAACTCCAATTATGTACATGTATATTGTGAATAACAGATACATAAATAAGGAAACTATATAGTAATTGTAGCAAAAATATACTGGAATGTTTGTCAAGAAAATTATAATATTTGACAAAAGCTAGTTTGTAGGGGCAACATCATCATTAACATGAGCATTAGGAACCAAAAATGTAGGTTGGTTGGCATCCTCTCCATCAATTGCATGTGGTTAAATTGATGCATTGTCTATAGGGTTTGAAAAATGTGGAACATGATTGAGCAAAATATAGAGTGCATGGTAAGTGTCATCAATTTTATGAACAAGTTCAGGGCCAAACTCATGGTAGTAGGAACGAAGGAAATTTTTCACTGTGATTGAATAGTCATTTTGGAGGCCATGTTTTATGGCATTAAGGATACAAGTAATAGCAGGGGATTTTCTGAATATCCCTATGGGTGAATAACCCTCCAACCAAGGTTGTCCCATTGAATAGTTTGTAATTAATTAGAGCATTATTCAAGCTTTCTTCAGATATCAAGTAGTCTTGTATGTAATCAAAAGAAAGCTTTCTTAAGAGAGTAGATTCTTCCAAGAGGTCCATGGCATTGGATAAAAAGAGAGTAACTATTTCAGAGAAGTACAACATCGCGGGGGAGTCTTGAACAATTTTGTGGCCAGTCAATAGTTGAACAACATGTTCCACAGCTTGGCAATCTATTTTAAACACTTTTCCCAATAGTACTGAGTGAAATTTTCCATGCTCTGGGTATTCCCATTTCTTAACAAACAATAGAGTTATTTAATTTTTTTGTGTATACTCCATGAGTTGAAGAGATAAGAACTTAATTATTTGATTATGCCAAACTACAAAGCTCTTTTAATTCTTCTTTGACTTCTAGAATGATTTCCTATAAATCTTAAGAGATATGAAACAAGCAAGCAAAGAGATATGATATGCAATGCATAATTAATGAAATGTGGAGCAATAGAACAAGATGAGTAAGATGTAGATGGCAAATATTACAAAATGACTAGTTTTATCAATGAAATAGATAGCTACAAGGAATGAGCAGATTACAATTACAAAGCTCCAGAACAAAGTTTCATTGTAAAAAGGGTCAGTCAGCACATTATTTGTTGCAAATGTCAATTACAAATGCACAAGTACAATGAGGAATAGAAAGAGGATATGTCAAAATAACTATGAAGATACTGCAATGAACATAACAACAACTACCTATACTCATCTCTTTTAGAATAACTTTTTCATACAACCACATTTTGATATAAAGTTGACATTTTTAGGAAGTAGATTCAGACAATTTTCTAGCAACTACCTGTAAGATGGCTTGAGATTATGGAATAGCTAAACTTTTAACTTTGAAAATCAAAACAAAATTTTTATTTTGCATTGGATGTGCTGAGATTAGCCTAGTTGAAGCAAAGAACTTGAAAAAACATCATCACTTTCTAATAGAATAGTCAAATGTGTCATAAAGGCACTTATTTTGGAGGTATAAGGGATATTGACAATCATTGTTGATGTCTGTTTGTCAATTTAAAATGCACTCTTTATCATTTTCAATATTTTAAAGTCAATCATTAACATGCCTCCATTTTTCATGTGCATCATTCCTATATCTAAGAATTATTCTTTTGCTCATCATGTGTAAGAGGTAAAGAAATGGTCATAGCCACTAGGATTGGGAACTCAGCAATGATCCATTGGCAGCATGCTAAAAATAAAATTTCCTCGACATTTAGGGAAACTTTCCACTAACGAACATGATTATATCATGGAAAAGTAGACGTACAAATCACGATTTCCATGGCGGACAACATACCACGATACATGTACGTTGATCCATTAAAAAAAATTCACTCAATTGCAAACTAATTCTTCGAATCCATTAACCTCTGAAAACTCGATCGATCCTCTCAAAATTTCAAAACCTTGGCATAATGGATCTCCATTGCCAGCAAACTCAAGCATACACCATTTCCAGAGAGACATAGTTAAGAAATTAAAGATTTTTTGATATTGCAAATGGTATTTAACCTCCTAAATAATCCATAAAATGAGAAAAAATTGTGGAATCCATTTACTCCCATCTAGAGAAGAAAAGATCGAACCAAAAAAAAAAAAAAGAGGAAGTGAAGGGTTCAAAACCTGCCTCGTTCGGCGGAAGACTTGAATAATGTGCAGATCATGAAAGTAATACAGAATGCGTCAAACAGATTTGCACTTTTTCACTGCAATAATTCTGGCATTTGCAGAACATGGATTTATTTTTAAGGCTTTACAAAATTTGAAGCAAATGCAATTTCTAAAACTGTCAAGCAAAATTCCATTGTAGATGTATGTAGAAATGCACTTTTTCACTGCAATAATTCTGGCATTTGCAGAACATGGATTTATTTTTAAGGCTTTACAAAATTTGGAGCAAATGCAATTTCTAAAACTGTCAAGCAAAATTCCATTGTAGATGTATGTAGAAATGCACTTTTTCACTGCAATAATTCTGGCATTTGCAGAACATGGATTTATTTTTAAGGCTTTACAAAATTTGAAGCAAATGCAATTTCTAAAACTGTCAAGCAAAATTCCATTGTAGATGTATGTAGAAATAGAAATTCATGATGGACGATTGTCTTCTGTAGGAAGTATCATTGAAAACAAGATTAAAATCAATGCAAATCTTCTTTTCTAAAGTTCCACTATTCGTGATAAGGCTTGTCATTGTTTATCATAAATATTTTTTGACTTCTTTTTCATTTCATTTTGTCGGTGGTAGTACCGATTTTTTCCATTTTACTATTCATTATGAATATTCAATCTTTGGATCATTTTTCAATGAAAATATTGTAGCCCACACATTTGAGAAAATGAATGGTAGAAATAATAGAGATTGTTTGCTAGGATGACTTGAATTCATGTTTTACATCATATGAACAAAAGATAAAAACAATGAGCAAGAAATCTTACTATTATAGATAAGATTTGATAAGATTTCTCACACAAATGTCTTATCTCATTTATTTCAATATTGACTTTTCTATAATAAAGTCTATTTGATTTGATTTTTAGTATGGGCTAGATTTCATTTTCGTATGGGTGATATTGACTCAAGCATTTATTGCTTTCATATATTATCGTGAAGCCAACAATAAGAAGCAAAAGTCTCATAGTCAATCAAATTTTTTTGTCCACACTACAAACTATAGTGATAACAAAAATAAAATAATATGATTCGTCAACAGTTCAAAGAGTACCATGCATATCGAATGTAAGAGTAACATGCCATGGCAGGTACTAATAACTATTAAATATCAACTTCATAACATAACATTAGTGGTGAAAGAATGTTGGTGATCAAAAACCCTAATACTCAGCTCAATCCAAGGATTTGCAAGATTCTAAGCCTACCTTAGTTGGATCCCATTTTTCTCTAAACCCACATTTTGCTTCAATAAAAAATAAAGTGAGAAAAATCATTACAAGAGGATCTTGATGATGCTACCTAGATAAAGAACTCCCTTTGTTGACCATTCTCACTCCTACCCTACTGCTCAATAACACGACACAAAAGTTTTCAATCTTCTAACTATAGACTCCTTGAAGGCTAACCCTTATCCGCCCAACAACCAAAATGACAATCCCAAATCACTTGGAAGAAACAACAATCTCCACTCACAACTAATCGGTCCAATTAGAGGTCAGACCATCTCAATTGAGCTCCTTGATGATATTCTAGATGCAATAGCAAATTATAAACCAAGAACCATTATTCTTTTCTTCCTTAAAGGCGTCCCATCCAAGTAAGATTTTTTAAAATTTTCTACACAAGTTAGTTGACTTTAAGAAAAAAGTTGCTTGATATTTAAAATTACATTAAATTGTTATTTTATAATAAAAATTATTATTTATTATTTATATATATAATTGTTTTTAAAATATAATATATTTAATTATAATAGTGAAATTTGTATATTTGTAGTATGTATGAGTTTTATTTATGTTTAAAATTTATACGATGAAAAAAATATTCATTTAGGGTTTTTTTCGTTCACCAAATTTTTCCCTATTTATTTTTGGTCATAGAACTATTATCAATTTCACCATCTTTATTTCTATCTAGTGGTATCCACCAAATCCCAAGCCCAAAAGAAGAAAAGGGAGACAAAGCAAGGGACCCATAGTGCATTTTTTATGTGTCAATAGATAATAGAGAGTGAGAAAGAGAGTTTAGATAAAGATTAGTAGAGAGAGAGGGAGGGAGACCGGTAGAGAGAGAAGAAGATATATATCAAGATAGAGTTAAAGATACAAAGTGATAGAGGGGGGGAAGAGAGATAGGTAGAGAGAGATAAGAAGAAGAAAAAATATAGAGAGAGATAGGTAGATGAATAGAGAAATAGAGAGGGACACATAGAGATATAGAGAGAGGGAGGGAGGGATATATATACATATACCTTATATATAGAGAGAGAAATGACAACTATCACTAAAGGAGGAGCCAAGAAACATAGGTTAGCCACATTCTTACTAGGAATCAAACCCCACATGAGGTGGTGAAATTGCAAAGCCCTTGGGTTGGCAATTGCTATGCTACGGGGGTTTATTGCAGTGGAATTAATGCATACTACATTGGTATTTACTTTCATAGTTTTTACATTTCCTTACAACTTGCCGAGCTACTTTTGCTTAAACCCATATAACCTTTTTTATTATTACTCTTATTTTTATTACTGATAATGTTGTTGTATGATTTATTAGCAAAATCTCTCTAAAGGTTCCATTTGATGCGCTCTAGATAAAAGAAGATGGAAACTCTTTTGCTATAATTTACCTACACCATCTCCACCATTTACCTATAATTTAGGTGGAAATCCATATAAGGTAGGGGCATATTGCAAACATGGGCACAAGTTAAAAGAAGCAATAAAAGGAGATGAGAATGATGGATTGAGTTTAATACTTCTAGGCTTTTAAAACAACATAAATTCATTGATGTTCAAAATGAGAATAACAATGTTTGTAACTATGTCTAATGCCACATATAAATTGCTTAGTGTATTTTTTTTTTTTTTTGGTGGGATCAATGGCATGTTGCTACAAATCAACAATCCCTTAGGCATGTGTAGTTATGTCATGTCACTAGACCTGAATGATGGGGTGCATCCACTCATTGCCAATGATTTAATCTGTCAAACCACAATGAGTTAACACCACCATTGTGTGTTCTTTTCAAGATTTAGTGTCTTTCTGAGCTCTGTGGGTTTAAAATGTGTTTCCTTCTTAGTACTAGCATTTTAAACCAAGGATTAAGGCTTTTTCTATATTGCCTTCTTGGATATGAAATCTCTTTGTTCATCTATATAAGTATATATAAATTGCTAGTGGCATAATCATTGCACCTCCTTTCAATGCAAACATTAGTTATTAAATTAAGCATAATGAATGAAACATATGATGAACTTTGTCTCCTACTGAGGCAATACAAAAGATATTCGATCACTCTCCACACTTAAATTATATGAAGTGACATCAATTTTTGTCTATAGACCACATGATAGAACACCTTACCTTATCCTTTTTCTCACCAATGTGCAATAACCAATCCCTTTGATTCTTATTCTTTGCTTACAACAACTAGGAGCATAACTACCTAGTACTATAGCTCCTTGAACTACAAACATATTTCTTTCCCACCATCTCCTCCTAAAATATGATAGAGCTAGGGCTTGAGACCATCCATGGATTCAAACATTTCCAAGAGTTTGAAAGCTTATGGGGCTATTCCTACTCCTAGCAACCCCATCACCAAATCTTAAAAAAGTAGCCTTTAACTTATGACCCACTCTGCCCACACATTTAGACAAGAAAATCAAGTCCTCATCTCCAAAGATTTAACTACATAATTCCTTCTCAGATGCAAGGACAACCTTAACAATAATTTTGAAATGCTCAATCCAAAGACCAACAGAGGATTCCAATGCTTCCCATTCCATTTCATCAATATTTCCAAAATTCAATAGATATTCAAGCTTCAATCTCATCAAAGACTTAGCAAGCCTTCTCCACCTAACCTAAACATAACTATCAATAAATCCTTCTATTCTATCATATCCATGCATCACCTCAATGATTCTCCTCAAAACCTCAATCTCTTGCATGGATGCAAGATCCAAACAACACACATCATCACTATATCTATCTCTAACACTAACAACCTCTTGAAATGTTTTCTCAAGCATCCTTCTACCTATATCCTCCAACATTCTTGTGAACTCAAATTCAAGCCTTAATAGGGTTTTTTCCATAAACAACCTCATCATTTAGATCCTCCTCACTCTCATATGATTCTCTCAATGTACTCAAGGTCTCTCTGAGCTTGTGAGCTCTTAGCTCTTAATAATTGATAGCTTTAGTTCGACACAAAAATTCCACATCCTTTGAATGTCTGGTTCACATTCATCTCTTAACAACCTGACTAATAATTCCTAATTCTCAAATGATTCAACCAAGTACTAGACTTGGTCTACTATAGAAGTAGAGTATGTACTACCTTGGCTTGGTTTTTGTAGTAGCATGTCTGCAATTATTGTTTGGAGCTCTTGCAGCTGGCCAATTGTTTTCCAAAGATCAGAGAGCAAGAATTACGGCTTTTTCTATGTGACTATCAAGAGCTTTGGCCACCATTGCTATAGATTATAGAAGAGCCATTGCTGAAGCAGTTGTATAAACTCCTCCGTTTAACTATTTTAGTTTGTTGTCCATCCTGTCACGTCCAAATTCCATTCTATTTTCTCTCCATCATAGTTTGTAGTTTTATTTGTCAAAAGTAGTTTTCTAAGTCTAATTTCTTCTCCATTTCCAGCTTGGGATTCCACATGGTAGAGGCCAGAAGACCACTGGACTCTTTGAGTTAATGTGAATTTGTGGTCTAATGCCTAATCATGTTAATTTTATTTACAGAGGTAAATTCTATTCTATTTTGTTAGGATCCACTCTATTTTTCCCCCATTTTGTATTACGTTTGGTTTTTATAGAGAGGAACATGTTAGGTTCAAATTTTATGAATGTGGTTGAGTACTCATGTCATTTGTGTAAATTATCATTGTTCTCAGTTTAAATTTAATTTGGAAGATGACTCGACGATATTTAGACTTATTATTCCAATTTAATTTTTTTATGAGTCCACTTTGTATGTATTATATCATTTCATGTGAATTTGAGTTTCATCTAGGGTAATTTGATCGACAAGGATGCTGGTTGACATAGCCCTTGGATAAAATTTTAGAAATTCATTGCGAATGATATTGATTTCAAAGTCCACACAATGTTTACCCTATCATTTTAGTCACATTTCGATGAATTTGACTAGCATGTGGCCCTAATTTGGATTTCCAACTTTGTTGGGATAAGCATTAGGGGATTTGTATCATGCACATCAATAATAAAGAACATGATATATGACGTGTGTTCTACTAAGTGTCCTTGTCCAATAGTTTTTCAAATATAATTATTTAATTTTGAGACTTTATTTGACATAAGCAAGTCTAAACTTTTATAAACACTGATTAGGAACTACTTTTGATGTTGTATTAATTTTTTATAGATTACTTATGACTCGAACTTAACACCTCTTATAAAAAGTTAGGCTTCCCTATTGACCCAATGTTACTTTCAAATTTATAGGGCAATCTATATAAATTGCAATCGGCATAACCATAGCACCTCCTTAGAGAAATGTCCCACATATTGACTCACTTTTAATATAAAGTCAAACCCCCAACCCATAGTACTATTTTTCAATATAAAGTATAAAACAACTTATGTTAAGGCTATGATTACTCATAGGCATCAAATCCAGTCATGGCATAAGTAAATTACCAATAGAGAATAGAAATTTGAAAAGCAAAATTATAACTTTGGCGACTCTAGTGAAGCATTCAACAAGCTAGTTGCAATCTTGGGATGATTACAATCTACAACACAAGTTCATTCCCATCACACTCTGTTAGAAAATTCTTCAATCACATACATAGATTGAAAGATGTTAAATAGATTGAAAAACCATACCAGGCTTGCAGAACTAGGCATCATCATCCACAGGTTCCTCCAATGCCAAGAAGTCCACCCATTGGGTGCCTGAATATCTTCATAATACTCATCTCACACAAAATTGGTGTCAGTGTTTTCCCAATCTATATCTTCATAATACTCACCGTCAGTGTTTTCCCAATCTATATTTAAAACATCATCCATTACTAGAAGCAAAACAAAACACTAGTAGAACAAGAACTACAAGAGCTGCACAAGCAATGCAAAATCTAGAGAAAAAGAATAATCGTGGAAGTTCTTACAATGGATTCATGTTTTATTAGTAGTCAAGGGCTCTCTTCTGAGATGTTAGTAATGACATCTATAGCCGAAGGAGGATTCGAGCATTGCAGAGCCCTAATGAATATTAAATTAGTATTTATATTTGCTCGTCTGAGTCGGCAACAATGACAACTGAGGAGCCTAGCAGCATAGGCTAGTGAATCAAATCCCGCATGAGGCAGGTCATCGGGAAACGATGTTGCAGATATTTTCCTCTATTGTCATCTCATTTTCCACCCATTGAGAGAAAAAGGATGAAAAATGAAGGGCATTTCAAGAGTAAAGAGGGTTTGAATTATTCCTGCAATAATCACACTCTCCCCATCACATAATGGCTACCAAGGTTGAATCTGTAGGAACCCTGTAGCAGCTTCAATATAATCAATTCTAATTTATTACTGTTTATTGATGAGAAGGATGATGAATTTACATTTATATAGTAAACTTTTCTTATCTTTTAATTTTATAAGCATAACATTATACCTCGTAATAAAATGAAAAATACATTGCACCATTAAAGTACTTAATTAATGCATGTATTTTTTTGTTTTATTGCAAGGTATAATGTCATGTTTATAAACATAAAAGGGAAGAAGATTTTACTATATAAATGTGAAATCACTATCCTTCCAAGCAATAAATAGTAATAAATAGGAATTGATTGTATTGAAGCTGCTACAAGGTTTCTATATATTCAAACTTGGCAGCCATTATGTGGTGGGAAGAGTGGGATTACTGGATGAATAATTCAAACCCTCTTTACTCATGAAATGCCCTTCATTTTTCTTCCTTTTTCTTTCAGCGGGTGGAAATACACTGGAAAATGAGAAGACGAAGGAGGAAAATATCTGCAACATCATTTCCTGATGACCTACCTTGTGCAAGTTTGATTTGCTAGCCTGTGCTACCAGGCTCCTCACTTGGCATTGCTGTCGACTCAGACGAGCAAATCTAAATATTGATTTAATATTCATTAGGGATTTGCAGTGTTCATCTCCTCGTTCGGCTACAAATGTCATTGCTAACATCTCAGATGAGCGCCCTTGATTACTAATAAAACATGAATCCATTGTAAAAACTTCCACAATTATTCTTTTTCTCTAGATTTCACATTGTTTGAAAAGTTCTTGTAGTTCTTATTCTACTAGTGTTTTATTTTTCTTGTAATAATGGATGATGTTTTGGATATAGATTTGGAAAACACTAATGATGAGTATTATGAAGATATAGATTGGGAAAACACTGACACCAATTTTGTGCGAGATAAGTATTATGAAGATATTCATGCACCCAAATGGGTGGACTTCTCAGCATTGGAGGAACCTGTGTATGATGATGCTTGGTTTTGCAAACTTGGTATGGTTTTTCAATCTATTTAACATTTTTCAATGTATGCATGTGATTGAAGAATTTCGTAGTGGAGTGTGATGGGAATGAACTTGGGTTGCAGATTGTAATCATGTTTTATATGGATTCATGTTTTATTGCAAGCTTTAAATCTTTGTACCCTTCCATCAACTCATAGAGTAATGTCTGATAGTAGACCATCTTCCCCTCCTTCAGTCAGAGGTACATCAAGCCTTTCTTGTCAATCCCTTGTATTGCATGGAACTATTTTACCTTTACATATAAATTTTCCTGTCAATATGGCTCAACCTCAACCTATCCCATGGGGAGTTGCTATAGGCCCTTTGAACTTAGGGGTATAGTTACATGATTTACCAAGGGGATATGGAAAAATAATACTTAAGTTTAGGAAATATGGTGTTGGCACCTTAAAATTTTGCAAAATTTTAAGCGCCTATGATGAAAAATTTGATTTGAACACTTAGCAATGCACCTGAAAAATTTGCCCCGATGACCTACTTTGGAGGGCCATAATTCAAATCGTGTTTACTTTCATGTCAAATCACTTGGTGAGTGTATTCATTTATCATATGTGAAAATGTATGTTGGATTTCAGCTTCCTGTGATGAGCTTTGACAGGGTTTTGAAGTGACAAGTTGGAGGGTTCTGGGATTGTTTTGTTGTTTGCATATTCTCAGGCCTGCGAAGTGGTCTCTTGTTTAAATTGATATTTCATAGCTGGGTGGTCTTCATGACAAATAGATTGGTATTCTGCATTCCCCTAATATTCATATGCTCCCTGGTCTAGTTTCAAAGCCTCGGGATCAGATTTGATATTCTTTCAAGGCCAAAAGCAAATGCATTGTCATGTTTTCACATCTACATTTCTAGAAAGTTTTAGAGAGGTCAACTTTGATCCTCAATATTTTGTGAAGGAGTTGAATTGGTGAAAAAGCCCTCTTGCCCACATACTCAATGGACCTAAATGAACCATTTTCCCAAGTGGCAGCTTCTCAGAAGGAGATTTGGTATTTTTCAAGGTGGTGACTTGGTGAGCCCTAATTGTTTTGATAGGTGCAGTTTTAGAAAAGGCTAAGTGGGCCACTTTGAATGTTAATATCTTGCACCTCGAAATGATTTTTGCCAAACTGTTTGTTGCTATGAATTATTGGATCATATGTCTACATGTCTGTGCATTTTCATGGCTCCAAGAGATTGTTTGACCAGTTTTCAAGGGTGATTTTGGAGGCCACCTAACTTGTTCTAGGTCACTATGCAGTTGCCAGAAAGTGGATTCTAATGATTACCCACTTCATTTTTCCTCCTCAAAAGCATATTGAAGCATTCTCAGGTCAATTCATGACAAAAACTTGTTTCAAAACAAAAAAAATTTAGTCGGGCCCACAATGGGACCCGGCATGCTTCACACAGTTATGAATTTATGAGGGTTTCACCGTAGGTATGATTTGAGGATGAAAAGCACAAGGTGTTGTAAGTGTGAGTTTTGCATTGGTATGAAGGTGATATCAGCTACTGTCATTTCAAATTATGGTTCAGGTGGGATTCAGAGGAGTGGGACTCCACAGATAAGGCAGTTTGAATGCATTGGAAGATGTTTGTTTAGGGATGGTGCCAGATATAAGATATAATGTGTGGAAAAATGATGAATTACACACCAAAGGAATTTCAGTAACTTCATGCATCTTTTTTCTAACATCTTACTTGCAGAGATTTATAGTAAATGAGAGTGACTTTGCTTGTTATGGGTACCAACTCAGAAGTGAAGGAGAAACCAAATGGTTTTGCAGATGAGAATAAAGAGGTCAATGAAAAGGATATTGAGAAAGTAGATGATAAATTTGGGAGTTGGGACAGTAAAAAGATTGATGATGGCCAACCATAAAACAAGATGATGCTGCCAGTGAAAGTGGGAAAAGTCTGGTGCAAGCAATAAAAAATGTCAAGATTGCAGAGGCAAAGGCCATGTGAAGAAAACACAGAGGATGTCATTCAAGATAGTTTCATAGGTGTCTACTTGTTTAAAATGCAAAGGTGAAGGTAGGGTGATCATTGATCCATGCCGTAAATGTGGTGGGGATGGGAGAGT
Source organism: Cunninghamia lanceolata (assembly GCA_027924645.1). Taxonomy (NCBI): domain Eukaryota; kingdom Viridiplantae; phylum Streptophyta; class Pinopsida; order Cupressales; family Cupressaceae; genus Cunninghamia; species Cunninghamia lanceolata. The sequence goes on from BSBN01001254.1 coordinate 4,605,501, forward strand.
TCGGTCCAAGAAGACCATAAAACTTGAAATTCCACCAGGTGTAAGTGGTTGCAATTGTTAGGCGGTGAAGCCCAATCACCATTACAACAGGTTCTGATGCAAGACCATTACACTTCATAGAGAAGAGGCCACGTGGAGTGGTGAGTGGGCTTCACCACCTAACAGCAATACCATACAACTTCCTGGAGATGGAGACTATAAAAAAGGGGAAATGCAAGGAATTGAAAGGGATGGTGCCAACCTTTGTTCTAAAGTTACTATCAACTACATAGAGGCAATACTTGGGATAGTGTTAAAGGAACACAGTGTTAGTCATGCATAATACAGGCATTCCCAAGCTTGAAAAGCCATCAAGGCGAGGTGATCACGTGTTTGTAGTGAATGTTGCCATTCCCAGAAAATTCAGTGCTATGGAACGCAAACTAGTTAAAGAACTGGTGCATCTCCATGGTTCCAGCGAGTCTTTCTCAATGTTTTCAAAAGGTGGAAATCAATTCAAAATTGGAGCTGTTAAGAACCTTCGAATATGTGTTGATCGCCACAATGCAACAAAATTTGTCTCCAACACTGTTGCAAGTGAAATTGTTGTGGGAAACGAATGCTAAATAACATTGCACATTTTCTATGCTCCAGTCACAATCATAAAATGCCATTGCAATCCACTTCTCATCTCAATTTCACAACATTATGTTGAAGGATATGTTGCACATTCAGTTCAATACGCACAAGCTTTATAGCAAAGCAGGGATCTACATTGGCATTGAGTGCCTTGCCAAATTTGAGTTTTTTATTTCCATATTGGGCAAATGATATTGAAGAGTGGATTCTTCCATGCGGATCCGCATCCTGGCAATATTTTGATCAGATTATGGAGAAGTGAAGGAGCTACCAGATGATCTTAGGACTCAATTTGCAAGACTAATAATGGCGCTTATGTCTGGTGATTCCCTAAGGATACGAAAAAGATTCGAGGATCTTGGGATACAATCTTCAACCAAAGATTTGGATAATCCGGTTGTCTCACAAAATTGGCCCAAATGATGTTTGATACTAAACTTCCACCTGGTGTTCGAGTTGCAAATCCTTTGCAGAGGATTCTTCACTAAAAGAGGTGTCTGTGCAGAGTTTTCCTCAGGAGTTGTTTTTTGTGTTGCGAACAGTGCAACTTCTATGAGGTATTAGTACAGGTAGAATGTGAATACCAAGAATTCATGTATAAAATGCTATACACTGCGCTACCGAATCTCACAACATCACCTAAAGAGGTTAAGCAAATCCATTCCCTCATTGCTCAAAACAAGCTTATTGACATGTGCGTGAAGTGTGACAGTTTGATAGAGGGTTGTAAAGTTTTTGATGAAATGAGAGAACGAGATGGATTCTCATGGAATGCCATGATTGCAGCTTATAGAAGAGAAGGCTATTCTCATGAAGCGTTTAAACTGTTTCACCAAATGTCTGGAAGGGAAGATGCAGAAATGAAACCAGGCTGCAAAGATTGCAGTGGGAGTTGTTATGGCGAGCGAGAAGCACCTGTGTGAGCAGATATTTGGGGAATTGGGTTACGAGGACGGCACGTTTGTGGAGACTGCAAAAGGGAGTATTACACAGCTTTTGAATTTAGGGATGGCTCCCGCACTCTGCAAATAAAAAATAAGAGGGGGAGTAAAATAATGAAATGATGCATTAATATTTTGCAATTAAATGTAGTCAAATATTTTTCATGGGAGAGGAAAAAAGATACTATTTTGGGGAATAAATTGAAAATGTGCTAGATAGATAATTTTGAAAAGATAAAAATATAATGGAATGGGTAATTATTTCACCCAGCTAATATATTGAAAATAAATATGGTGAATGTAATTCTTGAAAGAGGGAATATGAATAGTCATTTTGACTATTACTGCAAAAATATGTAGGCGAAATAATTTTTCAGGGGTGCTAAACAAAAGATGCTAAACAAAAGATGAAAAAATAAATATTTTGATGGTAGAGAATGTGAAAGGGAGGGGGAGGGGGAGGAGGAGGGGAAGGGGGGGGGGGAGAATCTGATTTTGGAAGAGCAAAATTTTGTAAGGCCTAGTCCTTGAAGCATATCAATAAAAGAAGGCTGCATTTCTCTGGTGTCAAACTTATAATTCTCAATTAATTGTTGAACATTTTTTATATTTTATCTGTTTGTCTCCATATTGCATTTTCCTTATTATTTGAATTAACATATCAAGGGTATGCTTAATACTTCGAAACACATTTGTTGTTTTGTGTGACTTATTTGATTGGGTTTCCTCAAGGAGGAATTAAATTCCATTAAGTAAATCTCAGTAATTTAAAGAATTCAATTTGGATGTCTAAGTAGAGCCAGGTGAAAATAATTTTACATGTTTATGCCAGGCATAAACTGAATTATGCCAAGTAATTCGAGTTGTGGCTAGAAGGAAAGCACAAATCTTTTTGTGAACAGATTCTGATACCTAAGAGCAGGCGCTAATCAATTTATTTCTAGAATGAATTCCTTGTACATAATGTTTTCAAACACAATTTTGGTTTTCTGTTTGTAGGAGTAGGAGTAGAAGTAAAGTAATTGAACAAAATCCATTTTCAGATTCTATGTCAATTTGAATTTGGTTGAATTCATAAAATTGCACATAATCTGCTTAATCATCACCAGTTTGTTTTGAGTTCATATTCATTGGCGATAAGAAGGTACACCCACCTAGGCAAAGTAGAGCCTGAAGTGCAGGGAAGTTCAATCAGTTTGATTGGTTCCGTCAGTTGGCCAAATTGGTTGCTTAACCCAATCATAAAGTTTGGCATCCTTTTAGGGTTATGTAAAATGTAGATTTGAGAACCAACAGATGGCAAGGTTACCCCAGATGAACACTTAAACATCTTCTTTGCAACCTGTTCCATTTTAGGTGTACAACATGAATATGTTTCGATTAGGTTATTTGTGCAATCCTTAGCTGATAGTGTAGCGGAATGGTTTTACCATTTGCCTCCTGCATCAATAAACAATTAGGCAGCCATGAGGACCCAATTCAAAAATAGATTCAAGACAACAAAAAATGAGCATACTCTCTTAGCTCAATTATGCTCATTAAAGAAAGAGATACATGAACACATGAGGGAATTCGCAGCCAAATTCAACAAATTAGTAAACAAGATCCCTAGAAATATGAGACCTGGAGATATCATTTTGAAATGTTTCTTTATCAATACTCTTCCTCCAAATGTGAGCTTCTCCATCAAGAGAGAAGGTGTAGCTGACTTGGCAACAGCACAAGAATGAGCTATTTCAATAGAAGATCATCTCATAACAACTGACCACGGTGAATGAAAAAGGGAGTTACAAACTGGTAAACCTCAGGTTAGTAACTCAATAGATCCTATCATCCAACCTTTGGCTAATGATATTATTACTTTGAAAAGGCAAATTCTGAAAGGACCTCAATATCCTTTTTAGATCATGATATGTCTAGAAAAGATCATGGTCAACAAGGTAATTACAATAGACCTTATACATTGACTGGCCCTGCTCAAATGCTAGCTATTGAGGGTGCTCCATCATCTAGAAAAGGAAATCATATGGTCTACAATTTTCATCTTACCTGATCACAATGGTGCTTCTCGTCCTGAGATGATAAGATTTATGTAGATGTTGTCTATGAATGAACATGTTGAAGAACCTTATGTTGAAGAGGATCCTACCCCTCAGTCTGGAGATGCTAGTGTAATTTTTTTTAATATGAATTACATTCAGACCGAGGTGATGATGTATATACTAAACTAGATGGTACCAACTATGTTGTCTTCACCAAGAATCAACATTCTAAGAGGAAAGAATAGGATTCTAGGGGTCAAATAGGCAACTCCTCTTCTACTCCTGGAAGTACATTTTGTCAAGGCATGTTGATGGGCCATATAATTGACTCATCTATTTCATGTTATTTCTGCTCTTAAGAACTCTCTCAGACACTTTGGCATATATAATTACATATTATTATAATTATGTTTGTCTTTTGGTTAGATTACGCACATGATTAGTTTTCATTTCATTTGATGAAATTTCTTTCTTTATTTTATTGGATTACATTTCAAACGTGCATATCTTATGTATTATGGTACAAAGTTGTGAATGTTTTTATAAGGCTTGCAGCAATAGGAACAACTAGTGGTCTTTGGATCCCTCCAGAGCCCTCTATCCTAAGAAGAACCTGAACTTCAGACAGCTCCAGATGCTGAAAACCTTCCTAGGGTCATCCTCCCCTTTGAGTCGATGACCACCACAAGCCTATTCTTGAGTGCAAACATAACTTGTGCTTCAATCACACAACTGAGAAGGATAACATCACCACATCACCACAATCTTGGTGACTAATTGAAATACTGGAACTAGCCAACTTCAGTCCCAACTGAAGTGGCTACTATCTTGCATTGCACCATTTCTAGGGAAGCATTTAGTTTGCCATCTAGTTAGAACTAATGCATATATCTAATCTATAGTTCTGTTTAGGAATAGTGAATGTAATAAACCATGCAACTGGCTTTAGTCCCACTTCACTCTAGTTAGACTTGCTATTAGTTTTTTTCTTCCAATAATGTTTGACTGTATAAGTAGGAACAATTCATTTATTTCTAGTTAGTTCGAAGTTTTCTAAGTTTTCATAGATAGTTATCGCCAAATTGTTGTAACAAGAGGAAAACTCCTCATGCTTGTAATTCCATCCATTTTTGGGCTATGATTCAATATGAAGGGGAATTTCTGCTAAAAGAAGTTAGTTGAGCAAGAGGATCGTCTCTAGTTGGGGAAGTAGGGCCCGCTTACCCATCTAAGGGAAGATCTCTCGATAAGTTGGTATTTATGTAATTCTGTTTTAATCTCTATTAAGTTTTCCTTAATGTTCTATGCATTTGTTGTTAACTGTTCCCTATAGGCTAGTTCTTAAAACTTCTAAAATACCAAAAAAAGAGATAGATTTGTTCTTTATCATCATTGCCATATTTAGAGTGTTTCACTGTTGTAGAATAACTGTGGATTCAATTGATCTTCATTTACTTTTCTAGCATGTTAGATTAAATTATTTTCCTACAAGTGTGTTTCCTTTCCAACAAATTAATATAGTTTCCTTCCAAGCAAGTGTGTTTATTTCTCAGCAATTAGATAGATCTTTATTTCTGCATGCACTTTCAATTCTGGCAAGACCGACAAACCAAGTCCCATTCACCAAAACACTCGATTAAAACCCCCCCATTCTAAGAAGTCTTATCATAGATAGCTCCAGACACCTCCGGATTGATAAAAGTAAATGGTGATGGATTAACAAAGCACTACTTTGACCTCATCACATGCAACAAATGGATCTAAGAAAGTAGTGCCTAATGTTTCCAAGGCTCCTTCCTCTGAGGTACCCTCTCCTTCTTCTAAGGAGATTCTTTCTAATTATTTTGATATTGTTGAGTCATGTAAAAGTACCAAAATTCAAATCTCCCAAGCTAAATATCTCAGATTAAATTCCACTGAGTTAGATAGGTTGGATAATTATGTGAAGCAAGAGTCTTCCTCTTCTCACTTGTTGAAGTTCATAACTACTCAAATCCTCACCCTAAGGTGTCCTAACCTAAAAACCCTTTTGAGAAACCTAAACCATTTTGTGTCTCAATTTATTGTTGGTTATAAATTGAGCAATTGTGTCATAAACTCTAGGGCCTCTGACAATGTCATGCCTGCCCAAGTAGCTAAATCCCTCGACCTATCTCTTACCTCCATTCACAAGAAGTGTTATTTTATGGATTTAAATAAAGTACCAATCTTGGGATGGATTAAGGATGCACATGTAGCCTTGGATGCATACCCTAAGAAGAGAATGAAATTGACCATCTTGCTGGCTAACATCTCTTTTAGCTATGGTATGCTTCTAAGTAGAAGTTTTTGCAAAGACCTTGGTGGAGAAATTCAAATGGATTGGTCACATGCTCTAATCCCTGTGGATGGTAGAAGGTTCGTTTAGACCCTGAGCCTAAAGTCAAATTTATAGTATTGTAATTTGGGGATCCTAGAGCAGAGATACTACCTGTAGAGACTAGTCCAGGTACCTACATGTTTTATTCTAGTTCAGAGGAAAGTCCCAACATTAATTGGTCCTAATTTATCAAATGAATTGTGGACTTTGGAGTTTAACGCTAGTTGTCCAACTTTTGGATTTGGTGCAAGTGTGGTCTTGATATCTCCTTATGACTATACGTTCCCTTTTGCTTTCAAATTGGATTTTGAAAATACTAATAATACTATTGAGTATGAGGCCTTACTTTTGGGGTTAGCAATGGCCAAAGAAAAGGGGATTAAGCAATTAAAATCTAGGGGGTATGTTGAACTTATAGTTAAATAAGTGAGAAATGTTTACTCAGTGAAGAACATAAGGCTGAGACATTACAGGAATAGAGCGTGTGATAGTATTGACTATTTTGATGCATTTTCTATTAAATCAGTCCCTAGAGATCAAAACACTAGAGCAGACTCATTAGCTGTATCAACATCTTTGCTTCTCCCACATCCTAATTTTAAGGATGATTCTTATAGGGTGGAGGTTATATACAGGCCTAGCATGCCTAATAATGTGTACCACTGACAAGTTTTTAGTGATGATCAATGAATTATTTCAGTCTCGGAGAAGGATGAACCCTTTGCTAACCTTTTCTTTGAAGGTAGCATCACAAAAAGTGGTGTGACTCTTGATGGAGAAATAAATTCCCCAAATTGCTAGAATATTGAGGTTATACAATTAAAGGGGAATAAAATTCTAAAGGGCTTGGTCTCACTCGAATATCTTTTCAATAGACATGGTCATTATATTAAGCATAAAATTTTAGCTTCTACTAGTTCTTCTGCAGAATATGATCATGTAAGCATTGGAACATAGGAGAATCCCAATTTTGTTTGCATTGGGAAGCATTGCTCTCCCCAAGAAAGAGAGCATTTAATTTCTTTTTTGTTAAAGTATAAAGATGTTTTTGCATGGTGTTATGCAAATTTGAAGAAGTTCAAGGATGGGAACGTACAACACCACATTTATTTGAAGATTGGTACTTCAACTTTTCGGTAGAAACAACAATAATATAATTTGAAGATTGTCGAAGCCATATTTAATGAAATTGACAAGAAGCTCAAGGCTAAAATTATTTATCCCATACATCACTCCACTTGGATTGCCAATATCATCCCAATAAGAAAGAAAAATGGTCAAATAAGGATCTGTGTCAATTTCCAAAATTTGAACCAGACCTAATTCAAAGATAATTACCCTTTACCAATCATGGACCACATACTACAAACAATATTTGGATCAAAGATGATGTCCATTCTGGATGGATTTTTTGGATATAATTAGATAGGAGTGGCTTCTGAAGACCTACACAAAACAACGTTCACTACTCCTATAGGTGTCTTCACCTATAACAGGATGCCCTTTGGCCTCATCAATGCTGGGGCAACTTTTCAAAGATCCATGGACATGTCTTTTGGAGACTTGAAAGATAAAATTATTGTTATTTATCTTGATTATTTAACAGTTTTATCCAAGAAGAGGGGTGATCACTTCGATGACTTAGCTATTGTGCTTCAAAGATGTAAAGATCACGATATATCTCTCAACCCCAAGAAGTCAATATTTGTAGTTACTGAGGGGTAAATTGTTAGGTCATATTGTTTATAAAGACGAAATTAAGATAGATCCATAAAGGGTAAAAACAATTCAACAATTAACTCTACCTTCAACTAGGAGCAATACCAGATCTTTCTTCAGTCAGGTTAATTTCTTAAGGAGATTTGTCCCTAATTTTATCAAAATGACTAGGCATGTTGCTGAAATGATGAAAAATAATCCAATCTTTAGATGGAGTGAGAAAGGTAAAGAGGCATTTGAAGATATCAAAGTAGCAATTGCTCACGCTCCAATAGTGGTTCATCCAAATTTTGATAAGGATTTTATCATTTATTGTTATGCTTTAGGACACACTCTGTCGGTTATCCTATTGCAGAAGAATGAATAAGGAATCAAATCACCTATAGCCTTTATGATTACTCCTTTGAAAAAGCATGAACTAAACTATTCCCCATTAGAAAAACATGCTTACATAGTTGTGAAGGTAGTGAAGCAATTCAGGTTTTATATTCTTCATTCCCATACTGTCATTTTTGTTCCTGACCATACAGTCAAGAGTATTTTAAACCAATAGGAAATTGGCTATAACAAAAGAGGACTCTAGGTTACAAAGGTTTAGGAATATGATATTGATATAAGATCCACTACTCTAGTTAGGGGCAAGGGTTTATGTAAAGTACTGGCTGAAAATAAACCTATAGAGGATGGAGATGTGCCACTTGTTCTATTCACCAACACCACTAATGATTGGTTTTCTAATGTTGCTTATATATTGGCATATGGGGAGTGCCCACCTTATTTATCAACAAGAGAGAAAAAGAATTTGAAATTAAAGGCTAGTAAATATGTTCTCTAGGGAGAAACTTTGTATAAAAAGGGAATGGATGGTACTTTCCTGAGGTGCATGCACAAGGAATAACAAAAGAAACTTTTCAAATCATTCCATAATGAGTCTTGTGGAGGACATTTTTCTACATCTGTAATAGCCTTCAAAATGTTGAGGCAATGTTTTTATTGGCTAGGTATGTTTAAAGATGCTTACTAGATTTCCAAATGTTACGATTATGGTATCAGTCTTGCCCACTCTTCATATTATTACCCACAAGGTAACAAGCAAGATGAATCTAGTAATAAAATTTAATCTCTATTGTCAAAAAGCTAGTGGATATCAATCAAAGGGGGTGGCAAAAAAGTCTCTATGAAGCATTATGGGCTGATAAGATCACTCCCAAGAGAGCTATTAGCATGTCTCCATTTGAATTGGTGTATGGAATTGAGAGCACTCTACCCATCCCCTTGGAATCATCATCCTTAAACTTGTAAAGGGTTATTGAAGATGAACAATTCCGTTCTGCATTGGAGAAGTGAATCATGTACCTGGGTAAAAGCACAAAGTTGTGTCACATTTTTAGCCAACTTATCAGCACAAGTGAATTTAAGTATTTCTAACTAAAAATCAATTTTGGTCAAACATATGATCTTGTAAGATTCATTCTAGCTAAGCTAGATATGTCCACAACTTTTTAACTAAAATTGTTGGCTAAATGCATATGTAGCACCACAATGAGGCCAATTTACAAAAAAAAAAAAATTATTTGAAAAACTTGATATTTCAATAACTTCTACTCATGTAAATAGCATTTTTAAAAAATATAAAAAATACCCCTTTTGTACGATCTATAAGTTTACTTTTCAAAAATATATATTTTAATAGTTTAATTAATATTTATATTTTTTTATTTTTACTAAAAGTAGGTTATCAGCACAAAACATTCATGTCAAGGAAAAATAGTTAAACTTATTAAAAAAATGAAAAAAATATGATGCACTAGATAAAAGAATCCATATCAAGATGTTATAATTTTTTTTCTATTTTAGATAAATAGTTAATATGAAAGTTGACATGGAATGGAAACAACTACATTTTAATACACACACATTTTAATATTTATTTAAAAATATATATTTATCAAAATTAGAAAAAAAATATATCCATGCACTAAAGTTTCAAGTTATAAATACACACAAAAAATTGAAGAAAAAAAGAAAATTTACTATATAAAGATTGACGTCTCATGTAACTTCATTTTTTAGCATTTTATCAGCAAGTAAATTATAGTGCAAATTTATTAAAAACTATATTCAAATAATTTTTTAATTTTTTCAAAAAAATACAAACATAAAATAAAATAAAAAATAAATATTTTATTAGTTTACATCATTTCAAAATTCTAAACATATATATCACTTTTTAGTGATTCAAGTTTAAAAGTTGGATTAGTGTTTTCCATTTCCTTTATAAAAGTCTGACACAACTTTGTCCTTTTACCCCCCTGACCAAGATAGAAGAGAAGAGAGATGATGTGGTTGATCGAATAACCAAGCATCAATAAAGGGTGAAGAGAATTTTTGACAGAAAAGCTAGGCAAAGGAAGTTTGTGGTTCGGGATACTATTCTGCTTTGGGATAGATGAAGAGAACCTAAAGTAGCACATAGGAAATTAGATTCTTTATGGAGAGGAACTTTCACAATTAGATAGGTAATTAGAGTGAATGTATTCTTGTTGGAATATTTAGATGATACTCCTATGCCTCTTGCCTATAATTAGGAAGATCTAAAATTATATAACTGGTGATGTCTTCTGAGCCCCTTGTATATAGATTCTGTTTGTTTTCCTGTGTGTTTATTTTTGTTGTTTCCTGGGTGACTCTATTGCCTATTGAATAAGGCCTCATGCCAGTTTGCCTAGATTCTCTACGTCCTAGTCCTTGTCCCCAATCAAAGCCCGTTGTTACCCCATTTTCAAACTTTTCATTTTCATGTCCACATTTTTATGGTTCATTCCTTAGTCATTCTTTGTTTCGACCCTTCAAAAGTTCGTGGCACTTTTGGGACCTTTTCTCTTTACAAGTAGCATTTTCAAACTTTTCATAACTTCCATAAGCAAGTTCAAACTTTCTAAAACTCATCGATTAGATGATGTAACTCTAAAATGTGAACTCAGTCTCCTTCGTTGGTCTCACTTTTCATTTCTAAAATTAAGTCATTCCCCATCAACAATTCACAATTTTTTCAAACTTTCCAACCTCTAATTAGTTTAGCCTTTCTAGTTCATATGTTTCAAATTCACCAATCTCCTGCTCCATCATCTAATCCACATATCTCAAGCAAATATTTCATTTTATTGACATGCACAGAGAAAGAGGCCCATGTCTCTTCACATTAAATGGAAATTATTTTGAAATGCTCAGTCACACATATCTCATTAAAGGATTTAAACCAACTCATTTATGAAGCATACTACTATACATGATGTCCCATTCAATGAATTTATTAAAGGGCTTTTATAAGAGCCACCATCCTTACAAATATTTCATTCTCTGCTGATACTGGCGTCCTACTTCTAAGTGTTCTGGTGCAGTGACAACTACCAACATTATACATAGGATCTTCTATCCAGGTTAGTTTACTATAATTTTCTTTCACTTGCCTCATTCTGCTATAAGTTTTGAAGTTATTCAGTCAAGATAGTGGGAAGAGTACTTCAATTTAATGAATTCAAATTGTTCATTTTCCCCAAATGTTCTAGGCGTGTGTTTGGTACCCTTGGTAATATCAAAAACATATATTTATTGGTTGCTTAAGCTTGTGAAGTTGAAATACAAATACCAGGGTTTCCTGGTGGCCTCCATTGTGGAGAATGGCCTATTGGGAAATATTGATTTAAAATATTTTTGGGATAGGATGGAACAAAACCCCAGTTCACCATTAGCAGAGAAAACTTTCACAAGTGGGTTAGCTCGTGTAGGAGGTTTGAACCATCAGCAATGTCTTTCCCGAACCTAGTCTTCACTTGTGCTGAGAATTATCACCCTAAGTCTCAAGAAATCAGGGCATATGATGGCTTTGTAGTGGTAAAGATTGATACTAAGACTATCACTTGTGCTTTGAGGTTTCTTGAGAGGGAGGAATTTATGGAGTTATCTATTGAAATGGGTTGGAATTATTTCTTGAATATGAAGAATTGGTGTTTGACCTCTATTATGAAGAGCTAGCTCAAAAATGAAAAGAAGGGGAAATAACATGATTACACTAATGCATCGTGTGGTTGGGAATGAAGACTCTAATTCCTTCAAAAAATAGATGTGCCAATTTATTTTGATTATGTTTAGTGAGTCTCAATATGTGGACTGGGCCAAATTTATAAGTGACCATTTGAATGGTCAATTGGAAAATCTTCTACAGAAAAATTATTTTTGTGTTCCTATTTGTTCTATGTTAGCTAGTAAGGAGGTGGTATGGCCAAGTTTGAGACTCACAGTTCTTTGACTCTAGACACACTTGTGTATGAATATTTCCCCCAACTGCAAAAGGAAGTAGACAACAAGGATTTCTAACTTGTCAATCACACCTTCCTAATGCACAATGTGAGAAGAATTGAAGGTAATCCAAAGGTTGTAAGGAAAGCAGAGGTGTGGAATACAACTTCCCTAATGTTAATTCAAAGGGGATAATGCAACCAGGTAACTTTTAAATTAAAATAACAGATGAATACACCAGAAAATATAGAAAAACAAAACAAGATATAGAGAATGACACCAGATTTATGTGGGAAAACCTTTTCAGGTAAAAAACCCACCACCACAATAGAAGCTATCTTTATTACAGTAAACTGAATAGTTACAATAAAGATCCCAGCTCTAATGTTCAGGTATCGAACCTTTTTCAATTGTACAAAGATGTTTTTCTCATCTGCACATTCTACAAAAATAAATAGTACAAAATGAATCATTTCAACCACTCACAACGATGCCAGAAGATCAGTTTTATATCTCCAGTTTGCAAGAGCAAAGACCGTTACTTGTTTGTTGCCCTAACTGATTATGTCATAACTGCAGTCATAACTATTCACATTCTCATGAGATATATAGTCCCACATGCACCGGGTCGCATATTGCTCTGCAGTTTATATCGCCAAACACTTGGTCATACTATCGTCGGCAATTTTGTTGCCGACGATGCCAAACCAAAGACCCAACTGCCTAACCTGCTCCATTGGTGATCGCATTGTTTCCTTCACCAATAATATATAGTCTCCATGATCCTCAAGTTCATCACCCTTCATTGGATAGACCTTCGCCATCGGTTCAAACACTTTCCATTGTTCCGATGAACAATCTCTCGCCGACCAACTTCACATAATGTTGAACCTGTTGAACCATTAAACCTCGACGCCAGGTTCAATGGTTCAACTGAGTGATAACTTCAACAAAGACAATGGACCATTGAACCACTGAACCGATGAACCTATCCCATTGAACCAATGCTGAACCATTTGAACTAATGTTGATGAACCATCAAACTATTCGGTTGAACCATTGAACCACAAAACTGATGAACAGTTCAATGAACAATTGAACCCAATGAGCAGTTTAAACCCGATGAATAATTTAATGAACTATTGAACCACAGAATTGATGAATAGTTCAATGAAACAGTTCAACGAATAATTGAACCCGATGAACAGTTCAAACCTGATGAACAGTTCAATGAACTATTGAACCTGACACTTGAATAGTTCATCAAACCATTGAACCCAAAGAACTCTTGAAAGGTTCAACAAAGAACAACTATGAAGCATGAGGTTCAAGCAGTAAAATTGAGACACAATTTCTCTTCAATCTCCCACTTGTTGAAGAGATTACTACTACCTCTTAGTCCTCTTTCAATTATCGAGAATTATGAGCCCGTAGACCCATTTCATTTGAACACCATTTGAACTTGGCCGTGCTCACTAGTTTAGTTAAGGCATCAACAACATTTTCCAAAGTGTCAACCTTTTCCAGCTTCACCTTCTTGTCTTCCACCATATCATGAACAAAGTGATATTGGACATCAATATGTTTTGTCCTAGCATGGAAAGTAGGGTTCTTCACCAAACATATAGCACTTTGACTATCACAGTAAATTTGTATCTGCCCTGCATTAAAACCAACATCAGAACATAACCTCTTCAACCAAACGGCTTCTTGGCATGCATGAGTAGCTGCCATGTTTTTTGCCTCTGTTGTGGACAAAGCGACTACAGCCTGCCACTTGCTCATCCAACTGATAGCACCACCATTTAATGTGAATACATATCCACCGGTGGATCTTCTACTGTCAATGTCCCCTACCCAGTCAGAATCAACATAACCCTGAATGCTAATAGACCTCTGAGATCCAACTGAGTTTCCATGATAGCAAATAGCATAATCCGAAGTTCCCTTCAAATACCTCATAACTCTTTTCACAGCATCCCAATGTGATCTACTAGGATTTGCCATAAACTGGCTCAAAACTCCCATTGCTTGGGCAATGTCTAGCCTGGTACAAACCATTGTGTACATTAAACTGCCAACAGCACTTGCATAAGGCACTTTTTTCATGTTGTCAATTTCACTCAAAGATTTTGGACAATCTTCAACAGATAGTTTCATTCCCTGCATAACTGGAACAACTAACTGTTTGGAATTAGACATATTAAATTTCTCAAGAACATTGGTAATATACTTGCTTTAACTGAGCCAAAGCTTTCTCTTAGACCTATCCCTTTTGATTTCCATTCCCAGAATGTACTTAGCTGCCCCCAGATTCTTCATTTCAAATTTCAAGGACAGCTGAGATTTTAATTCTAAGATCATTCCCTTACCATTGCCAATGAACAACATGTCATCCACATACAGTGCAATTATAAGAATCTGATCACCATCAATTTTATAATAGACACAGTGATCAAATTTAGATCTCACATATCCCAAGGATAAAACATACGTATCAAATTTATGATACCACATTCTGGGAGACTGTTTCAAACCATAAAGAGACTTCTTAAGTTTACATACCAAATGTACTTTACCTTTTTCCACAAAATGCTCTGGCTGAGACATTTAAATTTCTTCTTCAAGGTCCCCATGAAGAAATGTTGTCATCACATCCATCTGCTCAATTTCAAAGTCATACGCTGCTGCAAGTGACAAAAGAAATCTAATGGATGTCAGCTTAGCTATAGGAGAAAAAAATTCTCCATAATCAATACCTTCCTTTTGGGAATGCCCCTTAGCAACCAGTCTTGCCTTGTACTTATCAACACTACCATCTAGACCATATTTCCTTTTAAATACCCACTTACAGCCCACAGGTTTTCTACCTTCAGGCAAGGGCACCAGATCCCAGGTTCCATTCTTCTCCAATGATGTCATTTCACTATCCATGGCTTCCAACCAAGAATCTAAATCAGGTAAACTAATAGCTTCTTTCACAGTCCTAGGTTCATCAGTATCAGTAAGTAAAGCATAGGCACAACTTGAATCAAGTACTAAAAATCCATATCTATCTGGTTGTCTTCTTTCATGTGTAGACCTCCTCACAGGCTGAGGTGCAGGTTCAAGTTCTTGCTCTGGATCTGAATCTTCGGAGCTACTCAAACTCACATATGAACCATCTACACTTGGTGCATGTTGTTCCTCTTTTATAGGGGTCAGAGGAATATTCACAACACTCTTTTCTTTCTTCTCTTCTATCTTTTCCGGCTAAGGATTAATAACCAAAGGTTTCAGCTCTCTGAAAATTACATTTCTGCTGTAAATTACCTTTTCAGTTTCAGGATTCCAAAGCTTGTACCCTTTAACACTAACACCATAGCCAATAAAGATACATTTAACTGCCTTGTTATCCAACTTAGATCCTTTTACCTCAGGAATATGAGCATATGCCTCAGAGCCAAAGACTCGAATATGCCTTAGAGAGGGCTTCTTACCAGAGCATACTTCCATAGGCGTCTTATCAACCAATGCTGAAGTAGGAGAATGATTTAGCAAGTAACAAGCTGTAGCAACTGCCTCAGCCCAGAACCTTTGTTCAAGACTAGCATAACTCAACATACTTCTTGCTTTCTCCATCAATGATCGATTTAACCTTTCAGCAACTCCATTTTGTTGTGGAGTATGAGGTGTAGTTTTATGCCTTTTAATTCCATGATCAAGACAGAATTTATCAAAATCTGCATTGCAATATTCACCTCCGTTGTCTGTTCTCAAACATTTTATTTTTCTACCAGTCTAATTTTCCACAAGAGTTTTAAATTCTTTAAACCGACTGAACACTTCTGATTTATTTTTCAAAAAATATACAAATGCCCTCCTCAAATAATCATCAATAAATGATACATAGTATCTTGATTTAGATAAAGAAGGAACATCAACTAGACCAAAAACATTAGAATGCACATAGTCCAGAACACCAGAAGATTTATGATAACTAGAGTAAAATGAAACACGTTTTTATTTTCCATATATGCAATGTTCACAGAAATCAAATTCCAGATTACAATCAATCAGCCCATCTACCAAGTTTTTGGTCTTCAAGGATTTTAAACCGTTTTCACCTATGTGACCAAGTCTATGATGCTAGAGCATTATTTTCTCTGCAGGAAGTTTGACTTCCATTGAGTTTGCATCATGTGTTACAATAGTAGCTTTTTTAGATTTTACAGAGACATTATTACAGCACACTAGTTTAGCATCTAACCTATACAGAGTTCCAATGTGTTCACCCTTTGCTAGAACAATAGAACCTCTAGTCATCTTACAGCCACCATTCACAAAAGTAACTTGCACTCCAACATCATTAAGCTTACTAACAGAAAGTAAATTTTGAGCCAAACCTGGTATGTGAAGAACTCCATTCATTCCCTTTATCCTGCCATCCAGGAACTGGATTCTAACTCGTCCTCGGCCAACAATTTCTAGTGTTGAATCACTTGCCAAGAATACCTTCCCACTAGCATACAGTTCATACTTTGTGAACCACTCTCTGTGAGATGTCATATGAAAAGATGCTCCTGAATCCACCAGCCAAACATCTTCAGATGCAGGTGTTACCAAAGCAGCAATGAAGGCATCAGCATCACTCTGTGAAGACTCAGAGTCAGAGAAGTTCTTCTTCTTTTTCTCCTCTTTACTGTCTTTCTTGATGTGACCTTTCTGCCCACAATTCCAGCACTTCACCTTGGACTTCTTGCCAGGGGATTTTGATTTCCCCTCTGATTTGGACTTAGACTTCTTATCCTTCTTCTTGCCTCTTTCCTTTGATCTACCTCGAATAGACAAAGCCTCTTTGGCCATACTAGAAGACTTCCTCTGCATCTCTTCAGACAATAGCGAGGCAACAACAGTTTCTGTTTTAAACGTGGTTGTTGTACTTCCAATAGCCATCACAAGATGATCCCATGAGTTAGGTAAAGAACACAATAGAAGCATACAGTGGTCCTCCTCTTCTATTTTTACACCTACAGACGTCAACTGTGCAACAATCAAATTAAATGAGTTCAGATGGTCTACTACAGATGCTCCTTCATCCATCTTCAGAGAGTATAATTTCTTTCTGAGGAAAAGCTTATTTACCAAGGACTGGCCCTGATAAATATCTCCTAACTTTTTCCACAAAAGGTTTACAGTTGTCTCTTCATGAATGTTCAATAGAACAGAATCCACTAAACTTAATCTTATCAGTCCTCTGACTTTCTTATTAGCTAGGTCCCAATCTTCTTGCTTCATGGCTATAGGTTTAGTTGCAGACACAACAACCCAAAGATCTCTGTCGACCAGCATATCTTCAACTTTAATTTTCCACAACTTAAAGTTTGTGCCATTGAACTTTTCAATGTCTATCTTTCCCGATGTACTTGCCATCTTATTTAACAAAAAAGACCTCTACAGAACTCCCACTCACAGAACTAACACAAAAAACCCAACCTACCAACAAGGATAACACAACTGGCTAGGCTCTAATACCACTTGTAAGGAAAGCAGAGGTGCGGAATACAGCTTCCCTAATGTTAATTCAAAGGGGATAATGCAACTAGGTAACTTTTAAATTAAAACAACAGATGAATACACCAGAAAAATACAGAAAAACAAAACAAGATACAGAGAATGACACCAGATTTATGTGGGAAAACCTTTTTAGGTAAAAAACCCACCACCACAATAGAAGCTATCTTTATTACAGTAAAATGAATAGTTACAATAAAGATCCCAGCTCTAATGTTTAGGTATCGATCCTTTTTCAATTGTACAAAGATGTTTTTCTCATCTGCACATTCTACAGAAATAAACAGTACAAAATGAATCATTTCAACCACTCACAATGATGCCAAAAGATCAGTTTTATATCTCCAGTCTACAAGAGCAAAGACCGTTACTTGTCTATTACCCTAACTGATTATGTCGTAACTGCAGTCGTAACTATTCACATTCCCATGAGATATATAGTCCCACATGCACCGGGTCACAGACTGCTCTGCCGTTTATATCGTGAAACACTCGGTCATACTATCATCGGCAATTTTGTTGCCGACGATGCTAAACCAAAGACCCAACTACCTAACCTGCTCCATCAGTGATCGCATTGTTTCCTTCACCGATAATATATAGTCTCCACAATCCTCAAGTTCATCACCCTTCATCAGACAGACCTTCACCATCGGTTCAAACACTTTCCATTGTTCTGATGAACAATCTCTCGCCAACCAACTTCACATATTGTTGAACCTGTTGAACCATTAAACCTCAATGTGAGGTTCAATGGTTCAAATGAGTGATAACTTCAGCAAAGACAATGGACCATTGAACCACTAAACTGATGAACCTATCCCATTGAACCAATGCCGAACCATTTGAACTAATGTCATTGAACCATCGAACTATTCAATTGAACCATTGAACCACAGAACCGATGAATAGTTCAATGAAATAGTTCAACAAATAATTGAACCTGATGAACAGTTCAATGAACTATTGAACCACAGAACCGATGAACAGTTCAATGAACAATTGAACCTGATGAATAGTTCAATGAACTATTGAACCCGACACTTGAATAGTTCATCGAACCATTGAACCCAAAGAACTCTTGAAAGGTTCAACAAAGAACAACTATGAAACATGAGGTTCAAGTAGTAAAATTGAGACACAAGTTCTCTTCAGAGGTGAGGATATCTCTAGAGACGGCACAATTGATTATGGAGTTTGGATGTTTTTATATTTAATTTAACATGTGAGAATAATTGTAGTAATCCAAAGGTGATGATATCTCCAAAGGCTACACAATTGATTATGGAGTTTGGATGTTTTTATATTTAATTTGATAGATTTACTTACCTTAGGATTGGTGGGTTCAAAAATGTCCCTTTAAAATTACCCAGATATGCCAGTGACTTTTTCATTTTCATGGAAGTTTGTCACCAAATGGCTTGTGTAAATAAGAAGTATCACAGCCTGAAAAAGAAGGATTATTATTTCCCTATGTCTCTGACATTTTTCACATGCAAGCCTAATGACAATGCTAAGAACGTGGAGAGAATTCTTACTGAGTATAATTTTCGTCTTGATCTTTCTGTTAGATCATTATTTGATAGCAAAATTTTTGTTAAAATGAATCTATATGGAGGGAGTTTGTATGAGCACCGACCTCATCTTGAGGACTACTAGGAGGATTGTACCAATGAAAGAGAGGTGCAAAGAAGAGATTGGAAGAGATTAACTCTAGATCAAATACGTGCCTTTAATTTTCCACTATAAATTCTTGGTGAAGTAGATGATAATTCCTATATCATTGACAAAGAATATCTTGTTGTTGCTTCTAAGCCATTACCACGCATTCAGTGGTCAAAAAAGGAAGTCACTGATATTAAGGTTCAATCTTCTTTCATCTTGAACAAGATTGAGATTTCATGAATGTACTGTGTCTTCTTCCTCACAAAAAGATCCTGTGACAAAGGAACATGGATCTTCTCATACCACTGAACATTAGTGAACTTTAGCCAGTGTGGAAATAACCAGATCTACAGTTAGCTCACAATAGGGTGGTGATGAAGAAGACCCTGAGGACAATAGAAAATTGAAAAGTATATCTAAATAAGACCTTGATTCAATAATTAAAGGATTAATCAGAAGCAGAAAAGGGACTTGATGCTCTGTGTCAACTCCAACTGGATCATGTGACCCCTCCTATATCTCATGTTCCAGGTAATGATTCCTCCATTTTTTAGTAACTTGGTGAAGATAGTGTTTTTTGCACTTTGTTTGATATTCCAATTTCTCCTGTTTCAAATGAAATTCCTTCACTCAATACTAAAAACTAGCAAGAGAATACCATTTTAGATGCCAGCCATAGCAACGCAGTATTACCCTATCCTTCTTGGCTTAAGAAGGAAGTGGAAAAGAAAAGAAGACATACCCCCATGACTGATGTAAATATGGATGTTGTAGCAAAACTGCTGCAAACTGGCCCTCGGCCTAAGCAGGTTAAAAGGATGTCAAGGGTAGTCATGGATTCTTCTTCTGAGCACCAGATCCTTGAAATTGCTAATCCCATTGAGGATAAAGATGAACATAATGTTACAAAAGCATATTTCAATATGATTAAAGTTGATATGGGTCCCCCCACTATAGAAGGAGACATACCATGCTAAGTTTTTTGTTGGAATGTTAGCTAAGAGAGTTAAGGCAGAAAAACAAGAAAATGTGAGGTTAGAAACCCAAGTGAATGCTTCAACCTCATTTATTCAATCAATTATTAATGCTACTTCTCAACCTCCTAATATGGTCCTAGGTATTCCTATTGATGGGATAGATCCTGACATATTACAACAAATTAAAAAGTATCAAACTATGGCCAAAGCCACTGAACAGTGGATTGAGAAAGTCACTATTGACAGTTTGTTGTATATTGAAGAAGTAATGAAATTGTATACTCACATCTCCAACAAAAGGAAGTAATTGATTATAGAGTTACAAACTTTTAAAAAGGATGAATGTGCTCTGCTAATGGTGTCTAAAGAAGTGTAGGAGATGAGATAAATTGATACTAATATTCTAGTGACTGAAAAGGTCTTAAACAAGCCTGAAGAAAAAAATTGATTCAATCTCTTGGTTGGATGTTGTTGAGTGGAATTTGTCTATGTTTAAATAGTTTATAGGTGAAATAAGGAGAATTTTGAATCAATAGTGTAGTGACTTGGTGGACATTTAGAATAACTATACAATTTTAGACGCTAAAATTCTCGATGAAAGTGGAGATAATTTGCTCAATGTAAAGGAGGTTAAGAAACATTTCAAAAAGTTGCTTAGTGAAAAATTAACTGGTACTGATAATATAAATGGAGCTTCATTGGAAAAACTTGGTCACATAGCATTATATCTTAAGACTTTCAGGAATGAAATTGATGATGTCAACAAGAGGATGACAGATGCAAAAAGAGTAATTAGCACATGGAAGATCTGGATACACATCATTCTTATCCCAAGTGGAAAGATATTAACTCCAATCATTTCTAGGTTTATGAGTTACAAAGTGAGAAGGAGGCCACGGGTGGAGTTGTCAGGTGCTGGAGAACAGGAGAAAGGAGATGAAGTGGTCTAGGAAGATGATCATGATGTTGCCACATGATGGCTTTTCTTATTTTATGCTATTTCTTCAAGACTTTAAAAACTTGATATTTAAAAGACTATTTTATTATTATTTATGCTTTAATCGACTCATTTCAAGAATTCGTTATGTTGCTTTAAGAAAAGTTCTTTTAACACAAGGCTATACATATGTTGCCTGTCAATGTTGGTAGGATCTTTTGGCAAACTTGTATTGTTTAATGGTCATTGTTTCTATTCTATTTCAGTTGTTTCAATACATGAATGAAATTTGAGTAGTTTTAGATAGATATTATAGACTTTATGTTTGTAATGTCCCACCCTAGGTGGACACTTGCTAACACAAATTTTCTACCTTGTTTGGTTTGTTTTGATAAATGTTTGTGATATATTAGCAATGTTTGATACAACAATTTAATGCAAAAAAATAGGAGATGTTGCAATAATAAATTTTAACTCAACATTGAAATTACATTGGGAATACACAGCTGAAAATTCTAGATTTTTATACCATCTTAAATACTCAGTATTTTCACAATGTATTTGACAACCCAGTTCATAAAATAACCCCTATTATCTAAAACAACAATACCCAAAAAATCTAGGAGTTACAATTCATGAACTCACAACTAAACATGCCTTGAAACCCTTTAAAAATGGATGCTAGAATAAATATAAAGTTTGCAGTAGTCATATAGCAAAAAGAATAATCCTCACGCCACTGAAAATGGAGTCTTGAATCAGCTATTCAAAAACCCCTGCTAGTTCTGGAGATAAATACTCTAAATCTGCACCAATATGATTTCCACGTGCCAAATGAAGAAATCTCTAACAACTAGAAATGTAACAGCAACGTATATCTCAACTCTTCAAATGATTAATCTTCAAACCCTTGTAAACTTTTGAAATCTCTTCTCCCATTCAGCACAAACTTGACCTCTGGATGAAGCCAACAGTTAAGCAATCCTTCAGAAGATCTTTCACCACCTCAAGAATGCAAAAATAAAAGAGAGTTTTTCGTTCTCAATGACTAAATAGTGCAGAAACCCTAGCACTTCTTCTCCTCACAGCCATCACACCAAAAAAGCATAAGTATTAAATGGTTGAATGAATGTTTTTGTGCTTTTGATAAGCCAATATATTCTTTTTCCAAGTAAGTCGACCCCCTCTAGAAGTCTCTTTTAAATCATTTAAATGACATTTAATATATTTCATGTGCACTTTATAACATTAGAATAAATCCTCATAAATGCCCCCCTCTTTTAATAAATCATTAATTGTACTTTAAGTGATTTAATTGAGGCTCATGGCCCCATTGGTCATAAAGTGAACTTAAAAACTTTATAATATCCCTCTATAATATTTTATTATCATTAAAGTCACTTTAATGATAATAACTCCATAAATACTCATTAACTTGCCAAACCAACTGAACCCGGGGATCAACACTGGATCCATGATAGGTCCAGGTGCCTTACTATAAATATTAACACTGGACTCCACTGACAAAGTGACTTACTATAAATACTAAGTGTGTGAAACTGAGTTCTAAATCACCAAACAAATGCCAATCCTGAACCAAACTGAGCTCTAGAGAAGAAAACACTCAGATAACTACCAAACAGGACCCTTTAACCACCTACATTAGCCTACGAGGGCCAAATAATAGGCTAATCTACCAAAATCAAGAACAAGCCAAAATGGGGACATTACAGTCTGCCCTCCCTAAAATTGCTTGTCCCCAAGCAATCCAAACTGCAAGAGAACACCTTTCCACCTGGATCCCAAAGGAAGTGATGTGTAATGTCCCTCATATCATCAACCAACTCCTATAACACCAACAATTGAATAACTGATGAAACATGTCAACCTCAACATTAGGTGTTGCAAGAGTGTAAACCTCAAGAGGAAGCAACTCAGATTGCTGACAAAGTTTTCTTCCCATATCTGCACAAGGTAAGATGTCATACAAACTATCCAACACATGTGCATCAAAACTGTGCAACTAAAAAAAATCATGTACATGAGGATCAAAAGTGAAACTGCATGCAATCCACATCATGTACACACAACAATACTCCCCAGTAAACCCTTACTGGAACCTTGATGCACATGAAGGATCCCTCAGCACACTGAAGAGTATCCAACAGATTTTTCCTAGATCCCAAATCCAAAATGGGAGTCTACCATAGATATCTCTCTCTGACTTCCGCTACACTAGTCTGATATCATCTTCACCATGCTGAAAATGGTGAAGTAATTCACTAGGATCCAACCACACTATTGTGCCAAGCCTGTCACTACTTGAATCCCAACACTAACAATCATCCCCATATAAATTGTGCACAAGATTCTCCATGGCATGTAACACAAATCTCTGAAGTAGAGTAGCTACACACTCTGCCACAGAACTATTGCAAGTATGTGCCTAACCGGTGTTCTCATTGATGTCAACATACTCATATTGCATTGATGTCAAGGATTGGATGAGTTGTATGCTGAGGATATTGAGAAAATTAGTCCTATCAGGAACAAAGAAGAATAGTGAAGATAGTGAAGTAAAGATCCCAGCTAAGATGAAGATTAGAGGATGCATATCAAAGAGTTTGTAGATATGTGTCTAAAGATGATCCAATAAAGATTTGAGAGGTCCGCATGAAGATTTGAAGAAGTTATGGCCATATGAGTAAAACCAGTTCTGGCAAATGTTCAGAGGTGACAGAGTGACACAAATAGGTCCAGTGAGATCTGGAAATGCAATATCTTGTTCTGGGGATTTGATGGAGTGTTTAGGAAGTCAATGTGAATTGACAACTCAATTGGTTCATGGTCTGGAGGTCTGCAAGCATCTATTCCAATATGACAGTAATGACAGACTGTGTTCTTGAGGTTCCAGATGAAGGAGAGAATGATTTCAGTAAGCAGAAGTAGTGTGGATGTTCTTGGTGATTCAGGCAAGCTTGTGGGGGTCTCTGGATTGTGTCCAGTTCGTGTTGGTGGTTTGCATTAAAGATGGAGCTCATAATTGAAGAATTACTTCTGGGTGATGATGTTCTTCCCAAGTTTGGCCGACCGAATGAGTTACACATCTTGCGGATGATCTTGAAGATGTTTTGTGAAGCATGGCATGTTCCTCAAAGAAGATTGAAGTCTCAGATCTGTGTAGCTGATAGTGTGATGATCCACATGAAGTCTTTTGTAATAAGTCAAGTTGTATTTGTGTATTTGCTCTGTAAAGTTTGCCGACTTGGATGATTATCCCAAGTCAATGTCTTGTATAAATAAGAAGTTGTGAATTCATTTCAAATGTATCTTGGTAGAGATGAGAGTGTGGTAGAGAGGAGTAGAGCGAAAGGAAGAGCAGAAGTATTGAGCTTAAATGGAACTGACTCAAGCATGGTGAAGATTCTATTCTTCAGTTCAAGTATGTAATATTTATTATTTTGTAGACAGTATGTCTCCTGTAGGTAGTGGGCCTCTTGTGAGCAGTGTGCTCGGGCAGTGAGCCCTAATTGGCATGTGCCATTTTGTTCTTCTTATTCTTTTAATAGAGTATACAATCTTGGGTTAGTCACCCTGTGGTTTTTCCCTTAACCAGGTTTTCCACGTTAAAATCTTGGTGTCATATGTGTTAATGTGTTTCTACTCTTAAATTGTTGCATTATGTTTCCATGATTGATTTATTATTATGTTGCTGAATTACAAGAAGGATTTAAGTGATTAATAAGAGAAAGTTTTGGGACAACTGATTCACCCCCCCCCTTAGTTGTCTGTCTTGAATCTAACAAGAACCATCGACATGATCGGATTGTGCTTCATTAAGTATACCATGAATGCTCACCAACCCATACAAATCTATATCACCCATGATCCCATCCACAAGTGTAGTAATGACACTAGTGGCTGATCCACTAAGTGTATAATCTACTTGTTCACCCAACTCTAGGAATTGAGCCTTAATTGGGCTCTCAACCAGAGGTATCTCATGAGACTCAAGATGAAAGCTAGGTATACTATAGGATTTTTTAAATTACATCTCTTCTCCTGCTCATGGATAACCATGCTTTCTTCTTGCTCCTTTATCTCAAGAAGCTCATCCTTTGAATGCTCAACCACTACACATTCCTCCCTTGGTAGAATCAGATATCTAAGGGGTGACTCACTCTACTTCCTTACTCAATCTAGTTGGTTGCAGCATTCCTTGACCTCTTGCAAATATTGTTTTGCTTGGGCAGCCAACATCTTTGCCTTCTTAGCTCTTTGTAGCCACCCATCACACAAAACTTGTGTTATGTTCACATCTTTCAAGGTCTGATATATGATATCAGACTGTTTGTGAATTGAATCCACAAAACATTCTTCATGTTCAACATGCAAAACTTTAATGCTAATGTTAGGAGATTCTATAACATGATCATCTCCATGTGATTTATCTATCACTTTATGATTTTGTGGAGATAATGGACTGCTATTCATAAAATCAAAATTATTTGAACTTGTATTCTCTTCACATTCCTCATCTTTGACACTCCCAACTTGTGTGCCAACCTTTGTAGATCCTTCCTCAACATTTTCCACCTGTACCATCACATCCACATCATGATTATTCTCCATAGTTTGGTTGTTGTTACAAAATTCCAAATTGTTGTCATTCCTATCTACAACATCATCAATGAATTCAACCAAAACTTCATTAATTTTTTCCTTATACACCCTCTTGAAATACTCTACCAATCCAATATTTTCAGGATGCAAAGCGGCAATAAAGGTCAGATAATCATTAAGTGAGTACTGTGCTTTGAAATCATTAGGCATACACTAATATACCTCAAAGAGTTGAGGGCCTTCCCATTCATAACTTTCCCTCATCTTGATGGCATCCTGTTCAATCTCTTCCCTAGATTTTCCTTCAATATTGTAGTAACCCATAACAGAAACTAATGAGTGTTGGTCACTCAAATGATGCAATGTGAGCTCTCTAAATATTTAATTCAAACTCCAATAGGATGGCAGGAATCTGCTCTGATACCACTGTAATGTCCCACCCCAGGTGGACACTTCCTAACACAAATTTTTTGCCTTGTTTGGTTTGTTTTGATAAATATTTGTGATATATTGGCAATGTTTGATAGAACAATTTAATGCAGAAAAATAGGAGATGTTGCAATACTAATTTTTTTAACTCAAGACTGAAATTGCATTGGGAATACATAGCTAAAAATTCTAGATTTTTATACCATCTTAAATACTTAGTATTTTCACAATGTATTGCCAACCCAATTCATAAAATAACCCCTATTATCTAAAACAACAATACCCAAAAATCTAGGAGTTACAATTCATGAACTCACAAGTAAACATGCCTTGAAACCCTCTGAAAATGGATGCCAGAATAAAATATAAAGTTTGCAGTAGTCATACAACAGAAAGAATAATCTTCATGCCACTGAAAATGGAGTCTTCAATCATCTATTTAAAAACCCCTGCTAGTTCTGGAAATAAATACTCTAAAGCTACACCAATATGATTTCCACATGCCAAATGAAGAAAGCTCTAACAACTAGAAATTTAACAGTAGTGTATATCTCAGTTCTTCAAATGATTAATCTTCAAACCCTTGTAAACTTCTGAAATATTCTCCCATTAAGCACAAACTTGACCTCAGGATGAAGCAAACAGTTAAGCAATCCTTCAGAAGATCTTTCACCACCTCAGGATTGCAAAAATCAAAGAGTTTTTCGTTCTCAATGGCCAAATAGTGCAGAAACCCTAGCACTTCTTCTCCTCATAGCCATCACACCAAAAAAGCATAAGTATCAAATGATTGAATGAATGCTTTTGTGCTTTTGATAAGCCAATATATACTTTTTCCAAGTAAGTCGATCCCCTCTAGAAGTATCTTTAAATCATTTTAATGATATTTAATATATTTCATGTGCACTTTATAACATTAGAATAAATCCTCATAAATGCCCCCCCTTTTAATGAATCATTAATTATACTTTAAGTGACTTAATTGAGGGTCATGGCCCCATTAGTCATAAAGTGAACTTAAAAACTTTATAATATCCCTTTATAATATTTTATTATCATTAAAGTCACTTTAATGATGATAACTCCATAAATACTCATTAACTTGCCAAACCAACTGAACCTGGGGATCAACACTGCATCCATGATATGTCCAAGTGCCTTACTATAAATAGTAACGCTAGACTCCACTGACAAAGTGACTTACTATAAATAGTAAGTGTGTGAAACTAAGTCTTGAATCACCAAACAAAGGCCAATCCTAAACTAAATTGAGCTCTAGAGAAGAAAACACTCAAATAACTGTCAAACAGGACCCTCTAACCATCTGCATTAACATACGAGGGCCAAATAATAGGCTAATCTACCAAAATTGAGAACAAGCCGAAATGGGGACATTACAATGTTGCAGTGGATGTATGTTACATTCTTCTTATGTTGAATGTTGCCATCTCTTTGAATTATAGTTTTATATTGAAAGAATTCAAAATCTCTATTTAAGGCTCATTGTTCAGAATTATTTCCCTTTTAGTTAAGAATTCCAGTGGTGGTTATGTTATTGCAAATATTAAAGTTGTGAGTTTTCCTGAAAGGAGTCTCTATGCTTCTCTTTTCTTTAAGTATTATTTAAGTTTAATGCCTTTATTGCTTTCTGGTTAAAAGCACCACCTTTCTGCTTTCTAGTTAAAAGCATACCCCTTATTCATTCATTTTAGATCTTTTGAAGGTAGCTACTCCTTGTAAAAAATGTAGAGAGTCATTACAAATATAATTGCAAATGAACTTAAGGGTAAGTGCAAGAAGATGGGGGGCCAAAAAGGGGTCTTAAGTGGCCACTTTTTTTCTGAAATCAGGAAATACTGGCCTTGGATGAGAAATTGAGCATAGTTACACTCAAAATTTGGAGATGCAACCAAAACAATGTTCGTAGTGCTCTGAGTCTACTTTATAAACTACTATTTTTTTTAAAATGGCATAGATTAAGGGGTTCAAAAGAGCGAGCCACAAAAATTGGTGTTGTTTTTGTCAAAAAAACATAACATAGCATGTTTTGTGGCTCCCTCAAAAGGTCAACTTTTTTTTGGTATTTTTAAAATTGCTTTAGTGAGAAATTAGCTAATAGCATGTAGTTTATGCCTGATTTTTCTGATAATTTTTTGATGAATATTTGATTTTTTACTAATTTTCAAAGTGGACACATCCTAAAAAATAGAATTTTGGCCATGCTCCCCCTATAACTTTTAAAAACTAATTGAAAATTATTTTTTTCTTTTTTTAATATTTGTAGAATGGAGTCTAGTTTTTAAATATGTAATTTTTTTGAAATTTTAATGAATAGTTAATTTACAATGAAAAAAAGACCAAACAGTGGTTTTTGCCCAAAAACGGACACACAAACAAAAGAAATTAAAGATGAAAGGCTTAACATTGTTAAAATGTGAAAAAAATCACATTGTCAAATAGCTAAGAGAAAGCCTAACATTACCCAGGTGTTCAATTTGTTCAACCTTGAAACACGTGCAAATATGAGGGTTAGCACGAACGAAATTATGTGAAATCTTGAAGAATATGGAAAAACACGTCTGTGACTATTCAAAAGGCACTCCAAGCCTTTGGGTTGGAAATCCAAAGCAAATCCCAAGCCCAAGGCTTGGGGTTCCCAAAGCAAAACATAACGTGAGCGCGTTATAACACGCTCATGTTATGTTTTGCTTTGCATTTTTCCTTTTCCGCAAAACTGTGTTGTTTGTCATGTTTGATATAATGCACTCGCGTTATGTTCCCCTTAATTTTTTTTATGTTCTAGGCAATTAATCATGTATGTATTTATTTATGCCTATATGTATGTATGTATGTATGTACCTATGTATGCCTATATGTATGTATGTATGTATGTATGTATGTATGTATCTATGTATGCCTATATGTATGTACGCATCTATGTATGCCTATATGTATGTATGTATAGTGTCGAGGGCAGAGGAGGGTAGAGATGGGAGTGAGCCAGATAGGGGAGGAGAGGGGTAGATAAGGATTGAGTGATTAAGGTTTAAGGTTGAGGGTTGAGTGTTTAGGGATAGGATTTATAGTTTAGGGATAAGGGATTAGAGTTTAGGACCTTGAGGGATTAGGGTTTAGGGTTGAGGCTTTAGGGATAGCGTTTAGGGTTAAGGGTTGAGGGATTAGGTTTAACATAGAGTGTTAAGGGTAGAGGGATTATGGATAGGGTTTAGGGTTGAGGGATTAGGGTTTAAGGTATAGTTTAGTAGTTCTTGTGGATAGAGCCAGTAAACAATGGGAGATTATTTTACTATTTCATAACAATATACCTTCCCTAAGTGCGGGGTGGACAACAAGAAACATCGATGTACCCCAACGCAAATATTTTCTCATAATGATCATCCTTCTGATTTCAACTCTTAATTACTCACTGTGGATGTACCATACGCAAAGCTTTTCTCATAGGGTTTAAGGTATAGTGTCGAGGGTTGAGGGTTTATTGATAGTGTTTATGGTTGAGGGTTGAGGGGTTAGGTTTTAGGGTTGATGGATTAGGGTTTAAGGTATAGTGTTGAGGGTTGAGGGTTTAGGGATAGGGTTTAGGGTTGATGGATTAGGGTTTAGGGTTGACAGATTAGCCTTTAATGTTGAGGTTAGGGTTAGAGTGTTGAGGGTAGAGGGATTAGGGATAGGGTTTAGGGTTGAAGGTTTAAGGATTGCAGGTTGAGGCTTTAGGGATGAGGGTTTAAGGCTTAAGATATAGTGTCAAGTGTTGAGGGTGTAGGGATAGGGTTTAAGTTTTAAGAGTTAAGGGTTGAGGGATAGGGATTAGGGTTTAAGGTATACTGTTGAGGGTTGATGGTTTAGGGATAGGGTTTAGGTT
The DNA here is from genome assembly GCA_027924645.1 of Cunninghamia lanceolata. Taxonomy (NCBI): domain Eukaryota; kingdom Viridiplantae; phylum Streptophyta; class Pinopsida; order Cupressales; family Cupressaceae; genus Cunninghamia; species Cunninghamia lanceolata. Next base: position 4,635,543 of record BSBN01001254.1, read on the forward strand.
TGAGGGATTAGGGTTTAGGGTTGATGAATTAGGGTTTAATGTTGAGAGTTGAGGGTTGAGGGTTGAGGGTTGAGGGTTGAGGGTTGAGGTTTGAGGGTTGAGGTTGAGGGATAGGGTTAATGGTCAAGGGATTAGGGTTAAATAAGAGTGTCAAGGGTAGAGGGATTAGGGATAGGGTTTAGGATTGAAGGTTTAATGATTTAGGGTTGAGGCTTTAGGGATGAGGGTTAAGGGATTAGGGTTTAAGATATAGTGTCAAGTGTCAAGCATGTAGGGATAGGTTTTAGGGTTCAAGTTTTAAGGGTTAAGGGTTGAGGGATCAAAGTTAAGGGTTGAGGGATTAGGGTTTGACGTTGAGGGTTGAGTACATTGAGGTTCGAGGGTTAAGGGTTTCAGGATAGGGTTGAGGGTCAAGGGATTAGGGTTAAGGGATAGGGTTGGAGGGTTTAGGGATAAGGGATTAGGGTTTAAGGTATAGTATCGAGCCCATTGAGGGTCTAGGAATAGGGATAGCATTTAGGGTTTAGGGATGAGGGATTAGAGTTGAGGAATGATGGATTAGGGTTGAGGGTTGAGGAATTAGGGTTTAGGGATAAGGTTTAGGGTTGAGGGTTGAGGGATTAGGGTTTAAGGTATAGTGTTGAGGGTTTAGGGATAGGGTTTAGGGTTGAGGGATTAGAGTGAAGGGTTGAGGCTTTAGGGTTTAGGATTTAGGGATAGGATTGAGGGTTGAGGGATCATAGTTAAGGGTTGAGGGATTAGGGTTTGACATTGAGGGTTGAGGGTTGAGGTTCGAGGGTCAAGGGTTTAGGGATAGGGTTGAGGGTCAAGGGATTAGGGTTAAAGTAGAGTGTGGAGGGTATAAGGATTAGGGATAGGGTTGGAGGGTTTAGGGATAACGGATTAGGGTTTAAGGTATAGTATCGAGTCTGTTGAGGGTTTAGGAATAGGAATAGCATTTAGGGTTTAGGGATGAGGGATTAGAGTTGAGGGATGATAGATTAGGATTAAGGGTTGAGGGATTAGGGTTTAGGGTTGAGGGTTGAGGGATTAGGGTTTAAGGTATAGTGTTGATGGTTTAGGGAAAGGGTTTAGGGTTGAGGGATTAGAGTGAAGGGTTGAGGGATTAGGATTTGACATTGAGGGTTGAGGCTTTAGGCTTTAGGATTTAGGGATAGGGTTGAGGTTTGAGGGATCAGAGTTAAGGGTTGACAGATTAGGGTTTGACGTTGAGGGTTGAGAGTTGAGGTTCAAGGATCAAGGGTTTAGGGATAGGGTTGAGGGTCGAGGGATTAGGGTTAAAGTAGAGTGTGGAGGGTATAAGGATTAGGGATAGGGTTGGAGGGTTTAGGGATAAGGGATTAGGGTTTAAGGTATAGTATCAAGTCTGTTGAGGGTTTAGGAATAGGGATAGCATTTAGGGTTTAGGGATGAGGGATTAGAGTTGAGGGATGATGAATTAGGGTTTAGGAATACAGTTTAGGGTTGAGGGTTGAGGGATTAGGATTTAAGGTATAGTGTTGAGGGTTTAGGGATAGGGTTTAGGGTCATTCAAGTTTGAAGGGGAAGGTTTGGAAAGATAAATGGATCACCAAAGAGATGAAGAATTTCTTATTTCTCAGACACCATCAGCAGTTTTTTCTGATGCAGAGGACGTACCAAGATGGAAAGCATTTAAAGATTATATGATCTCCAAAGGAAAATCTCCTAATTCTCCCAGAATATCATAATTCAGCAAGGCAGGACGAAGTGTCTTGGCTCTTCCAGTCATGGATCCTCCCGTATTTTAGAGGAATTGTAAGGCTTGGAAGTGTCATTTGATGAAGCATAGGATGTGGTCATCCCTGCTTGTGTTAAGGAAGATAATGCACAGGATGTGATCAATCTATAGCAGGACAAAACGTGAGCACGTTATAATGCACTCGTGTTTTGTCTTACTATAGAAATGGTAAAAAAGTGTTGACCCCCGTGATCCAGGCCCACATGCTCTATTTTCATACTGATTCTGTGCGTGCTCCAACAAAAAAGAAGTGCTTTCATGTTTATGGCAATTTCACATGCACATTTGACACATTGTACCACCTTTGCATGATCTTTCCACCACCTTTTCTACTTTGCCAACTTGAGAAGGAGGAAATAACATAGTTTTCACACCAAATTTGATATATATCTATTCAAGTTTCAATTTTTGTAGTGTTGCAATGTTAATTGTGATTCAATTTTAGGAATTTAACATTATAGATTGGTTAATAGTATTGTTGTTAGTAATTATATTTGAGTGTTATTCAATTTAACATTGAAAAGGAAGCAAGTGGTGAAAAACTCAAATTGTTGAGGAGTTTGATGCAAGAAGAAAAAAACACTACATAATTGGGTACTCTCTCCATTCAAATCTTCATTTTTTAGGTATGTCAAGTCTTTACATGCATGTTCTTTACATTTTCCTTAATTCGGATTGAATTACTTTATCATGCTTTATCATACATGTTTAAAATAGACACATTCCCAATCAAGAAAGTAGCCTACAATCTCACATGATGCCATGTATATTTTCTACACTTGGGGTCTTTAATAATTATGTGTAATAAACAGACCTTAACATACCATGATGTCAAACTATACAAGAATAAATCCTTACAACATAATAAAAATACAATCCCACTATTATCTTGTATTCATTTCTTAGGAAGTAATATTGGTCTCTTTATCATGCTACAGACAAATTCTCCGTCATGTCGAGGAAACAATCAAGAATTAAACCAACACAGGAAGAGATAGAAGCTAAGAATGCAAAGAAAGTAGTGGCTATGAGGGAACTTCGTAAGAAGATGAAATTAGACACGATAAATGAAGATATACCAATTGAAGAGGAACCACAACCATCACAAAGAGATATGGTATTGGTGGCATAAAGAGAATGAATGCAAAAACTTTGTACTATGAGAGATTTGAATACCATAGTTGGAGACACGTCCTCTACCACAAGTCAACATGTAGGGACACCATCTACCACATCTCAAGTTGAGAGTACATCATCACTCACATGTGATGAAGGAGGTACGCCATCATTCCCAACTCAACCTCAAGGTATGTCATCTATTCCATCTTCGATCGAAGGTATGCCATCTAGCCCATCTCATTTAAATATTGATGATTCCTAATGTTGAGATGAATTTACCTAGCTTAACACCACCTAAAATTTTGCATAGAAAGCCAAAGTATTTGATTGATATTGATGAGAATATTTTGCACCCAATGGAAGGTAAGATTCCAAAACACACTTGTAGAAGATATGCTCATAAGATTTGGAGATTGTTCTTTGAAAAGTTAAATGAGACTACAAGATGTCAACTATTCATTGAAATGATGCGAAGTATAAAGTATAGGTCCATCATGAAGATTCTTGGGTTGAGAACATTAGAGGCTTCAAGTGAAAAATCTATTGTCAAGAATCTAATGAGTGCGTATGAATGTGGGTAAACTCACGCACAAAAGATAGTAATGCAACACGGCGTGTGATTACATCGACTATAGTAAGTAGTTAAACGAGGAAAGCTCGTCTCATTAGAAAGACGAGTCAAGAATTGAGAATTACTAGGAAAACTTTATCAAGAGCCATTGGAAGATGCCAAAGAATTGAGGACACTAATGCCAATGAATTATGGGCGTTCTCAGGGAGACTACCACGAAAAGATAAACCAATTTTTGAAGCATTGAGATCGCTAATTGAAGACTTTTGGAAGAATTACACAAGGTATCTCCGAATCAAAGGGATGTGGTAAGAAGGAGAATCGGTAGTCAGAACCGTGAGCCACATCCAAAGTATTTTTTGGATGAGACTTGTTGGTAAACAGATTTGTCACCATGAAATAACCTTTGAAAATGACTCATTTCCCTTAGAGCGGTGCCTAAATAGTCCCAACAGTTGGAGAAGTTGTTACTGGACTAACAACTTTCCTCTGCATTTGAGAGGGGCAGCTCCCTCGTATGATAGGGGTATTTTTGGTTTTTGTGTACTTTTATCTTGAAAGTACAAAAAGGAAGAAAAAGAAAATAACAGAGAAATGGGCATGTAGAAACCCTCGTGGTAGACATACGAAAACCAACAGGAGTTTCACAATCTTATTGAAAAGTATGAGGGGGTTTCACCACAAAGCTAGAAACCACTTTCCTAAACTCTATGATGGATCTCATGACATATATACAACAATGATGAAGAAAGATGGCAAATCTCAACATACGAAGAGATAATTTATCTAAACACTTTCAAATCAAGGTACCAAGACATGATTGTGCTTTATCACCCCAACTGCATGCTTTAATGGATAACTTCAATTCACACAAATACATAGAAAGATCACCAATTTGACAAACAAGAAACTAGTAATCATAACTCAGAAATACATCAAGAATATATGAACTGAAGATGCATTCTTCATTATCTTTTTGAAATTATACAATTCCAAAAGTAGACTATACAATGTGTAGAACCAAAAATGGTCCAAGAAGTTTATTCATAAGTTCCCCTTGCAAAAGTTCTCTCTAAAGAGTCCCCCCCTTTACAATGTGAAGTCCAGTATATATAGACTTTTCCTCATAACTACCTAATAACCAACTTGTAACTACTTCACAACTACCTAATAACTACCTTTTTGAAAGGTAATAGTATAATAAACCTTATTTTTGGTTATATTTTACATCACTTTTAAAGAAATAAGGTTTACTTTCTAACCTTTAGTTACAATAAGTGACAAAAGTCACTTTTATAAAAAGGTGATTTGAAACCCAAAACTTTTGAAAACTAGACCATGTTAGTGGTCCTGCTTAGGTGGTACTATATTTCCTTCCAATCCATGAATCACCTGCTCACTAATAACTTAGCCTCCATCTCATCAGCATACTCATCATCTTTTAGTAACTTTCTGATTACCTCCTCTATAAGTTTCTGGTCATTAGTTGTATCTTCAAGTTCATCTTTTTTCAAGGCCATATAATCTGCTTCATCTTCTACATTCTTCAAAGTTGCCTCAGCATCTCCATTTGATAATTGATACTTGCTTTCATGGTTTACAATATTAAGACTAGTTATGGTTCCATTATCTGATCTCACTTGCATGCCAAAAAAATGACTTCATCAGATTAAGCTTTTGAAGAACTTGGTATTATAGCCACCATTTTGTATCACTAAATCATCCAGCTTCTGGTTTACTTCATTAAGAATCAACGCCAATCTCCACAAGAACAATGTCTTTGATTGAATTGATGAAACTAGTTCACCTCTTTCACAATGATTTCCCTTGCAATAATCTTGGAAATAAACTTGGTTGTAATTTTACATTTAATGCATACTTGAATGTTCCTGAGAAGTCTTCATTTCCCAAGTTAATTTTTTTAACTTTGCATAGATCTCATATGTGGATGTGATCTTTCCTCTAATAGGAATGCATGAACCTTTTTTATCTTAATTGAGGTATATCCTAGCATCTCATGTAATCTTCAACATCCAGCAATTAGGGTTTGTATTTCACTTCTGAATTTGCTTTTCCAATTCCTTGGAGAGTAGTTTCCAATATTTAAATGGCCTTTCAAAATTGTATCAGGAATTGCAAATTTTTTGACTTTAAATCTGAATCAATTTATGTATTGTATATATTATCTCACAAGTTTCATCCTCCATATAGTTTGAACTCTATTGATCTCAAAACCACCATCAACCAATCTTAGCATGTGTAAAAATTCAAGGTCCTTGGTTGGAGTTCTAACTGTTGTAGATCCATTTGTAATAGTAATACCTTTAGATGCAACAAATCCATCTACTACTGCACCATTTTCTGAAATTCTTAGTTCCAAGCTTGTCAAAGACTCAACAACATCATCTTTGTTACATCTCTCCTATAATCAAGTGTGATTGTTTGTAGCTCATGCGACTCTAAAACTTCTTGTGGTATACTCTCAAGAACCCAGCCAATGTACGTAACGTTATTGACATGTTTATTCATATCCATAATAGCTCTCCTAGGCATAAGACCAGATCTTGAATTCTATGCAGGATCCTTGAGCTTCGGTATCTTCTTAGAACTATTACTATTTTCTTCTGGAAATGCTAACCTAGATACTTTAGGGCAATAAATCATGTATTCATCCCTCACTTCATCTATTATTCTAGAAAGGCATCGAATGTCCTGATTGATCATCACCCATGTGCTTGTAGCCCTACCAATGATGACCTTTGTTGAAGCATCCTTGAGAATCCAGTCACGCCTAGTCCCAATTTTACCTTTAGCTTGGCACCAAGTTTTAATTTCGACAACATCCCCCCAAACAGGATATTTGTAGACTTCAATGTGCATTCGTGCAGTAACCCAGATGAGACGGTGTTTCCTCAAAGTGGGAGTGGTCGCAAATCCATCTATGGAGAAGCCCACACTCTGTACATGATTGCATGCAACTTTCTGCAATGAATTGGCAACAACCTTAATGGTAGCAGTTCTGTTAACTCTAACCTCATAACACCTTACAATGAAATTCTCCTTATAAGAAAGCCCATCTGCAGTCACCCCTCCAAGTCTAAGCTGATCTGCCAAGTTCTTCGTTTGGATTCTATCAATTTGCTTAATTTGCACCTGCCCATCTTCAGCACAAATCCAGGCATTTGATGGATAATTAGCAGAGATCTCCAATCTAAACAAAGCCTTGTGGTAAAAAACATTGCCCCATTTGGGCTTCACTGTAAAACAGAAACTCTGAGATCCATTCTGTTGCATCCATTCCCCGCCCTCCTTTTTGATGATGGCTTGAACTGGAGCAAAGTGTTCACTTGTTGATTCTATCTATGCATATATTGCATTTCTTGAGATCATATTTCTTTCAGGCATTCTGTCAAACAATTCATGTGCACTATCTATGCTTCCACATATTACATACAAACCATTATGCCCTGTTGTGAATGGATGATGCTATCAAAGGTATTGGAGTCCAGTTTTAAACCTATCGTAATGCATTTGCTTGAAAGTTTATAAAGTATTTTCAACAAATCTTTACATACATATCCAGCGTTCTTCTAAAGTTCCCATTTGGGCAGAAAACATGGGTCTACAGCTATCAATTGCATTCGCTTGGAAGCTTTTAAATCTTTGTGACACATTTTATTTTCTGCTTATCCTGTATTCATTGCAGATCATGAGATTAAATTTGTTTGAGATATCATGTCAAACAGTTCATAGGCCTTGTCGACATGCGCATTTTGCAATGACATCTATCAGAGTGGCTACAATTGTAACTTTTATTGAAAACCTCCCTTCTAGGCTTTGATAGGTGTTTCTGCTTCTTTTAAAAACTCTTCTTTTAGCACAGGTCACTTAAAGAGTTGGTATATGGAATAAACCAATTGGTATTTAGCATGATGCCTATCGAGCCCTTCTACTTTTTCTGATGTTTGTCTCTGTATAGTTTGACAGTTGCAACATGTGAAAGAAGCAAATGATGAGCCACTTTATAAGTTTCCATAGCTGAATCTCCTTCGGTGCAATTTCCAATCAATTTGGAGCAGCGGCTAGGCACATGATTTCTATTTTTATATCTAGCGAAAGCCATGGCAAAACGGTTCATTTATCGTTATCCATTTCTTCATACAATCGCCAAAGGCTTCAAAGCATGTGTCAGCATAGGCTACAAAATCTTTGACTATCTTTTCACTTAAGAAACCTCCATACTCATCTTGAAGAATTTGTGGAAGATCCAAATGGAATATTGTCACGAATGGTTCTATACCATTTTTTAGAAGCTCATCAATGAGATTATTGTAGTAAGCTATTCCCTTCTTATTTACAACCCCTCCTGCCCTTAGGATAGATGTGAGGCCATGCAATGGAAAATCTATAGGACTTAACTCCCAAATCAACCAAAAGTTTAATGTCCTCCTTATAACGGTGGTACAGATTGTCAGTAATGTCACTATTGCTACCATCAACAGTTTTTCCTAGAGTGCGTGAAAATGTATCCCAAATACTTATCCCCTTCCATCCTCTTTAGTTGCTCCTTAATACTGATAGGCAACAGACCCAAGTCTAAAAATGAAGTTTGAAGGGATGGATTTCTTTTCCTTTAGGCGTTGATCACTATTCATAGGATCTTTCAGTCAGATAACGCCCGCCACATGATCTCAGATACTTACTTGACATTTAATTCTCTAAGGCAAATGTAGACACTTCTTTCTCTACTATTTAGATCGATAGTTTTGTTCCTTCAATGACGATAGTCTCATGCCCATCACAGGCATTGCCAAAGACACATTTCTCTCGCACCTTGGCCTATTCCAAAATTTTATGGGCGCTGGCTGGGAGGATGCTGGAAAAGATTGTGGATCCTATTTTTGCATTTGCCAGTTACATTTCTCTGAAGGTTTCTGAAGCCTTTTTCAAGAAACGTAATCTGTGTAGCCTACGACTATTGCATATCATGAGATGAAATCTTTGAGGTATTATGTTAAACTGTTGCTGTGCCTTGTCTAGGCATTCACATTTTCCATACACATATGCCAGTGCATTTCAAATTATGATATCTGATAAAAATCTTTGTTTCGTTACACTGATGGGCATGGCCAAGGAAGGGAAAAATAGTTATATGAAAAATTAGTTTCTTAACTGCCATTTACCATGCCCCATATCATATGCAAGAAAAAGAGGACAACTGAAACTATTTCCTCAATTGTAGGAGACTTTAGTGGACGTGGAGATAGTGGCATGGATTTACTTGGCCGAAAGTGCAAGTGAAATCTTTCTCTACTTGTAAAATCATGCTACGTTTTGGTTAGCCAAAAGTAAAAGTGCATGCAGACTTAGTGGAATTTGAAAGTCGATGCAAACTTTGTGAAAAGCAAAATTTGATGCGAGGTTTGCAGAAAGCGAAAGTTACTGTGAACTTAGCCGAATTCAAAAGCAAACTCCAACTTAAGCTTGACTTGCATTAATTTCTCCTTTTCACAGCTTGCCCCAGGCAATTCAGAAATTACTATTTGCACATGGGAAAAATGTATCTTGCATCATGTAATCAAATGAAGCATTGTATTATTTTTAATAAACTCCACCCCACAAATGTTAACTTGATCAACCATGCAAGTGCAAAAACTGATGAAACTTGCATAACTTTTGACTGGAGTGTCGGATCTTTATGAAATTTTGGCTAGTTGTCCATAAAGGTGATATGAGGTCATAGACAAAAGGATTCCTCTTGAACTTCAATAGAATTGCCTCTTTAATTGTTACCATAATCCATGTGTAGAAAAATTGAACTTTTAAAATCTCACAAACTGTGAAGCATACGGCTCTGAAACTTTGCCACATTTGGCAAAATGGACATAACAACACCCCTGTAAGAGGATTTTCTCTCAGTTGCTTGAAATCTTTTATATTTAATTGTTTTTCTAATTTTGCTGCATAGAACCTCTTCCAACACTTCAACTAAAACAGGTAAAAAATTCCTCCTTTAAATTGGAAAGCAACTTAACACTTAAAGAGAATTAGTGACTAGGGATGACTCAACATAGTAACTTTGAAGTAAAAGTTTAAAATTTGGCAGGTTGAGAATGAGGCCAACAAGACTCAAACACAGTTTTATGGTAAATTTCTAGAGAAGTATCCTCAAATTAAAATTTGTTAAAGATATTTTGAAATGCTAAAACCTTTCTATGTCAAGATAAATCACATTACATATTGAATTTTCTAACCATTTTGATGCTTATAGGTCTATATGTTTAGATATGCATACTAACAATGTTTTGCAGGGTTGTGCCATATGTGCCCCACCAACATCTTCAAGAGACTTCATATCAAGAATTTTATGTGAAAGAGAGGAAGGTCAAATATTCTACAAGAAATTATGCTTGGATGGCACATGTCATCATTGCGGTGGCTTGCAACATTTGCCAATATGTGAACATATGGAAAGAACACATGCGGTTGGAAACGAACTAGTAGAGTTTGGCAACTATAAAACAGTGGCATACAGTAAAAAAGATGGTAAAGAAGCAAAGAGGTGTGAATTGGTTATTGAAAAGATTCCAGTGTATCAGTTTATGCCTATATTTCATGACAGCATAGTGTATGAGTATGCAAGACATGCCCATAGAGATTGATGGTTGGACTTGCAATTCAAGTTATGCAAGGACATATTTCTAGTTGGTAGCATTGTTTCAGTCGTCAACTTTGCAGAAAACTACAGTCTATAGCCACAGTGTGAGGTGCAATCACAATATTACAACTCCACACAGGTTTCTATATTTGTGCACATTGCATTCATTCATGCGAATGATAGTACAGAGGATGACAGAAAGATCATAAGGGAGTATAATTTCTATATTAGTGATGATTGCATGCATTCTACAGAGTTCATGCAAGGTTGCTTTCAGGTGTTCTACAATGATTTGGCTAGAAGGGGCATATCGTTCAGTCAGCATATCATATGGTCAGATAACTGTGTGTCACAATTCAAGAACTTGCAAAATTTCTATTGGCTGAGTAGGAGGCATAATTTTACAGGTATTTAGCATATGTGAAACTTTTGTAAGGTTGGGCATGGAAAGGGGGAGCATGATGGTGCAGGAGCATGTATCAAAAGAACCATAGCACGAGAAGAGTTAAAGTATAAAGACAATGCAAAGTTGATAGATGCAAAATCAATTTTCAAGTGGTGTAATGCTTCCATGGGTCCAGGTAATGAAGGTAAGTCTTCAGTTCGTATGTTTTTTTGGTTGATAGATGATACTAACATTGCACCATATGAGAACTATTGTAAACTGACAAGATCAAATGAGATGCACTCTTTCAGAAGCTCAATTACAGGTTCATGGAGTATCCATACGTGAAAGATGTCATGCTTTTGTTCTTCCTGTACAATTCAAGTCTAGGATGAGTGCGAGTCAAAGAAGTGGGTTGACAAATGACAATTAAGTTATCTTAGCCCACTTGACACGTATCGACCTCCGATGGCACTGGAACTAACACAGATGGAATCATTAGTTAACTTTGACCACATATCAGATTTAGTTCAACCAAGTAATATAGGGCATGTATATGCATCTAATTTCATCTAGTTCAACCAGGTAATGTCATCTTACTTTGTAGTGTTTTTGTAATGTTGACTAATTTCATCTAATTTGCTACACATATCAATGTAGGGCACGTATATGCAGTTATTGCAGATGAAAATAATGAAGAGGGAATAGATTATTATTTATGTCATTGTGTTAAGGCCAAAAAGAAATTGGAGGCCCCTGTTACAGATGGAGAAAACATCGAATACCCTATAGGCTCAGTGGTTATTACTGGAACATGGCTTAGAAGGTACCCACATAAGAGTGTTAATGTTTGGCTATTTCAGGACTTTAACACACATTGGAAGATTCTTCATTACTCAAACCTTGTCATGGCATCCAATGTTCATTTGATAAAGTATCGGGGTAGACCTTTGAACAAAATCTTGTGGAAGGTGCGTGAGTCTAACCATGAAGCAATACTTGACACAATAAAGAGTAAAGCAAACTGTTGCAAGTATGAGGTGAACTAGTGTTGTCATTGATGTCAACATACTCATATTGCATTAACAAGAAGGATTGGATGAGTAGTGTGCTGAGGATATTGAGAAAATTAGCATCAGTCAGGAACAGTGAAGAACAGTGATGAGAAGAAGGCAAATGTACTATATAGGATGAGAACTGGAGGATGCGGATTAAAGGGTTTATAGATATGAGTCTTGAGATGCTTCAGTTAAGATTTCAGAGGTCCACATGAAGATCTGAAGGAGTTGTGGCTGTCGGTATGGAACTGGTTCCGGTAAGTGTTCAGAGATGACAGAGGATCACAGAAAGGTCCGGTGAGGTCTGAAATTGCATAATCTTAATCTGCGGATTGGAAGGAGTGTTTAGGATGTCCTTGTGATGTGTCATCTCGAGTTGTGTATGATTTGGAGGTCCGGAAGTACCTTCTGCTCTATGACAGTGGCGACAGACTGTGTTCTTGAAGTTTCAGATGAGGAAGAGAAGAGATTCCAGTAAGTAGAGGAAGTGCGGATGTACCTGGTCATTCAGGCAGGCTTGTGAAGGTTTTTGGATCATGTTGAGGTTGTGTTATTGGTCTGCATTGATGGTAGAGCCCGGAATTGAAGATATTCTTCCGGATGAAGTTCTTGTTCCGATTAGCCGACTGGATGAGTTATTCATCCTACGAATGTTCTTGTGGTGGCCGACCGGATGTGTTATTCATCTTGTGGATATTCTTATGGTTGATTGCCAACTTAGATGATTGTTCCTAAGTCAATGTCTTGTATAAATAAAAGTTTGTGAGTTCATTTTGGTGTGTGATTTATGGAGATGAGAGCGGTGTAGCGAGGATAAGTGCGAAAGGCAGAGCAAGGGTTTTTGGGCTTAAATGGAACTGATCCAGACATGGTAGAGATGCCATTCTCTAGTTCAAGACTGTGATTCTTATCACTTTGTAGATAGTGTGTCTCCTTGTAGGCAGTGGGCCTCTTTATGAGCAGTGTGCTTGGGCAGTGAGCCCTAATTGGCAAGTGCCATTCTTTTTCTTATTCTTCTAATAGAGAATACTTCTTGGGTTAATCACCTCATGGTTTTTCCCTTAACCGGGTTTTCCATGTCAAAATCTTGGTGTTTAATGTGTTGATGTTTATCTGCTCTTGTATTTGTGCATTATGCTTTCATGGATGATTAATTGATATGCTGTTAACTGACAAAGAAGAATCAAGTGTTTGAAGTAGTAAAGGAAGTTTTTATACAACTGATTCACCCCCCCTCTCAGTTGTATGCCCTAGACCCAACAATTGGTATCAAAGCCAAGTTCCTCTGAAAGGAGCTTAACCACTTGAGGAGATCCAGGATGTCATCATACAAGAAGGATAGTCCGAAGTTTGATGGAACCAACTTCACTCTCTGGAAAGGTCGCATGAAATGTCACTTCGAGTGTATGGGAAAAGCATACTTGGCCATGGTCTCAAAACCATATGTACCTCCACAGGGTGGTCTGACAACTCTGAATGAAATCACAGATGCTGAAAATAATCTGTGGACCAAGGAAGCTCTTCTAAGCGCATTGAATGACTCAGATCTCTCAAATGTTATTGACCTACCAACTGCATATGAGATCCTAACTAAAATAGAACTTCTGTATGAAGGAGATGAGTTTGTCAAGAGTGCAAGGTTGCAAAGTCTGAAAGGAAAATTTGAAAGATTGAAGATGAGAGATGATGAGAACATCACTACTTTTACGCCACAAGTGAATGAGCTAGTGTGTGGAATTAGAAATGCTGGTGGAACTCTGGATGAAAATGAGATTGTTTGCAAAATTCTCAGATCCCTTCCTGCTGCCTACAAAATCAAGGTTGCTGCCATTGATGAATTCAGAGCTCACACAACTGTCACAAGAGAACAATTGACTGGCAAACTAGCTGCATTTGAAATGACCAAGTTTGGAGATGATCCTCCCAAGATTGAATCTGCTTTCAAAGCCAGTGCCTATGTGAAAAGCAAACAGAGATTTGATCCGGGTGAAAACTCTTCAAGGAAGATGTCATGGTATGATCAAGCAAGAAGAGACATGGAAGAAGAAGAAGCAGAAATAGCTCAACTTGAAGTCCTCATTGGAAAGAGACTGCCAAGAGGATCCGGTAAGTATGAAGGAAAACTACCCTTTAAGTGCTTCAACTGCAATAAGATTGGTCATTTTGCTTCAAGATGTCTGGAAAGATCTGCAAGGTCTAATACTAACAGTCAAAGGTTTCAAAAGAACTAATATTATTTTCATGAAGAAGATGACAATGAAGGAGTAACAGTTGATGAATCAGAACTAGGAAGCAAATCCAGAAATGAATGGGTGTTTATTGCCATCAAGGAAGAAGATTCAATATCCTCTGAATCTGTCAATCACAAGGTTGTGGAAAGAGCTTTGGCTGCTCAAGTGGAAGAAAAGGATGATTGGGTTATTGATAGTGGATGTTCTCACTATATGACTAGTGACAAGAATAAGTTCTTGGATTTGAAAAGGTATGAAGGAGGAATGGTAAAGTTTGGTGACAATTCTGCTGGCAGAATCAGAGGTAGGGGAACTATTTCCTTTGATGGAAAGAGCAAAACAGGTAATGTACTATATGTTGAAGGATTGAAGCACAATCTTCTCAGTGTTGGTCAATTAGTGGACAAAGGCTATGATCTCCGGTTCAAGAATGGAAAATGCAGAATCTTTACAAGCTCCAGAACTGAAATTGCATCTAGTACTCAAACAAAAGGTAATATCTTTCATCTGGTTGGTTCAAACAAAAGTTGTCTATTTGTTCAAGTTGATCAGAGTTGGTTATGGCATAGAAGAATGTGTCATGTAAATTTTGATAACATCATCAAGATAAGCAATATTCAGGCTGTAAGAGATCTTCCAAAATTGATGAAACCTACAAATAGTTTGTGCAAAGAATGTCAGCTAGGTAAACAGAGCAGAGTCTCTTTCAAAAGCAAAGATCAGTTATCTACCGGATTGTTGGAATTAGTACATACTGATCTCTGTGGTCCAACAAGAATCAAGAGTCTGCAAGGTGATAGATATTTCATGTTGCTAATTGATGACCACTCCCGGATGATGTGGGTTACCTTCCTAAAAGAGAAATCAGAAGCCCTTGAGAAGTTCAAAATCTTTAAAGCTATGGTAGAGAATCAAACCGGATTGAAACTGAAGTGTCTAAGGTCTGATAGAGGTGGTGAATTTACATCTGGTGAGTTCATTGACTTTTGTGAGAAGTAGGGTATAAGGAGACAGTTGTCTACTCCTAGGACTCCACAGCAGAATGGAGTAGTTGAGAGAAAGAACCAAACCATCCAGGAAGCTACCAGGACAATGATGTTGGAAGCTAATGTTCCTCAGATGTTCTGGAAAGAAGCTATCAGCACTGCAGTCTACACTCTCAATCGAGTTCAAATCAAAAACAATACCGGCAAGACCCCCTATGAACTCTGGTTTGGCATCACTCCTACTGTGAAATATTTCAGAGTATTTGGTAGCAAGTGTTATATTAAAAGAGATGAAGATCTAGGAAAGTTTGATGCTAGAAGTGATGAAGGAATTTTCTTGGGTTACCCCACTCAAAGCAAAGCATACTGGTGTTACAATAAGAGACTGAGGAAGACGATAGAAAGCACTAATGTGAAAGTTGATGAAGGAATTGAGAAGCCCTCAAGATTTTATGAGTTTGATGAAGATGACCAAGATGGTGTTCAGGTTCAAGGAACTCAATCCTCTCTGGTAAGTCAGAGTCAGCCTGATCCAGTAAATCAGGAAGAAGAGATAGGTCTGAATGAACCTGATCAAGAAGCAGCAGTGCAGGATACTCCCAAAATTCTGAGGTATGTAAGACTAAACCACTCTGAAGATCAGATCATAGGTGACAGAAGCAAAGGTGTACAAACTAGAAGGAATGTTGCTCAAAATCAGGATGAATGTTGTCTGATTTCAAAGATTGAACCTAAAACAATAAATGAAGCCTACAATGATGAAAAATGGACCAAAGCAATGGAAGATGAATTGATGCAAATTGAGAAAAATCATACTTGGGATCTTGTTCCTAGACCTAGAGACAGGAATGTAATTGGAACCAAATGGGTCTTCCGGAACAAACTGAATGAAGCTGGTGAAGTAATCAGAAACAAAGCTAGATTGGTCTGCAAAGGCTACTCTCAAATAGAAGGAATTGATTTTGAAGAGACCTTTGCTCTGGTGGAAAGAATTGAAGCAATCAGATTATTTCTTGCATTTGCTGCCTTTAAAGACTTCAAGGTATATCAGATGGATGTCAAGTCTGCCTTCCTAAATGGCGATCTGGAAGAAGAAGTTTACATTGAACAACCAGATGGATTTAAATTGTCGAATAATGATGATATGGTCTGCAAGTTGAAGAAAGCACTATATGGATTAAAGCAAGCCCCAAGAGCATGGTATGAAAGGTTGGATAAGCATCTTGTATAGATTGGATTCAACAAAGGTACTGCTGACAGTAACTTATATTTCAAAATTGATCATGAAAACATTTTGATTGTTGAAGTGTTTGTGGATGATATCATTTTTGGAGGAAGAGATAGTATGTGCAAAACTTTTGCAAATCAGATGAAAAGTGAGTTTGAAATGTCTATGCTTGGTGAAATGAATTTCTTCTTGGGTCTGCAAATTACTCAAACAAAGAAAGGGATCTTCATTTCTCAGACCAAATATGTGAAAGAATTGTTGAGGAAATTTGGTATGGAAGATTCAAAGCCAATGAACACTCCCATGGCAACCGGATGCAAGTTGAGCAAAGATGATGACTCCCCAAAGGCAGATCAGACAAAGTATAGATCAATGATTGGTGGATTGTTGTATCTCACTCAGACTAGACCAGATATAATGCAGGCTGTTGGTCTTGTAGCAAGATTCCAGGCTAATCCTAAAGAATCTCATGTTATGGCAATCAAAAGAATTTTTAGGTACTTGAAAGGAACAGCTGAGTATGGTCTATGGTACCCTAGAGATCCAGATTTCTCTCTTCATGCTTACACAGATGCAGATTGGGCAGGAGATGTGGATGACCGGAAAAGCACCAGTGGTGGAGCATTCTTTTTGGGGAAGAGATTGGTTTCTTGGCTAAGTAAGAAACAAGATGCAATATCTCTATCTACAACTGAAGCAGAATACATTGTAGCAGCAGGTAGTTGCACTCAAATCTTATGGATGAAGCAGATGCTAAGAGACATCAAAGTTGAATATGAGGGGCCTATCACAATTTTCTGTGATAATTCAAGTGCAATTAATATTTCTAAGAATCCGGTATTGCACTCTAAGACTAAGCACATATCTATCAAGTTTCACTTTTTGAGAGAACAAGTGAACAAGGAAGAAGTCAGGTTGGAGTATGTTCCCTCCAAGGATCAGATTGCAGATATCTTTACTAAACCTCTTCCCAAGGACTCTTTTGAATATCTCTGGGAGAAGTTAGGGGTCATGGCCCCTCCGGTGATGAACTAGGATGCATTGATGTGCATCAGTCCGGTGGATATCACAGTCATATCTTGTGATCCGGATTGATGATGGGGAGCTGCTACTAAGGGGGAGCAGCTGGTATGATTCTGATGTGTTAGAATTGCAAGTATGAGCCCTTTTCCATTGATGTCAAAGGGGGAGAGAAGACATGTGAAAAACAAGTGGCTGATGATCAAAGGGGGAGTAAATGAGGAGAAGACATGTTGCTGATAGGGGGAGCTGTGACAGAAAGGAGAAGTTCTTGTCTTGATGGTTTTTCACATCATATGTTGCCATCAATGACAAAGGGGGAGATTGTTACAAGTATGAGGTGAACCAATGTTGTCATTGATGTCAACATACTCATATTGCATTAACAAGAAGGATTGGATGAGCAGTGTGCTGAGGATATTGAGAAAATTAGCCTCAGTCAGGAACAGTGAAGAACAGTGATGAGAAGAAGGCAAATGTACTGTATAGGATGAGAACCGGAGGATGCGGATTAAAGGGTTTATAGATATGAGTCTTGAGATGCTTCAGTTAAGATTTTAGAGGTCCAAATGAAGATCTGAAGGAGTTGTGGCTGTCGGTATGGAACCGGTTCCGGCAAGTGTTCAGAGATGACAGAGGATCATAGAAAGGTCTGGTGAGGTCCGGAATTGCATAATCTTAATCTGCAGATTGGAAGGAGTGTTTAGGATGTCCTTGTGATGTGTCATCTTGAGTTGTGTATGATTTGGAGGTCCGAAAGTACCTTCTGCTCTATGACAGTGGCGACAGACTGTGTTCTTGAAGTTCTGGATGAGGAAGAGAAGAGATTCCAGTAAGTAGAGGAAGTGCGGATGTACCTAGTCATTCAGGCAGGCTTGTGAAGGTTTTTGGATCATGTTGAGGTTGTGTTATTGGTCTGCATGAAGATATTCTTCCGGATGAAGTTCTTGTTTCGACTAGCCGACTGGATGAGTTGTTCATCCTGCGAATGTTCTTGTGGTGGCCGACCGGATGTGTTATTCATCTTGTGGATATTCTTATGGTTGATTGCCGACTTAGATGATTGTTCCTAAGTCGATGTCTTGTATAAATAAAAGTTTGTGAGTTCATTTTGGTGTGTGATTTATGGAGATGAGAGCAGTGTAGCGAGGATAAGTGCGAAAGGCAGAGCAGGGGTTTTTGGGCTTAAATGGAACTGATCTGAACATGGTAGAGATGTCATTCTCCAGTTCAAGACTTTGATTCTTATCACTTTGTAGACAGTGTGTCTCCTTGTAGGCAGTGGGCCTCTTTATGAGTAGTGTGCTCAGGCAGTGAGCCCTAATTGGCAAGTGCCATTCTTTTTCTTATTCTTCTAACAGAGAATAATTCTTGGGTTAATCACCCCGTGGTTTTTTCCCTTAACTATGTTTTCCACGTCAAAATCTTGGTGTTCAATGTGTTGATGTTTATCTACTCTTGTATTTGTGCATTATGCTTTCATGGATGATTAATTGATATGCTATTAACTGACAAAGAAGAATCAAGTGTTTGAAGTAGTAAAGGAAGTTTTTATACAACTGATTCACCCCCCCTCTCAGTTGTATGCCCTAGACCCAACACAGACCCAGATGGTTCATTGGATTAATTTGTTAGTATTCACATTGATTTTGTAAAGTCATATTACATTGAGTTGTAAGTATGCACATTAATTTGTAAGGTTTGTCTTTTTTTAATTTCCTACTGCATTTTTACACATATACACATTTTTACATCATCATGTTATGCATTTTTGGTGTCCTGCTCCTGATGTGACCAAAATGACTATTCCAACTCATCTGAATGGGTACATTTATGCTAGGCATGGTCTTATTTTTCACCCAAACATGTAGAAACAGTCCGAGCTACATTGTACCAACGATATCCCTGAAGAGTCCAAAGTGCAAAAAGGCAGCAATCTTTGACGAGATGTTACTTGAAAACTGTGTCACTTAGAAACATTTCATCTAAGGCAACGTGATCATGTAGAGTGCCTCTACAATAACCTCTCTCAATTTTTTATATTTCTGAGGCATTTACCCGTGGTGAAAGTTTTTCTGCTGCCCCAAAAATTGTCAGAAGGAGGCAGTGTAAAGTTGCAAAGGGGTGTAACTTTTGTCCTACTCTTGATGCGACCAAACTAACTATTCCAATGTGTCTAGATGGGTACATTTATGCTAGGCATGGTCCTATTTTTCACCCAAACATGTTGAAACAATCTGAGCTACATTGTACTGACGATATCCCTGAAGAGTCCAAAGTGCAAAAAGGCAACAATCTTTGATGAGATGTTACTCGAAAACCATGTCACTTAGAAACATTCTGTCTAAGGAAACGTGATCACATAGAGTGCCTCTACAATAACCTCTCTCAGTTTTTTATATCTCTGAGGCATTTGCCCGTGGTGAAAGGTTTTCTGCTACCCTAAAAATCGTCAGAAGGAGGCAGTGTAAAGTTGCAAAGGGGTGTAACTTTCATCCTGCTCCTGATGCAACCAAAATGACTATTCCAACATGTCCAGATGGGTACATTTACTCTAGGCATGGCCCTATTTTTCACTCAAACATATCGAAACAGTCCGAGCTACATTGTACCGACGATATCCCTCAAGAGTCCAAAGTGCAAAAAGGCAGCAATCTTTGACGAGATGTTACTCAAAAACTGTGTCACTTAGAAATATTTTTTCTAAGGAAACATGATCACATAGAGTGTCTCTACAATAACCTCTCTCAGTTTTTTATATCTCTGAGGCATTTTCCCGTGGTGAAAGGTTTTCTGCTGCCCCAAAAATTGTCAGAAGGAGGCAGTGTAAAGTTGCAAAGGGGTGTAACTTTCGTCCTACTCTTGATGCGACCAAACTGACTATTCCAACGCATTCAAATGGGTACATTTACACTAGGCATGGTTCTATTTTTCACCCAAACATGTTGAAACAGTCCAAGCTACATTGTACCGACAATATCCATAAAGAGTCTAAAGTGCAAAAAGGCAGCAATCTTTTACAAGATGTTACTCAAAAACCATGTCACTTAGAAACATTCTGTCTAAGGCAACACAATCATGTAGAGTGCCTCTATAATAACCTCTCTCAATTTTTATATCTCTGAGGCATTTGCCCGTGGTGAAAGGTTTTCTACTGCCCCAAAAATCGTCAAAAGGAGGCAATGTAAAGTTGCAAAGGGGTGTAACTTTCGTCCTGCTCCTGATATGACCAAAATGACTATTCCAATGCATCTGGATGGGTATATTTATGCTAGGCATAGTCCTATTTTTCACCCAAACATGTCGAAACAGTCCGAGTTACCGATGATATCCCTGAAGTGTCTAAAGTGCAAAAAAGCAGCAATCTTTGATGAGATGTTACTTGAAAACCATGTCACTTAGAAACATTTTGTCTGAGGCAACGCGATCATGTAGAGTGCCTCTACAATAACCTCTCTCAATTTTTTATATCTTTGAGATATTTTCCCATGGTAAAATGTTTTTTGCTGCCCCAAAAATCGTCAGAAGGAGGCAGTGTAAAGTTGCAAAGCATTGCTAAGAAATCCTCAATACTCAAACACTCCAATGAACTGAAGCAACTTCTTCTTAGGTGCAAATGTAAGGGTACACAAGGGGAAAATGGTACCTAGATGACTTAGTGCATTTCTATGACTTCATTCACATGTTTAAATGTTTGAGAAACTCTCCTTTACTAAGCGCTTGTCCTCATGTCAATGTTAAGCTTTATACCTCCTAGGCGCTCAATTAGGTGATGTCATTAGATACAACTTACCCTTAGGCGCTAATGTAGCTTCTTCAATCCATCACACTTCTAGGCACTCAAATTTGAGGTCTTGGACTTGTATCTTCTTCCTAGGTGCAATTGGATGATCTTCCTTGATCTAGGCGCTCATGATGGTGGGAAATTACATGAAGGGGCGCCTAAGTCCAATTTGACTTTGTATTTGATATTTTATGACTCCAATTGACTAGGAATGGCTCAATTTCTAATGTGTTGACTCAATAATGTAAGTTTAAGTTCTTTTCCTCCTAGGTGACAATTAATGAGTTCACTAGATGCAATTTGAAGTGATAGATGGAAGTCTTCAAACATGATGCAACTGGTGATGTCGTTGATGAAGAAGACTTGAAATATATCTTGTTGTGACCTCTTGGAGCAACTACCTCTTGAAGTGGTGTTTCCTTGGCAATGATTACTTCCATCTTAACTCTCTGGCATGAATGAATGTGAAAAGCTCCTTTGGAGCAGCTACATGATGACTCTAGGTGACTCCAAGCTCTTGCTCCTACCTTTTCCTTCAATCTTCCTACAATACAAACCAAGAAACACATCAATCCTCATGATAAACATTTTATAACACAAAGGAATCCTCTTTAAACATGGAATAATCTTACTACAAATCTAGGTGCATATATAGGTAAAAAGAAGAGCAAAGGGTGCCTAACACAAGTTGGTCCATATTTATCACTTAAAATGATTTCAAACAATTGTAATGGCTTAAAGAGGTCAATCTCCCTTAAGAGATTCATTCAAAAGGTGTCTTTCAATACAATTTCTCCCTTAGGCACCAGAATGGGTTTGTACTAATGGAGAGTGCACCTAGATTTAAATGTCTTTATACTTGCAATTTTACAATTCTAAATTATGAGACATGTCTTAAAATGAATTCTATCTTTCAAGCGCTCACTCCAAAAGGTCATCTCATGCAATTTCACCCAAGGCGCTCATTGAGGTGTGCTCAAAGGCTAAAGTGTGCCTAACTCAATTGCCTTTATCTTTATCATTTTTGTTCTTTCAACAATTGAAAATGACCTAGAGTGATCCTTTCTCTCAAGGCACTCACCTATTGATATGAAATCAAGTTATTTCCCTTAGGCGCAATTTTAGGCTTGTATGGGTGAAAAGTGCGTCTTACATCCTTAGGTGGTTCTTTCTAATTCTCAATGATTTCAATCAAATGCCAAGTGTCTAAGGAAGCTTTTGTCTTGTTATTTGATGATGGTCTCAAGTCTCTCTACCAAGGCGCATTTTGATGATGTTCTTATTTAAACTCTTATGAAGACTATCTCATCCCTAAGCGCTCATCCTCATGATTTTCATGCACTTAGACTTCAAGGTCCCAAAACTAGTAGGAAAATTCACAATGAGCGCCTTTGCTTTGGAAGAATTTCTTATTGATCATTAGGCACACTTTGGAGTTGATATGTACTTCCTTTACTTCCATGTACTTAATTCATCATAATTATTGTCAAAGACTTCTCCAAGTTGATTGATAACATGCTTCTTGATGTTAAGATCCTTCATTCACTCCTTCTTAGATCTAAGCGCTCATGATGGTGGGAAATTAAATGAAGGGCGCCTAAGGTTCAAGATAGGTTCTTTCCACTCATCTTAACTTTCAATCATTGTAGTTAATCTCAAAAGACATCATCCAAAATGAGAAACCTCCAAGACTTGTCATTGTAAGTTGACTTCCTCCAAGGCACCAATACAAGGTTCTTTTGAAGGCAAAGGGCACCTAGGCTTATGGGGCTCAATTTGATGTATATATTGAAAGCTCAAGGTGAATTGATTCTTATTGAAAACGCAACTTAGTCCTTCATTTGCATTCTAGGTGCCATTTCCTATTGACTTATATACTCCTCATGCTAGAGCACCATAATGAAGTGGCTTAGACAATAGGTGTGCTTCACTTACTAGAGGTTTGTTCTCCTTCCACCTTAGGTGCACTTTTATGGTGGAACAGGTGTCAATGGGTGCCTTGTCTTAAATGAATGCTCTCTCCAAGTTGGGCGCCCTTTTGAGGCTTTATGAGTTGCAAATTGCACCTTAACCCTTCATGCTTGTTGCTCAATGTTTGAATGTTTAAGAAAGTCTCCTTTAGGCGCTCATCTTAATGACTTTTTCTCAAGGTGCAATCATCCTAATGACTTGGATATTCATCCTAGTGTTTCAAGATATCAAGCTACCAGACTTATTCATTTTCAGGATCTCAAACATAAAGAATAACATGATGATTCATTTTTTTGTATTGCGTATAGTTGACACTATATGTTACTCATAAAGAATATTAATATTTTTTGTTCAACATGATGATTCATTTTTTTTAAATACAACTTTTATCTTTTAGTTCCAAAATGAGGTTTAGGTGATACTTGAATAACAATAGCTAGCTTATTGGATCAACAAACATCCTATGTAATACAATTGGACTTTAAATATTTGAAGTAGCCATCTACAAATATCCATTCAAATGTGGATTTATAATGCAAGTATGGACGCCATCAATAAAAAAGATTTGTATTAACCAAATATCCATATAGACATACATCAATATCTGTCAATATAAGTATAGCATATATACAAAATAGCCATATAGACTTACAAGAATGCCATATAGGCATACAATGTCAACTATATACAATATAAAATGTATGTCCACAAATGCCATATAGGCATACAACAAAGGAACACAATAAAAAGTCATTCCCCTCTTGCTGGTGAAGAGAATAGATCACAGGTAGCCTTTGATCTTCTAGGGGATGGAGACACACATGTGGGTGGTCTACTACGAACCCGAGGGTTGCTCCTCCTATTTAGTTCTTCCTACATCTTTAGCTGTTACAATCAAAAGTATAGATATTAATATATAGAAATTACATGTTATAAAAAATGAAACATTTAACAAAATAATCACTTACCGCTACCATATAATCTGTCTCCTCACTTGCCTCAGTAGCAGGAATAGGCCGTGGTGATGTCATGTCCTATAGAAACCATCCGGATAGAAATTAAACTTCAAATCAATAATCTTTTGATTTTTCAAAAATAGACAACTATAATAATGAATGTAAATTGAAATTTACTAATCTGCCTCATACCCCTGTCAATGCCATGGAGCTATGAATCGTAGAGGCCACACCATGCTCCATTGCCCTATGAACATGGGGAGGTGTCTCCACAGCCTGCATCATCTGGAAATAAAACAACATTATTCAATTATGAAAACTATAATAGTGATGAAAATCATGGCTCCTAACATACACACACGTTCATCTAAACATGGAAGTACACACAATAAAGCACACAAGTCACATACAAAAATCTAGTAAGTACAATTCATTCATTAAACTATTTATTTTATTACCTCCGTAAAGCTTTGAAGTCCACCACCACTGGCGGGTGTTGCCATGAAATCTACAATATTAACCTATTCAACATCCAAAATTAGATATTAGAATACCATTCATATAACAATGCTATTCACATGTAATATTTATAATTGTTTACTAGTTACATACCCCAACAGTAGATGATCTAGTGTAAAATGCAAGTGGAGAACCACTGAAAACTGCATCAACGCTATGACCCTAAAATTTCATTAAAATCATCAATTTAAATTAGTTAATCTTGGATTTCAAAAATAAAATTTAATAAATTAAATTCAATAAACTTACTAATATTTACCTGAGTATCAAGGCCAAAAGTCTCACTCAGGAGGGTATCTGTCATCACCATCTGCTCAGCTGTAGATGTAGCTTGTGCACCTGCATCGTGACTATCCATGGGGTCATAAGCACAGGCTGACCCGCAAGCCTGACAAGCATGGGGTGGGACCCTACTCCTCGCACTATCTCCTAACCCACTCTATGCTACAAGACTAGCATGCTCTATGATGCTCTGGGTCAAGGCACTAATGGACTGAAGTGTATCGACCTCAACACTCTCCTTCACAATGGAAGGGATAGAAACATGCTCATGGGCTAGTCTGCTGATTACTCATCTCACTGCCCATTGTGGGTCAACACATGCCCCTGGTCTATCTTGTGCTGACCCCCCACCTCTACCCTAGAAGTGCCGCATATCAAAATAGTTTGGCACTTTATTGAGGACAAACTCACAGTAGAGTTTCCTCAAAAAGTATTGTGGGACCTCATTATTATTGCATGGAGGATAGTCAAAAACCATCCACCACCTCTGCCCAAAATTGTCCCTTATCGCTTGGACCTATGTAAGGTTGAAGTGGAAGGATCTTTTAACCTTGCAATTATATCTTCAATTTCTTTTTTGTTGTTTTCAATTTGCCCCATTATATTTTCTTGTGTTCCAGGGGCATGTCAGGGAATGGATGGAGGAGGTTGTTGTTCTGCAGGATTTTGTGGATTTTGAGGAGGAGGAGGAGGAGGTGTATTAACATTTCCTGACAATTAACAAAATATACATCAAAAAACAACTCAAACCAACATATTTAGAAGTAAATTCAAACAAAAAAACAAATAAAACTCACTCCTTTGGCGTGCTCGACGTCATGGCGGCATTTTGGTGACGAATCAGCAAGATTTTAATGTTGAATTATCTTTTCCAAAACGCGAGCGCGCTTCCTAGGGTTTGCAAGCCGCGGGGATAGAGGAGAAAAACATAAATGAAATGAAATGACAAGCCTTTTTATTTATTTATAGTAGTTCATAATGCGCTTGCGTTATAATGCGAGCGCGTTATGGTTTGGTTTTGATGAGCCTTAGGCTCGTCATTACCAACCCATAATGCGAGTGTGTTATAACGTGCTCACATTATGTATTATTTTTTTTAAAAACCATTTGGCCACTTTTTGGTCCCCCGTCTTTTTGCACTTA
The DNA here is from genome assembly GCA_027924645.1 of Cunninghamia lanceolata. Classification (NCBI taxonomy): domain Eukaryota; kingdom Viridiplantae; phylum Streptophyta; class Pinopsida; order Cupressales; family Cupressaceae; genus Cunninghamia; species Cunninghamia lanceolata. The sequence goes on from BSBN01001254.1 coordinate 4,661,234, forward strand.
CCCTTAACTGTTAGTACATTTGTCATTATATATATGGGCATGAGAAAATAGAGTTTAGTGACAAATCTATCAACTAATAAAAGGAAATCTAGAAAGATTAGAGAAGAAGGTACGAGTTGTTGTGTCTTGGGATAAAATATGTTCTTCAAAGAATGAAGATGGAGCACAAGTTTTGAATTTAGAGGCTCAAAATTTAGCCTTGGAGGCTAAACTAGCATGATAGATGTGTGCAAAACCTAAACTAAAATGGTGCAAACTCATGCAGGCTAAGTATCTAATTCCTTCAAACCTAGAGAGCATTTTTACCACCCCAAATCCTCCTTTAGGATCTAGGATGTGGAATTTTATTATTAGATGCAGAGAAGTTATCCTCCCTCACTTTTCATGGTTAGTATATAATGGTGAGAGAGCCCTTTTTGGGAGCATTCTTGGAATGGGTATTCAAGATTGAATTCTTATAAAGATTTGCAGGAGGCAAAGAAGGTCCTAACTCAACTATGGGGTTCAAAAGTGAAATACTATTTTTGGCTTCAATCAGGTATTTCTCATAGTAGAGTTCAATGGAAAGACTTCTCTGTAGTCATGATCTCTCAAAAATAGAAACAACTTCTTAAAGACTTATTAAGTCAAAGGAAGGTATTCTTTGTCTCTCAACTAGACCAACTCATTTGGCACCCCTCTAAATCTAGCTCATATATAGTGAAGCAGGGATATAAATCTCTAATGACAAATAACTCAATGGTACAACAATGGCCATTGAAGTTGTATTAGGGAAAAAACTGCCTCCCAAAAGTAGGGGCCTTTTCATGGTTGGAAATTAAAAACAAGATTCTTACAAGTGAAAGGCTGGTCAAATTAGGCATTTCTAAACCATTTAGTTATATCCTATGTGGACATGAGAAAGAGAGTGGCACACATTTGCTCCTAATGTGCCCATTTGCCCTTATAAGTTGGTCCTAGTTGTTAGATAAGCTTAATTGGAGTAACCCTTGCCTAATTCTTTATTAACTCTTTTTCAAAGTTGGCCTTAATCTTTATAAGGATTCTATATTCTCATCTATTTGGGAGATTGTGTCATCTATACTAATTTGGAACATCTGGCTGGAGCGCAATCAAAGAATTTTTAAGGAAAGAACAAATGAAGACAGAGGATTTGTTATATAGGATTAAAAATTCAATTTCAAAAATAGTATTGGTACAAGTCCTATGAAGGAGTAACACAAATTTTACATCTTGGGATGGTTGTCTTATTAAGAGTTGGAAAAAGATCAAATCTTTACCTTCATGATTAGGCATCGAGAAGCCAATAGTTGATCACAATCGAATTAGTTCGAAAACTCCACCAATTGACTAGGTAAAAATCAATTTTGATGGGGCTTCTAAAGGGATCCAGGGATTTCAGGTATAGGTTGTGTAATCACATATCACATAGGTTAATTTCTTTTTTTTCTAAGTCCTCTAAAATAATAGATGGTACAAATAATGAAGCAAAAGCTCAAGCTATGCTAATGGGCCTAAGGTTGGCCAAACAAATTGGTCTTAAGAAAATTGTTGTAGAAGGGGAATCTTTCATCATTATCAATGCTTTCCAATGTAAAAATAGTTTTAATTGGAGAGTGGAGAACATTTTAAAGGAATATTGAGAAATTATAGAGGAGTTCAAAGATTATAGCTACCAACACACTTCGAGGGAAGGAAATAAAGTTGCAGACCTTCTAGCAAATATTGCTTGTCAAATGACTTCGCATTCCTTGGAGATTGATCAACATACTCTGCCCCAACATAAGTTACATCTTGGAGCTCCTAAGGAAAGATAAGACATGAAATAATTTCTCTTTGGAGAGAAATTTTTGTTTTTAACTAACATTATTGTTCTTTTTGATAGGTCCCTCCATTTCATGCTAACTATTGTAAACATGATTTATTTCCTTTTACATGTGTGTGTTTATTGCAAGCCAAGAATATCAACTGATCAACTCATTCTACCACCATGTGCGAGTTTAAGAGGAAGGAAATTGTGCTTTATGTTCACAGGATATTATCTCAGGGTAGGATTTCATTGTGCATTGGGCATGACAAAGGAGTAATGTCATACATGTGGAGTACCTTTAAACTACCATCTTCTAGAGTTATCTTCTCACTTTTGTAGAGTACATTTTTCACAAGAAACTTGTAGAAAGAGTAGCCATGTAGAATCTGCAAAATAAGAGGCTCTTCTTTATGGTACAAAAATGGTAAATGCACATGCATGGTGTAGACGAATCCAACTCCTTGACTAGGGATTTTAATATTCTAGAAGATGTTGTTGAGGAAGTGTTTGATGTTCACAACACGCCCCATTTTACTCCTTAGCAAAATGAGGACCCCTGCTATGGCTTGCTCCCTTGTTTTTGTGCTCTAGGCGGTAATGGTAAAAGGAAGCATCATGTCAAGTGCATTTGTGATCCTCAGGTTTGAACCCAAAAATTCAAAGTCTAAATCCTTCCTTAGGAAGCCTGCCATGTGAAAGAGTGTAAAATTCTAAGCAAGTTTGCCTTTTACATCACCCTGAAATTCAGCCAAGTAAGAAAGCTATGATGGGTCAAAGTGCTGGTCAAACCTGATATTCTGGGGGGGTCATATTTCAAATATCAGTCACCTTACATTTGATCACCCTGATCTTTTTAGATCACCCCCCTTGCAGAATATCACCCCCTATCGATATGATGATGATGTCATCTAAGCCTGACGAACGAAGGAGATCAACATGATGATGACATCATTATCCTTTTTATCTCACGCTAGTGTATTTCAAACGATCACCCCATCTAATAACATGATGATGATGTCATAGTACTACAGTGATAAAACCAAGTCATCGACTTGATGACATCATCTAGACCTTTCCCGGGGGGGTCATTTTCTCGCGGGGGTCATGTTTCGATTATCACCCTGATCTTAAAATATGACCTGATATACATAAACTCGACATGACCGTGATGTCATCCCCTTTGAGGGGCGATGTTCCTCAATATCGGGGTCATATTTCTTAACCTCCTGATGTCCTGCAATGGGACAATGGCATCATCCTTTCACACCTTAGCGAAGCCCGTCCATGATGATGACGTCATCATTGTATCCCAATTAATGAAGAGTTTCAAAGTTATAATGCATGATCATTTAAGTTCGTCGGGTGCATCTTATGATTGTTTATATCTAACATACATTGCGATGCATATCTCCTGATGTAGCCTGATATTCAAAAGAAAATGGTAGGCAAGCAAAGCAGGAGGATTTTGAAGCTGTTCTGGAGCCCGATGCATGATTTTGGTCAAACGATGTTTGACTCGACCTTTCTAACGTTGTATATGGATTAGGATGCGCGATTTTCATAGTAGCATGACCCGATATATATGTTTACATATTCAGAACATGATTTAATATAATTTCCTGCTGGTTATTAAGATGATGATGATGATGCTTGACTTATGTCTGTTGGCAGGTACGTAGGTTTACTGGTGCAGAGGCCATCATCGGCGGAGAAATAAATGCTTGACCCAACTGCAAAAATCTCACTGATGATCATGGAGAGTGCAGAACAAGGAATGCACGCAAGGCCTACAAAAGGGTCTATATGCAGATTTGACTGGCGGCGTACAGGTTGATGTAAGGATAGAGCTTTAATGGTGATGACATCCTAGGCAGCGGATCGGACCATGAAAGATCACAAACATGGAAGGAGGAGTAAAAGCTTTAAATGCAGATGGAAAGAAATAATTTTAAAAGGGGAGCAACAATTATTTTGGAGTCTATCAGAGTTTTTAGAGGACATCCTTATGCTCAGCATGGACATGTTGCTCAGGACCTTTTGGCAGGAACTATCTTCCACCATTTGATGCTACATCTGATGATGCAAACCGTTGATCATCTAGGGTTTCTTGGGCACTATATGGGGGACAGTCAAAGATATATATTAAGGCCCCTTACTCTATAAAAGGGAGGAGGTCAATCATACAATATCAGACCTATAGCAATTTCATGTAGGAGATCAGATTACTGAGACTAGGGAGGACTGAATTGTTGAAACATCAAGGTTCTTCCTCTAGATCATTGTAAATGTACCTGTTTTATGAGCATACTGTATGGAGATAAAGCTTCAGATTACATCCTGATTGTAAACCTTAAGTAATCTTCAAGTTGATTTCTAGATATGTACTGGTGAATGCTGTGTTCTATAGAAGTGCTTTCATTTCATTGCATGTTGTTGTCAACCTTACCCCTAAAGATTTGCACTGGATCATGCTGATTTGTGGAATGTCCTGGTGAAGTATGATTTTAGTTTTCTTCACTTCATTGCTATATGGGAACATGTATGTGGATTAGTGATCTCAGTCAAGTAATCTTAGGAATCTCTCTCTCTAACCCTTTTTCTCATTTTAATTTCATAGAAATCACTTTCATAACTACACATCATGATCAATATTAAGTAGAGCAGAGAAATATGCTGACACCCCATAGATAACTGAATATCATTAGCATGTTTTTTTGAGCTACAGCATGTACTGTTGAAAATATCATGCAGAAAATCATAGATAAGGGTAGAACTCATGCAAATATCAACTTAGACACACTATTTGGAGATATATGTTGTGTAGAGTAACCTCCTTGTATAGCATAGTTATAGGAACAGAATCTACTAATCTACGTAAGACCCCAAAATGGAAAACAACAATACACATCAACCACTAAGTAACATCAGCAGATTATAAACTAATCAATGGGGACTTGGGATCATGAATCCTTTGAATTCATTGTATCTTTTAGGATAAACAAGGGTTGTTGTGTAACTTTTGTTTAGTGTTTGTGAGTGACTAACATCACCATCAACATAGAAACTGGCGCTAGAAGGAGGAGGGTCTAAACAAGGAAACTGTAGATTCTTGCAAACATTGCTTGAATATTCTGTTAGTTTCAAAATCTGACCATAAGCCAGCCAATTTTCCTAAAAGAAAATTTGGAGAAATCCTAGCTCCCAAGCCAAATACCAGGTCCAGATCTAGTGGACTCTTTGAAGAACTACCTATCAGGGGATTTAGACCCAGAACTGTGGATATTCATCACTCCCCTGATCCTAGTGCATCTAGAGCTTCACCAGGGCATGCTCCTGTCATTCCTATTGGCATACAAATACCTACAGGACCACCTGTCACACCTTAGGTCCAACCTCAACCTATCATACCCCAGATCCAACCTCCACCGGTTGTAATGTCATTTTTCACAGCAGAGTCACCTTTGACCTTCAATGCATATCATGCTTTGCCTAAAAATCTAGATAAAATTTGTCCTAGGTATCATCTGTATTAGGATGATGATGATCATGTCAAAACCTTCAAGGAAGCCTGTTGTAGGGCTAGAATTGAGTATGAAGATGTGGTATGCATGTTGTTTCCATTCTCCTTAGGGGAAGAGGCCTATAACTAGTATACCAGTCTAGGTCAAGGTTCAGTCAATTCATGGGATGCCTTGGAGAAAGCTTTCAAGGATAGGTTCAAGGTGCCTATAGATCCTTCAATGAACTATCATCTATTTGCCACCATCAAGAGATGTGAAGGAGAACCTATTGCAAACTTCAATGCTAGATTCCAGAGGATGCTATTTAAGCTAGTTGCTCCCTATGTTGTAATAGATGAAGCTGCTAGGAGCATTTATTACTCAGCCTCAGATCCCTTGACTTCCATGTTTATCAGGAGAGCCCATCCTGGGGTAACAACTTTAGCAGAAGCTTTTGGGCAAGTTATCAAGGTTAGCCAGCAATTAGCTCCTACTCCCACACCAAATGTTGCCTTCCCTACACTTTCAGGTTGTCCAACATATCCTGTCCACCAACAGACCAATGGAGCCATGATACCTTCAACTGTGATGCCAACCCCTTTGTAGATACCTCCACTCAGTGTCATGCCACCACCAAGTGGGAATAGCCAGATGTTACCATATCAAACACAGGTGCCTCAGGTTGTAGAACAATCCAACAATAACAATGGGTCTTCCTTTTTCAAGCCCCAGACAGAGAATGTAGTGGCCAAGGTCCAAGAAGAGAAAGAAGAAATCAAAGAAATATCAGCCCAATTAAGGAAACTTACCACTAAGGTCACTCATCTGAGAAATTAGAACTTCTATTCTCAGCCTAATCAAAACAGAGGTTATGCCAATGACAGACCTAATTATCCTGACAGGGGGTACAACAACAATTCCAATAACAATAATGGCAACAATAATCCTCCTAGACAGCCTAGAGTGTGGAACACTAGGCCAAACAATGGTTCCTTGCCATCACCCCTAGATAATCAGCCTCTTGCTGAACCTAAACAAACCACTAGAGTAAACCTTGCAGAGGCAGCACTTACAAACTGGTGCATGATACATAACATCAATGCTCATGCAGAGCTAGACTGTCCTCAATTCAAGATTGCTGCCAGCATATTCCAAGCTGAAGTGTCCAGTACCTCAAGCAATCCACCTTATGTAGAGGGAAATGAAATTGTCCCCTATGAGTATGATTCTACCTTACTGCTGGAAAGCTTCATGCATCATCCTTATCAACAGACAATCTCATCACATCAAGATTACACCTCAGCATGTGAGGAATCAACCATGGCTTTTGAGTCCAACTATGTTTTCCCCTTTGAGGATGAGAATGAGCCATCAGTTGAGCATGAGGAAGTCAATGCTTATCAACAGCAACCTCAGGGTAGGCATAACTACAACTTGCGGAGTAACTCAAACTGATATGTTGATCCTTTGACCACCTCATTGCCTCCAAGCAACTTCAATACTCCACCTGATCCCTAGGCAAGTAATAACCCTGGACTTCCCAAGGTCAATGCTCAGTATTTGGCACCATGTAACACAGCACCAAAACCTGTAAATCTACCTCCTGGATCTGACAAGTTGGTCACTCATCTGGCTGATGAAATGAAAAGGGTAAAGATTAGCCTGCCATTGTCAGAGCTGCTTAGGACCCCTGCTATCAAGAATGCTTTCATGAAATCATTGGATGGTTCGGCTCAAAAGGAAGATAGCCATACCCCATGCTAGTTTGAAAATAAAGATCATGTTGCCAAGGATGTTAATGTCAAACCTAAAACCTCAGCTACTATTCAAGCTGCAAATACCTCCCACATGACCCTATACAAAGACAAGAGTGAGTCACCTCCCTTCCTCCTTACCATAAGGATGTTTGGTAAAAATTTGCACAACTACTTAGTGGACTCAGGAGCATCTACCAATGTAATGCCCCTATCCATATGCAATGCTTTAGGGTTACATCATGCCAAATCATTAAAGAAAGTAACACAATTGGACAAAATAGAAGTGTGGTAGCAGAACTGACTCACATTCATATGTAGCTAGCATTGGATCCCAGAATCTAGCACTATATTGATATTCAGGTAGTTGATATACCTGATATATATGGAATGTTACTCAGCAGAGACTGGTCAAAAACCCTCAACGGATACATTTCTACTGATTTTAGTCATATGTGGCTACTTTGGAAGGGTATACCAAATCAGATAAGGATCGAAGCTGAACCTCACATGAAACACATGATCACTGAATATAACAAAGCCAATGAAATCATGTATGTGGATGTAGAACCTGGAGTTTACTCCATTAGACCTCAAACTGCTAGCATAGAGGAGATCTTGATGCTTGACATACATGATCATGATGATGACCCTTAGGGTGATGAAATAAATTATGAACCTGATTGTAATCTTGGAAGTAAAATAGGACTGGATCCTTTCAAGAAATTTGAGATGCATTTATTTAAATAGGTGAAATGATGTCAATTATTAAAAATCCCTGTTCATGATATTTTAATTGATGGATGGTGCAGGTTGCATGATGAGACGCATTCTGAAAAGACTTGTGATGCCTGTTTAGATATGTTGGAGCTAGAACAAGCATATAGTGAGGCGTCTTCATCATCGTCCGCGGTGAGTTCTACAGATAATGATAATGATACTGATTTTTGTTTGTTTCTTGTAGGAATGGGAGGATGCACATATCATGATGAGGATTCTATTCATATAACAGAAGAGGTACTTGTATGCAACATGAGTAATGCTAAGAACAAGAAGAGGATCACCCCAGGAAGTGATTGTTTAGTGGAGAAGATTATGAGTTATCTGATGAGGATAGGGGTAGTAATCTATCCAAATTCAAGGAGTTTCTATCAAAGGAGATTCAAAAGATGATACAGCAACAGAGATCATGTCTTGATTGAGAGGTGGTGCAGGTTGCATGAAGCACCTCATTCAGAGACGTCTTGTTCATTGTGCCTGCATATTCTGAGAAGGCATACGCTACCTAATCCAGAGGATGTTCCTCCTGATGATAAGAGAAAAGAAGAAATATTAGCTTCCCATAAGGCTGATAAGGTGGTGTCTAAGAAAGTTGAGATACCCAAGTTAAAATGGATATCTAGTGGTGTAGCTACCAGAGCCAAAAGAAAAAAAGAAGGCCCAGACAAGCTTTTAGATGAAGATAAACCATGGATCCTCAGGTTTGATGGATCCAAGTCAAAACAAGGAGCTGGAGTAGGAATAGACCTCATTGACCCATCTGGATAATCCTACTTGGCAGCATACAGGTTGCAGTTCCCATGTACAAACAATGTGGCAGAGTATGAAGCTCTAATTCATGGGACACTATTTGCACTTAGAAAGAAGGTGAGAATTCTACATGTCTATGGGGACTCAGAATTAGTTGTCAGACAGGTAAGAGGTATATACTCTTGCAAATACAGAAGGCTGTCCAATTACAGACACAGGGTGTGGGACTTAATAGAAGATTTTGATGCATTCAATATCACCCATGTACCCAGAGAGCAAAACCACATAGCAGATGCTTTAGCCCAAGTTACCAGTACTCTAGAGCCACTGTCCATATTAGTTTTAAAAAGATTCTCAGTTGAATTAGTATTAGTGCCTTCAGTGCCTGATAATGTAACTAACCTTCAAGTATTTGATGATGATCAGCATATATTGGATTTTATTTCCAACAGAGATGTTTTTGAAGCACAGATCATAGATGAAATAGATATGGAGGATCATTTCTGGGAAGAAGAAGAAATCCTAGAGTTGCCTAGCAATAGGATCCCTAGGGGAATGATAGAGCTAGAAAGAGCATTTGATCTGGACAACATGCTAAAATAGAAGGATCTTCCAAAAGCTGATGAGGGATAGTACTCACAGGTTGACATTGGGCAGGGTGATAAAAAAAGAAACATTCTAATTGGAAAGGTCTATACAGAAGAGGAATTGAAAGGGATAACCCAGGCCCTCAAAGATTACATCCATGTCATTGCCTGGACGTATGATGAGATAAAAAATTATGACACATCAGTCATCACCCACACAATCCCTTTGAAGCCAGATGCCAAGCCCTTTCGACAGAAGCAAAGACCTGTCAATGCCTTGCTGGAGCCCATCATCCTTGAAGAAGTTAAAAGGATGCTCGATGCCAGGATCATATTTCCCATGAGACACTCCATGTGGGTGGTAAACCTGGTCCCGGTAAGGAAGAAGAACGGTGACATCAGACTATGTGTGGACTTCAGGAACTTGAATAAAGCTTCTGAAAAGGATAATTATCCTTTGCCTTCTCTAGATGAAGTCCTACAGATTGTGAATGGTGCCAAGATGATGTCCTTCTTGGACAGTTTCTCTAGTTACAACCAGGTGATGGTGGACAGAATTGATAGATTGAAAACCGCATTCACCACAAAGTGGGGGATCTTCGCCTACAGGCACATGCCGTTTGGGTTGATAAATGCTGGAGCCACATTTCAACGAGCAATGGACATAGCCTTCAGAGGCTTGATTGGTAAGTGCATAGTAATATACATGGATGACTTAACAGTGTTCTCCAAAGATAGAGGAAACCATGTGGAGGACCTGAGAAAGGTGCTGAAGAAGTGCGAGCAATACAAGATATCCTTGAATCCCAAGAAGTGCATATTTGGGATGACCACAGGGAAATTGCTAGGCCACCTAATAACTGAGGATGGGATCATCATTGATCCTAACATAATAGAATCCATCATGAAGATACAATTGCCTAGAAGCAAGACTGAGCTCAAATCTTACTTTGGTAAGATTAATTTTGTTAGGAAATTTATCACTGGCTTCGCAGAGATTATCAGGCCCTTGAACGCCATGCTCAAAAAGGATGCTAAAATTGAATGGACACCGGAAGCTAGAGCAGCTTTTAAAGACATTAAGAAGGCCATATCAAATGCTCCAGTTCTGATCAGTCCAGATTACACCAAGGACTTCTACATCTACTCATTGCTTCAGAACATACATCTGTAGCAGTGCTAACACAAAGAAATGAAGAAAAAGAGGAGAAGCCTATAGCCTTCATGAGCTGCCCTTTCAGAGATGTAGAGCTCAGGCACATGGACGCTGAAAGACAGGCACTTGCTCTAGTTCGAGCAGTCAAGAAATTCAGGCACTACATCCTGAGAAGTAAGGTGATTGCTATAGTACCTGATGCAACAGTGAAAATGCTGCTAATGCAAAGTGAACCAGGTGAGAAAAGGGCTAAATGGATCACTGTCCTCCAGGAGTATGATATGGATATCACACCCATGAAGTTAGTAAGAGGACAGACATTAAACCAGATGATATTAGAGATTGATCCTAATATCCTGAGCCAGCAGTATGTTGTGAATACAAAGGAAGATGGAGAATGGTACTCAGACATCAGACACATCCTAATCACTAGAAGATGTCCCTCAAGACTGCAAGCCTCACAGAGGAGAGCCCTGAAGATAAGGTCACTGAAATATATGATAAAAGGAGGAGTCCTTTTCAAGAAAAACTATGAGGGGATATACCTAAGGTGCCTAGAGAGATCAGAAGTAGATAAGGTGCTAGCAGAATTGCATGATAAATTTGAGACTGCACAAGGATCATCCTTAGCCACCACTCATGCTATCCTCAGGGCAGGGTATTATTGGCCCACAATTTTTAAAGACACTGTTGAACACATCAAATGTTGTCATATGTGTTAGGTTGCTGCAAACAGAGGAAAATATGCTACTCAACCTTTGCAACCAGTGATGGGGATGCACGCATTTGCTCAATGGAGGATGGACTTCATAGGACCTATCAATCCCCCATCATCTTCAGGCCACATGTATGTTTTAACTTTTACTAAGTACTGTACCAGGTGGACTGAAGCTATCAGTAGTAACAACATAGTGACTAGGTATGGAGTTCCATATGCTTTAGTATGTGATAATGGATCTACTTTTGCTTCAATGAAACTATCAGGTTGGGCTTTTGATCATGGCGTCATCTTAAAATTCTCCTCAAATTACTATCCCCAAGGGAATGGATTAGTAGAATCCACAAACAAGAACCTATTGAACATCATAAAAAAGCTGATAGATAAGAACCCAAGGGAATGGAACACTCTACTGAAATATGCCTTGTGGGTAGATAGAACCAGGAATAAGGTTGCATTAGGAAATTCACCTTTTCACCTAGTAAATGGGGTGGATCCCATCCTCCCTGTTAACTTAAAGATTCCTACAATGCAGTTTGCACAAGAGTACCTAGGCATAGATAATAAATAGGAAGTTAGATTGCTACAACTGATGCACTTAGAGGAAAAAAAAGTGTAGCAATTAACCAATTTGCTAAACATTAGGCTGTTGTCAAGCGCTGGTTTGACAAAAGAGCCAGAATTAAGGCTTTCAGGATCTTAGATCTAGTCCTGATGTGGGACAAAGCACATGAAAGGAAGGGTGATCATGGTAAGTTTGACAAACTCTGGATAGGCCCCTTTCAAATTTCTAAAATTTTAGGAGACAACACCTACAGGCTCAAGTCCTTAACCGATGAGGATGTTCCATTACCAGTTAATGGATAGTTCCTCAAACACTTTTTTTAGGCCTAAAGTAGCATCATGACAGTCATGTGTATCATAGTGTACTTTTGTTGTATAGTTGTTTGTACAGTGGCTTTGTTTTGTTGTTTTGTTTGGTTGCTTTATTTCCTCAGTAGGGATCTTTCTTTTGATTTAGAGTATGAAGGAGCAAATTAACAACCACTGAAAACAATGGAAAATTCAGATCATTCAGGTTAATTGTTTGAAATCTATGCATAACTTGTTGTGACTGTCATGAATGTAGAGAGTTGTTTGACTTATGAAATTTTGTATTCAATAAGAATGGGTTGAGTATTCAAGGAATGTTTCTCACAATGACACACCTAAAATCCTTGGGTTTGTTGAACTTGCCAGTGTAGATATTAGGTGAAAAATCAGAGGTCACCCTTGCTACCATTACAATTCTTAGCTTAATTTCAGCAAGTGACCACTCCTTGCATCATGAAGTTAAAAATGCAATATCTTATGAAGTTTCTATCAAATACATAAAAAAATATAAAGTAATAAAATGGATTTTACTAAAAATCCAGGTTAAGCCATCTAAGTAACTCTACCAGGGCTATAGACGCTTGCTAGTAGTGGGGCTCTGCTTAGGAGAATTGTAACGATAACCTTGCTGGGGCTATGGACGCCTGTTGGCAGTAAGGCTCTATTCGGTTGGCTATGAGGGAACATCCTCACCTATGTAGGCTAATATCAATCACTAGTTTGTTCAACCGATTTTCAAGATGAGGATAATTAATCACATGCACCCACTTAAACTAAAAGGAAAATTCATGCACCTTATTGAATACATTGAGTCTCAAGTTAGATGATGATTTGTAGGAGAGATAGTTGCAAGTTGTGAATTCATTTCATTCAGTTTCCTTTAATGGTGTTAGTTTTTGATTGTTTTGTTTGGTTGCTAGTTGTCGTGATGTTCACAACATGCCCCATTTTACTCCTTAGCAAAATGAGGATCCCTGCTGTGGCTTGCTCCCTTGTTTTTGTGCTCTAGGCAGTAATGGTAAAAGGCAGCATCATGTCAAGTGCATTTGTGATCCTTAGGTCTAAACCCAAAAATTCAAAGTTTGAATCCTTCCTCAGGAAGCCTACCATGTGAAAGAGTGTAAAATTCTAAGAAAGTTTGCCTTTTGCATCACCCTAAAATTTGGCCAAGTAAGAAAGTTATGACGGGTCAAAGTGCTGGTCAAACTTGATATTTTGGGGGGGTCATATTTCAAATATCAGTCACCTTACATTTGATCACCTTGATCTTTTTAGATCACCCCCCTTGTGGAATATCACCCCCCATGTCGATATGATGATGATGTCATCTAAGCCCGACGAACGAAGGAGATCACCATCACGATGACATCATTATCCTTTTTACCTCACGCTAGAGTATTTCAAACGATCACCCCATCTGATAACATGATGATGACATCATAGTAACTACAGTGATAAAATCAAGTCATCAACCTGATTACGTCATATGGACCTTTCCTAGGGGGGTCATTTTCTTGCGGGGGTCATGTTTCGAATATCACCCTGATCTTAAAATATGACCCGATATACATAAACTTGACATGACCGTGATGTCATCCTCTTTGAGGGGTGATGTTCCTCAATATCAGGGTCATATTTCTTAACCTCCTGATGTCCTACAATGGGACGATGGCATCATCCTTTCACACCTTAGTGAGGCCCGTCCATGATGATGATGTATGAAGAGTTTCAAAGTTATAATGCATGATCATTTAAGTCCGTTGGGTGCATCTTATGCTTATTTATATCTAACATACATTGTGATGCATATCTCCTAATGCAGTCCAATATTCAAAATAAAATGGCGGGAAAGCAAAGGAGGATTTTCAAGTTGTTCTGGAGCCCGATGCATGATTTTGGTCAAACAATGTTTGACTCAACCTTTCTAACATTGTATATGCATTAGGATGCACGATTTTCATAGTAGCATGACCTGATATATATGTTTACACATTCAGAACATGATTTAATATAATTTCCTGCTGGTTATTGAGATGATGATGATGATGCTGCTTGACTTATGTCTGTTGGCAGGTACACAGGTTTACTAGTGCAGAGGTTGTCATCGGCAGAGAGATAAATGCTCGACCTGACTGCAAAAATCTTGCTAGTGATCATGGAGAGTGCGGAACAAGGAATGCACACAAGGCCTACAAAAGGGTCTATATGCAGATTTGACTAGCGGTGTGCAGGTCGATGTAAGGATAGAGCTTTAATGGCGATGACATCCCAGGTGGCAAATTGGACCATGAAAGATCGCAAATGTGGCAGGAGGAGTAAAAGCTTTAAATGCAGATGGAAAGAAATAATTTTAAAAGGGGAGCAACATTTATTTTGGTGTCTGTCAGAGTTTTCAGAGGACACCCTTACGCTTGGTATGGACATGCTGCTCAGGGCCTTTTGGTGGGAACTATCTTCCACCATTTGATGCTGCATCTGATGATGCAGACCGTTGATCATCTAGGGTTTCTTGGGCACTGTATGGGGGACAGTCAAAGATATAAATTGAGCCCCCTTACTCTGTAAAAGGGAGGAGGTCAATCATACAATATTGGACTTGTAGAAATTTCATGTAGGAGATCGGATTACTGAGACTAGGGAGGATTGAATTGTTGAAACATCAAGGTTCTTCCTCCAGATCATTGTAAATGTACCTATTTTATGAGCATACTGTATGGAGATGAAGCTTTAGATTACATCCTGATTATAAACCTTAAGTAATCTTCAAGTTGATTTCTAGATATGTAGTGGTGAATGCTGTGTTCTATAGAAGCGCTTTCATTTCATTGCATGTTGTTGTCAACCTTACACCTAAAGATTTGCATTGGATCATGCTGATTTGTGGAATGTCCTGGTGAAGTATGATTTTAGTTTTCTTCTCTTCATTACTGTATGGGAACATGTATGTGGATCAGTGATCTCAGTCAAGTAATCTTAGGAATCTCTCTCTCTAACCCTTTTTCTCATTTTAATTTCATAGAAATCACTTTCATAACTGCACATCATGATCAATATTAAGCAGAGCAGAGAAATATGCTGACACCTCGTTGATAACTGAATATCATTAGCATTTTTTTTGAGCTAGATGCATGTACTGTTGAAAATATCATGCAGAAAATCATAGATAAGGGTAGAAATCATGCAAATATCAACTTAGACACACCATTTGGAGATATATGCTGTGTAGAGTAACCTCCCTGTATAGCATAGTTGTAGGAATATAATCTACTGATCTACGTAAGAACCCAAAATGGAAAACAACAATACACATCAACCACTGAGTAACATCAACAGATTATGAACTAATCAACAGGGACTTGGGATCATGAATCCTTTCTATTCATTGTATCTTTTAGGATAAACAAGGGTTGTTGTGTAACTTTTGTTTAGTGTTTGTGAGTGACTAACATCACCATCAACAGGAAGATATTATGGAGGTATGTGGTAAAGGTTTTCTGCAAGAATCTTGTTTTATCTACTCTTCCCAGTTGGTATCACACTTCCTGTCAAATGCCATGGACCTAATTCAACAAGCTGACTTCGTGAGAGCACTGGGTAAAAATTTTGTGCATGAATACTTATTCTTAGAGGATAAAATCCATGAAACCCTAGCTAATTATGACTTGTAGACTGGAGATGCTCTTGTTGGGGGTCTTTTTTCTCTAAGGGACATTTAGAGGAAACCAATGATTAACTAAATTTATAATGCAATGGTGTATGGTCAACAAAATAACTACTCTATCTCACTAGAAAGATCACTTTGTTCCCATATAACAGATAAATGGGAGTGAAAAAAAGTGAAATAATTGAAGATATATTTCATGGGTGGACCTTTTTGCTACACTATCAACCTCTAGTTCTAGATGTAGGAGATGTAGGTACCAACAAAGAATAGTAGAGCTTCTTAGTAGCAGATCTTAATGAAGACAACTTGATGGCATAAGTGTAATGTTTGGTGTGAAGATTTGATGGTTACCCTATTCTTTTTGGATCTAGTTAAAATAGCTGCTTCTAATTCTCCTTAGTCTTCTGTCTAGTGATCGAATACTTTTTAGATGTATTTTGTAGATGTTTCTATACTTTTGGTGCTTTGTCTACATTTACAGTTATGTTGGTTGTGTTATTGGATCCCCTATTTTGTCATATGTGAGGGGTTGATCCTTTTCTATTGTTTTGACTCCTATGGGGATTTTTGTAAGAAAATTTTTATATTAATATATATTATGGTGTTATACACCTTTACCAATAAAAAAATTTGAAAGACTTATTACATTTGATAAAATTGAGACAAGATTCACAAAATTATTTGCTTTTTATATAAGCCCAAATCAAGGAAAGTATTTTGATACAGAAAAACAAACAATTGATAACAAAGCTATTCATATTTTCTTTTAGTCTATACTCCTGCTACTTTCCCAATTCCTTGTAAAAATGAGAACATCCCTTTTATAGAACAAGGGATCCTCTTACAACACAATAGATGAGTGATAGATGTCACCATCCAAGTTGCCAACTAACTCCTAAATAGAAAAGAAACAAAACACAAAGGTTTGTTAGGATTGCAGTATATTCCACTAAAATACCAAGGTGGAAGGCATGAGTAGTTAGACGTCTCCTAGACCACCCAAACGTGATATTCTTGTTGAAGGCACAAGACAACTGAGAGGGGGGTGAATCAGTTGTATCAAAAACCTTAAATTCTCTTGAACAAAATCACATTCACATTCACTTACTTTAACCCCTTAATCTGTTATGAAGATTAAACATGAAATGCAAAATCAAAATTTAAACACATCAACACCATACACACATGAACACCAGATTTTTACATGGAAAACCCTAAAAGGGAAAAACCACAGTGAGTGTTAGCTCACAATATAATATAGTAACAATACCAAATAACAAAAGAGGCTCACTACCAAAGGGCTCACTACCCAAAAGATGCTCACTACAAAAAGGCTCACTACCAAGGGGTGGCTCACTGCCAAGAGGTGGCTCACTTCTAGGAGGGGTGGCTCACTGCCATGAACTAATATGATAGCATCTACAACATGCCTAAGTTCAATTCTAATGAAGTGCAATACATATCAGCTTTGCTGCCTTACAACACAAACACTTTCATCTTCATATATTCACATCCACACCAACTACACATGGATTTATTACATTTATTTATACTAATCATCAACCTTGGAACATACATCAAGGTTAGCAATACAATCTACAACCTTTGGCATAATCTCCAAGGTTGGCAAACATACATAATTCAAAATAGGTCTAGACCTAAAAAAACTTGCGAAGCAAATGAATGAGAGAAGAACACTTCACAGCTTATCTTAGACCCAAATACATCTTCACATGCTTCAAGAAGCTTCTACAATCCATGAAACACATCTGCAAAGAGTGTTAGCACCCAAGTTAGCCAAAGTGGTGCAAACACCAAGAATACTTAGGCACACGCTTCCAAGAACTCAATCATAGCTTGTGGATCAAGCACAAGCCTTCAACACAATCTGGAGACATCCATGAACAACATAAAATCACCTAGGAGCCAACAAATTGAGCTACAACAAGTTTCACTTGAAGACAACAAATCTCACTTGAATATAACTTACAATCAACACTACTAAGTTCTGCTGCTTAATAACTTTCTTTCTAGAGCACCAAATCACAAATCCTTTGGAATGAAGATAGCTAAGGACCTTATAAACATATCTCTAGAACTACATCACCTAAAACCACTATGCATAGAAATGTCCAGAGAAAAATACTTTCTCCCAAAAACCTTTGCACAACTCAGAAACTCTGTCAAATACATCCTTCAAATTGGTGAACACAACTTCTACTACATAGCAATTTAGACCACCAAATTCTAGATTTAGCACCTTCAAACACTTCTCTAAAACATATCCAAATTTCATAGTCTGGTCTTCAACACAAAAGAAATGCAGAGCAAAAAACTCAGACAGTATCCTGCAAGCCAGAATACTCTACAGCACATTGTTTCCACTTGGCTCGAGCAAATTTTCTCAAAAGCACTTGGAAACTCAGATACATGAACAATATGCTAGCATCATCAACACTTCTTCAAGTCATTCAAATTACCTTAACATGACAACTCAATCAAGCAACAATCGGCAATATTAGAAGACATAGTTGACACCAATGACAACACAATCATGTTGGCATTAATGACATCAGTTAGCACATACTTGCAACAATTCTCCACTAGCTAAAGCTTAGGATTTTATAGCTACTAGATTCCACAATGGAAGTGACTAAGCTAAGAAGCACTCCTCTGTTAAACCTTCAGAACAAGATGGCAAAGTAAGGAGCTTAGGATTAAAAAGATGAATGCACTTCAAACCTCCCAGATCTAGACATGGCTAAAGATCTATCCACAACCCCTAAACCTCACCAAGTTATTGGTACAACGAGATGTTGTTGACAAAATAGGGACATCATCATCAAGGTGCAGAGTGTAGCCACCGAGAACATTGTGGAATTAAAAAGCACACAATGCTCCTAGCATACAAAGCTCATCCTCACATCAACCAACATGGATAGAAAAATAAAGACAAACTATCTTTCCAATTCCCCCATTCTTTAAAGGATTCCCATACTCTTTTTTTCTGAAATTACATAGTTGTAACCAAGAGAATAATGGAAAACCTCTTACAAACATGGGGGTCACTATCATTTTCTACTAAGTGAGGAAAAATAAGATTTACTCCTTTGGAAAGGAAAAATCTAAATTAACATACTCATCAGATGCATAACATTCTATTTATAGACAAAATGGAGATGGATAAGCCTCAAGCTTAGTTCTCAATCCCTGTTGGATGTCCATAAATGTCCCTTATCACAAAACATGCCAAATGAACACCAACACACCCTGAAATAACATTACAATTGTTGTAAATATTTCAACATGCTTGGATGACATGTGAAAATTTGCATTACATTATACATTTTTGCACCCACGCAACATATTCTTCCTCAGAAGGCTAATCAAACTTTAATACCCTGTCAACTTTGCTCATTTGGGTGGCATAACGAGCATCTGAAAGTACCGTATTTTCTTTTATGAAACTATTTACTTGGACTCTAACTCTAAAAACCTATCCAACTTAGCATTGCAAAGTAAATTATCAATCTTCTATGTCTGAGTGATTGATTTGATCAGCACAAAAATAATGCACAAAATTCTACCTTCCAGTTAGGCAATGATTTTTATGAACTGTCACTCTTAAGTACTGATGGCATTCAATACTTCTCAAGAGACTTGAAAGAATCTAGTTTCTCTTTTAGCAACACATCAAGCCTACCTAGGAACACATAAATCTCATTAAGAAGGCCCATGACCTCATGTGTACTAGCTATTTTAGTTGGCACATCAAACTCTAGGCTTGAAATGTTATGTATATGATTGACCACTTGTATGCATGGGATCCAAATACTTAGGATCTCCCTTAAAGTTGACTCATTTCTAATGTGGCAGTCAAAGGCTCTTTTTAAATTATTGTGACACACCCAGACATCATCTACCTTGTGCACATTTTTTTCCATTCAATGACTCAAAAGGCTGCTCACTAAAGAAATTTGTTCACTCCTAGACTCTTCCTTTATCCTAGTCACATCACTTTGACTTTGACTTAATTTCTTTCTTTCATCCTGTAATTCTAGCTTGGAGACATCTTTGTCTCATTGTGCCATACTTCCTAAACTAGTGGAAGGGGTAGCATGATTCATTTCAATTCCTAGAGGAGGAACAAGTGATCTCAACTTGTTAAGGTCCCTCATTTTCTTTTGGTAATCACTCTTCAATGTGTCATATTCATCTTGCAACTTCTTTGATATAGCAGTTGCAAATATGTGCCTAATCGGTGTTGTCATTGATGTCAACATATCCTTGTTGTCATTGGTATCAACTGTACCTATTTAGAAGAACTGTATGTTGAGGATATTGAGAAAATTAGTCTCTCCAGAAGAGACAAGTGAGTTACATATCTCTTTGTAAAAGATAGTGAAGACAGTGTAGTTTAGTGAAGAAGATTGTTCCACATTCCCAGTTAGATGAAGATCAGAGTATGCGGACCAAAGGGTTTGTAGAGGATAGTCTGAAGTTGCTCCAATCAAGATTTGAGAGGTCCGCATGAAGGATTAATGAAGTTATGGCCATTTGAGTAGAATTGGGTTTTGCAGCTATTCAGAGGTGACAGATTGACAGAAATATGGTCTGGATCGATCCACATTGAAATATTATGATATGCGGATCTAGAGGTATGTTTGGGATGATAGTGTGTATCATCAACTCAAGTGGTTCATGGTTTGGAGGTCCGCAAGCAATCTTTCTAGTGTGACAGTCATGACAGTTGGTGTTCTTGAGTTTCTGGATGGAGATGCAAGTGTTTCTGGTAAAGTGAGGTGGTACGGTTGTTCTTTTTGATTCATTGTGCTTATGGTGGTCTCCGGATCATGTGCCTACTGTGTTGGTGGTCTGCATTGAAGATTAAGCTCGCGATTGAAGATTTGTCCTTGGGTGTTGCTGTTCTTTCCAGTCTTAGCCGACTGAATGCTTTGTGCATATTGCAAATGATCTAAGAGAGGTTCTATTAAGTGTGGCATGGTGTTCGAGGAAGATTTGGATCCCAGTTATGCTTGGCTGACAGTATAGTGATTCACATTAAGTTAGATGTTTGTAGTTCTGACCTTGATGTTTATTCCAAGGTTGATGAAGCATATAAATATGTGTGGTTGAGTTGTGGAAATGTATCCTTGTGCAAAAATGATAAGATCCTAAGAAAGGAGGAAAGGCAGAGCAGAGAAGAAGAAGAGTAGAAGAGGAAGAGTAGTAAAGTATGAGGAGACAATGAAGAAGTGTTTGGGGCAGAGCAGAAGTATAGTGCACTTCAATGGAACTGAACCTTGCATGAAGAAGATGTTGTTTTCCAGTTCAATCTTTCTGTGATAAACTTATAAATATTTCTGTAGGCAGTGAGCCTCTTGGAGTAGTGAGCTCTGGGCAATGAGCCGTAAAGACATGTGCCTTCCCCATTTTCTATTCTTTTAATAGAGAATAAATCTTGTGGGTTAACCACCACCGTGGTTTTTCCCTTGACCGAGTTTCCACATAAAAATCTTGGTGTTATGTGTGTTGATTTTGTTTCTGCTCATATGTTGTTGATACATGCTTTCATGGTTACATCATTCATCTATTATTAAGTGGTAAAGAAGTTTAATTACATCAAAGGATAAAAGTTTTTGTGACAACTTATTCACCCCCCCTCTCAGTTGTCTGCCCTAATTTCAACAATAGCCTCACTAAATAGGGTAGTGTTTATAACTAGGGATGTAGCCTGAGGAGTAATGGTATCACTTAATCTTTTGACAATCAGGTTTCCTACAAGTTCATTTATATCCCTAGCCACCATGGGTTTGTTGTCATTAGGGGTCAATTCCTCTACAGCCAAGGTTTCGTAATTAGTACTAAACCCTAATCCAAAGTATAAGTCCTCTACTTGTTCTTTAGTCAACACCTCATCTTCATCATTGTCTTGTCTTCTTATAGTGTCTAGTGCCATAGCAGAGGAAATACCCCATCCTGGAAGCAGCAAGAAACTACTCTCCTTGATAGTTTTACTCCCTTCTTCAAGAATGATTCTTCCAATATCCATATCAATGTCTTTCAAAAGCCTTTGAGCCACTTCTTTCATCTCATAGTCCCCAACCTAGCCCTATTCTTCATTCAACCTCTATAATTAAAGTTTTGACTTACTTTTTAACAAGAGGGATCTAAATTCCCCAGACCTGACAGATTGATCATTAAATAGAAACTCCTTATAGGCCAAAGCCCTCACATCATGTACAACCTAACTCAGACCCAACTCAAGACCCAATAGTGTTATGTCTGGAGGAGGCCCAGTTACTTCAGTCCTCTTAGGAGAGGCTATAACCTATTGAATTTCATCTATGTCGATTTGATTTTCACCTACCTCCTTAATCATTGAATAATCAACAAGAGTTTGATCAATCTCCTACTTTGATGGTCCTATTAGAGGGTCACCACCTCCTTCCCTTGCATTTTCTTCTATCATTGGTGCATATACTGATTGTTCTACCAGTCCCACTTCTTGTTGTTGTATCTCTAGAACAAGATATTTCCCTTTAGGTTTTGCAACCAATCTTGTAGCCACAAACTTTAATTCATTAGCATGATCTAGCATTGGTTGCATCCTAATGATAGGATCTTTTATTTCACTATAAGTTCCTAGGTCTTTTGGACCTTTCAATAGTTTTTCCTTTCTCCCAGGATGATCAAAAACCATGTATCCCTTCTCTCAGAAACCTCCACCTTGGTGATATAGTTTCAAATGAGATACTCCTCATCAAAATAATGTTTATACCTAGATTTACCCATACTCCTTTTCTCATCAATGAAATGCTCTTGGTCATAATTCCTCATCTTAGAGCATCCTGTAATCCTCCAATTTGAAACCTAGGAGATCCAAACCCTCCTTATTCTTGATCACAAAACCTAGGAAAACCATGCTTGGTGAGAATAATTAACCTTTCTTATGTTGCCTTAGATGCACTTTGTCATCTTCATTTAACTGCCACATTATTTCAAGGAATGCAATCCTCTCTAGTACAAATTTTGGCAAAACATGTGACTTGACATTTGCCCCATAAATTTTGATGATGGTTGTATCAAAGTGAAAAAACCAATCACCCCAATTATGATCCACATCACCATTAGGATTCCTCTCTTTGGGCCTCAAGGAATCCATAACCTACATAGATAGTCTAAGCTTATGATACCCCACTACAACCAATAACCTCTGAACAAAAAAATGTTCAAAAACAACATAACTTGAATTTAGGCATTGTGAATCCCATATGTGTGTCTATCCTTGAATAGGCATGGGATCTCCATTAGAAGTCAAAGGATGTAGTTGCAAATCCTCATCCCAGATATGTTTTCTATAATATAACACGATATGGCATAATAATGAATATCTTTTGAAGCAAGGGACTCCTTACCAATTTTAAAATTTAGTAAATCTTTATGAAGGGCATTGGCAATGTAAGAGGCATAGTCAAACCTTCTATAAAGAAACTTCTGCTAAGTATCAACTGCAATCATCATGAGATGTGTTGGTATGTGTGTGTCATTATCACATGCAAATACTTGACATAAGGCATAATAGGTCATCCTGAAATACTCTTCAAAACCCCTCTCATTAAAAGGCTCCAATTCACTGTCATCAATTTTTACTAGCTTGCTCTAATTTCCTAGTCTATGAAGTGGTAACCATCTTGGTCTATAACTATGCCTGTCCCTTCTATAATCTCTATGAAGTTCACCAATATTGATATGTATGTTTTCCAGAGGGTTAAGGACAAAAACTTCCACAATTAAATTTTTGTTAACTATCAATATTGGACTACCATCTCCATTGCACAATGTTTAGGTGTCAACTTTGTAATTATCACATATAGCTTGAATCAATTCCACATGTTGACAAGCACATTTGGGAAAACCAGTTTTCCTAGCCCTAAAGTCCATATGTTTGAGATAGATTTCTCATGATTTCATTGTAGAGGTCACACCCATAAAATAGGATACATTGATCCCTAATAGACTCATGCCTATCTAGAATGTTTACAAAGAAAATACATGTGTCTTGGGAATGTTTGTATCTTTTACTAGAGCTAGGGAGATGACTCATAAGATCTTGCGTTGAAGTATGCTTTGTCCTACCACTCTGTGAAGAACCTTGACTCATCCTAAAATTTCAACAGTCATCATAAGGTCATGTGTTGAACTATGCTTTGTCCTACCACTCTATGAAGGACCTTGACTCATCCTAAAATTTTGATAGTCACAAAATATAGGGCCCAATTTAATAGTCACAGGGGATACAATTCCTTTCTAAAACAAGAACCCTAGTGATGGATAATTCAAAATAGTACAGGGAGAAATTCGCATACCTGTTCTCACAAGCACCTAGAGACTTTTAGCTTGGAATGGTTAACAGAGTACGCATCGTAGCAACTTGCATTTGGTTAACTTCTTTTCTCATCACAAGATAAAAAAGCCTAAGCTTCAATTGCTCCTAAAACACAATTGAATTCCCTTATCAGTTGAATTGAATGCTCAAAAGAGCTAAGGTCTATGTCACATGCCGTGAACTGCAAGTATCTTTGAATACTAGCCCTCAATCTTGACAGAATTTGAAATCAATGGTTAGTGCTAACTTAAACCTTTAGCGCATGGATTTTAAAAAACACCCTTTCTAAAGTTGTGTTATGGATCCTACATGCATTGCAATAAGGAAATACCATATGTCTAGGACCCTCCACTCCCTGGCTTCAAAAGAAGTCCACATAGTAGACATGTATCATTATAGTGCATTAGTGCAACCTTAAAATGAAGTGCATATGAGAGATTGCACCAGAGGTGATCTCCTATGAAAAGATAGGATTCATCTATATGGCACTATGCAATGGAAAGGTTCTCATACATTAATAAGATATTCCTAGTGAACCAGAACATGCCAGTTATTAATCTAAAGATACATCAGTGGGATCATTTAACTGAGATGCTCTCGAGGCCCTGTGTTACATCAGCACACCAGTGCAACTTCAAATAAAAGGCTTAAAGAAATGCTACGTTGGGAGTTAGCTCAGGCATTGAGGCAATGAGAGGTTGCCACATGTCAAAGCAAGATAGGCTCATTTAAACTAAGGAATATGTGAAGGGAACAAATGAAAAATAGAACATGTGGGACCATTGGGGACACGTGGAGGCACTAGTGCAATTGTGTATTTGTTAGCAATTGGATAAAAAAAAGGTTGCGCTACACTCATATCCTTGCAATTCAATTAGAGGTAAACACCTAGATGCATGGCAATGGTCATAAAGTGCTTAAGGAAACCAACGCCTATGCAAAGATTAATTAAATAAAATAACTGCCTTAGGTGGTACATTAGGTTTTAGGGGATGATAAAACAATGAGAATATGGGCTTCAAAACACAATTAAGGGCCAGCCACCTTCTAAACAAGTCACTGATTGAACATACATTGTTAAACCAGTTTCAAACTAAGGCTAGGGCTTTAGAATCTTTATGGGTAAAATTTTTAAATATCCTTACCAAGAAACCTAAGGATTTTGCAAATTCTAACATCCCCTTTCTAATTAATTTCATTTGGAGGAATTATCAGCCCATTCCTATATTTCTAGTGGGCTAAGGTGATAAAATAGGGAAATAGTTTATTTAATATTTAATTATGGTTGTATTACATATAAATGTGAACATAAAAGATAACAAACTAAAATAATATTAGCCTATTCTATTTAGATCTAATGCAACCTACGATAGAGTGAAAAGGAATGCTTGATAACATAAAATGAAGCTAACTAACCAACCTAAAATGTGAACCTTGATTGTTTTGGATGTGCTCTTGATGTTTTGATAGTTTGGTTGATCCTTAATCTAGCAGCATGACTTAGCTATTGGAAATGAGTGGATGCACCCCATTATTTAGGTCTAGTGGCATAACATAACTACACATGCCCAGTGGCTTGTTGATTTGTAGCCATAGGCAGTGATCTCACCTCAAAAAAACAAATACACTAAACAATTTAGTTGTGGCATTAGACATAGTTATAGAGATTATTATTCTCCTTTTGAGCATCATTAATCTTCATGTTGTTTTAAAATCCTAGAAATATTAAACTCTATTAATCATTCTCCTCTCCTCTTATTACTTATTTTAACTTGTGCCCATGTTTGCAAGATGCCCCTACCTTATATGGAATTACATGGAAGTTATAGCGAAAGAGTTATCCATCTCCATAGAAATTGATAAGTAGTGTAGATGGTGCATCTTGAACTCAATTTTTTATTTATCTTCTAGTTATATATATAACAGTTTTCTTATGTTTTCTTGTTAGTCCCTACCATTAATTTCTAATACTATTTGGAGCATCTTAAATGAAACATTGAGAGAGATTTTGCATGATCATCTAGTAATAAATCATGTAACAACCTTATCAGTAAATAAAAATAAGACTAATAATAAAGAAGGGTTACATGGGTTTAATTGAAATTAGAACAAGCAAGTTATAAATAAATCTTAAAACTATCAAAGCAAATATTGGTTTTATATGAATTAATTTCATAGTATTAAACCCCCAAAATATAGAAAATGCCTACCTAGGGGCTTTATAGATTCCGTCACCTCATGCAAGGTTTGATTCTTGGTAAGAATGTGGTCATCATATGATGTATGAATCCTCCTTCAATGAGAGTTGTCATTGCTACCAACTTAGATGAGCGAATCTAAAAACTATGAAAGTAAATATTGGTTTAGTACGCATTAATTTTATAATATTAAGCCACAAAATGAACACCTACCTAGCAATTTTGCAATGCCACCACCTCATGCAAGGTTTGATTCTTGGGAAGAATGTGGCCATCCTGTACTTCTCAGCTTCCTCCTTTGGTGATGAATTTTGTTGTTACTAACTTATATGAACACCTTTGCCTACTAATAAATAGGAATTCAAAGTAAGATCTTCCACCACCATTCAAGGACTCTTTTTCTCTATTTCCTAAATCCTTTGTTGTTAGATTTCACATGGTTTCTATAGTTTTTACTATTTTTTTAGTTTATGTTGTGGTGGTGTTTTATTTTTCTTGTAGTAATGGACCCTTTAAATATGGATCCTTTAAATATAGAGTGGAAGCATATTGACAACAAATTTTTGATAGATGAGTTTTACGAAGATATTCGAGCACCCAAATGGGTGGACATGTTGGCACTGGAGGAGCCTATGGATAATGATGCCTAGTTCTAAAATCCTAGTATGATTTTTAAATCTAGTTAATAAATGATCCCAAGTGCTTTTAATTTTAAATCCTTGTCTTTGAAATTTTGGGCATGAAATGTTGAATTGATTACCCTTTCATGGTCTAGGATCCATTACTTTAATATTTTGGTGTCATTCTTGTTAAATTGTCTATTTAAACTTTAGTGTTAACATCTTATGTTGTGTCTAGTCATCCTCATAGGATTTCAACACACATGGTGTCTATTCATGTGTGCCTAATGTGGTGAATAGCCACTGCACAATAATGGTGAACATATGTGCTTGAATTTTGTGATGGGTTTTGAATTGCATAGCCTTAGATCTTCACTATTGATCTAATGTGTTGTTATGACCTTATTCATTGGGAGAGTTATGTATGTGATTGAAGAATTTTGCATGGAGTGTGATGGAAATTGCATAGCCTTAGATCTTCACTATTGATCTAATGTGTTGTTATGACCTTATTCATTGGGAGATTTATGTATGTGATTGAAGAATTTTGCATCGAGTGTGATGGAAATGAAAATTTGTGTTGTAGATTGTAATCATCCCAAGGTTGTGGCTAGCTTGTTAAATGCTCCATTATTTGATTTGCCAAAGCTATGATTTTTCTTTTTAGTTTAAAGATAGTATTTCTGTATTTGAACTTTTTAATTTGAGAATATGCTCCTAACTCAATAGAAAGATCCTAAAATGTAGGAGGTAAAACATCTGAGATATGTTAGGTCTACTTCAATAGCAATCATTTCTAGCACTATTCCACTATGGGATAAGAGTGGAAGGTGTGTATTTATTAAATATCATATTGATTGTTCAAATTATTCTCTATTTTTTGGCATCATCCAATGAATTGATATGTTAGAAAATTTAACCTATTTCTCTACCTATGTCGAGTGTATTGCATAGGTAAAAGAAATAGGTTGAATTTCCCAACGTATCAATTCATTGGATGATGTCAGAAAAACAAATATAGATTCGAATAATCAATATGATAAAATAAATGCACACCTTCCAATCCTATCCCCTAGTAGCATAGTGTTAGAAATGCTTGTTGTTGAAGTAGATCTAACATATATGAGTTGTTTTACCTGCTACATTTTAGGATCTTCTAGTGAGTTAGGAGAATACTCTAAAAAATCAAGTTCAAGTACAAAAATACTAACTCTAAATTGAAAAGTAAAATCATACCTTTGGCAACTCAAATAATGGAGCATCCAACAAGTTGGTTGCATTCCTAGTATGATTACAATTTGCAACACAATTTTTCATTCCCATCACACTCCATTACAAAATTATTCAATCACATACATAACTCTCCCAAAGCATAAGGCCATAACAACACATTGGATCAATGAAAGGAAGCAAGCTATGCCGAAAATGCTTCCTACACTGATCTACTAAGGAAAGATTTATGCAAATTTTAAATTTTACATTTACAGATTAAGATGTACATTAACAAAAAGATAATAACAACATTCAAATGTAAAACTCACAACACAAGATATATGTGGGGAAAACCCTTTTTGGTATAAAACCCTACACTCCAAAGTCACCCAATATATTATTTAGGAATCAAGAAGACTACAACATACTTGTAGAGCAAGCTTTCACAAGAGACGTATATCCAATAAGAGATCCAGGAGGTAAATCAACATCTATAAGACTCTTACACACAACCTCCATCTCAAGCTCATGATATATAGGAGATACAATACAATAAACCATCAATGGTAATTACAAAACCATGAGCCAAAACCACCCAAAAGTGGCACCCAAATTATCTTCAATCAAAGATGCCTTGTGATGTAGAAAACCACACACCAACACATGTAACTCTCCCCTTTACAGCTCTTTTGAGTGTCCAACACATTTTTACATTTCCCAAAAATAGGAGGTCCAACTTCTAGAGGCCATAACTTTTGATCTAGGTGTTTGATTTACGAACTGTTTGATGCGTTGGAAAGCTCGTGAAAAGATCTATCATGTTGTAACTAAATTTTTCAGTTATGACAATCTTCAAAGTGTTTAGGGACCTCTAAGTCCCTCAAAATTGAGTTTGAAATTTTTTTCAGCAATTTCAAAAAGAGAAACTTTAATATCTCGCGATCCAAGTATGATCTTGAGTCAAAACTCACCCGAGATGTTTACTTATCTGTTCTACACCTTATAGGAAAATTTTAGGTCAATCCAAGGTCAAATGTAAAGTTACTAAAAATAGTAATTCCTGTCATTTTTATCCCTTTTGGAAACTTTGAAAGTTCTAGATCATTCTTCAAGATAAAGGGTATTCGAAAAGACTAAAATTGGGAAGAATAATAACCTTTTGAAGTTGCAAGGTTGAGACACTTTTCTTAACATTCTCCCACTTGTCAAACACCTTGCAAGAGTAAAGGGAGTATCAACACCATGATTTAATTGCTAGGGGTCGAGAGGCCCATAGACTCTAAACACCATCTGAACTTCTATGTGCTCACAGGTTTTGTCAAGGAATCTGCAACATTCATCAAAGTGTCAACTTTCTCCAAGTTTAGCTTCCCATCCTTTACCATGTCATGAACAAAATGGTACTGGACATCAATATGCTTAGTCCTCGCATGGAAAGTAGGATTCTTGGCCAAACATATGGCACTCTGACTATCACAACAAATAGTAATCATCCCTGCATCAAACCCAACATTAGAACACAATCTCTTAAGCCAAATGGCTTATTTACAAGCATGAGTCGCTGCCATGTACTCAACTTTAGTAGTGGACAAAGCGACCACATGATGTTGCTTACTCATCCAACTAATAGCACCACCAAACATAGTGAACACATAAGCACTGGTGGATCTCCTGCTGTCAATGTCACCTGCCTAATCTAAATCCACAAACCTATGAATAAAAAGTGAATGCCAAGGTCCTGTAGGATAACCATGATAACATAAGGAATAATTACAAGTACCCAACAAATATCTAAACACTCTCGTCACTACATCCCAATGTACCTGTCCAGGATTAGCCATAAACTACTAAGGACTCCCACTACTTGGGCAATGTCTGGCCTTGTACATACCATCGCATACATCAAACTGCCAACAACACTAGCATAAGGAACTCTACTCACATCCTCTGCCTCAAAAGGAGACTTTGGACAATTTGCAACAGATAACTTTGTTCCCATTGTAACTGGAACAATCAAAGGTCTGTAATCCACCATGCTGGATCTCTCCAACATGGTGTTAACATACTTACTCTAGTCTAACCAAAGTTTTTTGTTTGCTCTATCTCTTTTGATCTCCATCCCTAGAATGTACCGAGCTGCCTATAGATTTTTATCTCAAATTGTGCTAACAGCTGAGACTTCAAATCAGAAATCAAAATTTTACCATTCCCAATGAGTAACATATCATCGACATAAAATGCAATAATGAGAATGTGATCATTGTCCAACTTGTAATAAACACAATGATCTAATTTTAATTTCAAAAATCTAATAATCAACACAAAGGCATCAAACTTCTAGTACCACATCATAGGAGACTATTTCAAACTATACAATGACTTTTTCAACTTGCAAACTATATTTTATTTACCTTTCACCATGTAGTGCTCTAGTTGTGATATATAGATTTCCTCCTCCAAGTCACCATGAAAGAATGTTGTCTTCACATCCATCTATTCCACTTCTAGATCATACGTTGTTGCAAGAGATAATAGGAACTGAATAGATGCCATCTTTACAATAGGAGAGAAAATCTCACCATAGTCAATTCCCTTCACCTAAGAATACCCCTTTGCAACCAATCAAGCCTTATATTTCTCAATACTGCCATCTACACCAAATTTATTTTTGATCACCCATCTACATCCAACAAGTTTTCATCCTTCAAACAAAGGCACAAAGTCCCAAGTATTATTCTTTTCCAAAGAATCCATCTCCTCTTCCATGGCCTCCTTCCAGGAACCTGCATCTTTCATACCCATAGCCTGTTTCATAGTTCTAGGCTCATCAGTGTTAGAAATCAAAGCAAAAATACAATTGGAATCATGCAATGAATAACCAAACCTATCAAGTTGATGCCTTATTTGTGTGGACCTCCTCAAAGATTGAGGTTGAGGTTATTCATCTTCTTCTAAACTTTTAGAGCTACTAGAGCTCTCCTCATTATTAGGTCCAAAAGATGTTTATTTGGTTCAACTTTCTCAAGGGTGGAAGGAAGCTGAACCACATCATCTTTCTTCTCTTCTTTCTTTGGCTGTAAGAGAATAGAAGAAGGATTGATCTCTCTGAAGATCACACTTCTTCTATACAAAACTCTCTTAACCACTAGATCCCAAAGCTTGTACCCTTTCACACTGATGCCATAACCAATGAAGATACACTTCACAGCCTTATTCTCCAACTTAGACCTCGTCTCCTTAGGCAAATGTACATATGCCTCACAACCAAATACTTGAATGTGCTTAATGAAGGATTTTTACGAGACCATACCTCCATAGGTATCTTATCAATGAGTGCTGATGTAGGAGACCTGTTAACCAAGTAACAAGAGGTAGCAATAGCTTTAGCCTAGAACTTTTGTTCAAGGCCATCTCCACTTAGCATACTCCTTGCCCTCTCCATCAACATTCTATTCATCCTCTCTACAACTCCATTCTATTGAGGGGTATATGGAGTTGTGTTGTGCCTCTCAATCCCTTGTTCTTTACAAAACTTGTTGAAATCTATTGAACAAAACTCACCACTATTGCCATTCCTCAAACACTTAATTTTTCTATCATTTTGATTCTCTACAAGAGCTTTGAACTCTTTGAATCTACTAAAGACTTTAGATTTGCTTCAAAGGAAATACACCCATGTCCTTCTACTGTAATCATCAATGAATGAAACAAAGTAAATAGATTTTGAAATTGAAGGAACATTAACAGGACCAAACACATTAGAATAAATCAAGTCCAACACCTCATAAGATTTGTGATAACTAGAATAAAATTGAACATGGTTTTGTTTTCCATAAATGTAATGTTCACAAAAATTGAACTCAAGATTATAGTCATTCATACCCTCAACAAGATTTTTATTTTTTAGGGTCCTCAAACCCTTTTCACCAATGTGACCAAGCCTTTGGTGTCATAACATTATCTTCTTAGCTAGAAGTTTCATCTCCATAGAATGATCACTCTTAGATACCCAAAGAGCATGACCATCAGAAGTAGATGCAACAATCCTTTTCGCTATTGGTTCCAATGGTGAGGATGAAGACTCTAAAGTTCTCTTCTTTGAAATAGAGGCACTATCGCACTGAACTAAACATGCATCAAGCTGAAACAGAGTGCCAATCTGAACACCCTTAGCCAACACCATAGATCCTCTAGTCATCTTACATTCTCCATTCAAGAAAATAACATGCACACCCACATCATTCAACTTACTTATAGAAAGAAGGTTATGTGCCAAACCAGGGATATGGAGAACACCACCGATTCCCTTCACTCATCTATTAGGGAATCGAATCAAGACTCTTCCATGACCAACAATCTTCAGGTAAGAATAATCACCCAAGTACACCTTTCCACCATCGCATTCTTCATACTTTGAAAACCAACCCCGATGCAAGGTCATGTGAAAAGATGCACTAGAGTCAATAAGACACACATCCTCATATGCATGCATTACCAAGGTAGCGACAAATGCTTCTCCTTCATCGTAAGAGGACTTGTCAGATTCCAAATCATGATTCTTCTTCTTCTTCTTTTTCTCCTCCTTACACTCCTTGCGGAAGTGACCACGTTTGCTACAGTTCCAACATAGGGCCTTGGACTTTTAGGGAGACTTAGATCTCCCATGGGATTTGGATCTTCCTTTTTCTTCCTTCTTCTTATCCTTTCTTTCCCTTCTCTTTAGATCTACCACAAATCACAAGAACCTTCTTAGCCGATTTGGAAAACTTTCTCTGCATCTCTTCGGACAACAATGAAGAAACCACTTCATCCATCTTGAAGGTGGTAGTGGTACTCCCAATGGCCATAATAAGTTGATCCCATGAATTTGGTAAGGAACATAGTAATGTCATGCATCGATCCTCCTCCATCTTCACACTAACAAAGGTCAACTAGGTAACAAGCATATTGAATGCATTCAGGTGATCAGTGATAGATCCTCCATCTTCCATCCTCAAAGAATACAATTTATTTTGTAGGAATAACTTGTTCACCAGGGATTTATCCTGATAAACATCTCCAAGCTTCTTCCAAAGATCCTTTGCAATCTTCTCTTCATGGATATTCAGGAGCACAGAATCGGCCAAATAAAGTCTTATCAAACCCTTAGCTTTTTGCTCTTTGAGAAATCTTCTTGAGACATTGTCATTAGTTTTGTACCAGATATGGCATCCCATAAATCCTGATCTACAAGCATGTCCTCCATTTTGAGTTTCCACAACTCAAAATTACTGGCATTAAACTTCTCTATCTCAAACCTCCTAGATGTTCTCACCATCTCTTTCCTGCAACAAAGATTTCAAAATCCTCTACACAAGCTCCCACTCAAATGAAGATCAGCTCAAAAAACCCTCTACCCAACAACTAGAACCAAAGGTGACCGGGCTCTGATACCAACTGAAAGGAAGCAAGGTATGTGGAAAATGCTTCCTACACTGATCTACTAAGGAAAGATTTATGTAAATTTTAAATTTTACAGTTATGTATTAAGATGCACATTAACAGAAAGATAATAACAACAATTAAATACAAAACTCACAACACAAGATATATATGGGGAAAAACCCTTTTAGGTAAAAAACCCCACTCCAAAGCTACCCAATATATTATTTAAAAATCAAGAAGATTACAATATACTTGCAAAGCAAGCTTTCTCAAGAGTATATCTAACCAGAGATCTAGGAGGTAACTCAACATCTAGAAGACTCTTACACACAACCTACATCTCATTGTCCTGATATATAGGAGATACAATACAGTAAACTGTCAACGGTAATTACAAAACCATCAGCCAAAACCACCCAAAAGTGGTGCTCAAATTATCTCCAATCAAATATGCCTTGTGATGTGCCAAACCACACACCAACACATGTAACTCTCCCCTTTACAGCTCTTTTGAGTGTCCAACATGTTTTTACATTTCCCAAAAATACAGGTGCAACTCCCAGAGGCCATAAATTTTGATTCAGGTGTTTGATTGACTAACCATTTGATGCATTGGAAAGCTCATGAAGAGATCTATCAGGCTGTAGCCGACTTTGTTGGTTACAAAAAAATTTAGAGCATTTAGGGACCTTTAAGTGTCTCACGATCCAGGTATGATCTTGAGTCAAAACTCACCTGAGATGTTTATTTAGTTATTCCACACCTTCTGTGATAATTTCAAGTCAATCCAAGGTCAAATGTAAAGTTACTAAAAATAGTAAGTCCTGCCATTTTTAGCCCTTTTGGAAACTTTGAAAGTTCTAGATCATTCTTCAAGATAAAGGGTATTTGAAAAAACAAAATTGGGAAGAATAGTAAACTTTCGAAGTTGCAAGGTTGAGACACTTTTCTTAACAATCAATAGTGAAGATCTAAGACTATGTAATTCCAAATCCATCTTAAAATTCAAGCACATATGTTCACCATCAATATGTCGTGGCTATGCACCACTATAGGCATAAACCAAAAGACACTATGTGTGTTCAATTCATATGAGGATGGATAGACACAACTTAAGAAGTTAACACTAAATTTTAAATAGAAAATTTCTAAGAATGGTGCCAAATATATTAAAGTTATGGATCCTAGACCATGCAAGGGTATACAATTCAACTTTTCATCCCTAAATTTTTAAATACAAGGCTTTAAATGTTTAAAAGTACTCAGGATCATTTATTAAATATATTGAAAAATCATACCAGGCTTGAAAAATTATACATCATCATCCATAGGTTCCTCCAGTGCCAAGACATCCACCCATTGGGGTGCCTTTATATCTTCATAAAACTCATCTCTCACAAATTTCTTGTCAATGTTCTTTAGTCTATATTCAAAAAATCCATTATTATAAGAAAAACAAAACAACACCACAATAAAAAAATAAAAAATAGTGAAAACTATAGAAGTAATGCAAAATATTACAAGAAAGGATTTAGGAAATATAGAAAAAGAATCCTCAAATCTTGGTGGAATCTCTTACTTTGGATTCTTGTTTTATTATTAGGAAAAGGCACTCATCTAAGTCAATAGAAATGACAATTTTCACTAAATGAGGAGTCAAGCAACATAGCTAGCCATATTCTTTTTAAGAATAAATCCCTACATGAGGTGGTGGAAATGCAAAGCCCCTAGGTAGGCAATCATTTTGAGGTGTAATATCATGGAATAATGCATACTGAACTAGTATTTTATTTCATATTTTTTTTATATTATCTTGTCTGAGTCGGCAACAATGACACCTATCACCAAAGGAGGATCCGAGCAACACAGGGTAGCCACAATCTTACTCTAAGAATCAATCACTATGTGAGGTGGTGGCACTACAAAACCCCTAGGTAGCTATTCCTTATGCTTTGGGGGTTTAATACCATGAAATTAATGCATACTAAACCAATATTTGCTTTCATATCTTTTAGATTTCTTTACAACTTATTTTCTTTACTTTTGCTTAAACCCATGTAACCCTTCTTTATTATTAGTCTTATTTTTATTTACTGATAATGTTGCTACATGATTTATTATCAAATGATGGTGCAAAATCTCTCTTAAGGTTTCATTTGGTGTTCTCTAGATAGTATCAAATATTAATGGTAGGGACTAATGAGCAAACATTAGGAAATTGTTATATATAGAGCTAGAAGATAAAGAAAAAATTGAGCTCAAGATGCATCATCTCCACTATTTACTAATTTCTATGGAGATGGATAACTCTTTCTCTATAAATTACATGGAATTCAATATAAGGTAGGGGTGTATTGCAAACATGGGCACAAGTTAAAGTAAACAATAAGAGGAGAGGAGAGTGATGAATTGAGCTTAACATTTCTATGATTTTAAAAGAACATGAAGATCAATGATGCTCAAAAGGAGAATAACAATGTTTGTAACTATGTCTATTGCCACATCTAAATTGTTTAGTGCTTTCTTGGGTGAGATTAATGCATTGTTGCTACAAATAAACAAGCCCTTGCGCATGTGTAGTTGTGTCATGCCACTAGGCCTAAATGATGGGGTTCATCCACTCATTGTCAATATCTAATATGTTAAACCATGATGTGTCAATGCCACTGTTGTGTTTTGTTTTCAAGATTTAGTGTCTTTTCAAGCTCTATGGGTTTAAAACATGTGTCATCCTTAGTGATAGTTTTTCCATGGTTCCATGGGCCCCACAATTAAACACCTTACCCCCCCTTTACTCACACACAGAGGGATGATTCAAACTATGGAGTGATTGACAACTACTCTCATCATGTTGACCACAAACATAGCTCCCTTTATTTTGTGTATGTCTTTGAAATTTTTGTTAAGCCATTATTTGTGGTGCTCCTCCATCTTCTATTATGTAATGTCATCTTTTATTTTGAGATTTTTTATTAAGCCTTGTTTGTTCTAAGTCTCCTTATTATTTCATTCTCATTTCACCTTCTATATTATGTCTTGTTTACTTTTATGTCTTTCACATGTTATCTTTTTCTTCATGTAATGGCATGTTTTCTGATGCAGAGAAACCTTCACTTAGGACAACTTGACACAAGTGAAACAATGATCCATCACCAACAATGACAAAATGCAACAAACTTGATTCACTTGACAACTTTTATAAACTGATTCATCTCAAACAATGATTGAATGTATTCTAGATCACATTGGAAACATTACCATGGAAACCTAATGTGCATTCAACAAGGGAAAACCAACATGATGCATGATTTTATTGGTATTTTAGTCTTCTTACAACATGTTCTATTGATTCTCAACTAATCATGTTTACACAAAGCATAGATCTTATCAAACCCTCATGGAATTAGGGTTTTATGACTGTTTTCTCATAAATGGAAACACACAGACTTATATAACTCCTCCAAAAATGCCAGTCATGGATTTTCCTTAAAAGGGTTTTTACAATATGTTAAAATAGAACTTTCGACCAATTTTCATGACTTTTTGATGGTTGGAATAAAAGATATGAAATATTCTAGTTCGTTGGAAACCTTAGGCTGGGTTTAGACATGTTAGTAAAAATGCCATAACTCACACAAAACTCAATGAAATTAATTCAAACAAAAATAATTCATCTAAATAGGTCTAACTTTCCCAATTGGTTTCAGGCCTCCATCATTCCATACATGTCCATACAAACACGTTTTCAGACTGCAAACTTTCAGAAAATAAACTTTTCAGACCTGTCAAGACAAAAATTTGCATAACTTCCACAAAACCTAATGAAATTTCACCAAACCAATTGCATTTGAAATATAACTCTTTCCTATAACTTTTCCAACCATTTTTAAGACCACACCTATCTATACCAATCTATACCATGTGAATTACAATCATTTTTCATAGAAAAAACATAGATTTGAACATGCAAACTAAGGTATATTTTATTCCAACTTATCTCCCAGATTCGACCACCCTCTCCAACCCTTGTTTTCATATTTACATGACATATTTATATAATTACATCCATTTCCATCACCCAAAACTAGTTCCTAACTTCCCAAACCAACTTTGCAACTTTTTGACAACTTTTACATTTTTTGCAACTTTTGACTCCAAAACATTACATAATATATTTAAATGATTCCAAATGACTCCAAATGCTCTTACATGACCTTATTGACACCACAAAAACAAAACTCAAAGCTTAGCACATGACAACAATTTGCATCAAAAAGAGTGCATCAGGATGCCCCTGCATCATACTCCCCAGGAAAAAGAAATTTGAGTTCCATCTCAAATGATAGTCAATGTTTCTTTCACTTCTTCCAATTGTGCTACATGATTAGCTATTTTATGGCCTCCTCTTGATCCTTACCATGATTTCTTTGATATGCTTCATGATTCTTGGTCTTCACTCTTTTTTTCGTGCATGCTTTTTGGACCTCCTCCAAATGATCTTCTTCTCAACTGCAAGACTCCAATAGTCTATGTCACTTTCATATGCCATAGTACTATTGTCCATGTCTTCATCCTCATCATTCATTCCATGGGTTGCATCTATACAAACATTATTAGCAATATGCAATAAATAAAAACCACAAGGCCAATTTACCTCTTCACTATCTCTTGGTGCTTGTTGTCTTGGTTCTTCCTTGATCTCAGCTATACCCATCTTCTTATCAACTATCTAATCATCACCAACCTACTAGTTTCTTGGATGTATCTCTTTCCAATGGACCTTTGCATGATTTTCTTGAAGAAACTCTTGATCTTTCTTCATGCCCATGTCAATGAATGTCTCTTCCTTTGTTTCATCTTCTCTTTTCAAAGTAACCATATGTTGCCTTCTTCTTTTCTGAATAATCATTTGTATGGGCCACTTCACCTTCTTTCTCATTGGCCAATTCCAAACATTTTCCTGAGATGCTTTCTCAAGACACTGCTGCAATACAAACTCAATACGTTTTTCAAACTCTCACATTGTCTTATCAAACTCTACAACTAGGCTTATCCTGTTGTCTTTCATCTTCCCCTTATGAGTCTGCTATTGCATCTTGCTATCTATTCTCTTTTCTTGTATTCTTCTTGTGATACCTCACATAGGTTTTCTTTCCTTTTCCTCACTACCTAGTCTTTTAGCATCTAGGTTCTTCACTTCAACCTGTCAAAAATAATACACAACTTCCAAAACTTCCCTTGCCTAGATCTTTGGGCTCTGATACTAAAAATGATGTAGATAAACCTTCACTTAGCACAACTTGACACAAGTGAAACAATGATCCATCACCAACAATGACAAAATTGCAACAAACTTGATTCACTTGACAACTTTCATAAACTGATTCATCTCAAACAATGATTACATGCATTCTAGATCACATTGGAAACATTACCATGGTAGCCTAATGTGCATTCAACAAGGGAAAACCAACATGATGCATAAGTTTCTTTGTATTTTAGTCTTCTTACAACATGTTCTATTGATTCCCAACCAATCATGTTCACACAAAGTATAGATCTTATCAAACCCTCATGGAACTAGGGTTTTATGATTGTTTTCTCATAAATGGAAACACACAGACTTATATAACTTCTCCAAAAATGCCAGTCATGGATTTTTCTTAAAAGGGTTTTTAGAACATATTAAAACAGAACTTTCCACCAATTTTCATGACTTTTTGAAAATATTCTAGTTCATTGGAAACCCTAGGCAAGGTTTAGACCTATTGTTAGTAAAAATGCCATAACTCACACAAAACTCAATGAAATTGATTCAAAAAAAGAATTCATCTCTTAAAACATAGGGCTAACTTTACCAATTAGTTTCTGTATACACCTAAAATTAGCTCAGGTTGAATTAAGTTTTTATCTTAATTCCTATTTTCTTCTGTCAATTAAATAAATATTATAAATTTATTTAATTGGCTCATTATCCCATAATTAAATAAAGTCATTTTATTTAATTAAATTCCCTAAATTCCTCTTATGTCTCATATCAATTAAATTCCCTAAATTCTTCTAAAAAGTCTAAAGTCCAAAATCCACCTCATCAATCCACCTCATCTCTTCCACCTCACCATGTTGCACATATAATTAAATATTCTTAATATTTAATTAGCTAATATCCTCCATTTTCCAATATAAATCTTTAAATCAATTATCCTCCACCAAATTGAATATTTAATTCAATGTTCCCCACTAGCCTTCACAAATAGAATATTTAATTTCATGTTCCCCACTAGCCTTCACAAATAGAATATTTAATTCAATGTTCCCCACTAGCCTTCACCAATTGAATATTTAATTCAATGTTCCCCACTAGCCTTCACCAATTGAATATTTAATTCAATTGTTCCCCACTATCCTCCACTATTGAATTCTTAATTCAATTGTCATAACCTACTATCCTCCACAATTGAATATTTAATTCAATTGTCATAATCCACTATTCTCAAATAAAAAATTTTTAATTCATCCATTATGAATTAAAGATTCACAAAAAATAAGAGCCATTGATCTCATCTTTTGATCCTCACCCTCCATTCTATTTTTAGAAAATCTATAAATAGAACCCTCTTCTAAGCCATTAAGGAGGATTCATTATTACATCAAATCTATACTCAAATTTCTCTCACTCTCATTCATTCCACTTTCTAAGTATCCTCTATTATTGTGT
The DNA here is from genome assembly GCA_027924645.1 of Cunninghamia lanceolata. Lineage (NCBI taxonomy): Eukaryota > Viridiplantae > Streptophyta > Pinopsida > Cupressales > Cupressaceae > Cunninghamia > Cunninghamia lanceolata. The sequence goes on from BSBN01001254.1 coordinate 4,701,387, forward strand.
GTTGAAGCTCACATTCCACACAACACATATCAATAGCCATTCTTCCTTTGTCATCTTCAAACAAGAAAGCAAGCAAGAAAAGCTTCTGAGGGCTTCACAATCAAGATCAAAGCAAGATAGGCAAACAATGGAAAATGATAGGTAAAAGGAGTTTTGTAAGTATTTCTATTTATTTTGGTTTTAATCTTCTTTGCTTTCAACTTCTATTGGTGTTTGGGTTTATGTTTTTATTGATTTGAATCTAACTCACATTCTCCCCCTCACAGTTTCAAGCCTCCATAATTCCATACATATTTGTACTAACACGTTTTCATATTGCAAACTTTTAGAAAATAAACTTTTCAAACCTATCAAGATGAAAAATAGCATAACTTCTACAAAACCCAATGAAAATTCACCAAACCAATTGCATTTGAAATCTAAATGTTTCCTATAACTTTTCCAACTAGTTTTAGGACTGCATCTATCTGTACCAATCCATACAATGTGAATTATAGTCATTGTTCACATAAAAAACATAGATTTGAACATGCAAAATGAGGTATATTTTATTCCAACTTCTCTCCCACCCTCTCCCACCTTCCCCAACCCTTGTGTTCATTTTTACATGACATATTTATATAATTAAATCCATTTCTATCACCCAAAACTACTTCCTAACTTCCCAAACTAACTTTGCAACTTTTTGACAACTTTGACAATTTTTACATTTTTTGCAACTTTTGACTCCAAAACATTACATAATGGATTTTAATGACTCCAAATGGTCTTAAATGACCTTATTGACACCAAAAAAATCAAAATTCAAAGCTTAGTACATGACTGTTGGTGTAATTAAATATTTAATTACATTTTATTAAGTTTACTTAGGGCTAATTTTAGTCTTAGGTTATTCTTAAGTCATATTAGGGTTTTTCTCTAACTTGCAAATATAAAAGCAAGTTCTCACATGTAATTTATTAATCCATTTCATTAATTCATCCTTATTGTGCAAATTATTCCTCTTTACTTTTTTCTCTTGTGGAAGGTAAATATTAGGTTTTGCAGGTGATCTTTGTGGCTTGAATTAATTATCAAATTCAACATGGTATCAGAGCGGATCTGCAAGCCCCTTCTTAAATTTAGAGAAATTTTTTAGTAAGAGCCATTTGTTGGGTGTGTTTTTATGTAAAACAGAGTATTCCATTGGATTCAGAGCAGCTGGAAAAGGTAGATCTATCTTTTGTTTGGCTGAATTTAGTCTGGGGAAGCCAGATTTGTGAAGGTTTCAAGAGTATTTTTTTTAGATTTGAAGAAAAACAAAATTTTTAGAGATTTTTTGGCCAAAATAGACCTCACCATTGTGCTCAGAAGGCCCAAAAACCCCTATTTTCATATAAGGCACTCTATATTTTGCTGAAAAAAAGTTTCTGGGTGTCTTTTTTTAGGGTTTCAAAATTTTGGTTCTGTGAAATCCGTACGACTGTACGACACCTTGATTTTTGTGCCATTCTCATATGAGCTGATTTTGATTTTAGAGCTGCCTCAGTTTGTGTACCATCTTAATTTTTGAGCTACCTCGATTTCTGTGCCATCTCGATTTCTGTGCACAGGTACAGCTGAATTTTTTATTAATTTCTTAATAAAAAATAATTTTTTATTTTGAAAGGCTAGCCCCTTGGGTTTAACCCTTGGTTGTATGGGGGACCAGCCCCTAGCTTCCAAGCAACAACCCCCAGAAACTCAGCTCTTGGTCATATGAGGGACCACTGCCCTAGCCGCCAGCCCCCAAAGACTCAGCACCTGGTCACATGGGCGTCCAGGGGCTTCAATAGTGCTTTTTTTTGGGCCTCTTTGCACTAAAGGAGCAGTTTTGGTAAATCAAGCATATCTTGAGCATACGGAGTTGGATTTTCGAAACAAAATAGGCGTTGGAAAGCTAGTTCCAAGCACAATCCAGTAGTGTAGGTATTTTTTCTAAGTTTTTTAGATTGGTACAATTTATTGTTGTTTGAAGTCAAGGCATCTTTTTTAGCTTTCGAGCTCTGTTCTTGCGCCCAGAATCCCCGTTTTTCAAAAATGATTAGGCATTGGAAAGGTATCAGAGAGCTCTACACAGCCACCTATATAATGTTTTCAGATTCAACCCCAAGTATATTTTAAATCAGTTTGTCAATTTTATGGCTTCTGTTGGATATCCTAGACATGCTGCCTCCTGGAAAGGTTCTGTTTGCTTTGAAAGACTTCTATTATCAGCATAAATCTATTTGCATATTTTGCTCTATAATCATCTAAGGAGATGGGATTCTACCATCAGCATAAATCTACTTGCAGATATTGTGGAAGTAATCAACATGAGAAAGAGATGTGTCCTCATTTCTCACATCATCTCTTTAAAATGCTTCTTTCAATCCCTTCTCCTCCTGATGAGATCATTGTTCCACCATCACCTACTGCTACTTCAGAGTTCAGTGTTGCATCATCATTGGCTTCTAGTGATTCTGTGTAGCAGGTCAATATTAGTCTTCTTGATCCACCTCATTGGGATTCCTATCTTACAGACATATCATCTTTGTTTGTAGAGTCCCATCTTATAGATTTGGAGGATCACATTAAGGACATTTGTCTTCTCATTGATGATAGTTTCGATGGAGTTGCATCACCATCATCTGCTTCAGAGATTGTTCTTCATCCTCCTCTTCTTTAGTCACAGTTTGGCAGTGGATTGGAGACATTTGAGCAGTTTTCAGGAGCATCATTATTGTCTTTGGATCATGTGCAGAGTTTAGAGACATTTATCCTTCTTCCTGTATATTCCTATCCAAAATGGGAAGACATTATGCACACATCTGCAATTCTATTTCTTCCCAAGGGGAGGAATGTTGTTCGACGTTCATGGGTATTCATCTTTATTCTATGTTGAGCATGTTCCAGCATTGCAGGAGTCATCTTGAGGAGAGGCTGCATGGTCTCTCTTCTCATCTCTATTTTGGGAGGGAGCATTTCCTCGCATGGGGTTTCATCCTTCTCACTTCTGGGGGGGTCATCAGACCTTCTCTCTTCTTCCTCTCTTATGGGGGGCATTCTTGATTGTACTTTTGTGATGGATTCACTTCTTGGGGGGTCTTAGTTTTAGTCTTTCTTCCATCACATGTTTATGTACTTGTATTTTTCTCTCTTTTGGAGAGGAGTTTTCTCCCACTGGGTTTTTCTCCTTTCTCTCCACTTTATGAGAGATTCTTGTTGTTCATGGGTACCTAAAATGGCCTTGTAGCCAGGACCCATTCTTGCATTAGTTGCATCCTTTTCATTTCTCCCTAAGTTGCACTTATGGGGGGTGTTGGTGTAATTAAATATTTAATTACACTTTATTAAGTTTACTTAGGGCTAATTTTAGTCTTAGGTTATTCTTAAGTCATATTAGGGTTTTTCTCTAACTTGCAAATATAAAAGCAAGTTCTCACATGTAATTTATTAATCCATTTCATTAATTCATCCTTATTGTGCAAATTATTCCTCTTTGCTTTTTTCTCTTGTGGAAGGTAAATCTTAGGTTTTGCAGGTGATCTTTGTGGCTTGAATTAATTATCAAATTCAACAATGACAACAATTTGCATCAAAAAGAGTGCATCAAGATGCCCCTGCATCATTTTCCCTATCAGGGCACATCTTCTTCATTACCTATCTTCGATGATACATGATTTTATCTTATGATGTTTACCTACTTACATCATCTTTATGCTTACATGCTTATCTTGTGGCTCATAATGATTATTATTCTTGCATTCTTATTTTATGATTAAATTTTTCATATGCTTATCATGTTACACCTTATGACACAATGCATGCATGGTTATCATGTCTATGTTTACCATATTTACATGTTATAAAACTTATCTATGATTACATGATGCTATTTAAAAATTATGTATACTATCACATGTTTATAGCCCTCATTGGGGCACTTTGTTTTCCCTCCTTACACATGCTTTCATGATCACATCTTACTATCTTATCACATGTTTGTCACATAATGTTATTTATGAGTTATTCCATGCTTATTAGGATTGCATGATCATATCATTTTCTCCTCTCCTTCAATTCACCACATCGCTTATATGCAACCAATTCGATGTGGGAATATATTATCACTAAAATTTCTTTGATTATGTGCAAATGTTAACACAGTTGATGTTCTTTTCTGATTAAGCAATAGATAAGATAGACCAAGATGAAATATTGTATGACATCATAGATGATAAAATATTTTGGCAACTTTTTCATCTACAAAAAGTCAGACACCCTCAAAATACCAAAAACAAACACTTAACACCCAACTATATTCAAAATTTTACTATTCAAACAAACTAAATTTACAAATAGATTGAACTATCTAAGACTTGAAAGGAAGAGCTTTTGGAAGAAGAGTTTCTAGAAAATGTTTAAGTAAAACATATATTTTTTCTAGTAGTTCTTCCTTTCAATCTAATGGACTATGAAAACCTAATGTACACTAACTATAAATTATTCAAAGGCACAACCATGCTCACCAAGTTAAAAAAATTTGATTCCTCCCTGAGGTGAACAAAATTCATAAATCTAGAATTAAAAAAAAGTAAAATTATTTTGCAATTAAAAAATCCAAACTAAATCAAACAAATCCAACTAGTCCCAAATATCTAGACTAGACCAAATTGAACCAGATCTAGTTGAATATGGTGACTATGATCATAACATATTGACTAAAACATGTAATATTTTCCATCTTAAGGTAACTAAACATAACTTGTTTAAAAAGTACATTCATTACATTTGTACAAGAACTACTACTATCTAAAAATTCTACATTATATTAATAACACAATCAACGGTAATTATTCACACAAATTTTCTATTTTTAGATGTGTATTGTAACTTTGTGTCATCATTATTTTACTTTAATCACCTAGTTATTAAAAGTAACCAATATCTTATCATATGTCATGTATACATATAATCAAAATACATGACTCCTGGCATCCAACAATGTTAAGTCAATCTTTATTTATTATCTACCCATTATCCTCACTAGCCTTTATGAAAATTTAACTTTCATAAGACCGATTCACAAAAGTGGTATAAGCCAAGAATATATATTTGAGCACTTACGTTATGACTATTGTAAGTAAAAGTGCCTAGACTTTCAAGGGTCCAATGTAGAACAACATAAGGAAAGCTACTTTTATGTGGATAGTTAAGGCCTTGACTTGGTTGAGAGGTTTCTTTGGCCTTTGAAATTACTACAAAAGGTTTTTTAAAGGGTTTTCATAGTTGCCTATCCCTTTGAACAATTTGACTAAGAAAAGAACATTTTCATTGACTAGTGCAAGTGATGAGTTCTTGTCATATACAGGGTAAATGTTAGATTTTTGTGATTGGGCCTTCATCTTGCCACTTAAACTGAAACAAAGGAATAGAGCAAACCTGACCCTTGAGGTCTGCAAGCCTTAGGATTATATGAAGCTAGTTGAGGGTCAAGTGTTGGGATTTTCACCGAAAGCTTGCCACTAGAACGAGGAGAACAAGGACTTCAACTAGGGTCAAATTTCAAAATACTTAGCATTCTTTTCACTTGTTAGAAATTAGGATTAGAGACAAACAAGGAAGAGGTTGAAAGGAAGCAAGGTATGCAGAAACAACTTCCTACACTGATCTAATGAGGAAAGTTATGCAAATTTTTACTTTTACAATTACAGATTAAGATGCACATTAACAAAGAGATAATAATAAACATCTAAAAGCAAGTACAAAGCTCACAACACAAGTTATATGTGGGGAAAACCATTTTGGCTGAAAAACCCCACACTCCAAAACCTAAACACAATGTATTATCAAATCAAAGGCTAATTACACCACACATGCAATGCAAGTTCTTCCAGGAGTGCATAAATGTTGAATACTGGAGTAATTCTGACAACATAATCTTAGTACCTAGAAATGAACCATACATCTCCAACTCCAAGTACCTGTATATATAGAGAAATACCAAGATGAAGGTCACTTCTAGAGCAAGGCACAAAAGAATCTCATCCAAATCCATATGGCCTAAATTCCAAGGCCATAAAACATGCAAAAGACACTTATCAAAGATTCCCTTTCATGCCTTACAAACCCATACTTGGGCGTCCCAAATTTTCCCAAAATAGGTATGAAAGAAGCTCTTACACCATCATAAAATCTGTCATATATGTCAACACTTACATCTGTAAGAGAATCTATCATAACTAACTATTAATAAATAATTCTCTTACAACTTGTCATAGTCAAAATTGGGCACCTACCTTCTCCATGCAAAGATGCTTCTTAACACTTGTCATACATGTCATAGAATATCTATTTACGGCTTACATGTCATAGAATTTGTCACATGTCATAACCTCTTACACAACCCACAAGATGCCGACACATGGCAATTAATGCCACCTCAAAATGGGACACCTACATTTTCAAATGTTGAATTGACCATCCAAGTCACCTTCTAAGTGGAATGACATGTCAACATACCACCTAACACTAAATGCAAAAATTGGATGACCAATAGTAAATACAATATAGGCAATTAAATAAGTATACAATCACATAATAAATGATAGGAAATTGCAAAGGTTGAGACACCTTAATTCCCAACATTCTCCCACTTTTCAAACACTTTTCAAGAGCCAAAAGAATGATAGGATTTAACTAATAGGGGCCAAGAGGCCCATAGACTCTAAACACCATCTGAACTTCTCCATGCTTACAGGTTTTATCAAGGAATATGGAAAATTTTTCAAAGTGTCAACTTTCTCCAAGTTTACCTTCCCATCCTCTACCATTTCATGAACAAAATGGTACTAGACATCAATATGCTTAGTCCTTGCATGGAAAGTAGGATTCTTCACCAAACATATAGTACTCTGACTATCACAACAAATAGTAATCTTCCCTGCATCAAACCCAACATCAGAACATAATCTCTTAAGCCAAATGGATTCTTTACAAGCATGAGTTATTGCCATGTACTCTACTTCAGTAGTGGACAAAGCAACCATAGGTTGCCGCTTACTCATCCAACTAATAGCACCACCAAACATAGTGAACACATAAGTACTGGTGGATCTCATGTTGTTAATGTCACCTGCCTAATCTGAATCCACAAATCCTTGAATACAAAGTGAATGTTGAAGTCTTATAGGATAAACATGAAAACATAGGGAATACTCGGAAGTACCCCGCAAATATTTGAACACTCTCTTCACCACATCCCAATGTACCCATCTAGAATTAGCCACAAATTGACTAAGGACTCCCACTACTTAGCCAATGTCTAGTCTTGTATAGACCATAACATACATCAAGCTACCAACCACACGAGCTTAAGGAAATATGCTCATATCCTCCATCTCAGAAGGAGACTTCAGACAATATGTAATAGATAACTTTGTCCCCATCATAATAGGAATAGTCAATGATCTACAAGTTTCCATGTTGAATCTCTCCAACATGGTGTTTGCATACTTACTCTGGCCTAACCAAAGTTTTATGTTATCTCTATCTATTCTAATTTCCATTCCAATATCACAAACTATGCTAACAACTAAGACTTCAAATTAGAAATCAAATTCTTACAATTCCCAATGGACAACATATCATCAACATATAATAGAATAATGAGAATTTTATCATTATCCATCTTAAAGTAAATAGAATGATCTAATTTCAATCTCAGAAATCTCAAACTCAACATGAAGGCATTGAATTTTGGGTACCACATCCTAGGAGATTTATTTTAACCATACAAAGAATTCTTCAACTTGCAAACTAGATTTTCTTTACCTTTTACCATGTAGTGCTCTGGCTGTGACATATAGATTTCTTCCTCCAAGTCACCATGAAGGAAAGTTGTCTTCAGATCCATCTATTCAACTTCTAAATCATATGTTGCAGCAAGTGATAACAAGAATCTGATAGATGTCATCTTTGTAGCAAGAGAAAAATTCTCACCATAATCTATTACCTCAACCTGGGAATATCCCTTTCACGACCAACGTCACCTTAAACTTCACAACACTGCCAAACTTCTTCTTGAACACCCATTTGCAACCAATAGGTTAATGCCCATCAGGCAAAGACACTAGATCCCAAGTATTGTTTTTCTTCAAGGATGCCATCTCTTCTTCCATGGCCTCTTTCTAGGAATCTGCATCACTCATACCCATAGACTCCCTTACATTCCTAGGCTCATCATGGTTAGAAATCAAAGAAAAAATATAACTGGAATCATGCAATGATTAACCAAACCTATCAAGTTTCTGCCTTATCCATGTGGACCTCCTCAAAAGTTGTGGTTGAGGTTTTTCTTCTTATTCTTTTGAACTTTTAGAGCTACTAGAGCTTTCCTCATCATCAGGTCAAAGAGATGACTTTAGTTAACTTTCTTAGGGGTGGAAGGAAGTTGAAACACATCCTCTTTCTTTTCTTCTTTCTTTGGTTTTAGGTCAACAAAAGAAGGATTGGCCTCTCTGAAGATCACAGTTCTACTCTATAGAAATCTCTCAGACATTGAATCCCAAAGCTTGTGCCCTTTCACACTGATGCCATAACTAATGAAGATACACTTCAATGACTTGTTCTCCAACTTAGACCTCTTCTCCTTAGACACATGTGCATATGCCTCAAAACAAAATACTTGAATGTGTCTCAATGCAGGCTTTTTACCAAACCTCGCCTCCATAGGTGTCTTATCAATGAGTGTTGATGTAGGAGACCTATTAACCAGGTAACAAGCAATAGCAATAGCTTCAGCCCTAAACATTTGTTCAAGGCTAGCTCCACTTAAAATACTCCTAGCCCTCTCCGCCAATTTTCTTTTCATCCTCTCTACAACTCCATTCTGTTGAGGGGTATACGAAGTTGTCTTGTGCCTCTCAATCCCATGTTCTTTATAGAACTTGTCAAAATCTACTAAACAAAACTCACCACCATTGTCAGTCCTCAAACACTTAATCTTTCTAACCTTCTAATCCTCTACAAGAGCTTTGAACTCTTTGAATATATTAAAGACTTCAGATTTACTTCTAAGGAAACATGCCCATGTCCTTCTCTTGTAATCATCAATGAATGAAACAAAAAAATTCAAATATAAGGTACATTAACAAGACCAAACACATCAGAATGAATCAAGTCCATCACCTCAGAAGATTTTTGAGAACTGGAATAAAACTAAACATGTTTTGTTTTCCATAAATGCAATGTTTGTAAATCAAACTCAAGGTTACATTCATTCATACCCTCAACAAGATTTTTATTTTTCAGGGGCCTTAAACCCTTTTCACCAATGTGACCAAGCCTTTGGTACCATAACATTGTCTTCTCAGCTAGAAGTTTCATCTCCATAGAATGAGCACCCTTAGGTACCTGAAAGCACAACCATCAGAAATAGATGCAACAATCCTGTTCATTGCTGGTTCCAATGATGAGGATGAAGACTCTAAAGTTCTCTTCTTCGAAATAGAGGCACTATTGTACTAAACCGTGCATGCATGAAGCTAAAATGTCAGAGTGCCAGTCTAAACACCCTTAGCTAGTACCATAGCTCCTCTAGTCATCTTGTATCCTCCATTCAAGAAAACAACCTGCATACCAACATCTTTCAACTTACATATAATAGGTTCTGTGCCAAATGAGGGATATGCAAAACACCATTGATCCCCTTCACTCGTCCATCAAGGAATTGAATCAAGACTCTTCCACGGCCAACAATCTTTAGGTGAGATTCATCACCCAAGTACACCTTCCCATCGTCATATTCTTCATACTTTGAAAACCAACCCTGATGTGAGGTCATGTGAAAAGATACACAAAGTTAATAAGCCACACATCCTCAAATACATGAGTTGCCAAGGCAGCAAAAAACACTTATTCGTCATCTTGAGAGGACTTGTCAGAATCCAAATCATAGTTCTTTTTATTCTTTCCTCCTTGCAATCCTTGTAGAAGTAGTCATGTTTTCTATAGTTCCAATATAGAGCCTTGGAATTTTTGGGAGACTTGGATCTCCCACAATATTTGGATCTTCCTTTTTCTTCATTCTTCTTATCATTTTTATTTCCCTTCTCTTTAGATCTACCACAAGCCACAAGATCCTCCTTAGCTGATTCAGAAGATTTTCTCTGCATCTCTTCAGACAACAACAAAGAAATCGCTTCATCCATCTTGAAGGTGGTAGTGGTACTCTTAATGACCATAACAAGATGGTCCCATGAATCTAGTAAGAAACATAGTAATGTCATACATCAATCCTCCTCCTTCATCTTCATCGTCAATAGAGGTCAACTAAGCAACAAGCATATTGAATGTATTTAGGTAATCAACAACAAATCCTCCATCTTCCATCCTCATAGAATATAGTTTCTTTCACAAGAATAATTTGTTCACCAGGGATTTGGCTTGATAAACATCTTCAAGTTTCTTCCAAAGAACTTTTGCAATCTTCTCTTCATGGATATTTAGGAGCACTGAATCAATCAAACAGAGTCTTATAAGACCCTTGGCCTTTCGATACATTAGATCACAATCTTCTGTTTCATGTCTAATGGCATGGTTTTGAATATTGCGAGCCATAGATCTCTATCCACCAATAAGTCATCCATTTGGAGTTTCCACAACTCAAAGTTACCTTCATTAAACTTCTCTGTATCAAACCTCCCAAATGTGCTCACCATCTCTTTCCTACAACAAAGATTTTAAAATCCTCTACACAATATCCCACTCATACGAAGATTAGCTTAAAAAAAACCCCTACCCAACAACTAGAACCAAAGGTGATCAAGCTTTAATACCAACTGAAAGGAAGCAAGGTATGCAGAAACAACTTCATACACTAATCTAATAAGGAAAGTTATGTAAATTTTCTTTTACATTTACAAATTAAGATGCACATTAAAAGAGTGATAATAACAAACATCCAAAAGAAAGTACAAAGCTCACAACACAAGATATACATGGGGAAAACCCTTTCAAGTGGAAAACCCCACACTCCAAAACCTACATAATGTATTATCAAATCAAAGGCTGATTACAACACACTTGCAATGCAAGTTCTTCTAGGAGTACACAAATGTCAAATATTGGAGTAATTTTGGCAGCATAATGGTACCTGCAAATGAACCATACATCTCCAACTCCAAGCACTTGTATATATAGATAAATACCAAGATGGAGGTAGCTTCTAGAGAAAGCCACAAAATAATCTCATCCAAATCCATATGGCCCAAATTCCAAGGCCATAAAACATGCAAAATACACTTGTCAAAGGTTCCCGTTCATCCCTTAAAACCCCCATACTTGGGTGCCCAAAATTTACCCAAAATAGGTACGACAGATGATCTTACACTGTCATAAAATCTATCATTTATGACAACACTTACAATTGTAAGAGAATCTCTCATAACTGACTATTAATAAACAATTCTCTTACAACTTTGTCATAGTCAATCTTGGGCATCTACCTTCTCCATGCAAAGATGCTTCTTGAAACTTGTCACATCTATCATAAAATCTCTATTTCTAGCTCTTATATGTCATAGAATCCGTCATATGTCATAACCTCTTACACAACCCACAAGGTGCTGACATATGGAAATTAATGCCACCTCAAAATGGGATGCCTACATTTTCAAATGTTGACTTGACCATCCAAGTCACCTTCCAAGTGGAATGACATGTCAACATGCCACCTCACACTAAATGACAAAACCGGATGACCAATATTAAATACAATATAGGCAATTACATAAATATGCAATCAAATAATAAATTCTAGGAAATTGCAAAGGTTGGGACACCTTAATTCCCAACAAAGGCTCCAAAAATATAGGAGTTAGAAGCAGCTAAGTGCGTCTCTGATGAAGAGGGCATTGGTGGAAAGTCAACGATTGGACCTTCAATTGACTATTGTCAAATGGAGAAAAAGAAAAAAGGTGCCTATGACACCTAAGATTTGAAACACTTGTGCATTTGAAGGATTCATCAAAGTCAGAATTCAAAGGTCAGAGCATTATGATAATGCTTTCCATCTGGGCAAGTGAACAAGGATTCGTTCGAAGTTCATCACCCATGATACTTAGAGGAAATAGAGATTGGCACAGAGAGCTTGTCATCTAGGCACAGAATAAGGAGCATGTCTGATGCCATGAGACCAAAAGAATTGTGTAAATCATGAAGAACCAAGGTGGTACATCAGAAATAATAGGAATGACATGTCGGCAAGAAGAACATCGAAACTTTGAACCACCGAAACACTTGGAAAATAAAGGGAAAAAACTAGAAACTTTTGGACTTCTATTTTATGGGCTTTCCCTTGCATTTCAACACATAAGTGACCCATTTTGGATCTCTTAGATTGGATATCAACATAGGGTCAAAATGGCTAAGGAAAAGAGGGGAAAAACAATTAGGATTTGATGGATTTTAAACAAGATTGCAAGGATTCCTAAGGGGAAGACTATTTGAGTCAGGAGAACTAGAAACAATCAACAATAACTATTAGAATAGATTTAAAAGTTTTTGCATAATCTTCCTCACAATATTAGTGTAGGAAATTATTCTACTACTCTATCTTTCTTACAAATGATATCAAAGCTTGATCATCTTTGATTTTAGTTGTGGGTTGTTGGGTTTTTTGAACTAATCTACTTTGCATGGGAGTTTATGTAGAAGATACTTTGTGATCTTGTTGGAGGGATGTTCAGATGGTAAGAACATGAGGGAGAATAGAGATAGAGAATTTTTTAAAACCATTTTGAGATATGGAAGCTAAAAATGTAAAATTTGTTGATTGATCAAGATCTATGGGATGCTATTGATGAAAAAATTTAGAGACCTACAGATGCTACTTTGGCTACTCAATATGATGTAATGGATTGAAAAGCCAAGGGCCTAATCAGATTATGCATGGTTGACTTTTTAATTAATTTCTATGAAGAGCCTGCTTCAATGAAACTATGGAAGAAGTTGGGTGAGATATATCAAGCTAAATCATTGGTGAAAACAATTTTCTTTAAGAATAAGTTATATTCCTTGAGGATGGAAGAAGATGAATAAATTGCAAACTACTTGAAAGCATTCAAAATTTTGGTGTCTTAATTAGCATCGGTTGGTGTAAAAATGAATGAGGAGGAGAGATGCCAGATCTTACTTTGTTGTTTTTCCTAATTCATGGGATTCTCTATAGGGAGTACTTATGTTATCTTAAAAGTTGAAGATGTGAGTTTTTTTTTTTTGAAGAGATGAGGAAGAATGTATCCATCAGTGCTAAAGATGCCTTGAATGTTTGTGGAAGACCTAAGGAAAGAGGTAAGGATAATGAGAAGCATGACAAGTCAAGATCCAAGTGTAAGGGGAGATTAAAATCTCTTCAAAAGTCCAAAGTGATATGCCGAAACTGTGGCAAACCTAGTCATCTGTAAAAAGAATGTGAGGGAAAAAAGAAAAAGAAAAAGAAAGTTGAATTTGATTCTGGTTCTGAGAAGGAGGGTGGTGAAGCCTTCATAATAGCTTTGGCAATGCATGCAAATGATAATGCATGTTTAATAGATTTGGGTGCATCTTTTCACATGACCTCTAATTGTTATTGTTTTTTAGATTATGAAGTTTATGATGGAGGTAAGTTGTGTTTGGGTGATGACTCTCATTTGAAGATTATTGTATGTGGTAAAGTTAAAATCAAATTTCTTAATGGTAGAATAAAAGGATTTAAAGGTGTGTTGCATACCCTTAGGTCAGAAAGAAATTTGTTATCTATTAGTAAATTGATTGAAGTGGGTGTGCAAGTTATGTTTTTTGATGCAAGTATAAAAATGATAAGAGGTGTTATGGTTATTGTGAGCGGTGCCAAATTTGGCACACTACTTAAACTTGATGCATACACTATTAAGTGCAATACTACTTTTGTAGAGACTAAATTTTTAAAGGATTTGTTATGTAAAGGAAATGCTCCTTCTTTAGTGGACGGTTGTTCTTTTTGGGTACCCAAGGGTGCTCTATCTATAGAAATCAAGCTTCCTGCAAAAGAGACTATGTTATGGCACCAAAGATTAGGCTACATAGGAGAGAAGGGTTTGGAGGCCCTAAAAAATAAGAAGCTTTTTGAAGGTCTTAATGATTATATTCTTGAAATTGATTTCTATAAACACTATATTTATGGAAAGAAAAATTGCATTTAGTTTTACTCACCTTGTCATAAGTATTCATGTATTTTAGTTCTTATCCATTTGGATGTATTTGCTCCTATTGATGTTCCTTCCATTGCAAAATTAGTTTATTATGTTACTTTCATTGATGATTCTAGTAAAAGGATATGGGTATATTTTTTAAAGAGTAAATCTAAAGTTTTCAATCATTTTAAGGAGTTTAAGGCTACAGTTGAAACTTGGACTAGAAATAAAATAAAGTGTTTGAGGAATAATAATGATGGTGAGTTTTGTTCTATAAATTTTGATTAATTCTATAAGTATTGTGGAATAAAAAGATATAAAACAACTTCATATTATTCATAGCATACTGAAGTTGCACAAAGGATGAATATGACATTGATAGAGAAGGCTAGGAGTATGCTTTGTGGTGTTAGTCTAGAACAAAAGTTTTGGGTTGAAGCTATAGCCATAACTTGCTTACCTATTAAATAGGTCTCCTACATCAGCTCTTATGGATAACATGCCTATAAAGGCATAGTTGGGTCACAAGCCTTCATTGAGATATCTTAGAGTTTTTGGTTGTGAGGTATATGCACATGTGCCAAAGGAGAACTAAACAAAATTAGATTCTAAGGATGTGAAATATATCTTCATTGGTTATGGTTATGGTGTGAAAAGATACAAGATTTGGGATCTTGTTGCACAAAAGGTAATATATTTCAAAAGTGTGATTTTTAGAGAAACTAAGCCTTCTTTTGTTATATTATAATAAGAATAAAGTGAATAGAGTTATGTGATTCAACTTATTTCTACATCTAAGAAAGTTGAATCAAAGCCCCAAGATAGACAAGAAGTTGATGAGAGCCCATCAAGCTTTGAATCTTTAGAAGAGGTACAAAAGAAGGAAGAACCTCCACATTAACTTGTTTGTGTTGAATACAAAGAATATTGAGAGGGGGGTGAATCCGTATTCTGAAAAACTTTCTA
This sequence comes from Cunninghamia lanceolata, assembly GCA_027924645.1. NCBI lineage: Eukaryota > Viridiplantae > Streptophyta > Pinopsida > Cupressales > Cupressaceae > Cunninghamia > Cunninghamia lanceolata. The sequence continues at coordinate 4,716,566 of BSBN01001254.1, forward strand.
TTCACACATTTATTAATTTATTTACCAAATTCAATAACATGAAAGCAAAGTAAACACAAGAAGAGTAGCCATACATTCATAGCACATAGACACTAGGATTTTACATGGAAAAACCATGGTGAGTGTTAGCTCATAATATATTATGATAACAATACCAAATTACATGAAGGCTCACTACCTTAGGGCTCACTGCCCAAGGACTCACTGTCCAAAGAAGTGCTCACTGCAATAGGCTCACTACCAAATACAAGAGAAGATAGAAGAAGGATTGGCTCACTGCCAAGAGATGACTTCTACAAGTGCATCTACAAAATGTTGTGGTGTAGTACCAATTTTCTTAGTATATAGATTCAAAGGACTTCATATTGTCTGCCCTTCTTATCTGCTCTACTTAACATTAACTTCTATCCTTCTAGCTTTACTATCCTTTTGCTAATCACAGAACTGCCTTAGGTCACACAATCATGGAATTCACATTCTATCCACACACAACCACACCTCCAACACTGAAATCCATTGAGTATATATATCTACAACAAGATTCATCTCATAATGAGGTTGACAAGCCAGACAAGAAATGTGTATACAAGTGTTATATCTTTTTGGCTTGATCTTGTGCACAAACAGGAATGCGAACCCAAATAAATATGTAATAGTCTTCATATGAGTCAGCATCAATCATTCAACCACTTGGATTAATTCTTCAAACAATATATCCTCACCACATATAGATCTAACTAGCCTGTCGGCTTATTCCCTAAGTACACAATTGACCAGTTCAACTGTCATACAAAAACTTCCAATGTAGATCATATGAGACTCTAAAAATAATAGACAACATTCATTATGGACATATTAGCATACCTTTAGAACTGTGGAGCATAATATTCTTTCATAGAGAAATGTGGATCTCAGAACTGTTGTTCTGTAACAAAGAAATACTGTCAGACTGGAAGCTGATACTGAAGAACTTGTCAAATATGATCTAGTGGACTTCAAGCACTACAATTCTGAATTATATGCTTATGACATGTGTCTACATTTCCTTAGAACCTCAAATCAAAATATTCAACAGCGGAGGAATAAGGACCAAAATACTCAGATGTTTTACATTGTTTCAGGCTTAACTCTGTTCATCTAAAATTAGACAATTCACCATATGACTTCCAGAGGAAGTCAGAACTTGAACACTAGAACATATGATCACCAAATAGCTATGAACAACATACCTGAACTACATATAATAGTCTTCAACTATGGAGGCATACTAACCCAATCTTTGTCACTTACTCTATATACTACCCATACTTAGTCATTTTAGGCTTCTAGACTAGAATCCTTTTAAGCCTTGTTGTCAAACCAAATTGATCTACCAAAGTAAAGTCTCTTTGCCTTGTTGATGGAATCTCTTTGTCTTGTTGCCATCAATGACAACATTCAATCATTCATCATAGCCGTGTCCCTTGCCAACAATCTCCCCCTTTGGCATTGATGGCAACACTTAGTGAAAAATGCTTGTCTACTCCCCCTTACTATATACACTATGTTTTTCTTCTCCCCCTTAGGTCTTTGCCCATTTTTCACTGGTTCTCTTCTCCCCCTTTGACATCAATGGCAAAGGTGCATGTACAATAGTCAAAATTGTGTCAAGATAGAAAAAGCTACAAAAATTGTTATACTTTGCCGCATGTACAAATACAATCTTCAACTTAATTTGATGTGGGTTGTAGGATGTCATTGAAGATGTTCTTGATTTGAGCCAGCTCTCCATCCCAACTCTTCTTTGCATTTTACAAAATTTGAATATGGTCATTTATTAGGAAGACCAATTTTCCTTCCTTTTGTATATCAGAGGGTGTGTCAATTAGTGCACTTATCTGTATTGCTTCTACTGCAAGATTTGGCATTGAGTCTAGCTTAGGACTTCTTAGTCCTCTTAATTCACACACTCTATTTTTCATTTGATCCCTCTTATTTTTTAGGCTACTTATGTTATTATCAATACTAATGACTTGTATTTCTTTGCTACTCATTGACTCAGCTACCAGGTCAAATGACTTAGAGATATTTACCAACTGCAGTTCCTGATCCTTGATCTTTTCTCCTAACTCTTTTGTGGCTTTCGGCCATGATAAAAAAAATTTATACAAATCACAAGCTTCTTTAATGGCACTCTATATACCTCGTATTCCATTGTCTAACAGAGTTTTATCATTAGCTAACATGGTCTTCAATTCAGCTAATCTCATCTCATCAAACTCTTTTCTGACTTTTGTCTTTGCAGATTTTTCAAAACATTCAAAATGAGTACTGATTGATTTTATCATACCTTTAAGTTGATCAGTTGATGATAATGATGTATCTTTCTGGCATTCAAGCATCAACTTCTCCAACACATCAGATGCTACACCAATGTGATCCTTGCCCTGTATATGCGTTTTCATCATCTCTTCCTATGCCTTTGCTTGAACAATTGACACCAATTTGAATTTTTGTACACAAGACATTGAGGCCAAATTTATTGGTCCTTGTAGGAGCTCAGATCCATCCAAATCCTGTTGTCTCTCCAAAAGTTCCCTAGCAACAGTGTCTTTTGTCATTTCTTCAGACACTTCTTTTTCTAGAGTTTGTTATAGAGATTCCATGTCCATATTTTCTTGTTGACCAATATTTTTCTCTGGTGCAGGGCTCATCTTATCTTGATCAAGTTCTTGATCATCAACCTTGATCTGTTCATCAATCTTCTCATCAATTTGTTGATCTGGAGGAGGACTTGTTTCAGTTTGGTCCCTTTTTGCAGTCTCTCTGAGGTTTCTAGTAGCAGGGGCTTGATTTTCCTTTTCTTTCATCTCTTCATTATTTTTGTTTGACCCTTGGTCCATGATGACATCCGGAACAGATGTGTCATCCCCAGTATTTGTTTCTTCATTATCATATATGGTTGGGAGATGAAATTCCTTCAACACTCGTAGGGTGATATCCTCAGTTTCTTTGATTACTTTATCAATGTCATCTGCCATTAGAGTGTTCATTCTCCTCTTTGTTCTAAATTCTTTATGAAGTGCTTTGGAGATTTTTGCCTTTTCTTCTGGGGTGATTTCAAGACATAGTTTTATTAATGTATGCTCTCTAAGCTCAATGTCCTTAGCCATAGCAGCTTCTTTCCTTGCATACATTATACTTGCTAAACTTTTTGGGAGATCAGTAATTATTTCAATGAGAGCTTTATTGTATATATTCAGGTATTGGATGACAACATCCTCAATGACTTTTTTATTTGCATCATCAAAGTCATCATACAATTGGGCAATAGGTTTTAGATTGTCATCAACTGTAATGGCCTTCAATACTTCCTCCAAACTATTGTAGTCTAGTCTTTCGCAGGTGCTTCAGTCTTAGCCTTCTTTCTCCCTATATCCTTACGAGAGGTCTTCCTTTTTGTGGCACCAGAGGGTTTGTCTTGCTAAGAACTGGAGGGTGGTGCACTCTATGCCTTCATCTTCTTCACCTCTTCATCAGTCTCAGTTTCCTCATCATCAACTGTACCAACACTGACATACACTCTCTAACCTTTGGTTTTCTTTCTTTTGCCTATTTGCACTTCTGTAGTTGTTGAGGAGGGAATACCAGAGGATTTAGATGTTGTTCTAGAGGAACTTACACCTCTTGTTCTTCTCTTTGGTGTAGTAGGTGCCTCTCCTCTTAAACTTTTAGAGCTTGATTAGCCTCCTTGTCTTGCTCCTTCTCTTTTTCTTTAGCTATTCTTTCTGCTTCAGATCTAGCTCTTGTGGCTGATATTTGTTCTTTGGTGAATCCTTTGCTTTGAACATATTATTCTGCCATTTTCTTAGCCTTTTTCTAGATTTCGGCCTTCCTTAGTTCAACATGAACTTTTATAGATAGCTCTTCATATGTGCCAAACCTTTCCTCTAAGGTATCCCTAGGTTTCCTTAACATGTGCTGGGCATATCCATCTAACACATTAGTTGTTACTTCGTACCCCAATGGCATAATCTAGACTGTTCTAGGATCAACAGCCTCCATCATGCACTGATCCTTGTTGACAATGAAGCATATATCATTTTTATATTTTTCCACAATTATCTTAGGGATCCTTTCTCTAGATTGCATTACCCTTTGGAAGTTCTTGAAATAGCCCCATAGGACTGTAGTTTGTGCATCATGACTTCCTATACTCAGATGATCTCTAATTTGCACTACAACTAGTTGACTATTTAACCAGAACAAATTCTTCATACTTGGTAATTCATGCATGAAATAGAAGAATAGATAGATGATCAACTTACCAATCTTGAAGGGGTATTTTTTATCCTGTCTTCTTCAGGCTTTCCATTAATTGTTGTCATAGTAATTCACAGAGATCATAGTCTGCATTTTCTTTGATCATCTGATAAGCAGTGTATATAGCAATACCAGAGATAGAATTCTCTCAATTTATGAAGTAGATTTTGTAACCCAACACCATGGATGCAAACCTTACAACATGGTCTTCAATATCATTGATTGTTAATTTTGTCAAATTTGGCTCTAGTGGCTACTATCACTGTTTCATTCTTTACAGATTTTAATAATGGTACTATACTGGTGGAGCTTAATCCAATCACAGCTCGTATTGCCTCCTTTGTAATCATGAATGGTCTCTCTAGCCACATGAATTCATCATGGATCCTGCTCAGAACATACCGGACCCATTCATCCTCTGTAAATATTGGGAAGTCTTTGTACTGAATGAATTGCTTCACTTCCAAAGCCTTTTATTCTTCCTTCAACTCAAATTGGTCACCACTTAGATGTTTTAGATATAAATATTTGAACTTACTGTCACCATGTTCATCTAGGGAAACATAAATATAATCCTTAACATCTTCTACATGCATGACACGAAACGAAATTTCTGAAAAATGCACCATTTGGATCGACCTCTGTTGATTTGAATGGATGCTTCTTGAATTTTGGTCAAGATTTCTTAGTTATATCAACCACTTGTGGTGTTGCCATTTCCATAAATACTTAAACAAATTCACAATAGGGTTTCAATCAGAAAATACCTCTTTTGCCAAATTAGGTTTTCCTTTACTTGAATTACTCTGTCTCGCTTGAACCTCTGGAGATCATTGAAATTGCTTGGAAATCACTTTCAATTTTTCTTGGACAATTGATAACTTGAATGCAAAGTGAATTGTATGTCAAATGAGTTCCTTATTAACCCTTGATATGAAAACCTAAGTCATCATAAATGCAGTCCTTCAAAAAGTTGTCAAACCCTTTTCTGTTGAGCACAGTCAGTCTAGATTGCCCCGTAATGTTCCGCATCTGATTCTTTTCTTCTAGAATTACTTTCAAAAGATATGTTATATGAATCTTTTCATCATATATTCATGATAGATCCCAGCATTGATTATCTGGCTAGGGGATTTGGATTTTCAATACACTCCCCCTGACCCAAAGCTCCCAATTTACTTCCTAGAGGAAGTATTTGCACCAGAGGCTAGTGTAGTTCCATCCCTGACCTCATTAACATCCTTCTTAATCCAGACCTTGTTCATTTCCTTCTTGATTTCCACTAGATCCATCTTGTTCTTACCTTTATCTTCTCTCTGCTCTATTTTCCTCTTCTCTGCAGAATAGTCTCTTTTCTCATTCTTGTATTTGTAGAATCTTGCAACATGTCTAAACTTGTTGCAATTGTAGCATACCACATTCCTCTATCCCTGACTCCTTCTGTTGATTGGATTCATTCTTGTTCTACATTAGTTAGCCATATGCCCAAATCTATTGCATGCAAAACATTTTCCATTGAAGAATTGAGTATTCCTTGCATTGTTAAATCCATTCCTTAGCAGACTTCTACATTCATTTGATTTATGACCAATTTTATTGCAATTGAAACATTGGCCAGAGAATGATGGAACATTCTAATTCATTCTACTCCTACACTGAGTAGCCTTATGGCTAAATTTATTGCAATTAAAACAATAGCCATTGAAAGATGGGTACCTTTGAGGATTTGGCTGCCTGACCAGAGGTCTTCTAGGTCTTCTTCTTTGATTCTGGAGCTGGTTGCCTTTGTTTTTCTTCATCTCAATGTTTTCTTGACCTAATTTAGAACTTTCCCCTTTTTCAAATCCCAAGCCTTTCTTGTCATCTAAACTCTTCTAACTTTAAATCAACTCCTCAAGCTTTGCAAAGCTTATTTTGAATTTTTCTTTATAGCTATTAGTTGCTTCCAGATCATGTTTTAGAAGTAACACATCTTTTCCCAATTTTTCACGTTCCTTAGACTTATCCTTTCAACATTTGATTCAAATGTTTCTCATCTTTTTCTTTCTCTTCAACCAACCTTGATAAGTTATTTAGGATTTCATTTGCTTCAAACAATTGTTCATTTAGCTCTCTATTCCTATCCTTTGATCTATTAACTTGCTCTCTTAGCTTCAACATGCATTCAACTACATCTTTGACATTTTCTTTCAAATCTTGGATCTCTGCTTCATACTTATCAAGATCCTTAAGAGTTGTTTTTAATTCTTGATCAATTGTGTCATTACCTGGAGCATGATAACTTTGTTGGCAAGAGACACTATATGGATTCATGAATGTTGTCATTGATGGCAACAAAGGTTAGCCCACACATTCGCATGACATAATGAGTCTTTACCGGAAGACAAATTGCAAAGTATTGAAGTCTGGTAAGCAGGAACAGAGCAGTCAATAAGGTCCGACAGACAGGTCCGGATCTCTCAGTAGAAGTATCTCAGTGAAGTGCGGATTTGGGGAAGTCAAGAGAAGTATCTTGAATAATATATTCTAGGGTTTGAGCCTCCGGTGTGGAAAGGATAAAGAGATATGAATACTTGAGTGTCGGGTTCCCAAGTAATAGTATGAACAGAGGAAGAACTGACTGGCAGAACATCAGATATTATTCCAGATGTGTTACTGATGATGGAAAAGGTTCTCAAGGCATAAGTTATGTTTGGCCGACATGATTGATGACTTCTACAAGTATATGCTTGATCCGCATTACTTGGTGTGCAAGGATTCAGCCAACAGATCAGAGTTTGAGGAAATTATTGACTGTTCTGGGTGCCGACTAGAAAGGTGATGAAATCACTTTTGCAGATATATATACAAGATGGATTTAGTTGTGAGAAGTGTCGTGGTTGTTGGTGATGTGCGAATAAAAGTAGAAGACCAGAGTAAAAGTAGTAAGGAAGATCCAGTATGTGAAGGGAAAGCAGCATAAAAGGAAAAGAAAGATGAAGTGCAACAGATCAGTGTACTGAGCCTAACCGGAACTAAAATCTAGCATATGTAGATACTCCCAATTAGTTCAAGTACTGTTTTACATTCTTTTTGTAGACAGTGAGTCTCTTGTAGGCAGTGTGCCTCTTGTGAGCAGTGTGCTCGAGCAGTGAGCCCTAATTGGCAAGTGCCATTTTTGTATTTCCATTCTTCTAACAGAGAATACAATCTTGGGTTAATCACCCCATGGTTTTCTCCCTTAACAGGGTTTCCACGTCAAAAATATTGTGTCATGTGTATTTCCATTTCATGGTTGTGTTTGCTCATTTGAATTAATGTTACATTGATTATTAATAAAGTTCAGAAAGTAGAAATTTTTAGGATAACTGATTCACCCCCCCTCTCAGTTATCAACAATTGGTATCAGAGCCAAGTTCCTCCTAACAGAGTCTAACATCTTGAGGAAGATCTGGGAATCCAAATGGATGCATATGGTTTAAGGGAGTAACTCAAGACTGCCCTTGATGATCTTGAGCAGTCAAACTCTGAAGTCAATGAATTAAAGGAAAGACTCAAATAGGCTAATGATTTCATGAGAGAACTAAAAGATAAATTAAGTCTCTCTATGAAAAAGAGAAAGGAGCTACTTCAGCAATTGGCAAGTCAAGGTGAAGCAAATGATGCAAATGAAGTGCTGAAGGAGAAAACCAAGTTATGTGAAAAGTTATCAAAAGAAATCATTATGGTAAGACATGAAATGGAATCAGGAGTTATGAAGTTTACCCAAGATATTGAAGAGAAAAGAAAAACTAAATATAATCTAAGACAGTCTCTCCAAGAGAAATCAGAAGATTGCCACAAAATGGATAGAATTATCAGACATCTTGAATCTGATCTTGAAGATGCTAAAGATAATGAAGAAAAACTTGAGGATCAAATTGTCTCTCTCAAAAGGGATCTTCAAACAACAAATGAATATAAAGAGAAATTCAAGATAAGTTCTGCTCAACTTGAAGTTCTTCTTGGAAGTCAAAAGAGGGTAGATGACAAGTGTTTTGGGATATGAGAAAGGAGAAAGCTCTGGATCCGGTCAGAAGAATTTTGGATCAGAAAATCCAAGGAACAGGCCTAGAAGACCTCCAGTAAGACAGCCTAATGCTCAAAGATATCCATCCTTCAATGGATACTACCACAACTGTAATAACTTTGGTCATAAAGCTAATCAATGCAAAAAGAGAATGAATCAGACTAATTCATCCTTCTCCAGACAGTGTTTTAACTGCAAAAGGTATGGTCACAAATCTCATGAATGCAGAAATAGGCAAATGAACAAATCATTCAATGGTAGATGCTTTGCATGCAATAGAATAGGTCATATGGCTAATCAATGCAGATCAAGAGGATATCAATCAAATATGCAAAGAAATGTTGTTTACCAAATTTGCAATAGATCCGGTCATATTGCAAAATTTTGTAGAAGTAAGAATTAGGACAAAAAAGGTCCGGTATATCACAATCAGAATCAAGATAAGGGAAAACAAAAAGTGAATGCGGATGAAGTTCAAAGTGAGATGAACAAGATTTGGGTGAAGAAAAGTACAAAGAATGTAGAGGATGGATCCGCACCAGACTCTAGTGCTAATATTCCTTCTGGAAATTAAAAAGTGAGCTCTGGCTTAGGGGGAGCAACAAAAGATAAGCTAATTCCCCCAGCCAGTCAATTGGTGCCTGAAATCGGCACATGAGAAGCTGCGGATCAAAGGGTTTCTAGAGAAACATCTGAAGAAGGTCAGGTAAAGATTTGAGAGATCCACAAGAAAATTTATAAAGTTTAATTCCTTCAGAATTGGTCCAATTAAACAAGTCTTCTGATAAAACAGGTTTCTCACAAGATTGGCCCGGTATGAATCCAAATTGAAACAGCTTGATCTGCGGATACATGAGATGATCAGAAGAAGTGGACATTATGATTCATCATTAACATTGATCACAAGGGCATCATAATGATCCGGATGAGCTTCTTCCTCCTTGAACAAGGAAAACAAGGCAAACTAGAATGAATTAGGTTGCGCATTTATTGCAGGATGAAAATTAGGGCTTTTTGGGAATAAAAGAGTTCATTCGTTTGTCATTTACACATTTGCACTCAAAAAGAAAAGGAAAAGGAGCTCTGCAACAAGATTTCTCAAGAAACCATAGCGGAAATCAATTCATCCAGAAATTGATTTGGCTAACTCCATGAAACCGAAAGGCGCAAAAGGTATTCTCCGTTATCAAATATCTCTTTATAAATCCTTGAATGATGGGTACTCCAAATATAGTAAAGATCTCTGATAGGCCCCACCCTGAATTTAAGAAACATCCATACAAATCATTGGAGGTAGATCCCCTAGGAGCATTCTCTAGTGTTCCGCATGGTGTTTTGCACACAGAAGATATTAGGGTTTACATACACGCAAATGTTGGAGAGTTTGGGGAATTCAAACTAAGAGATTTCTATCACAAACAACTGATAGACGATGCTTTTGAGCTCAAACCAGAATATAAGGGCATCCAGGAGAAACATTTTAATCAGTTCATTCATTTCCCCTGCTTTGAAGAAGATGAATGGGTCTGGTATGTGTTGAGTAGGGTACATGACAACTTTCTATGGCTAAACAGACCTTGCAAAATTACCAAGGAGGCAATTAGGGCAGTAACTGGTTTACACTCCTCCAGAGGAATCCCTGTCCTCAAATCTGTCAAAAACAACATTGTAACTAAGGCCATTGGATCAAAATTTGACAAAAGGGCAATGACCATTGAAGATATTACTGACCCAGATATCAAGTTTGCATCTATGATAATAGGATATAAGATATATCACTCCAATAGGGAGAATTCAGTTTCTGGAACTGCAATATATACTGCCTATGAGATGTTGAGAAAGAATGCAGAATATGATCTCTGTGAACTTCTCTTGAGCCAATTAATGGAAAACATACAGAAGATCAAAAAGGACAAGAACTCCTTTAAATATGGTGGACTGATATTATGTTTATTTTTCTACTTCATGAATGAGTTGCCCGGATCAAGTGGATGGGTATGGCAAAATGACAAACCGGTAGTAATTCAGATCAGAGATTACTTGCATGAACTTGGGGATGCTAAGGCAAGGAATATAGCTCTGTGGGGTTACTTCAAGTAATTTCAAAATACAATGCAAATCAGAGAAAGGATCCCCAAATCAGTAGTTGAGAAATACAAGGATACAATGTGCTTCATGGTAGACACTGATCAATGCCTAATGGAGGCAGTAGAACCAAGAATAGTTTGGATCATGCCTATGGGGTATGAAGTTGATGAACAAATTGTAGAACTACATGTTCAACACATGCTTAGTCAGCCAAAGGATCCAAAGGCAAAAAGGTTTGGAACCTTTGAAGAGCTAAGTGTAAAAGTTCATGTGGAACTCAGACAACTGGAAATAAAGAGGAAAGTGAGAAAAGAAGTTGAAGAAATTGCCAAAAGCTTAGGCATCTCAAAGGAGGCCCTTGATGCCAATAGGGAAAAGATGGAAAGGGCTAAGGAAGAGAAGAAGAAGGCAGAAAAGAAAAATGAGGAAAGTGCTCTGGCAAAACCTTCCACCCAGACCAGATCATCAAAGAAATCTACACCTACTACCAAAAGATCAAGGATAGCAGAACCGAAAGTAAAATCATTCGGTAAAGAAGAAAAAAGAACGAAGACAAAAGCCACAAGGGCTTATGCCAGTCAAAGGGATGAAGAGGAGACTGAATCTGATGAAGAAATCAAGAAAATGAAGAAAAAGAAGAAAACATCCAGTGAACCCTCTACCAGTCAAGAGGAAGAAGAAAAGACAGAGGACTATGTTGAAAAACCCACTCTTCACATTGATGACATAATCAAATCAGTCACAGTGGATGGAAATCTTTAGCCAATGGTTGTGTTCTATGATGATTATAGTGAGGCAGATCAGAAGATATTGCAAGATGCCACAGTCAAATACCTAAATATCTACAACAAAGCATTTATTGAAATCATATCTCTGATCCCCAAAAGCTTGGAGAAGGAACTAGAAATAAGAAAGAACAATGCCCAAGCCAAATACCTAGAAATCTGGGAACAGATAGCAATTCAGCTATATCCTTCAATCGATCCCAAGACAATGAATATGGTATTCAAAGATTGTAAGGATAAGTTCAGGAGCAAAGCAAGGATGAATCAACTTATGCTTGGTGAGACTGACAAGGTAGCCAAGAACACAGAAGAGATTCTCCGGAAAGCCTTCAAAAGATTTAATCTTCCTATTATAGAGGACTTGGGTACTGACCCCTCAAGTGTTGCAGAAAAGTCTTCTGAGAAAATAATAGAAGAGGTTATGAATACCAGTGTAGAAACAGCTAAGGACTTGGAATCCTCTACTCTAGAAGAGGTTGCCCATGATCAGACTAACATCACTCCTCCAGTTTCCCCTGCTGACTCTGGATCCAAAGGACAAGAAAGAATAAAGGAGAAAGAAGCAGAGTTGAAAGAAAAAGAAGATGCTAGCACAAAGGCTGTGGAAGGAGGGAAAGCCTCAAGAGATAGTTCTGTGACTGCAAAAGAGAAGAAGAATCTGTCTTCAGCAAGAGACACTGCAGAATCTGTCAAGGACTTCTTAACAAAAGAGAGCATGGAGATTGATGAACCGGAACTGCTAAAAGGGCCATTTGATTTTGATTCTCTTTCTTTGGTACAAACAATGAAGATAACTTCATTTGCAAATGTAAAGGCCAAAGAGATACTACTGAAATCTCACATGGAAGATTGTGAGCTTATAGCAGCTACATCCAGAGTGCTTGAAAAGATTATGCCATCCTTTCAGAAGGACTTCTCAGCTTCTTCATCCGGTAATCTCAAGTCTCTTATTAATTTTGTTAGCACTCATTTTGAGTCTTTAAAGAAGTCAACTAAGGTGAAGGTTCGGAAAGAGTTCTCTGATAAGAGATTTTCAAAGGTTCAAGGGCTGATAACAAATGATAGGAGAAATATGAATACAGGAATAAAGAGCTTAGAAAATGCTCTTAAAGATGGAGGAGAAATGTATAAATTTTGTTTATCATGGTCCAAAGTAACACTGGACATTGAGAAGAAAATAAAAGAATACGAGGATAAACTGTCAAACCTTTCAAAGAATTTTGATCCTCTCTCTTCCTTTATAATAAATCAAGAATGTCAGACTATTGCAGTCTTGAATGAGATCAAGAAACTTGAGAAGGAAAAGAAAAATAGAATAAATAGGTTGAGTGAGCTTAGAGGGATAATTGTCCCTAAGTTAGAGGCCATGCATGAGGCCATCAAAGAAGCTCAAATCACTGCCTAGACCAATGATCCAATAGATCTAAAAAGGGCAAATGCGTTTGCATTCCTGTTGAGCGGCCATATATCAATTTTGGATAGAATGAAGCAAAGTTGGGCTACATAATTCATTCAATTAAAGACAACTTTTGCAGATATCCTTCAATTTATGTAAAATATAGCATGTACAAATATTTATGCGGCTAAGTATAGAAGTGTTTTTGAGAAATTTCATGGTGTGCAGACCCCACCCTTTACCATTGATGTCAAAGGGGGAGTGAGGAGAAGTGAAAAATGAGGTATCCAACTAAGGGGGAGTTCCAGAAAATGTACATAGAGACAGAGCATCAGCCAAGAGGGAGTATAGTGCTACACTTAGTCATTTTTCCCTAAGTGTTGCCATCAATGCCAAAGGGGGAGATTGTTGGAAAGAGACACTATATGGATTCATGAATGTTGTCATTGATGGAAACAAAGGTTAGCCCACACATCCTCAGGACATAATGAGTCTTTACCGGAAGACAGATTGTAAAGTACTGAGGTCCGGTAAGCAGGAACAGAGCAGTAAGTAAGGTCCGACAGACAGGTCTGAATCTCTCAGTAGAAGTATCTCAGTGAAGTGCGGATTTGGGGAAGTCAAGAGAAGTATCTTGAATAATATATTCTAGGGTTTGAGCCTCCGGTGTGGAAAGGATAAAGAGATATGAATACTTGAGTGTTGTGTTCCCAAGTAACAATATGAATAGAGGAAGAACTGACTGGCAGAACATCAGACATTATTCTAGATGTGTTACTAATGATGGAAAAGGTTCTTAAGGCATAAGTTATGTTTGGCCGACATGATTGATGACTTCTACAAGTACATGCTTGATCTGCATTACTTGGTGTGCAAGGATTCAGCCGACAGATCAGAGTTTGAGGAAATTATTGACTGTTTCAGGTGCTGAGTAGAAAGGTGATGAAATCACTTTTGCGGATATATATACAAGATGGATTTAGTTGTGAGACGTGTCATGGTTGTTGGTGATGTTCGAATAAAAGTAGAAGAGCAAAGTAAAAGCAGTAAGGAAGATCCGGTATGTGAAGGGAAAGCAGCATAAAAGGAAAAGAAAGATGAAGTGCAGCAGATCAGTGTACTGAGCCTAACCGGAACTGAACTCTAGCATATGTAGATGCTCCCAATTAGTTCAAGTATTGTTTTACATTCTTTTTGTAGACAGTGATTCTCTTGTAGTGTGCCTCTTGTGAGTAGTGTGCTCGGGCAGTGAGCCCTAATTGGCAAGTGCCATTTTTGTATTTCCATTCTTCTAACAAAGAATACAATCTTGGGTTAATCACCCTATGGTTTTCTCCCTTAACAGGGTTTCCACATCAAAAATATTGTGTCATGTGTATTTCCATTTCATGGTTGTGTTTGCTCATTTGAATTAATGTTACATTGATTATTAATAAAGTTTAGAAAGCAAAAAATTTTAGGATAACTGATTCACCCCCCCTCTCAGTTATCAACAACCTTCTGACTACCATGAGTATTCTTTCGCAAATCTTCCCCAAGCTATTAGACTTCTTCCAAGGAACCTTTCTCTGATATCAATTGTTGAATACAAAGAATACTGAGAGGGGGGTGAACCAGTATTCTAAAAAACTTTTCATTCACACAATTATTAATCCATTTACCAAATTTAATAACATGAAAGAAAAGTAAACACAAGAAGAGCAACCACAAATTCATAACACATAGACACCAGGATTTTACATGGAAAATCCAAAAAGGGAAAAACCACGGTGAGTGTTAGCTCACAATATATTATGATAGCAATACCGAATTACATGAAGGCTCACTGCCAAATAGAAGAGAAGATAAAAGAAGGATTGGCTCACTGCCAAGAGATGACTTCTACAAGTGCATCTACAAAATGCTGTGGTGTAGTACCAATTTTCTCAGTATATAGATTCAAAGGACTTCATATTGTCTACCCTGCTTATCTGCTCTGCTTCACATATACTTATGTCCTTCTGCCTTTATTGTCCTTTTGCTAATCATAGAACTACCTTAGGTCACACAATCATAGAATTCACATTCTATCCACACACAACCACACCTCCAACACTGAAATCCATTGAGTATATATATATATATACAACAAGATTCATCTCATAGTCAGATTGGCAAGCCAGACAAGAAACATGTATACAAGTGTTATACCTTGTCGACTTGATCTTGTGCACAAACAAGAATGTAGACCCAAATAAACAAACAATAGTCTTCATATGAGTCAGCATCAATCATTCAACCACTTGGATTAATTCTTCAAACAATATATCCTCACTGCATATAGATCTAACTCGCCTATCAACTTATTCCTTAAGTACACACTTGACCAGTTCAACTACATACCAAAACTTCCAATGTAGATCATATGAGACTCTGAAATTCATAAACAAAATTCATTATGGACATCTTAGCATACCTTCAAAATCACAGAGCATAATATTCTTTCATAGAGAAATGTAGATCTTAGAACTATTGTTCTGTCATAGAGAAATACTGTCAGTCTAGAAGCTGATACTAAAGAACTTGTCAAATATGATATAGTGGACTTCAAGCACTACAAATCTGAATCTAGATGCTTATGACATGTATCTACATTGCCTTAGAACTACAAATCAAAATACTCAACAACAGAGGAATGTAGACTAAAATACTTAGATGCTTTACATTGTTTCAAGCTTAACTCTGTTCATCCAAACTTAGACAATTCACCATATGACTTTTGAAGGAAGTCAGAACTTGAACACTGGAACATATGATCACCAAATAGCTATGAACAACATACCTAAACTGCATATAATAGTCTTCAACTACAAAAGCATACTAACCCAATCTATGTCACTTACTTTGTATACTACCCATACTTAGTCATTTTAGGCGTTCAAACCAGAATCCTTTTAAGCCTTGTTGTCAAACCAAATTGATCTACCGGAGTAAAGTCTCTTTCCCTTGTTGATCGAATCTCTTCACCTTATTGCCATCAATGACAACATTCAACCATTCATCATAGAAATGTCTCTTGCCAACAATTTGAAGTTCTACAAGGCATAGATAACCACCATAAAGGTATGGGTATTCACCTAATAATTAGAAACATATTTTTTCTTTGAATGCTAACATAGATGAACCAAGATTTGTACATGAAGCAATAGATATAAATTATGCAGTCTTAGAAAATAGTCATGGATGAAGAGATGACAACTTTGGAAAATAATGATATATGGGACCTTGTACCATTTTCGGAAGGATGAAATCCTATTGGTTATAAATGGGTTTTCAAGAAAAATATTGGTTCAGATTGATGTGTTGAAAAGAAGAGGGCATGATTGGTTGTAAAAGGTTACTCTCAAGTTGAGGGTGTTGATTATAGTGAGATATTTTCTCCTATTGTAAAAATGAGATCTATTAGATTCTTTTTATCTATTAGTACAACATATGACTTAAAGGTTGAGCAAATGGATGTAAAAAATGTATTCCTTTATGGTGATTTGGAGGAGGATATCTATATGACATAACTATAGCACTATGTGGTGAAAGGTAAAGTCATTTGGTTTGTAAATTGAAAAAATCCTGGTATGGCGTGAAACAAAGTCTTAGGATGTGGTACCAGAGGTTTGATACTTATGTATTGATTTTGGGATATGAGCATTTTAAATTTGATCACTATGTTTATTTTAAATCTAATGGTGATCATTTCCTTGTTATTTATTTATATGTTGATGATATGTTGTTTATTGGCAAAGGAAAGGGTATTATTTCATACTTAAGTCTCAAATCTTAGAAAATTTTGAAATAAAAGATCTTGGTTCTGCCAAACACATTCTTGGGATTGACATATGTAGAGATAGAGAGAACAAAAAGCTATGTCTTAGCCAAAGAAATTATGTCAATTTATTTTTATAGAGGTTTAACATGTAGGATTGTAGACCATTGTGTGTTCTTGTTACAATTGGAATGAAGTTGTCTATTTTATAGTGTCCTACATTCCCATTGGAGGTAAAAGACATGAGTAGAGTGTCTTACTAGAGTGTTATTGGTAGTTTGATGTATGCTATGGTCTGCATTAGACCAGACATTGCCCAAGCAATGGGAGTTCTTTCTAAATATATGTCTAATCTGGGTAGAGTTCTTTGGGACATAGTTAAAAGACTCTTTAGATATTTGCAAGGTACCTCAGATTATTCCTTATGTTTTCATGGTACAGGAGAAAAACATTCCCTATATAGACATTATTATGTGGATTTAGATTGGGTAGGTGATGTCGATAGTACAAGATCCACCAATGTTTGTGTTTTCACTTTAAATGGTTGTGTAATAAGTTGGATGAGTAATAGACAGGATGTGGTCACTTTGTCCACTGCAAAGGTTGAGTATATGGTGAAAACTATAAAGAAGTCATTTGGCTTAAGAGACTATGTTTAGATATTGGATTAAAATAGGGTGTAGTGATAGTTTATTGTGATAGTTAGAAGTGATTTGCGTATATAAGAACCTGCTATTTCATGTCAGGACCAAGCATTTAGATGTTCAATGTCATTTTATGAGAGATATGGTTGAAGATGGTAGGGTGAAGCTAGTTACAGTAGAGACTTTGATGAATATTGCAAATACATTAACTAAGCCCATGAGAAAACAGAAGTTCAAATGGTGTTTGGAGTCTATGGGCCTTTCAACCCCTAGTAGTTGATTCTTGATGGCATGTTTCTCTTTGGAGCATGCAAGGTATTTGACAAGTGGGAGAATGTTGGGAAATTAGGTGTCTCAACCTTGCAAATTTATCGTTATTTATTTATCATTTAATATTTCCCATAGTTAGTTATTGTTATTATTTAATATTTAGATCCAACATAATTTAGGGCATTGGAATTTGATGGGACAGTTATATCAAGTATCCATGCCTAAGTGCAGTGGTGGAATAATAATATTTATTTTGACATTATCTTTAACAAATGCTATTATAGATTCTATGATGTGTAAGAGCCAAGAATGTTGGGAGTTACATTGGAATTAATGACTAACTGTAAGATGTGTAAGAGTATCTGTAAGAGCCTAATTTTAGACTAGAAACTTGATCAACTTGGGCATCCATATTGGGCAGATGTAATTAATGATTTATGACAACAATAAAAGCATAATAGAATAAGTTATGTTTAGTTATACATTGTTTTGTAAAATCATTTATGGTTTCTAGGTTTCTCGAAGTCTATATATTTAAGGCTTGAGGAAGTGGTATTTTTATAGTGAGTTTGTAGGTACGTAGATGCTGCCGAAATTATTCCAAGATTAATTTGTTCTTCATACTCCTATAATAATCTCTCTCTGTAAGTGTATGTAATATTTTTATTGGAATTGTAATACATTAAGCAGGCTTTTGTAGTGTGGATTTTTTCTCTTGAAAGGGTTTTCCCCACATATACCTGGTGTTATAGTTTTATTGCATATTGTTGATTTAAATGTATTTTTGTATTATTTATGTAACTATCAGATCATATTTAAAAGTTCTTTCATAATTCTCCTCTCAAGATTAGTGTAGGAATTTGTTCCACTACTTTATCTTCCTTACACTGCATTCATAGCCCATCCAATGATTTGGAAAAATAAAACAACCTAAAGTTGGTGATTCCAAATCAATCTCTCCTCGACTAGTTTGAGTAGCTTGTATTAGTTGGGAGAAGTTTTGGCTTACTCTAGCTTATTTTAATTTTTAAAGTGAGATGAAGTCAAACAAGTTTAGCATTGGTGTTAGTTCCCTTTTTTATTAGGTTCATGATTTTATGCACATATGGCCTTAGCCAAGTAATTTTGCTACTTTATCAGGTCTCTAAACATATTTTTGAACTTTCATTAATTACAAAATAGTAATAGACACCCTAAATTAGAAGCCACCATCTAAAGTAGTCAGTTTTTTAATTGAGCTTCCCTAACTAATTAATAAAATTCCCAAAAATTCAGGTGAAATTAGACATCTTTATTCATTTCCTATTTTTTTGTTCATAGCATTGGTGTATCTTGTCATGTGGATTATACCAATAATCCACTCATAAATAGTTATCTCTTTCACTAAATCTAGAACCCTAAAATTTAAGCCTATGAGAAATGGTGATATAGAATTGTTTTAAACACATTGTGGAAGTTTACAAGACAACACTATATCTTCCTTAGAATCATCAATGTTTGAGCTAACAATGAAACTATGGTCACAACTATGTATAATTGTATTATTAGGGATCTATATATGGGGCTACAACCCAACAATAGTAGAAAAAACATTAACTTATATATCAACTCTTGCTAGAAAACTTGTGTACTTTACATGACTCAAGGATCCAAAAGAAAACCGTATTGAATTAACATGATTGACTCACTGAGTTTCTACCAAGTCATGTTAAAAACTCATTGAGTCTTGTAAAAAACTCTCTAATTCCTCAAATGAAGGCATAATTTATTGGTTTGAGGGTAATATGACATATAATCTTTGAATTACGAAAAAATGATGATGAGGTTAGACTTATGTGTTTATGTGTTTCTTAAATATATTAGTTTCTTTTTTTGTGTAATTATATATTTTTGTTTTAATTTCTATTTTTTTGTATAATTATCTTTTTGTTTTTGTTGAGCCCCAAGTTCGAGTCAAAATTTTGGACTATCAAATTTATATTGAGTCCAAAATTTTCAACTATGATATCAACAAAAACCATCATCTATTTACATATGAAGAGCATATAAAACTACTACCATACTAGCAAAGCCATCCAAGCTTAAACTAACCCAAAAATATGCAAATGCTTATAAATAAGCATTGCATTCCCATTACAACTTGCCAAACTACTCTATGGGAATAACTCCCAAGTAATTACTAACTTAAGTCACTAAGGTGAGTTTGTTTCAAATATAAACCTTAATATTCCAACACATGACCACTACAACTAATACTCCGTTTCTTTAGATTCCATGGTTCAATTTTTTTTCATCATCTATTTCATCCTAATGCCAATTCGAAGCCTATGAAGCCTCCAAGTACCTTGATTCATCAAGAAGTGGTACATCCATGATACATTCTCTCAGGATCTTGTTATACACCATTTCATGCAAATTATCTATGAATTCTTTCAAATTGGTCTCATGAGAGTGAAGTAGGCCTATATCCTCTAAACTTGTAGGACCTAGAATATATTTAACCATAGTTTGCATACTCAAACTCAACTTAGACTTGGAAGACCAAAAATTTCTGACTCAACAAAAACTCAACAAGTTAAAAACTACTTAATTCCTTTTTTAAAAAACACAAATTTATGCAAAATTCAATTACACAATATATCCACTTAGTCTATAAAAATTTATAGAAGTGTTTTCTATTAGATTTGAATACATATAGAGTACAAAATAGCATCATGTCATGCCCACATTTTCCATGTGGTCACAACACACATCCCACGTGTCATAGTCACATCTGTTATGTGATTATGACACGAGTTATGAAAAACTTTTCTCACACTGTCCTAAAAACCCCCTTCGCATGCGTACGCATGCTCGACGGTGTTCTCTCATGGCGAAACACTACACTCTTCGGTGGAATACAAGTACAATTGCGTGCAACCAGAAGCATACAGATCAACGAGAGGGTCTATACAACGCTGCTAACGTCATTGCAAGAGTGAGATTACCAAAGTTCTTAAATCAAACCCTCGGCAATTTTCGGTAGCATAATGCCTTACGGCGTTAGTGGGAATTACGCTGCACTCATTTATGCACATGGTTCGCTGATAGAGTAACAACTTCCCACGACGCCTTGTTCCGACTAAACCGGCTAGTGATCTTCCTATTTAGTCATTTTTCAGCCAGGCACGGTTGTCTGTCTCCTCTCTTGTTTCCTGAAACATACTCCTCCTATGACTTAGCATTTTCAACAAGGCGGTTTGGTTGCTCTCTCTTCCCTTTTCACAAGTTCTTAATTTGGTTGTATCGTTATCGCCCTTACCTTAACTAATTCCCAGTTAATTTAGTGTGTTTATATTTCGGTCTCTCTCTCTCTTTTGTTTTCTATGCTTTCTTTATGTGCATCCTGACCTTTCTTCATGATTTACGTCAATCAGGGTTATCACTGCAGCTATTGTTGATATTAAACCTAATTTCAGGATGATCTAGGTCACAAAGGCTGGTTTACTATTTCGCTGGACTCGGTCTCCTAATCTTCCCCGATCTAGGTTCCTCCTCTTCGTATATACTTAGTCAACTTGTTCCTAAGCAAATTTGGCAGAAGGGTCCGTCAACTTAGTTCTCTTATCCCATGTGAGAAATGTCGCGCATTTTCTCCTCTGTGTTTTCCAATGTTAGTTTTTCTTCTTCGGACCCTCTTACAGGTTTACTTATGAGGTCGTTTGCTACAGTTGAGATTAAAATGGCCACATGGATTGTCAGTGGTGGCTTCTTAAGTTTATTTCCAGTGTTCTTTTGAGTAAGGTGATCTGCAATTTTCCTCTTCATTTTCCGGGTGATTACGTTGATAGTTGAAACTTCCGAGAAACTCTTTCCAGAGTATCACTGAATATTCCTGAACTCTCTTTTACATTATAATTTTATTTTCTCTTGTTTATAATTACTGTTGTTACTATTACTGTTGTTACTATTAATGACTATTAATCCACTGATTGTGACTCGTTTAACATTGTAAATAGATGTAGGAGGCTCTCCACTTTATAAAACCCTGTTCATGGTAATATATCTTCTTTGGTTGTTGTGCTCAACACTTAATAACATCTATTGTGTGAATATAATTTGTTATGTTTTTTTTTTGTTTTCTCTATGTCCATGAGACATAGTTGATAACGATTTTAAACGAGGGCCCAATAACATGGTTCATAGATGTACCCCTATGGATAATATATATATATATATATATATATATATATATATATATATATATATATATATATATATATATATATATATATATATATATATATATATATACATACATATATATATATATATATAATATATATATAAATATATATTTTAATGTCTATGTATAGGACGAACTTGGTTTACCACTATATATGTATATATCTCTATGTAAATATATATATATATATATATATATATATATATATATATATATATACATAGAAATATATAGATAGATATATAATCATTTTATTATATATATAGCTATATACATAGACATATATAGTATATATATATGCCTATATATAGAGCTATAGAAAAATGTATTTATTTTCCAAAGATACCAATCATATGTTAGGGCCAAAGCCCTAACATTTTTTTTTTTTGTTGCTTTAAATTTCACAACCGACGGCGGCCATGGGCGGCGGTGGCCGCAGTGACAGAGCGGCGGACAGGGTCGGCGGTGGCCGCAGAGCGGCGGGCCTGTGCAGGCCGCGGGAGGCATAAGGGAATGGGGGGATGTGGAGTGGGGCGGAGCCCCACCCACATTCCCACGACGTGGGGTGTGGGTGGGGCTCCGCCCCACTCCACACCTCCATATATTTAAATGAGGGCCTGCGGTGGGGATTTCTCCCCACCGCCCATTGTAATCCGCGACTGTGTTTTCTTCCGCGGCTTAAACTTTGACAGTCATTCTTATGGTGCTATTCGTTGATTATTATCAATAATAATATATATTTATATATATATATATATATTCATATATATATATAGATATTTCCACGATAATATATTTATATATATATATATATATATCTATTTTTATATTGATATATAACATTCAATCTCATAAAAATGATAATTACTTTCAATTTCTCTATTATTCTATAAAATGATAATTACTCAAAATGTGAAATATATATATATATATCTATATATATATATATAAATTTATTTATATAAAAATATTCTTATATGTATTTATATAATTCCTAAATTTCTCAAATTCACTACTTTATGCATTTTCTCCAAATCAACCTGTTATAAAGATAATGTCTCAACAATTAGATATATACATCTATATATATATATATATATATATATATATATATATATATATATATATATATATATATATATATATATATATATATATAGATAGATAGATATATATCCCAATTTCACTTAATCGGTAGAAATGGTAAATAGCTATCCCTTTATTATAAGTATATATTTCCATTTTCATAAACATTTAAGAATGCTTAAATGTACAAACAGAATGTATATACATGCTAGAAATTAACAGAATCCACTAAATATGGAGAATAACTCAAAACATTTAAAACTATCTTTTCCATTTTAACATTGAACTATAAAAACTAACATTTCAACTAGTTAAGCAATTCCAAACTTTCAAATGTAAACAACTCATATTAGATTGCAATAATGAACTTTTCCTTTCAGTAATACTTGAAACACAAAAATTGCTATTGAACAAAGTTTGCAAACATCAACTTAAAATTTAAGCACATTCATATTACAGCTTCTCAATCATGAATACCACCACTTAACTTCCCAGATATGAACTTTCTCCTCCCAAACAGTATACAACTGATAACTTATGACAACCAAATAAAAGTCCAATAATAACAAGATCAGGGAGGTGATTTTCTTCACTCCCAGAATATCATTAATTTACAACAATAACAAGAGAGGTGTTCTCTCTTCATCTCTATGAAATGAACCAGGCCTAATTCTCATGACAAGAAGATGAACTGTTTCTTCATAAATAGCCAACCAGAAGCTCCAAGAGAAAACCTGCGTATCAAAGACAAACAAAGAAGAAAATACCACTCATCTAGCTCTCCTCCCTACCGTAGACCCGCAAGTGGGTCACCCCCGAGCTAGGGAGACCATACTCACACCTGGGTACTCAAACACTCCACTTCACAACAGAAACAACAACAATCCCAAAGCACACATACACCCGTGGGTATTTTACACAATACGGAAACTCAACTACAGTGAGTTTCATAAGGGGCAGGAGAGTGGACACACTCGACTCCAGAGTGTCACCCTGGCAGATAAATGAACTAATACAAATTTCTCTTGGTCTCAACCAAGTGTGATCACAATTTTTAAGAAAACTGTATATGACTCTCAAGTCAAAATTACAGTCACAGATACATGCCCTCAAGGCTTTCAACATCCCAAAAGATGGAAACAGGTATGCACCCGAGGAGGATCTCTCCTCCCCTACCCCAAACTTGATGAGCATTTCTCCCAAGTGGGAGACGCTCTGTCAAACAACCCGACAAGAACCCCACAGAAAACAAATCTAAACACATATTTCACACACATTTCATACACATTTCAGTTCTACAAAAACAAAGGTAAAATTCAGACCAACCTTGCAAAGCCCTCCTGGAATGAAGCTGTTGCAGAGTCCACGGAGTTCACTTCCAACCTTAGCCACCAACTCCCTCTCCCTTCTCTATCTTGCAAACTAACTTCTCTATTTTGGTAAGGCAAAAATGAATGTTTTCCCAAAATTCCACTAACTCCCTCTCCTCCCAAAATTTTAAAATAAATAACCCAAATTCTCTTTCTTTTAATTTTGAGAAATGGGGAAGTGACACTTGTCACCTCCTCACCCTTCCCAAAAACCACTATTCTGTCCAGGTGGCTTATGTCACTCTCCATTCCCAAGGGTACTCCTTATTCCTCTCATGTGACTCCACTTTCTCATGGGAGAAATAAAAAAAAGAGTTAAATGGGAACAAGACAGGTGACCCATGCCTCTTTCTACTTTATTCACATGGGTGTCCCCAGAGTACATGGGGGAATCTCACTAAAGAAGAGGTGACCTTCACTAATGGATGGCATCTCTTATCTAGGGGAATGTAGAGGGGATGGGTTGGGTGTTGGTACAACCCATCATGTCCCCTCCTACCTCCAATTTTCGCCACTTAACTTCAGGGGAAGGTTAAGTTGACTAGATGGAGGTTACTCAAGGGTTACCCATGCCAAATGGGCCCCTGGACCCATGGGGTATAACCCAGGGTCAACTTTAACCCATACAAGACACCCCTGGTCAAGGTAAAGCACAAGAAAAGGGCCTCATAATTTAAATAAATAAGGAATTTCAAATTCAATCTCTTTACAACACTAATTATAAAAATAATGTTACATGAGGGTAACCTAACCCACTCGACCATACGAAAGACCACATTACATCATGACATCAAACACACAGAGATCTTGGTTCCTCGTGGAACCAGATCGGCTTAACAGGGAATAACAAATAACAAGGTGTGGAATGATCTCCGAAATCTGTGGTCCGATTAGTAATCCCTGCACACTCAATTACAAGATCAGTAACCACATAAATTCATCATAGCCGAAGCAACTTAAATAAAACATGCATTCTCATGCCCTAGTACAATTTAACATAATTAAAATCATATTACAATTTTCCATCATCACCTAATTCATTTTTCTGAAAAGTAAACTTATCCAAACATCACCCAATTAGTTTTTCCGAAAACATAATAAAGTTAAATAGTCTGACAAATTCTGGGAACTGCTATCCCACAAATATGAAAGTAACAATAACAGTATTGTAAATAGTCATAACAACAGTAGTAAAAAGGGCGGTCCTCACACATCATCATGCAGATACAATAGTTAGTTAATAACTATTCTGAATTTATGATGATTGTCTTTTAAAATCACTGTCTCTAATTACATATCTAAGTAAGTTACAAATCACAACATTTTACAATTTCCGCTTCCTCACTCTAGTGAAAATTAGGGAGAAGGTCTAGTCTTCATAGTCAATGGTGGCTCCTCTCTTAGCTTAGAAGGTTATGCCTATGGCTCCACCCTACTATTGGATGGTAATGACTCCTCAACCATACCAATATTATCTAATCCAATATCTCCTACTTCTAATGTAACCACATCCTTCATATCCTACCTCTTGAAATTAGCAACTCCTTTTTTAATAATAAAGGCACCTCATCTTTTGTGGTCCTATATAATTATAGGGATCAATGACATCCAAATCAATAAGCTCCCCTGGTTTGTCCTCCACCTTTTTGTGCAAAGCCAAAGTTTGTATTGCATAAAAACTAGATCATTGAGACTTTGTTGAGTAAACTTATCACCCTTATTTGTGTGAATGACATCAAATAAACTCCAATTGCACTTAAAATCAGAAGCACTATAAGGTTGAGACAAAATTCAAAGGGCTAACTTTTGAATATTTCTAGTATTTCCATCCCAATCTTCCCACCAAGCACCTACAAAGAAGATATTCAATTTGTTAGCAAGAGATTTTATTAGTATTTTAATATGTAATATATAATTAAAGACTCCAATTTTTTACCTTGTGTCTGGATATATCTCCCTCGAATATCCAATGTAAAAGAAGAGAGTGTTCCCCTAGCTTACTTTTATTTTCACAACTTTGAAATAATGAGGTTCCTCACCTCAACCTCGGGTGTCATCCTTTCAATGTATGTCAAGAGGTACTCGATAACCTCATCATTAGTATCTATGAAGCTATCAAAGAAGAAAAACTTGGGGTTGAGGTAGTACCGCACTACATTCATCTGAATGGGTTGGTGGAGTTGATTGTTCCACATCTGATCAATGATCTTCCAAATGAGATCAAATTTGTCTATAACTTGCTTGTAATATTTTTAGATGGCCTCTTTGGTCCTATCCATGGCCTCATAAATGTATTCCAATGGGTTTTGATCCCCATCCACCAAGAAAAAAAATTGTACCGAGGCTCCAACACCTACAAGTACAAACAAATTAGAGTTACAAATTTATAACGCAAGTAAATGTTTTTAAAGTTTAAAAATAAGAATTCAAATTGAAGTTTGAGGTTACCTTGACAATATTTGTAGCTCTCTTCATAATGACATTATAAAAAATGTCCTCGCGGTCCTTTCTCTATCAGCCTTCTTTGAATATGGCGAGTCTATCCATGTTTTGCAATGTTAAGGAGCTAGTTGCAAACCTTGTGACACCCAGTCACAGAATCTCTTTCCCCTTGGTGTGATATCTCATCAAGATAAGAACCTGAGGGTGATTATAGACATATTTTGTAATGTTTCTTGCATCTTTTACAACTAATCTCACCCAATCAATCAATTTTTTCTATGTCCTCCAAAAGTAGGTCAAGGCAATGTGTCACACAAGGGGTCCAAAAGAGAGATAATTTGTATCACATTTTGCATGCCCACCTCTTAGACAACTTTCTCCAACATTAGGCTCATAGTTTCTACATTTTTAACTTTGTTAGAGGCATCAATTGACTTCAAGAAAACCTTCTCGCCATTTAAATCTACCAAGACATTGATAAGGGTGTGGTTATTTCCATGTGTCCACCCATCAGAAAGAATACTGCATCCAAACTTTTGTCACTGCCTTTTTTAGTCTTTCAAAATTAACTTTGCATCTTCAACAACATCCTAGAGTAACTTTCCACTTAAGTCTCTTGGAGAGAGTGCCATGTACCCTTTCCTTGCAATTATCAATGCTATCACCAAATTCTCCCAGTACAAGCCCTTTGCCACATAGAAGAGAAGATTATTGTAAAACCATAAACTTACACATGCCTTGTTTGCTTCCTGGTGCATCTCCCTGTTCCACCTTATACCTTGTAATTAAGGTTGTACTCTAGGTAAAAAAAGACTAGTGTTTGTGCTCTACTCAAAATATATGAGGTGGATGTGCTTTATTTGTATGGACTATGACTAAAGCCCACAATGTGTATCATATCTTCATCCATTTTTTCTTACATGTAAAGATTAATGGTTGTTTCTATGGCTACTTGTGTCCTCACCCTCTCTAGTCTCTTCCATTCCAACAATGCAATTAGCACTTACATCTCACATCTTTCTTCTTCTTAACATGCTAGTAGTGAATTGCATGCTTGAGAAAAAAGAAAAAAAAGTTACCAACCTGGAACTAAAATTCTTCAAGTTTTCTCTTCAAATCCATTAAAAATCCTTTCAAATTTCTTTCAAGGATGCAAAATTGCTACGTGATCTTTACTTATGGCATCTAGGGTTAAAAAGGGAAAATGAGTGTTTTTTCACATAAAACCTGCATCAAAACTATGTTTCTGCATCTATCTTCCATCTTGCGAGTAACATAGTTAGATTTGTTGAGTTTGTGGCGAGTACTCAAAGAGTTTTAGGTGAAAACCAAAAAAAAACTTGGCAACAACAAATTGATGAGTTTTTATTACAAGTAAATGATTTTCACCTAAAACAAATAGCAAGTACTTTTCGACTAGACAAGTTTACAAACTATGATGCACTATGGCTTTCATGATGCACTATGGCTTTCATGATGCGCAAAATGCACATCAAAGTAGTTAAATAGGTTATTGTGTCTACGATTTGACACTAAACCTGCTATAATGGGTCTCTCCACTTCGCCTTGCTCTCTATTATAATACAAAACGCAATCACCATGTAATGAGAGACGAACCCAATCTCACACTGCATCAGCCACAAGGCAAAACATAATGAATCTATCACCAAAACATATCCTATCCTTTCCATGATTATCATGCATTCACACCATACCATAATAATTTTGAGCAAGCGAAGAGGGTACAAAATATATGCCTTTGCTGACAACCTGCACTTTACACCTAATGTAAGAAAAGCCTCTATTGTCAGCCACCTCATACATCCATTACTATTGTATGAATCTGGTAAAGAGATCTTCACTCTCTTCAACACTTGATAATTATATCCCTTTACAATCTTCATTAATTATTTCGTTCAAATCTTCCAAGTAACTATGATAAGATCTTTCAAGTAGCGAGAAAGTTGTTTGTGATGCCCCATGATTGGCTATTAGGTTTGTTGCTTGATTTTGGTCTCCCATTCTTTCAACACCGGTTTTAATTCCAATTTGGCATGAAACTTTGTTAACTATATTCACTAAAATGTGTGAATCCCCTTCAAATTCAATTTTCTTACACCCTAATAGTAGTTGGCAAGCCTAGTAGAAGGGCTGACCATTTTGTCATATTATTGGTGGTATTGCCCGAACACTAAGAACCATGTAGCTAAAATGACCATGTACATCTCTAATCATAAAACCTGCACCAACCAAACTTGGATTGCCTTGTGATGCCCCATAAAAATTTAATTTTAGCACCTTTAGTAGGTTTTTTCCATTTTCCCCCTTTTGATTAGTCTTTATCTATCAACCATTAATCAGAAACCAATGCTAGAAGGTATTAAGTTGAACTTCGATATTTATAATTTTGAGAACAATAACAAGCTGACACTTGATTACATGTCAACTTCTTATTGGCCAGCAAACAAACAATGTGGTAGAACTCTGAGCAATGAGAAGAGGACTACAAATAGCACCTGAAAGGGGCTTGATGTAGATTCAAGTAGAGGGGGATTCTCAAATTGTTGTTAAAAGGGTTAGCAAAGAATACCAAATGAAATCAAAACTCAACATAGCCTCCATACTAGTTGTAGAAAATAGACTCTATTATCAACCATAT
Organism: Cunninghamia lanceolata; assembly: GCA_027924645.1. Taxonomy (NCBI): domain Eukaryota; kingdom Viridiplantae; phylum Streptophyta; class Pinopsida; order Cupressales; family Cupressaceae; genus Cunninghamia; species Cunninghamia lanceolata. The sequence goes on from BSBN01001254.1 coordinate 4,745,680, forward strand.
TCAAGAGTTGTTGGTAGTTTCATAAGTTATAGAATCTAACAATGAAGAAGAGAATATAATGCTGTAGTTTATTTTATGACAAGTGGTAGTTACAAAGATAGTTCAAGGCCAATTAATTCTCTATCATGAAGCTACATCTTTCCCCAAGCAATTTCAAACCATGATCACCAAAGATAATCTACATTCTTCCACAGTAATGATAATGTATAACTAGTGAACCTCCATGCTAAGACTCAAACTTATTATTTCCAATCAATCTAAGATTATCGACTGATATACCATTTACTAGTGTGATGAAATGTTATTATTAGATTTTTAATTTGGTTGGGGGGGGGGGGGGTAATTGACTCATGTTCTTTTTAGTGATATCTAAGATGGTCTCAATGGATAGTCATTACACCAATGAGATTTGTGCTCATTTATGTTGGTAATAATTATTAGGCAAGGGGGATTCACTTAGAAATTAGAATACAAACACCTCTAAGAAATTTGTTAGTAGAGAGGTTGTTTTGTGCACGGAAAACTTATATATAGTGGTGCTACTGTAATGTATTGTGTGGCCTATGAATAAAACTTGTAAACATTTTGTTTGGAATATTCTTAATAAAGGCTATAGACTCTAATGTTTTTAGTTCCATTTGAAGGGATTGGGGGTTTTTCAAGCCAATTATAGTGGATCATGATGTCTTCTCTTGGTCTAGTGCCTCTTATCAAGTTTTTAGACTAATGTGGTGGCTTCTTGTTTACAAGAACAAGCCTCTCACTGCCATGAGAAGTTATTTTGCTAAAACTTGGTTTGCTAAAGGAATTGTGACCATCTCTAACATTTTTTGTTAGTCTTTTGTTTTTTATTCCTTGGAATGATTTAAGTAGTAGAAAGTTTAAGTTGTCTACCTCTCAACGAAAACTTATTCTAGGGTTACTTGGTGGCTTTTAAAAATTTCCATTCATGCATGAGATTGATTTTAAATGTTGAGATATGGGTAAATATTAGATGCATCAAAGGTCCTCCTTTTCTTGAGTTTTCTACTAAGTGGATATATTATAAGCTTTCTTTCTCATCTTATTTTTTAGGCATATTTTGCCTCTATTTTTGTAGCTTTATTTTTTACTTCTAGGTCACCATAAGTTGGGTGATTTGCAAGGTCACTTGCCTTTGGTTTGATATTAATTGGTCACCCACTACATTCTTGAAAAACTAGTGACATTTTTCTAAAATGATGATCTTGATATTTAGAATTGTACCCTCAAATAATTTGTTGTGTTGCATAGTTGCATCTTATGCCTTGGCCAATGAATATTGTTGGAATAAGGTGCCATTAACCTTGTAAATTCCAATATTGTATTTATTCCATTTATTATTTATAATTTGTAATTACCCATAAGGGAATGAGGTAGTTTCACTAGCAGTGGTAATTCTGGAGTTACCAATGGTAGTTACGGAGTGACATTTACTATTGGAAATTGTAAAACTCATGAGTAAATGACTGTAGGTGTCACCTTGGGAGAATCTACTATTTTTAGCCTGTATGACAATTGTCATAATGTTTGGTGGGTGCATGTAAATAATCTATGACATCTGCAAGTTGTCATAAGATTCTATGACACTATGGTGCATATGACAAATATTATTAGTTGTATATTTGCTATGTTTAGCCCCAGACATCCATATTGGGAAGATACACCTTTAGTGGTATCTATGATGGTTATGACACATCATAAGATGTTGTAAGTTGCTATTCTTGACCATGGGCACCCAACTTTGCATGGGTATCTTTTGATACTTCGAGGTTGCGTGTATGATGGCATTCAATGCTTGCATGTGGGGGAATCTTGGAGAGAGAAAGTGGATGCCTAGAATGGAGGGAAAACACTTCTATAAGTATTTTCCATTGTCTTTGTTGCTGCAATATAGATTTTAGGTACTCAGGTGCTTCCGAGTGGAGAGAGTTGTTGAGTTGTATTGTACAATCTTTTTCAGATTAATACAAACTTGGGCCTCTTTCCTTTGTGGAGTTTTTTACTCGCAAGGGTTTTCTCCACATAAACACTATGTTGTGTGTTCAGTTTTCTATTTTGATGTTGCTTTGTTGCATAGTTTTGTATCTATGTTTCAATCTCCATTGATAATGCGCAGTTAAAGATTGTTAAACATATATTTGAATTAGATTTTCGTTGAGTAGTTGTGCTTTCATTTCTAACATTTGGTATCAGAGCCTGGCTAGCTTCGACTATTGGGTGGTAGTGTGGAAGCTGTAGCTACAATGGGAGATTTGCTTGTGTTTGTTTTGTAGATCTTGAGTTGTTATTATGGTTGCATCCATCGTTGCATCAACCTCTTATTTGGACATTGAGAAGTACAACGGAATAGGTTATGAGTTGTGGAAGAAAAAAACTAGTGGTTGGCTGTTCAAAAAGAGAAGAAACTTGATGATGTCTCTCTAGATGAGTGGGATAGACTAGATAAGAAGGCACGAGGAACCATCTGCTTGTGTCTTGCATATTCTGTCTATTGAATGTCATGAGGGAAGAGACCGCACATAGTTTGTGGAAACGGTTGGGTGAGATCTACCAAGCCAAGAGTATAAACTTTATTTAAAATGAAAATTGTTTTCCATGAAAATGAGAGATGTTGATTCAATTGCAGAGCATTTATATTCATTTAATTTTTTGTTGAGTCAGCTTGCATCTATAGATGTTGATGTTGATGAGGAAGATAAATGTATCTTGCTTCTTTGTTCTTTACCTAAGTCTTGGGAGAATGTTATCTTTGCTATTACTTTAACCTCACAGATCCAAAGATGGATGCTCTTGTTTACGTTCTACTGTCACGGGAATTGAGGAAGAAGAGTTTGGATAGTTCAAGGGATGCTCTCAGTGTTAGGGGAAGGTCTAAAGAAAGAGGATCAAAAGGAGATCAGAAAGGGGCTAAGGACAAGTCTAAGAGCCGATCTAGGACTCCTGGGAAGAAGAACAGAGTTAAGTGTTGGAACTGCAGTAAAAGGGGACATGTGAAGGAGTGCAAAAACCCAAAGAAACAATGGGAGAGTGCTTCAAATAAGTCCTCGAATGCAGGTGAAGATGTTTTGCTTTCTGCATGTAATGTTGTTTCTAATGATCATTAGTTGTTTGACTCAGGATGCTCATTTCATATGACCCCCCATAAGGAATGGTTTTCCACATACAAAGAGTATGATGGAGGTACTATCTACCTTGGAGACAACTCTACATATTTGATAGTTGAGAAAAGAAGGTATTGTTGTGTTTCAGTGATGGGAGTATTAAAAGCCTCCCTAGTATTTTGCATGTTCCTGGATTAGCTAGAAATCTGATTTCAATTTTGAAGTTGAATAATTTGGGAATGCATGTAACTTTTGAAAAGCGTGGTTACATATTGGTGAGAGGGAACTTGGTGGTAGTGAAGGGGAAGAGATTAGGAAACTTGTTCAAGCTTGAAGCCACTACAGCTTGTAATGCCTCCTATGTATCTGAGGCTAGTACTAAAAATACATGTATGTTGTGGCAGTGTAGATTGGGTCACACAAGTAATAATGTTTTGAAAACTATTAAGAATAAAGTTTTGTTGGATGGTTTCTCTTATTCTGATGAGCACTTTGATTTATGTGAGCATTGTGTGTTTGGTAAACAAAACAGAAAATCATTTCCTTTAGGAAGTAATAGAGAAAAAGAGAAGTTAGAGATTATTCATACGGATGTGTTTGGACCTGTGGCTAATGATTCTATCAGAAAATATCGTTATGTTCTCACCTTCATTGATGATGTGTGTAGATTTACTTGGATTTATTTTATGAAACACAAATCTAAAGTTTTCACTAAGTTTAAGGATTTTAAAGTCTTAGTTGAAAACCAATCAGGATTAAAGATAAAAATATTAAGATCTGACAATGGAGGAGAATATTTCTCTAAGGAATTTGATAAGTTTTGCAAGCATGCAGGTATTATTAGACAAAAGACAACTCCATATACACCACAATAGAATGGTGTTGCAGAAAGGATGAACCAAACAATTATGGAAAGGGCCAGAAGTATGCTGAGTGATGCACAGTTGGATAAATACTTTTGGGTAGAGGTTGTGTGTATTTCTTGCTACTTGATTAACATATCTCCTTGTAAGGCTCTTGATTTGACACCTTATGAAGTGTGGATAGGTAAGAAACCTTTTGTTTCACATTTAAGGGTTTTTGGCTGTGAGGCTTTTGTTCATGTGCCTAAGGAAAAGCAATCTAAGTTAGTTCCAAAAGATGAAAAGTGTACATTCATTGGATATGGTGATAATGTCAAAGGTTATAAGATTTGGAATCCACTAACCCATAAGATTATCTATTCTAGAGATTCTATTTTTAGGGAACTTAGAGTTATTTCTGAACCTGAGCAGCCAAAAGAAAAATATGAAAAGGTAAAAAGTGCACTTTGACTTAAAGCAAAAAGATGCACCTCAGGAAGAATAGAATGATGGATTGCGGGGTGAAGAAGAGGAAGAAGATTCGAGTAGTTATGATAAAGATGAATCTGTTGTTACAGAAGAAGTTGATATAGATGATCATGTAAAAGAACAAGTTGAGACTTTTAATCCACCCTTGAGGAGATCCACAGGACAACGAAATCTAGTTGACAGGTATAGCCCACTAGATTTATATTGTATATTTTATTTATTGAGTACTGACGATGAGCCTAGATCCTACAGGGAAGCTATTCTTGCAGATAATAGTGAGTTTTGGCAGTTAGCCATGTAAGAGGAGATGATGGCTTTAGACTCTTGTAACACTTGGGATCTTGTTTGTTTGCCCAAAGGAAGAAAGGCCATAGGTTGTAAGTGGGTCTTCAAGAAGAAGTTTGGAGCAGATGGTTCATTGGAGAAGTAAAAGGCTAGACTGGTAGCCAAGGGCTACTCCTAGAGAGAGGGAGTTGATTTTGGTGTGATTTTCTCTCATGTTGCTAAATTGACTTATATTAGATTTCTTTTATCCATTGTTGCAGCCTTTGATTGGAGATTGAGCAAATGGATATTAAGACTGTGTTCTTGCATGGAGATCTTGAGGAAGAAATTTATATGCAACAACCTACAAGTTTTGAGGTAAAATGAAAAGAACATTGGGTTTACATGTTGAAGAGGTCACTTTATGGTTTGAAATAGTCCTCTAGAATGCAGTATCAAAAGTTTGATTCATTTGTGTTGAAATTGGGTTTTTTTAGAAGCAAGGAGGATCACTGTATTTACATTCATTGTATTGGTGATTCTATATTGATCATTACATTGTATGTTGATGACATGCTATTTTTCAGCAATACTAAGAGCATGATTAGTGAGCTGAAAGCTCAAGTTTCAGGTGCATTTAATATGAAGGATCTTGGAGCTGCCAGGTATATTATGGGAATGGAGATCAAGAGGGATAGAGGTAACATAAAGCTTTGGTTGTCACAAAGTAAGTATGTGAATACCATTTTGCAGAGATTTAGTATGCAGGACTGTAACCTAGTTAGGGTTCCTTTACCCATTGGTACTAAGCTTTCATTAGATATGTGTCCAAAGATTGAGGGTGATCTTGAGGATATGTCTAATGTGTCATATGCTAGTGTTGTAGGGAATTTGATGTATGCAATGGTTTATACTAGACTAGATATTGCCCAAGCAGTGGGAGTTTTAAGCAGATGTATGTCTAACCCTGGTAGATAGCATTGGAATTATGTGAAGAGGGTGTTTAAATATCTTGCAGGTACTCTTGATCATTGTTTAGTTTATTCTAGTATTGATAGTGTTGATAAATCTTTAGACATATAGGGTTTTGTTGATTCAGATTGGGCAGGTGACTTGGCTAATCAAAGGTCCACTAGTGGCTATGTGTTTACTCTATTTGGAGGAGTAGTGAGTTGGATGAGTAAGAGGCAACCCACAGTTGCTTTATCCACCACAGAAGTAGAGTATATGGCTAATACTCATGTCTCTAAGGAGGCAATTTGGTTGAGGAGACTATGTACAGTTATTGGGTTTGATTGCAAGATTATTCAAATCTGTTGCGATAGCCAGAGTGCTATTTGTTTGGCAAAGAATCCTATGTATCATGCTCGGACTAAACATGTTGATGTTCAATATCACTTTGTTCAAGAGTTGGCAAATGGACAAATTGAGCTGAAGAAGATACACACTCAAGAGAATGTTGTAGATTCATTGACAAAACCTGTGAGCACAGAGAAGTCCGTGTGGTGCAGAGAGGGCATGGGCCTTGTTTCTAGTACCTGATTATTTCATTTGATTTCCTATGAGTTGATTTACAAGGTATAATGTCAAGTGGGATAATGTTGGAATAAAGTGCCATCAACATTGTAAATTCCAATATTGTATTTTTTCCATTTATTATTTGTAATTTGTAATTACCCATAAGGGAATGAGGTAGTTTCACTGACAGTGGTAATTCCAGAGTTACCGACGATAGTTATGGAGTGACATTTACTGTTGGCATTTGTAAAACTCATGAGTAAATGAGTGTAGGCACCCCATTGGGAGAATCTACTATTTTTAGCCTATATGACAATTGTCATAATGTTTGGTGGGTGCATGTAAAGAATCTATGACAACTGCAAGTTGTCATAAGATTCTATGATGCATATGATGCATATGACGAATATTATTAGTTGTATATTTGATATGTATAGCCCTAGGTGCCCATATTGGGAAGATACACCTTTAGTGGTATCTATGATGGTTATGACATGTCATAAGATCTTGTAAGTTGCTACTCTTGACCATGGGCACCCAACTTTGGATGGGTATCTTTTGACACTTGGAGGTTACATGTATGACGAGATTTAATGTTTGCATGTGGGGGAATCTTGGAGAGAGAAAGTGGACACCTAGAATGGATGGAAAACACTTCTGTAAGTATTTGCCATTGTATTTGTTGTTGCAATACAAATTTTAGGTACTCAAGTGCTACCAAGTGGAGAGAGAGTTGTTGAGTTTTTGTATTGTACAATCTTTTTCAGATTAATACAAACTTGGGCCTCTTTCCTGTGTGGATTTTTTTACCCACAAGGGTTTTCTCCACGTAAACACTGTGTTGTGTGTTTAGTTTTATGTTTTGATGTTTCTATGCTGCATAGTTTCTTATCTATGTTTCAATCTCCATTGATAATGCATAGTTAAAGATTGTTAAACATATATTTGAATCAGATTTCCATTGAGTAGTTATGCTTTCATTTCTAACAAATATTGTGAGACTTGTATACATTGCAATTGCATGGCTAGTGGAAGTCTAGATAAATCAACACCAATTTTTGTCTCAAACAATCACCATACCACTAGATGGGTTTGACAAGACTTCTTCACTGGTAGTTGTAAGAACATTCAATGGGATAAAAGAAATTTGATTTTTTATGTTGGGATTGTTTAGTGGCCATGGATCATCATTGTTAAGGATATCATCTTGCAAGGAGGTGTGAGTTTTCTGACCATAAATTTTACCCCCCATTGTTGTATTTATACCCCTTCCTCCCTTACCTACTCTCCCTTATGAGAAGTAATTTAATGTTAGATGATTTATGTTGAGTGGTGTATGTTATTGATATAATAACATCAATTAGCTATGCCTATAAGGTAACTTATAATGTAAGTTACAACTACCATGTAACTTACTCATTTAGTAATAAATACAAGCATACACTCAATGAAATATGTGCCATCCAATTCTCTCAACCTCTATCCATTCATTCTTTCAACATTTGGTATCAAAGCAAGAGGCCCTAGAAAGGGCACACTAATCCAAAGAAAGGAAGCCCTTTGAGAGGGTATGTTAATTCATAAGAAGATTGAAGGGAGAAAGGAGAATCATTGTCAAAGGAGGTCTATCCAATTTCCATCAAATTGTTGTGCAAAGAGGTAATCATTGTCAAAATTTGAAGAAATATGTTGCCACAATATGTCAAATCCACTTTCCAAGGGGACAAAATGAACAGTAAATGATATGGACAAACAATGAATGGTGTGGATGAACAATATAACATGGTATAGATGAACAATAAAAAATATAGATTGGGTATATTTAATCTCATTTTTAAATTTGTGAAATAAGCCCAATGTTTTGCAAAAAATGTGAAAATCTACATTATATCAGTCTACAATTGCTTTGAATTTTTTTCTGGTAAGATGAAGCCCTAGGACCATGGGAGTTAGTAGTTTCATGAAAGATAATAGGCAGTTTATGCTTAGCAAAGTGATTTTAGGTGTAAGATTCACAGCCCCGATGACCTTGATTTGCACACCACATGATGGAATGGTGCATATGAGCATGAACATGAGAAATGGTGGTTTGTAGATGAAGATTTTTGTTGGCCAGAATACTAGAACAACAAACTAGTAGGATTGGAACGAGAGGATTTTTGTTATGGTCAGTGAGGGGGGCAGAGTGTTTTCGTCAAAGGATGACAATGACAATGTTAAAAATCCTAAGGGTCAAATAGCAAGGAGGAGGATGGCATGATATTGGATGAGAATGCTAATGCTAATAGTAATAGTATAGAGGGAGTCCTAAAAAGGGGTTATAGAAAGGCAAAGGAAGTATTTGAAAGAATGGCATGCAAAACCAAAATCATGTGTCTCTAAGTATTTTTTTATCTACTTTGTTTTTGAATTCCTTTCCATTTTTGGCCCTAGTGATGTTGGATGGTTCATTAGTGATACATAAGAGGGGTATTTTATACCGATGGATTGGTTAAATTGGTCTAGAGTTAGTGTGACAACTACTGCTGGCCAATCCCAAGGAATAATTAGGATTGATCTTGATGCTATGATTGCATACAATCATAATTGTGCTTAATTGTTTCAAAATATTGTGTTATGGTAGAATATCCAAATAAAGTTCTAGTGGAGTAGTTTAACTAGTTTATTTTAGAAAGTTGCTTCTATTTGGGTGGTTAATTTGACATGGAAAAAGCCCAATTGAATCAAGAGGCAAGTTTTGAAAATGAAGCTGAGTTTGTGTTGACTACTATTTCTAGTAGGAGCGGGAAGATTTTTGAGTGCCTTACCTATTGGTTTCACATGTTGGTTATAGATTGATGCAAGACCATCTCTGTCAATATTCTATATATTACTTTACTACTAGACGGTTCCTTTGGGGCCCACAAATTTTAAACTCCAACTTTATATATGCATTGACATTAATTTAAAAAAATCTATTTTATTTCTTAGTGCTCTTTTCTGGTAATAAACTTAGTGGTGTCTCTCTCTATATATAATGTATGTATATATACATATGTACATATATGTTTGTATATATAATTATATATATGTATGTATAGTTGTACATAATATATGTATGTATGTACATATATATGTATTACACACACACACATATAAGTGTTTGTGTGATGTCCTAGCTTAAATATTACGATGGTGTAGATTACCACTAGGCATGTACCCAGGGCTGGGACCCACCCACAATCGGGCAGTCATGTGTCCATGAGGGGGTTCACCTACATGTTGCTCTAGTGGGACAAAAACCTCACCCTTAACACTGGTGGGTGCCATTTAGCACTAGTTTGGGCTTTTGGAATAATGTTTACATCTAGCTTGGTATCAGAGTCAAGGTCTTAAGGTCATGCCCTATGGGATTGTGTAATGTCAAAAAATGTCCCCTTAGGGGCTTTTCCCTCATAAAGTTTAGCTCACAAGTCTATAGTGTGCATTTAGGACATCTTGCATCATAATTTGGCATCCTGATAGAATGAACCCTAGGTATCATGACAAATGGGGCCTAGGGGGACCCCTTGAACTTAACCCTGCCCAAAATAGGGGGGAGGACTTGGTGGCCCACACCCTAGTCCTACCTTATTTTGGGTCAGGCCCAAATTTTAAGTGTCGATTTATGACCATTATTTGGTCCCTAGGCCAACACGGTAAGTTTGAATTTACGAAATCTTGGCGGGAATGTTTGTAGTTGCATATAAAAGCATGTTTAGGCATTCATTTAGAAACTAGATGGAAATTGTTATGTTTATGCATTCTCAAGGTGTTGCAAGAGTAGATTTGTGTTGTCTATGTGTTTGTGTTTGCAGATTTGAGCATCCATTTCCTCATGGAATGAAGAGCTTCTTCCTCCCATGAGATCTTCACTACAAGGTGACATTTATTGTGTTTGTGATCATTTATTCATTTGGATTTGTCTCTGCCTCACAAGGGTACACACTCTCTATTTGACAAAGGTGTTTGGAAGACTTAAGTGTCCTTCTGAGGCTTGACTGAGGCAAGCTCCTAAACACCACAACCCCCTCCCAAAGTTTTATGATTGCAAGTTACAGGTTGATGATGCAGACAAAGTGAAGTTGCAGGAGGGCATGTTGGAGTGTCAGAATTGCAGAACAGTAGGAAAAAGAGCACCCTGGACTTTGGCACCCACTCATTAGTCCTTGAAGTTTCATGACAGAAAAACCTTCGGTGCAGCAGGAACAGGTTACAGATCTTGTCCGCAGATCCCGATAAAAAGCAGGGCACTGGACTTAGGTGCCCGCTCTTTAGTCCTCAACTTTTCTACCTTGGAACCCTAAAAATAGGTGCACAGTCATTTGTAATGTTACATCTTTTTGCAGAAGCATTTTATATTATTCATCTATTTACTATCATTTTTACATAATTAGGGTTTTGATGGATAATTGAGCATAAGAAAAGGAAAATTGATAATCAAATACCCTAATCCAAATTTCCCTATATTTGTAAGTGACCAAGGACCTGATAGTGCTCTGTCACTCGATCTAAAGATCCTTGAATGTAATTAATGAAAGAAGGATTTAAACCAAAACTAAACAATCCAAATTTTACCCTTTACATTTTCTAATTTGGCACTAATTTAAACATATAAACATGGCCTCTAATCGCAATAACAACAATAGGTTCCCTCCTAGACCTTACATGAAAATAAAGGCTTCTGAACCTGAAATTGTGTTTACACCTCATGATAGAGTAATCAGAGACTCTAAAGGGCCTCTTTATATAACTATGAAAATAATGGGAAACCCTGTGGATGGAACTCTTATTGATCCTAATTGCATGATTAATGTTGCCACTGAAGAGTTCCTCTTTTCACATCAATTAATGCAAGGTTCTTATGACCCTTCGAGCATGATGATTAAAACATATAATGGAACCTTTATCAAGCCTTTGGGTAAGATATCATTGTTGGTAACATTGTCTGGAAAACATGTCGAACAATGGTTTGATGTTATCCCTATTTCTAATCTCTTCTGTATTAAATTGGGACACCCTTGGTTAAAAGAAATAACAGCTATACCTTCAACAATACACCATTGTCTAAAATTCCCTTTTGATAGATGTGTGATTACTGTCCCTTGCAATAAGTATAAACCTTTGGTTGAGAAAAAGCACTTTACATTGGATTACTTTTGGGATAAATTTGAACAAGAACCGTAGCTATGAACAGACTTTAACTTTTTGAGCTATAGAAATTACAAAGAAAAAATTTTACACCCAATGGCTGGTCCTCCTACGCAAGAAATAACAAAAGACAAACAACCCGCATGTGAAGAGAACCATAGACCAAAAGGACAAGGTCCCTATGCTGAGGTTCCTCCCCTAAAATCCTTACAAGGATTAGGTCATTACCAACAACAAAATATTCCACCTAGACAAATGAGATTTGATCCTGGTGCTTCATCTTTTAAATTGCACAAACCTATGAAAGAGCAAAGCCCTATCTTACAAGAGATAAGTGGTAAAACAAAACATAATAGAAAAGCAAGAGAAAGAAGAAGAAGAAGACAAGAATACACCATAAACCTTCCTTCTCAACAAGAAAACATTGATCCTAACATTCAACGAAACAAAGATGATCCTAACAATGAACAACATGATGAGCAAGACATGAATTGGGCTATGGTACCTTATGTCCCACTTTCCTCTAACATTAGGGAGTGGGAAGATGACAATGATTTACTTGATAATGAAACCTAGCATGAGCCTCCTTACAAGTAAGTATCTCTAACCCTTTATCTATCTTTTGATGTGCTTCCCCCGTGATGTGTTATATGTTGTTTAGGCCTCCTGGGATGACCCTTGACTCTCTTGTAAGGTCCAAGATACTAGGAGACCGCCTCTGTTGTGACCTTCTATTTGTATCATCATTCTTCTATATTGCCTCTCTCTGATTTCATCGTTGTGTGTTGTGTCTTACGGACATAGCATTGTGATTGTGACTTGGGGGCACCCTCCTATGTGACTATCCCTAAGACACTTGTTTCTCCTCTCTTATTTATTGTTTCCCTTCATCTAGTGTTTCTATCTAGCGGGCAAATGATGACAAAGATTTATACTGATGCAGACCTAGTGTCCCTTTCAAGAGCAATCAAAAAATGGACTTAGTTCCTAATATGATGATGGGGTTGTATATCTTATCCGACGCTTGGCTAGTGGAAGCACTCGTGCTTTCTGCATAGTTAATTTGATGATGTTTATCTCATTTACAAACCTTAACAATACTGCTGCTCTATGCACCTTTGTTTGTCTTTGAATCTAGCCTTTGTTGTACTCGATTCAGAGAGCTTCATGATATAGCCCCATAGTTATCCTCAAACTCTAAATTCATTATATAACCTTGGCTCTTTGTGTGGTTAATCATATGCATTGATGTTGTTGTTTATCATGTTGTTGTAGACACTAACATGTTTCTTGTAGGGATGTGTTTGTGGGAACATTTGGTGATCGTAAAGTACATGTCACCTCCGGGGGGCATGGGTTTTGCAAAAGTCTATGTTCCCTTGTGTGTTTTCTTCCTACCTTAACATACTTGATATCGATGCATGATATCAACCACCTTAAGGTGGGGGCATATAAGGTAAGTTATCTGTTGTAGATGTTAGCAATGTGTTTGTCCTCAAGTGCAGTTTAAAGACTTGCACGATGAGTGCATCCTGCATCCTGAGTTTGTTTGCAATCAATCATCAATCAATCATATAAGCCCTCTACGGAGGCAGGATATTGAGCATATCCTTTTTCTTAAGCCCTCTATAGAGGCAGGGATGGTGTATTTCTCAGAGTAGATTGCATCATCCTGTCATTTTCAAAAGTCCTATGTGGAGGCGGGGAGCGGTTCTGTGACTAACTCAACCCTTAAGCGTGTCTTTGGTGATTGTTGTGGTGAATCCCAATCGTCGGTGTGTGCCTATAATGTGCCTGAGATGGTGTTGAGCCTAGAAATAGGAACACTCCATCACTTGTTTGTCATGTTTTCTCCGTGTCTTCAAGTGTGTGTTTTGGTGTGTTTGCTTTGTGTGGCATGTTTGTTGCCCCATATGTAGTCTAAAGACCTGCACAATGAGTGCATCCTGCATTTTGGGAGGTTTTGTGTGTCTTGCATGTGTGTTGCCCCATATATACAGTATAAAGACTTGTGCGATGAGTGCATCATATATTAAGGGAGGTTTGTTTACTTTCCAATACTTACATTTGCATTTCATATATATGAGAAAAAGAAAAGAAAAGAATCATGCATGTCTTCTATGCATTTACTGTATTCTTTGTGTTCTGTGTGATTGTAACTGTCTTCTCCGTGTTTTGCATGCCTGTTACTATTTTCTATGTGATTGGCATGTCTTCTCCGTGCTTGGCATGTTTGTTGTGTTTGTGACCATACTTTGGCCTTGCATTTATACATACATTAAAGTGGGGGCTAAATGTAACATCGAAAAGTATCCCCTTGGGGGCTTTTCCCTCATAAGGTTTAGCTCACAGGTCTTTAGTGTGCATTTAGGACATCTTGCATCATAATTTGGCATCCCGATGGAATGAACCCTAGGTATCATGACAAATAAGGCCTAAGGGGACCCCTTGAACTTAACCCTACCAAAAATAGGGGGGAGGACTTGGGCGTCCGCACCCTAGTCCTACCCTATTTTGGGTCAGGCCCAAATTTTAAGTGTCGGTTTATGACCATTATTTGGTCCCTAGGCTGACACAGTAAGTTTGAATTTATGAAATCTTGACAGGAATGTTCGTAGTCGCATATAAAAGTGTGTTTAGGCATTCATTTAGAAAGTAGATGGCAATTGTTATGTTTATGCATTGTCAAGGTGATTCAAGGCTTTCATTGTGTTGCAAGGGCATATTTGTGTTGTCTATGTGTTTGTGTTTGCAGATTTGAGCATCCATTTCCTCATTGAATGAAGAGCTTCTTCCTCCCATGAGATCTTCACTACAAGGTGACATTTATTGTGTTTGTGATCATTTATTCATTTGGATTTGCCTCTGTCTCATAAGGGTATGCACTCTTTATCTGACAAAGGTGTTTGGAAGACTTAAGTGTCCTTCCGGGGCTTGACTGAGGCAAGCTCCTAAACACCACAACCCCCTCCCAAAGTTTTATGATTTTAGGTTACAGGTTGATGATGCAGACAAAGTGAAGTTGTAGGAGGGCATGTTGGAGTGTCAGAATTGCAGAACAACGGGAAAAAGAGTACCCTGGACTTGGGCACCCACTCATTAGTCATCAAAGTTTCATGACGAAAAAACCTTCGGTGCAGTAGGAACAATTTGCAGATATTGTCCGCAAATCTTGACAAAAAGTAGGGCACTGGACTTGGGTGCCCACTCTTTAGTCCCTGACTTTTCCACCTTGGAACCCCAAAAATAGGTGCACAATCATTTGTAATGTTACATCTTTCTATAGAAGAATTTTCTGTTATTCATCTGTTTACTGTTGTTTTTACATAATTAAGATTTTGATAGATAATTGAGCATAAGAGAAGGAAAATTGATAATCAAATACCCTAATCCAAATTTCCCTACATTTGTAAGTGACCAAGGACCTGATAGTGCTTTGTCACTCGATCCGAAGGTCCTTGAATGTAATTGGTGAAAGGAGGATTTAAACCAAAACTAAACAATCCAAATTTTACCCTTTATAGACTCTAATGCACCAATCAAAACAATTTGCAAATAATATCAGGTTTGAAAATGTATTATGGTCAACTCTTAAAAGAATCTTGATTTTCCTTACACCGATTGATCCCGAAATTCGCAATTTTGATACAAATGCAAATGGGAACGTTTTAAACTCCCATTTTTGAATAATAATAGAAAAAAATAGTAAAGGTAGGCCTAAATCTGATATGTATCAGAAATTTTTCATATTTTTTCTTGAACACCAAACTACATGCAATACTAACAATTTTCTACACTCGAATTCACCAAAAAGCACCCCAAATGATAAAATATGAAGCCCATCTTGCATTATTTGATTTTCAAGTGAAAGTACAATAGAAAGGGACTATTTCACAGCCTTAATAACAAAAAAATCATCTAGAACAAATCTAGAAAAGTTATATTGAAAACTACTCACAAATCACTACACGCGATTTCACCAAAATGCACCAAAATGACAATTCTTTGCTTTAAAACTCAAGGGGACTTTTTGTATTGATAAAATATTATTAGGACACTAATATGGGCTGTACATTTTAGTTGTACAAGTTGTGTGATTTTATTTTTTCATATACAAAGTATTATGCTCTAACCTACTCATTAATACATGAGAAAGATTGATATTGGGTCAATTATCTTAATGTGTTGTCACTGATTCTTCTTATGTTGGATTTGTGACATTTTCAGTATAAGAAATTTACATCTCTCCTATATGAAATATTGATAACCTACCTCAAGTTTTATGTTTCCATTTTATGTGTCTTCATTCTACGTATGAATTTGATGCAATAAATGGCATTTTAGTCATTGATTGTGCAATAATTTGTTCTTCCCATTCTTCCATCTAGGCAAAATCTAGTGATTTTATTTTTATAAGTTGTATTTGGTCTTACCTACAATGCATTGGACATCAAGGGATTAATTTATTTTTTTTATTTTTAGAAAACACCTTTACCACTTTTAGGTTAAAAGCGTACCCATAAAAACTCAAAATTTCATCATACAAAGGGAGCTGTCCCTTTTCAAATGCAAAGAGTGATTACAGAATTTCAATTGTAATTCACCCAACTATTAGTAAGGTTATCACTATTTATGGGCAAATCATATATACAAAGTTTGGTGACAAATTTGTTCACTAACAAATTTTTGGTGACTTTACTATGGATAGATGCAAAGTATTGGTGCATTTTCTATTTCCTTAGGAATCTGAAGGTACCTTGCCTAGAATGGAGGTTAGTGATTCTATCTAGCATAACTTACAGTTGTCTAAATCGGTCACCAACAGTGATAGTGATGATGAAAAAAAATATTCCTCGCTTGTACCTACTGCTCAACAAAACAAGATTATTTATGATCCTAAGCAAATTCAATTTTTGAAGAGCTTCTATGGTGGAAAGCAACTTGATCCTAACAAGGTACATCCCTCTTTGCTTCAGACATTGCAAATAATTGAACAAAAAGAGGGAAAAAGAATTGGTTTCTTTGTTGAGGAGCATGTGCATAAAGAAGAAGGAGTTGATGGTATTGAACATGAGCATAAAGAAAATATCAAGGCCAAATCAAATGGCAATAACAAGGCAAGGATCCAAACAATTTTCATCATGATGAATTTCAAATATCAAGTTTTTCCTTGGAAGCATCGAAGAAAGAATCAGTTCAACAATTCATAGTTGAAAAGCCACAAGAACAACTACCAAATAAGGATTTCAAAGGTATGCTTCCTGCTGTCCAAATCCCAAGTATCATATTGGAACATATCCCTATTGCTCTTTAGGAAAATGTGTGTGATGTACATTTTGTCATGGAAGAAAATAACCTTCCTGTCCCCTTTGTTCACAATAAGTCATGTGAATCTATATTTATTTTACCGCCTATACCTCGCGACTTCCCTCTTGATGCAATTGAAATCATGTTGTTATTATTGTTCATATTCTTGCAAGAGTTGTCCTCATGTGTTGCCTAAAATGACCCCGAAAGGGCTCATATTTTGCTCAGCCCGTTAATGGTTATGTGTAGCATCATTGTTTTCTTTTTTCCCATTGTACATGGTTCATGTTCTTCTTGAGTTTTGGTTTGTTTGTGCTTTTGTTTTTGTTTATTTCCAATTAGTTGCAGCAGCAACATTGTGGTGTTTTCCCCCTTTCTTATATTCGAGCCTTGGTCATAAAAGATTTGTCGTTTCTAATTCCCTATTCTTCCCAATGTTATGTTAGCTAGCTTTGTCCTCATTACACTATCCTTGGTGAATGATTTGATCTTTGCTTCACCGTATAGATTGTAGTTGTCCAGAATTACCTTATTTAAGTATGAATTTGGAGAGTTTAGTGCCTTCTCATAGTTATCTCCTAGGCCCTATACCTGTTGAAATTTTGTTGAACTTTAAACAGTGCACAGTCCCACATACTAGATGCCTACAACATTGAGGAATGTTTGATCTACCTTGAAATCAACTTTCAGAACCCATACCAGAAGAACTTGGCAACTACACTGTTATAGTAAATTTGTTGCTTAAAAACAACCAACTTTGGAAGCGTAATTCTGGTTATGCCCTGATAAATTTTAGTGCTTCTCATTGGTTTGATTCTGCTAAGCTCAAAAACAGTGAGCAAGAAGTTGAAGTTGTGAAGGCTTTGGTGAGATTTATTATCTTCTTGTTGCCTGCTTTGATGTTTACATGTTTGCTCGGTCAAAAGGCTTTTGTGTGGGTTTTGTGGGCAAGGCAGAAGGATGCTCACATGTCCTATCTTAGAGACCTTATAATTAGGCCCAAACAGATGCTAACATTGGATCCTCTGCTCATCCTTATTTTAATTACACTGTTCAGCCAAATCATTTACCCATTCCAAGAAAAACATGGAATTGGTCTTAAGCTAATGAAAATAATGGTTTTGGGTATATTTTTATGTTCTCTCGCATTTTTTTCATCAAAATTACTTCAGTTAACAATTGACAAGACAGTCACACCCGGGTCTACTGGATGTTATTCTAATCTCATTACAGATGTAAAGATTGATAATAGAATTCAATATGGATTGTCTAATACAACATATGCAAATGGAAACACAAAGCAAGTGTCAATACTTTGGCAAGCACCTTAGTGCATATTACTCACAACATCATAAATATGATTTAGTGTCACTGGACTAGAATTTGCTTATTCATAGGCCCCTGCTTCCATAAAATCTGTTGTTCAAACAGTATGATTTTTGACATCAACTATAGGTGATATCATAATCATTTTACTTGTTGGTGTCGTTGGTGACAAGCTATCCAGAGAAAACAGGTCATTTGTATTTGTAATAGGAGGTAGCATTATGAAGAAAATAAGGTAGGAAATAGGTGTGAAGACTAGAATTAAGGAAGATGTTCTTGGATGTGGTAAGAGAGTAGTTATTATTGTGGCTCCTGAAAAGAAGACAAAAAAGAAGGTAAGGAACAAAATTTGAGCATTAATAGAAATACACAGACACAGGAAGATGCCAATAAGGATATTGATGAAAAGGGACACCCTATACCTACAGGCATAATTACATTCTAATGGAACAAAGGCAATGCAATGCATATAGTCATACAATCTTTTACCATGGATTCATGAGTGATGCACTTGAACTATTTGCCAAACCTCTTATAATGTTCACTTATGATGATCGATTGCAAATGCATGACACCCTCTGGGACATGGAATGGGCCGTCATTGCATCCAAACTGCATTTCAAGGATTTTTTCTGAGGATAACAATGCAAGTCGATGAAAGGATTGTTGAAGCTACGGGCTTTCTTTGGGGGTTGTCAGGATGAAGAAAGTGGGCACAGTTGGAGAATCAGGTTACAATTTTGAGTGAAGATGACAACTTCATAGATGCATGTGGAATGTTTATTGTTTTGCCTAAATCTGAGGCTTTCTTGTATGGAGTTTGGGTGGATCGTTGGAATATTCTTACAGAATCTGATAGCTTGGATACTATATACTTCTAAAACCAAATGGAGAAGAGTTGAAAAGGATTCCAAAAAATTAAAAAAATCATTTACAAGCATCAGAGGCAATCATTGGATTATTTGTATGGGAGGATCAAAGCATGAATATATCTAATAGGTATAATACCATTGTTATCACATCAGATTGCATTCTTCATCACGTTGTTATTGATGGGGAAAATATTGCATTTACTTCTTCCAACAACAAGATGGCCCAATAGTTAAAACTAAGAAAGCAACACCTGTTTGGTATATCATGTTCTTGCTTTCACCAAGCCCTTTTTATGCTTGTTTTGGCCAGGCCTATGAGAGTGGATGAGAAAGATGAGGGTGTTGCAGGCATCTTGCAATCTCAGTTTAAACCCTAGAAGGAAGGCCACACTTAGATGAAATTTTCCTTAGTGAAAATATTGTGAATATTTAAGATGAAGGAACAACTACTACAAATCTACATGGCATTAGAGATATTGCATGGTGGTCTAAGGGAAAACTTCTGATAGGAAAAAAAAATGGTATTGTTAATGTAGTTGATATCCTTGGTTTCAACAATATTCTGGAAGAAGTCCCACTATTTTCTTCCCCACTGCTGGGTAGAAATCAACATCAGAGGGGCACATTTTTGTTGTAGAGACTGTATTTTCTGATCATTTATCAATAGATATATCTGAATTAGTAGAGCAAAAAAAAAGATCTGAGGATGTGCTAGATAGTACGAAAAATTCTCAAACTTATCTTCAGAATTGAAACATGGGATCATCTAGTAAGACTGTTGATGAGAAAGGATGTTGAGCCCACTTGGACAACAAGCTTTCTGAAGAGGTGTAAGTCAACTGATTGGCAATGACAGATGTGGAAGGGTCCAAATGAGTATTATAAGGGAGATATTGTTGTGAAGCCAAATTTCTATTTGATGTTGAAATGAAACTTTGTGAATATGAGCTCAAAGTGTCAAATAATGCATGAGCAGTAGGTAATAATGCAGAACTTGATGGCATATCAAATAGTTGTTGATCACTGAGTGTTTTTCTTGCAAAAGTTGGCCCAAATCTTGATCTTCACCTCTGATAGCAAATCCAATGTGTAGACACCTGAAACTAACTTGCCCCGCAAGCCACTTTCCCGCATCTTTACATCACTAACTATCCCTTCCAATTAATTAAATAAATTCATTTTATTTAATTAATTTATCCCTAAATATTTACCCTTAGCCATTTATCCCTTTTGATAAATTAATTCATCTAATTTATCACTAACCTTACAACTTCATCCCAATAAATATGTTATATATTTATTTAGTTAATTTATCAGTCTCCCTAATCTTGATTAATTAGATAAATCATGTTTATTTAATTAATCTACCCTATCCTATAGCCTGAACCTAGCCTAGTTGATTAAATATTAATTATTTAATTTGCTACCATAGCCTACATGACCCCTAGACCAAAATTAATTAAATAAACCCTTATTTAATTAATTTTGATCCTTCATTAGCCCATTCACTAATTTTTTCCAACTACATTAATTAAGTTAATCCTTTGATTAACTTAACCAAACCTCACTTAACACTCTCTCCCACACCCCACAAATAAAAAATTACCTTTTAATCAAAAGGGTCACATGACCCTTCCAACTCACCTTTCCATTTCCATGTAAGAGCTCTTTTTTTATGCAAAGAGCTCACACATGTGATTCTCAAAAGAACACGTGTCATAGGGTAAGTGCAAGAAGATGGGGGGCCAAAAAGTGGCCAAAATAATTTTAAAAAAATTTAAGTCATAACGCGAGCGCGTTATAACGCGCTCGCGTTATGGTTTGGTAATGACAAGCCTTAGGCTCGTCATTACCGAGCCATAACGCGAGCGTGTTATGACCTAGTATAAATTTAAAAAATAATCAAATTTCATTTCATTCTGATTTTCTCCTTTGCCCGCGGCTTCCAAACCCTCAAAAACGTGCTTGCATTCTGCAAAACGCCAATCAACACAAAAAGCTTATCGATTCGTCGCCAAAATGCCGCCACGACGTCGAGCACGCCAAAGGGGTGAATTATCTTTATTTTTTTGTTTGAATTTCTTTCTAAATAGGTAGGTTTTTGTTGATTTTTGATGTATATTTCGTTAATTGTCAGGAAATGTTAATGCACCTCCTCCTCCTCCTCCTCAAAATCCACAAAATCTTGAGGAGGAAATACCTGCAGAACAACAACCTCCTCCATTCATTCCTCGACATGCCCCTAGAACACAAGATAATATAATGGGGCAAATTGAAAACAACAAAAAGGAAATTGAAGATATAATTGCAAGGTTGAAAGATCCTTCCACTTCAACCTTGCATAGGTCCACGCTTGCCGAATCTCTTGAGTCTATGTTATCAAATGTAAATTCAATTAGCAAGCAAATAACTAGTTGGACCGATAAAAAGAGAGAGTTTGGAGATTACTATGCACACAAGTTGTCATACCAAGATGTCAAAAAATTACAAATTACAAAATTAGACTTGTGTTCAATTTTCACAAACCCACAAACAAATCAACCTCCACCCATTACATGCAAGAGGTTCCCTATCCATTGGTGCAACAACCAAGCGATAAGGGACAATTTCGAGTAGAGGTGGTGGATGGTTTTTGACCATCCTCCATGCAATAATAATGAGGTCCCGCAATACTTTTTGAGGAAACTCTACTGCGAGTTTGTCCTCAATAAAGTGCTAAACTATTTTGATATGCGGGACTTCTAGGGTAGAGGTGGGAGCTCAGCACAGGATAGACCAGGGGCACATCTTAACCCATAGCGGGTAGTGAGACGAGTAATCAGCAGACCAGCCCACGAGCATGTTTCTATCCCTTCCATTGTGAAGGAGAGTGTTGAGGTCGATACACTGAGGTCGATTAGTGCCTTGACCCAGAGCATCATAGAGCATGTTGGTCCTGCAACACAGAGTGGGTTGGGAGATAGTGTGAGGAGTAGGGTCCCACCACATACTTGCCAAGCTTGCGGGTCAGCCTGTGGTTATGACCCCATGGACAGTCAGGACGCAGGTGCACAGGCTACATCTGCAGCTGAGCAGATGGTGATGACAAATACCCTCCTGAGTGAGACTTTCGGCCTTAATACTCAGGTAAATATTAGCAGGTTTATTGAATTTAATTTATTAAATTTTATTTTTGAAATACAAGATTAACTAATTTAAATTGATGATTTTAATGAAATTTCAGGGTCATAGCATCAATGCAGTTTTCAGTGGTTCTCCACCTACATTTTTCACTAGATCATCTACTGTCGAAGTATGTAACTAGTAAACAATTATAAATATTACATGTGAATAGCATCGTTATATGAATGGTATTCTAATTTCTGATTTTGGATGTTGAATAGGTTAACACTGTAGATTTCATGGCAACACCTGCCAGCGATGGTGGACTTCAAAGCTTTACAGAGGTAATAAAATAAATAGTTTAATGAATGAATTGTACTTACTAAATTTTTGTATGTGATTTGTGTGCTTTATTGTGTGTACTTCCATGTTTAGATGAATGTGTGTGTATGTTAGGAGCCATGATTTGCATCACTATTATAGTTTTCGTAATTGAATAATGTTGTTTTATTTCCAGATGATGCAGGCTGCGGAGACACCTCCCCATGTTCATAGGGCAATGGAGCAAGGTGTGGCCTCTGCGATTCATAGCTCCATGGCATTGACAGGGGTATGAGGCAAATTAGTAAATTTCAATTTACATTCATTGTTATAGTTGTCTATTTTTTAAAAATCAAAAGATTATTGATTTGAAGTTTAATTTCTATCTGGATGGTTTCTATAGGATATGACATCACCAGGGCCTATTCCTGCTACTGAGGCAAGCGAGGAGATAGATTATATGTTAGCGGTAAGTGATTATTTTGTTAAATGTTTTATTTTTTTATAACATGTAATTTCTATATATTAATGTCTATACTTTTTATTGTAACAGGTAAAGATGCAGGAAGAACTAAATAGGAGGACTAGCCCTCGGGTTCGTAGTAGACCACCCACATGCATGTCTCCATCCCCTAGAAGATCAAAGGCTGCTCGTGATTTATTCTCTTCACCAACCAGAGGGGAATGACTTTTTATTGTGTTCCTTTGTTGTATGCCTATATGGCATTTGTGGACATATATTTTGTATTGTACATAGTTGACATTGTATGCCTATATGGCATTCTTGTAAGCCTATATGGCTATTTTGTATATATGTTATACTTATATCAACAGTTATTGATGTATGCCTATATGGATATTTGGTTAATACAAATCTTTTTTATTGATGGCGTACATACTTGCATTATAAATCCACTTTTGAATGGATATTTGTAGATGGCTACTTCAAACATTTAAAGTCCGATTGTATTACATAGGATGTTTGCATTTTCTTTGATAGGCTTGATAGGCCATGGATTACATGATGGTGTTTGATGGAAAAGTATGGTACTAGAAGACTCTAGTTCATTCTTAATAGGCTTGTGATTGATAATATCTTTGCATGATTCAACTTGATCTTGGATCATGGGCATGTTGTTAGGATTTTGATTGCATTGTGGTGTTTGATGGATAGGCATGGTGTAAGATACCCAACTAGTTCTAAAAAAAAATTTTCTTAAACAATTTTACTTGCTATCAATTCATCAACTACTTCAACAACACAAAGATATACATCAAAGATAACTACTTGAATGAATCAACCTTAGAGTTGGGTACTTGTCTAGTTATTTGACTCAATCAACTTGCAATGTCTTATTACATAGATAATGCTTTCAATAGCATGAAGTTACAACTTATTCAATGGAGATACAAAAGAAAGGCCTTCAAGCCTTGATGTTTACAATGGCATCTACACTTGATCAACTCAATCAAACTCAATGATGTCAACTGAATGTCAACACCTCACAATATCACAAGGGAGCATCACCTTGCTTGTTGAGGGAGCATCACCCCAACACTTGAAACTCACAGGCCTCAAGATCACAAGCTAAATAGCTTTACAGAGAGAATTCTATCAAAATGATTAGATAACAAATGAATGAGAGGGCTCCTCCTTTTATAGGCCTTCCAAAGGCAATGAAGGCACATTTTTCAATGCACAAAGAAGAACCAAGGCACATTTCCCAAGAAGCATATACAAGGGAATATTCCATCTGATGACTCATTCTGAGTTGGCAAACTTATCCAGGGGCCCTGACACGGATCCAAATGCTACCCTTCTGACCAATGAGCATTTAGGTAATTGTAACAACCTTAACTCCTTCTAGAGATCCTTAGGCGCAGATTTCTGACTTGGGCGCCAAGTTGAGGTGATCTCCTCCTGAAGTTGTGCCTTGCCAACATTAGGTGCCTATTAGAGTTTATGGATGCTCTGGATTGTTTCCAAGAGTAGGCGCCCAAATGAGTTCTCTGGAACCCAGGTGTTGATTTCATGCATCATGAGTTCTAGGCGCCAATATGATGTCATAGTTGCAAGACTCTTAGGGTTAGGCGCCAACTGAAGGTAGTAGAGACCAGACTAGGCGCCATCCTAAGCTGGGCGCTTCCTTGAGGTGGCATAGACATGGATGAATGTCTAGTGGGGTTTGATGACTCTATATTGACACTCAAATTCACTTAGGCGCAATATTAGTGTTCTTCTGACTAGGCACCAAATAGGAGGATTCTCAGGGGTTTTGGCACCTAGGTTACAACTTGTCAATTTCTCAAAGAATCTTTAAAACACTTGACTTCCAAGGATTATCATCTTACCCTCTGATGGAGTGCCTTGTTCCAAAATTGGTCTTGGGGACTTGCATCTCTCTTAGGCGCATGTTTGGAGTAATGTCAACTGGTATCAGCACCTATTATCTCAATTCACACTTGACATCAAACTTTTGAAGCTCTTTTACCCTAGCGCCTTTATCTTCTATCAAGCGCCTAAAATTCTGGAGGTGAATTCCATCTTAATCCAAGTCTTCAAGGTACTTCCAAGTTTAGGCACCAAAACAGGGTTATGGAGGAGCAGAACCACGCCTTAGGAGGATGACTGAACCCTAGGTGCCAATTTGAGGTTACAAGAGCATAGGTATGCGCCAAGCAGAGTTTGATGCTCAAAACATTAACATTATTCAGTGAAATCCTTTTTTGACTCTAGGCGCCATTTGGAGGCTAGAAAGAGGGAAGTTGACACCAATTGCATTAGGCACATTTCTGAGGTGATGGAGACCAATAAGTGTGCCTTGTCCTCTGGCTCTATTCCTTGTTAACTTTACAACTTAGATTATCTGAACAACACTGAGAATGCTTCCCTTCTTCCTAATACAAGTTGAAAGATCCACTGGGCGCCATTTCAGGTGTCTAGAGAGATCATCAACTAAGGGCGCTAATAGAGCCTTTCGCAAATGGAAAGAGTGCCTTACTTAGATTTGATTTCTGGATGCCAGAATTGAGGAATTTTGTGCCTTGGCTAGGAGTTTCTCATTTCAATCTTGATTATTCATCTAAGTGACTTTCCTTAGCTCCCAAGCCTTCAATCTATCCATTACCCCTGCTAGGCGCTCAAAATAGAGTGTTAACGCCTTATGAAGGTTAGGTGCATTCTGAGGGTGGGGTAGGCAAGTGAGGGCGCCAAACCAGGCCTTGAGACTTCTCTCCTCATCAAAGGCTTTCAATCCTAGGCGTCAGATCCAAGGAGTTCCAAACAACACATGCACCTAGTGCTGTGAGTTCACCCAAAGGACATCTTTAACTTGAAAACTTTCAATCTTCATCCATCTATGCTAGGCACTCAATTGGAGGATCCCTAGTATAGGCGCCTTGAGGTTCTTAGGCACTTAATTTGGATGATCCTTGTGCTAGGCGCTTAGTAAGGAAAACTGGAGTGAAATGGGCGCCTAGGCTCCCAAGCTTCCATTCTTAGTCAAATTTTAGGGTTCTGACCTTGTTCCTACAAAACAAACAGATAGAGTTAGTCTGAAACCAATTCATTCCCTCATCATTTGGAATTAGCCTCTGGGAATGAGGAATATGCTAATCCATTATACACTTGATGATCAAGCTAGGAATGGGGACATGACACATGGTACTAGGCTAATCATTTTGGGTTTTGCATGAGCCTCAGACAAGGTAATAGGCATAGGGTTTTTATCTTGCATAATGATTTTTTCAAACCAAGGGTCCATGATGGAAATGATTAAGGATGATAGAATGGACTTTGAGATGTTTATGGTTGTAAATGTTTATTGTTTGGACTCAAATTTTGTTAAATGGTTGTTTGAAAGAGGACACATCAAACACAACAATAAGATTGGTTTAAGTATGGATGCAAATGATGTTTACTAGTTTACTAATGTGATGATGTTTACTAATGTGATGATGATTACTAATATGATGATGATTTTGCATGTTTTCAATGGTTGGGATCTACAAGTTATGCATTTTTTTGGGATGCACACCTCATTGATTGTAGTGGGATGACTTGAATGCATATTGCCTATATCCACGGGATGACTTTGTTATTTTTCCTTGTCTATGCTCATTTGCGCATTGGTATGTTGCATTGGGATGAGAGGATGGATGTTGCTTTGATAGTGATGTGTATTCATCACCTAGTGATGGATGATCTTATATAGTGGTTGGGTGTAATGGACAAACTCTTGGATTATGATTATTATTTGTAGTGAGAGTGCTTTGACATCTTGGCTACTATTTTTAGGAGATGGTTATCTTCATGTGGTTGTAGATGTTGATCCTTGGTTTAGAGGTGTTTGGTAGTGTGTCTTGGTGGACTCTTGATTCTAGATTAGAGTATTAGCATGATACAAGTTCTCTTGAGACTAGGATGTCTGTATTGGTGCATGTGATCTTCTAGGAGGAGATGTTAGATCATGATGTCATGTTTGGATACCTAATTTTGTAGTTGGAGTTTTGACAGTGGTCTTGTTAGTTCTCTTGGTATTGAGTACATTGGTCATGTGCTTGGAAGCTTCATGATAATGTGGTGTTGCATTTGGAGCTTAACATGGATTGATTGGTTGTAGGTTCTGAGACTTGGGTGAGGCTAGAGTTCTCTTGGGATTAGAGACACTTGTTGAGATGGTTACCCTTTAGAGGTTTTAGCAGGAAGACCAAGGAGACTTTCACTTGGATATGGGTGTGAGTTAATTATGGACCTAAAGAAGATTCTTATTGGAGAGAGTCATTGTGGCTTGGTGTATCTTCGATGAGCATTCTCATTCCCCACTCTTGGTCTACTCGGCAAACTATCATCTAAGAGGTATTTCCCATCCTTTAGATGAATTTTTTTAATGCTCTATCTTCTCATGGTTATGGATCTTGAGCTATGGTTATTGGTTCTAGAGGGTTCATTCAAGGGGTGTCTCTAAACATGCTTTTTCTCATGCGCTAAACTGGAGTTGTCTAGATGCACAAGTGCACCTCCCTCAATGAAGTTTATTTTGTTAACTTAGTTCATCCTAGTGACTCAAGGGGTTGTTATATTCTTTAGGTGCAATCTTTCATAGACTAAAACATTCACTCCATGTTAAGGCGCTCAAAGGAGGCTCTGGAGATGGAAAATGGTGCCTTAACTCACTTATGTAAATTTTAGACTTTTAAGCAATTGCAAGATGTCTTGGAGGGCTCAATTCTTCAAGGCGCCCATTTTGTTCACCACTTGTAGCATCACTTGTTCAAGGCACATGTGTGATTTGGTGAAAAATAGGTGCCTAGAGTGAATAGGCTTTCATCCTAACTTAATACACTACCTCCTTCTAACGATTTTTGGGGTAGCAGAAAACCTTTCACCACGGGCAAATGTCTCAGAGCTATAAAAAACTGAGAGAGGTTATTGTAGAGGTACTCTACATGATCGCGTTACCTCAGATGGAATGTTTCTAAGTGACACAATTTTTGAGTAACATCTCGTCAAAGATTGCTGCCTTTTTGCACTTTGGACTCTTTAGGGATATCGTCAGTACAATGTAGCTCTGACTGTTTCAACATGTTTGGGTGAAAAATAGGACCATGCCTAGCGTAAATGTACCCATTTAGACATGTTGGAATAGTTAGTTTGGTCGCATCAGGAGCAGGATGAAAGTTACACCCCTTTGCAACTTTACACTGCCTCCTTCTGACGATTTTTGGGGCAGCAGAAAACCTTTCACCACGGGCAAATGCCTCAGAGCTATAAAAAACCAAGAGAGGTTATTATAGAGGCACTCTACATGATAGCGTTGCCTCAGATGAAATGTTTCTAAGTGACACAATTTTCAAGTAACATCTCATCAAAGATTGCTGCCTTTTTGCACTTTGGACTCTTCAGGGATATCGTCGGTATAATGTAGCTCTGACTGTTTCGACATGTTTGGGTGAAAAACAAGACCATGCCTAGTGTAAATGTACCCATTCAGATGCGTTGGAACAGTCAGTTTGGTTGCATTAGGAGTAGGACGAAAGTTACACCCCTTTGCAACTTTACACTGCCTCCTTTTAACGATTTTTGGGCAGCAGAAAACCTTTCACCACGGGTAAATGCCTCAGAGCTATAAAAAACTGAGAGAGGTTATTGTAGAGGCACTCTACGTGATCGCGTTGCCTTAGATGGAATGTTTTTAAGTGACACAATTTTTGAGTAACATCTCGTCAAAGATTGCTACCTTTTTGCACTTTGGACTCTTCAGGGATATTGTCGGTACAATGTAGCTCCGACTATTTTGACATGTTTGGGTGAAAAATAGGACCATGCCTAGTGTAAATGTACCCATTTAGACGCGTTGGAATAGTCAGTTTGGTCGCATCAGGAGCAGGACAAAAGTTACACCCTTTTGCAACTTTACACTGCCTCCTTCTGACGATTTTTGGGGCAGCAGAAAACCTTTCACCATGGGCAAATGCCTCAGAGCTATAAAAAACTGAGAGAGGTTATTGTAGAGGCACTCTACGTGATCGCGTTGCCTCAGATGGAATGTTTCTAAGTGATATATTTTTTGAGTAACATCTCGTCAAAGATTGCAGCCTTTTTGCACTTTGGACTCTTTAGGGATATCGTGGGTACAATGTAGCTTGAACTGTTTCGACATGTTTGGGTGAAAAATAGGACCATGCCTAGCGTAAATGTACCCATTCGGACGCGTTGGAACAATCAGTTTGGTCTCATCAGGAGCAGGACAAAAGTTACACCCCTTTGCAACTTTACACTGCCTCCTTCTGACGATTTTTGGGGCAGCAGAAAACCTTTCACCATGGGCAAATGCCTCAGAGATATAAAAAACTGAGAGAGGTTATTGTAGAGGCACTTTACGTGATCGCGTTGCCTTAGACAAAATATTTCTAAGTGACACAGTTTTCGAGTAACATCTTGTCAAAGATTGCAGCCTTTTTGCACTTTGGACTCTTCAGGGATATCATCGATACAATGTAGCTCAGACTGTTTCAACATGTTTGGGTGAAAAACAAGACCATGCCTAGCGTAAATGTACCCATCTGGACGTGTTGGAACAGTCATTTTGGTCACATCATGAGCAGGACACCAAAAATGCAAAAGTTGCTTTGTGCAACTTGACAACATTGACACTTTTTTGCAACATGACTCAAAGACTCAAACTGACCCCAAATGACTCAAAGTGACTTAAAATCACTTTGATTTTGGTGCGCAATGTACATTATAGAGGTTGAGGCACTCCTTATGATTCAAACATCTTAGATGAGCACATAGGAAAGGAAAAAGCTCTAAGTTTCATCATCATGAGTGCCTAATATCAAGAGACTTTAATGGCTCAAACCTTAGCATGGAGTCCTAAGGTGCATTTCATGTCTCCTTTCATCCAGTTTGGATCATCAAAATTGAAAGAAATAAGTCTATTAAGCTTGGGCGCCCTTGGTCTTCTTTTCATTCATTGTGAGCACCTTGGGAGAATGGTATATAGGTCATCATCATGATTGGGTGCCCTGGATCCAGAGTGTTGGAGAGATCATCAAATGGTCTCTAGAGGAAGTAGGGTGAGTTATGAGTTTGGTTGCATCAGGAGCAGGACACCAAAAAAGCATAACATGATGATGTAAAAATGTGTACATATGTGTAAAAATGCAGGAGGAAATAAAAAAGAGACAAACCTAACAAATTAATGTGCATACTTACAACTCAATGTAACATGACTTTACAAAATCAATGTGAATACTTACAAATTAATCCAATGAACCATTCGAGTCTGCTCTACTCTTTATTGTGTCAAGTATTGCTTCATGGTCAGACTCACGCACCTTTCACAATATTTTGTTCAAAGGTCTACCCCCATACTTTATCAAATGAACATTGGATGCCACAACAAGGTTCGAGTAATGAAGAATCTTCTGATGCGTGTCAAAGTCCTGAAATAGCCAAATATTAACACTCTTATGTGGGTACCTTCTAAGCCATGTTCCAGTAATAACCACTGAGCCTATAGGGTATTCGATATTTTCTCCACCTGTAACAGGGGCCTCTAATTTATTTTTGGCCTCAACACAACAACATAAGTAATAATCTATTCCCTCTTCATTATCTTCATCTGCAATAACTACATATATGTACCCTACATTGATATGTGTAGCAAATTATATGAAATTAGTCAACATTACAAAAACACTACAAAGTAAGATGACATTACCTGGTTGAACTAGATGAAATTAGATGCATATACGTGCCCTATATTACCTAGTTGAACTAAATCTGATATGTGGTCAAAGTCAACTGACGATTCCATCTGTGTTAGTTCTAGTGCCGTCGAGGGTCGATACATGTCAAGTGGGCTAAGATAACTTAACTGCCATTCGTCAACCCACTCCTTTGACTCACACTCATCCCAGACTTGAATTGTACAAGAAGAACAAAAGCATGACATCTTTTGTGTATGGATACTCCATGAACCTACAATTGAGCTTCTGAAAGAGTGCATCTCATTTGATCCTGTCAGTGTACAACAATCCTCATATGGTGCAATGTTAGTATCATCTATCAACCAAAAAAATCTACGAATTGAAGACTTACCTTCATTACCTAGACCCATGGAAGCATTACACCACTTGACAATCGATTTTGCATCTGTCAACTTTGCATTGTCTTTATACTTTAACTCTTCTCGTGCTATGGCTCTTTTGATACATGCTCCTGCACCATCATGCTCCCCCTTTCCATGCCCGGCCTCACAAAAGTTCCACATATGTTGAATACCTGTAAAATTATGCCTCCTACTCAGCCAATAGAAATTCTGCGAGTTCTTGAATTGTGATGCATAGTTATCCGACCATATGATATGCTGACTGAATGATATGCCCCTTCTAGCCAAATCATTGTAGAACACCTGAAAGCAACCTTGCACAAACTCCGTAGAATGCGTGTGATCATCACTAATATAGAAATTATACTCCCTTATGATCTTTCTGTCATCCTCTGTACTATCATTCGCATGAATGAATGTGATGTGCACAAATATAGAAACCTGTGTGGAGTTGTAATATTGTGATTGCACCTCACGCTGTGGCTGTAAATTGTAGTTCTCTGCAAAGTCGACGAATGAAACAATGCTACCAACCAGAAATGTGTCCTTGCATAACTTGAATTGCAAGTCCAACCATCGAGCTCTATGGGCATGTCTTGCATACTCATACACTATGCTGTCATGAAATATAGGCATAAACTGATACACTGGAATCTTTTCAATAACTAATTCACACATCTTTGCTTCTTTACCATCTTTTGTATTGTATGCCACTATTTTATACTTGCCAAACTCAACTAGTTCATTTCCAACCGCATGTGTTATTTCCATATGTTCACATATTGGCAAATGTTGCAAGCCACCGCAACGATGACATGTGCCATCCAAGCATAATTTCTTGTAGAATATTTGACCTTCCTCTCTTTCACATAAAATTCTTGGTATGAAGTCTCTTGAAGATGTTGGTGGGGCACATATGGTACAACCCTACAAATCATTGTTAGTATGCATATCTAAACATATAGACCTATAAGCATCAAAATGGTTAGAATATTAAATATGTAATCTACAACAACAAGTAGTGCGTGTGTGATTTATCTTAACATAGAAAGGTTTTAGCAATTCAAAATATCTTTGACAAATTTTAATTTGAGGATACTTCTCTAGAAATTTACCATAAAACTATGTTTGAGTCTCATCCAAAAAATGCTTTGGATGTGGGTCGCGGTTCTGACTACCGATTCTCCTTCTTACCACATCCCTTTGATTCAGAGATACCCTTGTGTAATTCTTCCAAAAGTCTTCAATTAGCGATCTCAATGCTTCAACAATTGGTTTATCTTTTCATGGTAGTCTCCTCGAGAACGCCCATAATTCATTGGCATTAGTGTCCTCAATTCTTTGGCGTCTTCCAACGGCTCTTGATAAAGTTTTCCTATTAATTCTCAATTCTTGACTTGTCTTTCTAATGAGATGAGCTTTCCTCATTTGACTACTTACTATAGTCGATGTAATCACATGCCATGTTGCATTACTATCTTTTGTACGTGAGGTGTTACCCACACTCTCATACGCACTCATTAGATTCTTGACAATAGATTTTTCACTTGACGCCTCTGATGTTCTCAACCCAAGAATCTTCATGATAGACCTATACTTTATACTTCACATCATTTCAACGAATAGTTGACATCTTGCAGTCTCATTTAACTTTTCAAAGAACAATCTCCAAATCTTATTAGCATATCTTCTACAAGTGCATTTTGGAATCGTACCTTCCATTAGCTGCAAAATATTCTCATCAATATCAATCAAATACTTTGACTTTCTATGTAAAATTCTAGGTGGTGTCAAGTTAGGTAAATTCATCTCAACATTAGGAATTTCATCAATATTTAAATGAGATGGGTTAGATGGCATACCTTCGATCGAAGATGGAATAGATGACATACCTTGAGGTTGAGGTGGGAACGATGGGGTACCTCCTTCATCACATGTGAGTGATGATGTACTCTCAACTTGAGATGTGGTAGATGGTGTCCCTACATGTTGACTTGTGGTAGAGGACGTGTCTCCAACTATGGTATTCAAATCTCTTGTACCACGAAGTTTTTGCATTCGTTCTCTTTGTGCTGCCAATACCATATCTCTTTGTGATGGTTGTGGTTCCTCTTCGATTGGTATGTCTTCATTTATCATGTCCAATTTCCTCTTCTCACGAAGTTCCCTCATAGCCACTGCTTTCTTTGCATTCTTAGCTTCTATCTCTTCCTGTGTTGGTTTAATTCTTGATCGTTTCCTCGGCATGATGGAGAATTTGTCTGTAGCATGATAAAGAGACCAATATTACTTCCTAAGAAATGAATACAAGATAATAGTGGGATTGTACTTTTATTATGTTGTAAGGATTTATTCTTGTATAGTTTGACATCATGGTATGTTAAGGTCTGTTTATTACACATAATTATTAAAGAGCCCAAGTGTAGAAAATATACATGGCATCATGTGAGATTGTAGGCTACTTTCTTGATTGGGAATGTGTCTATTTTAAACATGTATAATAAAGCATGATAAAGTAATTCAATTCGAATTAAGGAAAATGTAAAGAACATGCATGTAAAGACTTGACATCCCTAAAAAATGAAGATTCGAATGGAGAGAGTAGCCAATTATGTAGTGTTTTTTCTTCTTGCATCAAACTCCTCAACAATTTGAGTTTTTCACCACTTGCTTCCTTTTCAATGTTAAATTGAATAACACTCAAGTATAATTACTAACAATAATACTATTAACCTATCTATAATGTTAAATTCCTAAAATTGAATCACAATTAACATTACAACACTACAAAAATTGAAACTTGAATAGATATATACCAAACTTGGTGTGAAAACTATGTTATTTCCTCCTTCTCAAGTTGGCAATGCAGAAAAGGTGGTGGAAAGATCATGCAAAGGTGGTACAATGTGTCAAATGTGCATGTGAACTTCCCAACAGCATGAAAGCACTTCTTTTTTGTCAGAGCACACGCAGAATCAGTAAGAAAATAGAGCATGTGGGCCTAGATCATGGGGGTAACCACTTTTTTACCATTTCAATAGAAAGACAAAACGCGAGCGCGTTATAACGCACTCGCACTATAACGCGCTTGTGTTTTGTCCTGCTATAGATTCATCACATCCTTTCCATTGATCACATCTCTTTCCTACAAGAGCTTGCCAGATGCTCCGCCATATGATAGGCATAACAATGAAGGGGCAAGCCTTCATAATCAAGTTCTTGATAGAAAATGCCCTCAACCCTCAACATCAAACCCTAATCCCTCAACCCTTAACTCTGATCCCTCAATCCTCAACTCTAATCCATCATCCCTCAACTATAATCCCTCATCCCTAAACCCTAATCCCTCAGCCCTCAACCCTAAACCCTAATCCCTCAACCCTCAACACTAATCCGTCATCCCTCAACTCTAATCCCTCATCCCTAAACCCCAAATGCTATCCCTAATCCTACACCCTCAACAGACTCGATACTATACATTAAACTCTAATCCCTTATCCCTAAACCCTCCAACCCTATCCCTAATCCTTACACCCTCCACACTCTACTTTAACCCTAATCCCTTCAACCTCAACCCTATCCCTAAACCCTTGACCCTCGAATCTCAACCCTCAACCCTCGACGTCAAACCCTAATCCCTCAACCCTTAACTCTGTTCCCTCATCTCTCAACCCTAACCCTAAACCCTCAACCCTCAATGTCAAATCTTAATCCCTCAACCCTTCACTCTAATCCCTCAACCCTAAACCCTATCCCTAAACCCTCAACACTATACCTTAAACCCTAATCCCTCAGCCCTCAACCCTAAACCCTAATCCCTCAACCCTCAACCCTAATCCATCATCCCTCAACTCTAATCCCTCATCCCTAAACCCTAAATGCTATCCCTACTCCTACACCCTCAACAGACTCAATACTATACCTTAAACTCTAATCCCTTATCCCTAAACCCTCCAACCATATCCCTAATCCTTATACCCTCCACACTCTACTTTAACCCTAATTCCTCGACCCTCAACCCTATCCCTAAACCCTTGACCCTCGAACCTCAACCCTCAATGTCAAACCCTAATCCCTCAACCCTAAACTCTAATCCCTCAAACCTAAACCCTATCCCTAAACCATCAACCCTCAACACTATACCTTAAACCCTAATCCCTATCCCTGAACCCTTAACCCTTAAAACTTAAACCCTATCCCTACACCCTCAACACTTGACACTATATCTTAAGCCTTAAACCCTCATCCCTAAAGCCTCAATCCTTAATCCTTAAACCTTCAACCCTAAACCCTAGCCCTAATCCCTCTACCCTCGACACTCTAACCCTAACCTCAACATTAAATGCTAATCCGTCAACCCTAAACCCTAATTCTAAACCCTCAACCCTCAACACTATACCTTAAACCCTAATCCCTCAACCCTCAACCCTAAACCTTATCCCTAAACCCTAATCCCTCAACCCTCAACCCTAATCCATCATCCCTCAACTCTAATCCCTCATCCCTAAACCCTAATCCCTCAGGCCTCAACCCTAAACCTTATCCCTAAACCCTAATCCCTCAACCCTCAACCCTAATTCGTCATCCCTCAACTCTAATCCCTCATCCCTAAACCCTAAATGCTATCCCTAATCCTACACCCTCAACAGACTCGATACTATACCTTAAACTCTAATCCCTTATCCCTAAACCCTCCAACCCTATCCCTAATCCTTACACCGTCCACACTCTACTTTAACACTAATCCCTTGAACCTCAACCCTATCCCTAAACCCTTGACCCTCAAACCTCAACCCTCGACGTCAAACCCTAATCCCTCAACCCTTAACTCTGTTCCCTCATCTCTCAACCCTAACCCTAAACCCTAAGCCCTCAACCCTCAACCCTCAACGTCAAATCCTAATCCCTCAACCCTAAACCCTATCCCTAAACCCTCAACACTATACCTTAAACCCTAATCCCTCAGCCCTCAACCCTAAACCTTATCCCTAAACCCTAATCCCTCAACCCTCAACCCTAATCCGTCATCCCTCAACTCTAATCCCTCATCCCTAAACCCTAAATGCTATCCCTATTCCTACACCCTCAATAGACTCGATACTATACCTTAAACTCTAATCCCTTATCCCTAAACCCTCCAACCCTATCCCTAATCCTTA
Organism: Cunninghamia lanceolata; assembly: GCA_027924645.1. Lineage (NCBI taxonomy): Eukaryota > Viridiplantae > Streptophyta > Pinopsida > Cupressales > Cupressaceae > Cunninghamia > Cunninghamia lanceolata. The sequence continues at coordinate 4,781,789 of BSBN01001254.1, forward strand.
TACCCTCCACACTCTACTTTAACCCTAATTCCTCGACCCTCAACCCTCAATGTCAAACCCTAATCCCTCAACCCTAAACCCTAATCCCTCAAACCTAAACCCTATCCCTAAACCATCAACCCTCAACACTATACCTTAAACCCTAATCCCTATCCCTCAACCCTTAACCCTTAAAACTTAAACCCTATCCCTACACCCTCAACACTTGACACTATATCTTAAGCCTTAAACCCTCATCCCTAAAGCCTCAACCCTCAATCCTTAAACCTTCAACCCTAAACCCTATCCCGAATCCCTCTACCCTCGACACTCTAACCCTAACCTCAACATTAAATGCTAATCCGTCAACCCTAAACCCTAATTCTAAACCCTTAACCCTCAACACTATACCTTAAACCCTAATCCCTCAACCCTTAACCCCAAACCTTATCCCTAAACCCTAATCCCTCAACCCTCAACCCTAATCCATCATCCCTCAACTCTAATCCCTCATCCCTAAACCCTAATCCCTCAGCCCTCAACCCTAAACCTTATCCCTAAACCCTAATCCCTCAACCCTCGACCCTAATCCATCATCCCTCAACTCTAATCCCTCATCCCTAAACCCTAAATGCTATCCCTATTCCTAAACCCTCAACAGACTCGATACTATACCTTAAACTCTAATCCCTTATCCCTAAACCCTCCAACCCTATCCCTAATCCTTATACCCTCCACACTCTACTTTAACCCTAATTCGTCGACCCTCAACCCTATCCCTAAACCCTTGACCCTCAAACTTCAACCCTCAACCCTCAACGTCAAACCCTAATCCCTCAACCCTTAACTCTGATCCCTTGACCCTCAACCCTATCCCTAAACCCTCAACCCTCAACGTCAAATTCTAATCCCTCAACCATTCACTCTAATCCCTCAACCCTAAACCCTATCCCTAAACCCTCAACACTATACCTTAAACCCTAATCCCTCAACCCTAACCCTAAACCTTGTCCCTAAACCCTAATCCCTCAACCCTAATCTATCATCTATCATCTCTCAACTCTAATCCCTCATCCCTAAACCCTAAATGCTATCCCTATTCCTAGACCCTCAACAAGCTCGATACTATATCTTAAACCCTAATCCCTCTACCCTTGACACTCTTATTTAACCCTAATCCCTTGACCATTAACCCTATCCCTCAACCTCAACCCTCAACCCTCAACCCTCAACCCTCAACTCTCAACATTAAACCCTAATTCATCAACCCTAAACCCTAATCCCTCAAACCTAAACCCTATCCATAAACCATCAACCCTCAACACTATACCTTAAACCCTAATCCCTATCCCTCAACCTTTAACCCTTAAAACTTAAACCCTATCCCTACACCCTCAACACTTTACACTATATCTTAAGCCTTAAACCCTCATCCCTAAAGCCTCAACCCTCAATCCTTAAACCTTCAACCCTAAACCCTATCCCTAATCCCTCTACCCTTGACACTCTAACCCTAACCTCGACATTAAATGCTAATCCGTCAACCCTAAACCCTAATCTTAAACCCTCAACCCTCAACACTATACCTTAAACCCTAATCCCTCAACCCTCAACCCTAAACCTTATCCCTAAACCCTAATCCCTCAACCCTCAACCCTAATCCCTCATCCCTCAACTCTAATCCCTCATCCCTAAACCCTAAATGCTATCCCTATTCCTAAACCCTCAACAGACTCGATACTATACCTTAAACTCTAATCCCTTATCCCTAAACCCTCCAACCCTATCCCTAATCCTTACACCCTCCACACTCTACTTTAACCCTAATCCCTTCAACCTCAACCCTATCCCTAAACCCTTGACCCTCGAACCTCAACCCTCAACCCTTGACGTCAAACCCTAATCCCTCAACCCTTAACTCTGGTCCCTCATCTCTCAACCCTAACCCTAAACTCTAAACCCTAAACCCTCAACCCTCAACATCAAATCCTAATCCCTTAACCCTTCACTCTAATCCCTCAACCCTAAACCCTATCCCTAAACCCTCAACACTATACCTTAAACCCTAATCCCTCAGCCCTCAACCCTAAACCTTATCCCTAAACCCTAATCCCTCAACCCTCAACCCTAATCTGTCATCCCTCAACTCTAATCCCTCATCCCTAAACCCTAAATGCTATCCCTATTCCTACACCCTCAACAGAATCGATACTATACCTTAAACCCTTATCCGTTATCCCTAAACCCTCCACCCCTATCCCTAATCCTAATACCCTCCACAATGTACTTTAACCCTAATTCCTTGACCCTCAACCCTATCCCTAAACCCTTAACCCTCGAACCTCAACCCTCAACCCTCAACGTCAAACCCTAATCCCTCAACCCTTAACTCTGATCCCTCGACCCTCAACACTATACCTTAAACCCTAATCCCTATCCCTCAACCCTTAACCCTTAAAACTTAAACCCTATCCGTACACCCTCAACACTTGACACTATATCTTAAGCCTTAAACCCTCATCCCTAAAGCTTCAACCCTTAATCCTTAAACCTTCAACCCTAAACCCTATCCCTAATCCCTCTACCCTCAACACTCTAACCCTAACCTCGACATTAAATGCTAATCCGTCAACCCTAAACCCTAATCCTAAACCCTCAACCCTCAACACTATACCTTAAACTCTAATCCCTCAACCCTCAATCGTAAACCTTATCCCTAAACCCTAATCCCTCAACCCTCAACCCTAATCCATCATCCCTCAACTCTAATCCCTCATCCCTAAACCCTAAATGCTATCCCTATTCCTAAACCCTCAACAAACTTGATACTATACCTTAAACCCTAATCCCTTATCCCTAAACCCCCCAACCCTATCCCTATTCCTTACACCTTCCACACTCTACTTTAACCCTAATCCCTTGACCCTAAACCCTATCCCTAAACCCTTGACCCTTAAACCTCAACCCTCAATGTCAAACCCTAATCCCTTAACCCTTAACTCTGATCCCTCGACCCTCAACCCTATCCCTAAACCCTAAACCATCAACCCTAATCTGTCATCCCTCAACTCTAATCCCTCATCCCTAAACCCTAAATGCTATCCCTATTCCTAGACCCTCAACGGGCTCGATATTATACCTTAAATGCTAATCCCTTATCCTTAATCCCTCCAACCCCATCCCTTATCCCTTAACCCTCATGATTAATAGCCTTGAACATAAAAAAATTTAAGGGGAGCATAACGCGAGCGCGTTATAACGCGCTCGTGTTATGTCAAACATGACAAACAACAGACTTGCGGGAAAGGAAAAATGCAAAGCAAAACATAATGCGAGCGCGTTATAACGCGCTCACGTTATGTCTTGCTTTGGGAATCCCAAGTCTTGGGCTTGGGATTTGCTTTGGATTTCCAACCCAAAGGCTTGGAGTGCCTTATGAACAGTCACAGACGTGTTTTTCTATATTTTTCAAAATTTCACATAATTTTGTTCGTGCTAACCCTTAGATTTGCACATGTTTCAAGGTCAAACAAATCAAACACATGGGTAATGTTAGGCTTTCTCTTAGCTATTTGACAATGTGATTTTTTTCACATTTTAACAATGTTAAGCCTTTCATCTTTAATTTATTTTGTTTGTGTGTCCGTTTTTAGGCAAAAACCACTGTTTGGTCTTTTTTTCATTGTAAAATAACTATTCATTCAAATTTCAAAAAAATTACATATTTAGAAACTAGACTCCATTCTACAAATATTAAAAAAATAAAAAAATGATTTTCAATTAGTTTTCAAAATTTATAGGGCTAGCACGGCCAAAATTCTATTTTTTAGGATGTGTCAACTTTGAAAATTAGTAAAAAATCAAATATTCATCAAAAAATTATCAAAAAAATCAGGCATAAACTACATGCTATTAGCTAATTTCTCCCTAAAGCGATTTTAAAAATACCAAAAAAAAGTTGACCTTTTGAGGGAGCCACAAAACATGCTATGTTATGTTTTTTGACAGAAACAACACCAATTTCTGTGGCTCCCTTTTTTGGACCCCTTAATCTATGCCATTTTCAAAACAAAATATTAGTTTAGAAATTAGACTCAGAGCACTACGAACATTGTTTTGGTTGCATCTCTAAATTTTGAGTGTAACTATCTCAATTTCTCATCCAAGGCCAGTATTTCTTGATTTCAGAAAAAAAGTGGCCACTTAAGACCCCTTTTTGGCCCCCCATCTTCCTGCACTTACCCCACATGTCCTCTCTTCTACCAATAAATTTGAATTTTTAATTCAACACTCCCCCATGAAATGAACTTTTAATTCATTGACATGTCATTATCCACCCCTTCCCAATATGAATTTTTAATTCATCTTTAATCATCCTCATCCTTCCTAATGTGAATTTTAAATTCACATTTAATCTCATCCCTTCATCTTTGTTGATGAGATCTCAACCTTTGATCTCATCCTCTCATCTCAACCCTTGATTCCAACTTTGAATCTCAACCATTCGGTCAAGATTCTCTTCAATTTGCCTATAAATACAAGGCCAACCCAAGCCATTTGAATAACATCTTCATCACATCCTTATGCTGTCCAAATATCATTCTAATCTTCTCATCTTATCCTCATAATGCCATAATCTCCATAGCTAGAACCATCTCTCATCCTCATCTCTATCAAATCCTTTATCAAATCCATCACTATCCTCATCATATTATGTTGAAAGAATAGGAGCAATCCACATATACAAATCATCAACATGGGTAAAGCAAGGAGCCCTTGGGTGCAAGCTCCTCCACCTTATCAAGGAGTGAAGGAGAATGGAAGACTTTGAAGGTATAAAATCTCATTGTTTTTGAGTTCTTTCATGTTTTTATTTCATTCCTCTTTCTTTCATCTTCAGTTGGCACGCCTAGTGGGACCCCCTGGTCCAATCTAACCTTGTTTTGAGTGTTTTTGTGAAGGTTCTTGACAAACAGGGTCACAGTAGCGTTATACTCTCCCACATTAGCATTATATCCTTGTGGATTAGCGCCATATCACTATGTTTTAGTGCCATAACTGATTGTATTAGTACCATCTGGATTAGCACCATCGATGCAGTCTTGAAGTCTTTTTGTCATAACAATATTTTTATCTAATCTTTAGTTCTTATAGTTGTTTTGCAGTGTTCTTGCTTGTTGTCTAACATGGTTTGTTGCAGGTTTTAATGTGTTTTTGCTTACATTGTCTAGCATATTTTGAAAACACTTAAACTTGAGTTGTTTTGGGTGAATCGTATGGACTAACCCTATTTTTTGCTAACAAGCTATTGCAATTACCCTTGGGTGGAGCTTATAGAATTCTAGCATCACTATTTCATCATTTTTGGAAGGTTTGTTTTCAATTTTTGTGCTAGTCTATGATTTTCTGTGGATCAGCGCCATCCAAACCTAGAACAACGCCATCTGCCTCTGTATCACAGAGACCAAAGGTAATTTGTAGTTTAGCGTTATCTATTTCTATCATAGTGCTATCGTCTACTTTAGCACCATCCATCCATCCTTTAGCACCATCCTCCGCTTTAGCGCCATCCTCTATTTGCCTTGTCATCCTTTGTGTCACAGTCATTCCCTGTGTTAGCGCCATCTAGCCCTATATTAGCGGCATCCCCTGCTTTAGCGCCATCATCCAATCCCTCAATGCCATCCTCTACATGATCAACCTTTGTTATATATCCATCACCTGTTTCAGTGCTAAATGTCTCTATTTTAGTGCTATACCACTTTGTTTTAGCACCATTTAACTCTATTTCAATGCCATATCTCTATCTATCAATGCCATCCATCTATGTATCAGTGCCATTTTTCTGATAGATTCTTCAATCTTTTGTAGGCATCTAACAACTTCTTGCAGGTATCAAAAACACATGCTAAATCATCAATCATCAAACTACTAACTAATTTAGTACAGATTCACTTGTCCAAGATTGTTTTTCTTATTACTATCCTAGTTGCACTAAAGTTATTTTAGTTGGGAATTAACACTTATTTGCTTTGTCTTGTTCACCTCTAGACGTATGCTCTCCCCTCGCACCTTAGGGCGATCTTGGGGATCAAAAGTCTATTTGTAAACTTTAATCGCTTTTAAGTGTTATCATGAAGGGGTCATCTTTTGTGTATGCTCTCCCTTTGCACCTCGTACGATCTTGGGTGATAAAAAATAAGGGTGATTTCTTCTTGGGAGGCCTGCTTGGGGATTTCAACCCCCCAAGGGACAACCTCAACCACGTGTACCGGCGGGGTATATCAAAGGGGGGAGACCGAAAGCTATACCTCAATCTAGTTGCATTGTCATTGGGACAACCTTGGGACCCCGAGTGATTTCGGACACAAGGTGAAGGGTGCTTGCTTAACTACTTGGTGCTACATCCCTTAAATGGACTAGTGTTCACAAATTGTGCCTCATGTACCCTTGGGTATATAGAGAACTCCCTAGAAGCTCATTCAATCCTAGCTTAAGACCTCTCAACCATATGAGATTGTGATGCACCAGATACCTATAGGGACCAAGAAGTTACTCAACACACAAGCCACATTGATTTTATCACCAAGTGCATATGCCCTCTAGAAATGAACATGCATGCAGTGTATGCTCTCCCCTTGCAACGTAAGAGCGATCTTGGGTGATCAAAAGCGGTTAGTTTCCTCCTCATGGGACTTGCATGCCACACCTTAATAAAGGCAACGAGATGAGCTCATAATCTTGTATACACCCACTTGAATAATCTAGGAATGTTCACGTGAATGGTGTGTCTTCCATGTGAAAAATTGTGAATCAAAAACATCAATTTTTATGCATTAAAGTCAACCATTGTGTCTTTCTTGCTTGCATTATCTCTTGCTAAGATGTTGGAGCCAAAAAAATCCAATTTTCCATCCAAACCCAACAACTTCCCAACCTTCAACAGCCTTTTAGTGCCATCTGCTTATTTGTCAAAGCTATCTGTTCATACTTCAGTGCCTTATCCTTTAGCACCATTGGCTTATCTATTAGCACCTTTGGTGTATGTTTCAGCACCATTGGTGACTATTTCAGCACCTTCAGTGCCTATCTTAGCGCCTTCTATGTATGTTTTAGCACCTCTTTCGTCTATGTCTAAAAAATCAAAATTTCCATCAAAACCATCAATTTTACAAGCCCATTTTTAAAAAAAAATCTAGTCGGGGGCTATGCCCCCGAACCCCTATCAGTGGGGGGTCATATCTATCCCCCATACCCCCCTCATGTTGGGCTGGGTTTTCCTCCCAACACAGCTAAACCCCCCATTTATCAAATCCCATCATTTGAGCTTAATTAATCCCCATCTTTGAGCTTAATCCCCTATTGTCATCCTAATTACTTTCTAATCCAATATCCATTATCTTCCCAATCCATATCCTAATCCATTTATCCAATCTTAATCACCTCATAATCCTCTTAATCCAACCCTCTTATCCTCCTAATCACTCATCCCATCATATCCTTTTCATCTCAATCATCCTAGTCATCCATCCTATCTATTTATCATCCTTAATCCAATTCATCACCATCATACTAATCCAACTCCCTTATCCACTTGATCACATCTCATCCAAACCTTCATCCAATATACCTTCCAACCAAAATCAATCTCATCCAAATCTTCATCAAATCTACCTCCAAAATCAAAATCCTAACATCTTCTAATCCATAGTTCAAATCCAACTCATCTCATCCAAACCTTCATCAAGATCCTAGCTAAATCAAACCTTCATCCAAATGTATCTTCAAATCAAAATCCAACATCAATCATCCCTCATCCATTATCCACTCCAATCAAATATCCCAATCCCTAATCCTTAATCAACAAATCATCCTTTGCAAATCAAACCTTGGTTAAGGACTTAGTCTCCTTCATCCTCCATCAATCCTCTCATCCAAAAGCCCAACCACAACTATCCACATCATTATCAAAATCCCCCAACATCATTATCAAACTCCAAATCCAAATCAACCCTATCAAAAACCAAGACCTTATTTGATCGTCATCAACCTTTATCCAAACTTGCTTGAGAACATTAGTCTATCTTAAGTGAGTCATCCAATCAAATCAACCCAATCAACTCTATTGCTTAAGTGTCATTAGTCTACCTTAAGCATAGAGAACCATCAATCATCCATCAAAACAAATCAAAACAAAATCATCCTAAGGTGTTGAAATTTGATCCCCAACATCACAATCATCCATTATCCTCCATCATCTCATGTCCTTTCAACAACATGGATCCTTATATGGCAATGCAACATTTACAAAGACTTAAATCTGCCTATGAGGATTTTGATCCTATCACTAAGGAAAAATGTGAAAACATCATTAAAGATATCCCCTTAGCACACCTCATCATTGGAGAATCCCAAGCCCCTACCCCATCTTCATCATATCAACCTTCATCATACCAACCTTCATCCTATATATCCACCTCATCAACCTCATATCAGCCTTCAACCTCATATCAGCCTTCATCATATCAACCTTCAACCTTATATCAATCTTCATCACCTTATACATCCATGCCATTATACCGACCCAACCAATCAATACCTCCAACTTATCCATCCCCCAACCTTTTTATATCCTAACTTTGATCAAGGGAACACCAACCTAACACACCTTATAGCCAAAATCCAAAGCCTACATACACAACCATTATCCTATGTGAATCCCCCATCCTCTAATCCCCATCCTCCAATCCCTCCATCACAATATCCCTCCAATCCTATCAACCTTAATCCAACAGCCTATCTACCTTACAATCCATCAATCTCAATCCCCCCACCACAATATCCCTCCAATCCTATCACCTTGAATCCATCAACCTATCCATCTCCCAATCCATCAATCCCTATCACCCATCCGCCATCTAATCCACTATCAAACCTTCCAAATCCTAAGCCAACAACATCCAAAGAATCCTTGAGGGATTTCCTCCAGAGAACATTAGCAAAAAATGAAAACAAAGCTATGGAATCCCTCAAATCCCCCACCTCTCTAACACCACCATCTAATCCAACACCTATCATTGAACCCATCCAAGAACCATCACTACGTAATCCCATCACCCACCTATCTGATCCCAATCTTAATCCTACACCATCCACCCTTATTATCCATCCATTATATTGTCCTTCAACCCATACACTCATGAAGGATGTCATCCATTGGCTATTAGCAAGGAATCAAACAACCTCATGCAAACCAACACCCATCCAAGGACCTATCACACCCATCCAAGTCACTTCTACTTCCATGCAAACACTTGAGCTATGTCAAGAGACAAATTCAAATCATGTTGAAGCATCAACCTCCTATCCTAATCAAGATTTAATCATCCCATCTAACCCCATCCCTAATCCCCTCCCATCTAGTGATCAACCTATTGATCCCACACCATCTTCTATCACCCCTTTATCATCCCCCATTAATCCTTTACCTCCACTTATCAACCCCATCCCAAATCCATCCTCCTATCCACTTGGATAAAGCACCTTCATCCATGGTGGCTCCCTCATAGGAGGTGAACAACTTCCATCCACCACCTATCCTTGTCCAACAAATAATGGACTCGCATCTTGTTTCTAAAGCACTAAACATCCAATTGCATGTCGCATGCTCCAACATATGAACTATCAAGACAAAGGCTTAGGCCTTCACAAACAAGGCATATTGGAGCCCATCCACACCACATTCCATCCATCCTTGCATGACCTTGGCTATACATCCCAAGGCAAACAATCTAAACATGTTGGTAACATCCATGCATCCTCCAAAATTGATTCATCCAATTCCAAACCCAGTGCATCTCATTGCACCTCCAAATCATATGTCACTATTCCCCCTCCATCATCATATAATTTGCAAAAGCATGTGACAAACACATCCCTCCATCAACTTTACCTCCACTTCTACCAACTCCCAACATCCCCATCCTCAAATCCCCTTTACCTCCACTTCTACCAACTCCTAACATCCCCATCCTCAAATCCACTTATCCTCCCATCCTTCCAACTCCTAAAATTAAATCCCCTTATCCTCCCATCTTCCCAACTCATAATATCCCTATCCTCAAATCCCCTCATCCATTTATCCATAAATCCATTTTTAACTCCTCTACCCATAAATCCCCTAAAATTCCAAATCAAGACCAACAAAATCACACATCATCCAAACTAGAAGCTACCAACACACCCATGGGATTCAAAAATAAAAATTTGGATGCCTCTCTACATAAAGTAAAACATCCACAAAAGCCTAAATATGTTATCCCTCCCAAGCAAAATAAAAAGTTCAAAAGGCTACCAATGCCCACACCATCAAAAGAAAAAACAAAAGCAAAAATGGTGTGGGTCCTTAAGCACAAAGCAAACAATACAAATGAGGCATCCACCTCCAACTCTTAAAAATCCCAAATATTCCTCTCCCCATCTAAAAATCTAATAAATCCTAAGCCTATTTAGGTCCCTAAAACCCCAAATCGACCATCCAAAAACCCCTATCTTGATCCCCATTACTACCCACCCCATATCCCAAATATAAGCTTCCAAATACTTCATGGTGTGTGCAACCATTGGTCTTGGTTTCCCTCGACCCTACAACATTCCCACATACGTCCATCTCTCCATTTTTCATCCACTATCCTACATATCTCCCCCATCACATCCCTATGGTCCATGCTTTTGCATAAACCTTACATAATCCACTATCCACCATCCATTCCATCTTCTCCTATCTACTAACATCCATGCAATCATCATCCATAATGCTATCCAACATGGCACCATCTTCCACTTGCTATGGAAACAAGCGCTAGAGTCCCCATTCCATCAAAAAATCAAAAAAATAGCAAAGAGAAAAAATCCGTCCAATGGTGAAAACCACTCCTTGTGGCACCTTGGACAAGTACCGTGATGAAAACCTCTTGTGGGAATCATATGTAATCCCTTTCCCATCTATTTGTACCCTACACTTGGGGCAGAATCATACCTTTCATCCACATCCATAATATCCTTTGCATATCTTATCCATCATCTATTTTTATCCTATCATAATCCTATCCACCATCCCCCTATCTATCCTATCGTCTCTCATCCATCCTATCTACTACACTTTCTTCCTTAGATCTTGATAAAGACTGAGGAAAAATATCAACAATATCCTTTGGACACCTCTTGGAATACATCCCTTCCCAAGCATGTCTTCCATCCATCTATCTACTATAAAGCCCATCCATCTCTTTTAAGCATAAGCCCATCATACAAAATCCTAAGCATCATACCTAGAGTGAGGCATATGATTCCTTGCAACCTAGTCTTTGGAAAAAATCCTAAACCCCTCCATTCATTTATCACGCATCCCTATCCTAGCATTTATCCCTATCTTCCATCTATCTATCATACATCCCTATCCTATCTGTTATCTCTATCTTCCATCCATCTATCACGAATCGCCTATCCATCATCTTTCATCGCCAATCCCCCTATTCAACCCCACCACTTTCACCTCTAGACTTGGCGTTCCCTTGTCATTGGTATCTAGTGCAAAGGCTATCTAAATGTAATCCAATGTCATCTCATAAAATAATCCAACCTATCCAAAAATTTAAAATCCAAAAAAATAATAAAACCACAAAAATCCCAAAAACATTAGAAAACATAAAATCCTAAAAACAATCATCCAATTCATCATCATGTCATCATCTAACCCATCTCTGAGCCATCCCACATCATCACCACAAATCAGAACTACATATCATCACCATCCGCATCTTAATGTGCCTTGATCCCGTGGATACATGGTATGTAGGTAGTCTGGAATACGAAGGAAGTTTCCAATACTTAGGTACATAAGATGCACCCATCCAACCCACTTGGATGGTTTCTATCCCCTGATCTTACACTAGATTCAAACACCATATCCAAAGCATTGCATCACTTATCAAAGAAATCATCCCTTAACAAAAATCATCAACTATCAAATCAACATCAACCACAACTTGTAACCATCATATCTTGCGCTAATCTCACAACATCAACCATCAAACCCATGCCATCATCCATCGATTCCTGCCTTAATGGATATATCGTTCCTACAATAGGTAGAATCTATCAATCTTCATACATCTTGGCAAGAGATACAATGGTTGTTTGTTGGGTCAGTTGGTCTTTTGGTTCTTGATTTTAATCTTTTGTCCCATTCGAAGATCATCTCAAAACCACATTGATTTCACTATATCGTGGTACATGGCGAAACATCTAGAATGGGGCATAGTCATTACTTTTGTATGTTGTGCTTGTAGGTTGGTCTCATTACTCCAAGCTAATATTCATATCTTGTGAATCGTTGGGTCAGTTTTAGCATATTGATCTCCTTGTGCATCTAAGGTTCATCATACCTTTTGTGTATTAAGGGCTTATGCTATGAGTCCCCTTCCCTCGTCTAGACAAGGTTGTACTATCTTGGGCATGCATAGGATCACCCTCTTGTCTATGTGTCTAGTCCATGCAAATGTTGGATAAACACAATCACCCAGGTCCTCTATACCTTGGTGAAAATATCCACTTTGCTATAACAAACCTAGGATTGCTCTAAATCATTTTCAGCACCATAATCGTCCATCAACCAATATACCCAAAATCATTAATCTTTTATCTCACCCCTTATCCTCCAACCACTTGAACCAATCCATTTCATCTATTTCGAGAGCACACCCATGTTCTTGCAGCCTGCCTGTCCTCTCGAGGGGGCATCACCCTTACCAATCATCCCTAAAGCTTACCCTATTCTTTAAACCAAAATCTTTTTCTATCCAATCCAACTTTATATTTTAAACTTCTTTGAAATAATGTTACTTAGTTGCAACACCATTTCAAAGAGGGGCAAAATGTAGACACATGAAAATGACTTGCCCCACAAGCCACTTTCCTACATCTTTACATCACTAACTATCCCTTCTGGAATTAAATTAATTAAATTTATTCTATTTAATTAATTTACCCCTAAATATCTACCCTTAGCCATTTATCCCTTGTGATAAATTAATTCATCTAATTTATCACTAGACCTTACAACTTCATCCCAATAAATATGTTATATATTTATTTAGTTAATTTGTCCATCTCCCTAATCTTCATTATTTAGATAGATCATGTTTTTTTAAAATTAATCTACCCTATCGTATAGCCTAAACCTAGCCTAGTTGATTAAATATTAATTATTTAATTGGCTACACTAGCCTACATGACCCCTAGACCAAAATTAACTAAATAAACCTTTATTTAATTAATTTTGATCCTTCATTAGCCCATTCACTAATTTTTTCCAGCCACATTAATTAAGTTAATCCCTTGATTAACTTAGTCAAACCTCACTTAACACTCTCTCCCACACCCCACAAATAAAAAAATTACCTTTTAATCAAAAGGGTCACATGACTCTTCCAACTCACCTTTCCATTTACATGTAAGAGCTCTTTTTTATGCAAAGAGCTCACACATGTGATTCCTAAAAGAACACATGTCACATGTCCTCTCTTCTACCAATAAATTTGAATTTTTAATTCAACACTCCCCCATGAAATGGATTTTTAATTCATTGGCATGTCATTATCCACCCCTTCCCAAGATGAATTTTTAATTCATCTTTAATCATCCTCATCCTTCCCAATGTGAATATAAAATTCACATTTAATCTCATCCCTTCATCTTTGTTGATGAGATCTCAACCTTTGATCTCTTCCTCTCATCTCAACTCTTGATTCCAACTTTGAATCTCAACTGTTGGATCAAGATTCTCTTTAATTTGTTTATAAATACAAGGCCAACCCAAGCTATTTGAATAACATCTTCATCACATCCTTATGTTGTCCAAATATCATTCTAATCTTCTCATCTTACCCTCATAATGCCAAAATCTCCATAGCTAAAACCATGTCTCATCCTCATCTCTATCAAATCCATCAGTATCCTCATCATATTGTGTTGAAAGAATAGGAGCAATCCACATATACAAATCATTAACTTGGGTAAAGCAAGGAGCACTTGGGTGTAGGCTCCTCCACCTTATCAAGGAGTGAAGGAGATTGGAGGACTTTGAAGGTATAAAATCTCATTGTTTTTGAGTTCTTTCATGTTTTTATTGCATTCCTCTTTCTTTCATCTTCACAATGCAGCTATTAAGATTCCCCATTCTTGAAACAAAATAATTCTTGACCATGATGTTTCATTGGACCATTCTGCAAAACATTGTCCTCTTCAAGAACATCTCTCGTCATATCTTTGATATCTTTATTTTACTCCTCATGATTTTCTTGATGCCATGATTCATGACAACTGGGTTGAAGTTGTAGAGCAATGGGCATCTTATATGAGGATAGACATGATTTTCTCTCTAGTTGTATCTTACCGATATGAAAATGTTCAAGAAGACGCATAACATTGTTAAGAAGTATAAACTAAAAAAATCCACATATGCTTATTATCAGTATAAAAATAAAACATTGAAGAAGCTTGCCAGTAAAGCAAGTTGGGAGATTGCAGACATAACTAACAATGATGACCCTCAGTTTCAACACTTGATTGTTTTAGCATTCAAAATGGGTGATGTAGCAAAAGGTAATTGACAGATGCCATCCTTATTCTTTAACTATACCTTCATGTCAAGGCTATAGAGAATCATTATTTGCAATTATCAGACTTTTTTAAGAAGAAAATTTTATATAGATTGACACAATTGATGAATTGGTCAATGTTACAAAGTATTTTGTTGAGATCTAGGTGGTTGGAGTAGATTGTGAGTGGAGACTAATCTATGTGAAAGGTAAGGGAGCCCAATAAGGTTTCTATTTTATAGATCGCAGGAATTGCTCATTACTATGTTCCCCAAGCCAGATTAGGAAAATACTAAAGATGAAGACAAAAATAAGCCCAATGGATAAAACACTAGCCTATTTTAATAGAGGTTCTGGAGTTCTCTGCATTCCACTAGGGAATACAACCCCCAGTTAGATAAGCTATTATCCTATGATTTGATAAATCTTGGATAACTCTTTCAATGACATTTCATGAGCAACTATCAAGCCAATCAAGTTCCCCTCTAGTGTTCAACATTAGTTCATACAATGCCTTAATTAACTACTTCATAAATCAAATGGTTGTTAAAACATCTGACCTTTCAGTTCTATAACTAACATTGGAGCAACTTTTTACTTCCTTTAGGGAAGTATAAATGGGATGATTATTCTTGTTTGAGGCAGCGGGAGATTTGAGAGAGAATTATCATTTTTAAGTCTCCTAGTACGAGGGTCTTAAGTGTTGTATTCTATTTGTAAAATTGTACTCTTAGAACACTGAATTGCTACAAATATTAAGACATTGTTATTATGTGAATTATTTTATTTTGTGTTTGGATATTGGCTGCTCATCTCAATTATCTGATAAGACACTTGGGATTTGACCTGCATCAAGTGGTATCAGAGCATAGTTTCATGTATACGAGTTCTGTATTTATAAATCATTACATCAGGCTTGGCCTCAATAACAAACAAAAACACAGGCTAGCATTTTACTATTTACAAAGATGTAATCATTTAACTGAAAGATCAAAATCACCCTCCCTCCATGGGTGTCTTCTCAACAAAAGCTAATGTAGGAGACTTGTTAACTAAGTAGCAAGCAATGACTAGCTTTGGCCCAAAAGTTTTGTTGTCGACTATTTCAAAATATATAACATAATTTTTATATACAAGTATTTATATTGATTTTATTTACTATTAATATTATAAAAATTATATCATTGTATTAATTATATCAAATTAATTAATTGAAGAAATGTCTATATTTACAAATTAAAAATAGATTATTAAATTAATTATATATTCAATTCAAACAATATTATTTTACTCAACTTAAAAGAATTAATCCAAGAAAATTAATTATATTCAATTTAAACAATATAATTATAAAAATAAAAAATAAATTTAGATTTTATAAAAGAAAAAAATAGGAAAAGAGGCATTAAATTTAAAAAATAAAAAAATAATTAAGTTTCCAAGTTTTCTAAAAAATACTAAGGGGTCTCATGGGGCTCCTAGAGGATCTATTTTCATGGAGCAAGGGGTTCATGAAACCCAAAAAAAATTGTTACGGCATAAATTAGAACATTGTCCTCCAAAATAGGAACAACTATTTTTTAAGTGGTTGATTTTGAACAGGTTGCATTTGAGATGGATTAAACTAAAAACCTCTCACACCACCAACTTCCATAAATTTTGGAGGTTAAAGTTTTAAGCCTACCTCCAACTACAAAATTCATGGGACTGTTTGTTTTAAAATGCTCCTAAAAAAATTCACCAACATCACTAAGATAATTTAGGAAGCCCCCTCCATAGAACCAAAAATATGGAAAGAAATTTTATTTTAAAAATATTGAAATTTTGAAGTTTCTAAAAACAAAAATACTTACCTACCAAAAACATAGGCAAGGATTTCGGTTTAATCTTTCTAAAAATGCAATTTTACAGAAGGAAAGCGCAAAAACATGGAGTTTAATGAACTCTTGATTCTAAAAATGCAATTTTACAGAAGGAAAGCGCAAAACATGGAGTTTAATGAACTCTTCAGAAAAAAAATGCAAAACCCGTTCGGAATGTTTTTAATGGACAGAAACTGACAGCAGTCTTAGAAACGGCTGTTTAGGACGGAAATGGTGTTTCCCCTGTTAAAATGGGAAGGCAAAATTTTTCTTTCCAAGTAAAGAAAAAAACATTGGTAGGGAAAAAAAACTTGCACCTAATTCACATCTGATAAGTTTCATGGAAAAATCAAAACAAGGATTGTTAATTAGAAAGTCTCCATTAGTGGGTAATTATCAGTAATGATGCAAACTACAAAATTTATAGCATTCAAGATCCCATCCTACCATTACTAAGGTTTGAGCTACCTTACCAATGCACCTTCTTTAACCTGTATCTCCCTTCTTCTCACAGAAAATATCTCGCATCACAAAAATATATTCCATGGAAGCAAAAAGCCCTAACCTGATCAAGCAAAAGACTTTTGATTGCAATTTTCCTCTTGCTCAATGCATTACTAAAATCATCCTCTGGCATTAGGTCCAACAGTGCATCATGAACTACCTAGCTCAGAAATTGGTGGGACCATCTCTGGCTGCATGAAAGAGAATCAAAATATTAATATTATGCTTGACAGAATATATAAACAAACAAAACTGCCTTTCAACAAGGTACAAGTTCAGAAATTCATTCCAAATAATGTGAAGAATATTACTAAAAAATAAGCAAAGAACATAAAATCCAGATGTATCAGTGAACCATAACATGGCAAAAATGTTATTCTTAAAAGATTGGGATATAGAGAGTACATTTTCCAGCATATGGACTCTGGGAAAGAGCCTCTTGTCAGTAAATGACATCTCTGTACCATCATCTAACTGCAAATATAAATAAAAAAATAAGAAGATCAAAGGCTTCTTACAAATAGAGCTTAAAGCACTATCTCTTAAGCTCTATCTCTCAAAACTATAAATTATAAAACTAAATGGAAATATAGAAATTGGAAGTTTGATCACAGTTGCATAAAAGATTATTTATGCATGCCAGTCCTTACCACCCAGACCAACCAAGACCCATTCTCAACAAGTTTGTTGACAAAAGCATGTTTTTCAGTCTGTGCCTGTCTCCTATGGAAGAGACCTCTACATGAACTCAAAAGCCTACTTAAATCCTCATTACCTCGATCAATGACCACTTGATGCGGGAGCATCCAAGGGGTCACCTTGGAAAAGAGACCTAGGAAGGGCACGGAGAGATGATCATAGAACTGTAGGGGTAAAATGTCCTAAGGGGCCTGATAAGGACCCTAAGACCAAAATAAATGTATTTAAAACCTAGGTAGTTTAATTTTGTTTACTTTGGTTTGATGTGTTTCCTAAGGTCCAAGCGACCAAGAAACAAGATGAGCTGGCAAGAAATGGGATGTAACTATGAGGTGAGCGGTTTCAGAACGGTTGGCATTCCCATCACTGCAACTGCCACCCATGGAGAGTATGTTTTAAGAGTCTTTTGTGATTTTGACGGAGAGGGGTGTATGTAGAGAAACAATCAGATTTCAAGTTGAAGAAATAAAAATTTCCTTTTTGACGGTGAATTTTACTTCTAGTTCTGTAATCTTGTGTATATCTTCTGACTGGGATCAAAATAGACGTTTTCCATTTTGTTTCTGAGTGTAACTATGCCTAAACGGACCCATCCATGGATGTAAGATTCTGGTTCTCATGGAGTGGTCCGCAGTAACCTGTACCATATTTGACTAACCCTAACTGTGCAGAGGAGATATGAAGCTGTTAGGTGATCACCAGATGGAATGTGGACTTTGGGCCACGAGGAGAGATCCGTATAGAATGGAGTCGAGGAGGAAAACTGTGCGGAAGACTTTTGTGTTGCAGGTGAGCGTCGGACTATCGGCGTAACGTAATTTAGTGGGGAGGAGAACGTGTATCGGTGTGTCGGTGAGAGAAATGAAGACACTGCCGATAGAGGCTGTCTTACCGACGACTAAGTGGATGGTATGCTTTTCGGCGTGAAAAGTATTATCGGAACGAAGGGGGAAAGCTACACCGACGGTAGTGGATTGCACCGATCGGGGTGACAGGTGTGAAGTGTCGCCGATGAAGGACCTCGGTGTGAGAAGCACCATCGGTAGCAAATTTGGAAGTCCCAGCGAATGCTAGGGTCTTGCCGATAGAGAGGACTTCGGCGTGAGGTGGTGACATCGGAGGAAGGCTAGAAGGTTGACCCGATAGTTATTATGTTGCCGATAGGCAACCAATGTCTATAGAAATTTAAATCTCATCGGTAGGAAAGATACCATCGGGCGGAGAAGTTTAGACCATACCGATAAGAGATATCTTGCCGATAGGTGATTGCAAACAATACCTCATCGGTGTGAGATGGGCATCGGAGTGAACGGGTTGAGAGAAGCCGATGGAAGTAAGTCTTGCCAATAGGGGCCGAAATTGCCATTTTGGGTGGACTGTGGGATTTCCTCCGCATCAAATTGGTATCAGAGCACAACAAAAGCTCTGGGTAAAGTATTGAGTTACTGAGGGAGAAAAGGAATCTAGTGGAAAGATTCAGAATTGTCAAGATGCCGCCGAAGGATAAGATGGCTAAGGCAAATGAAGAACTAAAAGAAGCATTGGAGGCAAGAGAAAGAGAACTGAGAGAAAGAAGAGCACAGGATGCTATAAGAGAAAGAGAGCTGAGACAGGTGAGAAGGGAGAATGCTACAATCTTGGCCAGATTGGAAGCATTGGAGAAGAAAAGAGAGGAAAAAGATGATGAGGAAGATGAAGAAGAATATGAGGAGGCAGAAGAGAAAACTCCTGGGGATGAATTCGATCCTGAAGAAAAGAAACTACTGAGATTGCTTAAAGCAGTACAGGGTGGTGGAACAAAAGCAACTATGGAGTTGCCTATCTATCAAGGAAAGATGGATAGTGAGGAAGTCTTAGGGTGGATAGATGCCCTTGAAAATTTCTTTGAATATGAAGACATCAGTGATGAGAGAAAGGTGAAATTTGCAAAAACGAAGATGAGAGGAACAGCACTTACATGGTGGAGTAGTGTGCAGACAGAAAGAGTGGCTAGAGGTGTAACAAAAATCACTTCTTGGAATGAGATGAAGGACATGATGAAGACTCAGTTTCTTCCATCTGATTATACCATTCAGACAAAGAGAATGAGATAGAATTTGAGGCAGAAGGACATGGATGTGATGTCCTATACTGAGCAATTCCACAAGCTTAGTATTAGAGGTGGATTGGAAGATGAGGATGAGAAAGTAGCAAGATACCTAATGGGCTTAGGTATAACTTGCAGGATGAGATTGGTCTAAATATACCAAAAACACTTGGTGAATGTTTTCAGTTGGCCATAAGGGCTGAAGAAAGGGTGAAGAGGAAGCAAGAGAGACAAGGATCTGGCAGAGGATCTAGAGGTAGGGGCAAGCCTACTAATGAGGAACAAAACAACAATGAAAAAGGCAAGGAGTCCACTACAGAACAGAGAGGTGGATACAGAGGTGGAGGCAGATTTGGATCAGGTAGAGGTGCATTCACTGGTAGGTGTTATACTTGCAATGAATTTGGGCACACAACCTACAATTGTCCAAAATGGAAGGATGTTGAAAAGGGAAAGGAGAAAAGACTTCACCTGACACAGGAAGAGGAAAAGAAAGAAGACAAGGCACTAGAAGTAGCTCTCGATTCAGAAACAGGAGAGTGCCTCATGGTGGACAAAGTGCAGATAGCACCACAGGTATCTATTTTTAGAACAAATTGTTTAAGCCATGGCAAATTATGTAAGATGATCATAGATTCAGGTGCACATGATAACTTAGTTTCCTGGGAGATGGTAAACAAATTGGGATTGCAGACATTTGATCATCCAAATCCTTACAACGCTACTTGGGTAAGCCAGGGACAGCAAGTTAAGGTTAGTAAGAAGGCATATGTTGATTTCTCAATTGGTCCATACCATGAGTCTGTTTTATGTGATGTTATTTCAATGACATGTGGGCATATAATTCTGGGTAGACCATGGCAATATTTAAGGAGAACAATTCATGATGGATATACAAATAGTTATTTGGTGCATAAAGATGGTGTGAAGTACAGGTTAAAACCTCTATCTTGTGAAGACAAGGGGGACCATATTGTTATCTGTTTTGGGGAAAAGGTACAGCTGAATGTACAAGTTAATGCTGGTTGGAAGCAACAAGAACAGTTGCAGGGGAAGGTGGATGACAGTCCTAAGGAACAGCAAGTTCAGGGCTTGAATTGTATCAAGGTTGGGGACATTGATTGTCCTATAGAGAGGCAGGAGAAGGAGGCCAAACAGGAGCCATTGCCAAACGACACAAATCAGAATGTCCAATGAATAGGGTAGGAGAACTGCGGCAGCAGAGTCCTAGTAGAGGACATCAGAATGTGTTTTATAACACCAACACTGGTTGGAAGAGATATGCAGGTTGGAGAAGAAGGAGGCAGATAACTCTCGGTGAGTTCATGTTCCCTGTCACACGGCAGAGGAATTTTTCAAATCGTTTTCAGACTGGCTAGAACAAAGCACCCAACTCTTGGGACAAGAGTTTCCTTTATTCTGGGGAGTATGATGCGGGAGCATCCAAGGGGTCACCTTGGAAAAGAGACCTAGGAAGGGCACGGAGAGATGATCATAGAACTGTAGGGGTAAAATGTCCTAAGGGGCCTGATAAGGACCCTAAGACCAAAATAAATGTATTTAAAACCTAGGTAGTTTAATTTTGTTTACTTTGGTTTGATGTGTTTCCTAAGGTCCAAGCGACCAAGAAACAAGATGAGCTGGCAAGAAATGGGATGTAACTATGAGGTGAGCGGTTTCAGAACGGTTGGCATTCCCATCGCTGCAACTGCCACCCATGGAGAGTATGTTTTAAGAGTCTTTTGTGATTTTGACGGAGAGGGGTGTATGTAGAGAAACAATCAGATTTCAAGTTGAAGAAATAAAAATTTCCTTTTTGACAGTGAATTTTACTTCTAGTTCTGTAATCTTGTGTATATCTTCTGACTGGGATCAAAATAGACGTTTTCCATTTTGTTTCTGAGTGTAACTATGCCTAAACGGACCCATCCATGGATGTAAGATTCTGGTTCTCATGGAGTGGTCCGCAGTAACCTGTACCATATTTGACTAACCCTAATTGTGCAGAGGAGATATGAAGCTGTGAGGTGATCACCAGATGGAATGTGGACTTTGGGCCACGAGGAGAGATTCGTATAGAATGGAGTCGAGGAGGAAAACTGTGCGGAAGACTTTTGTGTTGCAGGCGAGCGTCGGACTATCGGCGTAACATAATTTAGTGGGGAGGAGAACGTGTATCGGCGTGTCGGTGAGAGAAATGAAGACACTACCGATAGAGGCTGTCTTATCGACGACTAAGTGGATGGTATGCTTTTCGGCGTGAAAAGTATTATCGGAACGAAGGGGAAAAGCTACATCGACGGTAGTGGATTGCACCGATCGGGGTGACAGGTGTGAAGTGTCGCCGATGAAGGACCTCGGTGTGAGAAGCACCATCGGTAGCAAATTTGGAAGTCCCAGCGAATGCTAGGGTCTTGTCGATAGAGAGGACTTCGGCTTGAGGTGGTGACATCGGAGGAAGGCTAGAAGGTTGACCCGATAGTTATTATGTTGCCAATAGGCAACCAATGTCTATAGAAATTTAAATCTCATCGGTAGGAAAGGTACCATCGGGCGGAGAAGTTTAGACCATACCGATAAGAGATATCTTGCCGATAGGTGATTGCAAACAATACCTCATCGGTGTGAGATGGGCATCGGAGTGAACAGGTTGAGAGAAGCCGATGGAAGTAAGTCTTGCCGATAGGGGCCGAAATTGCCATTTTGGGTGGACTGTGGGATTTCCTCCGCATCACCACTAAACTTGATGGACTAAAAAATATTGCAACAGATTTTTCCGAATCAAAGTTAAATGGAGTCATAAAAGTTTAAGCAGAAAGATCCCAAGCAATCACAATAAACATAAACAAAATCCAAATGTATGGGCGAACCATAACATTTCAAAAATTGTATTCTTAAAATATGGAATATAGAGTACATTTTATCTATGCATGGCAATCCTTATCACCTAGGCCAGCCAAGACACATTGTCAATGTAAGGAAAATACCCAATATGCACCTTCTAATATCTTATGATTTTCTTAATCAAAATTTAATATTTAATATAGCTTAATACACATATTACTATAGCCAAATTTCATGTAAGTACATAGGCAACATGTTTCATTACTCATTTAGGGAAGCAAGCAGTTGTAACTTGTCCTATGGACAAATATGTGGATGGTTACTTTCTATATAAAGTAGTTGGTGGCTGCATTTTGCATATATTTGTAATTTGTCCTATGGACAAACATATGGATGGTTACTTTCTATATAGACTAGTTGCTGGCTGCATTTTTACATATATTTTTAATATCTTTTCTATTTCATGTCAGGGTTTGGCCGAATTTCTATAGAATCCTTACATTCCCCTTGTACCTTCTCTCATATAAGTTTGTGTATGATAATTATGAATTGATGCTCCGTTGTGTGGAGGGTTTTGGGTGAGATGAAGGCCTAGATTTGATTTTCCTTTGCATATTTCTTTAAGGCTTTTGTTTGTTACTGTCATGGAGTGTAAAGGACCAAAATAGAGGTCACTTTGTCTTAAAAAGAGTGGTGGAAGAAATGAAAGAAAACATCCTCAAACAAGATCAAGTTATATTGACACTAATTTAAATGTAGATAATATATTTTACTTTTTCTTTTAATAAAAATTTATTAATTATAAATTCATCCTCATGTTCAAAATCCTATTCTTCATGTTCTTTTGGTTCAAAATTATTACGCCCAAAGGGTTATATAGTCGGAGCAGATGTATGTACATTTTTATACCTCTCATTTCTGGTGTCTTCTAACCGGTCAGTTAAAGTATTAAACCGGTCTTTAAGGTTTCTGTCATGTCACTGCAGTGTGTGGTCAGTATTACACAGTATCCAAATCCTTTGTAGGGTGTTCTTATAGGATTTTAAAAAATTACAAGTAAGAATCGACAGAACTAATTTGTTACTTTGGAAAATTTGGAAAGGGTTATGAACAAGGTAACTGGTATCTGCAGAGTGGACAAGTGTTCTTAGCTCCCAACCATTTAGCAAGGCACTCAGAGTGGTATGCATGCCCACAAGGCAAAAGCAACGGCTGCTTTGATTCACCCATCTGTATGTATGAACTGTGACAGATACAACACCATGCATCTTCTCGCTTAAAGACTTCAGATTTGGCTGAGGAAGATCTAAATTGGCAGAAACATTAGCAAGACATTTTTTTGGTTCTCCATCTTTATTATTGCCAGTAATCAGCTCTTGGTCTTTGTCATTTTGGACAACTTGCATATCCAGTCTGGGAGCTTTCTCTAAATAAAAATGCCATGCCAAATCTGCTGTACTGGAATATACATCTTGCAGTAAACAATACCAATCCAACCGGGGGAAAATGATTTGCAAGATGGTGTACTTGGCAATATGGAATTCTACACGGAGAGGAAGACTATAAGAAATTTCAGAATTTACAGTATTTTCTACTACCTGGCATTCATTTTCAGTTTCATTTGAATACCGTTGCCTATTAGCCTTCTCAGCAGAATGTTGAAGTGGGTTCCCCTCTTGACTTAGTATAATGTGATTGTCATCAAGCAGATTGGTATGACACTGTTGGCCATCACTATGTGATTCAGAATAAGAATAACTAATGTTATTGCCTTTACCTTTATCATGACTATGAAGAACACCGGATCCATTTTCTTTTTCATAATCTGAAAACCATTTGCTGTCTAGCATTATTTGAACAACATTCCTTGGGCCAATGGAATGCACACTGTAAATTGTTTTATCTTCACCCACTATGCGAACTTCATAACTTATCTCACTTGGAAATTGTGATGGGCTGGGAACCCCAGCTCTTATGCAATATTTGATTATTTTCTGAAGCTGCAGGTTGTAAAAATGTTTGTGTGTTTCAATGTGACTCTCAGAGACAGCCTCCTCACACCCGCATTTACCGCAGGCAGAAATCTCTCCGTCACAAAAATCACAGCACAATACTCTACTTCATCTAAACCCATCCATGTTAGATAGAATTTCTGTCTTTCCTCTGTAGAGCGTCCAGCTCTCAATGAAGATTTAGTTTCAAAGCCAAATATTGTTTGAAGTTCAAATTTGTATCACGAAAATTACGGTAACAGTAAACCTGATTATCTTAAACCTATTAACTAAATGATTTATATAACTACATAGAAAAGGAATTTGAAGTCATTGGAACCACTAGCAGGCCGACAAGTAAGTCAATGGTGATTTTTTAAGAAAGTCACCACTAATCTGGTGGTGATTTGTGAGAAAGCCTCCAATTTATGTGGGGATGATAATATGTATATGATCACTCTCCTTAAATATCATTTATTCTAATGGTTGAGTCAATAACAATTTTACACTTCATTCATAATAAAAAGTGGTAAATATTTGTCCTATTTTTATTGGCTAAAATTGACTTTTGACTGTCCAAGTGGATGATATTTAAAAATAACTTTATATGATAGGCTGGAGCAAATGCATGTACATTTTTCTGCCTTTGATTAAAATTGGCATCTTCTAACCTGTCATTTAAAAGGTCTTTATGAGTTTCTGTCATATCACTGCAGTGTGTGGTCAGTATTAAGCAGTATCCAAATCTTTTGTACCCTATAGGATTTTTAAAAAATGCAATTAAATTTACACAGGTAATGCTTTTAAATAATAGGGTTTACCTTAGTGTGAAATTGTGAATTGGTTTTGTTTGTTGCTTATTGGAATGGACACAGGTGGAGCTGGTGGAGGGTTGGTCCTACTTCCCCTCCCTTTCAATTTAACGACCCTGATATGGATAGAGGTTTAATTGGTGGGTTACTTTGAATTTCAAAATAATGCAGATCTTGACCCAGAATTGAGACTCTACCCAGGAGGAAAGTACTTTGAAATTGGCAGAGATTAAGCATGCTCCCTTGCAATGGTGGCCTCCCTTATATTCGGACTTCAGGCATTGTACACAGGCAAGAGCCCTCTCACGCTCTTTTTTGACACAGAACAATAGCACAATGATACAACAAACCTATGCTATTCATCAAGCTTGTTGTTATCAAAACATTATAACAAATTAATAATAAACATATACAGGTTACATCTAAATTCCAAACCTTACTTTATAAGGAATGTAAAAGTGTGCACAACCAAAAACAACAGACCTAATACAAAATGGATTTTGGTTGATTTTGCTTGTGCCACAATCATGGTTTGAGTTTGAATGTTTACTTCATCATAGTCCAGTTCAATCCACCCCTAAATTGATATTCAATAAAATTTCAACACTCTGTTGTTCATTACAAAAAGAATCACATCTTGAAAGTCCATTTTTTTATTCCTTTATATTCTCCCTCATACCCCTTCTTGAAATGGCTCGGATTCTCTATTTATTACAGCTCTATGGGAGGACCTACCATAATGCTAATTAGACTCTAAAGCAAATGACATTGTATAGATTGTATAAGAAGCGCAAGAACTATGGAATTGGGATATCATATTTATTGGAAATTTTTAAAAGTACTATATTATTTGAAAATAGAGTATTACATCAAGATTGGCCTCAGTAAGGAACAAAACACAGGTTAGTATTTTACTGTTTACAAAGATGTAATCATTTAACTGAAAGATCAAAATCACCATCCCCTCCTTCTCAACAAAAGCTAATATAAGAGACTTGTTAGTTAAGTAGCAAGCAATGACTCTAACTTTTGCCCAAAAATTTTGTTTTAGACTATTTCAAAATATATAACATAATTTTTATATACAATTAATTATATTAATTTCATTTGCTATTAATAATATTAAAATTATATCAATATATTAATTGTATCTGAAAAAATATCTACATTTACAAATTAAAAAAATTATTAAATTAATTATATATTCAATTCAAACAATATTATTTTACTCAACTTAAAAAAATAATCCAAGAAAATTAAGTATATTCAATTTAAAAAATATAATTATAAATCTAAAACAATATTTAGATTTAAAAGTTTCACATTAATTTAAAAAACAAAAATTATAAAAAATAATTATATTTTAACCTTAATAAAAGAAAAAATTAAAAAACTTTAAAAAATATCATTGAAAAAAGGAAACATTAAAAAACAAAGCAAATTCATATTAGACAATATTTTAAAAAATTAAAAACTAATTAAGTTTTCAGGTTTTCTGAAAAATACTAACCTACCAAAAAAATATGCGAACAATTTTTGTTTAAAAATATTGAAATTTTGAAGTTTCTAAAAACAAAAGCTGCTTACCTACCAAAAACATATGCAGGGATTTCCGTTTGATCTTTCTAAAAATGAAATTTTACAGAAGGAAATCTGCAATTTTACAGAAGGAAAGCGCAAAAACATGCAGTTTAACGAACTCTTGAGAGAGAAAATGCAAAACCCTTTTTAATGGACAGAAACGTGACAGCAGGCTTAGAAACGGCTGTTGAGGACGGAAATGGTGTTTCGCCTGTTAAAATGGGAAACGGATCCTTGCCGTTGTGTTTACAACAATAAATTAAGACATTACATAATAAAAGCTAATCTAGCATTTGGCATTTGGCATTCAATCTGCAAAAAATTATTTGGTATACAAGAATCTGAAATTTATTTGGTATACAACAATATGATATTTATTTTGTATACAACAAACTGTAACAGTTCCAGTTTTAAAGAGCAAGGATTATTTTATAGTATTTTATAGAAAAATTGATTTTTGATTGTTGAAGTGGATGATGTTTAAAACAGTCAAAATATTGCTTCCAAAACAAGAAAAATAAAGCATCCTTAAGAGAAAAAAAAATTGCACATCCCATAAAAAAATCAAAACAAGGATTGTTAATTAGAAAATCCCCATTAGTGAGTGGTGCAAACTGCAAAATTTATAGCATTCAAGATCCCATCCTCCTACCATTACTAAGGTTTGACCTACCTTACTAATGCACCTTTTTTTACCTCTATTTCCCTTCTCAAAGAAAATATCTTGCATCACAAAAATATATTCCATGTAAGCAAAAAGCACTAACCTGATCAAGCAAAAGACTTTTGATTGCAATTTCCCTCTTGCTCAATGCATTACTACAAATCATCCTCTGGCATTAGGTCCAACAGTGCATCAGGAACTACCTAGCTCAGAAATTGGTGGGACCATCTCTGGCTGCATGAAAGAGAATCGGAATATTAATATTATGCTTGACAGAATATATAAACAAACAAAACTGGCTTTCAACAAGGTACAAGTTCAGAAATTCATTCCAAATAATGTGAAGAATAGTACTTAAAAAACAAGAGCTGCAATGCAGCTTGAGTCCCTGCCAGTTGCAGGGCTGAAAGAGCATGCAAAAAACAGCAAAAGCAACTTTAGAAATGGAAAAGGGGGAAAATGATTTAAATACAAATGCAAGTATAATATTATTGAATGATTATTACAAAAATTAACAATGTAGAAATAATTATTTTCAAGAGAGTTGCAATTAAGGAAACAAGATAAGATGACTTAAGAGACAATTAAATATATGTCATGTCAATGCTATGCTTTTGCAATTATTTTTGGAAGCCCGTTCACATGATGTAACTGGCTAAAGAATTGCTACACACAATTTGTTTTCAAATACAAAAGAGGGGGTGATACAAAACTATTAACAATGTCAAGGTCAAGAATGAAAATTCTAAGACTAATATAACAAGAATGAAATCATGAATGGTTAACATTATAGTGAATGCCAAGATCAATCCCATCTACTTTGAAATGTTGGATCTAGTTTGAAATGAATGAGGAAATTCTTGAGCAGATATATTGGGAGTGTCCCCTATAAATAGGATTTGCCCAAATTTCTTTTTAGTTAACACAACTACTGCAACCCAATAACATCGTGTGAATTCAAATAATAATGTAAACACAACAAACTAGCAACAATACTTGATGTCAAATTAGAGAACAACAAAGTAAACACACAAGCATATGAAAACATAAATCACAATCTAGCTAATAGAAACCACAATTTGCTAGGCATGTGGATGTCCCATATTTTAAAAGCGACATGTGACATGCTAAACAAAGCTGATACATGCATATCAACCAAAAACTTAAATTGGGAAATAATATATCCACCAATTTTGTAAACAAGTTTTGTACATAAGGCACAATACCAAGTCTGAAAACCACTAAGCAATATGCTTTACAATGGAAAACTTATAGATACAAGCATTAGATCACAAGACCATTAATTCCATCTATCACTATAAGGAATCAAATCAGGCTACTTGCGAGAAGACATAGCGTTGTAGAATAACACATTGAGAATTAATCTGGATTTTACAGATTCCAACTAAATAATTACACCTCATAAGTGAGACTTAATAACGGGTATAAGTCACTGAAAAGTACTACTTTCATGAGGGAATAAATGAGCAAAAACTTAGAGTTTGACAAGTTGTCAAGTACCCATGAAAAAAGTTCAGAATAGACTGTTAGAACTGCTATAATTTCTCCATTTGCATGCAGCACCGCATGAGGAGAAAAAAATAAACTCTAGTTTTATATATTTTGCATGATTTTAAGAGATTAAGTTTAGTTATTAAATATTTTTGCATGTTAAAAATCCTCTATTAATAGAGGCATATTGTAACCACTGGAATGCAAGAAAATGAATACAGTTTGATTTTCTGCTGTAAGTTTCTCTGCAACTTTAGAAATGGAAAAGAGGGAAAATGATTTAAATACAAATGCAGATATAATATTATTGAATGATTATTAAAAAAATTAACAATGTAGAAATAATTATTTTCAAGAGAGTTGCAATTAAGGAAACAAGATAAGATGACTTAAGAGACAAATATATGTCATGTCAATGCTATGCTTTTCCAATTATTTTTGGAAGCCCGTTCACATGATGTAACTGGCTAAAGAATTGCTACACACAATTTGTTTTCAAATACAAAAGAGGGGGTGATACAAAACTATTAACAATGTAAAGGTCAAGAATGAAAATTATAAGACTAATATAACAAGAATGAAATCATGAATGGATAACATTATAGTGAATGCCAAGATCAATCCCATCTACTTTGAAATGTTGGATCTAGTTTGAAATGAATAAAGAAATTCTTGAGTAGATATATTGGGAGTGTCCCCTATAAATAGGATTTGCCCAAATTTCCTTTTAGTTAACACAACTACTGCAATCCAAGAACATCATGTGAATTCAAATAATAATGTAAACACAGCAAACTAGCAACAATACTTGATGTCAAATTAGAGAACAACAAAGTAAACACACAAGCATATGAAAACATAAATCACAATCTAGCTAATAGAAACCACAATTTGCTAGGCATGTGGATGTCCCATATTTTAAAAGCGACATGTGACATGCTAAACAAAGCTGATACATGCATATCAACCAAAAACTTAAATTGGGAAATAATATATCCACCAATTTTGTAAACAAGTTTTGTACATAAGGCACAATACCAAGTCTGAAAACCACTAAGCAATATGCTTTACAATGGAAAACTTATAGATACAAGCATTAGATCACAAGACCATTAATTCCATCTATCAATATAAGGAATCAAATCAGGCTGCTTGCGAGAAGACATAGCATTGTAGAATAACACATTGAGAATTAATCTGGATTTTACAGATTCCAAATAAATAATTACACCTCATAAGTGAGACTTAATAATGGGTATAAGTCACTGAAAAGTACTACTTTCATGAGGGAATAAATGAGCAAAAACTTAGAGTTTGACAAGTTGTCAAGTACCCATGAAAAAAGTTCAGAATAGACTGTTAGAACTGCTATAATTTCTCCATTTGCATGCAGCACCGCATGAGGAGAAAAAAATAAACTCTAGTTTTATATATTTTGCATGATTTTAAGAGATTAAGTTTAGTTATTAAATATTTTTGCATGTTAAAAATCCTCTATTAATAGAGGCATATTGTAACCACTAGAATGCAAGAAAATGAATACAGTTTGATTTTCTACTGTAAGTTTCTCTGTTGTGCGTTAAAGGAAGAGCTGTATCATTTAGGAGTTGCTACTACACTCAGTGAATTCTCTACAAAGGTATTTCTCTCAAAATAGAAGAGATTTTCTATTTGCTTCCAAGAAAGTTTAGTCACATAATTTGCTGGAAATGGAAGAACCACCAAATATTGAGAGTGATGATGCCTTCATTAAAGATGAGGCACTTGTCCTATTTTGAAGAAGCCAACACTTTGAAGACAGGGAAGGATGCAGTAGAAGATAGATAGATGTTCAATAGTCTGAGATGCTTGTGGATCAGAGAAACTATACCTCATTGGGGTTATGAGACATGCATGTGAGGATTGATGTCCAATAGTTTAGGGGAGATCCAGAAATCTGGGAGTTCAACATCATACCTTTAAGAGGGTAATGAGACACTTCATGTACAAATGGTGTCTAATGATGTTGGGAACTTGGATTATAGCTAGGAGGCTACTGGAGCAGCTTGAATAAGTTTTACTGGTCCCAAAATGTTTTTTCAAAGAACAGCGTCTGAATAATGCTGAAGTAGTTACTGGTAGAAATTAAGAGGGAGTGTTAGAACTACTATAATTTCTCCATTTGCATGCAACACCACATGAGGAGAAAAAAATAAACTCTAGTTTTATATATTTTGCATGATTTTAGGAGATTAAGTTTAGTTATTAAATATTTTTGCATGTTAAAAATCCTCTATTAATAGAGGCATATTGTAACTGTTGGAATGCAAGAAAATGAATACAGTTTGATTTTATGTTGTGCGTCTCTATTTTTTATTATTTTATGCATTCTTTTCATTGCTATTTCAATCTCTATTAATTCTACATAAACAACCTAAAAATTTATGGAATTGCATTTCAACCCTACAAATCCAAACAAGAGTGCATCCTCAAATAAAAAACAAAAAGAAGAAGAATTAGATGTGATCTAGAAAAGATAGAAATAAAGGATAGTAGTTGCAGGAAATTTGATCTAGCCAAGAAAACAAAGTCAAGCCAGCCACAAATAAGAAAAAAAAAGTACTAGTCTCCAAGAATGAAAAGCTGAACAAAATACTCAAGCAAACATAGAAACATTTGAAGCTCAAAATCATAAGCAAAGAGACCTTGAACACCTATTATCTACAATATAGGTGCAACATATAATTTATCAGCACGATAATGATTATATGTAATCAAATTGCATATACATACACTTTGTATCAAATTTTGATCAAAGTAGATCATAAAGGAAAAGTCAAAAAAATATTTCTAAACCCCATATTTATCTAAATCAACTAAATTATAGAGTAATTTGATCATTACCTGAAAAATTGGATGAAACTTCCCTGAACAAGATTTTATAACCTCTTGCATAGAAATTCCACCAAATATTCTTGCCACAGGATTCAATAATGCATGGGAACCAATAGCAAATATTCTCAAAATACTTCCATCAAAAATGTCCAATTTTCTATCACTTGAAGTTTCATTAATAATTTTTGCAAATGACACTAATTTGGTAGCGTCTTCCACCGAAGTAGAAACAGAAAAGCACCCAAATTCTCTTACAGGTTGTGTGAGTCACACTATGTGATCCACCATAAAAATGAGGTAGAAATTAAAAAAAATTGTTGATCACAATTTTAAACAACTATACAACTTACATCTAACATTGCGACCTATCTAACTTTTACTTATCTCCCTCTCTCATATGTATAACGTCGTGTGTAGCTTCCTAGAAGCCAACTTTTTTTCTCTATTTCATGCCCTCACAATGATGGAGGAGCATGAGTGCACCAACAATTGATCATCTTGTTCCTTTTCACCTATTTGCCTTTTTTTTAGGTTTTAAATAGAACAACAGTTCTTTTTTTTGTGAAAGCATACCATTTAAATCCTTGAATTTTTCAACATATTAAGTAGGACCGACTGAAGCAGAGGTTGGAGAATGTCTACTCCATGAACCATAGTGCTTACTATTCACTTCTACAAGTGGCTACCCATATAGACATACATAGAAGCAAAGGAGGTAGCTTTAATACTTATGTTTTTATAAACAAAGATGTATTTTAACAATAGTTTCAACTTTCAAGGCTTCTTATGTGAAGTGGTGAAGACTTAATTATGTGGTTTTGATAAAACATCACCAACAGGTCTCAGCTTTGCTGCCTTTGGTTGCATCTTTTCATATTATGTATGTGTATTTGGAGTCCAAGAAAGAATGACAACTCACCTATCATAGACATTTCAAATTCTTTCTGCATCTCTTTAGAAAACTTCTTACAAATTTCATCATTGCCTCCAAAGATTATATCATCAACGTACACAACTATCAGAATTTGTTCATCCTCAATTTTGATGTAAAGATTACTATATGCGGTACCTTTCTTGAAGCCTTGCTGGAGTAAGTACTTGTCCAACCTTCCATACCAAGCCCTAGGGGCTTGTTTGAGACCATACAAATCCTTCTTAAGTTTGCATACCATATTTGAGTCTTCAAATAATTGAAATCCATTGTAACACTCCTCCTCATAATACTTGAGTAAAATCATATTTTACAAGAAAGTAAATAGACTTGGTAAACATGAGAGAGATTTTTTTTTTAAATCCCACAAGAAATAAAGTACAACTTTCTATATAATTTCAACCTTGAAATCATAACATAATCAAAGCTAGAATCATATTGAAATCCTTTCACTTTACATTTACATTACATAAAATGTACTCGGGAAAAGAAAAGTTTTACCTCATAAGTTTGACTATCATAAGCCATAACATGGAGTACATTGCATTTGGAATATTGATATCTATTTTCATGAGCTTTGGTGAGTCTTATGTTGCAGAGGGAGAGCATCATCCGAGTGCTTTACCTCCAACCACAAATAGGCTATCCCCCACACACCTTCCTTCCTAGAAGTAGGCCTACCCTTCACGAAGGGTATATATATAAGGAACTAACAAATTTTGTCATCTGAGTCCTAATGCTGTACCCTACATAACTTCAATTGACCATACAACTCTAGATCCCTTCTAGCTAAGTATGATCATACTGATTGATTATTCCATCTAGACCCACACCTCTAACTCAACTTGGAACTATCTCATCATTCAATTTGACTTTCTTCATTTAGTATCTCTAGACACAACTTGTCTATACTACAAACTCATTCTAGTCAATTTGACTTTGAAATAATCCTTAACCTAGGCTAAACATGCAATATGTGTGTGTGTGTGTGTGTGTGTGTGTGTGTGTGATTTAGGTAATTCTAACCTCTTCAGAGATTCCCTCTTTGTATACTTGCAATTTCTAGGGTATATCAAATAGCCTTGGTGTATTAAAACAAGTTTCAACTCTATCATATAAACACTTAAATTGATAAAGTACTACTAAGACTCTTCCTATCTTTCTCTATGGTTCTCTTACCCTTTCACTGTCAACCATTATGGCTTTTTTGACCTTTCACCGACAACCACTGTAAACATATAAACAATGTCACATCTGACATAAGAGTTGTAGGTTTTCCAAATCCTTCTGATCTTAAAACTAGGGTTTAACTTTTCTAACTCAATACGTGGAAATACTAAACATCCTTGTTTTCCATAGATAATAACATAAGTATATCAAATCATGAGAACTCATTCCTCTAGTCTTTTCTAGACCAGTTAGCATTGCTCAAATTCACATTTCACATAACATGAATAAGTATAAGAGTTGAGGTATATCCTCATCCATACAATATCTAAATGGATACTATCATTTCACATCAATTCTTTTGATCTAAGTCAATCTCCAACCCTAATAGGTTTGATTCATAAAAAAGTAACAATATACTTTCGACCCCTTGGTCTATTTAAGTCTATCGACTTTCAACATAAGTTAGGTCATGAACTCATATATACATCCTCATTAATATATGTCCAAAACACCTTTATCAATAATCATGTGGGATTAAGTTACGATTCTTCAAACATACCCCACCTTGGGATAAATTACTTCTATGATGCCCAATCTTGGGCTAACTTTGTCTTCTATACACTTAGCACTAAAATAAGTTCTTTTGAACATATACTAAGAGAACTATATCTGCTCATCTCCCACTATGCATATATCCTTGAGATCGTTTAACAATTTCATCTTGAACATAGGAGAGGGTAAATATGTCTTCTATCATACTCTTTCTTGAAATGATTGACATAAACAAAAGTTGCTAAATGAAAGGCTATTTAGGTTTCCATATTCTTAGTTCACCCTTTTCTTTGATTTTGTATTACAATATGACAATGGGAACTCTATTTCACACAAGGAAATCTATACCCATGATGCATCCTTGTTTCTTCAATATCGTAATGGCATTCACTTAAGGCGTATAATGTCATCATTTAAGAATATTTGAGGAAGACTATCCTATGCCAATTTATTTCTTGAAAAAGTAGCATCTAATACATTCTTAAGGAGTAAGTCTTGAGAAGTTTATCAACAAACATTTTATATTGCTCACCTTACCTTGAGTTCACATAAATCATCCCATCATGATAATACTTTTCATTATCACAGGATGCACAGGTGATATTATATCACTCCATTGAGTGTTTATAATAATGCTAATATTATTTATATAAACTCATACATAGAAATCATTAAGAGGTTTAAACTACCTTTGGTAGAAATTTTCAACAATTTTTCTACTCATAACTCTAAGGGGTGAATCTGAGTTTCTATAGGGATTTAGGCATAATGTGGCTTAAATAGATACATCCAAAACCTATGTCTTGTTAGCAACATAACTTTCTATAAGATTTATAAAATAAAGATACTAAAAGATTTCTTCAACAACTTCTTGATTATAATCTAATTCATCTTACGACTCACTTATTGCAGTTTATGCTACTGTCTAAGAGTATTCTTTCTATCATACTATGGATAAAATATACTGCTTTATGTCATTATGATTACTGAGTTCACCACATCACCCATCAATTTTTTTGATGGCTTGCTTATATGTTCTTTATAATTAGGTGTCATTGAGACTTCCTCATGATCATACACTGCTGGTTCAAGAAAGGGTTCATCAAAATTGGGTATACCTATCCCAAAATTTGACATTCAATCTCCATCAACACTTGAGTTTGTGACTATCCTTCCACCTCTATTTTATCATTCATGTGTCATGATGCTTCATAATATCTTCTTCATTCTTCTACATCTAAAGTTTGTTAGGATACATATGAACGTTTAGACTTTTGAACATATCAAAACCAAGAGAGTTGAAAGACTTCTTGATTTTGACAACAAGTTTACCTGATAAGTTACAGGTGCTTTACAAAATTAATGACTATGGACTATGGCATCACTTTGGCTTCTACAAAACTTGTCACCCTTTGTCCTATTTTTGTTTCTTTGAAAATTCTCAAGCAAATGAAACATGCAGGTGTATTTCTGGAAACCACATCCTTTACTATGGCCTATGAGAAGAAAATATGCATGCAAAATATAGATGTATTAAAAAGGCACAAGAACTATTTGTCAAAATGTCCCACCAAATATGGTGTCATGGAATGCAATGATTGCTAGATGCACACAAAATGGATCTGTTTAAAAAGGTTATTAATACTTTCAAGCAAATACAATTGGCATGAGTAAAACCTAACTCCACATTCCTTGCCAATATCCTCTTTATTTGTGTTTGATTGGAGCCTTGGAAGAGGGTAAAGACATTTATCAAAGCGTAAATTAGTTGAAGTTTTTGCCCAACGTTACAGATGTAAGTGCTCCTTCTAAACACCCCGGCCTTTCTAAACTTATGCAACTTTATTTGCAGTTTAATAAACTTAATGGTTATTGCAACACAGTTTGACTTCCTTAAATAAGAGTTTAACTGCATATAATATAGTCTCAAATACTATAATCACTGACCTAAAACCTGTAATAATTAAAATATATAGCCGAGTATATTTGCATGAGTTATCAAATTAACCTAAAACTACAATGAATATGGAACCTGTAGAGTTCAATATGGTGCAATATGTCTCCTTCCATGCTTACACCAACATTCCATTGCACACATGCCAGCTTAGCATCCATGAACTCAAACTAGTGATCCATAAGAGAGGATAAAATCTCCTCAACCCTTGTTGCATTCTGGGTTATACCAAAATTTACTCCCTGGATCTCATCCTCTGTGTCCCTAACAAGAGAGACTTCCCTTATGTCAGTCTTGTTCTCCCTCTATGATAACAATGTTGTCATTTTTTGGCTGCGTCAAACCTCCTCTCTTTCCACCATAACCAAATTCTCTTCTTCTTTCATCTTGATAACAATATTGCTCTCCCCTTTGACTCACTATCCCCTATGTTTTCTAGGATTCTTCTGGATACCAAAAGTTGTGGTAACTTCCCCCTAAATTAACTGCCACCTCGCTTTTCTAACATCCCATGCCTTCGATCTTAAGACTCCACTCAAAACTTGTTAAGCAGACTATTCACTAAGCCGTGGATCTCTCCACTATTAAAGCCTCCAAATGCTCTTATCTCGAGCATGCAATGAGAGGGGATGTGGGGGTTAAAGAACCACTCCTCAAACAAACAACGACTCTCAAAAATCATTCAATGTATCAAGTTGGTTAAGAAGGAGTGCTTCTTCTAAAAAGAAGGGTAGTTATCACATAAAACCACTAGCAACCTTGCACCAACTATTCTAAATATTTACATAATATAATAGTCTATCACAAACATAAGTATTAACAACAATATGGTTTATAATACCATGACGAAAAACTTACGCACAATACGTGGCTGGGTCGAGATATTCTCCCCTCCACATTTAAAATAAAAATCCCGTCAATTATACCAATTATGCCATTGAAGATGTAAACACAATCTCATTTATGAAGAAAGGAACAGCATGTTCGACAGAAAGTCATCTTAGTTGCAAAACGACTAATGTTCAACCTTGATGACGTTGATTTCACAAAATGACAAGGTTGTCATTTTCAAGACATCAAAAGATATTAAACGACATCGAAAACTTGTTGAGTCGATCAACAAGATAAAACCACTTGAATAACATGACCTACCTCAATCGACATGGGTTCATTAAATTGCACTAACACATGGCTTAAGATGGCGACAAACTATTCCTTTCCTTATATCTATACCCTTCTCTCCAATGATGCTCTCCCTCCCTTTCTCGGAGAGGCAGAAACTTGTTTCCTAAATGCAACTTGCAATCACCAACTTGAGATTAGTGTATCAATAATCATTCCATAATCCTTATGAAATCACAACATATTGACAACTTGTAAATACATTTCAATTATAGTCAAATAAACATAGCTCATGAAAACATTGATTTTTCTAGACATTTTTACTAAATGTCATATCATTGAATCATGCGTAATCATCTACTAATTACTTCAAAAATAAAAAGTAAAACAGAGTCAAAGTTAGGGATGTAACATCCATCAAGCCACTCTATGTAGACTTCTTCTAAGTCACCATTCAATGATGTAAATTTGACATCCATTTGATATACCTTGAAACCCTTGTGTGTTGCAAATGCAAGAAACATTCTAATTGCCTCCATTCTTTCCACCGAAGCAAATGTCTCTTTAAAATCAATTCCTTCTACTTGTGAATAATCTTTACAGACCAACCTTGTTTTGTTCCTTACCACTTCGCCATTTTCATTCAATTTGTTTCCAAACACCCACTTTGTACCTATCACATTTTGTCTACAGGCCTTGGCACCAATTCCCAAGTCTAATTCTTCTCTATCTAATCCAATTCTTCTTCCATTGCTTATATACATCCTTCATCCTTACAAGCCTCATCAAAGGTTTTAGGATCAACTCTTGATAGTAAAGAAAAGTTTACCTATTCATTTTCTCTTGCAAATCTTCTTCTTGTCTCTACTCCTTCATTCTTGTCTCCAATGATCTGATCTTTTGAATAATTCTTGTGAACATACTTGGAAGGAGTCTTGGTAGTCTTCTCTTGAGTTTCTTCCCTTTCTTCAACTTCTTCTTCTTCTTCTATGCAAGCAAGTTCATCTAATTAACAGTCTTCTTGCACATCTGTAATTTGATGTGACTCTTCATCAACTCTAACATTTAAAATCTCAACTATCTTCCTTGGTCTTTTGTTGTAGCATTTGTAGGCTTTGCTCCTAGGTGAGTATCCAAGAAAGATTCCTTCATCGGATCTTGAGTCAAATTTTCCTAGACCTTCTTCATCTCTTTTGTTGTAACATTTACTTCCAAAAACTTTGAAGTACTTCACAAAAGATGGTCTTCCATACCATAGCTCATAAGGTGTCTTGGTAATGTGCCTTCTTAGTTATCCTCTATTAAGAATGTAGACTATAGTGTGAATTGATTATTTCCAATATATATCAGGAAACTTAGCTTCACTCAACATGGTCCTAGCCATCTCTTGAATAGTTCTATTCTTCCTCTCTGTAACACCATTTTGTTGAGGTGTTCTAGCAACAGAAAAGTGCCTCTTGATTCCATGTTCTTCACAAAATTCTTCAAACTTATTTGATGTGAACTCACCACCTCTATCAGACCTTAGACACTCATTTCATTTTCAACCATGGACTTGAAAATCTTAAACCTATTGAAGTCTTCTAATTCTTCTTTCAAAAAAGTAACCCATGTCATTCTAGAGAAATCATCAATGAGCATCATGAAATACCTCTCACCTTGTAGACTCTTTGTCCTAGTAGGTTCCCACAAGTCGTTATGAACCATTTCCAACAAACTTGTATAAGAATACTCCTTGGAATTGAATCTTATAATTGTCTGCTTCCCCATCTAATATTCCTTTCATATGGTGCTTGCAGGCTTGATGATCTTTGGCATGTCTCTTACTGCTTGCATGGAGCTAATCTTCACAATATTGTTATAGTTAATTGCCCCATCCTTTTATGTCATAGCCAACATTCACTTGTTTGTCCTAGAAGACAAGTTCTTCTATTAACTCCCTTTAGGTTATACAAGTTGCTCTCTGTTCTAGAACCTTCTGCCACCAATTTACCAAACTTTGCTCTTCTGATTTCACACCCTTCATCATGAAATATGAGATTGTATCCTTTTCTTCACATCTGGCTTACACTAAGAATATTATGCTTGAGACCTTCTACATAAAGAACATCATGTGTTTTAGATTTTCCAATCAATACTTATGGTGCATTTTCCAATAATCTTTGTAGATGAATTGTCTCCAAACCTGATTGATCCACCAATACACTTAACATAATTAATGAATTTTCTCTTATCACCTGTCATGTGGCTTATACATCCACTCTCTATTACCTAGAGATTTGTTTTCCCTTGAGCATGAAATGTTGTTTGGACAATCATTGAATTTTCAACTTCATTGTTTGTCTCCTATCTTTTGGAAGAGTCATTTTCCTTGACTTGCTCAGCAACATCTATCAATTGAGATTCTGATTTTGCTAATCCACTCCTACAATTTCTTGCTATATGTCCAAAATTGTTGCAAATTTTACATACCACATTGACATTCACTAGTGAAGCAACATAATTTCTACTTACAAGATTTCTTCTATTTATTTCAGACTTGCAATCCATAGCCTTATGACCAAATTTGTTGCAGATAAAACAATAACCAAAGAAAGCATGATTGAACCTATTCATGGAGAATTGTCTTGCATGAAAAGATCTTCCTTGAGGCAAGATGAGATCTGCTCCTTCAATATCATTCAGACTTCTAAACTTTTCTTTTTCTAATTCCCTTTTGAGTAACAAAATTTCTTTCTCAAGTCTTGTTCATTCTCTTGTCTTAGCTTCAATGAGAGCTCTTTGTTCTTGATTCTATTTTCTTGCATAGTCCAAGTCTTCAAGAGTAGAAATAAGTTCACCTTTAAAATCAACTTCACATTATTCTTCATTTATAGTTTTGTTTGAACCCTTAGAGATCACCATGGCCATGAATAGAGATTGTCCTCTTTCCTCATCTGATGAGTAGTGATCTACATCTTCTTTGGAGTTGTAATCTTCTTTTGAAAGGAGGTTCCTCTTGAAATTGTTCCTGTTGAAACCTTTTTTTCTATTTTCATTTCTCCAAAATGACATTTAGAAGCAAAGTGACCAACTCTTCCACATCTAATACATTTGAAAGGTAACTTACCTTTATACTTGTCTGATCCCCTCTGCATCTTTCTCACAAAGTTTGTTTCTTGATCCTCACCTTCACTGTATAAATCAGATGTTCCTTCATTCTCCACAACTTTGAAAGCAACATCCTTTTTGTATGGACCTATGACTTCATTTCTCATCTCATAGATAGTGAGGGACCCAAATAACTCTTCCATGGTAAGTTTCTTTAGATCTTTGACTTCTTCAATAGCAGAGACTTTTGAATCAAATCTATGAGGTAGGGTTCTTAGGACTTTCTGTACAACCACTGATTCAACTAGATCTTCACCTAGACTTTTGATTCTGGATTAACTACTTCATCTACTCGGATCACATAGCTAGCAATGTTTTCCTCCTCTTTCATCCTTAGATTCTCAAACACTTGTTTGTAGGATTGTAATTTTGCTTTCTTTACAATGTCATTTCCTTCATAGGGATTCTTAAGCTTATCCCATATATCCTTGGTTGTCTTTCACTGCACTACTTTGACAAGTTCTAAACTGGTCAAAACACTTAAGAAGTCATTCTTAGATTTGGCATTATTTTCATGAGCCTTCTTCACATCTGAATCTATAATAGGATTTTAGGTTTAGCATAAGTATCCATTGTAGCTCTCCAAACATCATACCCTAGCGAGGTAAGATAGGCTTCCATCAAATATCGATGCTTTAGAAGCGGACTCCTTCTGAGCCATGTGTTATACTCTAAGATCTACCTTCACCTATTAGGTTGCACCAAGGAACTTAGATCTTATACCAATTGTTAGAACACATTGATATATTGAGAGGGGGGTGAATTAGTATTGCCAAAACTTAATCCAAATTAACTTTATCAACCAAATATTTTTACTTCCTTAAATAGATGATAAATAAAATTAATCAATTCAAAGCACAACACATAAGCACACAACCATCACACCAGATTTACATGGAAAACCCTAGAAGGGAAAAACCACGGTGAGTAAGCTTCTTGGATCTACTATCCAAATCCAGCCTCACAAATAATAAAAATAGGTTTACAATAGGTTTTATGGACTACAACCCAAAGGAAGTACAAATCCTTGAAATGTAATGCAACAACACTTACAAAAAGAGGCTACAACCTCATTACAACACAAATGATGAATTCTACTGAACAATCACCTCCACAACATCCACACTTTCCACACTGACATGAAAACTTCAACACTTCTGCTCACACAACCACCACTACCTTCAACACACTTCCACACAAATCCTCACATCTACACTCGTACAACCAACCTCGTACATTCTCACACACTCACCCATTTCACATCAAACAACATCTTTCATTTATATCCTTTATTAGCTTCAAAAACTTTCTCCTTAGTCGACCAAGATGAAACATGTAAACATGAAATGTGCAAGGACTACATCAAGTCAGCTTCCAAAAGATGTAGAAATCCAAAGCAGTTCAAACCAAATGATAAACAAGACATATTCTTACTTAGCACACTCTTCTATGCTAGTGCACACATCTAGACATCTGGCATAATCAACAAAACTCTTCAAGTCAGCTCAATAACACTTTTTCTTCCACATATTAGCTCTAGACCTAAAGCAATATCAGAGAGAACAATTAGCATCATGCGGATCACTTCACAAACATTATATGAGCAAAGAAATTTTAAAATATCCTTTTCATAGCTTCAAGCTACATCATACTGGCACAAATCAACAAACATAGAGCCCGACATCACTGACAAACATTGAACACATAGTCTTGAGATAGAGCATTGAAAATAGACTTGTGATGCACTTCAACACCTAAAATCTAGAACTAGAAAACATACTAACCATCAGAACATATCCTCCAAACATCAATGCCACAAAGTGTAATGCAGCGAAATATGGTGGCTTTCAATTTCTCCTTCTGGCAACCCTAATCAACAACATGATATGTCTTTGTTTGAAGATGTTGACTCTGAATAACCTCTGTGGTACATCATATCATTTGAAGCTTGAATATATTATACCTCTCATTTGCATCTTCCTATCCTCCAAGCCGCAGGACCCAATCTTCAAATACATAGAAATGCAGAGCATTTCTCTTACTCATCTTGACTGCAACAACTCTAAACTATTGTCTTCACTCTACATGCTCTATAATCTTCTATGGTAAATTTCAAGCTCTAAAATTAGTATCATAGATACAACACACATGTCTATGTCTAACTCCCAAACCGCAAGGCCATATCTTCAAATGTAGAGGAATGTGGAGCATTCTCTTGGGCTACTTCAGTGCAAACTCTTGTGCCTTGAACTATTTGAAATGTTCTTACAAAAATAAAGAAATTCTTCTCATTAGGGAACAAAGAATAAAACATTCACCACATCAGAGACATTATTCATAACAACATACACAACAATCACAACTCTTTGTAACATAAACAAGAAATCACAACTTCTT
Source organism: Cunninghamia lanceolata (assembly GCA_027924645.1). NCBI lineage: Eukaryota > Viridiplantae > Streptophyta > Pinopsida > Cupressales > Cupressaceae > Cunninghamia > Cunninghamia lanceolata. The sequence continues at coordinate 4,825,133 of BSBN01001254.1, forward strand.
CATATTAACATACTCATCAATCTATCAACTTTCATCTGTCTATGAACTTAGTAGATAAGTTACAACTATGTACATATGATACTGATCCATCTCCTTCACTTTATAGCTTCTCTGACCAATATCACACCTTTGTCTTCTTCTTTGATCATCACAACATATACTCATCACTTTACTCTTTGTCTCACAACATCTTTTGATTACATACTTTATTGTCTTCACTGATCATTATACTACATTAATCTCCCTTTTGCATCTCTATTGACATCACTAATTAGCACTTCAGACCACTTTTGACATGAATTACAACACATATGCAACTCCAACCTCACTAGACAAATTGATGACATTGAAGTACAGATTCAAACAATTTAAGAGACATATTTGAAGGAGAAACTCTACCTTCTACAAGATTCCCAACACTTATGATACATATCACTTTAGGTTTAACTTTATTGATGGACTTGACATGGATATGGTCAACCACACAATCACAATGTTCATGGAGTACAAAAGTAAAGAAGCATCTATCGATAAAAAAGTAGTAATTAAAGATATTAGCAATGGAGAAGGATTCCAGAATCCAACTAAATTTGGCATTTGACCTTCAAATTTTATTCTCAGCATGTCAAATACATGTTCCCTAGGTTAAGCACTTGTTTTCCTAAGGGATTAATTATTATAATTTTGATTATATTGTAAAATATTTATAAAAGGATTTTGTACAAATAGACAAAATATCTTGGAGCTTGTGCCATCTAAATTGGACATTGGTTTAAAAGGTTGTTAAAATTGGATAATAGAGATCCTTTTTCCACCAATTGCCAACAAAATTAAATTCTCTATAATTGTAACCATGGGATTAAATCAATCTTGGCCATTGATATACTTGTAAAATATGTACGAAGGGTGTTGTCAAATCTATAAATAGACAATCTTTTTATGTAAAAGAGGAGGTTGAAAACTATTGAAACTAGTGGAATTTTATGAATACAAATAAAAAGTTATTTTATTTCTCTCATTGGAGTGATATTCCCTCATGGTTTCAAGTCCCAAATGGTTTTCTATTATTCCATGCATGCAACTTTATGAGTATTTGATCAATCTATGTGTTTCATATCATTGGTATTTTATTGATTGTGAAGTACTTTGTGTGATCAACCTAAACACTTTTATTTCATCATTTATGGAAATGCCTCATTAACATATATCAATAAATGGGTTTTCAACATGGACTATTTTTAATACTGGTTGATTCCATTGAAGATTGCTTCGTCCTATGTGGAATTGTGAAATTTCTAGCAAAGCAAGGATTGATTTATTTTGTAGATCTATCTATTCACCTAATGCTATGTGGAAATGGAGGATCAAACATAGGTTTTTTAATACTTATCTCTCTCTTCCCTTTATGTTTTATAGTTTTTATACAAATTGGCTAGATTAGATTATAGTTTAGGAACTAAAGCTTACAAATCAATAAAACTAAACATCTAAGTGTTGTAAGTACATTTCCACTACTAAAATTTTAAATTAAAATAATTAGACAAACAATGTTTGTTGGGGATTAGATTAATAGAAAACTCCTTAATTAACAACCACTAATCTAATAATAATTTATGGTGAAGTGATAAGTTTTGCAAGTCCCTTGTTTAAAACAACAATACATCAACTACTAAGTTATCCTACATGGCCAAGATGTGGTTATAAAGACATTGAGGTAATTGATCTTCTTCTAGAAGGTTGATTCTATTATGGAGAGGTGGAATACTTAACATTTAATCAAATTTGAGTAATGTGTCAAAACACTTGTCAATAGATTGGCACTAGTAGGAGGGCCTAAGTTGTTAAGCTAGAACAAAGAACAATCATCACAAGATCAAGGTCTACTAAGGGATACTTTAAACATCTCTATTTAGATCAACACCGAAGGACTATAATTTATACAGGGAAACTAATAACAAACTATTCCTTTTAGCATCCCTCAGAATTGACCAATGGTGTGGATCGATCAAGGTTATTTCCTTCTTAGTTTCCATAGATGCATGCATGAATTACTCAGTAACCATAAAAAATTCTTCCTCAATTTCATTTCTATTAAACATGGGAAGTCCATTGAGGAGTACATCCAATCTTTCAAGGATGCATGTGTTAGAACCTATATTTAACATGAGGATGTGGTCTATAGATTATTCTCATATACTCTTGGAGATGATGCATACAATCAATACCTTGGTTTGCTAGCGAATTCTATCACCACATGGGCTTAGTCATAGGATGTTTTCCTTACTTTCTTTAGAATGGACCTATTGACCTAGCTACCCTATACAACCAATTTCTTTAGCCGAAAGGGAAGATAGGGAACCTATAATTGTGTTGAATTCCAGATTCTACAAGCTATATACTCATCTTAAGGATCTATAGACAATAAACCAGGTAGTTGATGTGTAGGTATAGCTTCTAGCTTTGGACCTATTAACCTTAATGTTTGTTAGAAGAACCTATGCCACTTTGGTGTTCTTGTTAGTAGCATATACAAAATTTGCTAAAGTTGAGCTAGAAATGAAGCCTTTTGGTCATGGTACCAAACCTTTTCCTTTTTTGGGACATCTGATTATGTAAAAATGGATACCAACTATCAATAGTTCTTTGTCCAATCACACTCCTATGATCCACCCAATCCCAAATGTAGGTTACTACTTGAATAATCACATTCAAAACCCAAATCCCATGCTTACATGGCCTAATTAGGCAAGGAGTGCTACTTCTAACTTCACACATGGACAACAAAATGTTGCCACCTTTTTCATAACATATACTTTTTATGTCAATGTAGGTCTCATTTTAGGTGGTCACTATTCTTCTAGCTCTCAAGGATTTCATGATCAAGTTACAAATGTTAATCTTGATTTTGATGAATTAAAAAATAAGGTGAAGAAGATGTCTAATGACTTCATCCAACAACAAGATAGAGTGTTGTAAAGTTGGTACACTTTGGATTTTCAAGGAAAAAGATTCACTTATGAGAAATAGAATAGACAATGAAACACTAGGGCAAGTAATGGCGGGGTGTCTACTCCCACCGGAAAATACTAGAATCAGGGTGATAATAGGTCTAGAGCTAGGGTTAACCTTGTGGACCTTACACTTCCAAAATGGTGTAGGATAAACGAGATGATAGCATATTCTAAAGCTAATTTCCCTTAGTAATAGTTAAACTAAATGGCATATTCCAAAAGGAAATAGAAAATATAGACATTGTCCCAAATGGGGAAGAAAGAAGTGCAAATTTTGCCTCAACCAATTATGAGATAATGATGGTAATAGAGTCTTATGGGTTTGCACTTGAAGGTGATAATGAGATAGAATATAATGTTTATGAGGTTCTTGTGTACTAACAATATCAATTGTGTAGCAACAAATAGATTTTGAAGAGTATGGCTAAAACTCCATTCACAACTTCCACTCCACATAAATATCAAACACCTTCAACTTAGAAATCAAGCAATAATCTAAAGCCACCTAAATGCTCAATATATTCCTCATCCAACCAAGGTATTAAGGGATCAACCTCATGCTCATGTAGTGATTTACAAGTAAAATATGGAGTTTCCTCCATTCTTGCTCACTCTTAGGATATTTGGCAAGAACTTGCATAACTGTCTAGTTAATTTTGGAGCTTCAATTAATGTAATGCCCTTGTCAATTCTGCAAGATGTTGTGCTTAACTCTAGCTAGGTCAAGTAAAAAGGTAATTCAATTAGATAAGACAAAGGTCAATGTGGCTTGGGAATTAAACCATATTTATATGTAGTTGGCTTCTAACCACTATATACAATAGTATATGGATATCCAAGTGGTAGATATTCCTAATGGTTATGGTATTCTACTTAGCAAGCTATAAATTTTTACACATGTGGCTTGATGAGGTTGATTATTAACTCATGAATTTCATATAAAAATAACCTTTTATTTAACCCCTTTCATGCAGAAATTAATGCTTGTATAGATATTATTAATTTTTAAATAGAAATAAAATGTATATCTTGGTCTTGTGTTAGTTGTCTAATGAAATTGAATTGTTGACAATATGTTTTTTAAAAGTCATGTTTTTGATAAAGTAGCGTAATTTTGGTGGATTTTGGAGAAGGAAGTTCTCATCTCTAGGACCTCCTATTTTGTTGGCATCTTGAGTGTCTCTAAAACTCCCTAGCTCATGGTACTTCCTTGCTAACTTTGAAAATGTTAAACTCTAGAGAAGGTGGGGTTGTAAATTCTAGAAACTTTAGCTCCCAAGAGATATATCCAACAAAAAAACTCAAGAAGATTGCACCCTATCCTCTCACAACAAATGTAACAATCAACTGTGCTATTATTTATTAATTATTAGAAATAATTCATAGCACGATAGACTCCTAGTAGTAGTAGTCATCGTGGAATTTATCTTCCACTTTTCATTTTAAGGACTCTTTATATTAATTAACAATTGTTGGACTTTTTTAGTTAAGAGTTTCAGTTAAACTATGACAACATGTGTGCATGTTTTTCCACAATGCTAAGTTGTAGTAGTATTTGTAGGAAATTAAATGACATAGACATAGAGATCTAAGAGTAGTAGATGCTAAGTGATTTTCTAGTCTTTATTTCACAACATAGACTTTGAAGTGATAGTTTATGTAATCTTTTCTAAGTTTTAATGAGCATGAGTATGAGACAGTTTTGCATGTATTTTCTATGACTTATAAGATTTTAATGTGATTGATTGGAAAACCTTCCCATTCTCTAGAACAGTCAGCCACTAAAGCAAAGGAATAGAATGAGTTGATATTATAGATAAGTTATTTAATTGTTTTTAGTGTATGCATGTGTGTTAATTTGTTCTTTATCTGTTATCCACATTTTATTCACCTGTAGGTAATTTATTATTGTCAAACTATTGTGTGTGAGAGCATATTTATTTACATTGATTTGTTATCAAAATTCTAGACTTTAGTCATAAAAGAAAAAGAAATTAGAAAAGCTTCCTTTTAGTTAATGCAATTTCCATTCAATATAATCATTGATTTGTTTAAAGTGGTTTATTTTAAAAGTAATTTTTTACTTTAACATAAGCATTTTATTTCATAGTTTACTCATAGAATAGTTCTTTGAATTTAGTACTAGCTTACTTGCAATTATTTGTTTGAATTTAAGTTTTTTTAGTTAAAGGTGTGTAGGTTTAGTTTGAGAAAGTAGGTAAACTCTTAGGTCAAGATTTTAAAACTACCCTCTTGCAGATAGACTTTGGACACCACTTAGGTTTACACCAGATGTTTATCTACTAAGTGAATATGACCACAACACTCATCATGTCTTCCTTAGAGAGGTCTACCTAACCAAATCAAGATTGAATATGAACATCAAATGAAACACCTAATCATAGAATACAAAAAACCAATGAAGCATTGTATGAGGAAATAGAGTTGGGTGTATATGCTCCATCAAGGGAAAATAAAAAAGAAGAAATCATACTTGCAAGTGTCACTTGGATGAGTATAGCTCAAGAAATGGTTGTGCCATAATTTTTTCAGATGCCAAAGTATGTAGATCCCGCAAAGGGGTTTGCCCAATATTAAAGAGCAAGTAGAATTTGATGAAGAGTCATTTTCTAATGATGAGGGCTCAAAAGATGCATTACATGTTCAAGGAAGAACTAAGGATAAAGGAGGGTCTAAAGGGGATAAAAATGTCTACCAAGAGATCTAAGTCTAAAGGTCACTCTAAGACCTCAAGAAAGAGTAAAGTGCTAGAACTATGGAAAATGGGATCATGTTAAGGAGTGCAAAAATCAAAAGAAGACTTATGACTCCATTGAAAAATCCTCTAATGATAATGATTCTAAAGCTTTGTTTATTTTTACTAAGGATATTTTTTATGAATCTTGGTTGATTGACTTAGGTTGCTCGTATCATATGACTCCTCACAAGGAGTGCTACTATGCCTACCATGTTTATGATAAAGGAGAGGTGTATCTATGTGACAATAGTTTGCATCAAATTGTCAGACATAGGAAGGTACAACTATGTTTCAATGATGGGAGAGTAAAAACCCTTATTGGTGATTTACATATTCTAGGACTTGTGAGAAATTTGATTTATATCTAGGTTCAATTATTCTAGAGTCCACTATGATATTGACAAGTCTATTTGTAGGATAGTGAAGGGAAATCTAGTGGTTGGTAGTGGACCCAACGTTGGGACTTTTCTTAGGATAAATCCCTCCATATTTTACAACTATGATGTCTATAATCGACCCAAGATTGATGTAAGTCAGTTAGACCCAAGATAGCACATGCACTCCACCATTGTTAAAGGCATCAACTAAATTATTCATTCTCTTCTAGGAAAAGCTAACTAAGTAGAGGAAAATTTGAATGATCACTCTATTTGCATGGAAGAAGAGTGTCACAAACAATAACAAAGTGATTGGGTTAAGTGAGAGTTGCACCAATATGTTTGTTCACTTCTCTAGGAGGAGCACTAGCTGGTAGACTATTATGTTGATTTGTTGAGGTAGGGTTTGATGTTGATAGGTGAATCGTTGAAGTGGCATTGTGGTGGTTATTTTTATGCGGCCACTAGGGTCATTGACTCTAATCCTTTTTATCTCACTTGAAAAAAAGAGATGAAAGGTGTTTATCCTTTGCTCCTCTTATTGTATTAGCTCTCCCAAAAGTGTGAGTTCCCTTGTGCACATAACTCTTCTCTCACCTACCTTCACTTGTTAGCTTGTTAGATCTCCCTTAAGATATTTGCTTGCTATTGGGTAGTGGGCTAGGTCTTGGCTCGGTACTTTGTGCATTGGAAATTTCCCTTAGATCTCAATCAATAATGCTCTATCCCAATCCTAATTTATTCTAGGATGCACCGAGCATAACACACAGAGTGAGGAAAAAGGGAGATCAAAATAAGCATTCTAGTGCTTTATTTGATCCTATTTCTAATTATTTGTTTGATCATTACACAATTTAATTTGTTGGATGCTTTGATTTGTTGAGTTTTGTTTTCATGTTTTGATTTTCTTAACTTTTGGTTGGGTGCCTTGTGATGTAACCAAGGACATGTGTAGAGCATGATAATATTATAAACATGGGTTATTGGTGCAAGGATAGACTAGTCTTCTAATGGTGATCTACAATCCTCATGACAGAGGGAAATGAATGAGAGATTACATAGCAAAGAGTTGGCTACAAATGCAAAAATGAAAAACCTCCCAGATGACCATGACAAGGGAAGTATAAATAGGTATAAAATCTTCACAATCAAGGGAAGGTGATTGGGAGTTAATTGGAGAGATGATTATGAGTCAAGAGGAGAGAAAAATTAGTCAAGGGAAGTAAGGTTTAGTTAGGACTTGAATCAACTCACAATCAGAAGCCATAAAGGTGGATAAATGAACTGAATTGAAGAAAACTTGTATCTTCCAAATGCAATAGAGTTGTCCCTTGGTTTCTCAGGTGAACCCTACAAATTAAACTAGGTCACTCAAGTGACCCTAGGGTTTCTTGGGAAACCCTCCAATTAAAGGCCTTCAAAAGGGTTTTTGAAAGGTGTGAAGGTTTGGAAGCCATACTGAGGGTTGAACAAGGTAGATAGGAGACTAGGAAGGACAAAGGCACTACCATAAAGTCAAAAAAATATCGAGGAGTAAGTGCATGGAAATGGGGAGACAAATTAGTGGCCAACCTCAAGAGTTTTTTAGCAAAACGTGTTCTTGTTATTAAAAACATAACGTGTACATGGCTTAATGTGTATGCATTTTTAATGCCTTGAATTAGATTTTTTTATAATCCCACCCATTTAGGCTTAAGGGTTGGACATCTCTTGTGGCTCCTAAATTCATTTTTTTAACATAAATAGCTAAAATTCAAATTTCAACCTCATTAGATTTACATGTTTTGCAATAAAATTTTATAAATACAATGTTAATAGTTGATTTTTTATAGGAAAAATGGTTGTAAAAGTTGAAAAAATTGAAACTTTTTGTATAAGCCATTCAATAATGTAATCACTAGCAATCGCACCTTGGTGTGCAATGGGTACACTCAAGAGTTGTGAAAGTTCAATTGGTATTGCCTTTAAGTGAATGATGATTGTCTTGTATCTCCTATAGCCTATGTGTCATTTTTTATTTTCTCGAGTGTCATGAATTCATTTACACAATCTTAATGGACTTCAAGATCCTTTTATTTTTCTTAGTAGCTACTTCAAATGTGTGAGCTTTCATGTTTCATCTCTAGTCTCTATTTTCATGCATCTCCTTTCGAGATTCTTGTTCATGCATTGCACCTAGGTTCACCTACATTCCACTAGTCATCACTTATGCATATTATTTGAAGCATGTATGTTTGTTTATCACAAGCCTCATATTTCACATCTAGATGCCTACTTTAATAGGCATTCTCTTGCAAATATAAGCATGGTCACCAACTACACCATGTTTAGTTGTCATATTTCCTACCATCATGCATCCTCTCATGGGATGTCACATGATAGAAAGATCGATCAAACTTAGTGACAATCATTGCTTTTATAATTTCACATCGTTGCATAATTTGGAGTTCAAATGGATTAAAACTAAATTTAGACATGCTATAGTTTTAGATTGAAAATTCCTATTTGTTTTTTCCTATTTGCAAGTCTTCAAGCAGGTCAACTGATTGTTCTTCCTTTTTATTAAAATTTTAACCTACTCAAATGCAAGACTTGCCTTGTTGTATTCT